>CP106722.1:139174792-141974792 GCA_025506655.1 Gossypium rotundifolium
ATTATTTTTTCAACGATATTGGCACATTGTAGGTAAAGAAGTCATACTTTCTGTTTGGGAATTCTAAACAATGATTTGGCCCTCTAAATTCAACAGATATTGTGCTTATTCCAAAAACTCAAAACCCCACCAATTTAGCCAACTTCAGACCTATTAGCTTGTGTACGGTTCTCTACAAAACCGTGGCAAAGGCAATTGCCAATAGATTTCAAGCAATAATTGGGAGATGTATTGATGCGGCTCAAAGTGCTTCTGTACTGGGAAGGCTAATTTCTGATAATGTTTTACTAGCTTATGAAATTCTACACACGTTTCGAAAAAAGCATACAGGGAAAAAATAATATATGGTAGTCAAACTTGACATGAGCAAAGCCTATGATAGGGTTGAGTGGGGTTCTCTTAAGGAAGTAATAATGTGGATGGGTTTTGCAAAGGAATGGGTGGAATTAATTTTGAAATGTATTACCACAGTGTCCTATGCAGTTAACATCAATGGAAAAAGAGGAAGAATTTTTCAAGTTACTAGAGGTTTGAGACATGGTGATCCTCTTAGCCCTTTTCTTTTCCTATTATGTAGTGAAGGAATTTCGGCATTAATAAGATTGGCTATGAAAGAGGGCTTGATAAAAGGAGCAAAGGCAAGCAGGAGAGGACCATCGATTTCACATTTACTCTTCGTAGATGATTGTATATTGTTCAGGGAAGCAACAAACAAGGGAGCGAGGCTGCTAAAAGGAATTCTAAAGGAATACGAAGAATGTTCTGGCCAATGTGTTAATTTTAATAAATCTATGATCTTTTACAATTCGAACACATCGGAAGGAAACAAAGGTGAAATATCGACAATTTAGGGGTAAGACTTTCAACAGATATGTAACAGCCCAGTTTAGACCCTAGTCGGAACAGTGGTTTCGAGACCACAAATCCAAGTCAAAAAATATTTTTATATTGTTTTTGGTATTTACAATATGTGAATTAATATGTTCGAAAATTTCGTGTGAAAATTTTACCGTTTGAGTGCTCAATTTTATAAAAAAGACTTAATCGCTTAAAATGCAAAAGTGGTAATCTAATTGCTAAAGCACTAAATTGCTATGTTCTATTAATTGTGAAGTCCTTAAAATGAAATTTGGCCATTATAATTTGAGTGGACAACATAAGGCTTTTAATATATAGTTTTTACATTATTTTATAATGATAAATAGTAAATTATGTGTTATATTATTAATAAATAAAAATAAAACATTAAAAGAAAGCATGCATATTTTTCTTTGTTGGTCGAATGGAAGAAAGAAAGAAAACATTTGAAGCTTTGAGTTTCGGCACATAGGAAGCTTAATTCGGGTATGTTCTTTGTTTGGTTTTTGATAATTTTTACGTTTTTGAGATCGTTGCTTCGAATACTAGTAGACCCATGCCTTAATTTTCAGATTTAATGAAGAATTTGAGATTTTCCATTGATGATAGCTTGATGTTTTTGTGGTTTGATGATGAAATGTAATTTTTTGTTGATAGATTATTATGTTTAATTAAATGATTTTTGATAAAAATGTGTATTAAGGACTAAATTGAGAAATTTTTAAATTGAGGGGTTACAATGTGAAGTAAATTAAATTAATGGGCTACTAGGGACCTAAGGTAAATTCGGCCTAACATGGGTTTGTTGAGATTTTGTGTATTTTGAGTTATTTTGAAATAGGGATTAAATTATGAAAAAGTGAAATGTTAGGGGGTAAAATGCAAATTACCCATTTGTATGTTCTTGAATGAAAATTGAATGAAATGTTGAATAAGTAAATTAATTTTGATATTAATTAGATTGGAAAAAGTGGAAATCGGATTTGGATCGAGAAAATCAAAAGTTATAGATTAGTCGTTCCGGTCCGTTCGCGTCTGTACGAGGTAAGTTCATAAGTAAATAAATGCTGTTAAATTTGAATGTATATATGTTATATGTGCTGAATTGATCTTTAATAAATATATGTGTATATGCCGAATTGAATTTAGAGTTAGAGAACTAGTTACGAGCTTGAATCGATAGAGTTACGACGTCCGAAAAGCCCCGTGCGAACAATAGGAATAGTTAGGATACATATGTCATGACATAGGATTCCGATATGTGTTATCGTGTAAGACCACATCTGGGACGTTGGCATCGATTTGAGATTTACATGTAAGACCATGTCTGGGACATCAGCATCGTATTTGATTTCGTGTAAGACCCTGTCTGGGACAGTGACATCGATATTGATTACATGTAAGACCACGTCCGGGACGTTGGCATTGTACGAGTTTTCTGAGCTATCCAAGTATCCTATTTGATTCCAAACGGTTCAACGAGCATTTTGAGACATACATGAGTATATGAATGTGCATTTGAATCAGGTATGTTGCGATGAATATGAATTTGAGCAATGAAAGTGAGTATGATTATGATTAGTTGTTATATGATCTATGTAAAAATGAGATGTGGATATTAGCACGTGAAATATGAACAAATGAATCATATAAGAAATGTAGAATTGTAATTGTGTTTTTGCCATATATGATTTAGGTACATATGATTTGTATATGAAATTCTGATATGAAATGTGAGTATGATTCAAATGATGATATATGTGAAATATATGATAATGAATGATGTGTTATATATGCTTATTAAATGAAATTATGGTCCTATGTTTCGGACATGAGAATTATGAAACACAGAACATAGTTTTGATGTGTGATTTGTTATGGTTATTCGGGTTTGGAAGTGTATAAAAAGAAATTGGTATATTTTTATGAATAATCTGTAATAAATGACCATGATTCGGTTGGTATGTAATGAAATTGTGAAAGCTTAATTTTATGAATGAGCTAACGGTTGATATATAAATTTGAAAACATGGTTTATATGTTCATCCATAATTAAGCCTAGTGAAGTTACTTAATGTGGTCTTAAGAAATTACTATTATGATGAATGTATATGTGGTTGAGATTTGTTAAATTCGGCCTAATTAAATTGAATTATAAACATTATTGAAATGATTTAGTTGCTTATGGTTTACTAAGCTTTCAAAGTTTACTTTGTGTGTTTTTCCTATGTTTATAGATTTTTTTCGGAGATTTGCTCGGGTTGGAAGTCGGTAGAGATCTCATCACACTATCCAGTATTCGTTTCAGTAAATAAATGCTTTGAGATTGGGTTATGTGGCATATATAGGCTAGCTTTGATATATTTGGTTTTGAAATTTGTTTATATATAGCCATGCGAAAATGGCTTGATTATGATGTTCATGGTTGCGTATTCGGTCATATCTTAAGTTTCAATTGGAAGTATGTTTCATGGTAAATATGTTTGTAATGTTGGTTATATGATTTGGCAAAGAGATATGGTAAGTATGATGTATAATCGGCTTTATAGTTAGCTCATTTTGGAAGTATGAAAAGTGGTATAATTTGGCTTCGTAATAAGGTAAGGTGATAAATATATATATTTGATTGAGTATTGGTTATGTTGATTTGGTTTGAAATGGTAAAGTATATACATTTATTATGCTTGAATGGTTGAGTTTTTAGTTACGGTTCATGGTGGATAATGATGATTATATTTTGAGTATGTTTGATGGACATTTGAATAACTAAAAGTGACATAGTAGTCTTGATATTAGGTTATGAGAGAGCATGTTTAGCTTAAAATGCAAGTGATGGAAATGTTATGACTTATTAAAATTAAATTGATGACTGAATAAGTGTTTATTTGGATGGTTGGACATATGAATTTTAAACATGATAATTTGCATGCGAAATAGGTATGCTTGAATTGTCATTTGTGTTGAAAAGGGTCAACTTTTATTTTGATAAAATGGTTAATGATATTATGTTAACTTGCGCATGTACTAGTAAAGTACAAGACTATATTTTATTATGTGGTAATGTTTGATAATGTCTTATATATAGATGTTATTTAGGCCATAAGGTTATATGGTTTGGATCTTGGACTTATAAAGCATATGTAATATGATTTGACATATATACATATATATATTAGTTGGTTCGAATATGGAATTTATGATACGAGAAAACATGGCTTTGTGATATGTTAGTTTAGATTGGAATGTGAATTGATAAATGACATTGATTAGATAAATTATTAAATATGTTCTGTATTTGTGAAAGAGTTAAATAAGCATGATTTGATGTGGCAAATTGGCCTTGCAAATGGCCTATACTTTCCCATACAGTTGAGCACACGGGCATGTGTCTCGACCGTGTCTCTCAAGGTTGCAATTCGAAGCAAGTCAGGAAGCCACACGGGTTGGACACACAGGCGTGTCTTGTGGACGTGTGGACAAGTCAGTATGTATTCTAACACCACTTACCTATATTCAACGCCAGAATCGGGTACGAGACGTTACCGTACTTAACTTGCTTGAACATACAACTTTCGGCTATAAAATTTAGTTCCCATTTAAAAACTTCCCATTCACATTCATAACATCTTTATTATAGGCCTACGAGGCCTTAAATATGCAAACGGAGGATTTCAGAATCAAACCAAAAAATTTTGTACACTTAGAAAAATTTTGCCTTAACAGGGCCACATGCCCGTGTGAAATGGGACACGCCCGTGTGGGCAGGCCGTGTGGTCACACACGCTCATGTCCCTAGCCCGTGTGGGATTTATTTTTCATTTCGAAGCTACAGGGGTTTTTACACGATGGACACACGCCCATGTCCTCCACACAGCCTAGACATGCCTGTGTCCTCACCCGTGTGTGAAAACCTGGGTATTCTGTTTATGACGTTAGCAACCTCATAAGGGGCACACGGCCTAGGCACACGTCCGTGTGTTTAGCCCGTGGTCAACACTGACTTGCAACACTAACATGCAGGGGACACACGGCTCGGTCACACACCCATGGGACTGACCGTGTGTCACACATGGCCTAGACACATGTCCGTGTGTTTACCCATGTGGACCAATTCAAGGCTATTTTCCAAGCCATTTAGCCACCCTCACTTGCACACATTCATACAACATCACATATAATTCTCAAATTATCAATTGTAATACTTAAATTTTCACATTAAAACCATGAGAACTAAACTTCCTTCCATAAAAAAGAGAGTACTATCACTAGTACAATTACAATTGGTATAAGCCATCATCCATAACTTGGCACCATCAAACTATAAACTATTTTAAACCAACACATTTGGCTACAGTAACGATAACTTAAATTAAACAAAAGATAATATCCCTATACATGCCATATCTCATGAAGACTTGAAAACTTATACCCAAGTGACTGCTCGATAGTGTGAAAGCATCTCCGGTAGTCTCCAACCCAAGCTAGTTAAGTTAACCTATAAGAGATAGGAAAGAAAGAGGAGTAAGCAATAATGCTTAGTAATTTAATATGCAAATAATAAGCAACTATTGACATTCATTTATTTCACTCAACCACAAAGGTATTATAATGAGATTTACACTTAAGCTCATGGTTACCCGTTCAATCATTCATAATGCTTACTCATTCCAAACCTTCACCTATCACAAAACATCATTCATCTTTACTTGCATCTATACCCACAAAGCCACATGTAATTTCACTTAATTAAATCTCTCGATAACACCTCAGAATAATAATAAATACTCGATTGTTTCGCACACAACCCTACCATTAATACTAAAAATGATGGTATTGCACACAGCCCATCGGTAATAAAAATAAGGTGGTATCACACACAGCCCACCATTTAATAATTAATAAGGTGGTATCGCACACAACCCATCATTAATACTAAACACGATGGTATCACACACAGCCCATTGGCAACAAATAATAAGGTGGTTGCGATGGTACCGCACATAGTCTATCGCTAACAATTAATAAGGTAGTATCGCACATAGCCCACCATTTATTACACATTCATGGATATTTACCCACATACATTTTCCTATTTCAATTGTTCATCCAGGAATTTCCTCACACTCTGTCATTTTTAAATAGATTTCTATAATGATCATTCGCATTCACGCAATGCATTAATAAATATAACATATGCAATCAGGATGTATCATTTACACATAAACTCACCATGGGTTCATCATATACCGAATTCACCTCAAATGAGTTCTGGGCACTTACCTATACCTCTCATGGTTCAACCACATACTTTCTCATTATTAACATACTTGTTGAATCACTCAAAATGCTAAAGGATACTCTTGAGACTCATACATATAGTATCATATCAATGCCATATCTCCGATATGGTCTTACTTGAAATATCCTGTTGACGTCATGTCCCTGACATGGTCTTATAGAAATCTCGTACCGAGGCCATATTCTAATATGGTCTTACACGGAACCTTAATTATCATGGTATCATGATATTTGTATTCTATCCATTCTTAAGTTCAATTGAAGATTTTCATTTCTTGACATCTTGTCAAAACGTATTTAATATATTCATAGAGACAATATACAAGTCATACAACATCAAAATATTAAATACTTCACTTAAAGTTGCATTATTAGCACACAAACTTACCTTGACACCAAAAGGGTAAAAATGGACCTAATTGTCCATATTTCTCTTTTTTTTGTTCTAGGTCTGAATCCCGCTTACTTTGATCTATAACAAATTTACTCATTTAATATCCACACTAATCAATACATTTCAAAATTTCTACTTTGGCAAAATTACCATTTTACCCTTAAACTTTTGCAAAATTACAATTTTTCCCCTAGGCTCGTATATCGATTTTCATCCAATTTATTTGTTAATTAAGCCTAGTTGATTCATATTTCCTCCTATAGCAACTCAATATTTCAACTATTACACACATTTTACCATCTATTTCACAACTTTTACAAAAAGGTCCTTTCAAGTGTTTTCATGATAACCCCTTTCACAAAAGTTGTTCATCTCACAATTAAGACTCATTTCCTTCCATAAAAAAGAAACAACCAACTTAATTTCTCTCATGGAAAAACCCTTGACCCTTAACCATTTTACAAAATAGTCCCCTTATTAGCTAGCTTAAGCTTTAGGGGTTCCAAAAGTATAAAAATTTTCAAGAAAGGTCACTAAAATCACTTACTTGCAAGGAGGAAAGCTTGGCTGAAATTTTGAGTTCTCAACCCCCATTTTGACTGCTCATTTTCGGTGGAGAGGATGGAGAGAAATGGTGATATTTTCTTTTCTTTATTTTTTTGATAAAATAAATTTTTGTCACCAAATTTCACCTAACCAAATGACAAAGTCTATTCTTTGTCCCCTATAGCCGGCCATCACTCCCCCATGGCCTATTTGCACTTTAAGGACCTCCAATTAATATTTTATGGCTATTTTTCACCTCTAGCAAATATAATATAACTTTCGCACTTTATGTGATTTAGTCCTTTTTTTTGCGATTAAGCATGAAATCGCTAAAATTAAAGTACCAAAATTTTCATGCACCCTTATAATCATGCTATAACCCATGAAATAAAATTAAAATAATTTTATCCGACCTCGATAAGTGGTCCCGAGTCCACTATTCTAACTAGCCCCTAAATTAGGCTGTTACATGTATATTCTATTTTGCCACAACCTAGACACATGAGGTGTGTTTAATGCCATGTGAGGCACACGGCCTGCCCACACGGGCGTGTGACCTCTGTAACTTTAAAAAATGTTAAATTTTTGGAAAAAAATTATTTGTGCTCAGTTTAGTCCCGACCCCTTTCCAATGCATGTTTAAGGTCTTGTAGACCTTTTAAAGGGACTCTATGTATATGATTTGCTATGATATGATGATGGTGTATATTATGTTTGTGAAATGATTGTAAAAGTTTTAATATGTTCGGTAAAGCCTCTTAACCCTATTCTAGCGATGGTTACGGGTTAGGGTGTTACATTTTATTGGTATCAGAGCTATGGTTTAGTCGGTTCTAAGACTACCATAGTGTATGTGAGTCTAGCTATACATGTCATATTTAATCTGCGATAGTGTGATATCTCCCGACTCTAACGAAAATTATTTTGATGAGACAGATATGTTTTCCAATCGAACTGATTCTCATAGTACAGAAGCAAATACTCAAATATTTGAGTGAAAATGTGTTAATTATGAGTTGAAACTCATAAAGGTATGGATCAAATTATATGACATGTTGTTATTGATAAAGTGGTAATGATATGAGTATATGAGTTGTAATATGTGGTCTAGGATTACTATATGGAATGCTTTGATTGTGAATTAGTGATTTGAGTTGGCATATGAAATATGTGATAAGTACAAAAGTGAATAAAAATAAATGTTTATTAAATGATTTGAGAATGTGAAATTAGTAATAAATTGGCTATTTGTGATAGTAAGTGTTATGTGCATTTATGTGTAAGTTAAATTTGAGGCTTTACTATCCTCACCCCTTATCAGTATAATGTTATAATGAAATCTGTAAGATTTGAGTTGAATAAGCTCATGAGTGTGGAGTTACAGAAGTCCGTTTTTGGAAGATTAATAACGCGGTCAAAAAGGGATTGAATCAGCAAATGAAGACAGTATTAAAAGAGATATTGGATAGTTCTAAAAACTATTCAGATTATATAAAGTCACTGTTATAGAAGAAGAAGTTAACTCTGATTAAATTACCTATTCAGGTATGTTATCTAAAGAAAGTATTAACTAAAAGCTTCTCTGGATTAATTTCTGTTATTGATGGGATAATATGAAGTTAATGATGACAGAATTAGACAATTGAATAATGTTTTAATTGTAATGATGGCTGAGTGTAGTGGTTATAGTCGGGCAGTTAATATGACTTTTTCTAGGCATTCTATGTATACATTTATCTTCAGAAATATATGTAACTGTTTAATTTTAGAAGGAATTCTTATCATATGAGAACATTAGCTAAACATATTAATGGATGAAAGTATCATTGGTCTGTTTGAGTTATGTTCGACATTACTATGTCTTTCTCTGATAATTTATTCTATTATGTGGATATGAAAGTCGATGGTAAAATCTGTATGAGGTTAATATTCTGTTTCTACTAGTTATTGTTCTGTTGAATATACGTGAAGATTATATTGCTTCTGTTACTGTGGATTTTAGTATTTATGAGTGACATTGTTCTTTCTGGACATTTTTTGGGATATCATCGGAATTGATATCATTCTATATGAGTTGTAATTTTCAGATATCCTGTGTAACTCCATATGTTAAAATTTTGCTATTCCAATTTTCTTATGATTCCATGCGATTATCTGCAAGAGATCTCTATTTGACAGTGATGACTATGTCTATTATGATTATAATTTCTGTTTTGAAATTCGGGAATGCTGCAGTACTATTATCAGAGTTATAGAAGTTGTGCTTCAGCATTGGTTGCTATTTAACTCATATTTGATTTTCTTCTGTGTTCAAATGTTTTATTAATGGTCGGGATATTATCTATTGTTACGGTTAAGACGTCGGTCTGATTATGACATTATGATTTCTATTTAATGGTTGTGGCTTCTATATAATGATATGTCTGGGATTATCCTTTTTAACGAGAAGAAAAGATTTCTTCTAAAAGACTGATTCAGTGATTTAGTTTGACTTGAATTATTTGATTGAGAAGATGATTAAGTTATATGTGTTTGAATCTATCCACTGGACTGGAAATAAACTTTAAATGGACATATGTGATTTGAGGGACAGTCTGGAAGAATAATCTGTATTCTTGAATATTTAATACAAAATTATATCTATTGGAACAACTCTATCTAAGAAATGTTGTGGTAAATTAATGTTAGTTCGAATGTCGAGGCTTTCTTTTTCTCGAAGACATTATCAACAGAAATGTTAGTTCTGGTTCCGCCTGAGTTGAATAAAGAGTTTATGATTTTCAGTCATATGTTAATGAATGGTTCGAAATGTGTTCTAATACAGGAATGTACAGAGATATCTTGTGATTCTATACAGTTAAAGCTACATAAAAAGAGTTATGTGACATATTTGATAACTATAAGAGTTTAAAATTATTTAATGTCAAAGAAAGATCTGAACTTGGCACAACAAAGTTAGCTCAAATCATCGAAAAACTTTTAAGTCTGTAAGTGATTTTTATTCGAGGAAAATGATTATAGTTTTGGATGTTTTGATTTGGAAATGAATATGTGATTGATCTTATCAGGTAATGAACAATTGTTAACT
Source organism: Gossypium rotundifolium (assembly GCA_025506655.1). Classification (NCBI taxonomy): domain Eukaryota; kingdom Viridiplantae; phylum Streptophyta; class Magnoliopsida; order Malvales; family Malvaceae; genus Gossypium; species Gossypium rotundifolium. The sequence goes on from CP106722.1 coordinate 139,184,977, forward strand.
AAATTAGAGGCTAAATAAATGTTTATTTAGTGAAGTTGTGAAATTCAGAAATGTGTCAGCGAATTATAAGTTAAAAAAAGTGGTTCAACATAAATTGATTTTTGATTCAGAACTTCAGATGTGGTATCGATGATTATTTGTTATTTCGAGATTGAGAGTGTATACTGAAAAGCTCTACTAATATACAACAAATGCTACAAGAAACTCTCAATGGTAGTTTGTTTGTTTATATGGGATTAATAAGATGCACAATAGCCTGAGTTATGATATCGATGATAAGTGTGAAATGTGATATTTCTGACCTTTTTAATTATAGAAATAGAGGGTTGATGAATTCTGTATTGGGATTATCTTTATCATTGATAGAGTTATCTGATATATGGTTAACTATCTAAGGAAATCTCTCTATACGTATAGATTTTTTCTTCTGATAAAATAGTTGAGTTATCCGTTTCTGTGTTGGTAAGTTTGTCTAAAGTGTCAGATATCATTGTTTTGAATTGAGATCTGAAACTCATATGATAATTTTGAGAGAGATTACAGTAATCTGTGAGTATGAGATTGCATTGAAATCGGGAAATGCAATTCAAATTCTCGAAATATTTATTTATCACTGTGTTTTAGAGTTTCAAAGTAACTAAGAAAGACTGTTGCTGTTATAAGCAGTTCGAACTCTATTATTTCAGGATTGAGCTTTGTGAGAAAACGATTCACAGGATTAATATCGTCAGAGAAATTGAGCAGAAAATGAAAATAATTTATTATAGTTATAAGCGGTCTCAGTTAGAGATAATGTACAGCGAAAGTCAGATCAGGATTTCAGTTGAAAGGTTGCATTCAAATCCGAAGCTATGTGTGAATTTAAAATGTATTGTGTGGAGGCAAATCCTTAATCTACTTTCTGGTAAGATTTTCGGGGACGAAAATCCCAAAGGGGAGAGAGTTGTAACAGCCCGATTTAGACCCTAGTCAGAACAATGGTTTCAGGACCACAAATCCAAGTCAGAAAAATATTTTAATATTATTTTTGGAATTTACAGTATATGAATTAATATGTGTGAAAATTTCGTGTGAAAATTTTACCGTTTGAATGCTCGATTTTATAAAAAGGACTTAATCGCTTCAAATGAAAAAGTGGTAATCTAATTGTTAAAGAACTAAATTGCTATGGTCTATTAATTGTAAAGTCCTTAAAATGAAATTTGGCCATTATAATTTGAGTGGACGGCATAAGGCTTTTAATATATAGTTTTTACATTATTTTATAATGATAAAATAGTAAATTATGTGTTAAATTATTAATAAATAAAAACAAAACATTAAAAGAAAGCATGCATATTTTTCTTTGTTGGCCGAATGGAAGAAAGAAAGAAAACATTTGAAGCTTTGAGTTTCGGCACATAGGAAGCTTAATTCGGGTATGTTCTTTGTTCGGTTTTTGATAATTTTTACGTTTTTGATATCGTTGCTTCGAATACTAGTAGACCCATGCCTTAATTTATAGATTTAATGGAGAATTTGAGATTTTCTATTGATGATAGCTTGATGTTTTTGGGGTTTGATGATGAAATATAAATTTTTGTTGATAGATTATTATGTTTAATTAAGTGATTTTTGATAAAAATGTGTATTAAGGACTAAATTGAGAAATTTTTAAATTGAGGGGTCAAGGGTCAAAATATGAAGTAAATGAAATTAATGGGCTGCTAGGGACCTAAGGTAAATTCGGCCTAACATGGGTTTGTTGAGATTTTGTGTATTTTGAGTTATTTTGAAATAGGGATTAAATTGTGAAAATGTAAAATGGTAGGGGCTAAAATGCAAATTGCCCATTTGTATGTTCTTGAATGAAAATTGAATGAAATGTTGAATAAGTAAGTTAATTTTGATATTAATTAGATTGGCAAAAGTGGAAATCGGATTTGGATCGGGAAAATTGAAAGTTATCGATTAGTCGTTCCGGTCCGTTCACGTCCGGACGAGGTAAGTTCATAAGTAAATAAATGTTGTTAAATTGATCTTTAATAAATATATGTGTATATTCGAATTGAATTTAGAGTTGGAGAACTAGTTACGAGCTTGAATTGATAGAATTACGACGTCCGAAAAGCCCTGTACGAACCATAGGAATAGTTAGGATACATATGTCATGACATAGGATTCCGATATGTGTTATCGTGTAAGACCACGTCTGGGACGTTGGCATCGATTTGAGATTTACATGTAAGACCATGTCTGGGACATCGACATCGTATTTGATTTAGTGTAAGACCCTGTCTGGGACAGTGGCATCGAGATTGATTACATGTAAGACCACGTCTGGGATGTTGGCATTGTATGAGTTTTCTGAGCTATCCAAGTATCCTATTTTATTCTAAACGGTTCAACGGTCATTTCGAGACATAAATGAGTATATGAATGTGCATCCGAACGAAGTATGTTGCGATGAATATGAATTTGAGCAATGAAAGTGAGTATGATTATGATTAGTTGTTACATGATCTATGTAAAAATGAGATGTGGATATTAGCAAGTGAAATATGAACAAATGAATCATATAAGAAATGTAGAATTGTAATTATGTTTTTGCCATATATGATTCAGGTACATATGATTTGTATATGAAATTTTGATATGAAATGTGAGTATGATTCAAATGATGATATATGTGAAATATATGATAATGAATGATGTGTTATATATGCTTATTAAATGAAATTAAGGTCCTATGTTTCGGACATAGTCACACGGATGTGTCTAATGCCGTGTGAGGCACACGGCCTGCCAACACGGGCGTGTGACCTCTGTAACTTTGAAAAATGTTAAATTTTTTGAAAAAATTTGTATGTGCTCGGTTTAGTCCCGACCCTTTCCAATGCATGTTTAAGGTCTTGTAGACCTTTTAAAGGGACTCTATGTATATGATTTGCTATGATATGATGATGGTGTATATTATGTTTGTGAAATTATCGTAAAAGTTCGATATGTCCGGTAACGCCTCTTAACCCTATTCCAGCGGTGGTTACAAGTTAGAGGTGTTATAAGATATGGAAAAGTGTTTAGGTCTTCCTAGCATGGTTGGAAGATGTAAAAAGAGTCTTTTTTTCAAAATCTTAAAGAAAAGGTTCACTTCAGAATCACAGGTTGGAGTACTAGATTATTATCACAATGAGGTAAGGAAGTATTCATTAAATCAGTACTTTAGGCAATACCGACCTATGTTATGTCCTATTTTCTCCTACCTAATTCCTTTGTGAAGAACTTGAAAGGATCATCGCTAATTTTTGGTGGCAAAAAACACATGGGAAGAAAGGAATTCATTGGTGTTAGTGGCAACATATGTGTCAACCCAAAGACAAAGGAGGAATGGGCTTTAGGAGTATGGCCAAATTTAACGAGTCTTTATTAGCTAAACAAGGTTGGAGAATCCTAAACAATCCCAACTCATTAGTTGCGCAAGTATTACAAGCAAAATATTTTTTGAATGAGAATTTTTTAAATTCGCACTGGGAAATAATAGTTCATTTACATGGAAAAGCATATGGGCAACTAAAGGCGTTTTAGCAGATGGTATTTGTTGGAAAGTGGGTAAGGGTTTAGAAATTTTAGTTTTGAATGATGTTTTGATACCATATTTGAATAATTCCAGATTATCATCTTACGTTAATAATTTGAGTGATTTTAAAGTTGTCGAATTAATTGATGATAGTAGCGAAAATGGAAAATAGAGTTGATAGTTTTTACCTTTCCGGAGGATGTAATTGCGAAGATTCTGTGTATTCCGCTAGCAAAAGAACCCCATGACAATATTGTGGCCTAGAGTGGGGAGTCCTTGAGAGAATTCACGATACATAGTGCCTATAAACTATTACAGGGCATTGAAATAGATCCTAGAGCTTATGCTTTACTGTAACAACCCGACTTAGGGCCTAGCCAGAATAGTGGTCCGAGACCTCAAATTCAAAGAAGAAATATGTGTTTAAATGATTTCATAAGGCTTATGAGGTATTTGCATGGTTGTGTGAAAATTTCATGAAGGAATTTTATTAATTAGTGAACAAATTGTCCATTAGGACTAAATTGCAAGGATTAGATAATATGAGATTCTAGAAGGTTTAAGTATGAAATAGAATTATAAAAATTATTAGAGGTCCTTATTTAGCAATTAGACCCTTATATGTTGAGATGGACAAAAATGGACATAGGAAGGAAAATCTCAAGAAATAATCATTAAGGGCATTTTTGTCACTTGGTAAATTAAAGAATTAAAAGGGAAAAATAAGCCAAAATCATGTCCATCTTCTTCCTTCTTGGTCGAAAATCACAAGGGAACCGTAGCTAGGGTTTTTTCATCTTCTAATCTTGATAGTAAGTGCATCCTAGCCTCGTTTTTAATATTATTCTTATTTTTGAGATCCTTGTAGCTCGGTTTAATTATTTCTAGATATAATTTGAGCTAGGGTTTATGTTCAAAAATTTACCCATGTATAACATGCATGTATTTTGATGTTTTATGGAAGATTATGAAAGTTTGATGTATGATAAACATTTTTTCTTAAGTGATTTTCATGAAAAATCCATGTAAGGACCAAATTGCAAAAGTTATGAAAATGGTCATACATGAGTAAAATAGTGGAAATTGAATGTTTTTATAGTTGAGAATATGATTCGGCTAGGCTTGAAATGCAAGAAAGTTGAATAAAAATCATTTTACGAGCCTAGGGGAAAAAGTGTAATTTTGAGAAAGTTTAAGGGCAAAAATGTAATTTTTGCCAAAGTATGATTTATAAGTCAATTTAGTCAATGTAAGTATTAAACAAGTTAAATTGTTATTATAGATCAAGAAACACGAAGCCCAGATCAAAACCGAGGCAAAAATAAGGTTGAGGACTAAATTGCACAACTCTACACATTTTGAGTACCGAGGTAAGTTTGTATGAAATTAAAGCTACATATTACTTTTACAATTAAATAAATTACTATGTCGTACAATGTACATTATTTTCATGAAGTTGATTGACAATGCCTAATAAGGAAATCAATGAGAATAAGTAAGTGAAAGTCCCGGTTGAATATTCGAAATAACGAGGATACCTATGTCATAACATGAGACAAGGAAAGCCCGTGTAAGACCATATCCAGGACATGGCATCGGCATCAAGGAATGTAGGTCCCGTGTAAGACCATGTCTGGGACATGGCATCGACACCGAACGTAGATCCTGTGTAAGACCATGTTTGGGACATGGCATCAGCATCGAATAAGGCAAGGATATCATGTAAGTCCATGTCAAGACATGACATTGATAAGTTACTATAAGGCAAGGATCCCATGTAAGACCATGCCAAGGCATGGCATTGGTGAGTTCATAAGGCAAGGATACCACGTAAGACCATGTCAAGACATGGCAATGGTAAGTTTCAAAGGAAACATATAAGGAAGATCTCGTATAAGATCATGTCTGGGACATGGCATCAACATCAAGCTAAGGAATCGTGTAAGACCATATCTGGGATATGGCATCGGTATCATAAGGCGATCCCATGTAAGACCATATCTAGGACATGGCATTGGCATCGAGATACATGTTTGATGAGATTGAATATCCTCCGACATTTCGAGTAATTCAACGGGCAAAAGAGACAAGTATGAAAGAAGTAACAAGAAAGCTAAGTAAGCAAAATAATACAAGTTAAGTTATTCAAGAATGATAAGGAATTCTACCTAAGTTAAGGAAGATAATGATTTGATGTTCATGTTATGTTATCAAAAGTGCTAATCTATGTGATTAAATGATACAGGTACCCTAATTTAATTACAAGTATGAAATTATAATGTGGTAAGTGATGAGAAAGAGTAAGTAAGTTCAAGCACTTAAGATTTATGTTGCTTTAGACTTATGAGGGATGAATTTAATTATAAGCTATTATATTACTTTATTAAATCCTCATGCAAACTTACTAAGATATATGCTTACCTCTCTCTTTCCTTTTTCCATGTGGGTTCACCAAGTTATCTCGAGGATTACAGACGTTGGAGCTCGGATCACACTATCATCCACTAATTTGGTATAGTAAAGTTAATTAATTTTGAGTATGACATGTGTATGAGTTTGATTATTTTGGTCATGACATATTATGAGTTAAAGGTTTGGTTATTAAGATTATACATTCATTTTGTAAAATTTGTTAAGTTATATACTCTTTTATGATGATAAGTTTATGCAATGGATGGAATAATTGAGTTATTTAAGATAGTATAAGTGTGTTTATGTTTCAGGGTGGAAATTGGCTTGGAAAATAGCCCTATAATTGTCCACACGGGTAGACACACGACGTGTGTCTAGGCCGTGTGTGACACACGATCAGCCCCATGGGTATGTTGATAGGCCGTGCGTCCCCTGTAATAATTTATGAAAATACGATTCATCACACGGGCCAGCACACAGGCTTGTGCCATGGCCGTGTGCTATTAAGAGTATGATGACGTCATAAACAGAGAGCTCCACGGTAGAGGACACGGGCGTGTCAAGGCCGTGTGAAGGACACAGGTTATAGACATGTAGGTGTGCTCAACTGTGTGAAATAAGTCAGTGTCGACCACGGGTGTCGAACACGGGCATGTCTTAGGGGCACACGGGCGTGTCCCTTGGACAACAAGGGCGTGTGGCCCCTGTTTAGGCAAAAATTTTCAAGGAGTGCTAAAGTTCCTGGATGAATCCCGAAACCTTCCGAATGTACATTTAAGGCCTCGAAGGCCTATGAAAAGTATGTTATTAGTAAGAAAGAAAAGTTTTAAGGTGGAAAGAAATTTTATAGCCCGATAATACATGTTTAAGTAAAGTCAAGTACAGGAATGCCTTGTATCCTGTCCTAGCGTCGGACACGGGTAAGGGGTGTTACATTTACAAACCGACTATAGGAAATTTTACAAAAAACTTTGGCTACTTAATGTACCTTCTAATATCAAATTTAGAGTCTGGAAAATATCATGGAATTATCGACCTATATTGGTTAATATGCATTATAGAAAGCTATCTAAAAATACAATCTACCCTCAGTGTGGAAAAGAAGTAGAAACCATGAACCACCTATTCCGTGAGTGTCCTGTTTCAAAATCAGTATGGGAAGAATTATCATTTTCGAACTTCCTTAAAGTATCACATATGGAGTTTCTACAGTGGCTCACCTGGGTTTTCGAACAAACTACTCCATCCCACTATAGGATTTTTTGTCGTGCTCTATGGGCAATTTGGGGAGAAAGAAACAAGAGAATATATGATAAGGCTAGCATATCTGGAAAAGAGATAGAAAATTTCAGCAACAGTTATATTTTAGAACTAAATGCGATTGAAGAGAAAATACCAAAAATTCTTCCGGAAGTCAAAAGATGAAAACACCCACCTAGTCAGTTCGTGAAGATCAACTTCAACGCAGCATATGATGGAAATCTTTGTCAATTGGCAGTGGGGATCGTAGCCAGAGATAGTGAAGGTACAGTTCTCTTATCATATTCAGAGATCCACCAACAACTCGCGTTAGCTTTTACTGCAGAAGCAATCACTTGTAGGACAGCGACCCAAATCGGCATCGACATGCAATGGCCAAAACTCATTTTTGAAGGTGATGCATTATCAATAATAAAAAAATGCAAGGTAAAAAGTAAAGACAAATCAATGGTCGGGGCATATATTCACGATATTCAACAATTATTGGCTAAAACTAAAAGATGTTGGTTTGAACATATTCCATGAACAGTGAATAGCCTAGCACATATTCTTGCAACGGAAACACTAAAGAAAAAGGGTGAGATTTACCTGGTCGGAAATATCCTTGAGTATGCTGAGAATCTAAAGGAAAGGGAAAAAGAGAGAGAACCAAACTGAAAACAAAATGAAAGATGTGAAAGAAGGGAGAGGTTGAAATGCGAAAATCCAAAGGGTTAGGTGAATAGGCCTCCATTGGGAATCTGGAAACGTCCAGCAAAAGAAAAGGCAGACGATTAGATAGGACGGTGACTAGATCTTTTCTAATTGGGCAAAATAAAGGTGCCATTAATATGGTTCCAGAGACTTCTGATTTTTCTTTATCTTGTTTTTGAATTTTCGGGCCGTTATTTTAGTTTCGGGCCTCTTTTCCTTTGATTGATAATAGCTGATGGGTTATGCACTCGTCTTTTTATTTTTGTTTTCATGGGTCAAAAACTTATCTTCGGGTCCTTTCACATTTGCTTTCCTATTTAGATTATATTTTAAGTTATATATTCTTGATTTATTTTAATAAAGCTCAATCTAAATTCAGTTTCAAAAAAAAAAGTTATGATTATAATTTATATTTTAAATAATTATAATTAAAGAAATACGTGAAATTTAAATTAGAATGAAATTCAAATCTAAAATTTTAAAATTTTCCGATTTCAATTTTATCATTAAACCTCCCTTTGGCTTAAAAAGGCTTGTGCTATACTTGTATTAATTAAATTTGATTATTTTAAATACGATGATATTTTTAATTATGTCAAATTATTGTTATAATTACCATTTAAGCTATTAAACAGAAATCATGTTTCCAATTTATTTATGAAAACAAGTCCATAAAAGGCTAAACTTTATAATCAAAAGTTTTGATATACAATATTATCTTAATCATCAAGTCAAGTGGACTTAAATTTATTAATATCTTCACATCAAACAAATTTGAAAAGAATCGTACGTTTCATGTAGTTATATGTGAAAACTTTTACTGAGGATTTCTTGAGATAGTTTGTGAGATTATTTTAAAGTTAAATTTAAAATAATTAGGTAATCAATAAATATTTTGTGTAGTGATAAAATATATTATATTCTTAAAGAAAATGAGTATTTAAATTTTAAAGATATTATTGTTGAGAGAAATAATCATAGACCTCAAATATGTATCGTAAAACAAACATAAAAATATAAAAAAATTATAGTAGTAAAATTAGTTATTAAAGACGGTATGATTGTTTTTCCTAAGATTAAGATCTTGAGATTTTGGTAGTCTTGATTTGAGTCTTATTATGGGTAAATACTATATGTGTCTTGTCTCTAATTATTTTGATTACAAGCCCAATGGTCGTATTGATTTATTTTTATTTAAATTTAAATATTTTTTTATTTTCAGTCCATTATATTTATATTAAATTAATTTTAATTTTAATTAATCATCCCCATATTATTTATAAATTTACTCATAATTATACTTAGAAATCGTTGAATTAGGCAATTAACAATTAATCTCTAGGAGCTTAGAGGCCAACCCTAAATTTATTCATTTGTCATTAAATTTAATAATTCATGTATTTATATTATATTTTTTGAAGATATTGTCTAAAATCATTTTCGTATTCATATGCAATTTTATATATGTTTTTGAATTATATAACCTTCTAATATTCAAAAAAAAGATAGCCTTCGCTTTCTTTTTAGAATAATAAATAAGGTCCTCTAAACAGGGCAGGCCAGGTAAAGCCCGTTGAAAATTAGGCAAAGAGATGGAATTGGGAAAGGATTAAACGGTACCGTGCATCGTTTGGTAATTGAAAGTCAAACTGTCTGACAGTTTTTTCCAGTCAAATGATCTTGTTCAATCAACGGCCGTCTTTTTTTCCTTTTTTTTTTCTAACCATCAAACGATATTATAAACAATAATTTATATTTAATGTAATAATCGTGTATGGTTTTGTAATATTACTGAAAAGATTATACATATCAGAAATAATTTTAAAATTAAATCCACCAAACTTCATTTTGAATAGTGTGATTATCTTATTTATTAATATTAATAAATTGTAATAAATTATGGTGCATTCATGAGTAAAAAATTATTATGCATAATATACTTGATTTAAATCTCATTATATATAACATTTTATTACTTTATAAATATATAAAAAGATTAAAAAATATTCTCATAATAACGTAATTTTGTAATAAAATGAGTTTTAGTAATTTTTAATTGAATTGAGACATAATTAATGAATGATATCAATTCAGTGAAATGTTTTATTATAATAAAGATAAGGACAAGTAAAAATATCATAGAAGCCTTTTATTAGGAATTTTATTGCATTTTACCCCATTTTCTAAAAAAATAGACAAATTAATTCATGTACGTTAGAGTAAAGAGCAATTTGATCCATCTATTAAAAATTTCTTTCAAATCTATTGTTAAAATCGGTCTATATATGTCAGCATAAGGTATACATGGCATACCACATTTTACTGTTTGATCATTCTGTTAGCTATGCTAGTTTTTAATAGTAAATAGATGAAATTTTTAAGAAAAATAATCAATTTAGTCTTTGGTCAAATGTATAGGGATTAATTCACCTATTTTAGTAGAATGGGTGAAATACAATTTGACATCAAGTACAAGGGTCTCTATAATATTTTTAACAATAAGGAAACTATTAATACATCAAATATTAACTTAGTTGATGTTTGATAAACTAAAAAAAATTAAGTATGAAAAAATAAGTGTTAAAAATTAGGTACTTTATAAAATTTTTGCTAAATATAGATTTTAAATTATAAAAAATACAATTTTATATTTTATCCTTAATTTTAAACATTTCACCTTATGCTAAACAAAAATCAAATTTTGAATCTACATTTTATAGAATAATATAATAGTAAAATAATAAAATAGAATAGAATTAATTAAAATATTCTTCACTGACTAATAAATAGCTCTTATCTACTTATTATTTTCACACTCTTTTGTTAAAAAATTTCTATCAAATTATTTTTATTTTAGATTATCAAACATGCATAAAAATTAAAATATTTTTAATGGTGAAATTAATAAAATATAAAACACAAAATAAATGAAAAGCATGCAAACATAACATAAATATAAAATATCTTTTAAAAAAATATCTATAGTTATAAAAATGTGGGATTTGTGAAGGCATACTTGTTCTTATCTGATTGTTTTGATTGTCTAAACCAGCGTGCTTGGGAATCGGTCAAAAACCAACAAAGCATCCGACTCCTTCCATTTAAAGAAGTTTCAGTCTCATTCAACCACCTTACAAAGCCTTCCAACTATAAACTAATTAGTAAATTACCTTCAATCAACTCTACCTCTCTTACCTAACTATTTAATTTCCCCTCCAAATTTCTTTGTTTTTCATTGCTTTTAATCAAATCCCCGAAAATCATTGCTTCTCTAGAACTTACAGAATGAGCAGAAAAGGGCACTCCCATAACAAGTTGGTGAGATTCATCACAATTCCTTTCAGAGCCTTGGGCAAAGCTAGGGATCTTTATGTTAAAAGCATGACAAGCTGTGCTTCAAGGGTCAGCTTTGGGCAAGGCGGTGGTGATTACTCAGGCCAATATTCAGGCTTGCCTAGGAGCTTTAGTGCAAGCTCTGCCACATCTAGCCATGATAATGAAGATCTTAGAGACCTTATTAGGGCTGCATCGATTAGAAGCTTGGGACATAGGAATGAAATAGAGATGTTCATGCAAGAACAATTGAAGCAGATGAGATCATCGAACGGGTTGCCAAAGAGTAGCAGTGTGGGGATGGGGAGAATTGATGAAGATAAGCCTTGTGATGATTTTGAAGAAAAAGATGAAGCTCCTGTTGATAACAAGAAACAAGATTCTTTGTTTAAAAGAAGTAAAATCTATGCTTCTGTCACGAAAAGAACTAGTGTTGCTTTTGATTCTTATTGATTTCTGTAACCTTTTTTTTTTTTTTTTTTTGCGTGTAAAGGGAAGCAAAAAGAATCTCTCCTTTTTCTTTTCTCTATTTTTTAGCAATTTTTGTTGTTTAGAGATGGTTTCATTAGAAAATTCATGGATTATAGAACTTATATGCAAATGGAATGAATCTTCTCATGTTTGCAGCGGGAAGAAATACAATTATGTCCAAAGTTAGAAACAGAGACTGAGATTTTCATTATCAATGCAACGCAAGTGCCAAACTATGATAAAATGGGCAGTATTTAAAGCCTTCAGGGAATCCATTAGTGCTAAATTTGGAGCCCTTAGCCTTCTTCAGCTAGTAAAAATAAAAATTGTCTAAGGCGGAAAGAAAAACAGGGAATCCATAGTAATCTAGTTTTGGACATAAAACCCATGCTAAATGGGGGATTTTAATGTGAAATATTTGGTTTCATCTTGTTTTTTAGTCGACATTTCCAAATTGAAAACCGTTTGGGCAAATATTGTACCAAAGTTAACGAAATGTTAGATACTGTCTTTTAAGGATATTTTGTTATATAACGTATCCGAGTTTTTCAGTTATAAAATATGAGCTGGAATCAACAATAGATCAAATAAGAATAGGAAATATTGAGCATATATATATATATAATATATATATATATATATATGTTATACTTTAGTGACTAAAATAATAAAAATAAGTGGACTTAAACTTTGCCAAAAATAGTTTAAAAAATGTTCAATGAGTCTGGGCTTGGCTAAATATAAATTTTACTATGCAAGTAATTTATTTGTCTCATATAAAAAATTCAGTAAAGAGGTCAGACACCGCAATTATATCACGTGGATTCACACTACACTAGTCATTCAAGCCTAATTCTCATGCGTGTGAGTCTATCCTCTCAACTTGGTTTTTACTAACCTAATTAAGTATGATGATTTACTAACCTAATAAAGTATGATGATTCATGTGTGAAATATTTCAAAACAACCCGCTTCACACTCATATAGGTCAATCCATCAAGTGCATTCTACAGATTAGTACACACCAACTATAAAAGAATATAGATTTGATTCAAAGCTTTTACTCATCCTTTTTCTTTTTTCTTTTTTTTTTTTTTTTGTAGTTTTAGCACTATTTAAACCATAGGAGGAACATAATTTTATAGTGCTTATCGAATCAACTAATGAATTCATTATTACCCATATTGTAACACCCCAAACTTGATTCAGTCACCGGACCCGAGCTATGGAATGCCAGATTGGCCACCTAAGTGACTCTTCAGTCGAACTCCAACCGAACCTCCAACACACAGTACAAATATGTTCAGATTTGAGAAAAGACAAGCTCACGAACTCACATCGCTTACTTCATGACACAGTAGTAGTAGTAGTAGTAGTATACGAACATCCATTGTTTGTAAAAGCTTAACTTCACGTTCCCTCGCACAGCTCACGCATTCTTAGTCTTCACGGAATAAGTCTCCTAAAATAAGGTCTCTCCTATTTCGCATATCAAAAATTATTAAGGGTTCATAGTGATAGAAAGTTGACATACTTAACATTTAGGAAAATATTTATAGTTCTATAGTTTCACGATCTTGTAATAAATAAATAAACAAAGTCTTGGAACAATCAGCTAAGCCAATAGAGAGAAAGATATTTCCACGCACAAGCAAAGTCCCAAATTACCTTTTAGTCCAAAGTTCATTTGTACCAACTATTTAGTGTTTATGCCTCGTCTGGATCACTCGCTTCGCCGCTATGCACCGTACGATTTAGTTGTCTACAGTGTTTAGAAAAAAGTGTGCAAGCTTTTGCAAACTTAGTGAATGTATAGGAAGAACTACATAGCATGCACAAAACATAAGTTAAAAAAAAGCTTTAACAAAGTTACTGAATTGAGAACTGGGTTCACCATACTTACGTGAAGCTTGGTTTACGGATACTTACTATTAGTTAGCTTAAAACGGTAAAACAAAATAATTTGGAAAACACAATCTTGTTCATATGTTAAGCGGATCTCATTATCCCATAAGTGTAGCATTAAGTTGACATTATCCTTCACACTAGCATATCCTATTGAATGAAGCTTGGCACAAGATTCCCTTATTTCACCTAACCTATCCTAAGGCCTCTCACCCAAATCATAAAACATAAGGGTGAGTACTCACAATCCTATGACATGCCATTATATCCAATGATTACTAAATATTATAGTGTTAAACATTTACTTAAACATAGAGCTCACAATTCATGGTGAGCTCGCAAAATACTATTCATGATTAGCTCGCAGCTTAGAATTCGTATATCAATGTTCATAAAAATACACATTTAAATACATTCATAAAACAGAGTTTTAAAGAAGGCTTATTCTCAGAACTTGGGATAAAGTCCTAAACTCCCAATTAACACTATCGTTTATACATACAAATGACAATCCTTGAACACTCACCAGTTTGCTGAAAGCTTTAAACAAGTTTTGTCTTTCCCCTGTCTTTGCTTGTAGACGATTTTGTCAGGTTCACAATTTCACAAATATACACAAGTCACTAACAACACATTAAGACTCATACATAAACACAAGCGAACCTAGGTTCGTGATGGATTTGGTACCCTAAGTGTAGTATTTTCGTCATACACTTGCATGTTTTTCGAACAGATTGGTTAATAAAACAAATTCATTAATTACATTAATATACTTTGTATAGTTGTCCTCAAATGGTTTTTGCACATAAAGAAAAATATAATCAGATGTTGTTCATTGGTTATCTCTTGTTTAAATTGATAATAAGCGGTATTACGTGGTTAGATCGTAGTACGAAAAGATAACTAGTATTAGTAGGCGTACCTAAACATATCCTTAATCTAATTGAAATGTCCGAACAATTGAAAGACTAATATTTCATCTATCACGTCTAATTGGGGAGATATCTTGTCTTGGGCATCGGAGCAGATGACTCCCAGAAGATTGATGTAACAGCTCATTGTAAGTGAAATCGAAACAGTGGTTTTGGGGCCACAAATTCAAACTGGAAAGAAAAATTATTTTTATATTTTTGCATGATTAGCATTTAGATAGGAATATCATGTGAAAATTCTGATAAATTTTCTTTATTGATTTAGTGTTTAATTACAGGAAGGACCAAAACACATAAAATGCAAAAGTTGAAAACTAGTAGCTAGAAGGATCAAATAGCTATGGAATTCAAAACTTGAGGTCCTTATATGGTAATTAAACCATTAATAAAAAGTTAGTAGATATTTCTGATGATTCATCCATGGAAAAATTAGAAAAGGCTAAAGATTAAATTGGAAAGTGATAAAAGTAAAAATGATAATTAAATTAAATAGAAATATCATCTTCCCCAAATTTTGCATGGAAACCCTAGGAAAGAGAGAAGAAATTAAATAAGCTTAATTGGGTAAGTTTTCTTGTCCCATTTTTAGTAATTTTTATATTTTTTAAAACCGGGATAGTTTACTCTATCTATTTGGGGAATTAATTTGAAAAGTTATCAAAGTATAGAAATTATGCCATGGATGAATATGCTGAAAATAAAAAATTTATGGTGGAAAATGAAAGGTTGTTGATAGATAAACATCTTTTACAAAGTGATTTTTCATGAAAAACATTATTTAAGGACTAATTTGTAAACTTGTGAAAATTGAAGAAAAATTCTAAAATTTATGGAATACATGTCCTATAAATTGTATATTGAAATTTTAGTTAGGCTTGGAATAGGGAGTAAATTGCATGAATTTCATTTTTCGAGCCTAAGGACGAAATTAGAATTTATAGAAAGTTTAGGGGCAAAATGGTAATTTTGCCTAGGATGTAAATTGAGTCCAATTGAGTATGAAATGTGATAAATTGATGATTAAATTCATGTATATAGATCAGGATAACTCAAATTCAAAGTCAGATCGAGGAAAGGAGAAAGTTTCATATTAGTAGATCTATATAGGCAAACAAGTGTCGAGATAAGTTCGTGTAACTTAACTGAGCATGTAAATATGTTGAATCAAATGTTGTATTTGTATAGAATGTGATTTATATTTATGTGAATTAATTGGATGTTATAATATAAGAATTGAATACATGCTTGAAATTGTTTGAAAAGTGTTAAATTTCGTTTGAATATTGGATTTCGATGGACAAATGTGATTTTCCCTATTGAATGAGGTCTTGCATTTGTTGCTGACGGGATTTAGCTTGGACAAGTAATCCTATTGACCTCATTACATAAAAGATTTAGCCTGGACTGGTAATCCTGATATAAGCCCTCTTGAACATATGTTATAGATAGGATTTAGCCAGGACGGGTAATCCTGATTAAGCTCTTATGAGCATATGTTGGAAACAGGATTTAGCTTGGACAAGTAATCCTGTTATATGATATGTGGCTCGAGAGTGTGCTTTCTAATTAAGTGCCTTAATGGGTACTCTTGAATATGAATTGACGGGTTATTGAATTGTACACCTTGAGTGTACTATTTTAGTATCCATTGGAATTTCAATGATTCAACGAAAAAAATACTTGACATGATATGAGAATTATGAGATGAAATGAATAATTTTTGAAAGAAAACAGCATGATGAGCTCATCTATGTTTACTTTATATATATGAGAATTTTGTGACTAACATGTTTGATTGAATGCATGTGTTTAGACAATTTTACCAAGTTGATGGAAACATGTTATTATATGCTTAATTTTATTAAATGACACTGGTAAGTTTAATTCCAGTTATACGAACTTTCTAAGCATAATATGCTTACTAGGTTTACTTTTCTTTGTTTTATAGTGCTTGGAAGCTCGCGAAAGTTGGTGAATGGTTAGAACATCATCACACTATCCACAAGCTTGTTTTGGTATAAATAGAAAACTTATTTTGGTATAATGGCATGTATAGGTTAACTTGACCATAGATGGCTTGAATATGATATTTGTAATTTAGCCATTGGAATGGCTAGTAAATGTTTTGGTACTTATAAAGCATTATGTCATGATAAATACATATATGTTAAGTATGAATGATCAAGTGATGTTTAATGTTTAGGTTAAACTAAGGTAAGATTATAAACATAATTATATATGCAATGATATATCATATTAGATGTTAGAATTTGCTTGAAATTAATGCTTGAATTGGTTGGTATTTGGATGTAAGTTTTGGTGCAGGATATTGGTAAAATTTTAGGTGAGAAATGAAGCTAGAAATGGCTTTGTTTTATCCACATGGGTAGACACACGGGCGTGTGTCTAGACCGTGTGAGACACATGGCCTGGTACATGGGCGTGTGGTTAGGTCGTGTGTCCCCTGCATCTTAAATTCAAGAAACAGAATGCTTAGAATTGAGCACACGGGAAGAAACATGGGCGTGTGTCTTAGTCGTGTGTTCTACAAGGCCTGGAACACGGACGTGTGTCTTGGCTATGTGAAACCTACACCTAATTTTGAAAATTTTAATTAACCACAGGCGTGTGGCTAGCTGTGTGGTACAAGTCAGAGAGCTACCTAGTTTCAAACACGGTTTACAGCACAAGCGTGTCCTTTGGACCACACGGGCGTGTGAGCCCTGGCTCTTTAAAAATTTTGATATTTCGCGAAAAATTCTTGGAGTTTTCGATCAAGTCCCGACTCGATTATAATACTCATTTTGGGCCTCGAGGGTCCATTTAAGGGACATTATGAATAATTTTGGTAAATGAATAGTAATTAATGTGAATTATTTGTAAATGTTCTAAAAGATTTGGTAATGCTCCATAACCCTGTTTTGGCGACGGATACGGGTTAGGGGTATTACAATAGAGACATAAATGTAACTGATTGGACTAACAATACATTGGATAGGACCCAAAAAAATAAAACCTAAATCTATTTATGGAATTATTCACTTGTGATGTTCATAGTGTGACATACTTAAATCCTAAGTGGATGGTTGACTATGTATGTGTGACTTGTACATTTTGATATAAGTAAAGCTTGAGTTCAAATAAATAAGGAACTAAAAGCCGGTGTGTTAGGCGTACGACTTCTGTAGTATGTAGCGTCATTCACAACAGTGGAATTCATAGCCCAAAACATGGGTAAATGATATCTTCTCATTGGCATTACATGGTTAATGAAAAGTAAATGTGGCCATGGGTCATCCGTCTTTGTGATGAATGACTTGATCACTATTTAATAGTGATTGACTTTTTCATGAAAGAAGATGTAATGGTTACCATGAGATAAAGTAGGATCATATTGGGAGAACCAATATTATCTCAAATAGATCAATGATATCCTATGAGGGTAACACAGTTATGACAAGGTCATTGGATGAGCACGGAGTAGTTACTTTCGTAATGGTATGTCATTGGGGAAAGCTCAGTAATGATACTATAGTGTGACTTCGTGGCTAAATTAGTTTATAATTAATAGACAAAAACCCGAAACTTAATTATAAATCATTTGAGCATCAACTACATATGTCCAATCGGTCCCTCAACTAGCTCATTAATACCAGAAATGAATAGAAAAGGAAATGAGAAACATTCATGAATGTTTATGGTTTTCTTTGAAATAGAGAAATGAAATTATATGAAAATGAATGTAGGTTTCCAAAAATGAAAATGGAAATTTGCAATCGTATATAGGATTACTTAAAAACTGATGAAAGAATAATTTTATGTTTTTAGACTGTTTTGAAGCCCAAAAATGAAAACAAATAATTCACTCATAGTGAACATATTGATTTGTGAAATATTGAACAAATTTTCTCGAAATTTTCTCGGGGTAAAATTGTTTAAATTTTCTTTGGGATAAAATTGTCAAACTTTTACTCAAGTAAAATTGGGATGAGAAAATTATTTAATGTGTAAATATTAAATTTTATTTTGGGAAATAGAAAAACTGAATCGAGTTGGATTATGTTATTAAGTACTGGGTCAAAAAGGTCCAGGAAGTACTCATAATTAGACCCGATGAGAGAGAGGCCCAAAACCCCTCATATAACATGAATGGGGAACAACCCTAGTAGAAATACAAGGGTGACTCGTTTGCCGTTCTCCTACTCTAAGTAGGATATTTTTTTTCTATTTAAAATAAACCTTTACAACTCTATAAGGGTCCTACCTTCTCTTCCTATAAATAGATGGCACCGGTAGAGCTATTGACACAACTTTTGAGAGATTACTATTCTGCAGAATAAAATAGAGAATTTATTCTCAACTTATAAACATATTTTTTAGAATAAAAACTATACCAATTTTTATTATAGAAGAGAGAATTTATGTTTTCACCCCAAAAAGAAAAGTTTTTCTAGTTTTGTGTTTTGGTTTAATTGGTTCGTGTAACAACCCATTTTTAGTGAAATTGGAATAGTAGTTTCGGGACCACAAATTTGATGTGTAAATATTCATTTTATTATTTTCATGTCTATGGTATGTTAGTAAGGTCGTATAAAATTTTGTTAAGAAATTTTAACGTTTGCATGCTTAATTAAGTAAAAAAGGACTAAATTGTAAAAAAGGTAAAAGTATAATACTATTAGTGAAAGATGCTAAATTGTTATGAATTTTTAATATGAGTGGGCTTATTGGTAATTAGAACATTTGATTAGTTGGTGGACATATTTGGACATAGCTTAAATGATTTTGAAAGTTAAAAACAAATGTTAGTTTAGTAATTAGTAAATTAAACTAAAAAGAAGTAAAAGAAATAATGTACTCATCTTCTCCAAAGCTTCCTACCATCAAATTTTGAAGGAAATAAATCCATTCTTAGGGTTATAGAATTCGGCTAGTTAAAGGGAGTGTATGTAAGTGAAATTTCATCTCGTTTTTAATGATTTCTATGTTTTTGAAGTCGTTGTAGCTTAATCAAACTAGCCTAGAGATTAATTTGCAAAATTGTTAAAGGTTTAGGGTTTTGCTATAAATGTTCTAGCATGATTTATGAAGTTTGGTGAAAGATTATTAGTATTTTTTTGTTAAATAAACAACTTTTGTAAAGTGATTTTTGATGAAACTATCATTTATGACTTATATGTAAAAATAGTAAAATACCATGATAAAATTTTGAAATGTTGAGTTGTATGAGGTTGTATAAGTCCTTAGGTAATTTGGCTAGCTTATATGTGGATGAATTTGCATAAATGTTAATTTACAAGCTTAAGGACTAACTTTTAAAGAAGTTAAAACATTAAGGGTAAAAATGTAAATTTGCAAAAGTATGAATTTTGGATTTAATTGAATAGAATAAATATTAAATGGATTGAATTTTCTTATTTAGATCAAGTTAAGCCTCGTACGAATCTAGATCGAGGGAAAGATAAAGCCTCGGATTAGTTGAACATATTTTGACATCTTTAAAATTGAGGTAAGTTTGTATGTTTAAATAAAATTTTAATATTATTTGATTTATATGCTATTATTCTATTTATCATGTCATGTTACGACGAAAATCCAACAACATTTCAACGACTATCGAGTCCCGTTTGAACCATAGGAATATATAGGATACAAATGACATGTCATTAGGGTTACCATGTTTCGAGTGCTGGTCCTGAATATCCTACCGATGGCTGAGTTTCGGCATTTATTGCGGATACTCATTAGCTTGTGTGAGTAGCATCGTGTATCTACATTCCGATCATTAGCTTGTATGAGCAGACCCATTTATGGCTTGAGTGAGCATCAATGTAAAGAAAAAAAGGAAAAGTAATGGTTTTGACCATATGTTTAGCACACTTTGTGTGAGCTTCCCGCATATCTAATATTATTTTAAGTGGTTCAATGGGCAAGAAAAGGGAAGGAACGGTAAGTGTTCCAACGGCTAAGTTATGAACTTATGGAAAGGTATAAATTGATGATGATCAAAGTATGTATAACCACATTTATGGAAAGTATGAATTTAAATATGCTATATTCATGAAATCTATCTTACCATGTAATGATTTTGTTAAGTTATGTGTTTAAGTAGTAACTTGTGTTGTTGATGATGCTTAGGCTTTGTGCCAAGCTTATGTTGGATTGGTTCATGTTTATTTTTAAAGTTATGCATTGAAATGGTAAGTTATGTTCGTGTTATACAAACTTACTGAGCATTTTATGCTTACGTTGTTTTCTTTCCTATGTTTTATAGATTATCAAAAGCTCGATTGGTTTGGAAGCTCATTAGAGACCTATCACACTATCCAATGATTATATTGGTAGATTTTGATGTTTTGGTCAAGGTTATAATGGCATGTATAGGTGGACTTGTGCTTAATGATCTAGTTGTTATGTTTGGCATGTATATATGGTATTATGGTTAGTGTGCTTTTGGCACTTTGATGCCTTGATGGTTGGTGTTGATATGGCTAAGTGGATGTATGTTTTGAATTACCAATTTGGTATGTCAGGATGTGATTTGGTATATTGTAACACCCCTAACCCGTACTCGTCACCGGAATAGGGTTTTGGATCATTACCATAACATTTAGAATATTTTTCTATTAAACTACGAAAATTTACTATTCATTTATCGAGATTATCCATAATGTCCCTTGATCCGGCCCTCGAGGCCGAATACGAACATTAGAAACAAGTCGGGACTTATTCGGAACCTCTAGGAATTTTTGCAAAATTTCAAAATTTTTCCAAGGTACAGGCCTCACACGCCCGTGTGACCCTTAGACAAGCCCGTGCCTCAGGCCATGTCCAATTTAGGTTGCTTTCTGACTTGTGCCACACAGCCATGTCATTCACCTATGTGCTAAGCAGTGTGGTTAATTAATTTAATTCGAATTAGGAGCAGGTTTCACACGGCCATGACACACGCCTGTGTTCAAGACCGTATCACCTACACGGCTGAGACACACGCTCGTGTCTCTGCCCGTGTGTTAAATTCTGGATATTCTATTTTGTAAATTTTAGAAGTAGGGGACACACGGCCAGATCACATGCCCATGTACTCAAGCCTTGTGTCACACATGGTCTAGACACATGCCTGTGTGTCTACCCGTGTGGACGAATTAAGGCCATTTCCTAACCCTATTTCTCACCCAAATTTAACCATTTTCCTGCACCAAAACTCACAAGTATAAATCAACCAAATCCAACCAATTTCCATCATCCAAATTGACACATTATTTCTTATATCATACTTTTAAGCTTACCTTTACATTATCTCATATAATATACTTCGTATGAAAGTCCTATTTAACTTGTTTGACATGTAATAATTAACATATTATAAATTCATACCATACAAAAAACAACAAATTCTAGCCATTCCAACGGCTAGATGACAAGCGAACATTATGAATCATCATTTGGTCATATTAGCCTATACATGCCATTATACCAAAATAAGATAAACATTTATACCAAAATCAAGGAGTTTCACTACAGCAATTTAGACTTTTAGCGGCATTTTTTTAAGCCTTTAGCGGCATTTTTAAGCGCCACTAATAGTCTTTACGGCGCTTTTAGAAATGCCACAAAAAAAGCCGCTAAAAGAGACGTCGCAAAATTTAGCGACGTTTATGAGAAAAAAACGCCGCTAAAAGCAATGAATTTTAGCGGAACTTTTCAAACAAACACTGCTAAAAGCATGATTTTTAGCGGCACTTTTCCTACAAACGCCGCTAAAAAGCATGACTTTTAGCGGTGCTTCTCCCACAAACGCCGCAAAAAAGCATGACTTTTAGCTGCGCTTTTCCCACAAACGCCGCTAAAAGCATGACTTATAGCGGCGCTTTTCCTCAAACGCCGCTAAAAAGCATGACTTTTAGCGGCGCTTTTAACAAAAACGCCGCTAAAAAATAAGACTTTTAGTGGCATTTTTCCCACAAACGCCGCTAAAGCACATGGTCTTTAGCGGCGCTTTTGAGTAAAAATGCCGCTAAATATCATAAAAATAAAAAAAATTAAAATATTATTTTTAGCGGCATTTTTAGGAAAAACGACGCTAAATGTCATGAAAATAAAAAATTAAAATATTATAGAAATGCCACAAATCCAATTTAAAAATATATAATTTAATTTGAAGACATATTAAAATGAAAATTCACAAACAATACGTATTAAAATGAAAATTCATGAACAAGACATATAATTCATGAACAAAATTCACGAACAATACGTATACTTTTGTTTGCTTGAAAATGATTGGAATAATTGGCTCAACAGTAGCACGATAAACCTGTACAAGAAAAATAAGAGAAGAACTCAAACTTTTGCTCTAACAAAAAATAAACAAAGAGAAGATTAACTTTGGTCCTAGTAAACTCAACATTATTCAGAAACCATGTTAGACTGGCAACAAAGCAAAATAGCTCAACCGAGTACTACCTCGTCATTGTTAACATGCTCATCCAGACAAAGATCAAAAGCAGAACTTATGCTTCTCGACATACTATTTGTCAAGTCCACCTTTAACAAAAAATAAAAGCAAATATAAGAAAAAGAAAATAATATATCAAACAAGCACAAATAGTTCTAAAATATTCATCTCAAAAATATATAATGAGGTCGCAAGAACTTCTGTGGATAATAGACAAACCTTTAGCTTTGGTTCATGGACGCTTAAATCATTCTCACTCACAGTTACTATATAATGAGGGCCCCTATTAAAAAGTAATCTCAAAACCCCTTCTTCTGCCAGGTTGACACCCACAAGCATCTCTAAAGATCTATTAATCCAGTAGAAGTTAATTAATCAATCGTTAAAAACAATTCTAATCTGTGAAACAAAGCATCAATACAGTTCTCTATATATGAAACGCTGAAGAATCAATGTATTCTTCTTGGCATACAGGAAAACAGAGAGGATAACACAATATAAATTAAATAGGATAGGAAAAGCTGAAAAGGAGGAAATAAGTGAATAGCAAACTAGTAAATTACAACAATACCCTGTACAAAACAAAATCTCAAGAAGTATCAACTACATGATAACATATGATTTCTACAGCATGTAAAAACCTAGAATAAATGATGAAAATGACAATAAAATAAAACTTGCCAAGTGTATAAAAACTTCAGATCTCTCAACCCCCCCAATTTTCCTGTTCAACCCCATACAATATAGTTCAAATAGTACATGGTTCCTTCAATATGTACGGTATAATCAAATTGACATCATCTTAAAACCAACATGATAGGGATAATCATGATGACACTGATGCAAATATCTAAACTCCCAATTGGCTAATATGAACGAGATGAATTTACATCTAGTCCATATATTCCCTTAAACTTATCCATTTCATAGGTTTCTCCTGAATTTACTAGAGAGAGTGAAAGACAAAATAAGAATAGTCTTCTGGCTTTGGACAACGATATGCATACCATGAGGCATAAACATATATAGCCATGGCCCAATTGGCTGTTAGAAACAGAAAAGTATACAAACAGATATTATTAAATTTAAATCTAATTTAGATTAGAAGGATAATAAAATGAATTATGCTCAACTTATACATCTACAACTAAAGGCACAAAGTTAAAATATTAAGTCCTTTGGAAAACAGATGATAAAGTAATTGTTTTATGACATGGAAAACAGACGACTCCTCTAAACTAGAGACAGCAGTTTAGGTTTCAGACATTTGATCTAAGCCATTTCATAAAATTATTTAAATTTAAACTAATTTAGATTGGAAGGATAATAAAATGAATTATGCTCAACTTACACATATATAACTAAACTAGTTTCCCATGTCAGTGAAACACCAGTTAGCAATTAGCATAGGCATGGATAAGTTAGAATCCAAAAAAAGATAGTGAATTTGCATCAAACAGAATTAAACCTCATACCATGCTTTTTCATCAGATAAGCAATAACCACTGTCACACTATAAGGTTCGAGAAACAGAAGCTCTCAACATGATGTACTTAGATAACATAATATAAAAGCTATTATCGAACAAAAAGATACTACTACAAGCTTTTCTTTTTCTTCTTTTTAATGTTTAAATCATATTGTTGATACAATAAGCAAATTCCCATTTGTGACAAACTATAAAAGGTTTCGAAATAACATTAATGCAAGCTGAACTAGTGATGCTTTAACAATGTCTATAAAAGTAAAAACTTTATATATCTTTAGTTATGTTGTAACCCTAATAATAAGTATGGAAAACCACCTTCTAGATATTCCCATAAAGCAGTGAACCATCCACCTCCTAATCTTTTAGCTTCATCGATGAAACTGAAACACTCGTTGAAATACTGCATTAGATTCGTATCTTCCCTGTCCATGACTGCCTCAAATTTTATCAAAGCACCAAGAATTCAACAAGTTAAAACTTTCATTGCTGTCATGTTTCTTAGCTTGTTTATCAAGGAATTGGAAGGACAAAGGGAAAATTATTTGCTAAAAAGCATAAACTCCGATCTGAACTAAGATATTTTTGCTAGAACAGGCAAGAATCCATGATACCTTTGATGATTTTACGAGCAAACTCATTTGGATACAAAGGAAGAGATAGGTTAGCCACTGTTAAGATATGCGTTACATTGGAGCTTTTCAATGCACCCTTATTGTTTGCATCACCCAAGGAACCCAAAAAAAGGCCCTAAAAGACATATATATGAAATTAGTCTTGAGAGAACAAACAAAAGTAGAATAAAGCAAATGCAAGGTCATCAAAAATGAGTACCTCTTCAATTTGGCATAGAGCATTGTTTCCTTGAAATTTTCTATATATATCCACCCTGTGAAACACCCAAACCCGGCCCACGAGCTTTGACCAGATTTGGTATGTTCCTCAAGTAAACTGGTTTCAAGTTCTTTTGTAACTTAGAGAAAACTTGTGTGATTCAAAAAAAAATATTGTTTTGGGTTGGGCTTGTGTTGAAACAGATTAAATTTTATTTTTTGAAAACCCCTTTTTAATATTAAGTGATAAAACATATAGAGTATATTAAAAAAAATGAATTACTTAGTCTTTAACTTAATAAAAATTTGTAACATAATTAAACGATAAACAGAAATAAAATGGCTCACCATGGCCTTATGGCCTTATTACATCAAACAAATCCAAATAGTTCAAAGTACTTAAATGAAATAAAATGTCCATTAAAATAAAACTTCCAAGTTGAGCATGGCCACCACAAGTTCTCGCCGTCCGGTCCATCACCACATTCGTCACCAAACATGGTCCCACAACGGGTGAGTCAAGACTCAATGTGTACACAACACTAAATCATAATCGAATCGGGCATAACAATTATTACACATTCATATCATAGCATACAAATTATGATGCATTCCCAAAACCCAAACCTATTAAGCCATTCATTACATTCCGCATCAACCTCGCATACACCGTGGGGACTACTAAGTCGACCCTCCTTCCGCTACACTCCATATCGCGGTCTTAGGTCACCGCGTTCGTGGTCTTAGGTCACCACGTTTAGATTTCGTGGTCTTAGGTCACCACATTCGATTCATGTGGTCTTAGGTCACCACATTCAGATATCACGGTCTTAGGTCACCGTGTTTGTGGTCTTAGGTCACCACATTCACTTCCCCAAAAATAAACCCATATGCCCCATATAATAGTAATATGCATAAATATGCTAGAGTTCACAGTCTTATTCTTATTCTAATGTTACAATTAACATATTTCATAATCCTAGTAGGAGTAGGAAACGTACCTGAGTACTTTGTACCATAACATGGTACCTTAGCCACTTTTATATTCTTAATATCACATATATTAATTAAACGTAGCCATAAAACATATTATGATATAGTGTAGGGTACACACCTGATTTGCTTAACAAATTCCTTGAAATCCTGAAAAACCGATCTATTGCTTTAGATTTTTAAGTCCCTACATTCGACCAACATGGTAATATTTAGCAAAGGCCTATTTGGCCAAACTTAGTGTTTTTCTTCTAAAGCCTAATCAACTATAACCCAAATCCCAAAGGATTTATGTAGTCAACTTCTTAACTTTGGTGCCTATTTGATGACTATTCAAATCCTAAAATTGCTGCTATGCTTCTTCTTGTATTCGGCCAAGCATTGAATCACTTAAACAGATTAGTTTCGACTTTTTAAACGATTATCAAATAGATCTAGATATCAAATCAGGCCTTGGCCGAATATACCTACGTGCTTACCTTCCAAATCTTAAATTTCGAAATTGATCTTTTGTCTTAGGTGCCTGTCAAAATCCTTATAATCATATGTTAGATCTAATCTAACATTGAATCATAATTATATAGCTAATGGCCGAATGGTATTCATAGCTTACCTTAGATCTTAGAAATCCCGGAGAACTCCTCTTTCTCTAGTCGACACCACCTAAATCCCAAAATTCCCTTCCATAGTTTCATCCAAAATACAATATGAGGATTAGTCCCTAAATTTTGTGAGCTTAAAAAGAAAAAATGGAAACCGAGTCTAGATCTTACCCTTACCGAAGAATTCGATGGAACTCTTGCTTGAACTCTTAGCACTATTCAGTTATGGCCCAGATATGTATCACAATTTCAGCTTTTGATTATGTTTGTAATAGAAGAAGAAAAGAAAAGAGAAAAAGAAAACAATGGCAGAGAGAATTCGGCAGAGGAAGGAAAGAAAATAATGGAGAAATTTACTAAAGAATTTCGACAGAGGCTTTCTTGAAGAGAAAAGAATGAATGAAGAATGGCCTTATTTTCCTTCTATTGCCGAAATTCCTAGGCTAAAGTCTCCTACTTGGCCACCACTCTTCCTATGTGATAATTATCACTTTATCAAAAGAATTAATCCAACAATTATCTCCTATTTAAGAAATTCTAAAGGAAATAAAACTCCTCTTTTAAGAGCCCTCATGTCATCCACCTCTCCGCTCTTTTGTCAAAATAAAACTTCTTTTATTTGCTTCCTAAGTGACTCGATCCTCGGCCCAAATACACTTGCATGTGGCACCATTTCCAGAGGCCCTAAGTGGCATCTTGAGCCACTTTTCCAAGCCTGTTTGTGTGTCAAATTTCACATACTTTTTCTCTTAAGGCCACATTGCCTTAATTTCCTCTTTAAACTTTAAAACTCGACATTTCTAAGTCATTTCTAAGTTTCCAAAAATTTTCGTTTGGCTCTTTAAACTTGACATTTCCTTACATTTCCTAGATTCGAAATGTTCACTTTCCTCTTTTGAATCATTTCTAAATCATTTTCTAGTTTCCATAAATGTTCACTTTCCTCTTTTGAATCATTTCTAAATCATTTTCCTAGTTTCCATAAATGTTCACTTTCCTCTTTTTAACTTAGCATTTCCATACATTTTTCAGGTTTCCAAAAATGTTCAAAATTTATTCTTACACATAAAACATGTCACTTCATACAATTAAACTGAAAATGCATAGGCCCTTTTCAAGATGTTACAGTTCTACCCCCCTTAAAATAATTTCGTCCCCGAAATTTCCTAACTAAAATAATTAAGGGTATTGCTATCGCATTGCTTCTTCTGGCTCCCACGAAGCTTCCTCCGATCCATGATTGCACCATAACACTTTGACTAGAGGAACTGACTTCCTCCGTAGTACTTTCACATCACGTTCCAATATCTGAATCGACTCTTCCTCGTAAGATAAGTCTGGCCTTAGCTCCACTTCTTCAATTGGTACCACATGAGATGGATTCAATCGGTAACAACGTAGCATGGATACATGGAATACGTCGTGCATCTGCTGCAACTCTGGTGGCAACTCTAACTTGTATGCCACTGGTCCAACTCGCTTCAGTACTCGATAGGGCCCTATAAACCTTGGGCTTAGCTTCCCTTTCTGACCAAACCTCATCACCTTCTTCCAAGGCGAGACTTTCAGAAACACTTGGTCTTCCACTTCAAACTCTATTTCCTTCCGCTTAAGGTCTATACGACTTCTGCTTATCAGTGGCTTCCTTTAATCGTGCTCGAATTATCTCAACCTTCTCTTCAGTTTCTGCCACCATCTCTGGTCCCAAAACTCGATGTTCTCCTAACTCAGTCTAATAAGTAGGAGTTCGACACTTCCGACCATACAATGCTTCATATGGTGCCATCCGAATGCTAGCCTAATAGCTGTTGTTGTAGGCGAACTCTGCTAAAGGCAAGTAATCTTCCCAACTTCCTCAGAAATCCATTACACAGCCTCTCAACATATCCTTCAACACTTGTATAACCTGTTCAGACTACCCATCTGATTATGGATGAAAAGCCGTAGTGAAGTCCAACTTAGTGCCTAAAGCTTGATGGAGTGCTTTCCAAAATCGAGACGTAAATCTTGGGTCTCTATCGGAGATGATCGATACCAGTACTCCATGTAACCTCACAATTTCTGCTACATATAACTTGGCCAACTTCTGAAGTGAATAATCAACCCTTACCGGGATAAAATGTGTGGACTTAGTCAAACGGTCTACTATTACCCATACCGAGTCCTTCTTAGTAGGCGAAGGAAGCCCACTAACGAAGTCCATGGTAATTCTTTCCCATTTCCACTGTGGAATCTCAATTGGTTGAAGTTATCTGATGGAACTTGGTGTTCACCTTAACTTGTCGACACGCCGACATTTTCCCATGAATTCAAGAACTTTCGTTTAAGATCGAGCCACCAAAATTGTTCTCTTAGATCTCAGACAACTTAATGCCTCCGGTGCATAGCATAAGGGCTACTACGCGCTCAAGAATCCTCTGTCTTAACTTCTTGTCCCTCGGCATACAGACCTTTCCTTTGAAGCACAACATTCCCTCATCACTAACCTCATAGTCCTCTAACTCTCCGCTCGTGCTTGTTGCAACTTAACACTTAATTCCTCATCAACCAAGCGTCCCTCTTTCACCTCCTTTAACCACGTTGGCTTGACTTGCAACTCAGCCAATAGGCTTCCATCCTCATACAAACTTAAATGGGTGAACATTGCCCTTAGGTCCAACACAACCTTCCGACTTAGGGCATCAGCCACTACATTTGCCTTGCTAGGGTGGTACTCTATCGACCAGTCATAATCCTTTAACAACTCTACCCACCTTCACTGCCTCAAGTTCAACTCCTTCTGAGTCAATAAATACTTAAGGCTTTTGTGGTCTGTATAGATCACTAACCTTTCACCATAGAGATAGTGCCTCCACACCTTAAGGCGAAAACCATCACGCCAATTCTAAGTCATCAGTTGGGTAGTTAATTTCATGCGGCCTTAATCGCCGAGACGCATAAGCGACTACTTTTCCATCTTGCATTAGGACACATCCTAATCCCGTATGCGAAACGTCACAGTACACCACAAAATCCTTCCCTGCCTCTGGCTGAATTAACACTGGAGCTTCCATCAGCACCTTCTTAAATTTTTCAAAACTCTCCTATTGCTTATCCGTCCATACAAATGGTACCTCCTTCCTCAACAACTTTGTTAAAGGCACGGCTATTGATGAAAATCCTTCCATGAACCTTCTGTAATAGCCTGCCAATCCTAAGAAACTCCGAATCTCCGCCACCGACTTAGGTGGTTTCCAATCCAATACAGCTTCTATCTTCCTAGGATCCACTCTTATTCCCTCTACGGATACCACATGCCCTAAGAATGCCACCTCCTTAAGCCAAAATTCACACTGGCTGAATTTGGCATAGAGCTTCTTCTCCCTTAATACTTGCAGCACAACTCGAAAATGCTCGTCATGCTCCTCTTCAGACTTAGAGTATACCAAAATATCGTCGATGAACATCACGACGAACCTATCCAAGTAGGGTTGAAAAACTCGGTTCATCATATCCATGAATGCGGCTAGAGCGTTCGTCAACCCAAACGGCATTACCACAAACTCAAAATGGCCGTATCTTGTCCTAAAAGCTGTCTTATGGATATCTGCCTCCTTCACCTTTAATTGATGATATCCCGACCTTAAGTCTATCTTCGAGAATACTATGGCTCCCTTCATCTGATCGAACAAGTCATCGATCCTTGGTAAAGGATACTTGTTTTTGATAGTCAGCTTGTTCAACTGACGGTAATCTATGCACATACGCATAGTTTCATCCTTCTTCTTCACAAACAGAACCGGTGCTCCCCATGGAGACACACTGGGTCGAATGAACCCACAATCTAGCAATTCCTAGATTTGAGCCTTGAGCTCAACCAACTCTTTTGGTGCCAT
The DNA here is from genome assembly GCA_025506655.1 of Gossypium rotundifolium. NCBI lineage: Eukaryota > Viridiplantae > Streptophyta > Magnoliopsida > Malvales > Malvaceae > Gossypium > Gossypium rotundifolium. The sequence goes on from CP106722.1 coordinate 139,215,786, forward strand.
TCGATACAGGGCAATTGACACAGGAGCTGTTCCCGGCAGCAAATCTATTCCAAATTCCACCTCCCTATCTGGGGGTATTCTTGGTAATTCTTCCAAAAACACATCTTCAAAATCCTTTACCTTTCTAACTCTATTAACACCTTCTTCCTTTCCACGCAACACACTTACAAAGGCTAGGAATGCCTTGCACCCTTTCCTAACCATTTTCTCAGCCTTTAACGTCGAAACTACGTTAGACAGGTAATTTCTCCTTTCTCCGATCATTACTACTACTTCATCCTCCGGGTCCTTAGTTCCATTCGTTTAGCCGCACAATCCAACATGGCTCGGTGCTCTACTATCCAGTCCATTCCTTTCAACTTCTCCTCCAGGGTCAGATCGAGCTCATCCATAATGCGCTCGGTTGCCTCCAACCAATATTCAACCGTACTGGGTGCTACACCCGATACGCCACAAAACACTTCAGCTCCATTGGCTCGGAGTCGTTCGGGTAGAGATTTTTGAGCTCCTGTATTTCCACCCGCGCCAGCCACCATTTCCAAAACTCGCAGCATAGCCTGCGACACAGTATCATCCCCCGTCTGAGCTTGCTGCTCGACACCAACAGCTGGGGGTGGTGGTGGCGGTGGTAACTCATTGTCAGACCCTTGACCCGATCTAAAGGGTTCTGACATAGCCATTCTTCCTCTACCACGTCCTTGATGATCGTGTCCTCTAGAATTCATATCTAACGATGCGCTTTAATCTGATTTAAGAAAGTTTTATGAATTAGCCCTTATTCCATTGATTATCCACGACGAAGTTTTATGAAAAGAATTTTAAGAGTGGTTCTTTCAGTATTCATACATGCACAGCCTTCACATTCATACATCCATCAATCAATTATGAACTTCCGCTCATTTAGAGAAATGTTGTAGTTTTCATTGTTGTTGTTTTTCCACTACCCAAGGGTTTTTATGAATTTATCCTCTGTGGGTATTTTTGTAATTTATCAAATAGGGTTCCTTGGTGATTTTGTCACAAAGTATTTTGGTATTTTTTTTAAATTCTCAGGGTATTTTGGAAAATTTTTGAAATCCGAGGGTATTTCAGAAATTTTGAACCTTGGGGGTATTTTGGTAATTTTTTCCACAAACTGGGGTAAATTGTAAAATTTTAATAAATCAGGGATATTTCAGAAATTGCAAAACTTTGAGGGTTCTTTTTGAGAATTGTAGTTTCCAAAACGGTGGTGTTGCAAAAATTTTGGAAATCAGGGTCATTTTGGTAATTTTGTAAGTTAGGGCAATTTTGTAGTTTTTCCAAAATCAAGGTATTTTTGATAGTTTGAAAATTAGGGTTTTTTTGAACATTTATAAAATGATGAAATTTTGGCAAAACTGTTGAGTAGTTGGACATTTTATAAACTAAGGGCATTTTTGTAATTTTACCACTAGGGGTATTTTTGTAATTTTATAAATCAGAAATTTTTCAAAAAATTGTGTAGGAAAAATAATTTTCACAAATTAAAGAAAAATCATTTTATGAGTTTTTAAAAATTAGGGTTCTTATTAAAAAAAAACATGGCTAGTTCCCTTTCGGGTTTTAGTTATTGGGTTTAGCCTATGTCCGAGTCTTCTTGGTCAGGGTGAACCAAAGCTACGCACCAAGTAGGATTTGAGTGGAGAGGAGGTGAGCCACACGGACTGCTTAAGTACCAAGCTCCCACTGAAACCATTCCTAGGCATGCGCATTGGGGTTGCCACACCCACTAAGTCCTCGGGTTGGGTGAACCGAAGCTACGCACTGTAGGATTCTGCAAGAGGAGGTGAGTCACTAGGATCGCTTAAATACCATGCTCTTCCGGATCCAATCCTAGACATGCGTACCATGGTTGCCACACCCTAACTCGATTGACTTAGCCATAGGTTTGTTTAGTGCATTAAGCCTTATGTATTTGTGTTTGAGTAAACTAATCCTAGGGTTCAAGTTCCTATCATGCTATTCTACGCTCCATTCCTTTTCTACCCTTCTATAATTCACATAATCACACAGATAGTTGGGGTACTTACCGGTGGATCATGGGCCGGAGACTTAGGTGCCATGTCGAAAAACTCGCTTATTTCATAAGATACTTTATAAATCTTATTTGGGCTCGATTTGAAAATGTTTTGGGCCTCACCCACGTGTCGAGAGTTTAAAACTAGGCTCGATATCAAATCGAAACACCCCAAACCCTACCACGAGCTTTGACCAAATTTGGTATGTTCCTCAAGTAAACGGTTTCAAGTTCTTTTGTAACTTAGAGAAAACTTGTGTGATTCAAAAAAAAAATTGTTTTGGGTTGGGCTTGTGTTGAAACGGATTAAATTTTATTTTTGAAAACCCTTTAATATTAAGTGATAAAACATATAGAGTATATTAAAAAAATGAATTACTTAGTCTTTAACTTAATAAAATTTGTAACATAATTAAACAATAAATGTAAATAAATGGCTCACCATGGCCTTATGGCCTTATTACATCAAACAAATCCAAATAGTTCAAAGTACTTAAATGAAATAAAATGTCCATTAAAAATAAAACTTCCAAGTTGAGCATGGCCACCACAAGTTCTGCCGTCCGGATCCATCACTTTGTCACACCAAACATGGTCCCACAACGGGTGAGTCAACAGACTCAATGTGTACACAACACTAAATCATAATCGAATCGTGCATAACAATTATTACACATTCATATCATAGCATACAAATTATGATGCATTCCCAAAACCCAAACCTATTAAGCCATCCGCTACACTCCCTGCACCAACCTGCAGTCGTGGGACTACTAAGTCGACCCTCCTTCCGCTACACTCCATATCACGGTCTTAGGTCACCTGCGTTCATGGTCTTAGGTCACCACGTTCAGATTTCTGTGGTCTTAGATCACCACATTCAGATTACTTTGGTCTTAGGTCACCCCATTCAGATATCACGATCTTAGGTCACCGTGTTTGTGGTCTTAGGTCACCACATTCACTTCCCCAAAAATAAACCCATATGCCCCATATAATAGTAATATGCATAAATATGCCAGAGTTCACATTCTTATTCTTATTCTCATGTTACAATTAACATATTTCATAATCCTAGTAGGAGTAGGAAACGTACCTGAGTACTTTGTACCATAACATGGTACCTTAGCCACTTTCATATTCTTAATATCACATATATTAATTAAACATAGCCATAAAACATATTATGATATAGTGTGGGGTACACACCTGATTTGCTTAACGAATTCCTTGAAATCCCGAAAAATAGGTCTATTGCTTTAGATTTTTAAGTCCCTACATTCGCCAACATGGTAATATTTAGCAAAGGCCTATTCGCCAAACTTAGTGTTTTTCTTCTAAAGCCTAATCGGCTATAAGCCAAATCCAAGGATTTATGTAGTCAACTTCTTACCTTTGGTGCCAATTTGATGACTATTCAAATCCCGAAATTGCTGCTATGCTTCTTCTTGTATTTGGCCAAGCATTGAATCACTTAAAAATGTTTAGTTTCGCTTTTAAACGATTATCAAATAGATCTAGATATCAAATCAGGCCTTGGCCGAATATACCTATGTGCTTACCTTCCAAATCTTAAATTTCGAAATTGATCTTTTGTCTTAGGTTCCTGTCGAAATCCTTATAATCATATGTTAGATCTAATCTAACATTGAATCATAATTATATAGCTAATGGCGAATGGTATTCATAGCTTACCTTAGATCTTAAAAATCCCGGAGAACTCCTCTTTCTCTAGTTGACACCACCTAAATCCCAAATTCCTTCCATAGTTTTGGCCAAAATACAATATGAGGGATTAGTCCCTAAATTTCAACAGGCTTAAAAAGAAAAGAATGGAAACCGAGTCTAGATCTTACCCTTACCGAAGAATTCAATGGAACTCTTGCTTGAACTCTTAGCACTATTTGATTATGGCCCAGATATGTATCACAATTTTGGCTTTTGATTATGTTTGTAATAGAAGAAGAAAATAAAAGAGAAAAAGAGAACAATGGCAGAGAGAATTCGGCAGAGGAAGGAAAGAAAAGAATGGAAAAATTTGCTAGAGAATTTCGGCAGAGGCTTTCTTGAAGAGAAAAGAATGAATGAAGAATGGCCTTATTTTCCTTCTATTGCCGAAATTCCTAGGCTAAAGTCCCCTACTTGGCCACCACTCTTCCTATGTGATAATTATCACTTTATCAAAAGAATTAATCCAACAATTATCTCCTATTTAGCCAAAATTCTAAAGGAAATAAAACTCCTCTTTTAAGAGCCCTCATGCCATCCACCTCTCTACTCTTTGTAGGAAAATAAAACTTTTTTATTTGCTTCCTAAGTGACTCGATCCTCGCCCAAATACACTTGCATGTGGCGCCATTTCCAGAGGCCCTAAGTGGCATCTTCAGGCCACTTTTCCAAGCCTGTTTGTGTGTCAAATTTCACATACTTTTTCTCTTAAGGCCACATTGCCTTAATTTCCTCTTTTAAACTTTAAAACTCGACATTTCTAAGTCATTTCTAAGTTTCCAAAATTTTCATTTGGCTCTTTAAACTTGACATTTCCTTACATTTCCTAGTTTTAAATGTTCACTTTCCTCTTTTAAATCATTTCTAAATCATTTTCCTAGTTTCCATAAATGTTCACTTTCCTCTTTTGAATCATTTCTAAATCATTTTCCTAGTTTCCATAAATGTTCACTTTCCTCCTTTTAACTTAGCATTTCCATACATTTTTCAGGTTTCCAAAAATGTTCAAAATTTATTCTTAACACATAAAACATGTCACTTCATACAATTAAACCGAAAATGTATAGGCCCTTTTCAGGATGTTGCACCCCGCACCTTTCTTGTATTTCAATTTTGATGGAATAATGGATCTGATCCATTCTTTTTAACCCTTCAAAGGCAAGTGCATGACACTCAACTGGTAAGAAACATGTTTGATCTATGCAACAGAATGACAAAAATTTCTCTATTTTAACCTTTTTATATGTTAAACAAGTTTCCCATGTCAGTGAAACACCTGTTAGCAATTAGCATAGGCATGAATAAGTTAGAATCCAAAAAAAGATAGTGAATTTACATCAAACATAATTAAACAGCTAAAAAGCTAGCTTGTAGCAGCTACTAACTATCTCATGCTTAACATTAGACTTTCATATAGATTAAAACTACAATCTACACAAATATATATAAACCATATTCAATTTTTTTTGTTAATCCCCATACGGAATCATGAATACCATTTCCAAGTGTTAAAAATGGCATTATGGAACATAATTAGATTTCCAGAACAGAGCAAAATTCGGGGAAGAAACGAAAAAAAAAGAATCATTCTTATATAAAACCTACATTATTAAAACATTCCAATTGGATTTGCAATTCTAAAAATTGAAAAGGACATGGAGACAGGTTTCCAAACATAAATTATAAGATTCTTTTAACCCCATTTCTTCACAAAACTCAGACTTCAAGCTTATGACAATCATTCACATTATTCACAATCAAACTTGGTGCTTTATCACATTGACCTAATAGTCATTGAAACAAACACAAAATACCTCATGTCTACTGTTAAGTCAAAAATTTATCTTATTTATTTTTTCTATTTTTTTCGTCAAACCCTTCAAAATGTACAAGCCATCCCTTAAATCCGCGGAACGTCGGCCGAACTCGGAGAGATTCTTACGGATTTCCAGTAATGAAGCGCTTACTGACATGGGTTTGGAATTGGGAGTCGAAGGATTTGTGGGGTTTCTAGGTCTTGATTGGTGTTGGCCAGTTTTGACATCTCCAAAGTAAGAAGAGACTGAAGGGTGATTATTGGTGGAGTGGTTGCCGTTCGTGGAGGCGTTGTCATTGTTAGGTCATTTGAAGAAGTGGAGAAAAGGTGGAGAAGTGAAGGGTTAGCGAGGGATCTGCGTCTGGATCTAGCGAGAAGGAGTGCCATAGCTATGGGGGGATTGAAAGAGAACTATTTTTAGGGTTTTGAGGGAGATGGAGATAATTGAAAGAGAACTGCATCCTAAATTCAGGAAAAAATTAGGAATTAGGGGGAAATTTTAGGGTGGGGAAAATTTTGGGAAAATTTAAACCTGTTTTTGTAACATATTTTGCGGCGTTTCCTAATAAAACGCCACTATAGTTCCATTTTTGTGGCTTTTTTACAAAAACACCACTAATATACATTTTTAATTTTTTATCTTTGACTTATATATATTTTTCTATGTTTTTCTTTATTATTATTCTAAATAATTGTATTTTCATTTTTTCATTTTAATGTTATTTATTTCAATTTTTATGTGTTATTAATTTTTGTAAAGATTTTAAATATTAAATTAAAAATATTATGTTTTAATTAATATAATTAAACTAGTTAAATAATAAATAAAAGAGGCTAGATGAAAGAGTGCTTGACTTTTATTACAATTTTATATTTAATTATTATATAATTCATATAAAATTTAAATAAATAATTTTCAAACTTTGATCAATATTTAAAAGAGGGTAAGTTTGAAATGTAAAACAAAGAATAAAATGACGATTGTATTGTGAAGCGATTATCAATATTTGTGGCGTTTAATCTAAAAACGCCACTAATGTATAAACATATTGCAGCATTTAGTATAAAATGCCATGAATAACCAAGACAAAACGGCAACGTTTACGATATTAGTTTACAAATTTACGGCTAAACACATAAACCCTAAACTATAACCCCTAACACATAAACCCTTAACACTTAACCCCTAAGCCTTAATCTTAACCCCTAACCACTACCGGTACTTAAGCCTTAATATCGTTAAACACTAAGATCTTAAACCTTCAAGATTAATCCCTAAATCATAAACCCTAGACCCTAAATATTATACCCTAAACCACAAACACCAACACATGAACCTCAAACTCTAAACCCCAAACCATAGTAACCCTAAACTCTAAACTACAAACCTTAAACCACAATCTGAGACCAACTTTTTGGGAATTCATGTGGCCAATGTTAGTGTAGTACAAAACATATATTTTAATAGCTAACACATTAACCATAAATCCCTCACGAGGGATTTGGATTTCGGGATTTTGGGTCATATAGCTAACATGCCCTAAACTCTAAACCCTAAAATCCTAAACTTAAATCGTAAACCCTAAACTCAAAATCCTAACACATTAACCATTTCCCCCTAAACCTTTAACCCTAAACCCATAAACCATAAACCATAAGCCCTAAACCCAAAACCCTAACCCATTAACCATTTCCCCCTAAACCACTAACACTTAAACCTTAATTAGGTAAACACTAAGATATTAAACACTATACAATAAACCCAAACAACAAACTTTAAAACACTAAACCCATAGACCAAAATAACAAACCCTAAACCATGAAATTAACATACTAAACATTAAACCCTAAATCAATTTTAATAGCTTAATTTGTAACTTAAATGAAAACTTCTAAATTGTTTAGTTAGCAATTTGTAAATTTTCATAATTAAGTAACTTAAATGAAACTTTCTCATTGCTTATAAGTGAATTTATCAAAATAAAATAAAATTCAAAACAAGAATAAGAAAAAAATATGAAAAACTTTTAGCGGCACTTTTGAAAAACGCCGCTAATGCTGATACCTTTAGCGCGTTTTTTCAAAAGTGCCGCTAATACTCATACCTTTAGCGGCATTTTTTGAAAAGCGTCGCTAATGCTCATGCGGCATTTTTAGCTAATGGCATTTTTAGCGGTAAAGAAAGCGCCATTAATCAAGATACTTTTAGCGGTGTTTGAGGAAAAAACGCCGCTATTTATCCTTTTTAGCAATGTTTTCGAAATAAACGCCGCTATTGCTCATTTTTTTGCGGCATTTTCCTTCAAACGCCGCTAATGTGCAATATTTGTAGCGTTTTTCTTTAAAACACCACTAAAAATGCCGCTAAAAGTCTATTTTGGTGTAGTGTTTATAGTGTGAAGATTTCTCCGACCGATCTCCAACCTTCACGAGCTTTGAGCACTATAAAACAGGGAAAATAAACCTAGTAAGCAGTATATGCTTAGTAAGCTCGCTAACTAAAATTACACATACCAATAATCATTTTCCATCATATACATATTTCATGCTTCATCCACATATAATTCACATATTGTATTTCATACAACTTAATAATAAATCAACACATATTCATGCTTATTTAAGCTATACAAACTTACCTTGATAATTGTTCATATCTATTAATCCGAAACTTTTCCTTTTCCTTGACCTTTCTCTTTGTCTGGTATTTCCTGATCTATATAAATGAATTTAATCATTAATTCTTTACATTTAACATTCAATTGAACCTATTTCATATTCTAAGCAAAAGTACCATTTTGCCCTTTAACTTTTAATTAATTTCAATTTTGTCCCTAGGCTCAAAATTGAAATTCATGCAATTTAATCCTTATTACAAGCCTAACCAAAATTCTAATACAACTTTTACAGACACATGTTTAATAAAATTTAGAATTTTTCCATGAATTTCATCACTTTTCAATTTAGTCCCTAAATATGTTTCCATCAAAAATCACTTTGTAAAAGTTGTTTATCTATAAACAACCTTTCATTTTCTACCATAAACTTTTAAATTTCAGCATATTCATCCATATAAAATTTTCTATACTTTGATTTCTTTTTAAATTAACCCCCCAAATAGAGAAATTAAGCTTTCCCAATCTCAAAAATATAAAATTACTAAAAACGGGACATAGAAACTTACCAATTTATGCTTGGAAAGCTTATTTTCTCTCTCCTAGGGTTTCCATGGATTTTAAGTTGAAGAAGATGATATAAAATAAGATGATATTTTAGTTAATTTAATTATCATATTTTAATTTTTTCATTTCCAATTTAGTCCTTAACATTTGTCAATTTTTCCATGGATGATTCACTAAAAATATCTACATAGTTTTTATCAATGGTCTAATTACCATATAAGGTCCTCACATTGTAAATTCCATAGCTATTTGATCCTTATAGCTAATAGAATTCAACTTTGATATTTTATGCAATTTAGTCCTTTTTGTAATTAGACACGTAATCAATAAAATTTTTCTATAAAATTTTCATGCAATCTTTCTAACATATTGCCAATCATTTCATGAAATTTAAATAAATTTTATTTTTTTTGGGACTCGAATTTATGGTTACTAAACTACTATTCGACTTCACTGAAATTGGGCTATTACAACTCTCTCCCCTTAAGGATTTTGATCCTCGAAAATCTTACCAGTAAAGAGATTAGGGTACTGCTTTCTCATGGTATCCTCCGGCTCCTAAGTAGCTTCTTCAATTCCATGTTTTTTTCCAAATAACTTTTACCAATGCCACCTTTTTATTTCTCAGCTCTTTTGTTTCCTATGCCATAATCTTGATCCATTCTTCATTATATGTCATATCGAACTAAATCTCAACTTCTATCAGGGAGATAATATGTGAAGGATCCGATTGATACCGTCGTAACATTGATACATGAAAAATATTATGAATCTTTTCAAGTTTCGGTAGTAGTGCTAGTCGATAGGCAACAACCTCAAATCTTTTAATAATTTCATAAGGTCCAATAAACCGTGGACTCAATTTCCCTTTATGACCAAACCGGAGAACTTTCTTCCAAGGCGGCACTTTCAAGAATACTTTGTCACCAACCTAAAATTCTATCTCTTTTCTTTTCAAATCAATATAAGACTTTTGCTGATCTGAGGCTACTCTCAAGCTATCTCGAATCACCTTTACCTTTTTTTCAGTTTTTTGAATTAGATAAACTCCAAGAATCTTCTTTTGACTACGCTCTGTCCAATACAATGGTGTTCTAAATTTTCGACCATATAGAGCTTTAGACGGTGCCATTTTAATAGTAGACTGATAAGTGTTGTTATAAGCAAATTCAATCAGAGGCAGGTATTTTTCCCAGTTACCTTTAAATTCAAGCACACAACATCGAAGCATATCCTCCAAAATCTGTATTACCCATTCAGATTGACAATCTGTTTGAGGATGAAATGTAGTGCTAAAAAGCAATTGTGTACCCAGTGCTTCTTGCAATTTATTCCAGAATCGAGATGTAAACTAGGGATCTCTATCAGAAATAATGGAATCTGGTACTCCATGCAATCTAACAATCTCAGAAACATATAACCTAGCCAATCTATCCAAGGAATAATCCATATGTACTGGAATAAAGTGTGTGAACTTTGTCAACCGATCAAAATTACCCAAATGGCATCTTTCTTCTTTGAAGACGTGGGTAACCCAGATACAAAGTCTATAGTAATCCTTTCCCATTTCCATTTTGGTATAGTAATTGGCTGTAATAATCTAGAAGGTAACTGATGCTCAGCTTTTACTTGCTGACATATTAGGCATTTGGATACAAATTCAGAAATATCCCTTTTCATTCTCGACCACCAGTACATCTTTTTAAGATTATTGTACATTTTATTACTACCGAGATGAACAAACATTGTACCGTTATGGGTTTCATGTAAAATATTCTGTACTAATTCTAAAATTTTGAATTAGAATTTAATTTACACTGCTCCCATTTAGCTTATAATTCATCATCATTCTTCTGGGCTTTACAAATTTGCTGCAAAAATGTCGGTTTAACTTTGAACTCAAATACAATCGAACCATCATTAGACAAAGATAATTGGGTATTCATTGCTCTTAGAGTGAATAAAGATTTTCTGCTCAGTGCATCTGCCACTACGTTGGCTTTTCTCGGATGGTAGTCAATGATCAAACCATAATATTTTATTAGCTCAAGCCACCTGCGTTGTCTCAAGTTCAAGTCTTTCTGTGTCATAAAGTACTTCAGACTTTTATGATCAGTATAAATATGACATTTTCACCATACAAATAATGTCGCCATATCTTTAATGCAAACACATTGGCTGCTAACTTAAGATCATGTATCAGGTAGTTTCTTTCATGTGGTTTAAGTTGTCTTGAAGCATAAGCAACTACTTTTTCTTCTTGCATTAAAACACAACCTAAATCATTTAAAGATGCATCACTGTAAATTACAAATTGCTTACCCGATTCAGATTGTACTAATATAAGTGCTTCAGTCAATAGAGCTTTAATCTGTCAAAACTCTATTGACATTTATCATTCCACTCAAACTTTACATCTTTCTGTAATAGACGAGTTGTAATATACAAGATTTAGGGGTTATGCATTTTCACTTAAATGTATGTGGTAGCATGCTTGTGTGTGTTTTGAATGTGTTTTAGGGGCTTCGGGAACCTTGGGATGTAGGTAGAAGCCTTAGAAAAATATTTAATTTATAAGCCTAAAAAGGGAAATAAGGGAGCTAGGCCTTAAGTAGAGGTGTGTGAGGGTTATGACACAAGTAAAGCCTTGGTAAAGTGGCAAAGAGGTGCCACTTAGGGCCTTGGGAGGTCACGCCACAGGGAGTGTGAAGGGACCCAAGTTCGAGCAGCAAGGGAAGCATTATGGAGCCTTTATTTTTTAGTAAGGAGGTGCAGTGATGGACGACACAAGGACTCTGGATGGATGAAGTGTAGATTGGGTCTGACAGCTCAAAGATTTGGCTAAGTAGGAGGAAAAGAAGGGATTGGGAGGAGAGAAGAAGAGTTGGCCGGCAAAGGGACTTTGAAACGGGCATATTCGATCATGCATAGGGGAGCTAGTGCCAAAATTTCTTAGTCTCTTTACTCTTCCTTTCTTTCTCTCAACCTCAATCCTATACCTTTTCTTTTTCTTGTGGTCGAATATTCCATCATCATTGAAAGCCATAGTCGAATCGTGTGACCCCTCTTTCCCTTTTCTTCTCTTTCAATTTGCCTAGGCCGAAACCCCTCTCTCTCAATTTCACCATAGCTGAATCTCTTTAAGCTTCACACTTCTCATCTCCTTTGCTAAAAGCCGAATATCTCTGTGTTTACAAGCAAGGTGCAATCGATCTCAACATTGTGGTAAGGGTTAAGCGCCATTCGGTTTCTTTTTTCTTTTTCTTTTGGTTAGTCAAATCTAGGAGTCTAATCCTCTTATTTTCTTTTGGTCGAACCATGAAGGAGATCTTTCGAGATTCTTATATCGATGACGATTTAAGGAGATCTTTCGGATTTTGGATATCCAAGGCAAGTAAGGCATATCATTCGCCAAGGGCCATTTTTGTATATTTTACGCATTAAGCCGAAACTAACATAAGTTATGTAGGGATTTTGACAACTTCCAAGGGCAAGTGACGTTTTCGGGATTTGAACAAGCAAGGTAAGGGAGTTGTAATATTCGGCCAAAGGCCATATTACCTATTGAGGGTTGCCAATTCTAACTATGGTTTTTAGGGAGGAGTACAACCTGATTCGGTAGATCTTCGGGATTCGGTGGCCAATCTAGGTAAGGATTATGGTTGTGCATTAACCTTTCAGGATTTGTTTGTATACCCGAATAGCCTCTTTGCTAATGATCTTAGTATTGGCCGAATGTAGGAAAGGGGATCTAGTGCATTAGATCGGGATTTTCAGGATTCGGTAATCGTGTTAGTAACCAGGTGTGTAACCCACCCTCAATTACCGATTAGTAGTAATATTGTTATGTATATGTTAATAAGGCAATGAATGAATATGGCTAAGGGTACCATTCAATGGTGCAGTGTATTCAGGTATGATACCCCTTAATACTCATTAATAATAGTTATAAACATTGATATGAAAGTGTGAAATTTCGTTATGGCCATGGGGTAAGGTATATTGCATGATATCGGGATAATATGTATGTTGCATGGGCATATGGGTGATGTTGATTAAGGGGAAGTGTTCCGGTGGTTTTTACCACATTATCCGGTGACTTATGTCACATATTATGAATCGGTGACTCTGTCACATTATCCGTGGCTATGCCACGATTATAAGGGTGATGTGCGATTGATCGCAATGATCGCCTTCGATGGTGTGTAGCGGATGGAGGGTCGATTTAGTAATCCCTACGGTGTGATTGGTAGGTACGGGTGATGTGTAGAGGTTGGATATCTAGGTGGTTTGGGTTGCATCATTTCTATATTTGTTTTACGTGATTTAATATGCCTTAATTGTTTGGGAGTCTGCATTGGTTGTTACACACTGAGTCTGTTGACTCACCCTTCGTGGGCCAACATTTTGCAGGTGATACTCAGTAAATGGACCGGGTCGACAGGGAGTAAGTGGTGGCCATGCTCAGCTCAGCATTTTCGGGTTTTATCATAAATAGACTTATCACATTTTTTCTAAGTTTTCGGGATTTATTTTGGGTTTTGATTTGTTGTAATAAGGCCTTTACTATTTAACTGTTTTATTTATGCGGTTCAATTTTTATTCTGATACGATCAACATTAAGCAAATGGTTTTACAATTTTCGTAAAATAACTTCAAATATTTTGACACCTAAACACCTACAATTTTCAACTTAATGATAAGCACTAAAAATTCAGCATTTCTTTTAACTAGTAATCTTTGAAACATGAAAATAACGTTTCAATACCAACTTTAATAACAACACGATTTTCAAAATTTATCATAACACAAATCTATTTTTTTCCAAAACCACTAGTTTTTCCAACATGACAAAATGAGATTCAGCTACGTTTTACTCAAGGAGCATGCCAAATCCAGTCAGGGCTTGTGGGCCAGGTTTGGGGTGTTTCAATTTGGTATCAGAGCCCGGTTCAAAACTCAGCCTTGAGGGCTTTTGGGCCCAAAATGTTTTTTTTTTTAAATTGAGTTTTACTAAAAGATGAGCAGGTTTTCTAGCATGGCACCTGAGTCTCCGGCCCGAAGTCCATCATGTAAGTACCCCTAACCACTGTGTGATTTGTATGTGGGTATTACGGGATTGTAGATTAGTAGATTAGGAGATATTGAACCCTAGGATTAGCTTACTCCAACACGTAATTACATAAAATTTAAAGCCTAATCAAACAAACACAGTGGTGAGTGAGTCACGAGTTAAGGGTGTGGCAGTTGTAGCGCATGTTTAGGATTGGATTTGGGGGGAGCTTGGTATTTAAGCAATCCTAGCGACTCACCTCCTCTTCGCTCGAATCCTACCTGGTGCGTAGTGATGGTTCACCCTAACCAAGAGGACTTATTCACAAGCTAAATTCAATAATTAAAACCCGAAAGGGACTAGCTACATGTTTTATAAAAACCTTAGTTTTAAAATCACTGAATTATCCCTTTGATTTGTAAAAACTATTTTAGATTTTGAAAAAAAATTTCTGAAATATCCCCGATTTACAAAATTACTGAAATACCCTTGGTTTGTAAAATCACTAAAATACCCTCAGTTTATAAAATTGCCATACTACCCTCAACTTTTATCAAAATATTCCTATTTTGTAAAAATACCAAAACCCCTATTTTGTAAAATATCAAGATACCCTGATTTGGAAAATTACCAAAATACCCCTATAGGACAAATTACGAAAATACCCTTGGGTTGGAACAGACAAAAATGTTCGAGTGGTGAGTGTGTGTAGTACATAATATTAAATAAATGTGATTCTCTGAATTAGGGTAGAAGATTTGAAACGAAAACCCTGAAATGATCGAAAGAACTACCATTAAACTTCTTTACATAAAACTTGTTCGTGGGTAATCAGTGGAACAAAAACTGATGCATAAAACTTTTTTTAAGTAGATTAAATCACGATCGTAGGCATGAGTTCTAGGGGACGTGGTCATAATGTGCGAAGGCATGGTAGAGGCAGAATGATCGTATCGGAACCCGTTAGGTCTAGTCAAGGGTCCGAGAGTGAGATGCCACCACCACCAGCTACTGGTGTTGAATATCAGGATCAGACGGGGGATGACGCAGTATCGCAGGCGATGCTGCGAGTGCTTGAGAGGGTGGCTGGAGTAGGTGGAGGCATGGGAGCTCGAAAATTTATACCTGAGTGACTCCGAACCAATGGAGCTGAGGTATTCCGAGGTGTATCTTGTGTGGCACCCAATACGGCTGAGTATTGGTTGGAGGTGATAGAGCGAATCATGGACGATTTGGATCTGAATGTTGAGGAGAAACTGAAAAGAGTGGTATCGCTTCTCCACGATGAGTCATACCAGTGGTGGCTCACAGTTTGGGATAGTGCTGCAGCGGATGATCTCACTTTGGAGTATTTTAAGGTGGCGTATCAGAAGAAGTATATTGGGACTAGCTATATTGATGCACAGAGGAAGACATTTCTAAGGCTGGTTCAGGGGAATAAGTCCATAGTGGAGTACGAGGCAGAATTCTTACGATTGAGCCGGTATGCTCGAGGTATCGTGGCCACGAAGCATGAACGATGTGTCAGGTTCGAGGACGGATTGAGGGATGACCTGAGATTGCTGATTGCTCCACAGCAGGAGCGGGAGTTTACCGTGTTGGTAGAGAAGGCTAAGGTAGCCGAAGGGGTTAAGGAATCTGTGAGACAAAATTCAAATAGGAATAGACAAAAGAGAGGATTTGGATCATCAGGGTCATCCGGGAATGTTCAAAAGAGACCTAGAGTTGATGGGCCGCGAGGTCAGCAGGTTGTTATAGGAGGACAGTATCGTACTTGTGCTCAGTGTGGAAAGATGCACCTGGGAGAGTGTTGGAAGAAGACAGGGGGATATCATCAGCTTAGGGTGAAGGTAGTAGATATCCATAAGACAACTTTTAGACAAGATATGGGCTTTATGAGTTCTTAGTAATGCCGTTCAGATTGAGAAATGCCCTAGCCGCGTTCATGGATATGATGAATCGGGTTTTCCAACCCTACCTGGAATCGGTTTGTCGTTGTGTTTATAGATGACATCCTAGTGTATTCTAAGTCTAAGGAAGAACATGATGAGCATCTTCGAGTGGTGTTGCAATGTTAAGGGAAAAGACGCTATATGCCAAATTCAGCAAGTGCGAATTTTGGCTGAAGGAAGTTACGTTCTTAGGGCATGTGGTGTCGTGGAAGGAATAAGGTGGATCCTCGGAAGATTGAGGCAAGATAGATTGGAAACCACCTAAGTGCGTGGTAGAGGTTCGTAGTTTCTTGGGGTTAGCGTGCTACTACAAGAGATTTGTTAAAGGGTTCTCGTCAATAGCAGCACCTCTGATGAAGTTGTTAAGAAAGGAGGTACCTTTCATATGGGTGGATAAGCAGCAGGAGAGTTTTGAGAAGCTTAAGAAAGTATTCACTGAGGCTCTGGTTTTGATTCAACCGAAAGTAGGGAAAGACTTTGTGGTGTATTATGATGCTTCCCATACAGGATTGGGATGTGTTCTAATGCAGGATGGGAAAGTGGTTGCTTATGCGTCTCAGCAATTGAGGCCACATGAGGTTAACTATCCGATGCATGATCTGAAGTTGGCGGCGGTAGTATTCACTCTAAAAGTGTGGATGCACTACTTGTATGGAGAAAGGTCGATGATCTACACGGATCACAAGAGTCTAAAATATTTGTTGACTCAGAAGGAGCTAAATTTGAGATAGCGAAGGTGGGTGGAGTTGTTGAAAGACTACGATTGTTCAATAGAGTATCACCCATGCAAGGCAAATGTAGTGGCAGATACCCTAAGTAAGAAAGTGGTGTCGAATCTGAGGGTGATGTTTGCACATCTTAGCCTTTATGATGATGGAAGTTTGCTAGCAGAGTTGCAAGTGAAGCTGACATGGTTAAGTCAGGTGAGAGAAAAATAGTTGGTAGATGGGGAACTAAGTTCTAAACTACTGCAAGTGGAGAACGGGGAATTGGAAGACTATGGTGTAAATAGTGATAGAGTGTTGTGTTTTCGGGGCAAGGTCTGTATGCCGAAGGATGAGGAATTAAGGCAAAGAATTCTTCAGAATCGCATAGTAGTCCATATGCTATGTATCCTGGAGGAAGTAAGTTATCTGAGGATTTACGGATCAATTTTGGTGGCTTCGGTCTTAAGCGGAAGTTACGAATTTGTAGGAAGTGCTTAACATGTCGTGAGTTAAAGTGAACACCAATCTTGTCGAGATTGCTTCACGAAAAAGATTCCGCAATGGAAGTGGGAGAGAATTACCATGGACTTTGTTAGTGGGCTTCCCCTTATGCCTACTAAGAAGGACTCAGTATGGGTGATAGTAGATCAGTTGACGAAGTCTACATATTTCATACCAGTACGGGTTACTATTCTCTGCAGAGGTTAGCAAAATTGTATGTAGCAAAAATCGTGAGGCTACACGAAGTACTAGTGTCGATTATCTCAGATAGGGATCCAAGGTTTACGTCTCGATTTTGGAAAGCACTACATCAAGCATTGGGCACCAGGTTGGACTTCAGTACGGCATTCCATCCGTAGTTGGACGGCCAATCTGAGTGGGTAATTCAAGTGCTAGAGGATATGTTGAGGGGTTGTGTGATAGATTTCAGAGGAAGTTTGGAGGAGTTCTTGCCTTTAGCGGAATTTGCGTACAATAACAACTATCAAGCAAGTATTCGGATGGCACCGTATGAAGCGCTGTATGGAAGGAGGTGTCGCACTCCTACGTGTTGGATAGAATTGGGGGAACGTCATGTTTTAGGCCCAGAGATGGTGATAGAATCGGAAGAAAAGGTTAAGGTAATTTGGGCACGGTTGAAGGAGGCATCTAACAGGCAGAAGTCATATGTAGACCTTAAACGGAAGGAGATTGAGTTTACAGAAGGAGATCAAGTGTTTTTAAAAGTTTTACCATGGAAGAAGGTGATGAGATTTCGTCGCAAGGGAAAGTTAAGTCCCAGGTTTATAGGACCTTATTGGGTTTTGAAGTGGGTTGGACCAGTGGCATATCAGTTAGAGTTGCCTTCAGAATTGAAGCAGATACACGATGTGTTCCACGTTTTGATGCTACGTCGTTACCGATCGGATCCATCTCATGTAATACCGGTTGAGGAGGTAGAGCTAAGACCAGATTTGTCTTACGAAGAAGAACCGATTCAGATCTTGGAACGGGATGTGAAGGTGCTACGGAGGAAATCAGTTCCTCTAGTCAAAGTGTTATGGCGTAACCATGGATCAGAGGAAGCTTCGTGGGAGCCGGAGGAAGCAATGCGACAGCAATACCCTCACTTATTTTAGCTAGGTAATTTTGAGGTCAAAATTATTTTAAGGGGGTAGAACTGTAATATTCGAGATTTAGGGGTTATGCATTTTTACTTAAATGTATGTGGTAGCATGCTTATGTGTGTTTTGAATGTGTTTTGGGGGCTTCGGGAACCTTGGGATGTAGGTAGAAGCCTTAGAAAAATATTTGATTTGTAAGCCTAAAAAGGGAACTAAGGGAGCTAGGCCTTAAGTAGAGGTGTGTGAGGGTTATGACACAAGTAAAGCCCTGGTAAAGTGGTAAAGAGGCACCACTTAGGGCCTTGGGAGGTGACGCCACAGGGAGTGTGAAGGGACCCAGGTTCGAGCAGCAAGAGAAGCGTTATGGAGCTTTTATTTTTCGGCAAAGAGGTGCAGTGATAGACGACACAAGGACTCTGGATGGATGAAGTGTAGATTGGGTCTGACAGCTCAAAGATTTGGCTAAGTAGGAGGAAAAGAAGGGATTGGGAGGAGAGAAGAAGAGTTGGCTGGCAAAGGGGCTTTGAAAGGGGCATATTCGGTCATGCATAGGGGAGCTAGTGCCGAAATTTCTTAGTCTCTTTACTCTTCCTTTCTTTCTCTCAACCTCACTCCTATACCTTTTTTTTTCTTGTGGCCGAATATTCCATCATCATTGAAAGCCATAGCCGAATCGTGTGACCCCTCTTTCCCTTTTCTTCTCTTTCAATTTGCTTAGGCCAAACCCTCTCTCTCAATTTCACCATTGTCAAATCTTTTAAGCTTCACACTTCTCATCTCCTTTCTAAAAGCTGAATATCTCTGTGTTTCCAAGCAAGGGTGCAATCGATCTCAACATTGTGGTAAGGGTTAACTGCCATTCGGTTTCTTTTTCTTTTTCTTTTGGTTAGCCGAAATCTAGGAGTCTAATCCCTCTTATTTTCTTTTGGCCGAACCATGAAGGAGATCTTTCGAGATTCTTGTAGCCGACGGTTTAAGGGAGATCTTTTGGGATTTTGGATATCCAAGGTAAGCAAGGCATATCATTCGGCCAAGGGCCATTCTTGTAGATTTTATGCATTAAGCCGAAACTGACATAAGTTATGTAGGGATTTCGACAACTTCCAAGGGCAAGTGACGATTTCGGGATTTGAACAAGCAAGGTAAAGGAGTTGTAATATTCGGCCAAAGGCCATATTACCTATTGAGGGTTGCCGATTCTAATTATGGTTTTTAGGGAGGAGTACAACCTGATTTGGTAGATCTTTGGGATTCGATGGCCGATCTAGGTAAGGATTATGGTTGTGCATTAACCTTTCGAGATTTGTTTGTATAGCTGAATGGCCTCTTTGCTAATGATCTTAGTGTTGGCCGAATGTAGGAAAGGGGATCTAGTGCGTTAGATCGGGATTTTTGGGATTCGATAATCACGTTAGTAACCAGGTGTGTAACCCACCCTCAATTCTCGATTAGTAGTAATATTGTTATGTATATGTTAATAAGGCAATGAATGAATATGGCTAAGGGTACCATTCAATGGTGCAGTGTATTCAGGTATGTTACCCCTTAATACTCGTTAATAATAGTTATAAACATTGATATGAAAGTGTGTGAAATTTCGTTATGGCCATGGGGTAAGGTATATTGCATGATATCAGAATAATATGTATGTTGCATGGGCATATGGGTGATGTTGATTAAGAGGAAGTGTTCCGGTGGTTTTTACCATATTATCCGGTGACTTATGTCACATATTATGAATCCGGTGACTCTGTCACATTATTTGGTGGCTATGCCATGATTATAAGGGCGATGTGTAGTTGACTGCAGTGACTGCCTTCAATGGTGTGTAGCGAATGGAGGGTCGATTTAGTAATCCCCACGGTGTAATTGGCAGGTACGGGTGATGTGTAGAGGTTGGATATCTAGGTGGTTTGGGTTGCATCATTGTTTATATTTGTTTTACGTGATTTAATATGCCTTAATTGTTTGGGAGTCTACGTTGGTTGTTACACACTGAGTCTGTTGACTCACCCTTAGTGGGCTAACATTCTGCAGGTGATACTCAGTAAATGGACCGGGTCGGCAGGGACTTAGTGGTGCCATGCTCAGCTCAGCATTTTCGGGTTTTCTCATAAATAGACTTATCACGTTTTTTTTCTAAGTTTTTGGGATTTATTTGGGTTTTGATTTGTTGTAATAAGGCCTTTACTATTTAACTGTTTTATTTATGCGGTTCAATTTTTATTCTGATACGATCAACATCAAGCAAATGGTTTAACAATTTTCATAATATAACTTCAAATGTTTTGACACCTAAACACCTACGATTTTCAACTTAATGATAAGCACTAAAAATTTGACATTTCTTTTAACTTGTAATCTTTGAAACATGAAAATAACGTTTCAATACCAACTTTAATAACAACACGGTTTTCAAAATTTATCATAACACAAATCTATTTTTTTCCAAAACCACCAGTTTTTCCAACATGACAAAATGAGATTTAGCTACGTTTTACTCAAGGAGCATGCCAGATCCGGTCAGGGCTTGTGGGCCGGGTTTGGGGTGTTTTACAAGTTATCAGAGAAGTTATCATCGAGAATCCTGTAACAAATCTCCGATAATATCTAGCTAGGCCAAAAAACTTCTGACCTCTGACACATTCTTTGGTGGACTCCAATTAACAATGGCTGAAATTTTACTTGGATCAACCCTGATACCTTCAGCAGATACAATATGTCCAAGAAAACTGACTTCTTGTAGCCAAAATTCACAATTATTGAACTTGGCATATAATTGTTCTCCCATAAAGTTTGCAATACAATTATCAAATGTTCAACATTCTCTTTTTCATCTCGGGAATAAACTAAAATATCGTCAATAAATACCACCACAAACCTGTCTAGGTACGGTCTAAAAATTCTATTCATCAAATCCATAAACACTACCGGTACATTTGTCAGCCCAAATGGCATCACCAAAAACTCATAATGGCCATATCTAGTCCTGAAAGCTGTCTTTGGAACATCTGAATCTTTTACCTAGAGTTGGTAATAACTCGAACGAAGATCAATCTTTGAGAATACAATAGCCCCCTTTAATTGATCAATCAGATCATCTATATGAGGCAAGAGATACTTATTCTTTATAGTGACTTTGTTGAGTTGCCTATAATCAATACACAATCTGAGAGATCTATCTTTTTTTTTACAAATAAAACCGGTGCACCCCAAGGTGAAAAATTAGGCCGAGCAAAGCCTCTGTTAATTATTTCTTGCAACTGTGCTTTCAACTCCTTCAACTCAGCTGGAGCCATTCTATAAGGTGCTATTGATATTGGTGTTGCTCCCATGATAAGGTCTATAGAAAGCTCCACTTTTCTAACCAGTGGCAAACCAGGTAATTCTTCCAGAAACACATCTAAAAATTTGCACACTACCAGCACTGACTGAATCTTTGACTCAGTTACCTTTGTGTCCAACACATAAGCAAGATAAGCATCATATCCCTTTCTGATACATTTTTATGTTGATACAACTGAAATCACATTAGATAAGCCATATAATTTATCAGATTCAACATGAAGTAACTCACCATCTTGACATTTCAATACAATATATTTTTGTTTACAATTCACTACTGCATCATGTTGGGTTAACAAATCCATTCCCAATATCACATCGAATTCATCAAAAGGAAATAACATTAGATCAGCCAAGAAGCATTTACCCTTTACCATTAACGAACAATTTTTACAAATTTTATCCACCATAACACATTGACCTAGGGGATTTGAAACTTCCACCGCAAATTCAGTGAATTTAATAGGTAAATTTTTAACAGTCACTAAATTTGTGCATTTGTATGAGTGTGTGGAACCAGGATCAATTAATGTAGTAATATCAGTATCAAGTAAAGAAAAAGTATCGGTAATGATGTCTGGTGTCAAGCATCTTCTCTGGCACGTATAGCATATGTCCTTTCCGGAGCTCTTACTTCAGACTTAGCTATTGGATCTTTTGTAGCACTTCAACTACAACTATCATTCCCAGGATGTCGGGGTGGTCTACCTCTCGAAACAGGATTTGGATTATTTGCTTTTGAAGTCTGTTCAACATCCCTTTCAAATCTTTCTTGAGAATCTCTAAGAAAATGATCAAATGAGGCACATCTATAACAGACACCACTTTTCAGACGACATTCTCCATAATGAAATTTGTTGTAGTGTTTACATTTTGGCTTTGTATTTCCCACATTACCAACATTGGTCATTGACGGTGATGGTGACCTCGGATTAGAGCGTTGAGAACCCGCTCTTTTCTAGAATACCCAGCAGAGGTAATAAAATGATCCTGGTATCTCTTTGATTTCTTTGAAATAGATGATTAAGACTTACCAATAGGTCTTTTTCCAGAAAATCGGGCTTTCTTCTCTTTACTCAACTCTTTTGCTTTCTTTGCCCAATCAGCTAGTGCTGCAAATTCTCTTATTTCAAGAATACCAATAAATAACTTGATATTTTCATTTAGTCCTTCCTCGAAGCATTTACACATTTTAGCTTCAGTTCAAACTCAATCTTGAGCATAATGACTCAACCGAACAAACTCTCTTTCAAATTTGGAGACAGTCATATTCCCCTGTTTAAGCTCTAAAAAGTCCTTTCTTTTTTGATCCAGAAATTTTTGACTGATGTACTTCTTTCTAAATTCCATCTAAAAGAAATCTCGAATAATGCTTTCTCTCGGAACAACTGAAGTTACAGTTTTCCACTAATAATAAGCTGTCTTTTAGCAGAGATACAACACATTTCAGGCATTCGGCTGGTATACATGATAATTCATCTAATACCCTGATAGTATTTTCCAGCCAAAACTCAGCTCTTTCTGGGTCATCTTCAATCGTAGCCCTGGATTCTTTAGCCCCATACTTTCTAATTTTATCAACCGGAGCCTTTCCAATTCTAACAGTTTCAAAACCCTGTGATCTATCCAGGACAGTTTGAGGAACAGGTGGGGAAGGTTGTGGCTGTGGAACAGCCGGATTTCTTCTTAGATATTTAGCAAACCATTCATCCATAATTTGAAAGAAGGTTGTTTTGGTATGTTCACCTCGGCCCTCTGATTCGGGCCTTCTACTACTACCATTTATAGCTTGTTGTACGGAAGCTTGAGAAGCACTCTCAGCTTCCTCAGATTTAGCTCTAGCTTGGTTGGAAGACATTTACAATATGAAAAACACATTTAAAAATGGTCAGAAGATATCACACTATCATCAATTATATAATGGCAAGTATAGCTAAACTCATGCTTGCTACTTTATTTCGAGAATCAGCTAAACCATAACTTTGATACCAATAAATGTAACACCCCTAACCCGTACTTATTCTGGAACAGGGTTTCAGAGCATTACCAGAACATTCAGATCTTTTTTATTAAAAAAATTTACTATTCATTTACCGAGATCATCCATGATGTCCCTTGAACTGGCCTTCGAGGCCTAATACGAACATTAGAAACGAGTCAGGACTTATTTGAAACCTCTAGGAATTTTACGCAAAATTTTAAAATTTTCCAAGGTACAGGCCTCACACGCCTGTGTGATCCAAGGGACACGCCCATGTAACCCTTAGACAAACCCGTGCCTTAAGGCTGTGTCCAATTTAGGTTGCTTTCTGACTTGTGCCAACAGCCATGTCACATGCCCGTGCGCTAGGCTATGTGGTTAATTAATTTAATTCAAATTAGGTGCAGGTTTCACACAGCCATTACATACGCCCGTGTTCAAGACCGTGTCACCACACGGCTGAGAAACACGCCCATGTCTCTACCCATGTGTTAAATTCTGGATAATCTGCTTTGCAAATTTTAGAAGCAGGGGACACACGGCTAGATCACATACCCATGTAACACACGGTCTAGACACACGCCTGTGTGTCTACCCGTGTGGATGAAATAATGCCATTTCCTAACCCTATTTCTCACCCAAATTTAACCATTTTCCTACACCAAAACTCACAAGTATAAACCAACCAAATCCAACCAATTACCATAATCCAAATTGATACATTATTTCCTATATCATACTTTTAAGTTTATCCTATATCATACTTTTAAGCTTACCTTTACATTATCCTATTTAACTTGTTTAACATGTAATAATTAAATATTATAAATTCATAGCATACCAAAAACAACCATTTCTAGCCATTCCAATGGCTAGATTACAAGTGAACATTATAAATCATGTCATATTAGCCAATACATGTCATTATACCAAAATAAGATTGACATTTATACCAAAATCAAGGAGTTCATAGTGTGATGATTACTCTGACTGATCTCTAACCTTCACGAGCTTTGAGCACTATAAAACAAGGAAAATAAATCTAGTAAGCATTATATGCTTAGTAAGTTCGTATAACTAAACTTACACATACCAATCATAGTTAACATTTAAAACATGTAAAGCATATATCCATCAATTTGGCAAATTTGCCTAATCACAAACATTCAATCAATATGTTAGTCACAAATATACCAAAATGCATAGATGAGCTCATCATGCCACATTCACATTCCATTTCATCTTTTCCATGTCACTTATTCACTGTTTCCATTGAATTATCAAATTTTTATGGATGTTTCCAGTAGTACACTTGAGGTGTAAAATTCTATTATTCGTCAATTTATATCCAGCTATACCATTTAGGTACACTCTCGAGCCACATATCATACAGTAGAATTACCAGTCCAGGCTAAATTCTAGCTGTAGCACATATAGTCTAAGGGCTTTGTCGGATTACCAGTCCAGGCTAAATCCATATTGAAAACACATATGCTCTAGAGTCCATTTTATTTTTATAGGATTACCCGTCCGGGCTAAATCCTTTCCATGATGAGATCAATAGATTACCCGTCTAGGCTAAATCTTTACTGCAACACATGCAGGATCTCATTCCACATCGGGAATCACCTATCCATTTGAATTTAATATTCAAACGGATTTTAACCCTTTTTCAATCATTTTCCATCATATACATATTTCATGCTTCATGTACATATAATTCACATATTTGTTTCATACAACTCAATAATCAAATCAACATATATTCATGCTTATTTAAGTTATACAAACTTACCTTGATAATTGTTCGTATCTACTAATCCGAAACTTTTCCTTTTCCTCGACCTTTCTCTTTGTCTGGTATTTCTTGATCTATATAAATGAATTTAATCATCAATTCCTTACATTTAACATTCAATTGAACCCATTTCATATTCTAAGCAAAAGTACCATTTTGCCCCTAAACTTTTAATTAATACTAATTTTGTCCCTAGGCTCAGAAATTGAAATTCATGCAATTTAATCCTTATTCCAAGCCTAACCAAAATTCTAATACAAATTTTACAGCACACATGTTTAATAAAATTCAAAATGTTTCCATGAATTTCATCACTTTACAATTTAGTCCCTAAACATGTTTCCATCAAAAATCACTTTGTAAAAGTTGTTTATCTATCAACAACCTTTCATTTTCTACCATAAACTTTTAAATTTTAGCATATTCATCCATGGATAATTTTCTATACTTTGATCTCTTTTGAAATTAACCCCTCAAATAGAGAAATTAAGCTTTCCCAATCTTAAAAGTATAAAAATTACTAAAAACGAGACATAGAAACTTACCAATTTATGGTTGGAAAGTTTGTTTTCTCTCTACTAGGGTTTCCATGGATTTTAGGTTGAAGAAGATATAAAATAAGATGATATTTCAGTTAATTTAATTATCTTCTTTTAATTGTCCTCATTTCCAATTTAGTCTTTAACCTTTTTCAATTTTTCCATGGATGATTCACTAAAAATATCTACATAGTTTTTATCAATGGTCTAATTATCGTATAAGGACCTCACATTATAAATTCCATAGCTATTTGATCTTTATAGCTAATAGAATTCAACTTTGACATTTTATGCAATTTAGTCCTTTTTGTAATTAGACAAGTAATCGATAAAATTTTTCTATAAAATTTTCATGCAATCTTTCAACATATTGCCAATCATTTCATGAAATTTAAATCAATTTTATTTTCTTTGGACTCGAATTTGTGGTTACGAAACCACTATTCTGACTTCACTGAAATTGGGCTGTTACATATATGGTCAATTATGTTATGTTTTGGTATGGAAATAAGTAGTTGTGTATGGTTGATTTATGGACAAATATGCATATGCTTAGACATGTTTGAAGGTTGATTTTGAGGTGCTTATGACATATTAATTGGATGAATAAATAGCCATTTGAATTGGTCTTATTATGCATGTTTTGGGCATGATTTAAAGTCTTGGTTATATGTTCAAATGGCTTTTGGGTACATAATTGAGTTGGGTGAAAGATATGGCTTTATTTTGGCCTATTTCTTATCCACACGGCCTAAGACACGGGAGTGTGTCTCAACTGTGTGTGACACACAACCATGCGACACGACCATATGTCCCTTGTAGGTTTTGAAAGTTGCATTTTGAATGTTACATGGCCTAGCATACATGCATGTGAGACCATTACGAGTGTTACACAGCCTGGCACACGGGCATGTAGCTTGGCCGTGTGACCTAAGTCAGAGAGTTACACGGGCATAGACACAGGCTGAGACACGACCGTGTGTCCCTATTTTGATTGTTACATGGTCTGAGACATAGACATGTGTCTGAGCCGTGTGAGATACATGGCCTGACACATGGCCATGTGAGTTACACAGCCTGGCCACATGGCCTTGTGTCATCTGTAATTTGAATTTTTCTAACTTTTTCCTTAATGTTTCAAATGTTTCCAATTTAGTTCCAAATCATTTCTAAAGTTTTTCTAAAGCCTCGAGGGCTCGAATAAGGGATGACATGCATGAATATGAATTGATTATGGTATCTTTAATGAAATGTTTGGAAATGTATGTTATAATGGTGTGATTTTATGGTAATGCTCCGTAATCCTATTTCAATGATGAATACGAGTTAGAGGTGTTATATTTAATGGTATCAAAGCTATAGTTTAGTCAATTCTTGGAGCGAAGGTAGCGTGTATGAGTCTAGAAATACATGCCATTATATAACATGTGATAGTGTGATAAATCTTGACTCAACTTGAACTATGCTTTCATATAGATAATGTCATCCAACCGAGTCAATTTTGATGAAGCTAAAAGTAATGTGCAAGCCGCCGTTCTTGGGGCAGCATCGAGTGGTAGTAAACCCATATCTGAGGGCTGGAGAGGAGAGGCTGAAGAAGCCTTCTTCTAGATGATGAATGAGTGGTTTACCAAGTTTTTATGAACAAACTCGATGGCTCAATGACCTCTACCCTCACTTGTTCCCCAACCTTTCCTCGTAGTTCCTTAGGGTTGAACTAGTATGGTTGAGTAAGCCTCCATTCAATAAAATCTATAAATATAGGGCTGAAGAGTTTTAAGCTACATTTGAAGATGATCTAGAGAGAGCCGAGTTCTGGTTAGAAAATATAATTAGGGTTTTCGATGAATTATCTTGTACAATCGATTGAATGTGTAAAATGTGTTGTTTCCTTATTGAAAGACTCAACTTATCAGTGATGGAACACCCTGGCTTCAATTGTGTCGAGAGAGTGAGTAGACTGGGAATTTTTTCAAACCGAGTTTTGAAAGAAATACATAAGTCAGAGGTTTCTTGACCAGAAACACAAAGAGTTTCTCAAGCTTAAACAGGGCCAAATGACAGTATTTGAGTACGAGAGGGAATTTGTCTAATTGAGCAAGTATCCCTAAGAATGTATTTCGACCGAGATTGCCATGTAAACGGTTTGAAGATGGGCTAAATAAAGACTTAAAGTTGTAAGTCAGGATTATAGAATTGAAAGAATCTATTGTTTTAGTTGACTGAGCACACAAAGCTAAAGAATTGAGTAAAGCTAAAAGAAAAGTTGATTACGAGGCTCGTGATTCGAGCAAGAGATCCGTGGGAAAATAATTTCAACCACCATCAAAGAAATCAAAAGAATATCATAATCGTTTGTCAGTTTCAGTGGGTTATTCGAGTAGAGACCAAGGTAAATAACTTGCAAGTTCAAAACCTCAGGCTATGTTTGTAGCGAGCATAGGCAGTGTTAAGAGTAACAAACTTGAATGTCAATAATGTGGACATTGACACTTCAAAGAGTGCAAGATGAAAGATTGAGAGTGTTTTAAATGTGGTTTATATGAACATTTTATTTGAGATTGCCAGAGAGGTCGAAAAAAAGAAAAAGCTTAGATTGTTCGACCGAGCAATATAATTGTGAGAGGTAGACCACCTCGGAATACTAAAAATGTGAGAAATAGTCGCAGTGGTACAAAGGACTCTACTGTGAGATTCGAGGCACGAGCATCGACTAGAGCTTATGCGACCCGTGCACGAGAGGAAGCGTCAGCGCCAGATGTTATCACTGGTACAATTTCTATCTTTGATACTGATGTTACTGCTTTGATTGATCCGGATCAACACATTCGTATATATGCATGAATCTAGTGTTAAGTAAGAAATTACCTTTTGAGTCTACAAAATTTATGGTTAAATTAACGAACCCCTAGGCCAGTATGTTTAGTTGATAAAGTCTGTAAAAACTATCCTTTGATGTTTCGAGGTTATAAATTTCTGGTCGATTTGATGCAACTACCATTTGATGAGTTTGACGTGATTTTGGGGATAGATTGGTTGATTCTGTATGATGCTGTAGTAAACTGTAGAAAAAAGCTTATTGTATTAATATGTCAGAACGGTGGAAAGTTTCAGATTGAATCAGATAGACTAGATTGTATGTCCAATTTTATTTCATCTATATCAACACTAAAATATGTTAGAAAAGGCTGTGAAGCATATCGCACTTACATATTTGATTCTAGAATTTTTGTGTTGAAGTTAAAATTGATCCCAGTGGTATGTGAGTATCCAGATGTGTTTCCAAAGGAGTTACCCGGGTTACCGCCGATCAGAGAAGTTGAGTTTGTTATTGAGTTAGTGTCGAGAATGTATCTGATATTGATAGCTCCTTATAGAATGTCACCTACAGAGTTAAAAGAGTTAAAAGCATAGTTGCAACAGTTAATAGATAGGGGTTTTGCTAGACCCAAATTTTCTTTTTGGGGTGCACCTATTCTGTTTGTTTAAAAAAGGACAAATCGATGTGATTATGTATCGACTATCGACATCTCAAGAAAGTCATGATCAAGAATAAGTATCCATTGCTGCGTATTGTCGATCTGTTTGATCAGTTGAAAGGTGCGGTGTTCTCAAAGATTGACCTTCGTTTTGGTTATTATCAGTTGCGAGTTAAAGACTCAAATATGCCTAAAAATGCATTCCAGAATAGGTACAAACATTATGAATTTCTTATGATGTCGTTTGGTTTGACTAATGCACCTGCAATATTTATGGATTTGATGAACAGAATTTCCAGACCGTATTTAGACAGATTCATGGTCATATTTATTGATGATATTTTAATCTATTCATGAGATAAGATTGAACATGTTGAGCATTTGAAGATTGTTTTGCAAACTTTGCATGAAAAGCAATTGTTCGCTAAGTTTAGCAAATGTGAATTCTGGCTTCAAAAATTTAGATTTTTAGGACATATTGTATCAGCCGAAAGCATTAGGGTTGATCCGGTGAAATTTTCACTATTGTAGATTGGAAGCCTCTAATAAATGTATCTGAAGTTAGAAGTTTTCTGGGTTTAGTCGGATATTAAAAAAGATTCGTTAAGGGATTTTCGATAATTGCTACGCCATTGACGAGACTATTGCAAAAAATGTGAAGTTTGAGTGTTCTAAAATATGTCAGCAAAACTTTAATTAATTAAAAGCATTGTTAACTGAGTCACTGATGTTAGTTCAGTTAGATTCGGGTAAAGAATTTGTGATCTATAGTGATGCGTCATTAAATGGTTTGGGTTGAGTTCTGATTCAAGACAACAAAGTGATAGCATATGCTTCTAGACAGTTGAAGCCGCACGAAAAGAATTATTCGACACATGATTTAGAGCTTGCAGTGATTTGCTTTGAAGATGTGGAAATATCATATATACGGAGAAAAATGTCACAGCTTCACGAATCATAAAAGTCTGAATTACTTGATGTTACAGAAAGACTTGAATTTGAGATAGTGTAGATGGCTCGAGTTATTAAAACACTATGATTTTATCATTGATTATCATTTGGGAAAGGCAAATGTAGTTGCTGATGCTTTGAGTAGAAAATCCATGTTTGCTTTGCGAGCTTTGAACACGCGATTGACGTTAATTGATGATGGTTCGATTTTAGCTGAGTTGAAAGCTAAACCGATATTTTTGCAACAAATTTGCGAATCTCAGAAAAATGATGATTTGTTGACAGCTAAATGGAAATAGATTCAGACGACTCTTGATTCAGACTTCCAGATTGGGTTTGATGATAATTTGTGTTTTAAAGGTAGAATTTACTTTCTGATCAATTTAGATCTCGTTTAGAAGATTATGTAGGAAGCTCATAGTAGTAGATTATCTATTCATCTTGGTAGCAATAAAATGTACGGTGATTTGAAACAAATGTACTAGTGGCCAGGGATGAAATGAGAGATTTTTGAATTTTTATTGAGATGTTTAGTTTGTCAACAAATTAAATTTGAACATGAGGTACCATCTGGTTTGTTACAACTAGTGATGATTCCAGAGTGGAAGTGGGAACACATTACTATAGATTTTGTATAGGGACTGCCTCTATCTCCGATAATGAAAGATGCTATTTGGGTCATTGTCAATCCTTTGACGAAATCTATACATTTTTTCATATGCTTACAGATTATTCACTCGAGAGATTAGCAGAGTTGTATGTTGCAGAGATTCGCGATTTATGTCTTGATTTTGGAGCAAGTTACATGAGGCTCTAGGTACTCATTTACATTTTAGCACCGCGTTTCATCCTCAGACTGATGGTCTGCCCGAGCCAATTATTCAGATACTCGAGGATATGATTCGATGCTATGTTTTAGAATTTGAAGGTAATTGGGAGATATTTCTCCCTTTAGTTGAATTTGGATACAATAATAGTTATCAATCGAGTATAAAAATAGCACTATATGGAGCTTTGTATGGTCAGAAATGTCAAACTCCATTGTATTGGGATGGGCTTAGTGAGAAAAACCTTCACAGGGTTGATTTGATACAAGGAAGAAAAGTTTAAAGTAATTAGAAACAGTTTGGAAGTAGCTTCAGATTGACAGAAATCTTATGCAGATTTGAAAAGAAAAGACATTGGATTTCAAGTTAAAGACAAAGTGATCTTGAAAGGCTCGCCCTGGAAGAAAGTTTTTCGATTCAGTCGTAAAGGAAATCTAAGTTCGCAGTTTTTTGGGCCATATGAGATTATTGAAAGAATCGGGCTGATAGCTTATAGATTAGCTTTGCCATCAAAATTAGAAATGATTCACAACGTATTTAATGTATAAATTTTACAACAGTATCGATTAGATCCATCGCATGTGATTTCACCTGTTGATGTTAAAATTCAACCAGATATGACGTACAATGAAAAACCGATAAGAATTCTAGCTCGATAGGTTAAAGAGTTAAGAAATAAAAGCGTAGCTTTAGTGAAAGTTCTTTGGCAACAACACGGCATAGAAAAAGCTACCTGGGAACCAGAAGAAGCTATGAAAGTGCAATACCTGAACCTTTTTACTGGTAAGATTTTCAGGGACGAAAATTCTTTTAGGGGAGTGAGTTGTAATAGCTCGTTTTCAGTGAAATCGAAACAGTGGTTTCAGGACCACCAATTTGATGTGTAAATATTTATTTTATTATTATTTTCATGTCTATGGTATGTTAGTAAGCTCGTATAAAATTTTTGTTAAGTAATTTTAAAGTTTGTATGCTTAATTTAGTAAAAAAAGACTAAATCGTAAAAAGTGTAAAAGTATAATTCTATTAGCTAAAGGTGCTAAATTGTTATGAATTTTTAATATGAGTGGTCTTATTGGTAATTAGACCATTTGATTAGTTGGTGGACATATTTGGACATAGCTTAAATGATTTTGAAAGTTAAAAACAAAGGTTAGTTTAGTAATTAGTAAATTAAATTAAAAAGAAATAAAAGAAATAATGTACTCACCTTCTCCAAATCTTCCTACCACTGAATTTTGAAGGAAATAAATCCATTCTTATGGTTCTTGAATTCGGCTAGTTAGAGGGAGTGCATGTAAGTGAAATTTCATCTTTTTTTTTAATGATTTCTATGTTTTTGAAATCATTGTAACTTAATCTAACTAGCCTAGGGATTAATTTGCAAAAATGTTAAAGGTTTAGGGTTTTTCCATGAATGTTATAGCATGATTTATGAATTTTGGTGGAAGATTATGAGTCTTTGTTGTTAAATAAATAACTTTTGTAAAGTGATTTTTGATTAAATTATCATTTAGGGACTTATATGTAAAAGTAGTAAAATACCATAATAAAATTGTGAAATATTGAGTTTTATGAGGTTGTATAAATCCCTAGGTAATTTGGCTAGCTTGTATGTGGATTAATTTGTATAAATGTTAATTTACGAGCTTAAAGACTAATTTTAAAGAAGTTAAAACATTAGGGAAAAATGTAAATTTGTAAAAGTATGAATTTTGGATTGAATAGAATAGAAGAAATATTAAAAGGATTGAAATTTCTTATTTAGATCAAATTAAGCTTTGCACGGATCTAGATCGAGGGAAACATAAAGCCTCGGATTAGTTGAACTTATTTCAACATCTTTAAAATCAAGGTAAGTTCGTATGTTTAAATTACGTTTTAATGTTATTTGATTTATATGCTATTATGGTATTTATTATAACACCCCTAACCCAAGACCGTCGTCAGAATAGGGTTTAGAGGCATTACCAACCTTAAGATCATTTTACATCACATTTACGACACAAAGTCAATCATCATCAAACACATTCATATACAGTCATAGTGTCCCTTAACCGGGTCATCAAGACCCTAAGCATGCTTATAAACCGAGTTGGGACTAAACCAAAACACATATAAAATCTCATGAAAAATTGTAACTTTTCTAAAATACAAGGGAGACACGCCCGTGGGGGTAGGCCGTGCCTCTCCCACGACTATATGACACCCCCGTGTGATCTCTCCGTGGTTACATACTGCCAAAATCAACATGGCTACCAAGCACGCCCGTGTGCTATGGCCGTGTCCTATAAGGTCATATTCTGCCATTACTCGCACGACCAATAGGCATGCCCGTACCATGGCCGTGTGCAACTTAAGCCATATTCTGCCAATTTACCCATGGTCTGAGGCACGCCTGTGTGCCCCAACCGTGTGACTTTATAGGCCACATTGCAAAGTCAAAATGCCACCCATAAGGATCCAACCTACAAGCCATACAACCTAAAAATTTCATGCTCATATTATCACCATAAACAAACCAATATTGTTTTTCCACCCATGCATCCAATTTCAACTCTATTTATACTAAATACAATACCAATACTTATTCTATCACAAGCATAATTCATTCTCAATTTCACTAACCCTATTAGCATTTATCAACACAAAGTTACCACATGATAGCAAATTTATCAATCCACAAATCATACCAAAAGATGCATCACACATATCACATTCATTCATGCCAAACCTATCACATATCTAGCCACATCTCATGGCTAATTACAATCTCAAACATAATTCAATTAACTAGCCTATACATGCCATATTCTAGCTTTATACATCTTTCCAAAAGCACCAAAATAGAATGCCGATAGTGTGATTTAGAAGCTGACGATCCCTGATCCGAGATAGCTTTACTGACACTGCAAGGCAAAGAAACAAATCACACAGTAAGCTTTCCAAAGCTTAGTAAGTTCGATATACAATACAATTATCATATCAAATTAAATCGATGCAAAAATAAACAATCACTTAGATCTATTATCTCATATTCGTGCCTTTTCATCCATAGCCACAATGCTCATTCCTCAATCGAAGCTTAATTTTACTCATCAACCACAAAGGTTCAATACGTACCTTAACCACACAAAGCTATTAAATCTCCAAGCTATTCAATGCTCGATATTATTTACCGATCATTCTTTAGTTTAATTGTACACTCAGTGCCACATACTTATCCGACTCATAACATTATCGCACACTTAGTGCCTATTCTTTTAACCAATTCATTTCAGTATCACACACACAGTGCCACAGCAATAATCCAAAGCTTTCATAACATCGCACACATAGTGCCACAGCAATAAACCGAAGCTTTCATCACATCGCACACACAGTGCCATTTATTTCTATCTCGCTTTCACTTTCGCACACTTAGTGCCATCAAATTAAAAATCATGCACATAGTACTCAATTTCATATACATAAACATATTCATTTGATATCGATAAAACGTATCTCAATTACATGTATTATATCCGAACTTACCTCGGACGTCGAACTATCGATACGGTCGATTAATTGAGCACTTTATCTTTGCCTCGATCTCGATCCGAACCTCTCCTCTCTTGGTCTATACACATTCAAATTCAATCCATTTAAACATCAAATCATTCATTTTAATCCAAACACACATATTTAGGGTATTTTACGAAATGGCCCTCTCATTTTCACATTTCAACACTTTAGTCCCTATCCCACAAAATCATCAAATACTCAAAATTTCAATATACATGTGCTTAGCCGAATTCTCCCCATGCTTATACAAGCCCTCACATTTCATTTATTTCACATTTTAGTCCCTCAATTTGCACTTTCACAATTTAGCCTAAAATACTCAATTTCATAAAAAATCCAAAGACAAAAAATGTTAATCCAACACCAAGTATTCATATATCACTATCATCTAGCATATAGCTCACACATTCATCAATGGCTCATCATGAAAACATCATCAATTCACCAAATTACAACATGGGCTAGCTAGAGTACGAAGCAACGATTACAAAAACGTAGAAATTATAAAAAATCGAGCTAAAACATACCTAAATTTTTGCTTAACAATGGCCGAACCCCTAGCTTTCTTTTTCTTTTATTTTCTTTGCTATTTTTGGCACTAAGATGAACAAGAATGACCATTTTCATGCTTTGATTTCATTAAACACATATTATTTAACTATTTACTATTTTATCCTTTCAATTAATAATTAAAACATATAATCACCAAGGTTATAGTTGTCCATTACCACCCACTATCTTAAAACTTGGTTTAATTGCATCATAAGGCCTCCATATTTAAAAGACATCAACATTTAGATACTTATAAATCAGCACATAGCTTTTACTCCTTATGCGATTAAGTCCTTTCTCTTAATCCGACACTAAAACGATCAAATCATCACACAGAACTTTCACACAGACCATGTTGCATACTTTTCACATAGAAAATAATATTAAAATATTATTTTGACCTCAAATTTGTGGTCTCGAAACCACTGTTCTGACTAGGGTCTAAACCAGCTGTTACAACTCTCTCCTTAGGATTTTCGTCCCCGAAAATCTTACCAGTGAATAGTTGTGGAAGTTGCTCTCTCATAACGTTCTCAGGCTCCCACGTAGCCTCTTCAATTTCGTGTTTGTGCCATAATACTTTTACTAGAGAAATTTTCTTATTTCTTAACTCTCTAGTCTCTCGTGCCAAAATTTGGATCGGTTCATCACTATACGACAAATCTGACTGAATCTCAACCTTTGTAGGTACAATTATATGAGACGGGTCTGATCGATATCGTCGAAGCATGGACACATGAAACACTTTATGGATCCTTTCCAACTCTGATGGCAATCTCAATCTATAAGCAACCGGCCCAACTCGTTCAATAATCTTATACGATCCGATGAATCTTGGACTCAGCTTGCCCTTTCGGCCAAATCAAAGTATTTTCTTCCACGGTGACACTTTCAAAAACACTTTATCACCAAACTCGAATTCAACATCCTTTCGTTTCAAATCTGCATAAGACTTTTGATGATATGAGGTTGCTTTCAAATTGTCACGAATTTCTTTCACTTTCTGCTCAGTCACTTTTATAAGATCAACCCCGTGAATCTTGTTCTTACTCAGCTCTGTCCAATACAATGGAGTTGGACACTTTCGGCCGTAAAGAGCCTCATATGGTGCCATTTTGATACTAGACTAAAAACTATTGTTATACGCAAACTCAATCAACGATAAATGCTTTTCCCATGTGCTTTTAAATTCAAGTATGCAACATCTCAGCATATCTTCAAGAATCTGAATAATTTGTTCGGATTGATCATCCGTTTGTGGATGAAAAGCAGTACTGAAATGCAATTTGTGCCCAAGGCATCTTGCAATTTCTTTCAAAATCGCAAGGTAAATCTCGGATCTCTGTTAGACACAATTGATAACGGTACTCTGTGTAATCTCACAATCTCATCGATATACAGTTCAGCCAACTTATCTAAAGAATAATTGATTCTCACCGAAATGAAATGAGCTGATTTCGTCAATCTATCAACTATCACCCAGATCGCATCTTTCTTGCTCGGAGATAAGGGCAAACCCGACACAAAGTCCATCGTGATCCTCTCCCATTTCCACTTAGGAATCATAATCGGTTGCAATAAATCGGACGGAACTTGATGTTCAGCCTTAACTTGCTGACAAACTAAACATTTCAACACAAAGTCAGAAATATCTTTCTTCATACCATGCCACCAATAGAACTGTTTCAAATCATTATACATTTTAGTGCTCCCCGGATGTACAATCATATGGCTATTGTGAGCTTTAGTCAAAATCATTTGAATCAACTCTAAATTTCTTGGAATGCAAATCCGGTCTCTGAATCTTAAACAATCATTATTATCAACTCAAAATTTTGATACGACATTAGAATCACACTGAATTCTTTTTGCTAACAATTCATAATCAATC
Source organism: Gossypium rotundifolium (assembly GCA_025506655.1). NCBI lineage: Eukaryota > Viridiplantae > Streptophyta > Magnoliopsida > Malvales > Malvaceae > Gossypium > Gossypium rotundifolium. Next base: position 139,252,793 of record CP106722.1, read on the forward strand.
TTCTGAGCATCACAAATATACTGTACAAACATCGACTTTACTTTCAATTCAGCTACAACCGCATTAGCATCACACAAATCTATCTTATTACTCATAGCTCGCAAGGCATATAATGATTTTCGACTCAAAGCATTAGCTACAACATTAGCTTTACCCGGGTGGTAATCTATCACAAGTTCATAGTCTTTCAACAATTCTAACCATCTTCTTTATCGCAAGTTCAAATCTTTCTGAGTCATCAAATACTTTAAACTCCTATGATCAGTATAAATATGACATTTTTCATCGAATAAATAGTGACACCAAATCTTCAATGCTAATACAATCTCAGCCAACTAAAGATCATACATTGGATAATTCTTTTCATGTGGTTTTAATTGTCTCGAAGCATAAGCGATGACTTTTCCTTCTTGCATCAGCACACAGCCCAAACCATTCAACGATGCATCACTATAAACTATAAACTCTTTGCCCGATTTAGGTTGAACTAGCACCGGTGCTTCTATCAACAACACTTTCAACTGCTCAAAACTCTGATGACAATTTTTTGACCACTCGAATTTAACATCCTTTTGTAGTAACTTTGTCAATGGATTTGCAATCATCGAGAAGCCCTTCACAAATCGTCTATAATATCCTGCTAGTCCTAGAAAACTACATACTTCAGACACATTTCTCAGAGGCTTCTAATCTAAAATAGCAGAGATTTTATGTGAGTTTAGGGTTTAAGGTTTTAGGGTTTTAAGGTTTAGGGTTTAGTGTTTTAGGGTTTAGGGTTTAAGGTTTTAGTGTTTAAGGTTTAGGGTTTTATGGTTTAAGGTTTAGGGTTTAGGGTTTAGGGTTTAGGGTTTAGGGCGCAGATACAATATGCCCCAGAAAACTAACCTCAGGCAACCAAAATTCACACTTGCTAAACTTTGTATACAACTGCTTCTCACGCAAAGTTTGTAGCATGATTCTCAATGCTCGGCATGTTGCATCTCATCACACGAATAGATCAAAATATCATCAATGAACACCACCACGAAGCGATCCAAATACGGTCTAAATATATGATTCATCAAATCCATAAATATCGCAGGGGAATTTGTTAGTCCAAAGGGCATCACTAAGAATTCATAATGTCCATACCTCGTTCTGAAAGCAGTTTTCGGCACATCAGACTCTTTAACTCTCAACTGATAGTAGCCCGATCTCAAATCTATTTTAGAAAATAATGTAGCTCCTCTCAACTGATCAAACAAATCATCGATTCGAGGTAACGAATATTTGTTCTTTATCATCACTTTATTCAACTGACGGTAATTATTACACATTCTCATCGTGCCATCTTTCTTTTTCACAAATAATATAGGAGCTCCCAGGGTGAAAAACTCGATCGTGAAAATCCTCTGTCGGTCAATTCTTGCAATTGAAATTTTAACTCTTTCAATTCAATTGGGGCCATTCTATATGGAGCTATCAAAATAGGAGCAGTTCCAGCACTAACTTAATACCAAATTCAACTTCTCTAATCGGAGGTAATCCTAGTAACTCATTCGAAAACACATCTGAAAACTCACATATCACAGGCACAAATTCAATTTTCTTTTCCGACACCTTTGTATCAATCACATACGCCAAATAAGCTTCACAACCTTTTCTCACATAGTTCATAACTTTCATCATAGATACAACAGCTGGTAGTCCTTTCATATCACTAGACTCAATTCGAACTATCTCACCATTCTGACTCTTCAATTCAATATTCTTTCTCTTATAATTCACAATGTCATTATGCAAAGTGAGCCAGTTCATTCCCAGAATTATGTCAAATTCATCAAATGGTAGCAACATCAAATTGATCGAGAAACATAAATCACGAAACATCAACGGGCAATTCTTGCACACCTTATTCACCAGAACACACTTGCCTAAGGGGTTTGATACTCTAATCACAAATTTAGTAGACTCAATAGGTAGAGTCTTATTCGATACTAAATTCATACACACATAAGAATGAGTTGATCCAGGATCTATCAATGCAATGGCATCAGTATCAAATAAAGTGAAAGTACCAGTGATCACGTTTGGAGATGATGTTTCCTCTCATGCATGTGTAACATAGGCTCGGGCAGGTGCTCTTTCTTCTGACCTCACAGCTGTATCAGTTGTTCCTCTCTGGTTTTCATTCATAATTTTGATATTTCTGGGTGGTCTACCCCTTGTTGTCACATTACTCGGTCTTTCATTCTGAACATTTTCTTCTTCGACCATCTTTGGGCAATCTCGGATAAAATGATCTCAAGATTCACACTTATAGCATGTTCTATTGTTATACTTGCCCAACACTCTCCTACATGTCATCTCCCACATTGTCTACATTTGGGTTTGTTACTCTTAACACTTCCAACACTTGTTTCATTCGGAGCTTGAACTCGTAAACTAGTACTCTATCTCGAATGATCTTTATTTGGATGTCCAATTGAGGCATTAAAATGATTGCTTGCATCTTTATGTCTTTTTGCTGAAGATTGAGAGAACTTATTCATCGATCTCTTTCTTTCATCACGAGCCTCAGAATCAGCTTTCTTTTTTTCTTTACCGAGCTCCTCACCTTTGCATGCTCGTTCGACTAATACAACAAATTCATTTATATCTAGTATTCCAACCAAATACTTAATGTATTCATTCAATCCCTCTATAAAATGTTTACACATAGTAGCTTCAGTCGAAACACATTCCCTTACATATTGACTCAATCTTACAAATTCCCGCTCGTACTAAGTAATAGACAAACGACCCTGTTTTAGCTCTAAAAACTCTTTACGTTTCTGATCAATAAAGCGTTGACTGATATACTTCTTTCTAAACTCGGATTGACAGAAGTCCCAAGTTATTCTCTCCCTTGGAACTACAGATATCAACGTTTTCCACCAATTGTAAGTTGTGTCTCTCAACAAGGAAACTGCACACATAATGCACTCTTCATGGTTCAACGACATCTCATCAAATACTCTGATTGTATTTTCAAGCCAAAACTCGGCTCGCTCAGCATTGTCATTAGGTATGGCCCTAAACTCTTCGGCCTCATACTTGTGAATCTTATCTACAGGTGGTTTATTCAATCTGTTCGGATCTACAACTTGTGGCACAACAGGTACTTGCAGGGGTGGAGGTTGTGGAGCAGTCAAATTTGTTCTAACAAATTCCAAAAACCATTCACTCATCATACGGAAGAAGGCTTACTTAGCCTCACCTCCCTCACCACTATCATTCGGCCTAGATGTTGTCGGCGCTGTCCCTTGAGCGGGAGCAGATGCATTACTCTCTACATCGTCAGCAACTGCTCGATCGGGATCCATTACTATATTAAAACACATTTCAACTGTCAGAATTCATCACACTATCGTAATTTCACAATATGGCCTATATAACTAGACTCACACACGCTACGTTAGTCCAAGAATCGGCTAAACCGTAGCTCTGATACCAATAAAATGTAACACCCCTAACCCAAGACCGTTGCCGAAATAGGGTCTAGAGGCATTACCAAACCTTAAGATCATTTTACATCACATTTACGATACAAAGTCAATCATCATCAAACACATTCATATACAATCATAGTGTCCCTTAACCGGGTCATCAAGACCCTAAGCATGCTTATAAACCGAGTTGAGACTAAATCAAAACACATATAAAATCTCATGAAAAATTATAACTTTTCTAGAATACAGGGGAGACACGCCCGTGGGGGTAGGCCGTGCCTCTCCCACAACTATATGACACACCCGTGTGACCTCTCCGTGGTTACATACTGCCAAAATCAACATGGCTACTAAGCACGTGTGCTATGGCCGTGTCCTATAAGGTCATATTCTGCCATTTCTTGCATGACCTATAGGCATGCCTGCGCCATTGTCGTGCACAATTTAAGCCACATTCTACCAATTTACCCACGGTCTGAGGCACGTCTGTGTGCCCCAATCGTGTGACTTTATAGGCCACTTTGCAAAGTCAAAATGCCACCCATAAGGGTCCAACCTACAAGCCATACAACCTAAACATTTCATGCTCATATTATCACCATAAACAAACCAATATTGTTATTCCCCCCATGCATCCAATTTCAACTCTATTTATACTAAACACAATACCAATACTTATTCTATCACAAGCATAATTCATTCTCAATTTCACTAACCCCTATTAGCATTTATCAACACAAAGTTACCACATGATAGCAAATTTATCAATCCACAAATCATATCAAAAGATGCATTACACATATTATTTTCATTCATGCCAAACCTATCACATATCTAGCCACATCTCATGGCTAATTACAATCTCAAACATAATTCGATTAACTAGCCTATACATACCATATTCTAGCTTTATACATCTTTCCAAAAGTACCAAAATAGAATGCTGATAGTGTGATTTAGAAGCTGACGATCCCTGATCCGAGCTAGCTTTACTGACACTGCAAGGCAGATAAACAAATAACACAGTAAGCTTTCCAAAGCTTAGTAAGTTCGATATACAATACAATTATCATATCAAATTAAATCGATGGAAAAATAAACAATCACTTAGATCTATTATCTCATATTCGTGCCTTTTCATCCATAGCCACAATGCTCATTCCTCAATCGAAGCTTAATTTTACTCATCAACCACAAAGGTTCAATAAGTACCTTAACCACACAAAGCTATTAAATCTCCAAGCTATTCAATGCTCGATATTATTTGTCGATAATTTTTTAGTTTAATCGCACACTTAATGCCACATACCTATCCAACTCATAACGGTTATCGCACACTTAGTGCCTATTCTTTTAACCAATTCATTTCAGTATCACACACACAGTGCCACAGCAATAATCCAAAGCTTTCATAACATCGCACACACAGTGCCACGACAATAAGCCGAAGCTTTCATCACATCGCATACACAGTGCCATTCATTTCTATCTCGTTTTCACTTTTGCACACTTAGTGCCATCAAATTAAAAATCATGCACATAGTACTCAATTTCATATACATAAACATATTCATTTGATATCGATAAAACGTATCTCAATTACATGTATTATATCCGAACTTACCTTGGACGTCGAACTATCGATACGGTCGATTAATTGAGCACTTATCTTTGCCTCGATCTCGATCCGAACCTCTCCTCTCTTGGTCTATACACATTCAAATTCAATCCATTCAATCATCAAAACATTCATTTTAATCCAAACACACATATTTAGGGCATTTTTCAAAATGACCCTCTCATTTTCACATTTCGACACTTTAGTCCCTATCCCACAAAATCATCAAATACTCAAAATTTCAATATACATATGCTTAGCTGAATTCTTCCCATTCTTATACAAGCCCTCACATTTTATTTATTTCACATTTTAGTCCCCCAATTTACACTTTTCATAATTTAGTCCAAAATACTCAATTTCATAAAAAATCCAAAGACAAAAAATGTTAATCCAACACCAAGTATTCATATATCACTCTCATCTAGTACATAGCTCACACATTCATCAATGGCTCAACACAAAAACATCATCAATTCACCAAATTACAACATGGGCTATCTAGATTACGAAGCAACGATTACAAAACGTATAAATTATCAAAAAAATCCGAGCTAAAACATACCTAAATTATTTCTTAACAATGGCCGAACCCCTAGCTTTCTTTTTGTTTTATTTTATTTTCTATTTTCGGCACCAAGATGAATAAGAATGGCCATTTTCATGCTTTGATTTCATTAAACACATATTATTTAACTATTTACTATTTTATCCTTTCAATTAATAATTAAAACATATAATCACCAAGGTTATAGTTGTTCATTACCACCCATTATCTTAAAACTTGGTTTAATTGCATCATAAGGCCTCCATATTTAAAAGACATTAACATTTAGATACTTATAAATCAGCATATAGCTTTTACTCTTTACGCGATTAAGTCCTTTCTCTTAATCCGACACTAAAACAATCAAATCATCACACAAAACTTTCACACAGACCATGTTGCATACTTTTCACATAGAAAAAATATTAAAATATTATTCTAACCTCAAATTTGTGGTCTCGAAACCTCTGTTCTGACTAGGGTCTAAACTGGGCTGTTACATTTATCATGTCATGTTATGATGAAAATCCAACGACATGTCGACTACTATCAAGTCCCGTTTGAACCTTAGGAATATATAGGATACAAATGACATGTCATTAGGGTTACTATGTTTTAGGTGCTGGTCCTGAATGTCCTACCGATGACTAAGTTCTAACATTTGTGTGGATACTAGTCAGCTTGTGTGAGCAACATCTTGTAGCTATATTCCAACCGTTAGCTTGTGTGAGCAGACCCATTTATGGATTTAGTGAGAATCAATGTAAATGAAAAGGAAAAGGAATGGTTTTGACCATATGTTTAGCACACTTTGTGTGAGCTTCTCGTGTATCCAATATTATTTTAAGTGGTTCAATAGACATGAAAAGGGAAGGAACGGTAAGTGTTTCAATGGCTAAGTTATGAACTTATGGAAAGGTATAAATTGATGATGATCAAAGCATGAATAACCATGTTTATGGAAAGTATGAATTTAAATATGCTATGTTCATAAAATCTATCTTACCATGTAATAATTTTATTAAGTTATGTGTTTAAGTAGTAACTTGTGTTGTTGATGACGCTGAGGCTTTTGCGAAGCTTATGTTGGATTGGTTCATGTTTAAAAATAAGGTTATGCATTGAAATGGTAAGTTATGCTCATGTTATATAAACTTACTGAGCATTTTATGCTTATATTATTTTCTTTCGTATGTGTTATAGATTATCAGAAGCTCGATCGATTTGAAGCTCATCGGAGACCTATCACACTATCCAACGATTATATCGGTAGATTTTGATGTTTTGGTCTAGGTTATAATGGAATGTATAGGTTTAGTTGTGCTTAATGATCTAGTTGTTATGTTTGGCATGTATATGGTTGGCATGCTTTTGGTATTTTAATGCCTTGATGGTTGGTGTTGATACAGCTAAGTGGATGTATGTTTTGAATGACCATTTTTGTATGTTAGGATGTGATTTGTTATATGGTAAATTGGGTTATGTTTTGGTATGGAAATAAGTAGTTGTATATGGTAGATTTATGGAAAAATATGCATATGCTTAGACTTATTTGATGGTTGTGTTTGAGGTGCCAATATGGCATATTGGATGGATGAATAAATAGCTTTTTGAATTGGTCTTATTATGCATGTTTTGGGCATGATTTAAGGTCTTGGTTATATGTGCAAATGGCTTGTAGGTACGTGCTTGAATTGAGTGACATAAATGGCTTGATTTTGGTGTATTTCTTGTCCACACGAGTGTATGTCTTAGCCATGTGTGACACACAGCCATCCGACACAACTGTGTGTCCCCATTAGGTTTTAAAGGTCGTATTTTGAATGTTACACAGCCTAGCACATGGCTTGGCACACAGTCGTGTAAGACCATTTGGAGTGTTACACAGCTTGGCACACAGGCGTGTGGCTTGGCCGTGTGACCAAAGTCAGAGGGTTACATGAGCACGGACACAGGCTAAGACACGGTTGTGTGTCCCTATTTCAATTATTACACAGCCTGAGACACGGGTGTGTGTCTCAGCCATGTGAGTCACACAACCTGGCCACACGGCCGTGTGACCCTTGCAGTTTAAATTTTTCTAACTTTTTCTTCAATGTTTCAAAAGTTTCCAATTTAGTCCCGAGTTGTTTCTAAAGTGTTTCTAAGGCTTTGAGGGCTCGAATAAGGGATGACATGTATGAATATGAATTGATTATGCTATCTCTAATGAAATGTTTGGAAATGTATGTTTTTATGTTACAACAATGCTTCATAACCCTATTTTGGTGACGGATACGGGCTAGGGGGTGTTCCATTTGAGCCCACATTCGATGCAGTTTGTGGAACTAGAATAGCGAAGAAGATCATTTGGTTGAAAGCTAGAAAACATCAAGGATCCACTTATCAGAAAACACAGGTGCATATTCGATTAAGGTTTATTCCTATAAATATTATAAGCTATAAAATTTTAATTTTTTTCTCAATACAAGAAAATCATTTTCAAACTTAATTTTTTCTAACAATTATCACATGTTAGTTTTTTTGGCGAACCTAGTTTCCTTTGTTGCTAACTTTATTAATTACTTCTAAGTGTCGTAACCCAATAGAGAAATAGAGTCTTCCCATTAAATCCTAAGAGCTAAGTTCTGAGTTCTTGCTTTCATTGAAACTTGACAACAAGAGAAAGAAATAATCGATGAAGAAATTTGAAAGATTTTTTTTGTTTAAAAGATTATGAAATTTTAATGAAAAAAGCTTAATTTATAGACACTAAGTGTTTTGATGTTCTTATGATGCCCTAGTCGTAGTAGAAGTAGGAAAAAATTACTTGCATGAGTGGTTTTATGAAGAGAAAAATAAGTTGACTTCCTAACTTTGGTATAACTTCCCTTTGGCTACTCCTAATGTAACAACCCAAATTTTGGTGAAATCGAAACAGTGGTCTCGGGACCTCAAATTCGAGCCGAAAAATAAAATTTATTTTTATTTTATTGCATGATCCATATTATACTAGAAATGTCGTGTGAAAATTTTGAATAGAAAATTTTATCGAGTATGTGCTTAAGTACGAGAAAGACCGAATCGCATAAAATGCAAAAGTTGGATTCTAGTAGCTAGAAGGATCAAATAACTATGGAATTCAAAACTTAAGGTCCTTATATGGTACCATTAATAAAAAGTATGTAGATATTTTTGGATGAGTCATCCATGAAAAATGAGAAAAAGGCTAGGGACTAAATTGAAAAGTGAAAATTTTAATTAATTAAAAGATGATAAAATAGATATCATCTTATTTTCTCATCTTCTTCCCCAAAATAAAACATGGAAACCCTAGGAGAGAGAGAAGATGTAATAGCCCGATTTAGAGCTAGTCAGAATAGTGATCTCTTGATCACTAATCTGAGATTAGAGAAATTTATTTTCATGTTATATTATGAGTTAGAACATGATAGCATATGTACATGGGAATTTTGGTACTTTAATTTTAGCGATTCGAGGTTAATCGCAAAAAAGGACTAAATCATGTAAAGTGCGAAAGTTCCATTCTATAAGATAAGGGTGTCAAATAGCCATAGATTGTTAATTCGAGGTGTGCAATTTAGCCCTTTTTAAAGGCTTTTTTAAAGGCTTGGCCGGCCATAGGCTTCATAAGGGACAAGAATTGACCAAATTGGTCAAAGTTGGTAGTGTTTGGCGGACTAAATTGTTAGTTTAATATTAGAATAAAGGAAAGATGATATCCATATTTTTTTCTCATCCTTCTCCATCAAAAATAGCAAGAAAATAGGAGTTTTTGAATGCTCAAAATTTTAGCAAGCTCTCATCCATTCAAGTAAGTGTTCTAGTGACCTTTTCTTGAAAATAGTTGTACTTTTGAGACCCCCCAAAGCTTAAGCTTTCAAATAAGGGGACTATTGTGAAATATTTTGAAAAGTTTAGAGTTCTACCATGAGAGCTATCTTAGTTATTTGCTGCATTTTTATGGAAAAAATTGTGTCTTAGTTGGTAGATGAACAACTTTTGTGAAAGGTGTTGTCTTGGAAACACCTAATTGGACCTTGATGAAAAGGTTATAAAGATTATGATTATTGATTTTTGATGATATCTTTGAGAGAATTAAATGTTCACCTAGGCTTGCTGAACTTAGAAGTGTGATTAGAACTTATTTTCGAGTCTAAGGGCAAAATGGACATTTTGCCAAAGTCTAGGGGCAAAATAGTAATTTTGCCTAAATGTGATTTTTGAAATGTTTTTATTACTGTAGTGATTAAAATGAGCTAATTTTCTATTATAGAGCAAGAGGAGTCAAGAATCTACCTCGATCGGGGAAAGAATAAAGTCTTGGACTGAACTGAAGAACTAGCTTATTTTGAAAACGAGGTAAGTTTGTATGTGATTTAAGCAACATTTATATTAGTATGTTGAGAAATGCTTGGCATTATATTAATACATGATGCACTACTAAATTGAGTAGTTTATGTGAATGAGATGTTAAAGTCCTAATGGGCCATATTAATTATAGAAATGCTATCATTGAGATATGAAGTAGATAAGGTCCCGTAGAAGACCATGTCCAGGACATGGCCTCGGCACCGAGTTGAGATCCCGTATAAGACCATATCTTGGATATGGCTTCGGTAATGAACATGAAAATCGTATAAGACCATATCTGGGATATGGCATCGATACATGGTAGGTAATTCCATATAATATCCGAGATATGGCATTGGCCCATAGAGGTGACTCCATGTAAGACCACCTCGAGGTTGTGGCATTGACTTTATACTTACAATAATGACGATAAATACATGTCTTTGACTATCCCTCGTGAATTGTAGGATAAGTAAATGAATTTAGAAGTAGAAATGTGAATAATATTTAAGTCATGTGAATAAGTGAATACAGGTACACGTGAATGAGTCACGAAGAATCGATTTTGATATATTGCATGGTATTTGCTAGATAAGGGCAATTGTAAGTAAGTATTGTCAAGAAGCCTTGACTAGCGTATGGTTAGCTTAAACCGTGGATGGAATATTTTATGAGCTTATTATTGCTATTTATTTCCATGCAAACTTACTAAGCTTTATGCTTACCCCTTTTTCATTGCCCTTCTTTCTTATAATATTGCTAAGGTAACTCGAGGATCGTGGATGTAGGAGTTCAGAAATCACACTATCGACAGCACTTTGGTATAACAATTTTAGACTTATTTTGAGTATGGCATGTATAGGGCTCAAGCATTTTTTTAAGTTGTAATTGTTAGCCAAAGTGTTGACTATGTAAGTTAGTAAAAGTCATTTTGTAAATGGCCTTATGAGTCAGGAAAATACTTGGCAAACTCCTTTGTTAAATGAAGATGGAATTCATGAAATGTATGTCCCTGTAATTATCTTGTATGTTGGAATAAGTTCTTAAACTTGCTTATGGGATAGGAATTGTATTGTTTTGAGTGGAAGTATGTAGTTGTGCATTCTAGGGAGGTAATGGCTTGGTATATAGCTTGCTATTTGACCACATAAGTAGACACATAGGCATAGGTCTAGACCGTGTGGGAGGCACGGCTAGCACATGGGCTGTGCCCAGGCCGTGTGAAGTCTGCACCTTGCACATGGAATTTGAATCACCACACGGCTGGGGTACACAGGTGTGTGTATAAGCCATGTGGATAAGTTAGAATGCTATGGTTTTACACATGGGCCAAGGCCATGGACGTGCCATGGCCTTGTGAATTTAGTTAGTGTCGACCACGGGTGCAAGACACGGACATGCCTTAGGGGAACACGGGCGTGTCCCTAGGCCTACATGGGCGTGTGGCCTCTGTTTTGTCAAAATGTTTTTCGAACTCGTGAAAGCTCCCGAAAGATTTTGATACTTCTCGTATGTATGTTTAGGGCCTCCTAGGCCGAATATGTGCAAGTGATAGAGTTAAATGAAATTTATAACCGTATTCTAGATGTTTAAGCAAGGTTAGCTATGTAATGGCTCCAACCCTATTTCGACTCGAATACGGGCAATGATGTTACATTTATTGGTGTCAGAGCTACAGTTTAGTCGATTTTAGGACTAACGTAGCGTAAGTACGAGTCTAGCTATACATGCCATATGTAAGAGTGTCTGTGTAATCATAGTGTGATGGCTCCTAACGTATAAACTTGGGTTTTATGTAGTAGATGAATCCTGATCCAGACCGAACTATAGCTGATGATGCTGAGAGTAACGCGTCGACTCCCGCTCAAGGGATCGCGCCAGCTAATAGTAGACTCGAGACCTTGAGTCAGAGGGAAGAGGCTCGAGAAGCCTTTCTCCACATGATGAGAAACAGGTATACTGAGTATACCCGAGCAAATCCTAACGCTCAACCCCCTCCACCCCCATCCCCACCTATCCCTCAACCTGCTCCAGTAGCTCTTCAAGTGGTTGAGGTGGTGAAAAGAGAAAGGCCTCTGGTGGATAAGATCCGAAAGCAAGGAGCTAAGGAATTTTGGGAGAATAAGGATGATGACCCGGAGAAAGCAAAATTCTGGCTTGAGAATACCATCCGGGTATTCGATGAGTTATCCTGCATGTTTGAAGAGTGCTTAAAGTGTACGGTGTCTCTTCTGAGAGATTTATCCTGCCAATAGTGGAACACCCTAGTGTCATGGTGCCAAGAGAGAGAGTTTGTTGGGAATTCTTCCAAGAGGAATACTGGAAAAAGTATATTAGCTAGAGATTTATCGACAATAAGAGAAAGGAGTTCTTAAAACTAAAGCAAGGCCATATGTCAGTGACCGACTACGAACGGGAGTTCGTAAGGCTTAGCAAGTATGCATGAGAGTGCGTGTCTACTGAGGCCATCATGTGCAAGAGATTCAAGGACGGATTGAATGAAGATATCCGCCTATATGTGGGAGTTCTCAAATTAAAGGAGTTTGTAGTGTTGGTGGATAGAGCTTGTAAAGCCGAGAAGTTGGATAAAGAGAAGAGAAGAGCTGAGTACGAGTCTCATGACTCGAGGAAGAGAAAACTGAACAAGTCTCACCAATTTTCATCTAAGAAATAGAAGGATTTCATTACTCGATCAGTCACTTTAGCGGGGTTTTCAAACCGAAGTAAGGGTACGTAATTCTCTGGGTCGAAAGGGTAAACCACACCAGTTGCTAGTGTGGGCAATATCCACCAAGTAGACTGGAATGCCTTCAGTGTGGCAGGCGCCATTTTCGTGAGTGTAGAGCTAATGAGAAAGCTTGCATCAGATGTGGGTCTTTAGACCACTTTATCAGAGATTGTCTCGAGATGGACGAGAAAGAAAAGCCTCAGAATGCAAGATCGGGAAGTACCACTAGGGGAAGACCATTGAGAAACCAAGAGATTGAGATGGGAAGTAAGAATCGTTCAAAAGAGAAAGCTGCTAGAGTCGAGCATAGAGCACCGGTGAGGAAATATACTATTCGTGCTCGTGAAGAGGCATCTTCCCCCGACGTGATCACGTGTATCTTTTCTCTCCATAATACTCATGTTATAGCTTTAATTGACCTTGGATCTACCCACTCATATATGTGCATGAAATTAGTCTCTAGCATGAGCATGCCTATAGAGTCTACTGAATTCATTATAAGAGCATCTAGCCCCCTAGGCAAGTGTGTGTTGGTTGATAGAGTTTGCAAAGGGTGCCCTTTGATGATTAAGGGTCATTGTTTCCTGGTCGATCTTATGTTATTACCATTTAATGAGTTTGATGTCATCCTCAGAATGGATTGGTTAGTTACCCATGGAGTAATTGTGAATTGTGGGAAGCCTATTGAGTTGAGAGATAAAAATGGTAATTTTATTTGTGTTGAATCAGATAAGCTGGATAAGTCACCTATATTGATATCAACCATGTCAGCTCGGAGGTACCTAAGGAAGGGGTATGAGGCTTATCTTGCCTTTGTGTTGAACATTAAAGAGACTGAGTTGAAAATTGAGTCAGTACCCATAGTATGCGAGTACCTAGATGTTTTTCCGGAAGAGTTACTAGGGCTACCTTCAGATAGAGAGATTGAATTTAGGATTGAATTAGCTCCAGGTACTGCCCCTATTTCTATTGCTCCATATAGAATGGCCCCAACTGAGCTGAACGAGTTGAAAGCACAGTTGCAAGAATTAACAGATAAGGGTTTCACGAGGCTGAGTTTTTCTCCGTGGGGTACTCCCGTATTGTTTGTGAAGAAGAAAGATGGTTCCATGAGACTATGTATAGATTATCGACAAAACAATAGGTAACTGTGAAGAACAAGTACCCACTGCCAAGAATCGATGATCTATTTGATCAATTGAAGAGAGCTATAGTATTTTTCAAGATAGATTTGAGGTCAGGGTACTATCAGTTGAGAGCCAAGGACTCTAATGTGCCGAAAACCAAATTTAGGACTAGGTATGGCCACTATGAATTTTTGGTCATGCCTTTTGGTCTAACGAATGCCCCTGCGATCTTCATGGATTTGATGAATCACATTTTTCTACAGTACTTGGATAGATTTATTGTGGTCTTCATTGATGACAACTCTCGAGATGAGAACGATCATGCGGAGCATTTAAGGATGGTTCTACATGTTTTGAGAGAAAAACAATTGTATGCCAAATTCAGTAAGAGTGAATTTTGGCTCAAGGAAGTGGGATTTTTTGGGCACATTATCTCGGGAAAAGGGATTAGGGTCGACCCGAATAAGATTTCGACAATTGTTGAATGGAAACCGCCGAGGAGCGTAATTGAAGTGAGGAGTTTTCTAGGCCTAGCAGGCTATTATAGGCATTTTGTCAAGGGGTTTTCTATGATAGCTACCCTAATGACAAGTCTTTTGCAGAAAGATGTAAAGTTTGATTGGATGGAAAAGTGTCAACAGAGTTTTGAGAAACTAAAGACACTGTTAACTAAGGCTCCCATTTTGGTGCAACCAGAACTGGGAAGAGAATTTGTAGTTTATAGTGATACATCCTTAAACGGATTAGGCTGTGTACTAATGCAAGAGGGTAAAGTGATTGCATACGCCTCTAGGTAGTTGAAGCGCACGAGAAGAACTACCCAACTCATGATTTAGAGTTAGCCGCAATCGTGTTCGCACTGAAAATTTGGAGACATATTTATATGGTGAAAGGTGTCAAATTTTCACTATCACAAAAGCCTAAAATATTTGATGACTCAAAAGGAATTGAATTTGAGGCAACGAAGGTGGTTAGAGCTAATTAAAGATTATGAGCTGGAAATTGACTACCACTCGGGGAAGGCGAATGTAGTCGCCGACGCTTTGAGCAAAAAAATAATTATTCGCACTAAAAGCCATGAGTACTCAGATGACCTTGTTAGATGATGGGTCTATTTTGGCTGAGTTGAGGGCTAAACCATTGTTCCTTCAAGAGATTTGTGAAGCTCAGGGAGAGGATAATAGTTTGCAAGCCAAGAGAGTTTTGTGTGAGTCGAATGTTGGGTCAGACTTTCAAGTAAATCCTGATGGATGTCTAACATTTCGAGATAGGATCTGTGTACCCAGGAATGATGAGCTTACTCACAAAATCTTACATGAAGCGCATAATAGATGTTTGAATGTACACCTGGGCAGCACGAAGATGTACAATGATTTGAAGAAATGGTATTGGTGGTTGGGTATGAAGAAAGATATTTCCAAATTTCTATTGAAATGCCTGATTTGTTAGCAAGTGAAGGCTGAACATCAAGTACCTTCGGGTTTACTTCAGCCCAGTATGGTTCCTGAGTGGAAGTGGGATCATATTACTATGGATTTCATGATGGGCTTACCCTTGACTCTCAAGAGGAAAGATGCAATATGGGTAGTGGTTGATAGACTCACTAAGACAACCCACTTTATACCAATGCGAGTCAACTATTCACTCGATAAATTGGTAGACTTGTACATGTCTGAGATAGTAAGACTTCATGATGTACCATTTTTGATCATTTCAGATAGAGATCCGAGATTCACATTATGATTTTGGAATTCCACAGTAATTGGGAGAAATACTTACCATTGGTGGAATTTGCCTACAACAACAGCTTTCAGTCAAGTTTGAATATGGCGCCTTATGAGGCATTGTATGGGCGTAAGTGTCGAATGCCCTTATATTGGTCAGAACTCAGATAGAAATAGATACACGGGGTTGACTTGATTAAGGAAACTGAAGAGAAGGTAAAAGTGATACGTGACTGTTTGAAAGTCACCTCAGATAGACAAAAGTCCTATTCAAATTTAAAAAGGAAAGAGATAGAATTTAAAGTCGGTCATAAAGTTTTCTTGAAAGTATCACCTTGGAGAAAAGTCCTTAGATTTGGCTGGAAAGGAAAATTGAGTCCACGCTTTATCGGACCTTATAAAATTCTCGAAAGTATAGGACCGGTTGCTTATCAGTTAGCCTTGCCACCTGAGCTAGAAAAGATTCACGACGTCTTTCATGTATCTATGTTATGCCGATACCGTTCGGACCCTTCGCATATCATAGAACCGACAGAGGTAGAGATACAACTAGATTTGATGTATGGTGAAGAACCAATTAGAATTTTGGCTCGTGAAGTCAAGCAGTTATGGAAAAAAACATAGCCCTAGTGAAAGTCCTATGGCAAAGCACGGAATAGAAGAGGCTACATGGGAGCCCGAGGAATCGATGAGAAACCAATACCCCAATCTTTTCACCGGTAAGATTTTCGGGGATGAAAATTCTTAAGAGGGGGTGAATTGTAATAGCCCAATTTAGGGGCTAGTCAGAATAGTGATCTCAGGATAACTAATCTGATATTAGAAAAATATATTTTCATGTTATATTATGAGTTAGAACATGATAGCATATGTACATAGGAATTTTGGTACTTTAATTTTAGTGATTTCGTGGTTAATCGCAAAAAAGGACTAAATCACATAAAGTGTAAGTTCCATTCTATAAGCTAAGGGTGTTAAATAGCCATAGATTGTTAATTTGAGGTCTTTAAAAGGCAATTTAGCCATTTTTAAAGGCTTGGCTGGCCATAGGCTTCATAGGGGACAAGAATTGACCAAATTGGTCAAAGTTAGAAGTATTTTGTGGACTAAATTGTTAGTTTAATATTAGAATAAAGAAAAGATGATATCCATCTTTTTGCTCATCCTTCTCCATTGAAAATAGCAAGAAAATAAGGGTTTTTGAATGCTCAAAATTTCATCAAGCTCCCATCCATTCAAGTAAGTGTTCTAGTGACCTTTTCTTGAAAATAGTTGTACTTTTGAGATCCCCCAAAGCTTAAGCTTTCAAATAAGGGGACTATTATGCAATATTGTGAAAAGTTTAGAGTTCTACCATGAGAGCTATCTTAGTTATTTGCTGCATTTTTATGAAAGAAATTGTATCTTAGTTGGTAGATGAACAACTTTTGTGAAAGATGTTGTCTTGGAAACACCTAATATGTGAAATATTCATTTTTGATGATAGCTTTGAGAGCATTAAATGTTCACCTAGGCTTGCTGAACTTAGAAGTGTGATTAGAACTTATTTTCGAGTCTAGGGGCAAAATGGACATTTTTCCAAAGTATAGGGGCAAAATAGTAATTTTGCCTAAACATGATTTTTGAAATGTTTTTATTAATGTAGTGATTAAAATGAGCTAATTTGATATTATAGAGCAAGAGGAGTCGAGAATCCACCTCGATCGGGGAAAGAATAAAGACTTGGACTAAACCGAAGAACTAGCTCATTTTGAAAACGAGGTAAGTTTGTATGTGATTTAAGCAACATTTGTATTAGTATGTTGAGAATGCTTGGCATTATATTAATGCATGATGCACTACTAAATTGAATAGTTAATGTGAATGAGATGTTAAAGTTCTAATGGGCCATATTGATTATAGAAATGCTATCATTGAGATATGAAGTAGATAAGGTCCCGTATAAGACCATGTCCGGAACATGGCCTCAGCACTGAGTTGAGATCCCGTATAAGACCATATCTAGGATATGGCATCGATACATGGTAGGTAATTCCATATAAGACCATATTTGGGATATGGCATTGGCACTTAGAGGTTATCCCATATAAGATCATATCCGGGATATGGCATTGGCATCTAGAGGTGACTCTATGTAAGACCACCTCGGGGATGTGGCATTGACTTTATACTTACAGTAATGATGATAAACACATGTCTTTGACTATCCCTTGTGAATAGTGGGATAAGTAGATGAATTTAGAAGTAGAAATGTGAATAATATTTAAGTCATGTGAATGAGTGAATACAGGTACACGTGAATGAGTCACAAATAATTGATTTTGATATGTTTCATGGTGTGTGCTAGATAAGGGCAATTATAAGTAAGTTTTGTCAAGAAGCCTTGACTAGCATACGGTTAGCTAAAACCTTGGATGGAATATTTTATGAGCTTATTATTGCTATTTATTTCCATGCAAACTTACTAAGCTTTATGCTTACCTCTATTTCATTGCCCTTCTTTCTTGTAGTATTGCTAAGGTAACTCAAGGATCGTGGACGTAGGAGTTCAAAAATCACACTATCGACAACATTTTGGTATAACAATTTTAGACTTATTTTGAATATGGCATGTATAAGGCTCAAGTATTTTGTTTAGTTGTAATTGTTAGTCAAAGTGTTGACTATGTAAGTTAGTAAAAGTCATTTTGTAAATGGCCTTAGACTCAGGCAAATACTTGGCAAACTCCTTTGTTAAATGAAGATGGAATTCATGAACGTCCCTGTAATTATCTTGTATGTTGGAATGAGTTCTTAAACTTGCTTATGGGATAGGACTTGTATTGTTTTGAGTGGAAGTATGTAGTTATGCATTCTAAGGAGGTAATGGCTTGGTATATAGCTTGCTATTTGACCACATAAGTACACACATGGGTGTGGGTCTAGGCGTGTGGGAGGCACGGCTAGCACATGGGCGTGCACCCAGGCCGTGTGATGTCTGCACCTTGCACTTGGAATTTGAATCACGACACGGTTGGGGTACACGAGCATGTGTATAGGCCGTGTGGATATGTTAGAATGCTATGGTTTTACACACGGGCTAGGGCCACGAGCGTGCCATGGCTGTGTGAATTTAGTCAGTGTCGACCACGAGTGGAAGACACGGGCATGCCTTAGGGGAACACGGGTGTGTCCCTGGGCCTACATGGGCGTGTGGCCTCTGTTTTGTCAAAAAGTTTCCTGAACTCATGAAAGCTCTCGGAAAGATTCTGATACTTCTCGGATGTATGTTTAGGGACTCTTAGGCGAATATGTGCAAGCGATAGAGTTAAACGAAATTTTATAACCGTATTCTAGATGTTTAAGCAAGGTTAGCTATGTAATGCCTCCAACCCTGCTCTGGCTCGAATGCGGGCAAGGGGTGTTGCAGAAGAGACTTTCATGGCCAAATCAGGTAAGTTTTCTTGTCCTGTTTTTAGTAATTTTGATATTTTTGGAATCAGGATAGCATAATCTCTCTATTTGGGGGATTAATTTGAAAAGTTATCAAGGTATGAAAAATGGGTCATGTATGTATATGTTGGAAATTACAAATTTATGGTAGAAAATGAAAGATTATTGATAGATAAATAAATTTTACAAAGTGATTTTTGATGAAAACATGATTTAGGGACTAAAATGTAAACTTGTGAAATTGAAGGAAAAATTTTTAAATTTTATGAATACATGTGTTGTAAATTTTGTAATGGGGCTTTGGTTAGGTTTGAATAGGGATTAATTTGCACAAGTTTCATTTTCCGAGCCTATGGACAAAAATGGAATTTATGGAAAAGTTAGGGGCAAAATAGTAATTTTACCTAGGATGAAAATTTAGTTCACATGAATGTAAAATATGATAAATTGATGTTAAATTTACTCATATAGATCCAGATAGACCAAATTCGGAGTTAGAACGAGGAATGAGGAAAATGTCGGATTAGTAGAATTTATGTACACAAACTTTTGTCGAGGTAAGTTCGTGTAACTAAATTGTATATGTTTTTATGCTTGGTTTAAATGTTGTGTTTGTGAATTTATCAATGTCATAAATATGTGAAATAATCACCCACTTGATATAGCCCGATAATGAAAATTCCCGATAAAATGGTAAATGAATAAAATGTTACTTGTATGCTTTACATGAATGTGGAATGTGTTTCACTCGAATTGCATAAATGTTACAGATGTATGAAATAATAAAATTCCCGATAATTCTTGAAAAGGGTTTAAATCCTGATTGAATAAATTGAAAATTGATGGATATGTGATTTCCCAAAACGAAAGAGGTCATGCATTTGTTGCAGATAGGATTTAGCTCGGATGAGTAATCCTTCGACCTCAATTCTGATAGGATTTAGCCCGGATGGGTATTCCTAATATAAGGCCTCTCGAGTATATGTTATGGATTGGAATTAGCCCGGACGGGTAATCCGACAAAGCCCTTAGAGTATATGTTACAGTCAAAATTTAGCCTGGACTAGTAATTTTGCTGTATGATATGCGGCTCGAGAGTGTACTTAAAAGGTACTACTGGATATGAATTGACGGACTATGGAATTGTACACCTCAAGTGTACTTGTAACACCCCTTACCGGGTTCGAAGCTGGAACCGGATATGAGGCATTATGTAACTCAACCTACTTAAACGTATCAAATCTGGCTATAAAATTTTTATTTTGGCTTAAAAATTTTCCATTTAATCACATAATCTACTTATCTCGAGCCTACGAGGCCTTATACGTACTTCCAGAAGGTTTCTGGAATTAATCAAAAACTTTTACACACTTAGAAATTTTTTTCCTAAATAGGGGCCACACACCCGTGTTGTTCAAGGGACATGCACGTGTGCCCCTGAGACATGCCTGTGCTCCTCACCCGTCGTCGACACTATCTTAGTACACATGGTCGGACACACGCCCGTGTCCCTCATATGGCCTCGACACGCCCGTGTCTTAGCCCATGTGCCAAAACCTTGGCATTCTATTTATGATGTCATCATCTCACTAAGGTCATACAGACAAGGCACACGCCCATGTCCTTAAACTGTGTGTCGAATTAAATTACTAATTTCAAGTGCAAACTACACACAGCCGGGGCACACGCCGATGTTCCTGGCCGTGCCTCCCACATGGCTGAGACACACGGCCATGTCTCTACCTATGTGTTTACTACGGAGCATACTGACTTGCAACTCTAGCATGCAAGGGGAACACAGCAGATCACCATGCCCATAGGGCTGACTGTGTGTCACACACGGCCTAGACACACGCCTTGTGTTCCGCCTGCACAGGACAATTTTATGGCTATCTACCAAGCCATTTACCACCCTAACAAGCAATCACACTCATGCCAAAACAATTAAATATATAGATGACCATATGGCACCTCTAATAACTCAAAAAGAATCAAGACATCCATAAAAGCATACACTTCATGAAATCCATCATCATTGAATATATGAACATATCAAGTATAGGCCAACATCCATGACCCTTTACAAAATAGATTGAGCAACTACAATAGCCAAAACATTTGGCTTGCAAATATGACATAACAAAAAGACCAAGTCCTATACATGCCATACTCAAAAGGAATCTAGCTTGGCTATACCAAATAGTGGTTGATAGTGTGATCTCCAAACTCTGACATCCTCGATTTCTCGAGCTATCTTGGCAATACTACAAGGAAGAGGGAAACGAGAATGGTAAGCATAAAGATTAGTAAGTTTGCATGGAATTAAATAGCAACAATAAACTCATAAAGATACCCATCCATGACATTAGATAACCATACACAGTGTCATAGGCTTATTACCATAGCTTACTCATATTTACCTTTATCTAGCATTTACCACGCTTCATATTGTAAATGTTCCTCGTGAATTACTCATACATATATGTTTTTACTCAATCATATAACTTTAATACCAATCTCAATTCTATATTTACTGCTAGATTATTTATCCCAATGATTCACTAAGGGTACTCAAAGATTGCATATTCATTATCGCTATCATGAACCCGAAGCCAATGCTACATCCCAGATGTGGTTTTACATGGAATTACCTCTGTTTACCATGCCATATCCCAGATATGGTGTTACATGAAACCTCACCTCGAGTATCGATGCCATATCCTAGACATGGTCTTATACAATTCTCATATTCAATACCGAAGCCATATCCCAGATATGGTCTTATACGAAATCTCAACTCGGTGCCAAGGCCATGTCCCCGACATGGTCTTACACGGGACCTTACCTATCTCATGTCTCGATGATATTATTCACACATTCATTATAGTCCAACCGGGTCTTCAACATCTCAACTTTCTCATTCAACACCAAGTACACAATTTCATAGAATATCGTATAACAATATAATATCAAACATTCTCAAACTTACGAGCATAAATGTTGAATTTATCACATACAAACTTACCTCGATTTCAAAATAAGCTAGATCGTTGATCTAGTCCAAGACTTTATTCTTTCCATGGTTGAGATTGATTCTTGGTTCTTCTTGCTCTATAATATCAAATTAGCTCATTTTAATCATCACATTAATAAAAGCATTTTAATAATCATGCTTTGGCAAAATTACTATTTTGCCCTTATACTTTGGCAAAATAACCATTTTACCCCTAGGCTCGGAAATCAATTCTAATCAAATTTCTACCTTTAATAAGCCTAGATGAACAATTATTTCTCTTATGGCTATCATCAAAACCCAACATTTCACACATTTACTACCAATTTTACAACCTTTACAAAAAGGTTCATTTAGGTGTTTTCATGGCAACACCTTTCAAAAAGTTGTTAATCTAACAACTATGTAACACCCCTAACCCGTATCCGTCGCCAGATTAGGGTTAAATGCATTAATGGATAGATCAAAAACTTTTATAGACATTTCATATTACAGTTCATCAATCACAATTAAAGTGTCCCTTTTATAGGTTAACAAGACCTTAATCATGCTTTAAAATAGGGTCGGGACTAAACCGAACACATATTAAAATTCTCAAAAATTTAAAACTTTTCTAAGTTATTGAGGTCACACTCCTGTGTGAATAGGCTGTGTGCCTTCCACGGCTACCAGACACACCCATGTGTCTTGGCCGTGACAAAACAGAGCTTGTATACTAACTTATCCGCATGGCCACCAGGCACGCCCGTGTGCCATGGCCGTGTAACATTAGGCTAGCTACTGACTTAACCACACGGCAACCAGGCACGCCGTGTACCATGGCCATCTAAAGTTAGGCTAGCTACAGACTTAACCATACGGCTGCGAGGCATGCCCATATGCCATGGCCGTGTACACTTAGGTTAGCTACTGATTTATTCACACGGCCACTAGGCACGCCCGTGTGCCACAACCGTGTAGGCAAAACAGACCACTTGCAAGGTCAAAATTCCACCCACACTAGGGCCATCTCCCTAGCTACACACTAGTTCATTTCATGCACAATTAACATCCAAAGATAAGTCAAGCTAAACAACCAATATTCACATCCAATCTCCTTTCTACTCATACCATTTTGCATACTAATTTGCACAATCAATTCTCATATAAAACGAAACATGATTCATTCACATTTACCTTTCATATAACCATTCCTTTGATCAAACATACTAACTCAAAATGCATTCATATGCTTACCATAAACTTGTCCATTTCATGGTCATGAGATCATGCCAAAATCAACATCATATACCATATTCACAAATGCATAATACCAATACATAACTAGCCATATCACATGGCTAAGTTCATATCTCCAAATATATAAAAATGACTAGCCTATACATGCCATATTTAGCTATATATGTAACACCCCGCACCCAAGACCGATACTGGGTTTGGATACGAGACATTTCTATGCTTGAACTCACTAAAACATGTACTTACGGGCTATAAAATTTTGTTCCAACTTAAAAACTTCACTTTCTCAGTCAACACATATAGCAAGGGCCTACGAGGCCTTTAACTCATGTCAGAAAAATTTTGGAATTAAAATCAAATAACTCATTTTTGAAGCAGGGTTCACACGCCCGTGTGACTTGGAACACGCCCGTGTACCCTTAAGCACGCCCATGCCCTCAAACCGTGTAGAACTACTAACTATTTCCACACGGCTTAGACACGCCCATGTCTACCAACCGTGGGAGGTTACTGTCTAATTTCACACGGCCATGACACGCCCGTGGGCTTAGACCGTGTGCTAATCCTTGATATACTGACTAAATTAACATGGTCTAGGCACACACCCATGTCCAAACCGTGTGTCTTACACGGAATACACACACGGCCATGGGATTTGCCCATGGCCTATTCTGAGTAATAATACTAAGGTGCAGGGTTAACACGGTCTTGACACACGCTCATGTGTCCAATCGTGTGGGCTCTTACAGGCTATTTACCAAGCCGTTAGCCACCCTAAAATAAAGATCATATCCATCCACAATTCAACGATGCAATAACAACCCAATTTTATGAATAATACTACATGCTTCATTGATCTCAATAAACATACATGCTTAGTCCAATTTGGCCAATCACTTAGCAATATAAAAAAGAATAATAAACTTGATAGCCTTTACAAAGGCCCTTCTTAAAACATGTTCACAAAATAAATGTTTCCTATACATGCCATACTTAGTAAAGTAACTTTGCTATACCAAAATAAGAGTTGATAGTGTGTTGTGAGCTCCGACTTTAATGATTCACGAGTTAGCTTGGCGAGACTGCATAGAAAGAAAGAATCATAACGTAAGCATATAGCTTAGTAAGTTTGCATGTAACAACTCATAGCATCATCATTGATTAATATAAACCATTTATGGTATCATGAATTTCAACTAAAGAGCTTACTTACTCATATAGATTCTTACATGTCTCATGAAACTTACTATTATCATACTTGTAAGGTAACCATGATACTGTATCACTTGATCACATTGATCAAGATACTATAATAACAATAATCATGATATCTACTTTCTCATTCACAACATGAATATTACTCAACTTCATCAAACTTCATCTTGATACTAACTTTACTTTTTTAGCTTTCTTGCTATCTTCTTTTAGCTTACTCATTTCCCCAATGAATTTTAGTGAATAACCAAGGATACTAAATCTCTTCCCACATAATATGATGCCAAAGCCATATCCTAGACATGGTCTTACATGGGTTGTCTCATCTTGGTCCCACGGCCATGTCTTGACATGGACTTATATGAAGTCTTGCTCTTGATAACATACACAATGCCAAGCTTGAGTCCTTGGACGTACATGATAACTTGCTTGCTAACTTGATCAATGCCAAGCTTGCCTTGGACTTACATGATATCTTGATCAATGCTAAGCTTTCCTTGGACTTACATGATAACTTGCTTTCTAACTTGATCAATGCCAAGCTTGCCTTGGACTTACATGATATCTTGATCAATACCAAGCTTGCCTTGGACTTACATGATAACTTGCTTGCTAACTTGATCAATGCCAAGCTTGCCTTGGACTTACATGATATCTTGATCAATGCCAAGCTTACCTTGGACTTACTTGGACTTACATGATATCTTGATCAATGCCAAGCTTGCCTTGGACTTACATGATAACTTGCTTGCTAACTTGATCAATGCCAAGCTTGCCTTGGACTTACATGATAACTTGCGTGGTAGATCGAGTATATTGGGAAATTCATCTTCCATCGGGACTTGCTCGTAATTATCATCATGATTTCTTGCTTGAAAATAACATGATCATTTCATACAATTATTGTACATTATACTAAGCAAATTAATGATAAAAATCATAAAACTTAGAAATCATACAAACTTACCCCAATATACAAAATGTATGTAAATGTGCAATTTTAGTCCTCGACTTTGTTCTTGCCTCGGTTTCGATCCGAGCTTCATTTCTCTTGATCTATAATCATAAATAGATCATTTAATAACCATATTGACTAAATTGACTCATTACTCATACTTTGGCAAAATTACTATTTTGCCCCTATACTTTCTAATATTTGCACTTTTGCCCCAATTCTCGTAAAATGATTTTCATGCAACTTTCTTAAACTTCATGCTCAACTGAATCATTTTCTCTTTTATAACAATTATCAATTCTCACTATTTCTAGTAGGTATGACCAATTTTATAATTGTTACAAAATGGTCCCTACTACCATTTTTCATGAAATTCATTAAGGAAAAGATGTTTATCTAACATCAAACTCTCTTAAACTTCCATAAAACATCATTTAACAAGCATGCCATTCAAGGGTAGATTTTTGAACATGCATCTTAGCTCATTTTATAGCTAAAATTAGCTAATTCATAATAGGGAACTTCAGAAATATGAATAATATTAAAAACGGGGCTAAGATGAACTAACTATGAGCTTGAAAAAAATGAAGAAACCTAGCTATGGTGTCTCCCAATTTCGGGAGTAACAAAGAAGAAGATGAGTGAATTTTTCTCATCTTTATCCTATTTTAATCACTAATAAGGCCAAATGACCAAAATGCCCTTCCTCTTAAAAATTTCTATAATAGTTTCTTAAGGCCAATTTTGTCCAAAAATTAAATTTTTGGCAAATTGCTATTTAAGGGCTCAAAATTATTATTCTAAAGATATTTCATGCAAAAAGCTTCTAGAAACTCATATATTGCAACTTTTTTAATTTAGTCCTTTTTGGACCAATTGACCTCAACTTAAAAAAATTGCTTTACAAAACTTTCATACTAACATGCAAACATGGCATAAACTTGGAAAACTCATAATTTCACCTCGGGTTCGTGGCCTTGCACCACTATCCCGACTAGGCCCTAAATTGGGCTATTATAATATACACATTTTTATAGCACCAAAACAAGTTTGAGTAGTGTGATGATGATCCTCGACGGTCCCCGAGCCTTCAGTAGCATTGACGATCTATAAAACAGAGCAAACACACACATATTAAGCTTTCAAAAGCTTAGTAAGCCATATACAAATAAACTCAGCATAAAATGCACTTAACCATATTGATACAATAACATTAATGGTTCTCAAAGCAACTTCATCACATATATTCCTTGGCTCCTTTTCTTAGCCATTCATCCTTCAATCTTGCATATCACTACATACTTTATTAGCTCATAGCTTATCCATTCATGTAACACACTTACATTCTCATATTCAAATACACAATTCACCTAGGTAAGTTTAAGAAAATACTTACCTTCTTATACACACAATGTGTACTTATCAAACGTACCTAAAACAGATGTACGATTCACATATTTATTCATTTCTCGGACTTGCCCGTTGAACCGTTTGGAATCTAATAGGATACGCAGAGTGCTCGAAATAGTCATACAATGCAAACGTCCTAGATGTGGTCTTACATCAGATATCGATGCCACTGTCCCAGACATGGTCTTACACGAATCAATATGATGCCAATGTCCCGGACATGGCCTTACACGTAAATCTCATATCGATACCAACGTCCCAGACGTGGTATTACACGTAAACCTCATATCAATGCCAATGTCCCAGACGTGGTCTTACACGAAATCTTGAATCAATGCCAACGTCCCAGATGTGGTCTTATATGATATCATGTAACAGACACCTATGTCATGACATAGACTACCCTATCTATTCCTAGGTTCAAACGGGACTTCTCGGAGATTGTCACTATGTCGATTCTATCTCGGAATTCATGTATACATCATCTCATATACATTCATCATTATCAATAGTCATAAGAACATACATAATTCAATACAAATACTTTTATTTGTATATTGACTTACTTCAGATTTGGATATTCGTTCGAACTCAGTTATTCTACTACCTTCGCTTTCCTGCGATTTAAGTCTGTTTTCTTCGGTTCTTGATCTATACATATTTAAATTTAACCCTTTCATTCATCAACTTATTCAATTTAATCCAAAAATATAAATTTAAGGTAATTTGCAAATTAGCCCTCACATTTACACATTTGGACAATTTAGTCCCTAATTCACAAAACATCAAATATAAAAATCACTATATACCCATGCTTAGCTGAATACTTATGTATCTCACACAAGTCCAAAAATTTCATTTATTTTATAGTTTAGTCCCTTCAAATGCTATTTTCACAATTTAGCCTTAATTAGCTAAATTCATCAAAAATTCAAGATCAAAACATGTTCATTTAACACATATCTTTCATTTATCACCTAAACTCATCACAAAGCTAACCATTTCATCAACTACACATCTCATAAACATCATCCATTCTTCAAATTACAACATGGGCTTGATAGTAGACTAAGCAACAATCTCAAAAACATAAAAATCATCAAAAATCAAAGTCAAAACATACCTTAATTTGAGCTTAGATATGGCCGAAACATATCTTGGATATTTTCTTTCTTTTTCTTCAAACTTTTCGCACTCAAATAAGATGATAACATTCATCTTTTCATTTGTTTGCTTTATTACAAACATATTAATGTACATTTTACCATATTAACCCTTTTAATAAACATTAATAACATATATACATAAGGTCACTAGTGTCTTTTAAACATCCACTATCTAAATATTGGCATAATTGCCTCTCAAGGCCTCCTCATTTAAAAGCCATATCAAATAGGTGTCTTTTCATAAAGCATGCAAATTTTGCCTTCAATGCAATTTAATCCTTTTATCAAATTAAACATACTGACGGACAATTTATCTTACGAAACTTTAACATGCTTAATCACATATCAAAGGCATAAAAAATAATATTAAAATATTTCACTGACTCATATTTGTAGTCCCGAAACCACTGTTTCGACTAGGGTCTAAACCAAATGTTACAAACAAAAACTTATTTTCTTCCACAACAATGCAACAAATCACATACAAGCTCTCATGGAAAAACCCTAAAATTTTTACCATATTGCAAATTAGTTCCCTCTTTAGAAAGCTTAAGCTTTAGGGATTCCAAAAGCACAACTATCATCAAGAAAAACCATTAAAAACACTTACTTGTTGGGAGAAGAGTTTGCTGAAATTTTGAGATTTCAAAACCCCTATTTTGCTTGATATTTTCGGTGGAGAAGAAGAGAGAAAAAAGATGATATCTTTTCTTTCTTTATTTTATTCTATTTATCAATTTAGTCCACCAACTACACCCACTTTGACCAATTTTGACTTCTTTGTCCCCTATGGCAGGCCAACCTCCATTTAAGGGGCTAATTGCCTTTTAAAGACCTCCAATTAATATTCTATGGCTATTTGGAACCACTAGATTATAAAATGGAACTTTCATACTTTATGTGATTTAGTCCTTTTTCACCATTAAGCAAGAAATCGCTAAAATTTTGGCATTAAAATTTTCATGCATACATATAATCATGCTCTAGCTCATAAAATAATGTAAAAATAATTTTCTCTAACCTCATATTAGTGGTTTCGAACCACTGTTCTAACTAACCCCTAAATTAGGCTGTTACAATTCTCCCCCTTAAGGATTTTCGTCCCAAAAAATCTTACTGGTAAAAAGGTTGGGATATTGGTTTCTCAAAGTCTCTTCGAGCTCCCATGTAGTCTCTTCTATTCCATGTATCTTCCTCGTGCCAAGATTTTAACCGGCTCTTCACCATCAGTTAAGTTCGATTGAACTTCTACCTCTATTGGCACTATTACATGTGAAGGGTTCGAGCGGTATCGATGCAACATTGACACATGGAAGACATCGTGAATCTTTTCCTGTTCGGGTGGCAAGGCCAATCGATAAGCTACTAGTCCTATCCTCTGGGTAACTTTATAAGGTCCGATAAAACGCGGACTTAATTTGCCCTTCTTGCCAAATCTGAGAACTTTCCTCCGTGGTGATACTTTTAGAAACACTTTATCACTGACTTGGAACAAAATCTCTTTCCTTTTTAAATCCGAATATGAATTTTGTCTATCTGAGGCTACTTTTAAACACTCACGTATGACCTTTACTTTCTCTTCAGTTTCCTTAACCAAATTAACCCCGTGAACTTGATTCTCTCTGAGTTCTGTCCAATACAAGGGCGTTCGACATTTATGCCCATACAATGCTTCATAAGGTGCCATTTTCAAACTTGATTGAAAATTATTGTTGTAAGCGAATTCCACCAATGGTAAGTATTTTTCCCAATTACCTTTGAATTCCAAAACACAACATCGAAGCATGTCTTCAAGTATTTGTATCACTCTCTCTGACTGCCCATCGATTTGCGGATGAAAGGCTGTACTAAAACTTAATTTCGTTCCTAAATCCTCTTGTAACTTTTTCCAAAATCGTGACGTGAATCTCGAATCTCTATCCAAAATGATTGATAACGGTACACCATGAAGTCTTACAATCTCTGACATGTATAATTTTGCCAATTTATCAAGAGAAAAATCAACTCGTACCGATATTAAATGGGCCGACTTCATGAGTCTATCGACTACGACCCACACAGCATCTTTCTTTTTTGGCGTCAACGGTAAACCCATCATGAAGTCCATGGTAATACAGTCCCACTTCCACTTAGGAACGATAATGGGCTGAAGTAGACCCAAAGGTACTTGGTGTTCAGCCTTCACTTGCTGGTAAATTAGGCATCTCGATACAAACTCGAAAATGTCTTTTTTCATATTGGGCCACCAATACCACTTCCTCAAATCATTGTACATCTTTGTGCTGCCTGGGTGCACAGTTAAACATCATCCATGTGCTTCATGCAAAATCTTTTGAATAAGCTCATCATTTCTAGGCACACAGACCCTATCTCAAAACATTAAACATCTGCCAAGACTTACCCAAAAGTTTGACTCAACATTTGACTCACATAAACTTCTTTTAGCTTGTAAGTTATTGTCCTCACTCTGAGCTTCACAAATCTCTTGGAGAAATAATGGTCTAGCCCTTAGCTCAGCTAGAATAGAACCATCATCCAACAAAGCCATCTATGTATTCATGGCCCTCAGCGCAAACAATGATTTTCTGCTCAAAGCATCGGTGACCACGTTCACCTTTCTCGGATGGTAGTCAATCACTAACTCATAATCCTCGATCAACTCTAAAAATATTTGTTGTCTCAAATTCAATTCCCTTTGAGTCATTAGGTATTTTAGGCTTTTATGGTCGGTGAATATCTGACACCTTTCACCATACAAATGGTGTCTCCATATCTTCAATGCGAACACAATGGTGGCTAACTCTAGATCATGGGTTGGGTAATTCTTCTCGTGCGGCTTTAATTGTCTAAAGGCGTATGCAATCACCTTGCCCTCTTGTATAAGTACACAACCCAATCCATTCAGGGATGCATCACTATAAACCACGAATTCTTTTCTTGGCTCAGGTTGCACCAAAACAGGAGCCTCAGTCAACAACGCCTTTAGTTTCTCAAAACTCTGTTGACACTTTTTTGTCCAATCAAAATTTACATCTTTTTGAAAAAGTCTCACCATCGGGGTAGCTATCATGGAAAACCCCATAACAAAAAGCCTATAATAGCTGGCTAGGCCTAGAAAACTCTTTACTTCAGTTACACTCCCTGGCAGCTTCCAATCCACGATTGCTAAAATCTTACTCGGGTCGACTCTAATTCCATCTCCGAGACAATGTGCCCCAAAAATCCTATTTCATTAAGCCAAAATTCACTCTTACAAAACTTGGCATACAATTGTTTATCTTTCAAAATTTTTTGAACTTTACTCAAATGCTCGGTATGATCGTTCTCATCTCAAAAGTAGATTAGTATATCATCGATGAAGACTATGACAAACTTATCCAAGTATGGCCAAAAAATGCGATTCATCAGGTCCATGAAAACGGAAGGGGCATTCGTTAGACCAAAAGGCATGACCAAAAATTCATAGTGGCCATACCTAGTCCTAAATGCAATTTTCGGTACATCCGAGTCCTTGACTCTCAACTGATAGTAATCAGACCTCAAATCTATCTTGGAAAATACTGTGGCTCCCTTCAATTGATCAAATAAATCATCGATTCTTGACAACAAGTACTTGTTCTTCACAGTTACCTTGTTAAGTTGCCGATAATCTATGCATAATCTCATAGAACCATCTTTCTTCTTCACGAATAAAATGGGAGCACCCCACGGAGAAAAACTTGATCTTGCGAAACATTTATCTGTTAGTTCTTTCAACTGTATTTCAACTCTTTTAGCTCGGTTGGAGCCATTCTATATGGAGCAATAGAAATGGGGGCAGAAGTTAACTCAATCTTGAATTCAATCTCCCTAGCTGGAGGTAACCCTAGCAATTCTTTCGGGAAAACATCTAAATACTCACATACTATGGGTACCGACTCAAATTTTAACTCAGTCTCTTTAGTATTTATCACAAAGGCGAGGTAAGCTTTGTACCCCTTTCTTAAATACTTCTGAGTCAACAAGGATGATACCACTACTGGTGATATGTCTTGCTCGTCTGATTCAACACGAATAAAATCCCCATTTTCACATTTCAACTCAATAAACTTCTTTCCACAATTCACAATTACATCATGAGCAACTAACCAATCCATCCCAAGGATGACATCAAACTCATCAAATGGCAATAACATAAGATCAACCGAAAAGCAACGACCCCTAATTGTCAAAGGGCAACCTTTGCATACTCTATCAACCAAAACATACTTGCCTAAGGGATTAGACACTCTTATTACAAATTCAGTAGACTCTATACGCATGCTCATGCTAGAGACTAATATTATGCATATATATGATTGAGTAGATCCCAGATCAATTAAACCTATAACACGAGTATCATAAAGAGAAAATGTACACGTGATTACGTCAGGGAAAGATGCCTCTTCACAACACGAATAGCATATGTTCTCGCCAGTGCTCTACCTTCGACTCTTGCAATCTGCTCTCTAGATGGATTCTTGCTACTCATCTCATTTCCGGGTTTTTTGTAGTTTTCCTCTAGCAGTACTTCCCGATCTTGCATTTTGAGACTTTTCTTTCTCACCCATCTCGGGGCAATCTCTAATAAAATGGTCTAAAGACCCGCATCTGAAACAAGCCTTCTCGTTCACTCGACACTCACCAGTATGACGCCTGCCACACTGCGGGCATTCTAGTCTACTCAGTCGAATGTTGCCTACACTAGCAACTAATGTGGTCTGCGCTTTAGACCCCGAAAATTGTTTGCCCTTACTTCTGTTTGAAAACCCAACCGAAGTAGCTGGTCGAGTAGCAAAATCTATCAATTTCTTAGATGAAGATTAGAGTGGCTTATTCAGCTGTCTTTTCCTCGAGTCAAGGGACTCAATCTCTTCTTTTCTCTTTAGCCAACTCTTTAGCCCTACAGGCTCTATCCACCAACACTACAAATTCTTGTAGTTCGAGAACTCGACGTATAAATGGATATCCTCAATTTTCCCATCCTCGAATCTCTTGCACATGATAGCCTTGGTAGACATGCACTATCGGGCATACTTGTTAAGCCTTACGAACTCCCATTCGTATTCGATCACCGTCATTCAGCCTTTCTTTAATTCCAAGAACTCTTTTCTTTCCTGGCCAATGAATCTCTGGCTGATATACTTCTTCCAGAATTCCTCTTAGAAGAATTCCTAGCTAACTCTCTCCCTTGGTACCACTGACACAAGGGTGTTCCACCACCGATAAGTCAAACTCTCAAGAAGATATCGTACACTTTAGGCACTCCTCAGGTATGTATGACAATTTATCGAATACCCTGATGGTATTCTCGAGTCAGAATTTAGCTCTTTCTAGATCATCATCCTTAGTAGCCCAGAATTCCTCCGCTCTTTACTTCTGGATCTTATCGACCAGAGGCTTTTCTCTTCTCACTACCTCAACCATTTGAGGAGCTACTAGCGCGGGTTGAGGAATAGGTGGGGTTGGAGGGGGTTGAGCATTAGGATTTGCTCGAACGTACTCAGTGTGCCAGTTGCTCATCATATGGAGAAAGGATTCTAGGCCTCTTCTTCCTGACCCAAGGTCTCGGGTTTACTATCTGCTGGCGCAGTCCCTTGAGCGAGAGCCGACGTATTACCCCAGCTTTATCAGCTGTAGTTCAATCTGGATAAGAAACCATTTACTATATAAAAACACAATTTAAAACTTTATGAGCCATCACACTATTATTACTTAATTACTCTTACATATGGCATGTATAGATAGACTCATACTTATGCTACATTAGTCTGAGAATCGACTAAACCGTAGCTCTGATACCAATAAATGTAACACCCCTTACCCGGGTTCGAAGCAAAAACCAGATACGAGGCATTACGTAACTCAACTTGCTTAAACATATCACATCTGGCTATAAAAATTTTTTTTGGCTTAAAACTTTTCCATTTAATCACATAATCTACTTATCAAGGGCCTACGAGGCCTTACACATACTTCTAGAAGGTTTCAGAATTAATCAAAACTTTTACACACTTAGAAATTTTTTGCCTAAACAAGGGCCACACACTTGTGTTGTTCAAGGGACACGCCCGTGTGCCCCTGAGACATGCCCATGCTCCTCACCCGTGGTCAACACTGACTTAATACACACGGCCGGACACACGTCCACGTCCCTGGCCCGCGTCCCTCACACAACCTCGACTCGCCCATGTCTTAGCCCGTGTGCCAAAACCTTGGCATTCTGTTTATGATGTCATCATCTCACTATGGTCACACGGCCAAGGCATATGCTTGTGTTCTTAGAACGTGTGTCGAATTAAATTCCTAACTTCAGGTGCAGACTTTACATAGCCTAGGCACATGTCAAAGTTCCTGGCCGTGCCTCCCACACGGCTAAGACACATGGCCGTGTCTCTACCCATGTGTTTACTACTAAGAAAACTGACTTGCAACTCTAGCATGCAAGGGGACACATGGCCAATCACCACACCCATAGGGCTAACTGTGTGTCACACACGGCCTAGATAAATGCCCGTATGTCTATCCGTGTGGACAATTTTATGGCTATCTACCAAGCCATTTGCTACCCTAACAAGCAATCACACTCATGCCAAAACAATTAAATATATAGATGACCGTATGGTACCTCTAAGAACTAAAATAGAATCAATACATCCATAAAAGCATACACTTCATGACATCCATCATCATTGAATATATGAACATATCAAGTATAGGCCAACATCCTATGACCCTTTATAAAATATATTAAACAACAATAATAGCCAACACATTTGGCTTGTAAGCATGAAATAACAAAAAGACCAAGTCCTATACATGACATACTCAAAATGAATCTAGTTTGGCTATACCAAATAGTGGTTGATAGTGTGATCTCCAAACTCCGATGTCTGTAATTTCTCAAGCTATCTTGGCAATACTACAAGGAAGAGGGAAACGAGAGTGGTAAGCATAAAGCTTAGTAAGTTTGCATTGGAATTAAATAGCAACAATGAACTCATAAAGATACCCATCCATGGCATTAGATAACCATATACAGTGTCATAGGCTCATTACCATAACTTACTCGTATTTGCCCTTGTCTAGCATTTACCAAGCCACATATTGTAAATGTTCCTGTGAATTACTCACGCATACCTATTTTTACTCAATCATATAACTTTAATACCAATCTCAATTCAATATTTACTGCTAGATTATTTATCCCAATGATTCACTAGGGGTACTCAAAGATTGCATATTCATTATCGCTATCATGAATCCGAAGCCAATGCCACACCTAGATGTGGTTTTACATGGAATTACCTTTGTTTACTGATGCCATATGCCAGATATGGTCTTACACGGAACCTCACCTCGAGTATCAATGCCACACCCTAGACATGGTCTTATACGATTCTCATATTCAATACTGAAGCCATATCCCATATATGGTCTTATACGAAATCTCAACTTGGTGCCAAGGCCATGTCCCCGACATGGTCTTACACGGGACCTTACCTATCTCATGTCTCAATGATATTATTCACACATTCATTATAGTCCAACCGAGACTTCAACATCTCAACTTTCTCATTCAACACCAAGTTTCGACTAACCCCTAAATCAGGCTGTTACAGTACTACCGGTGTATCCATCGATGTTTTCAATAATTCAATATGTAAAAATACTGATATGAAAAAAAATGGATTTTTACATATATCTATTGGAAAAATATGAAATGATGTTACATGAAATGAAATATGGAAGTATGAGATGTTTATATATGAACATGAAATGGTTTGATGAATACGTTCATTTATGAGAACAGATTTGTGCATTGACTTTATTGACGAATATGTGCATTCTTGATTATGAACTTGTACACCTTGAGTGTACTAATCGTGACCCTGATATTCCGAGTAAAATGAGTAAAGTTCCAATGTGAAATGATCTAAACTCGAAGTGAACTATTATGAAATTATACTTCTAATTTAAGGAGATGATTTATGCATGTTAAATGAACAAATGTTATGGAACGCAAATGTGCATGAAACTTGATTGTTGTTGAGCCCACACCTGTTTTGAGATTATTATGAAATATATGGTTAACAAGGGCAATGAGGATATGTGTAGGGCTTGTGGTCAAATTGAATAAATGTGCCTTACATTGTTACCTCAAAATAGAATAAATGGTAAGTTAAGTACCATGTTATATGAACTTACTGAGCATACAATGCTTACCCTATTTTATTTTCCCCTGTTTTAGAGTGGATTGGAAGCTTGGCGGAGATCACTCACACTATCCATTGGCCCATTTCGGTACAATATGGTAAATCAATTACAGTTGTAATGGCATGTATAAGTTATATTGGCCATATTGATATGTAAATGTAAATGATGCTTGTAATCTAGCCATTGGAATGGCTAGTAATTGTTTGATTTGATATATTTGTAATGTCATAATATGGTAGCTACACATGTGTAAGTACTTGATCAAATTATGCCTATCATATGGACTAAACCAAGGAAAGATTATAAACATGTATGCATGTAGTGGTATGCCTTGTAAATGATGAAATTTGCTTGAGATGGATGCTTGAAATGGTTGGATTATATTTGGTATGTTTTAGTGCAGCAACATGGTAAATTTGGGTGACAAATGAGACTATGAAATGGCTTTATTTTGTCCACATGAGCGTGTGTCTAGATGTGTGACACACGACCTACCCTATGGGCGTGTAACCAGGCTGTGTGTCCCCTACACCTTAAATTCTAGAAAACGGAATGCTCAAAATTTAGCATGTAACACCCCTTACCCGTAATCGACACCGAAATCGGGTACGAGCCATTACCAAACTTAGCATACATCATTATACAATATCGGGCTATAAATTTTCATCCCAACTTAAAACTTTTTATTTGAAATCATAAAGTCCCTATTATGGATCTAAAAGACCCTAAACATACATATGGAGTGGTTCGAGACTAAACCAGAAATTTACGAACACTTAGAAAATTTTTGCTCAAAATAGGGCCACACGCTCGTGTGGAAAGGAACACACCCGTGTGGGCAGGCCATGTAGTCACACACGCCCATGTTCCTAGCCCGTGTGAATTTTATTTTTCATTTCGAACCTACATGGGTTTTCACATGGCCTGGCACACGCCCGTGTCTATGGCCGATGTCCCTCACACTGCCATGACACGCCGTGTCTTCACTCGTGTGTGAAAACCTTGACATTTTATTTATGATGTCAGTAAACCTCTAGGGATACATATCCTAGTCACACGCCCGTGTGCTAGCCCTTGTGACGCACTAAATTTTTTGCAAATTGAATGCAGGGGACACACGGCGTATCAACACACCCTTATGGTTGACCTGTGTCACACATGGCCTAGACACATGACCGTGTGCCTACCCGTGTGGACAATTAAAAGGCTATTTACCAAGCCAATTGCCACCCTAAAAAACAACCACACTTATGCCTCTTCTATGCAACACACATCATGACAATTAGACACCTCTAATATCCAAAATCAAGACATCCACACCTTAATTCTACACTACATTCATCATGTATATACTTTACTCATTACTCATCCAACTTCACAAGCTTGCACTTCATGAATTTCACCATCAATGATTAGATATAACTTAACTAGTATTGGCTAATTCCAATGGCCATTTACAAAATGAATGAGTAGCATTAATAGCCAACATCTTGGATAACCAACATGACATATAACAAAATAACCAATTTCCTACACATGCCATACCCAAAATAACCAAACTTTTCTATGCCAAAAGAATAGTTTGATAGTATGAACCGAGCTCCAATGTTCTACGATCCCTAAGCTAGCTTGGCGATACTACAAGAAAAGGGAAAGAAATGGGGTAAGCATAAAGCTTAGTAAGTTTGCATGCAATAAATAAAAACATAAAGTCTTATAATAATATCCATGCATTCATCATGAATCAACACAAGATTCTCAAGTAACAGTGACATGGCTTACTCATGGTTACTCTTTCCAAACACACATCTCATACTGGACTCGAGTCTCGTGAGTTTCTCATGAATACCTGCATCACTTCATCACATAACTTTAGCACTTTTTCCATCTTCATCATAAATCTTAGCTCTTTACTATCTTTAACATAAACTTAGCTCTTTACCATCTTTAACATAGACTTAACTCTTTACCCATTGAACCACTTAGAATATCGAAGGATACCCAAAATTTGTCATACACATAGTGAGGTGCCAATGCCATATCCCAGATATGGTCTTACATAGGATCACATGTCGATACTGATGCCATATCCCAAATATGGTCTTATACGGGATCTCATATTGATGCCGACTCCATATCCCAGATATGGTCTTATACAAGATCGTATATCGATGCCATGTCCCAAACATGGTCTTACACGATTTTCTTATTCAATGCTGATGCCATATCCCAGATATGGTCTTAACAGGATCTCAATTTGGTCCTGAGGCCATGTCCTGACATGGTCTGATACAGGACCTTATAAATCTCATGTCTTGGCATTGGTATCCTTTCACTTCCTAAGATTCAACCGGGACTTCAACATCATAAATCATTATATTCTCATCAAAACGTAATTGATCAAATTCATAGAAATAATATACATTATCATGAAATTGTCAAGAATTTTAAAGCATAATAACATGATGTTGGACTATTACACACAACTTACCTCGGTACCAAAATATATGTAGTTATTCAATTTAGTCCACCACATTGTCCTTTCCTCAGTTTCGGTCCGGACTTCGTGTTTCTTGATCTATAATGAAAATTTCACTTATTTAATGATCGCATTAACAAAAATAACCCATGATTCATACTTTGGAAAAATTACAATTTTGCCCCTAAATTGTCACATATTTACAAAATGGTCCCTAGGCTCGTATAATACAATATACCCATTTCCTTGGTTACCCAAGCCTAGCCGAACCTATCTTAAACTTATAATAGCTCATATTTTCCTCCAAAATTGATTTTTTCCACACATTTTATCACTTTTACAAATTGGTCCTTTTTATGTATTTTCGTGGAAAATCACTTAGAAAATGATATTTATCACACATCAAACTTTCATATTCCTCCATTAAACATCAAAATACATGCATGTCAGACATGGGTAAATTTTTTAACATGACCTTTAGCTTAAATTATAGCTAGAAATAGCTAAATTGAGCTACGAGGATCTCAAAAATACGAAAAACATTAAAAACGGGGCTAGGAGGTGCTTACAATCAAGCTTGAAAGGGAAGCAAAACACTAGCTATGGCTCCTTGCAAATTTCGGCACTTAGGGAAGAAGATGGACAAAATTTTTTACTTATTTTTCCCTTTTTATTAACTTATTAACCTAATGACCAAATTGCCCTTAAGGCCCTTCCTTGAGATTTTTCCTTCCCATGTCCATTTTTATCCGTTATTATAATGGTCTAATTACTAAATAAGGACCTCTAATAATTTTTCTAATGCTATTTCATACTGGAATCTTCTAGAATCTCATATTTTTCAATCTTTGTAATTTAGTCCTAATGAATAAATTGATCACTAATTTATAAAATTTCTTCATGAAATTTTCACACAATCATGCAATCATGTCATAAACCTCATAAAAGCCATAAAACAAAATCGGGTAGGTACAGAGCACACGGCCAGAGACACAAGCGTGTGTCTCAGTTGTGTGGTGACACGGCCTTGAACACAGGAGTGTGTCTTGGTCGTGTGAAACTTACATCTAATTCGAATTGAATTAATTAACCACACGGCCTAGCACACGGCATGTGGCATGACCGTGTGGCGCAAGTCAGAGAGCAACCTAAATTGAACACGACCTAAGGCACGGGCGTGTCCCTTGGACCACACGGGCGTGTGAGACATTGGAAAATTTTAGAATTTCGCAAAAAATTCCCTAAGTTCCTGATTTAGTTTTGACTTAATTCTAGTGCTCGTATTCGGCCTCGAGGGTCCATTTAAGGGACACTATGAATGACCTCAATGAATGAATTGTAACAGCCTGATTTTGGGGCTAGTCAAAATAGTGGTTTCAGAACCACTAATCTGAGGTCGAAGAAAATTATTTTAATATTATTTTATGTGTTATAGCATGATTATATGAGTGCATAAAAATTTTGGTGAATTAATTGTAGTGATTACTTGCTTAATTTCGAAAAAGAGACTAAATCACATAAAAGGTGAAAATTATGTTCTACTAATTTGAGGTGTCAAATAGCTATAGAATATTAAATTGGAGGTCCTTAATATGCAATTAGGCCTTTAAGGAAGTGTTGGCCGGCCATAGAGACAAAAAAAAGACATGGTCAATGGTTAGGTAGTACTGGGTGACTTAATTGAGTAATAAAATAAAACAAAGAAAGCTATCATCTTTTTTTTTTCCTATCATCTTCTGTTTCCACCGATTTTTCACTAAGTATAAGGGTTTGGAAGCTTGAAATTTTCAGCAACTTACACTCCTTGCAAGTAAGTGATTTTGGTGGTCATTCTTAATAATTTTTTTACTTTTGGGACCCTTGTAGCATAACCTAGCTAATAAGGGGACTAATTTGTAAAATGGTTGAGAGTCTAGGGTTTTTCCATGTAAATTTTCATGTTGATTTCTAAAATTTTATGGAAGGAAATGAATCTTGGTTGTTAAATACACAACTTTTGTGAAAAGTGTTTCCATGAAAACACCTAAAAGGATCTTTTTGTAAAGATTGTAAAATAGGTGGTAAATGTGTGTAAATGATACCTCC
This sequence comes from Gossypium rotundifolium, assembly GCA_025506655.1. NCBI lineage: Eukaryota > Viridiplantae > Streptophyta > Magnoliopsida > Malvales > Malvaceae > Gossypium > Gossypium rotundifolium. Next base: position 139,293,589 of record CP106722.1, read on the forward strand.
TTTTTACTTATACTTTTACATATAAATGTGTTATGGGAAATGTGAATGAATATTATTGATGTCTATCAAAATGATAGAAAGTGAGGAAATTTTTGCATTGGTGGGCTATGTGCGATACCACCGTATTTATGATTATTGGTGGGCTATGTGTGATACCACCGTGGATATGTGATTATTTGGTGGGCTGTGTGTGAAACCACTGTATATCCAGTAGTATTCCAAAGTGTTCATCGAGAAACTTTGACTAAGTGAAATTACATGTGATTATGTGATGACAAGTGCAGGGTATTAGTGCATATAAATGTGAGCAATGTTTATGATATGTATTTTGGATGTGATGAGATTTGAAATGAGTAAGTACAACTACAAGGTTCAGGATTGTTCTTGAGTTGTATGTAATGTTCTTGATGAATAAGTATATGGTATGGTGTTCATTGTTTACATGTAAACTTACTAAGCTTTATGCTTACTCCATATCTTTTCCATTTTCTTGTAGTTTTCCCAAGCTTGCTCGGGGATTCGAAGGACGTCGGAGCTCGTTTCACACTATCAAGTTATTTTTTGGGTATAGTACAGTTTGATTATTTTGAGTATGGCATGTATAGGGACTTAGTCTTTGTAAAGTGTCATCTTGTTTTGGCCAAAAGTGTTGGCTTGTCTTGGATATAGATTCATTTTGTATAAGGCCATGGTTGATGGCTATTACTCATAATTGTTATATAATAATGATGATGTTTTTCATGGATGTGCAAATTGCATGGTTGAGTATTTGGTGTATTATTGCATGAATTAGTAGGTTGTTTGATGTGGCTTATGATGGTACAAGGGTGCACAAAGGGCTTGGTAAATAGCATTATTTATGTCCACACGGGTAGACACATGGGCATGTGTTTAGGCTTTGTGTGACACACGGATTGCCCCATAGGCGTGTAGTTTAGCCGTTTGTCCCCCTGCATGCTAAGTTGGCAAAATAGAATGTCCAGTAGTAACCACACGAACTAAGACACGGCCATGTGTCTCGACCGCGTGGAGGACAAGGCCATAGGACATGGGCATGTGCCCAGGCCGTGTGAAGTCTGCACCTAAATTTAGGAATTTAATTCGCTACCGGTCTAAGGACACGGGCATGTGCCTTGGCCGTGTGACCATATGATGTTGCTAACATTAAAAACAAAATGTCAAGGCTTTACACACGGGCCAAGACACGGGCGTGTCTAAGCTGTGTGAGAAACATGGGCCATGGATTTGAGCGTGTGCTAGGCCATGTAAAAACCCCTGTTGGTTTGAATTGAGTAATAAATCCACACGGGCATGGGACATGGTTGTGTCCCTAAATGCTTAGGTCATGTGTGTTACACGATCCATCAACATGGCCATGTTATCAGGTCACACAGCGTGTTGCTCTTCCACACCGATGTGTGCCCCTATTTTTAGTGACATTTTCCAAAGTTTTCTAAAGAACTCAGTTTGGTCCTGAACCATTTCTAAAGTGTGTTTTGGGCCTCGTAAGCACATATTAAGGATTTTGAGTTAAAGATTAAAAAGTTTTAAATTTGAACACACTTTTATGACCCGAGAATGCATGTGAGTATGTGTTTAAGTTAGGTAATGCCTCGTGCCCTGTTCCAGTGTCAAACACGGGTAAGAGGTGTTACATTTAGTGGAATAAGAGCTACGGTTTAGTTGATTCTTGGGCTAACGTAGTGTCTGTGTGTAACGTCACAAATTGGGCCTAGAAGTATTGGACTTTGGGTCTAAGAAAAATTTTAAGTGAGTGAGAAAATGACATTTGGCATGTGGGCTTTGTTGGTTAATGATTTTGGAGTGTCTAGGGGTGTTGGAGGTGTCCTAGGATAAAGTAAGGGAATAGGAAAAATTTTGGCTTTAGCTCTAGGGAACAGTGACTCCAATTAGTAGGCATTTTAAGTAAATGAAGAGAAAATAAGACACAAATGGGCTTGTGGTCCAGTGGAAGGTGGCGTCACTTAGGAGCTATAAGGTGGCGTGTGTGTAAGCTGAAGAGGTCCAAGGTTCGAGCATTAGGAGTGTATTTTTGGAGTGTTTTATTTTGCATAGGTGGATGATAAGAGTTGTGTTGGTTTTGAACTCTTGCCGTGGAGAGTTTGAGGTAAGCAGGTGATATGGATGTGGAGGAAATTTTGGATAAGATTAAGGTGTTTTCAGGGAGAAAAATCAAAAGATGAGGAAGGGGAGGAGTTGGTGCCAAATAGGACTTTGGGGGATGGCATATTCGGCCTATGGCTATAAAAGGAGGGGGTCGAATGCTTGAAAGGTTCTTTGAGCATTCTTCAGCTTTTCTTTCTCCCCCCTCAATTAGTTTTTCCTATAGTCGAATTTCTCCATTTGCCGAAAAAGAAACCCATCATTCTTTTTTCCAAAAATTCCTATCAGAGTTGTGTTCTGTTTCTTTCCCTGAAAGCCGAATACACCTTCTTATCATATAGATCTACTTGCATCGATTCTTAGTTAGTTCTTCTTCATCACAATTGACTGTTACCCACTCTTAGCCAAGTTTAAAATTTGGATCTTGTTCAATAGTTGTCTAGGCTGCGGGATCAAAGGAGGATTTCGGGTAAGATTTAGAAATCACAAGCATGGTAGGTAAGGATCGTTAATAAGGTGATTTAGAGGATAATCGCAAACAGTAGCAAAGGAAGGGCTACTAGAATGTAAGGCACACGGTTCGTGACTAAGGGGTTCCAGGTGTGTACAAACACTAAACACAAGATATCGGCAATGCCGAAAAGCTAAAAAGTTGAAAGTGGCTAAATGGGCCTAATAGGCTGTAAGGCTAGGTTGGATGAGTTTTTTTGGTTTGGTATATGAATTAAGTCAGTCAAGCATAATACATGATTTGGAATTGTTTTAGGCCTAATAGGCCATAAGAATAAGATTTGGGCCTAATAGGCCATAAGGATGTGATTTGGGCATAAAGGGTTATATGAATGTGAAATGGGCTTAATGGGCCTTATGGGGACGTAGAAAAGTATGCTAGGGTTTAATGGACTTTAGGTCTAGTTCTAAAAAACTCTTAAACCACATAAGACTTACTCTAATAATTAAACATGTCCGTGAACAAGTCGTTGGGTTAGAATGTGGCAACAGACATATACATGTCTAGGGTTGGATCTAGGGAGAGTTTGGTACTTAAGCGGTCCTAGTGGCCCACCTCCTCTTCTCTGGAATCCTACTTGGTACATAGTGTCTGTTCGCTTTAGCTGTAAGGACTTGTTAATGGGCCAAAGTGTAACACCCCAAACCCGGCCTAGATGTTATGACCGGATCTAGCATGTCACATAGAAGGGTGGTTTAAAACTTGCGCGTTCATTTAAAAATGTTGCATCTCTTTTTGAAACTTTGAGCTTTTTTGTTTGTGAAAATTTGATTTGTCTTTATGGTTTTCTTGTAAAAAAATGTTATTGTTATTATTTCTGAAAACTTGTTTATAAGAGAAATCAGGTTCAGTGATTTGCGATGATGTGATATTTTGAAAACAGTTGTTGTCGTTTCATGAAACCACGTATTTATAAGTTTAACAGTTATTAATAAAAACTTAAAAGAAAATAAACCAATGACCTTATTACAAAATATTAACCCAAAATAAATAAACTTGAAATAAGGTAGAACTGAATTTACTAAGCTCACGAGAAATATTCCTGTTGTATGGCCACTACAGAGTCCTCCGCCGCTCCAAATCCTATAACGCTGGAGATCACCTGCAAGGTTAAAGTAGAGGGGTGAGTTACTAGAACTCAGTGTGTAATCCCCTAGTCGGTCATTAACTAGGCCCAAGCCCATACGAAAGTAGACTAGGCCGAAGCCCATACAGAAATAAATTGGGTTGAAGCCCATGCAGAAGCAGACTAGGCCGAAGCCCTATTCGGTAACATTCTGGGCCTTAGCCCTAAAAACATGATAATGCAACCAGAGTATATAGCCCAACCTAATAATCCATCCGCTACAAACCACCCATACCAGCCCAACACACCTATGGGGATTTCTAAATCGACCCACCCATTCGCTACACACCAATATGGTAGACAAGCTGCTAATCACAGAATTTGTGGGAAGCCACCAGAATAATAGAATATACGTGGCATAGCCACTATACAGATTATGAAAGAGCCACCAAAATATATGGCAGAGCCACTAGAATATACTTCCTTTGATCATCAAACCCAACCCAATGCATGATGTCGTGACATAAATATTTCATGTATGCAGTATGTCACAATCATAATCAATCATATAAATATCACACACATATCATTTAAACTACCACTAGGGGTATAATGGTTATTTACCTTCTAGGGGTATTTCGGTAATTTTTCCTTCCAAGGGTATTTCAAAATTTACCCTCCAGGGGTATTTTGGTAATTTTACATTTAATGGCCTTTTTGAAGGCCTAATATCGTTTCGAATGGCACGGAACCCTTTTTGGGTCTCTAGAACTATTGGGCCTAAAATGGATTTTAGGCCCAAACGGGCCCACACATTCGTGTGGCCCAAAATGCAGGGTTTCGATTTCAGATTTGCAGATTTCGTATTCGTGCCTATCATTTGCTAGTTTTCCAACAGTTTTGCCCAAGTGGGTCGGATAGCCTGTTGGGCCCATTTGGTCCGTTTCAGCCCGTTATAGCCTCAGTATCGCAAGAGTTTTCGTGACACCCTCAACGACTTAATGTCACGATTCGTATCTCAATTTACCACTACGAACGCTCGCACGCTCGAGTGGTCACAGTTGTCAACTTTTCGGCTTTTCGACTTTTGGCTGTTTCACAAAACATAACAAGCATTCATCGAAATGGGTGTGAAATTACACACCTGTTATGAGATTGATTGAATTCTCGAATTTCGTACCTACGATCTAATATATTCCAATCGATTATTATACACTCTGATAAAACATATCTAAGTTGAATCTGAATAGCCACTAACACCACTTACCACAAAATGACCTCCTTTCACAAGTGGTGACATTCGGCTTTGCTTCCTCTTACCTAGAGCAACTAGATTCCTAAACCGATTTGGGCACAAAGGGGGTTAGCATCTTCCAACATGCGGTAAAAGAGAGAGATACAACAGTGATTAACGCTACTTACCCATAAACTCGACAAAGATGGATTCCTTGAACAATAGAAGTTGAGCACACACAACCCTCAGCAATGATAATTAACTAGGAAGGAAAAGAAAAAGTTAGAAGTGCACCAAGAACCAAAAGAAATAGATTCGACAGTTGATCCCCCCTAAAAAGTTTTGGCCCTTACCAATCGAAACACAAATAATTCAAGAAGGAGACGAGTGAATAGGTTCGGCCACAATGGTAGCACCACGAACCAAAGATGAACATCGAAGAGAAAGTGGAAACTCGGGTTTTTGGAAAAGAAGGAGATTGCCAAGTATGGTAAAAGAAAGGGAAAGAATATGCGTTGCTACGATTTAGAGGTATAAAAGATAATGGAATAGAGAAAATGAAAATCAAGGAGGGATGGTCTTACCAAATCGACACCTAGCAGAGAAGAGTGTATGAGGAAGAAAAGAGATGGAAATCAAGAAGTTGATTGAAGTCAGAATAGCAGAGAAAAAGACCCGAATAAGGAGAAATGCCCGAAATGCAAAAATGCTAAGAGAAAGACTAGAGAAATTTTGGCACCCTTTTCCTACTCAAAATCGAAAGTGCCCCTTCCTAAGATGCCAAGTCCTTTGTGGCCAAATTTTCCTATCCCTTTCCCCATATTCGGCCAACTCTTCCCCCTATTTGAAACCCATGATTCTCTCCCCTATTTCCTCCCCAACATGCTCTTCACCACCTATTAAAATCATTTGACCGAGTCACCAACCTCCAAGGTAGAGTTATGACTGAACTCTACCTCTTCCATCCAGCTAACACAAAAATAGAAGCCTTGATTTGCCAACTGTGGGATTCGAACCTCCAACCTCCTTCCACTTCCCTTAATGCCACACCACCCTACCATATGCTCCACTTATGTCTTAAAACATGCGCAACTAAAGAAAAGTCTATAGGCAAAGTCTAATTCCATTTAAAAAAAATAATCTAAAAGAAATGCATGTGCCAATGCTTGAACCTTGGATCTCCTTGCTTCCCTGTGGCATCACTCCCTTACTCTCTAGGTGGCGCTACTTGCCACTAGGCCACTAACTCTTCTTGTGTCATTCCTCTCCATATTTTATTCTTAATGCCTACCTACTAACTCCTAGGGTTTTATTCACCTAAAAACAAAATTTCCTAAAGCCCAAGTTTGATCCGGGACTTCATGAAGCCCCCTAACCTTCCAAAATCACTCACCTAATAGGTCCAACTTGTAATAATGCCGTTCTGATATTCTTAAAAATTTTAAAACACTCCTACGCTCAAGGCCCAATGGGCCCAATTCTACTAGGCCTAAATTTAGGTCATTACACAAAGTCTATAACTAAAACTCGAGAGGGACCAAAATACCCCTGGTTTGGAAATTACTGAAATATCCCTAGATTTGTAAAATTACTAAAATACCCTAATTTGAGAAACTACCAAACATCCTTAGATTTGTAAAATTACTAAAATACCCCTATTCTAAAAATTACCAAAATACCCTTAGTTTGGAAAATTACCAAAATACCCTTAGTTTAGAAAATTAGCATAATACCTTTGATTTATGAAATTACCAAAATACCCTTATTTTGGAAAATTACCAAAATACCCCTATTTTGCAAAAGTACCAAAATACCCCTATTTTACAAATTAACAAGATACCCTTATTTTGCCAAACTACCAAAATACCCCGTAAGGTAGAATTACAAAAATACCCATACATAGTGAAATGACGAAAATACCTCTACATGACGAATATGAGTTTATGGATGTTACTTGTATGTTTGATGCATTCATATGATATTCTTCTTAGGATGCATATGGATGGGAATTATGGTACGGAGGAAGATTTAAGGATCGAATAGTCGTATGGCCATGGATCCACCGGTGGTTTTATGCCCATTATATGATTAGCAGCTTTGCTGCAATGTTAGGTAGTACTGCAATTGGGCTACCTTTGGTGTGTAGAGGATGGGTGGGTTGATTTAGAAATCCCCACAGGTGTTTAATGGTTGGAAGGGAAATGGTGTGTGTAGTAGATGGATTATTGGGATGGGTTTTGCATTATCTTGTTTGTATAGATACGATATGATAAGATATGAGGTCATTGTGGGCTAAGGCCCAAGACCACCGATTTCTGATAAGGCTTAGGCCCAATGTGAATATTTATATGTGATTTGATTGCCAAGGGTTGTACACACTAAGTTTCGAAACTCACATCCTTTAATTTATTATTTCAGGTAATCCTGAAAAGATAGTTTGGTGTGGGAGAGGACTCAGAGATGGCCACACTACAATCTGTTCAAATGTTTTAATTTGTTCAAATGAATTTGTTTTGAATACTTTGTTTTTTTTCATTGGATTGTAATAAGGCCATGTAACTCCTAATTGACTTTAGATTTCGGGTTTATTATTATTGTTTCAAATATCCGCTTAATAAATTTCATAAAATTTCTAAAGATAACATGGTTTCGAAATAACTTAACATATGAATGTTTTTCCTAAAATGTGGGCTTTTCATCTTAATTTAATAGGATACAAGGGTTTTGGGGTTTTGGGCCTTAAATTGTTAAATTATAAAATCATTTTAGAATGTGCCTTTAATGTGACATTCGGACTCAGGCTAACTTCTAGGTCGGGTTTGGGGTGTTACATTTAGTGGTATCAGAGCCCAGTTGCAAAGCTCGGGCTGTGAAATGGGCCTTAGATTTTGGGTTTTAAAAAGTTTTTACAGTATTCTTGAAGTGTGGTTCACCGAGCCCTCGACGTCGAGCCATGTAAGTTTTTTTGTTATTACACTTGTTTACATTACTGAACTGTATAAAGATATTGGGCTAATTTAAACAATAGGTTCTTAGAGACTAAAGCCCATAGGAAACTTAAGCCTGTAGTGGATCTACGATGACGAAACAACTTTTAAATTGTTACTTGCATAAGATATGTGCTTTAAACAGTGGAACTATGAACTAAATTCATAAAAATTACTAATTCAGATAATATGAGAATCAGTGATGAGCACTAGAAAAAGTATAAGGGGTCTCGACAGAGGCCGTGGAAGTGTTAGGGCTAATGTGCTGACTCAGCTAGTTAGGGAGGTACTGGAGGAGGTTAAAAAAATTAGTGAAATACTTCAGGTTCGGTGCGTGCACTGTCAAAAAAAAAAGAGATCGCAGTTCTCTAAGACCGCAGTCTCGTTCTGTGAAGCATGTTAAGGTACGTCCAAACTTTTTGGCTTGCAAATATTGTAGAAGGCGTCATCTGGGTGAATGTTGGAGGAAGTCGGGATCGTGTTTCAGATACGGGTCTGAGGAGCAACAGGCTCGAGATTGTTCAATCACCATTAAGTCGGGTATGTTTTGTATGGATGGGATATTTTTGATATAGAACTGTATGCGTGTAATGTTTATCTGCTCTAGTGGGTAGGTGTAAATGGTTCAATTAGGGTTAAAGTGTGTTAGTGTTATTAAAATCAGAGTGCGCAGCGGAAGCGTGGTGTGACTTGAGCGGTGCGATTAATAGTTAGTTGGAAATTTTGACTATGAAATTTCCTTAAGGGTAGAATTGTAATGCCTCAAATTTGGGCCTAGAAATATTGGGCTTTGGGTCTCAGAAAAATTTTAAGTGAGCAAGAAAATGACATTTGGCATGTGGGCTTTGATGGTTAATGAATTTGGAGTGTCTAGGGGTGTTGGAGACTTCCTGGGATCAAGTAAGGGTATAGGAAAAATTTTGGTTTTAGCTCTAGGGAATAGTGACTCCAGTTAGTAGGCCTTTTAAGTAAATGAAGAGATAATAAGACACAAATGGGCTTCTGGTCTAGTGGAAGGTGGCGTCACGTGGGAGCTATAAGGCGGCATGTGTGTAAGTTGAAGAGGTCCAAGGTTCAAGCATTAGGAGTGTATTTTTGGAGTGTTTTATTTTGCATAGGTGGACAACAAGAGTTGTGTTGGTTTTGAATTGTTTCCATGGAGAGTTTGAGGTAAGCAAGTGATATGGATGTGGAGGAAATTTTGGATAAGATTAAGGTGTTATCAGGGAGAAAAATTAGGAGATGAGGAAGGGGAGGAGTTGGTGCCAAATAGGACTTTGGGGGATGGCATATTCATCCTGTGGTTATAAAAAGAGGGGCCGAATGCTTGAAAGGTTCTTTCATCATTCTTTATTTTTTCTTTCTCCCCCTCAATCAGTTTTTCCTATAGCAGAATTTCTCCATTTGTCGAAAAAGAAACCCATCATTCTTTTTTCGAAAATTCCAATCAGAGTTGTGTTTATTTCTTTCCCTGAAAGCTGAATAGACATTCTTATCATATAGCTCTACTTGTGCCGATTCTTAGTTAGTTCTTCTCATCACAATCGATTATTACCTACTCTTGTCAAGTTTAAAAGCCGGATCTTGTTCAGTAGTTGTCTAGGCCACGAGATCAAAGGAGGATTTTGGGTAAGATTCAGAAATCACAAGCATGGTAGGTAAGGGTCATTAGCAAGGAGATCTATAGGATAATCACCAATAGTAGCAAAGGAAGGGCTACTAGAACGAAAGGCACATGGTTCGTGACTAAGGGGTTTACAGCACGCGAGGTTTCCAGGTGTGTACAAACATTACGCACACGATATCAGCAATGCTGAAAAGCCAAAAATCGAAAGTGGCTAAATGGGCCTAATGGGCCCTAAGGCTAAGTTGGATGAGTTTGTTTGGTGTGGTGTATGAATTAAGTCAGTCAAGAATAATACATGATTTGGAATTGTTTTGGGCCTAATAGGCCATAAGAATGAGATTGGGGCCTAATGGGCCATAAAGATGTGATTTGGGCATAAGGGGTTAAATGAATGTGAAATGCGCTTGATGGGCTTTATAGGGACGTAGAAAAGTATGATAGGGTTTAATGGACTTTAGGTCTAGTTCTAAACAACTCTTAAATCGCATAAGACTTACTCTAATAATTAAAGATGTCCGTGAACAACTCGCTGGGTTAGAGTGTGGCAACGGACATATGCATGTCTAGAATTGGATCTAGGGAGAGTTTGGTACTTAAGCGGTCCTAGTGGCCCACCTCTTCTTTTCTAGAATCCTACTTAGTGCATAGTGTCTGTTCGCTTTAGTCGTAAAGACTTGTTAATGGGCCAAAGTTTATAACTAAAACCCGAGAGGGACCAAAATACCCTTGATTTGGAAATTATTGAAATATCCCTAGATTTGTAAAATTACTAAAATACCCTAATTTGAAAAACTACCGAAACATCCTTAGATTTGTAAAATTACTAAAATACCCCTATTCTATAAATTACCAAAATACCCTTAGTTTAGAAAATTACCATAATACCCTCAATTTATGAAATTATCAAAATACCCTTAGTCTAGAAAATTACCAAGATACCCCTATTTTGCCAAACTACCAAAATACCCCGTAGGGTAGAATTATGAAAATACCCTTGGGTAGTGAAATGACGAAAATACCCCTATGTGACGAATATGAGTTTATGGATGTTACTCGTATGTTTGATGCATTCATTTGATATTCTGTTTAGGATGCATATGGGTGGGAATTTTGGTACGGAGGAAGATTTGATGATCGCATAGTCGTATGGCTATGGATCCACCGGTGGCTTTATGCCCATTAAATGATTAGTAGCTTTGCTGCAATGTTAGGTAGTACCGCAATCGGGCTACCTTTGGTGTATAGAGGATGGGTGGGTTGATTTAGAAATCCCCACAGGTGTGTGTAATGGTTGGAAGGGAAATGGTGTGCGTAGTGGATGGATTATTGGGATGGGCTTTGCATTATCTTGTTTGTATATGATACGATATGATATGATATGAGGTCATTGTGGGCTAAGGCCCAATACCACCAATTTTTATAAGGCTTAGGCCCAATGTGAATATTTGTATGTGATTTGATTGCCAAGGGTTGTACACACTGAGTTTCAAAACTCACACCATTTACTTTATTGTTTCAGGTAATCCTGAAAAGACGAATCGGCGTGGGAGAGGACTCGGAGATGGCCACTGTACAAGCTGTTCAAATGTTTTAATTTGTTCAAATGAATTTGTTTTGAATACTTTATTTTTTTCATTGGATTGTAATAAGGCCATGTAACTCCTAATTAATTTTAGATTTCGGGTTTATTATTATTGTTTCAACTATCCGCTTAATAAATTTCATAAAATTTCTAAAGATAACATGGTTTCGAAATAACTTAACATATGAACATATTTCCTAAGGGCTTTTCCTCTTAATTTAATAGGATACAAGGGTTTTGGGTTTTTGGTTCTTAAATTGTTAAATTATAAAATCGTTTTGGAATATGCCTTTAATGTGACATTCCAGACTTGGGCCTAACTTTTAGGTCGGGTTTGGGGTGTTACACTATGAGAGTCTAACTATACATGCCATAAATATATGAATTATTATAGTGTGACTACTACTGACAATTTAAAATGTATTTTTATATAGTAAATGGATCTCGATGGAGCAGTGGCGGATGATGCAGAAAGTAATACGCTGGCTCCCGCTGAAGGGACCTTGCCAGTCGAGAGTAGGCCTGTGACACTGAGTCAGGGCAGAGGGGCTAGAGAAGCCTTCCTCCACATGATGAATGTATGGTATTCAGAGTTTGTTCATGCAAATCCAAATACCCCACCTCCTCCACTCCCACCTATTCCTCAGCCTACCCCTGTAGCTCCCCAAGCTGTAGAAATGGTAAGAAGGGAAAAGCCCCTTGTTGACAGAATCCAGAAACAAGCAGCAGAGGAATTTTGTGCTAATAAAGATGATCCGAAGAGGGTATTGTAACATCCTGAATTTGGGCCTAGTAGATTTGGGCCTATTGGGTTGTAACGCCTCAAAAATCTCAAAACTTTTAATTTTTGTGCATGGGAGTTAGTATGTATGTGTAGCACTTACAATAATAATATTAAGGTATTATCGGGATTATTTGAAGCCTTAGAGTTAGGGGAGACCATAGGGAAAATTTATTTTTCTTACTTAGTGGACCCTAGTCTCAGGCATGAGGCCTCATAAGTAGATTAAGAGAAGAGAGGACACAAATGGGCTTGTAGTCCAGTGGAAAGTGGCGTCATATAGGGGCTATGAGGTGGCGTGTTAAGTAGTTAAATAGGTCCAAGGTTTGAGGCCTAGGAAGGGAAAATTAAGGAGTTCTATTTTTGTGTCTAGACAGAAGGAGTTGGCATTGGAGGGGACTCTGAAAGGGAGTGTTCAGGAGAGAAATTTAAGGTGCAGATAAGGGATAAAAGATAGGGATTGGGAGGTGGATATAGTGGTGCCAAATTGGACTCTGAGGGAAGGGAAGTTCGGCTAGGGGCTATATATATGAGTGCCGAATTAAGTTCCTATGTTAATGCTAAATTTTGCTTCCCTGCTAGCCAAATTTCATCACTTATGAGAGGCAGACGTTTTTTCTGAGTGTGTCAAAGTCGAACCTTTCATATCCTTCCTTTTCAAATCCCCTTTTTGGTTCACCACTCGGTTCTATTATTTCTTTTCCCCAAAGTGTTGTCGAATTGCCTCATCACCTTGCTAGTTTCAAAAGCCGAACTTAAGTCGTAGGATCAAAGGAAGATTTTGGTAAGAGCTTAGTTGAATTTTTAATGTGTTTTATTAAAATCGAAGGGCTATCTGACCCCTTTTTTCTTTTACCATGTACTAACAAGGGTGAGGCTCAGTGATCGCAAGCACGGTAGGAAAGGATTGTGATAAGGCAGTAAGTATTCTCAATTCAGTTAGAGTTTTAATAAGTGACTGAATCTATTGTGGCTCATAGGGATGACTTATGATCAATATGGGTCACTTGGTTTTGATGATATAGGTGTTTGGGTGCAGATCTAAAGGATAATAGCCAATAGTAGCAAAGGAAGGGCTACTAGAACGTAAGGCACACAGTAAGGGTATGGTGAGGTTTCGATTTTTGATAAGTATGTGTTAAAGCTTTGGTTAATCGCTAGTAATGTCGATTGTAGGTTCGTGATTAAGGGGTTTGCAGCGCGAGTGGTTACCAGGTGTGTAGAAACACTACACACATGATATTGGCAAAGCCGAAAAGCTGAAAAGCCGAAAGTGGCTAAATGGACCCAATGGGCCCTAGGGCTAATTTTGATGGAATGGTTTGGTTTGTTATACGAATTGAGTAAGTCACGCATGATACACGATCTGGATTTATTTTGGGCCTAATAGGCCATTTGATAATATTCGGGCCTAATAGGCCGTAAGGTTGGAATTTGGGTTTGATGGGCTTTGTGGGACGTAGACAAGTATGCTAGGGTTTATGGACCTTAGGCCTAGTTTTGAACAACTCTTAAAGTCCATAAGACTTAATTTTTAATTAAACATGTCTGTGAACAAGACGTAGGGTTGAAGTATGGCAACGGGCATACGCATGTCTAGGATTGAATCTAGGGAGAGCTTGGTACTTAAGCGGCCCTAGTGGTCTACCTCTTTTTTGGAATCCTACCTGATGCGTAGTGTCTGTTCACTTTAGCCGCGAGGACCTGTTGATGGGCCAAAGTTCATAGCTAAAACCCGAAAGGGACAAAGTACCCCCGATTTGCAAAATCACCTAAAATACCCCCTATTTACGAAATTACTGAAATACCCCCGAATTGTGAAATTACCTAAATACCACTATTTTGCAAAATTACCAAAATATCCCCAATTTATGAAATTACCAAAATACCCCCTATTTGCGAAGTTACCGAAATACCCCTATTTTATAAAATTATTGAAATACCATCGGTTTGCAAAATTATCAAAATACCCCTAATTTGTGAAATTACCAAAATACCCCTGTTTTACGAAAATACCAAAATACCCCTATTTTGTAAAATTACCAAGATACCCCTATTTTGGAAAATTACAAAAATACCCTTATATGGTAGAATTACGAAAAGACCCCTAGGTAGTGAAATGATGAAAATACCCCCATATGACGAATAAAAGTTTATGGATGTTACTTGTGTATTTGATGCATTCATATGATATTCTGCTTAGGATGCATATGGGTGGGAATTATGGTACGGAGGAAGATTTGAGGATCGCATGGCCGTATGGTATGGATCCAAAGGAGGCTTTCAGCCCAATATTTGATTAGCAACTTTGCTGCAACGTTCGGTAGTACAGCAACCGGGCTACCCTTGGTGTGTAGCGGAGGGGTGGGTCGAGCTAGAATTCCCCACAGGAGTCATAAGGTTGGAAGGGAAATAGTGTGTGTAGCGGATGGATTTTTGGGGTGGGTTTTACATTATTTATTTATAAATGATATGATATGATATGATATGAGGTCATTATGGGCTAAGCCCAAGACCATCGATTTTGATAGGTCTTAGGCCCAACGTGAATATTTGTAAGTGATTTGTTTGCCAAGGGTTGTGCACACTGAGTTTCAAAACTCACACCCCTTTAATTTAATGTTTCAGGTAATCCCAAATAGACGACTCGACGTGGGAGAGGACTTGGAGGTGGCCACACTACAAGAGGCTTGAAATTTTCATTTATTTGTTTCAAAATACATGCTTTTATTTACTTAATTTTCAGTGGACGTAATAAGAGCTTGTACTCTAATTTGACTTCAGATTTAATTTGGGTTTTGAGATTAAATGTTTATTTAATTATTAAACCTATGTAAGCTCTTATGTTCAAACTTGGTTTACTAAATGCTTAAAATAATAAAATGGTTTTTTTATCTTTAATTAATAAGTCTATTAGATTTTGGCCTTTGGGCCCTAATTTCTTAATTAGCAAAACCGTTTTGAATTGTGCCTTTAATGTGACATTCCAAATTTGGGCCTAACTTTTAGGCCGGGTTTGGGGTGTTACAGGTATAGTTCTACTTAGAAAATACCATTAGGGTATTTGATAAGTTGTCTTGCACACCTGAGGAGTGTGTGAAGTGTGTGGTGTCACTCTTATGAGACTCGGCCTACCAATGGAGGAACACCCTTGTGTCGGTTGTACCGAGGGAGAGGATAACTTGGGAATTCTTTCAAGAAAAGTTCCGTAAAAAGTATATTAGCTAGAGGTTTATAGACTAGAAGAGGAAGGAATTTTAAAATTGAAACAAGGTTGAATGATAGTAACGGAGTATGAATGTGAATTGGTGAGGCTCAGCAAATATGCTCGGGAGTGCATATCCACTGAAGCCATCATGTCCAAAAGGTTTGAGGACGGATTAAATGAGGATATCCAATTGTTTTTGGTATTCTAAAATTGAAAGAATTTGTTGTGCTAGTAGAGAGAGCTTGTAAGGCCAAAGAATTGGCCAAAGAGAAAAGAAAGGCTATGATTGAGGCCCGAGATGCAAGGAAGAGGATGATGAGTAAGTCGCTCCAAGCTCAATCAAAGAGGTCCAAGGAAACGAATCCTCGTATGACCATTTCATCTGAGTATTCACACCAAGATCGTGGTAAAACATATTCGGACTCTAGAGTGCAAGCCACCTTGATGGCAAGTGTGGGTAATGTGATGTCTAATAAACCCCAGTGTCAGAGATGTGGCAGACAACATATTAGAGAGTGTTGGGGAATCAACCGAGCTTACTACAAGTGAGGTTCTCAAGAACATTTTATCAAAGACTGTCCTGAAATGGATGAGAAAGATAGAAAATAAGATGTGAGTGAGTAATGCTCCTTCGAGAGGTAGACCGCAGAAGAACCCGGGACATGGGGTTAGTAGTAGAGGTGCGCCTAGAGATTCCACCATAAGATTGAAGGGTAAAGCTCTTGTAATGACATATGCCATTTGAGCTCACAAAGAGGCATTATCCCCAGATGTGATTACGGGTACTTTTTTCTTTATGATATCTCTGTTGTTGCTTTGATTGATCCAGGATCTACTCATTCGTATGTTTGTATGAAATTGGTGTCTAGCATGAATATGGTTGTTGAGTCTACAAAATTTGTGATAAAAGTGTCAAACCCGTTAGGCAAGCATGTGATAGTTAACAATGTGTGTAGAAACTGTCCCTTGATGATTAGAGGCCATTATTTTTGGCTAACCTCATGCTATTACCGTTTGATGAATTTGATCTAATTCTTGGCATGGATTGGTTGACTGTTCATAATGTGTTAGTAAATTGTGGTAGTAAGTTTATTGAATTGAGATATGAAAATGGGGATATTATTCGGGTTGAATCAGGTGAACCAGAAAGCTTACCTATATTAATTTCTTCTATGACTGCTGAAAAATGCGTGAGAAAAGGGTATGAGTCCTATCTTGCATTTGTGTTGAATACCCAAGATTCGGAAGTAAAGATTGAGTCAATGCCTGTGGTATGTGAGTACTTGGACGTGTTTCTAGAGGAGTTACCTACATTGCCACTAATTAGAGAAGTCAAATTTAGTATTGAGTTGGTCCCTGGTACGAGTGCCTATTTTGGTTGCCCCGTATCGGATGGCACCTTAGAGTTAAAAGAGTTAAAGGCTCAGTTACAAGATTTAACGGATAAGGACTTTGCAAGACCAAGCTATTCTCCGTGGGGTGCTCCCATACTTTTTGTGAAAAAGAAAGATGGATCGATGATGTTATGTATGGAATACCGACAGCTCAACAAGGTGACGGTTAAGAACAAGTATCTTTTTCCAAGGATCGATGATTTGTTTGACCAATTGAAGGGAGCCACAGTGTTTTCTAAGATAGACCTGAGGTTTGGTTATTACCAGCTGAGAGTTAAGGAATAGGATGTACCAAAAACTACATTTCGGACGAGATATGGCCATTATGAGTTCCTTGTTATGCCCTTTGGCTTGACAAATGCTCCTGTTGTATTTATGGATTTAATGAACTGTATTTTCTGGCCGTACTTGGAAAATTTGTAGTTATTTTTATTAATGACATATTAATTTATTCTCGAGATGAGAATGGGCATACTGAGCATTTGAGAACTATTTTGCAAACTTTAAGAGATAAGCAGTTGTATGCCAAGTTTAACAAAAGTGAGTTTTGGCTCCGAGAGATTAGATTCTTAGGACACATCGTGTCGAGTGATGGAATTAGATTTGATCCGAGTAAGATCTCAGCTATTGTTGAGTGGAAACCGTCGAAGAACGTGTCAAAGATTAGGAGCTTTTTAGGCTTAGCGGGTTACTACAGATGATTCGTTAAAGGATTCCCCATGATTGCTACACCAATGACGAGGTTTCTACAGAAAGATGTCAAGTTTGAATTGATGAGAAGTGCCAACATAGTTTTGAGAAACTGAAAGCATTATTGACTGAAGCCCCAGTTTTGGTACAACCTGAGTTGGGAAAGGAGTTTGTAATCTATAGTGATGCATCAATGAATGGTCTTGGTTGTGTGTTGATGCAAGAGGGCAAGGTAGTAGCTTATGCCTCGAGACCATTAAAACCACATGAAAAGAATTATTCGACACACGATTTGGAATTGGCTACCATTGTCTTTGCATTGAAGATTTGGCATCATTATTTGTATGGTGAGAAATATCAAATCTTTACTGATCAAAAAAGTTTGAAGTACCTGATGAACCAAAAGGACTTGAATCTACGTCAACGAAGGTAGCTCAAATTATTGAAAGATTATGAGCTGGTGATTGATTATCATCTAAGAAAAGAGAATGTAGTCACAGATGCCTTGAGTAAAAAATCCCTGTATGCTTTGAGAGATATGAGTACGCGTTTAGCTTTGTCTGAGAACGGTTCAATTTTGGCCGAGTTAAGGGCTAGACCGTTGTTTCTTCAGCAGGTTTGTGAAGCTCAAAAGAATGATAGAGGAATGCAAGCTAAGAGAGCTCAGTGTGAATCGAGAAGTAACTTAGATTTTCGGGTTGGTTCAGATGATTGTTTGATGTTTAGTGATAGAGTTTTTGTACCGAAAGATGATGAGTTGGTTCAAAAAATTTTACATGAGGCATACAATGGTTGTTTGTCAGTACATCCGGGCAGTAAAAAAAGTGTATAATGATTTGAAGAAGTTGTATTGGTGGCGGGTATGAAAAGAGACATCTCTGAGTTTGTTAGAAAGTGTTTGATCTGCCAACAAGTGAAAGTCGAGCACCAAGTACCTTCGGATTTACTTCAGCCAGTGATGGTTCTCGAGTGGAAATGGGACCGAATCACGATAGATTTTGTAATAGGGCTACCCATGACTCCGAAAAAGAAAGATAATGTGTGGGTTATCATTGATAGATTAACAAAATTGGCTCACTTTATACTGGTACGTATTGATTACTCACTTGACAAGTTGGCTGAGCTGTATATTGCCGAAATTGTGAGATTACATGGGGTGCTTATGTCCATTATTTTGGATAGAGATCCAAGATTTACTTCGAGGTTTTGGAAAAAGTTGCAAGAATCCTTGGGTACGAAATTGAATTTTAGCACTGCGTTCCATCCGCAAATTGATGGTCAATCTGAAGGAGTGATTCAAGTTCTTGAAGTCATGCTCCGATGTTGTGTTTTAGAGTTCGAAGGTAGTTGGGAAAAATATCTACCTTTGGTCAAATTTTCCTATAACAATAGTTATCAGTCGAGTTTGAAAATGGCACCTTATAAGGCCTTGTATGTGCATAGGTGCCAAACACCTTTGTATAGTTTAGATACACGAGGTTGATTTAGTTAAGGAGACTGAAGAGAAAATAAAAGTGATTCATGGTTGCTTGAAGGCCGCTTTAGATAGACAGAAATCCTATGCAGACTTGAAACGGAAAGAGATTGAGTTTCAAGTCGGTGATAAGGTATTTTTGAAAGTATCTCTATGGAAGAAAGTCCTCAGATTCGGTAGAAAAGGCAGGTTAAGTCCACATTTTATCGGACCGTATGAGATTACCGAGAGAATAGGGCTAGTAGCCTATCGTTTGGCTTTTACCATCGGAGTTGGAAAATATTCATGATGTATTTCATGTTTCTATGTTACGCCGCTATCGTTCTGACCAATCACATGTGATTTCACCAAAAAATGTTGAAATTTTTTCAGACATGACTTATGGTGAAGAGCCGGTTAAGATTTTAGATCGAGAGGTCAAGCAATTGAGGAATAAAAGTATAGCACTTGTGAAAGTATTATGGCATAGACATGGGGTTGAAGAGGCCACATGGGAACTCGAGGAGACCATAAGAGACTAATACCCGAACCTTTTTGCTGGTAAGATTTTCGGGGACGAAAATCCCTAAGGGAGGAGAATTGTAACAACCCGATTTTGGGGCTAGTCAGAACAGGGGTTTCAAAACCACTAATCTGAGGTCAGAGAAAATTATTTTAATATTATTTTATGTGTTATAGCATGATTATATGAGTGCATGAAAATTTTGGTGAATTAATTGTAGTGATTACTTGCTTAATTTCGAAAAAATGACTAAATCGCATAAAAGGCAAAAATTGTGTTCTACTAATTTGAGGTGTCAAATAGCTATAGAATATTAAATTGGAGGTCCTTAATGTGCAATTAGGCCTTTAAGGGAGTGTTGCCTGGCCATAGAGACAAAGAAAAGACATGGTCAATGGTTAGGTAGTATTTGGTGACTTAATTGAGTAATAAAATAAAACAAAGAAAGCTATCATCTTTTTTTTTTCCTATCATCTTCTGTTTCCACCAATTTTCACTCAAGTATAAGGGTTTGGAAGCTTGAAATTTTCAGCAACTTACACTCCTTGCAAGTAAGTGATTTTGGTGGTCATTCTTAATAATTTTTGTACTTTTGGGACCCTTGTAGCATAACCTAGCTAATGAGGGGACTAATTTACAAAATGGTTGAGAGTCTAGGGTTTTTCCATGTAAATTTTCATGTTGATTTCTAAAATTTTATGGAAGGAAATGAATCTTGGTTGTTAAATACACAACTTTTGTGAAAAGTGTTTCCATGAAAACACCTAAAATGATCTTTTTGTAAAGATTGTAAAATAGGTGGTAAATGTGTGTAATAATTGGAATTTTGAGTTGCTATAAGAGAGAATATGAATCAGCTAGGCTTGGGTGTGTGAAAAATAAACACATTTCATTTTACGAGCATAGGGGCAAAATCATAATTTTGTAAAAGTCTAGGGGCAAAATGGTAATTTTTCCAAAATAGGATTTTTAGAGTGATTTGATTTATGTGGTTATTTAATTAGCTAAATATGTCATTATAGATCAAGAAGAACGTGGAATCAACCTTGACCGAAAGAAAGGCAAGGTTTTGGATTAAACTTCAAATTGAAAAATTTTGTATCGAGGTAAGTTTATATGTAAATGATACCTCCTTTTTACTTATGCTTTTACAAATAAATGTGTTATGTGAAATGTAAATGAATATTATTGATGTATATCAAAATGATAGAAAGTGAGGAAATTTTTATATTGGTAGGCTGTGTGCAATACCACCGTAATTATTAATATTGGTGGGCTGTGTGCAATACCACCGTATTTATGATTATTGGTGGGCTATGTGCGATACCACCGTGGATATGTGATTATTTGGTGGGTTGTATGCGAAACCATCGTATATCCGGTAGTATTTCGAAGTGTTCGTTGAGAAACTTTGACTAAGTGAAATTTATGTGATTATGTGATGACAAGTGCAGGGTATTAGTGCATATAAATGTGAGCAATGTTTATGATATGTATTTAGGATGTGGTGAGATTTGAAATGAGTAAGTACAACTACAAGGTCTAGAATTTTTCTTGAGTTGTATGTAATGTTCTTGATGAATAAGAATTTGGTATTGTGTTCATTGTTTACATGTAAACTTACTAAGCTTTATGCTTACTCATCTATTTTCCATTTCCTTGTAGTTTTGCCAAGTTAGCTCGGGGATTCAAAGGATCTCGAGCTCGTTTCACACTATCAAGCTATTCTTTTGGGTATAGTAAAGTTTGATTATTTTGAGTATGGCATGTATAGGGACTTAGCCTTTCTCAAGTGTCATCTTGTTTTGGCCAAAAGTATTGGCTTGTCTTGGAAATTAATTCATTTTGTATATGGCCACGGTTGATGGCTATTACTCATTATTGTTATATGAAAATGAGAATGTTTTTCATGGATGTGCAAATTGCATGGTTGAGTATTTGGCATATTATTGCATGAATAACTAGGTTGTTTGATATGGCTTATGATGGTACAAGTAAGGGTGACAAAAAGGGCTTAGTAAATAGCCTTGTTTATGTCCAAACGGGTAGACACACGGGAGTGTGTCTAGGCAGTGTGTGACACACGGAACTACCCCATGGGCATGTAGTTCAGTTGTGTGTCCCCATGCATCTTAAGTTGGCAAAACAGAATGCCTAGTAGTAACCACACGGACTAAGACACTGCCATGTGTCTTGACCTGTGGAGGACACAGCCATAGGTCATGGGCATGTGCCCAGGCTGTGTGAAGTCTGCACCTAAACTTTGAAATTTAATTCACCACATGGTCTAAGGACACGGGCGTGTGCCTTGGCCGTGTGGCCATATGATGTTGCTGATGTCAGAAATAGAATGTTAAGGTTTTTGCACACGAGCCAAGACACGGGAGTGTCAAGGCTGTGTGAGAACATGAGCCATGGACACGAGCGTGTGCCAGGCCATGTGAAAACCCCTGTAGGTTCGAGTTGAGTAATAAATCCACACGGACATGAGACATGGGTGTGTCCCTAAATGATTAGGCCGTGTGTGTTACACGGTCCATCAACATGGCCATGTTATCAGATCACATGGGTGGTGTTGCTCTTCCACATGGGCGTGTGCCCCTGTTTTCAGTGACATTTTCTAAAGTTTTCTAAAGAACTCGGTTTGGTCCTGAACCATTTCTAAAATGTGTTTTAGTCCTCGTAAGCCCATATTAAGGATTTTGAGTTGAAGATTGAAAAGTTTTAAATTTGAACACACTTTTATGACCCAAGAATGTATGTGAGTATGTGTTTAAATTAGGTAACACCTCGTATCCTATTCTAGTGTGTGTTTAAGTTAGGTAACGCCTCATATCCTATTTCGGTGTCAAACATGGGTAAAGGGTGTTACATGAATAGTAACTTGCCTGAATTAATCGATAAATGTTCTAAATGTTTTGATAACATTCTGAAACCTTGTTTCGACAGCGAATACAGGTTAGGGGTGTTACATTTAGTGGTATCAGAGCTACGATTTTGTCAGTTCTCGGGCTAAATGTGGCATATATGGAGTCTAAAAATATATGCCATTATTTAACATGTGATAGTGTGATATCTCCGACTCTGATGAAAAATTATTTTACAAATAGATAGAGATGTTTTCCAACCGAGCTAATTTTGATGATGACTCATGTATCTCGAGTAAAAAAGATGATGACTCATTTGTATGGATAGATGTTTTATAGTACATGAGAATGATAAATTTTATGTTATATGAGTATATACATGAAAGTTAATTTTAAGGCTTACGATCTCCACCCCCTTACCAGTATAGTGTTATACAATGAAATTCACAAGATTTATATGGATTTAACTCATGAATGTGAAACTAAAGAGTTCAAAGGCTGAATGATTAATGATGTAGTTAGAACCTACAATAGGTTAGTAAAAAAAGATGGGTTCTGAAGAGAGATATCAGACTTTTCTGAAAACTATTTAGGATGCACAATGCCTATTAAAGAAAGAAGTTATTTATGAGAAATTGATTTATTTAGATATGGTATCTACAAAATGGGTCAACTGAAAGTTTCTTCCGAATAAGCTTCGCGAGTGAACTGAATGATGTGAGATTATTAATGACTTTATTAGTCAGTGGTATAGTGATGAAATTGCTCAGATATGTGAATACAGCTGTTATAATTGAATATATTACAACAATCTTTCCTTGGTACTCTATAAGTCCTATTATTCTCAGAGGCATATAAAATTGTGCATGTACAAATGCAATATTTGTCGTATTGACAGGCTAATAAATCATGATAGATGAAATTACCGTAAGTTTGGTTAATTCATGAATGGTATTGCTCTATCATACTTGGGATTTCTAATTCATCATGATTGATATAAGATTTGATGATAAGGTTCATGTTATGTTATTTTCTACTTCTACTGATTGAAGCCTTGAATTGTGGATGTACAAAAATTATCTTGTCTTTATCACAGTTGTTTCTACTGAGTATGCATGATATTATTCTTTTGAATTTTCTCTGAGATATCAACAATCTCTTTAGTATGTAAACATGGGTTATTTGTGAAAGACATTCTTTGATCAGAGGTAATTACATTCATTACCGTAATAAATATTGACTCGATCATGGGGTATGGTGATAGAGATCACAGATTATAGAAATTGAATTATTGCATTGGTTATTTTTGGGGCCACTTTTGGTTCTCCCTTTCGATTTGAGGTACACTATTGATATTAAAGTGTTGTTTTATCTATACGGTTGAAATGTCGGTCATATTAATATACTATGGTTTTGAATCTATCTGATGGTTGTGGCTTTGGAAAAAACTCAAAGCTTCAATGTTAATAATTGAAATAGCTACATTGATGACATAGTTATTATAGAGAAGATGTAAGAGTTGAATAGACCGATAAATATCAGTAAAGTTCTGACCAGTTGGAAGCTTTGTTGATCAAAGTATTGATTCTGGTTTAGCCTGAATCGAGTAAGGAGTTTGTTATTACAGAGATGTATTATTGAATGGGATTAGGTTGTGTTTTGATGCAGTAAGGCAAAGTAATAGCCTATGCTTTTAGACAGTTAAAACCATATAGAAAGAATAACCCGATACATGATCTAGAATTGACAGTTATTGATTTCGTGTTGAAATCTGATAACATTACTTGTTGGGTGAAAATTTCCATATATTCACCGAGTACAAAAGTTGAAGTATATGATGTTGCTAAAAGATGTGGCTTTGAAATAGCATTTATGTTTTGAGATAATGAAAGATTGTGATTTGAAAATTTAAAAACACTTAGAAAGAGCGAATGTGGTTATAGATATTCTGAGTAGAAAATCTCTGTATACTTTGTAAGCCATGGATACCAATTATGATTGTCTAATAATAGCTCAATTTTAACTGAGTATAGAGCTAAGCAGATGTCTCTACAACAAATCAGTGAAACTCAAAAAAGTGATAAAGAGTTGTGAGTTAAATAAGTTCATTGTGAAATCATTTATGAATAGAAATTTTAGAATAGATTTGGTAAATGTCTGTTATTCAGAGATAGAGTCTATGTACTGAATAAATTAGAGCTTGTACTGAAAATTTTACATGAATGATCACAGTGGTACTATGTCTGTTTATCTGGGGAATAATGAAATGTATATTGATTTGAAAAGAATGTATTAGTAGCTCAGGATGAAAGGTGGTATTTCTGAATCTATATTTAAATTCTGGATGTATGAGCAAGATAGAGATGATACTTTCAAGATGGTTTTAGTCAGTGAAGATACCGAAATGGAAATGAGACAAAGTTACTATGAATTTTATATCAGGATTCTCCCTGATTATGAAAATGAAAGATACCATTAGAGTAATTGTAGATTGTTCGACAAAGCCTGCACAAGTCATCTTGGTATGAGTGGATTTCCCACTTGATAGATTGCTTGAATGATTGTTTTTGAGATTGTCAGATTACATAATGTACTAGCTTCTGTTATTTTTTATAGAGGTCTATAGTTCATGTTCCAATTCTGAAACATGTTACAAGAAACTCTGGGTACATGGTTACATTTTAGTACGGTATTTCATCATCATATGGATGATCAATCTGAATATATGCTTCGATATTGTGTACTTGAATTTCAAGGTAACTGAGAAAAGTATTTGCCTTTGGTTGAATTTGCTTATTATAATAATTGACAGTCAAGTGCAAAATTATACTGTATGAGACTTTATATGGTCACAAATGTAAAACTATGGTGTTTTGGATGGAGTTTAATGAGAAAAGATACATGTAGTAGGTTTGATTCTTTGAAACCGAAGAAAGATGAAAGTGATCTGAGATTGTTTAAAAGTAGTATTTGATCATCAAAAATCCAATGCAAATCTAATATGAAAAGAAATAGAGTTTCTGATGGTAACAATGTATTTCTAAAAATCCACCATGGAAGAAAGTTCCCCAGTTTGGCCATAAAGGTAAATCAGGCCCGTGGTTTATCAGGTCATATAAGATTATGGAAAAGAATTAGACTTGCTGTGTATTGATTGGTAATATTATTAGAGATCTATAGAATTCACAATATTTTTATGAGTATATGTGTTACGACAATAACGATCATACTCATCATCTATTATTACTTTGATAAATGTTAAGTTCAGCCTGACACGATTTTCAATAAGAGATTAATTGAAATTCTAGTACTTGGAAAGAAAAGATGAAAAATAAAAAGGTAGCTTTAGTGAAAGTTCTTGGACAATGATATGTTATAGATAAAGCTATTTGGGAACCGAATAGAAACATGAGAAAGTAATGCCTAAATCTTCTTACTAGTAAAATTTTCAAGGACGAAAATTTCTTAACGGGGGGAGAGTTGTAACAACCCAAATTTCAGTGAAATCAAAAAGTGGTCTCGGGACCTCAAATTCGAGCTGATATGATCCATATTATACTAGAAATGTCATGTGAAAATTTAAAAAAAAAAATTTACCGATTATGTGCTTAATTACTAGAAGGACCAAATTGCATAAAATGCAAAAGTTAGATTCTAGTAGCTAGAAGGATCAAATAGCTATGGAATTCAAAACTTAAGGTCCTTATATGGTAATTATACCATTAATAAAAAGTATGTAGATATTTTTAGATGATTCATCCATGGAAATGAGAAAAAGGCTAAGGACTAAATTGGAAAGTGAAAATTTTAATTAATTGAAAGATGATAAAATAGATATCATCTTATTTTTTCATCTTCTTCCCTAAAATAAAACATGGAAACCCTAGGAAAGAGAGAAAAGACTTTCATGGCCAAATTGGGTAAGTTTCCTTGTCTCATTTTTAGTAATTTTGTTATTTTTGGAATCGGGATAGATTAATCTCTCTATTTGGGGGATTAATTTGAAAAGTTATCAAGGTATGAAAAATAGGTCATGTATGTATTAATAAGATCTCGGTTCGATATTGATTTGAGTCGTTTAGATTGCCCGATCTAAAAATTAAGTAAGTTGTGCTTCGTTTCAAAAAAGGTTGAAAAACAGTAGAAGATAGGCTCAAACAGATGTTCAAAGAATGTTTAGGAAATAGATGGATAGGTTTGGATAAGGCAAAGGCTAAACCAACAATATGGATGATTGTTGACCCAAGTCTTAAAAGCACTTAGTTGGATAATTTGATTTAGGAAACATCAAATAAACCTGACTCGCTATCTAAAGAGATAGGAACTGAGGGTAAAATGAACGCCACACTTGAAGTGATAAGTTTGGATAACAAAGAAAGGAACTGACGCCACAAGCCTAACTTGATAAGTCAGATTAGTCCCAAAGAAAACAAGGAGATTTGAATTCTCACAAGTTTCAATTGATTCATAAATTGGCAAAAAGTTGTCCCTACAACTAGCTAAAAACAAAGTATTTATAGGCATGAGACAAGCCCCAGCATAATAGACACACACACTCAGCTGAATTGAGCAATTAATGAACTTAATTGAGTTAATTAAAAACTTCAAGACCTTTGATGAACTCTAACATAAGGAACAATAATGGACAGCATGTTTAGTCTTCCTATTAAGCTAATAATTAACTCTAATGAGCTGAATAAACTTGATTCAATGCTTGATCAGCTAAAGAGTCATAACAGCCTTTTAATTTCTCCTTGGAAAGCCAAATGAACAATAACCAAAAATTGATGTCATTTGGCACACGACCAGCCCCCTTTATGTGAATGCTTGAATATAAACGGTCAAAAGGTGTGAATGGACAAATTAGAATAGCCACCATCATGTGAAAACGTTTGGAAACTGAATGGGCTTGTGTGAATAGCTCCTTATCCATTGGACTCCTCAAACAGTCACTTGGAGAAGCTCATAATAGTTGCTGGTCTTAAATTCATTCATCTCTTTAATACCAATCAATGCACCATTTGGATTCAACTGAATGGTCACCTAAAAACATCAATTAAATTTCTGTAAGGATACATTAACTAACTCAATTAAGTTGTCTAAGTCTAAGACACTTTAAAGAGCTATTTGAACTAAGACAAATTAAATGGCTGTGCAAATTAATACAAATTAATTAACTAAGACATATTTAATGCCAAAAATACTTAGACATATTAAATAACTAAAGACACATTTAATGCCGAAAATGCATAAATTAAATAAAGCTAAATTTGAGTTGAAACCGAATTAGATTTTCCAGCAAATTGATGCACAAGCTAAAACCGATTAATGTTGAGCTCAATGAGCTTTGATGAGCTATGAACGAGCTGAATGAGCTTGTAGCAAATTGCATGGAACACTTGAATCAGACATCTTTGATTGTTCGATTATTCCAGCAATGGTTTCCAACCTAAGCTTTCTTAATTAAGGCCTGCACACTAATGAACAAACTAAAATTAAGCTTCATTTTGCACTTAGGCCCCTCTTGTTTAGGCCAATCTCGATTTCGTCGAGTTGTGTCATAACATTATGCGATCGGGATCGGATCATGTATATGCTAGAAATTAGAAATTTATGGTAGAAAATGAAAGATTATTGATAGATAAACAACTTTTACAAAGTGATTTTTGATGAAAACATGATTTAAGGACTAAAATGTAAACTAGTGAAATTGAAGGAAAAATTATAAAATTTTATGAATACATGTGCTATAAATTTTGTAATAGGGCTTTGGTTAGGCTTGGAATAGGGAGTAATTTGCACAAGTTTCATTTTTCGAGCCTAGGGACGAAAATGGAATTTATGGAAAAGTTAGGGGCAAAATAATAATTTTGCCTAGGATAAAAATTTAGTTCACATGAATTTAAAATATGATAAATTGATGTTAAATTTACTCATATAGATCCAGATAGACCAAATTCAGAGTTAGAACTAGGAATGAGGAAAATGTCATATTAGTAGAATTTACGTACACGAACCTTTCTCGTGGTAAGTTCGTGTAACTAAAATGTATATGTTTTTATGCTTGGTTTAAATGTTATGTTTGTGAATTTTATCAATGTCATACATATGTGAAATGATCACCCACTCGATATAGCCCAATAAATGAAAATGCCTGATAAAATGGTATATGAATAAAATGTTACTTGTATGCTTGACATGAACGTGTAATGTGTTTCACTTGAATTACATAAATGTTACAGAGGTATGAAATAATCGAATGCTCGATAATGCTTCAAAATTGTTTAAAATGCGGTTGAATAAATAGAAAATCAATGGATATGTGATTTCACAAAATGAAAGAGGTCATGCATTTATTTCGGATAGGATTTAGCTCGGATGAGTAATCCTTCGACCTCAATTCTGATAGGATTTAGCCTGAATGGGTAATCCTAATATAAGTCCTCTCGAGCATATGTTATGGATTGGAATTAGCCCGGACGGGTATTCCAGAATGGACTCTATAGGGAATTCTTTGTCATATAAAGGATTTAGCCTAGACTAGTAATCTGACAAAGCCCTTAGAGTATATGTGTAACATCTCGGTTTAGACCATAGTCAGAACAGTGGTTTTGAGACCACAAATTTGAGGTCAAAATAATATTTTAATATTATTTTCTGAGTTTACAATATGTGATTTAGTCTGTGTGAAATTTCTGTG
The DNA here is from genome assembly GCA_025506655.1 of Gossypium rotundifolium. Taxonomy (NCBI): domain Eukaryota; kingdom Viridiplantae; phylum Streptophyta; class Magnoliopsida; order Malvales; family Malvaceae; genus Gossypium; species Gossypium rotundifolium. The sequence continues at coordinate 139,322,336 of CP106722.1, forward strand.
TGAAGCTTTTATCGATTGTGTGTTCAATTTTGAAAATGACTTAATTGCATAAAGTGTAAAATGATGTATGCTGATTGTTATGTGCTTAATTTTTGTTGTCTTTATAATTTGGAGATTTATTTTGCAATTAGCTCATTTTATAAGTTAGTGGAAGATGATAGCATGGTTTGTTTGTTATTATTAAATTTCATTAAGGGCAAAATGGTAATTGGTGTATTAATGATATTAAAATAAAACAAACACAAAATTTGTCCATTTTATCATCTTCCTTGCCAAAATTGAAGAATAAAAAGAAAGGTTTAGGGCTTTGAAACATTCGGCCATTTCAATCTTCAATTGGTATGTGATTTTTTTCGGTTTTTGATGATTTCTAGGTTTCTGTGATCGTTGCTTTGTGCTCTACAAAACCCATGCTTAAATTTTTTGAATTGATAATGAATATGAAATGTGCCATGGATGAATTCATGATCTTTGTGAAGTTTGGTGATAGATTATGAAAGGTATGTGTTAGATTAACATATTTTATCTTTGAGTTTTTAGTGAAATTGAGTAATTTGGGCTAAATTGAGAAAAGTGTAAATTAAGGGACTAAAATGTGAAATAAATAAAATGTGTGGGCTTGTATTAGCATGGGAAGAATTTGGCTAAGCTTGTGTGAGTAGAAATTTGGTGTATTTTGTGATTTTGTGAATTAGGGAGTAAAGTGTCAAAATGTGAAAATGTGAGGGCTATTTTGCAAATGTCCTAAATATGTGTGTGGACTAAATTGAATGAATTGGTGGTTGAATGAGTTGAATTTGAATGTGTATAGACCAAGAAATGAGAAGTTCGGATCAAAATCAAGGCAAAGACAAAGTGCTCGATTAATCGACCATTTCGGTATTTCGACGTTCGAGGTAAGTTCGGATATAATACTAGTTGTAAACTATATCTATGTGATGTGAATTGAATATATATATATAACTATGAGATTAGAAATGCTATGTGCGGAACTGAATTAGAGGGCACTAAGTGTGCAAAATTAGAAACGAGACAGAGATGATTAGCACTGTGTGTACGAAAAGATAGAAGCTTCGGCTTATCGAATTGGCACTGTGTGTGCGATACCAATATAAGTTTGGTTTAACGTATTGGCACTAAGTGTGCGATGACAATTATATTTTGTCTACAAATTGGCACTAAGTGTGAGAATAAAGCAAGAGAATAGCAAAGGTTGATCTAAATGTAAAGTCGAGTGGTTGAGTAGCATGATTGGTGAGTAACTATATGTTGGCAAAGGTATGTATGATACCTATGTGGTTGGTGAAATTGAAAGTAGATGATGGAATGCTATATGAATATTGGATAGAGTTGAATTTGTGTATCATTGGTAAATTATCTATGTGATGGTTCAATTTGTACATTGGTTTGATTCAATGAGTTAATTGTATTGTATTTCGAACTTACTAAGCTTTGAAAGCTTACCGTGTGATTTGTTTCTTTGTTTTACAGTATCAGTAAAGCTAGCTCAGATTTGGGGATCGTCGGCATCTCTATCATACTATCGGCAATCTATTTTGGTATTTTTGAATATGTGTATATTTGAATATGGCATGTATAGTCTAGTTGATTTGAAACATGTTTGAGATGTGTAAATAGCCATGTGATATGGGTAGATAAATGTTGGTAATATGCATGAATGATTATGGTAAATGAAGTATGTTTTGGTATGGCTTGATAGTAATGAAATAGTCTTAAGAATGGTAAATTTATTGATGGATTGATACCATAGTGATTTTGTAATAGCCCGGTTTAGACCCCAGTCGAAACAGTGGTTCGAGACCATAAATCTGAGGTCGTAAAAATATTTTAATGATATTTTCTGTGTGAAGGATATGTGACATAGCCTGTGTGAAAATTCTGTGTGATGATTTGATCGTTTTAATGATGAATTAAGAAAAGGGACTTAATTTTGTATAGAGTAAAAGCTATGTGCTGAATTATAAGTGCTTATGTGTTGTGGCTCTATAAAAGGGAGGCCTTAAGAACCAAATGAACCAATAATTAGTTAGTGGATGACTAAAAGTCATTAATAGCCTTGTGAATATAGGTTATAAATATTTATAGTAAGGATAATATGGTAAATTAGTATTAATATCAATAATAATAAAAGAAACAAAGGAAAGATGATAGTTATCATCTTTTTATGAGTGCCAAATATTAAAGAAAGGAAAAAGAAGAAGTTGAGTTAGGTCGGAAATTGTAAACTTGAATTTGAGGTTAGTTTTTGATCCATTTTGATAATTTCTACGTTTTTGTGATCGTTGCTTTGTGCTTTACAAAACCATGCTCAAATTCTATGTATTGATGATGTTTTTATGATAAGCCATTGATGAATGCTTGAGCTATGTGTTAGTTGATATTGAAATATGAGAGCTTAGTGTTGGATTAGCATAGTTTGTATTTGGATTTTTGGTGAAATTGAGTATATTGGGCTAAATTGAGAAAAATGGAAAGTTGAGGGGCTAAATAGAAAATTTGATGAAATATTTGGACTTATATAATCTCTAGAGAGGTTTGGCCAAGCATGTGAATGTGTGGAATTTGTGAATTTTATGATTTTGTGAGATAGGAACTGAAGTGTCAAAATGTGAAAATATGAGGGCTATTTTGTAAAATGCCCCAAATATGTGTGTTTGGATTAAAATGAATGATTTGGTGATTAAATGGATTGAATTTAAATGTGTATAGACCAAGAACGGAGAGGTTCGGATCGAGATCGAGGCAAAGACAAAGTGTTTGATTAATCGACTGCTTCGGTATTTTGACATCCGAGGTAAGTTCGGATATAATACTAGTTGTAAACTTTATATATGTGATATAAATTGAATGGATGTATTTGTATCTATGAGATTTGAAATGCTATGTGCTGAATTGAGATAAAGGGGCACTAAGTGTGCGAAATTTGAAACGAGAAAGAGATGATTGGCATTGTGTGTGCGAAAAGATAGAAGCTTCGGCTTATCGACTTGGCACTGTGTGTGCGATACCGTTATAAGTTCGATTTAATGTATTGGCACTAAGTGTGTGGTGATGATTATGTTTCAGTTATGAAATTGGCACTAAGTGTGCGAATAAACCAATGGTATAGCAAGGGTTGAACGAGAGGTAATATCAAACAATTGAGTAGCATAAATGGTAAGTAACTATGTGTTGATCAAGATACATTTGAACCTATGTGGTTGATGATAGATTTAAGAGTTGAATGAATAGATAATTGGATATGTGGTTGAGATTGATAATGTGCCTAGCTATGCCTTTATCTATGTGATGGTATATATATACATATTGATGTTGTAGTATTGAGTAATATATATTATATTACGAACTTACTAAGCTTTGGAAAGCTTACTAGGTGATTTGTTTCTCTGCTTTGCAGTGTCAGTAAAGCTAGCTTGGATCTGGGATCGTCAGCTTTTCAATCACACTATTGGCATTCTATTTTGGTACTTTTGAAAGATGTATATAGCTGGAATATGGCATGTATAGGCTAGCTAATTGAATCAAGTTTGAGATTTGTAAGTAGCCATGAGATGTGGCTAGATATGTGATAGGTTTGGCATGAATGAATGTGGTATATATATGATACATCTTTTGGCATGATTTGTAGATTGATCAATTTGCTATTGAGTGGTAACTTTGTGTTGATAAATGCTAGTAGGGGTAGTGAGATTGGGAATGAATTATGCTTGTGATAGAATAAGTATTGATATTGAATTGGGTATGATTAGAGTTTGTATTGATTGTATGTTTTAAATTGCTAAATTGGTATGCTTTTGGATGGCAATATGTGCATGAGATGTTTGGTTGATTGGTTTGTAGGTTTGACCCTAAGTGGGTGGCATGTTGGCCTTACAAAAATGGCCTATAATGTCACACGGTTGGGGCACACGGGCATGCCACGGACCGTGGGTAAATTGGCAGAATGTGGCTTAAACTGCACACGGCCATGGCACGGGCATGCCTACTGTGTCGTCTTGAGAAATGGCGATATCGACCTTATAGGACACGGCCTTAGCACAGGTGTGCTTGTTAGCCGTGTTGATTTTGGCATTATGTAACCACGGGGAGGTCACACGGGTGTGTCATGTAGCTGTGAGAAAGGCACGGCCTACCCCACAGGCGTGTCTCCCCTGTATTCTAGAAAAGTTTCAATTTTTCATGAAATTTTATATGTGTTTCGGTTTAGTCCCGACTCGGTTTATAAGCATGCTTAAGGTCTTGATGACTCGTTTAAGGGACACTATGATTGTATATGAATGTGTTTGATGATGTTTGACTTTGTGTCGACATTTAGAGGTTAAATGTTCTGATTGATCGGTAATACCCTTTAACCCTATTTCGACAATGGTTTCGGGTTAGGTGTGTTACAGATTTAGTGAAATTGTGGATGAATCATGCTTGGTTTTACATGTGAATTGGTTGAGCTATTTAGCATTTAAGATGGTATGCTAGAAATGAGATTGAATTGGGTTGATATGATAAATATTTTCATGTGTTTTGGTTGCTATTGATATATGGAAAGATGCTTAATTGTGCTTGTAGGGATGACCCCTGTGTGGGTGGAAAATTGGCCTTACAAATGGCCTATTTTGCATACACGGCCAAAAGACATGGGCGTGTGTCTCTGTTGTGTGGCTCAAAGGCCACTTTGAAGTGTGTCTGGGCAGGTTACACGGCCGTCATACACGGGCATGCCTAGTGGCCATGTGAGCAAGTCAGTAGCTAGCTTAATTGCAAACAGCCATGGCACACGGGTGTGTCTAGTGGCCGTGTGAATAAGTCAGTATGTATGCCCTATTTTGACACAGCTTAGACACATGGGCATGTCCGAAGGCCGTGGGAGGCGCACGGGCGTGTGACCTTTGCAGTGTTGAAAAATGTTTATAATTTTTGAAAATTTTCGTAAGTGTTCAGTTTAGTCCCGACCTCTTTTTAAAGTGTGTTTAAGGTCTCGTGGACCTCATTAAGGGACTATATGATTATGTTGTGATATGTTTTAGTGATGATTGACTATGTGTCGTAAAATGGATGAGAAATGGTTTGATTGTTCAGTAATGCCTCTTAACCCTATTCGACAACGGTTTGAGTTAGGGGTGTTACAATATGTTACAATCAGAATTTAGCTTGGACTGGTAATTCTGTTGTATGATATGCGGCTCGAGAGTTACCTAAAAGGTACTACTGGATATGAATTGACGGACTATGGAATTGTAAACCTCAAATGTACTACCAATGTATCCATCGATGTTTTCAATAATTCAACGGGTAAAAATACTGATATGAAAAGAAAATGGATTTTTACATATATCTATCGAAAAATATGAAATGATGTTACATGAAATGAAATATGGAAGTATGAGATGTTTATATACGAACATGAAATGGTTTGATGACAACGTTCATTTATGAGAATAGATTTGTACATTGACTTTATTGACGAATATGTGCATTCTTTATTATGGACTTGTACACCTTGAATGTACTAATCGTGATCCTAATATTCCGAGTAAAATGAGTAAAGTTCTAATGTGAAATGATCTGAACTCGAAGTGAACTATTATGAAATTATACTTCTAATATAAGGAGATGATTTATGCATATTAAATGAAAAATGTTATGGAATGCAAATGTGCATGGAAACTTTATTGTTGTTGAGCCCAAACATGTTTTGAGGTTATTATGGAATATATGACTAACAAGGGCAATGAGGATATGTGTAGGGCTTGGTGTCAAATTGAATAAATGTGCCTTACATAGTTACCTCAAAATAGAATAAATGGTAAGTTAAGACCATGTTATATGAACTTACTAACCATACAATGATTACCCCGTTTTATTTTCCCCTATTTTAGAGTAAATTGGAAGCTTGTTGGATTGGAAGCTTGGCGGAGATCACTCACACTATCCACAGCCCATGTCAGTACAATATGATAAATCAATTACGGTTTTAATGGCATGTATAGGTTATATTGGCCATATTTGTATGTAAATGTAAATGATGCTTGTAATCTAGCCATTTGAATGGCTAGTAATGGTTTGATTTGATATTTGTAATGTCATACTATGGTAACTACACATGTGTAAGTAGTTGATCAACTTATGCCTATCATATGAACTAAACCAAGGTAAGATTATAAACATGTATGCATGTAGTGGTATGCCTTGTAAATGATGAAATTTCCTTGAGATGGATGCTTGGAATGGATATGTTTTAGTGTAGGAACATGGTAAATTTGTGTGATAAATGAGGCTAGGAAATGGCTTTATTTTGTCCACACGAGCGTGTGTCTAGACCGCGTGTGACACACGGCCTACCCCATGGGCATGTAGCCAGGTTGTGTGTCCCTTGCACTTTAAATTCGAGAAAATAGAATGCTCAGAATTGAGCACACGGCCAGAGACACGAGCGTGTGTCTTGGCCATGTGAAACCTACACCTAATTCGAATTGAATTAATTAACCACACGACCTAGCACACGGGCGTGTGGCATGACCGTGTAGCGCAAGTCAAAGAGCAACCTAAATCGAACACAGCCTGAGGCACGAGTGTGTCTAAGGGTCATACAGGCATGTCCCTTGGACCACACGGGCTTGTGAGCCCTGCACCTTGGAAAATTTAGAATTTAGCGAAAAATTCCTTAAGTTCCTGATTTAGTTCTGACTTGATTCTAATGCTCGTATTGGGCCTCGATGGTCCATTTAAGGGACATTATGAATGACCTCGATGAATGAATAGTAACTTGCCTGAATTAATCGATAAATGTTCTAAATGTTTTGGTAATGCTCTAAAACCCTATTTTGGCGACGGATATGGGTTGAGGGTGTTACATCTAATTTTAACTCTCGACCCCAACTAGCGACCACAGGTCGGGAGTCCTACTAGCAACCCTAGTTTGTTAGGCCTAAACCAAGGATCGCAGCTCACCAGGCCATTAGCAACCCTAGTTAGCTAGGCCCAAACTCCTAGGCCTTATCACAGGATGTTACACATATGAACCTAATTCATGGGATTTCTAATAATATAACTTAGGTTTCCATCATTAATGATACCACCATTTGACATTAGTCTCATTCCCCTCAATGTTTCATTTAGTAGTTTCTTCCTCAGGGATGTTAGCCAGAGAATCAACCAAATTCACTTTTGATTACATAATCAATTGATATAGTTGTATCTATTTTGCAACAACTTAATAACTTTACGTCTTAGACGAATATGTTTATTTTTATCCTGAAAATTCTGTTATTTGCAATGGCTATTGTTGATTAGCAATCATAAAGCATGAGCACATAAGCTGTTGCCTCTGTGCCCAATGAAATACTTGTTAAAAAGTTTTCCAACCACTTAACCTTAATAATGGCCAATTCCAAAATAATAAACTTTGACTTCATGGTAGATTTTGTAACACCCCTAACCCATCTCCATCACTGGGTTAGGGTTGCGGAGTGTTGCTGTACAAAACAAAACCTTTAAACTCATTACTAAAAAATTAATTCAACTTAAATATTAATTACAATATCTCAATCCATCCAAAACAAATATACACATTTGGGCCTTAAGTCAAACTTTCGGGGCCCTAAAAATGAGTTTACAACAAACAAGGATCAATTCTAACAAATATGAAAATTTTAAAAAAAACATGAAAATTTGGGAAAACAGGGGTCACACGCCCGTGTGACATAGCCCAGACTGTGTGGAAAATCAAAGTAGGGACACACAGCCGTGTGACAGGTCGTGATCGAATCTATTTTGAGAGACATGGCTGTGTTGTAGACCTTGTCTCAGACCATGTGAAACCTGCACCTATCAACAATAAAGACACACGACCATGTGATCAGGCCGTGTGTCACACATGGCCGTATGACAGCCCATGTCCCAGGCCGTGTGTACCAAAATGTACCTTAAAACATAAGTTTACCAAAAATGTTTTCTTAAGCCACAAGCATACCATTTGCCAACCTTAAAACCTATTCAATACACACCTAAACAAGACCAAAACATGCAAAAATCATACATATGCAAGACAATTCCATCAATCAACCAATGTACCCTCTTGGTACCACAATATATCCATCCAAATAATTCAACTATACAACATGGTTTTATAACTTCAATTTACATCAAACACTTAAGATTTATCCATAATAGCCTCATATAAACATAGTTTAAAACATAAACTTAATTTACACATAAAAGTAACTAAAATGATCCATACTTGTTAAGCATTATAAGTCTCAACACCTATTTACACAAAAGACATGAACACATCATGGTAATCAAATGACATACACAAAAGTCCTATACATGCCACTTTATACCAACCAAAATAACTAAAAATATACCAAAATGATTGTTGGATAGTGTGATAGGTCTCCGACAAGATTCCAACCGATCAAGCCTCCAATGATCTACAAAACAAGGAAAAACAAAATACATAAGCAACAATGCTTAGTAAGTTCGTTTGAGAGAACTCAACTTACCAAAAACATGATCTCATGATTAACCATTCAAGCATTTTAATCCCTATAAGCATAATTCTTTCGATACACACCATATCACAAGTTAGTAACTAAATACATAATCAATTTAAAATTTCATACAAACCTTTACTAAATGGTTCTTACTATAAATCCTTTTCAATAAACCTTTTCATATGTTTTCCCTTTTAGGGTAACAACCTTTTCAACCTTTTCATTTGATATCAGTTTTGGATATATCATTTTCAACCTTTTCATTTGATATCCATTTTGGATATATCCTTTTCAACCTTTTCATTTGATATCCATTTCAAATATCTACCTTTTCAACCATTTTAAGAATTCGGAGATACCGAATATAGTGTCATGGTGTCTTTCAACCATGGTTTTTTTCTTTTCAAGTGTAATGTCGTAAGGTATTTCAATTCCGATCCTTTCCTTTTCATAATTCAAGGCAATATCATACATCAAAACATAATTACATATACATGAAAACTATAAAATATTCTTATCAATTCAATAGTAACATTTTAAAAAGAAGATACAAACTTACCTCAATAAAATAATTGTAAAAACGAGGCCGATGATTAATCCACCACTTTAGCTTTTCCTCGATTTAAGTCTGGTTGATTAGTACCTTGATCTAAATATGAATTTCATTCAATTAAGTATTTTCAAATAGTTTAAAACAACCAATTCCAACTTATAACTCCTTTTACTATTAATTATAATTTTACCCCTAAAATTTAACTTTTATACAATTTAATCCTTAAGACCATAACGTGCAAATTCACCATTTCTTATCCAACATATGCTAAGCGATTTTTCCTGCTACCTATATCAACTCACATTTTTCCTCAATTCATAAAAATATACATGAAATTTATCATTTTAACAAATCAATCCTAAACCTTAAATTTACTAAAATTTACTTAACAAAACATGTTCATTTAACAACCAAATTTAATACTATATCATTTAACATAAAAACACACCCAAACTCAGTAACAGCCCGATTTAGGGGCTAGTCAGAATAGTGATCTCGGGATCACTATTCCAAGATTAGAGAAATTTATTTTCATGTTATATTATGAGTTAGAGCATGATAGCATATATGCATGAAAATTTTGGTGCTTTAATTTTAACTATTTCATTATTAATCGCAAAAAAGGACTAAATCGCATAAAGTGCGAAAGTTCCATTCTATAAGCTAAAGATACCAAATAGCCATAGATTGTCAATTGGAGGTCTTTAAAAGGAATTTAGACCCCCAATATTTGCTTGGATGGCCATATAATAGCATAGGAGACAAATTTGTCAATGTTGGTCAAAGTTAGTGATAGTAGGTGGACTAATTTAACTTGTATTAATAAAATAAGGAGAGAAAAGATATCATATTTTTATCTTTCACTCTTCCACCAAAAATTAGCAGAAAATAGAGGGTAGAAAGCTTAAAAAATTTCAGCAAACTCATCTCTTCACAAGTAAGTGTTCTAGTGATCTTTTCTAGAAAATAGTTGTACTTTTGGGACCCCTAAAGCTTAAGCTTTCAAATGAAGGGACTATTGTGCAATATGGTAAAAAGTTTATAGTTTTTCCATGAAAGCTATCTTAGCTATTTGCTGCATTTTTATGGAAGAAATTGAGTTTTAGTTGTTAGATGAACAACTTTTGTGAAAGGTGTTGTCTTGAAAACACTTAATTGGACCTAGATGAAAAGGTTACAAATTTGTAGTAATTATGTGAAATGCTGAGTTTTGATGATAGCTATAAGAGTATTGAATGTTCACCTAGGCTTTTTGAAGGTAAAAATGTGATTAGAATTAATTTTCGACCTAGGGGCAAAATGGTCATTTTGCCAAAGTCAAGGTGCAAAATAGTAATTTTGCCTAAGAATGATTATTGAAGTGCTTTCATTAATGTGGTGATTAAAATAAGCTAAATTGCTATTATAGAGCAAGAAGAATCGAGAATTTGCCTCGATCAGGGAAATGACAAAGTCTTGGACTAAGCCGACGAGTTAACTCATTTTGAAATCGAGGTAAGTTTGTATGTGATTAATGCAATAATTATGTTAGCATAACTAAGAATGCTTGGTATTCTATTAATTCATGATGCTTTACTAAATTTATGATGAATGAGATGTTAAAGTCATAGTGGACCATATTGAATATGAAAATGCTATCATCGAGATATGAAACATATAAGGTCCCATATAAGACCATGTCCGGGACATGGCCCCGGCACCGAGTTGGTATCCGTATAAGACCATACCCGGGATATGGCTTCAAAAATGAATATGAAAATTATTTAAGACCATATCCGGGATCTGGCATCGATACTTGATGTGGAAATCCATGTAAGACCTCATCCGGGATATGGCATTGGCATTTAGAGATGACCCCATGGAAGACCACCTCGAGGATGTGGCATTGGCTTTGCACCCTTCTCAATAACGATAGCAATGCGTCTTTGACCATCTTTAGTAAATAATGGGATAAGTATATGAGTTTAGAAGTACGAATAAGAATGGTACTAAAGTCATGGGAATGAGTTAATACAGGTACTCGTGAATGAGTCACGATGAAACGATTATAACATGTGGCACGGTATGTGCTAAATAAGGGCAATCGTAAGTAAGTATGTCAAAAAGCCTTTTACTAGTGCATAGTTAGTCAATGTCATGAATGGATTATATTATGAACTTATTATTGCCATATATTTCCATGCAAACTTACTAAGCTTCATGCTTACCCCTTTCATTGCCCTTCTTCCTTGTATTATTATCAAGATAACTCGAGGATCGTGGACGTAGGAGTTCAGAAATCACACTATCGACATCACTTTGGTATAAAAATTTAGACTTATTTGAGTATGGCATGTATAAGACTTGGGTATTTTGTTAAGTTGTAATTGTTAGTCAAAGTGTTGGCTATGTAAGTTATAAAAGTCATTTTGTAAATGGCCTTATAAGTTAGGAAAATACTTGGCAAGTTCTATTGCTTAATGAAGATGAATTCCATAAAGTATATGTCCCTTTGTATATCTTAATTTTTGAGCTCCTAGAAATACCTTTTGATTGTCTTTTATGTTGGAATATGTATGTGTGTAACGTAGGGTCGCAAGGGCTTGGTATATATCTTGCTAATTGTCCTCATGGGTAGACACACGGGCGTGTGTCTAGACCGTGTGGGAGGCACGGCTAGCACATAGGCGTTTGCCCAGGCCATGTGAAGTCTATACCTTGTACTTGGGATTTAAATCGTCACACGGCTGAAGCACACGGACGTGTGTATAGGCCATGTGGATAAGTCAAAATGGCAAGGTTTGGCACACGGACCAGGGCCAAGAGCATGTCAAGGCCGTGTGAAATTAGTCAGTGTCGACCACGGGTGAAAGACAAGGGCATGTCTTGGGGCACAGGTGTGTCCCTAGTTCAACATGGGTGTGTGGCCCCTGTTTTAATGAAAAACCTTCCAAGTTCGTAAAAGTCTCCAGTTTAATCTTGAAACCTTTTGGAGACATGTTTGGGGTCATGTAGGCCGAGAATGAGCAAGAAATGGGTTTGAATGAAATTTTATAACCCTATTCAAGATGTTTAAGCAAGATTAGTTAGGTAATGCCTCAAACCCTGTTCCGGCTTGCATACGGGTAAAGGGTGTTACAAACTCTATCATGGAAAGTCCCTCAACCTTTAATAATTTGTCAAATTAACTCCTGTGCCACATAGTTTAAGTGAAAACGAGCTTGAAAACATAAAAATCATTAAAAACAGGGCTCAAATACATACCATGCATGAGGAAAATTCAAAATTGAAGCTCTCTTCCCTCATTAAATGGCTATTTAGTTTTGTCTAAGCCAAAATAGGGAAGATGATGACCAAATTTTCACGTCTGTTTTGTTAACATAACATTCATTATTAAATTACTAAACTAACATTTAAAAACTATTAAAATCACACAAAATGTAACACCCCTAACCCGAGACCGTCGCTGAAATAGGGTTTAGAGACATTATCGTACAATAGGATCATTTCACATCACATTCACGACACAAAGTCAATCATCATCAAACACATTCATATACAATCATAGTGTCCCTTAAACGAGTCATCAAGACCCTAAGCATGCTTATAAACCGAGTCGAGACTAAATCGAAACACATATAAAATTTCATGAAAATTTGAAACTTTTCTAAAATATAGGGAGACACGCCCATGGGGGTAGGCTGTGCCTCTCCCATGGCTACATGACACACACGTGTGATCTCCCCGTGGTTACATACTGCCAAAATCAACACAGCCACCAAGCACGCCAGTGTGCTGAGGCCGTGTACTATTAGATCATATACTATCATTTCTCGCACGACCTAAAGGCACGGCCATGCCAAGACCGTGTACAACTTAAGCCACATTATGCCAATTTACCCACGGTCCGAGGCATGCTCGTGTGCCCCAACCGTGTGGCATTATAGGCCATTTTTGCAAGGCCAACATGCCACTCACTTAAAGTCAAACCTATAAGCAACACATACCAAAGCATATCATGCACATAAGGCAACCAATAACTTACCAAAATGGCTATCCAATCTATATATTCATTTCTCATTCCAACCATAACAAATTCAATACCAAAACTTATTCTACCACAAGCATAATTCATTCTCAATTACACTAACCCCTATTAGCATTTATAAACTCAAAGTTACCACTTAATAGCAAATTTAACAATCCACAAATCATGCCAAAAGATGCATCACACATATCACATTCATTCATGCCAAACCTATCACATATTTAGCCACACCTCATGGCTAATTACAAACTCAAACATAATTCAATTTACTAGCCTATACATGCCATATTCTAGCTATATACATCTTTCCAAAGTACCAAAATAGAATGCCAATAGTGTGATTGAGAAGCTGACGATCCCAAATCCGAGCTAACTTTACCGACACTGCAAAGCAGAGAAACAAATCACACAGTAAGCTTTCCAAAGCTTAGTAAGTTTGATATACAATACTATATCTCAACAAACCAAACTAATGTATGTATTAAGCATCACATAGATCAATTATCTCATATTCATATCATCTCATTCATATCTAAAATACTCATTCATTCCATCATAGCTCATTTATAACTCATTTACCACAAAGGTTAATTACATACCTTAACTAACACTTAGTTATTCTACCTCCAAGCTATTCAATGCCCGATATTACATGTTGATCATCATTTTATATTCGTTCAAAATAACCGCACACTCAGTGCCACATACTTATTCGAAGTATAATTGTTATCGCACACTTAGTGCCTATTCTTTTAACTGACTCATCTCGGTGTCGCACACACATAGTGCCAATTCAACAAGCTGAAGCTTTCATATCATCATACACACAGTGCCAATTCAATAAACCAAAGCTTTTATATCACAACACACATAGTGCCATTCATTTCTATTTCGATTTCAATTTCGCACACTTAGTGCCATCAACTAGAATCATGCACATAGCAACTCATTTTCATACACATGAACATATTCATATCATATTTATAAAACATAATTCAAATACATGTATGATATCCGAACTTACCTCGGACGTCAAACTATCAATACGGTCAATTAATCGAGCACTTATCTTTGCCTCGATCTCGATCCGAACCTCTCCTCTCTTGGTCTATACACATTCAAATTTAGTCCATTCAATCATCAATTCATTCATTTTAGTCCAAAACACATATTTAGGGCATTTTACATAGTAGCCATCACATTTTCACATTTCAACACTTTTGTCCCTATCTCACAAAATCATCAAATACTCAAAATTTCATTACACTATGCTTAGGATGAATTCTCCTTAGTCTCATAGGAGTCCACACATTTCATTTATTTTATATTTTAGTCCCTCAATTTACACTTTTCTCAATTTAGCCCAATTTACTCAATTTCATCAAAGATTCAAAGACAAAACATGTTAATCCAACACCAAGTCTTTATATTTCACTATCATCTAGCACATAGCTCAAGCATTCATTAATGGCTCATCACAAAAACATCATCAATTCACAAAATTACAATATGGGCTAGCTAAAGCACAAAGCAACGATTAAAAAACGTAGAAATTATCAAAAATCGAGCTAAAACATACCTAAATTTCTGCTTAACAATGGCCGAACCCTTAGCTTTCTTTTTCTTTTATTTTCTTTGCTATTTTTGGCACCAATATGAACAAGAATGACCATTTTCATGCTTTGATTTCATTAAACACATATTATTTAACTATTTACTATATTATCCTTTCAATTAATAATTAAAACATAAAATCACCAAGGTTATAGTTGTCCATTACCACCCACTATCTTAAAACTTGGTTTAATTGCATCATAAAGCCTCCATATTTAAAAGACATCAACATTTAGATACTTATAAATCAGCACATAGCTTTTACTCTTTACGCGATTAAGTCCTTTCTCTTAATCCAACACAAAAACGATCAAATCATCACATAAAACTTTCACACAGACCATGTTGCATACTATTCACACAGAAAATAATATTAAATTATTATTTTGACCTCAGATTTGTGGTCTCGAAACCTTTGCTCGACTAGGGTCAAAACCGGGCTGTTACAACTCTTCCCCCTTAGGGATTTTCGTCCCCAAAAATCTTACCAGTGAATAGTTGTGGATGTTGCTCTCTCATAACGTTCTCAGGCTCCCACGTAGCCTCTTCAATTCCGTGTTTGTGCCATAATACTTTCACTAGAGAAATTTTCTTATTTCTCAACTCTTTAGTCTCTCGTGCCAAAATTAGGATCGGTTCTTCACTATACGACAAATCTAACTAAATCTCAACCTCAGTAGGTGCAATTACATAAGACGGGTCTGATCGATATCGTCGAAGCATTGACACATGAAACACATTATGGATCCTTTCCAACTCTAATGGCAATCTCAATCTATAAGCAACCGCCCAACTCGTTCAATAATCTTATACAGTCTGATGAATCTCGGACTCAGCTTGCCCTTTCAGCCAAATTGAAGTATTTTCTTCCACGGAGACACTTTCAAAAACACTTTATCACCAACCTCGAATTCAATATCCTTTCATTTCAAATCTGCATAAGACTTTTGACGATTTGAGGCTACTTTCAAACTGTCACGAATCACTTTCACTTTCTTCTCAGTCTCTTTTATAAGATCAACCCTGTGAATCTTGTTCTCCCTCAGCTCGGTCCAATACAATGGAGTTCGATACTTTTGACCGTAAAGAGCCTCATATGGTGCCATTTTGATACTAGATTGAAAACTATTGTTATACGCAAACTCAATCAATGATAGATGCCCTTCCCATGTGCTTTCAAATTCGAGTATACAACATCTTAGCATATCTTCAAGAATCTGAATAATTCGTTTGGATTGACCATCCGTTTGTGGATGAAAAGTAGTACTGAAATGCAATTTCATGCCTAAAGCATCTTGCAATTTCTTCCAAAATCATGAGGTAAATCTCGGATTTCTGTCAGACACTATAGATAATGGTACTCCATGCAATCTCACAATCTCATCGATATACAATTCATCTAATTTATCTAAAGAATAATTGGTTCTCACTGGAATGAAATGAGCTGATTTCGTCAATCTATTAACTATCACCCAGATTGCATCTTTCTTGTTCGGAGATAAGGGCAAACCCGACACAAAGTCCATCGTGATCCTCTCCTATTTCCACTCAAGAATCATAATCGGTTGCAATAAACCGGACGGAACTTGATGTTCAGCCTTAACTTGCTAACAAACTAAACATTTCGACACAAAGTCAAAATATCTCTCTTCATACCATGCCACCAATAGAACTGTTTCAAATGATTATACATTTTGTACTCCTCGGATGTACAGTCAAATGACTATTGTGAGCTTCAGTCAAAATCATTTCAATCAACTCTGAATTTCTCAGAATGCAAATCCAATCTCTGAATCTCACACAATCATTACTATCAACTCGAAATTCTAATTCCGCATTCGAATTACATTGAACCCTTTTTGATAACAACTCATTATCAATCTTCTGAGTCTTACATATTCGATGTATAAACAACGATTTTACTTTCAATTCAGCTACAACCGCATCATCATCACGCAGATCCATCTGATTTCGCATAGCTCGTAAGGTATATAACGATTTTTGACTCAAAGCATCGGCTACAACATTAGTTTTACCCGGGTGGTAATCTATCACAAGTTCATAATCTTTCAACAACTCTAACCATCTTCTCTGTCGCAAGTTCAAATCTTTCTGAGTCATCAAATACTTTAAACTCTTATGATCAGTATAAATATGACATTTTTCACTGAATAAATAGTGATGCCAAATCTTCAATGCAAATACAATTGCAGCCAATTCAAGATCATGCGTTGGATAATTCTTTTCATACGGTTTTAACTGTCTCGAAGCATAAGCGATGACTTTTCCTTCTTGCATCAGCACACAGCCCAAACCATTCAACGATGCATCACTGTAAACTATGAATTCTTTGCCTGATTCGGGTTGAATCAACACTGGTGCTTCTGTTAACAACACTTTCAACTGCTCAAAACTCTGTTGACACTTTTCTGACCACTCGAATCTAATATTCTTCTGTAACAACTTTGTTAAAGGAGTCGCAATCATTGAGAAGCCTTTCACAAATCATCTATAATATCCCACTAGTCCCAGAAAACTACGGACTTCAGACACATTTCTCGGAGGCTTCCATTCCAAAATAGTAGAGATTTTCTGCGAATCGACTCATATCCCAGCAGCAGATACAATATGCCCCAGAAAACTGACCTCAGGCAATCAAAATTTACACTTGCTAAACTTTTCATACAACTATTTTTCACACAGAGTTTGTAGCGCGATTCTCAAATGCTCAGCATGTTGCGTCTCATCACTTGAATAAATCAAAATAATATCGATGAACACCACCACGAAGCGATCCAAATACGGTCTGAATATTCGATTCATCAAATCCATAAACACTGCAGGGGCATTTGTTAGTCCAAAACGCATCACTAAGAATTCATAATGTCCATACCTCGTTCTGAATGCAGTTTTTGGCACATCGAATTCTTTAACTCTCAACTGATAGTAGCCCGATATCAAATTTATCTTAAAAATACTGTAGCTCTTCTCAACTGATCAAACAAATAATCGATCTGAGGTAACGGATATTTGTTCTTTATCGTCACTTTGTTCAATTGTCGATAATCAAAACACATTCTCATAGTTCCATCTTTCTTTTTCACAAATAATATAGGAGCTCCCTAGGGTGAAAAACTAGGTCGTACTAATCCTCTGTCGGTCAATTCTTGCAATTGAGATTTCAACTCTTTTAATACTGTTGGTGTCATTCTATATGGAGCTACTGAAATAGGAGCAGTTCCCGGCACTAACTCAATACCAAATTCAACTTCTCTAATCGGAGGTAACCCCGTAACTCTTCTGGAAACATATCTGGAAACTCACATATCACAGGCACAGATTCAATTTTCTTTTCTGATACCTTTGTATCAATCATATACGCCAAATAAGCTTCACAACCTTTTCTCACATGGTTCATAGCTCTCATCACCGATACAACATCTGGTAGTCCTTTCATATCACTAGACTCAATTCGAACTATCTCACCATTCTGAGTCTTCAATTCAACATTCTTTCTCTTATAATTCACGATGGCATTATGCAAAGTAAGCCAGTCCATTCCCAGAATTATGTCAAATTCATCAAATGGTAACAACATCAAATTGATCGAGAAACATAAATCACGAAACATCAATGGGCAATTCTTGCACACCTTATCCACCAAAACACACTTGCCTAAGGGGTTCGATACTCTAATCACAAATTCAGTAGACTCAACAGGTAGAGTCTTATTCGATACTAAATTCATACACACATAGGAATGAGTTGATCCAGGATCTATCAATGCAATGACATTAGTATCAAATAATGTAAAAGTACCAGTGATTACGTCTAGAGATAATGCTTTCTCTCGTGCACGTATAGCATAGGCTCGGGCAGGTTCTCTCGCTTCTGACCGCACAGCTGTATCAGTTGTCCCTCTCTGGCTTTCACTCATAATTCTATTGTTTCTGGGTGGTCTTCCCCTAGCTGCCATGTTACTCAGTCTTTCATTCTGAACATTTTCTTCTCCGACCATCTTTGGGCATTCTCGAATGAAATGATCTCGAGTCCACACTTATAGCATGTTCTATTGTTATACTTGCCTCAACACTCTCCCACATGTCGTCTCCCACATTGTCTACATTTGGGCTTGTTACTCTTAACACTGCCAACATTTGTTTCATTCGGAGCTTGAATTTATAAACCAGTACTCTGTCTCGAACGATCTCTATTTGGATGTCCAAACGAGGCATTTGAACGATTGCTTGCATCTTTATATCTCTTTGCTAAAGATTGAGAGAATTTATTCATCAATCTCTTTCTTTCATCATGAGCCTCAGAATCAGCTTTCTTATTTTCTTTACCGAGCTCCTCAGCTTTGCATGCTCTTTCAACTAATACAATAAATTCATTTATATCTAGTATTCCAACCAACAACTTAATGTCTTCATTCAATCCCTCTATAAAATGTTTACACATAGTAGCTTCAATCAAAACACATTCCCTTGTATATTGACTCAATCTTACGAATTCCCACTCGTACTCAGTAATAGACAAACGGCCCTGTTTCAGCTCTAAAAGCTCCTTACGTTTCTGATCAATAAAGCATTGATTGATATACTTCTTTCTAAACTCGGATTGAAAGAAATCCCAAGTTATTCTCTCTCTCAGAACTACAGATATCAACGTTTTCCACCAATTGTAAGTCGTGTCTCTCAACAAGAAAACTGCACACTTAATACACTCTTCAGGGTTCAGCAACATCTCATCAAATACTCTGATTGTATTTTCAAGCCAAAACTCGGCTCGCTCAGCGTCATCATTAGCTGTGGCCCTAAACTCTTTGGCCTCATACTTGCGAATCTTATCCACAGAAGGTTTATTCAATCTGATCGGATCTACAACTTGTGACACAATAGGTACTTGTGGGGGTGGAGGTTGTGGGGCAGTCGGAATTTGTTCTAACAAATTCTGAAAACCATTCACTCATCATACAGAAGAAGGCTTGCTTAGCCTCACCTTCCTCACCATAATCATTTGGCCTAGATATGGCCGGTGCTGTCCCTTGAGCAGGAGCAAGCGCATTAGTCTCTACGTCATCATCAACTACTCGATCGGGATCCATTACTATATTAAAACACATTTCAACTATCAGATTTCATCACACTATCGCAATTTCACAATATGGCATATATAGCTAGACTCACACACGCTACGTTAGTCCGAGAATCGACTAAACTGTAGCTCTGATACTAATAAAATTGTAACACCCCTAACCCGAGATTGTCACCGAAATATGGTTTAGAGACATTACCATACAATAGAATTATTTCACATCACATTCACGACACAAAGTCAATCATCATCAAACACATTCATATACAATCATAGTGTCCTTTAAACGAGCCATCAAGACCCTAAACATATTTATAAATCGAGTCGGGACTAAACCGAAACACATATAAAATTTCATGAAAAATTTTAGACTTTTCTAAAATACAGGGGAGACACACTCGTGGGGGTAGGCCATGCCTCTCCCACGGCTACATGACACACACGTGTGATCTCTCCATGGTTACATACTGCCAAAATCAACACGGCCACCAAGCACGCCAGTGTGCTGAGGCCGTGTACTATTAGATCATATACTATTATTTCTTGCACGACCTAAACGCACGCCCATGCCAAGACCGTGTACAACTTAAGCCACATTATGCCAATTTACCCACGGTCTGAGGCATGCTCGTGTGCCCCAACCATGTGGCATTATAGGCCATTTTTGCAAGGCCAACATGCCACTCACTTAATGTCAAACCTATAAGCAACACATTCCAAAGCATATCATGCACATAAGGCAACCAATAACTTGCCAATATGGCTATCCAATCTATATATTCATTTCTCATTCCAACCATAACAAATTCAATACCAAAACTTATTCTACCACAAGCATAATTCATTCTCAATTACACTAACCCCTATTAGCATTTATCAACTCAAAGTTACCACTTAATGGCAAATTTAACAATCCACAAATCATGCCAAAAGATGCATCACACATATCATATTCATTCATGCCAAACCTATCACATATTTAGCCACACCTCATGGCTAATTACAATTTCAAACATAATTCAATTTAATAGCATATACATGCCATATTCTAGCTATATACATCTTTCCAAAGTACCAAAATGGAATGCCGATAGTGTGATTGAGAAGCTGATGATCCCAGATCCGAGCTAACTTTACTGACACTGCAAAGCAGAGAAACAAATCACACAGTAAGCTTTCCAAAGCTTAGTAAGTTCGATATACAATACTATATCTCAACAAACCAAACTAATGTAAGTATTAAGCATCACATAGATCAATTATCTCATATTCATATCATCTCATTCATATCTAAAATACTCACTCATTCCATCATAGCTTGTTTATAACTCATCAATCACAAAGGTTAATTACATACCTTAGCTAACACTTAGTTATTCTACCTCCAAGCTATTCAATGCTCGATATTACATATCGATCATCATTTGATATTCGTTCAAAATAACCGCACACTCAGTGCCACATACTTATTGGAAGTATAATTGTTATCGCACAGTTAGTGTCTATTCTTTTAACCGAATCGTCTCGGTGTTGCACACACACAGTGCCAATTCAACAAGCTGAAGCTTTCATATCATCACACACACAGTGCCAATTCAATAAACCAAAGCTTTTATATCACCGCATACAGTGCCATTCATTTCTATTTCAATTTCAATTTCGCACACTTAGTGCCATCAACTAGAATCGTGCACATACCAACTCATTTTCATACACATGAACATATTCATTTCATATTTATAAAACATAATTCAAATACATGTATGATATCCGAACTTACCTAGGACGTCGAACTATATACGGTCGATTAATCGAGCATTTTATTTTTGCCTCGATCTCGATCCGAACCTCTCCTCTCTTAGTCTATACACATTCAAATTTAATCCATTCAATCATCAATTCATTCATTTTAGTCCAAAACACATATTTAGGGCATTTTACATAATAGCCCTCACATTTTCACATTTCGACACTTTTGTCCCTATCTCACAAAATCATCAAATACTCAAAATTTCATTACACTATGCTTAGGCCGAATTCTCCTTAGTCTCATAGGAGTCCACACATTTCATTTATTTCATATTTTAGTCCCTCAATTTACACTTTTCTCAATTTAGCCCAATTTAGTCAATTTCAACAAAGATTCAAAGATAAAACATGTTAATCCAACACCAAGTCTTTATATTTCACTATCATCTAGCACATAGCTCAATCATTCATCAATGGCTCATCACAAAAACATCATCAATTCATAAAATTTCAATATGGGTTAGCTAGAGCACGAAGCAACGATTACAAAAACGTAGAAATTATCAAAAACCGAGCTAAAACATACCTAAATTTCTGCTTAACAATGGCCGAACCCTTAGCTTTCTTTTTCTTTTATTTTCTTTGCTATTTTTGGCACCAAGATGAACAAGAATGACCATTTTCATGCTTTGATTTCATTAAA
Source organism: Gossypium rotundifolium (assembly GCA_025506655.1). Classification (NCBI taxonomy): domain Eukaryota; kingdom Viridiplantae; phylum Streptophyta; class Magnoliopsida; order Malvales; family Malvaceae; genus Gossypium; species Gossypium rotundifolium. The sequence goes on from CP106722.1 coordinate 139,344,589, forward strand.
CACACATATTATTTAACTATTTACTATTTTATCCTTTCAATTAATAATTAAAACATATAATCACCAAGGTTATAGTTGTCCATTACCACCCATTATCTTAAAACTTGGTTTAATTGCATCATAAATCCTCCATATTTAAAAGATATCAACATTTAGATACTTATAAATCAACACATAACTTTTACTCTTTACGTGATTAAGTCCTTTCTCTTAATCCGACACTAAAACGATCAAATCATCACACAGAACTTTCACACAGACCATGTTGCATACTATTCACACAGAAAATAATATTAAATTATTATTCTGACATCGGATTTGTTGTCTCGAAACCACTGTTCGACTAGGGTCTAAACCGGGCTGTTACATAAAAATCTTTCCATCACAATCCACTATCTTAAAATATATTTTAATTACCATCTAAGTCCACTAGATTAAAATTTAATAGCTATTTAATCTTTTTAGCCAATAGATTTCAAGTTTTGCATCAATTATAATTTAACCCTTTTTATTTAATTAACTATTTAAACATTAAAATTTCTTAATGAAAATTTAATACGATCTTAAAATAGTCCTTTAGACGTTAAAATATTACTCACTTGTCAGAATCGTGGTCTCAAAACCACTATTTTTATATCACTGAAAATGAGCTGTTACATATTTAACTATAATAGTTTATTTAGTTGATCTCAACAACATTGCGCCACCACCACCAAGGGTGAATATATAACCACTAGTGGAGTTGTCTCATCTAAATCAGAAATATAGTTAACATCGTTGTGTCCTTCTAATACAACGAAACATCCACTAAAAAAGATAGTATAATTCATGGTACTCTTTAAATATTTCATAAACTTGACCATAGCAACCCGATGTTCACAATTTGGGTTATGTCACTACAATAAATTTATGCATTAGTGCAATCAATTGAGCCCATGAAATATGGTTTTCCTTTGAAGGCCTTGACAGACAGATAAGTGTGGCGTGACAAGTGACGTGGCGAATGACATGGAAAAATGATGATGTGGCAACTAGTGAGGCATTTGATTTGGAAAATACTGAAATGGAGGGATTAATTAATTTTTAATTATTTTATGAAAACTCAATTGTTTTTTTAATTATTTTAAATGGGCTTAATTGATTTTTAGGGATTATATACAAATTCTAAATAATATATATATATATATAAGAAAAAGATAAACATTATTTAAAATGTATAAAATTTATAAATAGAGCAAGCAATTTTAAAATTTTAAATATTTAATATTTTAACAACTTATATATTTTTTATATTTCCTTTTATAATTTAATAATTTCTATAACATTTTAATAAATTCTAATAATTTTTACTCATTTTTATTTTCCTCACGTAATGTCATCATTTCAACTTTGCTCAGATCACTCATCTAAACTAAAACCAAAACCATTACTCATCACTTTTTTTTTTATTCAAGATTAAATTGGGTTTTTTATTAATTGTAAAATTGAATTTACAAAACAAAAAAGAAATAAGCTGAAGAAAAAATCCAGATCAAAACATTAGGCCCGGAATGAAACAGACTTTCACTAAGGTCCTAGATTAAAAAAACCAAACTTGTTTCGAAATTCTCTAGAAAAATAATTAAAAAAAATCACATCTTTCTATCCAATCAAATCAACTGCTCGCCTGCCACATCACTTATCTTAAGTTATTAAATACTAAATTTATTACTTCTTAATTTCAAGCGTTTCATAGAAGTTTTATTATCATCACATTTTAAGTTCCCAATTAAAACCTCTTTAATTATATATATTTATAACTTTTTAAATAAATTTTATAAAATTTTATATTATTTATATAATTTTTCATATATTTTATAACATATTAACAATATTTTATATTTTATCTAGTTTTTTATAAATTTTATAAATTTGAATAATTTGAATAATTTTAGACTTAAATAATTAAAATTAATTAAACTATTTAAAATAATTAAAGATGAAAATTAAATCCATGTCAGTATTTTTGAATGATACATCAATAGTCGCACATCATATTTTTCAATTATCACGTCACATTTCATATCAACATCTAATTATCTCTCAGAGCTTTCAATTGATTATATCTTCCACGAATATTTTAATTGACTTTTTAATTATTTTGAATTTTTTTTTTATAGTAGGAATGGATAGATAGAAATGAAATTCCGCTAGCTAGTTAATGGGAAAAGCTTTCAAAAAGATGGAGAGTTATTTATTTTATGACGGGGCGTTAACCTATTGTTGTGTGGTGGGCCGAACTAAGTAAACGGAACTGCAATCTATTAAAAAAAGGGAGCAACGGAAATCAGACCCCGAAGGGGAAAAAGAAACAAAAATGGGTTGTTTCGCTTGCTTCGATGGCGGAAATCGAGAACAGCGAAAGGAGCAAGATAGATTGGCCTCCGCCGAAGCTCGTGCCAAAGCCGCCGAGGCTGCTCAGAGGAGGTATTTTATGTTATACTTATTAGCATGTGACAAAGAAACTAAAATTATGCTTTTATAACTATTTATTCTTTTCCATTCTTTTCTTTTTCGCTTGCTAGGCGTTCGTCGCAATCTAAGATTGATCCTTTTATCGATGAAAATTGTTTAGTCGTAGAGTTTTGAATCGGAATAGAGAAAGGGTTTGCAAACTTTGTTATGGAGATTAAAGATTAGATATTTCAAATTTTGGTCTGTAATTTAGGAGAAAGGCTTCTTTAGTTATAACAAGTTTGAAAGAACCTGGATTGTTCTTCTGGTTTGATGTTAAATTGAAGGAAGCATGATCAGAGTATTGGCAATCGGGTTGCTTTTATAACAGTTAATTTACTTTTGACTTTTACACATTTGAATCATTGATGAAAATTGCAGGCAAGAGCAGTTCGAAAAGTCGGCTGCGGGAAGAGCTGCTCGTGCACAGCTACAAGCTGCTGCAAAGCAATCCACGAATTATAATAAAGGCGAACCTGCTTTGAAGGTTTTTGTTTACTAATGTGCTCATGTTGTTTTAAACTATAATGGTTTTTCATCTTTTATGGTAATTAAAATTAAAATAAATTCTGCTTCGTAAAATGAAGGTAGAGGGTGGAATGGGGGTGTGGTGTGGATTGGAAGTTTTGCTTTATCTTATTATGTTAGGTAAAAGAACTATGGTTTCTCTTTTATTAAGATTTAAATTATATTTTGCTATTTTTATTAAAAAAATAAGTAAATTAATCTCTATACATTAGATTAAAGAGTAAATTAGTCATTCTATTTCTACAATTAAAAACTAGTGTTGCTGTCAAACTAATCAGAAAGTTATACATGGCGTGCCACATGTACCTCATTCTAATATACATAGACCAGTTTTTAACATTAGAAACGGATGAAATTTTTAACAGAAGGACCAAGTTAGTTTGCTCTTTGCTCTAATGTACAAGAACTAATTTATTTAATCTTTTAGTAGAGAGGGCAAAATACAATCTAGCTCCTAGTACAAGGGCCTTCATAGTACATTTACCTATTGTATCATGTTCTTTTCTCTATATGTTATTTGGACTTTGGTGTGAGATTTGAGTGTTTGCCGTTTTCTTTCTATATTACTCATACTTAGATGTGAGTATTAGATTCAAGGATTTGTTCATCATGTGTATGCAATCCAGCCCTAGTAAATAATTCCATTTCCTTTGGGGATCATTTGTAACAGTATACAAATTTGACCCTTATGTTGGTGATTTTGTTGCAGTGGCAGATGGGTTGAAGTTGAAGCTTTGTTAGCCTTTGTTGAGCAAAAACTGGTCATCTATTTATTGGTAAAGTTAATTCTGTTCTCTAGTGATGTCTAAGGTTTCTTCACGCTATTAGAGATAAATGTTGTATCAGAAATCAACCATTCTATCTTCGGGATTCTACCATGAGCTCCAAAAAGTGCAACAAAATTTCTAACAAAAGCTCACGGTAGAATTTTCCCTATCGGAGACACCACTTCGTTTGGACTGTGGGTGAACTTAATTCTTTTCTGTTGTGCAGAAATACAATAAGATTATTGTGTGGTTTTCATGTTGCCAGTTCATCGTGGTAAATACTACAAATGCATTTTATGTTTCTGCTTTTCTTTCAATTGTAATGTATAAAATTGAAACAATAATCTTGATTTCCTGTACAGATACTGCGCTTCTATTCTTTTCTGATTACGAGAAAATATAATTTGAAAAGTAAAATGAATATCATTCGAGTATTCACATTTTATGGCTTAAATGTAATCATTTTGATCTGAAAATATTTTTTGTCCACTTCAATTTTAAAGTTATCAACATTTTCAGTTCAATACTCATAAAAATAGTTAAGATATACAACCAATTATAAATTGACACGAATTTTATGTAGTTGTCACAGTGACACCTTTATCTATAAAGAAACTTAAAACTTTTAAAATTTGCAAAAGAAAATATATAAATAAAATTATAAAATATTATATAGTTTATAATTTATTTAGAATGTGTTATAATTTTTAAAAATTGTGAAAAATACTGAAAAGTATAAAAATATAAAAATTATTAGAAATTGTAAAAATAAAAAAAATTGTATCTTGAAATAAAGTATGCCTTCAATAATCACATTTAAAATTTGATATAAAATTTTATTTTAAAAATATTTTAAGAAAAACTGAATCAATTTCTAAATATTTTTAATGAGTGAACTATACTAGTAGTCACCCAACTATTAATAATTTTTTTAGGTCTATTAACTATAAAAGTTATAAAATGGTAACCAAAAATCTATTTTTTTTCTTTTGTGGTCATTAATTGGCTAAAAGTGGTAGCTTTTAAAATTGACATAATTGCATCTTTAGTCCTCAACATGTATATATTGTGTTAGTTTAGTTTAGATTCTAAAAATCTAACCTTCAACATTTACACATTGTGTAATTTAGTTTTTTTTTTTTTTTTTGCCGTTTTGCTTTTCTTTATTGCCCTTTCACCTAAAAAGCTAAAAAAAATGTATTTATCAGCTAAATTTTATTGAAAATATACAAAAAAATAGAAACACCAAAAAATATACGATAATAATTTTCATATTTTCTCATTCTTTTAAAATTAAACCTCAATGTCATGAAGAAAAGCAAGACTGGAAAAGAGAGAGAGAGGGAGGGAGGGAGAGCGAGAGAACAAATTGAGTGACCAAAAAAAAAAATTAATAATAGTAGGGTGATAATTTTGTAACTTTTCATATTTGGGTGACTACTATTGTAGTTTACCAATTTTTAATATTTTAAATACATCAATTTTTCTACTTTCCTAGTGTTATTGACAAAATATTTATTTGACTCGGATCTCTATTTAATGTATGGAATAAGCTTCTTTCATCCATCATCATGCACATGCTCTCTTTATTTTGTACCAATCTTCTTTAGAATGATTCATACACTTGACAATAGTTGTGGACTTAAAGGAAATGATGACATATTCAAATATTTGAGGGGCATTTGTTTTGTAATTATGATAATAAATATTAAGGATTCAAATATTTTTAAGGCAACGGATAATATTTAGATATCTGCTTCACTTTTAAAATATTTTATTTGCAAATTAAGATATTCATCTAAAGGCAAATAATTTGTATTGAGATAGTAAAAATATTTAGAATAATTAAAATATTATTTAAATTATTATTTGAATTGAAATAACATTATTTTTCCTTATTTAAATAATTTGAAATTCAACTTATCAAAATTTATCACTTAAAAAATTTACCAATTATAAATTTCGATTGGTTAAATTATAAAACATGTATCGACTCGATTTTCAGTGATACTAGAAAATGCGATTTCGAAATCTCATTTTTGTAAACCAAGTCTGTAAATATTAAATATTAATATTTATGGAGATAATATAAAAATATATTAAAGGTTGGTCCAACAATTAGTTAATTAAGTCTAGGGAGTAAACTATAAAAGTCCAATCGCTAAAGGTTTTTAATTGGCCAAAGATTTAGGGACCCAGGTAACAATTAACCGTAGGTATAAAATGGTAATTAAACCATTTTTAAATGTTAGATAGTGGATGATGTTGATGAAATCCACTAACTTGTATTAAAATAAGTTTAAGTTAAATAAACCATGATTTTGTTAATTAATTTAGCTTAATTAAATCTTAATTAAATTATATATACTAAGTTAGTGGAAAATCATGTAAAAGCCATTTATTCATCTTCATCTCCTTGCCGTAACTTGAAGAAGAAAAACCTAGGAAAAATGTTGAATCATTCGTCCATGATTTGGCAAGTTAATTCAAGTCTTTTCCTGTGATTTTTATAAATTTAAAGTCATGAGAACTTGAATTAACTAGCCCATGTACCAATTTGTAAATCTATTAAAGTTTTTGAAAGTTGTCATTGTTGATTTCTTAAAGAATTTGACTTGACATAATAGATTTTAAGCTTAGATTATGAAAAGGACTAGATTGTAAAGTTAATTTATCTTAATTGTTAACTTTGTTACATTAGGGACCAAATTGAATAAATGCAAAACATGTCATGAAATTATATTAGAAATAGAAATTATATGGTCCTTAATGAAAGTATGTGAAATTTGATTTTAATCCGAAGCTAGAAATTGAAAGCTATGCTTATCTCGAGTTTAGAGACTGAATTGAATAAAATGCAAAATTTTAGGAGTATCAAAAAAAGAGTTTGTATAGATTCATTCATTTCATGGCATATTATGAAAATGTTTAGTATTGATTGATAGTATAAAATAATGCTATATATCAAAATCGGATCAAAGTGGAGTTAACCGAGAAAAAAAACTAAAATTGATGATTAGTCCTTGAAGAATCAACTTGTTTGATGTTTTGATAAGGTAAGTTCATATGGAACTTACTATTTCACTTTGTATTATATGTGAATGGTTGTTTTTAATTTAATACATGAATATTTGTATATAATTAAAATATCATGGAATTTGGTAGAACTAGCTAATGGTGGACTGAATTGGAATATTGTGTAATGTTGGTTATTATGTAATAATACAGGGTATAAATGTGTAAACATTGATGATTATATGATATGGGAACATTATATGTGACCACTTTACGGGGTATGTTATATATATGTAAATGATTACAGGGTTGATATTTAAATATGTGGAAACTTGATGCTTGTGAGAACTTAGTAAATGTTAGGATACGATTGGCATGCCAATAAGTTCTTGTGCGTGCTTGTACGAGATATATTACAAATGTTAATTAGATCCAACATTCGTTATAAATTCTTAGATATTATGTGACATAGGTTTAGCTCAGACGAGTGCCCTAATATGTCATGATATACGTTTAGCCTGAATGGGTAACCTGATATATATACTTAGCTCGAATGAGAAACTAGTGTGGTGTAATTACTCGAGTATCTGAATTTGTTTACTAGGGTTCATTGGGTGAAACAGGTTAAATGAAATAGAGAATTTGAAATGTGATGACATGAAACTAGGTATCCAAATTGAAAAGCCATTGAATGGATTGATTTGTAAATTATATAAATTTTTATGATTGGAGATAGTATCAATGATTGATTTGAATTTTATATACTTTTTAATATCTTATGATGGTTGATTAAATGTACTTTTGAGATAAGTTACATAAAAGTGACATGAATTGGCATGTTAGTGCTTGTGGTATTAAATGATTTTGAATATAATTCAATGCTCACATTGTTGGTGTTTTGATTTCAATGTCCAGCCAAAGTTATGTTGTAACACCCCTTACCCGAGTTCTCCGTCGGAACTGGGCATGAGGCATTACCGAACTTGACTTGCTTGATCATTCCACTTTAGGCTATAAAAATATTCTCCAATTTAAAACTTTTCATTCACCATCATACCATCCCTATCATGGGTCAACAAGACCCTTTACACCCGCTCAGGATATTACGGGACCAAACTGAAACTTTACGAACACTTAGAATATTTTCACCTAAACAGGGGCCACACGCCGGTGTTGGTCTAGGGACACGCCCGCGTCCCCTAAGACATGCCCCTGTCTTCCACCTGTGGTCGACACTGACTAATTTCGAACGGCCTGGACATGTCCGTGGCCCTGGCACGTGTGCCAAACTTGGCATTCTAACTCATTCACACGGCCTATCCATACGCTATAACACCCTAAACCCGGCCTAAACACCACGACCGGATCTGGCATGTCACTTGAAAGGAATTTTATAAAATATCGCGAACTTCAGAAAAGTTTAAGTTATTTTTAAAACACCAAGTTTAGTGGTTCAATTGAGAACTCGTTATTTATTTAAGGAAAAACTTAATTAGCCAAATCCTTGTGTTTAGGTGACATTTGAAAACACATATTATTACATCTGATCAAGCTAGAGGGTTGTTGTAAGAAGAATCCGCTTGTAAACTCGTTGTTTAAGTTGCATGAAAAACTTTATTTGCATTTTGTAAAAACATCATATCAATTATCTTGTATTTAAAGCGTCTAAAACTTAAAACTAAAATTTTAAATCAAATTAATAGTGGCCTTACTACAACATAGAATCCCAAAAATAATTTAAAGATAATTATAGTTCTATTTAAGAAGAAAGAAAATCGTGTATGGCAACCACGTAGTCCTCTCTGGCCTGGTCCACTACAATATGTACTACCTGCAAAACGTTAAGCAAAGAGGGTGAGTCAAAAGACTCAGTGTGCAATTTCCAAACACCAGCATTGGGCCCAAGCCCATTCATTAACCATCTGGGCCTTAGTCCCTTTTTCATAATCACACTGGGTGAAGCCCATTCGAAATCGGATTGGGCGTTAGCCCTACAGTACAGAATAGCAGATAACATATACAAAATGATGCAAAAACCCAACCCAACCTAAATTTCCATCCGTTACACACCACCCGTTCCTGCCAATCACACCAGTGGAGATTTCTACAATCGACCCTCACCGCTACACACCATCGATGGCAGTCATGTTGTAGTGAGCTGCTCATCGCCAAAATATGTGGCATAACCACCAAAATAATGTAACAATGTCACCAAAATATGTGGTAGATCCATCGAAATAATGTGACAAAGTAACCAAAATTTGTGGCAAAGCCACCGAAATACACTGCCCCTTTCATCAATATCATATTCCCCCTCATGTCCATGCAACATACGATCATAGTAATGTAAATGCAACATTTAATAGCATACTCAAGATATTCAGGGTATATGCATATTCATGTAACGATAACACTTATCAAGTATATTCAGAGAATGAACGCACCTGGTGTTATGATTTTTACCTTTTATGGGTACACAATGACTGTTACTACATTTCCAGCTTTCCAAACAACATACATATATATATTAATAACATACAAAGAAGGAGTGGGAATTACACACCTGTAAACACGAAGAACTACAATATCAATCTCGTTAACACCTTCACTCGCAGGGATCACAGCGATCTGCTTATCCCGCTCCGAAGCTGGCCAACAACCCTGTGGAAAGTCTCGAATGGCAGACACCGCACATTTTTTGAACTTAGGGTTAGGGACTACAAGTCCAACCCCCCTTTGCTTGGCTGGTACTCGAATCCATAAAAAATATCTTGGTCAGAAGACCGGGTTAAGGTATTGAAGAATATGAAAATGAGAATCTATGCCCAGAACGAAGGAGTTCTTACCTAAATAGACAAAAATCGGAGGCTACTAGACTTGGATTAAGGAATTGCTGAAGTCCCTACACATTCACCAAATTAGAATCGGTTCTCCAATAACAGATATATTCAAAGAAGTGGCCTTCCGACCAATCAAGCGAATAGAGACCCCTTATGGCCTATTCGGCCAACAACACTTACCAACGTCCTCTCGAAAGCAACCCACACAAAGAAAAGATGATGGATGCACACCCCTCCACCACGACCAATGCCCAAGATACAAGTCAGAACCTTCGATTAACCAACCAAAGAGAAAAAGAAGAGAAAGCGAGAAAAAAAGCGAAGAAAATCCCTTACCGATGCAAGAGTATACCGATTGAGGAGTCTATGTTTGGCTTTCAGCAAAGTCAACTGGAAGAGTGCTAACTCTTGACGCAAAAAAGGGTTCGGCCTTTAGGAGAAATAGAGAAGAAGTATGAAACAAATAGATGCTTCAGTTTTGAAGAAGAACTCGTGACCAATGGTGACAAGAAGATAAACACTAGGTTCAGTTGAAGTGAAAGAAAGATGAGGGATAGGTTTTGGCAATGAAGAAACAAGTGGAGAAGATATGGAGCAAGAAAGGGAGAAAAGAAACAAAGGAGTGCTGAGAAGAGAAACAAAAAAGAGAATGGGAGCTTAAGAGAATTCGGCAAAGGAATGGGAGCTTGAGAAGTGAAACAAATGAAAGAAGAAAGAAATAATAGAAGGGGAAAAAAGTGCCCAAAAAGGTTTCGGCTTTACCAATGAGGAGATGAACAAATAATAACCTTAGGAGTTTTCGGCAAACAGAGAATGAAAATAGGTTGAAAAGAATAGCACACCAAAAGCCGAAAGGAGAAATTCTCAACACAAAACACACACCAAAATTTCGGTACCTAAACCCCTCCACCAAAACCGAATGCCTACACCCACCAAAAGACCCCATATGACCGAATCCCCCCTAACACTACTCAAAAATTTGACCAACTCCCTTCTCACCTCAATCCTCTTGTTTCCTTTTTGATTCTCTACTTAATCCCCTCCTTTTCCACTCATTCAAATCGATTTGAATAATTCAACTCCCTAAATGCCTCTCCACCACTTATTTAAAATGTTTCAATTAGTCTACTCCCACTCTTCAAGGTCCCTAGCTGAATCCATCACCTCTCATCCTGACACCAAAATAAACACTAAAAAGGCATACTATGTGACTCAAACCTGCTCCCTCACTGCTCCCCTGTGGCATCACTTACCTGCATGCTAAGTGGCGTCTCCTTGCCACTTTGCCACTCCTTTTCTTCTGTCAATAAACACAAGCAATCATCCTTAAAGCCTGACCCAACTAGCTCTCCTCTAAAGTGCCCAAAATTTGAAATTTCACCAAGGCCTCGGCTTAACCCCGAGCCTTCCTAGGGACCCCCAAACACAACAAATTAACAAATAAAGCATACCAAACACACTAAAACATAACAGATGCAAAGCCCCTAATTCTCGGATGTTACAATTCTACCCCCTTAAAGAAATTTCGGCCGCAAAATTTACCTGGTCAAAAGAGATGAGGGTATTACTATCACATAACATCGTCTGGCTCCCATGTCGCCTCTTCCACACCGTGATTTCGCCACAAGACTTTGACCAACAAGACTGATTTCCTTCTCAGCACCTTAACGTCTCGATCTAAGATCTACACTGGTTCCTCCTCAAAGGACAGGTCCAGTCTTACTTCAATCTCCTCCATCGGCACAATGTGAGACTGATCAGAATGGTAACACCTCAACATCGAGACATGGAGCACATCATGTATCTGCTTCAATTTTGTAGACAACTCAAATTGATATGCCACTGGTCCCACATATTTCAATACCCGAAAAGGCCCGATAAACCTGGGACTTAGCTGGCCCTTCCATCCAAACCTCATTACCTTCTTCCACGGTGAAACTTTTAAGAAGACTTGATCACCCACTGCAAATGCTATATCTTTATGCTTCAAATCAGCATAGGATTTCTGCCTGTCGGACGCTTTCTTCAACCAAGTTCGAATCAATTTAACTTTCTCTCTATCTTCTGAAATCAAATCTGGACCCAACATCTGACGCTCACCCAATTCTGTCCAGTAAGTAGGAGTACGACACCTCCGTCCATACAACGCTTCATAGGGCACCATCTAAAAACTAGACTGGTAGCTGTTGTTGTTTGTGAACTCTGCCAATGGTAAAAACTCTTCCCAACTACCCCTGAAATCAATGACACAACCACTCAACATATCCTCCAAGATCTGAATTACCCTCTCAAACTGACCATCAGTCTATGGATGAAAAGCTGTGCTGAAGTCTAGTCTTGTACCCAATGCCTGATGCAGCACCTTTCAAAAACGCGACGTGAACTTTGGGTCCTTATCCGATATGATCGACACTGGTACCCCATGCAACCTCACAATCTCTGCCACATACAGCTTAGCCAGCTTCTGCAGAGAATAGTCAACATGAACAGGTATGAAATGGGCAAACTTTCTTAACCGATCCACAATCACCCATACCTAATCTTTCTTTGTAGGCATAAGAGGTAGCCCACTAACAAAGTCCATCGTGATTCTCTCCTATTTCCACTATGGAATCTTCACCGGTTGTAACAACCCCGAAAGCAACTGATGTTCCACTTTCACTTGCTGACACGTCAAGCATTTACCCACAAATTCGGTAATTTCCTGCTTCAATCTAGGCCACCAAACTATTCACGCAGATCTCGATACATCTTATTCCCTCCAGATGCATAGCGTAAGGGCTACTATGCGCCTCCTGAAAAATCATCTGTCTCAACTCCATATCTTTTGGTATACAGACCCTTTTACGGAAACACAAAACCCCATCACTGTTCAAATTATAATCCTCTACCCCACTATTCTATACTTACAGAAGTCGAGCACTCAAGACATCATCCGTCAACTGCTTCTCTTTAATCTGAGTTATCCATGTCGGCTTTACCTGAAGTTCAGCTAACAAACTCCCATCATCATATAGGCTGAGATGGGCAAACATCGCCCTCAGATCCGATACTACCTTCCGACTTAACGCATCTGCCACCACGTTAGCTTTACGGATGGTATTCGATCGAGCAGTCATAATCCTTCAATAGCTCAATTCACCTCCGTTGTCTTAAATTTAACTCCTTTTCAGTAAGGAGATATTTCAAACTCTTGTGATCGGTATAGATAACGGACTTCTCCCCATACAGGTAATGTCTCCAGATCTTCAGAGTGAACACTATTACAGCCAACTCCAGATCATGCGTGGGATAGTTTATCTCATGCGGTCTTAACTGTCGAGACGCATACGCAACTACCTTCTCGTTTTGCATTAACACGCACCCTAACCCCGTGTGTGAAGCATCACAATAAACTACGAACTCTTTCTAGCCTCAGGCTGAATCAAAACCATAGCCTCTATTAAGATCTTCTTCAGCTTCTCAAAGCTTTCCTGCTGCTTGTCAGTCCAAACAAATGGTACCCCTTTTCGCAACAACTTAGTTAAGGGTACCGCAATTAAGGAGAATCCCTCAACAAACCTTCTGTAGTACCCAGCTAACCCAAGAAAACTTTAAATCTCTGCCACAGACTTAGGCAATTTTCAGTCCAACACAGCTTCAATCTTCCAGGGATCAACCCTACTCCCCTCTGCAGATACAACATGACCCAAGAAGGTAACTTCTTTCAACCAAAATTCACATTTACTGAATTTGGCGTACAATAGCTTCTCCCTCAAAATCTGTAAAACCACACGAAGATGCGAATCGTGCTCCTCTTCCATATTAGAATATACCAGGATGTCGTCTATGAACACCACAACAAACCGGTCCAGATAGGGTTGGAATATCCTCTTCATCATATCCATAAACGCAGTTGGCACATTCGTTAACCCAAACGACATCACTAAAAACTTATAGTGACTATAACAAGTTTGAAACACCGTCTTATGAATATCCGCTTTCTTGACCTTGAGTTGATGATATCCTGACCTCAAATCTATCTTTGAAAAGACCGAAGCCCCTTTGAGCTGATCAAACAGATTATCCATCCTCGGCAGCGGGTACTTATTCTTAATCGTCAACTTATTCAACTGGCGGTAGTCAATGCACATACGCATCGACCTGTCCTTCTTCTTCACAAACAGCACCGACGCTCCCCATAGAGACACACTTGGTCTGATAAAACCACGATCCAACAGCTCTTATATCTGGGCTTTAAGTTCCATCAACTTCTTCGGCACTATCCAATAAGGGGCGATGGACACCAGAGCTGTACCCGAAAGTAGCTCAATTCCAAACTCCACTTCACGATTCAGAGGTAACCCTAGAAGCTCTTCAGGAAAGACATCCATGAATTCCCTTACTATTCTAACCTTATTAACAGTCACTTCCCTTGCATCCAATGCACTGATAAAAGTTAGGAATACCCTGCACCCTTTCCGAACCATCTTAACAGCCCTTAATGCGGAAACCACGTTAGACAAATAATTCCTTCTTTCCCCTATTACAACCACCTCTTCGCCCTCTGAGGTACTCAACACCATTCGCTTATCCGCGTAATCCAATTTAGCACGATGTTTAACCAACCAATCCATACCTAAGATGAGATCAAACTCCCCGAATGGTAATTCCATCAAGTCAGCCGAAAACAAAACTCATTGAATTTCTAAAGGCACATCCCTAAATAATTTATTCACTACCATGGATTGTCCTGAAGGGCTAACCACAGTAATCTCTCTAGCAGCTATTTTAGATTCTATACTTAAAGTCTCAGATACAGTACAGGAAACATAAGAGTGGGTTGATCCAATATCAATCAAAACAAGAAATGGCTTATCAGCTATAAGAAATGTACCGGTTATGACGTCCGGTGCATCGCCATCCTCTCACCGACGAGTCATGATAGATTAGACTTGGTACGTCTAGCTTCAGACATCGACACCCTTGCCTAGTGTTCCATAACCCCGACCAAAATCGTTTCCCCTTCCAACCGGACCACGACCTCTCGGCAGATGCTACCAACTATACTTGAAATGAGTAAAACCCTGACCTAATGGCCGCACCTTATCCAACTCCTATGGACAATCTCTGATCATATGATCCTTAGACCCACAGTTAAAACATCCCCTAGTTCTTTTCCAACATTCCCCCAGATGCATCTTCCAACACTGAGCTCATGGACGTAACTGACCCACCGCGATAGGTGCCAAAATTCTAGTTGGCCCAACAAACCTATGCCTTTCCTGAAAACCCCCAAATGATCCCGACGACCCAAAACTTCTCTTACTTTTACCTCGATCTTTATCCCTATTCTGTCTCTTAGTCCACTTTACTTCCTCGGCTATTTTAGCTTTTTCGACTAATACAGCAAAGTCCATCTCCCACTGCGAAACTATCAATACCCTCAACTCATCCCGCAGCCCATCTTCAAATCGAACGCAGTGCTCATAGTCAGTCGCCACTATACTTCGGGCGTAATGGCACAGGCGTAAAAATTTTGCCTCATACTCAGCTACGGATTTGCCCCATTGTACTAAATTTAAGAATGATTTCCTGTGAGCATCTACATAACTGGCCCCAACGTACTTCCCTTGAAATGTCGTCTTAAAGAAATCCCAGTCAATTCGATCCGCTGGAGTACCCTCTCTTATTGTGAGCCACCACTGATATGCCTCATCCCGAAGAAGAGATACCACTCCTTTTAGGTTTTCCTCTGCCATGCAGTCTAGATCATCCATAATCCTCTTGACTGCCTCTAGCCAATATTCAGCTACATTTGGGGCCACTC
Organism: Gossypium rotundifolium; assembly: GCA_025506655.1. NCBI lineage: Eukaryota > Viridiplantae > Streptophyta > Magnoliopsida > Malvales > Malvaceae > Gossypium > Gossypium rotundifolium. Next base: position 139,360,041 of record CP106722.1, read on the forward strand.
CAGAGATACCCCTAAATATTTCAACTCCGTTTGCTCGAAGTCGCTTAGGAATTGATTTTCGAGATACTGTCCTAGTGCTTGCCCCAGCAACTCTCTCCAACACACGCAGCATTGCTTGAGACAGGGCATCATCCCCACCAGTTCTATCTTGCGATCTCGCTTCTGCCACAGGTGATGCTGGCGCTTCACCTTCAGGCTCATGCCTTGTTTTCGAGAACTCACCTCAACACCCCAAATTTCTACCACGGCCTGTGCAACACGCCCACACGCCTCGCACTCATGTTCACTGCTTCGCCTTAGTCTATTTTACAAATTTTATGCATTAGCTTTTCTTTCCACTGTTGATCAATGAGTAGTTTTATGAGAATAGAGTTTTAAGTAGTTTTCCGTAAAACATACATATAGCTATAGGTTTTCATCGCTAGAGTAGGGTTTCTTAATTTTAACATCCATAGCAATATATTCACATAATATTTTCACCTAACAATCATAAGACTTACCTTGCAAACTTGGACTGGAGACTCAGGTGCCATACTTCCAGAAAACGTGTGCATATGTATCTTCTGTCTAAACCATCTTTTGGAAAACATTTTGAACCCAAAACCCATGGCTGAGCTTTTAAAACCACACTCTGATACCAAATTGTAACACCCCAAACTCAGCCCAAACACCACGACCAAATCTAGCATGTCACTTGAAAGGAATTTTATAAAATATCACAAACTTTAGAAAAGTTTAAGTTATTTTTAAAACACCAAGTTTAGTGGTTCAATTGAGAACTCATTATTTATTTAAGGAAAAACTTAATTAGCCAAATCCTTGTGTTTAGGTGACATTTGAAAACACATATTATTACATCTGATCAAGCTAGAGGGTTGTTGTAAGAAGAATCCGCTTGTAAACTCATTGTTTAAGTTGCATGAAAAGCTTTATTTGCATTATATCAATTGTCTTGTATTTAAAGCATCTAAAACTTAAAACCGAAATTTCAAATCAAATTAATAGTGGCCTTATTACAACATAGAATCCCAAAAACATTTTAAAGATAATTAAAGTTCTATTTAAAAAAAGAAAACCGTGCATGGCCACCACGTAGTCCTCTCCGGCCTGGTCCACTGCAATATGTACTACCTACAAAACGTTAAGCAAAGAGGGTAAGTCAAAAGACTCAGTGTGCAATTTCCAAACACCAGCATTGGGCCCAAGCCCATTCATTAACCATATGGGCCTTAGCCCCTTTTTCATAATCATATTGGGTGAAGCCCATTCAAAATCGGATTGGGCCTTAGCCCTAAAGTATAGAATAGTAGATAAAATATGCAAATGATGCAAAAACCCAACCCAACCTAAATTTCCATCCGCTACACACCACCCGTTCCTACCAATCACACCAGTGGGGATTTCTACAATCGACCCTCACCGCTATATACCATCGATGGTAGTCATGCTGCAGTCAGCTACTCATCGAAGAAATATATGGTATAGCCATCGAAATAATGTGACAACGTCACCAAAATATGTGGCAGAGCCACCGAGATAATGTGACAAAGTCATCAAAATATGTGGCAAAGCCACCAAAATACACTTCCCATTTCATCAATATCATATCCCCCCATGTCTATGCAACATACGATCATAGTAATGTAAATGCAACATTTAATGGCATACTCAAGATATTCAGGGTATATACATATTCATGTAACGATAACACTTATCAAGTATATTCAGAGAATGAACGCACCTGGTGTTACGATTTTTACCCTTTATGGGTACACAATGACTGTTACTACATTTCCAACTTTCCAAACAACATACATATATATTAATAACGTACAAAGAAGGTGTCGGAATTACACACCTGTAAACACGAAGAACTACACTATCAATATCGTTAACACCTTTACTCACAGGGATCACAACGATCTGCTTATCCCGCTCCGAAGCCAGCCCACAACCCGATGGAAAGTCTCGAATGGCAGACATCGACGTTTTTTGAACTTAAAGGTAGGGACTACAAGTCCAACCCCCCACTTTGCTTGGCTGGTACTCAAATCCATGAAGAAGATCTTGGTCAGAAAACTGGGTTAAGGTATTGAAGAATATGAAAATGAGAATCTATGCCCAAAACGAAGGAGTTCTTACCTAAATCGACAGAAATCGGAGGCTACTAGACTTAGATTAAGGAATCGTTGAAGTCCCTACACATTCACCAAATTAGAATCGGTTATCCAATAATAGATAGATTCAAAGAAGTGGCCTTCCAACCAATCAAGTGAATAGAGACCCCTTATGGCCTATTCGGCCTACAACACTTACCAACGTCCTCTCGAAAGCAACCCACACAAAGAAAAGATGATGGATGCACACCCCTCCACCACGACCAATGCCCAAGTTACAAGTCAGAACCTTCGATTAACCAACCAAAGAGAAAAAGAAGAGAAAGTAAGAAGAAAAGCAAAAAAATCCCTTATCGATGCAAGAGTATACCGATTGAGGAGTCTATGTTCGACTTTCAACAAAGTCGACTGGAAGAGTGCTAACTCTTGACTCAAAAAGGGGTTCGGCCTTTAGGAGAAATAGAGAAAAAGTATGAAACAAATAGATGCTTCATCTTTGAAGAAGAACTCGTGACAAATGGTGACAAGAAGATGAACACTAGGTTCGGTTGAAGTGAAACAAAGATGAGGGATAGGTTTTGACAATGAAGAAATAAATGGAGAAGATATCGAGCAAGAAAAGAGAAAAGAAACAAATGAGTGCTACTGCTTTGAGTAGATGAGAAGAGAAACATAAAGGAGAATAGGGGCTTAAGATAATTCGACAAAGGAATGTGAGCTTGAGAAGTGAAACAAATGAGAGAAGAAAGAAAAGAATAGAAGGGAAAAAGTGCCTAAAAAGGTTTTGGCTTTACCAATGAGGAGATGAACAAATAATAACCTTAGGAGTTTTCGGCAAATAGAGAAATAAAATGGGTTGAAAAGAACAGCACACCAAAAGCCGAAAGGAGAAATTCTCAACACAAAACACACATCAAAATTTCTGTACCTAAACCCCTCCACCAAAATCGAATGCCTACACCCACTAAAAGACCCCATATGACCGAATCCCCCCTAACACTACTGAAAAATTTGGCCAACTCCCTTCTCACCTCAATCCCTATGTTTCCTCCTTGATTCTCTCCTTAATCCCGCCCTTTCCACTCATTCAAATCGGTTTGAATAATTCAACTCCCCAAAAGCCTCTCTACCACTTATTTAAAATGTTTGAATTAGTCCACTCCCACTCTTCAAGGTCCCTAGCTGAGTCCATCACCTCTCATCCTGACGCCAAAATAAACACCAAAAAGGCAGACCATGCGACTCGAACCTGCTCCCTCACTGCTCCCCTGTGGCGTCACTTAACTGCATCCTAAGTGGCATCTCCTTACCACTTTGCCACTTCTTTTCTTGTGTCAATAAACACAAGCAATCATCCTTAAAGCCTGGCCCAACTAGCTCTCCCCCAAAGTGCCTAAAATTTGAAATTTCACCAAGGCCTCGACTTAACCCCGAGCCTTTCTAGGGACCCCCAAACACAACAAATTAACAAATAAAGCATACCAAACACACTAAAACATAACAGATGCAAAGCCCTTAATTCTCGGATGTTACACACGCCCGTGTTCAATGCCCGTGGTCGTCTCTAATTATTCCACACGGTTGGTCGCACGCTCGTGTGCTTTCACCGTGTGGAGATTCAAATTCTAAATCCTAAGTGTAGGCTTTACACGGCCTGGGCACACGCCCATGGACTGACCGTGTGTCACACACGGCCTAGACACACGCCCGTGTGCCTACCCATGTGGACAAGAACGAGGCTATTTTTCAAGCTCTTTGCATCTCTCTAGTTCACACCGCATGAATCCATTCAACATATGAATAAAAAAAATCATAATTTGCAACATGAACTTTCATGAATAACTTCAAATTTTCATAAATGATAAGGTGAGCCATCAACCATGGAAATATACAAAATAGTTATCTTAATAAGGGACCAACACACTTTTGGCCAAAACAACAAAATAATCTAACTAATCTAGCCCCTATACAAGCCATAAACAAAATCATTAAGTCTAGATATACCAAGGTGAGCTGATAGTGTAGGCGAGGCGATTATCACGCCAATGGATCGAGATGATAAAACAAGGAAAAAAAAAACGGGAGTAAGCTTTAAGCTTAGTAAGTTTACATGTAAACAATTAGCATTATAGTACGTGTTACACAATAAACAGCATTAGAAAGGGATCAGACACGTAGTCCCTACCCCTAAATACAAGAAGCGGTCAGTTTCTGTGGTCTGGGATTTGCCTCCGGTGGTTCCACACTTAGCCCACCATCAGCCTTTATTAAGGTGGTATCGCACATAGCCCACAAAAGAGGTTAGTTACGGTGGTATCACACATAGCGCACCAATTAGTAAATAGATGATGGTATCACACATAGCCCATCATAATTAAGTATTAAGGTAGTATTGCACTTAGCCCACCATCAAATATTGATATAACACATTTACATATCCATTCCATCATTCACACTAGAGTTATTTAATAACTAACACATTTTACCCACTTGAATCATACATGTTCTCAATTGTGCCATGCACTAGTTAGCAACAACAATGTATATATATAATGCATAGTTTACACATAAACTTACCTCGGTGCAAAACGTATTGAAATGCGGTTTACTCCGTAACCTTGCCTTTTACTCGATCAAGGTTAATTCTACGTTCTTCTTGATCTATAACAATAATATTCATTCATTTAGATCATTTAATGATCATAATGCATCAAAATCTACACTTAGGCAAAAATGACCATTTTGCGCTTGCACTATGGCAAAATTACGATTCTACCCTTAGGCTCGTAAATTATTTTTCGACACATTCTATCAATAAACAAGTCTAGCTAAACATTTATTTCTCTTACAACTACTCACCATTCCAACCATTTCATGCAATTATGACATAAATTCATTCTTTATATTTAAGTCCTATTTAGGTGTTTTCATGCTAACACCTTTCACAAAAGTTGTTTCTCATCTTCTTAACATTCATTTTCTTCCATAAAAACTCAGCTAGCAACATAAACTCATTCATGGAAAGTCCCTAGACTTTCAACCATATTGCAAATTGGTCCCCTCATTAGCTAGCTTAAGCTTCGGGGACTCCAAAAACACAAAAATCATCAAGAAAACTTTAAAAAATCACTTACTTGCTAGGGAATATGTTGGCTAAAATTTTGAGCTTCAAAACCCTTATTTTCTCTTCAAATTTTTGGTGGATGAAGGTGGATGAATAGTGAAAATATGATAACATCTTTATTCATCTTATTTTATTCATTTTTATCACCTAATATCTATCAAAATTTGACCAACATTAAAATATTGTCTCCCTAGATCCTCTATGGCCGGCCATCACTAGATAAATGGCCTAATTGCACTTTAAAGACCTCCAAATTACATTTTACAACTATTAGTTACCTTTACCATATAAAATAGAACTTTTGCACTTAATGCGATTTAATTCTTTTTCACAATTAAGCATGCTATCACTCAAATTAATGTACCAAAATTTTCACATAGCCTTATAATTATGCTACAACACATAAAATAACATCAAAATAATTTTCCCTGACCTCGATTTAGTGGTCCCAAAACCATTGTTCTGACTAGCCCCTAAATCGGGCTGTTACAACTCTCTCATCCTTTAGGGATTTTTGCCCTCGAAAATCTTACCGATAAAAAGGTTTGGATATTCTCTCTCATGGCTTCTTCCGGTTCCCATGTAGCTTCTTCCACATCGTGTTTTTGCCATAACACTTCTACTAAAGCTATATCTTTATTCCTCAATTGTTTCACTTCTCAAGCCATAATCTTAATCGACTCCTCCTTATATGTCATGTCCGGTCGTATCTCAATTTATGTTGGAGGGATCACATGCGAAGGATCGAAGCCATAACGCCTTAACATCGATACATGAAACACAATGTGAATTTTCTCTAACTCTACCAGTAAAGCCAATCGATATGCCACTGGCCCAATCCTCTCGGTAATCTCATAAGGCCCTATGAACCGCAGACTTAATTTCCTTTTCGACCAAATCTTAATATTTTCTTCCACAGGGACACTTTCAGAAATACTTTGTCACCCACATTAAACTTGATTTCCTTTCTTTTCAAGTCCGCATACGACTTTTATTGGTTTGAAGCAACTTTTAGACTATCCCGAATCACTTTTACTTTCTCCTCGGTCTCTTTAGCCAGATCGACCCCATGAATTTACTTCTCACTCAGCTTAGTCCAATACAAAGGAGTCTGACATTTATGACCATACAAGGCTTCTTATGGTGCCATCCATATACTCGATTAATAACTATTTTTGTAGGCAAACTCAACCAAAGGTAGGTATCTCTCCCAACTACCTTCAAATTCCAACACACAGCATCAAAGCATAACTTCAAGAACTTGAATCACTCTTTCAGACTGACCATCAGTTTGAGGATGGAATGCAGTACTTAAATTCAACCTTGTACCTAAGGCCTCTTGCAACTTCTTCCAAAACCTGAAGTAAATCTCGAATCTCTATCCGAGATAATAGATACAGGCACTCTATGTAATCTCACCACCTCCGCAATATACAACTCAGCCAACTTATCCAGTGAATAATTAACACGCACTGGTATAAAGTGAGCCGACTTCGTTAGTCTATCAATGACAACCCACACAGCATCTTTCTTTTTAGGAGTCATAGGCAACCCCGTCACAAAATCCATGGTGATCCGATCCCACTCGGGATCACTTGTTGACATATCAGACACCTTGATACAAGCTTCGAGATGTCTCTTTTCATACCCGGCCACCAATAAAATTTCTTTAGATCATTGTATATTTTCGTACTGCCCAGATGTACTGATAAATAACCACTATGTGCTTCATTTAATATCTTCCAGATCAATTCATCATTCTTAGGTACACAAATCCTATCATGAAAATCAAACAACCATCCAAACTTATCCGAAAATCTGAATCATCTTTCAATTCGCGCTTAGCTCTCTTAGCTTGCATCTCATTATCATTCTTTTGAGCATCACATATCTATTGAACAAATAGTGGCCTAGCTCTCAAATCGACTAATACAGCACCATTGTTAGACCATGCTAAGCTCGTGTTCATAGCTCTCAAAGCATACATGGATTTCCTACTCAGGGCATCAGCAACCACATTCACTTTCCCCGGATGGTAGTCGATTACTAGCTCATAATCCTTCAATAACTCAAGCCACCGCTGTTGTCATAAATTCAATTCCATTTGATCCATCAAGTACTTCAAACTCTTATGATCTGTGAAGATTCGGCACTTTTCACCATACAAATAATGTCACCAAATTTTTAGCGCGAACACAATAGCGGTGAACTCCAAGTCATGAGTCGGATAATTCCTCTCATGTGGTTTTAGCTACCTCGAGGCATAAGCAACTACCTTACCCTCTTACATCAACATACACCCAAGACCATTAAACGACGCATCACTGTAGACTACAAACTCTTTTCCCGATTCAGGTTGAACCAAAACCAGTGCCTCTGTCAACAATGTTTTCAATCTCGTAAAACTCTGTTGACATTTCTCAGTCCATTCAAACTTAACATCTTTGTGCAATAGTCTCGTTATCTGAGTAGCAATCATGGAAAATCCCTTCACAAATCGTCTATAGTACCCCGTTAAACCTGAAAAGCTTCTGACTTTTGACACGTTTCTTAGTGCTTTCCACTCCACAATAGCTGAGATCTTACTCGAGTCAACTCTAATACCATCACTCGACACGATGTGTCCTAGGAATCGACCTCTCGGAGCCAAAACTCCCTCTTACTAAATTTAGCATACAACTGCTTGTCTCTTAAAGTCTACAGAACGATTCTCAGATGCTCTACATTATCACTCTCATCCCGCGAATAAATAAATTTGTCATCGATAAAGAAAACTACAAACTTTTCTAAATACGGTCGGAAGACAAGATTCATGTAACAACCCAATTTTGACCCTAATCAGAAATAGTGATTTTGGGATCACAAATCCGAGTCGATAGAATATTTATATATTATATTTGGTGTCTATGATTCATGAGTGTGCATGTGAAAAAATTTTCGTGAATTAATTTGACCGTTTGTGTGTTTAATTTAAAAAAAAAAGGATTAAATCGCGTAAGTGGTAAAAGTAGGCATTTATTAAATTAAGTGGCTAAATTGATTTGTCTTCTTTTGTATGAGTATTTAAGTTGAAAATTTACCTTTTTGCATGTTAGTAGACAGTATTGGCTTTAATTTTATATTAAAGTGTTTTATAAACATAATTTTTTAAAGTTAAAATGTTAAGTTAAAATATATGTTAATATTATTAAAATAAAGAAACATTTTAATCATCATCATTTTCATTTCTTCTTCATCAAAACTAAAAGAATAAAGAATGAACTAAAGCTTTCAACTATTCAGCCCTTGCATGCTTAAATTGAGGTATGTAACTAGCTCGATTTTTAATAATTTTTACGTTTTTGAGATCGTTGCTTCGAATACTATCTGACCCATGTTAGAATTTCTAATTTTGATGCATATGTGATGTTTGACCATTGATGAAAGCTTGTGTTTTGTGAAGTTTGATGATTTTATATTAAAGATATGTTTTAGATTAACATGTTATATATTGAAGATATTGATTTTGAGTAAATAGGACTAAATTGTGAAATTTTTAAATTGAAGGGGTCAAAATGTGAAATAAATGGATTGTATGGACTTGTATGAACATGCTTAACATTCGGCCCTAAAGGAGTGAGTTCAAATTTTGTCTATTTTGTGTTTTGTGCAATAGGGACTAAATTGTAAAAAAATTTAAAAGTTAGGGGTAAAATGGTAATTTACATAATTATGTGTTTTTGGATTAAATTGAATGAAAATATATTTGAATGATCTTAATTTGGAATTATTTAGATCAAGAACAAAAAGAATCGGGATTGGATCGGGGAAAGGCGAAGTTGAACGAATAGCCGAAAAAACCTAATCCATTAATTTTCGAGGTAAGTTTTAATGCAATTGGGATGAATCAAACTTTATTTATAATGTATCATATTTAATTAATAGAATTAGATGTGTTTAATGTGGGTTAGCCGAATGTGAGGTTGAATGGAAGTTGGATTCAATTGAGTAAATGTATACCTATATGGTAATGATGCAAATAGATATGGGAGATATTAAAGTAGAGTATGAACATAGCCAAAGGAATTGTTAGTTACATGCTAATGTTTAGGCCGAATGTGATATAGAATTGGGTATGAAATAATAAAGTTATGTATATATATGTGCTTATATGTGAAGTTGTGGATTTGATCTTATATGTATAAGTGTACATTTAAATGAATAACAGGCTTACGAAATGCACTAAGTGTGCGAACTTATCACTGAGCACTAAGTGTGTGAAATCGGTCACATGGCACTTAGTATGCGAGCTATTAAAGTAATGGTACTAAGTGTGCGATACATTATAGAAAATTTGCACTAAGTGTGCGGAATGTCAAAGTAACGGCACTAAGTGTGCGATACGTTACTGAATCTTAGTAATAAGTGTGCAACTTTGATGCTCTGTAAAAGATGCCTACTATTAATACCATTAAGTATAGTAAAAGGATCAGGTATACAACTATATGTTATGCACGAATGGTAAAGTTTGGAGTGGTGAATGAACTAGAAATATGATATATATATATATATATCAACTTGTGTTTGATGGGAGCTTGAAATTCAAGTAGAGGTTGATAAGTAATAGATGTACATGCTGTTTATTTTATCATGTGAAGGTAGTATATGGATATATATATGCATATAACGATTGCTATGAAATCTAATTTTGTATATTTGACTATTCGGCAATGAGGTTATAATTTAATTTATTTTCTAATTCATGATAAAACTTATATGTGATGTAATTGCTTAAAACTTACTAAGCTGTGAAAGCTTACTTGTTCTTGGTTGTTTTCGCATTGTAGATCTCTTTTAAGGGTTCATATCATGCCCAGGGATCATCGTTGAAGCTCATCACACTATCGTCAATAATTTTGGTACCTCTTTTGTGAGTGAACTTTAAGTCTATGGCATGTATAGGTTAAACTACTTTTATTTTGACTCAAATGATGTATATGAATATATATATATATAAATGCCATGTGAAAATGGCTTTATTTTCTATGCTTGAGTTGGTTGAATATGTTTGAGATGTCTTATATGTTTGTGCATATTCGGTCATAGTTTAAACTTGTTTGGTATGTATGTGTTTCATGAAATTATGTAAGGGATATTATCTTTATGTTCTAATAAGAATGCCATGTGTGATTATAAGCTTAACTTGGAAGTTATTTCATATTAGGTTATGCGTAATACTTGAGTGTTTGACCGTGGTTTAAATAAGGTATATCATACTTTGTGGATAATGGATAAATTTTGCTTATATTTTTACATGCACTTACAAGACAAGATATAAATGAATAAGGTTAAACTATAGACATGTAGTTAATGAATTTGATGTATTAATGATCCAATGGAATTATTCTCACTCGTAAATATTCGGTTATGGCATTTGTCTTAGTTGGTATTAATGTTTTTTTCTTGGATTGATTATATATGCATATGTTCGGTCATAGGGTTTTAAAAATGTTAAATCATTGTTGTTTATAATTAGTTATGGTATGCATGTGACTGAATATATGTGGTCAATTGATTGGTAGAAGTTAACTATCAATAAACCTATATATATTCGGCTATGCTATTCAAAATGACCAAATGAATAGTGTTTTGCTAATTGAATGTAATTAGTTTTAATTGATGTTAATGATATCATTTGTGATATGTTTGTTAATGTTTTGATATTAGAAGGGATGTACATGTTTAATCATGAAAGTATAGATTGGTACGCATCTATTAATGAAGTAGTTTTTATAAGGTGCATTGACTTGTGGTCGGATAAGTAATGCCCATAACCCTAATCTGGCGACGGATACGGGTTAGGGATGTTACATTTGATTGGTATTAGATCTATGGTTTAGTCAGTTCTCAAACTAATGTAGCATGTGTGATTCTAGCTATACATGCCATATTTTATTATATGATAGTATGATGACTTCTAACAGTGAAATGTGTTTACTTCTTTCGCAAAGTAAATGGATCTTGATCCCAAGAGAGCTATAGCTGACGATGTCAAGAGCGTGGCACCTACTCCCGCACAAGGGACAGCACTAGATGAATCTCGACCAGCTGTGAGTAATCTTGATGAGGGGGATAAACAAGCCTTCTATAGTGTGATGAATGATTGGTTCAATTAATATATTCGGGCCAATCCGGCTGGTCAACAACCTTTAAATCTGAATACTCCCCTTGTAGTACCAGTGGTACCCCGATCGTTAATCCTGAAAGAGTAAACAAGCCTCCAGTTGATAGAATAAGAAAACACGGGGCTCAAGAGTTCAGAGCCAAAGATGATGATGATGCTGAGTGAGCTGAATTTTGGCTTGATAATACTATTCGTGTTTTCGATGAACTATCTTACACACCTGATGAGTGCCTAAAGTGCGCCATATCTTTATTACGAGATTCTGCCTACTATTGATGGAATACACTTGTATCGGTTGTTCTAAAGGAATGAGTTACCTGGGACTTCTTTCAGGCGGAGTTTCGTAAGAAATACATCAGCTAGCGATTCATAGATTCAAAACGCAAGGAATTTCTCGAGCTTAAATAGGGTCATATGACTGTATCTAAGTATAAGCGCAAGTTTGTGAGACCTAGTCGCTATGCCCGTGAGTGTGTTTCATCTGAGGCTGCTATGTGCCAGAGATTTGAAGAAGGGTTAAACGAAGATATAAAACTACTGGTTGGCATACTTGAAATAAATGAGTTCGTAGTACTTTTTGAGCGAGCTTGTAAAGCCGAAGATGTAACAGCCTGATCTAGGGCCTAGTCAGAATTGCAGTGCGCGGTCACGAGTTTGAGGTAAATTTATGAGTTTTTAAGGTTTATGCCATGTTTGCATGCTAGTGTGAAAGTTTCGTGAAGCAATTTTGTTAAATTGAGGTTGAATGGTCCATTAGGACTAAATTGCAAAAGTTGAAAAATATTAGTTTCTAGAAGATTTTTGTATGAAAAAGCTTTAGAATATTAATTAGAAGTTCTTAAATAGAAAATTTCCCAAATTATAATTTTTGGAAAAAAATGGACATGAGTTAGTAAAAGGTGAAAATTTTAAGAGAAGGGTATTTTGGTCAATTATTAATTAAATGATTAATAAGGGAAAAAGATGACAAAAATCATTCTCATCTTCTTCCCCAAGTGCCAAAAGTTGAAGGAAGCCATAGCTAGGGTTCTTCAATTTTTTCAAGCTTGCTAGTAAGTTCATCTTAGCCCCGTTTTTAATATTCTTCGTATTTTTAGAGTCCTCGTAACATGAATTAGCTATTTTTAGCTATAAGATGAGCTAAGATGCATGTTCAAGAATCTACCCATGAATGATATGCTTGTAAAATGATATTTTAAGGAAGTTTATGAGATTTTGATGTTAGATAAACATCTTTTCCTAAGTGAATTTCATGAAAAATGCTAGCGAGGACTAGTTTGTAATAGTTGTGAAATTTGCCATACATGGTAGAAATAGTGAGAATTGGTTATTGCTATAGTAGAGAAAATGAATCAGCAAAGCATAAAGTTTAAGAAAGTTGAATGAAAATCACTTTACGAGCCCAGGGGTAAAAGTGTAATTATGAGAAAGTTTAGGGGCAAAATAGTAATTTTTCCAAAGTATGAGTTAAGAGTCAATTTAGTCAATGTGAGTATTAAATGAGTTAAATTATTATTATAGATTAAGAAAAATGAAGCCCGGATCAAAATCGAGGCAAGAACAAAGTCGAGGACTAAATTGCATATCTACGTACATTTTGTACATTGAGGTAAGTTTGTATGATTTCTAAGCTTTATGATTTATATCATTGAAATGCTTAGTGTAATGTATAATAGTAACATGAAAATGTTTAATGTTATGTTAAATAAAGAAATCAATGAGATTAAGCATGAAAAAGTCCCGATTGAAGATGAATTACCTAGTATACTCGATCTACCACAATGAGAAAGTCTGTATAAGACCAAGCCAAGGCATGGCATCGGTAATCAAGCAAGTTATCATGTAAGTCCAAGACAAGTCTTGGCATTGAAGAGTTATTATGAGATGAAGACCCATGTAAGCCCAAGCCAAGGCATGGCATTGGTGAGTCTCTAAGCAAAGATGTCATGTAAGTCCAAGACAAGTCTTGGCATTGAAAAGCTAGCAAGAGATAAAGATCCCATGTAAATCCAAGCCAAAGCATGGCATTGGTGAGAACAAGGAAGATTTCATGTAAGACCAAGCCAAGGCTCGGCATTGATCAGTTCATGAGCAAAGATACCAAGTAAGACCATGCCAAGACATGGCAATGGTAAGTTCCCAAGGGAACACACGAGAAAGACTTCGTATAAGTCCATGTCAAGACATGGCCTCGACACCAAGATGAGAAATTCCATGTAAGACCGTATCTAGGAAATGGCTTTGGCATCAAGTCATATGTGGGTCAAGATCTAGTATCTTCGGTTATTCACAAAAATTCATCGGGCAAATGAGTAAAGCTCAAATGAGATAATAAGAAAGCTAAGTAAGTAAAGCTACTGTTAAGTTGGAAATGAGTATTGCCATGTTATGAATGATGAATGAAAGATTATGATTATCATGTTAAAGTATACTGATCAATGTGATCAAGTGATATATGTACCTTATTTATCTCACAAGTATGAGGCTAGTAAGTATAATGAGATATGAAAGAATCAGTATGAGTACGTAAGCTTATAGCTAAAATTTATGATACCATTGCTTATGTTAGAGGTTTATATTAATCAAGCATGTTGCTATGTTTATTATATGCAAACTTACTAAGCTAAATGCTTACGTCCTTATTTCTTTCTTTCCATGTAGTCCCACCAAGCTAATCTCGTGGATCATTATCATCAGAGCTCGGAGCACACTATCAATCACTATTTTGGTGTAGCCAAGTTGTTTATGTTAAGTATGGCATGCATAGAAAACACTTCATTTGAGTATATGTTTTAAGAAGGGCCAATGTGTAGGCTATCAAGTTTATTATTCTTTTGTATATGGCCTAGTGATTGGCCAAAGTTGACTAAGCATGTATGTTCAATGTTATCAATGAAACATATAGTATTATTATTGAAATATGTAGTAACTTGAGTTGTTAAATTGAGTATGAGATTAATCTTGATTTCAGGGTGGCAATTGATTTGGTAAATAACCTTCAAGTGCCCACACGGATAGGCACACGGGCGTGTGTCTAGGTCTTGCGTACCCTGCACCTTTATAATTGAAGTCAGGATAGGCCACGTGCAAATCCCTCGGCCGTTTGTTTATGTCATGTATGACACACGGTTAGAACATGGGCGTGTGCCCCAGGCCATGTGAATAAGTCAGTATATCAAGGTATAGCACACGGTTTACGTCCACGGGTGTGTCAAGGTCGTGTGTAATTAGTCAGTGTCGACCACGGTTGGAAGACACGGGCATGTGTTAGGGTTACACGGGTGTGTCCCAAGTCACATGGGCGTCGACCCCTGTTTTAAGGAAAACTTTTTAGTTGAGTTCTGAAAGTTTTCATATACGTGTTCAAGGCCTGGTAGGCCCATGAAAGGTATGATTTGACTAAGCAAAAGAAGTTTTTAATTTGAAACAAAATTTTATAGCTCGTAAGTATATGTTTTAAGTGAGTTTAAGCATGGTAATGTCTCGTATCCAGTCTTAGAATCGGGCTCAGGTATGGGGTGTTACATTTAGTGGTATTAGAGCTACGGTTTAGTCAGTTCTAAGACTAACGTAGTATGAGCATGAGTCTAACTATACATTCCATACGTAAGAATGTTTTTATAATGATAGTGTGATGACTCCCAACCACTTAAATTATGTTTATACATATAGAAAATGGATCCTAAAAGAGCTGAGGCGGATGATGTAGAAAGTAATGTGCCAGCTCCTACTGTAGGGACGGTGCCTGATGAGAATGAAAATAGACCCAATACGGTGAGTCAAGGAGAAGGAGAAGAGGCTAGAGAAGCCTTCCTTCATATGATGAATACATGGTACACGGAATTTGTTCGTACGAACCCGAATTTACAACCCCCTCCACCCCTGCCTATTCCTCAACCTACCCTAGTAGCCCTCAAGTAGTAGAGGTGGTAAGAGGAGACAAACCTCCAGTTGATGGGATCAGGAAACATGGGGCAGAAGAATTCTGGGCTAGAAAAGATGATGATCCGAAAAGGCCGAGTTTTGGATAGAGAATACTATTAGGGTATTTAATGAATTGTCATGCACACCTGAGGAATACATGAAGTGTGTAGTTTCTCTTTTAAGAGATACTGCCTATCAATGGTGGAACACCCTTGTGTCAGTAGTACCGAGGGAAAAGGTCACATGAGAATTTTTCCAAGAAGAGTTCAAGAAAAAGTATATTAGTCAAAGGTTTGTGGACTAGAAAAGGAAGGAATTCCTATAACTAAAGCAAGGTAAGATGTCAGTGACTGATTATGAGCGTGATTTTGTACGACTCAGCAAATACGCTCGAGAATGCGTGTCCACTGAAGCAATCATGAGTAAGAGATTTGAAGATGAACTAAATGATGATATCAAGTTGTTTGTTGCTGTCCTTGAATTAAAAGAATTTGTGGTGTTAGTGGAGAGGGCTTGTAAAGCCGAAGAGTTAGTAAATGAGAAGAAAAAAATTGAAATGGAGTCTCGTGACTCAAAAAAGAGACAGTGGAATAAGTCCTTTCACCCCTCTTCTAAGAAGTTAAGAGATTTTTCCACCCGATCGGCTACCTCCACTGGGTTTTCAAAGAAGGATAAGAGTAAGAAGTATTCGGGGAATAAAGTATAGACTACTTCAGTCGCTAGTGTGGGGAGTGTTCGATCTGATAGACCTGAATGCCCATAGTGTGGCAGAAGTCATCTTGGACAATGCCGAGCGCATGAAAATGCTTGTTTTAGATGTGGTTCCCAGGATCACTTTATAAAATATTGTCTTGAGATGACGAAAGAAGAGAGAACTCAGAACCCGAGATCTGGGGGTACGGTCAGAGGCCGACCAAAGAGGAACCTTGGAAGTGGAACAAGTGGTAGAGGTAACCCTAGAGAGCAGGCTGTGAGACTCGAGGGTAGGGCACCTGCGATGACTTATGCCATTCGCGCTCGCAAAGAGGCATCTTCTCCTGATGTTATTACGGGTACCTTTTCTCTTCATGATATTAAAGTTATTACTTTAATAGATCCCGGGTCCACACACTTTTATATTTGTATGAAATTAGTATACAATATGAATATGCCTATAGATTCTACATAATTTATGATTAAGGTGTCTAATCCTTTAGGCAAGAGTGTGTTAGTTGATGAAGTATGTAATGATTGTCCATTAATGATTAGAGGTCATTATTTTAAAGCATATCTTATGTTGCTACCATTTGATGAGTTTGACATCATTCTTGATATGGACTGGTTGACCACCCATGATGTAATAGTTAATTGTGGGAAGAAATACATTGAGATGAGATGTGAGAATGGGGACACTCTTCATATAGAATCAAATGAACAGAGTATATTACCGGTAATGATTTCTCATATGGCGGCACAGAGATATATAAGAAAAGGGTATGGAGCGTCTCTGGCTTTCGTGATGAATGCTAAAGAAACAGAGCTAAAGATTGAGTCAGTACCGTTAGTATGTGAGTATATAGATATTTTTCCCGAGCAATTACCAGGATTACCACCCGTGAGAGAGGTTGAGTTCAATATTGAGCTAGCTCTCTGTACTATACCGGTATCTATTACTCCTTACAGAATGACTCCAACATAGTTGAAAGAGCTGAAGATACAGTTGCAAGAGTTGACAGATAAAGGCTTTGCTAGGTCGAGTTGTTCTCCCTGGGGTGCTCCAGTTTTATTTGTGAAAAAGAAAGATGGCACCATGAGATTGTGCATAGATTACCTTTAGCTTAATAGAGTGACAGTGAAGAACAAGTACCCATTGCCTAAGATCGATGGTTTATTTGATCAATTGAAGGGAGCCACTGTGTTCTCCAAAATAGACTTGATATCGGGGTACTACCATTTGAGAGTAAGAGACTCAGATGTGTCGAAGACCGCTTTCTGAACGACGTATGGACATTATGAATTTTTAGTCATGCCCTTTGGATTGACCAATGCCCCGTGGTATTCATGGACTTAATGAATCGCATCTTTAGACAATACCTCGACAAGTTTGTAGTTGTTTTCATTGACGACATATTAATTTATTCCCAGGATGAGAATGATCATGTTGAGCACCTATGAATAGTTTTGCAGATTCTACGAGAAAATTAGTTGTATGCCAAGTTCAGTAAAAGTGAATTTTGGCTCAAGGAAGTGGGATTTCTGGGACATACTGTCTCGGGAGATGGAGTACGAGTGGATCCAAGTAAGATCTCGACTATAATGGATTGGAAACCACCGAGGAATATCTCTAAAATTAGAGGTTTTCTAAGCTTAGCTGACTATTATAGATGATTTGTCAAGGGGTTTTCCATGATTACAACCCCGATAACGAAATTGTTACAGAAAAATGTGAAGTTTGAGTGGACAGAACGATGCCAACAAAGTTTTGAGAAATTGAAAGCAATGGTGACAGGAGCTCTAGTTTTAGTACAACCTGAGATAGGGAAAGACTTTGTGATTTACAGCGATGCATCCTTAAACGGATTAGGTTGTGTACTTATGCAAGAAGGCAGAGTTACTGCTTATGCCTCCAGACAATTAAAGCCCCATGATTTAGAGTTGGCTGCAATAGTATTCACTTTGAAGATTTGGAGACACCATCTATATGGTGAAAGATGTTGGATTTTCACCGATCACAAAAGTCTGAAGTACTTGATGACGCAGAAAGAGTTGAATTTAAGGCAACGGAGATGGGTAGAGTTGATAAAGGACTATGAGCTAATCATTGATTACCATCTTAAAAAGGTGAATGTGGTCACCGATGCCTTGAGTAGAAAGTCCTTGTTTGCATTAAGGGCATTGAATTTGAGGATAACCTTATCTGATGATGGTTCTATTCTGGCTGAGTTAAAAGCTAGACCAATGTTCCTCCAAGAGATCACTGAAGCTCAAAAAGAATATAGTGAATTGCAAGCCAAAAGAACTCAGTGCGAGCCAGATGTTGAGTCCGATTTCTGGATTAGCTCCAATGGAAGCCTGATGTTTAAAGATAGAGTTTTTGTACCGAGAAAGGAAGAGCTTATTCAGAGAATTTTGCATGAGGCACATAACAGATGTTTATCTGTACATCGGGGTAGTACCAAAATGTATAATGACTTGAAGCAACTGTATTAGTGGCCGAGGATGAAGAAAGATATTTCAGAGTTCGTTTCAAGATGCTTGATTTGTCAGCAAGTAAATGCTGAACACCAAGTACCTTCAGGTTTGCTCCAACCAATTATGGTACCCGAGTGGAAATGGGACCGTATCACTATGGATTTTGTAACGGGATTACCATTATCATCAAGCAAGAAAGATGCTATATGAGTTATAGTTGATAGATTCACGAAGTCAGCTCATTTCCTACCTATTCGAGTTGATTACTGACTCGACAAGCCGACAAGCTTGTATGTTTCTGAAATAGTAAGGCTTCACGGAATTGATTTTGTTAGAGAAGCTAAAGAGAAAGTGAAAGTGAAACGAGAATGTTTAAAAGCTGTATCAGACAGACAAAAATCCTATTCAGACCTAAAGAGAAGAGAGATAGAGTATCAAGTCGGGGATAAAGTTTTCTTGAAAGTGTTACCATGGAGAAAAGTTCTCAAATTTAGTCGAAAAGGCAAGTTGAGTCCACGTTTTATTGAACAATATGAGATTACTGTGAAAGTTGGGCCGATAGCTTACAGATTGGCTTTGCCATCAGAGTTAGAAAAGATAAATGATGTGTTTCACGTGTCTATGTTGCGACGCTACCAATTAGACCCTTCACATGTAATTACCCCGTTAGAGATAGAGATTCATCCCGACATGACTTATAGTGAAGACCCAGTCAAGATTTTAGCTCAGGAAGTCAAGTAGCTAAGAAATAAAAGTATTGCTCTAGTGAAAGTATTGTGGCATAGGCATGGGATAGAGGAAGCTACATGGGAACCAGAAAAGAGCATGAGAAACCGGTACCCAAACCTATTTGATGGTAAGATTTTTGAGGACAAAAATCCCTAAGGGGGAGAATTGTACAGCCTGATTTAGGGCCTAGTCAGAATAGTGGTGCGAGGCCATGAATCCGAGGTAAATTTATGAGTTTTTAAGGTTTATGCCATGTTTGCATGCTAGTGTGAAAGTTTCATGATGCAATTTTGTTAAATTGAGGTTGAATGGTCTATTAGGACTAAATTGCAAAAGTTGCAAAATATGAGTTTCTAGAAGCTTTTTGTATGAAATAGCTTTAGAATATTAATTAGAAGTCCTTAAATAGCAATTTTCCCAAATTATAATTTTTAGACAAAAATGGACATGAATTAGTAAAAGGTGAAAATTTTAAGAGAAGGGTATTTTGGTCAATTATTAATTAAATGATTAATAAGGGAAAAAGATGACAAAAATCATTCTCATATTCTTCCCCAAGTGCTAAAAATTGAAGGAAGCCATAGCTAGGGTTCTTCAAATTTTTCAAGCTTGCTAGTAAGTTCATCTTAGCCCCGTTTTTAATATTCTTCGTATTTTTGGAGTCCTCGTAACATGAAATAGCTATTTTTAGCTATAAGATGAGCTAAGATGCATGTTAAAAAATCTACCCATGAATGATATGCTTGTAAAATGATATTTTAAGGAAGTTTATGAGAGTTTGATGTTAGATAAACATCTTTTCCTAAGTGAATTTCATGAAAAATGTTAGTGAGGACTAGTTTGTAATAGTTGTGAAATTTGCTGTACATGGTAGAAATAGTGAGAATTGGTTATTGCTATAGTAGATAAAATGAATCAACAAAGCATAAAGTTTAATAAAGTTGAATGAAAATCACTTTATGAGCCTAGGGGCAAAAGTGTAATTATGAGAAAGTTTAGGGGCAAAATAGTAATTTTTCCAAAGTATGAGTTAAGAGTCAATTTAGTCAATGTGAGTATTAAATGAGTTAATCAAGAAAAATGAAGCCTGGATCAAAACTGAGGCAAGAACAAAGTCGAGGACTAAATTGCATATCTACGTACATTTTGTACATTGAGGTAAGTTTGTATGATTTCTAAGCTTTATGATTTATATCATTGAAATGCTTAGTGTAATGTATAATAGTAACATGAAAATGTTTAATGTTATGTTAAATAAAGAAATCAATGAGATTAAGCATGAGAAAGTCCCGATTGAAGATGAATTACCTAGTATACTCGATCTGCCACATGAAATGAGAGAGTCCGTATAAGACCAAGCCAAGGCATGGCATCGGCAATCAAGCAAGTTATCATGTAAGTCCAAGACAAGTCTTGGCATTGAAGAGTTATTATGAGATGAAGACCCATGTAAGCCCAAGCCAAGGCATGGCATTGGTGAGTCTCTAAGCAAAGATGTCATGTAAGTCCAAGACAAGTCTTGGCATTGAAAAGCTAGCAAGAGATAAAGATCCCATGAAAATCCAAGCCAAAGCATGGCATTGGTGAGAACAAGGAATATTTCATTTAAGACCAAGCCAAGGCTCGGCATTGATCAGTTCATGAGCAAAGATACCAAGTAAGACCATGCCAAGACATGGCAATGGTAAGTTCCCAAGGGAACACACGAGAAAGACTTCGTATAAGTCCATGTCAAGACATGGCCTCGACACCAAGATGAGAAATTCCATGTAAGATCGTATCTAGGATATGGCTTTGGCATCAAGTCATATGTGGGTTGAGATCTAGTATCCTCGGTTATTCACAGAAATTCATCGGGCAAATGAGTAAAGCTCAAATGAGATAATAAGAAAGCTAAGTAAGTAAAGCTACTGTTAAGTTGGAAATGAGTATTGCCATGTTATGAATGATGAATGAAAGATTATGATTATCATGTTAAAGTATACTGATCAATGTGATCAAGTGATACATGTACCTTATTTATCTCACAAGTATGAGACTAGTAAGTATCATGAGATATGAAAGAATCAGTATGAGTAAGTAACCTTATAGCTGAAATTTATGATACCATTGTTTATGTCAGAGGTTTATATTAATCAAGCATGTTGCTATGTGTATTATATGAAAACTTAATAAACTAAATGATTATGTTCTTATTTCTTTCTTTCCATGTAGTCTCGCCAAGCTAATCTCATGGATCATCGTCATCGGAGCTCGGAGCACACTATCAATCACTATTTTGGTATAGCCAAGTTGTTTATGTTAAGTATGACATGCATAGAAAACACTTCATTTGAGTATATGTTTTAAGAAGGGCCAATGTGTAGGCTATCAAGTTTATTATTCTTTTGTATATGGCCAAGTGATTGGCCAAAGTTGACTAAGAATGTATGTTCAATGTTATCAATGAAGCATATAGTATTATTCGTGAAAGATGTAGTAACTTGAGTTGTTGAATTAAGTATGGGATTGATCTTGATTTCAGGGTGGCAATTGATTTGGTAAATAAACTTCAAGTGCCCATACGGATAGGCACATGGGCATGTGTCTAGGCTGTGCATACCCTGCACCTTTGTAACACCCCAAACCCGGTCAATACACCACGACCGAATCCGTATGTTACTGTGGAGAAATCGTGTTTTGGTGAAGATAGGTTTCGTTTAAAAGTTTGATAAAACCCTTTGGTAAATTTCATACTTGCGTAAATCTTGGGCATGATTGTTTGAAAGCGATGTTTTGTTTGAAAACTCAGAATTTCAAAAACTTAATCGGTTATGAAGTTAAAAACACGTTTATTTCATTTAGACATTCAAGTCGTTCTGATTGTTACTAGAACATTTTGATTTAGTAGAAAATCGAGTTTAAGTTAGAAAAACATTTGAGTCCCCTTTATTCCAAATCTTAGTGTGATACAGATGGTATAGTTTAAAATATCGCTTTTGTAGTTTTGAAATCGTTGTCTTTCCAAGTTTTAGCAAATCTTAACCCAATTAATTTATTAAGGCATATCAAGAACCTATTTTAAACATAAACATAGCAAAACATAATTTTAAAAGGCCATTTACAAACCAAAATAAAACCAAATAGTAATAAATAAGCTTAAGTACCAAATTTTATAAAAGTCTGAGCAAATCCTTATTTAAGCATGGCATGAGCACCTCGAGTCCATCTCGGCTCCATGTCCGCGTCTAAGTGTCACCTGAAATGTCAAAGGAGAGAGTAAGTCGCAAGACTCAGTGTGTAAATCCCCCTCCCGATAATACAACATGCTAACACACATCATAGCAAAGCAATACAATTAATGCACCCATTCCTAACCATCCATTACACCTTCTCTACCCCGTGTGGTACCAAACCACTGGTGGTGCCAAACCACTGGTGACCCAAAGTCACGATATCCATAATGTGGTGCCAAACCACTGGTGACCCGAAGTCACGAATAATCCAATGATGGGGCCAACCCATTGTGTGATACCAAATCACTAGCGACAATCCCAGTATCTCATAAGTGGGGCCAACCCACGGTGGTGTCAAACCACGTGGACGAGTCGCAATGAGGTGCCAAACCTCCGTGTCCCAAAGACACAAGTGTGATACCAAATCTTGGTGACCGCAATACAAACCGATGATGGGGCCAACCCATCGTGTGATACCAAATCACTAGCGTCAATCTCAGATAATCAATCGTGGGGCCAACCCACCGTGGTGCTAAGCCACTGGGACGACGCTGAGGTGCCAAACCTCCGGTGACCCAAAGTCACAAAATATCATTTGTGGTACCAAACCCTTGGAGGTGCCAAACCTCGGTGTCCCAAAGACACAAGTGTCCCAAAGACACGATATCATACTCCCCTCCTCTCATTTCACCCATCATCATGCCATACTCATGTAAATCATGTATATCATGCAAGTCATGCATATTATACCAACATGCCTAGTATTGCATCTCATAGCACATACCTCATAATCGTGCTAGTATATATCAATAACAAACTCATATTGAAACAGGCTTACCCGATTCCGTGTTCATACCCTATAGGTATCATATCAATCCATCAAACTGTCTCGGTTCTTAGAATCACTCTTATTAAGCAATCAGGTTTATTAACACATATTACTAAGTATAGAGTGTGTTAGTTACACACCGTATATCGCAAGCCTTAATCCCAAAGAACCCGATCTAAAACCCTCAATCCTCTTGCTCCTAAGAACAATCGGCCAACCATGGGTTAATCACTTAAACCATTCTACCATAACCATTTAAACCAAAGGGTATATCGATTAACCCTTACCTTAAACTTGATTTGGTTTTCTACCAAATTTGAACCAACAATGGTTCTTCCGACAATCACCTCACCCTAGAAAGAAAATGGTTAATCCTTTAATGACTTGACTTAACGAAGACTAAATGAATAGACTAAAAGAAACTACTCTTACCACCACTTACCGATTGCTTAACAGAGAAATAAGGCTCCTCTCAACTGTTCCCAAAATCCGGATGTCCTATAATAAAATTGGTTTACACAATAGATTAATACCTTCAACCAATAATAAAATTGGCCCTTATCTAAACCACAATATATATAAGACGAGAGAGAGGAAAATGGCCATTCGCCAAGCTCTTACCCACTACCACCGATTGAAAACAAGCACCCAACAACAACCAATATTCGCCAACAAAACACCACTAGGAGAGAAGAAAGATTCGCCTAGATGTTAACACTCCTACTTTCGGCTTTGTGTGAAAAGAAAAGAGAGTATAGATGAGAAGAAATGGGTTGATATTCGCCAGAATCGAAATGGAAAGAGAATAAATAGAGAAGCACCTTGGTTTTCTTGAAAAAGAAAAGGAAATGGAGAAGAAAGCTTTGGGAGACTTAGGCTATCAAGGTTTCAAAAGAGGAAAGAGATGGAAGTGGGATGCTAGGTTGGATTTGTTCAAATGAAGAAGAGAAGAAGAAACAAGGCAAAATTTCTAGCAACACAAGTGTTTGGGTTTTCGGCCCAAGAAGTAAAGAAAAGAGAGAAACTCTTTGAAATTTGACTTGTCTTTTGACCAAAAGAAAAGAACTTTGTTTACTACTCCCTATGAAAATGCACCAAAAATCCAAGTGGATTTCGCACTTCCCAACTCCCACACAACCAAGCCGTCCACTCCCCAAAACCTCCCCAACATTCGCCAAACACCTCAAACACTCCAAGCCACCCATTCAAAATACTTTAAATAAGTCTCCTTCCTACAATCGCTCTCCACTCACCATTCCACCATTTGACTAGGTCTAAGGCGAGTTTGAACCGCCTACAACTCCTCCCTCCATCGTCAAAATGGAACAAAATGTGGGATTTTCGCACTTGAACTCGGGACCTCACCCCTTGTCAAAGACGTCACACCCACAAGCCCTTAGTGGCCTACTCGCCACTCCACCAACTTATTTCTTATGCAACAATTCACCAAATAATATACATTAACCCCCAGCTCCTTCAGCTCCTCTCACCTAAGCCCAAAAACTAAAATTTTCCCCACCTACTCAGGCATACCCCTAGCCTACAACTAAGCCCCGAAACCACACAAACAACAACATAGCAAGCCATTAATATGCAAACAATGCCACCACAAAATAGCCCCTAACCCAGGATATTACAACCTTTATAGTTGAAGTCAAGATAGGCCACGGGCAAATCCCACGGCCGTTTGTTTAAGTCGTGTATGGCACATGGTCAAAACATGAGCGTGTGCCCCAGGCCATATGAATAAGTAGTATATCAAGGTATAGCACACGGTTTACATCCACGGGCATGTCAAGGTCGTGTGTAATTAGTCAGTGTCGACCACAGTTGGAAGACACGGGCATGTGTTAGGGGTACACGGCGTGTCCCAAGGCACATGGGGGTGTGACCCCTGTTTTAAGAAAAAGTTTTTAGTTGAGTTTCGAAAGTCTTCAGATATCGTGTTCAAGGCCTCGTAGGCCCATGAAAGGTATGATTTGACTAAGCACGAGAAGTTTTTAATTTGGAACAAAATTTTATATCCCGTAAGTATATGTTTTAAGTGAGTTCAAGCATGGTAATGTCTCGTATCCAGTCTTAGCATCGAGCTCGAGTATGGGGTGTTACAGAAGAGTTGGGGAAAGAAAAGTGGAAAATTGAGTTTGAATGTAGAGACTTCTATAAGAGATCAGTAGATAAATTTCATCAAATGTCATCAAAGAAGTTCAAGAATGAAAGTAGCCGATCCAAAGCTAAGATAGGGATCTCTATACGAGAACAACGTCCAGTGAGTTCACGGGCTACCTCGATTGCTAGTGTTGGCAATACCTTATTGAATAAGCCTGAGTGTCAATAGTGTGGTAGACAAAATTTTGGTGAATGTTGGGGCAAGTCCAACAATAGAGCTTGCTACAAGTGTGGTTCACAGGATCATTTTATTCGGGATTACCCAGAGACAGCTGAAAAGGATAACACTCAAAGTGCAAGACCGAGCAGTACTGTAGCTAGAGGTAGACTACCTCGTAATGTATGAGGTAGGAGCAGCACTCAGAGAGGGACTTCAGATGTGGCTATGAGATTAGAGGCCCGTGTGCCAACTAGAGCTTATGCCATTCATGCCATAGAGGAGGCTTCATCTCCAGATGTCATCACCGGTATATTCACTCTCTTTGATACTAGTGTAATTACTCTGATTGATCCTGGTTCAATTCATTCTTATGTGTGTGAAACATTAGTATCCAGCAAGACTCTACATGTTGAGTCTATTGAGTTTGTGATACCGGTTTCGAACCCCCTGGGTGGGGGTGTGTTAGTTGATAGAGTGTGCAAGAATTGCCCTTTAATGATTCGAGACTCGTGTTTTTCGACTGATTTGATGTTTCTATCATTTGATGAGTTCAATATTATCCTCGGTATGGATTGGCTAATAGTGCACGATGCACTAGTGAATTGCAGATGAAAGACTATTGATTTGCGGTGTCAAAATAACAAGATAATTTGAATTGAATCTGCAGATTTGAATGGGCTACCAGCAATGATATCTTCGATGTTGGCTCGACAGTATTTGAGAAAGGGTTGCGAAGCTTACTTTGCTTATGTGATTGATAGTAAAGTAAGTGAAAAGAAGATTGAATCTGTACTAGTTGTTTATGAGTATCTGGATGTATTCCCGGAGGAATTGTCGGGATTGCCACCTGTTTGGGAAGTGGAGTTTGGGATTGAGTTAGTGCCATGGACGACTTCGATCTTAATAGCTTCATATAGAATGGCATCGACCGAATTAAAACAATTGAAAGCTCAGTTGCAAGAATTGACAGAGAGAGGTTTTGCTCGACCGAAGTTTTTCTCCTTGGGGCGCCAGTCCTATTTGTGAAAAAGAAAGACGAAACTTTGAGAATGTGTATCAATTATCGACAACTCAATAAAGTGACTATAAAGAATAAATATCCGTTGCCACGTATCGACGATTTATTTGATTAGCTTAAGGGAGATTCGGTATTATCAAAAATTGATCTGAGGTCAGGTTATTATCAGCTACAAGTTAGAGACTCGGATATACTAAAGACTACTTTTTAGACGAGATACGACCATTACGAGTTTTTAGTGATGCCGTTTGGACTCACTAATGCCCCTATTATTTTCATGGATCTGATGAATTGGGGATTCAGATCGTATCTAGATCGATTTGTGGTTGTATTCATAGATGACATTCTGATCTATTCATGTGACAAAATCGAGCATGTCGAACACTTGAGACTTGTGTTACAGATTTTGCGTGATAAGCAGTTGTACGCGAAATTCAGCAAATGTGAGTTTTGGTTGAATGAAGTTAGTTTCCTGGGGCATGTCATTTCAGCATCGGGCATTTGGGTTGACCCGAGTAAAGTTTTGGCTATACTTGATTGGAAACTTTATCAGAATGTTTCTGAAGTTCGTAGTTTTTTGGGACTTGCCGGGTACTATAGACGCTTCATGAAAGGGTTTTCTATGATTGCAGCTCAGATGAAAAAGTTTTTGCAGAAAGACATTAAATTCGAGTGGTTAGAAAGGTGCCGGAAGAGTTTTGACTAGCTAAAAACTTTGTTAATGGAAGCTCCAGTGCTTGTTCAGCCAGGATCAAGTAAAGAGTTCATTGTATTTAGCGATGCATCCTTAAATGGTTTAGGCTGTGTTTTGATGCAGGAGGGTAAAGTTGTAGCTTACGCCTCGAGACAGTTAAAGCCGCACGGAAAGAACTATCTGACTCACGATCTTGAATTGGCTGCTATAGTTTTCGCTTTGAAGATATGGCGTCACTATCTATTTGGTGAAAAATGCCATGTCTATTCGGATCACAAGAGTCTAAAGTATTTAATGACTCAAAAGGATCTGAATTTGAGACAACGACGATGGTTGGAACTGTTAAAAGCCTACGACCTTGTGATTGATTATCACCCGAGAAAGGCTAATGTGGTTGTTGATGCACTTAGCCGAAAGTCATTATTTGCTCTACGTTCAATGAATGAAAATATAGCTATGACTGATGATGGTGCGATTATTGCAGAGTTGAAAGCGAGACCGTTATTTGTTCAATAGATTTGTGAAGCTCAAAAGGTTGATAATGATTTATTAGCAAAAAGGAATCATTGTGGCTCGAGTACTAATTCAGACTTTCAGTTTGATGCTGAGGGATGCTTACGGTTTAGAAATCAAATATGTGTGCCTAAGAACCCTAAGTTGATTCGAATGATTTGTGATGAAGCTCATAATAGTAGATTGTCAATCCACCCGGGTAGTACGAAAATGTATAATGACCTGAGACAACATTACTGGTGGCATGGTATGAAACGGGATGTTTCAGACTATGTGTCGAAATGATTGACATGTCAACTAGGGAAGGCCGAGCATCATGTACCATTGGGATTACTCCAACCGATTATGATGCCTGAGTGGAAATGGGATCGAGTCACGATGGATTTCATATCTGGGTTGCCGTTGACGCCGAGTAAGAAAGACTCAATCTGGGTTATTGTTGATAGATTGACGAAATCAACCCATTTTATTCCGGTACGTACGGATTTTCGCTGGATAAGTTAGCTGAGTTGTACATATCTCAGATTGTACGATTGCACGGAGTACCTATTTCTATTATTTCGGATAGAGATCCGAGGTTTACATCGTGGTTTTGGAAGAAACTACAAGATGCTTTAGGTACCAAATTGCACTTCAGTACTACTTTTCACCCTCAATCGGATGGTCAATCCGAACGTGTTATTCAAATACTCAAGGATATTTTAAGATGTTGCGTTCTTGAGTTTGAGGGTACGTGGGAATGATACTTGCCTTTGATTGAATTTGCGTACAATAAAAGTTTTCAATCGAGTATCAAAATGGCACCTTATGAAGCTTTGTATGGTCATAAATGTCTTACACCTCTATATTGGACCGAGCTAAGTGAAAGCAAGATACACGGTGTTGATTTAATTAGAGAGACTGAGCAGAAAGTAAAAGTAATCTGAGAAAGTTTGAAAGCCGCGTCAGATCGTCAAAAGTCATATGCGGACTTGAAATGTAAAGATGTAGAATTTCAAGAGGGTGATTGAGTATTTTTTGAAAGTCTCACCGTGGAAAAAGATACTTAGATTTAGTCGTAAAAGAAAGCTGAGACCGAGATTTATTGGGTCGTACGAAGTTATTGAGCGTATTAGGCTAGTTGCGTACAGACTTATGTTGCTATCTGAGCTAGACAAGATTCACAATGTGTTTCATGTATCAATGCTTTGACGATACAGGTCCGATCCTTCTCATGTGATTAGCCCCGCAGAGATTGAGATTCAGCCTGACTTGATGTATGAGGAAGAACCGATCAGCATCTTGGCTTGTGAAGTGAAAGAGTTACGAAATAAGAAAATTTCGTTGGTTAAAGTTATGTGGCATAAGAACGGGGTTAAGGAAGCAACCTGGGAACTCAAAGATTCGATGAGAGAACGCTACCCGCATTTATTCACTGGTAAAATTTTCGGGGACGAAAATCCCTTAAGGGGGGAGAGTTGTAACAGCCCGATTTTGACCCTAATCAGAAACAGTGATTTCGGGACCACAAATCTGAGTCGATAGAATATTTATATATTATATTTGGTGTCTATGATTCATGAGTGTGTATGTGCAAAAATTTTCGTGAATTAATTTGACCGTTTGTGTGTTTAACTTAAAAAAAAAGGATTAAATCGCGTAAGTGGTAAAAGTAGCCATTTATTAAATTAAGTGGCTAAATTGATTTGTCTTCTTTTGTATGAGTATTTAAGTTGCAAATTTACCTTTTTGCATGTTAGTGGACGGTATTGGCTTTAATTTTATATTAAAGTGTTTTATAAACATAAATTTTTTAATGTTAAAATGTTAAGTTATAATATATGTTAATATTATTAAAATAAAGAAACATTTTAATCATCATCATTTTCATTTCTTCTTCACCAAAATTAAAAGAAGAAAGAAAGAACTATAGCTTTCAACTATTCAGCCATTGCATGCTTAAATTGAGGTATGTAACTAGCTCAGTTTTTAATAATTTTTATGTTTTTGAGATCGTTGCTTCGAATACTATCTGACCCATGTTAGAATTTTTAATTTTGATACATATGTGATGTTCGGCCATTGATGAAAGCTTGTGTTTTGTGAAGTTTGATGATTTGATATTAAAGATATGTTCTAGATTAACATGTTATATATTGAAGATATTGATAGTTTTGAGTAAATAGGACTAAATTATGAAATTTGTAAATTAAAGGGGTCAAAATGTGAAATAAATTGATTGTATGGACTTGTATGAACGTGCTTAACATTCGGACTTAAAGGAGTGAGTTCAAATTTTGTGTATTTTGTGTTTGTGCAATAGGGACTAAATTGTAAAAAAATCGATTATATGGACTAAAATGGTAACTTTCATAATTATGAGTTTTTGGATTAAATTGAATGAAAATTTATTTGAATGAGCTTAATTTGGAATTATTTAGATCAAGAACAAAAAGAATCGGCATTGGATCGGGGAAAGGCGAAGTTGAACGAATAGTCGGAAAACCCTAATCCGTTAATTTCTAAGGTAAGTTTTAATGCAATTGGGCTGAATCGAACTTTATTTATAATGTATCATATTTAATCAATAGAATTGGATGTGTTTAATGTGGGTTAGCCGAATGTGAGGTTGATTGGAAGTTGGATTCAATTGAGTAAATGTATACCTATATGGTAATGATGCAAATAGCTATGGGAGATATTAAAGTAGAGTATGAACATAGCCAAAGGAATTGTTAGTTACATGCTAATGTTTTGGCCGAATGTGATATAGAATTGGGTATGAAATAATAAATTTATATATATATATATATGTGCTTATATGTGAAGTTGTGGATTTGATCTTATATGTATAAGTGTATATTTAAATGAATAACAGGTTTACGAAATGCACTAAGTGTACTAACTTATCACTGAGCACTAAGTCACATGGCACTAAGTGTTCGAGCTATTAAAGTAACAGTACTAAGTGTGCGATACGTTACAGAAAATTTGCACTAAGTGTGCGGAATGTCAAAGTAACGGCACTAAGTGTGCGATACGTTACTGAATCTTAGTAATAAGTGTGCAGATTTGATGCTCTGTAAAAGATGCCTACTATTAATACAGTTAAGTATAGTAAAAGGATCGGGTATACAACTATATGTTATGCACGAATGGCAAAGTTTGGAGTGGTGAATGAACTAGAAATATGAATTATATATATCGACTTGTGTTTGATGGGAGCTTGAAATGCAAGTAGAGGTTCGGTAAGTAATAGATGTACATGCTGTTTATTTTATCATGTGAAGGTAGTATATGGATATATATTTATATATATATATGCATATAACGGTTTCTATGAAATCTACTTTTGTATATTTGACTATTCGGCAATGAGGTTATAATTGAATTTATTTACTAAATCATGATAAAACTTATATGTGATGTAATTGCTTAAAACTTACTAAGCTGTGAAAGCTTACTTGTTCTTGGTTGTTTCCACATTGTAGATCTCTTTTAGGGGTTCATATCATGCTCGGGGATCATCGTTGAAGCTCATCACACTATCATCAATATTTTTGGTACCTCTTTTGTGAGTGAACTTTAAGTCATGGCATGTATAGGCTAAACTACTTTTATTTTGACTATATATATATATATATATATAAATGCCATGCAAAAATGGCTTTATTTTCTATGCTTGAGTTGGTCGAATATGTTTGAGATGTCTTATATGTTTGTGCGTATTCGATCATAGTTTAAACTTGTTTGGTATGTATGTGTTTCATGAAATTATGTAAGGGATATTATCTTTATGTTCTAATAAGAATGCGCGCATGACTATAAGCTTAACTTGGAAGTTATTTCATATTAGGTTATGCGTAATACTTGAGTGTTTGACTTTGGTTTAAATAAGGTATATCATACTTTGTGGATAATGGATAAATTTTGCTTATATTTTTACATGCACTTACAAGACAAGATATGAGTGAATAAGGTTAAACTATAGACATGTAGTTAATGAATTTGATGTATTAATGATCCAATGGAATTATTCTCACTCGTAAATATTCGGTTATGACATTTGTCTTAGTTGGTATTTATGTTTTTTCTTGGATTGATTATATATGCATATGTTCGGTCATGGGGTTTAAAAAATGTTAAATCATTGTTGTTTATAATTAGTTATGGTATGCATGTGACTGAATATATGTGGTCAATTGATTGGTATAAGTTAACTATAGATAAACCTATATATATTCGGCTATGCTATTCAAAATGACCAAATGAATAGTGTTTTGCTAATTGAATGTAATTAGTTTTAATTGATGTTAATGATATCATTTGTGATATGTTCATTAATGTTTTGATATTAGAAGGGATGTACATGTTTAATCGTGAAAGTATATATTGGTATGCATCTATTAATGAAGTAGTTTTTATAAGGTGCATTGACTTGTGGTCGGATAAGTAATGCTCGTAACCCTAATCCGGCGACGGATACGGGTTTGGGGTGTTACAATTCATTAAGTCCATAAAGACTGCAGGGGCATTCGTTAAACCGAACGGCATGACCAGAAACTCATAATGGCCATACCTCATCCAGAATGCCGTTTTCGGCACATCTTGCTCCTTAACCCTCAACTGGTAATAACCGGACCTCAGGTCAATCTTGGAGAATATCGTAGCTCCCTTTAGTTGATCAAATAGATCATCTATCCTTGGTAAAGGGTATTTGTTCTTCACAGTCACTTTGTTGAGCTGTATGTAGTCTATACACAATCTCATCGATCCATCCTTCTTCTTTATAAAAAGCACCGGAGCACCCCATGGTGAATAGATCGGTCTTGCAAAACCCTTATCCGTTAACTCTTGCAACTGAACCTTCTATTCTTTCAAATCTAATGGTGCCATCCTATACGGAGCAACCGGAATAGGTGCCATTCCGGAACTAACACAATCCCAAACTCAACCTCTCTAACTGGAGGTAATCCGAGTAACTCTTCCGAGAATACATCCGAATACTCACATACAGCCGACACTGTTTCAATCTTTACTTCAAACTCTTGAGTATTTAACACAAAAGCGAGATAAGACTCATACCCTTTTCTCAGATATTTCTCAGCCACCATGGAAGAAATCATCACGGTAAACTATCTGACCCACCTGATTCAACCTGAATAACATCTCCATTTTCACATTTCAACAAATTTACTACCGCAGTTCACTAAAACACTATGGGTAGTCAATCAATCTATACCAAGGATCAAATCAAATTCATCAAAAGGCAACAACATAAGGTCTGCCGGAAAACAATGACCCCTAATTATCAAAGGACACTTCCTACACACCTTGTCAACTAACAAATATTTACCTAATGGGTTTGACACCTTTACCACAAATTTTGTAAACTAAAAAATCATGCTCAAACTATATGCTAATCTCATAAAAATATAAGAATGGGTAGACCCCGGATCAATCAAAGCAATAACGAATGTGTCATGAAGAGAGAAAGTACCCGTTATTACATATGGCGATGATGCCTCTTCTCTAGCGCGATAGCGTAAGTCCTTACTGGCGCCCGACCCTCTGGCCTCACAGTAGAGTCTTGTGATCCACCTCTACCACTAGTCTCACCTCTCGGGTTCTTTTGTGGCCTACCCCTAAAGGATACACTGTTTGATCTTATCTCTTGCTTCCTCTCCTTGTCATCCCTTTCAGGTCAGTTTCGGATGAAATGGTCAGGGGACCCACGCTTATAACAACTCCAATTTTCCCCAACACTCCCCAGTGTGATGTCTACCACAACTTGGGCACTCCGGTTTGGACTTTGGATTTCCTACACTTGCCATTGAAGTGGACTGAACTCTTGAACCCGAGTACGTATTGCCTCGCTCTCCGTGTGAATACCCAACTGATGTAGTCTTCCGACGGTTCACTTCCTTGGACCTCTTTGATTGAGCTTGGTAGGACTTACTCATCGACCTTTTCCTTGCATCCCAAGACTCACTCACGGCCTTCCTCTTCTCCTTACTTAATTCTTCGGCTTTATTGGCCCTATCCACCAATACCAACAAATTCTTTTAGTTCTAAAATCCCAACTAAAAGTTTGACAACCTTGTTTAGCCCATCTTCAAACCTCTTGCATAAAATGGCTTCTGTAGACATGCACTCTTGTGCGTACTAACTGAGCCTAACAAAATCGTGCTCATATTCCGCCACAGTCATTTTTCCTTGCTTTAACTCGGGAACTCCTTTCGTTTCTGGTCTACAAACCTCTAACTTATATACTTCTTTCGGAACTCTTCCAAAAATAAGCCCCACATCACTCTCTTCTTCGGAACCACTGATGTCAACATTTTCCACCAATGGTATGTCGAGTCCCTCAGTAAGGATACGACACATTTTAAGCTCTCCTCAAGGGTACAGGAGAGTTTGTCAAATACTCTCATCGAGTTCTCAAGCTACAACTTTGCCCTCTTAGGGTCATCATCTATATTAGCTCGAAAGTCCTCAGCCCCTTGCTTCGAATTTTGTCCACCGAGGGTTTAGTGGTCCTCACTAATTCTATACCTTGGAGAGTTACAGGAACTGGCTGAGGTATAGGATGGGTGGAGGAGGTTGAGCATTGGGGTTTGCTCGTACATATTCCGTGTACCAATTACTCATTATTTGGAGAAAGGCTTTCTGAGCCTCTTCTCCATGAACCCTAGTCTCGGGTCCACTCTACACAGGAGGGGTCCCTTGCGAGCCGCATTACTAGCTGTGTCATTAGCAACTGATTGATTGGGATCCATATGCTATATAAAAACAAAGTTTAGAATCATCAGAAGCCACCACACTATCATTACACGGTTATGGCATGTATAGCTAGACTCTTACACATGCTACGGTAGTCTGAGAACTGACTAAACCATAGTTCTGATACCACTAAATATAATACCCCTTACCGGGTTCTCTGCTTGAATCGAGCATGAGGCACTACCGGACTTGACTTGCTTGATCATTCCACTTTAGGCTATAAAAATATTCTCCAATTTAAAACTTTTCATTCACCATCATTCCATCCCTATCATGGGTTAAAAAGACCCTTTACACCTATTCGGGATATTGCGGGACCAAACCGAAACTTTATGAGCACTTAGAAAATTTTCACCTAAACATGAGCCATATGCCCGTGTTGGTCTAGGGACACGCGTGTGCCCCTAAGACATACCCGTCTCTTCCACTCGTGGTCGACACTGACTAATTTCACACGGCATGGACACGTCCGTGGCCCTGGCCCGTGTGCCAAACCTTGGCATTCTGACTCATTCACACGACCTATACACATGCTCATGTTTGATGCCCGTGGTCGTCTTTGATTAATCCACACGGTTGGTCGCACTCCCGTGTGCCTTTACCGTGTGGAGATTCAAATTCTAAATCCTAAGTGCAGACTTCACACAGCCTAGAAACATACCCATGGACTGACCGTGTGTCACACTCGGCCTAGACACACGCCCGTGTGCCTACCCATATGGACAAGAATGACTATTTGCCAAGCTCGTTGCACCTCTCTAGTTCACATCGCATGAATCCATTCAACATATGAATAAACAACTCATAATTTGCAACATGAACTTTCATGAATAACTTCATATTTTCATAAATGACTAGGTGAGCCATCAACCATGGCAATATACAAAATAGTTATCTTAATAAGGGGCCAACACACTTTTGGCCAAAATAACAAAATAATTTAACTAATCTAGCCCTTATACATGCCATATACAAAATCACTAAGTGATA
This sequence comes from Gossypium rotundifolium, assembly GCA_025506655.1. Classification (NCBI taxonomy): domain Eukaryota; kingdom Viridiplantae; phylum Streptophyta; class Magnoliopsida; order Malvales; family Malvaceae; genus Gossypium; species Gossypium rotundifolium. The sequence continues at coordinate 139,395,619 of CP106722.1, forward strand.
TATCGATGTGAGCTGATAGTGTAGGCGATCTTCTGCTTATTACTGTATCTCGGCTCCGCTCTGAAACTCTATAAAACAAGGGAAAAAGAAAGGGGGAGTGAGCTTTAAGCTTAGTAAGTTTCCATGTAAACAATTAGCATTATAGTATGTGCCAAACAATAAGCAGCATTACATACTAAATAAGAAGCATTCCATATTCATAATTATGCTTACTCATTTCTTCCATATCCACATCCAAACCATATCACAAGCTTAATGTACACATTTATTAGCATGCCTCCCTACACTTAGTACCACAATTTCACATAATACAACGCATCACAATATTTCAATCAACTACTCATAATCGAATTACTCGGTGGTTCCGCACTTAGCCCACCATCAGTCTTTGTTAAGGTGGTATCGCACATAGCCCACCAAAGAGGTTATTTATAGTGGTATCGCACATAGCCCATCATAATTAAGTATTAAGGTGGTATCACAGTTAGCCCACCATCAAATATTGATATAACACATTTACATATTTATTCTATCATTCACACTAGAGTTTTTCAATAACTACCACATTCTACCCACTAGAATCATGGATGTTCTTAGTTGTGCCATGCACTAGTTAGCAACAACAATGTGTGTGTATATATATAATGCATCGTTTACACAAAAACTTACCTCGGTGCAAAACGTATTGAAATGCGGTTTACTTTGTAACCTTGCCTTTTCCTTGGTCAAGGTTAATTCTGTGTTCCTCTTAATCTATAACAATAAGATTCATTCATTTAGACCATTTAATGATCATAATGCATCAAAATCTACACTTAGGCAAAAATGACCATTTTGCCCTTGCACTATGGCAAAATTATGATTCTACCTCTAGGCTCGTAAATCATTTTTGACACATTTTATCAATAAAAAGCCTAACTAAACATTTATTTCTCTCACAACTACTCACCATTCCAACCATTTCATGCATGACACAAATTCATTCTTTGCATTTAAGTCATATTTAGGTGTTTTCATGCTAACACCTTTCACAAAAGTTGTTTCTCATCTTCCTAACATTCATTTTCTTCCATAAAAACTCAGTTAACAACATAAACTCTTTCATGGAAAGTCCCTAGACTTTCAACCATATTGCAAATTGGTCCCCTCATTAGCTAGCTTAAGCTTTGGGGACTCCAAAAACACAAAAATCATCAAGAAAACTTCAAAAAATCACTTATTTGCTAAGGGATATGTTGGCTGAAAGTTTGAGCTTCAAAACCCTTATTTTCTCTTTAAATTTTTGGTGGATGAAGGTGGATGAATAGTGAAAAATGATAACATCTTTATTCATCTTATTTTATTCATTTTTATTACCTAATATCCATCAAATTTTGACCAACATTAAAATCTTGTCTCCCTAGCTCCTATATGGTCGGCCATCGCTAGATAAATAGCCTAATTGCACTTTAAAGACCTCTAAATTGCATTTTACAGCCATTAGGTACCTTAAACATATAAAATATAACTTTTTCACTTAATGCGATTTAATCCTTTTTTCACAATTAAGCATGCTATCACTCAAATTAATGTACCAAAATTTTCACACAGCCTTATAATTATGCTACAACACATAAAATAACATCAAAATAATTTTCTCGACCTCGATTTAGTGGTCCCAAAACCACTGTTTCAACTAGCCCCTAAATGGGGCTGTTACATATGCCAAATTAAGTTAGCTTAAATTGTTTAGGCAAAAGAATAATTTAAGTTGTAACAGCCCAATTTTGGGCCTAATCGAAATAGTGGTTTTGGGGCCACAAATTTGATGAGGAAAATCTTATTTTTATTATATTTTTATGGTCTACTATTTCACAAAAATATTTCATGAAAATTTCGTTCAAAAATATCAACGTTTGGGCACTCAATTTAGTCAAAAGGACTAAATTATAAATAGTGCAAAAGTTGAGTTCCACATGTTAGAAGTGTCAAATTGTTATGAAGTTTTAAATTAGAGGTCCTTAAATTTGGTTAAATTTTTGGACAAAAATGGACGTGAGATAAGTGAAATAGGATATTTTTAAGTTAAGGGCATTTTGGTCATTTAGTTATTAAAATGGATTAAAAACAAAATTAAAAGCCAATTTTTTTCCATCTTCAACCCCTTGGCTGAAGCTTGCATGGAGAAACCATGTCTAGGGTTTTTCAAGCTTCCAAGCTCAATTGTAAGTCCGTTCTAGCCCCATTTTTAATGATTCTTTCGTTTTTGAAATCCTCATAACAAGATCCATCTATTTCTACCACTAATTTAAGATATGGTTAAAGTCTAGGGTTTCTTCCCATGATGAATATGTGTGTATTTTGATGTTTAATGGTAGAAAATGCATGTTTATGGTTAGAGAAATGACTTTTACTTAGTGACTTTCGGTGAAATTGTAAAAAAGGACTAGTTTGTAAAAAGTTGTAAAATGTGTGTAAGTGTGTGAATAAATGTAAATTGTGGACTGCTATAGTTATGAAAATGGTTTTCCTAGGATTATAATATATGGAAATTGAATAAAAATCTTTTTACAAGCCTAGGGGCAAAAGTGTAAATATGATAAAGTTTAGGGGCAAAAATGTAATTTTTCCAAAATGTGAATTTAGGCTAATTTGAGTAGTAGGATGAATAAATGAGTTAAATGTGTTGTTATAGATCAAGGAAAACAAGATTCAAAATTAGAACGAGGGAAAAATAAAGAATATGACGAATAAGTCCTTTTCACCGATTGTGCTACTGAGGTAAGTTTGTATGTAAATAATGCATCATTTTTACTTAATTTTTATGTTTTGATATATTTTATGAGATGTGGCTGAATATTGAACGAAATTGACAGAGTATCGAATTGTGAGAAATTTCCCGGTTGAACTTTAGAAATAGAATAGGATACAAACGACATGTCACTAGGGAGCTATGTGAAATCTATGTGAAATTATGACTAAGTGAATCCGGGTGCTGGTCTTAAGTTCTACCAATGGTTGGGTATACTGGAATGTGTTGCGGATACCTGACAGCTTGTGTGAGCAGCACTGAGTAGTAATGAATGACTGACAGCTTGTGTGAGCAGACCTGTGAAAGTAAATAGCTCGAGAACGAGCCTCTATGTGAAAAGTGATGTGAAGTAGCTTTGGCTACAAGTGTGGCACTTATGTGCAAACTTCTAATGTATCCAATAATATTCCGATGTGTTCAACGGGAAAATGACTAAGTGTAATTGGATGTGATTATGTGATGAACAAGTGCAAGTACGTGTGTATATGTATTCATGAGCAATGTGCTCGATATGTGATCAAACTTTGGTAAGGTTGATATGGAGTAAGTGTTACAATTAAGACTTGTAAATATTTGATGATGATTAGCTATTGGCATGGCTAAGAATGGATATACTTTAGTGTTATATATGTGTAAATGAGAATTAATACAAAGAAAACATGATAGAGTAAAATTAGCAATAAAATAATTTGGACAGCAGCAGTTGTATCAATTTAAAAAATCACCAAAAATGGTGGAAATCAAATTAGAGGTTGAATAAGATATAAAATTAAATATTATTGAGTCTATTTTTGCATGAAAGAAACAGTGTAAGCGGAAGAATTTCATATTATGAGATATTTGAATTTTTGTGAGATAGGGTCAAAATGATTTCAGAATCCCCTATTCTGAATTTGGAAAATCACTAAAAATTGTATAAAAATAATTATGTTTATAATTTATATTATTAAATTTATTAATGAGTCTACCTTCAATAGAAACAAATAGGAACATCATCCATATCCCGTATGAAAAGATAATTAATTTTTAGTGAAGAAGGGTCAAAACTGTCAGATAACAGAACAAGGGAGAATTTAAAGAATAAATTGTACTTATTTGATAAACCAAAAATTCTGAAAATTTTATGGTAAGAAGATATGTGAGTCTAGTTTCAGGAAAATTAGCTGATCTTAATTTTGAGTTTCTTAGATCAAGATATAAATAATTTAGTGATTGTGACTTGAGTAGACAACTTGAGATGAACATGAGTAAATGGTGGAACTATGGGTAATTATGATTGTATTATCTTGAGAACATATTGTGAAGATTTATAAAAGCCTGTTAATAAATCACTTATTATTTACATACCTACTTACTAAGTTATAATGCGTACCCCCTTCCTTTCCTTTTTCCTATAGTGCCACAGATACAAGCTCGAGTTGGAAGTCGTCGCAGATTCTATCACACTTACAAGTTATTGATTGGTATTGTATCAACGATCTCCAAGTATTTTTAAGTATATGGCATGTATAGGGACTTTATTATGTTTATATATTATTATGAGTTGGCCTAGAATGTTGGCCTATGCTATTTGATGGTTATTGTTGTATAAGGCCATTTAATGTGGCCAATATTTGTTATGTTATAAGTCTATGATGATGCATTTCAAGGATGTGTATACTTGTGTGTGAATGGTTAAGTGTGTGTGTGTGATTATGCATAATGAATATGGTTTGTAAATGGTATGTGGATATCTTAGTGTGGATGTTTGAATGCTTAATAACACCATGTTGTGTGATGATAAATTTGTATAAATGTATAAGTGTTTTGGGGTGGCAAAGGGCTTGGTAAATAGCCTTACTTGTGGCCACAGGGGCAGCCACACAGCCATGTGCCTAGGGTGTGTGAAGTCTGTACTTAATTTTCAAAATTTGGAATGCCACACGGCCTAACACACGGGCGTGTATCTCGGATGTGTGAAGGACATGGCCTTGGACACAGGCGTATGCCCCTACTTTTCAAGAAATTTTCTAATATTTTCCAAAGTTCTTAGTTTAGTCCCAGACAACTTCCAAAGTATGTATTGGGCCTCGTAGGCTGTATTTAGGGACTCAAAGATAAAAATTTGAAAATTTTTAATTTGGATGAAATTTTATGACTCGGTTAAATATGTTTACAAGTGTATGTGTTCCAGTAATGCCTCGTACCCTATTCCGGTGTCGAATACGGGTAAGGGGTGTTACATAAATCTTGTATAATATACATATGAACTTACTAAGTATTCTATATGCTTACCTCCATTGTTTTCTCTCCCTTGTAGATTGCCACCTCGCGAAACTTACCGAGTCAAATCATCACGAAGCTCACACTATTATCGAATTGTTAGTAATATGTTTTTTTGGTCGTCAAAGTTGAGGTATGTAAATATGGATAAAGTGATATGAAATGATAATTTTCATGTTAAATGGTTTGCTTGATGTTTGTGGAAAAGGTTGAATTGTATGTAAAGCTTAGTATTTGACAAATAGTGTATGATTTAACTATAACACCCCATACCTGGCTTGGTCGCCAAGCCCAAATATTAGGATGTCACACTACCATCTCATGTCATATCCAATAAGTAAAGGCTCATTCCAACAAAGCATCCATCAGTTTGCTATTCGCATCGGTGTTAAGTCAATCATACTAGCAAATGACAAACATAAAATGTCAATATCTCGAGCATTGGGACCACTAAGCAAATTTTTCCAAAATTGTTACGTAGGTATCGATACCGCCTTTATGGTATCGATATTTCTTTTAAGTTGTATCGATACCACCCAAAAAATTGATACCAAACTAGCATACTGTTTCTTGCAAAATTTCAAAATATCAATACCTTTCGCAAGGTATCGATAATTACACCACGAGTATCGATACTTAGGCTAAGGTATCGATACCAAATCTCTATTTTGACTTCCTTCACATTTCAAAATATAGAGGTATCGATTTTAAAACCCGATTATCGATACCTTTGCTCTATACCTCAAAAATGCTGCATAAATAAGTAATTAACCCATTCCAATTTAGTTCCTAAACATCATGCAATTAACCCATTCCAATTTAGAATGGAACATAAATATTTGATATTGATTGATTATATAAATAATTGTTTAGATCAAGAATTAAACCGAAATGGAATTGATTGGAGAAAAAACTATAATTGCAAATTAGTCCCTGTAGTATCCACTTTACGTATTTTGAATAGGTAAGTTCATAAGGAACTTAGTACCTTATTCTATGCTATGTTTGAATTTTGTTTTATTTCATTTACATGTTTTGATTGAAGTAGATTTAGTGAATTTGGCATATGTGGCTTAAAATGGATTGAATTGAAAACCATGTGAATATTGGCTATTATGAAAATGTATGAAGTGCCAATATGAATGTTGAATATTTATAGGACTTGTAATGAGATATATAAACTGGTATAGGCTTTGATAATGATATAGATATGACAACGGTGTCCATGTGAACTTAGTAAAAGTTTAGGATACGTATGACATGCCATCAAGGTTATACGCATGCTTGGTCTAGCATTTGTTGTAGACTCTTAGATTATTTGTTTTGTAGGTCTAGCCCAAAATGGGGGACCTCGATATAATGTCAGTTTGTGTGAGCAATTTTATTCTAATGTCATCTTGTGTAAGCAACCCTGATATATGTCAACTTATGTGAGCAAATTATTCCCGTGTATCCAAGTCCGTTTTACTATAGTTCTTGTTGGAATATCGGGTTTGGAAAATGTAGCGGAAAATATGTTTAAGGGAAAAAAATTAGAGTTTTCAAAAATTTTCCAAAAATAAGAACTTGCTTGTGATATCTAAAGTAATAAACATTTGATCAAAATTGTACCTTTCTTATTCATCTAGGATGAAGGCTTCGACTGAGTAGTCTTCTTCACTATCCTTAAGCTCATGTTTGTCAAATGTGGGCTCGCTTTGAATCAAAAAAATTCCACAAAATTACTAGTGGGGTAATTTCATAATTTCTCTAAACTTATTGGTCAGGTTATAAATAAGAAAAATATCTCTAGAAATCTTCTAAAATAATTTCTTCAAAGAATTTTCCTTCTACAACTTTCTCTTGAATTGAAGTCTGTGAAAAATAATGATCCATAGCTTTCTTTATATAGGGAGAGTTTAGAGAGTTCAACTATGATTAAATATAATCACTTTAATATTAAATTAATATAATACTTATCAATATGGATATTAAATTCAATTTAATATTAAGATAATGACTGTAATTTTAAATTAATAAAATACTATAAATATAAGTATCAAATTGAATTAATATTAGATCTATTAAAATAATATTAATTTTAGAAGAGTTAATTTGAAAGCAAATTATCCAGTAGAATTTCACCAAGAGTGTGATTCCACAACTGCTCAACAGTTGAAGGACCACCCACCGGCCACTGGAATGTCGTCATCATCATTGTCAGCACCGTCATGTCTGGTGTTGCCATCGCAAGTTCAACACCCTCACGACACTCATAGTCTGTTTGGTTGTTGTCGGTGATGAGTCGATCGGTCTGGTCCAGCCACCAGTTGGACCACCAGTCCAATTTTACATTCCAAGCCCGATTCTACCACTTTTTTGGTCCCAATCTCAATTTTTTGTTCTTGATTCCAATTTTTGATCTCAAGTCTAATTTTCAGGTTCAATTACCTATTGGTTCAATTGTTTGACTTGAAAATTAATTTTCAAAAATATCATGTTAATTTTAATTTATTTGATTAATTTAATTTTACTTGATCAAAATTAATTGCCCTAAAAATCACTAAGATTTTCCAAATTAAATTTTAAATAAAATTATTTAATCCATTTTTCTAGTTGAATAATTCTCACGACTGCCCAATTTAATTTAACATCAAATAAACTGACTTAATTAAATTATTTTCAAATTTGTAGAATTTTCTTATGATTGAAATGCAACCCAATCGAGCTTTTGTTGAGCTAGCACAAGGACCAATCAGACATATACAATTATACTCTAATAATTGTAATTATGTCGAGAAGCATTATTCTGATAATCCACAATTTACTTAACCATGGAGTCAGTCCATAAGAAGTAACATTATTGAAAAATCCTTATCGTATACTATTTATGAAAGCAACTCATCCAACTGCTTTCTCTAATGACCTCGCCATGTGTGTGTTACCTGCCACACCCCAAAATTAGGCCTAGGAGTTTCGAGGGTAAAGTGGGAATTTTAACTCATATGTGTTCAAAATTTTGTAGCATGGAAAACCAGAAATGTCTTCATCTATGGCTTTTAGGAAATTAAATCACTTTTTGAAAATGAGTTTCAAAAGACCTTTAATTTTGAATAAGGACTATTTTGTAAAAGGGTTCAAAATAGGAGTAGTTATAATGTAACATCCTAAATTTGTGGGCCTATGTGTTTAGTGCACGGATATGTTTAACGTGTTACTTAAACTGTTAGGGGTCCAAATTGGGCTCAGGCTTAGGCAGAGGCCTTGGTTAAATTACTTGTTTAGGCACTATAGGTAGCATCTGTGGTTAGAACACCAAAGTGGGCTGGTGGCCCAATTTTAAGTGACGCTACAAGGGAGCTGGAGGGTGGCGTCACTAGCAATTAAAAGAGGCCGAAGTTTGGCCACAAGGGGCCCATGTTTTTGGGCCAAATTTGGCATTTGGAAGAGTAAGGAGGAGTGGACGGCATAGGGGCTTGATTTTAGAGGGGATTTAATTATAATTTTATGTTGATAATAAGAAAGAGGTAATATTATCTAGGAGTCTTGTGAAGGAGTGAAGAGATTTGGATAAAGGAGGAAAACGATGAGCTATCTATTGAGAGCAAGTGATGGCCGAAACTCCATCACCTAGAGGAGTAAAGAATTCCGTTTCTAATGGCCATGGGGGGTGCCAAATTTTCCCTCTTTATTTGCTAAGTTCTAAGTTATCAGGAAGGGCACTTTCGATTTTTGATAGGTAGGTGCCGAAATTTCTATAAATAGGCGGAAAGCTCACCAACTCCGGCATTTGAACCCTACTCTTTTCTTCTTAACCTGTGCCAAAATTCTCAGTTTTTGCTCTCCAATTTCTTTCCGTTTTATTTTCTTCAAAAGTCGAATAATCCCTACTCTTTGTCGATTTCTTCAACTAAAAGCTGAAACTACTTAGATCTCTTTTTATTATCTTCTCTTCTTGATCTTCTCAAAAGCCGATAATTCTTAGGAGTTGCCAAATTTCCTATAGAGGTAAGTGTTGGCTAGTGCTATTATTTTTTTTTATTTTTTGACTTTTAAGCCAGAGCCAAATGACTAGATGGTGGTTAGGGCCATCTTTAGATTGACGTTTTCTTTCTGATCTCGTGTTCTCTTTCTTTGGGCGGCATTCTGGGATTTGAAGGAAATCAAATCGCCTAGGGTTCTAAGCCAAGAATTAGTAGCATTCGAATCATGTTTTTCGGGATTTAAGGTAAGGTGGTTTTCTCTAGATTTTCGTTAGATTCATTTATCGTATGTGAGATCTTAACTTTATGATGTGGAGTAACGACCATGTGTTGTGATAGTGGTTTTAACAAGGACTTGTGATGGAATTAAATATGGATCAGGCGGAGGAGAGAATCCCTAAGTTTAAGAAATGAGCGGTGTCTGCCGTTTGAGATTGGCCACCTGGTTGTGGACTGGCTTCTGAACAACACCTTAGGCAAATAGCGGTGGTGTTGGCTATGGATAGTGTCGACTTAGAGGGTCTCGTTCTAACGGTAATAAGGTGTGTAGATCTCTAACTCACACTCTCTAACTGTTCTTCATGTGTTATGGGCTAAAAAGTCGAAAAGTGGCTGTGTAGACAGTCGAATAAAACCCTAAAAGGGTTAAGCAAGGATGCCAGGTACGTAATCATAGAAATCTCTATGTATATCGAAATATATGAAAGTTTGTATGATGCTTTTCCTTATGTATGTATGCATGGGGGGAAATATGATAATGAGGGGAAGTGCATGATGGGTCACATGGTGACCGGTGGTAGAAATCCCATGAATATAGACATGGGTCACATGGTGACCAGTGGTAGAAATCCCATGAATATAGACATGGGTCATATGGTGACCGATGGTAGAAATCCCACCAATAAAAATGTTAGGTCACACAGTGATCGGTGGCAATGCCACGTTTAATGGTTTCTGATTAACAGAAATAGACAGTACGGTTGTCGTTATGGTGTGTAGTGGATGGAGGGTTGATTGTAGAAATCCCCAAGGTGTGAGGTTGGTACGAGTTGGTGTGTAGAGGATGGAATTCTAGGAAAGGCTTGGGCCATTCATTATGTATTGTCTATCGTGTATTATGATTGTTGCCTCTATGTATGGGCCAAGGCCCATAATGTGTTTGTGGGCCTCAGGTCAGTGTGTTCAGGATTTATACAATGGGTCTTGGTGACTCACGCTTTCACTTTTTTCTCTACTCTTTCAGATGAGCAGTAGATCGTGGACATGGGAACCGAGGCGGACTCGAGGGGCCATCAAGCTTTTGTTTCTATAGATTAATTTCGGTTTACTTTAAATTTTTTTATTTTTTTGGGACTATTTATGTAATAAGGCCTCCTTAACTTAGACTTCGATTTATTTTTGTTATGTCGGGATTTGCAAACTTATATTTTTTATTAGTCTCCAAAATAAAATGAAATGATGAATGAGCTTTTCAACCCAATCAATGCAAGAATTAACATTATTTACAAAATCTCACATTTAATGGATAATTCGGCTAAAATAAACTAAGTTTTTCCAAAACCTTTCAGAGAAAAGTTTTCAATGTACAACCCGTAGCATACCAGATCCAGTTGAAACTTATGGGCAGGGTTTGGGGTGTTACGTATAAAGTAATTATACCAAAGTTTTTAAAAATACCTTATTTCCCCGCTTTATCTTCACAAACCCACATTAGTTCTTCCCATTCATTTTGTTTTGCCGTCCATTGTCTTCCCAAACCTTATTCATTCAATTTTGATTCCCATCTTACATTCCTTTGATTTTTTTCATCTTCATAACATTAAACCTCTTTAGAATTCCAAACAAACCATAAAAAACACCATAGATTTCTCTATTACTTAACTTTTGGGTTTTTTTGGATTTTTGATCAAATGCTCAATTATTCATCAAATAAGGTCATTTTTCATTTACCTAATGACTTTTAATGATATCTAGCCTTTTAAATTGAGTTTTTGTTCATTGAATCAAAACATTTGAATAAAAGCCGAAAATTGAGTCATTAATGGTGAAATTTGGTATTGTGCATAAAAATGATGTTTCAAAGTGTTTTTCAACTTTTTTTGACATGATTAGAAGGTTTCTAAACTTTCCCTAAAGTTTTGTTAAGAGATTTTAAGGTTTTATTTAGTTTTCATGAAAAATGCTATTTTACGTCGAAATTTTAGAACCATGAATTTTGGTAATTTTGTGTAGTTTGAAGGTTAAGAGTCAGTCGTAGGTGAATATTTAGATGAATGGAATTAGTTTTAGGCGAATAGGATAAATAGAGGTTGATATAATTGAGTTTCAACTTTTCTATGTCGAAGATTTCGGATCCAAGAGAAACCAACTTAGGCCTGCATTTTGGTTGTTTTATGTAACATCCCGAAATTGGGCCTAGAAGAATTGGGCCCAATGGGCCTTATGCGTAGGTGCGTTTAAAAATTTTTGAGAACAAGAGAATGGCTTTAGTGCTAGTTGGACCTATTAGGTGAGTGATTTTGGAAGATTAGAGGGTTTCTATGAAGTCCCGGGGTCAAACTTTGGATTTAGGGAAATTTTGGTTTTAGGTGAATAAAACCCTGAGAGTTAGTAGTAGGCTTTAAGAATAAAATGTGGAGAAAAATGACACAAGTGGAGTGTGTGGTGTAGTGGCAAAGTGACGCCACTTAAGGAGCAAGGGGGTGACGCCACAAGGAAGGAAGGAGGTCCAAGGTTCAAGTCTTGGCTCTTGCATTCTGGGATTTCTTTTTAAATGGACTCTAGAATTTTGCCATAGGGTTATATTTAGTTGCACATGGTTTTAGACACAAGAGGAGCTTGTGGCCAAGTGGCTAGCGACATGGATTAAGTTATAAGGGAGCCTGAGTTCGAATCTCATGACAATCAAGGAAGTATTAATTTTGCGGATTGGATGAGAAAAGTTTGAGTTGGATTTAAACTCTGCTAACGGTGGGATCCCACATTGGTAAGATACAAAGAAGGAAGGTGAGAAGCTAGCTATATATAGATAATTCTATGAGGAGAGTTAATATACCTTGGTGGGCATTTGGGTGCAGACCTAGAGGATAATCGCCAATAGTAGTGAAGGAAGGGCTACTATAGCGTGAGGTGCATGGTAAGGTTACGGTGAGGTTTCAGTTTTCGATAAGTGTAAGTTATGATTAATCGTTAGGTGATGTCGATTGTAGGTTCGTGAATAAGGGGTTTGCAGCGCGCGTGGTTACCAGGTGTGTACAAACACTACACACACGAAATCGGTAAAGCCGAAAGTGGCTAAATGGGCCCAGTGGGCCCTAAGGCTAAGTTTGATGAAATGGTTTGGTTGGTTATTGAATTGAATTAGTCATGCATGATACATGAATTGGATCTGTTTTGGGCCTAATAGGCTGTAAGTGATTGATTTGGGCTTATGGGGACGTAGACATATATGTTAGGGTTTATGGACCTTAGGCTTAGTTTGAACTACTCGTAAATTCCATAAGACTTAATTCTAATTAAACATGCCTGTGAACAAGTAGCTGGGTTAGGGTGTGGCAACGAGCATATGCATGTCTAGGATTGGATCTAGGGAGAGCTTGGTACTTAAGCGGCCCTAGTGGCCCACCTCTTCTTTTCTGGAAACCTACAGTGCGTAGTGTGCATTCCTTTGTAGCATGAGGACTTGTTGATGGGCCAAAGTTCATAACTAAAACCCAAAAGGGACCGAAATACCCTCAATTTTTGAAATTACTAAAATACTCCCGATTTGTGAAATTACTGAAATATCCTCGATTTGTGAAATTATCGAATTACCCTTGGTAGGTAAATTATCAAAATACCCCTAGTTTGTAAAATTATCGAAATACCCTTGGTTTGTAAAGTTACCAAAATACCCCTAGTTTGTAAAATTACTAAAATACCCCTGGTTTGTAAATTTATCGAAATACCCCTGGTTTGTAAAATTATCGAAATACCCTGGTTTGTAAAATTATCGAAATACCTCTGGTTTGTGAAATTACCGAATTACCCTTGGTAGGTAAATTACTAAAATACCCTCGATAGGGAAAATTACCAAGGGATGATTAGCGTGATTGTGTGTAAACTTTCGAACACACTATACTATAACTGTACTAACGTTTGTATGGGCTGATAAGTCAGAAAAAGGGCTGTGTAGACAGTCGTGATGCCCTTAGGGGTAAGGCTAGGATTGCCAGGTACGTGATTGTATCGTTTCTTTGCATAGCCTAATGTATGTATGGCAGACTGATGTGTTATGAATAACATGTTGCATTGTTAGGTTTTGTATGTAGATCATAGGTATGGGTTTGATATGAATGGGAAGTGCTTAATTGGTCACGTAGTGATCGGTGGCTTTGCCACGATATATATAAATATGTTCATACATTATTTTTGGTCACATTGTGATCGGTGGCGCTGCCACGATGTATATATATATTTATTTGGTCACATAGTGATAGGTGGCTATGCCACGAAATAATATTTGGTCACCTAGTGATCGTGTTTAATTGGCAGCATGACTGTCGTGATGGAGTGTAGCGGATGGAGGGTTGATTGTAGAAATCCCCATGGTGTAATGGTTGGTACGGGTTGGTGTATAGAGGATGGAAAATTAGGTTGGGCTGGGTTTGCATCGCATTGCATACATTATCTACTATGACATATGATATAGGTTAAGGCTCAACCGAGGCTATTTTGGGCTAAGGCCCAATTGCCACCGTTACTGTAATGGGCTTCGACTCGGATTGTTGTAATACATGTTCTTACAGAAGAGGGTTGTGCGCACTAAGTTTTCATAAACTCACCCCCTATTTTTATTAAATGTTTCAGGTGATTCCCAGCGATTGAGGATTGGAAGCCGTGGAGGACTCGGGGGTGGCTATACCTCGGAGATACTACTCATGAACTTTAGTAACTTTGATTTTTACCTTTTCTTTTAAGATTATTTATTTTGGGTTAATATTTAGTAATAAGGCCATTGGTTTATTTTTCTAAGTTTCCATTTATAAATGTTAAACTTATAAATACGGGGTTTTCTTAAAACATGAGCAATCATTTCCTAAAATATCATGTTTACGCAACGATGCAAGTTCAACTTTCATAACAAAACAGTTTTTCAAAATAATAACAACTTTTAAACGGTCATTTAGCAAATCCTATTTTTCTCAAACAAACAACAAACTCGGAGTTTAAAAATCTGATAAAACTTTTCTAAACAATTACTTAGCTTTTCAACTTCCTTCAATGTGACACGCCAGATTCGGGCCTAACTTCTAGGCTGGGTTTAGGGTGTTACATTTTAAGAGTGTCTATAGCTGAATTTTAATCATGGTTATTGTGTGGTTAACTTTGGTGAAGATACAAAAGTCTTGGAGACTTTGATAAGCAAGGCAAAAGGAAAGGAAAAACTAGTTTAAACTTTTGACGACTAGGTAAAAGTGTGAACAATGAGTGTTTGGAATCACTACTAGTCAACATGATTCATAGTGTTAATTGGGAGCTTAGGAATAGCCTAAACCCTATCCTAATTTTTGAGTGTAAGCTTTCTATTTCTCTTGTTTTATTTTGGCAAATTATGTCATTATGTGAATAATTGTGGATTGATTATTATGATGGGATATTGTGATATGAGACATATTTGATGACTATTATGAATTGTGTTGTGGGCATGATATACATGCCAAATAGCAGTATGATATTCTAATAATGGAAATATGCAGTGAAAGTGAGCGATATTTTGGTAAGTACATATGTGTTGAATTGTGGAATGTGATATTATTATGGCAAGTAATATGTGATAATACTTACATGTGATATATGATGTACTGATTTTAATGCACACATGTTTTGTCAGATATGTGATGGCTCAGTGAGCATTATTGTGTCACTTAAAGTGTAATTAAATGTGAATTTATAAGCATGCATTGTGTAGAAGTTTGTGATGTAAATTGATGAATATGAACATATATGATGTACATTAAATAAGTAATTAAAATTGTGTAATTGTGGATATTTTGGCCTTGTGATCTCTTGAAACTGTTTGATATAGTTGGCATGCCATATGATTGTGAGTACTCACCCTTGTGTTTCGTGATTTTGGCATTGAGGCCCTTGGACAATTTGGAGAGATAAGGGAATGTGAGCCAAGCTCCATTTACCAGGATATGTTAGTGTGTTGGAGAGTGTTGGCTAAATCCTACACTTTTGGGATATGTTCGACTCTACGAGTCATTTGGTGTGTTGGAAATCCGTGTATCCGATGTGTGGTGATAGAGCCTAATTCTATGTTTCATAGCCTCAAGTGGCAAATTATTTTTTAAATGTGATCTTATTTATCATGATAATGTGATATGAGATGGATGCATAAACATGTAAATAATATGCTAAATTAGTTTATATAAGTTTCATGAAAATGTTAGTATGTTCTCATAGTAAATTGCATATGTAATTATGGTTTGGGTCATTTTCATTTATATGAATATATCAGCTAGACTTGTGAGTTATTGAAGCATGTATATGTTGATAGTCTTGATGAATTATTGTAAACTGAATTATTCGAACATGAGTTGAGTGTAGTTATACGTGAGAGTATATGTTAGTTTTATGATTTAATGAAGTGTGAATATGTCATTATGACTTTTTTAGAATATGGTTGTGAATGTGTTGTAGCATTCTCTTCTTTAACCCTTGATATTTGATGAACCGTAAAAGTAACATGTTTTAACCCCATATTTAATAGGCTTTTGAATGATTTAGCCCTTGATTTATGTAAAAAGGTGCTTTTAATCCTTTCTTTTCATGTTTATACTCAGGAAAGCACCCGAGGATGAGAAGAACACAAAATGGGCTTAAAATAGAGTAATTGGGCCTTAGCAAGAAATCAACATGGCTTGGCCCAAATGCCACACGACCGTGCCTCGCCAATTACCTAGAACACGGCCTCAACTCCGTTACACACGACCTTGCAGCATCCATTTATCACATGGCAGTGCATAGCGATCTATATGGTCGTGCCTTAATCAAAAGACCTGAAGCACGGCCTGAATCCTAACTTACACGGTCGTGCCCAAAATGATAGAATCGAGACACGGCCCAACCACGAGTTACACGGGAGTGTGCCATGGCCGTGCCCCTGCCGCGAGAGAGAGCAATTTCACTTGGATTGGGATGCTTGAAGCCAAAGAAACATACTCCTAAGTCTACTCCAACACCTTAATAGTAATTCTACTTGAAGGATGTACTTAGGAGCCAAGTATAGCATCCCAAAGCCTATATAAACAACCCAAGGCAAACATTAAGAGGAGAGCTTTTTACAGAGGCTTTTGCCGAAGCTTTCATCTTTTAGGGAGTCACTTGAAGATAGCCAGTTGATCCATCTCAAGAAGCTGGAACTCCATTCAAGACGGAGGATCTCTCCTTCGATTCCTTTAAGGGGTTTTAGGGATTCCTTATGTTTTGTTTATTCTTTACTCTTGAGATGTTTTCGTATTTAGTTATGCACTAAACCCTTCAGATACCTGAAGGGGATGAAATCTATGATAGATTTTGTTATTTGATTTCTAAACTTATATGATAAGTACTTGGTTTGTTCTTAATTATGTTGCTAAATTTAATCGATGTGCTTAGGTGGAGGAGGAATAGACCTACCTAAGAGTAGATCTAGCATAATTAATTTGAGTTGATCAGCGCCTAGAGATAGGGTTACGAGATTTTGTCGAATTAGGGTGAAACCTAATATGGGAGTCCATTGATCGATTTATTGCTTCCTTAGGGGTTATTATAAGAGAACGAGAGTTCCACTAATTAACCTAAGGTTAGACGTTATTCGCATTGAGAGAGGGTTTAATATAGATTAGTGAGTCTCACGGATCAAGTTAAGTAAAGAAATCATATGGTTTGAGGAATAAATAATAAGTGAAGTCATAGGTGGATTCTTCCTGAGGGTATCGTCTTTATCAACTGAGTTTTCCTAAAGTCTTTCTCCCATTCATTCTTTTGTCTTTGCATTTAGTCTAAGTATTTCATTAGTTTAATAATTCAATCACTTCATATTTCAGGCTAAATAATAGAAAGAAAGTGAGTAGTAGTACTTTTAGGTTCCCTTGGGTTCGATAAGATATTCTTGCCTAAGCTATACTATTGTTCGATAGGTGCACTTGCCTCTATCGTTGTCCCAGTTAGTCTACAGGTTTGATCACTCTTTTATAAATATTAAAACTCGACTATTTGACACGATAAAGTTTTTGGTGCCGTTGCCGGGGAACATCTAAAATATTAAGAAAGCTCTATAGATAATGTCAGCATCCAACCATTTGATTATCTCCTTTTTCACCACCTCTTTGATAAAGGGGTTCAACCTCCTTTGCTGGTCAATAAAATTTCCATGACAGATTTCTAGCAGAATTTTGTGCATGCAAAATATGGGGTTGATTCCTTTAATATCTGCGATTGTCCAACCTAAAGCCTTTTGTGAATTTCTTAAGCATAGCTAACCACTTGACCTCTTGTTCATCAGTTAGCTCAGTAGACACAACCATGGGTAGTGTGTTATCCTTTCCTAAATATGCATACTTCAATTGTAAAGGTAGAGATTTTAAATCTAAGGTGAGTGGTTCTTCTATGGACAATTTAGAAGGTCTGAAAGTTCGAGCAGATAAATCTAATGTTTCAAACCTCTTTCCAAGTCTATCGACAATTAGTTGGGCCTTCCTAATGGCTCTTCATCATCAATATCAATTGAATCTTATTCACAATGCTCTTTTTCATGGTATCCTTTCTCAAATTCCTCTTCCACGATGGAATCTAACAAATTGACATCATGACACTCTTCGATATCATCAGCGCATTTTAGAGCCTTAAAAACAGTAAAAGTGATATGTTGATTTTTACCCTCATAGTTAATCCTCCCTTTTGAACATCAATCATAGTCATACCTATTGCAAGGAAAGGTCGACCCAGAATAATAGGAACATATTTGTCAACTTTACAGTCTAAGATAATGAAAATAGCAGGAAAATTGAATTTATCTACCCTTACCAAAACATCCTCAATTTTGCTTTCTGGGTAAGCATATTATCAATTTTCCAATTACAAAGTTACAGTGGTAGATTTTGCTTCACCAATTCCCAACTTTTTGAATACAAACATGGGCATAAGATTTATGCTCGCACCTAAATCACACAAGGCCTTCCTAACATGTTGGTTACCAATTGAGAAAGGTATTGTGAAGCTTTGTTGGCCCTTCAACTTTGGAGGCAATTTATTTGTCAATATAACAGTGCACCCTTCAGTGAGTGTGACTATTTCAAATTCTCCCAATCGTCTCTTCTTTGAAAGTATGTCTTTCATAAACTTGACATAGTTAGGCATTTGCTCCAAGGCTTCCACCAAAGGTATATTTATGTGAAGTTGCTTAAGGACATACAAGAATCACCTGAAATGTTGGTCTTGTTTGTGATTTTGAAAGCATTGAGGAAATGGTGGGGGTGGGCGAACTTCAGGTTGTAATGATTAATTTGCCCAGGCTTTGAATTTGGCAGTGCTATCTTAGTTTGCTTTGGCATTGTTTGGTCCTGTTTTCTCAGTTGTGGTTCTCTTATTAGGTTATTCAAGGGATTTTCTTGTAATTGTTTCTGAATTCAGTGGTCCAGGAATAACATTCTTGACTACTCTATATAGATATGTGCCACTTCTAAGAGTGATTGATTTACAATGTTCTTTCCCATGTGGTCTTGCATTCTTAGTATCATAATGCAAAGTTCCTTGTGTTCTTAAGTTCAAAGCATTAACTATTTGCCATATTTGATTCTCTAAAGTTCGTAATGATGATGCTTGACTCTGGATCACAACACTACTCTTGGCCATATACTCTTTCAGTAGAGACTCAATAAATGAGGAAGGAGATAATGTTTTTCCTTATTGAACTCGTTGTATAGATTGATTGAAACAAGGTGGAACATTCATGGCATTGGGTTTAATAGCCGTGTCGGAATTCCTAGCTCCTTGATTGTTTCACTCAAAATTTGGGAGTTGTTTCTAGCCAGGGTTATACATGTTGGAATAAGTATTATTGTTCCTATTGAAGTTACCCATATAGTAAACAGATGCAGGGTTCGAGGGACATTCTTCAAACATGTGATCCTCACCACAATAAGCACAAGGTAATCCAACTGCTTTCAGCATTTTCACCTTACTAGTATTCTGAATGGCCTTTATCATGTTGGCTAAAGAAGATGCCTGAGAAGTAAGCGAGGTAATAGCATCAAGTTCAATTTATCTAGCCATTCTTCTACCAATTCCAGCTCTTCTTGTGGGGTATTGATAATCATTATTGGTGATTCTCCCAAAATCTCATAGGCTTCATTGTAGGATTTATCCAACAAAGTTCCATTAGCTAAAGCATCAACCACCATTTGTGTCTATGCATTCAAACTATTGTAGAACATCTCCATTTGGGTCCAATGCCAAAATGCTTCATATAGTGTTTCATCCTCTAGTTGCTTGAAGGATGTTATGTCATTTCTCAGTTTGGCATTCATATTGGGTGGGTTATATCACAGTAGAAATATTTGACAGAGATTATTCCATGATTCTACTGTTCAAGATGGTAAAGAATTGAGCCATGTTCTAGCACGATCTCTTAAAGCATAAGGAAACAATTTGAGTTTTAAGGCATCTTTAGGGACACCTTGTTGTGTGAAAGAATCACAAACCTCCAAAAAAAGTCTCAAGTGTAATATGGGATCGTCGGTTGGCAAACCACCAAACTGACCAATTGATTGAAGCATCTAAAAGATTATAGGTTTGAGTTCAAAGTGGGGAGCTTAAATTGGTGGCCTGACTATTCCAGGATTCAGGTTGTCTAAAATAGGCACTACATGCTCTCAAATTGGCCTATCCTAGTCATCAAACATTTGAGCAACAGGAGGATTAACATTTGAAGCTCCTGGATTAAGTTGCTTATTCATAGTTGGTGGATTGTTACTGTCTTAATTCATTACTCTTTGTTCTCTTCTCCTTCTTAGCAACATCCTTTCAATTTCTAGATCTAAGGGATAGAGTCTTTTAGCAGGTGTGTTTCTATGTATACAGCTAGTAACAGACCTGTTGAGATCATAAAACACACAAATTAGCAACTAAAAACATAAAAATTACAATAATAAAAACTAAAGTTACCAATCGCCAATCCCTAGCAACGGTGCCAAAAACTTGTCGTGTGTGAATATGTTGTACAAATTGTGTAAGTGTACACATCGAATCAAGTAATAAAGTGATGAGTGAGTATCGTTCCTATGAGGATTGGATGAGTGCTCTTTGTCTAAGTTATCATAATTGAACATAAAAGATAAATGTATCAAATGATGTTTAATAAAGTTAAAATGCGATTAATACATTAGAAGTGAGAGTAATGGAGTATACTAGTAGAGATTACAATTGTAATAAATCAAAAAAGAGTACGAAGAACTTTAGCAAGGTTGAAATATTGGTCGTGATGGCTGGGATTACTAAGGGATTTGTTCTAACCAGTGAGCAATGTTGTGGCAAAACTATGGAAAACTTACTAGTCGATTGGGTACTAATATGGTTTAACTCTGTTGAAAGCAAGACCTAAGGTTACTTACCCCTAAAGCACTATATGTCTATAGGCTAGGGATTAGCATCTACTACTAAAACTCAGCCCTCTAAATCGTGTAAGGTAAGGCTCTATTTCTAGAGTTTACATGAGTATTTCACTCAACACTCATTTATATTACCCAACTTTGGTCTAGGTAATGTAATCTTGTTGGTGTCAAGCTACCTTAAGACTTATTGATCATTCATCAACATTCTCTTAAGCATTTAAACAAAAACAACCATTGGGTAAAGCAGTAATATGAACCATATTAATCCATAAACATTAATTGAAGTTAAAACATAATCCAAAGCAAACCATTGGGTAAGTTAGCTCATGGCTAGGCTACACAAATTCAAGTTGTTTTCGTATCATTGATATCCCAAATTATCATTTTAGAATAGAAGATTTGAAACAAAATGTAGAGGAAGAAATTTGGGTTTCAAAACTCAAATTCCCTCAACTCGGTTTTTTTCTCTTCTTTACCAAAGTTCACAGTTAGCTCAACTTTCCCTTCTTACCACTATAAGACCTGTATCCAAGCTCAGAAAAATTATCGTTTTTCGTCTCTCCCCTTTTTATTGCCTCTTATACTTGTTTTGTCCTTTAGGGTAAAAGACGTTAGCTAATCATTTCTTTTTCCCTAATTTTAAGGTGAATATTCTCCATTAGACGTGCATGTGGGGGGCGAAATGTTGAGTGCTCTTATTGTTGACTAGGTGTTTATCATTTTCTTCACCAGCATTGCAATGGCAACCTTTCATAGTGCCTCAAAAAACCTCCTTCCTCTACTATCCTTCTCCCTTAAACCTACCATTCAGCCACAACAAGACCTTTCCACAAGCATTTAAAAGTAAAGATGCATTAAAGTAGTCACATCTCAAGTTCTTAGGTGCAGTGCTCAATTGGCTACAAATAATCATGCAATTACCTAAAATGAAGCTAATTTTACTTAAGTACAAGCAATTAATTAAGTGTAAAAGTATGAATTATAACTCTTTTCAAGAGTTATCAGGTACCAATATCCCAATATCTTTTCATCAAGCTATTATGTTTCCTGAAGCTAAGATGTGGATTCAATTCATTATCACAGAAATTGTACCTGTTTTAAATGTTTCTAAAGTTAATATCTTTATAGTAGTTTTACATACTATTCCGTAGAAAAAGCAGGTATGTGTTGGCAAACTGATCCCCGAACATGGGAAGATGCATTAGTATCCAGAAGGTGGGAGTTTTCTTTCCCCATTTAATGAAGCCTTTATGCAAAAAGGCGGGTGTACCTATGACATCCAATGAGAAATCATTGAAACCATCCCGAAGAATTATTGGGGACACATTGTTCCAACAATACATAAAGCTATGGGCCAAACAGATAAAAGATTGGAACAAGTGACAACAAGAAATGACAGCTGCACCCACTTTGTGAAAAAGGTTGGTACGAGCTCAACAAGACATTGGTGAGAATAGTCATCCAAAGTTAGACTAGATGATTTAGTGGATGCAAGAATCAGAACCAACTTTTTAAGAGTTTGCTAGGCAAAATAACATCTGTCTCCCCAGTTATACACCAGATATGTTTGGTTCGATGAGTATAGAATAAGAAGAAGAAGCATCGAAAAGCAAAGAGGAAGGAGAAGAAGAAGATGATGAAGGGGATAAGGAGATGGACGAGGAGGAGGAAGATGATTGAAATATTTTTAATTTTATATAGACTTGTATTAATTTTTGGATAATTTTAATTTAGACTTTGTAGAAGTAGGATTAATAAGTAGATTTTAGCATGTTGCATTCTGTTTAAACATTCTATGTAGGAACCCAACACAAAGGAGGCACAAATATATCTAAACTTCACACGATCAAAGGAGGAAGCACCCACTAGTAGGAGTTAAAACAATCAAGATAAATCAGGTAACTTTTTCCTTATCTTTTGATAGGCTACACATTGAGGACAACGTGTCAACTAAAGTGTGGGGGTAACATAGGTTGTTTTCAAAATTTGATGTCTTTTGGTGTGCTTGAGCTTGTAGTATAACGCCCCGAGATTGGGCCTAGAAGAATTGGGCCTACTGGGCCCCGAGCGTAGGACCATTTTAAAATTTTTGGGAACGAGAGAACAGCACTAATGCAAGTTGGACCTATTAGGTGAGTGATTTTGGAAGGTTAAGGGGCTTTTATGAAGTCACGTGTTCAAACTTGGGCTTTAGGAAAAATTTTGTTTTATGTGAATAAAACCCTGGGTGTTAGAAAGTAGGCTTTAAGAATAAAATGTGGAGAAAAATGACATAAAATGAGTTGTGGTCTAGTGGCAAATGGCACCACATGGGAGACAAGGATGTGACTCCACACAAGGAAACAAGGGGTCCAAGGTTGAAGTCTTGGCACTTGCATTTCATTTTGATTTCCTTTTAAATGGATTTAGACTTTGGCCATAGACTTATCCTTAGTGGCGCATGTTTTAGACAATAAGAAGCTAGTTGGCAAGATGGCTAGTGGCATGGAGTATGCACAAGGGAACCTGAGTTCGAAACCCATTGTATGCAAAATGTAATTATTTTGCTCAAGAGAAGACAAGAGGTTGTGTTGGAATGGAACTCTACATGGTGGACGGAGGCTTGGTCAGTCAAGTTTGAATGGGAGGTGGAGAGCAAATTGAGGAGAAAAAAAGGGAGGAAATCATGAGATTTCAAGTGAGGGAAGTGTTATGGCCGAATGAGGGGTCTTGTGTGGGAAAATTCAGTAGAAAAGGGGTCTTGATAGCATTTTCGGAAGCTTTGGTTTGAGTTCTTTCGGAATTTTCTTTGGGAAGCATCTCATGCACTCATTCTTCTTTTCTCTTTTCATTTTTACCTTTCGTGCTTTCTTCCATTTCTTTTAATTGCCTAAATTGGTGCTAGACAAATCTTCTTCTTCTGCTCATCTATCCTCTTGTTGCATCCATTTCTTCTCTTTTCTTCTTTAAGCCCAATAGCCGCCCCTACTCCTATTTGACTCCCCTTTTGCTGAACATCAAAATAGCCTGAAGCTTTGGTTCTCTTGTTGGCTGAAACTTTTGTTTCCACCTCTCTACGTCTGTTATCCTTTACTTTCCTCTCATTTTTCTCTCTTGTTTGTACTTAGCCGAAACCTTCTTCCCCATTTGGCTTATCCCTGATCTAAGGCCGAATTCATTCTCCCTTAATACTTCATCCGTCGTCCCCTATTTGGTCAAGCCGAACTAATCTTTTCTTCATCTTTTCATTCGGTTTCTCTCTGATCAAGGTAATGTTTCTTTCCTCTTTATTCTCTTTCATCTCTTTTACTTCTCCTCAAAACCGAAGCACTCAATCTCAAATCCCTCTTGTTGTGGTAAGGGCCTAATCCTCAAGGTGCTACTTGGTGCAAGTTGCTTCATGATCTCTTCCAAGTGTTGGTAAGTTGGAGCATAGTCGATTAGGGGTGGAAGTTCCTTTTATCTCATTGAGTTCGTTAGGACCGAAAGGCCGCTCCTCTTATTACCTTGTATAGTTTTCTAACGCGATCTTTTCGATAGGGGCACGGATCTTAGAGCAGTAGAAGGAGTACAGAATACCCTCTTTAGAAGGGAGGCTTATTCTAGTTGGTGCATCAGAGGGTATCATGATAAGTATTTCAAAATAGGTGTGTAATCTCATACCCCTCTGAATGATTGCACGTTGTGTTATGTGAATCGGCCAAAAGCTAGAAAATTGACATTTGTGACGAAGCCAGATTGTTACCAAACAGGCTTCATTGAGCATCGATTCTCATATGGGCTTGAGGCGATCTATACATGCGGGCTCGGGCCCAGTTAATGACTAATTAGAGGATTACACACTGAGTTCTCATAACTCACCCCTTTACTTTAACCTCGCAGGTGATCCCCAGCATTGAGGATTTGGAGCTGCGGAGGATTGTGGTGGCCATACATCGGTGTACTTCACCCAAACCTTAGTAAATTTTCGTTTTACTTTATCTTGAGATTTATTTTAATTTGGGTTTAATATTTTGTAATAAGGCCATTAGACTTTAATTTTTCTTTTAAGTTTTCATTTCAGTTATATTCAAACTACAAACGATTTAACTTTGGATTTTCTTAAAACGACAATAATTGTTTTCAAAATGTCACATTTCCACAATTCATTGAACCTGATTTCTTCTATAAACAAAGTTTTTGGAAATAATAATAATAATAATGTTTTTATAGGAAAACCATAACAACAAATCTGAATTTCACAAACAACAAAGCTTGAAGTTTCAAAAAGAATACGAACTTTTTAACGAAAGCGCAGTTTTAAACAACTCTTTTATGTGACATGCTAGATCCGACCATAACGTCTAGTCTGAGTTTGGGGTGTTACATTTTATGGTATTAGATCCCGATTACAAAACTCAGCTGTGGAATGGGTTCGAAAACTTTTTTAAAAATTGTTTGAAATTTGGTTTAGAAAAATATATATTTATTGTATGTATGGCACCCCGAGTATCCGACACCAAATCCATAAGTTCCCTTACTTTATCTGATGATATGATGAAATGACTGTAGGGAGAAAACTACTAGAGTTAGTGGTAGTATATTGAAACTATTCGCTATGGGAATTAAGACTATAGAGACTGATTCAGTAGGAAATTCGATCCTCAAAAACAACTCTTATATGTATTTTCCATAAAACACTTGTTAATAAACATTGGAATTATAGACTGATTCATAAAATTCTTAATCAGATTAACTCGATTCAATAGTATGAGTACGATAGGACGTGGACGCGATACACGCAACTGCGGTAGAGGCTGAGGCTTTAAGGCTGGATCTTCGACATCGGGACATATGCCCGAAAAGGAGGCGCCGACATCACTAGTGACTAAGACAGGGTCTCATGACCAAGTCAGAGCTGATGTGCTGACTCAGCTAGTTAGGGAGGTACTGGAAGAGGTTAAAGAAATTGGTGAAGCACTTTGAGTTGGGTGCGTGGACTGTAAGAAGAAAAGAGATTGTAGTCCTCTAGGACCGCAGTCTCGTTCTATGAAGCATGTTAAGGCACAACTTTTCAGCTTGCGAATTTTGTAAAAGGCGTCATCCGGGTGAATGCTGGAGGAGGTCAAGAGCATGCTTGAGATGTGGGTCTAAGGATCATAAGGCTCGGGATTGTTCCATCACCATTAAGTCGGGTATGTTTTGGATGGATGTGGTATTTGAATGTGGAAAATTTTATGTATGTGTGATAAATACCTGTTTGCTTCTGTGGTTAGATATTTGGTTGGGTGACGAGGTTTCTAGGTTAGGGTAGAAGTGTATTAGTGTTATTGAGTGCGCAGCAGCAGCGTAGTGGAGTAGCCTATGTTAAAACCACAATTAGATAGCTAAAAATTTCAAGGACGAAATTTCTTTAAAGGGGTAGATTTGTAATTCCCCGAGATTGGGCCTAGGAGAAGTGGGCCTATTGGGCTTCGAGCGTAGGAGCATTTTAAAATTTTTGGGAATGAGAGAACGACACTAATGCAAGTTGGACCTATTAGGTGAGTGATTTTGGAAGGTTAGAGGGCTTCTATGAAGTCTTGGGATAAAACTTGGGCTTTAGGAAAATTTTGGTTTTAGGTGAATAAAACCCTGGGTGTTAGAAAGTAGGCTTTAAGAATAAAATGTGGAGAAAAATGACACAAAAGAAGTTGTGGTCTAGTGGCAAATGGTGCCACATGGAAGACAAGGAGGTGGCGCAACACAATGAAGCAAGGGGTCCAAGTTCAAGTCTTGGCATTTACATTTCATTTTGATTTCCTTTTTATATTGATTTAGACTTTGGCTATAGACTTATCCTTAGTGGCGTATGTTTTAGACAACAAGAAGCTAGTTGGCAAAGTGGCTAGTGGAGTGGAGTATGTACAAGGGAGCATGAGTTCAAAACCCTTGCATGCAAAATGTAATTATTTTGCTCAGGAGAAGACAAGAGGTTGTGTTGGAATGGAACTCTACATGGTGGATGGATACTTGGTCAATCAAGTTTGAATGGGAGGTGGAGAGCAAATTGAAGAGAAAAAGGGGAAGGAAATCATGGGATTTCAAGTGGGGGAAGTGTTATGGCTGAATAAGATATCTTGTGTGGGAAAATTCGATAGAAAGGGGTCTTGATAGCATTTTCGGTAGCTTTGGTTTGAGTTCTTTTGGGATTTTCTTTGGGAAGCATCTTGTGCACTCATTCTTCTTTTCTCTTTTCATTTTTACCTTTCGTGCTTTCTTTTGTTTCTTTTAATTGCCTAAATAGGTGCTAGCCAAATCTTCTTCTTCTGCTCATCTATCTTCTCGTTGCATCCATTTCTTCTCTTTTCTTCTTTAAGCTGAATAGCCGCCCCTCCTCCTATTTGACTCCCCTTTTGTCGAACATCAAAATAGCCTAAAGCTTTGGTTCTCTTGTTGGCTGAAACTCTTGTTTCTGCCTCTCTACATCCGTTCTCCTCTACTTTCCTCTCATTTTTCTCTCTTGTTTGTACTTAGCCAAAACCTTCTTCCCCATTTGGCTCATTCCTGATCTAAGGCCGAATCCATTCTCCCTTAATACTTCATCTGTCATCCCCTATTTGGTCAAGCTGAACTAATCTTTTCTTCTTCTTTCCATTCAAGGTAATGTTTCTTTCCTCTTTATTCTCTTTCATCACTTTTACTTCTTCTCAAAATTGAGGCACTCAATCTCAAATCCCTCTTATTGTGGTAAGGGTCGAATCCTCTAAGGTGCTACTTCGTGCAAGTTTCTTCGTGATCTTTTCCAAGTGTTGCTAAGTTGAAGCATGGCCGATTAGGGGTGGAAGTTCCTTTTATCTCGTTGAGTTCGTTAGGGCCAAAAGACCGCTTCTCTTATTACCTTGTATGGTTTTCTAACGCGATCTTTTCGATAGGGGCACGGATCTTGGAGCACTAGAAAGAGGACCGAATACCGCTTTAGAAGGGAGGCTGATTCTTGTTGGTGCATCAGAGGGTATCATGGTACATATTTCAAAATAGGTGTGTAATATCACATCCCTCTGAATGATTGCATGTGGTGTTATACGAATCACCAAAAGCTGAAAACCCAAAAAACCGACATCTGTGACCATTCGAGCGTGCGAACGCTCGTAGTGGTAAACCAAAATGCGAATAATGGTGGTAAGTCATTGAGAGTGTCATGAGTACTCTCACGAAACTGAGTTTGTAACGGGCCTAATCAAGTCGAAACGGGCCAAATGGGCCCAATAAGCTATCTGGCCTACTGGGGAAAAATCGTTGGAGAGCTATCAAACGATAGGTTCAATTGCAAAATCTGCAAATCTAAAACCGAAACCATGCATTTTGGGCCACACGAGTGTGTGGGCCCATTCAAGCCTAAAATGGATTTCAGGCCCAATAGTTTCGTAGTAACCTAAAAAGGGTTCGGTGTTGCTCGAGGCAACACTAGGCCTTCGGAGAGGCCGTTAAATATGAAATTACCAAAATACCCCTAGAGGGTAAACTTATCAAAATACCCCTAGAGGGTAAACTTAAAAAATAGCCCTAGAGGGTAAATTATCGAAATACCCCTAGAGGGTAAATTACCGAAATACCCCTAGAGGGTAAATTATCGAAATATCCCTAGAGGGTAAATTACTGAAATACCTTTGATGGGTAAATTACTGTTATACCCTTACAGGTTAATTAGTATGATTGTGTGTATTCTGTTTAACTGTTCATGATGGCAATTTATTTCATACATCATTTTGATATGTGCTTTGTATACATGACATTTTGAATGGGTTTGGGATATTGATGATTGGAGGAAGTGTAATCTGGTGGCTTTGCAACATTCTGTCTGGTGGCTATGCCACATATATTATATTATTCTGGTGGCTCCGCCACAAATTCTGTGATTAGCAGTTTGTCTGCCATATTGGTACGTTAGGCTGGGTGGGTTGACTTGGTCCCCACAAGTGTGTTGGGCTAGTACGAGGGTGTGTTGTGGATGGATTGTTAGGTTGGGCTTTATACTCTGTTTGCATTATCATGTTTATGGGGTTAAGGCCCAGTCTGCTTCTGTATGGGCTCGGGCCCAATTAATGATTGATTAGGGGATTACATCTGAGTTCTCATAACTCACCCTTTGCTTTAACCTCGCAGGTGATCCCCAACATTGAGGATTTGGAGCTGCGGAGGACTCTGTGGTGGCCATACATCGGTGTACTTCTCCCAAACCTTAGTAAATTTTCGTTTTACTTTATTTTGAGATTTATTTCAATTTGGGTTTAATATTTTGTAATAAGGCCATTGGACTTTAATTTTTATTTTAAGTTTTCATTTCAGTTATATTCAAACTATAAACGATTTAACTCTAGATTTTCTTAAAATGACAATAACTGTTTTCAAAATGTCACATTTCGCAATTCACTGAACCTAATTTCTGCTATAAACAAAGTTTTTGGAAATAATAATAATAATGTTTTTACAAGAAAAAACATAAAAACAAATCTGAATTTCACAAACAACAAAGCTCGAAGTTTCAAAAAGAATACAAACTTTTTAATGAACGGGCAGTTTTTAAACAACCCTTCTATGTGACATGCTAGATTCGGCCATAACGTCTAGGCCGGGTTTGGGGTGTTGCGTAGAAATACAAGTGATTGGTTAGGAGCATGTACATAGGTTTCTTGTGTTTAAGAATAAATCTAGCATGATGATAGGTGATTTTAAACCTTCGATTATTAAACTACTAAGTTCTATATAGTACACTATAAATAGGTATTATGCTATCATTTGTACCAAGTGATATAGAAAATACAAGGAAATGAGTATACTAGAATGAATGATAAATGGTTGAATTTGTGTTTATTTGGTTGATTAGATTTGTGCATGATGAGATATTTAGGGATGACCTAAGGCATTGTTTGGAACACATCCAGAGCCAAAAATTTATGCTATTTATACTTCACATTTAGTACCAATTTTGAGCCTTTTGACACTTCTTGATAAACCACATTACAAACCTTGAGCCTAAAAACATTAATTTGTATATGCCCTTTTTTTGTCCTATACTGCACGATTATAGACGTCTGGCTATACGTTTTGAGGGTTAAGTACATACATGATGGCGAGGCTATAAAAATAGTGTGAAATAGGAAATATTAGAGTGATATGGGAGTTATAGGTTAGCCTGAAAGTGCAAAGCAAGAAGAAAAAAATCCATACGAGTAGAAAAAGTACCTAAAAAACCAAAAACCATTCTTAAGTGAGAAAAAATATTGAAATTGAATAGTGAAAAGTCACAATAATAAAAAAAAAAACTCATTCATTAGTGCACCAAAACTTGTAGGCTAGCCATAGTTACAATGTCATGCTATGATTTCCTATATATGGAGAGACAAGGAAGGTGAGAGAAGGAGAAATAAGGCGGTGAGCGGGTAAGGGTCACTAAGGAAGGAAGAATAGGAATCAATACGATATGTCAGACTATTTTTATGTTTGTAACCTTTTGATGCTTAATGTTTTTTAATTCCATACCTGTCCCAAGTCGCAGAACATTACATGCCAAAAAGCCCTATGTGACCTAGGTATCCTCATACATGAATGGACATCATACTGAACATATGTATAAATGATTACTTGTATTCTACTTAAATAATCAATGTACTTGATTGATTTGTTGATGGATTTCTATAGGTCAGAATCTTAATATTTGTACATTTTGTAACATACTAAACTTAGATGTTTGTGATCAAAAGTGGTAAGTCAACTACTCATCATGTTGAAATTGTTAGTAAGCATGAAATTTCTAAGTCTTATGCTCCGAAATTAATACTTGAACATACTTACTCAAGGGTCGTCATTTTTATTTTTTCATCTTTGTTTATGTTTCTTAAGGAGAATCAATGACTTAAGTGTGGGGGAGTTTGATCTGTTGTGATTCGATGTAGCAAATTAAACTAGTTTTCACATTTAAGGAGCTTAAATACATGCATTTACATTATGTTTTAATTAAGTTTCTTTAGTTTTATTTACATTCAATAAAATGTGCACATTGAGTCTTTCATTAATATTAAGGTCTAAATAAGGCCTAAGGGAGAGCTAACATACTTTATGAGCGTGCAGGAGACTATTAGAAGGTATTTCGGGTCAACATTGGACACTATGCCGCAACATGGGGGATTCGATGTCGCAACATAGAGAGCATAATAGAGAAAGTGAGAAATTGCCTTCAATGTCGCCACTTAGGCTGAGGGTGTTGCGACATATCCTTGAAGATGGTTACAGAGGAACATATTGGTTGCTATGTCGTGACACGGGTCCTCGTGTGTCGCGACATTAACTCTATGACGAGAATTAAACATGCAATAGGGGTATTCTAGTTAGCACAATCAAACTTTAAGCCCAGAAATGTCAGCTAGCCTCGGGTTAAGGACAACGACCACTTGAAGGCTATAAATAGACCCCTTTAGCAAATGCTAAAGACACAGAAGCATTAACCTAGTTTCTTTCGTCAAATTTAGTCTTATTTTTTCTTTCGTCAAATTTAGTCTTATTTTCTTTCTTTCTTAGGTTTTTATAGTTTTAGTAAATTGTTTTCTTCAAGAGATCTGATTGTAAAGGAGATCAACTCCTATGAATTCTCACTATTTGTCAATATCAATTAGGCTTTCTTAAACTCTCTATTTTGATCCATTCTCTATTATTAATTATTCCTTTTTTTTCCATTTTGTTTATCAAAGTCATGAGGAATTAATCCTTCCATAGGGGATTAGCATGTGGAGGCACGACCTCTTAACTATTTTGTAAGGTTTATCAATGGATCAACTATTTGGAAAAGGAAGAACATGAAACAAACCCTATGTTTGACAACCTTGGGAAGTCATCAAGGTGGTAATTAACCCAAAACATGTATTGCACATTCGTTAACACCTTTACCCCAAGCCAATCTGGACTATAAGGTCGGAAGATAAGTAGTTCTTGTTGACTCGTTATGACTTTTAACCATGAAATGAAAAATTGACAACCACAAATGGCTGGAGGTCGTCTACTATTGACTAATTGAAGATATATTAATTATTTTATTAAAATATGCTCTTAGTTCTAAGTTTGAGATTTATATAAAAGATTAAAAATTAAGTCCTTGTTACTTTTTTTCTATTTAGAAATCTTAGTCCAATTAGTAATGTTATCAATATATCCTTTCAAAGTTTATCAAATTTGCACATTGATTAGGTTATCTTCATATGATTGAGATATGATTAACAAAAAATAAATATATTAAATTAATAAAATTTTAATGAAAACTATCATCAACAATAATAATTTGACTAGGATTTTAAATCAGAAAAAATAAAAAAAAATAGTTTTTTTTAAAATATAGAAACTAACAACATATTTTAAAAGAAATGAGACATTGGAATTTTCTTATTTTTCCATGATTATTAAGGCAATAAAAGGGGTATGGTCATCTCAATCAAAACTCCAACTTGCATTTCCCTAGAATTTAAAGTGATAGAGGGTAGAAGTAAGAATGTTGATCATTTTCAAGTAAGAATGTTGATCATTTTCAGGTGGGGATAATTACAAAGTTAAATTCACTTTCCATAACGTTCATTCTTCGTCAAAAGGTTAAAACACTAACGCATCACTTTACTAAAGATTTTGAACTTCATCAATGTTCCATTTGAAAGAAGAGGTAAAGAACAAGTTATTACTCTATCAAACCCAACAGCCAACCTTACAAACCACCATAAAACAAAGCTCAAAATAGAGACACACAGACACCTATAAAAACTTGTAGGTTGTACCTCAATAGTTAAATCTATACCCACAACCTAAATCTCTCTCCATTTCTAGTAATCAAAATAGATATAAACTTGATTTTGATCCCAGTTTCCATTGAAAAAGAAAACACCACAGAAAAAACAAGGATACAAATTTATTCATAAGATGTGAAAATTAAATTCCTAAAGTTAATGGAACATAAAGAAAACACTAGAATTAGGTATAGTTCAGGTGACCAAACATTCTAAACGGGCCTATATTTTTACCCAAACCCTTCCATTTTTTAGTCGGCCTATGAGCAAGTCTAGTTCAAACTGATGATAAGTGACATTGTAAGAACATTTACATTGTGAAAAAGACAACTTAATTCAGTAGATAATCTAAACGAGTCTATAATCCCTTAAAAGAATCAAAGTGAGCATTTAATTAAAATTCTTAAAAGGACTATTATGTCGTCTATGATTCTAATTGGGGAGATGACTAGTTTTGGCTATCAGAGCAGTTAATTCCATGGGTAGATACATAGATGTATTCATTGGAAGAATGATAAATTGGACTGGACCCTGGATGAATTAATTCTGAATTTCTGTGTGAATTAATTCACTTGTGACATTCATGGTGTGATTTACCTAAATCCTAAGTTAGTCACTGACCAAGTATATGTAACTCATGTGCTTTGATATAAGTGGAGGCTTATTCTCTAAATATGATCGAGCCTATAATTGATATGTTGGGTACATAAGTTATGTATGGCATGACTTTACTAGCAACAATGGAATTCATAACTTGATTAAAGAGTTAACGATATCCTCATTGATAAATATGGAACATGGTCACGGGTTGCTTGTTCTCGAAAAAGCAATTTATCACAGTCATTTGTTGAAAGTGGTCATATTAATCATTAAGAAGATGCAATTATGACAATGAGATAAAATAGTATTGTATTGAGTGAATGGATTTTACTCAAAAGAATCAAGGATATCATAGGAGGGTAATGTAACACCCTATACCTAGCCCGGTCGCTAAGCCCGAGTAACACGACGCTACACCACTGTCACATCTCACATACATTATAAATCGTTCCATTAGCAAGCGAACAACATTTGTTGGCATTTATTAAAATTTTAAGTCAAACTTATCATAACCATCAATTAAGCATACATGGAACGAACTTAAAATAGGAATTTAATAGGCTTTATGCCACTAAACAAAAATTGTGAAGAAGTCACGTAGGTATCAATACTAAATCAAATGTATCAATAATTCTCCTAGATAGTATCGGTACCACCCAGAATATTGGTACCAAATTAGCATTTTGTTTCTCATCTAAAATCAAAACCCAAGAAAATATTGGCACATTTCAAAAAGTATCGATTTTATTACCCCCGAGTATCGATACTTGTGATATGGTATCGATACCAAATTTAGTTACTGACTTCCTACACATTTGTAATATCAAAGAGGTATCATTTTTAAAACCCGAATATCAATACCTCTGCTCCAGACAACAAAAATACAACATATTAAAGCAATTAGTCGAACCTAGCTTAAATCCATTCAACATGCAACTTTTACCACATCAAGCAATTGTCAAAATGCCTATAATAACATTTCAAAACATGAAAATATGTCCGAGTAAGAATCAACATATCAAGCTTGATGTCCATAAATCCTAAGAGCAATAAAGTCATGTAAACATCCAAAACATCATGGCATCAATCAGCTAAAAGTCTACCACATTGCTTTATTCCCACAGTTAAAAGAATAATAATAATATCACCTACAAAAAAAAAAAGAAGCCTAACTTGGATTACTTCCTTAGTATCCCTACACCACTCACACTACAATGCTAAAAGTTTACAAATGTTTTAAAAGGATTGGGTGGGCTTAATCAAGCTTAATGAATGTCGAAACAACCACAATGTATACACAATATTGATCGAGTAAAATAGTCGAGTTTTAATATTTATAAAAGAGTGATCGAACCTATAGACTAACTGCGACAATGATAGAGGTAAGTGCACTTATCGAACAATAGTATAGCTCAGGCAAGAATATCTTATCGAACCCAAGGGAACCTAAAAGTACTACTACTCACTTTCTTTCTATTATTTAGCCTGAAATATGAAGTGATTGAATTATTAAACTAATGAAATACTTAGACTAAATACAAAGAAAAAAGAATGAATAGGAGAAAGACTTTAGGAAAACTCAATTGATAAAGACGATACCCTCAGGAAGAATCCACCTATGATGTCACTTATTATTTATTCCTCAAACCATATGATTTCTTTACTTAGCTTGATCCATGAGACTCCCTAACCTATATTAAACCCTCTCTCGAGGCGAATAACGTCTAACCTTAGGTTAATTAGTGGAACTCTCATTCTTTTATAATAACCCCCTAAGGAAGCAGTAAATCGATCAATGGATTCCCATATTAGGTTTCACCCTAATCCGACAAAATCTTGTAACACTATCTCTAGGCGCCCGATCAACTCCGGTTAATTATGCTAGATCTACTCTTAGGTAGGGTCTATTCCTCCTCCACCTAAGCACATCAGATTAAATTAAGCAACATAATTAAGAACAAACCAAGTACTTATCATATAAATTTAGAAATCAAATAACAAAATCCATCATAGGTTTCATCCCCTTCAGGTATCTGAATGGTTTAGTGCATAACTAAATATGAAAACATCTCAAGAGTAAAGAATAAACAAAACATAAGGAATCCATAAAACCCCCTGAAGAAATCGAAAGAGAGATCCTCCATCTTGAATAGAGTTCTGGCTTCTTGTGATGGATCAACTAGCTATCTTCAAGTGACTCCCTAAAAGATGAAAGCTTCGGCAAAAGCCTCTACAAAAAGCTACCCTCTTAATCTCTACCTTGGGTTGTTTATATAGGCTTTGGGATGCTAAAATTGGCTCCTAAGTACCTCCTTCAAGTAGAATTACTATTAGGGTGTTGGAGTAGACTTAGAAGTATGTTTCTTTGGCTTCAAGCATCCCAATCCAAGTGAAATTGCTCTCTCCTGCGGCAGGGGCACGGCCATGGCACACGCCCGTGTAACTCGTGGTTGGGCCGTGTCTCGATTCTATCATTTTGGGCATGGCCGTGTAACTCAGGATTCAGGCCGTGCTTCAGGTCTGTCGATTAAGGCACGGCCATGTAGATCGCTATGCACGACCATGTGATAAATGGATGCTATACAGCCGTGTGATAAATAGATGCTGCATGGCCGTGTGTAACGGAGTTGAGGCTGTGCTCTAGGTAATCGATGAGGCACGGTCGTGTGGCATTTGGGCCAGGCCGTGTTGATTTCTTGCTAAGGTCGAATTATTCTGTTTTAAGCCCGTTTTGTTTTCTTCTTATCCTCGGGTGCTTTCCTAAGTATAAACTTGAAAAGAAAGGATTAAAAGCACCTTTTTACATAAATCAAGGGCTAAATCATCCAAAAGCCTATTAAATATGGGGTTAAAATATGTTACTTTTATGGTTTATCAAATACTCAGACACTTAAGCTTTTGCTTGTCCTCAAGCAAAATTCTCAACTTATAATTAAAACGAACTATCCATAATTCATAATTCCTATTGACAATGCCTCATCATAATTCATAGATAATTTATACATGGATAATTCAACTCAAAGAACCCTAAAGATTCAATTACGATAAGTCATACCTTTGTAGTACGAAAACATACGTGTCTCCCCTTATCTGAATAATTACCTTTAATTCAAAACCGATAAGGATATCCTCACTGAAGGTTTACTCAAATCACTCAAAGTGTTTAAGGTTCAAGAATAAGCACTCATAAGTCGAACCTGAAAAGTTAATCCCATAAGCTTGTCTGAAAATCGGATCTCCACCACTATATATGAGATGATACACAGATCAAAAAGGTCTTTATCAGGGTTGTAACGGGGCTAGGGTTAAAAGGTGTGGATAAAGGTTGAATTAGAGGGTTAGAATCAAGACTGACTTGACAAATTACCTAACTAGAAACATTGAACTAAATATGAATATTTACTTCGAATGAAAACTAATAATACTACTATTGATAATCACTCTATAATAAAGAGTATTTCCCTTACTTGAATTTTTTATAATACTTTAATATGAGCTTTTTCTTCAACAATTGGAGTTTAAAGGCTCTAAGCTCTTTTATATACTACTAATATTGAATGGACTTGAAATTTTTTTAAGAACAAACCAAGAAAAACTTAATAGAAGGAAATTTGATAATTGAAATAACCTAATTCGGTAACTGATCAAATCAATTCTCGATAGAGGGGTAGTCAAAGGAATGTTGATAACAAATACAAAGGGATTTTAGGTTAACATTAGTTGGATGAGTCGATAAAAAGGCTGTTATGATTCAACGGGGTTCACTAGGGATTATTTATGTAGGTAGGCTTTTTAGTGGAGTGAACGGGTTAAAACCTAGGTGCCTTTATCATCTCAGTATATCCAATCATTAATGTGGTCTCGACATGCATAAACGAGGCAAGTTCTAGAATAACAGTTCAAAGTTGACACACTCATAATCAATTAAAGTGAGCACGAAAAAGAAAATATGCTCTATAAGGCTCAAAATCTCACAAAAATTATAGGTGTTTTGACATCAATCCTTATAAATTTTGAAATTCAAAGAGATATTTAAATTTAGTTCAACAACCTATCAATTTTAATTTTTAGAAAGTAGACTTAT
Source organism: Gossypium rotundifolium (assembly GCA_025506655.1). Classification (NCBI taxonomy): domain Eukaryota; kingdom Viridiplantae; phylum Streptophyta; class Magnoliopsida; order Malvales; family Malvaceae; genus Gossypium; species Gossypium rotundifolium. Next base: position 139,432,719 of record CP106722.1, read on the forward strand.
CATGCTTGATTCTCTAGTATTATTCAAATTTAATCATCAATGCACAATTACCTAAGACTTATTCAAAAACATATCGATAAAAATCATAAATCATTAGAAATTTCACCCTAATTAACAATATGAGAAAAATACTGAAGATCAAGACTAATTTCAGGGTTTTGAGAATTATGGAAAAAGTTAAACACTATTACCCCCACACTTAAGATGTACATTGCCCTCAATGTACAAAGATATATAATGATAATTAGATGCCAAATCAAAAAGATAAGTGGGGAAAGTAATACTCCCTGAAATCTAGATGATCCCTGGAGTCTTTGGTGGCGGTGATGGTGTTTTCTATGGGCCTGGTGGAGTGGCTACCGAAAAGCATTTTGCTAGATGAAGAAATTGGGTAGCCTGTGAAGATATAGCCAAGCGATCTAGAGAAATAATAATACTATACTAATAATATAATTAAAGTTTAAGAAAATAAAGAGAAGGAGACTAAGAAGAAAACTAAAATTTAAAGAAAAGTCTAGTGGACTAAGAAGTCCTTATTAATAGGTGGTTCGTGAGGTGTGTATGATTTCTAAGGCTGCGGAGTGTTGGTGATGGTGGAAGTGGCGTGATTCCCTAGCAGCCTTTAGAACCTAAAACCAAGAAACTAATATGAAATAAATTAATTTAAGCAAAAAATAAGTGTGGATAAGGAAAATAAAGGAGAGGAGAAAAGAAAAATAGAACCGAAAAGGTTTCTAAGACCCTTGGCGTGTCAATTAAGTGAAGCTATCGGCATGAACTCATGTTGAGGTCTCCTCTAAGGAGACGTTGCTTTTCTTCTTACATTTCTTCAGCATGATTTTTGTGTTGCTCAATAGTCTTAGACCTTTTCTAAGAACAGAGAAAAATTTGAAAGGAAGAGAAGGAAGAGAGAAGATGGGAAAAAGGGAAAAGGCTGTGGGGATTTAAATAAGATTTCAAATCTAGCACGTTCCCATGCCCGTGTACTGAGGGTGTCTTGTTTCACACGGCCGAATCGCACGGCCGTGTTGTGGAGTGTGTTGTTCTTCGACGCCCTTTTGTCGATTGGCATGCCCGTTTCTAGAAAGCTAGTATGTGAGCATGGTTGGACTGCACGGGCGTGGTCTACCTATGCTAAATAAGTCAGTATCTTAGCATGGCCATGATGTCTTTGTCGGTGCCCGTGCTGTGGGTGGTTGGCTCCGTGACGTTGGGGGGTGGTTGGACTGACTTTGCACAGCTCTGCTCTATTAGTGTGGTGGTTTCAATGGTCCACACGGCCACAGGCACGGTCGTGTGTAAGGTCGCGTGGCCTGGAAACCTGCATCTTTATTTTAAATATGGAGAGAGAAGAGAGAAGGAAAGAAAAGAAAAAATAATTTTGAAAAATAAAAAGTGTTAGTGCTCGGGTTGCCTCCCAAGTAGTGCTCGTTTATAGTCTTAAGCTAGACTGTCTTTGACTTTGAAAATTTTAGGGAGGTTTAAAGATTTGAATATTTTCCCTCTTGTTGACAGTTTTATTTTCGTGACAAAGTTTAGGTCGAGAAGCGTTTGCGTTGAAATTTTTGAATATTAGATTGCTTACCTCGACTATTTCATGTGGGAGGAGTATCTCTTCCATTTTCTCCAGGTCTGTTAAAGTGATTTGATGTCCCTATGAGCTCTTTTGGTGGTTCCTTAGGTTTTACTTTGTGTGGATCCAGATTTTCTTTGGTGTGTATCTTCTGCTCTTCTAAATTGTTGATCTTACGATTTCGTGTTGGCTCAGCTTTGATGTTTTGTGATGTTTCCTGCGATGAAGTTTGAACAATTTGATTATCTATTGAAACGACTTTCTTACCTTCATCTTCTGTTGTTTTGGCTGAGTCGAGAGCTTGAAGATTGACTAATTCATATCCTACATGAAGTATGAGTTCTCTTGTGGCAACATCAAATTTAGTCTTGGCATTGCAAGAAAAGGTCTTCCTAAAATTAAAGGGATTGAATTTTCCTCATCCATGTCTAAAATAACAAAATCTACTAGGAAAAAGAATTTATCGATTTTTACTAAAACTTCTTCAATAATGCCCCTAGGAATTCTAATAGTTTTATCAGCTAGTTGGATACTCATCCTAGTTTGTTTGGGCTTCCCTAGACCTAGTCATTTAAATAGAGCATAAGGCATGACATTTATACTTGCCCCTAAATCAGCTAACGCATTATCAATAGTTAAACTACCAATTAAACATGGAATCGTAAAACTCCCTAGATCTTTTAGTTTCTGTGGTAGTCTCTCTATAGCATTGCTGAGCATGTTGCGTTAAGTTCCACATGGTGCTCTTCATCTATTTTGCGTTTATTCATCAAGAGCTGTCTTAAAAATCTCCTTGAGTCGGGCATCTGAAAAAGAGCTTCAAGAAGAGGTAAGTTAATATGTAATTTCTTTAAAAGTTTTAGAAACTTACTGAATTGTTCCTCTGAATCATCTTTTTTCAATGCTTCAGGATAAGGTACGCGAGGTTGGTATTCTTTGATTACCGATTTTGGCCTCTCTTGTGCTACCTCTATTTTACCTTTTTCTTCCTTAGTTTCTTGTATTGAGGTGGGCTTGTCTACTTTTGTATCCTCTTGAGCTGTGATGGCTTGGATTTTCTCTTTTGGGTTTATTTTTGTGTTGCTTTGTAGACGTCCTTTTTGACGTTTAGAAATCACCTTTGTGAGATGTCCCACTGACCTAGTAAGTTCTCCAAGTTGATTCTCGATCCCTTTGATTGATTTTTGTTATTCATCACGTATTACTTATAACATCCAAAATTTAGAGGTCTCGCATTTTAATTTATTTCTATGTGCTAGTATGCTTTGGATGTTGTTTGAGTGTGTTTGGGGGCTTCGGGAAACCTTGGGGTTAGGTAGGAGCCTTAGTAAAAAGTTTGGGTTCAAGGCTTTAAGGGAGAGCTAGTGGCGTCAGGCCTTAAGAGACTTTATGTGGGGTTTAAGGCACAAGAAAGGAAGTGGTGGAGTGGCAAGGTAACACCTAGGGTGTAGGGGGAGTTAGCATCTCAAGGGAAGCAAGGAGGGAGTAGGTTCGATTCCTGCTGTCAGCATTTTGTTTTCTTTTTATTTATTTATTCTTTTTTACTTCCATGCATCACAAGGTGGAGTGTTGGGACCGATTGGGAGCCTTGAAAAGTGGAGAAGACTTGGTCTTTCTTTTTGAATGGTTGGCCAAGTGAGGAAGGGGGGATGTTGAGCTAGTCAACACTTTCAAATGGGTGAATGGGAGTGAGTTTAGGAGGAAATCAAGGAGTGGTGGCTTGTTGGGAGTGTGGTTGCCGAATTTTGAAGGATGGAGGGGGAGGTTTCGGTTTAAGGGGGATAAGGGGGCAAACTTTCTTTTCTTTTTCTCACTTGATCAAAGAACCGAAAGCTAGGAGGCCACTTTGTGTATTTGTTCCATTCCATCTTCTTTTCTCTCTATACATCCCTTTTCTCTTCAACCATTTTGCTCTATTTTCTTTACCTATACCAATAGCCGAAACTTCTCAACCCCAATCCTCTTCCCTTTTTTTCTTATTTTCACATGGTTAGCTTTGAGCCTTTACTCTTCAAAAGCTGAAATACCTCTCACTTATGGAAGCCGAATATCAGTTGGACCTTAGCCGAATCTCCAAGCATCCTTACCATTGTCTCTTTATCTTTTAATTGTTTGATTCTTGGATACACTTCTTGGCCGAACCTATCTGTGGTGGTGATCCTATTCGGTTGTAAGGGTGCCGTCATTCTTCTCCTTCCAAACCTATCAAACCATTCATATTGGTGGTGGTAAGGGTTCCCTTCTTCTTTAATCTTTTAAGTTTCTCTTCGCTCAATTAAAGCTGAAAGCCTCACTTTGTTTCTTGGTGTGGCCAAACCTATAGTGGGGAGCAGTAGGTGTCGTTTGGCCAAGGTAAGAAGGTTATAACAGTAGGTCGAAGTCCACTTCTTTGTCTATTATGTGAGGTCAAATTTAACATTGATTCATATAGGGATTTCGACAACTTTCACATTCAAGTGAGAACCTTCGGGTTTTGGTCGATTTCGGTAAGGAATATTCCACTCTAGTATTCATTAAGTCTGTGTTAATCTTTTTGACTTAACGTGTTAACATAGGTATTCTGATTAAGTTGTTATTCGATGGAACCAAATACCAGCTAAGTGGAGGAAGGGGTCGGACATATAGTCCATACCCCTAAGTTTAAGAATTGGTCAATTTTGGCGGTTCGGGATTGGCCACCGGATTGTGGGCGAGTGACTGACTTAGTGAAGCAGATCACTGTGATCTCTTTGAACGAGGACGTTAGGGAGGTCGAGAGTCTAGTTCTTCAAGTTCTCAGGTGTGTAATTAACACACTGCTTACGTATTTACTTTAATTATAATATGAAATATGTGTGGTAGTCGAAATAGTGGCTGTGGTGATGCTATTACCCATATTAGGGTAAGCCGGTACCAGGTTAGTAACTTTCTTATATTTAAATGTTAGATGGATGTATATGTATATGTGAGACTTTGGTAAGCTTATTGTGTATGCATGTCGGATATGTTCATAATGATTATGTTGTCATCTCATCATAATATATCATGTATGTGCACGGGGACCGGGATATGTTTAATGAAGGAAAGGGTGTACATTTATGTACGTGGTTTGATGTTAGCCTTGAGCTACATCGTGGTTTGATGTTGGCTTTGTGCCTCATCGTGGATTGGTGATGACCTCGAGTCACACTGTGGATATTAGTGATTTTAATCTCGTGGACCAGTGGCTAGACCACTAAGTGGATTTTGAGCAGCATGACTGCCAAAAAGGTGTGTAGTGGATGGAGGGTCAATTTAGTAATCCCTTAGTGTGTGGTGGCAGGATACGGGGGTGTGTAGTGGTTGGTTACTAGGTTGGGATGGGTTAATGTAACATCCTGAAAAGGGCCTATGCATTTTCAGTTTAATTGTATGAAATGACAAGTTTAAGCACTAAGAATAAATTTTTGATATTTCTGGAAATCTGGAAATGCATGAAAATGGAAACTTAAACATTTTGGAAACCTAAACATTTTGGAAACCTGAACATTTTGGAAACTGAACATTTTGGAAACCTAAACATTTTTGAAACACGAACATTTTGGAAACCCGAACATTTTGGAAACTGAAGATGTAAGAAAATGGCAAGTTCTGAGCCGATCGAAAATTTTAGGAAACTTAGAAATAAGGCCGAATGACAAATTTTAAAGTTCAAAATAGAAAATAAGGGCAAGAGGGCCTTAAAAGTAAAAGTTGGTGAAATTTGACACAATCGGGCATGGAAAAGTGGCTCAAGGTGTCACTTAAGTCTTATGGAAATGGCGCCATGTGTAAGAGAAAAGGGCCTGAGTTCGAGTCACTTGGAAAGCAAATATTGAAGGTTTTATTTTCTTCCAAGACTAGGGTGGACGACACCTACTTCTAGAAAAGGGAAGAGTTTTATTTCGGTTAAAATTTGATTAATTAAGTGTTAAGTAAAGGATTTTCTTTTAATAAGATAAATGAGGAGATAAAGGATAGATTAAATACTTTTAATTTAATTAGGTGATAATTAAAGGAGATAATATTATCATTTATGGAGTAGTGGCCAAGAAAAGGGCTCTCCTATTGATAATTTCGGCTAAAGAAGGAGAGTGAAAGGATTTTCTCTCATCTTTTCTATGTGTGCCGAAATTCCCTAGCCCCTATTTCTCTCTGCTGAAATCTCTACTAAGCAAAGACTCCATCCTTTTCTTCTCCTCTCCTTTGTCATTGTTAAGCCAAAACTCTTCTCTTTTGATCCCTGTTAAATCACCATAGCCGAACCTCTGTGACACTAGGCAAGGAAACAATCAAATCAAGGTAAGGTTAAACTATTCCATTATCTTTCTTTTCTATTTGCCAAAAGTGAATGGCCTAATCCTTATTCTTGTTCATGGCGAATCTACAAGATCTCTCGTGTTTCCACCATTATCGAATAGAAGGATCGTGGATCCAAGGTAAGTGAGTATATACATTCGCCAAGGCCAAATCTTAGGTATTCAGATCAAGTTAATCAAAAACTAACCGATTCGAGGATTTAGGATTTGGCGATTCAAGGAAGAGGAAGGTGAAGTTTTCGTGATTTAAAGTCCATAAGGTAAGCATCTAAAAGCATTCGCCAAGGCTTGTGTGATTATCTAGATCGGTTCTTTAATGATTAAAAAGCCAAAAACTAACCCATAGTGAGATTCAAGGTTGGTAGAATATCGGTAAAGGAAAAACCAAGTTTTGGATTTGAATAAACACCAAATTGGCCTCAATTTTACAAATCCTACTAGGATTTGGTTTTGATATTAGCCAAATAGGTTTATTAATGTGTCTTATATGATGGCGAATATAGGAGTTAATGGATCTAAAGATAGATCGGGATTTTGAGATCTCAAGGAACCTTTTAAGCAAATCGTGTGTACGCACACTAACTTTCGATATTTCATATGGCAATTATTATTATTTGATTATACAAAGTATATGAATATGGCTAAGTACCCTAAAGTGGTACAAAAGTACTCAGGTACGTTTCCTACTTCTGATAGGATTATGAAATATGTTATTTTATAACATGTGAATATATGTATATGAATATGAAATTAAGTATGTTATGCATGATATATATATTTTTGGGGCATTCGGGATTTATGTGAAAGGGGAAGAAGGTGTTGACTTTGGTCTCACCAACGTTATATGGTGACTACGGTCACACTATTTGAATATGGTAACTCCGGTTCCATTATCTGTATTTGGTAACTTCGGTTACATAATTTGAATATGGTGTCTAATGACACAAATTATATGGGCGATGAGCACGTCATTGCAATGATTGCCTTCGATGGTGTGTAGCGGATGGAGGTTGACTTAGTAGTCCCACGGTGTATTGGCGGTATGGGTGGTGTGTAGCGGATGGACCATTAGGCTTGGGTTTGGGTTGCATCATAATTTATTTTATATGAATCGATGTTTGAACATGTATGCTCGATTTGTTGAATGTTAGTATTGTGTGCACATTGAGTCTGTTGACTCACCCCATTGTGGGAAATATTTTGGTGATGAGCAAGGATTTGACCAAGTCTGATGAGACCTCGAGGTGGCCATGTTCCATTTGAAGATTTTATTTGATTTGGACTTTGTTATTTGTTTTGGGTTTTACTTGATGTAATAAGGCCATAAGGCCCAAAGTGGATTTTTCTTATTACGCTTTACTTTAAATTGTCATGTTACGAACTATTATGACTAAAGTCAAGTATTTTTTAAACCTTAAAATTATTTTGTCACCTTAATAAAAATTGGATTTACTAGATTAAATAAATGGGTTCCAATCTAAGCCCAATCCACAACAACATTTTTCTAAAAATTTTACAAATTTTCTCTAAGTGACAAAAATCTTTGAAACCAGGTTTACTTTAGGAACATACCAGATCCGATTCAGGCTCGTGAAATGGGGGTGTGGGGTGTTTCAATTTGGTATCGAGCCAGCTTTAAACTCTCGGCCGTGGGCTAAGGCCCAAAACATTTTCAAAGCGAGCCAAATGATTTTCTTTGAAAATAAGCGAAGCTCTGGCATGGCCCTAAGTCTCCGAGCCATGATCCACCGGTAAGTACCCCTAACTCTATGTGTGATTCTGTGATTTATAGAAGGGTAGAAAAGGCATGGAACGTAGAATAGAATGATAGGAACTTGAACCCTAGGATTAGACTACTCAAACACAAACACATAAGACTTAATGTACTAAACAAACCTATGGCTAAGTCACTGAGCTAAGGTGTGGTAACCCCAGACGCATGTCTAGGATTGGATTGAAAGAGCACGGTATTTAGCAGCCCTAGTGACTCACCTCCTCTTGCAGAATCCCACAGTGCGTAGCTTGGTTCACCCTAACTCGAGAGGGCTCGGTGGTGTGGCAACCTCATGCGCATGTCTAGGAATGGTTTCGGTGGGAGCTTGGTATTTAAGCAAAATCCACGTGACTCACCTCCTCTCCACACGAATCCTGCACAGTGCGTAGCTTTGGTTCACCCCGACCAAGAGGGCTCGGTCGTAGGTTAAACATAATGACTAAAACCGAAAGGAACTAGCCATGTTTTAAAAAAAAGAGAAAACAACAAACCCTCATTTTTTCAAACTTCCTTTTAAATCTAAGAAAATTATTTTACAACATTTTCGAAAAACTCCGATTCTGAAAATTACAAAATGCCGTTGGTGGTAAAATTACCAAAATGCCCTTGGTTTACAAAATGTTCAACTACTCAACACTTTACCAAAATTTCAATATTTTATAAACATACAAGAACCCTAATTTGTAAAAAAATCAAGATACCTTGATTTTGGAAAAAATTACAAAATTGCCCCTAACTTACAAAATTACCAAATGACCTTGATTTCCAAAATTTTGCAACATCCCCATTTTGGAAGGAACAATTTTGAAAAGAACCCTCAAAGTTTTACAACTTTTGAAATACCCCTAATTTATTAAATTTACAAATTTACCCTGATTTGTGAAAAATTACCGAAATACCCTGAATTTCAAAATTCTTCCAAATTACCCCTAGACTTCAAAATTTTCAAAATAATTTTTGACAAAAACACCAAGGAACGTTTTTTCGAAAAATTACGAAAATGCCTCAGTAGGATAAAACTACGAAAATACCCACAGGTAGTGGAAAACAACAACAACAAAAAATTACAACGTTTCTCCGAATGAACGAAAGTTCATATTTGTTTGATGGATGAATGAATGAATGGAAAAGATGTGTTTTATGCGAATCTGAAAGAACCACTCTTAAATCCCTTTTTCATAAAACTCCTTATTTGGTAAATAAGTGGAACAATGACTAATTCATAAAATTTCTTAATCGATCTCGACGTTAGAAAATGAGCTCTAGAGGGCGTGGTCGCCGTGGTCGAGGTAGAGGAAGGATGACCGTGTGAACCCGTTAGATCGAGTCAAGGGTCCGACAATGAAATGCCACCGCCACCGCCACCCCCAGCTATTAATGTTGAGCAGCAGGCTCAGTCGGGGGAAGATACTGTGTCGCAGGCTGTGCTGCGAGTTTTGGAATTGGTGGTAGGTGCAGGAGGAAATTCAGGAAATCGTAAGTCTGTGCCTAAACGGCTCCGAGCTAATGGAGCTGAAATGTTTCGAGGAGTATCTGGAGTGGCACCCAGTCTGGTGAAATCTTGGTTGAAGCAACGGAGCGCATCATGGATGAGCTCGATCTGACTCCAGAGGAAAAGTTGAAGGGGTGGTGGCATTGTTACGTGATGAAGCGTATCAGTGGTGGTTAATTGTGCGAGATGGTGCTATGGCGGAGGATCTGACCTGGGAATATGTTAAGGAGGCATTCTAGAAGAAATATGTGGGAACCAGGTATACAGACGAGCAAAGGAAAGCTTTTACGAAATTTGGCAAGGGAACAAGTCCGTAGTAGAATATGAGGCAGAATTTTTGAGGTTGAGTCGTTGTGCTCGAGGTGTAGTGGCGACTGAACATGAACGCTGTGTCCGTTTGAGACGGTGAGAGACGACACGAGGCTGTTGATAGCACCGCATCGAGCGGGAATTCTCGGCTTTGGTGGAAAAGGCCAAAGTGGCCGAGGGAATCAAAGATTCTACCAAGTAGGCTGTGGATAAGAATAAGCCTAAGAGAGGTTTTGGACCATCTAGAAGGGTTCATACGAGGCCTAGGGTTGACGGGCCACGAAATCAACAAGTTGATGCAGTGGCGGCAAGACGCCCTTGTGAGCATTGTGGAAAGAGGCACTTGGGAAGTCTTTGAAGAAAGACGGAGGATGTTTCAAGTGTGGGTCCAAGGACCATATGCTTAAGGATTGTCCCAAGCAACCAGATGAGAGCCGAATAGGTGAGTACGGAGGGCTAACCAGTTGGTAGAGGTGGGCAATAGCCTCAACGTGGTTGTGGTTGACTATGAGAGGTAATGGTCTTTGGCGAGGCCGTGGAGCACGGTCGAGGTGCTACTAATGTTAATGCGAAGCAAGACAACCGGGTTTGGTTTATGCGGTTCATCGAAGGAAGATGGAGAAGCGGCAGGATGTTATAACCGGTACGTTCTCTATTCATGACAAGCCCTATTTTGCTCTTATTAATGTGGGCTTGACCCATTCCTATGTTGCATGTAGTGTAGTGGAAACATTAGGCCTAGACTCTGAACTTTTTGATAGGCAGATGACGGTAGTAAGCCCATTAGGCCAAACTGTAGTCGTAGACAAGATCTTTCGGAATGTACCCCAGAGATTCAAGGAGTGAACTTTCGAGCGATTTAATGGAGTTACCCTTCGAGAGTTTGAACTTATACTCGGAATGGATTGGTTAGTAGAACACCGAGCCGTATTGGATTGTCTTGGCTAAACGTATGGAACTAAGAACCCGGAGGATGAAGTGGTAGTAATGATCGGAGAAAGGAGGAACTACTTGTCTAATGTAGTTTCGGCACTGAAGGCTGAGAAGATGGTTAAGAAAGGTTGCAAGGCGTTCTTAGCTTTCGTAAGTGCGATAGGTGGGAAGGAGGAAGGTATTAATGGAGTTAGGACGGTAATGGATTTCGTGGATGTGTTTCCAGAGGAATTACCGAGAATACCCCTAGACAGGGAGGTAGAATTTGGGATTGATTTGCTACCGGGAACAGCTCCTGTGTCAATCGCTCCATACCGAATGGCACCAAAGGAGTTAGTGGAGCTCAAGGCTCGGATACAAGAACTGTTGGATCGTGGGTTCATCCGACCAGTGTGTCTCAAGTGGGAGCACCGGTCCTATTGTGAAGAAGAAGGACAGAACTATGCGTATGTGCATAGACTACTGTCAGTTGAATAAGTCGACCATTAAGAACAAGTATCCCTTGCCAAGGATTGATGACTTGTTCGATCACCAAGAGAGCAGCAGATGTTTTGAAGATCGATTTACGGCCGGGATACCATCGATTGAAGGTGAAGGAGGTGACATCCATAAGACCGCTTTTAGGACAAGATATGGTCACTTCGAGTTTGTAGTAATGCGTTTGGGTTGTGAACGCTCGGTAGCGTTCATGGACATGATGAATCGGGTTTTCCAACCCTACTTGGATAGGTTCATCGTTGTGTTCATCGACGATATTTTGGTGTACTCGAAGTCAGAGGAGGAGCATGATGAGCATATCCGAGTCGTATTGGAAGTGTTAAGGGAGAAGAAGCTCTATGCCAAATTCAGCAAGTGCAAATTTTGGCTTAAGGAGGTGGCATTCTTAGGACATGTGGTATCCGCAGAAGGAATAAGAGTAGATCCTAGGAAGATCGAAGTAGTGTTGGATTGGAAACCACCTAGGTCCGTGGGTGAAATCTGAAGTTTCCTAGGCTTGGCAGGCTATTACAGAAGGTTTGTAGAAGGATTCTCGTTAATAGCCGCGCCTTTAACAAAGTTGCTAAGGAAGGAAGTACCCTTCGAATGGACGAATAAGCAGTAGGAGAGCTTTGAAAAGCTTAAAAGGGTATTGATGGAAGCTCCAATGTTAATTCAGCCGGAGGCAGGAAAAGATTTTGTGGTGTACTGTGACGCTTCGCATACGGGGTTAGGTTGTGTACTAATGCAAGAGGGTAAAGTGGTTGCTTATGCGCCTCTCGTGATTAAGGCCGCATGAGGTTAACTACCCCACTCATGATTTAGAGCTAGCAGCAGTGGTTTTTGCCCTTAAGGTTTGGAGGCACTACCTTTATGGAGAAAGGTCGGTTATCTACACAGACCACAAGAGCCTTAAGTACTTATTGACTCAAAAGGAGTTGAACTTGAGGCAACGAAGGTGGGTGGAATTGCTGAAGGACTCACGATTGCTCGATAGAATATCATCCAGGCGAGGCGAATGTGGTAGCCGATGCCCTAAGTCGAAGGTTGTATCGGATCTCGTGCTTTGTTCGCTCACTTAAGTCTCAGATGATTACGAAGCTTTGTTATGAGTTGCAAGTCAAGCCCACATGGCTAAAGGAAGTGAAAGAGGGACAGTTGGCTGATAATGACTTAAGTACTAAGTTGCAGCAAGTACATCAAGAGGGATTAAAGGACTATGGTGTCAATGATGAAGGAGTATTGTGCTACAAGGGAAAAGTCTGTATGCCGAGGGATAAGGAGTTGAGACAAAGGATTCTTTGGGAAGCGCATGGTAGCCCTTATGCTATGCATCCCGGAGGCATCAAGCTGTATAGAGATCTAAGGAAGCAGATTTTGGTGGTCCGATCCAAACGAGAGGTGGTGAATTTGTGGGGAAATGTTTGACATGTCGACAAGTTAAGGTGAACACCAAGTCCCATCGGGATTGCTTCAACCAATCGAAATTCCCCAATGGAAGTGGGAGAGAATTACCATAGACTTCGTTAGTGGGCTTCCCCTTATGCCTACTAAGAAGGACTCGGTATGGGTGATAGTGGACCGTTTGACCAAGTCCGCACACTTTATCCCGAAGAAGAATGGATTATTCTCTTGAAGTTGGCTAAGTTATATGTGGCGTAAATTGTAAGGTTGCATGGAGTACCAATGTCGATCATCTCGATAGAGACCCAAGGTTTACGTCTCGATTTTGGAAGGCACTTCATCATGCTTTAGGCACCGAGCTAGACTTCACTCTGACTTTTCATCCACAATCGAACAGGCGATCTCGAGCAGGTTATACAAGTGTTGGAGGATATGTTGAGAGGCATGTAATGGATTTTCGAGGAAGTTGGGAAGATTACTTGCCTTTAGCTAAGTTCGCCTACAACAACAGCTATCAAGCTAGCATTCGATGGCACCGTACGAAGCATTGTATGGAAGGAAATGTAGAACACCTACTTGTTGGACCGAGTTAGGAGAACGCCGAGTTTTGGGTCCAGAATTAGTGGCAGAAACCGAAGAAAAGGTTGAGTTAATTCGGGCACGGTTGAAGGAGGCCTCTGATAGGCAGAAGTCGTACGCAGACCTTAAACGAAAGGAAATAGAGTTTGAAGTGGGAGACCAAGTATTCCTGAAAGTCTCGCCTTGGAAGAAGGTAATGAGGTTCAGTCAAAAAGGGAAGTTGAGCTCAAGGTTTGTAGGGCCTTATCGAGTACTGAAAAGAGTTGGGCCAGTGGCATACCAATTAGAGTTGCCACCAGAATTGCAGCAGATGCACGACGTATTTCATGTGTCCATGTTACGTCGCTATCGATCGGATCCGTCGCATGTGGTATCTGTTGAAGAAGTGGAGCTAAGGCCAAACTTATCCTACGAGGAAGAACCAATTCGGATCTTGGAACGTGATGTGAAAGTACTACGAAGGAAGATAGTTTCTCTAGTCAAACTGCTATGGCGCAATCATGGAACGGAAGAAGCTTCGTGGGAGTCAGAGGAGACCATCGACAGCAATACCTCAATTATTTTAGTTAGGAAATTTGGGGACGAAATTTTGTTTAAGGGGTAGAAGCGTAACATCCTGAAAAGGGCCTATGCATTTTCAGTTTAATTGTATGAAATGACAAGTTTAAGCACTAAGAATAAATTTTTGATATTTTTGGAAATCTGGAAATGCATGAAAATGGAAACCTAAACATTTTGGAAACCTGAACATTTTGGAAACCTGAACATTTTGGAAACCTAAAGATGTAAGAAAAATGGCAAGTTACTGAGCCAATCGAAAATTTGAAACTTAGAAATAAGTAGGGATGACAAATTTTAAAGTTCAAAATAGGAAATAAAGGCAAGAGGGCCTTAAAAGTAAAAGTTGGTGAAATTTGACACACAATCGGGCTTGGAAAAGTGGCCTGAAGGTGTCACTTAAGGCTTATGGAAATGGTGCCATGTGTAAGAGAAAAGGGCCTGAGTTCGAGTCACTTGGAAAGCAAATATTGAAGGTTTTATTTTGCTTCCAAGACTAGGGGTGGACGGTACCTACTTCAAGAAAAGGGAAGAGTTTTATTTCGGTTAAAATTTGATTAATTAAGTGTTAAGTAAAGGATTTTCCTTTAATAAGATAAATGAGGAGATAAAGGATGGATTAAATACTTTTAATTTAATTAGGTGATAATTAAAGGAGATAATATTATCATTTATGGAGTAGTGGCCAAGAAAGGGCTCTCCTATTGATAATTTCGGCTAAAGAAGGAGATGAAAGGATTTTCTCTCATCTTTTCTATGTGTGCCGAAATTCCCTAACCCCTATTTCTCTCTGCCGAAATCTCTACTAAGCAAAGACTCCATCTTTTTCTTCTCCTCTCCTTTGTCATTGTTAAGCCAAAACTCTTCTCTTTTGATCCCTGTTAAATCACCATAGCCGAACCTCTATGACACTAGGCAAGGAAGCAATCGAATCAAGGTAAGGTTAAACTATTCCATTATCTTTCTTTTCTATTTGCTGAAAGTGAATGGCCTAATCCTTATTCTTGTTCATGGCGAATCTACAAGATCTCTCGTGTTTCCACCATTATCGAATAGAAGGATCGGGGATCCAAGGTAAGTGAGTATATACATTCGGCCAAGGCCAAATCTTAGGTTTTCGATCAAGTTAATCAAAAACTAACCGATTGTGGATTTAGGATTTGGCGATTCCAAGGAAGAGGAAGGTGAAGTTTTTGGATTTAAAGTCCATAAGGTAAGCATCTAAAAGCATTCGCCAAGGCTTGTGTGATTAACTAGATCGATTCTTTAATGATTAAAAAGCGAAAACTAACCCATAGTGAGATTCAAGGTTGGCGAATATCGGTAAAGGAAAAACCAAGTTTTGGGATTTGAATAAACACCAAATCGGCCTCAAGGTGAGTCTTTTTACAAATCCTACTAGGATTTGGTTTGATATTAGCCAAATAGGTTTATTAATGTGTCTTATATGATGGCGAATATAGGAGTTAACGAGATCTAAAGATAGATCGGGATTTTCGAGATCTCAAGGAACCTTTTAAGCAAATCAGGTGTGTACGCACACTAACTTTCGATATTTCATATGGCAATTATTATTATTTGATTATACATAAGTATATGAATATGGCTAAGTACCCTAAAGTGGTACAAAAGTACTCAGCACGTTTCCTACTTCTGATAGGATTATGAAATATGTTATTTTATAACATGTGAATATATGTATATGAATATGAAATTAAGTATGTTATGCATGATATATATATATTTTTGGGGCATTCGGGATTTATGTGAAAAGGGAAGAAGGTGTTGACTTGGTCTCACTAGCGTTATATGGTGACTACGGTCACACTATTTGAATATGGTAACTCGGTTCCATTATCGTATTTGGTAACCCGGTTACATTATTTGAATATGGTGTCTAATGACACAAATTATATAGGCGATAAAGCACGTCATTGCAATGATCGCCTTCGATGGTGTGTAGCGGATGGAGGGTTGACTTAGTAGTCCCAGGTGTATTGGCGGGTCTGGTGGTGTGTAGCGGATGGACCATTAGGCTTGGGTTTGGGTTGCATCATAATTTATTTTATATGAATCTGATGTTTGAACATGTATGCCTGATTTGTTGAATGTTAGTATTGTGTGCACATTGAGTCTGTTGACTCACCCCGTTGTGGGAAATATTTTCAGGTGATGAACAGTGACGGACCGGGACGGTAAACCTCGAGGTGGCCATGTTCCATTTGAAGATTTTATTCGATTTGGACTTTGTTATTTGTTTTGGGTTTTACTTGATGTAATAAGGCCATAAGGCCCAGTGGATTTTTCTTATTCGCTTTACTTTAAATTGTCATATTTAACTATTATGACTAAAGTCAAGTGTTTTTTTAAACCTTAAAAATTATTTTGTCACCTTAATAAAAATTGGATTTACTAGATTAAATAAATGGGTTCCAATCTAAGCCCAATCCACAACAACATTTTTCTAAAAATTTTACAAATTTTCTCTAAGTGACAAAAATCTTTGAAACCGGTTTACTTTAGGAACATACCAGATCCGGTTCAGGCTCGTGGGCCGGGTGTGGGGTGTTTCAGTTAACATTCTGCATCTTTATGTGTGGTATGTGGATTGGTGTGGTTTTGGGCCAAGCCCATTTGTGGAAACATGTGGAATAATTGCACTTCGAGTCGGTTTGACTCACTGCTTTCCTAAAACAATGCGGGTAATATATGATTCTTGGACCGGGCCTGGGAGGAATTCAAGGTGGCCATGTAAGTCGCTTTTATTTCTTTAATTATATATATTTTATATTTCCAAGTACTTTTTTCCCGATAGATTTCATTATAATAAGGCCGCTTAAATTGTTTTGGGATTTTCGTTATGGTTTTTAAGTCTTAGAATTATTATTGAATTGTTATCTAAACATGGTTATAAAGCGTTTTCAACTCGGATATTAAAGTAAAGTTTTGAAATTGATTTCACATAAACAAATTGCTTTGAAATTTCTACCAAATACCGAATCAAATGTACAAAAGAGATTCGTTTTAAAACCCCTAAGTTATTTATACTTCCAACTCAAATTCTTTTTGACCAACCACCTCAGTGACATTTTGGATTTGGCCGTGAGGTTTTGGGCCGGGTTTGAGGTGTTACAGTTTGGTATCAGAGCAAGGTTCAAAACTCAACTTTGAGGGTTTTTGGGCTCAAAAATTTTTTTTCCAAAGACGGGTTTTTCTAAAACATGGATTTCTATAAGCTATTTCAAGTTTATTCTGGCATGGCACCTGTGTCTCCGGCTCGAAGTCCGCCAGGTAAGTACTCCTAAATATTGTGTGCTTTATATGTGGAATTAATGGGTATTATGGGATCGTAGATTAGTAAGTTAGGAACTATGAAACCTTAGGGTTAGCTTACTCCAACACTAAACTTCATAAGACATAACTTATCTCACCAAACCCGGGAACAAGTCGTAGAGTTCAGGTGTGGTAACAAGCATGTGCATGTCCAGGCATGGATTCAGGATGAGCTTGGTATTTAAGCAGTCATAGCGACTCACCTCCTCTTTTCTGGAATCCTACCTGGTGCGCAGTGATTGTTCGCCTTAACCGTGATGACTTGTTAACGGGTCAAACCTATAACTAAAACCCGAAAGGGATCGAATACCCAGTTTGGTAAAACTATCAAATTACCCCTGATTTCTAAAATTACCGAAACACCCTTGTTTTGTAAAATTACCGAACTACCTCAATTTATTCCCAAAATACCCTTGTTTGCCAAAATTACCAAGCTACCCTCTATATTTTGAAAATCACGAAAAACCCTGTAGATAAATTACGAAAATACCCCTGGGTTGGGAATGGGCGAAATGCTCAAAGTGGTGAATATGTGTGGTGGGTATTGATGATGAATGTATGTGATTCCCTGAATTAGGACAGTGGACTTGAGATGAAAACTTTGAAATGATCGAAAGAACTACTACTAAACTTCTTTACATAAAATTATTCGTGGGTAATCAGTGGAACAAAAAGCTAATGCATAAAATTTCTTAAAACAGATTAAAATGCAACGATAAACATGAGTTCTAGGGGGCGAGGTCGTAATATGCGTGGGCGTGGTAGAGGTAGGATGACTGTGTCAAAACCAGTGGGGTCTGGTCATGGATCGGGAATGAAGCAGCGCCTCTAGGCTGTGGAAGCCGAGTTCCAAGATCGACGGGTGGAGATGACGCGATATCACGAGGCTATCTTCATGAAGTTTTGCGCGAGAGAGTTGCGAGAACAAACATGGGTTCTAGGGCTAGGAAGTGCGTGTCCAGCGACTTCGATCGAACGGAGCTGAGGTATTTTGAGGTGTTTATGGGGTAGCTCCGAATGTGGCAGAGTACTGGTTAGAGGCAGTCAAGAGAATTATGAATGATTTGGACTGCATTTGCCAAGAAGAAAGTGAAGGTCTTGTATCTTTACTCGGGATGAGGCCTACCGGTGGTGGCTTACCGTCGAGAGAGGTGCTCGATGGACCGAGTAGATTGGGGTTACTTTAAGGTAAAGTTTGAGGGAAATGCGTCGAGCTAGTTACGTGGACGCACGAGGAAGGCATTCCTAAACCTAGTGCAAGGGGTAAGTCAAGAGCAAAATATGAGGTGGAGTTCTTGCGATTAAGCTGGTATCATGAGGGGATTGTTACTCACGATTACAAGCTACTGTAAGATTTGAGGATGGACTGCGAGATGAATTCTACTTTGGTAGAGAAAGCTCGAATAGCAGAAAAGGTTAAGCAAACTAAGAGGCAGAACAGGGATAAGGATAGAAGCAGGAATAAGAGGGGTTTTGGACCATCAGGATCTTCAGGGGGTTTCCAGAAAAAAGCTTAGGATTGAGAATTCTACTCGTGTTTCTATGCCAGCTACTGAGAATCAGGTCCGTCTGTGTGCTCGGTGTGGGAGGACTCATCTGATGAATCTTTGGAAAGAGTAAGGAGTGCCTCAGGTGTGGGTCCAAGGCTCAGTTGGTTAAGAATTGTCCTCGAGAATATGGATAGGGCTCAGCGAAGAGGTCAGGGGTATGTGCAGCCAAGAAGGGGTGGTCCAAAAATGTCGAGAGGTCGGGGTTTGAATCGTGGAGGGAATGGTTTTGGCCGAAGTCGCGAAACACTAGGCAGAGGTGCTGGGAGTTCAGATACAAGATAGCCTGGATTGGTTTACGCAGCCAGACGTCGTGAGAAGGGGGATGCACCAGATGTTATCACGGGTACAATTTTTATTCTTGGGTTACCCTTTACTGCTTTGATTGATGTTGGGTCAACTCACTCGTACATTGCTAGTATGGTGTCGGGAACCTTAGATATGAACCCTAAAATTGTCTCTAGGAAGATGGTTATGCTTAGTCCTTTAGTGCAATCAGTATTGGTAGACAAACTCTTTAGGGAGGTGTCTTTTGAGGTTTAGGGGGCAGTGTTCCCAGCAGATTTGATGGAGCTGCCATTCGGAGAGTTTGACTTGATCCTAGGTATGGACTGATTAGTAAGGTATCATGCGAATTTATACTGTGCTGCTAAGCGCATGTCGTTGAGGACTCCCGAGAACTATGAGGTTGTGGTGATAGGTGAGAGGAGAGACTACTTGGCTAACGTGGTGTCTGCTCTTAAGGCGAAGAAGATGGTAAAGAAGGGGTGCTTGGCTTTCTTGATGTTTGTTAGTGCTTTGGATGCTAAGGAAGCAGCTGTGGGGGAGGTCAGGACAGTGAATGAGTTTGTGGATGTTTTTCCGGAAGAACTTCCAGGGTTACCTTCGGATCGAGAGTTGGAGTTTGGAATTGACCTATTACCGAGAACAGTGCCAATGTCCATCGCTCCTTATAGGATGGCACCAAAGGAGTTGGTTGAGCGAAAGCCCAAATCCAAGAGTTGTTAGATCGTAGTTTTATCGACCCGGTGTCTCTATGGGGAGCACCGGTGTTGTTCGTAAAGAAGAAGGATGGGTCTATGCGTATGTGCATAGATTACCACCAGTTGAATAAGCTGACGATCAAGAACAAGTACCCACTGCCGAGGATAGACGACTTGTTTGACCAGCTCAAAGGGGCTGCGGTATTTTTGAAGATAGATTTGAGGTCGGGGTATCACCAGCTTAAGGTGAAGGAGGCTGATATCCATAAGATGGCATTTCAAACTTGATACGGGCACTACGAATTCCTGGTAATGCCGTTCGGATTAACTAACGCACTGGCTGCGTTCATGGATATGATGAACCGGGTTTTTCAACATTACTTGGATCAATTCATTGTGGTGTTCATAGACGACATCTTAGTATATTCCAAGTCAGAGGAAGAGCATGATGCACATCTTCGGGTAGGGCTACGAATTTTAAGGGAGAAGAAGTTGTATGCCAAGTTTAGCAAGTGCGAATTCTAGTTGAGTGAAGTCGCTTTTCTGGGTCATGTAGTATCTACAGAGGGAATAAGGGTGGATCCTCAGAAGATTGAGGCAGTACTGGATTAGAAACCACCTAAGTTGGTAATGGAGATTCATAGTTTCTTAGGGTTAGCGGGCTATTATATGAGATTTTTCGAGGGTTTCTCTTCAATAGCCGCACCTTTGACTAAGCGGTTGAGAAAGGAGGTACTTTTTGTATGGTTGGATAAACAGCAGGAGAGCTTCGAGAAGCTAAAGAAAGTTTTGATAGAGGCTCCAGTCTTAATTCAGCCTGTGGTAGGGAAGATTTTATGGTATATTGTGATGTTTCTCATACGGGGTTAGGTTGTGTACTGATGCAGGAAGGGAAGGTGGTTGCTTATGCATCTCGGCAGTTGAGACCGCATGAAGTTAACTATTCGACGCACGATCTGGAGTTGGCAGCAGTAGTTTTCACTTTGAAAGTATAGAGGCATTATCTATATGGAGAGAAGTCGGTGATCTACACGGATCACAAGAGTCTGATGTATCTGCTGACTCAAAAGGAGCTGAACTTGAGACAGTGAAGGTGGGTGGAGTTGTTAAAGGATTACGACTGTTCGATTGAATATCATTCGGGGAAAGCAAATGTGGTAGCAGACGTGTTAAGTCAGAAAGTAGTATCGGATCTGAGGGCGATGTTCGCACATCTTAGCTTGTATGACGATAGAAGTTTGTTAGTGGAATTGCAAGTGAAGCCAACATGGATAAGTGAGGTAAAAGAGAAACAATTGGTAGACGAGGTCCTGAGTGCTCGACTTCAGCAAGTTCAGAGTGGGGAGTTAGAGGACTACAGTGTGAACAGTGATGGAGTTCTGTGTTTTGTGGTAAGGTGTGTATGCCGAAAAAAGTGGAATTAAGGCAAAAGATTCTTCGAGAATCGCATAGTAGCCCTTATGCTATGCATCCTGGAGGGAGTAAGTTGTATAAGGATCTATGGGAACAATTTTGGTGGCCTGGATTGAAGTGGGAAGTTACAGAATTTGTGGGAAAGTGCTTGACGTGTCAGCAAGCCAAAGCTGAACACTAAGTGCCTTCGAGGTTGCTGCAACCAGTGAATATTCCGCAGTGGAAGTGGGAGAGAATCACCATGGATTTCGTTAGTGGGCTTCCTCTTACGCCTACTAAGAAAGACTCGGTATGGGTGATTATGGACCGGTTGACAAAGTCCTCTCATTTCATACCTGTGCGTGTTGACTACTCTCTGCGGAGATTAGCGAAGCAGTATGTAGCAGAAATTGTGAGACTGCAAGGAGTGCTGGTATCGATCATATCAGATATAGATCCTAGATTTACGTCGAGGTCTTGGAGGGCATTACATCAGGCTTTGGGCACCAAGTTGGACTTTAGCATGGCATTTCATCCGCAAACGGATGGCCAGTCTGAAAGGGTGATTCAGGTGTTAGAAATATGCTAAGGGGATGTGTTATCGACTTCAGAGGTAGTTGGGAAGAATTCTTGCCTTTAGTAGAGTTCATATATAACAACAGTTACCAAGCTAGTATTCAAATGGTGCCGTATGAAGAACTGTATAGACGGAAGTGTCGGACTCCTACTTGTTGGACAGAGTTAGGAGAACGTTATGTTTTGGGTCCAGAGATAGTGGCAGAGTCAGAGGAAAAGGTTAAAGTAATTCAGGCACGGTTGAAAGAGGCATCTGACAGACAGAATTCATATGCAGATCTTAAGCGAAAAGAGATAGAGTTTGTAGTGGGTGATCATGTGTTCCTGAAAGTCTCGCCGTTGAAGAAGGTGATGAGATTTGGACGTAAGGGTAAGCTGAGTCCCAGATTTATAGGGCCTTATCGGGTTTTGAAGCGAGTTGGACCTGTGGCTTATCGGTTAGAGTTACCTTCAGAATTGAAACAGATGCATGATGTGTTCCACGTGTTGATGCTATGTCATTATCGATTGGATCCGTCTCACGTGGTGCCAGTGGAGAAAGTTGAGTTGAGGCTAGACTTGTCCGATGAAGAAGAGTCGATTTAGATTCTGGAGCGAGATGTGAAGGTGCTTCGAAGAAATCAGTTCCTCTAGTCAAAGTGTTATGGCGAAACCATGGTTCAGAAGAAGGTTCGTGGGAGCCGAAAGAGGTGATGCGACAGTAATACCCTCACTTATTTTGACCAGGTAATTTTGAGGCCAAAATTATTTTTAAGGGGGTAGAACTGTAACATCTTGAATTTAGGGGTCTCGCATTTTAATTTATTTCTATGTGCTAGTATGCTTTGGATGTTGTTTGAGTGTGTTTGGGGGCTTCGGGAAACCTTGGGGTTAGGTAGGAGCCTTAGTAAAAAGTTTGGGTTCAAGGCTTTAAGGGAGAGCTAGTGGCGTCAGGCCTTAAGAGATTTTATGTGGGGTTTAAGGCATAAGAAAGGAAGTGGTGGAGTGGCAAGGTAACGCCTAGGGTGTAGGGGGAGTTAGCGTCTCAAGAGAAGCAAGGGGGGAGCAGGTTCGATACTTGCTGTCGGTATTTTTTCTCTTTTTATTTATTTATTCTTTTCTACTTCCATGCGTCATAAGGTGGAGTGTTGGGACCGATTGGGAGCCTTGAAAAGTGGAGAAGACTTGGTCTTTCTTTTTGAATGGTTGGCCAAGAGATGAAGGGGGGATGTTGAGCTAGTCAACACTTTCAAATGGGTGAATGGGAGTGAGTTTAGGAGGAAATCAAGGAGTGGTGGCTTGTTGGGAGTGTGTTTGCCGAATTTTGAAGGATGGAGAGGGGGTTTAAGGGGGATATGGGGCAAACTTTCTTTTCTTTTTCTCACTTGATCAAAGAACCGAAAGCTAGGAGGCCACTTTGTGCATTTGTTCCATTCCATCTTCTTTTCTCTCTGCATCCCTTTTCTCTTCAACCATTTTGCTCTCTTTTCATTACCTATACCAATAGCCGAAACTTCTCAACCCCAATCCTCTTCCCTTTTCTCTTATTTTCACTTGGTTAGCTTTGAGCCTTCACTCTCCAGAAGCTAAAATACCTCTCACTTGTGGAAGTCGAATATTAGTTGGACCTTAGCCGAATCTCCAAGCACCCTTACCCTTGTCTCTTCATCTTTTAATTGTTTGATTCTTGGATACACTTCTTGGCCAAACCTATCTGTGGTGGTGATCCTATTCGGTTGTAAGGGTGCCGTCATTCTTCTCCTTCCAAACCTATCAAACCGTTCATATTGGTGGTGGTAAGGGTCCCCTTCTCCTTTAATCTTTTAAGTTTCTATTCGGTTAGTTAAAGTTGAAAGCCTAACTTTGTTTCTTGGTGCGGCCGAACCTATAGTGGGGAGCAGTAGGTGTCGTCTGGACAAGGTAAAAAGGTTATAACAGTAGACTGAAGGCCACTTCTTTTGTCTATTATGTGAGGTCAAATTTAACATTGATTCATATAGGGATTTCGACAACTTTCACATTCGAGTGAGAACCTTCGGGTTTTGGTCGATTTTGGTAAGGAATATTCCACTCTAGTATTCATTAAGTCTATGCTAATCTTTTCGATTTAACGTGTTAACCCGGTTATTCTGATTAAGTTGTTATTTGATGGAACCAAATACTAGCCAAGTGGAGGAAGGGGTCGGACATATAGTCCCTACCCCTAAGTTCAAGAAGCGGTCAGTTTCGACGGTTCGGGATTGGCCACCGGGCTGTGGGCGAGCGACTGGCTTAGTTAAGCAGATCACTGTGATCTCTTTGAACTATGACGTTAGGGAGGTCGAGAGTCTAGTTCTTCAAGTTCTAAGGTGTGTAATTAACACACTGCTTACGTATTTACTTTAATTATAATATGAAATATGTGTGGTAGCCGAAATAGTGGCTATGGTGATGCTATTACCCATATTGGGGTAAGCCGGTACCAGGTTAGTAACTTTCTTATATTGAAATGTTGGATGGATGTATATGTATATATGAGACTTTGGTAAGCTTATTGTGTATGCATGTCGGATATGTTCATAATGATTATGTTGTCATCTCATCATAATATATAATGTATTTGCACGGGGACCGGGATATGTTTAATGAAGGAAAGGGTGTACATTTATGTACGTGGTTTGATTTTAGCCTTGAGCTACATCGTGGTTTGGTGTTGGCCTTGTGCGTCATCATGGATTGGTGATGACCTCGAGTCACACTGTGGATATTTATGATTTTAATCACGTAGACCAGTGGCTAGACCACTAAGTGGATTTTGAGCAGCATGACTGCCAAAGAGGTGTGTAGCGGATGGAGGGTCGATTTAGTAATCCCCGGTGTGTGGTGAGCGAGGATACGGGGTGTGTAGCGGTTGGTTACTAGGTTGGGGTGGGTTAACATTCGCATCTTTACGTGTGGTATGTGGATTGGTGTGGTTTTGGGCCAAGCCCATTTGTGGAAACATGTGGAATAATTGCACATCGAGTCGGTTTGACTCACTGCTTTCCTAAAACAATGCGGGTAATACATGATTCTTGGACCGAGTCGAGGGAATTGAGGTGGCCATGCGAAGTCGCTTTTATTTCTTTAATTATATATATTTTATATTTCCAAGTACTTTTTTCGGATAGATTTCATTGTAATAAGGCCGCTTAAATTGTTTTAGGATTTTCATTATGGTTTTTAAGTCTTAGAATTATTATTGAATTGTTATCTAAACATGGTTATAAAACATTTTAACTCAGATATTAAAGTAAAGTTTTGAAATTCGAATTTCACATAAATAAATTGCTTCGCGAGAATTTCTACCAAATAGCGAATCAAATGTACAAAAGAGGTTCGTTTTAAAACCCATAAGTTATTTATACTTCCAACTCAAAGTCTTTTTGAACAACCACCTCAGTGGCATTCCGGATTCGGCCGTGGGGTTTTGGGCCGGGTTTGGGGTGTTACATTGCTTCAGTCATTTGGAGACGAGTATCTGTAGCTGCCATGAATTTTGTCAACATCTCTTCAAGGTTTGATTTCTTTTCCTGTGGATAGGGCTAATTTTGGTAATTTGGAGTAGGTTGTTGCCTTTGATTTTCTTGATATCCTTGTCCTCCCCACGAAAAATTTGGGTGGTTCCTCCAACCTGCATTATAAGTGTTACTATAAGGATTATTATTAGATCAGAAATTGTTACCTATATAGTTTGTCTGCTCATTTTTTGCTCCTGGTTGGTAGGGTGGGTACTCAGAATTCGCCACATTCCCGCTTGCTTCACATTGCATGACTGGATGTACCTGTGAAGAACATAAATTATCAAGCTTTTTATTCATTAACTCTATCTGTGTCGACAACATTGTCACTGTGTCTATGTTAAAAACTTGGCAAATTTTGTCGGTTTAGCTCTTGTAATTTTCAATTGATAGGTGTTCAACGACATCTCCTCAATAAAATCGTAAGTCGCTTGTGAGTTTTATTATTCAAAGTTCCACTGGCGATGAATCAATCATTTGCCAAGTTGGAGAATTCACACCATTGTAAAAAGTTTGGACTTGAAGCCACAAAGGTAATCCGTGGTGTGGGCATCTCCTTAGGAGATCCTTGTATCTTTCCCATGCATCATATAATGTTTCTGCGTCATTTTGCACAAAAGAAGATATGTCATTCCTAAATTTAGCCGTTTTGACTGTTGGAAAATATTTTAAAAGAAATTTTTCGGTCATTTGATCCCATGTGGTGATTGACCCTTGTGGTAACAAGTTCAACCACTGCTTTGCTTTGTTCCTTAATGAAAAAGGAAATAACTGAAGACGTATGGCATCGTCAGAAACACCATTTATTTTGAAGGTATCACAGAATTCTAAAAAATTAGATATATGAGTGTTTGGATCTTCATCCTGCAAACCATCAAATTGAACAAATTGTTGAATCATTTGTATTGTGTTAGGCTTTAATTCAAAATTATTAGCAGCTATAGCGAGCCTAAGAATACTAGATTATGCTCCTGTCAAATTAGGTTTAGCATAATCATACATAGTATGCGGAGCATCCTGTTCTTTCACATTTGGTGGATTGTTCTTGTCCATCCCTTCAGTAGGATTGGATCTTTGTTGTTCTTCTCTTTGATAGTCTAAGGCTCGTCTAAAGTCTCTGCAATTTTTGCGAGTGGTAGCTTCAATGTCACTTTCATATTCTAATGGTCCTCTCGGATTTCTTCTAGTCATAAACTAGAGGTACCTGTTATGAAAAGAAAGAAAGAAAATTTGTGGCAAAGAAGGGATGTGTCATCGTGATCAGTAACAAAACTAATGAGCTTATACTTAAACGAACTGTCACGAGATTTTCCACTACCCTTTATTGACCAAATGTTAGATCGATTAGCTAGAAAGGACTTCTACAGTTTTTTAGATGGATACTCTTGGTACAATCAGATTGCAAGTTCCCTAGGTGAGCAAGAAAAGGCAACATTCACCTATCCGTATGGTACACTCGCCTTCAAAAGAATGCCTTTTGGTCTATGTAATTGTAACACCCCTAACCCCTATCGATCGTCAAAATAGAGTAATGAGGTATTACCAATCACTCACTTCATAACATAAACATATCTCATGCATTTAGACATTCAAATACATATGTTATTCAAACACAGTCATATTGTCCATTACGAGGCTCTACGAGGCCTTAAAACATGATTAGAAGTGGTTCGAGACTAAACTGAACATATATAAAAAAATTTCAAAACTTAGAATAATTTTCACATTTTCAAACGTCACATGCCCGTGTGGACAAGCCGTGTGCCTTACACGGCCTCCAGTCACGTCCGTGTCACAGACCACGTAGAAATAGGGCATACATTGACTTGATCACATGGCCATCAGACACGCCCGTGTGTCTAGGCCGTGTAACACACTGACTTGTTTTATTTAAATAGCAGGGATCACACGGTTGAGACACACACTCGTGTGCTCAGGCCGTGTGGCACGGAATTAGGCTGGGTTTAAGTCATATTTCTTACCCACCTCATGCATACCTAAACCATATCATTTTATACCATTTCAATACCATTAATAGGCAACAAAAACATTTCCAAATACACAAGCTATAATCATCAATATAATATATTTCATTTATACAATATTTCCCAATTCAAACATCAATCCATACCTCAAATTGAACCAATTCATCAACTCAATTTTATGTATTTCTTAAGCAAATAGTATCATCTATCAAATGATCATATGAATAACTTAAACCAATATATGTATTTCTTAAGCAAATACTCATCATCTATCAAATGATCATATGAATAACTTAAACCATTATTAGAACGGCCATATACACTTAGATCATTTCAAGCAAATCTCATAACAATTCTAAGCTATTTAGCCAATATCAAGTTCATCAAAATATAATAAATTCCACAACCAAATTCATAATCAACCATCTCAAATAGCCAATTGCATTCCAACCATAATATCAAATACCATAGCCTATACATGCCATATAACCAAGTCATAAAGGGTATAAATACTGAAATCATTAACCAGATAGTGTGATGCGATCTCCGCCGACTTCCAACCCGAGCAAATCTTCGCAAATCTATAAACATAGGAAAAAAACATAGAGTGCTTTGAAAGCTTAGTAAGCTCGTAACCTAATAAACTTAATATAACAAATGAATTCATTACAATGCCATAAGCATACTATGCTATCAAAAATATCAAAACAAAAATTATCTCAAGTTTATAACATGTTTTCATACCAAATCATCACCATTCAATAATATACTTACTTACTAACTTTAGCTTTTACAAGTTTATTCAATTCAATCATCATATAACATTCAAGTCTCACTTTCATATAACCAAATGAGCACATTATGGGAAATAACATATTAAATCACATATCTTTCTCATATGAATTACATAAAATCACTTATACCCAAATTCACCTTTCATTCATATAATATTTAACAATTTCACATATGCCACTTTATAAATCATATCTTATTCACTTGTTCATGTTTTATTTGCATATTCAGAATTCATTTGCATACACATCACATGACATTCTTTACACATATATACTTACCTTTCATTATCAATTATTGTATACATTTCAACGTACTTGAATAGGAATGTCATTCACTTATTCACTTATTTCTCGGAACGCCTATTGAACTGTTCGAAAATAATAAGGATACTTGGATAGTCGAAAATCTCATACAATCCAACGTCCCAGATGTGGTTATACATGTAATCACATATCGATGCCACTGTCCCAGATAGGGTCTTACACAAATCAAATATGATGCCAATGTTCCAGACATAGTCTTACACGTAAACACAAGTTGATGCCAACGTCCCAGACATGGTCTTGCACGAAAACACATATCAGAATCCTATGTCATGACATATGTATCCTAACTATTCCTAAGGTTCGTACGGGGCTTTTGGACGTCATCACATTATCGATGCTTTCTCGTATTCAAATATTCTACTTCTCGAACAATTCAATATCATAATAACATATATAACTTATTCAAAATATATATATATATATATTTACATTACCATTCTACATTGAATTCATTCACATAAATAATATGTATTTATAACATGATTTCGTAACGTCTATTAAAATATGAACTTACCTCGTTCGCAGTAACGACAAATTAAGTCGACTAATCTGATACTTTGATTTTTCCTCAATCTAGATCTGAATTTCACTTTTGCCAATCAAATTAATATCAAAATTAACTTACTTATTCAATAATTCATTCAATTTCATCCAAAAACACATAAATGGGCATTTTGCACTTTAGCCCTTAAAATTTCACATTTTTACAATTTAGTCCTTATTACACAAATTCACAAAATTACTTAAATACCCATGCTAGCCAAATTCTCATTATTGCTATAATAGCTCATATTTTCATTTATTTCACATTTCTACCATAATATTTTCACATTTCACAATTTAATCCAAAATTGACATTTTTATCAAAACCACTTTATAAAAGATGAAAATCTAACATCAAATATTCATATTTCATCAATAACTATCAAAGAGCTCAAGTATTCAACAATGAAAATTCTCAAATTCTTTATTAAATCTGAAAAATAAGATATGGTTGTACTAGTATTTGAAGCAACGATTTCAAAAACATAAAAATTATCAAAAATCGAGCAAAGAACATACCTAATTTTAAGCCTCAAAGTGTCGAACCTAACTTATTCTTTTCTTTCTTATTCCTTTGAAGATTCGGTCTTGAAAAAGATGAATGCATGGCCATTTTGAATTTTATTTTATTTTATTACATTATATTATATTAATTACCATTTTAACCTTATACATTTAATTAGTAAACCATATATTTCAAGCCCAAAACCGGCCATGTTATTAGTTAATGGCCAATTTGCCACATAAGGACCCCATAATTAATTCCTCAAAGTAAATAAGCACTATAACATATAAAAGCTACTTTTACATTTTACGCGATTAAGTCTTTTTTCTTAAATCAAGCACACAAACAATAAAATTAAATCACGAAAAAAACACACATATAAATTAACATGCTGTAGACATCAAAAATATTATTAAAATATTTTTTTGACTCAGATTTGTGATCCCGAAACCACTATCCTGACTAAGGTCTAAATCAGGCTGTTACAGTAATGCGCTAGCAACATTCCAACGGTGCATGATTTCCATATTCTTGGATATGGTTGATAATTTCCTCAAAGTGTTTATGGATGATTTCTCAATATTTGGGAATGATTTTGAAGGTTGTTTGCATAACTTAGAATTGGTACTTCAACACTGTGAACCTCATCTTAAAATGGGAGAAGTGTCATTTCATTGTAAGAGAAGGCGTTGTCCTAGGGAATAAGGTTTCCCATTAAGGAATCAAAGCTGATAAGGAAAAAATTGAAGTGATTGAGAAGATGCCACCTCCAACGAGTGTTAAGGGAATTAGGAATTTCATAGGCCATGTTGGAGTATATAGGAGATTTATCAAAGAATCCTCCAAGATAAACCTTTCATCTTTGATAAACCTTGTCTATAAGCTTTGAGGAGTTAAAAAAGTGACTAGTGGCTGCACCGATTGTAATAGCTCCTGAGTGGACATTACCATTCAAGCTCATGTGTGATGCCATGATTATGACGTGGGTGCAGTACTGGGGCAAAGGAAAGGCAAAATATTTCATGCGATCTATTATGCTAGTTCGACTCTAACTGATGCGCAGCTTAATTACACCACCACTGAAAAGGAACTATTGGTTGTGGCATTTGCATTTGATAAATTTTGATCATATTTAGTTGGTAGCAAAGTCACATTTTACACATACCATTCTACCATTAAGTATTTATTGACTAAGAAAGATGCAAAGCCAAGACTGATTCGATGGATACTCTTACTGTAAGAGTTTGATTTGGAGATTCGAGACAAAAAGGGAACCAAAAATTGAGTGGCAAATCATCTATCAAGATTAGAAGCTGGAAATGAAGATGACAATATCAAGCTT
The DNA here is from genome assembly GCA_025506655.1 of Gossypium rotundifolium. Taxonomy (NCBI): domain Eukaryota; kingdom Viridiplantae; phylum Streptophyta; class Magnoliopsida; order Malvales; family Malvaceae; genus Gossypium; species Gossypium rotundifolium. Next base: position 139,462,979 of record CP106722.1, read on the forward strand.
ATTAAGGATGATTTCCTAGAGGAGCAGTTGTTAATGGCCACGGCATTGCATTTATATGTTGATATTGTAAACTTCTTAGTCAGTAGACTATTGCCATCTAATCTTAATAGCCAGGGCAAATGAAACTTGTTGAATGATGCAAGATTCTACTATTAGGATGAGCCTTATCTATATAAGAAATATGCTGATCAAATAATTCAAAGAAGCATTCCTGATGAAGAGATGAATAGTGTATTGCAGCATTCTCATTCAGCCCTATATGGAGGGAATTTTGGAAGAGTAAGAATCGTAAGAAAGGTACTCCAATTTGGGTTCTATTGGCCTAATTTGTTCAAAGACACTCATGAGTTTTATAAGACATGCGATCATTGTCAAAGAACATGCAGCCTATTAAGGAGGCACGAAATGGCATTGCAAATTATTCTAGAAATCAAGTTGTTCGATGTTTGGGGGATAGATTTTATGGGTCCATTTCCACCCTTGTTTAGCCATTTATACATACTTATGGCAGTAGATTATGTCTCCAAATAGGTAGAAGCCATAGATCTACCTACTAATGATGCCAGATTAGTGATGAAGTTACTGCACAAAAACATCTACATGAGATTCGGTATGCCTCGAGCCATCATTAGTGATGATGGATCTCACTTCGATTGCAAGCTAGTTGCCAATGCCCTACAAAATGGGTAAGTGGACATTGAAGCAAGATAAAATATAGGTTGAAAAGAGAGCAAAATTTGAAGGAAAATATTTTGAATAGCTAGACCCTATCCTGATTAGGAAGCCTATGGAGAAAGTGCCAAAAATTTTTAGGGCTAGGTCATTCTAGGGTTCCCTCCAAAACTCTTTTTACTTTTCCATCTTACTTATTTTTCGCACTACTTACCCTGTAAGTTTCTACAAACTTCCCAACCCATTACCCCTTTACATATCTCCAACTGCCAACACTTTTTCATTTACCCGCAGTTACACAGTGTTTCCCTTTTCATCTTTTTTAACCTCCCTTGCAACCTTTCTTGAACTCTAAACTTCCTCCCATTAACTCCTCTTGAGTAGTTTTGCAAACCTTTTTCTGTTTAGACTATAGAAAACTCATAAGAATTCTTCAAGACTAATCAATGAAAAGAGTCAAAACCACTCCTAAGGGAGCCAAAATCTTCTCAGGCATGGGCCACCCAACTAAAAACTTTCTTCAACAATATTGCTGCATCAAAATATGACAACAAAATTTCAATGAGAGCATTCTACTTTGAGCAAGGCTTTTTTTTAAGGATGGGCCACAAATGGGTTATGACAAGTTAGTTTCATTTATTATGGAAATGTACAATTAGCAAATCTTTTACTCGTACCTGGACGATGTCTTGGGAATAGTTGTTCGAGAATTCTATGCATATATAACTTCCTTTGATAACCCTTTAATTTATGTTCGAGGAGCATCGATCCCATTTGATGAAGGTAGAATTAATGCCCAATTTGGGCTGGCAGATGTTAAAGACGAGCATACCTCGTTCACCTAAAACATCAATGCTTAAGGCTCAAATCAGGTGTTAAAGGACTTGTGTGTTGAAGGAACTCGATGGGCTATGTCCAGCCAAAAATGTCACACAGTCGAGAGGACATCATTAAAGCCCATTTGTAAGGTCTGGTGTCACTTCCTTAAGAGTAGGTTAATTTCATCTACCTACAATTCCACAGTGTCTAAGGAACGGATGCTACTATTGCATTCGATCATCATGGGTAGGAAACTTAACATCGACAAGGTTGTTTTTCATGAGGTGCATCAGTGTGCAAAAATGAATACGAGCAGTATAAATTTCCCTTCCCTAATCACTGCTCTCTGCAGAATGACTAAAGTCCCTTTAAATTCCAATGAAGATGTTACCCCAAATAATTGAGGAATATCATGGTCTATATGTGCAAAAATCTAAGGAGTAGAAACACTGAAACAATACCAGAAAAGTATGGCAACTACATTTTCTGCCAGGCACTTTGCCTCATTAGAAGCCACAACCTCTTGGAGTTCATTTGAAAAATAAGTGATTCAATCCTTAGAGAAACTAAAGCAAACAATGGCACTATTCAAGATTCAACAATATCAAATTGCTGAAGAATTAATAAAGGCTCAAGAACAATAGGTACTCTATTGGTTCTATGTGAAGGATTGAGATATTGCTCTGAAAAGATCCCTATAAAAGAACTTCACTAAGCCAATTCTTGAATTTCCTATTTTCCCAAGGATTTGGTACCACTTCCTGAGGTTGGACGTGTTGGGGAGGAACCAATTTAAGTGCCATCTGACAAGGCAAAACCTACAACTGTGAGAGAAAATATTGAAAAAGGGAAAGTAGCCGAGGAGGAACCAGAGAAAACAAAGTCTATGAATATTGAGGGTGATGAAGAAGAACAGAATGAAACCACTCTTACACCTACACTATAGAAGGATAGTACTAAAGCTATCCCACCTCCGCCAATAGAATCCATGCTCGAACTAGAACATGTAACCCATTGAATCATTGACAAGATCATCGAGTCTAACAAGGAAGAGGAGGAACCACCCATTCAGTCACTTAAAAGAAATCTAAGATACAAGTGTATAGTAAGAAAATCAACTCGCAGGCAGTGAAGTACCATCATCACAAGCCGTTAGTGAGTTTCTTTTACCCTCTATTAAAGAAATAAATCACACCACGTTTTGTTAATTTTAAGTCTCATGCATTGAGGACAATACATCCCTTAGGTTTAGGGGTGTAGCAGTGATTTTAGATTTTAGTTTAACATTACTTCATTCATTGTTATATGTTACCTTTATAGACATACTTAATTTCCATAGCATTTCATGCATTCTGGTAAGTAATAAAGAATTGTTTGTTATAGCATTACTGAGTTGATTGCATGATAGCTAATTTAGTGAAGTCTAATGATAAAAATAATCCTTAAAATATTTTTCAAGATATAGAAAGGAAATGAATAGAACTCACTCCTAAGGTTAGGATCCTTTATCATATCTATGACACTTAGATTGTATTTATTCAATCTTTAATGACCTTAGGAATTTTTGGACTAAAACTCACAGTTTTTTATAGAAGCCATTGAGTTCAAATGCACAAATGTAGCAAATAAAAGGCTAAATTTAAACTCCCATAAGCAAAGATTGCTAAGCTAAGTTTTGTAGTAAAAACTCCAACTTTTGTCTCATTGAGTAGCCCAAGAGTTTGGTGTTTGCTCCATCTTTACTTTTCGGTAGAAAAAAGCTTCAAATAAGAGTACCCTAAAGTAATTTTAGGACACTCCGTTGTGGAAGACTTCTTAGTAGCTTGGGAGTTTGGTGTTTGCTCCATCTTCACTTCCAAGTAGAAAAGCATGTGTGATGAGATGAATTCCCAAAAGCAAAGAGTGAACCAATAAATGGGAGAAGCATTAGCTAAAATCAAGTTCAAAGCGATAGTAAGTGAGTTAGACTAGGAATTCCTAAGTTCTTTAAGAATTGACTAAATACAATCGAGTGCAAACAACTGCACTTATGGAAATTCTAATTTTAGGGAAAGGTTCTTTCATGTCTAGATTTAATGAGTTTTTATTAGACAGATTGCACATATTTTTGAGTGCAGGGTATTCTAAAGACTAAAAATTAGAAATGTTTAATCAACTAAATAGTGTAAGTATAGGTAATAAAGTGCATTAGAGCATGCATTAGTTGTTAGGTTGCATTGCATTGCTTGAGGACAAGCAATAATTCAGGTTTGGGGTGTGATAACTCTTGAAAAGAGTATAATTCATACTTTTAGACTTAATTAATTGCTTGAACATAAGTAAAATTAGATTTATTTTAGGTAATTTCATGATCATTTCTAGTCAATCAAGTAGTTCATCTAAGAGCTTGAGATGGTGATTACTTTATCGCATCTTTACTTTTAATTACTTGTGGAAAGGTCTTATTGTGGCTGAATGGAAGGTTTAAAGGAGAAGGGTTTGTCGAGGCATTATAAGAGGTTTCCATTGCAATACTAGTGAAGAAAATACAAACACCCACTCAGCAATAAGAGCACTCAGCATTTGGTCCCCCACATGCACGTGTAATGGAGAATATTCACCTCAAAATTAGGGAAAAATCAATTGTTGGCTAACAATTTTTACCTTAGATGAGAACCCAAGTATAAAAGGTAATAAAAAGGGGAGAGAAAAAAAACAAAAAGTTTTTTGAGCTCTGATAGAGGTCTCATTATGGCAAGAAGGGTAAGTTGAGCTGGCCGTGAACTTTGGTGAAGACAAAAAACAAGACGACGAGTTGAGGGGATTTGAGTTTTGAAACCCAGATTTCTTCCTCTGCATTTTGTTTCAATTCTTCTATTCTAAACTGATATTTTTGGATATTATTGATACGAAAACAACTTGAATTTGTGTAGACCAGCATGAGCTAACTTAATACGGCTAGGGTTTGCCTTGGATGATGTTTTAACTGCGATTAATGTTTATGGATTAATGTGGTTCATATTACTACTTTACCCAATGGTTGTTTTTATTTAAATGCTTAAGAGAGTGTTAATAAATGCTCAATAAGTCTTAAGGTAGGTTGACACCTACACCAAAGTTGGGTAATATAAATGAGTGTTGAGTGAAACACACATGTAAAATCTAGATATAGAAGCTTACCTTATATGATTTAGAGGGTTAATTTTTAGTATTAGTTGCTAATCCCTAGCCTATAGACATATAGTTCCTTAGGGGTGAGTGAGCCTAGGTCTTGCTTTTGACAGAGGTAACCTACATTAGTACCAAATCGACAAGAAGTTCGATAATTTTGCCTTGACATTGTTCATGGGTTAGAACAGATCCATTACTAATCTCAGCCTTCACGACCAATATTCCAACCATGTTAAAGTTCTTTGTCCTCTTGTTTGATTTGTTGCAATTGTAATCTCTTCTAGTATACTCCATTACTCTCACTTCTAATGTGTTAATCCTGTTTTAATTTCATTAAAAATCATTCAATACATTTATCTTTTCTGTTCACTTGTGATAACTTAGACAAAGAGCACTCATCCAATCCTCCTGGAATCGATACTCACTCATCACTTTATTACTTGATTCAACGTGTACACTTGTACAATTCGCACATCATATTCAGACGCGGTAGTACCTACGCAATAATTCTATTCACCCCTTCCTTCAGTTAAAAAGTTTATAATATTATCCATATCTATGTCTTTTAAATATTCTAAGTCAATTTCATCAATTAAATCATTCTCATAGTATGAAACATTATAAAATTCACAAATTATTCTATGATTACTTGCACCTCTTTTCCTCGCACAAGTACTGTATCTCATATATGACCTTTAGTATTTTGAATTCGTGGTCCAGTAGAGATGCGTAGCAAACCTGGAACAATAAGGACCATGGCATTATCCTTCAGGATCATCCAAAAATGTTCCCATCGATGATATTTGACCAAAGGCCAAATTTCTTAACACAAAATCATCAATGGATCAAATCCCTTCTTGAATGATATTTTTTTCCTTGAATTTCATTGAAATACTTTTCAATATTCAGAGTTGGAAAAGTAGAGGGATTTTGAACCATTGATGACTCCATTTCCATTGCTCGCCTAACTTTCTTAAGAGGGATGATGTTTTAATCCTAATAACTTACTAAATAGCTAACTCATTGGAATAGTAAAAAGTTGGAGTTTAAGAACCCATAACCTTGAATTTATATTCAAGGTTCGTTTGAATTCCTTGGTTCCCCACGATGTTCCTATTTCTTGTTGCACCGAATAGGATTGAGAAGTTTGTGAAAGGAAATTTGAAAAAAATTAAGGGTTTAGGGTTGAAGAAGTGTTGAGAGATTTGAGAGAATTTAAGGGATTAGGGTTTAAAGAGTGTTTTAATTATGAGTAATTATGAGTTTAGGTTATAAAATAGGTTTTTAAAGGTTTAAAAATCTAGTAAAATTAATGTTTAAGCTATCCAGTTGCATAATGGGTCTGGCCAACCTTATAGAAAATTGAAACGATGTCGTGACATAGGGGTTCCGTGTCACGACATCCCTGGCAGGATACGAATATCATGACACTGGGGTTCCATGACACATCCATCAATTTGGAGATCTTTAGGGTATGTTTGCTATATCATAACTTGCTGTTGTGATGTCGTGACATCGACTCTGTTTTGATCCAAAACTCCATCTTAAAGATATTTCAATCTAAGGATAAACATACATCAAATAAAAGTTAAAATCTAAACAATGTGGTTAGTGAAGTATACAGTAATTTACAAATATCATGCAACAATTCAGAAATTATACTACCAGATTTATCCAGCAGTATTGTTAAATCACCCGTAGATGATCTTTTTATTTTATTAGTATTGGTCCACCGTCCATCGTGCCATTCCACCCTTACCCATTTGTCCCATACCTTGAACCTGTTTATTCTTTTTGTAATCATAAAAGGAAGCATTTCCCTTGATTTGGGAACACCAAAAATAGATAAATTTTTGCAATGCTCCCCTAATTTCCTTTATTTTCCTCGTTCGGTTGATAACGACATTTGAAGGTTTTAGTCTCAACATTAATTTTCATTGTTAACTCATTTTTCTATAAATCAATGGTAGATCTAGAAGTGGCCAGAAAAGTTCTTCCTAGTAAGACAGGTATCTCACGATCTTCCTTAAAATCAAGTACTACAAAATTCACAGGAATAATAAAGCTTCGCACCTTTACTAACATAACTTATGGTACCCCTTTCAGGTGTACAGAAGACTTGTCAACTAATTGAAAAGTTATTTGAGTTGCTTTAAGATTCCCTAACCCGAGTTTTTCAATATTGATAAGGGCATTAAATTAATACTAGCTCCTAAATCGCATAAGGCTCTATAAAGTGAATACTCCCTATTTCTATAGGAATAGTAAAACAACTCAAGTCTTTCAATTTTTTCCATACTTGTTTAGAAATAATTACAATATAGGAAGCCCTTAAATTAACTTGTTCTCCTACCTTGATTTTCTTACGCCTTGCCATCAACTTCTTAAAAAACTTGGCATACTTGGGAACTTTATTAGCTAAATCGATCAAAGTAGGTTAAAATTTAAAGTTTTAAAAAAATTAAAAAAACTTACAAATTCATCATTATCCCGTTTTTTTTCTTCTAATCTTGATGGAAATGGGACTTTTATCATTTTGGCATCTTTAGGTGTCTCTTTTCCCGACTCAGCCGCTGGCACATTTTTTCTCCTTTAGTTCAGGTTCGTCTTCCACTTCTACGAAATTGTCTTGAGGTTCATCAGTATTATCCACAGTTATTGTAGCAACCTGTTTTTAGTGAAATTAGAACAGTGGTTTTGGGACCACAAATTTGAAGTCAAAAAATTTATTTTATTTCCTACAACATGATAGTATTACCATTTAAAAATTTCGATAATAAATTTTTTCGTTTACATGCTTAATTTGATAAAAATGACTAAATCGTGTAAAGTGTAAAAGTGGAGTTCTATAGGCTAAATGTATTAAATTGTAACACCCCTAACCCAAAATTTTTTTGGAATAGGGTTAAAGGTGTTACTGGACTGATCAAAAACTTTTATAGACATTTCAAACATATTCTGACAAAACATATCAAAGTGTTCCTTAAATAGGTCTACGAGACCTTAATCATGCTTTAAAGAGGGATCGGGACTAAACCGAACACATATGGAAATTCTCAAAAATTTTAAGTTTTTCAAAGTTACAGAGGTCACACGCCCGTGTGTTTAAGCCATGTCAAATTAGGGCATACATACTGACTTGACCACACGGCCTAAGACACGCCCATATGCCTCACCTGTGGTCGCTAATGACTTGCACCACACGACCAGTCACATGCCCGTGTGTCCAGCCTGTGGTTGAGCCTAACTTGTTTCGAATTGCAACCTCAAATGACACAATCGAGCCACACGCCCGTGTGCTCAACCGTGTGGGTAAATATAGGCCATTTTCAAGGCCAAATTGCCACCCACACATGGGTCATTCCTACAAACACAATTAAGCACCAATTCAAGCATCAAAGGCAACTAATTCATACCAAAATATACATCATTTCTAATCACTTATGAGCTTAACATCCATACCAACTTAATAGCCATTCAACTCAACTTAACCACAAGCATTCCAAGACAAATACCATCACAAACTTATCATTAGTAATGTGCTAGCTATGTATCAATGAGTTCACCATTCATGTAACCATTTCATTTGCCATCAAGCTAAATCAAAACTAGCATCATGAAACTTATTTAGTCATTCATAATCACAAACATATATTTAGCCATATCACATGGCCATTTACACATATCAAACATAACCCAAAATAACTAGCCTATACATGCCATACTTAGTATATACACTTTCAAAAGGTACCAAATTAAGATAGAGTAGTGTGATGATGATTCTCGACGGTCCTCGAGCCTATAGTAGCTTTGTCAATCTATAAAACAGAGCAAACATAGACAAAGTAAGCTTTCCAAAAAGCTTAGTAAGCCATATGCAAATAAACTTAATACACAATACACATAGCCACATAAACACAATGACATTAATGTTTCTCATTTACAACTTTATAATATCATCATTGGCTCATTACTTAGCCATTACTTACTCATATTTCACAACTCATATATCTCATATGCTCATAACTCATTTAAGCATATATATCACATATCATCTCATCATTTACTCATGTCACATTCATTTATATATCACATTTTGGTTCATTGCATCCATATGCATATTTACTCATCTTCCATGCCTATTCAAAACATATACATCAAACGTACTTGAAGCAGATATACAAATCACATAGTCATTCATTTCTCGGACTTGCCCGTTGAACCGTTCGGAATTTTAATAGGATACTAAAAGTGCTCGAAATAGTTGTACAATGCCAAAGCCCCAGACGAGGTCTTACATGTACTCAGATGTCAATGCCATTGTCCCAGATAGGGTCTTATACGAATTAATACGATGCCAATGACCTAGACATGGTCTTACACGTAAATCTCATATCGATGCCAATGTCCCAGACGTGGTCTTACACGATATCTTGAATCAATGCCAACACCCTAGATGTGGTCTTACATGATATCACATATCGAAACCTATGTCATGACATTTGTAAACCTATCTATTCCTAGGTTAGTACGGGACTTCTCAATCCTTGATAACTTGTAGGCATATCCTCAAATTCAAATACATTTATTTGTATATCGACTTACCTAGGATTCAGATATCGAAACGGACTCGGCTACTCAATTACTTTTGATTTCTCGCGATCTATGTTCATTTTCTTTAGTTCCTCATCTATACACATTCAAATTTAATCCATTTATTCACCAAATTATTCAATTCAATCCAAATACACATATTTAGGGCAATTTACAAATTAGCTCTTTTATTCACATTTTGACATTTTAGTCCGTATTTTGTAAAATTACAAAATACACATAATTTCATATTACCCATGCCTAGCCGAATTTTACTCATGCTCATATGAATCCATACATTTAATTTATTTCATAATTTAGTCCCTCAAAATTTTATTCTTTCAATTTAATCCAAAATACTTAAAATCATCAAAACTCCAAAGACAAACTATGTTATTCTTTTACATATAATTCATATTTCACCATCAAACATCCAAAAACTCGCATGTTCATCAATGGTACATTACAAAATACTCATCAATTTACAAAATTGAAGCATGTGTTTTGAAGTACACTAAGCAATGAATACAAAAACGTAGAAATTATCAAAAATCAAGACTAACACAAACCTTAATTTTGCTTGAACATAGTCGAAACCTAGCTTGGTTATTTTCTTTCTTTTTTCTTTAAAATTTCGGCTAGAAAATGGATGAACAACAATCTATTTTCATACTTTATTTTTATTATAAACATATTGTTATATTATTTACTATATTAACCTTTTAATTAATGTAAGAAACTTATATACATTAAGGGCATACTTGTCCTTTACCATCCACTAACTTTATTAATAAGCTAATTGTCTATTAAGGACTTCACATGATAAAAACATTAACAAATTAACACTTACACATTAATTAGCCACTTTTTCATTTTACGCAATTTAGCCCTTGTCTCAAATTAAGCATTCAAACAGACAAATTAATTCACGAAACTTTAACACATGCTTAATCACATATCATAGGAATAGAAAATAATATTAAAATATTTTTTGACTCGGATTTGTGGTCTCAAAATCACTATTTCGACTAGGGTCTAAACCGGACTGTTACATAAATAGCTATAGAACTTTAAAGTGGAAGTCCTTTTATGGTGATTAGACCATAAATGTGTTAGTGGAATATGATTGTTTGGCATATTGTGTAATTACTAATGATTTTAAAGGTTACAATTGTAAATAGGTAATTAATGATAAAAAATAAATGAAATAAATTAATCATCATCTTCCATTATCTTTGTTAGGGCTTTAAAAGCCATTGTTGAGCTTTGAACTTTCGGTAATCTCATTTTTCCTATTAGGTATGCATTTTTGTCTTGTATTTATTGATTTCTATGTTTTCGGATTGTTGTAGCTTAATATAGCTAGCCCGAGGACTAATTTGTAAAACGGTTTAAGGATTTGAGTTTTTCCATGAATGAATATTGGTTGCTTTTGTTGTTTGATGGTAGAAAATGGATAGTTGTTGATAGATAAACAAATTTTGTTAAGTGATTTTTTGGTAAAAATGTCAAATAAGGATTAAATTAATTTTTTTTTACATGGTATAATTTGTGAAGTTATTAAATATATGAGCTCCTATAAGTATGTAGAATAATCAGCTAGGCTTGGGTAGGGATAAAATTACATGAATTTTAATTTTTGGAGCATAGGGACTAAATTGTAAAGAATTAAAAGTATAATGGCAAAATGGTAATTTTTCCAAAATATGTTTTGAATAAATTATATGTTGAATTGAGTTAAATTTATTTGTATAGATCCAATTAAACCTCTACGGAGTTAGATCAGGGCAAAAAGAAAGTCTTAGATTAATCACCTCCATATCTATTTATACTCGTCAAGGTAAGTTCGTGTAATTAAATTGTGTTTATATGTTTTTAATTGAAATATATAAATATTATGACTTGTCATATATAATTACCGAGTGCATATCCAATGACATACGACGATTACTATAACAACCCATTTTTAGTGAAATTGAAACAGTGGTTTCTAGACCACAAATTTGAAGTTAGAAAATTTATTCTATTATTATTTTATGGTCTACAACATGACAGTATTACTGTATAAAATTTCGTTAAGAAATTTTACCGTTTACATGTTTAATTTGATAAAAAGGACTAAATCATGTAAAGTGCAAAAGTTGAGTTCTAATAGCTAAACGGATGGAAATTTAAAGTAGAGGTCCTTATATGGTAAATAGCCCATTAATATGTTAGTGGATGATAATGGCTTGAAAATTATGTATTTTGAATTAATTATAAAAGTTAATTAAGTAAACAGGTAATTAAATGATATATTAATAAAACAAAACAATTTTATTATGTTCATGTTCTTCAAAATACACCACAAATTGATTCTACTTGGAGAAAATAGAGCTAGGGTTCGGACAAGCTTCAAAATCCAATTGGTAAGTGATTTTTGTCATTTTTAATGATTTCTTATATTTCTGGAATCGTTGTAGATTAATCTAGCTAGCTCGGGGACTAATTTGCAAAATTATTAAAGTATTTGAGTTTTTCCATTGATGAATATGCTAGGGTTTTAAAGTTTAATGGTGAAAATGAATGGTTGTTGTTAGATAAACAACTTTTGTAAAGGATTTTTGATGAAGTTATCAATTAGGGATTAAATTGAAAAATGTGATAAATTGTGTGATAAAAGTGTGAATTTGTGAAATATATGGGCTACTATAAACATTTTTATAATTCGGCTAGGCTTGGGTAGGGATAAAATTGAATGAATTTCATTTTTGAGCCTAGGGACTAAATTGCAAAGTATTAAAAGTATATGGGTAAAATTGTAACTTTGCCAAAAATGTGTCTTTGACTAAATTGTATGTGAATTATTTGAATTGACTTAAATTCATTCGTGTAGATCCGATTAGACCTTATACGGAGTTAGATCGAGGCAAAGAGAATCTCGGATTAGTAGCCTTCGTATCTATGTACACTCGTTGAGGTAAGTACGTGCAATTAAATTGTACATTTATATGTTTTAAATTGAATTATATGTTTGTGAAGTGTGTAATCATTATATATGAATACTGATCACATATCCGATGACGTACGACGATTACCAAGCCTTATTTTAACCTTAAGAATTTGTAGGATACAAATGACATGTCATTAGGGTTATCGATTTCAGCTCTTATGAGCTTACCAATACTCAGCTCGTATGAGCTTACCGTTATCAGCTCAGAGGAGCTTACCATTATCAGCTCAGAGGAGCTTACCGTTTACATCTTGTATGAGCATACATGTACATGAATTAACGAATTACAATTCAGTATACCTCATGTGTACTACCCGCGTATCCAATGACATTCTAAATGGTTCAACGAGCATTGTTCTGTTACGAGATTAAATGAGTTCAATACGAACTACCACAAGAATTTACATGAGATATATTAAAATGATTTGTGCATGATATATAGGTACATGATTTGGAATTTATATGTACATGGAAGTTTGATTATTGTTGAGCTCATACATGTTTCTGGATATTTATATGAATTACATGACTAACATGGTTGATGAGGATATGTGTCTAGGCTTTTGGCCAAATTGAGTTTGAATATGCTTTGTATGCTTACCTTAAATGTAACTAAATGGTAAGTTAAATTCTATGTTATACGAACATACTAAGCTTAAATGCTTACTCTGTGTTATTTTCCATGTTTTATAGTGATTTGGAAGCTCGTTCGGGTTGGAAACTTTTCGAAGCTATATCACACTATCATTGGCTCTTTTGGTACTTTTGGTTATTTAATTTCGATTATAATGGCATGTATAGGTTAATTTGGCAAATGTTGACATATAAGTGTTTTGTTGAGATTAGTCACTTATATGGCTTGTGTTTGGTATATTTTGATGTGTATATATGTGTGGCCTTATTATATTTAATGTTTGTTCGATATGGTAGAATGATGGAAAGTAAAATGTGGTTTGAATATGTATATAAGATATGTTATATACTTGGTGTGATTTAATGCTTTGTTATGGAAAACTTATAGGTATATTGATGATTGGTGGAAAATGGTATATTTTAGGTAACAAATGGGTGAGCTTGATAAGTGACCTACATGATAGGTTTTGGTATAATTATGCATATATGTATTTGGTCACTTAGGTAAATTTGGATACATGGTTGGCATGTTAGCATATTATCATTTGAGGTGCCTAAGGCATATTGGATGTATGTGATGATTTTACATGTTTAAGGCTTGTTTTTGGCTTGTTTTAGATGCCTAATTATGACATGTGTATATGTAAAATGTTGAGTATAGGTGGATGCTAAATTGGGTAATAAATGTGGCTTGTAAAATGACTAATTTTCGTCCAGACGGGCAGATACACGGGCGTGTGTATAATCTCCGGGAATTAGGGCTTGTACATTATTGCTTAATTGAATGAAGTAGCATGCATATGTATGTTTGAATATGTTGTATGAATTTTTGAGAACTTCAAAGTGTAAGTAAATGCCTTAGAAAATATCGGATTTTTAAGTATTAAAGGGGAGCTAAGCTTGATAGGCCTTAAGAACAATTGTAGTGAAAATTAGACAAGCAAATGGTCTTGTTAAAGTGGCAAGGAGGTGCCACTTAAAGCCCTAAGAGGTGACGCCACAAGCAGTTCAATGGAGGCCTAGGTTCGAGTAGCAAGGAGAGAACTTTTGGGATTTTATTTTGCAGTAAGGAGGGGAGGTAGTGGATGACATGTGGACTCTGGAGGGAGGAAGTATAGATGGGGTTAGAGTGTTGAGGATTCGGCTAAAGGGGAGGGGATCAAGGGATAAGGGAGTGAGGGAAGAGAAGTGGCCGGCCTAGGGACTCTTTTAAGGTGATTTTCGGCCAAGGAAGGAGAGTAAGGCCATTATTCTTTCTTTTGTGCCTCACCAATTCTCTAGCAAATATCCTCTTCTCTTTTATTTTGTTAAAGCCAAATACCTCGTGTTCTAGACTAATCTCCATCCTCAATCTTCTTCTTCTTTCTTCAAACTCCATCAAAAGCCAAATACTCAAGGGACTCCTAGTCGATTGGTTCATTAAACTCTCAAAAGCTGAAACTTGTTGATCAACATTTAGCCTATAGCCGAATCCTTCTGTGTTGTCAAGCAGGAGTGCTGTCGATTTTATTAAGGGTAAGGATTTTATTGTCATCGTTTTATTTCTTTTCTTAAAGCCGAAATCAAGATTCTAATGCCATTTATGTCTCTTGGCTAAAACTATAAAGGAGGTTTTGGGATTTGTCTTTAGTCGACTATAAGGAGGAGATCTTCGGGATCTCAATATCTAAGGTAAGGCATGTATTCGGCCAAGGGCCATTCATTATGATTAAATGTTAGAAATGGATCTAACATATGCCATAGTGATTTCGACAGATACCCCAATCAAGTAGCAATTTCGGGATTCAGATCCACAAGGTAAGTGCTTAAGATATTCGGCCAAAGCCCTATTTAGTGACTTAGATCTATTTCTTATTTATTCAAAAGCCGAGAACTAATCTGTGAAGTGATTTAGTGCTAGCCGATTGAAAGGAAGAAATATCACGAAATTTCGAGGATTTGATTAGTAATCAAATCGGCAGCAAGGTAAGATTTCGGTTATGTTAATCCTTCGGGATTTGATCATTTGCCCGAATGGCCTTTAGCTAAAATGGTTAGTGTTGGCCGAATGTAGGAACTAAGGATCTAGAGTATTAGATCGGGATTTTTGGGATTTTAGTGAAAGCGTTAATACCAGGTGTGTACCCCACACTAACTCTTAATAGATTTACGGCGTCAATTTAATATATGTGTTTATAATGATGTGAAATGTGGCCAAAGGTACCATGCAATGGTACAAAGTACTCAGGTACGTAACCTTAACATTATGTCAATAAATGATATGAATATTTGGAATATGGCACATATGTGAATATTGATAAGAATGTGAAAAAAGGAAAAGGCATGATATTGCATGATTTGTATGACATGGGGCATATGGGAAATTATTTTAAGGGGAAGTGATCTGGTGGTTTATACCACAAAATCTAAATGTGGTGACTCATGTCACAAAATCTGAATGTGGTGACTTATGTCACAATAATTATCTGGTGGCTATGCCACAATATATATATAAGGCGATGAGCATGTCATCTGCAATGATCGCCTTCGATGATGTGTAGCGGATGGAGGGTCGACTTAGTAGTCCCCACGGTGTGATGGTTGGTACGGGTGATGTGTAGCAGATGGTTATCTAGGTTTGGGTTCGGGTTTGCATCATTGATTATATATGTTTTATATGTATGATTTGACATGCCTAAATTGATTGAGAGTTTGTGTTGGTGGTTATACACTGAGTATGTTTGACTCACCTCGTTGTGGGATATTTTTCAGGTGACACTCAGTAATGGACCGGGTCGGCAGGAGCTCAGTGGTGGCCATGCTCAGCTCAGAGTTTTTCTATTTTCATTTTTTATTTACTTTATTTAAGTATTTCAGATTTATTTTGGGGTTTTGCTTTGATGTAATTATGGCCAATATTATTATCTGTTTTAAGTAAGCAATTAAAATGGATTTTGGTGATAAGGTTATTATTACATTGAGACTAAATAATTTTTCTTAAAAAATGTAAACAAATATTTAAATGTTTTGACACATAAACAACACCATTTTCAACTTGAACCCAACACCAAATCAAATGATCTTCAAAAACACAACATAATTTGGCAAAGTTCAAATAAGTTTTGAAAAGTTTTTAGTGAAGGAACATACCAGATTCGGTCAAGGCTCGTGGGCTGGGTTTGGGGTGTTTCAGTTTGGTATTAAAGCCCGATTCAAAACTCGGCCTTGAGGGCTTTTAGGGCCCAAAACATTTTCTTTCTTTTGAAATGGGATTTTTTCCTAAGAGATGAGCAGGTTTTCTGGCATGGCACCTGAGTCTCTGGCCCGAAGTCCACCAGGTAAGCACCCCTAACTCTTCTGTGAATTGTATGTGGGAAATCATAGGGACGTATATTAGTAGATTAGGAAATAATAAACCCTAGGATTAGTCTACTTCAACACCAAGATACATAAAACTTAAAGTCAAACCAAACAAACCTGTGTCTGAGTCATCGAGTTAAAGGTGTGGCAACCATTGTGCGCATGTCTAGGATTGGGTTCGGTGGGAGCTTGGTATTTAAGCAGTCCTAGCGACTCACCTCCTCTCCACTAGAATCCTACCTGGTGCGTAGTGACGGTTCACCTTAGCCAAGAGGACTCAAACACAGGCTAAACCCAATAATTAAAACCCAAAAGGGACCATCACCTTGTTTTATGAAACTTAAAATTCAAACCATGGTTTTAAAATTCCAAGTACCCTCGTTTAAAAAAAATGACCAAAATACCCTTGATTTGCAAATTGACCAAATTACCCCTAACCTGTTCAAATGACCAAAATACCCTCAATGTGGAAAGTTACCAAAGTATCCTCAAAATTAAAATTTCTAAAATATCCTTGATTTGAAAAGTCACTAGAATCATATTTTGCAAAAAAAAATCGAAATGCCCCGTTTGAAAAATTACAAAATACCTCGTTTATAAAATTACCATTTTACCTTGGAATTTTCTTACCAAGTATTTCAATTTTAAATATATATATATATATATATACCAAAATGTCTACCTTGTGAAATTTTCAAATACCCTAATTTGAAAAATTACCAAAATACCCTATATGATTAAAATTATGAAAATACCTCGGTAGTGGAAAACAACAAACAATGACAACTACAACACTTTTACGTAATAAACGCAAGTTCATGATTGATGAATGAATTTGAGACTCGTGTGTATGAATTGAAAGAACTACTCCTTAGAACTATTAAACATAAGACCTGCTCGTGATAAATCGGTGGAACAAAACTAATTCATAAAATTCTTTAATCAGATAAATGCGATTCGTAAGCATGAATTTTAGGGGACGTGGTCGTAACTTGCGTGGCGTGGTAGAGGCCGAATGACCGTGTCAAAGCCCGTTAGGTTCGAACAAGGGTCCAAAAATGAAATGCCACCATCACCACCACGTGATGTGGAATATCAAGATCGACGAGGATGATGCGATATCACAGCGATGTCGCGAGTTTTGGAAAGGTGGTGGAGCGGTGGAGCATGGGAGCTCGAAAGTCAAGACTGAGCGACTTGAGCCAATAGAGTTAAGTTTTTTCGTGGAGTATTTGGTGTGGCACCCAATACGGCTGAGTATTGGTTAGAGGCAACGGAACGGATTATGGACGATTTGGACCTAACTGCTGAAGAGAAACTGAAAGGGGTAGTGTCGCTACTCCGCGATGAGTCATATCAAT
Organism: Gossypium rotundifolium; assembly: GCA_025506655.1. NCBI lineage: Eukaryota > Viridiplantae > Streptophyta > Magnoliopsida > Malvales > Malvaceae > Gossypium > Gossypium rotundifolium. Next base: position 139,480,538 of record CP106722.1, read on the forward strand.
GGTGGCTCACAGTTCGGGATGGTGCTGCCGCTGATGATTTTACATGGGAATATTTTCAGGCGGCACATCAGAAAAAGTACATTGGAACTAGTTATGTGGATCCGCAGAGAAAGGCATTCTTGAGGCTGGTTTAGGGGAATAAGTCCGTAGCGGAATACGAGGCAGAATTTCTAAGGCTGAGCCGTTATGCTCGAGGTATTGTGTCGTGGAGCATGAGTGATGTGTCCAATTTGAGGATGGATTGAGGGATGATCTGAGGTTGTTGATAGCTCCACAACAGGAGTGAGTGTTTCCCATATTGGTGGAGAAGGCTAAGGTAGACAAAGGGATTAAGGACTCGGTGAGATAGAATACAGACCGGAATAGGCAAAAGAGAGGCTTTGGATCATCAGGGTCTTTAAGGAGTGAGCAAAAGAGGCCTAGAGTTGATGGGCCGCAAGGTCGACAAAAGTACACGGGAGCACAAGACTGCATTTGTGACCAATGTGGAAAGATGCATTTAGGAGAGTGTTGGAAGAAAACGTGAGGATGCTTCTGGTGTGGGTCTAAGGATCATATGATCAAGGACTGTCCTATAAAGATAGACGGAGCCGACCAATGTGTCGTGGCTATAATCAGTGGAAGAGGTGGATGCTGACCTCGGTGGGTCGTGGTCTAGTTGGTAGAGGTAATGGTGCTGGAAGAGGACTTGAAACACCGGGCAGAGGTGGTAATAATGCAAAGGCCATACAGCTGGGTTTGGTATATGCAATCCGCTAGAGGGAGGATGGAGACGCACCGGACGTCATAACCAATACATTCCTTATATTTGGCAAACCTTACATTGCTTTGATAGATGTTGGCTCTACCTACTCTTATGTTGCTTGTAGAGTAGTTGAAACACTAGGCATAGCCTCTGAACTATCTAATAGGGAGATGACTGTAGTAAACCCATTAGGTCAAACTGTAGTGGTGAATAAGATATTTTAGAGTGTACCTTTGGAGCTTCAGGGATCGGTATTTCCTGCCGACTTAATGGAATTACCTTCAAGAATTTGATCTCATACTTGGTATGGATCGCTAGTGGAACATCGGTCAGTATTGGATTGCTGCCACGGAGGATAAGGTGGTAGTTATGATAGGGAAAGAAGAAACTACTTGTCTAACGTAGTTTCTGCTATAAAGGCTAATAAGATGGTTCGGAAAGGGTGCAAGGCAATATTGGCCTTTGTTAGTGCGTTGGATACAAAAGAAGGGGGAGTTAGTGGAGTTAGAACGGTAATGGAATTTGTGGATGTCTTTTCGGAGGAATTACCTGGAATACCCCCGAATAGGGAAGTGGAGTTCAAAATTGACTTGCTACCGGGTATAGCTCCTATGTCAATTGCCCCGTACAGAATGGCACCGAAGGAGTTGGTTGAGCTCAAGGCTCAGATCCAAGAGTTGCTTGATCGTGGGTTTATTCGACCCAGTGTGTCTCCATGGAGAGCACCGATCTTGTTTGTGAAGAAGAAGGACGAAACTACGCGCATGTGCATAGATTATCGTCAGTTGAATAAGCTGACCATCAAGAACAAGTACCCTTTGCCAAGGATAGACGACACATTCGACCGACTTAAGGGGTGGTCAGATTCGAAGATTGATTTACTGATCCGGATATCATCACTCAAGGTGAAGGAAGTGGATATCCATAAGACGCTTCCGGACAAGATATGGGCATTATGAGTTCTTGGTAATGCCATTCGGATTGACAAATGCCCAAAGCAGCGCTCATGGAGGGCTTGTACATTATTGCTTAATTGAATTATGAAATAGCATGCCTATGTATGTTTGAATATGTTGTATGAATTTTTGAGAACTTCAAAGTGTAAGTAAATGCCTTAGAAAATATCGGATTTTTAAGTATTAAAGGGGAGCTAAGCTTGATAGGCCTTAAGAACAATTGTAGTGAAAATTAGACAAGCAAATGGGCTTGTTAAAGTGGCAAGGAGGAGCCACTTAAAGCCCTAGGAGGTGACGCCACAAGCAGTTCAAAGGAGGCCTAGGTTCGAGTAGCAAGGAGAGAACTTTTGGGATTTTATTTTGCAGCAAGGAGGGGAGGTAGTGGACGGCATGTGGACTCTGGAGGGAGGAAGTATAGATGGGGTTGGAGTGTTGAGGATTCGGCTAAGGGGGAGGGGATCAAGGGATAAAGGAGAGAGGGAAGAGAAGTGGCCGGCCTAGGGACTCTTTTGAGGTGATTTTTGGCCAAGGAAGGAGAGTAAGGCCATTATTCTTTCTTTTGTGCCTCTGGCAATTCTCTAGCAAATATCCTCTCTTCTCTTTTATTTTGTCAAAGCCGAAATACCCTGTGTTCTAGCCGAATCTCCATCCTCAATCTTCTTCTTCTTTCTTCAAACTCAATCAAAAGCCGAATACTCAAGGGACTCCTAGCCGATTGGTTCATTAAACTCTCAAAAGCCGAAACTTGTTGATCAACATTTAGCCTATAGCCGAATCCTTCTGTGGTGTCAAGCAGGAGTGTTGTCGATTTTATTAAGGGTAAGGATTTTATTGTCATCATTTTATTTCTTTTCTTAAAGCCGAAATCAAGATTCTAATGCCATTTATGTCTCTTGGCCGAAACTATAAAGGAGGTTTCGAGATTTGTCTATAGTCGACTATAAGGAGGAGATCTTCGGGATCTCAATATCTAAGGTAAGGCATGTATTCGGCCAAGGGCCATTCATTATGATTAAATGTTAGAATTGGATCTAACATATGCCATAGTGATTTTGACAGATACCCCAATCAAGTAGCAATTTCGGGATTCAGATCCACAAGGTAAGTGCTTAAGATATTTGGCCAAGGCCCTATTTAGTGACTTAGATCTATTTCTTATTTATTCAAAAGTCGAGAACTAATCTATGAAGTGATTTAGTGCTAGCCGATTGAAAGGAAGAAATATCACGAAATTTTGGGATTTGATTAGTAATCAAATCGGCAGCAAGGTAAGATTTCGGTTACGTTAATCCTTCGGGATTTGATCATTTGGCCGAATGGCCTTTAGCTAAAATGGTTAGTGTTGGCCGAATGTAGGAACTAAGGATCTAGAGTATTAGATCAGGATTTTCAGGATTTCAGTGAAAGCGTTAATACCAGGTGTGTACCCCACACTAACTCTTAATAGATTTACGGCATCAATTTAATATATGTGTTTATAATGATGTGAAATGTGGCCAAAGGTACCATGCAATGGTACAAAGTACTCAGGTATGTAACCTTAACATTATGTCAATAAATGATATGAATATTTGGAATATGGCACATATGTGAATATTGATAAGAATGTGAAAAAAAGGCAAAAGGCATGATATTGCATGATTTGTATGACATGGGGCATATGGGAAATTATTTTAAGGGGAAGTGATCTGGTGGTTTATACCACAAAATCTGAATGTGGTGACTCATGTCACAAAATCTGAATGTGGTGACTTATGTCACAAATAATTATCTAGTGGCTATGCCACAATATATATAAGGGCGATGAGCATGTCGTCTGCAATGAACGCCTTCAATGATGTGTAGCGGATGGAGGGTCGACTTAGTAGTCCCCACGGTGTGATGGTTGGTACGGGTGATGTGTAGCGGATGGTTATCTAGGTTTGGGTTTGGGTTTGCATCATTGATTATATATGTTTTATATGTATGATTTGACATGCCTAAATTGATTGAGAGTTTGTGTTGGTGGTTATACACTGAGTCTGTTTGACTCACCCGTTGTGGGATATTTTTCAGGTGACACTCAGTAATGGACCGGGTCGGCAGGAGCTCAGTGGTGGCCATGCTCATTTCGTAGTTTTTCTATTTTCATTGTTTTATTTACTTTATTTAAGTATTTTGATTTATTTTGGGGTTTTGCTTTGATGTAATTATGGCCAATATTATTATCTGCTTTAAGTAAGCAATTAAAATGGATTTATTGTGATAAGGTTATTATTACGTTGAGACTAAATAATTTTTCTTAAAAATGTAAACAAATATTTAAATGTTTTGACACATAAACAACACCGTTTTCAACTTGAACCCAAAACCAAATCAAATGATCTTCAAAAACACAACAAAATTTGGCAAAGTTCAAATAAGTTTTGAAAAGTTTTTACTGAAGGAACATACCAGATCCGGTCAAGGCTCGTGGGCCGGGTTTGGGGTGTTTCAGTTTGGTATCAGAGCCCGATTCAAAACTTCGGCCTTGAGGGCTTTTAGGGCCCAAAACATTTTCTTTCTTTTGAAATGGGATTTTTCCTAAGAGATGAGTAGGTTTTCTGGCATGGCACCTGAGTCTCCGGCCCGAAGTCCACTAGGTAAGTACCCCTAACTCTTCTGTGAATTGTATGTGGGAAATCATAGGGACGTAGATTAGTAGATTAGGAAATAATAAACCCTAGGATTAGTCTACTTCAACACCAAGATACATAAAACTTAAAGTCAAACCAAACAAACTCGTGGTGCGAGTCGCAGAGTTAAAGGTGTGGCAACCATTGTGCGCATGTCTAGGATTGGTTTCAATGGGAGCTTGGAGCAGCCCTAGTGACTCACCTCCTTCGAATCCTACTTGTGTAGTGACGGTTCACCTTAGCCAAGAGGACTCAAACACAAAGCTAAACCCAATAATTAAAACCCAAAAGGGACCATCACCTTGTTTTGTGAAACTCAAAATTCAAACCATGATTTTAAAATTCCAAGTACCCTCATTTTAAAAAAAATGACCAAAATACCCTTGATTTGCAAATTGACCAAATTACCCCTAACTGCATAAATGACCAAAATACCTCGGTGTGGAAAGTTACCAAAGTATCCTCAAAATTAAAATTTCTAAAATACCCTTGATTTGAAAAGTCACCAGGAATCATATTTTGCAAAAAAAAAAAAAATCGAAATGCCCTGGTTTGAAAAATTACAAAATACCTCGTTTATAAAATTACCATTTTACACTTGGAATTTTCTTACCAAGTATTTCAATTTTGAAAAAATATATATACCAAAAATCTCTACCTTGTGAAATATTCAAATACCCTAATTTGGAAAATTAGCAAAATACCCCTATAGGATAAAAATTACGAAAATACCCTAGGTAGTGGAAAACAACAAACAATGACAACTACAACACTTTTCTGTAATGAACGCAAGTTCATGATTGACTGAATGAATTTGAGACTGTGTGTGTATGAATTCGAAAGAACTACTCCTTAGAACTATTAAACATAAGACTGTTCGTGATAAATCAGTGGAACAAAACTAATTCATAAAATTCTTTAATCAGATAAACGCGATTCAAAGCATGAATTCTAGGGGACGTGGTCGTAACGTGCGTGGCCGTGGTAGAGGCCGAATGACCGTGTCGGAGCCCGTTAGGTCCGGACAAGGGTCCAAAAATGAAATGCCACCACCACCAGCCACTGATGTGGAATATCAGGATCAGATGGGGATGATGCAGTATCACAGGCGATGCTGTGAGTTTTGGAAAGGGTGGCTAGAGCAGGTGGAGGCATGGGAGCTCGAAAGTCGGTACCTGAGCGACTTCGAGCCAATGGAGCTGAGTTTTTCCGTGGAGTATCTGGTGTGGCACCCAATACGGTTGAGTATTGGTTAGAGGCGACGGAACGAATTATGGACGATTTGGACCTAACTGCCGAGAAGAAACTGAAAGGGGTAGTGTCACTACTCTGCGATGAGTCATATCAATGGTGGCTCACAGTTAGGGATGGTGCTGCCGCTGATGATCTTACATGGGAATACTTTAAGGCGGCATATCAGAAGAAGTACATTGGAACTAGTTATGTGGATGCGCAGAGGAAGGCATTTTTGAGGCTGGTTCTAGGGAATAAGTCTGTTGCGGAATACGAGGCAAAATTTCTAAGGCTGAGCCGTTATGCTCGAGGTATTGTGTCGACGGAGCATGAGCGGTGTGTTTGGTTTGAGGACGGACTGAGGGATGATCTGAGGTTGTTGATAGCTCCACAGCAGGAGCGAGAGTTTCCCGTGTTGGTGGAGAAGGCTAAGGTAGCCAAAGGATTAAGGACTCGGTGAGATGTAATCTGCACTTAATAGGCAAAAGAGAGGCTTTGGATCATCAGGGTCTTCAAGGAGTGAGCAAAAGAGGCCTAGAGTTGATGGGCCGCGAGGTCAGCAAGCTGCTACGGGAGGACAGTACCGTACTTGTGACCAATGTGGGAAGATGCATTTAGGAGAGTGTTGGAAGAAAACGGGAGGATGCTTCAAGTGTGGGTCTAAGGATCATATGATCAAGGACTATCCTATAAAGATAGACGGGAGCCGACCAATAGGTCAGGGCTATAATCAGGCTGGAAGAGGTGGACAGTAGCCTCAGTGGGGCCGTGGTCCGGTTGGTAGAGGTAATGGTGCTGGAAGAGGACGTGGAACACCGGGCAGAGGTGGTAATAATGCAGAGGCCAGACAGCCGGGTTTGGTATATGCAGTCCGCTAGAGGGAGGATGGAGACGCACCGGACGTCATAACCGGTACGTTCCTTATATTTGGCAAACCTTACATTGCTTTGATAGATGTTGGCTCTACCCACTCTTATGTTGCATGTAGAGTAGTTGAAACACTAGGCATAGCCTCTGAACTATCTAATAGGAGATGGTTGTAGTAAGCCCATTAGGTCAAATTGTAGTGGTGAATAAGATATTTTGAGTGTACCTTTGGAGCTCAGAGGAGCGGTACTTCCTGCCGACTTAATGGAATTACCTTCGAGAATTTGATCTCATACTTGGTATGGACTGGCTAGTGGAACATTGGGCTGTATTGGATTACGCGGCTAAGGGAATGGATTTAAAGATGCTAGAGGATAAGGCGGTAGTTATGATAGGGGAAAGAAGAAACTACTTGTCTAACGTAGTTTCTGCTATAAAGGCTAATAAGATGGTTCGGAAAGGGTGCAAGGCAATTTTGGCCTTTGTTAGTGCGTTGGATACAAAAGAAGGGGGAGTTAGTGGAGTTAGAATGGTAAGGGGATTTGTGGATGTCTTTTCAGAGGAATTACCTAGAATACCCCCAGATAGGGAAGTGGAGTTCGGAATTGACTTACTGTCGGCTATAGCTCCTGTGTCAATTGCCCCGTACAGAATGGCACCGAAGGAGTTGGTTGAGCTCAAGGCTCAGATCCAAGAGTTGCTTGATCGTGGGTTTATTCGACCCAGTGTGTCTCCATGGGGAGCACCGATCTTGTTTGTGAAGAAGAAGGACGGAACTATGCGCATGTGCATAGATTATCGCCAGTTGAATAAGTTGACCATCAAGAACAAGTACCCTTTGCCAAGGATAGACGACCTATTCGACTAGCTTAAGGGGGCGGTTGTATTCTCGAAGATAGATTTACGGTCTGGATATCATCAGCTCAAGGTGAAGGAAGTGGATATCCATAAGACGACTTTTCGGACAAGATATGGGCATTATGAGTTCTTAGTAATGCCGTTCGGATTGACAAACATGCCCCATCCGCGTTCATGGACATGATGAACCGGTTTTCCAACCCTATCTGGATCGGTTCGTTGTTGTGTTCATAGACGATATTTTGGTGTACTCTAAGTCTGAGGAAGAACATGATGAGCACCTCCGAGTCGTGTTGCAAGTGTTAAGGGAGAAGAAGCTCTATGCCAAATTCAGCAAGTGTGAATTTTGGCTGAAGGAAGTTGCATTCTTAGGGCATGTGGTGTCTGCAGAAGGAATAAGGGTGGATCCTAGGAAGATTGAGGCAGTGCTAGATTGGAAACCACCCAAGTCTGTGGCTGAGGTTCGTAGCTTCTTGGGTTTGGCAGGCTATTATAGAAGGTTCGTAGAAGGGTTCTCATCAATAGCCGCACCTTTGACGAAGTTGCTAAGGAAGGAGGTACCTTTCATATGGACTGATAAGCAGCAAGAAAGCTTTGAGAAGCTTAAGAGGGTTTTGACGGAAGCTCTAGTTTTGATTCAGCCTGAGGCAGGGAAAGAATTCATGGTGTATTGTGATGCTTCTCACACAGGTTTGGGATGCGTATTGATGCAAGACGGGAAGGTAGTTGCTTATGCGTCTCGACAATTAAGGCCACACGAGGTTAACTACCCGACGCATGATTTAGAGTTGGCGGCAGTGGTCTTTGCTCTTAAGGTATGGAGGCATTATCTTTATGGAGAGAAGTCAGTGATCTACACAGACTACAAAAGCCTTAAGTATCTGCTGACTCAGAAGGAGTTGAACCTGAGACAGCGAAGGTGGGTGGAATTGTTGAAGAACTTCGATTGTTCCATAGAGTATCACTTGGGCAAGGCGAATGTTGTGGCAGATACCCTAAGTCGTAAAGTAGTGTCAGATCTGAGGGCAATGTTTGCACATCTTAGCTTGTATGACGACGGAAGCTTATTGGTAGAATTGCAAGTTAGGCCGACATGGCTGAATGAGGTGAAAGAGGGTCAGTTGGCAGATGATGATCTAAGTGCTAAGCTTCGGCAAGTATAGCGCGGGGAGTTGGAGTTGAAGGACTATGGTATTAATGGCGATGGAGTATTGTGTTTCAAGGGTAAGGTCTGTATGCCGAAGAACGAGGAGTTACGGCAGAGAATTCTTCAGGAATCGCATAGTAGTCCTTATGCTATGCATCCTGGAGGTAGTAAGTTGTATAGAGATTTAAGGGAACAGTTTTGGTGGCCTGGTCTTAAACGGGAAGTTACGGAATTTGTTGGCAAGTGCTTGACGTGTTAGCAAGTTAAGGCTGAACACCAAGTTTCGTCAGGGTTGCTTCAGCCAATACAGATTCCGCAGTGGAAGTGGGAGAGAATTACCATGGACTTCGTTAGTGGGCTTCCCCTTACGCCTACTAAGAAGGACTAGGTATGGGTGATAGTAGATCGATTGACAAAGTCCGCGCATTTCATTCCAGTTCGGGTTGACTATTCTCTCCAGAAATTGGCAAAGTTGTATGTTACGAAAATTGTAAGGCTACACGGAGTGTCGATGTCGATTATCTTGGATAGGGATCCGAGGTTCACGTCTCAATTTTGGAAGGCGCTACATCAAGCTTTAGGCACTAGATTGGACTTCAGTACGACATTTCATCCACAGTCGGACGGTCAGTCTGAGCGAGTGATACAAGTGTTGGAGGATATGTTGAGGGGCTGTGTGATAGACTTCAGAGGAAGTTGGGAAGAATATTTGCCTTTAGCAGAATTTGCTTACAACAACAGCTATCAGGCAAGCATTCGGATGGCACCGCACTGAAGTAATCAGATGGACGGAAATGTCGCACTCCCACATGTTGGACGGAATTGGGAGAACGTCAGATTTTTGGTCCAAAAATTGTGGCAGAATCGGAAGATAAGGTTAGGGTAATTCGAGCACGGTTGAAGGAGGCATCTGACAGGCAGAAGTCGTGCGCAGATCTCAAACGGAAGGAAATAGAATTTGATGTGGGAGATCAAGTGTCTTAAAGTGTCATCTTGGAAAAAAGTGATGAGATTTGGTCGAAAAGGGAAGCTAAGTCCCACGTTTATAGGACCTTATCGGGTATTGAAGCGAGTTGGACTAGTGGCATACCAGTTAGAGTTGCCACCAGAGTTGAAGCAGATGCACGACGTGTTCCATGTTTCGATGCTACGACGCTACCGATCGGATCCATCCTATGTAGTTTCGATTGAGGAGGTGGAGCTGAGACCAGATTTGTCCTATGAGGAAGAGCCGATTCAGATTTTGGAACGAGATGTGAAAGTGTTACGGAGGAAGTCGGTCCCTCTGGTCAAAGTGTTGTGGCGTAACCATGGATCAGAGGAAGCTTCTTGGGAGCTGGAAGAAGCAATGCGACAGCAATACCCCCACCTATTCTAGCCAGGTAATTTCGAGGTCGAAATTATTTTAAAAAGGGTAGAACTATAATATTCGGGAATTAGGGCTTGTACATTATTGCTTAATTGTATGAAGTAGCATGCCTATGTATGTTTGAATATGTTGTATGAATTTTTGAGAACTTCAAAGTGTAAGTAAATGCCTTAGAAAATATCAGATTTTTAAGTATTAAAGGGGAGCTAAGCTTGATAGGCCTTAAGAACAATTGTAGTGAAAATTAGACAAGCAAATGGGCTTGTTAAAGTGGCAAGGAGGAGCCACTTAAAGCCCTAGGAGGTGACGCCACAAGCAGTTCAAAGGAGGCCTAGGTTCGAGTAGCAAGGAGAGAACTTTTGGGATTTTATTTTGCAGTAAGGAGGGGAGGTAGTGGACGGCATGTGGACTCTGGAGGGAGGAAGTATAGATGGGGTTGGAGTGTTGAGGATTTGGCTAAAGAGGAGGGGATCAAGGGATAAGGGAGAGAGGGAAGAGAAGTGGCCGGCCTAGGGACTCTTTTGAGGTGATTTTCGGCCAAGGAAGGAGAGTAAGGCCATTATTCTTTCTTTTGTGCCTCTATCGAATTCTCTAGCAAATATCCTCTCTTCTCTTTTATTTTGTCAAAGCCGAAATACCCTATGTTCTAGCCGAATCTCCATCCTCAATCTTCTTCTTCTTTCTTCAAACTCAATCAAAAGCCGAATACTCAAGGGACTCCTAGCCGATTGGTTCATTAAACTCTCAAAAGTCGAAACTTGTTGATCAACATTTAGCCTATAGCCGAATCCTTCTGTGGTGTCAAGCATGAGTGCTGTCGATTTTATTAAGGGTAAGGATTTTATTGTCATCGTTTTATTTCTTTTCTTAAAGCCGAAATCAAGATTCTAATGCCATTTATGTCTCTTGGCCGAAACTATAAAGGAGGTTTTAGGATTTGTCTATAGTCGACTATAAGGAGGAGATCTTCGGGATCTCAATATCTAAGGTAAGGCATGTATTCGGCCAAGGGCCATTCATTATGATTAAATGTTAGAATTGGATCTAACATATGCCATAGTGATTTCGACAGATACCCCAATCAAGTAGCAATTTCGGGATTCAGATCCACAAGGTAAGTGCTTAAGATATTCGGCCAAGGCCCTATTTAGTGACTTAGATCTATTTCTTATTTATTCAAAAGTCGAGAACTAATCTGTGAAGTGATTTAGTGCTAGCCGATTGAAAGGAAGAAATATCACGAATTTCGGGATTTGATTAGTAATCAAATCGGCAGCAAGGTAAGATTAGGGTTACGTCAATCCTTCGGGATTTGATCATTTGGCCGAATGGCCTTTAGCTAAAATGGTTTGTAACATCCTGAAAAGCGTCTATGCATTTTTAGTTTAATTGTATGAAATGTCAAGTCTCGTACTATTAATCCTTGGAAACCCGAACATTATTTTGATCATTTGGAACCTTGAACCGAATGGCCTTTATGATTCTAAAATGGTTAACTAGGCTTTGCGAAAATTCCATAGCAAAACTCCCTCTTAGAATTTTCTTTTCATCTTTTCTTCTTCTCTTTTCTTCATCGTCAAGCCAAAACCTTTTCTTTTGATCTCGATTAAAACTCCATAGCCGAATCTCGTGACTCTAGGCAAGGAAGCAATCGATTAAAGGTATTAAAGGTAAGGTTAAGCATTATTCAAATCCTTTTCTTTTCTATTTTACCGAAAGAGAAGGGTCTAATCCCTATTCTTGTTCATGGCCGAATCTGCAAGGATCTCTCAGGATCTTTTTACAACCGTCGAATACAAGGGGAATCTTTCGGAAACTGAGGATCTAAGGTAAGATGTATGAATATTCGGTTAAGGGTGATGATTCATGTTTTCAAAGTTAGATTTAATCTAACATGAAGTTATAGGATTTCGACAGCATATAAAGGAATCCTCTTGATTTGGGATTTGTATGGTAAGTGATATTCGCCAAGGCTTATTTTTGATATTTGGAATTATTTTTCATTATTTCAAAAGCCGAAAACTCACATGGTTACATGATTTAGTGTTAGCCGATTTCAAGGAAAAGGGATACTAGCAATTTTTGGAACTTGATCAATCAAATCGGCAAGCAAGGTAAGTATTAGTAATACCATTCCTATTAGGATTTGGTTTTAAAAGCGAAAAGGTTATTAATGTGTTTTATATGATGGGTAATATAGGGATTAATGATCTAAAGTTAGATTGGGATTTTCGAGATCTCAAGGAACCTATTAGCGGATCGTGTGTCCTCACACTAACTTTTGATATATCATATGGCAATTATTTTAATATATGAATATGCATAAGAATGTGAATGTGGCTAAGTACCATAGATGTGGTAAGAGTACCCAGGTACGTTTCCTACTTCTGATAGGATTACAAATATGATATATTTTGAACCTATGATTAGTAACAAGAATGAGAATTAAGTATGTTATGCATGATATAAAATTTATGGGGCATTCGGGATCTATGTGAAAGGGAAGAAGGTGTTGACTTCGGTCTCACCAACGGAATATGGTGACTACGGTCACAAAATTTGAATATGGTAACTCCGGTTACATTATCTAAATTTGGTAACTTTGGTTACATTATTTGAATATGGTGTCTAATGACACAAATTATATGGGCGATGAGCACGTCGACTGCAGCGACTGCCTTCGATGGTGTGTAGCGGATGGAGGGTTGACTTAGTAGTCCCACGGTGTGACTGGCAGGTACGGGTGGTGTGTAGCGGATGGTCAAATAGGCTTGGGTTTGGGTTGCATCATCATTTTTATATGAATATGAACATGTATGCTTGATCTGTTGAATGTTAGTATTGTGTACACATTGAGTCTATTGACTCACCCCACTGTGGGAACTATTTTCAGGTGATGAACAAAGGACGGATCGGACTAGTAGACCTTGAGGTGGCCATGTTTCATTTGAAGATTTTATTTAATTTGGACTTTATTTCTTTTTAGTACCTTTAATTTTATTTTGGGTTTTACTTGATGTAATAAGGCCATAAGGCCCAAGTGGATTTTTCTTATTTTGCTTTACTCTTAACTATTACGTTGTAAACTTTTTAAGACTAAAGTTTAAGATATATATATTTTTATAAACCTTAAAAATTATTTTGTCACCTTAATAAAAATTTGATTTTCAAATAGATTAAATGGGTTCCCAACTGAGCCCAATCCACAACAACATTTTCCAAAAATTATACAAATTTTGTCTAAGTAACAAAGAACTTGAAAACCGATTAACTTAAGGAACAAACCAGATCAGGTTCGGGCTCGTTAAGTAGGGTGTGGGGTGTTTTACTTGGTATCGAGCCCACTTTAAAACTCTCGGCTTATGGGCTAAGGCCCAAAACGCTTTCAAATCGAGCCAAGTACGTTTTTTTTAAGCAGGTTTTCTGGCATGGCACCTAAGTCTCCGACCAGTAGTCTACCACGTAAGTACCCCTAACTCTATGTGTGATTCTATGATTTATGAACTGTATAAGGGTAGGAAAGGCATGGAACGTAGAATAGAATGATAGGAACTTGAACCCTAGGACTAGTCTACTCAAACACAAACACATAAGACTTAATGCACTAAACAAACCTATGGCTAAGTCACTGCGTTAGGGTGTGATAACCCCTGTACGCATGTCTAGGATTGGATCCGGAAGAGCCTGGTATTTAATCAGTCCTAGTGACTCACCTCCTCTTCGCAGGAATCCTACCTTGTGCGTAGCTTCGGTTCACCCTAACTCAGAGGGCTTAGTGGTGTGGCAACCTCATGTGCATGTCTAGGAATGGTTTGGTGGGAGCTTGGTATTTAAGCAATCTGATGACTCACCTCCTCTCCACACGAATCCTCGCCTGTGCGTAGCTTTAGTTCACCCCGACCAAGAGGGCTCGGTCATAGGCTAAACATAATGACTAAAACCCGAAAGGAACTAGCCATGTTTTTAAAAAAAAAAGAAGAGAGAACAAAACAACAAACCCTAGTTTTTCAAACTTTTAAAACTTTCTTTTAAATCGAGAAAATTATTTTTACAACATTTTTGAAAAACTCTGATTTGCGAAAATTACAAAATGCCCTTGGTGGTAAAATTACCAAAATGCCCTTGGTTTATAAAATGTTCAACTACTCAACAGCTTTACCAAAATTTCATTATTTTATAAACATTCAAAAACCTTAATTTGTAAAATATCAAAATACCTTTATTTTGGAAAAATTACAAAATTGCCCCTAACTTACAAAATTACCAAAATGACCCTGATTTCCAAAATTTTTACAACATCCCCTTTTTTGAAGGAACAATTTTCGAAAAGAACCCTCAAAGTTTTACAACTTTTGAAATACCCCTAATTTATTAAATTTACAAATTTACCCTGATTTGTGAAAAATTACCAAAATACCCTTGAGGTTAAAAAATTACCGAAATACCCCCGGATTTTAAAATTTTTCCAAATTACCATGAGACTTTGAAATTTTCAAAATAATTTTTGACAAAAACACCAAGGAACGTTTTTCTTCTGAAAAATTACGAAAATGCCCCTGTAGGACAAAATTACGAAAATACCCCTAGGTAGTGGAAAACAACAACAACAAAAATTACAACGTTTCTCTGAATGAACGAAAGTTCATACTTGTCTGATGGATGAATGAATGAATGGAAAAGACTATGTGTTTGTATGAATACGAAAGAACCACTCTTAAATCCCTTTTCATAAAACTCCTTCGCTGGTAAATAAGTGGAACAACGACTAATCCATAAAATTCCTTAAGCAGATCTCGACGCTAGGAAATGAGCTCTAGAGGACATGGTCGCTGTGGACGAGGTAGAGGAAGGATGACTGTGTCAGAACCCGTTAGATCGGGTCAGGGGTCTGATAATGAAATACCACTACCACCACCACCCCCAGCTGTTAATGTTGAGCAGCAGGCTCAGACAGGGGAAGATGCTGTGTCGCAGTCAGGTCGCGAAGTTTTGGAATTGGTGGCGGTGCAAGAGGAAATTCGTGAAATCGAAGTCAGGCTTGAACGGCTCCGAGCTAATGGAGCTGAAATGTTTCGAGGAGTATCTGGAGTGGCACCCAGTACAGCTGAGTACTGGTTGGAAGCAACGGAGCGCATCATGGATGAGCTAGACTTGATCCCTGAGGATAAGTTGAAAGGGATGGTGGCGTTGTTACGCGATGAAGCGTATCAGTGGTGGTTAACTGTTCGGGATGGTACCACGGCTGAAAATTTGGCCTGGGAGTATGTTAGAGAGGCATTTCAGAAGAAGTATGTGGGAACCAGGTATACAGATGAACAAAGGAAGGCTTTTCTAGGGTTGGTACAAGGGAGTAAGTCTGTCGCAGAATATGAGCGGAATTCCTGAGGTTGAGCCGCTATGCTCGAGGGGTAGTGGCAACTGAGCATGAACGTTATGTCCGTTTTGAGGACGGACTGAGGGACGATCTGAGACTATTGATAGCACCACATCAGGAGCGGGAATTCCCTGCTTTGGTGGAAAAGGCCAAGGTGGCCGAGGGGATTAAGGACGCTACCAAGCAGACTGTGGATAGGAATAAGGCCAAAAGAGGATTTGGGCCATCTAGAAAGGGTCACAAGAGGCCTAGGGTTGACGGGCAATGAAATCAATAAGTCTGATGCGGCCGGGCAAGACGCCCTTGTGAGCATTGTGGAAAGAGGCACTTGGGGGAGTGTTGGAAAAAGACGGGAGGATGTTTCAAGTGTGGGTCCAAGGACTATATGTTAAGGATTGTCCCAAGCAACCAGATGAGAGCCGACCGATAGCACAGAGGGCTAGCTCGATTGGTAGAGGTGGGCGGAAATTTCAACGGGTCGTGGTTCGCTAATGAGGTAATGGTGATCTTGGCAGAGGCCGTGGAGCACAGGTAGAGGTGCTACTAATGTTAATGCGTAGCAAGACAATCGGGTTTGGTTTATGCGGTTCATCGAAGGGAAGATGGAGACGCACGGATGTTATAACCAGACGTTCTTTATTCATGACAAGCCTTATTTTGCTCGATTGATGTGGGCTCAACCCATTCCTATGTTGCATGTAGTGTAGTGGAAACACTAGGCCTAGACTCGAACTTTCGATGAGATGATGACCGTAGTAAGCCCATTAGGCCAAACGTAGTGGTAGACAAGATCTATCGAATGTACCCCTAGAGATTCAGGGAGTGAACTTTCGGGCAGACTTAATGGAGTTACCCTTCAGAGAATTTAAACTTATACTCGGAATGGATTGGCTAGTAGAACACCGAGCCGTGTTGGATTGTGCGGCTAAATGGATGGAACTAAGAACCCCGGAGGATAAAGTGGTAGCTATGATCGGAGAAAGGAGGAACTACTTGTCTAACGTGGTTTTGGCACTGAAGGTCGAGAAGATGATTAATAAGGGGTGTAAGGCATTCTTAGCCTTCATTAGTACGATAGGTGGGAAGGAAGAAGGTATTAATGGAGTTAGGACGGTAAGGGACTTCGTGGATGTATTTCTAGAGGAATTACCAGGAATACCCCCAGATAAGGAGGTGGAATTTGGGATAGATTTGCTACCGGGAATAGCTCCTGTGTCAATCACTCTATACCAAATGGCGCCAAAGGAGTTAGTGGAGCTCAAGGCTCAAATCCAAGAACTGTTGGATCGTGGGTTCATCCGACCCAGTGTGTCTCCATAGGGAGCACCGGTCCTATTTATGAAGAAGAAGGACGGAACTATGCGTATATGCATAGATTATCGTCAGTTGAATAAGCTGACCATTAAGAACAAGTATCCTTTGCCAAGGATCGATGACCTATTCGATCAGCTGAACAGAGCCGCAGTGTTTTCAAAGATCGACTTAAGGTCGGGATACCATCAGTTGAAGGTGAAGGAAGCCGATATCCATAAGACCGCTTTTAGGACAAGATACGGCCATTTTGAGTTTGTGGTGATGCCGTTTGGGTTGTGAACGCCCGGTTGCGTTCATGGACATGATGAATCGGGTTTTCCAACCCTACTTGGATAGGTTTGTCATTGTGTTCATCGACGATATTTTGGTGTACTCAAGTCGGAAGAGGAGCATGATAAGCATCTCCGAGTTGTGTTGGAAGTGTTAAGGAGAAGAGCTTTATGCCAAATTCAGAAGTGCGAATTTTGGCATAAGGAGGTGGCATTCCTAGGACATGTGGTATCCATGAAGGAATAAGAGTGGATCCTAGGAAGATCGAGTAGTGTTGGATTGGAAACCACCTAGGTTCGTGGGTGAGATCCAAGTTTCTTAGGCTTGGCGAGGCTATTCTGAAGGTTTGTGGGAGGATTCTCGTCAATAGTCGCGCCTCTAACAAAGTTGTTAAGGAAGGAAGTACCTTCAAAAGGACTAATAAGCGTGAGGAGAGCTTTGAAAAGCTTAAAAGGGTGTTGACTAAGCTCCAGAGTTAATTCACCGTAAGTAGGAAAAGATTTTGTGGTGTAATTGTAATTCTTCAGACACGGGTTAGGTTGTGTACTAATACAAGAGGGTAAAGTGGTCGCTTATGCTGCCTCGGCGATTAAGGCCGCATGAGGTTAACTACCCAACCCATGATTTAGAGCTAGCAGCAGTTGTTTTCGCCCTTAAGGTTTGGAGGCACTACCTTTATGGAGAAAGATCGGTTATCTACATAGACCACAAGAGCCTTAAGTATTCATTGACTCAGAAGGAGTTGAACTTGAGGCAACAAAGGTGGGTGGAATTGCTGAAGGATTACGATTGTTTGATAGAATATCATCTCGGCAAGGCGAATGTGGTAGCCGATGCCCGAGTAGGAAGGTGGTGTCGGATCTACGGGCTTTGTTTACTCATTTAAGTCTCAGATGATGACGGACGCCATTGGTAGAGTTACAAGTCAAGCCCACATGGTGAAGGAGGTGAAAGAGGGACAGTTATCGATAAGGACTTAAGTACTAAGTTACAGCAAATGCAAAGAAGGAGGATTAAGGGACTATGACGTCAACGATGAAGAAGTATTGTGCTACAAGGAAAGGTGCAGATGCCGAGGGATAAGGAGTTGAGACAAAGGATTCTTTGAAAGTGCATGGTAGCCCTTATGCTATGCATCCCGGAGGCATCAAGTTGTATAGAGATCTAAGGGAACAATTTTGGTGGTCTGATCTAAAACAAGAGGTGACTGAATTTGTGGGGAAATGTTTGATGTGTCAGCAAGTTAAGGCTGAACACCAAGTCCCATCAGGATTGCTTCAACCAATCAAGTTCCTCAATGGAAGTGGGAAAGAATTACCATGGACTTCGTTAGTGGGCTTCCCTTACACCTACTAAGAAGGACTCGGTATGGGTGATAGTGGACCGTTTGACCAAGTCCGCACACTTTATCCCAGTAAGAATGGATTATTCTCTTGAAGTTGGCTAAGTTATATGTGGCGTAGATTGTGAGGTTACATGGAATACCAATGTCGATCATCTCGATAGAGACCCAAGGTTTACGCCTCGATTTTGGAAGGCACTTCATCAAGCCTTAGGCACTAGGTTGGACTTCACCACGGTGTTTCATCCACAATCCGACGGGCATCCGAACAAGTTATCTGGTGTTGGAGGATATGTTGAGAGGTCGTGTAATGGATTTTCGAGGAAGTTGGGAAGATTACTTGCCTTTAGCCGAGTTCGCCTACAACAACGACTATCAAGCTAGCATTCGATGGCACCATACAAAGCATTGTATGGAAGGAAGTGTAGAACACCTACTTGTTGGACCGAGTTAGGAGAACGCCAGTTTTGGGTCCGTAATTAGTGGCGTAAATGAAGAGAAGGTTGAGTTAATTTGGGCATGGTTGAAGGAAGCCTCTGATAGGCAGAAGTCGTACGCAAACCTTAAGCGGAAGGAAATAGAGTTTGAAGTGGGAGACTAAGTATTCCTAAAAGTCTCGCCTTGGAAGAAGGTAATGAGGTTTGGTCGAAAAGGGAAGTTAAGCCCAAGGTTTATAGGGCCTTATCAAGTACTAAAAGAGTTGGGCCAGTGGCATACCAATTAGAGTTGCCACCAGAATTGCAGCAGATGCACGACGTATTTCATGTATCCATGCTACGTCGCTACCGATCGGATCCGTCGCATGTGGTATCTGTTGAAGAAGTGGAGCTAAGGCCAGACTTATCCTATGAGGAAGAACCGATTCAGATTTTGGAACGAGATGTGAAAGTACTACGAAGGAAGACAGTGCCTCTAGTCAAAGTGTTATGGCGCAATCATGGATCGGAAGAAGCTTCGTGGGAGCCAGAAGAGACCATGCGACAGCAATACCCTCAACTATTTTAGTTAGGAAATTTCGGGGACGAAATTTTGTTTAAGGGGGGTAGAACTGTAACATCCTGAAAAGGGTCTATGCATTTTCAGTTTAATTGTACGAAATGTCAAGTCTCAGGTACTATGAATAAATCTTTGAACATTTTGGAAACCTGAACATTTTTGGAAACTTGAACATTTTGGAAACTTGAACATTTTTGGAAACTTGAGCATTTTGGAAACCTGAACACTTTTGGAAACCTGAACATTTTGGAAATGATTCAAAATGAAAAGTAAACATTCTGGAAACTTGGAAATGTAAGAAAATGGCAAGTTTCTGAGCCGATCAAAAATTTTAGAAAACTTAGAAATGATGCAGAATGTCAAATTTTAAAGTCCAAAATAGGAAATAAGGGCAAGAGGGCCTTAAAAGAAAAAGTTGGAGAATTTTGACACACAAACAAAGCTTGGAAAAGTGGCTCAAGATGCCACTTAGGGCCTATGGAAATGGCGCCACATGCAGGGAAATAGGCCTAAGTTCGAGTCACTTGAAAAGCAAATAAATAAGTTTTATTTTGCTTCCGTATATTTGAGGTGGACTGACCGGTTTCTAGAAAAGGAGGTGTTTTATTTGCATAAATATGTGAATAATAAGTGATAAATAAAGGATTTTCTTTAATTGGATTATTTGAGGAGATAATTGATGGATTAAAGGCTTTTATTTTAAATAAAAGAGATAGTATTATCACAAGGAAGATTGGTGGCCAAGTCAAGGACTCTTGGCCTAGCAATTTCGGCTAAAGGAGGAGAATTTAGGCTATTCTCTCATCTTTTCTAGGCTTTGCCGAAAATTCCATAGCAAAACTCCCTCTGCCAAATTTTCTTTTCATCTTTTCTTCTTCTCTTTTCTTCATCTATCAAGCCAAAACCTTTTCTTTTGATCTCTGATTAAAACTCCATAGCCGAATCTCTGTGACTCTAGCCAAGGAAGCAATCGATTAAAGGCATTAAAGGTAAGAATAAGCATTATTCAAATCCTTTTCTTTTTTATTTTGCCAAAAGAGAAGGGTCTAATCCCTATTCTTGTTCATGGCCGAATCTGCAAGGATCTCTCAGGATCTTTTTACAACTGTCGAATACAAGGGGAAATCTTTCGGGAAATCTGAGGATCTAAGGTAAGATGTATGAATATTCGATTAAGGGTGATGATTCATGTTTTCAAAGTTAGATTTAATCTAACATGAAGTTATAGGGATTTTGACAGGCATATAAAGGAATCCTCTTCAGATTTGGGATTTGTATAGTAACTGATATTCAGCCAAGGCTTATTTTTGATATTTGGAATTATTTTTCATTATTTCAAAAGCCGGAAACTCACATGGTTACATGATTTAGTGTTAGCCGATTTCAAGGAAAAGGGATACTAGCAATTTTTGGAACTTGATCAATCAAATCGTTAAGGAAGGTAAGTATTAATAATACCATTCCTATTAGGATTTGGTTTTAAAAGCTTAAAAGGTTATTAATGTGTTTTATATGATGGGCCGAATATAGGAATTAACAGATCTAAAGTTAGATCGGGATTTTCGAGATCTCAAGGAACCTATTAAGCGGATCAGGTGTGTACTCACACTAACTTTCGATATATCATATGGCAATTATTTTAATAGATGAATATGCATAAGAATGTGAATGTGGCTAAGTACCACAGATGTGGTAAGAGTACCCAGGTACGTTTCCTACTTCTGATAAGATTACGAATATGATATATTTTGAACCTATTATTAGTAACATGAATGAGAATTAAGTATGTTATGCATGATATAAAATTTATGGGGCATTCGGGATCTATGTGAAAGGGGAAGAAGGTGTTGACTTCGGTCTCACCAACGGAATATGGTGACTATGGTCACAAAATTTGAATATGGTAACTCCGGTTACATTATCTGAATTTGGTAACTTTGGTTACATTATTCGAATATGGTGTCTAATGGCACAAATTATATGGGCGATGAGCACGTCGACTGCAGCGACTGCCTTCGATGGTGTGTAGCGGATGGAGGGTTTACTTAGTAGTCCCCACGGTGTGACTGGCAGGTACGAGTGGTGTGTAGCGGATGGTTAAATAGGCTTGGGTTTGGGTTGCATCATCATTTTTATATGAATATGAACATGTATGCTTGATCTGTTGAATGTTAGTATTGTGTACACATTGAGTCTGTTGACTCACCCCACTGTGGGAACTATTTTCAGGTGATGAACAGTGACAGACCGGGACGGTAGACCTTGAGGTGGCCATGTTTCATTTGAAGATTTTATTTAATTTGGACTTTATTTCTTTTTAGTACCTTTAATTTTATTTTTGGGTTTTACTTGATGTAATAAGGCCATAAGGCCCAGTGGATTTTTCTTATTTTGCTTTACTCTTAACTATTACGTTGCGAACTTTTTAAGACTAAAGTTTAAGATATATATATTTTTATAAACCTTAAAAATTATTTTGTCACCTTAATAAAATTTGATTTTCAAATAGATTAAATGGGTTCCCAATCAGATCCCAATCCACAACAACACTTTTCCAAAAATTATGCAAATTTTGTCTAAGTAACAAAGAACTTGAAAACCGGTTAACTTAAGGAACAAACCAGATCCGGTTCAGGCTCGTGGGCCGGGTGTGGGGTGTTTCATGGTTAGTGTTGGCCGAATGTAGGAACTGAGGATCTAGAGTATTAGATTGGGATTTTCGGGATTTTAGTGAAAGCGTTAATACCAATTGTGTACCCCACACTAACTCTTAATAGATTTACTGCATCAATTTAATATATGTGTTTATAATGATGTGAAATATGGCCAAAAGGTACCATGCAATGGTACAAATTACTCAGGTACGTAACCTTAACATTATGTCAATAAATGATATGAATATTTGGAATATGGCACATATGTGAATATTGATAAGAATGTGAAAAAAAAGGCAAAAGGCATGATATTGCATGATTTGTATGACATGGGGCATATGGGAAATTATTTTAAGGGGAAGTGATCTGGTGGTTTATACCACAAGATCTGAATGTGGTGACTCATGTCACAAAATCTGAATGTGGTGACTTATGTCACAAATAATTATCTGGTGGCTATGCCACAATATATATAAGGGTGATGAGCATGTTGTGCAAGCTTAACGCCTTCGATGATGTGTAGCGGATGGAGGGTCGACTTAGTAGTCCCCACGGTGTGATGGTTGGTATGGGTGATGTGTAGCGGATGGTTATCTATGTTTGGGTTCGGGTTTGCATCATTGATTATATATGTTTTATATGTATGATTTGACATGCCTAAATTGATTGAGAGTTTGTGTTGGTGGCTATACTTCGAGTCTGCTTGACTCACCCGTTGTGGGATATTTTTCGTGTGACACTCAAGAATGGATGGGTGGCGGGAGCTAGTGGTGGCCATGCTCATTTCGAGTTTTTCTATTTTCATTGTTTTATTTACTTTATTTAAGTATTTTAGATTTATTTTGGGGTTTTACTTTGATGTAATTATGGCCAATATTATTATCTGCTTTAAGTAAGCAATTAAAATGGATTTATTGTGATAAGGTTATTATTACGTTGAGACTAAATAATTTTTCTTAAAATGTAAACAAATATTTAAATGTTTTCACACATAAACAACACCGTTTTCAACTTGAACCCAACACCAAATCAAATGATCTTCAAAAATAGAACAAAATTTGGCAAAGTTCAAATAAGTTTTGAAAAGTTTTTACTGAAGGAATATACCAGATCCGGTCAAGGCTCGTGGGCAGGGTTTGGGGTGTTTCAGTGTGTCTCATCGTGTGTGACACACAGCTGAGTGACACGGCCGTGTGTCCTCTGTATTGTGTAAGTCAGTATGCTCACACGACCTAGCACATGGGCGGTGGCTTGGCCGTGTGGCACAAGTCAGTGAGTTACACGGGTACGGACACGGTTTGGGACACGACTGTGTGTCCTTATTTCGAATGCCCACATGGCCTAAAACACCAGCGTGTCTCTTGGCCATATAGCCTGGTTACACGGTCGTGTGACCCCTGCAGTTTTGAAAATTTATAAGTTTTTGAAAAATTCGCTAAATTTCTAATTTAGTCCCAATTTGTTTCTAATGTGTATTTTGGTCCTCGATGGCTCGTATTAGGGGAAATATGCATGATTATTATTGGTTTCTAACATGAATGTTATATGTTATGAAATGTTTGAATTTTTTGTCCATTTAAATTTTAAAACTTTGGTAATATTTCGTAACCCTATTCTGGCAACGGATTCAGGTTAGGGGTGTTACACTTATTAGTATCAGAGCTACGGTTTAGTCAATTCTTGAACTGAACATAGCGTACACGAGTCTAGCTATACATGCCATTATATAACCTGTGATAGTGTGATATCTCTTGACCGTTTTAAAATATTTTTTATATAGATATGGCATCCAACTGAGCTAATTCCGATGAAGTAGAGAGTAACGCTCAAGGTTCTATTCACGGAGTAGCTTCGAGTGGTACGAGACCTGTATTTGAGGGTCGGGGAGGAGAAGCTAAGGAAGCTTTCTTCTAGATGATGAATGAGTGGTTCACCGAGTTCATACAGATGAACCCAACTGCTTGACAACCTCCACCCTCTCCTGATCCCCAATCGGTTCTCGTTATTCCTCAAGGTATGAAATCAATCTGAGTTAGTAAGCCTCCTGTTCATAATATTCGTAAGTACTGGTCTAAAGAATTCTGAGCTACTACTGAAGATGATCCTGAAAGAGCTGAATTCTGGTTAGAGAATACCTTCAGGGTTTTTGACGAGTTGTCCTGTTCACCGACTGAATGTGTGAAGTGTGCAGTATCTCTAAAAGAAAGATTCAGCTTACCAGTTGTGGAATACATTGATTTCTATAGTGCCGAGAGAGAGGATCACTTGGGATTTCTTTCAAGTTTTTTCAAGTGAAGTTCAAACATTTAACTTTGTTGATCAACTCGGTTAGAATATACCACTAACAATAAAATGAAAAATGATTCAAATTTTTGAAAAATTACAACAACTCAATGACAACATATCAACAAAAGAACTTACCTTCACAATGTGGTCATAGTGTGCTTCTATTCCTTGTCCTTTTGGAATAACCTATATAAACATAGTTAAAGAAATGAGCATATCAGACGTCCTAGTTATTAATTGTCCAGTATCTCTCCCCCACTTTATTTTTCTAATATATTCATAAATACATACACATATTTATAAATTTTATACATTGATTACATGAAACAAGAAAATGGTTTAACACCCCAAACCCGGCCTAAACATTACGACTGGATGTAGTGTGCTACATCAGGTGATGTTTGAAACTACATGGTTTTTTAGAAAACATATTGTTTAAAATTCACGTTTATAAGCCCGAAATTTCATTCCTCCACACTTATGCCCAAAGGGGGATTTACGCATTTTATTATTCTTTCAAAATGCGTGTTTTGTCTTGTTTAATAAAACTGAGTCGATTACAAAGAATTTGGTCTTATCATTTACGAAAATGAGTTATTTGAAAAAATAGTTGTTTATTGTTTTAAAAACTTTGCGTTGGTTAAATTTGCAGTTTTTAAAGAAAATCCAAATAAAAGTTAAAATAGTTCCAATGGCCTTATTACAACAATTATAAAACCCAATAATTAAAGTAAAGAAATTCAAATTTAAATTACTTAGTTCACCCTTAAAATGTATGGAACAAGTGGCCACCTCCGAGTCCCTCGCAGCTCCAAATCCTCTACGGTTGGGGATTACTTGCACAATTAAGGTAAAGGGGTGAGTTACAAGAACTCAGTGTGTAATCCCAATTACAATCACAGTCTGGGCCCAAGCCCATGTAGTATCGGTTCGGGCCTAAAGCCCCAAAACCATGGTAATGCAAATAGAGAAAATGCAACCCAACCCAATCCAACCAACACACCTCCCGTACTAGCCATACACTCCTGTGGGGACCAAGTTAACCTACCCAGCCCTACACACCAAGAATGCAGCTAAGCTGCCAGAATATAAGCGGCTTAAAGTCGTCGATAGGTCCACAGTCATCTTGGGCTACCTGTACAACCCTAACAATCGAATCGGTGGATCTACAGTCGTCTCGGGTGACCCGTGCGACCCAAACAGATCAATCACTTCCTCAAATTACAAAATCCCCACCTAATAAAATAAGTAGTGACATATTAAAATGATGTTTGAATTAAATTACCATCATAAACAATTAAACAGATTTCACCCAACATCCTAAATTTACCCTTAAGGCTATAACGATAACTTGGTAGGTAGGGGTAAAATGGTAATTTACCCCTCAAGGGTATAACGATAATTTTTCCCAACGAGGGCGATTTAGTAATTTCACCCTTTAAGGGTATTTCGGTAACTTTACCTGCCGAGGGTATTTCAGTAATTTTCCCACTAAGGGTATTTTAATAATTTTACCCATTAAGGGTATTTTGGTAATTTAATCCTTTAACAGCCTTTCCGGATGCCTATTGTCGCCTCGAGCGACTCGGGACCCCTTTTAGGTCTCTACGGTGTAATTGGGCCCAAAATCCATTTTAGGCCCAAACGGGCCCACACGCTCTTGTGGCCCACTTAGCATGTTTTTTTGTATCGATTTTACAGACTTCGCAATCACATCAGTCATTCTAAAGTCTTCTATCAATCCCGTTTCAACCCAATTAGGCCTGTTATAGCCTCGATTTTGCGAGAATGCTCGTGACACTCTCTACGACCTACCGCCAACATTCGTGTCTCGATTTACCACTACGAACGTTCGCACACTCATGTGGTCATATTTGTCAATTTTTAGCTTTTCGGTCGATTCATAGAGCAAGACATGCATTTATCAAGGTTGGTGTGAGATTACACACCTGTACGGATTACGGATTACTTTACTCTTCGAAGCACCTATGAACAATAATTGGCTAAAAGTTAATCTTAATCCACAATACTTCCAGAATTGAGATTAATAAAACAATCCATAACACTTACCAACAACGACGGAAACTCCTTGCTATACTAGAATGTTTGGTTACTCCCTTCGATTACGAGATTGAGACCCTAATAAAAATCACAAGTTAGCAATGTTGCTCCAATTCCACAAAGAAATGGCTATTCGGCCCTAAAAACTCATAAAAAAATACAAGAACTGTCCACCCCCTATTTGGTCATAGCTTCACTTACCAAATACTTCTCGAAACCTGAATGTTGAATGAATAGAGAAGAAGGTAAGATCGATCCCCAATAAAATCAGCCTAGGCAAAGAGAAGTGGAGTTAGGAGTTTTGGTTTTGACATAGCTAAGAGATGGGAGATGAAGATGAGAGAAAGAAACCTACCTTGATCAGAGAGAAACCGAATAGAAAAGAAAACTCGACAACTAAGAGTAGCAACAATGAATTCAAAATGAAACATTCGGCAATTGGAAGAAAAATAAAAGAGGTAATCGGCTAAAGAGACTAAACCAATCAAATAAAGAACACCAGTCGACATAGTTAGTGTAGGAAGGATTCGCTGAACACTGTTTAGGCAATACCATGTAAAGAAAGTGTTTGAAGAGAAAAAAAGAAGAAAAGAATAAGAGAAGTGTTGTGTTTTCGGTAAGGAACAATGAAGCAAGGACCCAAAATGCAAAGAAAAACAAAGAAATACCCAAAGAGTTTCAGTTTTACTCTCTCCCACAATAACTGAATTCTCTTCCAAAAGACCCCTAGCCAAACACTCCCCCTTAGGCACACTCCCACACACGGCACAACTCTCCCACCCCTTGATCCACTCCATGATTCTATCCTAAATTTCCTCCTCTCCATTCATTCAAATGATTTTACTAAGTCTCCACTGTCCCTTGCAGAGTTCTAACTGAACTCTACTCCTTCCACCCACTTAGCACAAAATAAAACCTTTGTTGTGGGACTTGTGGGATTCGAACCTCTACTCCCCTTGCTCCACTATTGATGCCACCACCACTCCACTATATGCTTTCTTGTGTTAGCATAATACACCTAATTAAACTTAAGTCCTACTTCCACCAGCTCTCCCCACTAAAGAGCCCAAAAACCAAAATTTTTCTAGGGCTCGAACTCGAACCCAGGCCTCCCTAGAGCCTTTAAACACCCTTAAACAACCAACAGAGCAAGCACAACATGCAATTATGCAAAATTTTATAACCCCTAACTTTTAGGATGTTACAAGGGTAACTCAAATAGAGACCGACTCTTTACTTGGACTAAGAGAAAAACAGAGAAGTTTAGAAGCTGAGAATCTAAATAAGGAGAAGACATTAACCAGCCATCAGAGAATAGTAAGGTCTTCAAAGTTTGAAATATTGGCAGAGAAGGAAACCAAAGTTCTAATTGAAAAAAAGTTGAATTACATTGAAAACTCATTTCGTAATTTAATTAAATAGGTGATAGGGGTGACAGATTTCGACACTAGTTATGAAAGAAAACTTGGAAACAAAAATATCACCTTTTCCATATACCAATTCGTTCCTCAATATCTAACAGTCATATTTTATCTTTAAATATATCAATCAAGAAAAACACAAAAAAAAAATGAATGAATAGATTAAAAATAGAAAAAAAAAGAGTGCAAAGATAAGAGTGCAAATATAGAATGAAATGAAAAGTTACCAGATTAATTGCATAGATCGGGAGAATTTATTGCAAAAAGTGAAGAGAACGGCAGGTCGATTTACTACTTTCTCTTCTTCCTTTTTTTGTGTCGCTCGTCTCTCTCTTTCTTTTCTGCCTTGTTGTTTTTGGTGAAGAGAAAAGGGTTAGGATTTAAAAGATGAGAAAATAAATTAACAAACAAACAAAATGATTTGGGGAAAAAACTAATGGATTTGGGGAAATTGTAGCAGAAGATGGCCGGTGATATAGTAGACATTGGGGAAAAAACTAAGTGATTTGGGGAAAATTATTTGGGGGAATAAAGGTTGGGGGTCAACTATCAAAATGGCACCGTTTGAATAAAAATTAAAAAATATTTGTAGCATTTATGGGCAAAACGCCACTATTGCTTTACCTTTAGCAGCATTTATGAGAAAAACGATGCTAGAGTTTTAACCTTTACCTATTGCTTTACCTTTTGCAATGTTTATGGGAAAACCGCTGCTAACGCTGCTCCCAATGTGGCATTTTTCATACAAACGCCACTAAAAACACCGCTAAAAGATTAATTTGCTGCAGTGTAAGGTATAGTTTCAACCATATTTCAACCCAGTTCATTTCTCGTACATGGATCCTTGCTTATGGATCACCAAATAATTTTTCGTAGTGCCACAAGGTGAATCGGCAGTCCTAAGACCCTCAACATCAACCTAACGGTTTTCCAGAAATTACTTGTTAGTTGGTACTTATCAATGGTGTTTCGAAAAACTTCTAGAAACCTTTCTCGTATCCTCTAGTGAAGATAACTTAAAAATTTTAGAGACATAAGGAAGAACATAAAGAGAAAAAAAAATGTGAAACATGTTGGCTATAGGCACCCTTTTTATAACACAAACAACAAAAAATAAACTTAGTGGGAAAGTCAAACATCCTACTATCACCCTTGAAATCTGAGACTAAACCTACCTAACAAAATTTGAAGTCTAATATTTTACCAAATGCAACTACTACCACTAATCAGAGTGGTAAAACATTACTTGCACACTTAAGTAACCAACTAAATAGGTTATTCGGCTACCTAAACATATCATCTTGTCATCTACAA
This sequence comes from Gossypium rotundifolium, assembly GCA_025506655.1. Taxonomy (NCBI): domain Eukaryota; kingdom Viridiplantae; phylum Streptophyta; class Magnoliopsida; order Malvales; family Malvaceae; genus Gossypium; species Gossypium rotundifolium. The sequence continues at coordinate 139,509,399 of CP106722.1, forward strand.
TACTCTATTTCATTTCTAACTAGGTCTCAACTAAACTCTAACGGTGCTCACTGAGCTATTGTTTCCACATAAAATAATTATCTCTCTCCGCAAACTAATAAGTTCGCCTAGAACATCTAGGGTTGGTGGATCATTTCACAGAAGAGTCTGCCAAACCTTAAAGTTTGCCAAATGGAAAATTCAAGGAAGACATCCCCCAAAATGACGTACTGATAAACTCATGCAACATGCCAACCCCACACTTTAACTGATAATTAGCCCATTTTCTACTTTGGCTTACTCAATTATACGTCAACAACATATCGGTAAGATCTACGCTGGGCGGGCTGCTAAAATTCCTTGAAGTGTTAAGTTACAATTATCATGATATACATGTTGTGATTGTAGTGTAAACATTTTTAAACATGGATAAGTGAAAGAGCATTTGAACATGATTGAATGTTGAGTGAATAGATACTTGAATTGTATACCATGATGTTGGTTGATGATTATAATATTGTACAAGGTTGAATGAATGACATTGGGAATGGATTAAAGTTCATTGAATTAGGTACCAAATGTGGATTTGCCAAAAACATGGGTAACACATGACGATGGATCCTTGATGTCGTAACTTCGTTCGATAGTGAGTGACATCTTGACTTGGGTATACATGTTGTCACGACATAACTCTATTTGATGTTGCCGTGACAAGGAGGCTTTGAGGTTGTGATGTCAACCTGAGACTTTTGAAACTTTACATTTTGGTCCTAATTCATACTCGAGTTAGTAAAAGAGCTTTCATAAACTTGTTTATGACCCAAAAAAGATTGTGTGACATGTTGTGAATGTGTTTAATGTTTATTTATATATTTAAATGATTAAGAAGTGTATGATTACATGTAATTGCTCTGACAAGGATTATAGCATCCGGTGACTTAGACCCGACGACCAAATCGAGTAAGGAGTGTTACAATAAAAAAATTTTAAAGAAATGTGAGAGAGTAAGAGAAATATGAGAGAAAAGTGATGGATATAACAATAAAATAAAAGGATTGAGGAATGTTGGGTTTTAGTGGGAGGAGAAAAATTACTTTCATAAAAATTAATTTTTATAAAATAATCATTTTCAAAAGTTATGAGTGATTATTTTTAAATTTTTGTAAGGTCAATTCACCAATTTTATAAATATAATTTTTTTTATATGTATTTGTGTTTTTACTATTTCTTTGTTTGACCCGATTGTGGCTCCACCACGGGGGTGTATCAAGTATTGTTTTCATTGCAACAACAAAAAAGACAAGTATTTCAGTGTGATTTTGCACATGTTATCTTTTGATTTACAAGTAATTTACATATTGTATAAAAAAACCTTAAAACTAGGTGTAAAGCAATTCTTAATTCCTATCTCCTTACCAACTCCATTGTTCAGTGCCTTGATATATGAATTAGCAAATAAATTAATTTTATTTGTCAAATTTTAACTATTTACATTATTTATTTTGAACAAAGTTTGAGGAATTCATATTTTCACTAAAATTTTACCCATCTTAATATGTAATAATTAAGGTTTCCTTGTATTAACCCATTATATATTTAAATAAGACCATGTCAGGTTCCTTTTGGAGGTTACTATAAAACTTATTTGCAAGTCTCATCAACAAGGAAAAATAAAAATATTTATAAAATTGCATTAATAAAAAAAAGTACAAATATATAATATTACTTAAACAAATATAGAAAAACATGTCGTATAACCCTACAGTTAAACAAATTTAAACATATAAATGCATTTTTTTAAAACACTGGAGAATAATAATACAAATTTTATATTACAATAAATAAATACACGGTGAAACATTAATTCGAACACTAAAATGTATATATCATAATATTATGAATAATTTTAAATATTATATAAAAAATACACCAAAAGCTTATTTTCTATGTCAACAGTTTTTGGCAAAGGATAGTTCCCTGGAAATCTAGTAAGCTATATCGTAAAAGATTTAATATTTCATCCTTCTCCATGCGAGTAAACCCAAAGCACTTAACCCACGTATCCACCGTTGTAGGCAGTGCAGGCAAAATCAGCTTCTCCACCCCTAATTTCACTAGATTCTTTTCAACTCTGATCTACCAAAAGTTGACACATTCCGAGGCGGCGATGTCTGAAACTGGTGGCGACAAGGGGCATTTCAGCCACCCTGTTACCGTACACCCTCAGAGTGGCCACTGAAACCACATCCTCCTTTTCCTCCACAATCACAGTATAGAATCCTTTGAAATTCAATCGTTTCAGCTTTGAGACTCGGCTGAAAACAACATCTTAGACCACATCTCTCCCCGTCTCATCATTTTTGGTTCGTTCGAAACACTCATGCATCACTTTTAGTGCAACCCTTAACTTACTGTGATTTTCTGGACCATGATGATCAGATTTCAATAATGTCCATGTCAGATTGTTTCCCACTGGTATTGGCTTCCCTGTAAGTTTTTGCAGGCCATAAAAGACCTTTTCACACTTCTGGATACATAATAATACCATGTTTTCGTAACTCTTCAAGCTCAAGCAATCAATATGGAACTTAAGCTCACATTGATGACAAGTACGAAAACTTTTCTCCCTTAAATACCCAATGCCACAGATTCCACAGCAGCAGGATGGGCAAAACCAGTTGCCATTGGGAACTTCGTTTAAGCCAAGGCAATTCATGTGGAAAGCTGAAGGGCAATACTCACAGCAAATTAACTCTCCCCCATAGCAACAAACGGAGCACGCTTCATTATTCTCATGTTCAATTGAATTGAACTTCGCAGTTTTAGAATTAGGGTTGTCTACATTAGAAGGACTCGTTGAATGACGAACTTGTCGTTGACAATCCGAAAGTGACCTGCCAGTACCGTCGTCCAAGATTAGGTTAGCGGCTGGCATCCGATTGGTACTCCCAGCATGAACTTCAAAGGCGGTGAGAGCGAAGACCTTGAAACAACAAAGACATTGAATCCCATCACGAGTTATCCGACCTTTTATCAATGGAGTCCCGATTTTACTGCGGTAATACACCTTTTCCAGTATCGAAACAGCCTTGTTATCTATCAGCCAAGAGAGATGAGTACGAGGCTTACGATCAGAAGTTCGATTTTCATGTTTCTTCACCTTTTTGCTTCTTTTCGGTGATAGCGGTTGAGTCTTCGGACCCAAACACTCTCGTTTTTGAGGTTGCTTGGGTTCCAAGTTTTCCATTGTTCCATCGTCGATGAAGCTGTTGCAAGCCGTTTTCAGTGAATGATAAAGTTTTACGTTGGGGGACTGATAAAGTTTTATAAATGAAAAATTAAGCAAAACATTGTGTGTAGTATATTTTTAGTAGGCAACTAAATTTATGGAGTAACAGGTACATCTAAATCTAGATTATTTAAAAAAATTAATAATATATTTTTAGTACAATTCTATAAACATATACTTAAATTTTATTCTCAAGAATTTAAAAGGAACCCTACCTTCCATTTCTTTTGTTTTTTATGAGAGAGGGAGAATAAGAATCTGGAAAAATAAAATTGTCTGACAATACTCTCTAGTTTAAACATTAGAAGATAGTTATCTCTTCTCTCTCCCTCTCTTAGTTTCATACAATGAAGTGGATTGTGCGACCAACATACATTGTTCTTGAGAGCTAGTTGCTATATAATTGTTAGGTATATATAACAACTTGTAAAAATGAGTAAAATTAGTATGCCTTACCTTCAAATGCATTTCGTTGCATTTCAAGTTTTCTATGATCTCTTTTGTTATCAATGATATAATGAACTTTTGTGTTCACAATTATGTTCATAACTTTAAACATAATTGACTAACTTGTAAATACAATTGAATGAGAAAATATAATAATCTTCCATTTTCTTTGGATCCCTCTATTCAATTTAGCTACTCTTTAAATATTTCCCGACATATTGAATCATACATGATCATTGGTAGCAAACTAAAGTAGCTAAAATTAAACTAAAACATCAAAAAAAGTCAAAAGTTATAAGGGTACTTAATAAAGAGCTCTAATTGATCTCATGGATCTCACACAACTTAGAAATAGAGATTCAAACTTCTATTACCCATGTTGGTCATTTAATGCACATGGGGTTCCTTAAAAAATGATTATGGGTTATGAAACACATGCTACAGTATTACTCTACCTTTTTCCCTCAAAATGCATGTTATTTATAAAAAATTTCGATCAAGTATTGGCGATATTTTAGATACACTCGGTATCTAACTTGAGTCCTCAACGCTATTTTACTGATGAACTTATCTATAGGACTTTGACCTAGCATTACAAAAAAAAAAAAAAAAAAAAAAAAAAGGAAAAAAAGTGACATGTTCACTTTCGATCATAATTTTATCATTTACTGACCTTATCTTGATCTTTTATGAAGGCAACTCTGTTTTAAGTTTGAGCTCTTATTAAAACTTCCAACTTTGAAGCTTAAAACTAATCTCATGTCCACCTGGCACCAAGCCATAGAGGTGATTGTGTGTGTGAAAAGGTCGAACATCTGCCCAACATACTTTTAATCTTATATATGTATTTAACATGCATAAGCACATGTGTATGCATTCATGAAATAAAGTATTAAACTTAGTAGGCATTATACTTGGAAAACTATTCATGATACTCAATGCAACTAGTGCATCAAATTTTACGCAATCTTGAGATCTAGCATTCTCACTAAATACATCTCTAGCAATTGTTTTCGTAAATGGGTCTACAACAAATTTTTGTGTAGATATATATATATATATATATATATATATATATATATTATATGTTGAATTCTTTATGTGCAACCATGTAACACCCTAAAATCGAGTATTGATATATTGCATGATTTGGTGTTTAGACTATGAAGAAAAAAATTTCTTACTTTTATTTTTGTGTTTATTTTAGTCCTGAAGAAGAGTATAGCATAATTTGGGGTAAGGACTAAATTAATATATTTGAGAATTATTGAAGAGAAGCAAGTGTCATCAATATTTAAGTTAAATTAAGTGTTAACAAGTGACATAAGATGAGTACATGACATGGTGGTGTTGGCGCATGAGTTGTAGCATGAGGGGAGAGGTTCGAATCCCTTGTTTAGCATCTAGGTAAATTTTATTTTTAATTTTTCTGCACATGTATAGCAAGTGTCGGCCAAGCATAATTATGGTAAGTGTTGACCTTGTTATTTTTGGTTAGTATATCAAAGGAATAAGGTAAGTGTAAACATATGGCATGGAATCAAAAACTTATGGAAAGATATGGAGACATGGGGCAAGTATCAAGGAGAATGTTTTGGAAACAAAATCATGGCCAATTGACCATGCATTTGGACTGACAATATGGTCTAGGAGAGAGCCAAATTTTGGTGTTGGCTTGGTTAGGATTTGAAGTCTCTTTTGGTCATTCTTAGCATTTTTGCATAGTTTTGAAACTCCTTCTCTACCTTTCTCCTTTTGTCGAAATTGTGCTTTTGGTAAAGCCTAATTCTTTGACCATTTGGTCATTTTTGTTCATCTTTTGAATTTTCTCTTGTGCTTCTTCTTAGTGCCGAAATTGTTAGTACCAAAAGCCATTTTTTCTTTTCTTCTCCCCATTGCCGAAAATACAAAGCTATCAAATTCATCTCTTTTCTTCCTCTTTTCTTCTCCTTGAAAATCGAATCTTTATTATCATCTTTTCTCTTATTTTATTTCTTTTCACTCATCTTTTCTCCATTGTTTTATCCATGGTCAATGTTTGTGAGCCATAACCAATCATTTTTCTTTTCTTTGGTTATCATAGCCGAATCCTCCATCACTTAGAGACATCATTCTCAATCGTTTCTTTTCAACCGTGGACAAAAGGGTAAGAGTTTTTTTTAGTTTCGTTTAGTTAATAGAGGTTTGGCGAATTTTAATGGTGGTAAGAGGATCTTTTGGATCGAAATTTATTATTCCTTCTATTAAACGCTTCCAATGGTTATATTTTAGTGCAATAACGAAGATCGAAATCAAGTGGTCGTGAGTGACATAGAACGCTTGGATCGATTCTCCTTGTGGAACAAGAATATTGTGGTAAGGAAATCTCGTTCTCAAAACCCTTAGTCATAATCGATATGAATATTATTAGGACGTGCTAACAATCTTTTGATCTTGAAGACTTTCAAAATAGGGAAGAAAAGGCGGTGTTTAGTTATATTAAGAGGGGCGGATCCACTATTCCCCTTAAGTTTAAACGAAGAGCGGCCTCGGCAGTTCGAGATTTTCCACCGGGTTGCGGACCATCTACCGAAGGAAATCAATTATTCGAAGTAGTAATAACTCCCGAGCCTTTATACGTTGGTGGATTCTCAACGTATAACGAACCAATAAACGAAGAGAAACCAAAAATCGAAGTGATTCAAAATCAAGAGGGTAAGGTTTTGGATCTAATATCGATAATGTATTTTTATACAAAATAGTGTTCTAACGGATCGAAATATGTTTTAGGTGTCGAGGAGCGAGAAGGATTAGTACTCTCGATATCGAGGTGTGTAACTTCACACTTTTTCTCGGGTTTGGATGTATTGCGATATTGAGTAAAATCGTAAAAACGTTTAGCTCGGTTTAAAACGTTATAATTGGTATTTTGACGAAAATACATGAAAACGACAAAGTTGTAGAAATTACGAAAACGCCCTCGAGAAATTAATTGTAAATATGTAAAATTGTATATCTCGTAATAATTGGGCCGAAATCACTGTTAGATCGATAATTGGGTCGAAATCTCTGTTAAATTGAAAATTGGGCCGAAATCTCTGTTAGATCGATAATTGGGCCGAAATCTCATTAGATCGATAATTGGTCAAATCTCATTAAATCGATAATTGGGCGAAATCTACATTAGATTGATAATTGGGCAAATCTCATAGATCATAATGGGCGTAATCTCTCGTTAAAATTGTTAAACGGGTGAAATCCTCGCTAGATTGATAAATGGGCCAAATTCTCGCTAAATCATAAATTTGGGCATAAGTTGTTAAATTGTTATTGGGCCAAATGTTATTTTTGGGCCTTATTTTAATAAATAAAAATTTTGGAAATATTGACTCTTGTTAATGGGCCTTTTGATTAAATCATTGTATAATCACAAGTTTACTTTGCATACATATTGAATGGGTTGGGAAAATGATGAAGGAAGAAGGCACATTGCCAAAATCTAGTTCGGTGGCCTTGCCACAAAATTATGGCTATTTGCCTCTAGTTCGGTGGGTTTCGCCACAAAAGCAATAAATGGCTATTTGCCTCTAGTTCGGTGGCTCGCCACAAAATAATAATTGGCTCAATGCCTCTAGTTCGGTGACTTTGTCACAATCTAGTTCGGTGGCACCGCCACAATTATAAAATGGCTTAAAGCCCACGATTGGTGTGATGGCGGGGTGGGTTGACTTGATCCCGAGTGTGTGATGGTTGGTACGGGGGTGTGTAGCGGATGGAATTAGGTTTGGGAGGGAAAAATTCATTTTTACATGCATGTTATTAATTATGTTTTCATTATGCTATTTATTATGTTATTAATTATGTTGTTAATTCTGCTTATGGGCTCAAGGCCCAAATTCATAAATTGAAAATCTGGCCCAGTGAACAAAGTAAGTGAGTTATACACTGAGTTCTAAGTAACTCACCCCCTTAAATTTTTTCCATCTCAGGTAATGAAAATTGACGTGGACTTGGGCCGGGGATGACTTCGTGGAGGCCATACTGCAAAACATGGGTTTATTAAACTCTGAACTTTTAATAAGTATTTTACTATTTTGGGTTAATGTAATAAGGGCCTCTATAAATAATTTATGGATTTTTATGTGTGTTTGGTTTTAAACTATATTTTGGACATTTAAATATGGGCTTATGATTATATGATGTTTTTATTAAAAATAAATTTGGGTTTTCAAATATATGAAATTCCTTTATAAATCTTTTATTATTGTTAACTCTTAAACAAATTACCTAAGGGTTTTGATAATACAATGTTAATAATGTTTTTCAACTAATGTTTTCTAACATTCATCAAATTAAAATACTCTTTGATTTTATTAAACCTCAGTAATTAAAAATATTATTGTAGTCTTCAAATTATTGAAGATTTTAAGATAGCTCGATTCATGTAACAAACCAAATCTAGTCTTAATGCATAGACCGGGTTTGGGGTGTTACAAACCATGTCTTGTACGAAATTGTACTTCATATCTATGTGTTAAGTTCTTGAATAGTATTTGAGATCTTTAGTGAATCAATTGCAGCTTGACTATTATCATTTACTACCACTCTTGATGCATTTTTAGTAAATCCCAAATGAGTCAAAAGTCATTTAAGCCAAACAACCTCTTCCACTATAGATAAAATTGCCACAAACTCAGCTTCCATTATGGATAATTCAATACAAGTTTGTTTCTTGCTACCCTAGGAGATTGCACCATTGTTTAATAAGAAAACATTTCTAGATGTTGACTTTCTTTCATCCAAATCTCCTTACCAATTAGTGGTTTTTATATTTTGTTAGGCTGAAGTCACATTCTTGATAACACAAAGAATAATTTGTAATGCCTTTCATATACCTTAGTATCCTTTTTGCTACCTTCCAATAGGGTTGTTCTGGATTATTGATATATGCTTACTAATCCAACAACATAATAAATATTAGGCCTTATACACATTGTTGCATATAAAAAGCTTTTAACTATATTAGAGTAAGGGAATTTCTCCATTTAAGATATTTTCTCAATCTTTCGCCTTTTACAATAAGAGTATCAATTGGATTGTAGTCTTGCATTTTAAATCACTCGAGGATATTATTAATGTATGACTACTTTGGAAGAGCTACTAGCCTCTTAAAAAATATCTCAAGTAATCTTTACTCCAAGAATATAAGTCGCTTCTCATATGTTTTTTATTTTAAAAATGAAGGACAACCAACCTTTTACCATTGCTATGTACTCCTTATCGTTTCCAACCAATAGTATGTCATCCATATAAAGTGACAGGATTTGAAACTTACCATTTTCTCTTTTGACACACATATAGTGGTTTTCTTCATCCAAAGATAAATGATACGAAATGATAGTTTGATGGTATCTTATATACCACTATTTAGAGGACTGCTTAAGAACATAAATGGATCTTAGTAACTTGCACACTTTGTGCTCTTCACTTCTGCCATTAAAACTTATAGGTTTGTTGATAACTCTTGAAAAGAGTTATATTTTATGCCTTTAAATTTAGCTAATTGCCTATGCTTAAGTACATTTAGTTGAATTTTAGGACATTTCATTAGTATTTTTCTTGTTTTAACATATCTATTAGGAGCTTGGACTGTACTTAAATGTTAGTTATTTTTAATTGCTTGTGGAAGGGTTGTGTGTGGTTGTGGATTGGCATGTGCAAGTTCAGGAACAATAAGTAATGGAGAGAAGGTTCGCCGAGGCAAATGGTTGGACAGTTTATCAACAAAAATGCCTTGGCAATGCCAAGAAGTATCTAGTCAACGCTCAAAGCATATCGATTTTAGGCCTAGTTGAGCTTGTGCTAGATATATCTACTAGACAAAGAGAAAAGAAAATCATGAACTGTTTAATTTACCCTAGGGAAAACCATTATAAAATCCAAAAGAGGAAACCCTGAAGGTAGCGAGGGGAAAATAGAGGGTAACGACTGAATAGAGATGGAAAGCGGAAGATGAAGGCAATCCCTCTCAGCCACCACAAGACACTGCATCGCTGGAGTGTGGGTTGAATAAGCAAAAGTTATCTTCTCGAAGTTCTTCTGTTATTTCTTGATTACTCTTTGTGAATTAATTTTATGAAAATAATGTTGAATGTTATTTTGGATTTGAATTTTAATTGCCACCCCATGAGCTAAACATCATAGGGTTGTGATTACTTGATGAAACTATTATTTTTTTTAATGACTGAAGCATAGATCTGCTTTAATATAATGTTTCATTCAATGGTTTTTTATAAAATTACATGTTTGCAAACTCTAGACATAGATGGATGTACAACATGTTCATTAAAATAATCTGATTCTGACAAGGTTAGGTTAATGAGTTTGAAATTGAATGATATGAGCAAATGTTTGATCGAATACATGTAGCAGCCTCTAGACATAGAGTAGCGTTCATATGGAAAGAAAACAAAATAGTATAGGGTACCGTTCTAAAAGCCTATGGACATATATCGCTTAAGGTAAGGTAACTTGAGGTCTTGTTCTCGAAAGAAACATACCATTTTAGAACTCTTCTGAGCAGTAGATTGAGTATGGTTTTGCCGAGGCATTATTGTCAATAAAGGTAGATCTTGAGTAATCCTGACATTCTAAATAAACATCATAGACCCTCTATCCTTTTCCATAGTATCTTTTCCATTGCATTATTACTCTTGTCCTGTCACGAAATTTTCCAGTATTTATCAATTAAACATATTGCACACATCATTATTCCTTCAAATCACCACTACATTCTTATCATTCTTTTTGTCATAAAATTAATTATACCTTTCTTTGATAACTCAACCAATTTATACTATTCTAATCCATATGGAAACGAGCTCACTCATCACTTTATTACTTGCTCCACATGTATACTTGCACAATTTACATGTCGTATTCACAGGTGACAAGTTTTTGGCGCCGTTGTCAGGGATTGGCAATTGGTGAAATTTTTTTTGTTATTTTTTTTGTTATTTTATTTTTATTTTACTTAGTAGGATTTAATTTCTACACGTTTTTCGTTAGTTTATGAGAAAAGGCATTCATGCTAACGAAGAGAATCCTTTTGACCTAAAGATTGAAAGAACTTTGCAAAGAAAAAAAAGGGAGTTACGTAATATGGATAGGGAAGGAAACAATCCTGGTCTCAATGGTAATCCTATTGGTCAGGATGTTAATTCTCTTTTTCATCATGTGATAGATGATCGAGATAGACCAATTTGGGAACATGTTGTTCCAATTTTAGATGATTTAAATCCAAGAATAATAAGACCAAACATACAAACTCGGCAATACAAGTTGAAACCAATAATGGTTCAGATGTTGCAAATAGTAGGACAGTTTGGTAGATTACCCACTGAAGATCCAAAACTGTATTTAAGTCTTTTTCTAAAAGTCTATGACTTGTTTAGACAACAGGGTGTTCCTGACAACGCCTTGCAGCTTAAATTGTTTCCATATTCTTTGAGAGATCGTGCAAGGGCATGGCTGAATCCTTTGCCATCGGGAGCAGTGGCATCATGGAATGATCTTTCCTAGAGATTTTTCTATTGTATAATCCACCAAATATGGATGCCAATCTTAGAAATGACATCACATATTTTCGGTAATTGGAGGATGAAGCGCTATATAAAGCTTGGGAACAATTTAAAGAATTACTCCAAAAATGTCCGATGCATGGATTCCAACACTGGACACAGATGGAAATATTTTATAATGGGTTGAATGCACATACAAGGATGGTAGTTGATGCTGCTGCCAATGGTACCTTGTTGGAGAAATCTTATAATGAAGCATATGAGATATTGGAAACAAACGCCAACTATGATTATCAAAATCCTACTACAAGAGTTGGGACGGGTAAGAAAGTTGTTGGTACCATGGAGTTGGATGCAATCACTTTGTTGATAGCCCAAATATCTTTTTTTAGCTACTATGATAAAAAAATTGAAGATGCCCGCTACAGTTTAGAAGATAAAATCAGCTAAACTATCATGTGTTTATTGCGATGAAGACCATGTGTTTGATGAATGCCTATCAAACCCAGCATCTGTATACTACATGGGTAATTTTAACCGGAATAATAACCCCTATTCCAACACCTACAATCCAGGGTGGAAGCAGCATCTGAACTTTAGTTGGAATAATCAATGTGTGGGGAATTTAAACAATGTTGCAAGACAAAATACTAATAGTGCACTACCTAGTTATAATCATCCTATACCGAAGAAAAAATGTTCAAAATGGTCAAGCATCATCTTTCACCTTCATTGAAGCCCTATTGAAAAAATATGTGGCCAAAAATGATGTTCTAATTCAGAGCAAAGCTGCGTCCCTCAGAGCTCTTGACAAACAAGTGGGGCAGATAGCGAGTGCTTTAAATTCGAGGCCACAAAGAGCATTGCCAAACAATAACAGGAATTCGAGAACATAAAGGAAGGAACAGTGCAAAGCTATTACTCTCAGAACTAGGATATAGTTGGAGGATATTGTTCAAGACACCACTGTAGAAGAGGACAACTCCAAACTCAACCATGGAAAGAATTCAAAATCAACTGAAAAGCATATTGCACCTAAAAAGGGTAAACATAAGAATGTCTTAGTAGAATGAGATCATGTTGCCCACAAAAATGCCATACAAAAAAAAATATCAGTAACCTAAGGATGACTCCCTTTATCTTTTCCTTAATGATTCCATAATGCTAAACAGGATGTTCATTTCAAAAGATTTTTAGATGTTTTGAAGCAACTCCACATTAACATATTGCTAGTAAAAGCTTTGGAGCAGATGCCTAGTTATGTGAAGTTTATGAAAGCTATTCTATCAAAGAAGTGTAGATGGGAGAATTTGAGGCTGTTGCTCTCACTGAAAGGTGCACATCAATGTTGATGAATAAATTACCTCCAAAGTTGAAGGACCTAGGGAGTTTCACTATCCCATGTTCAATTGGAAATCATTATGTTAGTAAGGCATTATGTGATTTAGGAGCAAGTGTAAATCTAATGCCTATGTCTATTTTCAAGAATCTGGGAATTGGGAAAGCAAGACCTACTACAGTTACATTGCAACTGCCTAATCGATCCTATGCCCATCTGGAAGGTGAAATTGAAGATGTGCTAGCAACAGTAGATCAATTTATTTTTCCTGTAGATCCTAATTTTAGAATGTGAAGCTGACCAAGATATGTCAATTATTCTTAGAAGACCTTTTCTTGCTACTTGCAGAACTTTAATTGACGTACAGAAAGGCAAACTAATGATGAAGGTAAATGATCAGCAAATTACTTTCAATGTATTTGATGCCTTAGAATATGCTGATGAGAATGAAGAATGCCATGGTTGTAATATCCTGAAATAGGACCTAAACACAATCGTGGTTGTGAAACCATGAATCTGAGATAGAAAAGTTTATTACGATTTATTATTATCATTTATTGAGTGATTAGATGCATGTGTTAGAATACTGATAGAAAATTTCATGAATTGCATGCCTAATTTGCCTATTAGGACTTAATTGCAAAAGTTGATAAATATGAGTTTTAGGTGTTAAAGGATTTAGTTGAAGAGCATAATTGAAGTAGAGGTCCTTAAATGGTAATTATATCATTAGGCTTTCATGGACAAAAATGGATATATATAGGTAGAAAGAACCAAAGTTTTTAATGAACGGTAATTTAGTCATTTGGTAATAAAAAGAAATTAAAAGGGAAAACGATGTTAAAATGTTCTTATCTTCTTCATTAGGCCGAATTTTCAAGGGTTCACCATAGCTAGGGTTTGTTTCAAGCTTCCAAGCTCCATAGTAAGTGATTCCAAGCCCCGTTTTTAATATTCTTTACATTTTTGAAGCCCAGTAGCTCGGTTTAGCTTATTCTATCAATAATTCATGCTAGGGTTCATAATTGGAAAAATAACCATAGGTGAAATGTGCTTATTTTGATGTTTTATGATAGAATAAGAAGTCTAAAATTATGTTAAACAACTTTTGCTAAGTGATTTTAAGTGAAAACGAGTAAAATGGCTTAATTGGTATAAATACCTAATGTTCATAAGTACATGCTAGAGTGAAAATTTGATGTTGTCATAGAAGGAAAAAATGATCATAATGTCATGAAACATAAGAATAAGGGATAAAGTTTAATTTCTGAGCTTTGGGGCCAATGTGTAAATATGTAAAAGTTTAGGGGCAAAATTGTAATTTTTCCAAAGTTAGAGTTAAGGGCTGTTTTAATAAATGAGTATTAAATAAGCTAAATTTGCTATTATAGATCAAGAGGAACTAAATCCAGAGTTAGATCAGGGAATGAAAAAGCTAGTGGACTAAATCGATATAGTTTATCGTATTTTGTTTCGAGGTAAGTTTGCGATAAATAAATGCAATATTCTATTATTTTACATTTAATACTATTAAATTCCAGCATTTACATATTTATTCTGTAAATTTATCATTTAAAGACACAAGCATGAATTGACAAAGAAGCAATCTCAAAAAGCTCTGGTTGAACCTTAAGAATGTGTAGGATACAAATGTCATGACATTAGGGTTTAAAGGAATCATGTAAGACCATGCCAAGGCATGGCATTGATAAGTTATTATAAGGCAAAGGTACCATGTAAGACCATGCTAAGGCATGGCATTGGTGAGTTTATAAGGCAAAGGTCCCATGTAAGACCATGCGAAGGCATGGCATTGGTGAGTTCATAAGGCAAGGATATCACGTAAGACCATGTCAAGACATGGCAATGGTTAAGTTTCATAAGAAAAGGTACCCGCGTATCCTTAGTATTCCAAGTGGTTCAACCAGAAAATTCAAAGACTATACCAAAGGAAAGGTAAGACAAGTTCAAGCTGAAAAGGTACAGGTAAGAATTTAAGACTTAAGTATATTAAATTAAAGGCTTAAATGATCTTGGTAAGAAAAGATGAAGATAATTTATTGAGAATGTTGTTATTTATTTACATGTAAACTTACTAAGCTTTATGCTTACTCCCATTCCTTTCTTTCTTTTTTAGTATTACAAGCCAACTCGGGGATCGCAAGGACGTCGGAGTTTGTTACACATTATCAAAGGATTATATTGGTATTTTGTGACTTAAATGTTTTAAGTTATGGCATGTATAGGGACTTAGCCATTTTGTGTGTATGTCTTTATGATATGGCTTAATATTGTCTTGTAAATGCTTGATAATGATTATCCATTAAAATGGTTAATTAAGAACATGTTTTGGATGTTATGTATGCTTAGATGATAGTTATTACAAAGAAATTATGAAAGAGTAAAAAAAAAATATCTGCAGGGGAACAGTTTTGGACAGCAACTGTGACTTGATTTTGACAAATCACCAAAAATAGAATAAATATAATTAGGATGTGAATGAGATATAAAATTAAATCTTATTGAGTCTATTTTTATATGAAAGAAACGATGTAGGAAAAAGAATTGTATATTATGAGATAATAGATTTTTTGTGTAGAGGGGTCAAAACTGTCAAAGTGTGTAACAGGGGAGACATTAACTAATAAACTATACTAATTGGCCACACCAAAAATTCTGGAAAAATTATAGTAAGAATATATATGAGTCTAGTTTCATGAAAATTTTACGGATCTAAATTTTGAGTTTTTCAACTCGAGTTATAGTCAATTTAGTGAACATGACGCAGATGGACAATTTTAATTTTTATGCCCCAAACTAGTAAGTTAAGTCTAGTAATGCCTCATGCTCGACTCCGACAATGTTCTTGGGTAAGAAGTGTTACATTTATTGGTATCAGAGCAATATTTTAGTCGGTTCTCAGAATATTCAGTATGAGTAAGAGTCTATCTATGCATGCCATACTTATATTTTGATAGTGTGATGACTCTTGACGATTTTAAAATGTTTTTCTTTTATAGTTATGGATCCCGAAAAGTGGCGCAGATGATATAGAGAGTAATGCACCTGCTCCCGCTGAAGGGGTGATGCCACCAGATAGTAGTGAAAGGCCCGTTACAGTTAGTTAGGGAGGAGGGGCTCGAGAAGCCTTCTTCCAAGCTATGAATGAATGGTTTGCTGAGTTCGTTCATACGAACCCGGCTGTTAGACCTCCACCCCCTCATAATCCTCAGACCATCCATGTAGCATCCCCAATTACAGATACAGTTAGAAGAGAGAAGCCACCGTTGACAAGATCAAAAAATAAGGGACCGAGGAGTTTCGGGCTACCAAAGATGATGATGCAGAGAAAGCTAAATTTTGGCTCGAGAACATTATCAGAGTCTTTGATGAGTTATCCTGCACACCGAAAGAGTGTATTAAATATGTAGTATCACTTCTTAGAGATTTGGCCTACCAGTGGTGGAAGACACTTGTGTTAGTAGTACCAAAAGAAAAAGTTACTTGGGATTTCTTTGAGGAGGAGTTCCGTAAGAAGTACATCAGTTAGAGGTTTATTGACCAGAAAAGAAAAGACTTCCTTGAATTAATAGGATAAGATGATTGTGAGCCAGTATGAACGTGAATTTGTTAGACTCAGTAATTATGCTCACGAGAGTGTGTCTACAGAGGCTATCATGTGTAAAAGATTTGAGGATGGGCCCAATGATGATATCCGACTATCAGTTGGTGTTCTAGAGATAAAGGAGTTTGTTATTTTAGTTGACCGAGCCTGTAAGGCAGAGGAGTTGTTATAAAAGAAAGGGTAAAGCTAAAATTGAGATGCAAGATATGAAGAAAAGATAGATGAGCAAGTCTTTTCAGTCTACATCCAATAGGCCTAGAGAGTTTTCTACGAGATCTAATTTTTCAGCCGAGTATTCTAGCCAAAACAGAAGTAGAAGATTTATGGGTCCAAAAGCTCAAACAACTTCGATTGCAAGTGTTGGCAGTATTCAGCCTAATAGACCTGAGTGTCCTCAGTGTGGTCGACGTCATCCAAGTCAATGTTGAGCAATTGAGATTGGTTGTTTCGATGTGGTGCACTGGATCATTTCATTTGGGAGTGTCCCGAAGTGGTTAAAAGTGAAGTAATATCGAGTGCAAGATTAGGCAATGCCCCCGTTAGAGGCAGATCTTAGAGAAATATCAAAGTAGGGATAGGTAGAAGTACATTTAGAGATAGAGCAACGAGATCAGATGTTAGAGCACTCACAAGGACTTATGCTATCCGTGCTCGTGAAGAGGCATCCTCCCCCGACATAATTACGGGTACATTTTCTCTTCATGATGTTAATGTTATTGCTTTGATTGATTCGGGTTCAACCCATTCCTATGTTTGTATGAAATTGATGCCTAGCATGAACATGCCCGTAGAGTTTGCAGAATTTGTGATTAAAGTATCGAATCCATTAGGTCAGTATGTGTTAGTAAACAAATTATGTAGAAATTGCCCTTTGATGATTAGAGGTTACTGTTTTCCAGCCAATCTCATGCTATTGTCGTTTGATGAGTTTGATGTGATTCTTGATATGGATTGGTTAACTGCACATGATGTGGTAGTGAATTATGGAAAGAAAATCATTGAGTTGAAATGTGAAAATGGTGAAATCCTTCGAGTTAATTTAGATGAGTCATGTAGTTCAATTTCCATGATTTCTGTTATGTCTGCTCAGAAATGTTTGAGGAAAGGATGTGAAGCTTATCTTGCTTTTGTGTTGAATACTAAAGATCCAAAGTTGAAAATTGAATCAGTGCCTGTGGTAAATGAGTTTCCTGATGTGTTCCTAGAAGAACTACCAGGTTTGCCTCCTATTAGAGAAGTTGAATTTGGTATTGAATTGATTCTAGGTGCCACACCTATTTCTATTGCTCCTTATAGAATGGCTTCGATAGAATTGAAAGAATTGAAAGCTCAGCTACAGGAATTAACTGATAAAGGCTTTGTAAGACCTAGTTATTCACCATGGGGTGCACCAGTGTTATTTGTGAAAAAGATGGACGATTCCATGAAATTGTGCATAAACTATCGGCAGCTTAACAAGGTAACCATCAAGATCAAATATCCATTGCCTAGAATAGATGATTTGTTTGATCAATTGAAAGGATCCACTATGTTCTCTAAGATAGATTTAAGATCCGGATACTATCAGCTGCGAGTTAAAGAGTCAGATGTTTCGAAAATTACTTTTCAAACTAGGTCAGTATGAGTTTCTTGTGATGCCATTTGGCGTAACCAATGCTCCTTCCATTTTTATGGATTTAATGAACCAAATTTTTAGACCTCATTTGGACAAGTTTGTAGTTGTGTTCATTGATAACATCTTGATTTATTCTCATGATCAGACTGAGCATGTAGAGCATTTGAGAACAGTTTTATAGATTTTGAGAGATAATCAACTTTACGCCAAGTTTAGTAAAAGTGAATTCTGGTTACAGGAAGTTTATTTTCTTGGACATATTGTCTCAGGTGAAGGTATTAAAGTTGATCCGAGTAAGATTTCAGCCATTGTTGGTTGGAAGCCTCCCAGGAATGTACCAGAAGTCAGAAGTTTTCTTGGTCTTGCCGATTATTATAGATGATTTGTAAAGGGATTTTCCATGATAGCTACCCCATTGACAAGATTGCTATAGAAAGATGTCAAGTTTGAATGGACTGAGAAGTGTCAACAGAGTTTTGACAAGTTAAAGGCATTGTTGATTGAAGCTCCTATTTTAGTACAACCAAAACCGGGTAAAGAGTTTGTGATTTATAGTGATGCATCCTTGAATGGACTAGGCTGTGTAATTATGCAGAAAGGAAGGGTAATTGCTTATGCCTCTAGACAGTTAAAGCCACATGAGAAAAATTATCCGACACATGATTTAGAGCTAGCTGCTATTGTATTTGCATTGAAAATTTGGAGAATCACTTGTATGGAGAGAAATGTCAAATATTCACTGATCATAAAAGTTTGAAATACTTAATGACTTAGAAAGATCTGAACTTGAGGCAAAGAAGATCGCTAGAGTTGATTAAATATTATGAGCTAGTGATCGATTATCACCCGGGTAAGGCAAATGTTTTGCTGATGCTTTGAGTAGAAAATCGTTATTTGCATTGAGAGCTTTGCGCACTAGTTTGGCCTTATCAGATGATGGTTCTATTTTAGCTAAGTTGAGAGCTAAATTGATGTTTTTGAAGAAATTTGTGAAGCTCAAAAGGATGACAGTGAGTTGCAAGCCCAAAGAGTTCTGTGTGAGTTAGGTGTAGAGTCTGATTTTTAGATTGGTTCTGACGGTTGTTTGATGTTTAGAGATAAAGTATGTGTACCCAAGAATGATGAACTTATTTGGAAAGTCTTACTGGAAGCACATAGCAGTTCTTTGTCTATTCACCCAGGTAGTACAAAGATATAGAACGATTTAAGAAAATGTAATGGTAGACAGGAATGAAAAGAGATATTTTAGAGTTTGTTTCTAGATGTTTGATCTGTCAGCAGGTAAAAGTTGAACATCAAGTACCTTCAAGTTTATTGTAGCCTGTATTAGTTCTTGAGTGGAATTGGGACCGAATTACTATGGATTTTGTGACAGGATTGCCTTTGACACAAAGAACGAAAGATGTAGTATTTGTTATGATTGATAAGTTAACGAAGTCGACTCATTTTATTCTAGTTCGTATGGATTATTCACTTGACAAGTTGGCCAAGTTGTATATTTCAGAGATAGTTAGACTACATGGAGTACCATTATCGATAATATCAGATAGAGATTCGAGATTTACTTCACAATTTTCGAAGAAATTTTAGGAAGCTTTAGGTACAAAGTTGAGTTTTAGTACAGCTTTCCATCCTCAGACTGATGGTCAATCAGAGAGAGTTATTTAGGTACTTGAAGATATGCTTAGATGTTGTGTATTGGAATTTCAAGGTAGTTGGGAGAAATATTTGCCGTTAATAGATTTTGCCTACAATAATAGTTATCAATTGAGTCTGAAGATGGCACCTTATGAAGCTTTGTATGGACGTAAATGTCGTACACCTTTGTTTGGACAGGGCTTAAGGAAAATCATAATTACGGGGTTGATCTAGTCAAAGAAATAGAAGAGAAAGTAAAAGTCATCAAAGATTGCTTGAAAGAAGCTTCAGATAGGCAGTAATCCTATGCAGATTTGAAAAGAAAAGAAATTGAATTTCAAGTTGGTGATAAGGTATTCTTGAAAGTATCCCTATGGAAGAAAGTTCTCAGATTTGGCAAGAAAGGCAAATTAAGTCCTCTATTTATTGGACCGTTTGAGGTGATTAAGAGAGTTGGGCCATTGGCATATCGGTTAGCTTTGCAGACTGAGTTAGAGAAGATTCATAATGTGTTTCATGTGTCTATGCTACGTCGTTATCATTCAGATCCAACGCATGTAATTTCACAGATAGAGGTCGAGATTCAGCCAGATATGACTTACGGTGAGGAACCGGTAAAAATTCTAGCTCGAGAGGTTAATCAATTAAGGAACAAAAGTATTGCACTTGTGAAAGCATCATGGAATAGGCATGGGATAGACAAGGCTACATGGGAGGTCGAAGAAACTATGCAAAAACAGTACCCAAATCTCTTCACAGGTATGATTTTCGGGGACAAAAAATCCTAAAAAGGGGGGAGAAATGTAATATCCCAAAATAGGGCCTAAACGAAATTGTGGTTGCAAAACCATGAATCTGACATAGAAAAGTTTATTAAAATTAATTATTATGATTTATTGAGTGATTAGATGCATGTGTTAGAATACCGATAGAAAATTTCATGAATTTCATGTCTAATTTGCCTATTAGGACTTAATTGCGAAACTTGATAAATATGAGTTTTAGGTGTTAAAGGATTTAGTTGAATAGCATAATTGAAGTGGAGGTCCTTAAATGGTAATTATACCATTAGGCTTTCATGGACAAAAATAGATATATATAGGTAGAAAGAACCAAAGTTTTTAATGAAGGGTAATTTAGTTATTTGGTAATAAAAAGAAATTAAAAGGGAAAAAGGTGGCAAAATGTACTCATCTTCTTCATTAGGCCGAATTTTCAAGGGTTCACTATAGCTAGGGTTTGTTTCAAGCTTCCAACCTCCATAGTAAGTGATTCCAAGCCCCGTTTTTAATATTCTTTACATTTTTGAAGCCCGATAGCTCGATTTAGCTTATTCTATCAATAATTCATGTTAAGGTTCATAATTGGAAAAATACCCATAGGTGAAATGTGTTTATTTTGATGTTTTATAATAGAATATGAAGTCTAAAATTATGTTAAACAATTTTTGCTAAGTGATTTTAAGTGAAAATGAGTAAAACGGCTTAATCAGTAAAAATAACTAATGTTCATAAGTACATGTTAGAGTGAGAATTTGATATTGTCATAGAAGGGAAAAATGATCATCATGCCATAAAACATAAGAATAAGGGATAAAGTTTAATTTCTGAGCTTTGGGAAAAATGTGTAAATATGTAAAAGTTTAGGGGCAAAATTGTAATTTTTCCAAAGTTAGAGTTAAGGGTTGTTTTAATAAATGTGAGTATTAAATAAGCTAAATTTGCTATTATAGATAAAGAGGAATGGAATTTGGAGTTAGATCGGGGAAAGAAAAAGATAGTAGACTAAATCGATATAGTTTATCGTATTTTGTTTCGAGGAAAGTTTGCGGTAAATAAATGCAATATTCTATTATTTTACATTTAATACTATTAAATTCTAGCATTTACATATTTATTCTATAAATTTATTATTTAAATACTCAAGCATGAATTGATGGAGAAGCAATCTCAGAAAGTTCCAGTTGAACCTTAGGAATGTGTAGGATACAAATGTCATGACATTAGGGTTTAAGGAAATCATGTAAGACCATGCCAAGGCATGGCATTGATAAGTTACTATAAGGCAAAGGTACCATGTAAGACCATGCCAAGGCATGGCATTGGTGAGTTTATAAGGCAAAGGTCCCATGTCAGACCATGCCAAGGCATGGCATTGGTGAGTTCATAAGGCAAGGATACCACGTAAGACCATGTCAAGGCATGACAATGGTTAAGTTTCATAAGAAAAGGTACCCACGTATCCTTAGTATTCCAAGTGGTTCAATGGGAAAATTCAAAGAGTATACCAAAGGAAAGGTAAGACAAGTTCAAGCTAAAAAGGTACAGGTAAGAATTTAAGACTTAAGTATATTAAATTAAAGGCTTAAATAATCTTGGTAAGAAAAGATTAAGATAATTCATTAAGAATGTTGTTATTTATTTACATGTAAACTTACTAAGCTTTATGCTTACTCCCATTCCTTTATTTTTTTTAGTATTAGAAGCCAACTCGGGGATTGCAAGGATGTCGGAGTTCGTTACACACTATCAAAGGATTATATTAGTATTTTGTTACTTGAACGTTTTAAGTTATGGCATGTATAGTGATCGTGTCAAACAGTCAAGTTTTAGTATTTATAAAGAATGATCGAACCTGTAGACTAACTATGACAACGATGGAGGCAAGTGCACCTATCGAACAATAGTATAGTTTAGGCAAGATTATTTTATTGAACCCAAAGGAACCTAAAAGTACTACTACTCACTTTCTTTCTATTATTTAGCCTAAAATATGGAGTGATTGGTTTATTAAACTAATGAAAAACTAAACTAGATGCAAAGATAAAAGAATGAAACTTTGGGAAAAGAATGTGGAAAAACTCAGTTGATTTTAGATGATACCCTCAGGAAGAATCTACCTATGACTTCCCTTGTTATCTAACTTTTAATTAATATGACTTCTTTACTTAGCTTGATCCGTGAGAATCCCTAACCTATATTAAACCCTCTCCCGAGGCGAATAATGTCTAACCTTAGGTTAATTAGTGGAACTATCGTTCTCTTATAATAACCCCCTAAATAAGTAGTAAATCGATCAATGGACTCCCACATTAGGTTTCACCCTAATTTGGAAAAATATCGTCACCCTATTTCTAAGTGTGCGATTAACTCCGCTAAATTATGCTAGATCTAGCTTAGGCAGGGTCTATTCCTCCTCTACCCAAGCACATCAGATTAAATTAAGCAACATAATTAAGAACAAACAAAGTACTTATCATATAATTTAGAAATCAAATAACAAAATCCGTCATACGTTTCATCCCCTTCAGGTATTTGAAGGGTTTAGTTCATAACAAAATAAGAAAACATCTCAAGAGAAAAGATAAAACAAAACATAAGAAATCCCTAAAACCCCCTGAAGGAATTGAAGAGGAGATCCTCTGTTTTGAGTAGAACTCTAGCTTCTTGAGATGGATCAACTCGCTATCTTCGAGTAATTCCCTGAATAAAAGCTCTGGCAGAAAACTCTGCCCAAAACTCCCTTTTTCAGAACGACTGCCTTGGGTTGTTTATATAGGCTCTTTAGATGCTTTACTTGGCTCCTAAGTACCTCCTTCAAGTAGAATTACTATTAAGGTGTTTAAGTGGACTTAGGAGTATGTTTCTTTGGCTTCAACAATCCAAATCCGAGTGGAATTATTCATTCCTATGGTAGGAGAACGCCCATGGCACACGTCCGTGCAAATCATTGTCAGGCCATGTCTCGATTCTATCGATTGGGGCACGGCCGTGTAAATCGTGGCATGGCTGTGTGAAGTAATTTGACAAGGCACGGCCGTGTGACTTGAAGTCCAGGCCGTGTCGATTTCTTGGGTTGGTCCAATTTGGTCCGTTTTAAGCCCGTTTTATGTTCTTTTTATCATTATGTTCTTTCCTGAGTATAAGACATGAAAAGAAAGGATTAAGAGCACCTTTTACATAAATCAGGGGTAAAACATTCAAAAGCATACTAAATATGGGGTTAAAATATGTTACTTTTATGGTTTATAAAATACCCCTGATAAACCGTAAAGGTAACATATTTTAACCCCATATTTAGTATGCTTTTGGATGATATAGCCTTTGATTTATGTAAAAAGTTGCTTTTAATCCTTTCTTTTCATGTTTATACTCAGGAAAGCACCTGATCATGTCAAACAGTCAAGTTTTAATATTTATAAAAAGAATGATCGAACCTGTAGACTAACTATGACAACGATAGAGGCAAGTGCACCTATTGAAAAGTAGTATAGTTTAGGCAAGAGTATCTTACCAAACCCAAGGGAACCTAAAAGTACTACTACTCACTTTCGTTCTATTATTTAGCCTAAAATATGGAGTGATTGGTTTATTAATCTAAAAACTAATGAAATACTTAAACTAAATGCAAAGACAAAAGAACGAAACTTTGGGAAAAGACTGTGGAAAAACTCAGTTGATTACGACGATACCCTCAAGAAGAATCCACCAATGACTTCTCTTGTTATCTAACTTTTAATTCATATGACTTCTTTACTTAGCTTGATCCGTGAGACTCCCTAACCTATATTAAACCCTCTCTCAAGGCGAATAACGTCTAACCTTAGGTTAATTAGTGGAACTATCGTTCTCTTATAATAACCCCCTAAGGAAGCAGTAAATCGATTAATGGACTCCCATATTAGGTTTCACCCTAATCCGACAAAATCTCGTAACCCTATCTCTAGGTACTCGATCAACTCCGCTTAATTATGTTAGATCTACTCTTAGGCAAGGTCTATTCCTCCTCCACCTAAGCACATCAGAGTTAGATTAAGCAACATTATTAAGAACAAACTAAGACTTATCATATAATTTAGAAATCAAATAACGAAATCCGTCATAGATTTCATCCCCTTCAGGTATCTGAAGGGTTTAGTTCAAAACAAAATAAGAAAACATCTCAAGAGAAAAGATAAAACAAAACACAAGAAATCCCTAAAACCCCCTGAATGAATTGAAGAGGAGATCCTCTGTCTTGAGTAGAACTCTGACTTCTTGAGATTGATCAATTGGGTATCTTTGAGTAATTCCTTGAATAAAAGCTCCGACAGAAAACTCCGCCCAAATACTTTTTGTTTCGGCTTCTACCAAACTTCCCTTTTTAGTTGCTACCTTGGGTGTTTATATAGGCTTTGAGATGCTTTACTTGGCTCCTAAGTATCCTAATTCAAGTAGAATTTCCCCTAGGATGTTTAAGTAGACTTAGGAATACATTTCTTTGGCTCCAAGTATCCAAATTCGAGTGAAATTACTCTTTCCGTGGTAGGGGCACGACCATGGTACACGCCCGTGTAAGTTGACTTCAGTAGTGTATCAATTTCATTGATTGAGGCGGTAGTGGCACACAAGTGTAAGTTAGGATTCAGCCATGCTTCAGTTCATCGATTGGGACACTGACCATGCAAATCATGCTTGGGGCGTGTCTTTGAATGATTGGCAAGGCATGGTCGTGTGACTTGAAGTCCAGGCCGTGCCAATTTCTTGGGTTGGCCCAATTTGGTCTGTATTAAGCCTGTTTCTCATTCTTTTCATTCTCGGGTGCTTTCCTAAGTATAAGACATGAAAAGAAAGGATTAAAAGCACCTTTTTTACATAAATCAAGGGCTAAATCATCCAAAAGCATACTAAATATGGGGTTAAAATTTGTTACTTTTACGGTTTATCAAATACCCCCACACTTAAGATTTTGCTTGTCCTCAAGCAAAATTCTCAACTTACAATTAAACCGAACTTTCCATAATTCATAATTCCTATCGACAATGTCTCATCATAATTCATAGATAATTTATACATGGATAATTCAACTCAAAGAGTCCTAAAGATTCAATCATGATAAGTCATACCTTTGTAGTATGAAAACATAGGTGTCTCTCCTTATCTAAGTAATTACCTTTAATTCAAAACCGACAAGGATTGACATCCTCACAAAAGATTCACTTAAATCACTCGAAGTGTTTAAGCTTCAAGAATAAGCATTCATAAGTCAAACCTGAAAAGTTAATCCCATAGGCTTGCCTGAAAATCAAATCTCCACCACTATATATGAGATGGTACACAAATCAAAAGGTCTTTATCAGGGTTGTAACGGGGCTAAGGTTAAGGGTGTGGATATAGGCTGAATTAGAGGGTTAGAATCGAGACTGACTTGACAACTTACCTAACTAGAAACAATGAACTAAATATGAATATTTACATCAAATGAAAACTAATAATACCACTATTGATAATTATTCTATAATAAAGAGTATTTTCATCACTTAAAATTTGATAATACTTTAATACGAGTTTTTCTTCAACTATTAAAATTTAAATGCTCTAAGCTTTTTTTATATACTACTAATATTGAATATACTTGGGTTTTTTTTAGAACAAACTAAAATATTACATCATAAATGATAAATGTAACTACTGAACTAATATACTTTGGTAACTTAATCAAATCAAACCTCGATTAAAGGGTAGTCAAAAGAATGGTGATAACAAATACAAAGGGGTTTTGGGTTAATATTAGTGGGTGAGTCAATAAAGAGGTTGTTAGGATTCAACGGGGTTCACTAGTGGTTAATTTGTGAAGGTAGGCTTTTTATGGAGTAAGTGGGTTAAATCCTATGGTGCCTTTATCATCTCTGTATATCAAAACAAAAGTGTGGTCTCAACATGTATAAATGAGGCAAGTTATAGAATAATAGTTCAAAGTTGACACACTCATAATCAATAAAGTGAGCATGAAAAAGAATATATGCTTTGTAAGGCTCAAAATCTCATAAAAATTATGGGTATTTTTGACATCAATCCCTGTAAATTTTGAACTTCAAGGTGATATTCAAATTCAGTACAACAACCTAGAAAATTTTTAATTTTTGAAAAATAAACTTATCATGCTTGATTCTCTAGTATCCTTCAAATTTAATCATCAATGCACAATTATCAATGACTTACTCAAAAACATGTCAATAACAATCATAAATCATTAGAAATTTCACCCTAATTAATAATGTGAGAAGATTTCTTATGGATAAGACTAAAATTCAGGATTTGAGAATAATGCAAAAAGTTAGGTACTTTTATCCCCCTACACTTAAGTTGTACATTGTCCTCAATATACAAAGATAGATAAACAATTATGTAATAAAAAGAAAAGAGAAGGGGAGAAGTAACACTTCTTGAATTTTTGGATAAAGTCTATGAAAAGAAACCGGATAAGATTGGAGGTGAACGTGGGAAAGCATTTGAGCCGTTTGAAATTAAATCCTCGAAGTAGCCGACTTGGTTTTATTGTATCATAAGCTAAATCTAAATGCCATTGAGAAAAAGGAGAAAATAATAAAGGAAGTAAAAATAAAAATAAAAATAAAAAATGAATAAAAGTAAATAATTAAATAGAGATAAGGTCCACGCTTATGTGCCTAGTCGTGGTGTCCACACAGCCATGGCCACGACTGTGTGCAAGGCTGTGTGGGTATGGAAACCTATGCCTAAATACGAAAAGAAATAAAACCAAACTAATTAGTACAGTTAGTACTCGAGTTGCCTCCCGAGAAGCGCTCGTTTAAAGTCTTGAGCTAGACTTACCTATTGTACTCACAATCATGGTGGTTTGAGGAGGTGGAAATCCTTTCTCATGCGATCAACTCGGTTATGGATATAAAGTTTAAGTCGAGTAATGTTTACCTCAAAAGTGTTGAATTTAGGATTGCTTACCTCGAATGTACTGCACAGGAAGACATTAAGTACCTCAAAAGTGATTTCTTCATTTGCTTTGAGTTCTGAATTGGTGATTTGAGGGTCTTCCTTATTCAACAATACCGATCCTCTATTTTGATGTGGTTTGTTGTTCCTATCAGCTCATCTGGGGTTTCCTTCGGTTTCACTTCATGTGGTTCTGGTTCTTCTTTAAATTGTGTTTTCCACTCTTCTAGTTTGTCGACCCTAAGGCTTCGTTCCTCATATAATTCTTCTTTATTGGCACGAGGTTTAAGATCTAGCTCAGCTGGGTGATTTCGTGATGTTTCCTGTAAAGAAGGTTGAACCAAAAGGTTATCAATAGAATTAACGTTCATACCTTTATTACTCGATGTCCTAGCTGAGTAAAGAGCTTGAAGAGTGACTATCTCGTTTGCTACACGAAGTATGAGTTCTCCTGCATAGATATCAATTTTAGCTATAGCAGTTGCTAAAAAAGGTCTTCCTAAAATTAAGGGGATTGTGTTGTCCTCATCCATGTCTAAAATAGTCTAATGGGACTACGAATTTATCAATTTTCATTAGAACATTTTCTATTTTACCCCTAGGAATTCTTATAGTTTTATCAGTTAATTGAATGCTCATCCTAGTTTGTCTGGGTTTCCCTAGACCTAGTTGTTTAAACATTTTGTAAGGCAAAACATTGATGCTTGCCCTTAAATTCGCTAACATTTTATCAATGGATAAACTACCAATTAAACATGGAATTGTAAAACTCCCTAGATCTTTTAATTTCCATGGTAGTTTATTTTGTAGAATTGCTGAGCACATTGTGTTTAGCTCCACGTGGTGCTCTTCGTCTAATTTGCATTTGTTGGTCAAGAGTTGTCTTAAAATTTTCCTCGAGTCTGGTATCTGAAAAAGAGCTTCAAGAAGAGGTAAGTTAATATGTAATTTCTTTAAAAGTTTAAGAAACTTACCGAACTGTTCCTCTGAATCGTCTCTTTTCATTACTTTGGGATAAGGTATGCGAGGTTTGTACTCTTTTATTACCGGTTTCAGCTTTTATTGTGTTACCTCTACCTTACCTTCGCCTACCTTGGATTTTTGTATTGGATTAGGTTCATTTAACCCCTTTCTGGCATTGCTGAGATGGCTTGAATTTGTTCTTTTGGGTTTATTTCTGTTTTGCTTGGTAGACGTCCTTGTTGACATTCAGAAATCAACTTTTTGAGATGTCCCTCGACCTAGTAAGTTCTCCAACTTGATTCTCGATCCCTTTGATCGATTTTTGTTGTTCATCAAGTCTCGCTTGATCTTTTGGAAACGAGAATCATGGTCGCCATGAATTTCGTCAGCATCTCTTTGAGATTCGGCTCCTCTTCTTGTTGGTGAGGTGGTTGTTGAAAATCTAGAGGAAGTTTCGATCTTTGGCTATTTTGATCATCCCACGAGAAATTGGGATGGTACTTCCAACCTTCATTATAAGTGTCACTATAAAAATTATTTTGATATCTAGAATAGTTACTTGTATAGTGAGCTTGCTCATTTTCCATGCCATATCCGTAGGGTGGGTACTCAGGATTTTCCACGGCTCCTAGATTCAAATCATATTGTATTTATGGATGTACCTGCGAGGGACTATACCAATCATCAATCTTTTTATTCATCATCTCTAACTGATTAGATAACCTGGTGACCATGTCGAGGTTGAAAACACTGGTTGTTTTAGTAGGAATTGTCCTCATGACTTGCCACTAATAATTATTCAGTGCCATTTTTTCCATAGACTAAAATTTTCTGCCAAAAGCAAAATAGAGGAAAAAATTAGCAAAGTAAAAAAAAATTAAAAAATTAAATTGCAATAAAAAATTTGGCTAAAGTAATAGAAATAGAGCTTTCTTAATATTTTAGTGTTCCCCGGAAACAGCGCCAAAAACATGATCGTGTCAAATAGTTGAGTTTTAATACTTATAAAAAGAATGATCGAACCTGTAGACTTACTATGACAACGATAGAGACAAGTGCACCTATCAAACAGTAGTATAGTTTAGGCAAGAGTATCTTATCGAACCCAAGGGAACCTAAAAGTACTACTACTCACTTTCTTTCTATCATTTAGCCTGGAATATGGAGTGATTGGTTTATTAATCTAAAAACTAATGAAATACTTAAATTAAATGCAAAGACAAAAGAACGAAACTTTGGGAAAAAACTGTGGACAAACTCAGTTGATTACGATGATACCCTCAGGAAGAATCCACCTATAACTTCTCTTGTTATCTAACTTTTAATTCATATGACTTTTTTACTTAGCCTGACCCGTGAGACTCCTTAACCTATATTAAACCCTCTCTTGAGGCGAATAATGTCTAACCTTAGGTTAATTAGTGGAACTATCGTTCTCTTATAATAACCCCCTAAGGAAGCAGTAAATCAATCAATGGACTCCTATATTAGGTTTCACCCTAATCCGACAAAATCTCGTAACCCTATCTCTAGGCGCTCGATCAACTCCATTTAATTATGTTAGATCTACTCTTAGGAAAGGTCTATTCCTCCTCCACCTAAGCACATCAGATTTGGATTAAGCAACATAATTAAGAACAAATTAAGTACTTATCATATAATTTAGAAATCAAATAAAAAAATCCGTCATAGGTTTCATTCCTTGGTATCTGAAGGGTTTAGTTCATAACAAAATAAGAAAACATCTCAAGAGAAAAGATAAAACAAAACATAAGAAATCCTAAAACCCCTCAAGGAATTGAAGAGGAGATCCTCTATCTTGAGTAGAACTCTAACTTCTTGAGATGGATCAACTGGCTATCTTCGAGTAATTCCCTAAATAAAAGCTCTGGCAAAAAACTCTACCCAAAAACTCTCTGTTTCAGCTTCTGCCGAACTCCCTTTTTAGTTGCTACCTTGGGTGTTTATATAGGCTTTGAGATGCTTTACTTGGCTCCTAAGTATCCTAATTCAAGTAGAATTTCTCCTAGGATGTTTAAGTAGACTTAGGAATACATTTCTTTGGATCCAAGTATCCAAATCTGCGTGAAATTACTCTTTCCCGATGTAGGGGCACGGCCATGGTACATGCCCGTGTAAGTTTACTTCAGGCTGTGTGTCGATTCTGTTGATTGAGGCACGACCGTGGCACGGCCGTGTAAGTCGGGATTTAGGTCGTGCTTCAGGTCTTTCGATTGGGACACGGCCATGCAAATCATGCTTGGGGTGTGTCTTTGACTGATTGGCGAGGCACGGCCGTGTGACTTGAAGTCCAGGCCATCCCAATTTCTTGGGTTGGCCCAATTTGGTCCGTTTTAAGCCCGTTTCTCGTTCTTTTCGTTCTCGAGTGCTTTCCTGAGTATAAGACATGAAAAGAAAGGATTAAAAGCAACTTTTTACATAAATAAAGGGCTAAATCATCCAAAAGCATACTAAATATGGGGTTAAAATATGTTACTTTTACGGTTTATCAGTACCCGAAGACAAAAAGAACGTAAAACGAGCATAAAATGGACCAAATTAGGCCAACCGAAGAAATTGACACGGCCTAGACTTCAAGCCACATGGTCGTGCCTCGTCAAATTACTTCACACGACCATGCCACGATTTACACGATCGTGCCTCAATCGACAGAATCGAGACACGACTTGAAGACAATTTGCACGGGCGTGTACCATGGCCGTGCCTCTGCCACGGGAATGAGCGATTTCACTCGGATTTGGATGCTTGAAGCCAAAGAAGCATACTCTTATGTCTACTTAAACACCTTAATAGTAATTCTACTTTAATGAGGTACTTAGGAGCCAAGTAAAGCATCTAAGGAGCCTATATAAACAACCCAAGGCACCGGTCTAAGGAGAGTTTTAGGCGTAGTCTTCGCGAGCTTTTATTCGTGGAATTACTCAAGATAGCCATTGATCCATCTCAAGAAGCCGGAGTTCTACTCAAGATAGAGGATCTCTCTTCAATTCCTTTAGGGGTTTTAGGATTTCTTATGTTTTGTTTTATCTTTTCTCTTGAGATGTTTTCTTATTTTGTTATGAACTAAACCCTTCAGATACCTGAAAGGGATGAAACCTATGATGGGTTTTGTTATTTGATTTCTAAATTATATGATAAGTTTTGTTATTTGATTTCTAAATTATATGATAAGTACTTAGTTTGTTCTTAATTATGTTGCTTACTTTAATCTGATGTGCTTAGGTGGAGGAGGAATAGACCCTGCCTAGGAGTAGATCTAGCATAATTAAGCGGAGTTGAAGCGGAGTTGATCGCACGCCTAGAGATAGGGTGACGATATTTTGTCGGATTAGCGTGAAACCTAATGTGGGAGTCCATTGATCGATTTACTGCTTCCTTAGGGGGTTATTATAAGAGAACGAGAGTTCCACTAATTAACCTAAGTTTAGATGTTATTTTCCTCGAGAGAGGATTTAATATAGGTTAGGGAGTCTCACGAATCAAGCTAAGTAAAGAAGTCATATGAACTAAAAGTTAGATAACAAGAGAAGTCATAGGTGGATTCTTCTTGAGGGTATTGTCGTAATCAACTGAGTTTTTCCATAGTCTTTTCCCAAAGTTTCATTCTTTTGTCTTTGCATCTAGTTTAGTTTTTCATTAGTTTAATAAACCAATCACTCCATATTTTAGGCTAAATAATAGAAAGAAAGTGAGTAGTAGTACTTTTAGGTTCCTTTAGGTTCAATAAATAATCTTACTAAACTATACTATTGTTCGATAGGTGCACTTGCCTCAATCATTGTCATAGTTAGTCTACAGGTTCGATCATTCTTTATAAATATTAAAACTCGACTGTTTGACACGATCACCCCCACAGTTAAGCTTTTGCTTGTCCTCAAGCAAAATTCTCAACTTACAATTAAAACGAACTTTCCATAATTCATAATTCCTATCGACAATGTCTCATCATAATTCATGGATAATTTATACATGGATAATTCAACTCAAAGAGTTCTAAAGATTCAATCACGATAAGTCATACATTTGAAGTATGAAAATATATGTGCCTCCCCTTATCTGAATAATTACCTTTAATTCAAAACCGAAAAGCATTGACATCCTCACAAAAGATTCACTCAAATCACTCAAAGTGTTTAAGGTTCAAGAATAAGCACTCATAAGTCGAACCTGAAAAGTTAATCCCATAGGCTTACCTAAAAATCAAATCTCCACCATTGTATATGAGATGATACATAGATCAAAAGGCCATTATTAGGGTTGTAACGGGGCTAAGGTTAAGGGTGTGGATACAGGCTGATTAGAGGGTTATAATCGAGATCGAATTGACTAATTACCTAATCTAGAAATAACTGATTACATCAATTGAAACTTTGAAACAAATAATAATACGAGCTTTTTCTTTGATAATTGAAAATTAAATGCACAAGCTCACTTCTTATAATAATACTGGTTATACTTTGATTTTTCAAATTTTTTTAAGAACAAACTAAAATATTACATCATAAATGATAAATGTAACTACTGAACTAATATAATTTGGCAACTTAATCGAATCAAACCTCGATTAAAGGGTAGTCAAAAGAATGGTGATAAAAAATTCAAAGGGATTTTAGGTTAATATTAGTGGGTGAGTTAATAAAATGGTTCTTAGGATTCAACGGGGTTCACTAGAGGTTAATTTGTGAAGGTAGGCTTTTTATGGAGTAAGTGGGTTAAATCCTAGGTGCCTTTATCATCTCTGCATATCAAATCAAAAGCATGGTCTCGACGTGTATAAACGAGGCAAGTTCTAGAATAACAATTCAAAGTCGACACACTCATAATCAATAAAGTGGGCACGAAAAAGAATATATGCTCTATAAGGCTCAAAATCTCACAAAAATTATGGGTGTTTGACATCAATCCATGTAATTTTTGAACTTTAAGGTGATATTCAAATTCAGTTCAACAACCTAGACAATTTTTAATTTTTAGAAAGTAGACTTATCATCCTCAATTCTCTAGTATCCTTCAAATTTAATCGTCAATACACAATTAACTATGACTTAATCTAAAACATATCAATAAAAATCATAAATCATTAGAAATTTCATCCTAATTAGTAATATGAGAAAAATACTTTCGAACAAGTTTGAAATTCAGGATTTTTGAGAACAATGAAAAATTAGGCATTAATTTGAGAATAATTGTAACACCCCAAACTCGGTTAAAACGTTACAACCGAATCTGGCATGCCACGGGGAGAAAATGTTTGCAAATCGATTTGTCAATTTTGTTTAAGGAGAAAACTTTTGAATAATTTTGGAGAAAACGAGTTTGAATCTTGCGGTGTTCAAAACGCGTTAAATCTTGTTTAAAAAAAAACTTAGTTGCTTATTTGCTACTTCATATTCATTACTTAATCCGTGAGCATTAACAAAAACACATACTTATCGTGGTTTGAAAAGAAACAACCAAATAAAACATCCCAAAATAAAAGTTAGGCGGCCTTATTACAACACTGAAATACCAAATTAAAGGAAATAACCAAGTCTAAAAAGAAATCTTTGAAACAAATAAAAACTAAGCATGGCCACCTCGAGTCCACTCCAGCTTCATATTTCTAAGTCTGATCTGAAAAATGTAAAGGAAGGGGTGAGTCACCGAGAATTAGTGTATAAATCCCCATCCTAAAGAAATTATGCCCTTACACAAATTCATACATTAATATGCAAGTCATGCAACCCATCCAACCTAGTATCCATCCGAGTCTCCCAAATCTACCCCTTGTGGTACCAAACCACTGGTGGTGCCAAACCATTGGTAACCGGAGTTACGAATATATCATATGTGGTACCAAACCACTGGTGGTGCCAAACCACTGAGACTTAGTCACAATTTTTTGTAATATGTGGGGCCAACCCATCGTGTGATACCAAATCACTTGGTGATAGTCGATAGATCATACTTCCTCTCCTCTCATCACCCATAACACATATTTATGGTAACAACATCAGTATGATCATGTTTAACATACCAAATTATGTATACAGGATAACATGCTTTCAAAGATCACATACAATGCGAGTAATAATAACAACTTACCTGGCATCCACGCTTTTACTCAAAGGGTATTTCATTAACCATAGCCGTCATTCCGGCTTTTAAACAACACATAACATTAACATATTAAATAAGAAAGTGTGTAGGAGTTACACACCTGGTTTTCGTACTACTGCTTCTACGCTACTTTGGCATTGGGTTTACAGATCCAACCGCTCCTACTGTTTGACTGTTAATATTGTCCATGATAACCTCTTTATCACTATACCATTTAAACGATAAGATCCAACTACTTAAATAAATACAATCCATTAAACGAACACTTACCTAGTTGGTCGAATCCCGAATGTCTTTAAGAAAGCTTCACACCCCCACCTACATTCAGCCAACACCAAACTATCAAACCGATCCCTTACTCGAAACCAAACACGTACCATATGACATTCGGCCAACCATAATGAACAAGAAAGGCCATTCGGCCAACCCTACCATCAACCTACCTTCGGTTTTTCCTCCAAATCGACACTTCTGACAATAGCAGGGCATGATTTGGCTTCTAGGATCAATGAGGGAAATCGACAGGGCCTTGGAAAAACTAATACGGATTAGATCTTGATGAAAAGAAAAAGAGAAATCGCAAAGAAACAAAGTCCCAAAACTCACCATATTAAAGAAGAGTATTCGGCTTATGGTGCACCTTCGGGAAAAGAACCCTCTCTTGTAGATTCGGCTATGGAGGAAGATGATCAGAGGGGAGTGGGTTTTGAAAGAATAATAATTGAAGAGAGGGAGAAAGTGTTGGAAGGTGGCAGCAAGTAAAAGAAAAGAAGAGAGTTTGAGACAAAAGGAAGAGAGGATTTTCGACTAGCAAAGTAGATGAATGAAAAAAAATGAAAGAAAGATGAGTACTATGGCTACAAAATTTGGCTACACTAGCACACACCTCAAAGTTGGAATTTCAGCCAACTCTCTCCCTCTTGATAACCTTTATCCATCTTGATAACCCAACCTTTATCTCTCTTTTAAAAGAGGCCACCTTAAATCCACCTTTTTCCTCTTAATTATCATCTTTTTAATCATAAAATAAAAGAAATAAACACTCCTAAATTGTAGCTAGGTGCCCCTTCCCCTAGGAGTGCCAAATTTTACCCATCAATTTGGGCCCCAAGCGACCATACTAGGCCCAATTCCTTCATCCTTGTGACGCCCTCTTAATACCCATCTAAAGCACCTCCAATTTTTGGGCCACAAGCCCAACTTGCTACTAAATATAATAATTTAAATTAAAAATACTACCAACTCTCTTTTTAAACAATTTAACTCTGATTTAATCCCAAACTTGGGCCCAATCCAAAACTCAAAGCCTTCACCTACTAATTTAGCCATGCAATGCATCAAATACACAGACCCACAGAATTAGGATATTACAGTTTTAGCCTCCTTAAAATAAATTTTGACCTCGAAATTTACCTGGTCAAAAGAGTTGAAGGTATTTTTTCGCATAACATCTTCCGGCTCCCATGTCGCTTCTTCTGACCCATGGTTCTGCCATAGTACCTTTACCAAAGGAATAGATTTCCTACGCAAAACCTTAACATCTCAATCTAGGATCTGCACTGGTTCCTCCTCAAATGAGAAGTCTGGATACACCTCTATCTCCTCCACCGGCACAACGTGTGATGGATCCGAGCGATAGCGTCTAAGCATGGAAACATGAAACACATCATGGATTTGACCCAACTCTGGTGGCAACTCAAGCTGGTACGCCACTGGTCCTACCCGCTTCAACACCTGATAGGGCTAATAGGGCCCAATAAATCTAGGGCTTAACTTGCCTTTCCTACCAAACCTCAGAACCTTTTTCCACGGTGACACCTTTAAGAAAACCTTGTCACCTTCAACAAACTCTATATCCTTCCACTTGAGATCGCCATAAGACTTCTACCTGTCTGAGGCTTCTTTCAAACGAGCTCTAATCACCTTCACCTTATCCTCTGTCTCTGTAACCAGCTCCGGACCCAACAACTGTCACTCTCCCAATTCCGTCCAACACGTAGGGGTACGACACTTCCGACCATATAACGCTTTGTATGGAGCCATCTTAATACTCGCCTGATAACTATTGTTATACGCGAACTCTGCCAACGGCAAGAATTCTTCCCAACTGCCCTTGAGATCCAATACACATCCCCTTAGCATGTCCTCCAAAACTTGAATCACCCTCTCCGATTGTCCATCTGACTGGGGATGAAATGCTGTACTGAAACCAAATCTTGTGCCTAGTGCCTAGTGCAAAGCTTTCCAGAACCATGACGTAAACCTTGGGTCTCTGTCCGAAATAATTGACACTGGCACCCCATGCAACACTACAATCTCCGTACATATAATTTTGCTAACTTCTGAAGAGAAAAATCCATACGTACAGGTATGAAATGAGCCGACTTTGTCAGATGATCCACAATCACCCAAATTGAATCTTTCTTGGTAGGCGTAAGGGGTAGCCCACTCACAAAATCCATTGTAATCCTCTCCCACTTCCATTGGGGAATCTTAATCGGTTGCAACAATCCCGAGGGTAATTGATATTCAGCTTTAACCTG
Organism: Gossypium rotundifolium; assembly: GCA_025506655.1. Lineage (NCBI taxonomy): Eukaryota > Viridiplantae > Streptophyta > Magnoliopsida > Malvales > Malvaceae > Gossypium > Gossypium rotundifolium. The sequence continues at coordinate 139,546,246 of CP106722.1, forward strand.
CTGACATGTCAGACACTTACTCACAAATTTCGTTTCTCGGTCCGCTTCACCTCCTCAACTATTTTGGCCTTTTCCATGAGAACGGTAAATTCCCTTTCACGCTGAGGTGCAATCAACACCCGTAGCTAATCTCTCAGCCCATCCTCAAACCTAACACAGAGTTCATGTTCCGTAGCCACCATACCCCGAGCATACCTACTCAACCTCAAAAATTCAGCCTCGTACTCAGGTGCCGACTTATTCCCTTCTACCAAATTTAGGAATGCCCTACGTTGCGCATCAGTATAGCTAGTCCCTACATACTTCCTCTGATAGGCTGCCCTAAAATAATCCCAGGTGATATCACCTGCCACTGCACCATCCCTAACATTGAGCCACCACTGGTACGACTCATCCCGAAGAAGAGATACTATCCCCTTCAACTTCTCCTCAGCCGAGAAGTCTAAGTGATCCATTATTCACTCTGTTGCCTCCAACCAATACTCAAGATCTTTGGAGCTCCTCCGAAACTCCCTAAACACCCTGCTCTCATAGGCTTGAGTCGCTCCACCATAGATTTATGAGTTTTTGCTCCCCCACTTGCCTCGGCAACCCTTTCTAAAACTCGCAATACCGCCTGCGATACTACATCATTACCAATGCGGTCCGTCCTCGAACTTTCGTCACGGTAGATCCCAGATCGCATTCTCGGACCCATGGCCAGACCTTGTTGGTTCTGATAAGGTCATCCTACCCCTACCATGGCCACGTGGCGGATGTCCACGGCCTCTTGTACTCATGCTTCTCGTTCGCGTTTATCTAGTTAAAATTTTATGAATTAATAATTTTGTTTACTATTTATCCACGGACAATTTTATGAGTAATAGTTTTTAAAAGTGATTCTTTCCCATTCGGACCTATCTATAGTTTTTAGTCTTCCTAATTCTAGGAAACATGCACATTCAACATTCATACGAGCATATCCATCACCTAAGGGTATTTTCGTTATTTCACTACCCGGGGGTATTTTCGTAATTTTAACCTACAGGGGTATTTTTGTAATTTTCCAAAATATGATTTTGGGTGATTTGGTGAAATAAGGGTATTTTGGTAATTTTTTTCAACTCGGGGGTACTTCAATAATTTTACAAATTCGAGGGGTATTTTGGTAATTTTGCAAATCTAGGGGTATTTCAAAAATTTACAAGTCAGGGTAATTTGGTAGTTTTATAAACTAAAGGTATTTTGGTCATTTTTCAATCTAAGGTAAGTTTCACAAATCTAGGGGTTATTTGGTAATTTCAAAACTAGGGTTTTCACAAAACAGTGTGGCTGGTCCCTTTCGGGTTTTAGTTGTAAGGTTTGGCCTGTCAACACGCCCTCGTAACTAGGGTGAATAGTTACTATGCATCGTAGGATTCTAGTGAAAAGGAGGTGAGTCACTAGGATCGCTTAAATACCAAGCTTTTCCTGAATCCATTCCTAGACATGCATATGCCTATTGCCACACCACAGCTTGGCTAAAGTGAACAATCACTATGCACTGTAAGATTCCTACAAAGAGGAGGTGAGTCACCTGACCGCTTAAATACCAAGCTCTTCCGGATCTACTCATAGACATGCATATGCTTGTTGCCACACTTTAGCCTTATGACTTGTCTCCAGGTTTTGTTTTTTAAGGTTAAGTCTTATGGGTTAGAAAAGTTATTTGTCTAAACCTAGAGTCCATTGGTACTATCATCCTTAGCTACGTCTAAGCCCACAAAACCCAACAAATATATCACAATAGAAGTTAGGGTACTTACCTAGATGGATCAGCGCCGGAGACTCAGGTGCCATGCTTTCCGAAAGCTAATCATTTCACAAACCCAAAAACATATTTTGAGCCCTAAGCCCACAATTGAGCTTTTGAACCGAGCTCTGATACCAAAATGTAACACCCCAAACTCGATTAAAACGTTACAACCGAATCTGGCGTGCCACGAGGAGAAAATGTTTGCAAATCGATTTGTCAATTTTGTTTAAGGAGAAAACTTTAGAATAATTTTAGAGAAAACTAGTTTGAATCTTGCGGTGTTCAAAATGCGTTAAATCTTGTTTAAAAAAAAAAACTTAGTTGCTTATTTGCTACTTCATATTCATTACTTAATCCATGAGCATTAACGAAAACACATACTTATCCTGGTTTGAAAAGAAACAACCAAATAAAACATCCCAAAATAAAAGTTAGGCAGCCTTATTACAACACTGAAATACCAAATTAAAGGAAATAACTAAGTCCGAAAAGAAATCTTTGAAATAAATAAAAACTGAGAATGGCCACTTCGAGTCCACTCGGCTTCATATCCACGATCTAAGTCTGATCTAAAAAATGTAAATGAAGGGGTGAGTCACCGAGACTCAGTGTATAAATCCCCATCCCAAAGAAATTATGCCCTTACACAAATTCATACATTAATATGCAAGTCATGCAATCCATCCAACCTAGTATCCATCCGAGTCTCCCAAATCTACCCTTGTGGTACCAAATCCACTGGTAACCAGAGTTACGAATATATCATATGTGGTACCAAACCACTGGTGGTGCCAAACCACTGAGACTTAGTCACAATTTTTTTGTAATATGTGGGGCCAACCCACTGTATGATACCAAATCACTGGTGACAATCTGATAGATCATACTTCCCCCTCCTTTCATCACCCATAACACATATTTATGGTAACAACATCAGTATGATCATGTTTAACATACCAAATTATGTATACAGGATAACATGATTTCATAGATCACATACAACACGAGTAATAATAACAACTTACACGGCATCCAAGCTTTTACTCAAAGGGTATTTCAATAACCATAGCAGTCATTCCGACTTTTAAACAACACACAACATTAAAATATTAAGTAAGAAAGTGTGTAAGAGTTTCACACCTGGTTTTCATACTACTGCTTCTATGCTACTTTGGCGTTGGGTTTACAGATCCAACCGCTCTTATTGTTTGACTGTTAATATTGTCCATGATAACCTCTTTATCACAATACCATTTAAAAGATAAGATCCAACTACTTAAATAAATACAATCCATTAAACGAACACTTACCTAGTTGGTCGAATCCCGAATGTCTTTAAGAAAGCTTCACACCCCCACCTACATTTGTCCAACACCAAACTATCAAACCGATCCCTTACTCGAAACCAAACACATACCATATGACATTCGGCCAACCATAATAAACAAGAAAGGCTATTCGGCCAACCCTACCATCAACCTACCTTTGGTTTTCCCACCAAATCGACATTTCTAACTATAGCAGGGCAGGATTCAACTTCCAGGAACAATGAGGGAAATCGACAGGGCTTTGGAAAAACTGATTCAGATTAGATCTTGATAAAAAGAAAAAGAGAAATTGCAAAGAAACAAAATCTCAAAACTCACCAGATTAAAGAGGAGTATTCGGCTTATGGTGCACCTTCGGGAAAAGAACCCTCTCTTGTAGATTTGGCTATGGAGGAAGATGATCAGAGGGGAGTGAGTTTTGAAAGAAAAATAATTGAATAAAGGGAGAAAGTGTTGGAAGGTGGTGGCAAGGAAAAGAAAAGAAGAGAGTTTGAGATAAAAGGATGAGAGGATTTTCGACTAGCAAAGTAGATGAATGAAAAAAAAATGAAAGAAAGATGAGTACTATGGCTACAAAATTCGGCTACACTAGCACACACCTCAGAGTTGGAATTTCAGCCAACTCTCTCCCTTTTGATAACCTTTATCCATCTTGATAACCCAACCTTTATATCTCTTTTAAAAGAGGCCACCTTAAATCCACCTCTTCCCTCTTAATTATCATCTTTTTAATCATAAAATAAAAGAAATAAACACTCCTAAATTGTAGCTAGGTTCCGTCCAACCCCCTTCCCCTATGAGTACCAAATTTTACCCATCAATTTGGGCCCCAAGCTGCCATACTAGGCCCAATTCCTTCCTCCTTGTGACGCCCTCTTAATACCCATCTAAAGCACTTCCAATTTTTGGGCCTCAAGCCCAGCTTGCTACTAAATATAATAATTTAAATTAAAAATACTACTAACTCTCTTTTTAAACAATTTAACTCTGATTTAAGCCCAAACCTGGGCCCAATCCAAACCTCAAAGCCTTCACCTACTAATTTAGCCATGCAACGCATCAAATGCACAGACCCACAGAATTAGGATATTACAATAATGCAAAAAGTTAGGCACTTTTACCCCCCACACTTAAGATGTACATTGCCCTCAATGTACAAAGATAGGTAATAACAATTAATATAAGATCAAAAGAGAGGGATAGAGTGCCACTTCCTAAATTTTGGGTGATTTTCGGGAGGATGGCAGAGAAATATAAGTTGGAGGGGCCGGTCTGGTGGGGTGTCTACCGATGATCTTTGTGCTAGATAAAAAAATTAGGTAGCCCGCAAAGATATAGCCAAGAAATCTAAAGAAACATTAATAATATACTAATATTATAATTAAAGACAAAGTAAATAAAGAGAAGGAGACTAAGAAGAAAATTGAATTTGAAAGAAAAGACTAATGGACTAAGGAGTCCTGATTGTTGGATGGTTCGCGAGGTGGGTGTGACCTCTAAGGCTATGGTGTGTGATTCCCAAGCAGCATTTAGAACCTAAAACCAAGAAAATAAATTACTATAAACTAAATGAAGCATAAGATTGTTAAAGAGAAGGAAATTGAAGCAAAAGAGAAAAAGAAAATAAAAACTATATGGTCTCAAAGACCCTTGGCTTTTTGTTTGAATGAAGCGGCCGGCATGAACTTACATAGATCGGTCTCCCATAGGGAGATTGTGATTGGCCTCTTACGCTTCTTTGGCATGATTTTAGTGTACCACTTCCTATTTTCCCAAGGATTTGGTACCACTTCCTGAGGTTGGACGTGTTGGGAGGAACCAATTTAAGTGCCATCTGACAAGTCAAAACCTACAACTGTGAGCGAAAATCTTGAAAAAGGGAAAGTGGCCAAGGAGGAACCAGAGAAAACAAAGTCTGTGAATATTGAGGGTGAGGAAGAAGAACAAAATGAAACCACTCCTACACCTACACCATAGAAGGTTAGTACTGAAGCTATCCCACCTCCGCTAATAGAATCCATGCTCGAACAAGAACATGTGTAATATCCTGGATTATGGCTTATGCATTTTTGCTGAATAATATGAAATAGCATGCCTTGTGTGTTAAGAATGTGTTGTATGAATTTTGTGAACTTTAGAAAATAAGAAAGTGCCTTAGGAAATATTAGATTTTTAAATCTAAAAAGGGGAAGCTAGGCTGAGGAGTCCTTAAGGAAAATTATAAGAGTTTTTGGACATGAAATTGGGCTTGGTAGAGTGGCTTAGAGGCACCACTTAAGGCCTTGGTATGTGACGCCTCAGGCAAGGGAGAAGGGAGGAGGTTCGAATCATGTTGGCAGTATAAAGTGTGGTTTTATTTTTGCATGTTGCCGTCAAGGGAGAGGGGGAGTGTTGGACGGTAATTGGACTTTCAAATGGATGAGGATTAAGCTTGTTTTTCCTTTTAAATTTCGGCTAGGATGAGGGGATAAATTATTGTTTTATTTTATTTATTTTGAATAAGTGTGGATTAATTATATTTATTTTGAATGAGCTGATAAGAGATAAATTAGGAGAAGAGAGTGGGATATGATAAAGGACATGGTGGTGGCCAAATGAGGGGCTCCTTGGGTTGATGTATTTGGTCATGTATTGGGGTTAAGTGCCAAATTTCACTTAGTGTAAGCATTCATCTCTTTGCCGAAATTTCTCTACTCTTCTCCTCTTCTTCTTTGTTTTCTTTCAACCTCAAATCCCTTTCTATTTCTTTGGAAGCCGAATGCCCTTGTCATTAAGAGTGATAGCCGAAACTTTGCTACCATTGTTCACCATTGCCAAAATCAACTAAGGCCCAAACTCCCTCCATCTTTTTGATAAAGGTCGAACCTCAAGGCTAGTCTTTCTTCTTTTCCTTTGAAGCCGAATCTTTAAAGAGGGGATGTCGACTACTCTTTCCTGATCTTTTCAACGTGTGTGGTGGTAAGTAATCTCCACTTTAAGTAATCGATTTTGGGATCTCTTTTTATTGGTGTGCCAAAACCAAGTGTTTAGTCTTAGTTTTTATAGCATGGCCGAATGTTCATAAGTACTATTAAGTGTGCTCTTTGTATATAGCCAGCATAAGGGAGCACTAAAGGAGTCTTGTAGGATTCGATTACCCAAGCTTCTAAGGCAGGTGGTGGTTTTCGGGATTAGATCCGTAAGGTAAGGTAGTAGTGGTGTTCGGCCATAGGCCATTTTGGTATACAATGTTAGCCGAATCTAACTATGGATATTTAGGGGGCAGTCAACAGTAGTATACAAGGATTTTGGGATTTCAAATCGCAAGGTAAGCACTTATGTACAATCGACCAAGGCCATAGTTGGTGATTTAAGATCTATTCATTATTTGTTCAAAAGCGGAACTAACCAAGTTAAGTGATTTAGCATTGGCCGATTGGAGGGTAGGAAGATCACAAAGTTTTTAGGATTTGAGGAGTACTCAAATCGGTAAGTAAGGTAAGCTTTCGGTTATGGATTTTGATAGTTAGTCAAATAGGCTTATGCTAACATGTTGAGGGTGGCCGAATATAGGAACTAAGGATCTAGGATGCTAGATCGGGTTTTCGGGATTTTCAATAAAGCGATAAGTATATCAGGTGTGTACCCCCACACTAAGCTTCAATTAATTTATGGTTATGCGTTGATATATGTGTTAATAAAGAATATGTGTGAAGTGGCTAAAAGTACCATACAATGGTATGAACGAAATACTCAGGTATGTTTACCCACTCCTACTATGAGTAGGTTATGATCTATTATGGCACATATGTTAATAGTGATAAGAATGTGAAATAAAGCATGTTATTGCATGATATGATTGACATGGGGCATATGGGTGATATGTAAAGGGGAAGTGAATTGGTGGTTTAATACCCCATATCTGAATGTGGTGACTTATGTCACAATATCTGAATGTGGTGACTTATGTCACAATATATGAATGTGGTGACTTATGTCACAAAATAATTATCTAGTGGCTATGCCACTAATTTTATAAGAGGCGATGAGCACGTCGATCGCAATGACGCCTTCAATGGTGTGTAGCGGATGGAGGGTTGACTTAGTAGTCCCCACGGTGTGATGGTTGGTATGGGTGATGTGTAGCCGATGGATACTTAGGCTTGGGTTGAGTTTGCATCATTAAGTATATGTGCTATTATGTATGAATTGATATGCCCGAATTAATTGAGACTTATGTTGGTGTATACATTGAGTCTGCTTTGACTCACCTGTTGTGGGATTACTTTTCGGTGACGCTCATTAATGGACCGGCCGGCGGGAGCTTAGTGGTGGCCATGCTCGGTTCAAGATTTTATTTTATTTTGGACTTGTTATATTTTAAGTATTTTGGATTTAATTTAGGTTTTGATTTGATGTAATAAGGCCTTGGTTTGAACTGTTATGCATGCATATTTAATTATCTAAGTATGACTCGATTTTAATAATTCAAAGTTAAAGTCCATTTTTCTTAAGTATAAATATTAAACGTTTTGACACATAATCAACACGGGTTTTAAAATTCGAGCCCAACCCAAATCAACTGTTTTCAAAAACACGCAAAATTTTAGCAAAGTTTCAAATAAGAATCGACTAGTTTTTCCTAGAAGCATGCCAGATCTGGTCAGGGCTTGTGGGCCGAGTTTGGGGTGTTTCAACATGTAATCCATTGAATCATTGACAAGATCACCAAGTCTAACAAGGAAAAGGAGGAACCACCCATTCAGTCACTTAAAAGAAATCTAAGATACAAGTGTATAGCAAGAAAGTCAACTCACAGGCAGTGAAGTACCATCATCACAAGCCATTAGTGAGTTTCTTTTACCCTCTGTTAAAGAAATAAATCACACCACATTTTGTTAATTTTAAGTCTCATGTATTGAGGACAATACATCCCTTAGGTTTAGGGGTGTAGCAGTGATTTTAGATTTTAGTTTAACATTACATCATTCATTGTTATATGTTACCCTTATAGACATACTTAATTTCCATAGTATTTCAAGCATTCTGGTAAGTAATAAAGAATTGTTTGTTATAGCATTACTGAGTTGATTGCATGATAGCTAATTTAGTGAAGTCTCATGATAAAAACAATCCTTAAAATGTTTTGTGAAATATAGAAAGGAAATGAATAGAACCTATTCCTAAGGTTAGGATCCTTTATCATATCTATGACACTTAGATTGTATTCATTCAATCTTTAATGACCTTAGGAATTTTTGGTCTAAAACTCGTAGTTTCTTATAGAAGCCATTGAGTTCAAATGCACAAATGTAGCAAATAAAAGGCTAAATTTAAACTCCCATAAGCATAGATTGCCAAAAGCAGAAAAAAGCTTCAAATAAGAGTACCCTAAAGTAATTTTAGGACACTCCGTTGTGGAAGACTACTAAGTAGCTTCAGAGTTTGGTGTTTGCTCCATCTTCACTTCCAAGTAGAAAAGCATGTGTGATGAGATGAATTCCCAAAAGTAAAGAGTGAACCAATAAATGGGAGAAGCATTAGCTAAAATCAAGTTCAAAGTGATAGTAAGTGAGTTAGACTAGGAATTCCTAAGTTCTTTAAGAATTGACTAAATACAATCGAGTGCACACAACTGCACTTATGGAAATTCTAATTTTAGGGAAAGGTTCTTGCATGTCTAGATTTGATGAGTTTTTATTAGACAGATTGCACATATTTTTGAGTGCAGGGTATTCTAAAGACTGAAAATTGGAAATGTTTAATCAACTAAATAGTGTAAGTATAGGTAATAAAGTGCATTAGAGCATGCATTAGTTGTTAAGTTGCATTGCATTGCTTGAGGACAAGCAATAATTCAGGTTTGGGGGTGTGATAACTCTTAAAAAGAGTATAATTCATACTTTTAAACTTAATTAATTTCTTGAACTTAAGTAAAATTAGATTTATTTTAGGTAATTTCATGATCATGTCTAGTTAATCAAGTAGTGCATCTAAGAACTTGATATGGTGATTACTTTATCCCATCTTTACTTTTAATTACTTGTGGAAAGGTCTTATTGTGGCTGGATGGAAGGTTTAAGGGAGAAGGATAGCAGAGGATGGAGGTTTTCGAGACATTATGAGAGGTTTCCATTGTAATACTAGTGAAGAAAATACAAATAGCCAGTCAACAATAAGAGCACTCAGCAATTGGTCCCCCACATGCATGTGTAATGGAGACTATTCACCTCAAAATTAGGGAAGAATCAATTGTTGGCTAACGATTTTTACCCTAGATGAGAAACCAAGTATAAAAGGCAATAAAAAGGGGAGAAAAAAAAACAAAAAGTTTTTTAAGCTCTGATAGAGGTCTCATTATGGCAAGAAGGGTAAGTTGAGCTGCCCGTGAACTTTGGTGAAGACAAAAAACAAGAGACGAGTTGAGGGGATTTGAGTTTTGAAACTCAGATTTCTTCCTCTGCATTTTGTTTCAATTCTTCTATTCTAAATTGATATTTTTGGATATTATTGATACAAAACTTGAATTTGTGTAGACCAGCATGAGCTAACTTAATACGACTAAGGTTTGCCTTGGATGATGTTTTAACTGCGATTAATGTTTATGGATTAATGTGGTTCATATTACTGCTTTACCAATGGTTGTTTTTGTTTAAATGCTTAAGAGAGCGTTAATAAATGCTCAATAAGTCTTAAGGTAGGTTGACACCTACATCAAGTTGGGTAATATAAATGAGTGTTGAGTGAAACACTCGTGTAAAATCTAGACATAGGAGCTTACCTTATACAAATTAGAGGGTTAAGTTTTAGTATTAGTTGTTAATGCCTAGCCTATAGACATATAGTTCCTTAGGGGTGAGTGAGCCTAGGTCTTGCTTTCGACAAAGGTAACCTACATTAGTACCAAATCAAATAGTAAGTTCGATAATTTTGCCACGACATTGTTCATGGGTTAGAACAGATACCTTATTAATCTCACCCTTCACGACCAATATTCCAACCATGTTAAAGTTCTTTGTACTCTTGTTTGATTTGTTGCAATTGTAATCTCTTCTAGTATACTCCATTACTCTCACTTCTAATGTGTTAATCCCATATTAATTTCTTTAAAAATCATTCAATACATTTATCTTTTCTGTTCACTTGTGATAACTTAGACAAAGAGCACTCATCCAATCCTCCTGGAATCGATACTCACTCATCACTTTATTACTTGATTTTACGTGTACACTTGTACAATTTGCACATCATATTCACACGCGACAGTACCTACGCAATACTTCTATTCACCCCTTCCATCAGTTAAAAAGTTTATAATATTATCCATATCTATGTCTTTTAAATATTCTAAGTCAATTTCATCAATTAAATCATTTTCATAGTATGAAACAAAAAGTCACAAATTATTCTAGGATTACTTGCACCTCTTTTCCTCGCACAAGTACTATATCTCATATATGACCTTTAGTATTTCTAGATTCGTGGTCCAGTAGAGATACGTAGCAATCCTGGATAATAAGGACCATGGCATTATCCTTCGGGATCATCCAAAACGTTCCCATCGATGATATCTGACCAAAGGCCAAGTTTCTTAACACAAAATCATCAATGGATCAAATCCCCTCTTGAATGATGTTTTTTTCCATGAATTTCATTAAAATACTTTTCAATATTAGGAGTTAGAAAAGTAGAGGGATTTTGAACCATTGATGACTCCATTTCCATTGCTCGCCTAACTTTCTTAGGAGGGATGATGTTTCAATCCTAATAACTTACTAAATAACTAATTCATTGGAATAGTAAAAAGTTTGAGTTTAAGAACCCATAACCTTGAATTTATATTCGAGTTTCATTTGAATTCCTTGGTTCCCCACGATGTTCCTATTTCTTGTTGCACCGAGTAGGATTGAGAAGTTTGTGAAAGGAAATTTGAAAAAAAAATTAAGGGTTTAGGGTTGAAGAAGTGTTTAGAGATTTGAGAGAATTTAAGGGATTAGGGTTTAAAGAGTGTTTTAATTAGGAGTAATTATGAGTTTAGGTTATAAAATAGGTTTTTAAAGGTTTAAAAATCTACTAAAATTAATGTTTAAGCTGTCCGGTTGCACAATGGGTCTGGCCAACCTTATAGAAAATTGCAACGATATTGTGACACAGGGGTTCTGGGTCACGACATCCCTGGCAGGATACCAATATCATGACACTGGGGTTCCATGTTGTGACACATCCATCAATTTGGAGATCTTTAGGGTATGTTTGCTATGTCGTATCTTGCTATTGTGATGTCGTGACATCGACTCTGTTTCGATCCAAAACTCCATCTTAAAGATATTTCAATCTAAGGATAAACATACATCAAATAAAAGTTAAAATCTAAACAATGTGGTTAGTGAAGTATACAATAATTGACAAATATCATGCAACAATTCAGAAATTTTAACTTATACTACCAGATTTATCCAGCAGTATTGTTAAATCACCCGTAGACGATCTTTTTATTTTATTAGTATTGGTCCACTGTCCATCGTGCCATTCCACCCTTACCCATTTGTCCCATACCTTGAACATGTTTATTCTTTTTGTATTCATAAAAGGAAGCATTTCCCTTGATTTGGGAACACCAAAAATAGATAAATTTTTGCAATGCTCCCCTAATTTCCTCTTATTTTCCTCGTTTGGTTGATAACAACATCTGAAGGTTTCAGTCTCAACATTAATTTTCATTGTTAACTCATTTTTCTCTAAATCAATGGTAGATCTAGAAGTGGCCAGAAAGTTCTTCCTAGTAAGACAGGTATCTCACGATCTTCCTTAAAATCAAGTACTATAAAATTCGCAGGAATAATAAAGCTTCGCACCTTTACTAACATAACTTCTGGTACACCTTTCAGGTGTACAGAAGACTTGTCAACTAATTGCAAAGTTATTCAAGTTGCTTTAAGATTCCCTAACCCGAGTTTTTCAAAAATTGATAAGGGCATTAAATTAATACTAGCTCCTAAATCGCATAAGGCTCTATTAAAGTGAATAGTACCTATTTCTATAGGAATAGCAAAACTACTCAAGTTTGTCAATTTTTTCCGTACTTGTTTAGAAATAATTACAATATAGGAAGCACTTAAATTAACTTGTTCTCCTACCTTGATTTTCTTATGCCTAGCCATCAACTTCTTAAAAAACTTGGCATACTTGGGAACCTTCTCAATTAAATCGATCAAAGTAGGTTAAAATTTAAAGTTTTAAAAAATTAAAAAAACTTACAAATTCATCATTGTCCCATTTTTCTTTCTTCTAATCTTGATAGAAATGGGACTTTTATCATTTTGGCATCTTTAGGTGTCTCTTTTCCCGTCTCAGCCGCTGGCACATTTTTTCTCCTCTAGTTCAGGTTTGTCTTCCACATCTACGAAATTGTCTTGAGGTTCATCATTATTATCCACAGTTATTGTAGCAACCCACTTTTAATGAAATTAGAACAGTGGTTTTGGGACCACAAATTTGAAGTCAAAAAATTTATTTTATTATTATTATTTTATTTCATACAACATGATAGTATTATCGTTTAAAAATTTTGATAAGAAATTTTATAGTTTACATGCTTAATTTGATAAAAAGGACTAAATCGTGTAAAGTGTAAAAGTGGAGTTCTATAGGCTAAATGTATTAAATTGTAACACCCCTAACCCGAAACTATCACCAAAATAGGGTTAAAGGCTTTACTGGACTAATCAAAAACTTCTATAGACATTTCAGAACATATTTTGACAAAACATATCAAAGTGTTCCTTAAATAGGTCTACGAGACCTTAATCATGCTTTAAAGAAGGGTCAGGACTAAACCGAACACATATGGAAATTCTCAAAAATTTAAAGATTTTTTCAAAGTTATAGAGGTCACACGTCCGTGTGTCTAACCCGTGTCAAATTAGGGCATACATACTGACTTGACCACACGGCCTAAGACACGCCCGTATGCCTCACCTGTGGTCGCTAATGACTTGCACCACACGGCCAGTCACACGCCCGTGTGTCCAGCCTGTGGTTGAGCCTGACTTGTTTTGAATTGCAACCTCAAAGGACACGGTCGAGCCACACGCCCGTGTGCTCAACCGTATGGGCAAATATAGGCCATTTTCAAGGCCAAATTGCCACCCACACATGGGTCATTCTACAAACACAATTAAGCACCAATTCAAGCATCAAAGGCAACTAATACATACCAAAATATACATCATTTCTAATCACTTATGAGCTTAACATCCACACCAACTTAATAGCCATTCAACTCAACTTAACCACAAGCATTCCAAGTCAAATTCCATCACAAACTTATCATTAGTAATGTGCTAGCTATGTATCAATGAGTTCACCATTCATGTAACCATTTCATTTGCCATCAAGCTAAATCAAAACTAGCATCATGAAACTTATTTAGTCATTCATAATCACAAACATATATTTAGCCATATCACATGGCCATTTACACATATCAAACATAACCCAAAATAACTAGCCTATACATGCCATACTTAGTATATACACTTTCAAAAGGTACCAAATTAATATAGAGTAGTGTGATGACGATTCTTGACGGTCCTTGATCCTATAGTAGCTTTGACGATCTATAAAATAGAGCAAACATAGACAAAGTAAGCTTTCCAAAAAGCTTAGTAAGCCATATACAAATAAACTTAATACACAATACACATAGCCACATAAACACAATGACATTAATGTTTCTCATTTACAACTTCATAATATCATCCTTGGCTCATTACTTAGCCATTACATACTCATATTTCACAACTCAAATATCTCATATGCTCATAACTCATTTAAGCATATATATCACATATCATCTCATCATTTACTCATGTCACATTCATTCATATATCACATTTTGGTTTATTGTATCCATATGCATATTTACTCATCTTCCATGCCTATTCAAAACATATACATCAAACGTACTTGAAGCAGATATACAAATCACATAGCCATTCATTTCTCAGACTTGCCCGTTGAACCGTTCGAAATTTTAATAGGATACTCAAAGTGCTCGGAGTAGTTGTACAATGCCAAAATCCCAGACGAGGTCTTACATGTATTCAGATACCAATGCCACTATCCCAGACAGGGTCTTATATGAATCAATACGATGCCAATGTACCAGACATGGTCTTACACGTAAATCTCATATCGATGCCAACGTCCCAGACGTGGTCATACACGATATCTTGAATTAATGCCAACACCCCAGATGTGGTCTTACATGATATCACATATCGAAACCTATGTCATGACATATGTAACCCTATCTATTCCTAGGTTAGTACGGGACTTCTCAATCCTTGATAACTTGTAGACATATCCTCGGATTCAAAAACATTTATTTGTATATCGACTTACCTAGGATTTAGATATCGGAAACGGACTCGACTAGTCAATTACTTTCGATTTCCCACAATCTATGTCCATTTTCTTTAGTTCTTGATCTATACACATTCAAATTTAATCCATTTATTCACCAAACTATTCAATTCAATCCAAATACACATATTTAGGGCAATTTACAAATTAGCCCTCTTATTCACATTTTGACATTTTAGTTCATATTTCGTAAAATTACAAAAATACAATAATTTTATATTACCCATGCCTAGAGGAATTTTACTCATGCTCATATGAGTCCATACATTTAATTTATTTCACAATTTAGTCCCTCAAAATTTTATTCTTTCAATTTAATCCAAAATACTTAAAATCATCAAAACTCCAAAGACAAACTATGTTATTCTTTTACATATAATTCATATTTCACCATCAAACATCCAAACACTCTCATGTTCATCAATGGTACATTACAAAATACTCATCAATTTACAAAATTGAAGCATGGGTTTTGAAGTACACTAAGCAACGATTACAAAAAAGTAGAAATTATCAAAAATCGAGACTAACACATACCTCAATTTTGCTTGAACATAGTCAAAACCTAGCTTGGTTATTTTCTTTCTTTTTTCTTTAAAATTTCGCTAGAAAATGGATGAACAATAATCTATTTTCATACTTTATTTTATTATAAACATATTGTTATATTATTTACTATATTAACCTTTTAATTAATGTAAGAAACTTATATACATTAAGGGCATACTTGTCCTTTACCATCCTATAACTTTATTAATATGCTAATTGCCTATTAAAGACTTCACATTATAAAGACATTAACAAATTAACACTTACACATTAATTAGCCACTTTTTCCTTTACGCGATTTAGCCGTTGTCTCAAATTAAGCACTCAAACAGAAAAATTAATTCACAAAACTTTAACACATGCTTAATCACATATCATAGGAATAGAAAATAATATTAAAATATTTTTCTGACTCAATTTTGTGGTCCCAAAATCATTATTCTGACTAGGGTCTAAACCGGACTGTTACATAAATAGCTATAGAACTTTAAAGTGGAAGTCCTTATATGGTGATTAGACCATAAATGTGTTAGTGGAATATGATGGTTTGGCATATTGTGTAATTACTAATGATTTTAAAGGTTACAATTGTAAGTAAGTAATTAATGATAAAAAAATAAATGAAATAAATTAATCATCATCTTCCATTATCTTTTTTAGGGCTTTAAAAAGCCATTGCTGAGCTTGAACTTTTGGCAATCTCATTTTTTCCTATTAGGTATGCATTTTTGTCTTGTTTTTATTGATTTCTATGTTTTCGGGATTGTTGTAGCTTAATCTAGCTAGCCCGGGGACTAATGTGTAAAACTGTTTAAGGATTTGAGTTTTTCCATGAATGAATATTGGTTGCTTTTTTTGTTTGATGGTAGAAAATGGATAGTTTTTGATAGATAAACAAATTTTGTTAAGTGATTTTTTGGTAAAAATGTCAAATAAGGATTAAATTAAATTTTTTTACATGGTATAATTTGTGAAGTTATGAAATATATGAGCTGCTATAAGTATGTAGAATAATCAGCTAGGCTTGGGTAGGGATAAAATTACATGAATTTTATTTTTGGAGCATAGGGACTAAATTGTAAAGAATTAAAAGTATAGGGGCAAAATGGTAATTTTTGCAAAATATGTTTGAGATTAGATTGAATAAATTATATGTTGAATTGAGTTAAATTTATTTGTATAGATCCAATTAGACCTCGTACGGAGTTAGATCGGGGCAAAAAGAAAGTCTTAGATTAATCTCCTCCGTATCTATGTATACTCGTCAAGGTAAGTTCGTGTAATTAAATTGTGTTTATATGTTTTTAATTGAAATATATAAATATTATGACTTGTCATATATAATTACCGAGTGCATATCCAAAGACATACGACGATTACTATAACAACCTATTTTTAGTGAAATCGAAACAGTGGTTTCGAGACCACAAATTTGAAGTTATAAAATTTATTCTATTATTATTTTATGGTCTACAACATGATAGTATTACTGTATAAAAATTTCGTTAAGAAATTTTACCATTTACATGTTTAATTTGATAAAAAAGGACTAAATCATGTAAAGTGCAAAAGTTGAGTTCTAATATATAAACATATGGAACTTTAAAGTAGAGGTCCTTATATGGTAAATAGCCCATTATTATGTTAGTGGATGATAATGGCTTGAAAATTATGTATTTTGAATTAATTATAAAGGTTAATTAAGTAAACAGGTAATTAAATGATATATTAATAAAACAAAACAATTTTATTATGTTCATGTTCTTCAAAATACACCACAAACCGATTCTACTTGGAGAAAATAGAGCTAGGGTTCGGACAAGCTTCAAAATCCAATTGGTAAGTGATTTTTGTCATTTTTAATGATTTCTATGTTTCTGGAATCGTTGTAGCTTAATCTAGCTAGCTCGGGGACTAATTTGCAAAATTGTTAAAGTATTTGAGTTTTTCCATTGATGAATATGCTAGGGTTTTAAATTTTAATGGTAAAAATGAATGATTGTTGTTAGATAAACAACTTTTGTAAAGGATTTTTGATGAAGTTATCAATTGGGGATTAAATTGAAAAATGTGATAAATTGTGTGATAAAAGTCTAAATTTGTGAAATATATGGGCTATTATAAACATTTTTATAATTCGACTAGGCTTGGGGTGGGATAAAATTGAATGAATTTCATTTTCTGAGCCTAAGGACTAAATTACAAAGAATTAAAAGTATAGGTGGAAAATGGTAACTTTGCCAAAAATGTGTCTTTGACTAAATTGTATGTGAATTATTTTGAATTGACTTAAATTCATTCGTATAGATCCGGTTAGACCTCATACAGAGCTAGATTGAGGCAAAGAGAAAATCTCGGATTAGTAGCCTCCGTATCCATGTACACTCGTTGAGGTAAGTACGTGTAATTAAATTGTACATTTATATGTTTTAAATTGAATTATATGTTTGTGAAGTGTGTAATCATTATTTATGAATACTAATCGCATATTCGACGACGTACGACGATTACCAAGCCCTGTTTGAACCTTAAGAATTTGTAGGATACAAATGACATGTCATTAGGGTTATCGATTTCAGCTCTTCTGAGCTTACCAATACTCAGCTCGTATGAGCTTACTGTTATCAGCTCAGAGGAGCTTATCGTTATCAGCTAAGAGGAGCTTACCATTTACAGCTCGTATGAGCATACATGTACATGAATTGACGAATTACAATTCAGTAAACCTCATGTGTACTACCCACGTATCCAATGACATTCTAAATGGTTCAACGAGAATTGTTCTGTTACGAGATTACATGAGTTCAATACGAACTACCATAGGAATTTACATGAGATATATTAAAATGATTTGTACATGATATATAGGTACATGATTTAGAATTTATATGTACATGGAAGTTTGATTATTGTTGAGCTCATACATGTTTCTGGATATTTATATGAATTACATGACTAACATGGTTGATGAGAATATGTGTCTAGGCTTTTGGCCAAATTGAGTTTGAATATGCTTTGTATACTTACCTTAAATGTAACTAAATGGTAAGTTAAATTCTATGTTATACGAACTTACTAAGCTTAAATGCTTACTCTGTGTTATTTTCCATGTTTTATAGTGATTTGGAAGCTCATTCGAGTTGGAAACTTGTCGGAGCTATATCACACTATCATCGGCTCTTTTGGTACTTTTGGTTATTTAATTTCGATTATAATGGCATGTATAGGTTAATTTGGCCAATGTTGACATATAAGTGTTTTTTTGAGATTAGTCACTTATATGGCTTGTGTTTGGTATATTTTGATGTATATATATGTGTGGCCTTATTATATTTGATGTGTGTTTGATATGGTAGAATGATGGAAAGTAAAATGTGGTTTGAATATGCATATAAGATATGTTATATACTTGGTGTGATTTAATGCTTTGTTATGGAAAACTTATAGGTATATTGATGATTGGTGGAGAATGGTATATTTTAGGTAACAAATGGGTGAGCTTGATAAGTGACCTACATGATAGGTTTTGGTATAATTATGCATATATGTATTTGGTAACTTAGATAAATTTGGATACATGGTTGGCATGTTAGCATATTGTCATTTGAGGTGCCTAAGGCATATTGGATGTATGTGATGATTTTACATGTTTAAGGCTTGTTTTTGGCTTGTTTTAGATGCCTAATTATGACTTGTGTATATGTAAAATGTTGAGGATAGGTGGATGCTAAATTGGGTAAGAAATGTGGCTTGTAAAATGACCAATTTTCATCCACATGGGTAGAGACACGGGCATGTGTCTCAGCCGTGTGTGACACATAGCCAAGTGACACGGCCGTGTGTCCTATGTATTGTGTAAGTTAGTATGCTCACACGACCTAGCACATGGGCTTGTGGCTTGGCCGTGTGGCACAAGTCATTGAGTTACACGGGCACAGACACGGTTTGGTACACGGCTATGTGTCCTTATTTCGAATGCCCACATGGCCTAAAACACCAGCGTGTCTCTTGGCCACATGGCTTGGTTACACGGTCGTGTGACCCCTGCAATTTTGAAAATTTATATGTTTTTGAAAAATTCTCTAAATTTCTAATTTAGTCTCAATTTGTTTCTAATGTATTTTGGTCCTCGAGGGCTCGTATTAGAGGAAATATGCATGATTATGATTGGTTTCTAACATGAATGTTTTATGTTATGAAATGTTTGAATTTTTTGTCTATTTAAATTTTAAAACTTTGGTAATATTTTGTAACCCTATTCTGGTGACGGATTCAGGTTAGGGGTGTTACACTTATTAGTATCAGAGCTACTGTAACACCCCAAACCCGGACAAGACACCACGTCCGAATCTGGTATGTTACGGGAAAACATGTTTGTGAGAGGTTAAATTTTTCGTTAAAAGTCGAGTGGAAACACGGTGTATTTTGGGAGACAATTTGAGTAGACTTATTTGGAATCGATGAAGTATTTGAAACCGAGATTTTGAAATCTTAACTGTAATGTGTGGTTAAACGAGTTTAAACCATTTAAACCTTAATAGTTCCTTAGTGTTACTTGAAACCCTTTTTTTTTTTAGACTTAGGGTCATACAAGTTTGATTTGAAAATCATTTGAATTTGCTTCAGAAAGACATAGTGTAATACCCGATGGTATGGTTTAAAAACACATATGCGTTATAATTTTGAAACCATTATCTTTCCAAGTTTTAGTAAAATTCATACCAACTTGTGTTGTTAAGGCATATTAAAATCTAATTATAACATAAACATCACCAAACATAAATTAAAGGCCTTTTACAAATCCAATATAAAACCCAAGTAAAATAAATAAGCTAAAGTACCCAAATTCAATAGTCCTTTATTAAAGCCTGGCATGTGCACCCCGAGTCCATCCCGGCTCCATGTCCGCGTCTCACGAGTCACCGAAATGTCAAAGGAGAGGGTGAGTCGAATGACTCAAATGTGTAAACCCCGCCCCAAAAAAACAACATGCTAACACACATCATACAAAGCAACATAATTAATGCAACCCGATCCTAACCATCCATATCGCTTTTCTACCCCGTGTGGTACCAAACCACCGGTGGTGCTAAACCACCGGTGACATATAGTCACAATGTGTTACCAAAACCTTGGTGTCCCAAAGACACAATATCCATCAATGTGGTGCCAAACCACCGTGTCCCAAAGACACAATTGTGCTACTAAAGCACCGGTGACCAAGTCACAACTGATGATGGGGCCAACCCATCGTGTGATACCAAATCACTAGCAGACGATCCCATATCTCAAGTGGGGCCAACCCACGGTGGTTAAACCATGTGGACAAGTCGCAATGAGGTGCCAAACCTCCGTGACCCAAAGTCACAAAGTGTGCTACCAAAGCACCGGTGCTCACAAGACAAAATATCACCGCTCCCTCCACTCAGATCACCCATCAACATACCATACTCATGTAATCATGTATATCATATAATCATGCATATCATGCTATTATGTGTAACCTCATATCCCATGTCACATATAACCACACCATGGTATCACATAGATCATCAAGAAACTCATAATAATAATCTTGACTTACCCGAGTCCGTAATCATACCCATTAGGGTATCACATCAATCATCTCTGCTTTCATTAATCATCACACAGTTATCAATCATATTACTAAATGTAGTGTGTTAGTTTACACACCGAATTAAGGGAGATTCTAATACTATGAACCGATCTAAGACCTCGACCACCTCGGCAACTTTGATCCTAGAATCGACCAACCAACGGGTTAGCACACATATCAATCGCCATAACCAAAGAAATCAAAAGGTATATCGGCTTACCTTATTTTATCCCGGATTTGGTTTCCTACCAAACCGAACCCAACAAATGGTTCTTTCGAAGCGCGCTTCAACAATGGTGTCTCCCTACACAATCGGCACACCACGATAAACGAAAGCGTTAATCCTTAACAACCGGTCTTAAAGAAAACTAAATGCAATCGAATATAGCACTCGCCTACCACTACTCTCTCGCTACTGTGAGAAAGAAAAACTCCTTTAGCACGCTCCTTAGATCCGGATGTCCTATAATAAGAATTGGTTTATAAACGATTAGCACCTTCCAACAATCACAATCGGCCATCAACATAACAAGAATCGGCAAAGTGAGAGAAAGAAGAGGGATGGCCATTCGCCTAGTACTTACCCACTACCAAACGATTGGAACCAAGCTCCCAACACCACCAAATATTCGCCAACACAAGGAGGATTCGCTAACCGGTTTTGGAAAAGAGATGAAACGAAGAGAGATGAGTGGAGGGGTCACTTTCGGCTTTGAAAGGGAAAGAAATGAATACGGTGGGTTTAGAAGAAGAACTAGTTTCGCTACTATCTTTTAAGGAAAAGAGAAAGAACATGCTAGGTTCTACCACGATGATGAAGAACAAAGGCTGGTTTTTGTTTAAAAGAGATGGTATGGAACAAAGGAAATCAAGACAAGGTTGTGAAAGCACAAAGAAAGAAAATGAGAAGGAATCGACCAGCAAATGAGAAGGTTGCTTGAGTGCTTAACACCCTTACTTTGGCTTTGTACAATTAAAGAAAGAGGAAGAAAATGTGAGAAGAAGGGATATAGGTTTGACACACAAAGGAAAGAAGAAGGAAGAAACAAGGTTTACTTTGGCAATAAGGTGCTAGAGGTTTCGGTTTAACAAAGTTGAAAAGAAGCAGAGGGTGGGAGAGGCATTCGACTTCTAAATGAAACAAAAGAAAAACAAAAGAGCTACAAGTGTATTGACAATACCCAAGCTTTGGGTTTTGGTTCCAAGAAGAGAGAATATGGGCAAAAGAAAGAGAGTTCAAGTTTCGCTTAAGCTACAAGCATATGACCGAAAACACACACACACACATGCACAAAGGAGATTTGCACTTCCCAAGCTCCCCAAACACTCCTCCAAACCGCCAAATCCCCACAACACTCCACACCACTCAATTCAAATGAGCTTACCAAGTCTTCCTCCTACTTTCACTCTCCATCCACCGTTTGAATATGTTGACCAAGTCCATGGTAGAGTTCAAATTGCCCACAACCTCTTCCTCCATGCCGTCCAAAATGGGAGCCAAAAGGGGTGGGATTCTCACGACTTGAACCCAAGACCTCCCCCTTGTAGATGACGCCACACCCAAGGTCTAAGTGGCGCATGCCTTGCCACTTAGCTAGCTCATCACTTGTGTTATAATTTCACTTAATTAAAATATAAACCCCAACACCTTTCCGCTTCTATCCCCAAAGCCCAAGAACAAGAATTTCACCACCTACCCAGCTCACACCTAGCCTACAACTAAAACCGAAAACACCAAAACAACATCATAGCAAGCAATTAAACATGCAAACAATGCCAAATCGAATAGCCCCTTAACCCGGATATTACGCTTCTACCTCTTAAAAGAATTTCGACCTCGAAATTACCTCGTCAAGAGTTGCGGTATTGTTGTCTCATCATATCCTCGGGTTCCCACGTCGCTTCTTCCACGCCATGATTCCGCCAAAGAACCTTAACCAGAGGCACAGACTTCCTGCGCAGAACCTTCACATCCCGATCTAAAATCTGTACAGGCTCTTCCTCTATGGACATATCTGGATTTACCTCGATCTCCTCTACTGTTACCACATGTGATGGATCGGAACGATATCGCCGAAGCATCGAAACGTGGAACACGTCATGAATCGACTTAGCTCACCGGCAACTCGAAATGATATGCAATCGTCCCACTCGTCTTAGTACCTTTATACGCCCAATAAACCTCGGACTTAGCTTGCCTTTCTTCCCTAACCTTAATACTTTCTTCCACGGTGAGACCTTCAGAAAACCCGATCTCCCACAAAGAAACTCAATATCTCTCCGCTTAAGATCAAGATAGGACTTCGCCGGCCAAGCTTCCTTCAATCGAGCTCAATCAACTTAACCTTGTCTTGGTCTCAAAGAACCAACTCGGTCCCAATAAGCGACGCTCACTTAACTCGTCCAACAAGTCGGTGAACGACACTTTCTACCGCATAACGCCTCATAAGGTGCCATCTTAATGCTCGCTGGTAGCTGTTGTTGTAAGCGAATTCGCTAACAGTAGATACTCCTCCCGCCTACCCTCAAGTCCAAAACACACCCTCAAGCATATCCTCCAAAATCAGATAACCCTTTCGATTGCCCGTCACCATGCGGATGAAATGTCTTGAAATCTAACTGTACCCGAGCTCGATGCAAAGCCTTCCGTAACCTTGACGTGAATCTGGGTCCCTATCCGAGATGATCGACACGGCACCCGTGCGCCTCACAATCTCGACACATACAACCGCCAACCTCTCAAGTGAGTAATCCACCTCACCGAATAAAGTGAGCTGATTTAGTCACCGATCCACAATTACCCAAATGAATCCTTCTTGCTCGGTGTAGCGGTAATCCTTGACGAAATCCATAGTTATTCTTTCCCACTTCCTTTGTGGAATCTTCACCGGTCAAGCAACCGGACGCAATCGATGCTCACCTTGACCGACGACAAGTCGACACTTTCCTACAAACTCGTCACCTCCTTTTTCGCACTTACCACCGTAATCGCTCCTCGAGATCCTTATACATTTTGCTACCTCCAGATGCATAGCGTAGGGTGCTATGTGCATCTCAAGAATCTTTTGCCTCAATTCAGCATCTCTCGGCATACAAGCCTCCCCGAAACACGTAACCCCATCACTAGACAAGCTATACCCTTCAACCCATCACTCGCACTGAAGTTTCTCGCGCTCAAAACCTCATCTAACAACCGCTTTTCTCGATCCGCTCAACCCAAGTAGGTTTAACTGCAGCTTCGCCAAAATACTCCCGTCGTCAGACAAACTCAAGTGGGCAAACAACGCCTTAAACCAAACAACCTTATGGCTCAACGCTGTCGCCACGGCGTTAGCCTTGCCCAGATGATACTCAATTGAGCAATCGTAGTCTTTCAGCAGCTCAATCCATTGGCGCTATCTCGATTCAAGTCTTTTCGAGTCGAGGTACTTGACTCTTATGGTCCAGATAGACTACCGATCTCTCTCCGCATAAGTAATGCCTCCATATCTTTAGGGCAATACTACTACTGCAAGCTCCAAATCGTATGAGGATAATTGACCTCATGTGGCCTCACCGCCGGGATGCGAAGCCACAACCTTCCTTCTTGCATCAAAGACACAACCCAATCCGTATGTGATGCATCGCAAGACACTGTGAATTCCTTACCACCTCAGTGAATCGTAACCGAGCTTGGTCAAAATTTTCTTCAACTTATCAAGCTCTCCTGTTGCTTCTCACCCAAACAAACGAACTCCCTTTCTCAATAATTTGGTCATCGGTGCTGCAATTAACGAGAAACCCTCTACAAACCTTCGGTAGTATCCTGCCAACCCCAGAAAACTCCGAATCTCCGCTATTGACTTAGGCGGCTTCCAATCCAGAACGGCCTCTATCTTTCGAGGATCCACTCTAATCCCCTCAGCCGACACTACATGACCCAAGAATGTCACCTCCCTGAGCCGTAACTCACATTTCTTGAACTTCGACAGAAATGCTTTCTCCTTAGAATCGCAATACTACCCGCAAATGAGCATCATGCTCCTCCTCGATCCTTGAATATACCAAGATGTCGCCGATAAAACTACCACGAATCGATCCAGTAATCGTTGGAACACCCTATTCATCGATCCATGAAAGTCGCCGGCGTTAGTCAACCCGAACAGCATAACCAAGAATTCAAAATGCCCATACCGAGTATTTAAATGCCGCCTTACGATATCCTCTTTTACCTTCAATCGGTGATACCTGCACCTTAGGTCGATCTTCGAGAAAACCGACGCTTCTTCACCGATCAAACAAGTCATCTATCCGAGGCGGTGGATACTTGTTTTTGATCGTCACTTATTCATTAGCGGTAGTCTATGCACATCCGCATAGTACCGCTCTTTCTTCTTTACAAAGAGTACGGCGCTCCCCATGGCGAAATACTTGGCCCGATAAAACCTCACCAATAACTCCCGGATTTGAGCCTTAAGCTCCCTAATTCTTTAGGTGCCATCTCAGACGGACAATGGATATCGCGGCGCAGCCCGTAATGATCAATCCCGAACTCTACCTCCCGATCCGGTGGCAAACCCTAAGCTCCTCAGAAACACATCCACAAATTCCTAACCGTCTGAACAGTCTCTCTGAAGACTCCTTAGCCTCCAAGGCATACACATGCACCATATATGCTTGCACCTTTCTCGACCATTTTCTCGGCTTTGAGCAGATACCATATTGGAGATAGTTTCTCCTATTATCGATCGAACTACTTCATCACCTCACTGTGTTTCAGAACTACGCGCTTAGCCTTGATCCAACTTCGCCGATGCTTACTCACCAGTCCATCCCAAAATCGATCGAACTCCCCAAACGGCAGCTCCATCGATCGACCTCAAAAGATACCCTTGGAGTTCTAGAGGTACGCCTCTATACAGCTTTATCTACCACTACAGAGTGACCTGAGGGCTTATTACGGTCATCCGCCTGAAGATATCTCAAAGTCTAAATCCATTGTCTCTACTATACTATCGGCAACATAAGAGTGCGAGAACCCACATCAATTAAAGCAAGATAAGGAGAACCAAAAATCAAAACGTCATCGGTTATGACGTCCGGCGTCAGCCTCCTCTCGCACCTCGCAAAGATATACCAATCCGGCCGTCGGCCTCGAACATTTCGCACCTCTCGCCGGTGCTCCACGGCCCCACCGTAACTATTACCTCCTCGCCATTACCTCGGCCCCTGCGGTGGTCCATTATTTCAGATCGACATTACCGATTCTCGATTGAATCCTAGCTAACTTATGCGACCGGTCCCTCACTCGGTGGTCTAGCGAGCCACACTCAAAATGACCTCGCGCTTTGGTCCAACATCCTCCCCAATGAGCCTTTCCACAACGGTTACAATGCGGCGGTCCCCGCCTAGCAAAGAACAAACCTACCCGATCGATTCGCCCACTTCGGTCTAGCCCTTTTCTCATTGACACCGACGACCCGTAAGATCCAAAACTCCGCTTATGACGGTTTCTATCCATACTACGCCTCACGACTTTTTAATGCCCTCGGCAACCTTTGCCTTTTCAACTAGAACGCAAATTCACGCCTCGTGGCGCAATCAACAATCTTAACTCGTCTCGCAGCCATCCTCAAACGAACGCACCTTTCCTCTTCAAGAGCCACCATACCGCATACCGACTCAATTTCGTAAACTCGGCCTCATACTCCGATCTGATTTGCTTCTCGACTAACTTCGTAAATGCTTTTCGTTGCTCATTTATGTAGTTAGCTCCGACGCATTTCTTCCGATATAAGACCTAAATAATCCCATGTCGATCTTGGTTGCGCAATACTGCCACGGACCGTGAGCCACCACCGATATGATTCATCTCGAGAAGTGATACGATCCCTTTAATTTTTCTTCTACTGCTAGGTCCAGATCGTCCATGATCCGCTTCGCCGCTTCCACCAAGATTCAAGCGTAGCTAGGAGCAACACCAGAGACACCTCTAAGAATTCAGCCCCATTTGCCCAAGTCGCCAGCACGATTTCCTAGCTCCCACGCCCCCACCGCTCCAGCTACCCTTTTTAAGACCCGAAGATCGCTGTGACATCGCATCATCGCCGGTCTCGCTTGAACTCACCACCTCCACCGGTGGCGGAATCAAGACCTCATTCTCGAACCCCGCCTGAACCTACGGGCTCGAAAATATCATCCTCTCGCGACCACGTCCACGACCACGCCCACCTCTGTACTCATGACTAAATCTCGTCGATTAAAGAATTTTATGTATCACCATTATTTCACCGTGTTTAAAGCAAAGTCTTATGAAATTTTAAAGAAGCTTTGTTTTCATGAGTCCACAGAGTCCTATTAGTTTCATCTCTAAAGTATCTTACTATCACTAGCCATTCAATCATATCAATTAATATCACAACCAAGAGTACGGTACTTACCGGGCGAACTGGTGCTGTGACTCGGTGCCATGCCCTTCAAACCATACTTTAAAAATAAAATACTTGAAAATTATAGTTTTAAACATTTTGGGGCCTCGGGCCCACTGTGAGCTTTTGAACTTAGCTCGATATTACAATGTAACACCCCAAACCCGACAAGACACCACGTCCGAACTGTATGTTACGGAAAACATGTTTGTGAGAGGTTAAATTTTTCGTTAAAAGCCGAGTGGAAACACGGTGTATTTTGGGAGACAATTTGAGTAGACTTATTTGGAATCGGATGAAGTATTTGAAACCCTGAGATTTTGAAATCTTAACTGTAATGTGTGGTTAAACGAGTTTAAACCATTTAAACCTTAATAGTTCCTTAGTGTTACTTGAAACCCTTTTTTTTTTTTAGACTTAGGGTCATACAAGTTTGATTTGAAAATCATTTGAATTTGCTTATCTTGAAAGACATAGTGTAATACCCGATGGTATGGTTTAAAACACATTATGCTATAATTTTGAAACCATTATCTTTCCAAGTTTTAGTAAAATTCATACCAACTTGTGTTGTTAAGGCATATTAAAATCTAATTATAACATAAACATCACCAAACATAAATTAAAGGCCTTTACAAATCCAATATAAAACCCAAGTAAAATAAATAAGCTAAAGTACCCAAATTCAATAGTCCTTTATTAAAGCCCTGCATGTGCACCCCGAGTCCATCCCGGCCCATGTCCCGCTTCACGAGTCACCGAAATGTCAAAGGAGAGGGTGAGTCGAATGACTCAAAGTGTAAACCCCCTCCCAAAAACAACATGCTAACACACATCATACAAAGCAACATAATTAATGCAACCCGATCCTAACCATCCATATCGCTTTTCTACCCGTGTGGTACCAAACCACCGGTGGTGCTAAACCACCGTGACATATAGTCACAATGTGTTACCAAAACACCGTGTCCCAAAGACACAATATCCGTCAATGTGGTGCCAAACCACCGTGTCCCAAAGACACAATTGTGCTACTAAAGCATCGGTGACCAAGTCACAAATCGATGATGGGGCCAACCCATCGTGTGATACCAAATCACTAGCGAGCGATCCCATATCTCAAGTGGGGCCAACCCACGTGGTTAAACCACAGGACAAGTCGCAATGAGGTGCTAAACCTCCGTGACCCAAAGTCACAAAGTGTGCTACTAAAGCACTGGTGCTCACAAGACAAAATATCACCGCTCCCTCCACTCGTATCACCCATCAACATACCATACTCATGTAATCATGTATATCATATAATCATGCATATCATGCTATTATGTGTAACCTCATATCCCATGTCACATATAACCACAGCCATGGTATCACATGATCATCAAGAAACTCATAATAATAATATCGACTTACCCGAGTCCGTAATCATACCCATTAGGGTATCACATCAATCATCTCTGTTTCATTAATCATCACATGTGTTATCAATCATATTACTAAATGAAGTGTGTTAGTTTACACACCAATTAAGGAGATTCTAATACTATGAACCGATCTAAGACCCTCGACCACCTCGGCAACTTTGATCCTAGAATCGACCAACCAACGGGTTAGCACACATATCAATCGCCATAACCAAAGAAATCAAAGGGTATATCGGCCACTTTCATACCTTATCTCGGATTTGGTTTCCTACCAACCAACCCAACAATGGTTCGTTCGAAACGCCTTCAACAATGGTGTCTCCCTACACAATCGGCACACCACGATAAACGAAGCGCTAATCCCTTAACAAGCGGTCTTAAAGAAAACTAAATGCAATCGAATATAGCACTCGCCTTACCACTACTCCTCGCCGCTACGAGAAAGAAAACTCCTTTAGCACGCTCCTTAGATCCGGATGTCCTATAATAAGAATTGGTTTATAAACGATTAGCACCTTCCAACAATCACAATCGGCCATCAACATAACAAGAATCGGCAAAGTGAGAGAAAGAAGAGGGATGGCCATTCGGCCTAGTACTTACCCACTACCAAACGATTGGAACCAAGCTCCCCAACACCACCAAATATTCGGCCAACACAAGGAGGATTCGGCTAACTGGTTTTGGAAAAAGAGATGAAACGAAGAGAGATGAGTGGAGGGGGTCACTTTCGGTTTTGAAAGGGAAAGAAATGAATACGGTGGGTTTAGAAGAAGAACTAGTTTCGGCTACTATCTTTTAAGGAAAAGAGAAAGAACATGCTAGGTTCGACTCACGATGATGAAGAACAAAGGCTGGTTTTGTTTAAAAGAGATGGTATGGAACAAAGGAAATCGGCACAAGGTTGTGAAAGCACAAAGAAAGAAAATGAGAAGGAATCGACCAGCAAATGAGAAGGTTCGCTTGAGTGCTTAACACCCTTACTTTTGCTTTGTACAATTAAAGAAAGAGGAAGAAAATGTGAGAAGAAGGGATATAGGTTTGCTTACACAAAGGAAAGAAGAAGGAAGAAACAAGGTTTACTTTGGCAATAAGGTGCTAGAGGTTTCGGTTTAACAAAGTTGAAAAGAAGCGGAGGGTGGGAGAGGCATTCGACTTCTAAATGAAACAAAAGAAAAACAAAAGAGCTACAAGTGTATTCGCAATACCCAAGCTTTGGGTTTTCGGCCCAAGAAGAGAGAATATGGGCAAAAGAAAGAGAGTTCAAGTTTTGCTTAAGCTACAAGCATATGACCGAAACACACACACACACATGCACAAAGGAGATTTCTAGACTTCCCAAGCTCCCCAAACACTCCTCCAAACCGCCAAATCCCCACAACACTCCACACCACTCAATTCAAATGAGCTTACCAAGTCTTCCTCCTACTTTCACTCTCCATCCACCGCTTGAATATGTTGACCAAGTCCATGGTAGAGTTCAAATTGCCCACAACCTCTTCCTCCATGCCGTCAAAATGGGAGCCAAAAGGGGTGGGATTCTCACGACTTGAACCCAAGACCTCCCCCTTGTAGATGACGCCACACCCAAGGTCTAAGTGGCGCATGCCTTGCCACTTAGCTAGCTCATCACTTGTGTTATAATTTCACTTAATTAAAATATAAACCCCAACACCTTCTGCTTCTATCCCCTAAAGCCCAAGAACAAGAATTTCACCACCTACCCAGGCTCACACCTAGCCTACAACTAAAACCCGAAAACACCAAAACAACATCATAGCAAGCAATTAAACATGCAAACAATGCCAAATCGAAATAGCCCCTTAACCCGGGATATTACAGCTACGGTTTAGCCAATTCTCAAACTGAACATAGCATATACGAGTCTAGCTATACATGCCATTATATAACCTGTGATAGTGTGATATCTCTTGACCGTTTTAAAACATGTTTCTATATAGCTATGACATCCAATTGAGCTAATTCCGATGAAGTAGAGAGTAATGCTCAAGCCTTTATTCACGGAGTAGCTTCGAGTGGTATGAGACCTGTATTTGAGGGCCGGAGAGGAGAAGCTAAGGAAGCTTTCTTCCAAATGATGAATGAGTGGTTCACCGAGTTCATACAGATGAACCCAACTGCTTGACAACCTCCACCCTCTCCTGTTCCCCATCAGTTCCCGTTATTCCTCAAGGTATGAAATCAATCCGAGTTAGTAAGCCTCTTGTTCATAATATTCGTAAGTACTGGTCTAAAGAATTCTGAGCTACTACTGAAGATGATCCTGAAAGAGCTGAATTCTGGTTAGAGAATACCTTCAGGGTTTTTGATGAGTTATCCTGTTCACTGACTGAATGTGTGAAGTGTGCAGTATCTCTAAAAGATTCAGCTTACCAGTGGTGGAATACATTGACTTCTGTAGTACCGAGAGAGAGGATCACTTGGGATTTCTTTCAAGTTTTTTCGAGTGAAGTTCAAACATTTAACTTTGTTGATCAACTTGGTTAGAATATACCACTAACAATAAAATGAAAAATGATTCAAATTTTTGAAAAATTACAACAACTCAATGACAACATATCAAAAAGAACTTACCTTCACAATGTGGTCACAGTGTGCTTCTCTTCCTTGTCCTTTTGGAATAACCTTTATAAACATAGTTAAAGAAATGAGCATATCAGATGACCTAGTTATTAATTGTCCAGTATCTCTCCCCCACTTTATTTTTCTAATATATGCATAAATACATACACATATTTATAAATTTTATACATTGATTACATGAAACAAGAAAATGGTTTAACACCCCAAACCTGGCCTAAACATTACGACTGGATGTAGTGTGCTACATCAGGTGATGTTTGAAACCACATGGTTTTTTGGAAAACATATTGTTTAAACTTCGCGTTTATAAGCCCAAAATTTCATTCCTCCACACTTATGCCCAATGGGGGATTTACTCATTTTATTATTCTTTCAAAATGCGTGTTTTGTCTTGTTTAATAAAACTGAGTCGATTACAAAGAATTTGGTCTTATCATTTACGAAAATGAGTTATTTGAAAAAATAGTTGTTTATTGTTTTAAAAACTTTGCGTTGGTTAAATTTGCAGTTTTTAAAGAAAATCCAAATAAAAGTTAAAATAGCTCCAATGGCCTTATTACAACAGTTATAAAACCCAATAATTAAAGTACAGAAATTCAAATTTAAATTACTTAGTTCACCCTTAAAACGTGCAGAACAAGTGGCCACCTCCGAGTCCCTCACAGCTGCAAATCCTCTACGATTGGGGATTACCTACACAATTAAGGTAAAGGGGTGAGTTACAAGAGCTCAGTGTGTAATCCTAATTACAATCACAGTCTGGGCCCAAGCCCATGCAGTATCAGCTCGGGCCTAAAGCCCCATGTAACACCCCAAACCCGGCCTAAACATTACGACCAGATCTGGCATGTCACATGAAAGGAATGTTTAAAATTTGTACGTTCGTTAAAAAGTTCGTATTCTTTTTGAAACTCCACGTTTTGTGGTTTGTATATAAAACCTGATTCATTTAATGCCCATTTTACAAAGTTGTTATTAGTTTGTAAAAATTGTATTTGTTGTGAAAATTGAGTTGAAGTAATTTTGAATAAGAAACGGTTTATTAATATTTTAGGAAAATCCGCATTAAACATTTAATAATAAGCGAGAACCAATTTAAACGCTAAAACCAAATAAAATACCAAG
Source organism: Gossypium rotundifolium (assembly GCA_025506655.1). Lineage (NCBI taxonomy): Eukaryota > Viridiplantae > Streptophyta > Magnoliopsida > Malvales > Malvaceae > Gossypium > Gossypium rotundifolium. The sequence goes on from CP106722.1 coordinate 139,578,480, forward strand.
GCCTTATTATATAACAAAACCCAAATAAAAATAAGTCCAAATAAAAGAAATGAATTTCTTAGTAAACATATGTATGGCCTCCACGAGTCCACCTCACTCCCAAATCTGCGATCTAATGATTACCGCAAAATTTAACTAAGGGTGAGTCATCGAGACTCAGTGTGTAAATCCCCATCCAACGAGTGTTAAACCCTTACTCAATTTCATATGAAAATATGCATGTCATGCAACCCAAAACCTAACCATCCAAACTCCCGATTCTACCCGTGTGGTACCAAACCACTGGTGATGCCAAACCACTGGTGACTTAAAGTCACGATATTCATCAATAATTGTGGTGCCAAACCACTGGTGGGGCCAACCCGTGTGATACCAAATCATGGCGTCGATCCCATAATACAATCCGTGGGGCCAACCCTTTGTGGTGCTAAGCCACTGGGACGAGACGCTATGAGGTGCCATACCTCTGGAGGTGCCAAACCTCTGGTGACCGTAGTCACAAAATGTGGTACCAAACCACTAGTGTCCGTCGACACGAATATTACTTCCCCCTCCTCTCATTCAACCCACAACAATCAATAACATGCATATAAGAGGAATTATGCCCACACATTTATTTAACAACATACCAAATACATCATGCTTCCCAAAAGCATCATTAAGTAACTCATAATATCAGGGACTTACCTGATTCCTTGCTTATACCATGATGGTATAAAATCCAATTCTACACAATCCAATTTAGTGCAATATATTCAGCACATTAATTAATTATTAAGTGTGTATGTACACACATTACTATCGATAGCCCCTAAATCCCGATGAATCAATCGGCCTTTCAAGATCTTCTTGTCCTATATTCACCAAACATAAGGTTAGTGTCAAGTCATTCGGCCAAACCTCATAAATCCAAAGGGTTAAACTCCACCTTACCTTACAAATGATTCGCTTCCTACCAAATCCGAGCCAAACGATGGTTCACCTTCGACAATCGGCCACACCTTAAGACACAAAATAGTTAGCCTCCCAAGCCTTTGGCTTTTCAATCACTTAACTAAATAACTTACTAAAATAGATCCTTACCAACACTTACCTTCCTCTCAAATCGATTGGGGAAGAAGAGAGCACCCTTTGCTTTGATATTTGGCCAAAATTACACCAAATAGGGAGGGGGTTTCGGCTAAAGAGAAACAAAAGAGATGCTAGAATTTTGAGTAATTTTTGGGTAATGGTATAAGGAAAATTCGGCAGCAAGGTGGTAGGGGTTTGGCTAATGGAGGAAGGAGAAGAAGAAAGAAAAGAAGTAGGGGGATTAAGGAGGATTTCGGCTTGTAAAAGAAGAAGAAAAGAAGTTGGAATTTTAGCAATATAAGTAGAGGAAATTCAGCAGCAGCTATGGGGAAAAGAAAAGAGAAAATTGAAGGACTTTTGGCACCCCTTTGCTGTACAAAAATCAACTTTGAATAGCCCCCTAAAGAGTCCCAATGCTGGCCAATTCCTCCTCCTCTTCTTTTATGATAATTAAGCTATTAATTATCACTCAAGATAATAACACTTATCTCCTATCCTTTCTTAACCAAAATAAATGAAAATAAAACACTAAACTTCCCTCATCCAGCCGAATTTGAGAGTCCAAAGTGCATCCAAATTCTTTCATCCACGCCAATAGTAAAAATAAAAGATAAAAACGCATTTGCTGCCCTTAGGTTTGAACCTGGAACCTCCAGCCCTCTCCAACGCCTCATGCCAATTCTCCCATTTAGACTTTCATGTCAAATACCCCTTTCATTTATTTATAAGACCTTCCCCTTGGCCTTTTTCTTCTAACGCAAAAAGCCCAAAAATAAAAATACTCCCTGCGTCCCTCGAACCCGAGACCTGCCCCTTCTATCCTCTTAAGTGGCGCCCCAAGCCACTCCTACTACCTGAACTTTCGTGCCATGAACCTTCACCAATAAATTTTAAAGCCTCCCTTCTTAAGCCCATCACTTCTTAAAAAAAGAAAAACAAAACGCAGAATGCTCCTCCTGCCACTCGAACTTGTGACCTGCGCTCCCCCCTTCTCCTCCAACACGCATGGAACCACTTAGCCAACCATATCCTTGTGTCAAGTTCCTTTTAAAAATTTTCTTAACCTCTATGTCACCTAGCTTCCTCCTTTAAACACTTAAAAATAAATTTTTAGCCCTAAGTTAGGCCTAGCTCGGGTTTAATTCTAGACCTTAGAATATGCCAAATAAATCATAATATTTATTTCAAGCACACATGCAAACATGGGAACAAATAATTAATTTTTTTCAAACAACTCCTAATTTAGGGTGTTACACCCCAAAACCATGGTAATGCAAATAGAGAAAATGCAACCCAACCAAATCCAACCAACACACCTCCCATACTAACCATACACTCCTGTGGGGACCAAGTCAACCCACCCAGCCCTACACACCAAGAATGTAGCCGAGCTACTAGAATATAAGCGGCTTAAAGCTGTCGATAGGTCCACATTCATCTCGGGTGACCCGTGCAACCCTAACAATCGAAACAATGGGTCTACAGTCATCTCGGGCGACCCGTGCGACTCAAACAGATCAATCACTTCCTCCAATTACAAAATCCCCACCCAATGCAATAAGTACTGACATATTAAAATGATGTATGAAATAAATTACCATCATAAACAATTAAACAAATTTCACCCAACATCCTAAATCTACCCCTAAGGGTATAATGGTAACTTGGTAAGTAGGGGTAAAATGGTAATTTACCCCTCAGGGGTATAACGATAATTTTTCCCAATGAGGGCGATTCAGTAATTTCACCCTTTAAGGGTATTTCGATAACTTTACCCGCCGAGGGTATTTTAGTAATTTACCTACTAAGGGTATTTTAATAATTTTACCCATTAAGGGTATTTTGTAATTTAGTCCTTTAACAGCCTTTTCGGATGCATATTGTCGCCTCAAGTGACTCGGGACCCCTTTTAGGTCTCTACAGTGCAATTGGGCCCAAAGTCCATTTTAGGCCCAAACAGGCCCACACGCTCATGTGGCCCACTTAACATGTTTTTTGTCTCGATTTTATAGACTTTGCAATCACATTCGTCATTCTATAGTCTTCTATCAATCTGTTTCGACCTAATTAGGCCCGTTACAACCTTGATTTTGCGAGAATGCTCGTGACACTCTCTACGACCTACCGCCAACATTCGTGCCTCGATTTACCACTACGAACGTTCGTACTCTCGTGTGGTCACATTTGTCAATTTTTGGCTTTTCGGCCGATTCACAGAGCAACACATGCATTTATCAAGGTTGGTGTGAGATTACACACCTGTACGGATTACGGATTACGTTACTCTTCGAAGCACCTATGAACAATAATCGGCTAACAGTTAGTCTTAATCCACAATACTTCCAGAATTGAGATTGATAAAACAATCCACAACACTTACCAACAATGACGGCAACTCCTTGCTATACTAGAATGTTTGGTTACTCCCTTCGATTACGAGATTGAGACCCTAATAAAAATCACAAGTTAGCAATGTTGCTCCAATTCCACAAAGAAATGGCTATTCGGCCCTAAGAAACTCATAAAATAATACAAGAAATGTCCACCCCCTATTCGGTCATAGCTTCACTTTCCAAATACTTCCTGAAACCTGAATGTTGAATGAATAGAGAAGAAGGTAAGATCGATCCCTAATAAAATTAGACTAGGCAAAGAGAAGTGGAGTTAGGAGTTTCGATTTTGACATAGCTAAGAGAGGGGAGACGAAGATGAGAGAAAGAAACCAATATCTTGATCAAAGAGAAACTAAATTGAAAAGAAAACTCGATAACTAAGAGTAGCAACAACTAATTCAAGATGAAACCATTCGGCAATTGGAAGTAAAATAAAAGAGGCAATCTGGTAAATAGACTAAACCGAAATGAAGATCAAATAAAGAACACCAGTCGACATAGTTAGTGTAGGAAGGATTCGGCTAACACTGTTTAGACAATACCATGTAAAGAAAGTGTTTGAAAAGAAAAAAAGAAGAAAAGAATAAGAGAAGTGTTGTGTTTCCGGTAAGGAACAATGAAGCAAGGATCCAAAATGCAAAGAAAAACAAAGAAATACCCAAAGAGTTTCAATTTTACTCTCTCCTACAATGACTGAATTCTCTTCCAAAAGACCCCTAGCCGAAACACTCCCCCCCTTAGGCACACTCCAACACACTGCACAACTCTCCCACCCCTTGATCCACTCCATGATTCTATCCTAAAGTTCCTCCTCTCCATTCATTCAAACGATTTTACTCAGTCTCCATTGTCCCTTGTAGAGTTCTAACTGAACTCTACTTCTTCCACCCACTTAGCACAAAATAAAACCTTTGTTGTGGGACTTATGGGATTCGAACCTCTACTCCCCTTGCTCCACTATTGACGCCACCACCACTCAACCATGTGCTTTCTTGTGTTAGCATAATACACCCAATTAAACTTAAGCCCTACTTCCACTAGCTCTCCCCACTAAAGAGCCCAAAAACCAAAAATTTTCTAGGGCTCGAACTCGACCCCAGGCCTCCCTAGAGCCCCTAAACACCCTTAAACAACCAACAGAGCAAGCACAACATGCAATTATGCAAAATTTTATAACCCCTAACTTTTGGGATGTTACAAGGGTAACTCAAATAGAGACCAGCTCTTTACTTGGACTAAGAGAAAAGTAGAAAAGTTCAGAAGCTGAGAATCTAAATAAGGAGAAGATATTAACTAGCCATCAGAGAATAGTAAGGTCTTCAAAGTTTGAAATATTGGCAGAGAAGGAAACCAAAGTTCTAACTAAAAAAAAGTTGAATTACATTGAAAACTCATTTCGTAATTTAATTAAATAGGTGATAGGGGTGACAGATTTCGGCACCAGTTATGAAAGAAAACTTGGAAACAAAAATATCACCTTTTCCATATACCAATTAGTTCCTCAATATCTAACAGTCATATTTTATCTTTAAATATATCAATCAAGAAAAACACAAAAAAATGAATGAACAGTTTAAAAATAGAAAAGAAAAAAGGAGTGTAAAGATAAGAGTGCAAATATAGAATGAAATGAAAATTTACCAGATTAATTGCACAGATCGGGAGAATTTATTGCAAAAAGCGCAGAGAACAAGGTCAATTTACTACTTTCTCTTCTTCCTTTTTTTTTGTGTCGCTCGTCTCTCTCTTTCTTTTCTGCATTGTTGTTTTTAGTGAAGAGAAAAGGGTTAGGATTTGAAAGATGAAAAAATAAATTAACAAACAAACAAAATGATTTGGGGAAAAAACTAATGGATTTGTGGAAATTGTAGCAGAAGATGGCCGGCGATATAGTAGACGTTGGGGAAAAAACTAAGTGATTTGGGGAAAATTATTTAGGGGAATAAAGGTTGGGGGTCAACTATCAAAATGACACCGTTTGAATAAAATTTAAAAAATATTCACAGCGTTTATGGGCAAAACGCCACTATTGCTTTACCTTTAGCGGCATTTATGAGAAAAACGATGCTATAGTTTTAACCTTTACCTATTGCTTTACCTTTTGCAATGTTTATGGGAAAATCGCTGCTAACGCTGCTCCCATTGCTGCATTTTTCATACAAACGCCACTAAAAACACCGCTAGAAGATTAATTTGCTGTAGTGTAAGGTATATTTTCAACCATATTTCAACCCAGTTCGTTTCTCATACATGGATCCTTGGTTGTGGATCACTAAAATAATTTCTTCGTAGTGCCACAAGGTGAATCGGCTAGTCCTAACACCCTCAACATCAACCTAACGGTTTTCGAAATTACTTGTTAGTTTGTACTTAACAATGGTGTTTCGAAAAACTTCTAGAAACCTTTCTCGTATCCTCTAGTGAAGATAACTTAAAATTTTTAGAGACATAAGGAAGAATTGTAACACCCCAAACCCGGCCCAAACGTTATGGCCAAATTCGGTATGTTACGGATGAAAACATTTTGGAAAACCCTTGTCTAGCCGATTTTGTTCATAGTAAAAGATGTTGTCTTATTTTAAAAACAGTTGAGGTGTATAAAGAAAGCAATACTTAGTTCATTTAAAAATATATTAAGTCAAGTTGTTACCAATTTTGTCGTTGTACTCGATATAATAAAGAAAACATTTTCGTTTGAATTTAAAAAAATTTGTGTAATCATTTTAAAGTTATTAAGCAATTTAAATAATTCATCCCAAACATGTAAAATAATAAAAATAATCTTAGGAGGCCTTATTACAACTTAAATAAATAAAACCAAAATAAAATAAAAATAATTCAAAGTTCATCTAGTCCATAATTTCCTTTGCATGGCCACCTCGAGTCCATCCGGCTCCACATCCGCGATCTACGAGTCACCTGAAAAATATTAAAGGAAAAGGTGAGTCACCAAGACTCAGTGTGTAACCCTTTTCCCGGTTTAATGCAACATCATACACAATTCATAACAAATTAACATGCACTAAATTATGCACCCAACCTAGCCATCCAAACACCTTTCTCTACCCCGTGTGGTACCAAACCACTGGTGGTGCCAAACCACTGGTGACTTAAAGTCACGATACTCATCAATAATTGTGGTGCCAAACCACTGGTGGGGCCAACCCACGTGTGATACCAAATCACTGGCGTCGATCCCATAATATAATCCGTGGGGCCAACCCACTGTGGTGCTAAGCCACTGGGACGAGACGCTATGAGGTGCCAAACCTCTGGTGACCTTAGTCACGAAATGTGGTACCAAACCACTGGTGTCCGTCGACACGAATATCACTTTCCCCTCCTCTCATTCAACCCACAACAATCAATGATATGCAATATAACAGGAATCATGCCGACATATTTATTTAACGACATACCAAATACATCATGCTTCCCAAAAGCATCATAAAGTAACTCATAATATCAAGGACTTACCTGATTCCTTGCTTATACCATGATTGTATGAAATCCAAAGCTACACAAATCCGATTTAGCATACACAAAATACTTAGCACATTAATTAGTTATAAAGTGTGTATATGTACACACCTGTTACTAATGAGGGTCCCAAATCCCGAAGAATCAAGTTGGCCACACTAGATTCCCTTGCCCCTATATTCGGCCAAACACAAGGTTAGTGCCCTAGACCATTCGGCCCAACCAAATTAATTCCAAAGGGTTAAACCCAAGACCTTACCTACACATGATTCGATTTCCTACCAAATCTCGAGCCAAGCGATGGTTCACCTCCGACAATCGACCACACCTTAAGACACAAAATAGTTAGCCTCCAAGCCTTCAGCTTAACGAATACCTAAAGGAAAAGATTACTAAATCAAGTCCTTACCACCACTTACCTTCCTCTTAAACCGATTGGGGAAGAAGAGAGCACCCTTTGCTTTGATATTCGGCCAAAACTACAGCAAATAGGGAGGAGGGAATTCGGCTAAGAAAACAAAAGAGATGCTAGAATTTTGAGTAATTTTTGGGTAATGGTATAAGGGAAATTCGGCAGCAAGGTGGTAGGGGTTTGGCTAATGGAGGAAGAAAAAGGAGAAGGAAAAGAAGTAGGGGATCAAGGAGGATTTCATCTTGTAAAAGAAGAAGAAAAGAAGCTGGAATTTTTAGCAATTGCCTAGGGGAAATTCAGCAGAGAGAAAGAAGAAAAGTTGCTGTGATTTTTGGGCACTTCTTGCTGTACAAAATCAATTTTGAACAGCCCCCCAAGGAGTCCCAATGCTGGCCAATTCCTCCCTTTTAGGTGATAAATTCTAGCTTTTATTTAAATTAAATTTTATCTATTATTATCCCTTAATCACCTCAAACAAAATTGAATAAAAATAAGCCACTAACACCTCTACCTCCAGTCGAATTTAGAGCAAAAATTTAGCTCAACCTTATCACTTTTAAGAGTCCAACTTGCAGCTAATTTCCACCCATGCACGCTTGAGAGAAAAGAAAAAAAAATAAAAACTAAAGCTACTTTGCTATCTTTGGCTCGAACCAGTGACCTCAAGCAGCCCCCCTTTTCACGCCTTAAGCCACTCTTCCCTTTGGACTTTCATGACATAAAGCCCTCACCTTTTAATTATAAGCCTTCTTCTTGGCCTTCTCCCTTAACGCCAAAACTCAAAAAGAAAACTCCTTGCTTCCTTCATGTCTCGAACCCGAGACCTCACTGCAGCCCTCACTCTCCAACGCCCTTTGCCACTTCTCCCCATTAAACTTTCATGCCATGAACCTTCTCCAATTAATTTTAAGGCCTTCCTACTTAAGCCCATCACCGCATAAAAAAAACACATAAAACACCCTCCACCACTCGAACACGTGACTGCGCTTCACCTCCAACACTCAAGTGGCGATGGAACCACTTAGCCAAGGATTTCTTTGTGTCACGTTTAGCCCAAAGTTTTATTTAACCCCTATCCCTAGCTTCCTTCCTTTTAAACCCTTAAGAAGAAATTTTAATTCCACATCGACCTAATTAGGGGTTATGTCAAGGCCCTAAATATGCTTAGAAATCAAAATATTTATTTCTACAAGCACATAAGGGAAATTAATTAAATTTTTAACAACCCCCTAATTTAGGGTGTTACAAGAACATAAAGAGAAAAAAAAATGTGAAACATGTTGGCTATAGGCACCCTTTTTATAACACAAACAACAAAAAATAAACTTAGTGGGAAAGTCAAACATCCCACTATCACCCTTGAAATCTGAGACTAAACTTACCTAACAAAATTTGAAGTCTAATATTTTACCAAACGCAACTGCTACCACTAATCAGAGTGGTAAAACATTACTTGTACACTTAAGTAACCAACTAAACAGGTTATTCGGCTACCTAAACATATCATCGTGTCATCTACAATACTCTATTTCAATTCTAACTAGGGCTTAACTAAACTCTAACGGTGCTCACTGAGCTATTGTTTCCACATAAAATAATTATCTCTATCCGCAAACTAACAAGTTCACCTAGAACATCTGGGGTAGGTGGATCATTTCATAGAAGAGTCTGCCAAACCTTAAAGTTTTCCAAATGGAAAATTCAAGCAAGACATCCCCCAAAACGACGTACTGATAAACTCATGCAACATTGCAACCCCACACTTTAACTGATAATTCGCCCCTTTTCTACTTTGGCTTACTCAATTATACGTCAACAACATATCGGTAAGATCTATGCTGGGCGGGCTGTTAAAGTTCCTTGAAGTGTTAAGTTACAATTATCATGATAAACATGTTGTGATTGTAATGTAAACATTTTTAAGCATGGATAAGTGAAAGAGCATTTGAACATGATTAAATGTTGAGTGATTAGATACTTGAATTGTATACCATGATGTTGGTTGATGATTATAATATTGAACAAGGTTGAATGAATGACATTGGGAATGGATTAAAGTTCATTGAATTAGGTACCAAATGTGGATTTGCCAAAAACAGGGGTAACGTCATGACGATGGATCCTTGATGTTGTAACTTCGTTCGATAGTGAGTGACATCGTGACTTGGGTATACATGTTGTCACGACATAACTCTATTTGATGTTGCCCTGACAATGAGGCTTTGAGGTTGTGATGTCAACCTGAGACTTTTGAAACTTTACATTTTGGTCCTAATTCATACTCGAGTTAGTAAAAGAGCTTTCATAAACTTGTTTGTGACCCAAAAAAGATTGTGTGACATGTTGTGAATGTGTTTAATGTTTATATATATATTTAAATGATTAAGAAGTGTATGATTACACGTAATTGCTCTGACAAGGATTATAGCATCCGGTGACTTAGACCCGACTACCGAATCGAGTAAGGAGTGTTACAATAAAAAAAATTTAAAGAAAATGTGAGAGAGTAAGAGAAATATGAGAGAAAAGTGAAGGATATAACAATAAAATAAAAGGATTGAGGAATGTTGGGTTTTAGTGGGAGGAGAAAAAATTATTTTCATAAAAATTAATTTTTTATAAAATAATCATTTTCAAAATTTTTGGGTGATTATTTTTTAATTTTTTGTGAGGTCAATTCACCAATTTTATAAATTTAAATTTTTTATATGTATTTGTGTTTTTACTCTTTCTTTGTTTGACCCGATTGTAGCTCCACCACGGGGGTATATCAAGTATTGTTTTCATTGCAACAACAAAAAAGACAAGTATTTCAGTGTGATTTTGCACATGTTATCTTTTGATTTACAAGTAATTTACATATTGTATAAAAAACCTTAAAACTAGGTGTAAAGCAATTCTTAATTCCTATCTCCTTACCAACTCCATTGTTCAGTGCCTTGATATATGAATTAGCAAATAAATTAATTTTATTTGTGAATTTATAACTATTTACATTATTTATTTTGAACAAAGTTTGAGGAATTCATATTTTCACTAAAATTTTACCCATCTTAATATGTAATAATTAAGGTTACCATGTCAGATTCCTTTTGGAGGTTACCATAAAACTTATTTGCAAGTCTCATCAACAAAGAAAAAATAAAATATTTATAAAATTGCATTAATAAAAAAGTACAAATATATAATATTACTTAAACAAATATAGAAAGACATGTCATATAACCGTACAGTTAAACAAATTTAAACATATAAATGGATTTTTTAAAACACTGGAGACTAATAATACAAATTTTATATTGCAATAAATAAATACACGGAAAAATATTAGTTCAAACATTGAAATGTGTATACCATAAGATTATGAATAATTCTAAATATTATATAAAAAAATACACAAAAGCTTATTTTCTATGTCAACAGTTTTTGGCAAAGGTAGTTCCCTGGAAATCTAGTAAGCTAAATCGTAAAAGATTTAATATTTCATCCTTTTCCATGCGAGTAAACCCAAAGCACTTAACCCATGTATCCACCGTGGTAGGCAGTGCAGGCAAAATCAGCTTCTCCACCCCTAATTTCACAAGATTCTTTTCAAATTGATCTACCAAAAGTTGACACATTCCGCGGCGGCGGTGTCTGAAACTGGTGGCGACAAGGGCATTTCAGCCACCCTGTTACCGTACACCCTCAGAGTGGCCACTGAAACCACATCCTCCTTTTCCTCCACAATCACAGTATAGAATCATTTGAAATTCAATCGTTTCAGCTTTGAGACTCGGCTGAAAACATCTTCGACCACATCTCTCCCTGTCTCATCATTTTTGGTTGGTTCGAAACACTCATGCATCACTTTTAGTGCAAACCTTAACTTACTGTGATTTTCTGCACCATGATGATCAGATTTCAATAATGTCCATGTCAGATTGTTTCCCTCTAGTATTGGCTTCCCTGTCATAAAAGACCTTTTCACACTTTTGGCTACATAATAATACCATGATTTCGTAACTCTTCAAGCTCAAGCAATCAATATGGAACTTAAGCTCACATTGATGACAAGTACGAAAACTTTTCTCCCTTAAATACCCAATGTCATAGATTTCACAGCAGCAGGATGGGCAAAACCAGTTGCCATCGGGAACTTCGTTTAAGCCAAGGCAATTCATGTGGAAAGCTGAAGGGCAATACTCACAGCAAATTAACTCTCCCCCATAGCAACAAACGGAGTACGCTTCATTATTCTCATGTTCAATTGAATTGAACTTCGCAGTTTTAGAATTAGGGTTGTCTACATTAGAAGGACTCGTTGAATGACGAACTTGTCGTTGACAATCGAAAAGTGACCTACCAGTACCGTCGTCCAAGATTATGTTAGCGGCTGGCCTCCGATTTGTACTCCCAGCATGAACTTCAAAGGTGGTGAGAGCGAAGACCTTGAAACAACAAAGACATTGAATCCCATCACGAGTTATTCGACCTTTTATCAATGGAGTCCCGATTTTACTGCGGTAATACACCTTTTCCAGTATCGAAACAGCCTTGTTATCTATCAGCCAAGAGAGATGAGTTCGAGGCTTACGATCAGAAGTTCAATTTTCTTGTTTCTTCACATTTTTGCTTCTTTTCGGTGATAGCGGTTGAGTCTTCGGATCCAAACACTTTCGTTTTTGAGGTTGCTTGGGTCCCAAGTTTCCCATTGTTCCATCGTCGATGAAGCTTTTGCAAGCCCTTTTCATTGAATGATAAAGTTTTACGTTGGGGGATTGATACCGCACTTCTTGTTTTCCATTTTCGTGGGCATACTTGAAAACCCGATCCTTAGCCCAAAGATGGCTTTTGGCTTTGGAGTTCTTCGGTCGATCCGAACATCCTTTTTTGCGAACAGCTCCTTTACATACTTCACCTTCACCTACAGACATGGCCGCTTTATCGTTCAACCGACATGAAGAAGAAGAAAACCCCAAGAGAACTGAAAAAACCAAAAAAAAAAAAAAAAAACCTAAATGGAAAATGAAGAAAGATTTGTTAACGACGATTGTATTGTAGTAGTGTTACACTCCTTTCCGAAGTGGGGAAGGATTAGGATACAATGAAATTGAAATTAGAGTTATGCCGTTTTAAGGTTTCTAATTTGTTTTAAACAATCATTACTATAAAATTGATATTTATCAACTAAATTTTTTAAATAATAGAAAAATATTTTTATTTATATATTACAACCTTGTTATATTCTCTATAATATATATTTCTTTAAAAAATTGATCATATGTATTTTATTTTATAAATGAAAATTAAACAAAACATTGTGTGTAGTATATTTTAGTAGGCAACTAAATCTATGGAGTAACATTAAAAATTAAGGTACATCTAAATCTAGATTATTTTAAAAAAATAATAATATATTTTACGTACAATTCTATAAACATATACTTAAATTTTATTCTCAAGAATTTTAAAGGAACCCTACCTTCCCTTTCTTTTGTTTTTGATGAGAGAGGGAGAATAAGAATCTGGAAAAATAAAATTGTCTGACAATACTCTCGAGTTTAAACATTAGAAGATAGTTATCTCTTCTCTCTCCCTCTCTTAGTTTCTTACAAAGAAGTGGATTGTGCGACCAACATACATTGTTCTTGAGAGCTAGTTGCTATATAATTGTTAGGTATATATAACAACTCGTAAAAATGAGTAAAATTAGTATGCCTTACCTTCAAATGCATTTCGTTGCATTTTAAGTTTTCTATGATCTCTTTTGTTATCAATGATATAATGAACTTTTGTGTTCACAATTATGTTCATAACTTTAAACATAATTGACTAACTTGTAAATACAATTGAATGAGAAAATATAATAATCTTTCATTTTCTTTGGATCCCTCTATTCAATTTAGCTACTCTTTAAATATTTCCCGACATATCGAATCATACATGATCATTGGTAGTAGACTAATGTAGCTAAAATTAAACTAAAACATCAAAAAAAGTCAAAAGTTATAAGGGTACTTAATAAAGAACTCTAGTTGATCTCATGGATCTCACACAACTTAGAAATAGAGATTCAAACTTCTATTACCCATGTTGGTCATATAATGCACATGGGGTTCCTTCAAAAATGATTATGGGGTATGAAACACATGCTACAATATTACTCTTCCTTTTTCCCTCAAAATGCATGTTCTTTATAAAAAATTCCTATCAAGTATTGGCGATAGTTTAGATACACTTGGTATCTAACTTGAGTCCTCAACGCTATTTTATTGATGAACTTATCTATAGGACTTCGACCTAGCATTACAAAAAAAAAAAAAAAAAGTGACATGTTGGAGTTATAATTCACTTTTGATCATAATTTTATCATTTACTGACCTTATCTTCATCTTTTATGAAGGCAACTCTGTTTTAAGTTTGAGCTCTTATTAAAACTTCCGAATTTGAAGCTTGAAACTAATCTCATGTCCACCTGGCACCAAGCCATAGAGGTGATTGTGTATGTGAAAAGGTCGAACATCTGCCCAACATACTTTTAATCTTATATATGTATTTAACATGCATAAGCACATGTGTATGCATTCATGAGATAAAGTATTAAACTTAGTAGGCATTATACTTGGAAAACTATTCATGATACTCAATGCAACTAGTACATCAAATTTTACTCAATCTTGAGATCTAGCATTCTCACTAAATACATCTCTAGCAATTGTTTTCGTAAATGGGTCTACAATAAATTTTTGTGTATATATATATATCTATATTATATGTTGAATTCTTTATGTGCAACCATGTCTTGTACGAAATTGTACTTCATATCTATGTGTTTAGTTCTTAAATAGTATTTGAGATCTTTAGTGAATCAAATGCAGCCTGACTATCATCATTTACTACCACTCTTGATGCATTTTTACTAAATCCCAAATGAGTCAAGAGTCATTTAAGCAAAACAACCTCTTCCACTATAGATAAAATTGCCACAAGTTCTGCTTCCATTATGGATAATTCAATACAAGTTTGTTTCTTGCTACCCTAAGAGATTGCACCATTGTTTAATAAGAAAACATTTCTAGATGTTGACTTTCTTTCATCCAAATCTCCTTACCAATTAGTGGTTTTTATATTTTATTAGGCTGAAGTCACATTCTTCATAACACAAAGAATAATTTGTAATGCCTTCCATATACCTTAGTATCCTTTTTGCTACCTTCCAATAGGGTTGTTCTGGATTATTGATATATGCTTACTAATCCAACAACATAATAAATATTAGACCTTATACACATTATTGCATATAAAAAGCTTTTAACTATATTAGAGTAAGGGAATTTCTCCATTTAAGACATTTTCTCAAGCTTTCGCCTTTTAAGATAAGAGTATCAATTGGATTGTAGTATTGCATTTTAAATCACTCGAGGATATTCTTAATGGATGACTACTTTGGAAGAGCTACTAGCCTCTTAAAAAATATCTCAAGTAATCTTTACTCCAAGAATGTAAGTCGCTTCTCATATGTCTTTTATTTTAAAAATGAAGGACAACCAACCTTTTACCATTGCTATGTACTCCTTATCGTTTCCAGCCAATAGTATGTCATCCATATAAAGTGACAGGATTTGAAACTTACCATTTTCTCTTTTGACACACATATAGTGGTTTTCTTCAGCCAAAGATAAATGATACGAAATGATAGTTTGATGGTATCTTATATACCACTATTTAGAGGATTGCTTAAGAACATAAATGGATCTTAGTAACTTGCACACTTTGTGCTATTCACTTCTGCCATTAAAACTTATAGGTTTGTTGATAACTCTTGAAAAGAGTTATATTTCATACCTTTAAATCTAGCTAATTGCCTATGCTTAGGTACATTTAGTTGAATTTTAGGACATTTCATTAGTATTTTTCTTGTTTTAACATATCTATTAGGAGCTTGAACTGTATTTAAATGTTAGTTATTTTTAATTGCTTGTGGAAGGGTTGTTCAGGAACAATAAGTAATGGAGTGAAGGTTCGTTGAGGCAAATGGTTGGACAGTTTGTTAACAAAAATGCCTTGGCAATGCCAAGAAGTATCTAGTCAGCGCTCAAAGCATATTGGTTTTAGGCCCAATTGAGCTTGTGCCAGATATATCTACTAGACAAATAGAAAAGAAAATCATGAACTGTTTAATTTACCCTAGGGAAAACCATTATAAAATTCAAAAGAGGAAACCCTAAAGGTAGCGAGGGGAAAATAGAGGGTAACGACTGAATAGAGATGGAAAGCGGAAGATGAAGGCAATCCCTCTCAGCCACCACAAGACACTGCATCGCTGGAGTGTGGGTTGAATAAGCGAAAGTTATCTTCTCGAAGTTCTTTTGTTGTTTCTTGATTACTCTTCATGAATTAATTTTATGAAAATAACGTTGAATGTTATTTTGGATTTGAATTTTAATTGCCACCCCATGAGCTAAACATTATAGGGTTGTGATTCCTTGATGAAACTCTTATTTTCTTTAATGACCAAAGCATAGATCTGCTTTAATATAATGTTTCATTCAATGGTTTTTTATAAAATTACATGTTTACAAACTCTAGACATAGATGGATGTACAACATGTTCATAAAATTAATCTGATTCTGACAAGGTTAGGTTAATGAGTTTGAAATTGAATGATATGAGCAAATGTTTGATCGAATACATGTAGCAGCCTCTAGACATAGAGTAGCATTCATACGGAAAGAAAACAAAACAGTATAGGTGTAACATCCTAAAATAGGGGTTATTTGTGATTAAATTGTTTTGCTTGTGATTGAATTGCTGTGGTGTTAAACCGTGGAGTAATAGGACTTAATCATGGATCTTGAGTAGGCTCAGAATGGTAGAAAAATTCATTTGTAAGCTTTAAAGATAGGGAGCCTTAGTAGGTAGGGGTTACAAGTTTAAATAAGGGAATATTTGACACTATTAAGGCCTTGGAAAAGTGGCAAGGAGATGCCACTTAAAATGTTGGAATTAGCGCCACAAGGGAGCAAGGGAGCCTATGTTCGAGTCGCATAATTCTCCTTTTGCTCTTTATTTTGGACTGACAGAGAGAGAGAAGTGCTCAATTTAAACTTCAGGATAATAAGGATATTATTAGGATTTAATTAGATTTTATGTGAATAATCTTTAATAGTTAGCGAGAGAAAATATAGGCTTTTGACTAATTCAAATTTGTTTGAATTAGTGGCCAAGAGTGATTCAAGGAAGTGGCCAAATTTTGAACTCCTTGTTCAAGGGAGTGGACGACAAGGAGACTAGGTGAAGGGGTGCGAATTTTCTTAAGGCACCTATTCATCTTTATTTTTTCTTTTTCCCTTTGCAATAGCGAATGTCCCTACTCTCTCATCTTCCATCTCTTTTTCCTCTAATTCTTCTTTTCTAGAGATACCGAAATCACCATTGTTATTTCTTCTTTTCTTCTTTGTGCCTAAAACCAAAACTCTCTCTACTCTTCTTTGCCAAAAGCCCATCTTCTTCATCATTATTTCTTTCTCTCTAGCCGAATCTACTCCCTACCTTTGTGTCAAAATTTCCTTTCTTCTATTTAGATCCATTTGGCTGAATATCAGGAAGGCATAGGTGCTTTTGGGATTTCTTTGTCCAATCGATTGTGAAGGTAAGTAATAGCCGAAACTCTCCTTTCTTCTTTCTCTCTGTCGACTTGGATGAATGGGAAAAGCCGAAATATATTGGTGGCTAATCAGTGTTGAAATCAAATTTATCTAGGTACTCCGGGATTTTTGAAGTATTCATTCAAGCCTCCATTCGTTAGCAATCAGTCTTGGTAAGTGGTGTTAAGGATCTATTTTAGTAAACCATTTAGTTGGTATTTGAAAGCCGAATGCTATTGTTGCGGCTACTAATGATTGCCGATTGTAGGAAAGTGAAGCAGATTTGCGTATCGTGAGGTGGTTAGTGTTCAAGAGGCGTTTAGGTGAGGTTTTGGTTTCTTGCGATTAACCCTTTGGATTTATTGGGTTTGGCCGAATGGTCTATGGCACTAATCTCATGTTTGGCGAATATAAGAGCAAGGATATCTTGTGTGACCGATTGTCTCTTTGGGATTTAGGGCTATCGTGGGTAATGTGTGTGTACATACACACTTTATAACTAACAAGCTGCTAAATACATTAGGTATGCTAAAGCTGGATTGATGTAGATTTGGACCTAATACCATAAAGGTATATGCAAGGATTGAGTAAGTCCTTGTCGATTTGAGATAACTATATGATGCATGATTGATGCAAGGCATATTTGGTATATGTGGCATATAAAGTTATCGTTATTGATAAATCCGATGTATGTTGCTAAATAAACATGTTGGCATGATTTACATTAAATGCATATCATTGATTGATGTGGGTTAGATGAGTGGAGGGGAAGTGATATCCGTGTCTATGGACACGGTGGTTTGGTACCATATTTCGTGACTAAGGTCACGGAGGTTTGGCACCTCATAGCGTCTTGTCCGGTGGCTTAGCACCACGATGGGTTGGCCCCATAGTTGATATTATGGGATCGTCGCCAGTGATTTGGTATCACACGTGGGTTGGCCCCACAACTTGTTATATGTGACTTTTGTTCACCAGTGGTTTGGCACCACTAGTGGTTTGGCACCACAATATTGATGGATATCGTGACTTTGAGACACGGTGGTTTGGCACCACCGGTGGTTTGGTACCACAGGGGTAGAGAAAGGTGTTTTGGATGGCTAGGTTGGGTGCATGTTAAACTTAGTGCATGTTAACTTAGTTATAATTTGTGTATAATGTTGCATTAAACCGGGAAGGGTTACACATTGAGTCTTGGTGACTCACCTTCTCCTTTAACTTTTTCAAGTGACTCGTAGATCGTGGATGAGGAGCCGGATGGACTCGAGGTGGCCATGCAGTGAAAATGTGGATTGAATGAATTTTGAGCTATTTTTATTTTATTGTCGGTTTTATTTGTTCAAGTTGTAATAAGGCCTCCTAAGATTTTACTTTGATTATTTTACATGTTTTGGATAATTTGTTTAAACTACTTAGTGACATTAAAATGGGTACACGTTTTCTTAAATTCAAGCGTAAATGTTTTATTGTGCCATTGGGTACATTTGATATCAGTAACAACCGGCTTAATAGATCTTTAATAAAACTCAGTGTGGTTTTCTTCATACACCTCAATGGTTTTAAAACAAGACAGTATCTTTTACTTTAAATTAAATCGGATAAAGGGATTTTCAAAATGTTTTCTCTATAACATACCAAGTTCGGTCATAATGTTTGGGTCGGGTTTGGGGTGTTACAAAATTGGTATCAGAGCCCAGTTCAAAGCTTCTATTTGTAGGGGCCCAAGGCCCAAAATGTTTTGTGAGGCCTTTGTGAAATATTTTGGTTGTGGAACGACATGGCCTTGAGTCTCAGCACCAATCCGCCTGTAAGTACTTCTAACTATTGTATGAATTATTATCTATAGAAGGGTAGGTATGGAAGCGTAGATAATATGATAGGTGTTTGAACCATAGGACTAGTTTACCCCAACAAAATACATAAGACTTTAAATGCCTAATTAAACAAACCTATGATTAAGTCGCCGATTTAAGGTGTGGTAACCCCTGTGCGCATGTCTAGGATTGGATCCGAAAGAGCTTGGTACTTAAATAGTCCTCGTGATTCACCTCCTCTTTGCAGGAATCCTACCTAGTGCGTAGCTTCGGTTCACCCTAACCAAGAGGACTCGGTCATAGGCTAAACACAATAAATAAAACCCAAGGATTAGCCATGTTTTATGAAAACTCTAAGTTTTAAAAATCATTACAATACTCCTTTAAATAGTAACAAAAATTTATTTTTGGAAAATTTTCAAAATATTTTCAATTTACCAAAATTACCAAAATACCCCTAGTGGCAAAATTACAAAAATGCCCTTGGTTTCTAAAATTACCGTACTACCCCGATTTCAATAAAATTCTCTTAGTTTGTAAAAGTATCCAAAATTCGTATTTCAAAATAATACCACGACTTTGGAAATTTACAAAATTACCCGATTGACAAAATTACTAAAATACCCCTGGATTCTAAAATTTTAGTACCTTTAATTTGACAAATTTTTAGAAATACCCTCCGGTTTTGGAAATTTCAAATTTCAAAGCGTCCTAATTTATTAAAGTTTTAAAATTTCTCGGTTATTACAAAAATACCCTCAGAGGAAAATGGCGAAAATACTCACAGGATGAAGCGGTAAATGCCCGAAAGAGTGAGTGTGTATGAAAGGTATTAGGGAATGGATGTGCTTTCCTGTATGAACTAGGATAGAGGACTTAAAACTTTGATTGATCGAAAGAATCTCGTTAAACTCTCTTCATAAAATTTCTTCGTGGATAACCAAGTGAAACAAGTACTAATCCATAAAATTTCTTAATCGATTAAAGCGCAATAGTTAGAATGAGCTCTAGAGGGCGTGGCCATCGTGGGCGTGGTAGAGGCGGGATGATGAGTGTCGAACCCGTTAGGTCGGGTTAGGGATCTGAGAATGAGGTACCACCGCCACCACCACCCTCAACTTTTGGAGCTGAGGAGCAGGATCAGATGGGAGGTGAGGCGATGTCAAGCTGTGTTGCGAGTCCTTGAGATGGTGGCTGGGGCAAGTGGAGGTATGGGAGCTCGAAAATCTGTACCCGAGCAACTCCGATCCAATGGGGCTGAGGTATTTCGGGGTGTATCGGGAGTGGCACCCAGTGCTGCGAAATATTGGTTAGAATCGACTGAGAGGATCATGAATGATCTCGATCGACAAGTGAGGAGAAATTTGAAAGGGCGGTGTCGCTTCTAAAGGATAAGTCATATCGATGGTGGCTCACGGTTCGGGATGGTGCCACGGCAGATGACCTTACTTGGGAGTATTTCAAAGCTACTTATCGGAAGAAGTATGTGGGCACCACTACATTGATCTGCAGAGGAAAGCCTTTCTAGGGTTGGTACAAGGAAATAAGTGCATGTCGGAGTATGAAGCGTAATTGAGGGTGAGGCGCTATGCTTGGGGAATTGTGTCAACAGAGCATGATCGTTGTGTCCACTTTGAAGATAGACTTAGGGATGATTTAAGGTTCTTGATTGCTCTACAATGAGAGCGTGAGTTTTCATCTTAGTGGAAAAGGCTAAAGTAGCAGAAGGGGTCAAGGAGTCCGTGAGACGAACTACGATAGGAACAAGCGTAAAAGAGGATTTGGGTCGTCTGGATCGGGTAATAATGCGAGAAGAGGGCTAGGCAGAGTGGGCCGAATCAGGCAAGAAGGCCCATGGCTACTAATCGAGACCATTTCGGTGCAATCGCTGTGGGAAATCACATTGGGGAGGATGTTGGACTGGTGAAAGAGGATGCTTTGAATGTGGATCGTTGGATCACCGTGTAAGGGATTGTGCTCGAAAGTTAGCTAAGAACCAGCCAGAGGGTTAGAACCGTGCTCAGGCTAGAAATGTAGGACCACCACAGAGGGGTCGTGGTAATGGTAGAGGAGGCAATGGTTCTAGTCGAGGTCATAGAATTTCGGGCAGAGGTGCAAGCAACACAGAGGCAAGACAACCTGGCTTAGTCTATGCAGCAAGGCGTCGAGAGAAGGGTGACGCACCGGACGTCATAACCGGTACGTTCCTAATTTTTAGTCTTCCATATGTTGCATTAAGTGATATGGGTTCGACGCATTCATACGTTGCTAGTAGCGTGGTAGAGACTATGAATCTAGACTTTGAGACTACTTCTAGGGAGATGACAGTAATTAGCCCTCTAGGTCACTCTGTAATTGTAAACAAGTTATATAGAGATGTACCCTAGAACTCCAAGGGGTAGTGTTGTTGGTCGATCTAATGGAGCGCCATTTGGGGAGTTCGACTTGATTCTTGGAATGGGTGGTTGGTTAAGTATCGTGCAAAAGTGGATTCTGCCGCTAATCGCATGGTTCTAAAGATGGCTGAGGGTGATGAAGTGGTCATGATAGGTAATAGAAGAGATTACCTATCCAACGTGGTGTATGCATTGAAAGTGGAGAAGATGGTCAGGAAAGGGTGTGAGGAGTTTTTGGTTCGAATATGTGCCTTGGAGGCTAAGGAGTTAGCAGTTGAGAAGGTCTGAACGGTAGGGGAATTCGTTGATGTGTTTTCAGAAGAACTTTTGGGTCTGCCTCCAGATCGAGAAGTTGAATTCGGTATAGACTTGTTACCCGGAACGGTGCCTGTGTCTATATCACCATACCGAATGGCATCGAAGGAATTGGTAGAGCTGAAGGCTCAAATTTAGGAGCTCTTGGATCGAGGGTTTATTCGACCAAGTATATCTCCGTGGGGAGCACCTGTGCTGTTTATCAAGAAGAAAGACGGGTCAATGCGGATGTGTATCGACTACCGTCAGCTAAACAAGTTAACGATCAAAAACAAGTATCCGTTGCCCCAAATTTATGACTTATTTGACCAACTAAAGGGTGCATCAGTTTTCTCGAAGATAGACCTTAGGTCGGGTTATCATCAACTTAAGGTGAAGGAGGGTGATGTTCACAAGGCGGCGATTACATACTCGGTATGGGCATTATGAGTTTCTAGTGATGCCATTTGGGTTGACCAACCTGCGGCGTTCATGGACTTAATGAATAGGGTATTTCAGCAGTACTTGGATCAATTTGTCGTGGTGCTTATAGACGACATATTGGTTTATTCAAAGACGGAGGAGGAGCATGACATGCATTTGCGTATAGTTCTACAAGTATTGAGGGAGAAGCAGTTATATGCCAAATTCAATAAATGTGAATTTTGGCTTAGGGAGGTGGCTTCCTTAGGTCACGTAGTGTCAGCGGAAGGGATTAGAGTGGACCCTCGCAAGGTTGAAGTGGTGTTAGATTGGAAACCGCCTAAGTCAGTGGCAGAAATTTGAAGTTTTACGGTGCAGCGAGGTACTATCGAAGATTTGTGGAAGGGTTCTCTTTAATCGCAGCAGCACTAACTAAGTTATTAAGAAAAGGAGTTCCATTTGTATGGTCGGAGAAATAATAGGAAAGTTTTGATAAGCTAAGGAAGATTACGACGAAGCTCAATTACGATCTGAGAATAAGGCGGAAGTTGTTCTGATTCTTGTGATGCATCCCATCTGGGTTGGGATGTGTATTGATCTGAGAAAGGAAGGTAGTGGCCTATGCATCCCATCAGCTAAGACCGCATGAGGTTAACTACCCAATTCACGACTTGGAATTAGTGGCAGTAGTCTTCGCTTTGAAAATATGGAGGCATTACTTGTATGGGGAAAAGTTGATAGTCTACACGGATCACAAAAGTTTGAGGTATCTCTTGACTCAGAAGGATTTAAACTGGAGACAACGTCGATGGATTGAACTGTTGAAGGATTACGACTATTCAATTGAGTACCATCCATGCAAGGCTAACGTGGTGGCTGATGCGTTGAGCCGGAAGGTCATAACGGACTTAAGGGCGATGTTTGCTCACCTCAGTCTATACGACGATGGAAGTCTTTTGGCAGAACTACAAGTTAAGCCGACTTGGATCGAGGAGATTAAGGAAAAACAGTTAATAGATGAAAGTTTGAATGCGTGGAGATTGCAAGTTCAAGATGATGGTTTGGAAGGGTATAGTTTGTCTGGTGATGGAGTATTATGTTTTCAAGGGCGAGCTTGTATGCCGAAGGATGTTGAATTGAGGCAAAGAATTCTTCAAGATGCACATAGCAGCCCATCGCTATGCATCCTGGAGGTAGCAAGTTGTATGGAGATTTGCGAAAATAGTTACGGTGGCGGTGAAGCGAAATGGCGAATTTGTGGGAAGGTGTCGGCGTGTAGCGAGTTAAGGTGAACACCGATTACCATTGGGGTTACTTCAACCGGTGAAGATCCTCGGTGGAAATGGGAGAGGATCACTATGGATTTTGTCGTTGGGCTACCCTCACGCTTGACAAGAAGGACGCAGATTTGGGTGATTGTGGACCGTCGACTAAATCACTCACTTCATATCGGTAAGGGTGGATTACTCACTTGAAGCTAGCTAAAATTGTATGTGTCAAAAATAGTGAGGTTGCATGGTGTGCGATGTCGATCATCTCGAGATAGGAATCCCGATTACGTCAAGGTTACGGAAAGTGTTGCATCGGGCTTTGGGTACACGATTGGATTTCAATATAGCATTCCATCCACAAATCGATGAGGCGATCGAAAAGGTCATCTGATTTTAGAGGACATCTTTGAGAGGTTGTGTTCTAGATTTCGATGGTAGTTGGGAAGAGTATCTCTGTTGGCGTAATTCACTTATAACAATAGTTATCAGCGAGTATCCAGATGGCACCATATGAAGTAATTGTATGGATGAAAATCTTTGTACTCTTACATGTTGGACGGAATTAGGTGAGCGATAAGTTTTGGGTCGAGTTGGTGACTAAGCGAAGATAATGTTAAGGTGATTGGGCTCGTCTCAAGGAAGCGTCAGATAGGTAGAAATCTTATGTTGATCTTAAGCGTAAGGAAATGGAATATGCAGTAGGAGATAAAGTTTTTCTGAAAGTGTCGCCATGGAAGAAGGTATTAAGGTTTAGGCGAAAAGGAAAGCTAAGCCCTAGGTTCATCGGGCCATATCTGATGTTAAAGCGAGTGGGTCCGGTAGCTTACCGAATTTGTCGGCAGAGTTGAGTCAGATTGATGACATCTTCCATGTATCAATGCTTAGGTGATATCGGTCGGATCCATCACACGTTGTGCCAGTGGTAGAGATTGAGGTAAACTCAAACTTATCTTTCGAGGAAGAACCAGTTCAAATCTTAGATCGGGATGTCAAAGTTCTACGTAGGAAGTCAATACCTTTGGTGAATGTGCTATGGCGAAACCATGGTGCGGAGGAAGCTACGTGGGAACCCGAGGATGTGATCATGACAAGAACACCCCACCTCTTCTGATCAGGTAATTTCGAGGCCGAAATTATTTTAAGGGGGTAGAACTGTAACATCCTAAAATAGGGGTTATTTGTGATTAAATTGTTTTGCTTGTGATTGAATTGCTGTGGTATTATTCGTGGAGTAATAGGACTTAGTCATGGATCTTGAGTAGGCTCGGAATGGTAGAAAAATTCATTTGTAAGCTTTAAAGATAGGGAGCCTTAGTAGGTAGGGGTTACAAGTTTAAATGAGGGAATATTTGACACTAATAGGCCTTGGAAAAGTGGCAAGGAGATGCCACTTAAAATCTGGAATTGCGCCATAAGGGGAGCAAGGGAGCCTATGTTCGAGTCACGAATTCTCCTTTTGCTCTTTATTTTGACTGAAGAGAGAGAGAGAAGTCTTGAATTTAAACTTCGGGATAATAAGGATATTATTAGGATTTAATTAGATTTTATGTGAATAATCTTTAATAGTTGGCGAGAGAAAATATAGGCTTTTGACTAATTCAAATTTGTTTGAATTAGTGGCCAAGAGTGATTCAAGGAAGTGGCCGAATTTTGAACTCCATGTTCAAGGGGAGTGGACGGCAAGGAGACTAGGTGAAGGGGGGGTGCCGAATTTTCTTAAGGCACCTATTCATCTTTTATTTTTTTTTTCCCCTTGCAATAGCCTAATGTCCCTACTCTCTCATCTTCCATCTCTTTTTCCTCTAATTCTTCTTTTCTAGAGATACCGAAATCACCATTGTTATTTCTTCTTTTCTTCTTTGTTCTAAATCGAAACTCTCTCTCTTTTTTTGAAAGCCCATCTTCTTCATCATTATTTCTTTCTCTCTAGCCGGATCTACTCCCTACCTTTGTGCGAAATTTCCTTTCTTCTATTTAGATCCATTTGGCTAAATATCTGGAAGGCATAGGTGCTTTTAGATTTCTTTGTCCAATCGATTGTGAAGGTAAGTAATAGCGAAACTCTCCTTTCTTCTTTCTCTCTGTCGACTTGGATGAATGGGAAAAGCCAAAATATATTGGTATTGGTGAAACTGATTTTATCTAATCGGATTTTGAAGTATTCAGTCAAGCTTCCATTTTTATCTTGGTAAGTGGTGGTAAGGATCTATTTTAGTAAACCATTTAGTTGGTATTTAACGAATGGTCTATGGCACTAATCTCATGTTTGGCGAATATAGAGCAAGGATATCTTGTGTGACCGATTGTCTCTTTGGGATTTAGGTATGTACATATACACTTTATAACTAAAACTAGATTGATGTAGATTTGGACCTAATACCATAAAGGTATAAGCAAGGATTCGAGTAAGTCCTTGTCGATTTGAGATAACTATATGATGCATGATTGATTCAAGGCATATTTGGTATATGTGGCATATAAAGTTATGGTTATTGATAAATCCGGTGTATATTGCTAAATAAACATGTTGGCGGGATTTACATTAAATGCATATCATTGATTGATGTGGGTTAAATGAGTGGAGGGGGAAGTGATATCCGTGTCTATGGACACCGGTGGTTTAGTACCACATTTCGTGACTAAGGTCACGGAGGTTTGGCACCTCATATCATCTTGTCCAGTGGCTTAGCACCACGATGGGTTGGCCCCAGTTGATATTATGGGATCGTCGCCAGTGATTTGGTATCACATGTGGGTTGGCCCCACAACTTGTTATATGTGACTTCGGGTCACCAGTGGTTTGGCACCACAATATTGATGGATATCGTGACTTTGAGTCACCGGTGGTTTAGCACCACCAATGGTTTGGTACCACACGGGTAGAGAAAGGTGTTTTGGATGGCTAGGTTGGGTGCATGTTAAACTTAGTGCATGTTAACTTAGTTATAATTTGTGTATGATGTTGCATTAAACCGGGAAGGGTTACACATTGAGTCTTGGTGAGTCACCTTCTCCTTTAACTTTTCAAGTGACTCGTAGATCGCGGATGAGGAGCGGATGGACTCGAGGTGGCCATGCGGTGAAAATGTGGATTGAATGAATTTTGAGCTATTTTTATTTTATTATCATTTTATTTGTTCAAGTTGTAATAAGGCCTCTTAAGATTTTACTTTGATTATTTTACATGTTTTGGATAATTTGTTTAAACTAATTAGTGACTTTAAAATGGGTACACACGCTTTCTTAAATTCAAGCGTAAATGTTTTATTGTGCCATCGGGTACATTTGATATCAGTAACAACGACTTAATAGATCTTTAACAAAACTCGGTGTGGTTTTCTTCATACACCTCAATGGTTTTAAAATAAGACGGTATCTTTTACTTTAAATTAAATCGGATAAAGGGATTTTTCAAAATGTTTTCTCTGTAACATACCAAGTTCATCGTAATGTTTGGGTCGGGTTTGGGGTGTTACAATAGGGTACCGTTCTAAAAGCCTATAGACATATATCGCTCAAGTCAAGGTAACTTGAGGTCTTGTTCTCAAAAGAAACTGACCATTTTAGAACTCTTCTGAGCAGTAGATTGAGTATGGTTTTGCCGAAACATTACTGTGAATAAGGGTAGATCTTGAGTAATCCTGACATTCTAAATCAACATCATAGACCCTCTATCCTTTGCCATAGTATCTTTTATATTGCATTCTTACTCTTGTCCTGTCACGACATTTTCCAGTATTTATCAATTAAACATATTGCACACATCATTATTCCTTCAAATCACCACTACATTCTTATCATTCTTCTTGTCATAAAATTAATTATACCTTACTTTGATAACTCAACCAATTTATACTATTCTAATCCCTATGGAAACAATCTCACTCATCACTTTATTACTTGCTCCACATGTATACTTGCACAATTTGCATGTCTTATTCACAGGTGACAAGTTTTTGGCGTCGTTGTCAGGGATTGGCAATTAGTGAATTTTTTTGTTATTTTCTTTTGTTTTCTTATTTTTATTTTAATTAGTAGGATTTAATTTCTACACGTTTGCCATCAGCTTATCAGAAAAGGCATTCATACTGACGAAGAGTATCCTTTTAACCTAAAGATTGAAAGAACTTTGCAAAGAAAAAAAAGGAGTTACGTAATATGGATAGGGAAGGAAACAATCCTAGTCTCAATGGTGATCCTATTGGTCAGGATGTTAATCCTCTTTTTCATCATGTGATAGATGATTGAGACAGACCAATTTGGGAACATGTTGTTCCAATTTTAGATGATTTAAATCCAGGAATAGTAAGACCAAACATACAAGCTCGACAATACAAGTTGAAACCAGTAATGGTTCAGATGTTGCAAACAGTATGACAGTTTGGTAGATTACCCACTGAAGATCTCAAACTGTATTTAAGTCTTTTTCTAAAAGTCTATGACTTGTTTAGGCAACAGGGTGTTCCTGACGACGCCTTGCGGCTTAAATTGTTTCCATATTCTTTGAGAGATCGTGCAAGGGCATGGCTGAATCCTTTGCCATCGGGAGCAGTGGCATCATGGAATGATCTTTCCCATAGATTTTTCTACTGTATAATCCACAAAATATGAATGCCAAGCTTAGAAATGACATCACATATTTTCGATAATTGGAGGATGAAACGCTATATAAAGCTTGGGAACAATTTAAAGAATTACTCCAAAAATGTCCGATGCATGGATTCCAACACTGGACGCAGATGGAAATATTTTATAATGGGTTGAATGCACATACAAGGATGGTAGTTGATGCTGCTGCCAATGGTACCTTGTTGGAGAAATCTTATAGTGAAGCATATGAGATATTGGAAACAAACGCCAACTATGATTATCAAAATCCTACTACAAGAGTTGGGACGGGTAAGAAAGTTGTTGGTACCATGGAGTTGGATGCAATCACTTTGTTGATAGCCCAAATATCCTTTTTTAGCTACTATGATAAAAAAATTGAAGATGCCCGCTACAGTTCAGAAGATAAAATTAGCTAAACTATCATGTGTTTATTGCGATGAAGACCATGTGTTTGATGAATACCTATCAAACCCAGCATCTGTATACTACATGGGTAATTTTAACCAGAATAATAACCCTTATTCCAACACCTTCAATCTAGGGTGGAAGCAGCATCTAAACTTTAGTTGGAATAATCAATGTGTGGGGAATTTAAACAATGTTGCAAGACAAAATGCTAATAGTGCACTGCCTGGTTATAATCATCCTATACCAAAGAAAAAATGTTCAAAATGGTCAAGCATCATCTTTCACCTTCATTGAAGCCCTATTGAAAAAATATGTGGCCAAAAATGATGTTCTAATGCAGAGCCAGGCTGCGTCCCTTAGAGCTCTTGACAAACAAGTGGGGCAGATAGCGAGTGCTTTAAATTCGAGGCCACAAGGAGCATTGCCAAGCAATAACAGGAATTTGAGAACATAAAGGAAGGAACAGTGCAGAGCCATTACTCTCAGAACTAGGACACAGTTGGAGGATATTGTTCAAGACACCACTGTAGAAGAGGACAACTCCAAACTCAACCATAGAAAGAATTCAAAATCAACTGAAAAGCATATTGCACCTAAATAGGGTAAACAGAAGAATGTCATAGTAGAATTAGATCATGTTGCCACAAAAATGCCATACAAAAACAATATTAGTAACCTAAAGGATGACTCCTTTACCTTTTCCTTAATAATTCCATAATGCTAAACAGGATGTTCAGTTCAAAAGATTTTTGAATGTTTTGAAGCAACTACACATTAACATATTGCTAGTAGAAGCTTTGGAGCAGATGCCTAGTTATGTGAAGTTTATGAAAGCTATTCTATCAAAGAAGCGTAGATGGGAGAATTTGAGACTGTTGCTCTCACTGTAAGGTGCACATCAATGTTGATGAATAAATTACCTCCAAAGTTGAAGGACCTAGGGAGTTTCACTATCCCATGTTCAACTGGAAATCATTATGTTAGTAAGGCATTATGTGATTTAGGAGCAAGTGTAAATCTAATGCCTATGTCTATTTTCAAGAATCTGGGAATTGGGAAAACAAGACCTACTACGGTTACATTGCGACTGCCTGATCGATCCTATGCACATCTGGAAGGTAAAATTGAAGATGTACTAGCAATAGTGGATCAATTTATTTTTCTTGTAGATTTCCTAATTTTAGAATGTGAAGTTGACCAGGATATGTCAATTATTCTTAAAAGACCTTTTCTTGCTACTAGCAGAACTTTAATTGACGTATAGAAAGGCAAACTAATGATGAAGGTAAATTATCAGCAAATTACTTTCAATGTATTTGATGCCTTAAAATATGCTGATGAGAATGAAGAATGCCATGGTTGTAATATCCCGAAATAGGACCTAAACAGAACCGTGGTTGTGAAACCATGAATCTGAGATAGAAAAGTTTATTACGATTTATTATTATCATTTATTGAGTGATTAGATGCATGTGTTAGAATACTGATAGAAAATTTCATGAATTGCATGCCTAATTTGCCTATTAGGACTTAATTGCAAAAGTTGATAAATATGAGTTTTAGGTGTTAAAGGATTTAGTTGAAGAGCATAATTGAAGTAGAGGTCCTTAAATGGTAATTATATCATTATGTTTTCATGGAAAAAAATGGATATATATAGGTAGAAAGAACCAAAGTTTTTATGAACAGTAATTTAGTCATTTAGTAATAAAAAGAAATTAAAAGGGAAAACGATGGAAAAATGTTCTTATCTTCTTCATTAGGTCGAATTTTCAAGGGTTCACCATACCTAGGGTTTGTTTCAAGCTTCCAAGCTCCATAATAAGTGATTCCAAGGCCCATTTTAATGTTCTTTACATTTTTGAAGCCCCGATAGCTCGGTTTAGCTTATTCTATCAATAATTCATGTTAGGGTTCATAATTGGAAAAACACCCATAGGAGAAATGTGTTTGTTTTGATGTTTTATGATAGAATAAGAAGTCTAAAATTATGTTAAACAACTTTTGCTAAGTGATTTTAAGTGAAAACGAGTAAAACGGCTTAATCGGTAAAAATACCTAATGTTCATAAGTACATGCTAGAGTGAAAATTTGGCGTTGTCATAGAAGGAAAAAATTATCATAATGTCATGAAACATAAGAATAAGGGATAAAGTCTAATTTCTGAGCTTTGGTGCCAATGTGTAAATATGTAAAAGTTTAAGGGCAAAATTATAATTTTTCTAAAGTTAGAGTTAAGGGCTGTTTTAATAAATGTGAGTATTAAATAAGCTAAATTTGCTATTATAGATCAAGAGGAACGAAATCCAGAGTTAGATCAGGGAATGAAAAAGCTAGTGGACTAAATCGATATAGTTTATTGTATTTTGTTTCGAGGTAAGTTTGCAATAAATAAATGCAATATTCTATTATTTTACATTTAATACAATTAAATTCCAACATTTACATATTTATTCTGTAAATTTATCATTTAAAGACACAAGCATGAATTGACAGGGAAGAAATCTCAGAAAGTTTTGGTTGAACCTTAGGAATGTGTAGGATACAAATGTCATGACATTAGGGTTTAAAGAAATCATATAACACCATGCCAAGGCATGGCATTGATAAGTTATTATAGGACAAAGGTACCATGTAAGACCATGCCAAAGCATGGCATTGGTGAGTTTATAAGGCAAAGGTCCCATGTAAGAGCATGCCAAGGCATGGCATTGGTGAGTTCATAAGGCAAGGATATCACATAAGACCATGTCAAGACATGGCAATGGTTAAGTTTCATAAGGAAAGGTACCCATGGATCCTTGGTATTCCAAGTGGTACAATGGGAAATTTCAAAGACTATACCAAAGGAAAGGTAAGACAAGTTCAAGCTGAAAAGGTACAGGTAAGAATTTAAGACTTAAGTATATTAAATTAAAGGCTTAAATGATCTTGGTAAGAAAAGATTAAGATAATTCATTGAGAATGTTGTTCTTTATTCACATGTAAACTTATTAAACTTTATGCTTACTCCCATTCCTTTCTTTCTTTTTTAGTATTACAAGCCAACTTGGGGATCGCAAGGATGTCGGAGTTCGTTACACATTATCAAAGGATTATATTGATATTTTGTGACTTGAACGTTTTAAGTTATGGCATGTATAGGGACTTAGCCATTTTGTGTGTATGTCTTTATGATATGGCTTAATATTGGATTGTAAATGTTTGATAATGATTATCCATTAAAATGGTTAATTAAGAACATGTTTTGGATGTTATGTATGCTTAGATGATAGTTATTACAAAGAAATTATGAAAGAGTTAAAAAAATATCTGCAGGGGAATAGTTTTGGACAGCAACTGTAATGTGATTTTGAAAAATCACCAAAAATAGAATAAATTGAATTAGGGTGTGAATGAGATATAAAATTAAATCTTATTGAGTCTATTTTTATATGAAAGAAACTATGTAGGAAAATAATTGTATATTATGAGATAATTGATTATTTGTGTAGAGAGGTCAGAACTGTCAAACTGTGTAATAGGGGAGACTTTAACTAATAAACTATACTAATTGGCCATACCAAAAATTCTAGAAACATTATAGTAAGAAGATATATGAGTCTAGTTTCATGAAAATTTTATGGATCTAAATTTTAAGTTTCACAACTCGAGTTATAGTCAATTTAGTGAACATGACGCAGATGGACAATTTTAATTTTTATGCCATGAACTAGTAAGTTAAGTCTAGTAATGCGTCGTGGTCGACTCCGTCAACGGTCTCGGGTAAGGAGTGTTACATTTATTGGTATCAGAGCAAGATTTTAGTCGGTTCTCAAAATATTCAGTGTGAGTAAGAGTCTATCTATACATGCCATACTTATATTTTGATAGTGTGATGACTCTTGACGATTTTAAAATGTTTTTCTTTTATAGTTATGGATCCCGAATGAGCTGGTGCAGATGATGTAGAGAGTAATGCACCTGCTCTCGCTGAAGGGGCGATGCCACCAGATAGTAGTGAAAGGCCCGTTACAGTTAGTTAGAGAGGAGGGGCTCGAGAAGCCTTCTTTCAAGCTATGAATGAATGGTTTGCTGAATTCGTTCGTACGAACCCTGCTGTTAGACCTCCACCCCCTCATAATCCTCAGACCACCCATGTAGCATCCCTAATTACAGATACAGTTAGATGAGAGAAGCCACCCGTTGACAAGATCAAAAACAAGGGGCCGAGGATTTTTGAGCTACCAAAGATGATGATGCAGAGAAAGCTAAATTTTGGCTCGAGAACATTATCAGAGTCTTTGATGAGTTATCCTGCACACCGAAAGAGTGTATTAAATGTGTAGTATCACTTCTTAGAGATTTCGCCTACCAATGGTGGAAGACACTTGTGTCATTAGTACAAACAGAAAGAGTTACTTGGGATTTCTTTTAGGAGGAGTTCCGTAAAAAGTACATCAGTCAGAGGTTTATTGACCAGAAAAGAAAAGAGTTCCTTGAATTAAAATAGGGTAAGATGACTGTGAGCGAGTATGAACGTGAATTTGTCAGACTTAGTAATTATGCTCACGAGAGTGTGTCTACAGAGGCTATCTGTGTAAAAGATTTGAGGATGGGCCCAATGATGATATCCGACTGTCAGTTGGTGTTCTAGAGATAAAGGAGTTTGTTGTTTTAGTTGGCCAAGCTTGTAAGGCTGAGGAGTTGTTAAAAGGAAAGGGTAAAGCTGAAATTGAGATGCAAGATACGAAGAAAAAATGGATGAGCAAGTTTTTTCAGTCTACATCCAAGAGGCCTAGAGAATTTTCTACGAGATCTAATTTTTTAGCCCAATATTCTAGCCGAAACAGAGGTAGAAGATTTAGGGATCCAAAAGCTCAAACAACTTCGATTGCGAATGATGGCAGTATTCAGCCTAATAGACCTAAGTGTACTCAGTGTGGTCGATATCATCCAGGTCAATGTCGAGCAACTGAGATTGGCTGTTTCTGATGTGGTGCACTGGATCATTTCATTCGAGAGTGTCTCGAAATGGTTAAAAGAGAAATAATATCAAGTGTAAGATCAAGAAATGCCCTCGTTAGAGGCAGATCTCAGAGAAATCTCAGAGTAGGGGTAGGTAGAGGTACATTTAGAGATACAACAATGATATTAGATGTTAGAGCACTCGCAAGGACTTATGCTATCCATGCTCGTGAAGAGGCATCCTCCCCTGACATAATTACGGGTATATTTTCTCTTCATGATGTTAATGTTATTGCTTTGATTGATTCGGGTTCAACCTATTCCTATGTTTGTATGAAATTGATGCCTAGTATGAACATGCCCATAGAGTTTACAGAATTTGTGATTAAAGTATAGAATCCATTAGGTCAGTATGTGTTAGTAAACAAAGTATGTAGAAATTACCCTTTGATGATTAGAGGTTACTGTTTTCTAGCCGATCTCATGCTATTGCCTTTTGATGAGTTTGATGTGATTCTTGATATGGATTGGTTAACTGCACATGATGTGGTAGTGAATTGTGGAAAGAAATTCATTGAGTTAAATATGAAAATGTTGAAATCCTTCAAGTTAATTTAGATGAGTCAGGTAGTTCAATTTCCATGATTTCTATTATGTCCACTCAAAAATGTTTGAGGAAAGGATATGAAGCTTATCTTGCTTTTGTGTTGAATACTAAAGATCCAGAGTTGAAAATTGAATCAGTGCTTGTGGTAAATGAGTTTCCTGATGTGCTCCCAGAAGAACTACCAGGTTTGCCTCCTATTAGAGAAGTTGAATTTGGTATTGAATTGATTCTAGGTACCACACCTATTTCTATTGCTCCTTATAGAATGGCTTTGATAGAATTGAAAGAGTTGAAAGCTCAGCTACAGGAATTAACTGATAAAGGCTTTGTAAGACCTAGGTATTCACCATGGGGCATGCCAGTGTTATTTGTGAAAAAGAAGGATGGTTCCATGAGATTGTGCATAAACTATTGGCAGCTTAACAAGGTAACCATCAAGAACAAATATCCATTGCCTAGAATAGATGATTTGTTTGATCAATTGAAAGGAGCCACTATGTTCTCTAAGATAGATTTGAGATCCAGATACTATCAGCTGAGAGTTAAAGAATCAGATGTTCTGAAAATTGCTTTTCGAACTAGGTATGGTCACTATGAGTTTCTTGTGATGCCATTTGGCTTAACCAATGCTCCTTCCATTTTTATGGATTTAATGAATTGAATTATTAGACCTTATTTGGACAAGTTTTTAGTTGTGTTCATTGATGAGATCTTGATTTATTCTCATGATCAGACTGAGCATGCAGAGCAATTGAGAACAGTTTTATAGATTTTGAGAGATAATCAGCTTTATGCCAAGTTTAGTAAAAGTGAGTTCTGGTTACGGGTAGTTTGTTTTCTTGGACATATTGTCTCAGGTGAAGGTATTAAAGTTGATCCGAGTAAGATTTCAGCCATTATTGGTTGGAAGCCTCCCAGGAATGTACCAGAGGTCAGAAGTTTTCTTGGTCTTGCCGGTTATTATAGACAATTTGTAGAGGGATTTTCCATGATAGCTAACCCATTGACAAGATTGCTATAGAAAGATGTCAAGTTTGAATGAACTGAGAAGTGTCAGCAGAGTATTGACATGTTAAAGGCATTGTTGATTGAAGCTCCTATTTTAGTACAACCAGAACCGGGTAAAGAGTTTGTGATTTATAGTGATGCATCCTTGAATGGACTAGGCTGTGTACTTATGCAGAAAAGAAGGGTAATTGCTTATGCCTCTAGACAGTTAAAGCCACATGAGAAATATTATCTGACACATGATTTAGAGCTAGCTACTATTGTATTTGCATTGAAAATCTAGAGACATCACTTGTATGAAGAGAAATGTCAAATATTCACTGATAATAAAAGTTTGAAATACTTGATGACTTAGAAAGATCTGAACTTGAGGCAAAGAAGATGGCTAGAGTTGATTAAATATTATGAGCTAGTGATCGATTATCACCCGGGTAAGGCAAACGTTTTGCTGATGCTTTGAGTGGAAAATTGTTATTTTCATTGAGAGCCTTGCGCACTAGTTTGGCCTTATCAGGTGATGGTTCTATTATAAGTTGAGAGCTAAATCAATGTTTTTTGAAGAAATTTGTGAAGCTCAGAAGGATGACAATGAGTTGCAAGCCAAAAGAGTTTAGTGCGAGTCAGGTGTAGAGTTTGATTTTTAGATTGGTTCTGACGGTTGTTTGATGTTCAGAGATAGAGTATGTGTACCCAAGAATGATGAAATTATTCGGAAAGTCTTACAGGAAGCACATAGTAGTTCTTTGTCTATTCACCCAGGTAGTACAAAGATGTAGAATGATTTGAAGAAAATGTATTGGTGGACAGGAATGAAAGGATATATTTTAGAGTTTGTTTCTAGATGTTTGATCTGTTAGCAGGTAAAAGTTGAACATCATGTACCATCAGGTTTATTGCAGCCTGTATTAGTTCCCGAGTGGAAATGGGACCGAGTTACTATGGATTTTGTGACATGATTGCCTTTGACACAAAGAAAGAAAGATGCAGTATGGGTTGTGATTGATAAGTTAATGAAGTCGACTCATTTTATTCTAGTTCATATGGATTATTCACTTGACAAGTTGGCCGAGTTGTATATTTCAGAGATAGTTAGACTACATGGAGTACCATTATCGATAATATCATATAGAGATCTGAGGTTTACTTCACTATTTTGGAAGAAATTACAGGAAACTTTATGTACAAAGTTGAGTTTTAGTATAGCTTTCCATCCTCAGACTGATAGTCAGTCAGAGAGAGTTATTCAGGTACTTGAAGATATGGTTAGGTGTTGTGTATTGGAATTTCAAGGTAGTTGGGAGAAATATTTGTCGTTAATAGGTTTTGCCTACAATAATAGTTATCAATTGAGTCTGAAGATGTCACCTTATGAAGCTTTGTATGGACGTAAATGTCGTACACCTTTGTATTGGACAGAGCTTAAGAAAAATCATATTTACGAGGTTGATCTAGTCAAAGAAACAGAAGAGAAAGTAAAAGTCATCAGAGATTGCTTGAAAGTAGCTTCAGATAGGAAGAAATCCTATGCTAATTTGAAAAGAAAAGAAATTGATTTTCAAGTTGGTGATAAGGTATTCTTGAAAGTATCCCTGTGGAAGAAAGTTCTCAGATTTGGCAAGAAAGGCAAATTAAGTCCTCTTTTTATTGGACCGTTTGAGGTGATCGAGAGAGTTTGGCCATTGGCATATCGATTAACTTTGCCGAATGAGTTAGAGAAGATTGATAATGTGTTTCATGTGTCTATGCTACGTCGTTATCGTTTAGATCCATCGCATGTAATTTCACAGACAGAGGTCGAGATTCAGCCAGATATGACTTATGGTGAGGAACCGGTAAAAATTCTAGCTCGAGAGGTTAATCAATTAAGGAACAAAAGTATTGCACTTGTGAAAGTATTATGGAATAGGCATAGGATAGACAAAGCTACATGGGAGCCTGAAGAAACTATGCGAAAACAGTACCCAAATCTCTTCACATGTATGATTTTTGGGGACAAAAATCCTAAAAAGGGGGAGAAATGTAATCTCCCAAAATAGGGCCTAAATGGAATTGTGGCTACAAAACCATGAATCTGACATAGAAAAGTTTATTACAATTAATTATTATGATTTATTGAGTGATTAGATGCACGTGTTAGAATACCGATAGAAAATTTCATGAATTGCATGTCTAATTTGCCTATTAGGACTTAATTGTAAAAGTTGATAAATATCAGTTTTAGGTGTTAAAGGATTTAGTTGAAGAGCATAATTGAAGTAGAGGTCCTTAAATGGTAATTATACCATTAGCCTTTCATGGACAAAAATAGATATATATATAGGTAGAAAGAACCAAAGTTTTTAATGAAGGGTAATTTAGTCATTTGGTAATAAAAAGAAATTAAAAGGGAAAAAGCTGGGAAAATGTGCTCATCTTCTTCATTAGGCTGAATTTTCAAGGTTTCACCATAGCTAGGGTTTGTTTCAAGCTTCCAAGCTCCATGGTAAGTGATTCCAAGGCCCGTTTTTAATGTTCTTTACATTTTTGAAGCCCTGGTAGCTCGGTTTAGCTTATTCTATCAATAATTAATGCTGGGGTTCATAATTGGAGAAATAGCCATAGGTGAAATGTGTTTATTTTTATGTTTTATGATAGAATATGAAGTCTGAAATTATGTTAAACAACTTTTGCTAAGTGATTGTAAGTGAAAATGAGTAAAACAGCTTAATCAGTAAAAATACCTAATGTTCATAAGTACATGTTAGAGTGAGAATTTGATGTTGTCATAGAAGGGAAAAATGATCATCATGTCATAAAACATAAGAATAAGGGATAAAGTTTAATTTTTGAGCTTTAGGGAAAGTGTGTAAATATGTAAAAGTTTAGGAGCAAAATTGTAATTTTTCCAAAGTTAGAGGTAAGGGCTCTTTTAATAAATGTGAGTATTAAATAAGCTAAATTTACTATTATAGATCAAGAGGAACGAAATTTGGAGTTAGATCGGGGAAAGAAAAAGATAGTAGACTAAATCGATATAGTTTATCGTATTTTGTTTCGAGATAAGTTTGCGGTAAATAATTGCAATATTCTATTATTTTACATTTAATACTATTAAATTCCAAAATTTACATATTTATTCTGTAAATTTATCATTTAAAGACTCAAGCATGAATTGACGGAGAAGCAATCTCAGAATGTTCCAGTTGAACCTTAGGAATGTGTAGGATACAAATGTCATGATATTAGGGTTTAAGGAAATCATGTAAGACCATGCCAAGGCATGGCATTGATAAGTCACTATAAGGCAAAGGTGCCATGTAAGACCATGCCAAGGCATGGCATTGGTGAGTTTATAAGGCAAAGGTCCCATGTTAGACCATGCCAAGGCATGGCATTGGTGAGTTCATAAGGCAAGGATACCACGTAAGACCATGTCAAGACATGACAATAGTTAAGTTTCATAAGGAAAGTTACCTGCGTATCCTCAGTATTCCAAGTAGTTCAATGGGAAAATTCAAAGAGTATACCAAAGGAAAGGTAAGACAAGTTCAAGCTAAAAATGTACAGGTAAGAATTTAAGACTTAAGTATATTAAATTAAAGGCTTAAATAATCTTGGTAAGAAAAGATTAAGATAATTCATTAATAATGTTGTTATTTATTTACATGTAAACTTACTAAGCTTTATGCTTACTCCCATTCCTTTCTTTTTTTTTAGTATTAGAAGCCAACTCGGGGATTGCAAGGACGTCGGAGTTCGTTACACACTATCAAAGGGTTATATTGGTATTTTGTGACTTGAACATTTTAAGTTATGGCATGTATAGTGATTGTGTCAAACAGTCGAGTTTTAATATTTATAAAGAATGATCAAACCTGTAGACTAACTATGACAACGATGGAGGCAAGTGCACCTATCGAACAATAGTATAGTTTAGGCAAGATTATTTTATTGAATCCAAAGGAACCTAAAAGTACTACTACTCACTTTCTTTCTATTATTTAGCCTAAAATATTGAGTGATTGGTTTATTAAACTAATGAAAAACTAAACTAGATGCAAAGATAAAAGAATGACACTTTGGGAAAAGACTATGGAAAAACTCAGTTGATTTTAGACGATACCCTCAAGAAGAATCTACCTATGACTTCCCTTGTTATCTAACTTTTAATTAATATGACTTCTTTACTTAGCTTGATCCGTGAGACTCCTTAACCTATATTAAACCCTCTCTCGAGGTGAATAACATCTAACCTTAGGTTAATTAGTGGAACTATCGTTCTCTTATAATAACCCCCTAAGGAAGCAATAAATCGATCAATGGAGTCCTATATTAGGTTTCACCCTAATCCGGCAAAATCTCATCACCATATCTCTAGGCGTGCGATCAACTCCGTTTAATTATGCTAGATCTACTCTTAGGCAGCGCCTATTGCTCCTCCACCTAAGCACATCAGATTAAATTAAGCAACATAATTAAGAACAAACTAAGTACTTATCATATAATTTAGAAATCAAATAACAAAATCCGTCATAGGTTTCATCCCCTTCAGGTATCTGAAGGGTTTAGTTCATAACAAAATAAGAAAACATCACAAGAGAAAAGATAAAACAAAACATAAGAAATCCCTAAAATCCCCTGAAAGAATTGATGAGGAGATCCTCTATTTTCAGTAGAACTCTGGCTTCTTGAGATGAATCAACTGGCTATCTTCGAGTAATTCCCTGAATAAAAGCTCTGGCAGAAAACTCTGCCCTAAACTCTCTTTTTCAAAACGACTGCCTTGGGTTGTTTATATAGGCTCTTTAGATGCTTTACTTGGCTCCTAAGTACCTCCTTCAAGTACAATTACTATTAAGTTGTTTAAGTGGACTTAGGAGTTTGTTTCTTTGGCTTCAAGCATCCAAATCTAAGTGAAATCACTCATTCCCGTGGCAGGGGCACGCCCATGGGACACACCCATGCAAATCATCATCAGGCCGTGTCTCGATTCTATCGATTGGGGCACGGCCATGTAAATTGTGGCATGGCCGTGTAAAGTAATTTGACGAGGCACGACTGTGTGACTTGAAGTCCAGGCCTTGTTGATTTCTTGGGTTGGCCCAATTTGGTTCGTTTTAAGCCCGTTTTACGTTTTTTTATCATTATGTGCTTTCTTGAGTATAAGACATGAAAAGAAAGGATTAAGAGCACCCTTTTTACACAAATCAGGGGTAAATCATCCAAAATCATACTAAATATGGGGTTAAAATATGTTACTTTTACGGTTTATCAAATACCACTTAATAAACCGTAAAGGTAACATATTTTTAACTCCATATTTAGTATGCTTTTGGATGATTTAGCCCTTAATTTATGTAAAAAGGTGCTTTTAATCCTTTTTGTTCTTGTTCATACTCAGGAAAGCACCTGATCGTGTCAAACAGTCGAGTTTTAATATTTATAAAAAGAATGATCAAACCTGTAGACTAACTATGACAAGGATAGAGGCAAGTACACCTATCGAACAGTAGTATAGTTTAGGCAAGAGTATCTTATCGAACCCAAGGGAACCTAAAAGTGCTACTACTCACTTTCTTTCTATTATTTAGCCTAAAATATGGAGTGCTTGGTTTATTAATCTAAAAACTAATGAAATACTTAAACTAAATGCAAAGATAAAAGAATGAAACTTTGGGAAAAGACTGTGGAAAAACTCAGTTGATTACGATGATACCCACAGGAAGAATCCACCTGTGACTTCTATTGTTATCTAACTTTTAATTCATATGACTTCTTTATTTAGCTTGATCCGTGAAACTCCCTAACCTATATTAAACCCTCTCTCGAGGTGAATAACGTCTAACCTTAGGTTAATTAGTGGAACTCTCATTCTCTTATAATAACCCCCCTAAGAAAGCAGTAAATCGAGTAATGGACTCCCATATTAGGTTTCACCCTAATCCAATAAAATCTCATAACCTTATCTTTAGATGCTCGATCAACTCCGCTTAATTATGTTAGATCTACTATTAAGCAAGGTCTATTCCTCCTCCACCTAAGCACATCAAATTTGGATTAAGCAACACTATTAAGAACAAACTAAGTACTTATCATATAATTTAGAAATCAAATAACGAAATCCGTCATAGATTTCATCCCCTTCAGGCATCTGAAGGGTTTAGTTCATAACAAAATAAGAAAACATCTCAAGAGAAAAGATAAAACAAAACATAAGAAATCCCTAAAACTCCTGAAGGAATTGAAGAGGAGATTCTCTGTCTTGAGTAGAACTCTGGCTTCTTGAGATGGATCAACTGGGTATCTTTGAGTAATTCCCTGAATAAAAGCTCTGGCAGAAAACTCTGCCCAAAAATTTTCTGTTTTAGGTTTTGCCGAACTCCCCTTTTTAGTTGCTACCTTGGGTGTTTATATAGGCTTTGAGATGCTTTATTTGGCTCCTAAGTATCCTAATTCAAGTAGAATTTCCCCTAGGATGATTAAGTAGACTTAGGAATACGTTTTGTTGGCTCCAAGCATCCAAATTCAAGTGAAATTGCTCTTTTTCGTGGCAGGGGTATGGCCATGGTACACGCCCGTGTAAGTTGACTTCAGGTCGTGTGTCAATTCTGTTGATTGAGGCACGACCGTGGCACGACCGTGTAAGTGAAGATTTAGGCCGTGCTTCAGGTCTGTCGATTGGGACACGGCCATGCAAATCATGCTTGGGGCGTGTCTTTGAATGATTGGTGAGGCATGGTCGTGTGACTTAAAGTCCAGGCCGTGCCAATATCTTGGGTTGGCCCAGTTTGGTCTGTTTTAAGCCCGTTTTTCATTCTTTTCATTCTCGAGTTCTTTCCTAAGTATAAGACATGAAAAGAAAGGATTAAAAGCACCTTTTTACATAAATCAAGGGCTAAATCATCCAAAAGCATACTAAATATGGGGTTAAAATATGTTACTTTTACGGTTTATCAAATACCCCCACACTTAAGCTTTTGCTTGTCTTCAAACAAAATTCTCAACTTACAATTAAAATGAACTTTCCACAATTCATAATTCCTATCGACAATGTCTCATCATAATTCATAGATAATTTATACATGGATAATTCAACTCAAAGGGTCCTAAAGATTCAATCATGATAAGTCATACCTTTGTAGTACAAAAACATAGGTGTCTCCCCTTATCTAAGTAATTACCTTTAATTCCAAATCGACAAGGATTGACATCCTCACAAAAGATTCACTCAAATCATTCGAAGTGTTTAAGCTTCAAGAATAAGCACTCATAAGTCAAACCTAAAAAGTTAATCCCATAGGCTTGCCTAAAAATCAAATCTCCACAACTGTATATGAGATGGTACACAAATCAAAAGGTCTTTATCAGGGTTGTAACGGGGTTAAGGTTAAGGGTGTGGATATAGGCTAAATTAGAGGGTTAGAATCGAGACTGACTTGACAACTTACCTAACTAGAAACAATGAACTAAATATGAATATTTACATCGAATGAAAACTAATAATACCACTATTGATAATTATTCTATAATAAAGAGTATTTTCATCGCTTAAAATTTGATAATAGTTTAATACGAGTTTTTCTTCAACAATTGGAATTTAAATGCTCTAACCTTTTTTTTATATACTACTAATATTGAATATACTTGGGTTTTTTTTAAAACAAACTAAAATATTACATCATAAATGATAAATGTAACTCTTGAACTAATATAATTTGGTAACTTAATCAAATCAAACCTCGATTAAAGGGTAGTCAAAAGAATGGTGGTAACAAATACAAAGGGGTTTTGGGTTAATATTAGTGGGTGAATCAATAAAAAGGTTGTTAGGATTCAACGGGGTTCACTAGTGGTTAATTTTTGAAGGTAGGCTTTTTATGGAGTTAGTGGGTTAAATCCTAGGTGCCTTTATCATCTCTGTATATCAAATCAAAAGTGTGGTCTCGAAATGTATAAATGAGACAAGTTCTAGAATAACAGTTCAAAGTTGACACACTCATAATCAATAAAGTGAGCATGAAAAAGAATATATGCTCTGTAAGGCTCAAAGTCACAAAAATTATGGGTATTTTTGACATCAATCCCTGTAAATTTTGAACTTCAAGGTGATATTCAAATTCAGTTCAACAACCTAGAAAATTTTTAATTTTTGAAAAATAGACTTGTCATGCTTGATTATCTAGTATCCTTCA
This sequence comes from Gossypium rotundifolium, assembly GCA_025506655.1. Lineage (NCBI taxonomy): Eukaryota > Viridiplantae > Streptophyta > Magnoliopsida > Malvales > Malvaceae > Gossypium > Gossypium rotundifolium. The sequence goes on from CP106722.1 coordinate 139,621,416, forward strand.
AATTTAATCATCAATGCACAATTATCAATGAATTACTCAAAAACATGTCAATAACAATCATAAATCATTATAAATTTCACCCTAATTAATAATGTAAGAAGATTTCTTATGGACAAGACTAAAATTTAGGATTTGAGAATAATGCAAACAGTTAGGTACTTTTACCCCCCCACACTTAAGTTGTACATTGTTCTCAATGTATAAAGATAGATAAACAATTATGTAATAAAAAGAAAAGAGAAGGGGAGAAGTAACACTTCCTGAATTTTTGGATAAAGTCTATGAAAAGAAACCGGATAAGATTGGAGGTGAACGGGGAAACATTTCAACCTGCTTGAAATTGAATCCTCAAGTAGTCGACTTGGTTTTATTGTATCCTAAGCTAAATATAAATGCCATTGAGAAAAGGAGAAAATAATAAAGGAAGTAAAAATAAAAATAAAAATAAAATAAAAATAAAAAATGAATAGAAGTAAATAATTAAATAGAGATAAGGTCCACGCTCATGTGCCTAGTCGTGGTGTCCACACGGCCATGGCCACGGTCGTGTGCAAGGCCGTGTGGGTATGGAAACTTATGCCTAAATACGAAAAGAAATAAAACCAAACTAATTAGTACTGTTAGTACTCGGGTTGCCTCCTGAGAAGCGCTCGTTTAAAGTCTTGAGCTAGAATTACCTGTTGTACGCACAATCATGGCGGTTTGAGGAGGTGGAAATCCTTTCTCATTCGTTCAACTAGGTTATGGATATAAAGTTTAAGTCGAGTAATGTTTACCTCAAAAGTGTTGAATTTAGGATTGCTTACCTCGATTGTGTCGTATAGGAAGACATTAAGTACCTCAAAAGTGATTTCTTCGTTTGCTTTGAGTTCTGAATTGGCGATTCGAGGGTCTTCCTTATTCAACAATACCTGATCCTCTATTTTGATGTGGTTTGTTGTTCCTATCAGCTCATCTGGGGTTTCTTTCAGTTTCACTTCATGTGGTTCTGGTTCTTCTTTAAATTGTGTTTTGCACTCTTCTAGTTTATCGACCCTAAGGCTTCGTTCCTCATATAATTCTTCTTTGTTGGCACGAGGTCTAAGATCTAGCTCAGCTAGGTGATTTTGTGATGTTTCCTGTAAAGAAGGTTGAACCAAATGGTTATCAATGGAATTAGCGTTCGTACCTTTATTACTCGGTGTCCTAGCTGAGTCAAGAGCTTGAAGAGTGACTATCTATCTCATTGCCTACACGAAATATGAGTTCTCCTGCATAGATATCAATTTTAGCTCTGGCAGTTGCTAAAAAGGTCTTCCTAAAATTAAGGGGATTGTGTTGTCCTCATCCATGTCTAAAATAGTCTAATGGGAATACAAATTTATCAATTTTGATTAGAACATTTTCTATTATACCCATAGGAATTCTTATAGTTTTATCAGTTAATTGAATGCTCATCCTAGTTTGTCTGGGTTTCCCTAGACCTAATTGTTTAAACATTTTGTAAGGCATAACATTGATGCTTGCCCCTAAATCCGCTAACGTATTATCAATAGATAAACTACCAATTAAACATGGAATTGTAAAACTCCCTGGATCTTTTAATTTTCGTGGCAGTTTATTTTGTAGAATTGCTGAGCACATTGCATTTAGCTCCACATGGTGGTCTTCGTCTAATTTTCATTTGTTGGTCAAGAGTTGTCTTAAAAATTTCCTCGAGTCTGGTATTTGAAAAAGTGCTTCAAGAAGAGGTAAGTTAATATGTAATTTCTTTAAGAGTTTAAGAAACTTACCAAACTGTTCCTCTGAATCGTCTCTTTTCATTGCTTCGGGATAAGGTATGCGAGGTTTGTACTCTTTTATTACTGGTTTTAGCTTTTGTTGTGTTATCTCTACCTTACCTTCATCTACCATGGATTTTTGTATTGGATTAGGTTCATCTAACCCCTTACTGGCATGGGCTGAGATGGCTTGAATTTGTTCTTTTGGGTTTATTTTTGTGTTGCTTGGTAGACGTCCTTGTTGACATTCAAAATCAGCTTTTTGAGATGTCCCACTGACCTAGTAAGTTCTCCAACTTGATTCTCGATCCCTTTTATCAATTTTTGTTGTTCATCAAGTGCTACTTCAGTCTTTTGGAAACGAGAATCTGTGGCTGCCATGAATTTCGTCAGCATCTCTTCGAGATTTGGCTCCTTTTCTTGTTGGTGAGGTGGTTGTTGAAAATCTGGAGGAAGTTCCGATCTTTGGCTACTTTGATCATCCCACGAGAAATTGGGATGGTACTTCCATCCTGCATTATAAGTGTCACTATAAAAATTATTTTGATATCTAGAATAGTTACTTATATAGTGAGCTCGCTCATTTTCCATGTCATATCCGTAGGGTGGGTACTCAGGATTCGCCATGCCTCCTAGATTCAAATCATATTGTATTTCTGGATGTACCTACGAGGGACTATACCAATCATCAATCTTTTTATTCATCATCTCTAACTGATTAGATAACCTGGTGACCACGTCGAGGTTGAAAACACTGGTTGTTTTAGTAGGAGTTGTCCTCATGACTTGCCACTAATAATTATTCAGTGCCATTTTTTCCATAGACTAAAGTTTTTTGCCAAAAGCAAAATAGAGGAAAAAATTAGCAAAGTAAAAAAAATAAAAAAATTAAATTGCAAAAAAAAAAAAAAAAAAAATGGCTAAAGTAATAGAAATAGAGCTTTCTTAATATTTTAGTGTTCCCCGACAACGGCGCCAAAAACTTGATCATGTCAAATAGTTGAGTTTTAATATTTATAAAAAGAATGATCGAACCTGTAGACTAACTATGACAACGATAGAGGCAAGTGCACCTATCGAACAGTAGCATAGCTTAGGCAAGAGTATCTTATCGAACCCAAGGGAACCTAAAAGTACTACTACTCACTTTCTTTCTATTATTTAGCCTAAAATATGGAGTGATTGGTTTATTAATCTAAAAACTAATGAAATACTTAAACTAAATGCAAATACAAAAGAATGAAACTTTGGGAAAAGACTGTGGAAAAACTCAGTTGATTACGACGATACCCTTAAGAAGAATCCACCTATGACTTCTCTTGTTATCTAACTTTTAATTCATATGACTTCTTTACTTAGCCTGATCCATGAGACTCCCTAACCTATATTAAACCCTCTCTCGAGGCAAATAATGTCTAACCTTAGGTTAATTAGTGGAACTCTCGTTCTCTTGTAATAACCCCTTAAGGAAGCAATAAATCGATCAATGGACTCCCATATTAGGTTTCATCCTAATCCGGCAAAATCTTGTAACCCTATCTCTAGGCGCTCGATCAACTCCGCTTAAGTATGTTAGATCTACTCTTAGGCAAGGTCTATTCCTCCTCCACCTAAGCACATCAGATTTGGATTAAGTAACATAATTAAGAACAAATTAAGTACTTATCATATAATTTAGAAATCAAATAAAAAAAATCAGTCATAGGTTTCATCCCCTTCAGGTATCTAAAGGGTTTAATTCATAACAAAATAAGAAAACATCTGAAGAGAAAAGATAAAACAAAACATAAGAAATCTCTAAAACCCCCTGAAGGATTTGAAGAGGAGATCCTGTGTCTTGAGTAGAACTCCGGCTTCTTGAGATGGATCAACTGGCTATCTTCGAGTAATTCCCTGAATAAAAGCTTTAGCAGAAAACTCGCCTAAAACTCTCTGCTTTGGCTTCACTAGAACTCCCTTTTAGTTGCTACCTTGGGTCTTTATATAGGCTTTGAGATGCTTTACTTGGCTCCTAAGTATCTTAATTCAAGTAGAATTTCTCTTAGGATGTTTAAGTAGACTTAGGAATATGTTTATTTGGCTCCAAGTATCCAAATCGAGTGAAATTGCTCTTTCCCGTGATAGGGGCACGGCCTTGGTACATGCCGATGTAAGTTTACTTCAGCCGTGTGTCGATTCTGTTGATTGAGGCACGGTCGTGGCATGGCCGTGTAAGTCGGGATTCAGGTCATGCTTCAGGTCTTTCGATTGGGACACGGCCATGCAAATCGTGCTTGGGGCGTGTCTTTGAATGATTGGCGAGGCACGGTCATGTGACTTGAAGTCCAGGCCATCCTAATTTCTTGGGTTGGCCCAATTTGGTCCGTTTTAAGCCCGTTCCTCATTCTTTTCATTCTCGAGTGCTTTCCTAAGTATAAGACATGAAAAGAAAGGATTAAAAGCACCTTTTTACATAAATCAAGGGATAAATCATCCAAAAGCATATTAAATATGGGGTTAAAATATGTTACTTTTAAGGTTTATCATCACCCGAAGACGAAAAGAACGTAAAACGAGCATAAAATAGACCAAATTGGGCCAACCCAAGAAATCAAAACAGCCTAGACTTTAAGCCACACGGCCGTGCCTCGTCAAATTACTTCACACAGCCATGCCACGATTTACACGGCCGTGCCTCAATCGATAGAATCGAGACACGGCCTGAAGACTATTTGCACGGGCGTGTACCATGGCCGTAGACCTGCCACGGGAATGAGCAATTTCACTCGAATTTGGATGCTTGAAGCCAAAGAAACATACTTCTAAGTCTACTTAAACACCTTAATAGTAATTCTACTTGAAGGAGGTGCTTAGGAGCCAAGTAAAGCATCTAAGGGGCCTATATAAACAACCCAAGGCAACGGTCTAAGGAGAGTTTTAGGCGAGTTTTTCGCCGAGCTTTTATTCGTGGAATTGCTCAAGATAGTCGTTGATCCATCTCAAGAAGCGGAGTTCTACTCAAGACAAAGGATCTCCTCTTCAATTCCTTAAGGGGTTTTAGGATTTCTTATGTTTTGTTTTATCTTTTCTCTTGAGATGTTTTCTTATTTTGTTATGAACTAAACCCTTCAGATACCTGAAGGGGATGAAACCTATGATGGATTTTGTTATTTGATTTCTAAATTATATGATAAGTACTTAGTTTGTTCTTAATTTTATTGCTTACTTTAAGTTGATGTGCTTAGGTGGAGGAGGAATAGACCCTGCCTAAGAGTTGATCTAGCATAATTACGCGGGGTTGATCGCACGCCTAGAGATAGGGTGATAAGATTTTTCAATTAGGGTGAAACCTAAAATGGGAGTCCATTGATCGATTTATTGCTTCCTTATGGGGTTATTATAAGAGAACAGGAGTTCCACTAATTAACCTAAGGTTAGACGTTATTTTCCTCGAGAGAGGGTTTAATATAGGTGAGGGAGTCTCACGGATCAAGCTATGTAAAGAAGTCATATGAATTAAAAGTTAGATAACAAGAGAAGTCATAGGTGGATTCTTCCTGAGGGTATCATCGTAATCAACTGAGTTTTTCCACAGCCTTTTCCTAAAGTTTCATTCTTTTGTCTTTGCATCTAGTTTAGTTTTTCATTAGTTTAATAAACCAATCACTCCATATTTTAGGCTAAATAATAGAAAGAAAGTGAGTAGTAGTACTTTTAGGTTCCTTTGGGTTCAATAAATAATCTTACCTAAACTATACTATTGTTCGATTGGTGCACTTGCCTCAATCGTTGTCATAGTTAGTCTACAGGTTCGATCATTCTTTATAAATATTAAAACTCGACTATTTGACACGATCACCCCCACACTTAAGCTTTTGCTTGTCCTCAAGCAAAATTCTCAACTTACAATTAAAACAAACTTTCCATAATTCATAATTCCTATCGACAATGTCTCATCATAATTCATGGATAATTTATACATGGATAATTCAACTCAAAGAGTCCTAAAAATTCAATCACGATAAGTCATACCTTTGTAGTATGAAAATATATGTGTCTCCCCTTATCTGAATAATTACCTTTAATTCAAAACCGAAAAGGATTGACATCCTCACAAAAGATTCACTCAAATCATTTAAAGTGTTTAAGGTTCAAGAATAAGCACTCATAAGTCAAACCTGAAAAGTTAATCCCACAGGCTTACCTGAAAATCAAAACTCCACCATTGTATATGAGATGATACACAGATCAAAAAGTCTTTATCAAGGTTGTAACGGGGCTAAGGTTAAGGGTGTGGATATAGGCTGATTAGAGGGTTAGAATCGAGATCAAATTGACTAATTACCTAATCTAGAAATAACTGATTACATCAATTGAAACTTTGAAACTAATAATAATACGAGCTTTTTCTTTGATAATTGAAAATTAAATGCACAAGCTCACTTCTTATACTAATACTGATTATACTTTGATTTTTTCAAATTTTTTTAAGAACAAACTAAAATATTACATCATAAATGATAAATGTAACTACTGAACTAATATAATTCGGCAACTTAATCAAATCAAACCTCGATTAAAGGGTAGTCAAAAGAATGGTGATAACAAATTCAAAGGGATTTTGGGTTAATATTAGTGGGTGAGTCAATAAAAAGGTTCTTAGGATTCAATGGGGTTCACTAGTGGTTAATTTTTGAAGGTAGGCTTTTTATGGAGTAAGTGGGTTAAATCCTAGGTGTCTTTATCATCTCTGTATATCAAATCAAAAGTGTGGTCTCAACATGTATAAACAAGGCAAGTTCTAGAATAACAGTTCAAAGTTGACACACTCATAATCAATAAAGTGAGCTCGAAAAAGAATATATGCTCTATAAGGCTCAAAATCTCACAAAAATTATAGGTGTTTGACATCAATCCCTGTAATTTTTGAACTTCAAGGTAATATTCAAATTCAGTTCAACAACCTAGATAATTTTTAATTTTTAGAAAGTAGACTTGTCATGCTTGATTCTCTGGTATCCTTCAGATTTAATCGTCAATGCACAATTAACTATGACTTAATCTAAAACATATCAATAAAAATCATAATCATTAGAAATTTCATCCTAATTAGTAATATGAGAAAAATACTTTCGAACAAGTTTGAAATTCAGGATTTTTGAGAATAATGAAAAATTAGGCATTAATTTGAGAATAATGCAAAAAGTTAGGCACTTTTATCCTCCCACACTTAAGATGTACATTGCCCTCAATATACAAAGATAAGTAATAACAATTAATATAAGATCAAAAGAGAGGGATAGAGTGCCACTTCCTAAATTTTGGGTGATTTTCGGGAGGATGGCAGAGAAATATAAGTTGGAGGGGCCAGTCTGGTGGGGTGTCTATCGATGATCTTTGTTCTAGATAAAGAAATTAGGTAGCCTACAATGATATAGCCAAGAAATCTAAAGAAACATTAATAATATACCAATATTATAATTAAAGACAAAGGAAATAGAGACAAGGAGACTAAGAAGAAAATTGAATTTGAAAGAAAAGATTAATGGACTAAGGAGTCCTGATTGTTGGATGGTTCGCGAGGTGGGTGTGACCTCTAAGGCTATGGTGTGTGATTCCCAAGCAGCCTTTAGAACCTAAAACCAAGAAACTAAATTAAAATAAACTAAACAAAGCATAAGATTGTTAAAGAGAAGGAAATTAAAGCAAAAGAGAAAAAGAAAATAAAAACTATATGGTCTCAAAGACCCTTGGCTTTTTGTTTGAATGAAGCGGCCAGCATGAACTTATATAGATCGGTCTCCCATAGGGAGATTATGATTGGCCTCTTACACTTCTTCGGCATGATTTTAGTGTGGCTCAAGAGTTTGAACACCTTTTCTAATGCAAGACAGAAAAATTGAAAGAAAAAGAAGGAGGAGAGAAGATGGGGAAAGTGGAAGGGCTGTGTGTTTTAAATAGATTTTTGCTTCTGACGCTGTCCCACGCCCATGTATCTAGGGCATGTTGCTTTACACGGTTGTATCGCACGGCCATGTTTGGAGGCGTGTTGGAGATTAAACGCCCATGGTCGATAAGTCATTCTCGTGGTCGATAAGTCAGTATCTTCTCAAGGTCGTGTCGCACGACTGTGTTCTAGGCATGTTGGAGTGCCACGCTCATTTGTCTCTAATGCCATGCCTCTGCCATGTCAGTATGGTGATTTGGAGTACCCATACGGCTATGGCCACGGTCATGTGTTAGACCGTGTGGTCTGGGAATCTGTATTTTTTCAATTTATCAAATTTTAAAATAGAAAATAGAGATAAGAATAAAACTAAAACTACAAAATAGAAATTATTGTTAGTAATTGGATTTCCTCTCGAAAAGTGCTCATTTATAGTCTTAAGCTAGACTCTTCTCGAAAAACTTTCAGGGGGGTTTAAAGGTTTGAACATCTTCCCTCATGCTTATAGTTCTATTTTCATGACAAAGTTCAAGTCGAGAAGCGCTTACCTTGGATGTGTCGAATGATGAGTTGCTTACCTCAACTGTTTCGTGTGGAAAGATATTGTGGACCTTAAGAAGAATTTCTTTCTTTTGTTTCAGGTCTGTTAAAGTGATGTGGGGATCTGCTTTGTCTAACAGCACCTGGTCTCCTATTTTGTAGTGGTTTGATGTTCCTACGAGCTCTTCTTGTGGTCCCTTTGGTTTTACTTCTTGTGGTTCTTCTTTGACGTGTGTCTTCTGCTCTTCAAACTTGTCAATCCTAAGGTCTTGTCCCTTGTAGGATTCTTCTTTGTTGTTTTGGGACTTATGAGTTGGCTCAGGGTTGACTTTATGTGGTGTTTCCTACGATGAAGGTTGAACAATTTGATTATCTATTGAAGTGACTTTCTTACCTTCGTCATCTGTTGTTCTGGCTAAGTTGAGAGCTTGAAGCTTAATCGACTTATCTTCTACGCGAAGTATGAGTTCACTTGTGGCAACATCAATTTTAGTTCTAGCAGTTGCTAGGAAAGGTCCTCCTAGAATTAAGGGGATTGAATTATCCTCATCCATGTCTAAAACAACAAAATCTACTGGGAAAACAAATTTATCAATTTTACAAGTACATCTTCAATAATGCCCCTAGGAATTCTAACAATTTTATCAGCTAGTTGAATACTCATCCTAGTTTGTTTGGGCTTCCCTAGACCTAGTCGTTTAAACAATGCATAAGGCATGACATTTATACATGCACCTAGATCAGCTAATGCATTATCAATAGTTAAACTACCAACTAAGCATGGAATTGTAAAACTCCCTAGATCTTTTTGTTTCTGTGGTAGTCTATTTTGTAACATTACCGAGCATGTTGTGTTTAGTTCCATGTGGTGCTCTTTGTCTATTTTGTGTTTGTTTGTCAAGAGTTGTCTTAAAAATTTCCTCGAGTCTGGCATCTGGAAAAGAGCTTCAAGAAGGGGTAAGTTAATATGTAATTTCTTTAAAAGTTTAAGAAACTTACCGAACTGTTCCTCTGAATCATCTCCTTTCAATGCTTCGGGATAAGGTATGCGAGGTTTGTATTCTTTGATTGTTGGTTTTGGCTTTTCGTGTTCTACCTCTATTTTACCTTTTTCTTCCTTGGTTTCTTGTGCTGTAGTGGGCTCGTCTACCTTTGTACCGTCTTGAGCTGTGATGGCTTGGATCTATTCTTTTGGGTTTATTTCTGTGTTGTTTGGTAGACGTCCTTGTTGACGTTCAGAAATCAGCTTCGTGAGATGTCCCACTGACTTAGTAAGTTCTCCAACTTTATTCTCGATCCCTTTGATCGATTTTTATTATTCATCAAGTGCTGCTTTAGTCTTTTGGAAATGAGAATCTGTAGCTACCATGAATTTCGTCAGCATCTCTTCGAGGTTTGATTGCATCTCTTGTGGATATGGCTGATTTTGATAATTTGGAGGAGGTTACTGCCTTTGATTTTGTTTTCCTCCCCACGAAAATTTTGGGTGGTTCCTCCAACCTATATTATAAGTGTTACTATAAGGATCATTATTGGATCTGAAATTATTACCTATATAGTTTGTCTGCTCATGTTCTCCTCTTGGTTGGTAGGGTGGGTACTCAAGATTCGCCACATTCCCACTCGCTTCGCATTGCATTACCGGGTGTACCTGTGAAGAACATAAATTGTCAAGTTTTTTATTCTTCATCTCCACCGTGTTCACTGCATTGTTACTGCGTCTAGGTTAAAAACCTGGCTGATTTTTTCGGTTTGGCCCTTGTAATTTTCCATTGATAGGTATTCAACAACATCTCATCAATAAAGTCATAATCCGCTTAAAGAGTTTTGTTATTCAAAGTTCCACCGGTTGATGAGTCAATCATTTGCCTCGTTGAATAATTCACACCATTGTAAAAAGTTTGGACTTGAAGCCAGAAAGGTAATCCGTGGTGTGGACATCTTCTCAAGAGATCCTTATATCTTTCCCATGCATCATATGATGTTTCTGCATCATTCTGCACAAAAGAAGATATGTCATTCCTAAATTTGGCTTTTTTGGCTGGTGGAAAGTATTTTAAAAGAAATTTTTTGGTCATTTGATCCATGTGGTGATTGACCCTCGTGGAAACGAGTTCAACCACTGCTTTGCTTTATTCCTTAATGAAAAGGGAAATAACCGAAGACGAATGGCATAATCAGAAATGCCATTTATTTTGAAGGTATCATAGAACTCTAAGAAATTAGCTATATGAGTATTCGGGTCTTCGTCCTGCTAACCATCAAATTGAACAAACTGTTGAATCATTTGTATTGTATTAGGCTTTAATTCAAAAATTGTTAGCAGCTATAGCAGGCCTAACAATACTAGATTCTGCTCCTGTCAAATTAGGTTTAGCATAATCATACATAGTACGTGAAGCATTCTGTTCTTGCACATTTAGCGGTGGATTGTTTTCATCCATCCCTTCAGTAGGATTGGATCTGTCTTGTTGTTCTTCCCTTTGGTAGTCTAGAGCTCGTCTAGCTTCTTTTGATTCCTGCGAGCGGTAGCTTCAATGTCACTTTCATACGCTAAATGTCCTCTCGGGTTCCTTCTAGTCATAAACTAGAGGTACCTGCTAGGAGAAGAAAGAAAGAAATAAAAATTTAACCTAAACTAAAAATAAAAGTAAATTGCGAACAAATAATAAAATAATGGCTAAAGTAAAAGAAATAGAGCTTTCTTAATATTTTAGTGTTCCCCGGCAACGGCGCCAAAAACTTGATCGTGTCAAACAGTCGAGCTTTAATATTTATAAAGAATGATCAAACCTGTAGACTAACTATGACAACCATGGAGGCAAGTGCACCTATCGAACAATAGTATAGTTTAGGCAAGATTATTTTATCGAACCCAAAGGAACCTAAAAGTACTACTACTCACTTTCTTTCTATTATTTAGCCTAATAAATGGAGTGATTGGTTTATTAAACTAATGAAAAACTAAACTAGATGCAAAGAGAAAAGAATGAAACTTTGGGAAAAGACTATGGAAAAACTCAGTTGATTTTAGACGATATCCTCAGGAAGAATCCACCTATGACTTCCATTGTAATCTAACTTTTAATTCATATGGCTTATTTACTTAGCTTGATCCGTGAGGCTCCCTAACCGATATTAAACCCTCTCTCGAGGTGAATAACATCTAACCTTAGGTTAATTAGTGGAACTATCGTTCTCTTATAATAACCCCCTAAGGAAGCAGTAAATCGATCAATGGACTCCCATATTAGGTTTCACCCTAATCCGACAAAATCTCGTCACCCTATCTCTAGGCATGCGATCAACTCCACTTAATTATGCTAGATCCACTCTTAGGCAGGGTCTATTCCTCCACCACCTAAGCACATCAGATTAAATTAAGCAACATAATTAAGAACAAACTAAGTACTTATCATATAATTTAGAAAACAAATAACAAAATCCGTCATAGGTTTCATCCCCTTCAGGTATCTGAAAGGGTTTAGTTCATAACAAAATAAGAAAACATATCAAGAGAAAAGATAAAACAAAACATAATAAATACCTAAAACCCCCTGAAGGAATTGAAGAGGAGATCCTCTATTTTGAGTAGAACTTCGGCTTCTTGAGATGGATCAACTGGCTATCTTCGAGTAATTCCCTGAATAAAAGCTCTGGCAGAAAACTCTGCCTAAAAAACTCTCCGTTAGACCGGCTGCCTTGGGTTGTTTATATAGGCTCCTTAGATGCTTTACTTGGCTCCTAAGCACCTTCTTCAAGTAGAATTACTATTAAGGTGTTTAAGTAGACTTAGGAGTATGTTTCTTTGGCTTCAAGCTTCCAAATCCAATTGAAATTGCCCATTCCCGTGGCAGGGGCACGCCCATGGTACACGCCCGTGCAAATCTTCATCAGGCCGTGTCTCGATTCTGTCGATTGGGGTACGGCTGTGTAAATCATGGCATGGCCGTGTGAAGTAATTTGACGAGGCACGGCCGTGTGACTTGAAGTCCAGGCCGTGTAGATTTCTTTGGTTGGCCTAATTTGGCCCGTTTTAAGCCCATTTTGTGTTCTTTTTATCCTTAGGTACTTTCCTGAGTATAAGACATGAAAAGAAAGGATTAATACCACCTTTTTTACATAAATCAGGGATAAATCATCCAAAAGCATACTAAATATGGGGTTAAAATATGTTACTTTTACGGTTTATCATATAGGGACTTAGCCATTTTGTGTGTATGTCTTTATGATATGGCTTAATATTGGCTTGTAAATTCTTGATAATGATTATCCATTAAAATGGTTAATTAATAACATGTTTTGGATGTTATGTATGCTTAGAAGATAGTTAATACAAAGAAATTATGAATGAGTAAAAAATAAATCTACAGGGGAACAGTTTTGGACAGCAACTATGACGTGATTTTAAAAAATCACCAAAAATAGAATAAATGGAATTAGGGTGTGAATGAGATATAAAACTAAATCTTATTGAGTCTATTTTTATATGAAAGAAACGTGTAGGCAAAAGAATTTTATATTATGAGATAATTGCTTTTTAGTGTAGAGAACTGTCAAACTGTGTAACAGGGGAGACTTTAACTAATAAACTGTACTAATTGGCCACACCAAAAATTATGGAAAAATTATAGTAAGAAGATATATGAGTCTAGTTTCATGGAAAATTTACGAATCTAAATTTTGAGTTTTGTAACTAGGGTTATAGTCAATTTAGTGAACATGATGCAGATGGACAGTTTCAATTTTTATGCCCCGAACTAGTAAGTTAGGTCTAGTAATGCCTCGTGCTCGACTCCGGCAACGGTATCGGGTAAGGAGTGTTACAATGGAATTGGGTTGCTAGAAAAAATAGTGGAGGAAGAGTTTACAAATATTTTCCACAACAATTCTAATAGTGAAACAGACTCACTTATGTGGAGTGACATAGTATCTTTTGAAAACATTGGTGAACTTATGGAAGCCAAACAATTTTTGGATACACTAGGGAAAAAGTTTGAATCCTTGAATTTATCAAGTTGCTCTTTTAATCCTCCTAAACCTTCTATAGAAGAACCTCCCGCACTAGACTTGAAACCTTTGCGATAACATTTAAAATATGCATATTTGGGAGACAACAACACTTCGACGGTAGTAAATTCTACTCGAGTCAACACCCGAGAAAGATGTTAAGTTGTTGAAGTCTTCCGACGATCTAAGAAGGAATTAAAATGGACCCTTCCTGATATAAAGGGAATTATCACTCCTCTCTGCATGCATAAAATTTTGTTGGAGGATTTCCATAGCAATTCTATTGAACAAAAGAAAAGACTGAATCCGATCATGAAAGAAGTTGTCAATAAAGAGGTTATCAAGTGGCTTGTTGCTGACATTATTTATCTGAAACACCCCAAACCCAACCCTCAAGCCCTGACCGGATCTGGCATGCCTTTAGTAAAACGTAGTTAAATCTCGTTATGTCATCTTGAAAAACGTGGTGGTTTTGAAGAAAATAGATTTGGATTATTCTTAAATTGAAAACCGTGTTGTAATTTAATTTTGTATTAAAACGTTATCTTCATATTTTAGAAATTAAAAGTTTAAAGAAATGTCGAATTTTAGAGCTTAACATTAAGTTGAAAATCGTAGGTGTTTAGGTGTCAAAATATTTGAAGTTGTTTTATGAAAAATCGTTTAACCACTTGTTTAATGTTGATCGTTTTCAGAATAAAAATTAAACGAAACTTAAAAGCAGCTTAAATAGTAATGGCCTTATTACAACAAAACTAAACCCAAATAAATTCCAAAAAAACATAATAAGAAAACTAAAAAAAATCGAAATGAGCATGGCCACCACTAAGTCCCCGCCGACCGGTCCATCTCTCGAGTATCATCGCAAAATGTTAGCCCATGAAGGGTGAGTCAACAGACTCGATGTGTAACAACCACAATCGATGGATGATCGAAAGAGTTATACAAATTTTAGAGGATATCTTTGAGAGGTTATGTTTTGGACTTTGAGGCATTGGTAAGAGTTTTACCATTAGCTGAGTTTGCATACAACAATAGTTATCAGGCAAGCATTAAGATGGCACCATATGAGGCGTTATATGGTAGGAAGTGTCGTACACCTACATGCTAGACAGAGTTGGGTGAGTGTCAGATGTTAGGACTAGAGTTGGTTGCAGAGACTGAGGATAAGGTGAAGTTGATTCAAGCTCGGTTGAAGGAAGCTTCAGACAGGCAGAAGTCGTATGCCGATCTCAAGCAGAGGGATATAGAGTTTGTTGTGGGTGACCAGGTCTTTTTGAAGGTCTCACCATGGAAGAAAGTGTTAAGATTTGGGAGAAAAGGAAAGTTAAGTTCAAGGTTTATTGGGCCGTATAAGGTGTTGAGACGAGTGAGACCAGTAGCCTATCAGCTCGAGTTGCCAGTAGAGCTGAGTCAGATACACAATGTGTTCCATGTCTCCATGCTTAGACGCTATCATTCTGATCCATCGCATGTCGTGGCAGTGGAGGAAATAGAAGTGAATATAGATTTGACGATGGAAGAGGAACCAGTGCAGATTCTAGATCGAGATGTGAAAGTGTTGTGAAACACCCCAAACTCAGCCCACGAGCCTTGACCGGATCTGGTATGTTCCCCGGTGTAAACCGTTTCAAATTCTTTTCTTACTTAGGAAAAACTTGTGTGATTTGGAAGAAAGATCGTTTTGGGTTGGGCTTGAGATGAAAACAAGTTTATTTCATTATTAAAAATCCTTTACTTTAAGTGACAAAACATTTGGGCTTTGTTTTAAAAATAAATTTACTTAATCTTTTAATAAGTAAAAGTTTATAAGCTTAATAAATAAAAACAGAATGAAATAATTCTACTAAGGCCTTATTACATCAAATAATTCCCAAAATTTAAATTCAAAATACTTAAAGTAAAATAGTCCAAATAAAAGAAATCTGAACTTCACATGGCCTCCACTAAGCATCTGTCGGCCCGGTCCATCACTGGTCGTCACCTGAAAAGTAATCCCACAACGGGGTGAGTCAACAGACTCAATGTGTAACCAACACTAAAATTTAATATTTCAGGCATACAATGTCATACATGTTCATAAAGCATTTAAACAATATGATGCAACCCGAACCCAAACCTATATGCCATCCGCTACACACCACCCGTACCATCCTGCACACCGTGGGGACTACTAAGTCAACCCTCCATCCGCTACACACCATCGAAGGCATCCACGCAGTCGACGTGCTCATCGACCTTATAAAAATTCGTGGTCTTAGGTCACCACATTTAGAATTCGTGGTCTTAGGTCACAACATTCAGTTATCGTGGTCTTAGGTTACCACATTAGGTCACCACATTCAGATTTCGTGGTCTTAGGTCACCACATTAACTTCCCCTTTTCATATAACCCATATGCCCCCATATTTCATACACAATATGCAAAATCATGCATTAATTCACATTCTTATCACTTTTCACATGTTAAAAATAACACATATTCATAGTCCTAGTAGGAGTAGGAAACTTACTTGAGTACTTTTGTACCATAGTATGGTACCTTAGCGATATTCACATTCTTATAAACATGCACATATTAATTAATGCCATAAATCTTATTAAAAAGTAGTGTGGGGTACACACCTGATTTGATTAACAATTTCACTGAAATCCCGAAAATCCAATCTAAAGCCTTAGATCTCAAGTTCCTACATTCGCCAACCTTAGTATGTTAGCATAAAGCCTATTAGGCTATAAAACCAAATCCTAGTAGGATTAGTACACTAAAACTTACCTTGGTGCCAAACCCAAATCTTCACTATACTCTTTCTTGTATTCGCAAAGCTTTAAATCACTTTAACAAATTAGTTTGCTTTTGAATAAATATGAACTATATCTAAAACACCAAAAATAGGCCTTGGCTGAATATTCGCATGTCTTACCTTGTGGATTTTAAATCCAAATTCACCGAATAACTAGGGAACACGCTGACCTATGGTTTACCTTCGAAAAGAACTTCTCCTTCTTGTAGTTGACTTAAACAAATCTGAAAAGATCTCTTGAAAGTTTCAAAGAACAAGATATTAATGGGGTTAGTCCTAGATTTCAAAAATCTTAAAAAAAGGATGAAAATCGAATGATAACTAGTTCTTACCCTTAATACGTAAGTCGACACCCCTTGTTTGAAGTCTCAAAACTATTGGCTATGGCCTTGATTTTAGCAAACTTTCGACTTTTGGAAGATTATGAAAGAAGAAGAAAAGAGTTTGAGTAATTTGGTAATGAAGTTTTGCTACACAAGGTGTATTTTAAACAGCAAAACATTGAAGAAATGATATATTTGCTAGAGAGAATTCGGCAGAGAGAGAGTTTGAAGAAAGAATGAATGGCCCTCTTTTCCTTTTATAGTCGAAATTACTAACTTAGAATCCCTTACTTGGCCATCACTCTTCTATTTTGATAGCTTTATCTCTTTAATTAAAAAATTAAAGAATAATCCCTTAATTATCTCCTTGAAAATAATCTAAAATAAATCATCTTTTATCCACATATTTAGCCGAGTTTTAAGGAGAATTAAACTCTTCCCTTAAGAGTCCCTATTGCCGTCCATTGCTTCCTCTTTAAGTAATTAAATAAAATTACTTAAAGTCTTAGCTAGAATCCGCCCAACCCCTTCCCTTGATGAGTGAATTTAAACTTATTCTATTGGACTCCTTGTGGCCACACGAGGCCCAAATTATCCACCTAAGTGGCGCCTCCCTATGATTAGTTTAGCTTTAATAATGAATTGGGCACAAGCCCAATTCATATGCAAAAACACTCTCGTAAATGCTCTCCTTTGCTGCTCGAACCTAAGCTTGTACACATCTTTGGTGGCATCATTCTTGGGCTTTAAGTGGTGCCTCCTTGTCACTTTTCCAAGCCCGTTTTTGTGTCAAATTTTCTTCTATTAATTTTCTTAAGGCCACCTTGCCTTAGTTTCCTCTTTTTAAACTTTAAAACTTGACATTTCCTTACATTTCCAGGTTTCCAAAAACGTTCGTTTCCCTCCTTTAACCTAACATTTCCTTACATTTCCAAGTTTCCCGAAATGTTTACTTTCCTCTTTTGAATCATTTCTAGATCATTTCCTTACATTTCCTAGTTTCCAAAAATGTTCACTTTGAACTTAACATTTCCTTACATTTCCATATATTTCCTTACATTTCCATACATTTCCATACATTTCCTTACATTTCCATACATTTCCTTACATTTCCATACATTTCTTTACATTTCCATACATTTCCATACATTTCCTTACATTTCCAAGGTTCTAAAAATGCACACCACATATCACAGTAAACATGCTATTTCATAAAATTAAGCAAAGATGCACACAATGGGATTGAACCTCTTCCTCAAAGTACTTCACTTGATGCCATAACCCTTGCACCTTAGGTGGCGCCCTTGCCACCTTTCCACATCACTTCTTTTTTAACTTAAAACCAATAATTGTCCAAAGCTTTCTTCCATCCTAGGATTTTAAAACCCTTAATTCACTTCCAAACACTGCCAAAACCTACTACTCATGAATTATGCACAAACACATAACCCCTAATCTAGGATGTTACATGTTGCGTAGGAAGTCAGTTCCATTAGTGAAGGTACTATGGCGAAATCATGGCGTGGAAGAAGTTACGTGGGAACCGGAGGATGTGATGAGACAACAGTATCCTCAACTCTTTTGACCAGGTAATTTCGAGGTCAAAATTATTTTAAGGGGGTGGAATTGTAATATCCCAAAATAAGGGTTAGTTGTGATTATATTATTTTGCATGAGTACGGATTTGTCGTGTTGTTAAGTGAGATGTTCTAGGGTTTAGGAATAAGCCAAGAGTAGGCTTGAGCTGTAGGAAAATTTTTATTTTTAAGCTTTAAGTTAGAGGGAGCTGAAGGAGCTAGGGGTTAAGTGTAATTTATGGGGGAATTTAAGCACAAAAGGAGCTAGTAGCATAGTGGAAGTGGCGCATGAGTGGTTGCTTGGGGGGAAAGGTTCGAATAGCATTGAGCACATTTTAGGGGACTTTATTTTCCTGCACCTTTACATCAAGTGTCGGCCAAGCTCTATGTTTGGTAAGTTGGACTTTAAATTTTTATGGCAAGTTGAATAATAGTTTAGGCAAGCTTGATCTTGGGGAAAGAAATCTTTTGATTAAGGAATTGAAGAGGGAACACAAGGCTTCATACAAGGTGTGTGCTATGGAAACTTTTGTGTGGAAATGTTTGACTTTGAAGTCCATGTATTTGGATGATTTTGGGGCCTAGGGGGGAGTGGCCGAATCTTGTTCTGTTGGTAGCTAGTTGGTGCTAAAATTTCATTTGGATAGGTGGTTATTTTCGGCTAGCATTGGAAGGCCTTCATTCTTTGTTTTGAGTCATAACCGAAAACCCTATGAGCTTTGTCGATTTCTCTCTAGTGGATCATAGTGAAGCAAAAGCCGATTGTCCATAGGTATTTGTTGATTTGTCTCTTAGGCATTTGGCCGAATCTCCTTTGGAGCCTCTCTTATATTTTATTTTTTTATTAAAAGAAACTCTCTTCCTTCATCTTTTTCTTCTTCACAAGTGCTTGGACGAACCTTCTTTTTCCCCATCTCTCTTTTTTTCCCTCATAACTGTTCGAAACCATATTTTTTTCTCTTCTTTCTTTTATCGAAACCCCTTAATCCCTTTTCTTTAAGCCTAAGCCGAATACCAACCATCTTTCTCCCATTCCCTCTTTTCTTTCTTGAACCAAATCCTATTTGTTAGTTTTCTAGCAACCATAGTCAAAACTCCCTTCATCACTCAACCATTTTACCAAAATTGTCCAAACCCTTTTTGTTTTGCCTTGGTCGAATATCAAGGATAGATCTTCTTTTGGTTTTCTTCAATCAATTTTGGAAGGGGGTAAGTATTCATGGTTGTATTTCTTTTGGTTCTTTCTCTTTTCTCTGTTGATTTTATGAGGGCAAAAGCCAAATTTTTGGGCATTTGTTAGCAAGGTTCTAACCATTCATAGGAATCAATTTCTTCTAGGCTCTTCGGGACTTTGGAAGCAGTCGATCTAAGCCTCTATTCTCTAGTAATCGAAGTTGGTAAGTCAAGTGGTAAGGGTATCTATGTTAGTTCATCATTTTTTTAAATGGTTGAAAAGCCGAAGGCTTTTGAGATTAAGGTTGTTGTTGGCCGAATGGTCTATGTTATTGATCTAAGTGTTGGCCAAATGTATGACAAAGAGATCTAGTGCTGTAGATCGGGTCTTCAGGATTTAGTGCTTACGTTAGTGACAGGTGTGTAACTTACACACTTTATAACTTAGTAAAAATACATTAATAACCTAATATGTGATAAATCAAAAACTGTGTAGATCCTGATATTATACTTTATGGGTATGAGCAAAGATACAGGTAAGTTCGTTTCGATATGATTTGCTATATGGTGCTTAATATCATGATCCGTGATATATTTGTTATATGCATAATATTTGAGCATGATGGCATGATTTGTACATGTGATGTATTGATGTGGGTGATATGAGAGGAGGGGGAAGATTTGATATCTATGTCTTTGGGACACCAGAGGTTTGGCACCTCATAGCGACTCATCCTAGTGGCTTAGCACCACAGTGGGTTGGCCCCACATTTGTTATATCGGGATTGTCGCTAGTGATTTGGTATCACAACGTGGGTTGGCCCCACAGATGGATTATTCATGACTTTGGGTCACCAGTGGCTTGGCACCACATTATTAATGGATATCGTGACTTTGGGTCACTAGTGGTTTGGCACCACCAGTGGTTTGGTACCACACGGGGTAGAAAAGGAGTTATGGATGGCTAGGTTGGGTGCATTATCTATATTACTTGGTTATGAATTGTGTAAGTATGTTGCATTAACCGGGGGAAGGATTTATGCACTGAGTCTTGGTGACTCACCTTCTCCTTTATCTTTTCAGGTGAGTCGTAGATCGCGGATGAGGAGCCGGGTAGGACTTAAGGTGGCCATTCAATAATTAAGCTCGAATTTTACATGGACTTTGCTATGGGTATTTTATTTCATTTAAATTCGGTTTCATTTATTTGGGTTTGTAATAAGGACTTTTAAGTTTGTGTTTTTGGACTATTTATATGCTTTGGATTTGTTTTAAACATGGCTAAGTAAATTATTTGACAAATTTTAATAATATGAACGCAATGGTTTTCAAAACTTTACCATCGGGTAATATAAATCATTTGTTAACAAATGTCAACTCAAATGTTTTGACAACTTAAATGAATTCCAAATTTAAGTTTCCACGATCAAATGCAAATGATTTTCAAAGAAATCATTTGGTTTTTCTTAAAATGACATAAATGATTTTTAACGTGGATCGACAACTAAATTTTAAAGATCGATTTCCGGGATTTCAAAGTATATTATCAGTTTTTAACTAATCATGCACCTGATTTCTATAAACATTAGACATCTAAAGAATTTTGTCTAAAACTAAACCGTCAAGTTGATTTTCTTCAAAAAGTTTTCCCTGTGACATGCCAGATTCGATCATGGTGTATTGACCGGGTTTGGGTTGTTACATTTGAATTTGAGACAATGCAGATGGTTAGAACTGTTGAAAGACTATGAATTAGTAATTGATTACCATCCGGGAAAAGCCAATGTTGTTGCGGATGCCTTAAGTCAGAAATCATTGTTTGTTCTTCGTGCGTTGAACGCACATATGGCAATGTCTGGTGATGGTTCGATCATAGCCGAGTTGAAGGCAAGACCGACGTTTATTCAGCAAATTTGTGATGCACAAAGAATTGACAAAGACTTGATTGCTAGATGAGTTCAATGTGAAAATGATGCAGAGTCAGAGTTAAGAATTGATGCAAATGATTATTTGAATTTCAAAGGCCAAATATGTGTTTCGAAGAATGTAAACTTGATTTAGATGATTTTGAGCGAGGCTCATGATAGTCGATTATCGATACATCCGAGTAGCATGAAAATGTATAATGATTTGAAACAGTTCTATTGGTGGCCTGGCATGAAACGGGATATACCTGAATTTGTCTCGAAGTGCTTAGTTTGTCAGCAAGTAAAAGCAGAACATCAAGTGCCTTCAGGGTTACTTCAGCCGATCATGATACCTAAATGGAAATGGGATAGAATCACTATAGATTTTGTATCCGGATTGCCTATGACACCGAGCAAGAAAGATGCAGTTTAGGTTATAGTAGATAGACTGACCAAATCAGCTCATTTTGTGCCAGTTCGTATAGACTATTCACTTGATAAACTTGTTGAGTTGTATGTATCACAGATTGTGAGATTACATGGTGTGCCGAGTTCTATTATTTCAAATAGAGACCCGAGATTCATGCCGCAGTTTTGGAAGAAATTTCAGGATGCTTTAGGTACTAAACTCCACTTTAGCACAGCCTTGCATCCCCTGATAGACGGTCAGTCTGAATGAACCATTTAGATACTTGAGGATATGTTGAGATGTTGTGTCCTCGAGTTTGAAAGTACGTGGGAAAGATACTTGCCTTTGATTGAATTTGCTTATAATAACAGTTTTCAATCAAGTATCAAAATGGCACCTTACGAAGTTCTATATAGCCGCAAGTGTCGTACACCATTATACTGGACTGAGCTCAGTGAGAATAAGATACACGGGGTTGATTTGATTAAAGAGACTGAGCAGAAAGTGACTGTGATCAGAGATACTTTGAAAGCCGCCTCGGATAGACAAAAGTCTTATGCTGATTTAAAGCGTAAAGATATTGAATACCAAGTCGGAGATCGGGTGCTTTTAAAAGTTTCCCCGTGGAAGAAAGTATTTTGATTTGGTCGAAAAAGCAAATTAAGCCCGAGGTTTATCGGACCGTACGAGATCATCGAATGTATTGGGCATGTAGCTTATAGATTGAAGTTGCCTTATGAATTGGAAAAGATACACAATGTATTTCATGTTTCAATGCTTCGTAGATATCGATCAGATCCGTCACATGTGATCACTCCATTAGAGATTGAAATCTGATCTGATATAACGTATGAGGAAGAACCGATCCATATTTTAGCTCGAGAAATGAAAGAGTGAAGAAACAAGAGAATTCCATTAGTGAAAGCATTATGGAATCGGCACGGAGTTGAAGAGGCTACGTGGGAGCCTGAGGATTCAATGAGCCAACAATATCTGACTTTGTTTAACGGCAAGATTTTCGGAGACGAAAATCCTTAAGGGGGGAGAGTTGTAACAGACCGAAATTGACCCTAATCGAAATAGTGGTTTTGGAACCACGAATCCAAGTCCGAGAATTATTTAAATATTATACTTTGTGTTTATTATGTGTGAAAGTTTCGTAGAAAAATTTTATCGTTTGTGTGCTTAATTTGACAAAAAGGATTTAATCACGTAAATTGTAAAAGTTGCAAACTATAGTGAAAAGTGCTTATTTGATGATGGCTTTTTAAAGCGGGGTATTAAAAGGGAAATTAGCCCATTTTTAAAGTTAGTGGGTGGCTAAAGTCACCATTTCCCTTATTATATATGTTAGTTTTATTTTTATTAAAAGGGTTATATTAGTAATTTATTTATTAACTTATTATATGTTAAAATAAAACAAAAGAAAAATCATTATCATCTTTAGTGTTCTTGGCCGAATGTTGGAGAAGAAAAAGAGGTTTCATTTCTTTTAATTTTTGGCACTTATAAGCTTAAAATTAAGGTTAGTTTCATTTCGGTTTTTGTTAATTTTTACGTTTTTGAGATTGATGCTTTGAACCGTAGCTGACCCATGTTAGAATTTTTAAAAACAAGCATGCTTGATGTTCGGCCATTGTTATGTTCTTGTGTTTTCTTGATGTTTATGATTTTATATTAATGATATGTTAAGGATTAGTATATTTTGTATTGGAAGTTTTGGTGAAATTGAGTATTTAGGGCTAATTTATGAAAATAAATATTTAGAGGGGTTTATTTGCAAAATAAATGAAAGAAATGGACTTGTAGAGTCCCCATGCATATTTGGCCCTAAGGGGTATTAGTGAAATTTTGTATATTTTGTGTTTTGTGCAATTATTACTAAATTGTAAAAATGTGAAATAGTAGGGTAAAATGGTAAATTTCTCATTTATGTGTTTAGGGACTAAATTGAAATAAAATGTACTTGAATGAGCTGAATTTTAATGTGTTTAGATAAAGAACAAAGAAAATTAGATTTGGATCGGGAAAAATCATATTTTATCGAATAGCCGGTCTACGCGGTTCGTCGACGGTCGAGGTAAGTCCTGTTTAACATATGCTAAAAGTTTATTTACTGAATCTAATGTATGATGAAATTGGTATAATTATAGTATAAAATTATGGATTGGCGAATGTGATTCTAATAAATTGGATTGGTTGAAATTTTATTTAATGTGATATGAATAAGTGCTTTTTGTTTGCTTTATGATTAAAATATGTGAAATATAAGTGGTGATGAATTTAGCACTATGAAATATGAAATGAAAGATTAACTATAATTACATTCGGCTTCGAGCCTAAGTGCCTTGTGCTTGATTTACTTCGGCTTTAAGCCTAGCGTGCCTCGTGCTGGTGATTTATTTCGAGCTTATTGCTAGCAGTGAATCTTGTTTAAATTTTGGAATTTAAGTCCAAAGCAGCCTAGTCTTGGGTGTATATGGTTCGGGCTAATGCCTAGCAGTGTTCTATATCGGTGTATTGAAACTCGAGCTCAGATTGTGTAACAATAAAGTATAAAATGAATCGAGAAAGTCTAAACTTTTGAAAATGGAACATATTGATTCAAACTTTGAGGTAAGTGTTTTCATACTTATATGTTGCATATGATGTTAATGAGCAAGTAAGATGAGGAAATAATTGTATTATACAATGGTGGTTGAAAATATATGTATATATACATTATGCTATGTGATGATCTATTACTTGGAGGTATACAAGTGAATGAAAATGTTTATGTAAGTAGACCTATGTTTATATATGTGTTAGTATATTTGGGAATGGTGCACTTTGGTGAAAAAAGAAATATATGAAAATGAGAGTTGATAGATTAAATGAAATAATGAAATTCGGCAATGATAAATATATAAGTTAAATTACGTAATTTTAAATGCTTTGAATTGTAAGTTAGAATGTTTAGATGATTGAAGTTATATTGTAGTTGCTTAAGACTTACTAAGCTAGTAAGCTTACTTGTGTGTTTCACTGTTCGTTTTTTAGATCGTGGTCAAGCTATGGGCTCGAAGGATCATTGTTGAAGTCAATATCATCCCCTTTTTGGTACTTTTCAGATAGTTGATTTGAATTAAAGGCATGTATAGGCTAGCTAAATGTTCAAATGATGTTTTGTATATCTATATATATATAGTAGCCATGCGAAAATGGTTTGATCATTTTGTGTAAGTTTGGTTTATTTGTTTTTGGCTATGTTTTGATATATTTGGTTTCAATATTCGGTTATGGTATGTTTCTTATAGACAAGTTTAAGTATTATGCAATTGATATAATTGCTTGTTTAGGATGGCATATACAAAGATGTCAAGGGATGTATATATTCGGTCATAGCAAGTTATGTATGGAAGATGAATAAATAGTATAGGTGTATGTGTACGGTTTTTGCAAGAATTTGATCTTGATTAGCTATATGATAAGCATAGTGGTTGCAGTTGTGTTTTGTATTCATGAGATTGATCAATAGGAATTTATATACTACTTGTCTAGTATGCTTTTCGAATAGTAAATAGGTTAAAAATGTATGTTTCGGCAATATAGAAAATGTCATATGTGTAAAGTAGTTAAAATATTAATGAAAGTCATGTTTAAGTAAACTTTGTTATGTGATATTTATTATTTCATAATGAGACAAGTATATATGTTTCTTGGTTGGTTAGTTACATATTAAGTTGAAAGGTGAGATTAAATGTTCGGTCAATATGTGAATTTGGTACGCTTGTATATTTATATTATTTTGGTATTGAGACATAAGTTTTTAAAGGGTTAAATGATATACGTGATTATGACATTATTGCGCATGAATTGTAGAAATTTTAAGTGAATTATTCGGCCAATGAGCGTATACATAGAATAAGTATAGTTAGTTTGGTGGTTTATGGTATTTTGGATTGAAATAATGTACTGGTAATGTATATTTGGTTATATATATCTATATATTCAAATCGTATATTATTTCATAGTGTATATGTGCAGTCGTTTGATATATGGCATGTTTTGAAATTTGACTTAAACCAATATGCAAGTAATTATTAGATTTTATTTGGAGTTTGTGTGATAGTTGAGTAAATGGTGTATTTCATTCATGATATTACTATAGTGAATATGCATGTCTATAAATAAAGAAACAAATGTATTATTATATGATTAATAATAATAGTGTCTGTTTAAATGTATCGTTGATATTAGTAATGAGAAATAATGATTTGATCAAATATTAATTGCATGGTATGCTATGTTTTGATAATTGTTATAGTAATGCCTCGTGACCTTAATCCGACGACGGATACGGGTTAGGGTGTTACACTACAACTTTCCTCCCTTCCCACCACTGGCCACCACCTCCTCACTTCACTTACTCCACTTTCTCACTTCTTCTTCAGCACGAACACCTCCTTTCCTTCCCCATTATCTTTCTCCTTTGTTCCCTTTTCCCCCTTTCCCTTATTCCTTCTCTACACCACCACCACACCAACCACCATCCTTGTCACTGTTGTTCACCCTTTTCCTCTTTTATTTTGAATTCCTAATTATTTTTCATTATTTTATTTTATTTTCTATTTTATTTTATTATACTTGTGGTGCTGATAGGTACACAATGACGGACACTCGAGGCAAGGCCAAGACCACCATCCCTATGTCAAAAAAGTGAAAGGATCCTAGCACAGTTTCCCTGTGTGCGACCACTCTACATAAGTTCATGCCGTCCGCTTCATTCCCTCGACAAGACAAGGACCTTTGAGTCTATTTTTTTCTTTTATTTTAATTTTTAAATTCTTTCCCTTTATCTTTCTGTCTTTATTTTCTATTAGTATATTTGACTTCTTTAATTTAGGTTCAAGGGGCTGTTCAGGAACGACCACACCACCATTTGAGTATCCCCCACCCCTACCCAACTTTACACCGTTTCTTTTCTTTGACTCCATCCAAAATTCAGAAAGTTTCACTTTTCTCCCTATCTTACGATTTTCATATAATATTTTCATTATCTATCTTTGTACATTGAGGACAATGTATTTCTTAAGTGTGGGGAGGTGTCAACAATACCGAATTATGCCTTGTTCTTAAGTAACTTTCTCATATTACTATTAGAATGAAACTTCTATTGATTTATGATTCTTGTTGATATGTTTTGGAGTAAGTCATAAATTATTGTGCATTGATGGTTTAAACTTTAAGATATTAGAGAATCAAGCATGATAAGTCTATTTTCAAAAATTAAAATTGTCTAGGTTGTTTCCTTACATATAAATATTACTTTGAAGTTTGAAATTTGCAAGATTGACATCAAAAACCATAATTTTTGTGAGATTTTGAGCCTCTAGAGCATACACTTTTCTTGCTCACTTTATTGATTATGAGTGTGTCAACATTGATTTGTTATTCTAAAACTTGCTTCGATTATGCATGTCAAGACCACACTTTTGATTTCATATACTGAGATGATAAAGGCACCTAGGATTTAACCCACTCACTCCACAAAAAGCTTACCTTCATAATTAACCCTTAGTGAACTCCTTTGAATCCTAATAAACCATTTTTGATTTGCCTTTAATGTTAACCTAAAACTCACTTTTTTTAATTCATTAAGAATTTTCCCTATTTGAATTAACCCCTTTTTGTCGAGATTTGATTTGAGAAGTTTCCTAACTATGCTCTCTATTTCAGTTGTTAAGTTATTTCTTATTATTGTTTATTCTTAAAAAAAAGAGTTGGAAATTCATTCATTATTAGTTCTATGTTATTTGAGCTTAAAACAGTTAAAATTCACATCTTTAGAAGAAGCTCGTGTTATTATGATAAGTTTTCAATTGTTGTAATTATTTAGTATTAGTCTCTAGTTAGGTAATTTGACAATTCAATCTCGATTTTAACCCTTTAATTCAGCCTTTATCCATACCTTTAACCCAAGCCCCATTACAACCCTTTTAAAAGACATTTTGATTTGTGTATCATCTCATTTTATAATGGTGGAGATTTGATTTTCATGCAAGCCTATGGTAATAACTCTTCATGTTTGACTTTTGAGTTTATCCTGAACCTTAAAACACTTTGAGTGATTTGAGTGAATCCTTTGTGAGGATGTCAATCCTTGTCGGTTTTGAATCAAAGGTAATTATTTAGGTAAGGGGAAACACCTATGTGTTCGTGCTATAAAAATTTATGACTTAGATTGTTTTAATCTTTGGGACTCTTTTAGTTAAATTATCCATGTATGAATTATCTATGAATTATGATGAGACGTTATTGATGAGAATTATAAATCAATAGAAGTTTCATTCTAATAGTAATAAGAGAAAGTTACCTAAGAACAAGGCATAATTCAGTATTGTTGACAATAGCAGCACCAATTGTAATAGCTCTAGAATGGACAATACCTTTTGAACTCATATGTGACACCAGTGATTATTCTGTGGGATCAGTGTTGGGGTAAAGGAAAGACAAAGTACTATGTGCAGTATATTACTGTAACATCCTAAAATTTGAGTATTGATATGATGCGTGTTTTGGTGCTTAACTTGTGTATAATTAAAATTTTGCATGTTTAGTATAGTTTTGAGAAGACTTGAGAACTATTCAAAATTTGAATAAATTTTAGTAAGGAGTATTTAATTGAAGTGGAGCAAGTGACTTTGAGGTTTAAGTAGATTTATGTGATAAAAACTAGCATAAGATGAGCTAGTAGCAAGGTGGAGTTGGCGCATGCATGTTTGCTTGAGGGGAGAGGTTCGAATCTCCTAGCATGCATTTTTAAAGCTTTTATTTTTGCATTCCTTAGCAAGTGTCGGTCATGGATAAGGTTAAGGGATGAGTTGGATATCATTTTTTTGGTAAGAAAACCAAAGGAAAAAGGTAAGTAAAGGTTTAAGGAAAAGAATCTCATGAATTAAGGTGATAAGGGGACATAAGGCATGAATCAAGGGCATTGTTTTGGAAAGCTTTGAATGGCTAATTGTCCATAAAGTTGGATGATTTTTGGGGCTAGGGAGGTTGGCCGAATTTTGTTAGTAGTTTGATAGGGATTAGGAGCTATTTTAGTCATTTGGTGTTTTTTTTCTCAAAGCTTGTTTCTCTCTAATTCTCTCCTCTTAGCCGAATGTTTATTGGACAAAAGGTAAACCATTTTTTTCTCTTTTCTTTTGGCCATTTGAGTTTTGACCATTTTGGTCTTATTTTGTCTATTCTCTCAAACCATTCCTCCTAGTGCCGAAATCACCAAGGCATTGGAAGGCTATCTTCTTTTTCTTTTCACCCTTGCCGAATACACACAAGCCTCAAATTCAATTCTTTGTTCATCCCCCATTCTTGAAAAGAACCAAAACATAAACACCCTTTCTTTATTCTTTTTGTTCTTTTTTCTTTCTTTTTATCAAGAACACTCAAACATCACCATTTTCCAAAACCTTTCATCATGGCCAAATGTTGATGGTAAAACCTTAGCCGAATCTTTCTTTTGTTTTTAATCTTTTCTCCTTCAATCAAATCCTTCTTTCTTTGTAGTGGTATAGTGGAGTGGCAATTTCTTTTCTACATCTTAAGTTGATCATAGCTATTATAGATCGGGTGAAAAAGGAGATTTCATCAGTCAAGGTAAGGGATTATTTAGAAAAGGGATTCTATTTTTATCCTTCTATTTTGATAAGATTGTATTGATTAAATCGATTTTATCACAGGGACTCTATCAATCGACTTCCACCTTTTGAACGAAAGAATCTTGTGGTAAGCTAATCTCACTCTTAAAATCAATTGGTGGTGATAAGGAAATATTAGTTTGACTAACAATTATTTGTCAATGGAGGCAATCAAAATAGGGACGAAAAGGGTAGTAAATAGTGTTTGGAAGAGAGGTGGTTCCGTTATTCTCCCTAACTTTAAGAGAAGGACTATTTCGAGAATTTGAGATTTTTCGAGTTGTGGACCCTCATCCAGCAAAAATCAATCATTCGAAGTCGTACGTACCCCCGAACCATTGTTTACTCGTGGTACTGAACCTTTGATCGGAGAGAAATTACAAATAGTGGTTGTTCGAGATTTCGAGGGTAAGATCTAGATCGCTCACTATTAGAATAGTTTAATATTAAATTTTAGTGTTCTAATCCTTTGTAATGTGTGTTTAGATATCGACGAGCGGGAGAGTGTAGTTCTCACTGTAATCAGGTGTGTAATCTCACACTATATCTCATGGGTTAGATGACTATACAGTAGTAAAAGTTGGATTAAAAATCGCAAAATTGGTGAAATCGAAAAATATGGTATTAACGACACTTTAGTGTTAAGATCATGAAATCGGTATTAAGATCGTGAAAATTTTGAAATCGCCCTTAATGGCTAAAACGATAATAAGTGATATTTGGGCCATATGTGATATTTGATAAAATTGGGCCATATGTGATATTTGACAAATTTGGGTCATATGTGATATTTGATAAAATTGGGCCATATGTGATATTTGGCATATGATATTTGATAAATTTGATATGTGATATTTGATAAATATATGATATTTGACAAATTTGGGCCATATGTGATATTTGACAATTTAGGCCATATGTGATATTTGACAATTTGGGACATATGTGATATTTGAGAATTTGGGCCATATGTGATAATCGATAAATGGGCCATAAGTGAAATTTGATAATTGGGCCATTTATGATAATTGATAAATGGGTTATATGTGATATGTGATTTTAATGGGCCAGAATTGATAAATTATATATGGTTTTCTTTACAAATATTTTGTTATGCATAAACATGATTGCATGGGTTGGGATCAATGATGAAAAGAAGAAAGGCTTGATTCCAAAATTCTAGATAGGTGACTCTGTCACGATGGCCGTTGCCCGAAATCCAGATCGGTGGTTCTACCACAATTATTTAAATGGCCATTGCCATAAATATTATATTGGGCTTAAAGCCTACTTTGGTGTGTTGGCGGGGTGGGTGACTAAAGCTCCCAGGTGTGTCTTTGGTTGATGCAGGGGTGTGTAGCGGATGGAAATCTAGGTTTGGTTTTGGGAATTGCATATCATTTGCATTTTTATATCCTAAATTATTATATTTGAAATGGGCTTAGGCCCAAATAAATGCTTAAATGGTCTTGGCCGGTGGAGTATGGTAAGTGAGTTACACATTGAGTTCTAAGTAACTCACCCCATTTTTTACCCTCTCGGTAATAACAATTGATGGAGACTTGGCCTGAGATGACTTCGTGGGAGGCTATACTACAAATGGTGGTTTATAAAACTTTAAGACTTTTTTATAATATTTATTAAGTACTATTTTTAATGGCAATGTAATAAGGCCTTTTAATTATGGATTTTATTTTGTGGATGGATTTATTATGTTTTAGTTTTATTAAGTTGGATTGATTTAGTTTTTCATAAATGTTTTTCTAAAACTTTCAGTATAGAATAAAGGTTATTCTTAAATATGTTTAAAACTCAGAAATCCTTTAACTCTTCGTTAGAATATTTTGATTAAATAAATTTCAAAATTTTAATCAAATACTACTCTATAGATCCAATGATAATCTCTTGTGTTTTTAATCAAGGATTTCAAATAAACCTCGATTTTTCGATAAAGTCATTCTCTTAATCGTTTTGGAATTTGATTTCTACTTCGTTAAATGATTTGAATGTACGTTAAATTTGTGTGGCATGCCAAAATTCGGGCTTAATGCATAGGCCGGGTTTGGGGTGTTATATTTTATGGTATCAGAGGCCAATTTCAAAGCTCGACTGTGGTTTGGGTTCAACAACAATTTTGTTTAAAAAAACCACTTAAATTTCTAGACTTTATGTTTTAAAGGTAGTATGGCACCACGAGCATCCGACACCAAGTCAAGTAAGTATGTCCAGTAAGTATTTGTTTATTAAATGTTTATTTTTGTGATGAAACCTAAGGAACACTCTAGAACTTCTAGTTTTAGGTGTTGAAAATGATAGACATCGAGACTATAGGATGTGAATACGAAAACAACCCTATCTCTTATATCTCATAAAATATCGTTAATAAACACTGAAATAGTATTCTGATTCATAAAACTTGTAATCAGATTAAAGTGAATTACGTGGTCATGGACGCGGTAGACGTGGCCGTGGTAGAGGATGAGGTGCTGCGTCTGAAGCGCCGGGTCATATACCGAAAATGGATGCACCTGCGTCATTTGAGAGCGAAGCTGGATCTCATGATCATGTGAATGAGGATAATGCTTTGACTCAAGCAATGTTGCGAGTCTTAGAAAGAGTAGCTAGAGCCAGAACTGGCCCAGTAACTCGCGGATCAATATCAGAACGACTCAAGTTTAGTGGTACAGAAGTTTTTAGAGGTGTCTCTGGTGTAGCTTCGAATGTGGCAGAATATTGGCTTGAGGCTATACAACGAATTATGGATGATTTGGAGTGCACCGTCGAGCAGAAACTGAGAGGAGCCATGTCTTTGCTAAGAGATGAGGCATATCAATGGTGGCTTACTGTTCGAGAAGACACTGAGGCTGCATTGGTTAATTGAGATTTCTTTAAAGCTGCTTTCCAAGGGAAGTACGTCAGAACAAGTTATGTAGATGCCCAAAGGAAAGAATTCCTGAATTTGGTTCAAGGAAGTAAGACTGTGGCAGCCTACGAGGCAGAATTTCTTCATTTGATTGTTATGCTCATACTATAGTGCAGACTGATCATGAGCACTGTGTACGCTTTGAGGATGGACTGAATGATGAGTCGTGGGTACTGATATCCCCACAACAAGTATGGACTTTTACCTCGCTTGTAAAGAAAGCTAAGATAGCCAAAGAGGCTAAGAATTCAAAATGCCAGAACCGGGAAAAAGTAAGAGGCAAGAGGGATTTTAAGTATTCTGGTTCTTCTAAAAGGTTTCAAAAGAAGGCCACGGAATGATGAGCCAGTTCAAGTTAGGGCACTTGTGACTACCAATCAGATTTGAGAATGTGCCGATTGTGGAAGACGACATCTCGGAGAATGTTGGAGGAAAACTGGAGCCTATTTTAAATGTGGATCCAAGGATCATCAGTTTAAGATTTGTCCTCGACGGACTCAAACGACTCAGGAAGCTCGTAAACCTGAGGCTCAGCCAGTTAGAGGTACTCAGCAGCCACCAAGAGGTCGTGGACCAGGTCGTGGTGGTAATGGTAATGGACGTGGACAAGGTGCACCGGGTCGAGGTAATGGTCTTAGAGGTAACACGGAGGCAAGACAGCCAAGATTGGTCTATGCTGTCAGGCGTCGTGAGGACGGCGATGCACCTGATGTGATAACTGGTACGTTCTTCATTTCTGATGTACTTGTTACTACTTTGATAGATATCGGATCTACCCACTCGTATGTTGCTAATGCTATATCTGGAAACCTAAATATTAGATCTGAGATTACCGATAGAGTGATGACGGTAAGTAGTCCTTTAGGACAGTCGGTAATAGTGAATAAATTATTCAGAGATGTGCCCTTAGAGATTCAAAGAGAGGTATTTCTAGCAAATTTGATGGAATTACCTTTCGGTGAGTTTGATCTTAATTTGGGTATGGATTGGTTGGTGAAGCATCGAGTACAATTGGATTGTGCCTGAAAGCGGATGTCAATTAGGACTGTGGATGATAAGGAGATAATAATGATAGGCGAGCGAAGAAACTTTTTGGCAAATGTAGTATCTGCTTTGAAGGTAGAAAAGTTGGTGCGAAAAGGGAATAGAGCATTCCTAGCATTTATCAGTGCTTTGGATGTCAAGGATTTATTAGTAGAAGGTGTGAGAACGGTGAAAGAATTTCCAGATGTCTTTCCCGAAGAACTTTCTAGTCTACCTCCAGATCGGGAAGTAGAATTTGGCATTGAGCTTTTACCCGAAACTGCTCCGGTGTCCATTGCTCCTTATAGAATGGCACCGAAGGAGTTAGCGGATCTTAAAGCTCAAATTCAAGAATTGCTAGATCAAGGATTTATTCGACCAAGTGTGTCTTCGTGGGGAGCACGGGTTTTGTTCGTCAAGAAGAAGGATGGGTCGATGCGTATGTGTATTGATTATAGGCAGTTGAATAAGTTGACGATCAAGAATAGGTATCCATTGCCAAGAATCGATGACCTATTTGATCAATTAAGAGGAGCTTCAGTCTTCTCCAAGATTGATTTGAGATCGGGTTATCATCAACTCAAGGTGAAAGAGGCAGATATTCATAAGACGGAATTTCAAACTCGTTATGGACATTATGAGTTTTTAGTGATACCATTTGGTTTGACTAATGCACCAGCTACATTTATGGACATGATGAACTGAGTCTTTCAACCCTATTTAGACCGGTTCATAGTAGTGTTCATAGATGACATCTTGGTATATTCGAGGAATGATGAAGAGCATGACTATCATCTGCACACTGTGTTGCAAATTTTGCGAGATAAGCAACTTTATGCCAAATTCAGTAAGTGTGAATTTTGGTTGAAGGAAGTGACTTTCTTGAGTCATGTAGTGTTAGCTGAAGGAATAAGAATTGATCCTCAAAAGGTAGAGGCTGTGTTGGATTGGAAACCACCAAAGTAAGTAGTTGAGATCCGAAGTTTCTTGGGTTTGGCTGGTTATTATAGACGCTTTGTTGAGGGGTTTTTGTTGATTGCTACACCCCTAACTAAGTTGTTATGAAAAGAAGTACCGTATGTATGGACCGATAAACAACAAGAAAGTTTCGAGAAACTGAAGAAGATTCTAACGGAAGCGCCAAGATCGATTCAACTAGAGGCCAAAAAGAGTTTATCACATCGTGTGATGCATCACACACGGGTTTAGGATGTGTACTGATGCAAAGTGGAAAAGTGGTAGCTTATGCTTCTCGACAGTTGAGGCCGCATAAAGTCAATTATCCTACTCATGATTTGGAGTTGGCTGCGGTAATGTTTGCATTAAAGATTTGGAGACATTATCTTTACGGTGAGAAGTCAATCATTTATACGGACCATAAGAGTCTTAAGTATCTCCTTACCCAAAAGGAATTGAGTTTAAGACAACGAAGATGGGTGGAGCTGTTAAAGGATTATGATTTCTCAATCGAGTATCATCCTGGAAAGGCTAACATTGTGGCAGACGCTTTAAGTCGAAATGTTGTATCGGAGTTAAGAGCAATGTTTGCTCATCTCAGTTTGTATGAGGATGGCAATTTGCTAGCGAAACTTCGGGTGAAGCCTCTGGGGTTGGAATAAATCAAGGAAAAGCAATTATCCAATGAAAAGTTGGGTCCTTTAATAGAACAAGCTGGAAGTGGTGTAATAGGAGATTTTGGTTTGAACAAAGATGATGTAATGTGTTTTCGTTGAAGGGTTTGTATGCCCAAGGATTCAGATTTGAGGCAAATGATTCTTCAGAGGTGCATAGTAGCCTTTATGCTATGCACCCCGGAGGAAATAAGATGTATCTGGATCTTTGTGAATAGTATTGGTGGCCAAAGTTAAAATAGGAAGTTACTGATTTTGTGGGAAAGTGTTTGACTTGTCAACAATTAAAGGTGAAACATCAATTACCGTCGGGATTGTTGCAACCAGTAAAGATTCCATTATGGAAATGGGAGCAGATAACGATGGATTTTGTTAGTGGATTACCCTTAACACCTACTAAGAAAGATTCTGTCTGGGTGGTAGTAGATAGATTAACGAAGACTACTCATTTTCTACCGGTTAAAGACGGATTACTCGTTCGAAGTTGGCTAAACCGTATGTATCTAAAATCGTGAGGTTG
The DNA here is from genome assembly GCA_025506655.1 of Gossypium rotundifolium. Classification (NCBI taxonomy): domain Eukaryota; kingdom Viridiplantae; phylum Streptophyta; class Magnoliopsida; order Malvales; family Malvaceae; genus Gossypium; species Gossypium rotundifolium. The sequence continues at coordinate 139,656,624 of CP106722.1, forward strand.
TATGGGGTACCAAAGGTTCATCATATCGATGTGGATCCTCGGTTTACATCACGATTTTGGAAAGCTTTGCATGAGGCTCGGGTACAAAGTTAAACTTCAAGACGGCTTTTCACCCTCAATGATGGTCGATTAGAAAGAGTAATCCAAATTTTGGAAGACATGTTAAGAGGTTGTGTGATTGATTTCAGAGGTAGTTGGGAGGATTTTCTATCGTTGGCAGAGTTTTTGTATAACAACAGCTTATCAATCCAAAGTATTCAGATGGCACCCTATGAAGCGTTATATGGTCGTAGGTGTCGTACTCCTACTTGTTGGACTAAATTAGGGGAACGACAACTTTTGGGTCCTGAATTGATATCAGAGATGGAAGAAAAAGTAAAGGTAATTCAAGCGCGGTTAAAAGAAGCTTCGGATAGACAAAAGTCATACACGGATCTGAAGCGTAAAGATATTGAGTTTACGGTGGGAGATCCAGTCTTTTTAAAAGTTTCACCATGGAAAGAGATTTTCAGATTCGGAAGGAAAGGCAAGTTGAGCCCTAGGTTCATTGGGCCGTACAGTGTGTTGAAGCGTGTAGGACCAGTGGCCTATCAACTTGATTTACCTCTGGAATTGAGTCAGATTCATAGTGTTTTCCATGTTTCTATGTTGAGACGCTATAGATCGGATCCATCGCACATAGTACCGGTAGAAGAAGTAGAATTAAGGCCAGATTTGTCTTTCGAGGAGGAACCAGTGAGAATCTTAGACCGAGATGTTAAGGTGTTAAGAAAGAAGATTGTACCGTTGGTTAAGTTTTATGGCGTAATCACGGAGTGGAGGAAGCTACTTGGGAGCCTGAGGATGCAATTTGACAACAATATCCTCATCTCTTTTGGCCAGGTAAATTTCGAGGATGAAATTTTCTTTAAGGTGGGTAGAGTTATAACATCCTAAAGTTTGAGTATTGATATGATGCATTTTTGGTGCTTAACTTGTGTATAATTAAAATTTTGCATGTTTAGTATAGTCTTGAGAAGACTTGAGAACTATTCAAAATTTGAATAAATTTTAGTAAGGAGTATTTAATTGAAGTGGAGCAAGTGACTTTGAGGTTTAAGTAGATTTAAGTGATAGAAACTAGCATAAGATGAGCTAGTAGCAAGGTGGAGTTGGCGCATGCATGTTTGCTTGAGGGGAGAGGTTCGAATCTCTTAGCATACATTTTGAAAGCTTTTATTTTTGCTTTCCTTAGCAAGTGTCAGTCATGGATAAGGTTAAGGAATGAGTTGGATATCATTTTTTGGTAAGAAGACAAAAGGAAAAAGGTAAGTAAAGGTTTAAGGAAAAGAATCTCATGAATTAAGGTGATAAGGGGACATAAGGCATGAATCAAGGGCTTTGTTTTGGAAAGCTTTGAATGGCTAATTGTCCATGAACTTGGACGATTTTTGGGGCTAGAGAGGTTGGCCGAATTTTGTTAGTAGTTTGATAGGGATTAGGAGCTAGTTTAGTCATTTGGTGTTTTTTTTTTCTCAAAGCTTGTTTCTCTCTAATTCTCTCCTCTTAACCTAATGTTTATTGGACAAAAGGTAAACCATTTTTTTTCTCTTTTCTTTTGGCCAGTTGAGTTTTGACCATTTTGGTCTTATTTTGTCTATTCTCTCAAAAAATTCCTCCTAGTGTCGAAATCACCAAGGCATTGGAAGGCCATCTTCTTTTTCTTTTCACCCTTGCCGAATGCACACAAGCCTCAAATTCAATTCTTTGTTCATCTCCCATTCTTGAAAAGAACCGAAACATAACCACCCTCTCTTTATTCTTTTTGTTCTTCTTTCTTTCCTTTTGTTAAGAACACTCAAACATCACCATTTTCCAAAACCTTTCATCATGGCCGAATGTTAATGGTAAAACTTTAGCCGAATCTTTCTTTTATTTTTAATCTTTTCTCCTTCAATCAAATCCTTCTTTCTTTGTAGTGGTATAGTAGAGTGTCGATTTCTTTTCTACATTTTAAGCTGATCAAAGCTATTATAGATCGGGTGAAAAAGGAGATTTCATCAGTCAAGGTAAGGGATTATTTCGAAAAGGGGTTCTATTTTTATCCTTCTATTTTGATAAGATTGTATTGATTAAATTGATTTTATCATAGGGACTCTATCAATCAACTTCCACCTTTTGAACGAAAGAATCTTGTGGTAAGCCAATCTCACTCTTAAAATCAATTGGTGGTGATAAGGAAATATTAGTTTGACTAACAATTATTTGTCAATGGAGGCAATCAAAATAGGGATGAAAAGGGCAGTAAATAGTGTTTGGAAGAGGGGTGGTTCCGTTATTCCCCCTTAGTTTAAGAGAAGGACTGTTTCGGGAATTCAAGATTTTCCACTGGGTTGTGGACCCTCATCCGGCGAAAATAAATTATTCGAAGTCGTACGTACCCCCGAACCATTGTTTACTCGTGGTACTGAACCTTTGATAGGAGAGAAATAGAAAATAGTGGTTGTTCGAGATTCTGAGGGTAATATCTAGATCGCTCAATATTATAATGTTTAATATTAAATTTTAGTGTTCTAATCCTTTGTAATGTGTGTTTAGATATCGACGAGCAGGAGAGTGTAGTTCTCACCGTAATCAGGTGTGTAATCTCACACTATATCTCATGGTTAGATGACTATACAGTAGTAAAAGTTGGATTAAAAATCACAAAGTTGGTGAAATCAAAAAATATGGTATTAACGACACTTTAGTGTTAAGATCATGAAATTGGTATTAAGATCGTGAAAATTTTGAAATCACCCTTAATGGCTAAAACGATAATAAGTGATATTTGGGCCATATGTGATATTTGTTAAATTGGGCCGTATGTGATATTTGACAAATTTGGGCCATATGTGATATTTGATAAAATTGGGCCATATGTGATATTTGACAAATTTGGGCCATATTTGATATTTGATAAATTTGGGCCATATGTGATATTTGATAAATTTGGGCCATATATGATATTTGACAAATTTGGGTCATATGTGATATTTGACAATTTGGGCCATATGTGATATTTGACAATTTGGGCCATATGTAAAAATCGATAAATGGGCCATAAGTGAAATTTGATAATTGGGCCATTTATGATAATTGATAAATGGGTTATATGTGATATGTGATTTTTATGGGCCAAAATTGATAAATTATAATATGGTTTTCTTTACAAATATTTTGTTATGCATAAACATGATTGCATGGGTTGGGATCAATGATGAAGAGAAGAAAGGCTTGATTCCAAAATTCTAGATAGGTGACTCTGTCACCATGGCTGTTGCCTGAAATCTAGATCGGTGGTTCTACCACAATTATTTAAATGGTCGTTGCCACAAATATTATATTGGGCTTAAAGCCTACTTTGGTGTGTTGGCGGGGTGGGTGACTAAAGCTCCCCACAAGTGTGCTGGTTGCTACGGGGGTGTGTAGCGGATGGAAATCTAGGTTTGGTTTTGGGAATTGCATATCATTTGCATTTTTTTTATATGCTAAATTATTATATTTGTAATGGGCTTAGGCCCAAATAAATGCTTAAATGGTCTTGGCCCAGTGGAGTATGGTAAGTGAGTTACACACTGAGTTATAAGTAACTCACCCCATTTTTTTACCCTCTCGTGTAATAACAATTGATGGAGAGTTGGGCCGGAGATGACTTCGTGGGGAGGCTATACTACAAATGGTGGTTTATAAAACTTTAAGACTTCTTTTATAATTTTTATTAAGTACTATTTTTAATGGCGATGTAATAAGGCCTTTTAATTATGGATTTTATTATGTGGATGGATTTATTATGTTTTAGTTTTATTAAGTTGGATTGATTTAGTTTTTCATAAATGTTTTTCTAAAACTTTCGATAAAATAAAGGTTTTTCTTAAATATCTTTAAAACTCAGAAATCCTTTAACTCTTCGTTAGAATATTTTGATTAAATAAATTTCAAAATTTTAATCAAATAACGCTTCTATAGATCCAATGATAATCTCTTGTGTTTTTAATCAAGGATTTCAAATAAACCTCAATTTTTGATAAAGTCATTCTCTTAATCGTTTTGGAATTTGATTTCTACTTCGTTAAATGATTTGAATGTACGTTAAATTTGTGTGGCATGCCAAAATCCAGGCTTAATGCATAGGCCGGGTTTGGGGTGTTACAATTACGCGAGTAGAATCCTGACGGATGCGTAGCTTAACTACACCACCATAGAAAATGAGTTATTGGCTCTAGTGTTTGCATTCAATAAATGCCGCTCTTATCTAGTTAGTACTAATGTCACAGTCTACATGGATCACTCTACTATTAAGTATTTGGTGAGCAATAAAGATGCCAAGCCAAGATTGGTTAGGTGGATACTCTTGTTGCAGGAGTTCGACTTGGAAATTAGAGATCGAAAAGGGAATGAAAATCAAGTGGCTAATCACTTGTCAAGGTTAGAATCTGGAAATGAAGATGTCAATGACAAACTTATTAATAAAGACTTTCTAGATGACCACTTGTTAGTTGCCATGGCATTACCTTTGTATGCTAATATAGTGAACTTTTTAGTAAGTGGTGTGATGCCACCTTGTAACAGTCCGATTTAGACCCTAGTCAGAATAGTGGTTTCGAGACCACAAATCTGAAACATAAAAATATTTTAATATTATTTTCTAAGTCTGTAGCATGTGAATTGGTATGTGTGAAATTTCTATGATTTAATTTGATCATTTGTAAGTTTAATTTGTAAAAAGGCTAAATTGCAGAAAATGTAAAAGTAGCTTTCTATTTGACTAAGTGCCGAATTGATGTGTCTCTAAATGTGAGGTCCTTATGTTGTAAATGGACCATTGATATGGTTAATGGACAATAATGACCATCCACTAAGTGTTTATAAATCATATTAATTAAGGTTAAATAAGTAATTTATAAATAAGGTTAATATTAAATGAAACAAGCATGGAATATGGTCATTCCCATCTTTCTTTCACCAGAATAAGAAAATAAAAAGAAGGTTTTCAAGCTTTGGTTGCATTCAGCCTTAGTATAGCTTGATTGATGTATGTAATTTGTTTAATTTTTTTATAATTTTTATGTTTTTGTGATCGTCGCTTCGTGTTCTCTTAAGCCCATGTCTTAATTCATGAAATTGATGATGATTTTGAGTTATGCCATTATTGATATTGTGAGCTTTGTAATGTTAAATGGTGAAATATGAAAGCTTGATGTTAGATTAATATGTTTTGTCTTTGAATTTTTGATGAATTTGACTATGTTGAACTAAATTGTGAAAATGAGAAATTTAAGGACTAAAATGTGAAATAAATGAAGAATATGGGCTTATATGAAGTGTAGGAATATTCGGCCAAGCTATAGTGTAATGAAATTTTGTGTATTTTATGATTTTATAAAATAGGGACTTAAATGTTAAAATGTGAAAATCTGAGGGTTAATTTGTAAAATGCCCTAAATACATGTATATGGATGGAAATGAATGAATTGTGTTATCAAATAGCTAAATTTGAATTTACATAGACCAAGAACAAAATAAAACGAAATTAGATCGGGGAAAATAGAAAGTGGTCGAGTAGTCGTGTCCATTCATTCGTATTCGTATGAGGTAAGATTATATACAAATAAATGTGTTTGAGTTGATTTATTTATGCTTATATGAAATTGAATTGTGATAAATGACTATGGAAGATGCATATGTAAAATCCAAGAAAGTTTCGACAATGTGTCAATGTCCGGAAAGCCCCATACGAACTTTAGGAATAGTTAGAATACATTTGTCATGACATAGGGATTCTGATATGTGTTATCGTGTAAGACCATGTCTAGGACGTTGGCATAGATTTGAGATTTACGTGTAAGACCAGGTCTTGGACAGTGGCATCCATATTTGATTACATGTAAGACCATGTCTGGGACGTTGGCATTGTACAAGCTTTCATAGATATCTGAGTATCTTTATAGATTCCACACGATTCAACAGGCATTTTGAGAATTGAATGATTATGTGAAATGTGCATCTAATGGAAGTACGTTTGAAATGTATAAAAAGTGTGAGAATGAAAAGTAAGTATATGTGAAAATGTGGATTTGAGAAATATGTATGAGAACATTGAAATAAGATGTGTTATATTCAAATGTGCTATGATCAAATGGGCTACATGGAATGTGATATGTTTGTAAGCAAGTGGTTAGAAGTAATTGAGCCAAAGGAGAATTATGAATTTTCTATTATATTATGCCATAGTTTATGTGAATGAAATGGTTTATAAATGTTTTATATGATAAGTTTATTTGTATATGGCTTACTAAGCTTTTGAAAGCTTACTTGTGTGTGTTTACATTGTTTTATAGATTATAGAAGCTACTGAGAGCTCGGGGATCGTCGAGGATCATCACTATCAAACTATATTTTGGTACCTTTTGAAAATGTATATATTGAAGTATGGCATGTATAGGCTAGAAATGTTAAGATATGTTTTGGAACAAGTGTATATAACCATGTGATATGGCCTGATGAGGAATGTGAATAAGGTGAATATAGTCTATGCTATGTGATGCAAAGTTAGTATATTTTTGAGAAAGGTTGGTATATTGAGTTGGTAAGTTTTGGATGGATTTATGCATAGACGTGAATGATGTTGTTATGGGTCAAATTGTGCATAAATTTGATATGTTTTGGTTGTTTTTGAGTCATAAAATGAGGCTTGTTTGATGCTTGTAGGTATGATCCTTAATGGGTGGCAATTTGGCCTTGCAAATGACCTATAATTGCTCACACGGGCGTGTGTCCTGACAATGTCCTTCATTGTCTTAATCCAATACAAATCAGACTTGCACACGGGTTAGACACACAGGCATGTGATAGGCCGTGTGATTCAAGTTAGTGATGCACACGGGCCAAACACACGGGAGTGTGATAGGCCGTGTGACTTTAGTCAGTTTTGTACATGGGCTTAGACACGGGCCAAGGCACGGCTGTGTGAGGCACACGGCCTACCCACATGGGCTTGTGCCTTGTTTTGAAAGGAAAATTTCTAAGTTTAGCAAAGTTTCCGTATGAGATCAGTTTAGTCCGGACTCTCTCTAAAGCATGTTTAAGGTCCCTTAAACTTTCTAAAGGGACTATATGTGTATGAATTATTGTGATATGATGATGTGAAATGAGTATGATATGTTCCGGCTTTGTCTAGTAATGCCTCTTAACCTTAGTCCGACGATGGATATGAGTTAGGGGTATTACACACCTGATCTCAACAACTGAAAGATATAGAAATTCTTTCATGATGCCAAGCATTATTATTGGGATGAACCATTCCTATCTAAGCATTATGCTAATTAGATAATTAGGAAGTGTGTCCTTGATAACGAAATACATAGCATTCTGTAGCATTTTCATTTATCTCCTTATGAAGGATACTTTGGAGGAATGAGAACTACTGCCAAAGTACTTCAATCAGGATTTTATTGCCTGAATCTGTTCAAAGATGCTCGTGAATTTTATCATTTGTGTGACTATAACACCCGTTACCCAAGCTCGACACCGGGATTGAATTCAAGGCATTACTATACTTAGTCTTACTTAATCTTCTAATTTCGAGCCATAAAATTTAGTTACATCTTAAAAACTTTTCTTTTCAATCATAATGTGCATATAATGGGCTTACGGAGCCCTAATTGTATGTTCGGAGGGATTTGGAATTTCATCCGAGAACTTAAAAGGTCTTAAAACTTTTTTCCTAAACAGGGGCCACATGCCCGTGTGGTCCAAGGGACACGCCCGTGTGCCCTAAGACATGCCCGTGTTCGACACCCGTGGTCGACATTGACTTATTTCACACGGATGAGCACACGCGTGCCTATAACCCATGTCCTTCACACTGCGTAGACACGCCTGTGTCCTCTGCTCGTGGAGCTCTCTATTTATGGCGTCATCAAACCCTCAATGGCACATGGCCAGGGCAAACGCTCGTGTGATGGCTCGTGTGACGAATCATATTCTTCGAGGTTTGATGTAGGGGACACACGGCCTATCGACACGCCCATGGGGTTGATCGTGTGTCACACACAGCCGAGACACACACCCGTGTGTCTACCCGTGTGGAGAATTATAGGCTATTTTCCAACCCAATTGCCACCATGAAACATAAACACACTTATACATTCTCAAGCAAATCAATTATTCCATTCATTTCATAAACTTAAATGCATAACCTGATCATCATTAAAGGTAGAAAACTTATCACATATCAACCAATATCTAATGGCCATATTCAAAAAGTTATATATACTTTTAACTACTAACCATTTTTCCCCAAATATAACATAATTCAAAATGATCGACCTCCTATACATGCCATACTCAAAATAATCAACTTTGCTATACCAAAATGAGGGTTGATAGTGTAATATGACCTCCTACGTTCTTTGATTCCCGAACTAGCTTGGCAAAATCGTCACATTAGGTTTACCTTAACTTGTATTTACTCATGGTGCCTGTATCACTTATTATGTAGTTTAGCGCTTAAACTACCATGAATAATATCTTGAATCTCTACCCTCCTTAACTTGAATGAAATTTTCTATCATACTTATATAACATAACTAATCATTTACTTTACTTACTTTGTTCTTAGTCACTTTTTCATACTTACTCCTTTGCCCGTTGAATTTCTCGGAATACCAGAGGATACTCAATCTCATCAAACATGTCTCTTGATGCCTATGGTCTTACATGGGATCGCCTCTTAGTACCGATGCCATATCCCAGACACAGTCTTACACGGGCTTTCTTAGCTTGATGTCGATGCCATGTGCCAGACATGGACTTACACGAGATCTTCCTTAGGTGTTTCCTTTTGAAAATTACCATTTCCATATCTTGACATGGTCTTACGTGGTATTCTTACATTATGAATCTTATCAATGCCATGTCTTGACATGGACTTACATGATATCCTTGCCTTATAGTAACTTATCAATGCCATGTCTTGACATGGACTTACATGATATCCTTGCCTTATAGTAACTTATCAATGCCATGTCTTGACATGGACTTACATGATATCCTTGCCTTATAGTAACTTAACAATGCCAGTCTTGACATGGACTTACATGATATCCTTGCCTTAGCCTTATAGTAACTTATCGATGCCATGTCTTGACATGGACTTACATGATATCCTTTATTCCTTAATGCTGATGCCATGTCCCAGACTTGGTCTTACACGGGCTTTCCTTGTCTCATGTTGTGACATAGGTATTCTCGTTATTCTAAATCTTCAAACGGGTTTTTCATTTACTTGCTCTCATTGATTGCCTTATTATGGCATTATTAACCATGAAACACCCCAAACCGGCCCAAAAAGCCTGACCGGATTTGATATGTTCCTCGAGAAAAACTTTAGCAAATTCTCGCTTTATTTAAGAAAAACTTGATGATTCTGAATAAAACAGATTAACTTAAAGATCGGGTTGAAATCAAATTGTAAAGTAAATTTATATCTTCTTAAAACATTATTTTTAAGAGAAATTAATAAGTTAAAAGAAAACCAAATTTAATGAAAAATGTATTAATATTGTGGAAATATATTTTGTTTTCAAAAACAGTTTAAATTATTTATCAAAAACCATTTAGTTATTTAATTAATAATTGTTCATGGCAGAATAAAAATAAATCCAATCACAAAAATTAAAAATAGTTTATAATGGCCTTATTACAAAAATAGCAAAACCCATAATAAATCCTAAATAAGTTTAATAAGTTTAATTTTGGAAAATCTCCAAAATACTTTGTTTGAGCATTGGCCACCACGTAGTCCTCGCTGACCCGATCCATCGCGCTAAGAGTCATCTGAAAAATTATCCCACAAAAGGGGTGAGTCATAAACTCAATGTGTAACACATACATTAAAAAGCCCATTTGATCATAGCCTTAAAGCCCATTAATAACACATATAGCCATAGGCCCATTTTTAGTCATATTTAGCCAAAAGCCCATTTTTATAGCAAATCAAATAATAATCATTAAAATCACATGGATATATACATATAATGAAATGCAAACCCGGCCCACCTAAATATCCATCCGCTACACACCACCCGTACCAACCAATCACACCGTGGGCATTACTAAATCGACCCTCCATCCGCTACACACCATCGAAGGCAGTTGCTGCAGTCAACCTGCACATCGCCCTTATAATTTTGTGGCAAGGCCACCAGACAAATGTGACCGAAGTCACCAGATTCAAAATATGTGGCAGAAGTCACCAGATTCACATATGTGACCGAAGTCACCGGATTCAAATATGTGACCGAAGTCACCGGATTATGTGGTAAAACCACCGGAATACTTCCCCTTTATCAATTTCACCCATATGCCCATTCACATACATATTATTCAGTTTTCATGCCATTTACCCCAAAATCATAATATAGTCATACTTATTTCACATTTATGCATGTAGCAAAATTAACAAAATATTGGGGTAAACATACCTGAATATCGTATACCACTGAATGGTACCCATAATCAATATCAAACTTATTTTCATATAAATCACATTTAATATAAATCTATGAGATTTTAATATAATGTTACACACCTTATGACTGTGAGAACGATACCTCCCGCTCGTCAACACCTAGTTAATTATCACACTTGATTAGTATACACTATTACTAATAAAACTATACTATTGATGAGAGATCTAAATCTTTACCTCTGATTCTCGAACAACCGTTATTTGTGGTTTTCTCCGCTAGATGGATCAAAACCACGACAACCCACTAACGAAAAGTGGTTCAATTGTACGCACTACTTCAAATAACCGATCTTCATTAGCAGAGGGTCCACAACTCGATGGAAAATCTCTTATTGCTGATACAGCCCTTCGTTTGAGGTTTGAGGGTAAAACAGAGCCTCTTCTCTTCCAAACACTCCGTACTGCTCTTTTCGAACCTATCTTGTTAGTCTCAAAATCACCCCTAAAATAAAGTTGATTAATAATCTATCTAAAAGAATTGATATAACCGAAAGTGATAATCTTTACCTTGGATGATTTAGAAAGATCTCTCCTTAAATGTTGATTTCAAAAAGGATCCTTAACAATCCCTTCCAAAGTTTCGGCCTAGGAGAAAAAGAATGAGAGAATTAAGTTTCTAAATCGGCTATACTAAAAGAAATAATGAAAACACTTACAAAAATTCTTACTTGACCACTTGAAGATTCGGCCTTATACAAAAAAAAGAGAGAAAAAAACTATGGTGTTTTGGCTATGGTAGTTTCGGGTTTCCAACAAAAGAAAAGAAAGATTGAGATGAAAATGGAAGATGATTCGGTTTGACAAAAGAGAAGAAAAGAATGTTGATTTTGGTTTTGGTAGAAGATGGTTTCAGTTGAAAGTGAAGAAGAAAGAAAATGAAAAGAGAAAGAAAGAGAAAAGGAAGAAAAAGATGATGATAATGATGACCTCCAAAAGAAAAGAGATGAGTTTAAGGACTTATGTGCATTCGGCCATGAGGGAAAAAGTGAAGAAAATAAGTATTTGAACTTTGGTATTTTCGGTTACAAAGGAGAAAAGAAACCGAAATGGTAAAATACCAAATGGCTAAAAGAAAAGAAAAAGTTCTCTTTTGGTGTATTTTGCAATTGGCTAAGAAACAAGGCTTTGAGAAAAGGGAAAAGATGAACAATTTGGTTAAAATTTTTGGCCAACATACACCCCTAATGCCTATGAAAAATTCAGCCAACCTATACCAACATGATCCCCTTTTTCCTCCTTATTTCTTCCCCATCAATCCTTTGATTCCTAACACAATTAAGCCTTCTTCCTTAGCCCCTAAAGCCGACTAGGTTCATGGTCAAATGACCATGAAAAAGCTTCCAAAACATTGTCCTTTCTTCAAGCCTTTTGTCCCCCTATCTTACCTTAACCTCATGATTCCATGCCATAACTTCTAGCTTGCCTTTTACATATGGTCTACTAACCAAAAATAAAAAGATGACCATCCATTCTAGAATGATCTTGGCTGACACTATAGGAAAGAAAACAAAAAAAAATTAAAATTCTTCCACTTGCTAGCTAGGGGATTCGAACCTCTCTCCTCAAGCATTTATCCATGCGCCCTTACCACCTTGCCAATTGACTTATTATGCTTAAAACCTCTTGTCAATATTTCTTAAAGCCTATCTTGCTTAGCTCCATCTTATTTATTAAAAATTTAATATTTCACTAAGCATTCACTTACATATTGAAGTTCAAAATAACTTCCAAAACACACTCAATCATATTTAGGCATGCAACAACATTCAATTAAGTAGAAATGCATAACCCCTAATTATCAGGATGTTACAAACCAATTTCATGAGAATAATAAACATTTCAAAATATCATAGGTAATTTAAACATATTAATACATGAAACTTTGATTTCACACAATCTTACCTCGGTACTTCAAAATATGTGTAGATGTGGAATTTAGTCTTCGACTTTGTTCTTGCCTCAGTTTCGATCCGGGTTTCATATTTCTTGATCTATAATAATAATTTAACTTGTTTAATACTTACATTATCTAAATTGACTCATAAATCATATTTGGAAAAAATTACATTTTTACCCCTAACTTTCTCAAAATTACACTTTTGCCCCTAGGCTCGTAAAATGATTCAACTTCCTTATATTTCAAGCCTAGCCGATTCATTTTCATAACTATAGCAGCCATCAATTTCTAATATTTCACCCATTTATGACCATTTTTATTACTTTTTCAATTTGGTCCTTACATGCATTTTTCATGAAAATCACTTAGAAAAAGATGTTTATCCTACATCAAGCTCACATATTCTTCCATAAAACAACAAAATACATGCATGCCATACATGGGTAAATTTTTAAACATAAACCCTAACTCAAAATATAGCTAGAAATAGCTAAGCCGAGCTGCGAGGGTTTCAAAAATATGAAGAACATTAAAAACGGGGCTAGGATGCACTTGCTATCAAGCTTGGAAGATGAAGAAACCCTAGTTATGGTTCCCTTGTGATTTTTGGCCAAGAAGGAAGAAGATGGACATGATTTTGGCTTATTTTCCCTTTTAGTTCTTTAATTTACTAAATGAAAAAATGCCTTTAAATTTCTTGAGATTTTTCCTTCCTATGTCCATTTTTGTCCATCTTAACATATAGTGGTCTAATTGCTAAATAAGGACCTCTAATAATTTTTCTAATTCTATTTCATACATAAACCTTCTAGAATCTCATATTCTCTAATCCTTGCAATTTAGTCGTAATGGACAATTTGTTCACTAATTAATAAAATTCCTTCATGAAATTTTCACACAACCATGCAAATAACTCATAAGCCTTATAAAATCATTTAAACACGTATTTCTTCTTCGAATTTGTGGTCTCGCACCACTATTTTGAATAAGCCCTAAGTCAAGCTGTTACAATTCTCTCCCTCTTAGGGATTTTCATCCCCAAAAATCTTACCGGCAAAAAGGTTTGGGTATTTACTCCTCATAGCCTCTTCGGGCTCCCATATAACCTCTTCTATCCCATGACTTTGCCACAATACTTTCACGAGAGCTATACTCTTATTTCTCAACTGTTTAACTTCTCGTGCTATGATCTTGATTGGTTCTTCACCTTATGCCATGTTGGGTTGAATCTCAACCTCTATCGGTGTAATCACATTAGAAGGGTCCAATCAGTAACGTCGTAACATGGACACGTGAAACACATCATGAATCTTTTCTAAGGTGGCAAACCAATTGATAAGCTATCGGCCCTATCCTCTCGGTGATATAATATGGTTCGATAAAACATGGACTCAATTTACCTTTTCGACCAAATCTAAGGACTTTCTTCAACGGTAAAACTTTTAAGAATACTCTATCACCGACTGAATACTCAAATTCTTTCCTCTTCAAATCCGAATAGGATTTTTGTCAACCAGAAGTAACTTTTAAGCAATCTCGAATCACATATACTTTTTATTTAGTTTCTTTAACCAAGTCTACTTCATGAATCTAGTTTTCCTTAAGTTCAATCTAATATAAAGGCGTTTGGCACTTACGCCCATATAAAACCTCATAAGGCACCATTTTCAACCTTGACTGAAATTGTCATTGAAGGCAAATTCTATCAACATCAAGTACTTTTCCCAGCTGCCTTAAAACTCAAGAACACGACACCTGAGCATATTTTCGAGAGCTTATATCAACCTTTTCGACTAGCCGTCGGTTTGGGGTGAATGGCCGTATTAAAATTCAACTTGGTGCCCAAAGCCTCCTACAAATTTTTTTCCAAAATCTGGATGTGAATCTCGAATCTCTATTCGATATAATAGATAAAGGCATTCCATGAAGCCTTTCTATCTCTGAAACATAAAAGTTTGCCAACTTATCAAGTGAGCAGTCAACTCGTATAGGTATGAAATGGGCTGACTTTGTAAGTCTATCGACTACAACCCATATAACATCTTTCTTACTTGGTGTCAACAGTACACCCGTTACAAAATCCATGGTAGCTTGGTCCCATTTCCATTCGGGTACCATAATAGGTTGAAGCAAACCCGAAGATACTTGGTGTTCATCCTTTACTTGTTGACAAATCAAACATCTTCAAACAAACTCAAAAATGTCTTTCTTCATACGCGGCCACTAATACCATTTCTTCAAATCATTATACGTCTTGGTGCTACTCGGGTGTACAGATAAGCATCCACTATGTGCCTCATGCAAAGCTTTACAAATGAGTTCACTATTTCTTGATACACAAACTCTGTCTCTGAACATCAAACATCCGTCTGAGTTGGTCCGAAAGTCAGGCTCAACACCTGACTCGCACTGTAATTCACTATCATCTTTGATCAACTTAACTGTTACCACTTTTTCTTACTTAGCTCTTTCATTAACTCTTTATCATCTGGCTCTTTTCTATCCATTCAAACTTCACATTTTTCTATAATAATTTCGTCATTGGGATCGCTATCATGGAAAACCCCTTAACGGATAGCCTATAATAGCTAGCTAGACCAAGAAAACTTCTAACTTCAGTTACATTTTTTAGGGGTTTCCAATCAACAATGGCTGAAATCTTACTTGGGTCAACTCGAACTCCATCTCCGGAAATAATGTGTCCCAGAAATCCAACTTCCTTGAGCTAAAATTCACTTTTACTGAACTTGGAGTATAACATATTATCTCTTAAAATCTGTAAAACTATCCTTAACTGCTCAGCATGCTCAGGCTCATCTCGGGAATATATTAATATGTCCTCAATGAAGATGACCACAAACTAATCCAAGTATGGCTGAAATATGTGATTTATTAAGTCCATAAACACTGTAGGGGCATTTGTTAATCCAAAAGGCATGACTAAAAATTCATAATGCCCATACCTCTCTCGAAAAGCAGTCTCAGGTACATCTGATCTTTTACTCTCAACTGAGAGTAGCCAGATCTCAAGTCTGTCTTGGAAAACATCGTGGCTCCCTCCAATTGATCACACAAATCGTCGACCCTTGGAAACGGGTACTTGTTCTTCACTGTTCCTTATTAAGCTGTCAATAATCTATGCACCATCTCATGGAGGCACCTTTCTTTTTCAAAAATAGCACTGGGGCACCCCATGGAGAATGACTTGGTCTAGCAAAACCTTTGCCCATAAACTCTTGTATCTGTGCCTTCAATTCCTTTAACTCTATTGGAGCCATTCTATAAGGAGAAATCGATATTGGTATAGTACCGATAGCTAACTCGATGCCAAATTCAACCTCTCAAACTGGAGGTAATCCTGGAAACTCCTCGAGAAAAACATCTGAGTACTTATATACTACTGGTACTGCTTCAATCTTTAACTCGGTTTCTTTGACATTCATCACAAAAGCAAGATATACCTCATACCCTTTTCTTTTATACCTCTAAGCCGACATGTGTGAGATCACTATTGGCAATCTGTCTTATTCATCTAATTCAACACTAAGAGTGTCTCTATTTTCACATCTAAACTCAATATATTTCCTTTCACAATTCACTATCATATCATAAGTGATTAACCAGTCCAACCAATAATAATTTCAAATTCATCAATTGGAAATAACATGAGGTTTGCCTTAAAATAATGACCTCTAGTCATCAAAGGTCAATCTTTACATATCCTCTTAACTAGCTAATAAACCGTAAAAGTAACATATTTTAACCCCATATTTAGCATGGTTTTGGATGGGTTAGCCCTTGATTTATGTAAAAGGTGCTCTTAATCCTTTCTTTTCATGTTTTATACTCAAGAATGCACCCGAGGACAAAAAGAACAAGAAACAGGCTTAAAATGGGCCAATTTAGGCCAAAGTGGAAATTAACACGGGCTGGACTTCAAGCCACACGGTCGTGCCTCAATCAACATAATCAAAACATAGCTTGGACCACGATTTACACGGTCATGCCTAAATCAACAGAATCGAAACACGTCCTGGACCACTATTTACATGGCCGTGCATAAATCAATATAATCGAAACACGGCCTGAAGTCAATTTACACGAGCGTGTGCCATGGCCATCGCCCTATCATGGAAAAGAGGAATTTCACTCGAAAAAGGATACTTAGGGAGAAAGAAATGCATTCCAAGAGCCTATATAAAGACCCTAAATGTAACCTAAAAGGGGGCGGTCAGTTAGGCAGTCAGCTAGGCCAAGAAGCCGAGCCAGAAAGCCAAATTTGTGGGAATCACTCAAAGATAGCTAGTTGATCCATCTCAAGAAGCGAATTCTACTCAAGACGGCAGATCTCTCCTTCAATTCCTTCAGAGGGTTTTAGGGATTTCTTATGTTATGTTTTATCTTTTCTCTTGAGATGTTTTATTTTATCATTATGAACTAAACCCTTCAGATACCTGAAGGGGATGAAGCCTAGATGAATCTTGTTATTATTTATTGAACTATATGATAAATACTTGATTTGTTCTTAATTATGTGTGCTTAATTCTTGTGTTAATGTTTCTGGGATATTAATTCAAGTCAAATGTTCTTAGGTGGAGGATGAAAAGTCCCTGCTTAAGAATAGATCTAGCATAATTAAGCAGAGTTGTTCGCGCGCCTAGAAATAGGGTGACGAGATTTCACTGGATTAGGGTGAAACCTAATATTGGAATCCATAGTTTGATTTACTGCTATTCTAGGGGGTTATTAAGTGAGAAAGATATTTTCGTTAATTAACCTAGGTTAGACGTTATTCTTCTCGAGAGAGGGTTTAATATATGTTAGGGAGTCTTACGGATCAAGTCAAGTGAATAAATCGTATGGTTCAGTGTTAGATAACAAGTTTAGTCTAGGTGGATTCTTCTTGAGGGTATCATCGTGATCAACTGAGTTTCTCTTCAAGATTATTTCCCAATTCATTCTTTTTGGCTTTGCGTCTTAGTTTAGTAATTAATTAGTTAATTTAGATTTAATCAACAAAATCATTTAATATTTAGGCTAAATAATAGAAAGAAAGTGACTATTAGTACTTTTAGTTCCTTTGGGTTCAATAATTCGATCTTGCCTAAACTATACTACTGATCGATAGGTGCATTTGCCTTAAGTCGTTGTCAGAGTTAGTTTCCAGGTTTGATCATTCTCTTTATAAATTTTAAAACTCGACAATTTTAGATGATCAAGTTTTTGGCACTATTGCCGAGGAACTAAAATATTAAGAAATCTCTATTTTTATTACTTTAGCCATTATTTTTATTTTCACAATTTATTTTATTTTATTATTTTAGCCTTGCTAAATTTTCTTTATTTTCCTATCAAGTACCTCTAGTTTATGACTAGAAGGAACCCGATAGGACCTCTAGCATACGATAGTGATATCAAAGCTACCGTATGTAGAAATCACAGAGAAATCAGGCGAGCCTTAAATTACCAAGAAGAACAACAACAAGACAGATCCAATCCTACTGAAGGCATGGACAAAAATAATCCACCATGAGATGTGGCAGAAACCAATGCTCCGCGTACTATGTATGTTTATGCTAAACCTCATTTAACAAGAGCGGAATCTAGTATTGTTAGGCCTGCTATAGTTGCTAATAATTTTGAACTAAAGGCTAATTCTATACAAATGATTCAACAATTTGTTCAATTTGATGGTTTGCAAGAAAAGACCCGAACACTCATATAGCTAATTTTTTAAAGTCCTATGATACTTTTAAAATAAATGGAGTTTCTGATGATTCCATTCGTCTTCGGTTATTTCCCTTTTCATTAAGGAATAAAGACAAACATTGGTTGAACTCGTTACCACAAGGGTTAATTATGACATGGGACCAGATGTAACATCCTGAAAATGGGCCTATGCATTTTTGATTTAATTATAAGAAATGGCATGTCTTATGTGTTATGAATGTATGGTGAACATTTTTGAAAACATGGAAATTTTAAGTTTAAAAGAGGAAAGTGAACATTTTTGGAAACTTGGAAATGTAAGGAAATGTTTTAGAAATGTTAAGTTTAAAAGAGGAAAGTGAACATTTTTGGAAACTTAGAAATGTAGGGAAATATTTTAGAAATGTTAAGTTTAAAAGAGGAAACTAAGGCAAGGTGGTCTTAAGAAAATTAATAGAAGAAATTTGACACAAGAACGAGCTTGGAGAAGTGGCTAAGAGGCACCACTTAAAGCCCAGTAAGTGACGCCACAATCAAGAGGGAAGGAGCCTAGGTTCGAGTCAAATGGGAAACAAATAAAAGAGTTTTATTTTGCTGCAAGGAGTAAGGGAGTTGGATGGCACCAAGGCACTTGGGGAAAAGTTTAATTCTTTTAAAATTCAGCTAAATAGGTGGATCAATGAGGAATAATTATTGTTTAAGAGATAAGAGATAATTAAGGGATTATTTTCGTTAATTTTTTAATAAAGTTATCAAAACAGGAGTGATGGCCAAGTAAAGGACTTTAAGTTAGTAATTTTGGCTACTAGAGGAAAAGAGAGCCATTCATCATATCTTCTTTCAACTCTTCTCTCTGCCGAATTTCCTAGAGCATCTCTTCTTCTTCTTTTTGTTAGCCAAAGTCGAAAACTAAAGTAAGCCTAGTCGAATTCTTCATAGCTTTGTGATCTCCATTAAAACCAAATCCACAAACTCTCAAGATACCATCATTAGCCGATTTCTTTATACCAATCAAAAGTCGAAATCAATATCCTTCTAGCCTACATAGCCGAATATTGCTAAAGGTTCAAGCAAGGATTGCCAATCTCTAAAGTAAGGGTAAGATCTCATTCAGTTTCATCTTTTTTCTTTTAAGATTTGTCGAAATCTAGGACTAACCCCATTAATATCTTGTTACCGAAACTTTGAAGAGATCTTTTGAGATTTACTAAGTGTCGAATACAAGGAAGGAGAAATTCTTTTCCCGAAGGTACACCATAGGTCGTGTGTTCCCTAGTTATTCGGTGAGTTTCAAGATTTAAAATCCACAAGGTAAGTATCTATAGCATTCGGCCAAGGCCATGTTGAGTAAATAGATGTGTTTCATCAATATTGAAAAGCCGAAACTAATCTATTCAAGTAATCTAGTGATTGTCAATTTCAAGAAAGAAGGATACAAAGTTTCCTGCATTTGATTAGACATCAATCGGCAGCAAGGTAAGGATTTAAGTGTACTAATCCTACTGGGATTTTGTTTTATGGTCGAATAGCTCTTTACTAAGTATTAAGTGATTGATCAAATGTAGATATTTAAGATCTAAGGCATTAGATCAAGTTTTTCAGGATTTGGAGTGAACTTGCTAAAGCGAATCCGGTGTGTACCCCACACTATCTTTTAATAATATTTATGGAAATATTAAATATATGCATGAATGTGAATATGGCTAAGTACCATGTTAAGGTACAACGTACTCAGGTACGTTTCCTACACCTACTAGGATTATGTTAAATATTTGTTACTACACATATGACATTATAAGAATGTGAAATAAGAATTGGCATGTTAATGCATGATATGTATGATATGGGGCATATGGGTTATATGAAAAGGGGAAGTGAATGTGGTGACCTAAGACCACGATATCTGAATGTGGTGACCTAAGACCACGATATCTGAATGTGGTGACCTAAGACCACGATATTTGAATGTGGTGACCTAAGACCACGAATTTTATAAGGGCGATAAGCATGTCGACTGTAGCGTGTAACATCCTGAAAATGGGCCTATGCATTTTTGATTTAATTATATGAAATGGCATGTCTTATGTGTTATGAATGTATGGTGAACATTTTTGAAAACTTGGAAATGTTAAGTTTAAAAGAGGAAAGTGAACATTTTTGGAAACTTGGAAATGTTAAGTTTAAAAGAGGAAAGTGAACATTTTTGGAAACTTGGAAATGTAAGGAAATGTTTAGAAATGGTAAGTTTAAAAGTGGAAACTAAAACAAGGTGGCCTTAAGAAAATTAATGGAAGAAATTTGACATAAGAACGGGCTTGGAGTAGTGGCTAGGAGGCACCACTTAAGGCCCAGGTAAGTGACGCCACCTACATATGCAATTGGGCTTGGGTTCGAGCCACAAGGAAAGCAAAAAGAAGTTTTATTTTTGCAGCAGAGATTACCAGCAAGGGACGACACAAGGCTATAATTTAGGAGCTTTTATTCTTTTTTTTAAAAGATAAATGGTGGATAAATAAGGGATAAATAATGGATTTATTTTAAGAGATAATTGATGGATTATTGGTAATTTAAATAAAGAGATAAAGAGGAAAATAAGGGAGGAGTGATGGCCAAGTAATGGACTCTAAGCTTAGTAATTTCGGCTAAGCTAGAAGAAGGGATATCCGAATATCATTCATACCTTTTGCCACTCTTTCAAGCACTCTTTTCTCTCCAAGCTATCATATTCTTCTTTTCTTTTTATCTGTTCTAGCCGAATTTCCCATTCCCCTATTTTCACCATTGCTGTTACCCTTAATACTCCATACCATTTTCTTTTGTGACCCTTGTGGAAGCCGAATCCATAACCCTTATTACTCCTTTCAAGAGCCGAATATATAGGTACTTCTAGTCAAATTTTCATCAAGTTCAAAGCCGAATATCTCGGTGGAGATTGACATAGTCTTGTCAAATTCTTGATGAGGTAAGATCTCATTCGGTTTCATCCTTTTTCTT
Source organism: Gossypium rotundifolium (assembly GCA_025506655.1). Classification (NCBI taxonomy): domain Eukaryota; kingdom Viridiplantae; phylum Streptophyta; class Magnoliopsida; order Malvales; family Malvaceae; genus Gossypium; species Gossypium rotundifolium. The sequence goes on from CP106722.1 coordinate 139,677,776, forward strand.
TTAAGATTTGCCAAAATCTAGGACTAACGCCATTAATAGCTTGTTGCCAAAACTTTGAAGAGATCTTTTGGGATTTACTAAGTGTCGACTACAAGGAAGGAGAAATTCATTTCCGAAGGTACACCATAGGTAGCGTGTTCCCTAGTTATTCGGTGAGTTTCTGGATTTAAAATCCACAAGGTAAGTATCTATAGCATTCGGCCAAGGCCATGTTGAGTAAATAGATGTGTTTCATTAATATTTAAAAGCCGAAACTAATCTATTCAAGTAATCTAGTGATTGTCGATTTCAAGAAAGAAGGATACAAAGTTTTTGGCATTTGATTAGACATCAATCGGTAGCAAGGTAAGGACTTAAGTGTACTAATCCTATTGGGATTTGGTTTTATGGCCGAATGGCTCTTTACTAAGTATTAAGTGATTGATCAAATGTAGAGATTTAAGATCTAAGGCATTAGATCAAGCTTTTCGGGATTTGGAGTGAACTTGCTAAAGCGAATCAGGTGTGTACCCCACACTATCTCTTAATAAGTTTTATGGCAATGTTTAAATATAAGTATGTGTATAAGAATGTGAATATGGCTAAGGTACCATGTTATGGTACAAAATACTCAGGTACGTTTCCTACTCCTACTAGGATTATGAATATATGTTATTTTTAACATGTGAAAAGTGATGAGAATGTGAATTAAAGCATGATATGCATGATATGTATGATATGGGGCATATGGGATATTATGAGAAAGGGGAAGTGAATGTGGTGACCTAAGACCACGATATCTGAATGTGGTGACCTAAGACCACGATATCTGAATGTGGTGACCTAAGACCACGATATCTGAATGTGGTGACCTAAGACCACGAATTTTATAAGGGCGATAAGCACGTCGACTGCAGCGACTTCCTTTGATGGTGTGTAGCGGATGGAGGGTTGACTTAGTAGTCCCCACGGTGTGCAGGATGGTACGGGTGATGTGTAGCGGATGGCATATAGGTAGTTTGGGTTCGGGTTGCATCATTATTCTATATCTGCTATACGATTATGTATGTGAACATGTATGATAATGTATGCCTAAATTATTAAATTTTAGTGTTGGTTACACATTGAGTTTGTTGACACACCCCGTTGTGGGATTACTTTTTAGGTGACGATCAGTGTTGGACCGGGCCGACAGATGCTTAGGGATGGCCATGCACAGCAAGAAGTTCATCTATTTTTATTTGGACTATTTTATTTTAAGTATTTTGAATTTAAATTTTGGGAATTATTTGATGTAATAAGGCCATGGTAGCACTACTTTACTTTGCTTTTATTTATTAAGCTTACAAACTTTTATTTATTAAAGGATTAAGTAAATTTATTTTAAAACAAAGCCTAAACATTTTGTCACCTAAAGTAAAGGATTTTAATAAATGAAATAAACTTATTTTCAACTCAAGCCCAACCCAAAACAATCTTCCTTTAAAAACACACAAGTTTTTCCTAAGTAACAAAAGAATTTGAAAAGGATTTACATCGGGGAACATACCAGATCGGTCAAGGCTCATGGGCCGGGTTTGGGGTGTTTCAATTTGGTATCAGAGCCTAGTTTTAAACTCTCGGCCTTGGGTTTAAGGCCCAAAACGTTTTCAAAGTTAAGCCCAAAATGAATTTTTGTGAATTAAGCAGGATTTTCTAGCATGGCCCACTAAGTCTCCGACCCGAAGTCCACCAGGTAAGTACTCTGATCTCTTGTGTGATTTATATTATGGTAATATCCCGGAATAGGGCTTATGCACTATGGCTAAAATTACATGAAATAGTATGCCTTATGTCTTGTGAATGTGTTGTGTGCATTTTAGAACCTTGAAAATGTAAGGAAATGCTTTAGAAAATATTAAGTCTTAAGAGGAAGCTTGGAAATGTAAGGAAATGTAAGGAAATGCTTTAGAAAATATTAAGTCTTAAGAGGAAGCTTGGAAATGTGAAATGTAAGAAAATGTAAGGAAATGCTTTAGAAAATATTAAGTCTTAAGAGGAAGCTTGGAAATGTAAGGAAATGTAATGAAATGTAAGGAAATGCTTTAGAAAATATTAAGTCTTAAGAGGAAGCTTGGAAATGCAAGGAAATGTAAAGAAATGAAGGAACCTTGGAAATGTGACAAAATCGGGCTTGGAAAAATTGCGGAGATGCCACTTAGGGCTCTAGAAATGACGCCATATTCTAGGATAACTTGGGCCTAGTATGGCCACATGAAGCCCAAAATAATGGGTTAAAATTGACACTCCTAAGGTAAGGAGATGGACTGCATAGGGAGACTAAGGTAGGAGTTTAAGTTGAAGTCAAATTCTTTTAGAATTTCACTAAGCTAGGAAAATAAAGATATGAGAGTGATGGCCAAGAAAGGGACTCTCTAGGCTTAGTAATTTCAAGAAAAGGAGGAAAACTAAGGCCATTCAACATTCTTTCTTCTCTTTTTAAATCTCTCTGAATTCTCTCGCCATTATTCTTCTTTTTTCTTTTCAATTCTCCACAAAGCCAAAACAAAATCCCTAGTCCTGCTGAATTTCTAAGTTCTATATCTTCCTTTTTTTTCCTTGTAAAACCGAAATACCTGTGCTTCCCATCATCAATTCTTTTCCTTTGCAAAACCAATCAAAAGTCAAGATAAGTTTCAAGCCTATAGCGAATCTCTAAGCCTCAAAGCCAAATCTACAAGGGTGTTTTAGTTTCAGAAGGTGCACCATAGGCCACATGTTCTTTAGTGATTCGGTAAGTTTGAGATTTCTTTTCCTCACGATTTCTTCCTCTCTTCTCATCAAGATCTAACTGAATCAATTTTCTATGCCTATCAATTTCTCTTCTTTAGCCCTAAGCGAATCTCGCTTTATAATAAGCTAGAAGTCTTGGATTTTGGAAAAGCCAAGGTGAGTAATTAATGGTAGGTGGCCAAATGGCCCTTTTCTATTCTTTTTTTATGGAATACCATATAGGCTAAGATAATTAAGAATTTCAATTTGTTGAATAAGTGGAGGATTGCCGAATGTAGGTAAAAATTAGGTGACTTCGGTTTTTAGGAGGAAGGCGACAGAAGTAAGCTGAGGATTCTGGGAATTTAGATTCATAAAGGTAAGTGAATCTGACATTCGGCCAAGGCCCTATTGTGGTATTTAGATCTAATTATTATTTGTTTAAAAAGCTGAAACTCACTAGTTCAATGATTAAGGGTATAGCCGATTGCAATAAAAAAGCATCACAAAGTTTTGGGATTTAATTTTTAATCCAATTCGCACCAAGGTAAGAATTTGATTACAACAATCCTACTAGGATTGGGATTTATAGCCGAATGGCTTTGAACTAATAAAGTTAGGGTTGGTCGAATATAGGCAGTTAAGGATCTAAAACTTAGATTGGGATTTTCGGGATCTTCAATAAAGCACTAAGTAAATCAGGTGTGTACCCCACACTATTTCTTAATAAGTTTTATGGCAATGTTTAATATAAGTATGTGTATAAGAATGTGAATATGGCTAAGGTACCATGTCATGGTACAAAGTACTTAGGTACGTTTCCTACTCCTACTAGGATTATGTTAAATATTTGTTACGACACACATATGACATTATAAGAATGTGAAATAAGAATTTGGCATGTTAATGCATGATATGTATGATATGGGGCATATGGTTATATGAAAAGGGGAAGTGATTATGGTGACCTAAGACCACGATATCTGAATGTGGTGACCTAAGACCACGATATCTCGAATGTGGTGACCCAAGACCACGAATTTTATAAGAGGCGATGAGCACGTCATTGCAATGACGCCTTCGATGGTGTGTAGCGGATGGAGGTTGACTTAGTAGTCCCCACGGTGTGCAGGATGGTACGGGTGATGTGTAGCGGATGGCATATATGTTTGGGTTTGGGTTGCATCATTATTTCCTATCTGTTATATGAACATGCATGTAATATGTGAACATATGCCTAAATTGTTAAATTTTAGTGTTGGTTACACATTGAGTCTGTTGACTCACCCCTTGTGGGATTACTTTTCAGGTGACGATCAATGATGGGCCGGGTCGGCAGGAGCTTAGTGGAGGCCTTGTGAAGTTCAGATTTTTCTTCGTTTTGGACTCTTATTATTTTGAGTACTTTGAATTTATTTTTGGGAATTATTTGATGTAATAAGGCCATAGTTGAATTATTTTATTTTACTTCTACTTATCCTGCTACAAAATATTATTTAAAAAAAAGACTAAGTGAATTTATCATGAACTAAACCCTAGATGTTTTGTCACCTAAAGTAAAGGATTTTAATAATGAAATAAACTTATTTTCAACTCAAGCCCAACCTAAAACAATCTTTCTTTAAAAACACACAAGTTTTTCCTAAGTAACAAAAGAATTTGAAATGGTTTACACCGGGGAACATACCAGATCCAGTCAAGGCTCGTGGGCCAGGTTTAGGATGTTTCAGTTTGGTATCAGAGCCCAATTTTAAACTCTCGGCCTTGGGTTTAAGGCCCAAAACATTTTCAAAGTTAAGCCCAAAAAGAATTTTTGTGAATTAAGTAGGATTTTCTGGCATGGCCCACTAAGTCTCTGACCCGAAGTCCACCAGGTAAGTACTCCGATCTCTTGTGTGATTTATATTATGACTTGTAGAAGGGGTAGAAATGGAATGGAAAGTAGATTAGTGTGATAGGTACTTGAACCCTAGGGCTAGTTACCCCAACAATTACATAAGACTTAAATGCCTAATTAAACAAACCTGTGGTTAAGTCACCGAGTTAGGGTGTGGCAACCATGGTGCGCATGTCTAGGATTGGTTTTGGTGGGAGCTTGGTATTTAAGCAGTCTGCGTGACTCACCTCCTCTCCACTCGAATCCTACCAGTGCGTAGCCTCGGTTCACCCTAACCAAGAGGACTTATACACGGGCTAAACCCCTAACTAAAACCCGAAAAGGACTAGCCGTAATATTTTATGGAAACCCTAGTTTTACAATCACCAAATTACCCCTTGAATAGTAGCAAAAACTTATTTTGGAAAATTTTCAAAATATTTCTGATTTATAATAAAATTACAAAAATACCCTTAGTGGTAAAATTACTAAAATACCCTTGATTTTCCAAAATTACCATACTACCCCCAATTTCAATAACAATTTCTGATTTCGCACAAGTATTCAAAAACTTTACAAAATATCAAAGACACTCTGATTTGAAAATTTTATGAAATTACCCCTGATTTGCAAAATTACCGAATTACCCCTAACCTATGACCCTCAGTAAGGAAAATCACCGAAGTATCCTCAAATTAGAAATCTTTAAAATGCCTTGTTTTGAAAGTCACCAGGAACCATATTTTTGCGAAAAATTATTGAAATGACCCTAGCTTGTAAAATTACAAAAAAATACCCCTCGTGTATAAAATTATCATTTCACCCTTGAAATTTTTCCAGCAAGTATTTTAATTTTTAAAATATCAACAACCTCTATTTTGCAACATTTTCAAATACCTTAATTTGAAAAATTACCAAAATACCCCTATAGGATAAAATTATGGAAATGCCCCTGGGTAGTGGAAAACAACAAACAACGACAATTACAACATTTCTCTATAATGAACGCAAGTTCATGTGTGTGACTAAATGAATAATGTGAGAATGTATGTGTATGAATCGAAAGAACTACTTCCTAGAACTATTAAACATAAAACTGTTTGTGGTTAATCAAGTGGAGCATCGGGCTGTGTTGGATTGTGCAGCCAAACGAATGGAGTTAAAGACCCCAGAGGATGGAGTGATAGTTATGATAGGAGAAAGAAGAAACTACTTGTCTAACGCAGTTTCGGCTTTAAAGGCTGATAAGATGGTTCGGAAGGGGTGTAAGGCGTTCTTGGCTTTCATTAGTACTTTGGATACGAAAGAAGGGGGAGTTAGTAGAGTTAGAACTGTAAGGGAATTTGAGGATGTCTTTCCGGAGGAATTACCCAGAATACCCCCGGACAAGGAGGTGGAATTTGGAATACCCTTCATTGCCTTGTCTGTTATAGAGTTAGTTCGTTCTTGTAATGCTAGTGAAGTGTATGAAACCTTAGATGTGGATTTTTGTAGGAAATGTGTTAGTTTTAAGATCGAGTCTTGTGACAAAGATAGTGTAGTGTGGTGAGTTAGGATGTATGATTTTTGTTAGTAAGTAATTTCGAGGACGAAATTATTTTAAGGGGGTAGAACTGTAATATCCCGGAATAGGGCTTATGCATTATGGCTAAAATTCCATGAAATAGTATGCCTTATGTGTTGTGAATGTGTTGTGTGCATTTTAGAACCTTGGAAATGTAAGAAAATGCTTTAGAAAATATTAAGTCTTAAGAGGAAGCTTGGAAATGTAAGGAAATGTAAGGAAATGCTTTAGAAAATATTAAGTCTTAAGAGGAAGCTTGGAAATGTAAGGAAATGTAAGGAAATGTAAGGAAATGCTTTAGAAAATATTAAGTCTTAAGAGGAAGCTTGGAAATGTAAGGAAATGTAAGGAAATGCTTTATAAAATATTAAGTCTTAAGAGGAAGCTTGGAAATGTAAGCAAATGTAAGGAAATGTAAGGAACCTTGGAAATGTGACAAAACCGGGCTTGGAAAAATGGCCCGGAGACGCCACTTAGGGCTCTGGAAATGACTCCATATACTAGGATAACTTGGGCCTAGTATGGCTACATGAAGCCCAAAATAATGGGTTAAAATTCGGCACTCCTAAGGTAAGGAGATGGACAGCATAGGGAGACTAAGGTAGGAGTTTAAGTTGAAGTCAAATTCTTTTAGAATTTCGGCTAAGCTAGGAAAATAAAGATATGAGAGTGATGGCAAAGAAAGGGGACTCTCTAGGCTTAGTAATTTCAGCAAAAGGAGGAAAACTAAGGCCATTCAACATTCTTTCTTCTCTTTTTTAAATCTCTGCTGAATTCTCTCTGCCATTATTCTTCTTTTTTCTTTTCAATTCTCCACAAAGCCGAAAACAAAATCCCCTAGTTTTGCCGAATTTCTCTAAGTTTTATATCTTCCTTTTCTTTCCTTGTAAAACCGAAATACCCTGTGCTTCCCATCATTAATTCTTTTTCCTTTGCAAAACCAATCAAAAGTCGAAGATAAGTTTCAAGCCTATAGTCGAATCTCTCTAAGCCTTAAAGCTGAATCTACAAGGGTGTTTTAGTTTCCCGAATGTGCACTATAGGCCCCATGTTCTTTAGTGATTCGGTAAGTTTCGGGATTTCTTTTCCTCATGATTTCTTCCTCTCTTCTCATCAAGATCTAACCTGAATCAATTGTCTATGCCTATTAATTTCTCTTCTTTAGCCCTGAAGTTTAATCACGCTTTATAATAAGCTAGAAGTGCCGATTTTGGAAAAGTCAAAGGTGAGTAATTAATGGTAGGTGGCCGAATGGCCCTTTTTATTCTTTTTTTTTGGCGAATACCATATGGGCTAAGATAATTGAGAATTTCAGTTTGTTGAATAAGTGGAGGATTGAATGTAGGTAAAAATTAGGTGACTTCAATTTTTAGGAGGAAGGTGATGTAAGTAAGTGAGGTTTTAGAATTTAGATTCATAAAGGTAAGTGAATCGACATTCAGCCAAGGCCCTATTGTGGTATTTAGATCTAATTCTTATTTGTTTAAAAAGCGAAACTAACTAGTTCAATGATTAAGGGTATAGCTGATTGCAATAAAGAAGCATCACAAAGTTTCGGGATTTAATTTTTAATCCAATCCGCACCAAGGTAAGAATTTGATTACAACAATCCTACTAGGATTGGGATTTATAGCCGAATGGCTTTGAACTAATAAAATTAGGGTTGGCCGAATATAGGCAGCTAAGGATCTAAAGCTTAGATCAGGATTTTGGGATCTTCAATAAAGCACTAAGTAAATCAGGTGTGTACCCCACATTATTTCTTAATAAGTTTTATGGCAATGTTTAATATAAGTATGTGTATAAGAATGTGAATATGGCTAAGGTACCATGTCATGGTACAAAGTACTCAGGTACATTTCCTACTCCTACTAGGATTATGTTAAATATCTATTATGACACACATATGACATTATAAGAATGTGAAATAAGAATTTGGCATGTTAATGCATGATATGTATGATATGGGGCATATGGGTTATATGAAAAGGGGAAGTGAATATGGGGACCTAAGACCACGATAACTGAATGTGGTGACCTAAGACCACGATATCTGAATGTGGTGACCTAAGACCACGATATCTGAATGTGGTGACCTAAGACCACGAATTTTATAAGGGCAATGAGCACGTCGAATGCAGCGACTGCCTTCGATGGTGTGTAGCGGATGGAGGGTTGACTTAGGAGTCCCCACGGTGTGCAGGATGGTACGGGTGATGTGTAGCGGATGGCATATAGGTTTGGGTTTGGGTTGCATCATTATTTCCTATCTTTTATATGAATATGCATGTAATATGTGAACATATGCCTAAATTGTTAAATTTTAGTGTTGGTTACACATTGAGTCTGTTTGACTCACCCCTTGTGGGATTACTTTTTAGGTGACGATCAGTGATGGGCCGGGTCGGCAAGAGCTTAGTGGAGGCCTTGTGAAGTTCAGATTTTTCTTTGTTTTGGACTCTTATTATTTTGAGTACTTTGAATTTATTTTTGGGAATTATTTGATGTAATAAGGCCATAGTTGAATTATTTTATTTTACTTCTACTTATCCTGCTACAAAATATTAATTTAAAAAAAAAAAGACTAAGTGAATTTATCATGAACTAAACCCTAGATGTTTTGTCACCTAAAGTAAAGGATTTTAATAATGAAATAAACTTGTTTTCAACTCAAGCCCAACCCAAAACGATCTTTCTTTCAAAACACACAAGTTTTTCCTAAGTAACAAAAGAATTTGAAATGGTTTACACTGAGGAACATACCAGGTCCGGTCAAGGCTCGTGGGCTGGGTTTGGGGTGTTTCACAGTGACTGCCTTCGATGGTATGTAGCGGATGGAGGGTTGACTTAGCAGTCCTCACGGTGTGCAGGATGGTACGGGTGATGTGTAGCGGATGGCATATAGGTTTGGGTTCGGGTTGCATCATTATTTCTTATCTGTTATATAAATATGCATGTAATATGTGAACATATGCCTAAATTGTTAAATTTTAGTGTGGTTACACATTGAGTCTGTTTGACTCACCCCTTGTGGGATTATTTTTCAGGTAACGATCAGTAATGGATCGGGTCGGCAGGAGCTTAAAGGTGGCCATGCACAGCAAGGAATTTATTCAATTTGGATTTTTATTTTATTAAGTACTTTGAATTTATTTTTATTTTTTTGGGAATTATTTGATGTAATAAGGCCATAGTAGAACTACTTTACTTTGGTTTTATTTATTAAGCTTACAAACTTTTATTCATTAAAGGATTAAGTAAATTTATTTCAAAACAAAGCCTAAACATTTTGTCACCTAAAGTAAATGATTTTAATAATGAAATAAACTTGTTCTCAACTCAAGCCCAACCAAAACAACCTTTCTTCCAAAACACACAAGTTTTTCCTAAGTAACAAAAGAATTTGAAATGGTTTACACCGGGGAACATACCAGATCCGGTCAAGGCTCATGGGCTGGGTTTGGGTTGTTTCATTTTGGTATCAGAGCCCATTTTTTAAACTTTCGGCCTTGGGTTTAAGGCCCAAAATGTTTTCAAAGTTAAGCCTAAAAAGAATTTTTGTGAATTAAGCAGGATTTTCTGGCATGGCCCACTAAGTCTCCGACCTGAAGTCCACCAGGTAAGTACTCCGATCTTTGTGTGATTTATATTATGATTTGTAGAAGGGTAGAAATGGAACGTAGAATAGAGATTAAGTACTTGAACCCTAGGGCTTGTTACCCCAACAATTACATAAGACTTAAATGCCTAATTGAACAAACACGTGGTTAAGTCGTAGAGTTAGGGTGTGGCAACCATGGTGCGCATGTTTAGGATTGGTTTGGTGGGAGCTTGGTATTTAGGCGGTCCGTGTGACTCACCTCCTCTCCACTCGAATCCTACAGTGCGTAGCCTTGGTTCACCCTAACCAAGAGGACTTATACACTGCTAAACCCCTAACTAAAACCCGAAAGGGACTAGCCGTAATTTTTATGGAAACCCTAGTTTTATAATCACCAAATTATCCCTTGAATAGTAGAAAAACTTATTTTGGAAAATTTTCAAAATATTTCCGATTTATAAAATTACAAAAATACCCTAGTGGTAAAATTACAAAATGCCCTTGGTTTATGAAAATTTTCAAAATACCCACAGTTCTTATCAAAATTTCACTACTTTGCTTAATGGAACCCTAAATTTACAAAATATCAAAATACTTTGATTATGGAAAAAAATTTTACGAAATTACCCCTAACTTACAAATTAAAATACCTCGAGTTGCAAAATTACGTAAGCGATTTCGATCTTCAAAAATTTTTGCAACAACACCGATTGGAAAACAAATTCTCAGAAATAACCCTTAAGTTTTGTAAATTCCAAAGTACCCTTGATTTATCAAGATTTACAAATCTACCCGGGTTAATTACCAAAATACCCTCAGATTTCAAAATTTCCAAATACCCCCGGGAATGCAAAATTTCTAGAATACCCTTATTGACAAAAACAACAAGGAACCTTATTTTGACAAATTATGAAAAATACCCCTATAGGACAAATTACGAGAATACTCCTGGGATAGGAGCGGACATAAATGTCTGAAGAGTGAATGTGTATGTGAGATACTATAGAATGGATGTACTTTTCTGTGAATTAGGATAGAAAACTTAAAACTTTGATTGATCGAAAGAACTACTTCTAAATACTTCTTCTCATAAAATTGTTCGCGGCTAATTAGTGGAACCAAAGTTCTGATGCATAAAACTTTTTAATCAGATAAACGCAAGTGGAAGTATAAATTCAAGGGGACGTGGCTGTAGCGTGCGAGGCCATGGTAGAGGCTGAATGACTATGTCTGAACCCGTTAGATTGGGTCAAGGATCTGAAAATGTAATGCCACCACCACCACCCCCAGTCGCTGATGTGGAATATCAGGACCAAACGGGGGATGACGCAGTGTCACAAGCGATGCTGCGAGTCTTGGAAAGGGTAGTAGGAGCAGGTGGAGGCATGGGAGCTCGAAAGTCGATACCTGAGTGACTCCGAGCCAACGGAGCTGAAGTGTTCCGTGGTGTATCAGGTGTAGCACCCAATACCGCTGAGTATTGGTTGGAGGCGACTGAGCGGATTATGGATGAGCTCGACTTAATTGACGAGGAAAAGCTGAAAGGATTGGTGTCGCTTCTCCGCGATGAGTCATATCAATGGTGGCTCATGGTGCGGGATGGTGCTACAGCTGAGGAACTCACGTGGGAGTATGCTAAAGCAGCATACCAGAATAAGTATGTTGGCACTCATTATATTGATGCCCAGAGAAAGGCTTTTCTAGGACTGGTTCAAGGGAACAAGTCCGTAGCTGAGTACGAAGCTGAATTCCTAAGCCTGAGCCGTTATGCTCGAGGCATAGTGTCTAGTGAGCATGAGCGGTGTGTCCGGTTTGAAGACGGACTAAGAGATGACCTGAGGTTATTGATAGCCCCACAAAAGGAGTGGGAGTTTGTTGTATTAGTGGAAAAGGCCAAAGTGGCCGAGGGTATCAAGGAGTCCGTAAGGGAGAACTCCGATCGAAATAGGCAGAAGAGAGAATTTGGATCATCAAGGCCATCCATGAATGAGCAAAAGATGCCTAGAGTTGAAGGGCTGTGAGGTCAGCAAGCTGCTATTGGAGGGCAGTACCTTACTTGTGATCAATGTGGGAAGAAGCACTTAGGTGAATGTTGGAAAAAGATGGGAGGATGTTTCAAGTGTGGGTCAAAGGACCATATGATTAAGGACTGTCTGATGAGACCAAATGGGAATCAACCAGTAGTTCAGAATGTTAATCAGGCTGGTAGAGGTGGACAGTAGCCTCAGCGAGGTTGTGGTCCGAACCATGGAGGAAATGGTTCCGGTCGTGGTCGTGGAGCACCAAGCGGAGGTGCTGAAGGTTCAGATGCAAGGCAGCCAAGGTTGGTTTATGCAGTCGGCCGTCGCGAGATGTGAAAACGGGTAAGTTTCTTATTTTCGAAATGCCTTTATTGCCTTGTTTATTATAGAGCTAGTTTGTTCTTGTATTGCTAGTGAATGGTATGAAACCTTGGATGTGAACTTTGGAATTGGGCATAGGAAATGTGTTAGTAAGATCAAAGTGCACAGCAATAGCGTAGTGTGGTGAGATAGATTGTACGATTGTTCGTTAGTAAGTAATTTCGAGGACAAAATTATTTTTAAGGGGGTAGAACTGTAACATCCTAAAAATGGGCCTATGCATTTTTGATTTAATTATACAAAATGGCATGTCTTATGTGTTATGAATGTATGGTGAACATTTTTGAAAACTTGGAAATGTTAAGTTTAAAAGAGGAAAGTGAACATTTTTGGAAACTTGGAAACGTAAGGAAATGTTTTAGAAATGTTGAGTTTAAAAGAGGAAAGTGAACATTTTTGGAAACTTGGAAATGTAAGGAAATGTTTTAGAAATGTTAAGTTTAAAAGAGGAAACTAAGGCAAAGTGGTCTTAAGAAAATTAATACAAGAAATTTGACACAAGAATGGGCTTGGAGAAGTGGCTAAGAGGCACCACTTAAAGCCCAGTAAGTGGCGCCACAATCAAGGGGGAAAGAGCCTAGGTTCGAGTCACGTGGGAAGCAAATAAAAGAGTTTTATTTTGCTGCAAGAAGCAAGGGAGTTGGACGGCACCAAGGCACTTGGGAAGAGTTTAATTCTCTTTAAAATTGCTAAATAGGTGGATCAATGAGGATAATTATTGTTTAAGAGATAAGAGATAACTAAGGGATTATTTTCATTAATTTTTAATACGCTTATCAAAAGCAGAGTGATGGCCAAGTAAAGGATTTTAAGTTAGTAATTTGGCTACTAGAGGAAAAGAGAGTCATTCATCATATCTTCTTTCAACTCTTCTCTCGCCAAATTTCCTAGAACATCTATTCTTCTTCTTTTGTTAGCCAAAGTCGAAAACTAAAGTAAGCCTAGCGAATTCTTCATAGCTTTTGTGATCTCCATTAAAACCGAATCCATAAACTCCGCAAGATACCATCATTAGCCGATTTATTTATACCAATGAAAAGCCGAAATCAAGATCCTTCTAGCCTACATAGCCGAATATTGCTAAAGGTTCAAGCAAGGGTTGCCGATCTCTAAAGTAAGGGTAAGATCTCATTCAGTTTCATCCTTTTTCTTTTAAGATTTGCCGAAATCTAGGACTAACCCCATTAATATCTTGTTGCCGAAACTTTGAAGAGATCTTTCGGGATTTACTAAGTGTCGACTACAAGGAAGGAGAAATTCTTTTCCCGAAGGTACACCATAGGTCACGTGTTCCCTAGTTATTCGGTGAGTTTCGGGATTTAAAATCCACAAGGTAAGTATCTATAGCATTCGGCCAAGGCCATGTTGAGTAAATAGATGTGTTTCATCAATATTTAAAAGCCGAAACTAATTTATTCAAGCAATCTAGTGATTGCCAATTTCAAGAAAGAAGGATACAAAGTTTTCGGCATTTGATTAGCCATCAATCTGCAGCAAGGTAAGGATTTAAGTGTGCTAATGCTTCTGGGATTTGGTTTTATGGCCGAATAGCTCTTTACTAAGTATTAAGTGATTGATCAAATGTAGAGATTTAATATCTAAGGCATTAGATCAAGTTTTTGGGATTTGGAGTGAACTTGCTAAAGCGAATCCGGTGTGTACCCTACACTATCTTTTAATAATATTTATGGCAATATTAAATATATGCATGAATGTGAATATGGCTAAGTGCCATGTTAAGGTACAAAGTACTCAGGTACGTTTCCTACACCTACTAGGACTATGTTAAATATTTGTTACGACACACATATGACATTATAAGAATGTGAAATAAGAATTGGCATGTTAATGCATGATATGTATGATATGGGGCATATGGGTTATATGAAAAGGGGAAGTGAATGTGGTGACCTAAGACCACGATATCTGAATGTGGTGACCTAAGACCACGATATTTGAATGTGGTGACCTAAGACCATGAATTTTATAAGGGTGATGAGCACGTCGACTGCAGCGACTGCCTTCGATGGTGTGTAGTGGATGGAGGGTTGACTTAGTAGTCCCCACGGTATGCAGGATGGTACGGGTGATGTGTAGCGGATGGCATATAGGTTTGGGTTCGGGTTGCATCATTATTTCCTATCTGTTATATGAATATGCATGTAATATGTGAACATATGCCTAAATTGTTAAATTTTAGTGTGGTTACACATTAAGTCTGTTTGACTCACCCCTTGTGGGATTATTTTTCAGGTAACGATCAGTAATGGACCGGGTCGACAAGAGCTTAAAGGTGGCCATGCACAGCAAGGAATTTATTCAATTTGGATTTTTATTTTATTAAGTACTTTGAATTTAATTTTTTTTTGGGAATTATTTGATGTAATAAGGCCATAGTAGAACTACTTTACTTTACTTTTATTTATTAAGCTTACAAACTTTTATTCATTAAAGGATTAAGTAAATTTATTTTAAAACAAAGCCTAAACGTTTTGTCTCCTAAAGTAAAGGATTTTAATAATGAAATAAACTTGTTCTCAACTCAAGCCCAACCCAAAACAACCTTTCTTCCAAAACACACAAGTTTTTCCTAAGTAACAAAAGAATTTGAAATGGTTTACACCGGGGAACATACTAGATCCGGTCAAGGCTCGTGGGCCGGGTTTGGGGTGTTTCACCAGATGACCGAAAATTTTTTATTAAAATATTTCCCACTGGCCAAATTATAGAATGATATTCCTCTTTTATGCAAATGAATTTAGAGACATTATACAATGCATGGGAGAGATACAAGGATCTCTTGAGGAGTTGTCCACACCACGGATTACCTTTATGGCTTCAAGTCCAAACTTTTTACAATGGTGTAAATCCTTCAACGAGGTAACTAATTGATTCAACCGCCGGTGGAACCCTGAACAACAAAACTCCTGAAGCAGCTTACGAGTTTTTGAAGAGGTGTCGATGAACAAGTATCAGTAGAAAGTTACAAGGACAAGGCCAACAAAATTAGCCAGAGTTTTCAACATCGACGCAGTAACCATGCTATCAAATTAGGTAGAGATGATGAATAAAAAGCTTGACAATTTGTGTTATTTGTAGGTAAATTTGGTAATGCAGTGCGACGCAGGTAGAACCGTGGCGAATCCTGAGTACCCACCCTACCAACTGGGCACGAAAAATGAATAAACAAATTATATAGGTAATAATTTTAGATCCAATAATAATCCTTATAGTAACACCTATAATCCAGGTTGGAAGAACCACCCAAATTTTTCGTGGAGAGGTCAAGGAGGCCAACAAAATCAAGGAAATCAAATATAACAACCTCTTCTAAATTTCCAAAATCAGCCCTATCCACATGAAAAGGAGCCGAGTCTTGAAGAAATGCTGAAAAAGTTCATGGCAAACACAGATGCCCATCTCCAAAAAACTTATACAACACTTGATAACCAAGAAATATCGATCAAAGAGATCAAGGACCGAGTCAGGGAAATCACTAAAATGGTTGGAAAACTCGCACAGCTGATGTCCGAATGACCACAAGGGTGTCTACCAAGCAACACAGAGATTAACCTAAAGGAGCAAATCCAAGCCATAACAGCTCATAGTAGTATAAAGGTAGATGAACCCAGTTCAATACAAGAAGACGAAGTGGAATAAGATAAAATTGAGGTAACACAAGAAAAGCCAAAACCGGTAATCAAAGAGTACCAGCCTTGCATACCTTATCTCGAAGCGTTGAAGAGAGTCGATTCAGAAGAATAGTTTGGTAAGTTTCTTAAACTTTTAAAGAAATTACATATTAACTTAACACTTCTTGAAGCTCTTTCACAGATGCTAGATTTGAGGAAATTTTTAAAACAGCTTCTGACGAACAAACGTAAGCTAGGTGAGGAACCACATGTGGAATTAAACGCAGCATGCTCAGCAATGTTACAGAACAGACTACCACAGAAGCTAAAAGATCCAGGGAGTTTTACAATCCCATGTTTAATTGGTAGACTAAATGTTGATAATGCATTAGCTGATTTAGGGGCAAGTATGTCATGCCATATAAAATGTTTAAGCAGCTAGGTCTAGGGAAACCTAAACAAACTAGGATGAGTATTCAATTAGCTAATAAAACTGTTAGAATTCCTAGGGGTATTATCGAAGATGTTCTTGTAAAAATTGACAAATTTGTTTTCCCAATAGATTTTGTTGTCTTAGACATGGATGAGGATAACTCGACTCCTTTAATCCTAGGAAGACCCTTTTCAGCAACTGCCAGAACTAAGATTGATGTTTCCACAGGAGAATTCATACTTTGTGTAGGTGACGAATTGATCAACTTACAAGCCCTTGACTCAGCCAGGACATCAATCAATAAAGGTTAGAAAGTAAATTCAGTTGATAATCAATCTGTTCAAATCCCACTAGCAGAACAACCACAAAGTTACAAACCTTAACAGAAGCAAGGACCTTGTGTCAATAAAGAAAAATTATTTAAGGAATAAAGCTTTGAGGACAGTGAACTAGAAGAGTGGAAAACACATTTTAAAGAGAAGCCAGAACCACACGAGATAAAACCGAAGGAGCATCTAGAAGAGCTAGTAGGGACATCGAATCACTTCAAAATAGAAGATCGGGTACGGTTAGATAAAGCAGATCTGTGCATCACCACACCAACCCGAGTTTAAACGAGGACATTCTTTTTGAGGTACGCAATAGCTTTCCATGTGGAAGCAGTGAGGAAGCAATCCCATATTCGACACTTATAAGGTAAATGCTTCTCGACTTAAATTTTATAAAACTAATAGTATGAGGGAATATATTCAAACATTTAAACCATCGTAATCATACGAGTGAAAAGGATAGTCTAGCTTAAGACTTTAAACGAGTGCTTTTTGGGATGCAACCCGAGCACTAACATTAATTTCTATTTTGTGATTTTAGTTTTATTTTTAGTTTTATTTTTCTCTTTTAAAATTTCAATAAACTAAAATTACAGATTCCAATACCACACGGCCTAGCACATATTGTGGCCGTGGTATCTTGAGTACTACAATCGCCGTCTCGACATGGCAAGAGATATGAGTCAGACGGAATCAATTCACCAAAGCCACGGGCTCACCTACTTCACCACGGCCATGCGAAGCGGCCGTGGACCAATACTGCCATTTCAGGAATGGGCATGGTTTCTGAAAAATAGGCATGGGTGAACACAAACAGCCGTGTGAAACAACATGCCCTAAGGCCATGGGCGTGGGAACGTACCAGAATTAAGCCCCTAATTAAACACCAACCCCACCCTCCCCAGTCTTCTACTTACCACCTCTCTTCTCCTCTCCCACTACCAGATTTCTCTCCTCTCCATACAAATTCTCTAGACCCTTAAGCTATATCATGTCAAAGAACCATAAGAGGCCAACCACTATCTCCTCAAAGGAGATCGATTCACATGAGTTCATGCCGGGAGCTTCAGCTACTCAACACGCCAAGGGTCTTCAAAACCTTTTCGGTTTTATTTTTCTTTTCTCATCTCTTTTATTTTCCTTCCCTTTGACTATCTTATGCTTAATCTAGTTATTTTATTCCAGTTTCTTGGTTTTAGGTTCTAAAGGCAACTAGGGAATCACGCACCACATCCTTAGAAATCACCCCCACCTCGCGAACCCTCTATCAATAAGGACTCTTCAATCCATTAGTCTTCTCTTTTAATTTCAATTTTCTTCTTAGTCTCCTTCTCTTTATTTTGCTTGTCCTTAATTATATTATTAGTATATTTTAATGTTTTTTAGATCTCCTGGCTATATCTTTTCAGGCTACCCAATTTCTTCATCCAGCACAGTGCTTGTCAGTAGCCACCCTACCAAGCCTATAGAAAACGCCCCCACCTCCAATTTGACAAGGGAACAAGGTTTCATCTAAAAATTTAGGAAGTGTTACTTCTTCCCCCTCTCTTTTGACTTTATTATTACATAATTACTTATCTATCTTTGTACATTGAGGGCAATGTACATCTTAAGTGTGGGGGGTAAAAGTACCTAACTTTTTGCATTATTCTCAAATCTCTGAATTTAGTTTTGTTCCTAAGTATTTTTCTCATATTATTAATCAGGGTGAAATTTTTGATGATTTATGATTTTTATTGATATGTTTTGGATTAAGTCATTGATAATTTTGCATTGATGATTAAAATTGAAGAATACTAGAGAATCAAGCATGATAAGTCTATTTTTCAAGAATAAAAAATTTTCTAGGTTATTGAAGTGAATATGAATATTACTTTGAAGTTTGAAATTTACAAGAATTGATGTCAAATACCCATAATTTTTGTGAGATTTTGAGCCTTGTAGAGCATATATTCTTTTTCGTGCTCACTTTATTGATTATGAATGTGTCAACACTGAATTGTTATTCTAGAACTTGCCTCAATTATACATGTCAAGAACACATTATTGATTTGATATACTGAAATGATAAAGGCACTTAGGTTTTAACCCACTCACTCCACTAAAAAGCCTACCTATACAATTAACCCCTAGTGAACCCCGTTGATCCTAACAACCCTTTTTATTGATTTACCCATTAATATTAACCCAAAAACCCTTTGTATTTGTTATCACCATTCTTTTGACTACCCTTCTATCGAAAATTGATTTGATCAGTTCCCTAATTAGTTTATTTCAGTTGATAAATTTCTTTCTTTATTATGTATTTACTTAGTTTGTTCTTAAAAAAATGAAAAAATCGAAGTATATTCAGTAGTAGTAATATAAAAAGTGAGTTTGAACATTTAAATTTCAATTATCAAAGAAAAAGCTCGTATATTTAGTTTGAAGTTTCAATTGATGTAATCATTTATTTTTTAGTTTATTATTTGTAGTTAGGTGATTTGTTAGGTCAATCTCGATTTTTAACCTTCTAATTTAGCCTTTATCCACACCTTTAACCCAAGCCCCATTACAACCCTGTCAATGACCTTTTGATTTGTGTATCATCTCATATTACAGTGGTGGAGAGTTGATTTTCAGGCAAGCCTATGGGATTAACTTTTTAGGTTCGACTGTTGAGTGCTTAATTGTGAACCTTAAACACTTTTGAGTGATTTGAGTGAATCTTTAGTGAGGATGTCAAACCTTGATAGTTTTGAATTAAAGGTAATTATTTAGATAAGGGGAGACACCGATGTTTTCATGCTACAAAATATATGACTTAGAATTGTTTGAATCTTTAGGAGTCTTTGAGTTAAGTTATCCATGTATAAATTATCTATGGATTATGATGAGACATTGTTAATGAGAATTATGAATTATGGAAAGTTCATTTTCATTGTAAGTTGAGAATTTTGCTTGAGGACAAGCAAAAGCCTAAGTGTGGGGGTATTTGATAAACCGTAAAAGTAGCATATTTTAACCCTATATTTAGCATACTTTTGGATGATTTAACCCTTGATTTATGTAAAAAGGTGCTCTCAATCCATTCTTTTCATGTTTTATACTCAGGAAAGCACCCGAGGACAAAAAGAATGAGAAATGGGCTTAAAACGGGCCAATTTGGGCCAAAGTGGAAATTGACACGGCCTGAACTTCAAGCCACACGCAGTGCCTCAATCAACAGAATCGAAACACGGCCTGGACCACGATTTACACGGCCGTGCCTAAATCAATAGAATCGAAACATGACCTAGACCACGATTTACATGGCCGTACCTAAATCAACAGAATTGAAACATGGCCTGAAGTCGATTTACATGGACATGTGCCATGGCTGTAGCTCTATCATGGAAAAAGGAATTTCACTCGAGAAATGAGACTTAGGGAGAAAGAAACGCATTCCAAGAGCCTATATAAAGACCCTAAATGTAACTTTGAAAGGGGCGATCGATTAAGCGTCGGCTAGGCCAAGAAGTCGAGCTAGAAGGCCAGATTTGTGGGAATCACTCGAAGATAGCTAGTTGATCCATCTCAAGAAGCCAAAATTCTATTCAAGACGGCGGATCTCTCCTTCAATTCCTTCAGGGGGTTTTAGGGATTTCTTATGTTTTGTTTTATCATTTCTCTTGAGATGTTTTATTTTATCATTATGAACTAAACCCTTCAGATACCTGAAGGGGATGAAGCCTAGATGAATCTTGTTATTATTTATTGAACTATATGATAAATACTTGATTTGTTCTTAATTATGTGTGCTTAATTATTGTGTTAATGTTTTCGGGATATTAATTCAAGTCAGATGTTCTTAGGTGGAGGAGCAAAAGTCCCTGCTTAAGAATAGATCTAGCATAATTAAGCGAAGTTTTTCGCGCGCATAGAGAGAGGGTGACGAGATTTTGCCAGATTAGGGTGAAACCTAATATGGGAATCCATAGTTCGATTTACTCCTATTCTGGGGGGTTATTAAGTGAGAAAGAGATTTCCGTTAATTAACCTAGGGTTAGACGTTATTCGCCTCGAGAGAGTGTTTAATATATGTTAGGGAGTTATACGGATCAAGTCAAGTGAATAAATCGTATGGTTCAGTGTTAGATAATAAGTGAAGTCTAGGTGGATTCTTCTTGAGGGTATCATCGTAATCAATTGAGTTTCTCTTCAAGATTATTTCCCAATTCATTTCAACTGAGTTTCTCATCAAGATTATTTCCCAATTCATTCTTTTTGTCTTTGCATCTAAGTTTAATAATTATTTAGTTAATATAGATTTAATCAACCAAATCATTTAATATTTAGGCTAAATAATAGAAAGAAAGTGAGTATTAGTACTTTTAGTTCCTTTGGGTTCGATAATCTAGTCTTGCCTAAACTATACTACTGTTTGATAGGTGCACTTGCCTTAAGTCGTTGTCAGAGTTAGTTTCCAGGTTCGATCATTCTCTTTATAAAATTTAAAACTTGACAATTTTAGACGATCACTTTGCCTAAAGAATTAGACACCTCTATCACAAACTTTGTAAACTCTACAGGCATACTCATTCTAGATATTAATTTCTTGCAAAAGTATGAATGGGTAGATCCCGGATCTATTAAAGCAATAACTTTAGCATCGGGGAAAGAAAATGTACTAGTAATCAAATCGGGAGATGATGCCTCTTCGCCAGCGCGAACGGCATAGGCCCTCACATGCACTCTACCCTCAAATCTCGTAGCCCGCTCTCTGGGCGTATTCTCACAATCTGTTCCACTTCCCGAGTTTTCCTATAGTCTTCCTCTAGCAGTGCCTCCTGGTTTGGCATCTTGAGGCTTCTCTTTCTCATCCACCTCCAGGCAATTCCTAATAAAATGATCCAGAGATCCACACCTAAAATAGGCCTTTTTCTTTGCTCGATATTCATCGGCATGATGCTTGCCACACTTTGGGCACTCGGTTTACTCGACCGAGCGTTGCCAACACTAGCAACTGATGTAGTCTGAGCTTTAGACCCTAAGTAATGCTTGCTCTTTCTTTTGTTTGTGAACCTAGTGGAGGTAACTGATCGGGTAGAAAAATCTCTCAACTTCTTAGACGAGGACTGAAATGATTGGCTTAACTGTCTCTTTCTTGAGTCACGAATCATCATCCCAGCCTTTCTTTTCTCTTTCACTATCTCATCGGCCTTACAAGCCCGAAATTCCTTGGCTCTTTGCTTCCGGATTCTATCAACCAGAGGCTTTTCTCTTCTTACCACTTCTACCACTAAAGGAGCAACAGGGGTAGGTTGAGGAATAGGTGGGGTGGAGGGGGTAGTGCATTCAGGTTCGTGCAAACGAACTTTGTATACCAAGCATTCATCATGTGGAGAAAGGTGTAACACCCCTAACCCGAAACCGTCGCCAAAATAGGGTTAAGAGGCATTATCTAACAATCGAATCATTTCACATCCCATTTACGACACAAAGTCAATCATCATCATAACACAATAAGACATAATCAACTAGTCCCTTATTGAGTCCTACAAGACCTTAAACACATGGTTGAAAAGGGCCGGGACTAACCTGAACACTTACAAAAGATTTAGAAATTTCAAACACTCATCAAGTTTGTTGAGGCTACACGCCCGTGCCACCAACTCGTGTGCCTCATACGATAACCAGACACCCCTATGTGCCCAAGCCTTGCCAAAACAGAGCAAGCATTCTGACTTATCCACACGGCCATCGGACACGCCCGTGTGCCATGGTCGTGTGCTCTTAGGCTAGCTACTGACTTATGCCCACGGCTAGTTGCCACGCCCGTGTTTAGGCCGTGTACTATTAGGCTAGATTTTGTCATTCTCCCACGGCCATTAGGCACGCCCGTGTGCCATAACCGTGTTGGCCAAATAGGCCATGTGCAAGGCCAATTTGCCACTCACACAAGGGTCAGCCCTACAAGCACATTTAAGCATGTTTACACACACAATTTGACAACCAATTTCATGTCATGTGATCAACATATCATCTCATACAAACTCATTCACAACCATGTTAACTTATAAACTAAATTGCACCATTTGAACACGTTCAATACCAAACATGATTCATCCTCAAATTCACTAGATCATATTAGCATCAATCTATCATTAGGATTACCATTTATGAGACATCACCATTGCCATCAAAAGATACCAAAACTCACTTCACATACCAAATTCACACAAGCATATTTCAAATATTATCTAGCCACCTCACATAGCTATTTACACATCTCATACATAATTTACAAATCTAGTCTATACATGTCATATTTCAACTATTACATCTTTCTAAAAGTACGAAAATAAATTGCCGATAATGTGATTGAGATGTTAACGATCCCCCGATCCAAACTAGCTTTACTGACACTATAAAATAGAGAAACAATCACACAGTAAGCTTTCAAAAGCTTAGTAAGTTCTAAATACAATACATATTACTCAAATATTCCACATTAGCACATAAGTAATCCATCACATAGATAAATGCATAATTAGGCCCATCATCAAACTCAACCATATGCTCAAGTATCTATTCATTTAACTTCTATGATTATCATCAACCACATAGGTTCAACATACCTTGATCAACACATAATTACTCACCATTCATGCTATTCCATAGCTCAATATTACATCTCATCCAACATTTGCTATTCCTTTGAGTTATTTGCACACTTAGTGCCGCCAATATATCAAACCAAACTTATATCGGTATTGCACACACAATGCCAATTCATTAAGCCGAAGCTTTCACCATCTCGCACACACAGTGCCAACCATCTTTATCTCGTATTTAAAATCGCATACTTAGTGCCTTTTAATTCAATTTCGCACTTAGCATTTCAAATCTCATAGTTATATAGATATTCATTCAATTCACAGCACATAGAACATAAGTTAACAACATGTATTTTATTCGGACTTACCTCGGACGTCGAACTATCGAAACGGTCGATTAATTGAGCACTTTATCTTTGCCTCGATCTCGATCCGAACCTCTCCTCTATTGGTCTATACACATTCAAATTCAATCCACTCAATCACCAATTCATTAAATTTAATCCATACACACTTATTGAGGGCATTTACAAAATAGCCCTCACATTTTCACATTTTGACACTTTAGTTCCTATTTCACAAAATCATCAAATACACAAAATTTCAAAACACATATGCTTAGCCGAATTCTTGCCATGCTCATACAAGCTCATGCAATTCATTTATTTCACATTTTAGCCCTTCAATTTCTCATTTCCTCAATTAAGTC
Source organism: Gossypium rotundifolium (assembly GCA_025506655.1). Classification (NCBI taxonomy): domain Eukaryota; kingdom Viridiplantae; phylum Streptophyta; class Magnoliopsida; order Malvales; family Malvaceae; genus Gossypium; species Gossypium rotundifolium. The sequence continues at coordinate 139,701,630 of CP106722.1, forward strand.
CAAAATACTCAATTTCACTAAAAATTTCAATACAAATTATGTTAATCCAACACCAAGTTTTCATATTTCACTATCAACTAGTACATAGCTCAAGTATTTATTAGTGGCTCATCTCAACAACATCATCAATTCACAAAATTCCAACATGGGTTAGCTAGAGTACAAAGCAACGATTACGAAAATGTAGAAATTAACAAAAATCAAGCTCAAACATACCTTCAATCAAGCTCAAATGTTGACCGAATACCCTAGCTTAATGTTCTTTCTTTTCTTTTCTTCAATTCTGGCACAAACAAGATGATAACTCTCTCATTTCCATGCTTTTGTTTCATTTAATTAAACTTAATTATCCTTTTACCATTTTGCCCTTTCATTAAACATATAAGACAAATTATCAATGTGGTTATCTTGTCATTTAACACCCCACTATCTTAAAATTGGGCTAATTTCCTCATAAGGCCTCCACATTATAAAGAAATCAACAATTGAACACATGACAATCAGCACACATCATTTTACACTTTATGCAATTATGTTCTTTCTCACAATTTGACACACAGTCGATAAAATTATCACACAGAAATTTCACATAGACTAAATCATAAACAATTCACACAGAAAATAATATTAAATTAACATTTTGACCTCTAATTTGTGGTCTTGAAACCACTATTTCGACTAGGGTCTAAATTGGGCTATTACAACTCTCCCCCTTAGGGATTTTTGTCCCCGAAAATCTTACCGGTAAATAGTTGTGGATATTGCTCTCTCATAATTTTCTCGGGTTCCCACATAGCCTCTTCAACTCCGTGTTTGTGCCATAACACTTTCACTAAGGAAATTCTTTTGTTTCTCAACTCTTTAATCTCTCATGCCAAAATTTGGATTGGTTCTTCATTATATGACAAATCTAGCTGAATCTCAACCTCAATAGGAGCAATCACATGAGACGGATCATATCGGTACCGCAGAAGCATCGACACATGAAACACATTATGAATCTTTTCTAACTCAAGTGGAAACATCAATCTGTAAGCAACTGGCCCAACTTATTCAATAATCTCATACGGTCTGATGAACCTCGGACTCAGCTTGCCCTTCAGTTAAATCTGTAACATCCCCAAACCGGCCCATTCATTACGTAAGAATCGGTTATGTTAGTAAAATAATTTTCTTTTACTTAGAATTTAAAACATGGAAACTTACTATCTTTTGAAAACCATGTCTATTTGAGATTTGTATGAAAACTCTAATATCTTAGAATATCCCAATTAAAACCTTAGTGCATATCCTTTGAATAAAGTTTATAAATGAAACCAACTTCAAATAGTGATTCAATGTCATCAAGCTTTAATTAATACAATACCCAAAACAATAATCATCAGGCCTTTATTACAACCCTTTCTAATTTAGTACTTCGTATTAAGAAAGCTTAAAATAATTAAAACTTTTCCTTTGGCATGGGCCACCATGTGTCCTCTCCGATCCGGTCCAATCACGCATCACACGAAATGTTAGGAAAATAATTGGGTGAGTCCACGGACTCGGTGCATAACCACAACACAATTTCCACACGTATGGGCTAGGCCCAATACCAAACAATTCACATAGCAAGTAATGCACATATGCATCTCATTCAACCCACAAACCAACAGTACTCCAACCTTGGCGGACTCCACGCCTAAGGTAGTGGATAAACCACCACCGATCACATCGTGATCCTTAAATCTTACCTCAAGCAAACTCATTTGCCGAGGTAGTGGTGAGCCACCGATCAACCAAAGTGATCCAACAACATAATACGCCTACGGTGATGCACATAGCCATCGATCGCCGAGATGGGCACCGAGCCAACATCTCCCTTGAGGTAGCACAAAGCTAGCCATCAAGCGCTAATGTAGCCGGAGCTATCATTAGACCACATACAACTTGTGTACACTTCCTCCTTCTTCAATCCAATCCCATGCCCATGTGTCAATAAATCATGCAAGAATATCATATAAGGTGAGTATTTATTATTGATCAAAACCACATCAAACATGTATAAAATATATATATATCACAACCAATCTTACCATCATCGGTTCACATCACTTAAGCCATTATAATCGGCTTCCACACATAACACATATGTTAATAGCTAGCAGGCAAATCGAGAAATAGTGCGATGGTTACGCACCTTGTTAGATACAATCGATCAAATCCTAAGCGCCCTTACAACACTTGATGAATAAAACTTAAGAGTCCCTCCTCTGACTCCTTCGCATCGGCTACCCACAAAAGAATTTTCATAATAAGACAATAAGAACATTCTGCCAAACCTTAAACACCAAGACCACCTTTAGTTAACGAAACATCAAAAGAAATAAACTATAACGTAAAACCTTACCCTTCACAATGACTAGCGAGAGACTCAAACGCTCCACCCCCGCTAAGATTCGCCAACCCCGCTAGAAAGATTTGACAAAGAGAAAGAAAGAAGGTATGGGAGACAATATGAAATGGTTTCGGCTTAGGAAAAATAGAAGAACCAAGTAAGAAAATCGGCTAGGTGACCTTGAAGATTGACCAAAGTACATAGGTGAAGAAGGGATATTTTAGTGTTGGTAGAGTATGGAAGACAAATGGATGAAGGCTTAAGAGGGACTAGGATTGACAACCAAAGAAATGGGGAACAAATTTGGCGGGGAGCACAAATGGTGAAAAAACAACAAAGGTGAGCACCTCCCTTATTTAAAGAATTGACCGACTCCTAGAATCTCTCCTAGCCACTAATTCAACACATTTGAATTAATCCAACCCCCAAATCTGCTCCCAGCCAACCATTTTAAATCAATTCAAAATTTAAAGATAAAACCCACCTTTAATCCATTACCACCCCTCCAATTTAAAATATAAAATAAAAACTAAAAAAAAAATTAACCCATTATCCCAATCAATTCAAAAGAAATAACAACCAAACTCATCCTTATCCTCCACCACCCATGTGCCGTTCCTTTTTGCCCTTTATTGCAAAAGAAGGAAAAAAAACCCACCAAGTGACCTCCAAGGCTCGAACACGACACAGGGAACCAACGACCATGTATGGCGCCCAGGCCATTCAACTAAGTGCTTTTATAACAAAAGCGCCGCAACAAATTCTTTTAAGCCTTCCCAAAGACTTAACGCCTTGCAAAATATGAAAACTCGCCTCCTTGCGCCTCGAACTCATGACCTTTACCCAGTAGCCCTTACATGCGGCGCCACTCAGCCCACACCTTTCATGTCCATAGAGCCCCAACAATTATTCATAAAGCCTTCATACTCGGGCCCAATACTACATATGAAAAAAAAGCGTAAGCTAAACTTCTTGCCTCCACTCGAACCAGTAGCCCTTCTCCCCTTCACGCCAAGTGGCGACGCTAGCCACTTCGCCAAGCTCTTCCTTGTGCCAAAATTACCGAAAAATATACTTAAGGCCTCCCTTGGCCCGATTCCTTCTTAACCCCCGAAAATCAAAATTTTCCAAAGTCTTCCTTTTCTCCGAGCACTCTCAACACCTCTCAAACACATCCAAGCCTACCCAAAACCCACTAGAACATGAGTTATACCCCACATGCATAGCCCCTAAACCAGGGTGTTACAAAATCGAAGTATTTTCTTCCACGGAGATACTTTCAAAAACACCTTATCACCAACCTGAAATTCAATATCTTTTCATTTCAAATCTGCATAAGACTTCTGATGATCTGAGGCTGCTTTCAAATTGTCACTAATTACTTTCACATTCTACTTAGTCTCTTTTATAAGATCAACCCCATGAATCTTGTTCTTTCTCAGCTTAGTCCAATACAATGGAGTTTGACACTTTCGACCGTAAAGAGCTTTATATGGTGCCATTTTGATACGAGATTGAAAATTATTGTTGCATGCTAGTTCAATTAACGGCAAATGTTTTTCCCACATATTCTCAAACTCAAGTATGCAACACCTCAGCCTGTCTTCGAGAATTTGAATGATTCGCTTGGATTGACCATCCGTTTACGGATGAAACGTAGTACTGAAATGCAATTTTGTGCCTAAAGTATCTTGTAATTTCCTTCAAAATCGCAAGGTAAACCTCGGATATCTGTCAGACACTATAGATAGTGGTACTCCGTGCAATCTCACAATCTCAGCAATATACAACCCAGCCAATATATCGAGTGAATAATCTGTTCTTACTGGAATGAAATGAGCTGATTTCGTCAATCTGTCCACTATCACCCAGATTGCATCTTTCTTACTCGGAGATAAGGGCAAACCCGACACAAAGTCCACCGTGATCCTTTCCCATTTCCACTCAGGAATCATAATTGGTTGTAACAAACCATATGGAACTTGGTGTTCAGCCTTAACTTGCTGACAAACTAAACACTTCAACACAAAGTCAGAAATGTCTCACTTTATACCATGCCACCAAAAGAACTATTTTAGATAATTATACATCTTTGTACTCCCTAGATGTACAGTCAAATGACTATTGTGAGCTTCATTCAAAATCATCGAGATCAACTTTGAATTTCTCGGAACACAAATTTGATCTCTAAATCTCAAACAATCATCACTATCAACTCAAAATTTTGATTCAGCATTCGACTCGCATTGAATTCGTTTAGCCATCATTTCAACATCACTTTTCTGAGCATCACAAATCTGATTTATAAACATTGGCTTTACTTTTAACTTGGCCAAAACCACACTATCATCACACAGATCTTTTGAGCATTCATTGCTCACAAAGCACATATAGACTTTTGACTCAAAGCATCAGCTACAACATTAGCTTTACCCGGGTGGTAATCTATCACAAGTTCATAGTCTTTCAACAACTCTAACCATCTTCTCTGTCGTAAATTCAATTCTTTCTGAGTCATCAAGTACTTCAAACTCTTATGATCTATAAAGATATGACACTTTTCACCAAATAAATAATGACGCCATATTTTCAATGCAAGCACAATAGCCGCCAATTCAAGGTCGTGCGTTGGGTAGTTCTTTTCATGCGACTTTAGTTACCTCAAAGCATAAGCAATGACTTTACCTTCTTGCATCAGCACACAGCCCAAACCATTCAATGAGGCATCACTGTAAACTATAAATTCTTTGCCCGATTCAGGTTGAACTAACACTGGCACCTTTGTTAACAACACTTTCAACTATTGAAAACTCTGCTGGCACTTTTCTAACCACTCAAATTTAACATCTTTCTGTAGCAACTTTTTCAACGGAGTTGCAATCATCGAGAAACCTTTCACAAACCGTCTATAGTATTTCGCTAGTCCCAAAAAACTACAGACTTTAGACACATTTCTCAGAGTCTTCCATTCCAAAATAGCAGAGATTTTACTCGGATCAACTCTTATTCCCGCAGCAGATACAATATGCCCGAGGAAACCAACCTCACATAACCAAAATTCACATTTGCTAAACTTGGCAGACAAGTTTTTCTCACGCAGGGTTTGTAGCACAGTTCTCAAATGCTCGGCATGCTGTGTCTTATCACATGAATAGATCAAAAAATCATCAATGAAGACCACAAAAAAATGATCCAAATACGGTCTGAATATCCGATTTATTAGATCCATAAATACTGTAAGAGCATTTGTTAGTCCGAAAGGCATCACTAAAAATTCGTAATGTCCGTACCTCATTCTGAAAGTAGTTTTTGGCACATCAGATTCTTTAACTCTTAACTGATAGTAGCTTGATCTCAAGTCTATCTTAAAAAACACCGTAGCTCCTCTCAGCTGATCAAACAAATCATCAATACGAGGAAACGGATATTTGTTCTTTATCATCACTTTGTTCAACTATTGATAATCAATACACATCCTCATAGTTCCATCTTTCTTTTTCACAAATAACACAGGAGCTCCCAAGGTGAGAAACTCGGTCAAGCAAATCCTCTATCATTCAACTCTTCCAATTCAGACTTTAACACTTTCAATTCTATCGGTGCCATTCTATACGGAGCTATTGAGATAGGAGTAGTTCCCGGCACTAACTCAATACCAAATTCAACTTCTCGAATTGGAGGTAATCTTGGTAGCTCTTCAGGAAACACATCTGGACACTCACATACCACAGACACAGTTTCAACTTTCTTTTCTAACACTTTTGTATCAATCACATACACCAAATAGGCTTCATAACCTTTTCTCACATAGTTAATAGCTTTCATTGCAAATACAATAGCTGGTAATCCTTTCATGTCACTGGATTCAATTCGAACTATCTCACCATTCTGACTTTTCTACTCAATACTCTTTTTTTACAATTCACGATGGCATTATGTAGAGTAAGCCAATCCATACCCAAAATTATGTCAAACTCATCGAATGGTAGCAACATTAAATTATCCAGAAAATAAGCATCCTAAAACATTAATGGGCAGTTCTTGCACACCTTATCCACCAAGACACACTTGCCTAACGGGTTCGACACTCTAACCACAAATTCAGTAGACTCAACAGGTAGAGTCTTACTTGATACTAGATTCACATACACATATGAATGAGTAGATCCTGGATCTATCAATGCAATGACATCAGTATCAAATAAAGTGAAAGTACCACTGATATCGTCTGGAGATGATGCTTCCTTTCGTGCACGTATAGCATAAGCTCGGGCAGGTGCTCTCGCCTCTGACCTCACAACTGTGTCAGTAGTCCTTCTTTCACTTCCACTCACATTCCCTACATTTTTGGGCTGTCTACCACTAGTCGATACATTACTCGGTCTTTCATTCTGGGCATTTTCTTCCTCAACCAACTTTGGAAAATCTCGAATAAAATGATCTCGGGATCCACATTTATAACAAACTCTATTGTTATACTTGCCCTAGTATTCTCCCACATGTCGCCTTCCACACTGTCTATACTTATGCTTGTTATTCTTAACGTTGCCAACACTTGATACAATCAGAGCTTGAGTTCGTGAACTAGTACTTTTTCTCTACCGATCTTTACTTGGATGTCCAAATGAAACATTTGAACGATTGCTTGCATCCCTAAATCTCTTTGTAGAAGGTTGAGAAAACTTACTCATTGATCTCTGTCTTTCATCATGAGCTTCAGAATTAGCTTTCTTCTTTTCTTTACTGAGCTCCTCATCTTTGCATGCTCTTTCAACTAGCACAACAAATTTATTTATATTATGTATCCCAACCAACAATTTAATATCTTCATTCAATCCCTCTGTGAAGTGTTTACACATAGTAGCTTCAGTCGAAACACATTCCCTTGCATACTAGCTCAATCTTACAAATTCCAGTTCGTACTCAGTAACGAACAAACCACCCTATTTCAGCTCTAGAAACTCTTTACGTTTCTGATCAATGAAGCGTTGACTGATATACTTCTTTCTAAATTTGGCTTGAAAGACATCCCAGGTGATTCTCTCTCTCGAAACCACGGATAATAACGTCTTCCACCAATTATAAGTTGTATCCCTCAACAATGAAACAACACATTTTATACATTCATCCAAGTCCACGACATTTCATCAAATACTCGAATGGTGTTCTCGAGCCAAAACTCGTCTCGCTCAGAATCGTCATCAGATGTGACCCTAAACTTTTTGGCCCCGTACTTCCAGATCTTGTCCACAGGAGGTTTATTCAATCTAATTGAATTTGTAACTTGTGGCACAATAGGTACTTGTGGGGGTGGAGGCTGTGAGAGCAGCCAAATTCGTTCGAATGAAATTTGTAAACCACTCGCTTATCATTCAGAAGAAGGCTTGCTTAGCCTCTCCTCCCTTACTACTTTTATTTGGCCTAGATGTGGCCGACGCTGTCCTTTGAGTGGGAGCAGGTACGTTACTTTCTACGTCGTCAGCAACTGCTCGATTAGGATCCATTACTATATGAAACACATTTTCAACTGTCAGAATTCATCACACTATCACAATTTCATATATGGCATGTATAGCTAGACTCACACGTACTACATTAGCCCGAGAATAGACTAAACTATAGCTCTGATACCAATAAAATGTAACAACCCTAACCGAGACTATCACCAAAATAGGGCTAAGAGGCATTATCTAACAATCGAATCATTTCACATCCCATTTATGACACAAATTCAATCATTATCATAACACATCAAGACTGTAACACCCCAAACCTGGCGTAGAAGTTATGCCCGAATCTGGAATGTCACATTAAAGGCACAATTCAAAATGATTTTACTAATTAACAATTTAAGGCCCAAAAGCCCAAAATCCTTGAGTCTTGTTAAGTAATAATAAAAGCCCATTTTATTATTTTAAGCATTTCGGAAACCAAGTTTAAACATACAAAATTTACTTAGGTTTAATATTTAAGTAAACAGTGAAAAACAACAAACCCAAAATTTAAAGTTAAATCGGAGTACAAGGCCTTATTACATCCAACTAAAATAAAGCAATTAAAACCATGTCTTTTGAAACAAATAAATAAAATTTAAACATCTCATAGTGTGGCCATCTCCGAGTCCTCTTCCACTTTGAGTCGTCTATTCAGGATCATCTGAAACATTAAATTAAAAGGTGTGAGTTTTGAAACTTAGTGTGTACAACCCTTGGCAATCAAATCACATACAAATATGCATATTGGGCCTAAGCCCTATCAAAATCAGTGGTCTTGGGCCTTAGCCCACAATGACCTCATATCATATCATATCATATCATATCATATCATATCATAAGCAAATAAGGTAATGCAAAACCCACCCCAACAATCCATCCGCTACACACACCATGTCCCTTCCAACCTTATACACCTGTGGGGAATTCTAGCTCGACCCACCCCTTCGCTACACACCAAAGGTAGCACTCATAGCGGTACTACTCAACGTTGCAGCAAAGCTGCTAATCATATAATGGGCTTAATGCCACCGGTGGATCCATGGCTATACGACTATACGATCTTTAAATTTTCTTCCGTACCATAATTCCCACCCATATGCATCCTAAGCAGAATATCATATGAATGCATCAAACACACAAGTAACATCCATAAACTCATATTCTCACATAGGGGTATTGTTGTCATTTCACTACCTATGGGTATTTTCGTAATTCTACCCTATAGAGGTATTTTAGTAGTTTGGAAAAATAAGGGTATCTTGGTAATTTTACAAAATAGGGGTATTTTGGTACTCTTGCAAAATAGGGGTATTTTTGTACTTTTACAAAATAGGGTATTTTAGAAATTTTACAAATATAATGGTATTTGGTCCCTCTCGGGTTTTAGTTATGAACTTTGGCCCATCAACAAGTCCTCATGACTAAAGTGAAGCAGACACTCACGCACTGGTAGGATTCCAGAGAAGAAGAGGTGGGCCACTAGGACCGCTTAAGTACCAAGCTCTCTCTAGATCCAATCCTAGACATGCGTATGCCCGTTGCCACACCCTAACCCAGGGGCTTATTCACGGACATGTTTAATTAGCTTAAGTCTTATGAAATTTAAGAGTTGTTCACAGTAGGCCTAATGTCCATAAGCCCTAGCACACTTGTCTACGTCCCCATAAAGCCTATCAAACCCAAATTACATCCTTACGATCCATTAGGCCCAAATCACATCCTTATGGCCTGTTAGGCCCAAAACAAATTAAAGATCATGTATTATGCTTGACAGATTCAATTCATACACCAAACCAAACAAACTCATCAAACCTAGCCTTAGGGCCCACCAGGTCCATTTAGCCACTTTCAGCTTTTTAGCTTTTCGGCATTGCCGATATCATGTGTGTAGTGTTTGTACACACCTGGTAACCTCGCATGCTACAAATCCCTTTGTCACGAACCTACATTCGACATTACTAAGGATTAACCAAAGCTTTAACACATATTTATCAAAAATTGAAACCTCACCATACCCTTACCGGTGCCTCACGTTCTAGTAGCCCTTCCTTTGCTACTGTTTGCAATCATCCTTTAGGTCTGCACCCAAACACCTATATCATCAAAACCAAGTGACCCATATTGATCATAAGTCACCCCTATGAGCCACATTAGATTCGGCCATTTACTAAACCATGACTAAGTCGAGAACACTTACCACCTTGTTAGCAATCCTTACTTACCACGCTTGTGATTGTTGAGCCTTACCCTTGTTAATACAAGTTAATGACAAGGACGGGTTAGATAGCCCTTTGGCTTTTAACAAAACACACTAAAAATTTTAACTAAGCACTTACCAAAATTCTCCTTTGATCTTGCGGCTTAGATATCTACTTGAACAAGATTCGACTTCCAAACGTGACTAGGAGTAGATAATAATCGATTGAGGTGGAGGAACAAATAGTAAAAATTGGCATAAATAAGGGTTTCGGCAAATAGGGATTTCGACAAATAGGGATTTTGGCAAATAAGGATTTTGGCAAATAGGGATGGTGGTATTCCGAAATGGAAGAAAATAAGGATGAGGAAAAAAAGAGAGAAAGAAAGATGGAAACTCCAAGAACCCCTACTAAGGATTTCAATTGCCCCTTTTTGTAGCCAAAGCCGAACAACCTTCCACTTATAGTCCTATTCTGCCCCAACACTTCACCCTCCTCATCTCCTATATTTTCTCTCTGATAATACCATAATCTTATTCAAAATCTCCTCCACATCCATCAGTCCTACTTACTACAAACTCTCCACGATAAGAGTACAAAACCAACACAGCTCTTGGCGTCCACCTATGTAAAATAAAACACTCCAAAATATACTCTTCCTGCTCGAACCTTGGACCTCTTCAGTTTTCACACATGCCACCTCATAGCTCTCAAGTGACGCCACTTTCTGTTAGACCAGAAGCCCATTTGTGTCCTATTTTCTCTTAATCTACTTAAGAGGCATACTGACTGAAGTCACAATTCCCTTGGGGCTAAAACCAAAATTTTTCTTGTATCCTTACTTGATCTCAGGACTTCTCCAACACCTCTAGACATTTCAAATTCATTAACCCTTAAAGCCCACATACTAATTTTCATTTTCTCGCTCACTTAAAAAAAATTTCTGAGATCCAAAGACTAAAGCCTAATGGACCCAATTCTTCTAGGCCCAAATTCGGGGCATTACAAAGACATAATCAAATAGTCCCTTATTGAGTCCTACAAGACCTCAAGCACATGCTTGAGAGGGGTCGGGACTAACCCAAACACTTACGAAAGATTTAGAAATTTCAAACACTCAACAAGTCTGTTGAGGCCACACGCCCGTGCCACCAGACTGTGTGCCTCATATGATCACCAGACACCCCAAATTGTCCAGGCCATGCCAAAACAGAGCAAGCATTCTGACTTCTCCACACAGCCACCAAGCACGCCTGTACCATAGTCATGTTCACTTAGGCTAGCTACTGACTTATGCCCACGGCTAGTTGCCACGCCCGTGTCTAGGTCGTGTACTATTAGGCTAGATTCTATCATTCTCCCACGGCTATTAGGCATGCCCGTGTGCCATAATCATGTTGGCAAAATAGGCCATGTACAAGGCCAATTTGCCACTCACACAAGGGTCAACCCTACAAGCACATTTAAGCGTGTTTACACACACAATTTGGCAACCAATTTCATGTCAAGTGATCAACATATCATCTCATACAAACTCATTCACAACCATTTAACTTATAAACTAAATTGCACCATTTGAACACATTGAATACCAAACAAGATTCATCCTCAAATTCACTTGATCATATTAACATCAATCTATCACTAAGATTACCATTTATAAGACATCACCATTTCCATCAAAACATACCAAAACTCACTTCACATGCCAAATTCAAACAAGCATATTTCAAATATTTATCTAGCCACTTCACATAGCTATTTACACATCTCATACATAATTTACATATCTAGCCTATACATGCCATATTTCAACTATGTACATTTTTCCAAAAGTACCAAAATAGATTGTCGATAATGTGATTGAGATGCTGACAATCCCTCGATCCGAGCTAGCTTTACTGACACTGTAAAATAGAGAAACAATCACACAGTAAGCTTTCAAAAGCTTAGTAAGTTTGAAATAAAATACATATTACTCAAATATTCCACATTAGCACATAAGTAATCCATCACATAGATAAATGCATAATTAGGCTCATCATCAAACTTAAGCATATCCTCAAGTATCTATTCATTTAACTTCTAAGATTATCATCAACCACATAGGTTCAACATACCTTGATCAACACATAATTACTCACCATTCATGCTATTCCATAGCTCAATATTACATCTCATCCAACCTTTGCTATTCCTTTGAGTTATTTGAACAGTTAGTGCAGAATTACATAACCGAAACATAGTCATTTCCGCACACTTAGTGCCAATATAGTTATTTTCGCACACTTAGTGCCAATATATTAAACCGAACTTATATTGGTATTGCACACATAGTGCCAATTCATTAAGCCGAAGCTTTCATCATCTCGTACACACAATGCCAACCATCTTTATCATGTATTTAAAATCACACACTTAGTGCCTTTTAATTCAATTCCGCGCTTAGCATTTCAAATCTCATAGTTATATAGATATTCATTCAATTCACATCACATAGAACATAAGTTAACAACATGTATTATATTCGAACTTACCTTAGACGTCGAACTATCTAAACGGTCAATTAATTGAGCACTTTATCTTTGCCTCGATCTCGATCTGAACCTCTTCTCTCTTTGTATATACACATTCAAATTCAATCCACTCAATCACCAATTCATTCAATTTAATCCATACACACTTATTTAGGGAATTTTACAAAATAGCCCTCACATTTTCACATTACGACACTTTAGTCCCTATTTCACAAAATCATCAAATACATAAAATTTCAAAACACATATGCTTAGCCGAATTCTTTCCATGCTAATACGAGCTCGTACATTTCATTCATTTCAAATTTTAGCCCTTCAATTTCTCATTTCCTCAATTAAGTCCAAAATCCTCAATTTTACTAAAAATTTCAATACAAATTATGTTAATCCAACACCAAGTTTTCATATTTCACTATCAACTAGCACATAGCTCAAGTATTCATCAACGGCTCATCTCAACAACATCATCAATTCACAAAATTCTAAGATGGGTTAGCTAGAGTACAAAGCAACTATTACGAAAATGTAGAAATTAACAAAAATCGAGCTCAAACATACCTTCAATCAAGCTCAAATGTTGATCGAATACCCTAGGTTAATGTTCTTTCTTTTCTTTTCTTCAATTTCGACACAAATAAGATGATAACTCTCTCATTTCCATGCCTTTGTTTCATTTAATTTAACTTAATTATCCTTTTACCATTTTGCCATTTCATTAAATATATAAGACAAATTATAAACATGGTTATCTTGTCATTTAACACCCCACTATCTTAAAATTAGGCTAATTGCCTCATAAGGCCTCCACATTATAAAGACATCAACAATTGAACACTTAACAATCAGCACACAGCATTTTACACTTTATGCAATTAAGTCCTTTCTCATAATTTGACACACAGTTGATAAAATTATCATACAGAAATTTCATATAGACTAAATCATATACAATTCACACAGAAAATAATATTAAATTAGCATTCTGACATCAAATTTGTGGTCTCAAAACCACTATTCTGACTAGGGTCTAAATTGGGCTGTTACAAAAGGCTTCCCTAACCTCTTCTCCTCCTCTCTGACTTATAGTTGTAAGCCTATTCCCATTCTCATTTGGCACCATCCCTTCAGCGAGAGTCTGCGCTTTACTTTCTACATCATTCACCACAGCTCGTTCGGGATCCATTTACTATATATATATATAAACACAAATTTGGTCGTCAGGAGTCATCACACTATCATTATATAAATACTCTTATGTATGGCATGTATAGCTAGACTCTTTCTTACTCTACATTAGTCCTAAAATTGACTAAATCGTGCTCTAATACAACTACCCAAGCCCTACACTAGGATTGAATTCAATGCATTACTATACTTAGTCTTACTTAATCTTATAATTTAGGGCTACAAAATTTTGTTACATCTTAAAAACTTTTCTTTTCAATCATAATGTGCATATAATGAGCTTACGAAGCCCAAATTGTATGTTTGGAGGGATTCAGATTTTCATTTGAGAACTTAAAAGCTCTTAAAAACTTTTTGCCTAAATAGGGGAAACACGCCCGTGTGGTCCAAGGGCATGCCCGTGTGCCCTAAGACATGCCAGTGTTCGACACCCGTGGTCGACACTGACTTATTTCACATGGCTGAGCACACACCTGCGCCTATAAGCCATGTCCTTCACATGGCCTAGACACATCCATGTCTTCTACCCGTGGAGCTCTCTATTTATGACATCATCAAACCCTTAATGGCACACAGCCAGGGCACACACCGTGTGATGGCCCGTGTGACGAATCATATTCTTTGACGTTTAATGCAGGGGACACACGACCTATCAACACACCCATGGGGTTGACCGTATGTCACAGATAGCATAGACACACGCCCGTATATCTACCTGTGTGGACAATTATAGGCTATTTTCCAAACCAATTGCCACCCTGAAACATAAACACACTTATACATTCTCAAGGAACTCAATTATTCCATTCACTTCATAAACATAAATGCATAACCTTATCATCATTAAAGGTATAAAACTTATCACATATCAACCAATTTCTAATGTCCATATACAAAAATTTATGTAAACTTTTAACAACTAACCATTTTTCCCCAATTATACATAATTCAAAATGGTCGACCTCCTATACATGCCAAACTCAAAATAATCAACTTTGCTATACAAATATGAGGGTTGATAGTGTAATTCGAGCTCCGACATTCTTTGATTCTCGAACTAGCTTGGCAAAACTGTCACATTAGGGTTACCTTAGCTTGTATTTACTCATGGTACCTATATAACTCATTACGTAGTTTAGTGCTTAAACTACCATGAATAACATCTTGAATCTCTACCTTCCTTAACTTGAATGAAATTTTAAAGTATCATACTATAACATAACTCATCATTTACTTTACTTACTTTGTTCTTAGTCACTTTTTCATACTTACTCTTTTGCCTGTTGAATTTCTCAGAATACCAGAGGATACTCAATCATATCAAACATGTCTCTTAATGCAAATTCCATATCCTAAATATGGTCTTACATGGGATCGCATTTTAGTGCTGATGCCATATCCCAGACACGGTCTTACATGGGCTTCTTTAGCTTGATGTTGATGCCATGTGCCAGACATGGACTTACACGATATCTTTCTTAGGTGTTTCCTTTTGAAACTTATGCATGTCTTGACATGGTCTTACGTGGTATCCTTGCCTTATGAATCTTATCAATGCCATGTCTTGACATGGACTTAAATGATATCTTTGCCTTATAGTAACTTATCAATGCCATGTCTTGATATGGACTTACATGATATCCTTGTCTTATAGTAACTTATCAATGCCATGTCTTGACATGGACTTACATGATATCCTTGCCTTATAGTAACTTATCAATGCCATGTCTTGACATTGACTTACATGATATCCTTGCTTTATAGTAACTTATCAATGCCATGTCTTGACATGGACTTATATGATATCCTTCATTCCTTAATGTCGATGCCATGTCCCAGACTTGGTCTTACACGAGCTTTCCTTGTCTCATGTTGTGACATAGGTATCCTCGATATTCTGAATCTTCAAATGGGTTTTTCATTTACTTGCTCTCATTGATTTCCTTATTAAGGAATTATTAACCAATTTCATGAGAATAATAAACATTTCAAAATATAATAAGAAATTTAAACATATTAATACATGAAACTTTGATTTCACATAATCTTACCTCGGTACTCCAAAATATGTATAAATGTGCAATTTAGTCCTCGACTTTGTTCTTGCCTCGATTTTGTTCTGGGCATCTTGTTTCTTAATTTATAATAACAATTTAACTTGTTTAATACTTACATTATCTAAATTGACACATAAATCATACTTTGGTATAAATTACATTTTTGGCCCTAAACTTTCTCAAAATTACACTTTTTCCCCTAGGCTCGTAAAATGATTTTCATTCAACTTTCTTATATTTCAAGCCTAACCGATTCATTTTCATAACTATATCAGCCTTCAATTTCTACTATTTCACCCATTTATGACCATTTTCATTACTTTTGCAATTTTATCCTTACATGCATTTTTCATGAAAATCACTTAGAAAAAGATGTTTATTCTACATCAAACTTACATATTCTTCCATAAAACATAAAAATACATGCATGTCATACATGGGTAATTATTTAAACATAAACCCTAGCTCAAAATATAGCTAGAAATAGCTAAATCGAGCTACGAGGGTTTCAAAAATACGAAGAACATTAAAAATGGGGCTAGGATGCACTTATTATCAAGCTTGAAAGATAAAGAAACCCTAGCTATGGTTACCTTGTGATTTTCGGCCAAGAAAGAAGAAGATGGACATGATTTTGGCTTGTTTTTCCCTTTTAATTCTTTAATTTACCAAATGACAAAAATGCCCTTAATGATTATTTCTTAAGATTTTTCCTTCCTATGTCCATTTTTGTCCATCTCAACATATAGTGGTCTAATTGCTAAATAAGGACCTCTAATAATTTTTATAATTCTATTTCATACTTAAACATTCTAGAATCTCATATTTTTTAATCCTTGCAATTTAGTCCTAATAGACATTTTGTTCACTAATCAATAAAATTCATTCATGATATTTTCACACAACTATGCAAATACCCCATAAGCCTTATAAAATCATTTAAACATATATTTCTTCTTCAAATTTGTGGTCTCGCAGCACTATTTTGACTAAGCCCTAAGTTGGGCTGTTATAGTGACCATTGTTAGAGGACAGGAAATCTATCTAGGAGACACGAAATGCCACTACAAGATATTCTAGGGATTGAGTTGTTTGATGTATAGGGAATAGACTTTATGGGTCAATTTCCATCGTCAATGGGCAATCTGTACATATTGTTGGCAGTGGAGTATGTCTCTAAATGGGTTGAAGTTGTTGCTTCCTACAAATGATGCAAAGTTAGTAATGAAGTTCTTGCACGAGAACATTTTCACAAGATTCGATACATCTAGAGCCATTTTTAGTGATGAAGGATCTCAATTTGATTGTAGGCTAGTGGTTAATGCCTTGCATCGGTATGGGGTGAAATATTAGATTGCCATGGGATACCATCCCCCAAAAAATAGACAAGCTAAGGTTTCTAACAGTGAATTTAAGAAGATTCTAGAAAAAGTGGTGAACCCAACTCGTAAGGATTAGTCCTCCAAACTAGATGAAGCTCTATGGGCCTATTGTATTACATTTAAAACATTATTGGGGATGTCACCTTTTAACCTTATTTATGGAAAGCCATGTCACCTACCTATTAAGCTTGAGCACAAAGCATTTTGAGCTATTAAAAAGCTAAACATGGATTGTGTAACAGACCGAATTTGACCCTAATCGGAACAGTGGTTTCAGGACCATGAATTTGAGTTCGAGAAATTTTTTTTAAATGATTTATTCTGTGCTTATTATATGTGAATTAAAGTGTGTGAAAGTTTCGTAGAAAAATTTAATTGTTTGTGTGTTTAATTTAGAAAAAGGACTTAATCGCGTAAAAGGTAAAAGTTTAAAACTATAGTGAAATGTGTTAATTTGATGATGGCTTTTTACTATGGGGTATATAATGGGAAATTATCCCATTTCCAAGGTTAGTGGATGGAAAAGGTCTAGTATGACCTTAAGATATATGCTGATTTTATTTTTTATTAAAGGTTAAAATGGTAAAACATTAAAAATGTTATTATATGTTAAATAATATGAAACTAAAAGCTATCATATTTGTTATTTCTTCTTCATTGCCATTTTTTAGCTAAGAAAATAAGGGTTTAAAGGCTTTGAAGTGTTCGGTCATCATCTAGCTCAATTCAAGGTGTGTTTTACTTCGATTTTCGATAATTTTTACGTTTTTGAGATCGTTGCTTTGAATATTAACTGACCCATGGTAGAATTTTTAAATTTGAGTATGCTTGAGGTTCATCCATTAACATGTTCATGTGGTTCTTGATGTTTGATGAGTTTAAATTAAAGATATGTTAGAGATTAGTATGTTTTGTATTGGAAATTTTAGTGAATTTGAGTATTTTGGGCTAAATTGCAAAAATGAATTTTTAAGGGGGCTAAAATGCAAAATAAATGAAAGAAATGGACTAGAATAGTCCCTATGAACATTCAGCCCTTAAGTATTATAGTGAAATTTTTTGTGTGATTTGTGTTTTGTGAAAATAGGACCAAATTGTAAAAATGTGATATAGTAGGGGTAAAATGGTAATTTGATTGTTTATGTGTTTTGGGACTAAATTGAAATGAAATGTACTTGAATGAGCTGAATTTTAATGTGTCTAGATCAAGAACAAAGAAAAATAGATTTGGATCGGGGAAAGGCGAAGGTTATCGATAGTCGGTATACGTTGTTTGTCGACAATCGAGGTAAGTCCTTAAGCAAATGTATGCCAAGGAAATATTTATGAACATAGCATATGATAAAATTTGGAAATTTAAAGCATAAAAATATATGTTGGTCGAATATGGGAGTATAAGTTGATAGTGAATTTATTTTGTTAAATGTGATGTGAATAAGTACGTTCGGTTTAATATGTGAAAGTAAAATGAAGTATATAAGATGGTTGTGATTTTAGCACTGTGTAATTTGTATTGAAATATTGAAAATGTTGATATTTCGAGCTTCGAGCCTAGCAGGCCTATTCTAGGCTTAATGCCTAGCAGGCCTCGTGCCAATGAATATATCAGGCTTAATGTCTAACAAGCTAAATGCCGGTGTTTTAAATCTCGGAGTTCAAGTCTAGCAGGCAAAGTGCCAGTGTATGCGATTCGGATTAGTGCATAGCTTGTTATATGCTGGTGAGTTTTCAATTTCTGAACTTTGGTTACGAAATAGTAAAGTTATAAAAGAAACCATGGAAGTTTAAGTCTATGAAAGTGAATTTGTGAGTTTGGCTATAAGGTATGTATTAAGCATACTTTAATATTATGATTTTATGCTTTGATGATAAGTAAATAAAGTGATGAGAGAAAGTAATATACATATGATAGATGGAATTTGATCATAACCTATACTATGAGGGAGTTGGTCATAGAAAAGCATGAAAGAAGTAAGGTATTCGTATAGGTATAACTATATGCATAAGTGTGTGATTATTTACTTGGTATATAATGTACGGTGGTAAAGAAATAAAAGTTTATATATATAGTGAGATGAAATATTGGCTTTGGTAAACTATATATTAAGTCATGAATGTTTAATGTTAAGAAATGATTATTTAAGTGCTTGTATATTCGAATGTTATATTGTGGTAACTTAAGACTTACTAAGCTAGCAATCTTACTTTGTGTGTGTACATTGTTTATTTTATAGATTTCATTCAAGCTACGGGCTTAGAGGATCGTCAGAAGAATCAACCATACTATCAACCCCTTTTTTGTACTTATACATTTGGTTTTTGAATCAAAGGCATGTATAGGTTAGACTAAATTGTAAAATCAAAGAACTTTGGTCCTGTATATAAACATAACCTAGCCTTGCTAAAAAGGCTTATTCCTTTTGGTTAACTTTAGTTGTTGTGCTCTTTGACATAATAGTTGGATTTTAAAGTCAAGTTGGATATGTGTGTGAACGGTTGAATGCTTGATGTGTTTGGTACCTGGCAAATTTATCCTTGGCCTGTTATATGCTAGTCTAGGTCAATGTATGTTTTTTAGAGAGTATGTTTATGGTGAAGATGATTCCACATGCTTTAGGTTCAATATGTTTACAAATGAATATTAAGTTTGGTCACATGTATTATAGTAAAGTAGTAATAATATATGAGTATGTTATTATGATGCATGGATGGTATGGATTTACTTGGTTTATATTCGAGAATGGTATAGGCACATATAGTAGTTAGGTAATAATATTGTTACATGTTTGGATGAATATGTTGAGCCTTGAATTACGCATGTGGAACATGGTTATTACATTATATGTATGATCTATTTCAAGTTTTATTTATGAGTTACTTATTTAAAATACATCATTAATGTTAGCTAAGTTGAGATTTGTGTTTTCGGTAACAAAGTAAATAATGTATGTTTGAGATAGTAGTAGTAAGTAATATTCCTATTAAGTACGAAACTTAAATGGTATGTGAAAACTGATGGTTTGGTCTCATTATTTGAACATTTGTGATATACTTGCAATATTGGTAATAGTTTGGCCGAACCCTTGAATGATTAGATAAATAAATTGAAATATTTAGGTACATTATTAAATGTATTCGAATTTGGTGCATGATGTTTGTATGACTATATGCAGGTATAATGTGACAGTTGTTATAAAGAAATGCATGCAATATAAGTTCATAATATCACTTGTATGTTCGGTCAGGAAGTAAATAGGTACGCTTGTATATGCATATAGAATCTTGAATGAATATCAGATTTAGATATGTGATACATAGGGATCATTTTGCTGGTGTTGGATTCAAATGAATGTCTGATCGGAATGGTATTTAGTTTGGTGATGCCTCATAACCCTAATCTAGTGATGGCTATGGGTTAGGGGTGTTACATTTGATTGGTATCAAAGCTTACAGTTTAGTCGATTCTAGGACTACCGTAGCGTATATGAGTCTAGCTATACATGCCTTTTTTGTACATTTGATAGTGTGGTGACTTCTGACATTCTGAATTGTGTTTTATATAGTAAATGGAGTCCGATCCTGACAGAGCCATAGCAGATGATGTAGAGAGTGTAGTGCCTGATCGTGCACGTGGATCAACGCTGGTAGACTCTCGACCAGTTTCAGGTAGCCATGAGGGGAAGGCTAAACAAGCCTTCTACAAGATGATGAACTAATGGTTTACCCAATTTATTCAGACTAACCCGGCTGTACAACAACCTCCACCCCCGAATAATCCAACTCTGGTAGCTACAGCACCTCCGATAATAGATCCGATGAGATCTAATAGGTCTCCTGTTGATAAAATCAAAAAATATGGGGCTGAAGAATTCAAAGCTAATGATGATAATGATGTAGAGTGGGCTGAGATGTGGCTTGATAACACTATTTGAGTACTTGATGAGCTATCCTGTACTCCAAATGAATGCCTGATGTGTACTATATCTTTATTACGGGACATTGTATATCACTAGTGGAATACACTAGAATCAGTGGTTTGAAAGAAAAAGTGTCGTGGGATTTCTTTCAGATCGAGTTCCGTAAGAAATATATCAGTCAGAGATTCATCGATTAGAAACGAAAAGAATTTCTGGAATTAAAGTAGGGTCGTATGACAGTGATGGAATATGAGCGAAAGATTGTCAGATTGAGCCGGTATGCTCGAGAATGTTTATCAACCGAAGCCATTATTTACAAAAGATTTGAAGATGGTCTGAATGAAGATATAAAGTTACTTGTTGGCATTCTTGAAATCAAAGAGTTCGTAGTACTTGTCGAGCGAGCTTGCAAAGATGAAAAGCTTGGGAAAGAGAAAGGAATGGTTGAAATGCAAGCTAGGGACACTTGTAAGAGATCATTGAGTAAGGCTTTCCAATCTATATCTAAAAAGTTCAGAGATGACTTTGGCCAACATAAAACTATTTCAAGCATGTCTAGACGAGACTGACCTCCAGTGGGTTCCCGAGCTACTTCGATAGCTAGTGTTGGCAATGCTCAGTAGAATCGAGTTGAATGCAAGCATTGTCGTAAATGGAATTCCAAGAGTTGTAGATTTCGTGATCGGTCCTGTTTTAAATGTGGATCGTCAGATCATTTTATCAAGGAGTGCCCGATGTTAGTCAAGCAAAATACGGCCGAGAATATCAGATCGAGCAATGTGTCAGTGCAAGGCAAACCATCTAGGCATTCAGGAAATGTTAGTGGCAGTCAAAAAGGAACTAAAGATGCTGCAGTTAGATCGGAGGCTCGTGCATCAGTTAGAACATATGCTATTCGTGCCAGAGAGGATGCTTCTTCCCCAGATGTTATCACTGGTACTTCCATTCTTTATGATACTACTGTGATTGCATTGATTGACCTTGGTTCGACTCACTCATAGGTGTGTGAAACTTTAGTATCCAGTGAGACTCTACCTGTTGAGTCTACTGAGTTTGTGATCCATGTGTCCAACCCCTTGGGTCAATGTGTACTTGTCGATAAAGTGTGTAAAGGTTGCCAATTGATGATTTGGGATTCCTGCTTTCCAGCTGATTTAATGTTGTTGCCTTTCGACGAGTTCGATATAATTCTGGGAATGGACTAGTTAATTTTGCATGATGCTGTGGTGAATTGCAAAAGAAAGATTATTGATTTGAGATGTCAGAAAGCTGAGATCATCCGTGTTGAATCTAATGATTTAAATGGATTACCTACAGTAATATCCTCGATGCTAGCCCGAAAGTATGTAAGAAAAGGATGTGAAGCTTACTTGGCTTACGTGTTGGATAATAAAGTGTCTAAAATATAGATTGAATCCATACCTGTTGTGTGTAAATACCCAGATGTGTTTCCTGAAGAATTACTAGGTTTACCACCAGTACGAGAGATTGAGTTTGGCATTGAATTAGTACCAGGGATGACTCTGATTTCGATAGCTCCGTATCGGATGGCACCAACTGAGTTGAAAGAGTTGAAAGTACAGTTGCAAGAATTGACAGATAGAGGCTTTGTACGACCGAGCTTCTCTCCTTGGGGTGCACCAGTTCAATTTGTGAAAAAGAAAGATGGGACTATGCGAATGTGTCTTGATTATCGGCAATTAAATAAAGTGACAATAAAGAATAAATACCCGTTGCCTCGAATTGATGACTTGCTTGACCAGTTGAAAGGGGCTTCAGTGTTCTCAAAGATAGATCTGAGATCGGGTTATTATCAGTTGTGAGTCAGAGATTCCAATGTGCCAAAGACTGTATTCCTAACGAGGTACGGACATTTTGAGTTTCTTACTTACTAATGCACCTACTATTTTTATGGATTTGATGAATCAAGTTTTCAGACAGTATTTGGATCAGTTTGTGGTAATTTTTATTGATGATATCCTGATCTACTCTAAAGATGAAATAGAACACACTGAGTATTTGAGATTGGTGCTACAAACTTTGCGAGATCAATAGTTATATGCAAAGTTTAGTAAGTGTGAGTTCTGGATGAATGAAGTCAGCTTCCTAGGTCATGTTGTTTCAACGTCAGGCATTTGGGTTGATCCGAACAAAATATCGGCTATACTTGATTGGAATCCACCAAAGAATGTTTCTGAGATTTGAAGCTTTCTTGGACTTGTGGGATACTATAGACGATCTGTGAAATGTTTTTCCATGATAGCTACACCTTTGACAAAGCTACTACAGAAAGATGCCAAGTTCGAGTGGACAGAAAAGTGTTTGAAAGTTTTGATCAAGTGAAAGCTCTTTTGATCGAGGCTCCAGTGTTAATACAGCCTGAATCGGGTAAAGAATTCATTGTATACAATGATGCTTTTTTGAATGGTTTGGGTTGCGTCTTAATGCAAGAAGACAAGGTAGCAGCTTATGCTTCGAGACTGTAACACCCCAAACCCGGCCTAGAAGTTAGGCCCGAATCTGGCGTGTCACATTAAAGGAAGTTAAAAAGCTAAACAATTGTTTAGAAAAGTTTTACTAGATTTTTGAACTCCGAGTTCGTTGTTTGTTTGAGAAAAACATGATTAGCTAAATGACCGTTTAAAAGTTGTTATTATTTTGAAAAATTATTTTGTTATGAAAGTTGAACTTGCATCGTTGCATAAACATGATATTTTAGAAAACGATTGCTAATGTTTAAGAAACCCCGTATTTATAAGTTTAATAGTTATAAATGAAAACTTAGAAAAAAATAAACCAATGGCCTTATTACAAAATATTAACCCAAAATAAGTAATCTTAAAAAAGGTAAAAATTGAAATTACTAAATTTCACGAGTAGTATCTCCGATGTATAGCCACCCCCAAGTCCTCCACGGCTCCCAATCCTCTATCGCTGGGAATTACCTGAAACATTTAATAAAAAGAAAGGGTGAGTTTACGAAAACTCAGTGTGTACAACCCTCATCGGTAAGAACATGCATCACAACAATCCAGGCCGAAGCCCATTACAGAAACGGTAGCAATTAGGCCTTAGCCCAAAATAGCCTCGGTTGAGCCTTAACCCATATCATATGTCACAGCAGATAATGTATGCAATGTGATGCAAACCCAACCCAACCTAATTTTCCATCCTCTACACGCCACCCGTACCATCCCAACACACCGTGGGGATTCTACAATCAACCCTCCATCCGCTACACGCCACTTTGGCAGCCATGCTGACAGACACACTGCTCAAAGATAATATAATGTGGCCTAGCCACCGATCACCATGTGACCAAATATAACGTGGCCTGGCCATCGATCACCATGTGACCAAATATGGCGTGGCCTAGCCACCGATCACTATGTGACCAAATATAACGTGGCCTAGCCACCGATCACCATGTGACCAAATATAGCGTGGCCTAGCCACCGATCACTATGTGACCAAATATAACGTGGCCTAGCCACCGATCACCATGTGACCAAATATAGCGTGGCCTAGCCACTTATCACCATGTAACCAAATCACCGATATGATAATGTGGCACCAAGCCATCGAAATAATAATATAATCGGCACATAGCCCTGGGTAAATATGATTGACACAGAGTCATCAATAACTGTATTATGTTTGGCACATAGCCATCAACAACGATAATATAATCAGCACATAGCCTTGGGTAAATACGATTGGCACAAAGCCATAATCAAGATGGCACGGAGCCATATTTAGGTTGGCATATAGCCATTATACAGAATGTGGCGGAGCCACCGATATATACTTCCCCGATCATCAATAACCCAACCCCATGCAATATGTTGTGTATGTCATGCTCAATCATTACACGTGTATGCAGAATGGCCATGCTCAATAACAATCATTTAGACATGTAATAAAAGCATATCAATCATACAACCATAGCCAAACCGGTCATATCATATTATAAGCCAATCACTTACCTACAAGGGCAAATTAGTCATTTTACCCTATATGGGCATTTCGGTATCCTACCCTTCGGGGTAGTTCGATAATTCTACTCATAACTATTTCCTGTATGTAGTGTATCTCAAACATAATCAATCATACAATTAACACAAAAAACGCTAGTACTACCACGAGGGTACAACGGTCATTTTGTCATTTAGGGGTAAAATAATAATTTTACAAATTAGGGGTATTTCGGTAATTTCACAAATTAGGGGGTATTTTGGTAATTTCACAAATTGAGGGTATTTTAGTAATTTCATAAACTAGGGGTATTTTGATAATTTCACAAACCATGGGTATTTCGGTAATTTTACAAACTAGGGGTATTTCAGTAATTTCACAAACTAGAGGTATTTTGGTAACTTCACAAACAAGGGGTATTTTGGTAATTTCACAAGCCAGACGTATTTTGGTAATTTTGTAAACCAGGGGTATTTCAGTAATTTTGCAAATAAGGGTATTTCGGTAATTTTGCAAACTAGGGGTATCTCGATAATTTTGCAAACCAAGGGTATTTTGGTAATTTTACAAACCAGGGTGTTAACGACCCAACAGAAGGTCCACTGTCGCCTCGAACGACTCAAGTATTCTAAACACTCGTGTGGCCCATTCAGCTCAAACCTAGCCATATATATGAGATTCACACAGTCTAGTTCACTATCTACTACTCGATCATACAATTTACTCATATAGGCCCCCATGCCCATTAGGCTCACTTGGCCCCTTTCGGGCCATCATGGCCCAATAGCCCACACATACAAGAATACTCATGGTGGCCTCGACTATCACATCAAAGCTTCCACACGTGCGCTTGCACGCTCGTGTGGCTACCATCGCCGTGTGACCGATATTTCGGCATTTGCCACTCTTCAACTATAGTAGAGAGAGTACACACCTGATAGGAATCTAAAGCTGCTAAACCACGCTTCGAGCACTCCTATGCCCAACGCCAACTAGGTTACTCCTTCTCCTCCTAGGCAGCTCTATATATAGCTAGCTCCTCACCTTCCTTCTTTGTATCTTTCCGATGTGGGATCCCTTCGTCAGTAGAGTTTAAATCCAACTCAAACTCTTCCCATCCAATCTGCAAAATAAATACTCCCTTGCTTGTCATGAGATTCGAACCCAGGCTCCCCTATAGCATAATCCACGCCGCTAGCCACTTTACCAACTAGCTCCTTGTTTCCAACATCATGTGCAACTAAATATAAATCTATGGCCAAATTTTAAAGTCCATATAAAAAGAAAACCAAAATGCAAGAGCCAAGACTTGAAGCTTGGACCTCCTTCCTTCCTTTTGGCGTCACCCCCTTGCCTCTTATGTAGCTTCACTTTGCCACTACACCACACACTCCACTTGTGTCACTTTCTCCACATTTTATTCTTAAAGCCTACCTACTAACTCTCAGGGTTTTTTTCACCTAAAACTAAAATTTTTCCTAACACCTAACTTGAACCCGGACTTCATAGAAGCCCCTAACCTTCCAAAATCACTCACCTACTAAATCTAACTTGCATTAAAGTCGTTCTCTTGTTCCCAAAAATTTTAAATGATCCAACGCCTAAGGCCCAATGGGCCCAATCCTACTAGGCCCAACTTTGGGATGTTATAGAGACAGCTAAAGCCTCATGAAAGAAATTATCCGACTCATGATCTGGAGTTAGCAACTATTGTTTTCGCATTGAAGATTTGGCGTCATTACTTATTTGGTGGAAAGTGTCATGTTTATTCAGATCACAAAAGTTTGAAGTATTTGATGACTCAGAAAGACTTGAACTTGAGACAACGTAGATGGTTAGAATTGTTGAAAGATTATGAATTAGTAATTGACTACCATCTAGGAAAAGCTAACATTGTGGCGGATGCCTTAAGTCAGAAATCATTGTTTGCTCTTCGTGTGTTAAACGCACATATGGTTATGTCTGGTGATGGTTCAATCATAGCCGAGTTGAAGGAAAGAATGTTGTTTATTTAGCAAATTTGTGATGCACAGAAAATTGACAAAGATATGATTGCTAAACGAGTTCAATGTGAAAGTAATGTAGAGTCAGAGTTTTGAATTGATGAAAATGATTGTTTGAACTTCAAAGGCCAAATATGTGTTCTGAGGGACGTGGATTTGATTCAGATGATTTTGAACGAGGCTTATAATAGTCGATTGTCGATACATCCGGGTAGCACGAAAATGTATAATGATTTGAGACAGATCTACTGATGGCCTGGCATGAAATGGGATATATCTAAATTTGTTTCAAAGTGTTTAGTATGTCAGCAAGTAAAAGCCGAGCATCAAGTGCCTTCTGGATTACTTCAGTCGATTATGATACCTGAATGGAAATGGGACAGAATTACTATGGATTTTGTATCCGGTTTGCCTATGACATCGAGCAAGAAAGATGCAGTATGGGTCATAGTAGATAGCCTGACCAGATAAGCTCACTTTGTGTCAGTATCACAGATTGTGAGGTTACATGGTGTACCGAGTTCCATTGTTTCAGAGAGAGACCAGAGGTTCACATCGCGGTATTGGAAGAAATTGCAAGATGCTTTAGGTACTAAACTCCACTTTAGATCGGCCTTTCATCCACAGACAGATGGTCAGCCTGAACGAACCATTCAGATATTTTAGGACATATTGAGATGTTGCATCCTTGAGTTTGAAGGTACGTGGGAAAGATACTTACCTTTGATTGAATTTGCCTATAATAACTATTTTCAATCTAGTATCAAAATGGTACCATACGAAGCTCTTTACGGCCACAAATGTGTTACACCGTTGTATTGTACTGAGCTTAGTGAAAACAAGATACACGAAGTTGATTTGATTAAAGAGACGAAGCAGAAAGTGGCTGTGATCAGAGATACTTTAAAAGCTGCCTCAGATCGACAAAAGTCCTATGTTGATTTAAAACGTAAAGATGTTGAGTTTCAAGTTAGAGACCGAGTGTTTTTGAAAGTTTTCCCATGGAAGAAAGTACTTTGATTTGGTCGAAAAGGCAAACTAAATCCGAGATTCATCGGATCGTATGAAATCATTGAACGTATCGGACCTGTTGCTTATAGGTTGAAGTGGCCTTCTAAATTAGAAAAGATACACAATGTGTTTCATGTTTCAATGCTCCGTAGATACAGATCAGATCCGTCACATGTGATATCTCCGTCTGAAATTGAAACCCGATCCGATATGACGTAAGAGGAGGAACCGGTTTGTATTTTAGCCCGAGAAATGAAAGAGTTGAGAAATAAGAAAATATCATTAGTGAAAGTGCAATGGAATCATCACGGAGTTGAAGAGGCTACATGGGAGCCTGAGGATTCAATGAGGCAACAATATCTGACTTTGTTTAACGGTAAGATTTCTGGGGATGAAAATCCCTAAGGGGGAGAGTTGTAACAGACCGAATTTGACCCTAATCAGAAAGGTCATTTTGGGACCATGAATCTGAGTCTGAGAAATTTTTTTAAAATGATTTATTCTGTGCTTATTATATGTTAATTAAAGTGTGTGGAAGTTTCGTAGAAAAATTTAATTGTTTGTGTGTTTAATGTAGAAAAAGGACTTAATCGCGTAAAAGGTAAAAGTTTCAAACTATAGTGAAATGTGTTAATTTGATGATGGATTTTAATATGGGATATCTAATGGGAAAATATCCCATTTCCAAGGTTAGTGGACGACAAAGGTCTAGTATGACATTAAGATATATGTAGTTTTATTTTTTTATTAAAGGTTAAAATGGTAAAACATTAAAAATGTTATTATATGTTAAATAATATGAAATTAAAAGCTATCATATTTGTTCTTTCTTCTTCATTGTCATATGTTAGCTAAGAAAATAAGGGTTTAAAGGCTTTGAAGTGTTCGGTCATCATCTAGCTCAATTCAAGGTGTGTTTTACTTCGGTTTTTGATAATTTTTATGTTTTTGAGATCGTTGCTTTGAATATTAGCTGACACATGGTGGAATTTTTAAATTTGAGTATGCTTAAGGTTCAACCATTAACATTTTCATGTGGTTTTTGATGTTTGATGGGTTTAAATTAAAGATATGTTAAAGATTAGTATGTTTTGTATTGGAAATTTTAGTGAATTTGAGTATTTTGGGCTAAATTACAAAAAAAATTTTGAGAGGGCTAAAATGCAAAGTAAATGAAAGAAATGGACTAGAATAGTCCCTATGAACATTCGGCCCTTAAGTGTTATAGTGAAATTTTGTGTATTTTGTGTTTTGTGCAAATAATACCAAATTGTAAAAATGTGATATAGTAGGGGTAAAATGGTAATTTGACTGATTATGTGTTTTGGGACTAAATTGAAATGAAATATACTTGAATGAGCTGAATTTTAATGTGTCTTGATCAAGAACAAAGAAAAACAGATTTGGATCGGGGAATGGTGAAGGTTATCGAATAGTCGTTATACGTTGTCCGTCGACAGTCGAGGTAAGTCCTCAAGCAAATGTATGCCAAAGAATTACTTATGAACATAGCATATGATAAAATTTGGAAATTTAAAGCATAAAATATATATGTTGGCCGAATATGGGAGTATAAGTTGATAGTGAATTTATTTTGTTAAATGTGATGTGAATAAGTATGCTCGATTTAATATGTGAAAGTAATATGAAGTATATGAGATGGTTGTGATTTTAGCACTGTGTAATGTGTATTGAAATATTGAAAATGTTGATATTTCGAGCTTCGAGCCTAGCAGGCCTTGTGTCGGTGATTTATTTTAGGCTTAATGCCTAGCAGGCCAAGTACCGGTGAATATGTCATGTTTAATGCCTAGCAGGCTAAATGCCTGTAACACCCCATACCCTGCCCAACATCACGACCGGATCTGACATGTTCTAAGGAAAAGGTGCGAAAGGAGTCTTGTTTCTAAGGTAAGAAAAACATTGTAAAATAAAAAAAAATTGTCTATTTGATTTGGGTTTTTTTTTTTTTAAATTAGGGGATTGTAGTTGGAGGAAATTTCAGCTGTTGAGTGAAAAAAATATAATTTAATACCCTCATTGTTAAAAGTAGAAAACCATTGTTTTATTACATTGCTCAAGTTTTGAAAACCCATTTTCAATTTATTTCAATACTATCGGATGTAAAGTAAAACGTTTCTTTAACAGTTACGAAATAGTAAAACTACTTAAAGAAATTCCCAAAGTTTATCAAATTAGAAGTGGCCTTATTACAGAATGAAAATATCCCAACAGAAAATAGCAATTAACATTATAAAATAAAAGTGAAATCGAAACCCTGCATGGCCACCTCGAGTCCGATCCAACCCAGTCCAACGAGTCAAGGATTACCTGCAATGTGTTTGGAAAATAGGGTGAGTCATTATGACTCAGTGTGCAATTATTCCAAGCAATTCCACAAACGGGCTTGGCCCCAAATCCACATCAAAATGATATACCACATATAAAGATGCAATATGTTAACCCACCCCAACCTAGTATCCATCCTACACACCACCCGTACATCCATCCTCATACACACCGGGGGATTTCTACAATCAACCCACCATCCGCTACACACCTCTTTGGCAGTCTATGCTGACAGACACACTGCTCAAAGTCCACTTAAGTGGTCTAGCCACTAATCACGTGATTAAATCACCATTATGCACGATGAGACTCGAGGTCATCATCAATCCACAATGAGGCTCAAAGCCAACATTAATCGTGACAGAGTCACCCACATATAAATACATTTCCCTTTAAATTAGTATATCCCAAATCCCATGCACATGCAACATAAAATGGTAAATGGAAATATGATAGAATATGAACACATCCATATATATATAACATGCAACCACAACAATTTATCCTCAGCTTTGATATAGTTAGTAAACTAACTTGGTTTACTGGATTGCCCAACGTGGGTAAAAACACCACCACAGCCACCATTGCGGCTACCACATATGATTCATACATTTTAATTAAAACAATCAAGGCAACAATGTGTTAATTACACACCTGATAACACGTAATACGAG
The DNA here is from genome assembly GCA_025506655.1 of Gossypium rotundifolium. Classification (NCBI taxonomy): domain Eukaryota; kingdom Viridiplantae; phylum Streptophyta; class Magnoliopsida; order Malvales; family Malvaceae; genus Gossypium; species Gossypium rotundifolium. The sequence continues at coordinate 139,732,790 of CP106722.1, forward strand.
TCCCTCTACGTCGACACTCTTGTTATAGGCACTACCGCTATCTATCTATCCTTTTGCTCAGAAGCTGGCCCACACCCAGGCGGCCAATCGCAAACCATAGACACAACCCTCTTCTTGAACTTAGGGGCTGGGTTCACAGATCCAACCCCCCAACGAGTGGCTATCATTTGAGTCCATGAACACCTTAGTCACTAATCCGGATTAAAGCAGAGAAATTGATTCGAAAGCAATTAATGCTTAAGGCTAAGGCCCTTACCTAGACCACCAACTCTCGAATCTCTTAAACTTAATCCACCAGCCAATCGAATCCTGAAGATCAAAGAATCGACACACTTCCACCTACAATCGGCCAAGCACCCAAACATAAGGCCATATGGCCATTCAGCTTTGGTTCCCCAGAACCCGAAAAAGATAACGCGCAATAGAAGCTATTGTTACTAACCTTACACCCAAGAGGATTTGGCACTAGCACAGAAGTAGTGGAAATTTGGCAACTCAAAAGAAGAAAAATGAAGAAGAGTAGGCCACTAGGATTTGGTTTATGATGGAAAGTCAGAGTTGAAAACCTTGGATCGGGATATTCGGCTAACACACAAAGGTTGAAGATGATAATGGAGTTCGGGGTTTTTGGCTTTGAAACAAAAGAAAGAAGAATAAGAGATGAGCAATAGATGTGGCTATGGTGCTTAAAAGAAAACGAGAACAAGAAAAGAAGAGGTTTTGGCCATGGTTAAAAGATGAGAAAAGGGTAGAGTAGTTTAAGATTTTTTCGGTACAAGAGAGATTGAGGGAAGAAAAGGAGTCAAAGGAGAAGGAATAGTGATGATTTCGGCTTGGAACAAAGATGGAGAAAAAGAGTTGAAAGAATTCGGCTTGGCTTTAGAGAGAAAAGAAGAGAAATAACCAAAATGTAAAATGTGAGATGTGGGAGTGGCTCAATTCGGCATAAAAGAAAATAAAAGGGGTAATGCCCTAAGTGCTTTCCAACTAACCGAAAACCACACCTCACCAAGGCCTATACCACAATCGGCCACCCCCTAACTAGCACCCAAAACTGAAAGTCCCTCCTCCCCTCCAACTCTTCCAAAATCGGCTAACACACCCCCACTCCTATCCCTTCTTTTCCTCCTTATTTTTCTCCTGACCACCTATTCAAACGAGTTTGAACACTTCAAACTCCTAAATCTCCTCTCCTTCCTATTGACCTACATCCACGAGTCTATCCTGCACACACTCCCTAATCTTGGCGTCAAAATAAACACACGAGGTTCCTGTAGCTCGAACCCAAGTGGCGCCACCTCCACGATCCTTAAGTGACGTTCCTTGCCACTTTACCAAGGCCCAACTTGCGTCAAAACCTACCACCAACCACACTTAACACCTCCTCCAATCAGCTTCCCCCTTCTAAAAGCCCAAAATGCAAATTCCTCCTAAGGCTCTAGCCTACCCCTGACTCCTGCCTAGACCCTAAAATAGCCTAAACTAGCATGGCATCCATACCATCCACATGCAAACAGATAAAATGCAAAGGCCTCGATTTAGGATGTTACACTTCTACCCCCTAAAAAAATAATTTCTTACCTAGTCAAAAGAGTTGAGGGTATTGTCGTCGCATCACATCCTCGGGCTCCCATGTGGCTTCTTCTATTCCATGACTCCTCCATAACACCTTTACCAAGGGAACTAATTTCCTACGCAAGACTTTGACATCCCGATCCAGAATCTGCACTGGTTCCTCTTCAAAAGACAAATCTGGCCTCACTTCAACCTCATCCACAGGCACAACATGAGACGGATCTGAACGATAGCGTCTAAGCATGAAAACATGGAATACATCATTGATCTGCTCAATTCTAAAGGTAACTCGAGCTGGTAAGCTACTGGTCCCACACGTTTCAACACCTTATAAGGCCCGATAAACCTAGGGCTCAGCTTGCCCTTTCGACCAAATCTCAACACTTTCTTCCATGGTGACACCTTCAGAAAACCTTATCACCCACTATAAACTCTATATCTTTTCGCTTAAGATCGGCATAAGATTTTTGCCTATCCGAAGCTTCCTTCAAATGAATTCGAATCAGCTTAACTTTATCCTCCATTTCAGCAACCAATTCTAGACCCAACAACTAACGTTCACCCAACTCTGTCCAACATGTAGGGGTATGACACTTTCGCCCATAAAGCGCTTCATACGGTGCCATTCAAATACTTGCTTGGTAACTATTGTTGTACGCGAACTCTGCCAGAGGTAAGTATTCTTCCTAACTACCCCTGAAATCAATGACGCAAGCCCTCAACATATCTTTCATTAACTGAATTATCCTTTTAGACTGTCCATCCGTCTGCGGATGAAATGCCATGCTAAAATCCAACCTAGTGCCCAAAGCCTGATGCAACGCCCTCCAGAATCGGGCCATAAATCTAGGGTCCCTATCTGAAATGATTGACACTGGTACCCCATGCAACCTCACAATTTCTGCCACATACAGTTTCGCCAACCTCTGCAGAGAGTAGTCGACACGAATAGGTATAAAATGAGCAAATTTTGTCAACCTATCCACAATCACCCATACCGAGTCTTTCTTAGTAGGCGTATGAGGAAGCCCACTAACAAAGTCCATCGTGATTCTCTCCCACTTCCACTGTGAAATCTTCACTGGTTGCAGCAGCCCCGAAGGCACCTGATGTTTTGCTTTAACCTGTTGACACATCAAACACTTCCCCACAAATTCTGTAACTTCTCGCTTCAACCCAGGCCACCAAAATTGTTCTCGCAGATCCCGATACATCTCACTTCCTCCAGGATGCATAGCATATGGGCTACTATGTGATTCCAGAAGAATCATCTGCCTCAACTCTACATCCTTTGGCATACATACCTTCCCACAAAAACACAAAACCCCGTCGCTGTTCACACTATAATTCTCTATTCCACCATCCTGCACTTGCAGAAGTCGAGCACTCAGAGCCTCATCCACCAACTATTTCTCTTTTACTTGACTTATCCATGTCGGCTTCACTCGCAGCTCAGCTAATAAACTCCCGTCGTCATACAAGCTAAGATGGGCGAACATCACTCTCAAATCTGATACTACCTTTGGCTTAACGCATCTGCCACCACATTTGCCTTCCCCGGTGGTATTCAATCGAGAAGTCATAATCCTTTAATAACTCCACCCACCTTCAAGTTCAAGATCAGCTCCTTCTGAGTCAGCAGATACTTCAGACTCTTGTGGTCAGTGTAGATTACAGACTTCTCCCCATACAAATAATGTCTCCACACCTTTAGAGTGAAAACCACCGTAGTCAACTCCAGATCATGCATGGGGTAGTTAATCTCGTGCGGTCTTAACTGTCGAGACGCATAAGCAACAACCTTCCCCTCCTGCATCAGGACACAACCTAACCCCGTGTGAGAAGCATCACAATACACCGAGAAATCCTTTCCAACCTCAGGCTAAATTAATACAGGAGCCTCTGTCAAAATCCTTTTTAGCCTCTTGAAACTCTCTTGCTGCTTGTCCGACCATACAAAAGGTAGCTCCTTCCTCAACAACTTAGTCAAGGGTGTCGCAATTGAGGAAAAACCCTCGACAAGCCTTCTGTAATATCCTGCCAACCCCAAGAAACTTCAAATTTAGCCACAAACTTAGGTGGTTTCCATTCCAACACCGCCTAGATCTTCCGAGGATCAACTCTTATTCCTTCAGCCGACACCACATGGCCCAGAAAAGTAACTTCCCTTAGCCAAAATTCGCACTTGCTAAATTTGGCATACAACCTCTTCACCCTTAAAATCTGTAGAACTACTCGAAGATACGCATTGTGCTCCTCTTCTGACTTGGAGTACACTAGGATGTCATCTATGAACACCACTACGAACTGGTCCAGATAGGGTTGGAAAACCTAGTTCATCATATCCATGAATGGCTAGTGTATTTGTCAACCAAAACAGCATTACCAAGAATTCATAGTGCCGTTAACGAGTTTGAAAAGCCGTTTTGTGAATATTTGCTTCCTTTACCCTAAGCTGGTGATATCCGGATCTCAGATCTATCTTCGAAAAGACCGATACCCCATTGAGCTGGTCAAACAAGTTGTCTATCCTTGGTAGCGGGTATTTATTCTTAATCGTCAGCTTATTCAATGGGCAGTAATCTATGCACATACGCATAGATCCATCCTTCTTCTTTACGAACAACATCGGTGCTCCCCATGGAGACACACTAGGTCGAATAAAATCGCGATCCAACAACTCTTGGATTTGAGCTTTCAATTCCACCAGCTCCTTCGGTGCCATCCGGTAAGGGGCGATAGACACCGGAGTCGTACCTGGTAGAAGCTTGATTCCAAATTCTACCTCACGATCTGGTGGCAACCCTGGAAGCTCTTCTGAAAAAACATCCACAAACTCCTTCACTATTCTAACCTCCCCCACGGTCGCTTCCTTTGCATCCAAGGCACTAACAAACATTAGGAAGGCCATGCACCCTTTCTTCACCATTCTTTCCGCCTTGAGAGCGGACACTACGCTAGATAAATAGTTTCTCCTCTCACCTATCACCAAGACTTCTTCATCCTCTAGAGTCCTTAACATCATGCGCTTAGTAGCACAGTCCAAATTTGCACGATACCTTACCAACCAATCCATGCCTAGGATCAAGTCAAATTCCCCAAATGGTAGCTCCATCAAGTTAGCTGGAAAAATTGACCCCTGAACTTCTAGAGGCACATCTCTAAAGAATTTGTCTACCACTACCGATTGCCCTAAAGGACTAAGTACAATCATCTCCCTAGAGACAGTTTCAGGATTCATACTCAAAGTTCCAGACACCATACTAGCAATGTAAGAGTGAGTTGACCCAACATCAATCAGTGCAATAAAGGGTAACCCAAAAATGAGAAACGTACCCATTATCACGTCTGGTGCCTCCCCCTCCTCACGACGTTTGGCCGCGTACACTACACAGTCGCCTTGCCTCGTTATCCGATCCTCACCCGGTGCCCGCGACCTCGGCTAAAACCATTCCCTCCTCGGTTCGAACCATGACCTATTGACACCTATTGACCACCCCTTCCTGGCTGCACATACCCCGACCTACCATCTGAGCCCTCGCCATATCTTGCGGACAATTCTTAACCAGATGATCCTTTGACCCACACTTAAAACACTCCTTATTTCTTCCCCAACACTCCCTGTGTGTGATCTCCCACAATGAGCACACTATCGAAATTGCCCAATAGCAGCTGGTGTAGCAATACGAATAGGTCCATCTACCCTAACTCTTTTCTGAAAACTTCCCGATGACCCTGACGGTCCATAACTCCTCTTATTCCTGCCTCAATCCTTATCCCTATTCTACTTCTCAGTTCGCTTAACCTCCTCAGCTATCTTGGCTTTTTCCACCAACACAGTAAAATCTCTCTCTCGCTGAGGAGCTATCAACACCCGTAGCTCGTCTTGCAGCCCATCTTGAAATCTCACACAGTGCTTGTAATCAGTTGCAACAATCCTCGGACGTACTGACTTAACCTCAAAATTCTTCCTCATCTCGGCTACTAACTTACCCCCTGAACTAAATTCAAGAATGCCTTCCTCTGTGCATCCACATAACTGGTTTCGACATATTTCTCTTGAAACTTTATCTTAAAGAAATCCCAATCCACTCGGTCCATCGGAGTACCCTCTCTGATGGTGAGCCACCACTGGTAGGCCTCATCTTGAAGTAAAGAAATCGCACCCTTTAGCTTTTCTTAGATGTGCAGTCCAAGTCATCCATAATTCTCTTGACCCCCTCCAGCCAATATTCAGCCACGTTTGGAGCTAATCCCGAGATACCTCTAAATATTTTGGCTCCATTAGCTCGGAGTTGCTCAGGGATGGACTTTCGTGTTGCTGACCCCATGCCTGACTCGACCACACACTTTAAAACTCGCAGCATTACCTGAGATACTGCGTCATCTCCATCCGTTTGACCCTAAAGCTCTTCTTCTACATAGCAAGCGTAGCAGAACCTCATTTTCTGACCCATAACCAAACCCTATTGGTTTCGACACAGTCACCCTACCACTACCATGACCACGCACATTACGCCCGCATCCTCGAGTGCTCATGACTAGCGTTCACGGTTTAATCTGATTTAAAAGTTTTATGCATCAGCATCTCTTTCCACTATTTAATAACGGACAGTTTTATGGAAAAGAATTTTAACAGTAGTTCTTTCGAATTCAAATTCTATTTACAACATTCAATTCCTAAGTTTGTATTTCCTAATTCCGAAGTTTACATTCAATCCACCTCAAGTAGAGCATCACATACATACATCAAACACAAGTAAACATCCATGAACTCACATCCATCACCTAGGGTATCATTTCACTATCGTGGGTATTTTCATAATTTTATCCTATAGGGTATTTTTGTAATTTTCCAAAATAAGGTTTCCGGTGATTTTGTGAAATAAGGGTATTTTGGTAATTTTGCAATCCGAGGGTATTTCGATAATTTTGTAAATTTTGATAATTTCTAAATCAAGGGCATTTTGGTACTTTTTCAAATCAAGGCATTTTGGGAATGGTCAAATCAAGGCTATTTTGGAAAGTTTCCACAAATCAGGGGTATTTCGGGAATTTTACAGAACGAGGGGTATTTTTGTGATTTTACAAAATAGGGTGGCTAGTCCCTTTTGGGTTTTAATTATAAATGTTGGCCCATCAACAAGTCCTCATGGCTAAGGTGAATAGACACTACGCACCAGGTAGGATTCCAGAAAAGAGGAGGTGAGTCACTAGGACTGCTTAAATACCAAGCTCTCCCTGGATCCAATCCTAGACATGCGTATGTCTATTGCCACACCTTAGTTCAGCAACTTATTTTCGGGTTTGTTTGATTGGGTTAAGTTTTATGAAGTTAAAAGTATGATGTAAACTAGGCCTAAAGTCCATCAAATTCTATTTACACTACTCTACGTCCCTTAAAGCCCATCAAGCCCACATATATACCACACAATGGTTCAGAATACTTACCTGGCAAACTTGGGCCGGAGACGCAGGTGCCATGCAAAAGGAAAAACATGTATTTCATTCTACTATGCTTTAAAACCATTTTAAAAAAAACATTTTGAACCCAAAACCCAAAGCCAAGCTGTTGAACTTGGCTCTAATACTAAAATTGTAACACCCCAAACCCGCCCAACATCACGACCGGATCTGAAATGTTCTAGGGAAAAAGGTGCGAAAGGAGTATTGTTTCTAATGTAAGAAAAACATTGTAAAATAAAAAAAACTATCTATTTGATTTGGGTTTTTTTTTAAATTAGGGGATTGTAGTTGGAGGAAATTTCAGCTATTGAGTGAAAAAAAATAATTTAATACCTTCATTGTTAAAAGTAGAAAATCATTGTTTTATTACATTGCTCAAGTTTTGAAAACCCATTTTCAAATTATTTCAATATTATCCGATGTAAAGTAAAACGTTTCTTTAACAGTTATGAAATAGTAAAACTACTTAAAGAAATTCCCAAAGTTTATCAAATTAGAAGTGGCCTTATTACAGAATGAAAATATCCCAACAGAAAATAGCAATTAACATTATAAAACAAAAGTGAAATTGAAACCCTGCATGGCCACCTCAAGTCCGATCCAACCCAGTCCAACGAGTCAAGGATTACCTGCAATGTGTTTGGAAAATAAGGTGAGTCATTATGACTTAGTGTGCAATTATTCCACGCAATTCCACAAATGGGATTGGCCCCAAATCCACATCAAAATGATATACCACATATAAAGATGCAATATGTTAACCCACCCAACCTAGTATCCATCCGCTACACACCACCCGTACATCCATCCTCATACACACCGGGGATTTCTACAATCAACCCACCATCCGCTACACACCTCTTTGGCAGTCTATGCTGACAAACACATTGCTCAAGGTCCACTTAAGTGATCTAGCCACTAATCCACGTGATTAAATCACCATTATCCACAATGAGACTCGAGGTCATCATCAATCCACAATGAGGCTCAAAGCCAACATTAATCGTGATAGAGTCACCCACATATAAATACACTTCCCCTTTAAATTAGTATATCCCAAATCCCATGCACATGCAGCATAAAATGGTAAATGGCAATATGATAGAATATGAACACATCCATATATATATAACATGCAACCATAACCATTTATCCTCATCTTTGATATAGGTAGTAAACTAACCTGGTTTACTGGATTACCCAACGTGGGTAACAACACCACCACAGCCACCATTGTGGCTACCACATATGATTCATACATTTTAATTAAAACAATCAAGGCAACAGTGTGGTAATTACACACCTAATAACACGTAATACGATTCCCTCTACGTCGACACTCTCATTAACAAGCACTACCACTATCTATCTATCTTTTTGCTCAGAAGCTGGCCCACACCTAGGCGGCCAATCGTGAACCGTAGACACAACCCTCTTCTTGAACTTAGCGGCTGGGTTCACAGATCCAACCCCCCCAACGAGTGGCTATCATTTGAGTCCATGAACACCTTAGTCACTAATCCCAGATTAAAGCAGAGAAAATGAATCAAAATGAATTAACGCTTAAGGCTAAGGCCCTTACCTAGACCACCAACTCTCGAAGCTCTTAAACTTAATCCACCAGCCAACCGAATCTCAGAGATCAAAGAATATGACACACTTCCACCTACAATTGACCAAGCACCCAAACATAAGGCCATATGGCCATTAGGCTTTGGTTCCCTAGAACCCGAAAAAGATAACACACAATAGAAGTAATCGTTACTAACCTTACATCCAAGAGGATTCGGCACTAGCACAGAAGTAGTGGAAATTCGACAACTCAAAAGAAGAAAAATGAAGAAGAGTAGGCCACTAGGATTCGATTTATGAAGGAAAGTCAGAGTTGAGAACCTTGGATGGGGATATTCGACTAACACACAAAGGTTGAAGATGATAATGGAGTTAGGGGTTTTCGGCTTTGAAACAAAAGAAAGAAGAATAAGAGATGAGCAATAGATGTGGTTATGGTGCTTAAAAGAAAATAAGAACAAGACAAGAAGAGGTTTTGGCCATGGTCAAAAGATGAGAAAAGAGTAGAGTAGTTTAAGAGTTTTTCGGCACAAGAGAGATTGAGGGAAGAAAAGGAGTCGAAGGAGAGGGAAGAGTGATGATTTTGGCTTGGAACAAAGATGGAGAAAAAGAGTTGAAAGAATTGACTTGAATTTAGAGAGAAAAGAAGAGAAATAACAAAAATGTAAAATGTGAGATGTGGGAGTGGCTCAATTCGGCACAAAAGAAAATAAAAGTGGTAAGGCCCTAAGTGCTTTCCAACTAACCGAAAACCACACCTCACCAAGGCCTATACCACAATCGGCCACCCCCTAACTAGCACCCTAAACCGAAAGTCCCTCCTCCCCTCCAACTCTTCCAAATTCGGCTAACACACCTCCACTTCTATCCCTTCTTTTCCTCCTTATTTTTCTCCTGACCACCTATTCAAACGAGTTTGAATACTTCAAACTCCTAAATCTCCTCTTCTCCACCCATTCAAAACTATTGACTTCTTCAACCCTCATCCATCGAGTCCATCCTTTGCACAACACTCCCTAATCTTGGCGTCAAAATAAACACACAAAAAGGAGGTTTCTGCAGCTCAAACTCAAGCCTTCCCCACCTACATAAGGCGTCACCTCCTTGATCCTTAAGTGACATCCCTTGCCACTTTACCAAGGCCCAACTTGCATCAAAACCTACCACCAACCACACTTAACACCTCCTCCAATCAGCTTTCCCCTTCTAAAAGCCCAAAACACAAATTCCTCCTAAGGCTCTAGCCTACCCCTAACTCTTGCCTAGACCCTAAAATAGCCTAAACTAGCATGGCATCCATACCATCCACATGCAAACAGATAAAATGAAAAGGCCCCGATTTAAGATGTTACAATGTCAGTGTTTTAAATCTCGGACTTCAAGTCTAGCATGCAATGTGCCGGTGTATGCGATTCGGGTTAGTGCATAGCTTGTTATATGCTGGTGGGTTTTCAATTTCCAAACTTTGGTTACAAAATAGTAAAGTTATGAAACAAACCATGGAAGTTAAAGTCCTGTGAAAGTGAATTTGTGAGTTCGGCTATAAGGTATGTATTAAGCATACTTTAATATTATGATTTTATGCTTTGATGACAAGTGAGAGAAAGTGATATACATATGATAGATGGAATTTGATCATAACCTATTCTATGAGGGAATTGGTCATAGAAAAGCATGAAAGAAGTAAGGTATTTGTATAGGTATAACTATATGCATAAGTGTGTGATTATTTACTTGGTATATGATGTACGGTGGTAAAGAAATAAAAGTTTATATATATAGTGAGATGAGATATTCGGCTTTGGTAAACTATATATTAAGTCATGAATGTTTAATGTTAAGAAATGATTATTTAAGTGCTTGTATATTCTAATGTTATATTGTGGTAGCTTAAGACTTACTAAGCTAGCAAGCTTACTTTGTGTGTGTACATTGTTTATTTTATAGATTTCGTTCAAGCTACGGGCTCAGAGGATCGTCAGAAGAATCAACCACACTATCAACCCCTTTTTGGTACTTATACATTTGGTTTTTGAATCAAAGGCATGTATAGGTTAGACTAAATTGTAAAATCAAAGAACTTTGGTCTTGTATATAAACATAACCTAGCCTTGTGAAAAAGGCTTATTCCTTTTGGTTAACTTTAGTTGTTGTGCTCTTTGACATAATGGTTGGATTTTAAAGTCAAGATGGATATGTGTGTGAATGGTTGAATGCTTGATGTGTTTGGTACCTAGCAAATTTATCCTTGGCCTGTTATATGCTAGTCTAGGTCAATGTATGTTTTATAGAGAGTATATCTGTGGTTAAGATGATTCCACATGCTTTAGGTTCAATCTGTTTACAAATGAATATTAAGTTTGGTCACATGTATTATAGTAAAGTAGTAAGAATATATGAGTATGTTATTATGATGCATAGATGGTATGGATTTACTTGGTTTATATTCGGCAATGGTATAGGCACATATAGTAGTTAGGTAATAATATTGTTACATGTTTGGATGAATATGTTGAGCCTTGAATTACGCATGTGGAACATGGTTGTTACATTATATGTATGATCTATTTCAAGGTTTTTTATAAGTTACTTATTTAAAATACATCATTAATGTTAGCTAAGTTGATATTTGTGTTTTCGGTAACAAAGTAAATGATGTATGTTTGAGATAGTTGTAGTAAGTAATATTCCTATTAAGTACGAAACTTAAATGGTATGTGAAAACGGATGGTTTGGTCTCATTATTTGAACATTTGCGATATACTTGTGATATTGGTAATAGTTTGGCCTAACCCTTGAATGATTAGATAAATAAATTGAAATATTTAGGTACATTATTAAATGTATTTGAATTTGGTGCATGATGTTTGTATGACTATGTGCACGTATAATGTGACAGTTGTTATAAAGAAATGCATGCATTATAAGTTCATGATATCACTTGTATGTTCGGTTAGAAAGTAAATAGGTACGCTTGTATATGCATTATAGAATCTTGAATGAATATCAGATTTAGATATGTGATACATAGGGATCACTTTGCTAGTGTTGAATTCAAATGAATGTCTAATCAGAATGGTATTTAGTTTGGTAATGCCTCATAACCCTAATCCGATGATGGCTATGGGTTAGGGTGTTACAGATTAGGTCACTGTTAGCCATAAAAGGTTGTTAGAGTTGAATGAAAGGAAGAATTCAAGGCACACACGTATGAAAATGCTAAACTATACAAGGAGAAGACCAAGCACTAGCATGATAACAAAATTATGCCAAGGCAATTTGAACTAGGGCAATAGGTGTTCTTGTTAAACTCTAGGCTTAAATTGTTCCCTGGTAAATTAGCATGTCACTAGTCAAGTCCATTTGAAGTAGCTCAAGTATACCCCCATGGAGCTATTAATATCAAATACCTGAAAACGAGGGTCACATTCAAAGTTAATGGACAACACTTAAAGCACTACTGGAGTTCTTATGTGGATCGTGACAAGCTATCCATTGACCTCTGAGATGTTTGAGTTAGCAGTTTTGTTTTTATTTTTCCTTTCTTTAATTGTTTTACTTTCATTTTGTTTTTATTATTTTTTATAATTATTCATTTAATGTTGTATCGTTTCTATTTTTATTTTTGTTGAATGAGCAGTTTTTCTATATTTTTGAACACAAAATATAAGTGTGGAATTATCATTTGTGATACTAAGAGGACTTTGCCAAGCAACTCTGAAGGAAATTATGTCCGACAAACTGGGTGAATGAATGTTGAGGTAACATGGGTCCACATAGGTTGATCGAACTGAAAAGTCCAAGGAGATATTTTTGGATAGCTGGGCCCATTCTGTTACTTGGGTAGCCCAATGAAGAAAAGCCAAAACTTTTATTTTAGGGCTAGGTCACCCCACATTTCCCCCTAAAAATCTCCTTATTTTTCCTTCCTCCATGCCACAAAGATTACTCTGTACGTTTCATTTTTCTAAACTGTCAACTCTATCTCCTCCACTCACCTTTTTTCATCTGCTCATATCTCTTACGTTTCCCACAAAGTTTCCATCTTTACCACTTTTTTATCTTCAACTTCTCTTACATTTCCTCTGACCAAATTCTTTGAGATTTACTTATAGCCTCATTCAACAACTGTAACATCCTGAATTAATGGGTCTATGCATTTAGTGTAAGAATATGTTCAGGACTAGGCAAAGGCCTTGGTTAAACTGTCTGATTGGGCATTATAGAGTTAAAAGGTGGTAATTGTGTTTAAAATACCAACGTGGGTTTGTGGCCCAACAATAGGTGGCGCTGTAATGGAGTTAGAAGGTGGCGTCACTAATAGTTAAAGAGGCCCAAGTTTTGGCCACAAAGAGCCCATGTTTTTGGGCCATTTTCGGCACTTAAAATGGAGCAAGGGTGGCATACAACAAGGGTGTAAGGGCCCAAAATTTAAGTTCTATGGAGCCCAATTCTCTTAATTTAAGTAAGCTAAATTTGGCATTAGGGTTAGGTGAAGTGGATGGCAACAAGGCTCAAAAATAGGCAGATTTACATGGATTTTATAATTGATAATATAGAAGATAAAACAGAGAAAAGATAGGAGCTATAAGGAAAGGTGATGGCCGAAAATCCACCACTTAGAGGAGTAAAGAATTCGACTATTTCATGAAAAAAAGGGTGCCAAATTTTCCCTTTTTATTAGCTTGATTTTTAGTTATCAGGAAGGGTACTTTCGATTTTTTGATAGGAATGCCAAAATTTCTATAAATAGGGGGATATCTCATTAATTCTGGCATTTGAACCCTAATTTCTTCTTCTTTTATTGTTCCGAAATTCTTAGTCTCTCCCTCTATAATTTATTTTCTTTAATTTCTTCAAAAGCCAAAACTTCTCTCTTCACTCTCTTTTCCATTCTTTTCCTCTTGTGCCGATTTCTCTAAAAGCCGAAATCTCCATAGTTTTTCTCTATTCATCCCATTTGTGAGTCAGTTCTATTTCTTTCAGCATTTAAATCTTTCTAATTGACATTGTGAATCCTCTCCAGTGCTAGCCAAATTCCCTGTGTTAAGGTAAGTGTCGACTTCTATTGGTTTCTCATGTTCTATTTCGGTTCTTGAAAGGAAAAAGCCAAAAAGCTAATAGTTTAATGGTTCTATGTTGGGTGGCATTCCGGGATTTGAAGGAAACTTGGTCGTCTAGATCTAAAAGCCAAAAATAGGTAGTCTCCAATTTTGGGATTTTAAGGTAAGGAGATTTTCCCTAGATTTTTACTAGATTCGTTCATTATATGCAAGGTCTAAACTTTATGATGAGGATTAACGATCATATATTGTGATAGTAGTTCTGAAAAGGACTTGTGATGGAATTAAATATGGATCAGGCAAAGGAGAAAATCCCTAAGTTTAAGAAACGAGCGGTATCCGCTATTCGAGATTGGCCACTTGGTTGTGGACCGGTTTCTGAACAACACCTTAGGCAGATAGTAGTTGTGTCGACTACAGATAGCATCGACACAGAAAGTATCATTTTATCGGTAATCAGGTGTGTAGATCTCTATTACACACTCTCTAATTGTAATTTATGCTTGATTGGCTAAAAAGCGTAAAGCGGTATGTAGACAGTCGATTAAAACCCAAAAAAGGGTTAGGCAAGGATGCCAGGTACGCAGTCATAGAAATATCTATGTATATTGAGACATATGAAAGCATGTATGATGTTCTCTTTATGTATGTATTCATGGGGTGGGAATATAATATGAAAGGGGAAGTGCATGATAGGTCATATGGTGACTGGTGGTAGAAATCCCACGAATATAAACATGGGTCATATGGTGACCAAGGGTAGAAATCCCACAAATATAAATGTTAGGTCACACAGTGATCGGTGGCTATGCCACGTGGTGTCTAGCGGATGGAGGGTTGATTGTAGAAATCCCCAAGGTGTGATGGTTGGTACGGGTTGGTGTGCAGAGGATGGAATTCTAGGATGGGTTGGGCCATTCATTGTGTACTGTCTATCATGTATTATGATTGTTGCCTCTATGTATGGGCCAAGACCCATAATGTGTTTGTGGGCCTTAGGTTAGTATGTTCAGGATTTATACACTGAGTCTTGGTGACTCACCGCTTTCCTTTTTCTCTACTCTTTCAGATGAGCAGTAGATCGTGGACATGGGAGCCGAGATAGACTCGAGGGGCCATCAAGTTTGTTTTCTATAGATTAAGTTTGGTTTTCTTTTTTCTTAATTATTTCTTTGGGACTATTTATGTAATAAGGCCTTTTTAACTTAGAATTCGATTTACTTTTGTTATGTCAGGATTTGCAAAACTTATGTTTTTTTTTTTAGTCTCCAAAATAAAATGAAATAATAAATGGGCTTTTCAACCCAATCAACGCAAGTAGTAAAGTTATTTACAAAATCTCACATTTAAGGGATTGCTCGGCTAAAATAATCTAAGTTTTTTTCAAAACCTTTTAGAGAAAAGTTTTTAATGTTCAACCCGTAGCATACCAGATCCGGTTGGAACTTATGGGTCGGGTTTGGGGTGTTATATTTTGGTATCAGAGCCCAGTTCAAAAGTCAGGCTGTGAAATGGGCCTAGGGATGTTTTGTAAAGTTGAGGAGAATTTGAACAAAACTTTGGAAGAAGATAGGGCCTTCGAGTCTACCAGCACCCGATCCACGCAGGTAAGTATTCTAACCTTTGATGTGATGTACTTGTTGGGTTGATGGGCTTGAGGGACGTAGACTAGTAGGATAGTAGCAATGGACTTTAGGCCTAGTTAAACAACTCTTCAAATCCATAAGACTTAATCCAACTAAACAAACCCATGACCAAGTCGATGGGTTAGGGTGTGGCAACTGGCATACGCATGTCTAGGATTGGATCCAGGAAGAACTTGGTATTTAAGCAGTCCTAGTGACTGACCTCCTCTTTTCTAGAATCCTACCTGGTGTGTAGTGACTGTTCACCTTAGCCATAAGGGCTTGTTGACGGGCCAAAATTTATAACTAAAACCCGAAAGAGACTAGTACCCCATTTCTTTTATAAAATTACTTATAGGTCCCTGATTGTGTAAATTACCCAAAAGCCCTAGGTTGAGGAAATTTACCAAGATACCTATGATGTTGCTGAATGACAAAAATACCTTTGATTGCAAAATTACCAAAATACCCTTATTTTGAAAATCACCAAGAAACCCTATTATTTTGTTTTTTAATTTACAAAATACCTCAGAGGATAAATTATGAAAATACCCACGGTAGTGAAATGACGAAAATACCCTTATATGATGAATGTGAGTTCATGGATGTTGGTTGTATGTTGATGGTTGATTGTGTGTGACTCCTAGGACTAGGAGCTACTGGACTTAAAATTTAACTCGTTATAATTCGAAGAGCTACTTTTAAATACACTATTCATAAGATCGTCAGTGGTTAATTAGTGGAAGAAAACTAATAAATCATAAAATTTCTAATCGATAAATCGCGAGCGGTAGGATGAGCACTAGAAGACGTGGTGTGCATGGCCAAGGTAGAGGTAGGATTGCTGTGTCAAAACCTGTAGGGTCTGGTCATGAATCCGGGAATGAGGTACCAGTGCCACCAGCTGTGGAGGCGAAATTTCAAGATCAGACGGTCGGAGATGATCTTGTATCTTAGGCTATGTTAAGGGTTTTGGAGAGAGTTCTTTGGAGTAGGTATGGGCACAGAGCCCGTAAATGCATCTGGGAGTGACTTAGAGCAGCAGGCGAAGTGTTTAGAAGAATCTCTGGTATAGCCCTGAGCTCAACTGAGTATTGGTTAGAGGCGGTTGAATGCATAATGGACGATCTGGACCTCACGGAGGAAAAGAAATTGAAAGGGGTTATATCTCTCTTGAGGGATAAAGCCTACCAATGGTGGCTCACGGTTAAGGATGGTAGGTGGCTAACCGCATCACATGGGAGTTCTTCAAAATAGCGTTTCAAAACAAGTACGTTGGATCGAGCTATGTGGATGCACAGCGCAGAGCATTCCTAAACCTGGTTCAAGGAAGTAGGTCTGTAGCAGCGTACGAAGCGGAATTCTTACACCTGAGCCGTTATACTCGAGGGATAGTGGCCACAGAGCATGAGCGATGTGTCCGATTTGAGGATGGCCTAAGGGACGAATTACGGGTGTTGATAGCTCCGCAATGAGAACTGTAATTTGTGGTGCTTGTGGAAAAGGCTAAGATAGTGGAGGAGGTGAAACGGATGAAAAAGCTAAACCGGGATAGAGATAGGGGTAGAGGTAAGAGAAACTTTGGATCATCGAGAACAACTAGAGGTAATCAGAAAAGACCCAGGCCAGATGGGCCAAGATGAGATAATAGACCTGCTGTTGCTAGTCAGACACTGAAGTGTTCTCAATGTGGTAAATCCCATGCAGATGGGTGTAGGGCGGGCAGTGGGAAGTGCTTTAGGTGTGGGTCTTTTGACCATCAAGTTAGGAACTGTCCACAGCGAAAAGGCAATAAAGGGCCCACGGGCCAAGGGAATGCTCAGCCTGGAAGAGGAGGTCGTGGGGCAGCTAGAGGTGGTAATGGTTCTGGTCGGGGTCGTGGAGCACCAGATCAAGGGGCAGGAAACACTGAGGCAAGATAGCCGGGGTTGGTCTATGCTGTCAGATGTCGAGAGGAGGCTGACGCACTGGATGTCATAACCGGTACGTTTTTAATTTTTGGCTTACCTTACACTACATTGATTGACATTGGGTCAACGCATTCGTATGTAGCTAGTAGCGTATCTGGAACTTTAAGGTTAGAATCTGAAGTCTTTCGAACGGATCTAATAGAATTACCATTCGGGGAATTTGATTTAATTTTAGGCATGGATTGGCTTGTAAAGTATCAAGCTAATCTAGATTGTGCAGCCAAGCGTATGATGTTAAAAACCCCCGAGGGTGATGAAGTGTTGGTGATGGGAGAAAAGGGGAACTGTTTGTCAAACGTGGTGACTGCCCTGAGAGCGAAAAGGACGTGAGGCAGTCTTGATGGTTGTTCGTGCTATGGAAGCTAAGGAACTAATAGTGGGAAACGTAAGGACATAGAGTTTTCAATGGGGGACAAGGTATTCCTGAAAGTATCGTCGTGGAAGAAAGTGCTAAGATTCGGACGTAAAGGTAAGTTGAGCCCCAGATTTATCGGACCATATCAGGTGTTGAAGCGAGTAGGACTAGTGGCATATCAGCTTGAGTTACCTTCAGAATTAAGTTAAATTCAAGATGTATTTCACGTCTTTGTGTTAAGACGTTATCGTTCGGATCCATCTCACATAGTGCTTGTAGAGGAAATCGAGGTAAGACTTGATCTATCCTTCGTAGAGGAATCGGTGGAAATTTTGGATCATGATGTCAAGGTGTTACAAAGGAAAACGGTCCCATTGGTTAAGGTGCTGTGGCAGAATCATGGTTCTGAAGAGGCTACGTGGGAACTCAAGGAAGCAATGCGGCAGCAATACCCCCATCTTTTCTGATCAGGTAATTTCGAGGATAAAATTTCTTTAAGTGGGTAGAACTGTAACATCCTGAATTAATGGGTCTATGCGTTTAGTGTAAGGATATGTTTAATATGTTAATTTAAGTGATAGAGGTTTAAATTGGGCTCAGTACTAGGCAAAGGCCTTGGTTAAATTGTCTGATTGGGCATTATAAAGTTAAAAGGTGTTAATTGTGTTTAAAATACCAACGTGGGCTTGTGGCCCAACAATAGGTGACGCTGCAAAGGAGTTAGAAGGTGGCGTCACTAACAGTTAAAGAGGCCCAAGTTTTGGCCGCAAGGAGCCCATGTTTTTGGGCCACTTTTGGCACTTAAAAGGGGGCAAGGGGTGACGCCACAACAAGGGTGTAAGGGGCCCAAAATTTAAGTTCTATGGAGCCCAATTCTCTAAATTTAAGTAAGCTAAATTCGGCATTAGGGTTTGGTGAAGTGGACGGCAACAAGGCTCAAAAATAGGAGGATTTACATGGATTTTATAATTGATAATATAGAAGATAAAACGAAGAAAAGATAAGAGCTATCAAGGAAAGGTGATGGCCAAAAATCCACCACCTAGAAGAGTAAATAATTCGGCTACTTCATGAAAAAAGGGGTGCCGAATTTTTCCTTTTTATTAGCTTGATTTTTAGTTATCAAGAAGGGTACTTTCAATTTTTTGATAGGAGTGCCAAAATTTTTATAAATAGGGGGGATATCTCATTAATTCTGGCATTTGAACCCTAATTTCTTCTTCTTCTATTGTGCCAAAATTCATAGTCTCTCCCTCTATAATTTCTTTTCTTTAATTTCTTCAAAAGCCGAAATCTCTCCCTTCACTCACTTTTCAATTCTTTTCCTCTTGTGCTGATTTCTCTAAAAGCCAAAATCTCCATAGTTTTTTTCTATTCATCCCATTTGTGAGTTGGTTCTATTTCTTTCGGCATTTAAATCTTCCTTGTTGACATTGTCGAATCCTCTCCAGTGCTAGCTGAATTCCCTTTGTTAATGTAAGTGTCGACTTCTGTTGGTTTCTCATGTTCTATTTCAGTTTTTGAAAGGAAAAAGCCGAAAAGCTAATAGTTTAATGGTTCTATGTTGGGCGGCATTTCGGGATTTGAAGGAAACTTGGTCATCTAGATCTAAAAGCCGAAAATAGGTAGTCTCCAATTTCAGGATTTTAAGGTAAGGAGATTTTCCCTAGATTTTTACTAGATTCGTTCATTATATGCAAGATCTAAACTTTATGATGAGGATTAACGATCATATATTGTGATAGTAGTTCGACAAGGACTTGTGATGGAATTAAATATGGATCGTGCAAAGGAAAGAATCCTAAGTTTAAGAAAGCGAAGCGATGATCCGTCGTTCGAGATTGGCCACTTGGTTGTGGATCGCTTCGAACAACACCTTAGGCAGATAGCAGTTGTGTCGACTACGGATAGTGTCGACATAGAAAGTATCATTTTATCGGTAATCAGGTGTATAGATCTCTAACACACACTCTCTAATTGTAATTTATGTGTAGTGGGCTAAAAAGCCGAAAAGTGGCTGTGTAGACAGTCGATTAAAACCCAAAAAGGGTTAGGCAAGGATTCCAGGTATGAAGTCATAGAAATCTCTATGTATAATGAGACATATGAAAGCCTGTTTGATGTTCTCTTTATGTATGTATGCATGGGGTGGGAATATAATATGAAAGGGGAAGTGCATGATGGGTCATATGGTGACCGGTGGTAGAAATCCCACGAATATAAACATGGATCATATGGTGACCGGTGGTGGAGATCCCACAAATATAAATGTTAGGTCACACAGTGATCGGTGGCTATGCCACGTGGTATGTAGCGGATGGAGGTTTGATTGTAGAAATCCCCAAGGTGTAATGGTTGTTACGGGTTGGTGTGTAGAGGATGGAATTCTAGGATGGGTTCAGCCATTCATTATGTATTGTCTATCATGTATTATGATTATTGCCTCTATGTATGGGCCAAGGCCCATAATGTGTTTGTGGGCCATAGATCAGTGTGTTCAGGATTTATACACTGAGTCTTGGTGACTCATCACTTTCCTTTTTCTCTACTTTTTTAGATGAGCAGTAGATCGTGGACATGGGAGACGAGACGGACTCAAGGGGCCATCAAGTTTTTTTTCTATAGATTAAGTTTGGTTTTCTTTTTTTTTTTTTATTATTTCTTTGGGACTATTTATGTAATAAGGCCTCCTTAACTTAGACTTCGATTTATTTTTGTTATGTCGGGATTTGTAAAACTTATGTTTTTTTTAGTCTCCAAAATAAAATGAAATAATAAATGGGCTTTTCAACCCAATCAACGCAAGTAGTAAAGTTATTTACAAAATCTCACATTTAAGGGATTACTCGGCTAAAATATACTAAGTTTTTCCAAAACCTTTCAGAGAAAATTTTTCAATGTTCAACCCGTAGCATACCAGATCTGGTTGGAACTTATGGGTCGGGTTTGGGGTGTTACAACAACACGAGTAACGATTATTTCGAAGGCTACTGAAGCGTCGCAGGCCAAGACTACCCAACCTAAAACCTCTTCCAACAGTGTCACTGCTGCAAAATACAACAATAACATCTCAAAGTGCCCTTTTTATTTTAAACAAGGGTTCTTGCTCAAGGACGAACTACACATGGGTTATGATGAGTCTGTGTCCTCCATGGTAGAGAAGCACGGGTGGAGTATTTTCTATTTGCATCCTGAGTAAGTTTTTGAAAAGTTTGTTCGTGAATTTTATGCACATGTTAGTTCACCTAATTCTTCTTTTATCTATGTTCATGGCACTTCAGTTTTGTTTGATGAAGATCATATTAACGCCCAATTTAGGATCTTTGATGCGCAGATGAACACACTGCTGATCGATTGACTCAAGTCTTGAATGATTTATGTGTCGAAGTAATGCATTGAATTGTTTCCAGTCAAGATTGCTATACCATTGGAAGGGCTTCTTTAAAGCCTAATGGGAAAGTGTGGTACTATTTTCTAAAGAGTCGTCTCATGCCATATGTAACACCCCTCACCCGTATTAAACACCGGAATAAGGTTACGGAGTATTACTGTATTTATAAAACAATTAAACATACATTTTCAAATTTCAAGTAATCATCGTTCAATATCATTCACATTGTCCTTAATAGAAGCCTACGAGGCATAAAACATGCTTAAGGTGTGGCTCAAAACTAAACTGGTAACTCAAGAAATTTTACAATACTTAGAAAAAATTTCCAAATTACAGGGGACACACGCCCATAAGGCCAAGTCGTGTGTCTCACACGACCAAAGACACACCCGTGTAATAGGCCGTGTGAACATTCGAAAAGGAATCACATAACAGTGTCCTAGCCCATGTCTGACCCCTTGTAACTCTCTGACTTGGGTCACACGGCCTACACACACACACGTGTGGCTAGCACGTATGCCCTAAGAAATGGCCACAAATGCCTGTGTGTCAGGACGTTTGCTAGGCCGTGCCAAACCTATAGGGTATACTGACTATGCCACATGACCAAGTCACACGCTCGTGTGCTAAGCCATGTGGAGCACACTAACCTAATTTTTAATTCAACACTAGGGGACACACAGTCGTGTAACCTGACCGTGTGTCACACACTGCTAAGACACATGCCCGTGTCTCTACTGTGAGGACAAAAATAGGCTATTTACCAAGCCATATTGCCACCCAAACTTGCTTACACCTACATCAACCTAATTGGCACAAAAACATGACATAATTAGGCATTCAACCAACCTCAATCAAGCATAATTTATACCATTTCAATACCAACCAATACAAAACACATCAATACCACAATGTGCAATTAAATTTCATACCAAAACTCATAATCTCAGATCAACAATATAATCACTTTAAAACTGCATCATTTAGCCTAATCTCACAAACATGCAAAATTCAATTCTCAACCATTTAGTACCCCCAATAACCAAATACCAACTAGCATCACATATCCATCAACAAACTCACAACACAAGCCATATGCACATATATATACATAACCAAACCAACCAAATTAAGCCAACTCTCATGGCTATACACAAAACCAAACTCTTAATATTTACAAGCCATTTCAAATGACCAAATTCATTAACAACATATATGCCTACATCACCAAAGTCCCTATACATGCCATATACTCAAAATTCTTAAGTTTAAAAGTACCAAAGTGAGAGTTGGATAGTGTGATAAAGTCTCCGATGATTCTTGAATCCGATTTAGTGTTGATTTCACTATAAAACATGAAAAATAAACAAAGTAAGCTATAAAGCTTAGCAAGCTCGTATGAAATAAACTCCATTAATCATAAATACACAATTCAATCAATTGAATATATCAACACATAATTCATATTATCTAACAAACGTTCTACATATTCAAACATAAGATTAGATGTGAAATTCACAATTTTCTTCGATTCAAAACCTATACGGTTCATGTACATACGTGTACCACCTCTTATTGGTCTCATACTCATCCATGTCTTTGATATATGTAACAGCCCATTTTTTAGTCAAATCAGAACAGTGGTTTTGGGACAATGGTTTTGGGACCACAAATCCGAGGTTAAAATATTTATTTTGTTATTTTAATAAGGTTTACAACATGACAGAATTATTATGTGAAAATTTCGTTAAGAAATTTTACTGTTTAAATGCTTAATTCGGTAAAAAGACTAAATCAAGTAAGCATAAAAGTTGCATTCTAATTGATAAAGGTGTTTAATTGCTATGATTTATTAAATGAGAAGTCCTTATGTTTTAATTAGACCATAATTAAATTGAGTGGACATTAATGGGCATAATATCATGATATTTGATGGATTTTAATTAAGGTTATTTTGGTAAAATGCTTAATAAGTTATAATAAATAAAACCAAAATCATTTTCTCATCGCCTTCCATCTATATTGCCAAAATTGAGAAATAAAATAAGGGTTTGAAGCTTCCATGATTTCGGCAGACTCCTAGCTTGATTAAGGTAGGGTTTTAGCTCAACTTTTGAAGATTTCTATGTTTTTGTGATCGTTGCTTCGTATTCTAGCTAGCCCATACCTTAGATTTTGAAACTGTTAAAGATTTAACATGTTGCCATTGTTGAATATTTGAGTTATTTGATGTTTGATGATGGATTTTGAATATTTGTTAATAGTTAAACTAGTTTTGTAAAGTTATTTTTGACAAAAATGTCAAAAAGGGATTAATTTGTAAAAAATGTAAAATTATTTTGTTAAAAGTGTGAAATAATGAAAGATATGGATTGTTAAGAGTCCTTAGGAAAATTTGGCTCGCATGAAATTTTACCAAATTGCATGAATTTGCAATTTTAATGTGAAAAGGACTAAATTATAAATAATGTAAAACATTAGGGGCAAATGTGTAATTTGCCAAAAAAGGAAATATGGGCTTAATTGAATTGAATAATTATTGAATGGATTAAATTTGATATATTAACATCAAGGTAAACAAATACAGGAACTAGATCGGGGAAAAAGAAAGGTTGGCGAATAGACAATAATTTCCATCCAACAACTCGAGGTAAGTTCGTATAATTAGAATTGAACTTTTAGATACTTGTAATTATTTTCAATGAATTTATATAATTGAATAATTAATATACTTCAATTATGAATGCTTTATCGATATAATCTATTTGTTACCGAGCCCCGTTTGAACCGTATAAATTCATAAGATAAGAGTGACATGTCAATAGGGTTACCATTTTGGTCTAGCTCTTACATTTGTTGCGGACTCACCACAGCTCGTATGATCTTACCAATATATCAGCTCGTAAGATCTTACTATTCTCAGCTTGTATGAGCTTACTGCTAGCTCGTTAGAGCTTATCGTTTCAGCTCCACAAAGCTTACTATTCATCAGGAGGAGCTTATTGATCATGGCTCGAAAGAGCAGGAATGATAATGAATTGATAGATTACTGATGTTTATCACCCGAGTATCCTTTGAAGTTCTAATAGGTTCAATGGGCATAGATACTATGTATATGGATGAGATACGGTTTTCAAATGAATTATTGTTTATATGATTGAAAATGAGATGCTACCAATATTGTACAATATATATGAATTTGGTTTAATGCAATGTATTGAGATATTAGATGATTTCATGTATTTATATGCCTAACCTATTGATGAATGCTTGTGATAGGCTTTAAGTAATTGTAATGAGTTTACCTTATTTATTTATCTTGATTTGGTATAAATGGTAAGTTTAATTCTGAATTATACGGGCTTACTAAGCTATAAAGCTTAATCTATTTTTTTCCTATGTTTTATAGAAGTTTGATAGCTCACTCTTTTCAGACAAGTCGGAGTTACACATCACACTATCCAATTTTTGATCGGTACTTTTGAACTTGCGGATATATGTAAATATGGCATGTATAGGCTAATTTAAATGGTGATAGTTATGGTTACCTGAAAATTATGCTTTTGGTATATTTTATGTATGAGTTAAGCCATGAGATATGGCTTATTTTGGTATCATATTTGGTTGTGTATAAGTGTTCAATTATGGTATGTTTTGGGAAAGGAATTGATGAAATGAAAATGTACAAGTGAAGTCTTAATATGTAGTTGATATATGCATGGATTATGCGTGGTATTAATTAGGTAATTGAGTACCAAGTGGAATTGGTATATTATGTGTATGAAATGTTATTGAATGATTGCCAATTGGGTTATGAAATGTGGTAATTTATGCTTGTGAGTGCTTGTGCACATAGGGTGGTAAAATGGCGTTGCAAATAGCCTATTATTTTTCCACACGGGTAGGGACATAGGCGTGTGTCTCAGTCGTGTGTGACACATGGTCATGCTGCATGGTCGTGTGTATCCTAGTGTTGTTATGGAATTCAAGTCAGTATGATCCAAATGGCCTCACATACGGACGTGTGACCGACAGTGTGGTACAAGTTAGTATACCCCCAAATGGCACACGGCCTAGCACACAGGTGTGTGACTTGGCCGTGTTGCATAAGTCAGTATGTCCTTAAATTTTGGCACGGCTTGATACATGGGTGTGTATGGCCATTTTGAAGGGCACATGGGCTAGACACACAGGTGTGTGGTTGGCTGTGTGACCCAAGTTAGTATACCCTCAAGTTTTCACACAGGCGTGTCCTCGGTCGTGTGATGCAAGTCAGTATGTATGCCCTATTTTCAAATGGTCTAAGACATGGGCGTGTCTACTAGTCATGTGAAGCAAATGGCCTATTCACACGGGCGTGTGACACTTGAAATGTTGAAATTTTTCTAATTTTCCAAAATTTTCATATGTTACTGATTTAGTCCTGAATGTATGATTTTAGCTTTGTATGCTCGATTTAAGTATATATGGAATGTGAATGAATGATATTTACTGATAATGAGATGATATTTGATAAATGGTTGTTCTGAATTGAGTTACAAGTCAGGTAATGCCTCTTAACCTATACCGGTGATAGTTACAGTTTAGGGTATTAAATTTGTTTGTATCAGAGCTACGATTTAGTCAATTCTTGGACTAACGTAGCATATATGAGTCTAGCTATACATGCCATATTTAAAACAGTGATAGTGTGATGACTCTTGATGTTTTCAAATGTGTTTGTATATAGTAATGGATCTCGAATGAGTTGTAGCAGATGACGTAGAGAGCAACGGGCCAGCTCCCACTTAAGGTACAATGCCTTCGAATCTAGACCCGTGACGAGTAGTCACGGGGGTGAGGCTAAAAAGGCCTTCTTTCAGATAATGAATAAGTGGTTCACACAGTACATTCGTATAACCCGGCTGTTCAGCAACCTCCACCCCCACCTGTTCCCCAAACGATTCCTATAGTTCCTCAAGGTATTGATCCTTTGCGATTCAATAAACCACTTGTCGATAAGATACGAAAACACAAAGCTGAGGAATTCAGAGCCACTGTTAATGATGACCTTGAGAGAGCCGAGTTGTGGCTTAAGAACACGATTCGGGTAGTGGATGAATTATCTTACACACCTGAAGAATGATTAAAGTGTGTTGTATCACTTTTACGAGATACTGCGTATCAGTGGTGGAATACCTTGATATCCGTAGTTTCGCAAGAAAGAGTCACTTGGGATTTCTTTCAAGTTGAATTTAGAAAGAAATACATTAGTCAAAGATTTATTGATTAGAAAAGAAAAGAATTTCTTGAATTAAAACAAGGTCATATGTCAATCATAGAATATGAAAGAGAGTTTGTACGACTTAGAAAATATGCTCGTGAATGCATTTCTTCTGAAGATATAATGTGTAAAAGATTTGAGGATGGATTGAATGAGGAAATCAGACTTTTAGTCGGAATTCTTGAGCTGAAAGAGTTTTTCCTTTTGTTTGACAGAGCTTGTAAAGCAAAAGAGCTTTACAAAGAGAAAAGAAAAGCCGATTCTGAGGCTAGGGATTCTAAAAAGAGATTTGCGGGTAAATCACATCAGTCAGCATCAAATAAATCTAGAATATCATCCTCGTTCTATGGATTTTACAGAATTTCAATTAAAGACAGAGATACGAGACATTTCAGTTCTAAACCTCAAGTGACATTCGTTGCTAGTGTGGGAAGTGTTAGAAATGTTGGATGTGAATGTAAACACCGCAATAAGAGACATTATGGTGAATGTAGATTAGTGAGCGGAGCTTTCTTTAAATGTGGACCTATTGATCATTATCTCCAGGATTGTCCAGAAAAGTCTATAGTTGAAAGAGATCAATGAGCAAAAATGAGTATTACGGCTACTAGAGGGAGACCACCCAGAAACACTAAAAATATGAGTGGCAATCGAGGTGCTACAAAAGATTCTACTGTGAGATCTGAGGCACGAGAACCTGCCCGAGCTTATGCTATCCGTGCACGGGAGGATGCATCATCGCTAGACGTTATTTTGGTACTTTTTCTCTTTTTGATATTGATATAGTTGCATTGATAGATCCTAGATCAACCCATTCATATATCTGTATAAATTTAGTATTTCAACAGAGTTTACATGTCGAGTCCATAGAGTTTGTAATTAAAGTATCAAATCCCTTAGGCAAATCTATTTTAGTTGATAAAATTTGTAAGAATTGTCCTCTAATGATTCGGGGTTACTATTTTTGGGCTAACTTGATGCTTCTATCATTTGATGAGTTTGACGTGATTCTTGGTATGGGCTGGCTGACTATGCATGAAGCAATTATGAATTGAAGACGAAAGACTATAAAATTGAAATGTCAAAATGGTGAAATTTTTCGGATTGAGTCTGATGATTCGAGTGAATTACCTACTGTGATATCATCTATGTTAGCTCAGAAATATATGAAAAAGGGCTATGATGCATATCTTGCATATGTACTGGATACAAAGGTGTCTGAATCAAAGATTGAATCTGTACATGTTGTTTGAGATTTTTTAGATGTATTTCCAAAAGAATTACCGAGTTTACCTCCGATCAAAGAGGTTGAATTTGGTATTGAATTAGTACATGGAACAACATCGATATCGATAGCTCCATACTAAATGGCTCCAATAGAATTAAAAGAGTTGAAAGTTCAGTTGCAAGAATTAATAGACAGAGGTTTTGTACAACCGAGTTATTCTCCTTGGGGTGCACCGGTATTGTTTGTGAAAAAGAAAGACGGCACAATGATAATGTGCGTTGATAACAGACTGCTGAATAAAGTGACTATAAAAAAATATCCTCTTCCGCAGATTGATGATTTATTTGACCACTTGAAAGGGGCTACAGTATTTTCAAAGATTGATTTGAGATCGGGTTATTATCAGTTATGAGTTAAAGAACTGGATGTACTAAAAATCACGTTCAGAATGAGGTATGGACATTATGAATTCCTTATTATGGCTTTTGGATTAACTAACGCTCCTTTAGTTTTTATGGATTTGATGAACCGGATATTCAGACCGTATTTAGACAAATTTGTTGTTGTATTCATTGACAAAATTCTGATCTATTCGTGAGATGAATTTGAACATACCGAGCACTTGAGAGTTGTGTTACAAACTCTACATGACAAGAAATTATTTGTAAAGTTCAGAAAATGTGAGTTTTGGCTTCGAGAGGTTGGATTTCTGGGGCATATTGTTTCAGTCGATGGTTGATAAACCATAAAAGTAACATATTTTAATCCCACATTTAGTATGCTTTTTGATGATTTAGCCCTTGATTTGTATAAAAGGTACTTGTAATCTTTTCTTTTCATGTCATATACTCAAGAAAGCACCCGAGGATAAAAAGAACACAAAACAGGCTTAAAACAGAGTAATTGGGCCTTAGCATGAAATCAACACAGCCGGGCACAAAGCTTGCACGACCGTGTCTCGCCGATTACCTAGAGCACGGCCTAACTCACGAGTTGCACGGTCGCGCATCATCTCATTACCACACACGAGAATGTCAAGTGATCTACATGGCTGTGTGCCAATCGATAGACCTGAAGCATAGCCTGAATCTCGACTTACACGGTCCGTGCCACAGCCGTGCCCAAAACGATAGAATCAAGGCACAGCCCAACCCTGAATTACACGGACGTGTGCCATGGGCATGCCCCTGTCACGGGAATGAGCAATTTCACTTGGAATTGGATGCTTGAAGCCAAAGAAACATACTCCTAAGTCTACTTAAACACCCTAATAGTAATTCTACTTGAAAGAGGTACTTAGGAGCCAAGTAAAGCATCTCAAAAGCCTATATAAACAACCCAAGGCAGACATTGAAGGAATGGCTCTTGGCAGAGGCTTTTTCTGAAGCTTTTAGCTTTTAGGGAATCACTTGAAGATAGCCAGTTGATCCATCTCAAGAAGCCAGGAGCTCTATTCAAGACGGAGGATCTCTCCTTCAATTCCTTGAGGGAGTTTTAGGAATTTATTATGTTTTGTTTTATCTTTTCTCTTGAGATGTTTTCTTATTTAGTTATGAACTAAACCCTTCAGATACCTGAAGGGGATGAAACCTATGATGGATTTTGTTATTTGATTTCTAGATTATATGATAAGTACTTAGTTTGTTATTAATTATGTTGCTTAATTTAATCTAATGTGCTTAGGTGGAGGAGGAATAGACCTTGCCTAAGAGTAGATCTAGCATAATTGAGCAGAGTTGATCGGGCGCCTAGAGATAGGGTTACGATATTTTGTCGGATTAGGGTGAAACCTAATATAGGAATCCATTAATCGATTTACTACTTCCTTAAGGGGTTAATATAAGAGAATGAGAGTTCCATAAATTAACCTAAGGTTAGACGTTATTCGCCTCGAGAGAGGGTTTAATATAGGTTAGGGAGTCTCACGGATCAAGATAAGTAAAGAAATTATATGGTTTGGGGAATAAGTAATAAGTGAAGTCATAGGTGGATCTTCCTAAGGGTATCGTCTTCATCAACTGAGTTTTCCTAAAGTCTTTCTCCAATTCATTCTTTTGTCTTTTCATTTAGTTTAAATATGTCATTTAGTATTAGATAAATCAACCAATCACTCCATATTTTAGGCTAAATAATAGAAAGAAAGTGAGTAGTAGTACTTTTAGGTTCCCTTGGGTTCGATAAGATATTCTTGCCTAAACTATACTACTGTTCGATAGGTGCACTTGCCTCTAGCGTTGTCATAGTTAGTCTACAGGTTCGATCATTCTTTTTATAAATATTAAAGCTCGACTATTTGACACGATCAAGTTTTTGGCGCCGTTGCCAGGAACTTCTAAAATATTAAAAAAGCTATATTTCTATTACTTTAGCCATTATTCTATTTTATTATTATTATTATTATTAAATTTTTATTTTTACTAATTCTTTTCTTTCTTTCTTGACTTGCGAGGTACCTTTAGTTTATGACTAGAAGAAACCCGAGAGGACCATTAGAATACGAAAGTGACATTGAGGCTACCGCTCGAAGAAATCACAGAGAAACTAGACGAGCTCTAGACTACCAAAGAGAAGAACAGCAAGACAGATCCAATCCTACTGAAGGGATGGACAAAAACAATCCACTTGGTGTGAGAGAAAATAATGCTCCATGCACTATGTATGATTATGCTAAACCTAATTTGACAGAAGCAGAATCAAGTATTGTTAGGCCTGCTATAGCTGCTAATAATTTTGAATTAAAGCCTAACATAATACAAATGATTCAACAGTTTGTTCAATTTGATGGTTTGCAGGACGAAGATCCAAATACTCATATAGCTAATTTTTTAGAGTTCTATGATACCTTCAAAATAAATGGCATTTCTGATGATTCCATACGTCTTCGGTTATTTCCTTTTCCATTAAGGAATAAAGCAAAGCTGTGGTTGAACTTGTTACCACGAGGGTCAATCACCACATGGGATCAAATGACCGAAAAATTTCTTTTAAAATATTTTCCACCAACCAAAATGGCCAAATTTAGGAATGACATATCTTCTTTTGTGTAGAATGACACAGAAACAATATATGATGCATGGGAGAGATACAAGGATCTCCTGAGAAGATGTCCACACCATGGATTACCATTGTGGCTTCAAGTCCAAACTTTTTACAACGGTGTGAATTCTTCAACATGGTAAATGATTGATTCATCAGCCGGTGGAACTTTGAACAACAAAACTCCTAAAGCATCTTACGATTTTATTGAGGAAAAGTCATTGAACACCTATCAATGGCAAATTACAAGAGCCAAACTGACAAAATCAACAGGAGTTTTTAACATAGATGCAGTAACAATTCTGTCAACACAGGTGGAGATGATGAATAAAAAGCTTGATAACTTATGTTCTTCGCAGGTACACCCAGTCATGCAATGCGAAGCGAGAGGGAATGTGGCGAATCATGAGTACCCACCCTACCAACCAGGAGCAGAAAACTAGCAAACAAACTATATAGGTAACAATTTCCGATCTAATAATCCTTATAGTAACACTTACAATGCAGGTTGGAGGAACCACCCAAATTTTTTGTTGGGAGGACAAGGAAATCAAGGAATTCAAAGGCAGCAACCTCCTCCAAATTACCAAAATCAGCCCTATCCACAGGAAAAGAAATCAAACCTTGAAGAGATGCTGACAAAATTCATGGCAGCTATAGATTCTCGTCTCTAAAAGACTGAAGCAACACTTGATGAACAATAAAAATCAATCAAACGGATCGAGAATCAAGTTGGAGAACTTACTAGGTCAATGGGACATATTACAAAGCTGATTTCTGAACTTCAACAAGGACGTCTACTAAACAACATAGAAATAAACCCAAAAGAACAGATCCAAGCCATCACATCTCAAGAGGGTACAAAGGTAGACAAGCCCACATCAGCACAAGAAACCAAGGAAGAAAAAGGTAAAATAGAGGTAGCATAAGAAACACCGGTAATCAAAGAGTACCAACCTCGCATACCTTATCCTAAAGCATTGGAAAAAAGATGATTTTGAGGAATAATCCGATAAGTTTCTAAAACTTTTAAATAAATTACATATTAACTTACCTCTTCTTGAAGCTCTTTTTCAGATGCCCAACTCAAGGAGATTTTTAAGACAACTCTTGACGAACAAACACAAAATAGATGAAGAGCACCATGTGGAACTCAATGCAACATGCTCAGCAATGCTATTGAATAGACTACCACAAAACTAAAAGATCCAGGGAGTTTTACGATTCCATGTTTAATTGGTAGTTTAACTATTGATAATCCATTAGCTGATTTAGGGGCAAGTATAAATGTCATGCCTTATGCACTGTTTAAACGACAAGGTCTAGGGAAGCCCAAACAAACTAGGATGAGTATTCAACTAGCTGATAAAACTGTTAGAATTCTTAGGGGCATTATTGAAGATGTTTTAGTAAAAATCGATAAATTTGTTTTCCCAATAGATTTTGTTGTTTTAGACATGGATGAGGAAAATTCAATCCCTTTAATTTTAGGAAAACCTTTTCTTGCAACTACCAAGACTAAAATTGATTTTGCCACAGGAGAACTCATACTTCGTGTAGGAGAAGAATCGGTTAATCTTCAAGCTCATGAGTCAGCCAAAACAACAGAAGATGAAGGTAAGAAAGTCATTTCAATAGATAACCAAATTGTTCAACCTTCATCGCAGGAAACATCACAATGCATCAAACTTGAGCTAACTCATAGCCCCCAAGTTGTCACAGAAGAATCACACTAGAAATAAAATCGTAAGATCGATAATTTAGAAGAGTAGAAGGTACACACCAAAGAAAAGTCAGATCCATACAAAGAAAAACCAAAGGAACCACCAGAAGAGCTCATAGGGACATCAAATCACTTTAAAATAGAAGACCAGGTGCTGTTAGACAAAGCCGATCCTCACATCACTTCAACAGACCTGAAGAAAAAGGAAGAAATACTCCTTCAGGTACACGATATTTTCCCACACGAAATAGTCAAGGTAAGCAATCCAATATTCAACAATTTCAAGGTAAACGCTTCTCGACCTAAACTTTGTCATGAAAATAAAACTGTCATCAAGAGGGAAAATATTCAAACCTTTAAACCTCCCTAAAATTTTCAAAGTCAAGGACAGTCTAGCTTAAGACTATAAACGAGCGCTTCTCGGGAGGAAACCTGAGAATGAACACTATTTACTTTCAAATTTATTTTCTTTGCTTCCCCTCTTTCTTCTCTGAACATTTATACTAACACAAAAATTGTAGATTTCCAGGCCACACGGCCTTACACACGACCTTGCCCGTGGCCGTGTGGACCACCAGAACCACCACACTGACCTAGCAGAGCTGTGCAAGTCAGTCCACCCACCCCCCAATGTCACAGATCCAACCACCCACACCACAAGCACTGATAAAATAGCACGACCATGCCTCACGATCATGCTAAGATACTGACTTATTAAGCACGGGCAAACCACGCCGTGCATTCTGAACAGCCCGATTTAGGGGCTAGTTGGAACTATGATCTTGGAATCACTAATTCGAGGCTTGAAAAAATTATATTCATGTTATGTTATGTGCTAGAACATGTTTATAAGGATGTATGGAAATTTTGGAGCCTTAATTTTAGCAATTTCTAGCTAAATTGTGAAAAAGGACTAAATCGCATAAAGTGTGAAAGTTCTATTATTCAAGGTATAGGTACCTAACAACCATAGCATGTTAAAGTGGAGGTATTTAAAGTGAAATTAGGCCAATAAAATAGGGTTGGCTGACCATGTAGACAAGGGGACAAGAGCCTTTAATTTTTGGTCAAAGTTGGTGGGTTGAATTGATGTTTTATAATAAAATAAAGAAAGGAAAAAGATATCATATTTTTCTCTCTTCTTCTCCATAGAAAATTTTAGCCAAAAAGGGGTGTTTGAAAGATCAAAATTTCAGCAAGCCATACTCCACTCAAGTGATTTTGATGGAATTTCTTGAAGAAAATTATACTTTTGAGATCCCTAAAGCTTAAGCTTTCTAAAGAGGGGACTATTTTGCATTATGGTAAAAAGCTTAGAGATTTGCCATGTGAGATTATAAGTTGTTAGCTGAGTTTTTATGGAAGAAAATGAATGATAGGATGATGAGAAACAACTTTTGTGAAATGTGTTGCCATGAAAACACCTAATTGGGACTATAATGTAAAAGTTGTAATTTGTTCATTAAAGCATGAAATAGTTGAAATTGGAGATAGTTGTAAGAGGATTAAATGTTCAGCTAGGCTTATTTAAAAGAAGATGTGATAAAAATTTATTTACGAGCCTAGGGGCAAAATCATAATTTTGCCAAAGTGTAGGGGCAAAATGGTCATTTTTGCCTAAAGTGTGTAGTATGGTATATTATGATTGATAAGTGATTAAATTAGTAAATTTCATTGTTCTAGATCAAATCAAATGAGTTTCAAACCTAGAACAGTTAAAAATTGAAAGGTGGGCAAAAGTCCTTTTTGGCCCTTTCGGCATCGAGGTGAGTTCACATGCAAACATTGCGACTACGCATGAGTTAATACTCCAATGTTGTATGAAATGTATATTTACATTATGATTGTATGAAATACCTCTTGATGAGGTGTAAATAAAATTAAAATTAAGAGTAATAGGAAATGGGTATAACATGATATGATGATGGTCAAAGTCTCGAGTAGACCATATTGGAATATGGCCTCAGTGTAAGAGTTCATATGAGACCATGTCAGAGATATGGCTTTGACATGTTAATGTATGTAAGACCCTATTGAGGCATGATGTTAATGAGAACTATGTGCATAAGACTCAAGAGAGCTATTTAACAATTTGAGTGATTTAATGTTGAATGTATGTGGTTGTACCATGAAAGGAGGAAGTATGTGTTAGAACTAAATTGATATGAATTCAATGTATGGTGAACCCTAGAGGGATATGTGTAGTTAATGTACTTCGGTTGCATGAAATAGATTTATTGATGCATTACGTGAATGCGAACAAGTATCGTAGAAAGTCAAGTGAGAGTAGAAATGTGTGAGGATGTTCTCATTTGAACATTTGAAATAGAGTTGTACATGTGGGTCACTATCCATGAATGTAAATGAAAGATGAGCTATGTGCGATATCACCTTATTAATATTTATTGATGGGTTGTGTGCGATACCATCAACTATATTTTTGTCGGTGGGTTGTGTGCGTTACCACCTGGTAAACTATAAATCGATGGGCTGTGTGCGATACCATCACTTATAAATGAATGGTGAGCTAAGTGCGGAATCACCATAATATAAATGATTGGTGGGCTATGTGCGATACCACCCTACAAGAGATTTCAATGGTGGGCCAAGTGCGTAACCACCTGGAGATTAGTTGTGTGATTGATGGCTTATTGATAATGCTTACTGTGTTATTTTATATGATCTTGTGATGATCAGTGCAAGAATGTATGCTAATTAAACGAGCATTTGGCTTGTGGCATGGTAAGAATTTGGTAAGAGATAGAATGAGTAAGATTTAAGGATGATTGAGTAGTAATCAGGATGTATGAGTAAAACCCTTATAATACATTATGGTTGTGTATATATTACGAATATCAATAATTGTTAGTTATATGCATATGAACTTACTAAGCATTATTGCTTACTCCTTTCCTTTTCTCATCTCTTATAGGTAAATTTAGCTAGCTCGGGTTGGAGACCGTCGAAGATGTTTTCACACTATCGAGCAGGCTCTTAGTATGAGATAGCAAGTCCTTGTGAGTCATGGCATGTATAGGGATAGAATTTAAGGTTGATTAAGTTATTATTAATGTGCCAAATTGTGTTGGTCTCAATGGGTTTATAATTTAAATATGTATAGCCCTTGATGACGGCTAAGTGATTGTAATTGTATGGAAGTGACACTTTATTTTATGAATCAAATGTATAAATTCATGTGTTTTAGTTGATGATTTGAGACTTTATTGAATTAGTATATTAGTGTATGAAATGTAGGGTGGAAAAAGGCTTGGTATATAGCCTCTAAGTGCCCATACGGATAGACACATGGGCGTGTGTCTAGGCTGTGTGCACCTACACCTTTGTATTTTAAGTCAGAATGGACCACGGGTGAATCCTACAACTATTTTTTTGGGCCATGTGTAGTACACGGATGAATGACACAGGAGTGTCAAGACCGTGTGAGTATAGTCAGTGACTCCACACGGGTAGAAGAGATGGGCGTGTCTAGGGGTACACGGGCGTGCCTCCATTTTACATGGATGTGTGCCCTAGCCATGGGAACTTTGACATAATGGTGGGTTTTTTTGGCACGATTTGTGCACATGGGCGTGTGAGATGTACACGGGCGTGTGTGTCATCTAACACAAGTGTGTAGCCCCTGTGTAGAAGGGAAAGAAATTTTACGTATCGTAAGAGTTCCCGATATAGTCTCGAGAGCCTTGTAGGTACGGGTGAGGTATCATAAGGTGGTGATGAAGTTTTTGTGGTGACTCAAGGAAAGTAGTCGCGTTGAGCCTAAGTGGCGATCAAGTAGATTTGAACGGTAACGCCTCGTGCCTGATCCTGGTAGGGATTACGGCTAAGGGGTGTTACATTTAGTGGTATCAGAGCTATGATTTAGTTAGTTCTAGGACT
This sequence comes from Gossypium rotundifolium, assembly GCA_025506655.1. Lineage (NCBI taxonomy): Eukaryota > Viridiplantae > Streptophyta > Magnoliopsida > Malvales > Malvaceae > Gossypium > Gossypium rotundifolium. The sequence continues at coordinate 139,768,954 of CP106722.1, forward strand.
AACCTAGTGAGAGTAAGAGTCTAGCTATACATGCCATATGTGGACCGTGATAATGTGATGTCTCACGGCTCTAACAAAATTATTTTGTTAAGATAGTAATGATTCCAACCGAGCTAATTTCAGTAAGTTTGTATGATTTCTAAGCTTTATGATTACTATCATTGTAACACCCGGGTTCTAGGGGTTATTCATTTAGTGCATAACTCAGGTGTTGGCATACTTCAGTGTGTGGTTGGGTGAGTTTTGAGGGTCTTGAGAACTCTAAAATGTAGTAGAATGCCTTAGGAAATTTTTGGTTTTTAGTGGTTAAAAGGGGAGCTTGGCTATGGGGGGTCTTAAGAGAAATATTTGGGAGGTTAAGGCACAAGAATCTCTTTGGTAAAGTGGCATAGAGGCGCTACTTGGGGCTTTGGGAAGGTGATGCCTCAAGGTGCTAAGGGATCTCAGGTTCGAGCTGCAAAGGCAGCACTTTGGCCTCATTTTTGCGTCAAAGAGGTGAAGAGTTGGGCGGTTGGTGGATGCTGAAAAGATGAGGTTAAGACTTGGTCTTCTTTTTTTTGAAATTCGGCTAGGTAGGTAGGATATAGGTTAGACTTATTCAAACTTTTTGAATGAGTGTCAGGGAGGAAGATTAGGAGGAAATCTTGGGATTTGAGATGAGTTGAGCTAGTGGCCGATTTTGGAGAGCTTGAAGAGGGTATTTTCAGCTTTGTTGGAGGTGCTTAGGTGTGTGCCGAAACCTTAGTAGTATTTATAGGGGATGCTCACCTTTTGGCCACCCTTTTCACCATTTATCCTCTCCTTGTCGAAAGCTGTTTCTTCCCTTTTCTTCACTTATTCTTCCCTTAGTCTCTTGCCAAAATTAAGTCAAAGAAACTCTCTTCTTTTCTCTTATTCCTTTGTAGCCAAAATCGAAAGTGGCATAACCTTTTGTGTACCTATTTTCCCTTCACACTTTTCTCTTTTACGTTACTTGAGCCGAAATCACCCCTAAAGTTGCCTTTGCTGAATATTCCAACTCCATCTAGGAGTCATTGCCGAATCATTCACTCTCTCATTCTCTCTGTTTGCTTGCAAGTCTTTGAAGTCGAACCTTATTTCTTGTGGTGGCCGATTCTTTGTTAAAGAAAAAGGGGGTGGTTAGCAAGGTAAGGGTGCGATAGCCTTTCCTTGTTTTAAAGGATTCTTGTCTTGGCCGAATGGCCCTAAATTTCTTTTAAGTGTCCTAAGGCCGATTGTAGGGGAGGCAGAGCCTAATGCAGGAGACCAAAGGCATATAGTTAGCACTTGCAGAGGCCTAAAGTAGCATCCGGGATTCAAGTGGTTTTGGTAAGCAATTTTTAGTAAAGGTTCAATATTTGGATTTATGGCTTGGAGGTTTAACCGATTTATCTGATTAAGTGTGTTGATGGAGGCAAGTACCAGTCAAGGAGGGCAAGGGAAAGTCCCTATCCCGAAGTTCAAGAAAAGAGCTATCTCGGCGGTTCAAGATTGGCCACTAGGGTATGGGCTAGCGTTAGAGCAGCAGTTTAGACAGATCGTCGTAGTTTCATTTAGCGATAGCATTGAGATCGATGGTCTAGAACTTCAAGTGATAAGGTGCGTAATCATTGCACTGTTTCTTCGGTTAATTGTTTATTAATGTGTACTTGTGTATGCTGTGTGATAGCCGACATTAAAGGCTAAGGTGATGGATACCCATATGTGGGGTAATCGATTATCAGGTTGGTAAATTGTGTTATTAAATTTACTTATGGTGTATGTATGATATGGTAATGAGCATGTGATGTATACTCATTCGATATGATTGACTTGACATGATGCATTGACACTTATGCATGGGGATTGGATGTGACCAAGGAAGGATGGGTGTACACATTGATGTACGTGGTCTAATGTTAGCCTCGTGCTACATTAGCGCTTGATGATTAGTTGTGTGCTACATCATGGGAGGTGTGGCTAGGTGCCCATCTCGATGGTTGATAGCTGAGTGCATCACCGTAGACAGATCACTGTTGGGATCACGATGTGATCGGTGGCTCAACCCTGACCTTGTGCTGCAGGTCACCGAGGTAAGATATGTGGGATCACTCGGTTGTGATCGGTGGAGTAGCTACGGCCTTAGGCAAGGAGTCTACTAAGGTTGGTGTTACTGTGGATTGTAGGTTAATGGGATGCATGTTTGCATGACTTGTTACGTGAACTGTGTGGGTATGGGTTAGGTCCATACGTGTGGAACATGTGTAATGATTATGCATCGAGTCGTGGACTCACCCTATTTTTTCTTAACCATTTCGGTGATTCATGAGTTTGGACCGGGTTCGGAGAGGATACAAGGTGGCCCATGCGTAAGAAGATATTTTATATTATTCTAAGCCTTTTAATATTAAGTATTTTGTTTAAGTATGGGTTGTAATAAGGGCCTTTTTATTATTTTGGTATTATGTTATTATTATTAGTAAGATGGCTTGTTTAAATTAAACTACTTATGTGAAGATGGCTTTATTTTTAGCAACTTTTCTTTGTTCAAATTATATATATATATATATATATATATGTGTTTAATAAAGTTTTAATTCAAACATTTTACAACATTAAGGTTTTCATATTATTTTAAATGGACATGGTTTTCAGAAGTTAATAAATTTTAAGGTTTTATTCTAAAGTCACAAAGATTTTCAACTGTCTTTCCACAGTGGCATTCCAAATTTGGTCGTAGTGAATGGGCCGGGTTTGGGGATGTTAAAAATTAGTATCATAGCCTGGTTCAAAACTCGGCTTTGAGGGTTTGGGCCCACAAACAGTTTTCAAAATGGGCTTTTCAAAATATGGGCTTTTATAAAAAGTTTTCAGGTTATTCTGGCATGGCACCTGTACCTCCGGCCCGAAGTCCACCAGGTAAGTACTTCAGACTTTTGAAGTGATTTGTTTATATGAAATGTTATGGGTTTATTTGGGCTCATAGATTAGAATATTAAGGCTTTTGGACCCTAGGATTAGTCTACTCAAACACATGCATAAGACTTAAAGATTGCTAAACAAACCTGTGAAGTAAGTCACCGAGTTAAGGTGTGGTAATCACTGTACGCATGTCTAGGAGTGGTATTCAGTAAGAGCTTGGTATTTAAGCAGTCCTAGCGACTCACCTCCTCTTTACTCGAATCCTACCTGGTGCGTAGCTACGGTTCACCTTAACCAAGAGGACTTGTTCATAGGCTAAATCGGTTATTAAAACCCGAAAGGGATTAGCCTTACTATTTTAAAAACTCTTAGTTTTAAAATCTCCAAAGATTTACCCTTTGGGTTGTAAGCCCTAAATCTGATTTTGAAAAACATTTTTCTCGATTTACAAAATTATAAAAATACCCTACCTACAAAATTACAAAATGCCCTGTAAAATTGTAAAACTTTTTTAAAATGATTTACTTTGCAAAATACGAAAATCCCGAGTTTTCAAAATATTAAGATATTTTGGTTTGGGGAATTTACCAAAATACCCCTGGTTGATAAATTGGCAAAATGCCCTTGGTTTTAAATTTTATACCATCCTCGACTTTTACTAAAATATTCTTATTTTACTGAATATCAAAAATCCTATTTTGCAAAATATTGAGATATCCAGATTTGGAAATTTACAAGAATACCCTTGACTTACAAAATTACCAAAATAACCCCCAGTTTTTGAAATTTCAGCAACACTTTTAATTCAGAAATTTTCAAAATACCTTTAAGTTTCAAAAATTTTGAAACGCCTCTGATTTGTAAAAATTCAAAATTGACCCTGATTTATTACTGAAATACCCTATAGGAAAATGACGAATTTACCCCTAGGTTGGGAATGTTCAAGAAAGTGACATGGATGAATGTATGTGTCTTTAGTGAAGAATGTGAATGTTTGAATTAGAATAGAGAACTTTAGATGAAACTTTGATTGATCGAAAGAACTACTTCTGGAAACTGTTATTCATAAAATTTGCTCGTGGATAAACAGTGGAACAAAAATTTCTAATGCATAAAACTTTCTAAATAGATTAAGTCGTGATGCTAGATATGAGTTCTAGGGGGCGGGGTCGCAATGCTTGTGGACGTGGTAGAGGCAGGATGTCAGTATCGGAATCGATTGGGTCTAGCCATGGGTCAGAGAGCGATGTCTCGCCACCAGCTGTTGAGGTTGAATATTAAGATCAGACAGGAGGAGACGATGCAGTATCAAGGCTATGTTGCGGGTGCTCGAGAGAGTGGCGAGAGCCAATGTGGGCAATGGGACTCGGAAGTCAGTGGCTAAAAGACTTAGGTCGAATGGAGTCGAGGTTTTCAGAGGAGTGTCTAGGGTAGCTCCGAACGTGGCAGAGTACTGGCTTGAGGCAGTTGAAAGGATTATGGATGACTTGGATTTAACTGCTGAGGAGAAGCTTAAGGGTTCTGTTTCGTTACTACGGGATGAGGCCTACCAGTGGTGGCTCACTATTAAGGAGGGTACTCCTGCGGATCGAGTGGACTGGGGTTACTTTAAGATCAAGTTCAAAGGGAAGTATGTCAGAGCGAGTTATGTGGACGCTCAAAGGAAGGCGTTCCTCAATTTGGTGCAAGGTGGCAAGTCAATAGCGGAGTACAAGGCTGAGTTTCTGCGTTTGAGCCGGTATGCTCGGGGCATCGTGGCTACCGACTATGAGAGATGCGTCAAATTTGAAGACGGGCTGCGGGATGAGCTGTGGGTTTTGATTGCGCCGCAACGAGAAAGAGACTTCACCATTTTAGTGGAGAAAGCTCGGATAGCTGAGGAGGTCAAAAGGACTGAGAGGCAGAATAGAGATAGAGAAAGAAACGGGATAAGAGGAGTTCGGGATCGCCAGAATCATTTGAAAGATTTTAGAAAAGATCGAGGGTCGAGACTTCTGCTCGTATTCCTAAGTCAACTATTGGGAATCCAGATCGTTCGTGTGCTCGGTGTGGAAGGTATCATGTTGGCGAGTGTTGGAATCGGGAGCGAGAATGTTTCAGGTGTAATTCTAAGTCTCACCTGGTTAAAGATTGTCCTCAGGATCCGAATAGGGCTCGAATAGAAGGCCAAGGTTATGTGCAGCCAGGCAGAAGTGGTCAGCAGGTGACAAAGGGTCATGGTCCGAACTATGGAGGAAATGGTTCCGGCCGAGGTCGTGGAGCATTAGGCCGAGGTAATGGTAGCACTGAGGCAAGACAGCCAGGTCTGGTTTATGCAGTTCGACGGAAGAAGGATAGTGATGTGCTCGATGTGTCAGCGGGTAAGTTTCTTATGCCTGGAATATTCCTTTATTGCTTTGTTCGCTTTAGTGGCAGTTTGTTTTTATTGCTAGTACGTGTTTTGGAACATGGAGTGTGAACTTAGGATCTATGCCTAAAAATATGATAGCTCTTTGAGATCAGAGTGTGCAGCTATAGCGTAGTATGGTGTTAGCCTAGCCAAGTAATTTCGAGGGCGAAATTATTTTAAGGGGTAGAATTGTAACACCCGGGTTCTAGGGGTTATGCATTTAGTGCATAACTCAGGTGTTGGCATACTTCAGTGTGTGGTTGGGTGAGTTTTGAGGGTCTTGAGAACTCTAAAGTGTAGTAGAATGCCTTAGGAAATTTTTGGTTTTTAGTGGTTAAAAGGGGAGCTTAGCTATGGGGGGTCTTAAGAGAAATATTTGGGAGGTTAAGGCACAAGAATCTCTTTGGTAGAGTGGCATGGAGGCGCTACTTGGGGCTTTGGGAAGGTGATGCCTCAAGGTGCTAAGGGGTCTCAGGTTCGAGCTGCAAATGGCAACACTTTGGCCTTGTTTTTGCGTCAAAGAGGTGAAGAGTTGGGCGGTTGATGGATGCTGAAAAGATGAGGTTAAGACTAGGTCTTCTTTTTTTTGAAATTTGGCTAGGTAGGTAGGATATAGGTTGGACTCATTCAAACTTTTTGAATGAGTGTCAGAAAGGAAGATTAGGAGGAAATCTTGGGATTTGAGAGGAGTTGAGCTAGTGGCCAGTTATGGGGAGCTTGAGGAGGGTATTTTCGGCTTTGTTGGAGGTGCTTAGGTGTGTGCCGAAACCTTAGTAGTATTTATAGGGGATGCTCACCTTTTGGCCACCCTTTTCACCATTTATCCTCTCCTTGCCGAAAGTTGTTTCTTTACTTTTCTTCACTTATTCTTCCCTTAGTCTCTTGCCGAAATTAAGTCAAAGAAACTATCTTCTTTTCTCTTATTCCTTTGTAGCCAAAACCGAAAGTGGCATAACCTTTTGTGTACCTATTTTCCCTTCACACCTTTCTCTTTTACGTTACTTGAGCCAAAATCACCCCTAAAGTTGCCTTTGCCGAATATTCCAACTCCATCTAGGAGTCATTGCCGAATCATTCACTTTCTCATTCTCTCCATTTTGCTTGCAAGTCTTTGAAGCTGAACCTTATTTCTTGTGGTGGTGATTCTTTGTTAAAGAAAAAGGGGTGGTTAGCAAGGTAAGGGTGCGATAGCCTTTCCTTGTTTTAAAGGATTCTTGTCTTGGCGAATCGCCTAGATTTCTTTTAAGTTGCTAAGGCCGATTGTAGGGAGGCAGAGCCTAATCAGAGACCTTTTGGGAGGCGTATAGTCGACTTGCAGAGGCCTAAAGTAGCATCCGGGATTCAAGTGGTTTTGGTAAGCAATTTTTAGTAAGGGTTCAATATTTGGATTTATGGCTTGGAGGTTTAACCGATTTATCTGATTAAGTGTGTTGATGGAGGCAAGTACCAGTCAAGGAGGGCAAGGGAAAGTCCCTATCCCGAAGTTCAAGAAAAGAGCTGTCTCGGCGGTTCGAGATTGGCCACCGGGGTGTGGGCCAGCGTCAGAGCAGCAGTTTAGACAGATCGCCATAGTTTCGTTTAGCGATAGCATTGAGATCGAGGGTCTAGAACTTCAAGTGATAAGGTGCGTAATCATCGCACTGTTTCTTCGGTTAATTGTTTATTAATATGTACTTGTGTATGCTGTGTGATAGCCGACATTAAAGGCTAAGGTGATGGATACCCATATGTGGGGTAATCGATTATCAGGTTGGTAAATTGTGTTATTAAATTTACTTATGGTGTATGTATGATATGGTAATGAGCATGTGATGTATACTCATTCGATATGATTGACTTGACATGATGCATTGACACTTATGCATGGGGATTGGATGTGACCAAGGAAGGATGGGTGTACACATTGATGTACGTGGTCTAATGTTAGCCTCGTGCTACATTAGCGCTTGATGATTAGTATGTGCTACATCAAGGGAGGTGTGGCTAGGTGCCCATCTCGACGGTTGATAGCTGAGTGCATCACCACGAGAGACATTCTTGTCGGGATCACGATGTGATCGGTGGCTCAGCCACGGCCTTGTGCAGCAGGTCTGCCGAGGTAAGATATATGGGATCACTCGGTTGTGATTGGTGGAGTAGCCACGGCCTTAGGCAGGGAGTCTGCTAAGGTTGGTGTTACGGTGGATTGTAGGTTGGGCTGGGATGCATGTTTGCATGACTTGTTATGTGAACTGTGTGGGTATGGGTTAGGTCCATACGTGTGGAACATGTGTAATTATTATGCACTGAGTCTGTGGACTCACCCTATTTTTTTCTTAACCATTTTAGGTGATTCATTAGTTTGGATCGGGTTCGGAGAGGATACAAGGTGGCCCATGCAGAAAAAGATATTTTATATTATTCTAAGCCTTTTTAATATTAAGTATTTTGTGTAAGTATGGGTTGTAATAAGGGCCTTTTTATTATTTTGGTATTATATTATTATTATTATTAGTAAGATGGCTTGTTTAAATTAAACTACTTATGTGAAGATGGCTTTATATTTAGCAACTTTTCTTTGTTCAAATATATATATATGTGTTTAATAAAGTTTTAATTCAAACATTTTACAACATTAAGGTTTTCATATTATTTTAAATGGACATGGTTTTCAAAAGTTAATAAATTTTATGGTTTTATTCTAAAGTCACAAAGATTTTCAACCGTCTTTCCACAATTGCATTCCAAATTTGGTCGTAGTGAATGGGCGGGTTTGGGGATGTTACAATCATTGAATTACTTAGTATAATATACAATGCTATTTTGTAATGCCTATCGTTTTTGTGAACAAAGAGATTAAACATGAGCAAGCCCCGATTGAATATGAATTCCCAGGATACTCGATATACCATACAAGATATCATGTAAGTCCAAGGCAAGCTTGGCATTGATCAAGATATCATGTAAGTCCAAGGCAAGCTTGGCATTGATCAAGATATCATATAAGTCCAAGGCAAGCTTGGCATTGAGTAAGTTATCAAGGGCAAGACTTCATGTAAGTCCATGTCAAGACATGGCCTTGAAACCAAGATGAGAAATTCCATGTAAGACCATATCTAGGATATGGCTTTGCCATCGAGTTATGTAAGACGATATTTGGTATCCTCGATTATTCATAGTAATTCATTGGGCAAAAGAGTAAAGCTTAAATGAGATAGCAAGAAAGGTAGTAGTAAAGTTGATATTATGTCATGCTAGTTAAGGCTGACTAACAAGTATAATTCATGTTATGAATTGTGATGATGAGATTATGTTTATTATAGTAAAGCATACTGATCTTTTTGATCAAGTGTTACAGGTACCTTGTTTACCTCACAAACATGAGAATAGTAAGTACCATGATGTATGCGAGAAGCAGTAAGAGCAAGAAACCACCCATATTGTGGTATGAGAGCTAAAACTGAGAAGTTTGATTAAGTAGAATGTGGGAGATGAGTACGGTCGTTCAACAATGAAAAGATGAATAAGACCATGGTTAGACCATGGTAATGAGAGAGCTAGTGTAAGACCATGTTTGGGACATGGCATCGGCCATATTATGAGGGTCAGTGTAAGACCATGTCTGGGACATGGCATATGCCGTATTATGAGTGCCAGTAAAGGCGTGTTTGGAACATGGTATCGGCATTAAGACAAGAGCCCGTGTAAGACCATATCTGGGATATGGCATTGGCATTGACATGAGCTCCATATAAGATCATATCGGGATATGGCATTGGTATTTATATGAGATTTCGTGTAAGACCATAGCGAGGCTATGGCATTGTGATGACATGTAAAGTAATAGCTAGGCTATAAGGATAAGATACGAGTAAGACCATAGTTGGACTATGGTAATCAAGTAAATGACGTACTAACTATGGTAATCAAGTAAATGACGTACTCAAATCCATAAGACATTCTTTATCTAATAAGTGATGGTAAGAGAAAGTAGAATTAATGTTGAGTACTCAAGTAGATAGTAATGTAGAACTTGAGTAAGTGAATACATTATTCTAATGTATTTGTGATAGAAATAATTGTAGCGTGATAAATGTGAAAACTCACTTGAGATGAGTTGTATGACTATGATGATATTTTATTAATTATGAATCGTAAATCATATGCATGTAGTCACGAGAGTTAAGTTAAGAGGCTTTGTGACCTCACCCTCCTTACCACCCCTGAATTATGATGAGATGTTATGAGAGTCAAATTGAGTAAATTTGTATGTGATTAATGTAGTATTCATATTAGCATTTTGAAAATGCTTTGTATCACATTGATACATGATACTTTACTAGGTAGAGTAATTATTGTTGAACATGAAGTTGGAGTCCTAAGGGACCATGCTAAAAAGGGCTACTATTTAGATAATAAATAGATAAAGTCCTGTATGAGACCATATTCGAGGCATGGCCTCGGCACCAAGTTATGATTCCGTATAAGACCATATCTAGAATATGGCTTCGAAAAGGGATATAAGAATCGTATAAGACCATATTTGGAATATGGCATCGATACTTGATGTAGAAGTCCATATAAGACCACCCCGAGGGTGTGGCATTGATTTTTGCGTCTACTTGAATGATGACAAATTTGCATCTTTGATTATCCCTAGTGATCAATGGGACAAATAGACGAGTCTAGAAGTATAAATGAGATTAGTACTAAAGTCATATGAAGGAGTGAATGCAGATATTCGTTAATGAATCACGAAAAAAGCAAGTGCATTGTGTGGCACAATATATGATGAATAAATGGCAAGTTTGAGTAAGTTGGTTCGAAGGTAGTAGTTGTGCATGGTTAGTTGATGCAATGAAAGGATTATAAAAATCTCCTTGAGTATTTTTGTGTAAATATTTGTTGCCTTTCAGGGCTGACGTAGTTGTTCTTTTCATAACCTATGATTGTGTGAGAATGGTAGATGATAGTGAAAAATTAGACAGATCAGTTGTCGATTTAGTTATTTGAAATCGACATTTTTTATATCCTTGTAACCCTGTACAGGTACTTTGAGGAGGAAGTCCGTGATGATTCTAGTATAAGAAACGAGATCATAAGTTTCACGTTGTATGATGGGTTTCTGAGTAACCTAAATAGAGTCAGTAAATTAGATCGAGATGTCCTTAATGTTGTAAGATACAATGCTAGTAAAAGTTAGATTAGCACGGTAAAAGAAACTCAGATGAGAGTGTGCTAGAAAATGCTCTTTGTGTGGAGAAAATAGTATATTATCTTATTGAGATATGATTTAAGTTCTGTGTATGTTCATGCATAAGTTAGTGAAGAGAATAATTTCTGGCTGTTCCTTAGTAGGAAGCATATTACAGACATATGCTCATCAAAACATTTAAACCACGATAGTTGAGTTGAAATCTATAGAATGAATTATTGATTGAAAATTTTAGTACTGAGTTCAGTCTGTATTGAGAAAGATAGTTGCCAGATTGGTAATCCCGAGATGATCCCTTTCGTATCTGTATGAAAATTAGATGTGTTGTGATGATCTATGGGAAAATCGATGAGTATTCTGAAATTTTCATGAGTGAGAACACCTTATGATACTGAGATAGTGGAAACGACTTGAGCTATTACCATAGTGGGTATAGTTATTGTAATACTTCACAAATGGTAGTCGTAGTACAGGTGTTTAAAGGAAAGCTCCATGTAAGCAGTGTGAGTTAGCTAGTCGGTGATATCATAATTACAGTGAAATTAATGTCAAGAGCGAATTTTCTTTTCAGAACAAAAGAGTTCAGGAGTGAGATAGCAAATAGTATTTTCTAATAAGCTCCGAATTAGTTTAGTTAATATGGTAAAATAGAGGTTGCATAAGTTTTCTATTGTTGATATTTCCTCAAAATAGAACTGGAATGATGATGAATTCATAACTTATACAAAAGTTTTGGCATGAGTTTTAGTAGTAGCATATCTACTAATGCAAGAATAAGGAAATGCAGTTATGTGCATAAATGTTTGACAACAGAGTACCCTTCATGATATGAATAAGTTTATGGTCAGAAGTAGTTGACCATAAAAAGCTGAGTTTTCAAAGTGTTCAACTCATGATTATTATAGCTGGTGAGTGCTTTAATGAGAAGTGAGGTAAAACCTTATACATTTCAAGAGTGGTTTGACAAAATTCCCAAGAAAGATAATGACATTCGAGTTGTAGTAAATCAATCGGTAATGATCCGAATGATCATTTGGACATGTGCAGAGTTCTAAATTAGTGGATTACTGAGCATATGTCCTGAAGGAAGAAATACCTAAGTAGCAAGTGATGCTTCGACCTTGTGTAAGAGAGCTTAAAGGTTCTTGACCAGAGAAACTTGAAGATAAGTAGATTTGTGATTTTAAAGAATTTCTAGAATGTTTAAAGAATGTGTGCAGCGACTCCTCTTGATAAGATTTTCAAGGACGAAAATCCCTAAGAGGGAGAATCGTAACAGCCTGATTTAGGGGCTAGTTGAAACTGTGATCTCAGAATCACTAATTCGAGGCTCGATAAAATTATATTCATGTTATGTTATGTGCTATAACATATTTATAAGGATGTATGAAAATTTTGGTGCCTTAATTTTAGCAATTTCTATCTAAATTGTGAAAAAGGACTAAATCGCATAAAGTGTGAAAGTTCTATTATACAAGGTATAGGTACCTAATAGCCATAGCATGTTAAAGTGGAGGCATTTAAAGTGCAATTAGGCCAACAGAATAGGGTTGGCTGACCATGTAGACAAGGGGACAAGAGCCTTTAAATTTTGGTCAAAGTTGGTTGGTTGAATTGATGTTTTATAATAAAATAAAGAAAGGAAAAAGATATCATCTTTTTTCTCTCTTCTTCTCCATCGAAAATTTCAGCAAGCCGTACTCCACTCAAGTAAGTGATTTTGATGGAATTTCTTGAAGAAAATTATACTTTTGAGATCCCTAAAGCTTAAGCTTTCTAAAGAGGGGACTATTTTGCATTATGGTAAAAAGCTTAGAGATTTTCCATGTGAGATTATAAGTTGTTAGCTGAGTTTTTATGGAAGAAAATGAATGATAGGATGATGAGAAACAACTTTTGTGAAAGGTGTTGCCATGAAAACACCTAATTGGGACTATAATGCAAAAGTTTTAATTTGTTCATTAAAGCATGAAATAGTTGAAATTGGAGATAGTTGTAAGAGGATTAAATGTTCAACTAGGCTTGTTTAACAAGAAGATGTGATAAAATTTTATTTACGAGCCTAGGGGAAAAATCGTAATTTTGCCAAAGTGTAGGGGCAAAATGGTCATTTTCACCTAAAGCGTGTAGTATGGTATATTATGATTGATAAGTGATTAAATCAAAATTTCATTATTCTAGAAAGTGATTAAATCAGTAAATTTCATTATTCTAGATCAAAGAAAATGAGTTTCGAACCTAGAATGGGTGAAAAAGAAAGGTGGGCAAAAGTCCCTTTTTGGCCCTTTCGGCATCGAGGTAAGTTCATATGCAAACATTGCGACTATGTATGAGTTAATACTCAATGTTGTATGAAATGTATATTTACTTTATGATTGTATGAAATACCTCTTGATGAGGTGTTAATAAAATTGAAATTAAGAGTAATAGGAAATGGGTATAGCATGATATGATGATGGTCAAAGTCTCGAGTAAGACCATATTGGAATATGGCCTTGGTGTAAGAGTTTGTATGAGACCATGTCAGGGATATGGCTTCGACATGTTGATGTATGTAACACCCTATTGAGGCATGATGTTAATGAGAACTATGTGCATGAGACTCAAGAAAGCTATTTAACAATTTGAGTTATTTAATGTTGAATGTATGTGGTTGTACCATGAAAAGAGCAAGTATGTGTTAGAACTAAATTGATATGAATTCAATATATGATGAACCTTAGTGGGATATGTGTAGTTAATGTACTTAAGTTGCATGGAATAAATTTATTGATGCATTACATGATGGGAACAAGTATCATAGAAAGTCAAGTGAGAGTAGAAATGTGTGAGGATGTTCTCGGTTGAACATTTGAAATAGATTTGTACATGTGGATCACTATCCACGAATGTAAATGAAAGGTGAGCTATGTACGATATCACCTTATTAATATTAATTGATGGGCTATGTGCGATACCATCAACTATATTTTTTTCGGTGGGCTGTGTGCGTTACCACCTAATAAACTATAAATCGATGGGCTGTGTGCGATACCATCGCTTATAAATGAATTGTGAGCTAAGAGCAGAATCACCATGAATATAAATGATTGGTGGGCTATGTGTTATACCACCCTATAAGAGATTTCAATGGTGGGCTAAGTGCGTAACCACGGGTAGATTTGTAGTGTGAGTGATGGCTTTTTAAGAATGCTTGCTGTGTTGTTTTATATGATCTTGTGATGATTAGTGCAGGAATGTATGCTAATTAAACAAGCATTTGGCTTGTGGCATGGTAAGAATGTGGTAAGAGATAGAATGAGTAAGATTTAAATATGATTGAGTAGTAATCAGGATGTATGAGTAAAACCCTTATAATACCTTATGGTTGTGTATATCCTACGAATATCAGTAATTGTCAATTATATGTAGATGAACTTACTAAGCATTATTGCTTACTCTTTTCCTTTTCTCATCTCTTATAGGTAAATTTAGCTAGCTCGGGTTGGAGACTGCCGGAGATGTTTTCACACTATCGAGCAGACTCTTGCTATGAGGTAGCAAGTCCTTGTGAGTAATGGCATGTATAGGGCTAGAATTTAAGGTTGATTAAGTTATTGTTAATGTGCCAAATTGTGTTGGTCTAAATGGGTTTATAATTTAAATGTGTATAGCCCTTGATGACGGCTAAGCAATTACAATTGTATGGAAGTAACACTTTATTTTCATGAATCAAATGTATAAATTCATGTGTTTTAGTTGATGATTTGAGACTTTATTGAATTAGCATATTAATGTATGAAATGTAGGGTGAAAAGGCTTGGTATATAGCCTTTAAGTGCCCACACGGATGGACACACGACCGTGTGCCTAGGCCGTGTGCACCCTGCACCTTTGTATTTTAAGTCAGAATGGACCACGGGTGAATCCCACGGCCGTTTGTTTGGGCCATGTGTAGTACACGGATGAATGACACGGGAGTGTCAAGACCGTGTGAGTATAGTCAGTGACTCCACACGGGTAAAAGAGATGGGCGTGTCTAGGAGTACACGGGCGTGCCTCCATTTCACATGGGCATGTGCCCTAGCCGTGGGAACTTTGGCAAAATGGTGGGGTTTCTAGGCACAGTTTGGGCACATGGGCGTCTGAGATGTACACGGCGTGTGTGTCATCTAACATGGGCGTGTAGCCCCTGTGTAGAAGGGAAATAAATTTTACATATCGTAAGATTTCCCGATAGCCCTCGTAGGTATGAGTGAGGTCTCATAAGGCAGTGATGAAGTTGTTGTGGTGACTCAAGGAAAGTAGTGCATTAAGCCTAAGTGGCGATCAGGTAGATTTGAACGGTAATGCCTCGTGCCTGATCCTGGCGGGTATTACGGGTAAGGGGTGTTACTCATTCCATCCGTGCCCACATGCTGGCCTTTTAGCAACGGACGTGCCAATCAACAAATGGGCATGGAAGAACAACGCACTCCACAACACGGCCGTGCCATTCGGCGATGTAAATCGACACACCCTCGGTACACTAGCGGGGAACATGCCATATTTTTGTTAATGTTTATAGAAAAGGCCCAAGGCTCTTGAAAACACAAAAATCATGTCGAAGAAACGTAAGAAGGTAAGCATCGTCTCCTCAGAGGAGACCTCAACATGAGTTCATGCCGGTAGTTTCAGCTAATTAACATGCCAAGGGTCTCTGAAACCTTTTGGTTCTATTTTTCTTTTCTCTTCTCCTTTATTTTCCTTATCTATACTTCTTTTCTGCTTAATTTAATTTATTTCATATTAGTTTCTTAGTTTTAGGCTCTAATGGCTGCTAGGGAATCATGCCACTTCAACCATCACCAACACTCCGCAGCCTTAGAAATCATACCCACCTCACGAACCATCTACTAATAAGGACTCCTTAGTCCATTAGTCTTTTCTTTAAATTTTAGTTTTCTTCTTAGTCTCCTTCTCTTTATTTTCTTAATCTTCAATTATATTATTAGTATATTATTATTATTTCTCTAGATCTCTTGGCTATATCTTCGCAGGCTACCCAATTTCTTCATCTAGCAAATTATTTTTCGATAGCCACACCACTAGGCCCATAAAAAACACCATCACCGCCACCAAAGACGCTAGGAATCATCCAAAATTTAGGAAGTGTCACTCTACCCCTTCTCTTTTGATTTATCCTATAATTATCATTATCTATCTTTGTACATTGAGGGCAATGTACATCTTAAGTGAGGGGGGTAAAAGTGTCCAACTTTTTGCATTATTCTCAAATCCTGAATTTAGTCTTGTTCGAAAGTATTTTTCTCATACTACTAATTGGGATGAAATTTCTAATGATTTATTATTTTTATTGAAAAGTTTTTATTAAGTCATAGTTAATTGTGCATTGATGATTAAATTTGAAGGATACTAGAGAATCAAGCATGATAAGCCTACTTTCTAAAAATTAAAATTAATAGGTTGTTAAACTGAATTTGAATGTCACCTTGAAGTTTGAAATTTATAAGGATTGATGTCAACACACCCATAATTTTTGTGAGATTTTGAACCTTATAGAGCATATATTCTTTTTCGTGCTCACTCTATTAATTATGAGTGTGTCAACTTTGAACTGTTATTCTAGAACTTGCCTCGTTTATACATGTCGAGACCACATTAATGATTTGATATACTGAGATGATAAAGGCACCTAGGTTTTAACCCGATTCACTCCGCTAAAAAGCCTACCCATACAAATTAACCCCTAGTGAACCCCGTTGAATCCTAACAACCTTTTTATTTATTCACGCACTAATATTAACCCAAAATCCCTTTGAATTTGTTATCACCGTTCTTTTGACTACATTTTGATCGAGGTTTGATTTGATTAAATTACCGAATTATATTAGTTCAATAGTTACATTTATTATTTATGATGTAATATTTTAGTTTGTTCTTAAAAAAAATCCAAGTTTATTCAATATTAGTAGTATATAAAAGAGCTTAGAGCATTTAAACTCCAATTGTTGAAGAAAAAGCTCGTATTAAAGTATTATCAAATTTTAAGTGATGAAAATATTCTTTATTATATAGTAATTACCAATAGTGGTATTATTAGTTTTCATTCGATGCAAATAATCATATTCAATTCATTGTTTTTAGATTAGGTAATTAGTCAATTTGATCTCGATTCTAACCCTCTAATTCAGCCTGTATCCACACCCTTAACCTTAGCCCCGTTACAACCCTGATAAAGACCTTTTGATCTGTGTATCATCTCATAAACAGTGGTGGAGATTTGATTTTCAGGCAAGCCTATGGGATTAACTTTTTAGGTTCGACTTATGAGTGCTTATTCTTAAAACTCAAACACTTTGAGTGATTTGAGTGAACCTTCAGTGAGGATGTCAATCCTTGTCGGTTTTGAATTAAAGGAAATTATTCAGATAAGGGGAGAAACCTATGTTTTCGTGCTATAAAGGTATGAATTATCATAATTGAATCTTTAGGACTCTTTGAGTTAAATTATCCATGTATAAATTATCTATGAATTATGATAAGGCGTTGTTGATAGGAGTTATGGATTGTGGAAAGTTCGTTTTAATTGTAAGTTGAGAATTTTGCTTGAGGACAAGCAAAAGCTTAAGTGTGGGGGTATTTGATAAACCATAAAAGTAACATATTTTAATCCCACATTTTGTATGTTTTTTGATGATTTAGCCATTGATTTATATAAAAGGTGCTTGTAATCTTTTCATTTCATGTCATATACTCAGGAAAGCACCCGAAGATACAAAGAACACAAAACGGGCCTAAAACGGAGTAATTGGAACTTAGCATGAAATCAACATGGCCGGGCACAAAGTCTGCACGACCGTTTCTCACTGATTACCTAGAGCACGGCCTAACTCACGAGTTGCACAGCCGCGCATCATCTAATTACCACACACGGGCATGTCAAGCGATCTACATAATCGTGTCCCAATCGACAGACCTGAAGCACGGCTGAATCCTAACTTACACGGCCGTGCCCAAAACGACAAAATCAAGGCACAGCCCAACCCTGAATTACACGGGTGTGTGCCATGGGCGTGCCTCTGCCGCAAAATGAGCAATTTCACTCGGAATTGGATGCTTGAAGCCAAAAAAAAACATACTCTTAAGTCTACTTAAACACCCTAATAGTAATTATACTTGAAAAAGGTACTTAGGAGCCAAGTAAAGCATCTCAAAAGCCTATATAAACAACCCAAGGCAGGCATTGAAGGAATGGCTCTTGGCAGAGGCTTTTTCAAGCTTTCATCTTTTAGGGAATCACTTGAAGATAGCCATTTGATCCATCTCAAGAAGCCAGGAGCTCTATTCAAGACGGAGGATCTCTCCTTCAATTCCTTGAGGGAGTTTTAGAAATTTCTTATGTTTTGTTTTATCTTTTCTCTTGAGATTTTTCTTATTTAGTTATGAACTAAACCCTTTAGATACTTGAAGGGGATGAAACCCATGATGGATTTTGTTCTTTGATTTCTAAATTATATGCTAAGTACTTAGTTTGTTCTTAATTATGTTGCTTAATTTAATCTGATGTGCTTAGGTGGAGGAGGAATGACCCTGCCTAAGAGTAGATCTAGCATAATTGAGCGGAGTTGATCGGACGCCTAGAGATAGGGTTACGAGATTTTACCATATTAGGGTGAAACCTAATATGGGAATCCATTGATTGATTTACTGCTTCCTTAGGGGGTTATTGTAAGAGAACGAGAGTTCCACTAATTAACATAAGGTTAGACGTTATTCGCCTTGAGAGAGGGTTTAATATAGGTTAGGGAGTCTCACGAATCAAGCTATGTAAAGAAATCACATGGTTTGGGGAATAAATAATAAGTGAAGTCATAGGTGGATTCTCCTGGGGGATCGTCTTCATCAACTGAGTTTTCCTAAAGTCTTTCTCCAATTCATTCTTTTGTCTTTGCATTTAGTTTAAATATTTCATTTAGTATTAGATAAATCAACCAATCACTCCATATTTTAGGCTAAATAATAGAAAGAAAGTGAGTAGTAGTACTTTTAGGTTCTCTTGGATTCGATAAGATATTCTTGCCTAAACTATACTACTGTTCGATAGGTGCACTTGCCTTTATCATTGTCATAGTTAGTCTATAGGTTCAATCATTCTTTTTATAAATATTAAAGCTCGAATGTTGATTTGTGGTGATGTGTAACACCCCAAATTTGGGCCTAGAAGTATTGGGCCTTGAGTATGGGTCCATAAGGAGGCTGTAAATAGGTATTTAATTGTGCAAGGAAATCACACAAATAAATGTCTTCTCAAGTGGTTAAGGGTCCTGAGAGGAGTTGGAAAAGTCCTGGGTTCAAGCCTGGGCTTTAGTAAAATTTTGGTTTTAAGTGAATAAAACCTTGGATGCTTGGATGTAGGCCTTTTAGATTATTGTGATAAAAATATGACACAAGGAAGCATGTGGCCTAGTGGTTGTGGCGTCATTAAGGTTGTAAGGGAGCCTGGGTTTAAGTCTTGGCTCTTGCAGAGTTTTTAAGTTTTACTCTTAAAAGAATCTGGACACTGGCACATAGGCTTTATATATATTTGCACATGTTTTAAGTCACAGAAGAGCTTGTGGTCTAGTGGAAAGGTGGCATGTGGAGTAACCTTGAGGTCTGAGGTTCGAGTGTTGGCACAAGCATAATGGGGTATTTATTTTGCAGTTGGGACGGCTGGAATTTGTGTTGAATTAGAATTCTGATAGATTTGGTTGTTGTGGAGAGAACCATGGAGTAGATTAAGGAAAGATTAAAGGATTGATTTATGGAGGAAAAATAGGAATTGAGCGGGAAGGGAAGTGTGTGTCGATTTGGTCTCTAGACTTTGGGGAGTTCGGTTTCGGTGAAGGCAGAATTAAGCATTTTTCCTAGTACGTCGTTGGTGTCGTATGGAGTAGCCATACAGTTTGTCGAATTCTTTTAGTGCAAATTAAGTTTTTCTTTGTGGGAGATATGTGCAATTGAGGTTTCTTTCCCTTTTTACCGAATTTTACTTCTCTATCTCTCTACTGAATCATTTTCTATCTTTCCTCTACCATTTTCTCTGCGTTGTCAAATACATCTTCCTCTTCTTTTTCTCCAATATTCTGTTGGTTCTTCTTTCAATAACTAAATCTCCCTTTGTTTTTTCTTCTCTCCTTTTCGTTTTCTTCACTTGGCCGAATGCATCATCTTCTTTTTTCCCAAAATTCTCTTTCCCCTTCTTTAGTCTGTTTCAATCCGTATCTGTTATCACCCCTTTTTCTGTGGGAGGCTAGTCGAATACTGCATTCTTTTCACCTTTACTTTCGTCATTGATTCAGCAACTATCCTCTGGCATTCGGTCGAAATCTCCTTTTCTAATGTTGAGTTCAAGTAAGGGGTTTCTCAAGTGGGCAGAGGCATTCAAAACTTCCTGTTGTCAATTGATCGTATAGTTGGGGTAAGTTGATTTATTGGCAGATTGCCCTATGATGTTGGTATTGGGATTTTAAGTCATATTCTAGAAATAGTTCTGTTTAATAAGACTCGTTGCTTAAGCAGATTTTCATTGAGGGGTCTGTAATCCTCTTTCATTAGCGATCTAAGTAGGTTCAATCCACTCTCGTTCAAGCAAGGCGTTGGTAGGTAATATTTGAATAGGTTTCGATTAATGGCTCTTTCAATTCATGTGTTAAGGTTTTAATCGAAGCTACTATTATGATAGGTTTTACATTCGGGGTTTCTGCGCTATTTCGAAAAAGGTGTGTATTAGTACTGTAATTGCTAATCGGTCAAAAGCCGATAGAGTGTGAATGTTTTTTGCATGGTGTTAGTTGTAGCGGCAAATGTCGAAATTTTAGATTGCTGAAAAGTCAAAAATTTGAAGGATTGGGCTTTTAGGCCGCATGAGCGTGTGAAATCCAATGTGATCAATCGAGCTCACGAAACGTGGGCGTACGTCGAGGAAGGCCGCCATAAGCGATCTCATGGGCTTGGGCCAGAATGGGCCATATGGGCCTATGGGTCGGCGTGGGTAAAATTCACTGTTAAGTGGGATGTAGATAGACTTGTCATGTCGCGTACATGACTCAGGTAGTTAAGGCCTCGTTGGGCCAAAGTGGGCTATGTGGGCCCAGTGAGCTTGTAGGCCCACACGGATAAAATGTATGTGTTGTGGTAAGTGACGTTTGTACTGTGACGTTTGTATAACTATGGCTATTTCTGGGCTAATTGGGCCACACGAGTTTGTGGGCCCACTTGGGTCGAGTAATAAGCCTTCGGCCCATTTACACCATTATGACTGTTTAGGTTACTTAAGTCGCTCGAGGCAACGATGGACCTTCTGTTGGGTCGTTGAGACCCCAGTTAGTAAAATTACCGAAATACCCCTGGGTTTACATTAACGAAATAACCCTGAGTTTTCAAAATTACCGAAATACCCCTAATTTGCAAAATTATTGAAATAACCCCCAGTTTGTAAAATTACTAAAATACCCCCAATTTGTAAAATTACCAAAATATCTCTATTTTGTAAAATTATCGAAATACCCTCATTTTGTGAAATTATTGAAATACCCCCGATTGCAAAGTTACCGAAATACTCCTGTATGGTAGAATTACCAAAATACCCCTATAGGTAGAATTGCTGAAATACCCTTGTAGGGTAGAATTACCGAAATACCCCTGAAAGGTAGGATTACTGACATACCCTTATAGGGTAAAATGACTATTTTTTCGTTAGGGGTAAATGACTGACATAGACTATGAATTTGACTAACTTGACTGTGGGCGTGTGGTGATATGCTGTTAATATATACCGAAATGACTATTACTGATCATGGCCATTTTGCATACACGTGTAATGATTGAGCATGACATACACGACATATTGCATGGGGTTGGGACATTGACACGGAGGAAGTTTTGATAAGGTTGCACGGGTTGCATGATGACTGTGGATCTAGTATTGATCTGTTAAGGTCGCACGGGTCGCATGAGATGACTGTGGACCTACGGACGGCTTAAAGCCGCGTAATCTGATTATGGCTCTGTGCCAACCTGAATATGGCTCTGTGCCATCCTTATTATGGCTTTGTGCCAATAGTATTTACCTGTGACTATGTGCCTAACACATATATTGATGACTTTGTGTCGATCATATTTACCCAAGGCTGCGTGCCAATTATATTACCGACGCTGATGTCTATGTGCCAAACATAATACAGTTACTGATGCCTTTGTGCCAATTATAATACTGCTACCGAAGGTTTAGAGCCACATATATATGCTAGCATCTTTGCTGTGATTTTGATTAGGGCTGCAACTGGTCCTAACATTGGTGTGCTAGTTGAGTGGGTCGATTTTATCCCCATGTAAGTGTAGGGTTGGTACGGGTGGTGTGTTGGCTAGATTGAGGTTGGTTGCATCCTCATACTATTGCATATTTGTTATAAGATCTGTCACTGTATTGGGCTTAGGCCCATTTATTCTGTTATTGGTTTGGGCTAGGCCTAATTGATTCTGTTATGGGCTGAGACCCAAATGATATTGTAGTGGGCTTTGGCCCATGTATGCTTTGATATGGACTGTACTGTTACGGTTAAAGGGATTTGGCCCAGACTGTTTTGATTTCTATTTCTGTATACTGACTATTACTCTAGTAAGGGGATTGCACACTGAGTTTTCGTAAACTCACCCCATTTTTAACTATGCAGGTAATCCCCAGCCTTAGACGGATTGGCGCTGCGAGGGACTCGGAGAAGGCCACACACTGCTTATGTTTTCCATTTTGATTGCTTACATTCAAGTAGATTGACTTGGGTTGTCATAAGGCCTTTTTAAGTTTTTGGATTTTAACTTTGGGTTTTTATTTACTTTGAATTAGATTCGTTTAGAATTAAATCACGCTTTTCTAAAATGTTAACTGCTTTTAAAACAACACTACGTTTTCGCAACATTTTTGAAATGGTTTCACGACTTCATCTTTTTCGTAAATCAATTACTTTCAAAATTTGCTTCCACAACTGAAAAGATGTTTTGAGAATAAAATAATAATTTTTTTCAATGTAGCACATTTTAAAAATAAACTGCTGTAACTGGGATTTTACTTAAGCTTTTAAACAAGAAGGCTTTTCAAAGAAAACATGGTTTTAAAAAAATACTTCAATGTGACACACTAGATTCGAGCCTAACTTCTAGGCCTAGTTTTGGGTGTTACATGATGGGTCTATTTTAGATGAACTAAAAGCTAAACCGATATTTTTTCAACAAATCTGTGAAGCTCAGAAAGATGACTGTGAATTGCAAGTTAAACGGATTCAATTTGAGAACATCCCTAATTTAGAGTTTTAGATTGGGACCGATGATTGTTTAAGGTTTCGAAGTAGAATTTCCATACCGAGAAATTTAGAACTCGTTCAGAAGATTTTGCACGAAGCACATCATAGTTGATTATCTGTTCATCCAGAAAGTACCAAAATGTACAATGATATGAAACAGCTTTACTGGTGGCGAGGCATGAAACGAGATATCTCAGAGTTTGTTTCTAAATGTTTGATCTGTCATCAAGTCAAAGCTGAACATCAAGTACCATCGGGATTACTACAGCTTGTAATGATTCCTGAGTGGTAATGGGATAAAGTTACAATGGATTTTGTGTCGGGATTGCCTCTAACTTCAAAAAAGAAAGATGCTATCGGGTTGTCATTGATCGACTAACGAAGTCTGCTCATTTCATACCTATACGTACAAATTACTCACTTGATAGATTAGTTGAATTATACATTTCTGAGATTGTTCGGTTACACGGGGTGCCACTATCTATTATTTCTGATAGAGATTCAAGATTTATGTTGTGATTCTGAAAGAAACTATAAGAGACTTTGGGAACAAAGTTGAATTTTAGTACTGCTTCCTCATACTGACGGTTAGAGTGAGAGAGTTATTCATATTCTTAAAGACATGTTGAGATGTTGTATTCTAGGGTTTGAGGGCAGTTGGGAAAAATACTTACCGTTGATTGAATTCGCTATAACAATAGTTTTCAAATAAGTATAAATATGGCACTGTACGAAGATTTGTATGGTTGTAAATGCCAAACTCCACTATACTGGACTGAATTGAGTGAGAAAAAGATTCACGGGATTGAATTGATCAGAGAAACTGAAGAAAATGTGAAAATAATTCACCACAGTTTAAAAGCAGCTTCAGATCGACAGAAATCCTATGCAGATTTGAAACATATAGAAATTGAATTTCAAGTTAGAGACAGAGTATTTCTAAAAGTGTCATCATGGAAAAAGATTCTCCATTTTGGACGTAAAGGGAAACTGAGTCAGCAATTCATCGGCCCGTATGAGATCGTTGAAAGAATAGGGCCTGTAGCATATCGACTAGCTTTACCATCAGAACTTGAAAAGATTCATAATGTCTTTCACGTTTCTATGCTATGTCGATACAGATTTGATCCATTACATGTGATTTCTCTAGTAGATGTTGAGATACAAGCTGATTTGACGTATAACGAAGAACCGATCAAGATTTTGGCCCGTGAGTTCAAAGAGTTGAGGAATAAGCACATAGCCTTGGTAAAGGTTCTTTGGCATAAACATGGGATTGAGGAAGCTACGTGGGAACTTGAGGAAGCTATGTGAAAATAGTACCCTAACTTATTCACTGGTAAGATTTTCGGGGACGAAAATCCCTAAAGGGGAGAGTTGTAATAACCTGTTTTTGAGTTAAATCGAAAAAGTGGTTTTGGGACCACAAATATGAGGTCAAAATATTTCTTTTATAATTTTAATAAGGTTTACAACATGATATAATTACTATGTGAAAATTTCGTTAAGAAATTTTACTATTTAAATGCTTAATTTGGTAAAAAGGACTAAATCGCGTAACACATAAAAGTTGCATTCTAATTGATAAAGGTGTTTAATTGCTATGATTTATTAAATGAGAAGTCCTTATGTTGTAACTAGACCATAATTAAATTGAATGGACATTAATGGGCATAATATCATGATATTTGATGGATTTTAATTAAGGTTATTTTGGTAAAATGTTTAATAAGTTATAATAAATAAAACCAACTTCCATCTATATTGTCAAAATTGAGAAAGATAATAAGGGTTTGAAGCTTCCATGATTTCGGCACACTCCTAGTTTGATTAAAGTACGATTTTAGCTCGATTTTTATGATTTCTATGTTTTTGTGATCGTTGTTTCGTATTCTAGCTAGCCCATACCTTAGATTTTGAAATTTTTAAAGATTTAACATGTTTCCATCGTTGAATATTTGAGTTATTTGATGTTTGATGATGGATTTTGAACATTTGTTAATAGTTAAACTAGTTTTGTAAAGTGATTTTTGACAAAAATGTCAAAAAGGGATTAATTTGTAAAAATGTAAAATTATGTGGTTAAAGGTGTGAAATAATGAAAGATATGGGCTCCTAGGAGTCCTTAGGAAATTTTGCTGGCATGAAATTGTACCAAATTGCATGAATTTGCAATTTTAATGTGAAAAGGACTAAATTGTAAATAATGTACAATATCAGGGGAAAATGTGTAAATTACCAAAAATTAGGAAATACGGGCTTAATTGAATTGAATAACTATTGAATCGGTTAAATATGATATATCATAGATCAAGATAAACAAATACAGGAACTAGATCGGGAAAAAGATAGGTTGGAGAATAGACGATAATTTCCATCCAGCAACTCGAGGTAAGTTAATATAATTAGAATCAAACTTTTAGATACTTGTAATTATTTGCAATGAATGTATATAATTGAATAATTGATATACTTGAAATATGAATACTTTATCGATATAATCTATTTGTTACCGAACCCTGTTTGAACCGTATGAATTCATAGGATACGAGTGACATGTCACTAGGGTTACCATTTTGGTCGAGCTCTTACATTTTTTGTGGACTCACCACAGCTCGTATGAGCTTACCAATATATCAGCTCGTAAGAGCTTACTATTCTTAGCTCGTATGAGCTTACTGTTCAGCTCATCAGAGCTTACCATTTTAACTCAATAGAGCTTACTGTTCATCCACTCAGGAGGAGATTACTGATCATGGCTCGAAAGAGTAGGAATGATAATGAATTGACAATTACTGATGTTTATCACCTTAGTATCCTTTGAAGTTCTAATAGGTTCAACAGGCATATATAATGTTTATACGGATGAGATCGTTTTCAAATGAATTATTGTTTATATGATTGAAAATGAGATGCTACCAATATTGTACAATATATATGAATTTGGTTTAATGCAATGTATTGAGATATTAGATGATTTCATGTATTTATATGACTAACCTATTGATGAATGCTTGTGATAGGAATTTGGTAATTGTGATGAGTTTACCTTATTTATTTATCATGATTTGGTATAAATGGTAAGTTTAATTTTGAATTATACGGGCTTACTAAGCTATAAAGCTTACTCTGTATCTTTTTATATGTTTTATAGAGGTTCGATAGCTCGCTCATTTCGAATAAGTTGGGGATACACATAACACTATCCAATTTTCGATCGGTACTTTTGAACTTGTGGATATATGTAAATATGACATGTATAGGCTAGTTTAAATGGTGATAGTTATGGTTACTTGAAAATTATGCTTTTGGTATATTTTGTGCATGAGTTAAGCCATGAGATTTGGCTTATTTTGGTATCATATTTTGTTGTGTATAAGTGTTCAATTATGGCATGTTTTGGGCAAGGAATTGATGAAATAAAAATGTACAAGTGAAGTCTTGATATGTAGTTGATATATGCATGGATTATGCGTGGTATTAATTAGGTAATTGAGTACCAAGTTGAATTGGTTTATTATGTGTATGAAATGTTATGGAATGATTGCCAATTAGGTTATGAAATGTGGTAATTTATGCTTGTGAGTGCTTGCATATATAGGGTGGCAAAATGGCGTTGCAAATAGCCTATTTTTGTCCACACGAGCAGGGACACGGACGTGTGTCTCAGCCGTGTGTGACACACGGTCATGTTGCTTGGATGTGTGTATCCTGGTGTTGTTATGGAATTGAAAGTATGCTCCACACGGCCTCACACATGGGCGTGTGACCGACCATGTGGTACAAGTTAGTATACCCCCTAAATGGCACACGGCCTAGCATACACAGGCGTGTGACTTGGTCGTGTTGCATAAATTAGTATGCACTACAATTTTGGCACGACCTGATACACAGGGGTGTCTGGCCATTTTGACGGGTACATGGGCTAGATACATGAGCGTGTGGTTGAACGTGTGACCCAAGTCAATATACTCTCCAGTTTTCACATGGCCTGGCACATGGGCGTGTCCTCGGCCGTGTGATGCAAGTCAGTATGTATGCACTATTTTTACACGGTCTAAGACACGGCCATGTTTACTAGCCGTGTGAGGCACACGGCCTGTTCACACGGGCATGTGACACTTGAAATGTTGAAATTTTTCTAAGTTTCCAAAATTTTCATATGTTACCGATTTAGTCCCGAATGTATGATTTAAGCTTTGTATGCTCGATTGAAATATATATTGAATATGAATGAATGACATTTACTACAATGAGATGATATTTGATAAATGATTGTTCTCAACTGATTTAAAAGTCTGGTAATGCCTCTTAACCTATTCCAGCGACGATTACGGTTTAGGGGTGTTACAATATACCTGTTGAACCATCGGAATACTATTGGATACCCGAGAATCTCGCACCCCAAGTGCCACATATATATAGCCGAAGCTATCTCAATCTCGTATCACATATAATGCTCACCCTCGAGCTATCAACAGGTCTACTCACACAAGATGACAGTTATGACAAAGCTACGGTCTTTGCTCACACAAGTCGATTGAGTATCAATGAACACATGGCGATGACTTCGACCACCGGTAGGACGTACGGACCAGCACCCAAATTGCATAACCCTTAATAACATGTCATTCGTATCCTAATCTATTCCTAAGGTTCAACCGGGATTTCACACTTGCCAAATTATTGTAGAACATGTCCGTAGATTCGTATTCACAATTTATGCAATGTTATAGCATTTAAAATACAATTATAGAAAAACTTATTACATACAAACTTACCTCGAATGCAAAAACGACGAAATGAGTCTATTAGTCTAAAATATTGTTCTTTCCCCAAACTAAATTTGTATTTCGCTTTTCTTGATCTAAATGTAATCAAAATTAACTTATTTAATAATCAACTCGTTCAATTTAGTCCAAAATCCACATTAGGGCAACTTTACACTTTTGCCCTTAATATTTTAACATTTTACAATTTAGTCATTATCTCATAAAAATACAAATTCATGCAATTCAATCCAAAACCATGCTAGCTGAATTTTAATTAAGTCCCTAGCAGCCCATATTTTTCATTTATTTCACAATTTAATCACAAAATTTACTTATTTCATAATTTAATCCCTAATTGGACATTTTACTAAAAATCACTTAACAAATGTTGTTTATCTAACAACAAGCATGCATTTTCTACCATTAAACATCAAAACATGTATAGATTCATCAATGGAAAACCCTAAACCTTTAATAGGTTTGTAAATTAGTCCCTAAGCTAGCTAGATTAAGCTGCAACTATAACACCCCTAACCCGTAACCATCACGGATTAAGGTTAAGAGGCATTACCGAACATATCGAAACTTTTACGATCATTTCACAAAATATAATACATCATCATAATATCATAGCAAATTATAAACATATAGTCCCTTTAAAAGGCCTACGAGACCTTAGACATGTATTGGGAAAGGGTTGGGACTAAATCGGGCATATACAAAATTTTTCCAAAAACATAACATTTTTCAAAGCTACAGAGGTCACACACCCATATCGACAGGCCGTGTGCCTCACACGGCCTCAGACACACCCGTGTGTCCAAGCTATGGCAAAACAGGGCATACATACTGACTTGTCCACACGGCCAAAGACACGCCCGTATGCTTGACCCGTGGGCAACACTGACTTAATTCACACGACCTGTCACACGCCCGTGTGTCTGACCCGTGTGCGAGACTTACTTGTTTCAAATTACAAACTTAAGAGACACGGTCGAGATACACACCTGTGTGCTCAACCGTGTGGGCAAATATAGGCCATTTGCAAGGCCAATTTTCCACCCAGTTTTAGGGTCAATCCTACAAGCACAATCAAGCATCATTACATACTCCAAAAGCAACCAAAACATACCAACCATTCATCACAAATATACCAACATTGCATCATCTAAACTTAGATTAAAAGTTACTATATTCATAACCATTATCAAGCCATATCAGATGACTTTATATACATCTCAAAGCATAATCTAAAACTACTAGCCTATACATGCCATACTTAGCTATGTTCACATTCAAAAGGTACCAAAATATAATTTGAAAGTGTGATGATGATCCTCGACGATCCCCGAGCCTTCCGTAGATTTGATAATCTATAAAGTAGTACAAACACACATAGAGTAAGCTTTCAAAAGCTTAATAGTCAAAATACAAATAAACTAATCATGTGAAACATTTATAACCAATTCATTCACATGATTATTAGCACAACACAATAGCAAATTCATAATTCTTCTATGGATTAATTGCTTCTAACCACTTGGTTACCAACAAATCATACCTCCATGTATTTCATTAGACCATAGCATATTTGTATATAACATATCTCATTTCATTAGGTCCATACATATATATCATAATTCCACAATCTCACATATGTTTACTTTTCATACTCAAACTTGGCATACACTTCAAACGTACCTGTACCGGATACACATTTCACATAGTCAATCAATTCTCAAATTGCCTGTTGAACCATTTAGAATCAAATAGGATACTCAGATAACTCAGAACAATTGTACAATGCCAACGTCCCAGACGTGGTCTTACATATAATCAAATATCGATGCCGCTGTCCCAGACAGGGTCTTACACAAAATCATATATGATGCCAATGTCCCATACATGGTCTTATACGTAAATCTCAAATCGATGCCAATGCCCTAGACATGGTCTTACACGATATCACATAATGGAACCCTATGTCATGACATATGTATCCTAACTATTCCTAAGGTTCGTACGAGACTTTTCGGATATCATCACAATATCGGAGCCTTGACGGATTTCACATATTCAGCTCAAATAATTATATAACACAATTCGTTCACATATAAACAGTATTAATCCAATCTAAACACATTTATTTGTATATCGACTTACCTCGTACAGATATGAACGGACAGAGAAGACTACTCAACCACTTTTGACTTTCCCCGATCTAAATCTGTTTTCTTTGGTTCTTGATCTATACATATTCAAATTTAACTATTTTATTCACCAAATCATTCAATTCAATCCAAAAACACACATTTAGGGAATTTTACAAATTAGCCCTCACATTTTCACATTTTGACATTTAAGTCCCTATTTCATAATTTCACAAATTATACAAAATTTCAATACTCCCATGCTTGGCCAAATATTCATATAGTCTATATAAGTCCACATATTTCATTTATTTTACATTTAAATCCCTCAATTTATTATTTTCACAATTTAGTCCAAATTACTCAAATTCATCAAAAATTCAAAGACAAAACATGTTAATCTATCACATATCCCTCATATTTCATCACCATCTAACACAAAGCTCAAGCATTCAACAATGGCACATTTCAAAATCATCATCAAATTCCAAAATTAAGACATGGGTTTGATAGAACACAAAGCAACGATCACAAAAACGTAAAAACCACTAAAAATCGAGCTCAAAATATACCTTGATTGAGCTAAATGAGTGTCGAATGCAAAGGAAGCTTAAACCCTTCTTTTTATTTCAATTTTCAGTGCAAACAAAGATGATAACTATCTATTTTCATGTTTTTGTTATAATTATTTAACTTATGAACTAATTTACAATTTTAACCTTTGATAAAAAAACATATAATAATACATAATAGTTGGTTATAAATGTCCATTAACATAATATTGACATAATAACCTTTTAAGGACTTATAACAAATCAAATCATAGCAATTTAGGACATTCACAAATAGAATGCCACTTTTACATTTTCTACAATTAAGTCTTTTTCTCAAATTAAGCACACAAACAATAAAATTAATTCACGAAACTTTCACACGTGCTTAATCACATACTGCAGGCACACAAAATAATATTAAAATATTTTTCTAACTCGAATTTGTGATCTTGAAACCACTATTCTGACTAGGGTCTAAACTGGACTGTTACAATTCTCCCCCCTTAGGGATTTTCGTCCCCGAAAATCTTACCGTTGAATAGATTTGGATATTACTCTCTTATAGCATCTACGGGTTCCCGTGTAGCTTCTTCAACTCCGTGTCGATGCCACAATACTATTACTAACAAAATTTTCTTACTTTGTAATTCCTTAATCTCGCGAGCTAAGATACGAATCAGTTCTTCTTCATAAGCCATATCAGATTGAATTTCTATTTTAGATGGAGAAATTACATGCAAAGGATCAAATCTATATCGTCGAAGCATTGATACGTGAAACAAACTATAAATCCTTTCTAGCTTCGGTGGTAATAATAATCTGTACGCAATAGGTCTAATACGCTCAATGATTTCATACGGCCTGATGAATCTCGGACTCAGTTTGCCTTTATAACTAAATCGAAGTATTTTCTTCCACGGTAAGACTTTCAAAAGCACTTTATCTCTAATCTCAAATTCAATATCTTTCTATTTCAAATCTGTAGAAGACTTTTGACGATCAGATGCTTCTTTCAAACTATTACGGATCACTTTGACTTTTTGCTCAGTTTCTTTTATTAAATAAACTCGTGTATCTTATTCACGCTGAGTTCTGATCAATATAGAGGTGTTCGACATTTCCTACCATACAAGACTCCATACGATGCCATTTTAATGCTCGACTAAAAACTATTATTGTATGCAAACTCAATCAATGATAAATATTGTTCCCATGTACCTTCAAACTCAAGGATGCAACATCTCAACATATCCTCGAGAATTTGAATAATATGCTAGGATTGACCATCCATTTGTTGGTGAAAAGTTGTACTGAAATGCAATTTAATACTTAAAGCCTCTTACATTTTCTTCCAGAATCGTGAAGTAAACCTCAGATATTTGTCAGACACAATAGATAGTGGCACCCGTGCAATCTCACAATATCATAAATATATAGCTCAGCTAACTTATCAAGTGAGCAATTAGATCGTACCGGAATAAAATGAGTTGATTTCGTCAATCTGTCAACTATAACCCAGATTGCATCTTTCTTTCTCAGAGTCAAAGGCAACCCTGAAATAAAATCCATTGTCACTCTATCCCATTTCCACTCGGGAATCATAATTGGTTGTAACAGACCGGATGGCACCTGATGTTCAGCTTTAACTTGCTGACAGATTAAACATTTCGAAACAAACTCTGAGATATCTCGCTTCATACCAGGCCACCAATAAAGTTGTTTCAAATAATTGTACATCTTTGTACTTCTCGGATGAACAGATAGACGACTACTATGCGCTTCTTTCAAAATGAAATGAATCAATTTTGGGCTTCTTGGAACACATATTCGATCTCAAAATCTCAAACAATCATCAATATCAATTTGAAATTCAAATTTAGAGTTCAAATCACATTGAGCTCGTTTCACTAACATTTCATTATCAATTTTCTGAACATTACATATTTGTTGTAAAAACAACGGTTTCGCTTTCAATTCAGCCAAAATAAACCATCATCAAATAGGTCTAAATGAGCATTCATCGCACGTAGTGCAAATAGTGATTTGTGACTCAATGCATCAACAATAACATTTGATTTACCCGAATGATAATCTATCACAAGCTCGTAGTCTTTTAATAGTTTTAACCATCTTCTCTGTCGCGGATTCAGGTCTTTCTGAATCATCAAATATTTTGGACTTTTATGATAAGAAAACACATGGCATTTTCCACCAAAAAGATAGTGGCGCCAAATCTTTAAAGCAAACACAATCGCTGCCAGCTCAAGATTGTGTGTTAGATAATTCTTTTCATGCTGTTTCAGTTGTCTTGAGGCATAAGCTATAACTTTGCCTTCCTGAATCAAAACACATCCTAGACCATTTAAAGAAGCATTACTATATATCACAAACTCTTTACCAGTTTTTGGTTGTACTAGCACTAGAGCTTCGATCAATAGAATTTTCAATTGATCAAAGCTTTTCGACACTTTTCAGTCCACTCAAATTTCACATCTTTCTGAAGCAATCTCGTCAGTGGAGTTGCAATCATCGAAAAGCTTACGAACCATCGATAATAACCAGCAAGTCCCAGAAAACTGTGAACTCCAAACATATTTTTCGCAGGCTGCCACTTTAAAATAGCTGAAATCTTGCTTGGATCAACTCGTATACCAGATGCTGACACAATATACCCCAAAAAGCCAACTTCACGCAACCAGAACTCGTATTTAGTAAACTTTGCATACAATTGCTTATCTCGCAGAGTTTGTAGCACAATTCTCAGAGGTTCAGAATGCTCAACTTCATCACACGAATAAATCAAAATGTCGTCAATAAATACAACAAAAATCGATCTAAATATGATATGAAAAGTCTGTTCATTAAATCCCTAAAGACAGCAGGAGCATTTGTTAGTCCAAAAGGCAAAACTAAAAACACAAAATGCCCGTACCTCGTTCTAAAAGCAGTTTTCATAATGTATGAGTCTTTTACTTGCAACTGATAATATCCCGATCTCAGATCTATCTTTGAAAACATGGTGGGTCCTTTCAGCTGATCAAACAAATCATCAATTTTGGGTAGAGGATACTTGTTCTTAGTAGTCACTTTGTTTAACTGACGATAATCAATGCACATTCTCATCGTGCCATCTTTTTTTTTCACAA
Source organism: Gossypium rotundifolium (assembly GCA_025506655.1). Taxonomy (NCBI): domain Eukaryota; kingdom Viridiplantae; phylum Streptophyta; class Magnoliopsida; order Malvales; family Malvaceae; genus Gossypium; species Gossypium rotundifolium. Next base: position 139,802,380 of record CP106722.1, read on the forward strand.
ATAAAATGGGAGCACCCTAAGGTGAGAAACTCAGTCGTGAAAAAAATCCTCTTTCGGTCAACTCTTGCAACTGAGACTTTAATTCTGTCAATTCTGTCGGTTCCATTCTATATAGAGCTATTGAGATAGGAGTCATCCCGTCACTAAGTCAATACCAAACTCAACTTCTCGTATCAGAGGTAATCCTGGTAGTTCTTCAGGAAGCACATCAGAGAATTCACAATCAACTGGCACATATTCAACTTTCTTTTCAGTCACTTTTGAATCAATCACATAGGCAAAATAAGCTTCATAACCCTTTTTCACATAACTCTAAGCTTTCATCACTGATATAACAGCCGATAACTCATTCAAATCATTAGATTCAATCCAAACTATTTCATCATTTTGACATCTCAAATCAATTATCTTTCATTTGCAGTTCACAACAGAATCATGTAATGTTAACCAATCCATACCCAAAATTATATCAAACTCATCAAAAGGTAGTAACACCAGATCATCCGAAAAGAAAATATCTCAAAACATCAATGGACAATTCTTGTATACTTTGTCAACCATGACACTTTTACCTAAGGGGTTCGATACTCTAATTACAAATTCATTAGACTCTACAGGTAAAGTCTTACTGGATACTAAGTTCATGCATACATATGAATGAGTAGACCCTGGATCTATCAATACAATCACAAAAGTATCATAAAGAGTAAATGTACCTGTAATAACATCTGGAGACGAAACTTCCTCACGAGCTCGAATGGCGTAAGCACTGGCAGGTGCTCTAGCTTCAAATATTACAACTGTATCTTTCGTAGCTTTCTGGCTACCACTCACATTTCTTGTGTTTCTAGAAGGTCTACCCCTAACTGAAGCATTATCTAACTTTAGATTTTGTACAATCTCTTGTTCAACTGACTTAGGACAATCTCAAATAAAATGGTCTAATGATCCACATTTAAAACAAGCTCAATCATTCAATCTATAATTACTCGGATGTCTTTTACCACAATGTCTACATTCAGGTCACTCAGATCGGACATTGATGGTGGTAGAAAAGTCTTAAAATTTAAATAATGAATGATCAAGCCTAGAAACTAACTATCACCATGATTGAGGCAAGTGCACCTATCGAACAGTAGTATAGTTTAGTGGCAAGACCGGATTATCGAACCCAAGGGAACCAAGAGTACTAATACTAACTTTTTGCTTATTATTTAGCCTAAGAATTAAGGGAATTGTTATTTAATCTAAAATTAACTAACTACTAAGCTAAAGAAGCTAAGACACAGAGAAGGAATTTGAGAAATACTTGTGGGAAAACCCAATTGATTAAGACAATACCCGACGAAGAATCCACCTAGACTTCACTTGTTACCTAACTCTAAACCAGATGATTTATTCACTTGACTTGATCCGTAGGATTCCCTGATTTATATCAATACCTTTCTCGAGGCTACTAACGTCTAACCCTAGGTTGATTAATTGAAACCTCTTTCTAATTAAAACCCCTAGAATTGCATTAACTCGATCTATGGACTCTCATATTAGCTTTGACCCTAATCTGACAGATTTTCATCATCCTATCTCTAGGGTTGCGATTAACTCCGCTTAACTATCTAGATCTACTCTTAAATAGGGAATATTCCTCCTCTGCCTAAGCACATCAATACTTGAATCAATATCCTAAAATATTAAAGAAAGAATTAAGAACACATAGTTAAGAACAAATCAAGTATTTATCATATAGTTCAAAAAACAATAACAAGATCTGTCTTAGGTTTCATCCCCCTCAAGTATTTGAGGGGTTTAGTTCATAATCATAAAAGAATACATCTCAGAAGAAAAATAACAAAACATAAAGAAAACCCTAAAACCCACTGAAGGAATTGAATGAGAGATCCTCAGTCTTGAGTGTGATCCCAGCTTCTGGGATGGATCAACTGGCTTTCTTCAAGTGAATCCCACAATTTGGCCTCTCTGGCTTGGCTACTTGGCCTAGTTGAATGCCTCCTTGAAAGTTGGCCTCTAAGGTGTTTATATAGGCTTTTGGAATGTCTTTCTTTACCTCTAAGTACCCTAATCCGAATGAAACTCTTCTTTATTATGGTAGGGACATGCCGTGTGGCACAACCGTATGAATCGAATCCAGCCAGTGATCGAATATGCTAAAGAGGCACGACCATGTGTCTCGAGCCCAGGCCATGTTAATTACGTACTTTGGCCCATTCTATCTAATATTAGCCCATTTCTCGTTCTTTCCATCCTCCGGTGCTCTCCTTAGTATAAAACATGAAATTAAACGATTAGGAGCACCAAATTCCATAATTCATGGAATAAATCATCCAAAGGTATGCTAAATGTGGGATTAAAATATGAACATATTACGGTTTATCAAATACCCCCACACTTAAGCATTTGCTTGTCCTCAAGAAAAATTCTCAACTCATAATTAAAACTAACTTCCCTCGATTCATAATTCTTATCAATAATGCCTCATCATAATTCATAAATAATTTATACATGAATAATTAACTAAAAGAGTCCTAAAGATTCAAAAAATCAAAGTTACAAGTTTGTAACACGAAAAATATAGGTGTTTCCCCTTATCTAAATAATTACCTTTAATTCAAAATCAACAATAGTTGACACCCTCACTAAAGATTCACTTAAATCACTCAAAGTGTTTAAGGTTCAAAATTAAGCTCTCAAAATTTGAACATGAAAAGTTAATCCGATAGGCTTGCCTGAAAATCAAATCTCTACCACTACAAAATGAAATGATACACAGATAAAAAGGTCTTTAAAAAAAAGGTTGTAACGGGGCTTAGGTTAAAGGTGTGGATAAAGGCTAAATTAAAGGGTTAGAATCGAGATTGAATTGATAATTTACCTAACTAGAAAAATGAACTAGTCCTGAGTAATTACATCAATTGAAAACTAATAATATGAGCTTATTCTTAAAGATGTTGAATTTAAACGTATAAGCTCACTTAATCACAAAACTAATAATGAATATACTTCGATTATTATTATTATTTTTTAAGAACAAATCAAGTAAATACATAATATAAGATGAATTTAACTACTGAAATAAAATAATTTGGCAACTGGGAAAATCAAATCTCGATAGAAGGGTAGTCAAGAGAAATGGTGATAACAAATACAAGATGGGTTTTAGGTTAATATTAGTGGGTGAATTAATAAAAGGGTTGTTAGGATCAAAGGGGTTCACTAGGGGTTAATTATGAGGGTAGGCTTTTAGTGGAGTGAGTGGGTTAAATCCTAAGTGCCTTTATCATCTCTGTATATCAAATCAATGATGTGGTCTTGACATGTATAATCGAAGCAAGTTCTAGAATAACAAATCAATGTTGACACACTCATAATCAATAAAGTGAGCACAAAAAAAATATATGCTCTAAAAGGCTCAAAATCTCACAAAAATTATGGTTTTTGATGGCAACCTTGCAAATTTCAAAGCTCAAGGTAATATTCAAATTTAGGTCAACAACCTAGCAAATTTTTAATTTTGAAAATAGACTTATCATGCTTGATTCTCTAGTATTTTAAAGTTCAAATCATCAATGCACAATTAACTATGACTTAATCCAAAACATATCAATAAAAATCATAAATCAATAGAAGTTTTATTTTAATTAGTGATATAAGAAAATTACTTAAGAAAAGATATCATTCAGGGATTTGAGAATAATGCAAAAAGCTAGGAACTTTTCAAAATAAAATTCACCCCCCACATTTAAGATGTACATTGCCCTCAATGTACAATGATAAATAATAAACATATAGTAAGAAAATCAAAAGGTAGGGAGAGAAGTAAAACTTCCTAAATTTTTGGATGGAGTCAAAGAAAAGAAACGAGGGAAGTTCAAGCCAAGTTGGAGGAGGAAGCGATGGTGCTGGAGGTTACTAAGGCCGTGGTGGTGTGATTCCCAATCAGCCTAAAAAATCTAAATAAACAAAATCAAAAAATAATAATATAGATTTAGCACAAAAGAGACAAAGAAAAGAAAAATAAAAGAGAAGAGAAAAGAAAAAGAAAGATTAAATGGACTTAAAGGTCATTTTCCTGTCGATCTAATGAAGCAGCCGACATGAACTTATGTAGATCGATCATACATAGGGAGATTGTGCTAGGGTCTTCAGCTTCTTTGACATGGATATGGTGTAGATAAAAAAGGTTGGACAATGAAGAAGGAAGAAAATGAAAAGGGAGGGGAGTGTAAAGGGTATGGAAGAAAGAAATGGGGAGTAGGTGAGAAGGGGAGAGGGCTGTTTTAAATAAAAATTTTAGCTTTGGTACATCCCCACTCCGTGTGCCATGGGCATGTTAGGGCACACGGCCACATCGCATGGCCGTGTTGTGCTTCGTTCACTTCTCCCCCGCCTGTGTTAAGGTTTCTATGCCTTGTGGCTTTCTCAGTGTCAGCCACGGCCGCATCGCATGGCCATGGTGGTTTATCGTAGCCTATGTGTTGGAAAAACTTTGTCCTGTTCCTACACGTCTACGGCCATGCCCATTTACCTACCAGTGGTGCCCACACAGCCACGGCCACGGTCGTGTGGGTATAGAAACCTGCGCTTCATTAACTTGGTTAGTTTGTAGTTAGGTGCTAAAAGTATAAATAAAAATATGAAAATTAATAGGGTTAGTGTTTGGGTTGCCTCCCAAGAAGTGCTCGTTTAAAGTCTTAAGCTAGACTTACCTCTCATTCGCATGATCATGGTGGTTTGAGGAGTTGAAAATCTTTTCTTATGCTATCATTATATACTTTGAGTCGAGTGGCATTTACCTTTAAAGTTTGAATTTAGAGTGAGTTACCTCGATCGTTCCGTATGGAAAGACCTTAAATATCATCAAAGGAGTCGCAACATTTTTGTTTTGCTCTAAAGTGTTTATTCGAGGGTCGGTTGTATCTAACAACACCTGGTTTCTGACCTTGAAGTGTTTTGTTCCACCTTTAAACTCGTTGGTGGTTCCCTCAGTTTTACTTTGTGTGTTTTTAGTTTCTCTTTGAAATGTGTCTTCCACTCATCTAGTTCATCAACCTAAAGCCTTTGTTCCTCATGAATTACTTCTTTATTATCATGAGGTATAGGATCTGGCTCAGTTGTGTGCTTTTGTGGCACTTCCTGAAAAGAAGTTTTAACCGAATGGTTATTAATAAAAATAATTTTCTCACCTTGATTACTTGATGTCCTAGCTAAGTCAAGAGCCTGAAGACTGATTGATTCAGCACCTACACGGCCTATGAGTTCTCCTGTAACAACATCAATTTTAGTTCTAGCAGTTGCTAAAAAGGGTCTTCCTAAAATTAAGGGGATACTATTGTCTTCATCCATGTCTAAAACAACAAAGTCTACTGGGAATATGAATCTGTCAATTTTAACTAGTACATCTTCAATTATACCCCTAGGGATTCGAATAGTATTATCAGCTAATTGAATACTCATCCTAGTTTGTTTGGGTTTCCCTATACCTAGCTGTTTAAACATTTTATAAGGCATAACATTGATGCTTGCCCTTAATCAGCTAAAGCATTATCAATGGATAAACTACAAATTAAGCATGGAATTGTAAAACTCCCTGGATCTTTTAATTTTTGTGGTAGTTTATTTTGCAACATTGCTGAACACAATGCATTTAGTTCCACATGTGATTCCTCGTCTAACATCTGCTTGTTTGTTAAAAACTCTTTTAAAAAATTCCTTGAATCTGGCATCTGCGAAATAGCTTCAAGAAACGGTAAGTTCATATGTAATTTCTTTAAAAGTTTAAGAAACTTACCCAACTGTTCATCTGTATTGTCTGTCTTCATCGCATTGGGGTATGGTATTCGAGGTTGGTACTATTTAATTACCGATTTTGACTTTTCTTGGCTTTCCTCAACTTTACTTTCACTTACCACAAGTTCTTGGCTCAAGTTTGGTTAGTCTAACCCTTCACTTTCATGATCAGTTATGGATTGAAGTTGCTCTTTTAGGTTAGTTTCAGTGTTACTTGGCAAGCTACCTTGTGGTCATTCAGAGATCAGCTTAGCAAGTTACCCTAACTGGTTCTCGATCCCTTGAATCGATGCTTGTTGATTTTTAAGTGTTGTTTCGGTGTTTTGGAAACATGTTTCTGACACCACTATGAATTTTGTCAGCATTTTCTCAAGGTTTGGCTTCTTCTCTTGTGGGTAGGGTTGCTGTTGAAAGCTTGGAGGGGTTGTTGTCTTTGATTTCCTTGGCCACCCCACGAAAAATTTGGATGGTTCCTCCAACCTGCATTGTAAGTGTTACTATAGGGATTATTTTGAGGTCAAGATTATTACCCATATAATTTATTTGCTCATTTTTCATGCCACATCCGTAGGGTGGGTACTCAGGATTTTCCACACCTCAACTTGTTTCGCACTGCATTACCAGATGTACCTACAAAGAACACAAACCATCAATCTTTTTATTTAACATCTCTACCTAATTTGATAGCATGGTTACTGCGTCGAGGTTGAAAACACTGGTGGCTTTTGTTGGCCTTGTCCTTGTGTCTTGCCACTGATAGTTATTCAGTCACATCTCTTTAATGAATTTGTAGGCCGCCTCAGGTGTTTTATTATTCAGGGTTCTGCCGGCAGCTAGATCAATTAATTGCCTAGTTGAGGGGTTCACACCGTTGTAAAAAGTTTGGACCTATAGCTACAAGGGTAATCCACGGTGTGGGCACCTTCTCAATGGATCTTTGTATCTCTCCCATGCATCGTATAGTGTTTCTAGATCCATCTGCATAAAAGAAGAGATACCATTCCTTAATTTGGCCGTTTTGGCTGGCGAAAAATATTTTAATAAAATTTTTTGGTCATTTGTTCCCATGTAGTGATTGATCCTCGTGGAAGAGAGTTCAGGCACTGCTTAGCTTTATTTCTCAAAGAGGAGGGAAATAACCAAAGACGGATGGCATCATCAGAAACGCCATTAATTTTGAAAGTGTCACAAAATTCTAGGATATTCGCCAAGTGATTATTTGGATCTTCATCCTGCAAATCATCAAACTGAACAAATTGCTGTATCATCTGAATTGTGTTAGGTTTTAGTTCAAAATTATTTGTTGCAATAGCAGGTCTAATAATACTTGACTCAGTTCCTATTAAATTAGGTTTAGAATAATCATACATAATTCGAGGAGTATGATTTTCGGTCGCCTCCGGAGGTAGCGGATTATTTTCAGCCATCTCTTCGGTAATATTAATTTCATTCTCTTTCTCTTCTTGTATGTATTGTAGGATTCTCCTTATTTCTCTTCAGATTCTGTGTACAATACCTCCAATATCATTGTTGTAAATGAAGGGTCCTGTCGGGTTCCTTCTAGTCATAAACTAGAGGTACCTGCTAGGAACAGATAAAAAGAAAAAGAAAATTAGAAAAGTAAAAATAAAATTTAACTGCAAAAATAAAATATGGCTAAAGTAATAAAAATTGAGTGTTCTTAATATTTTAGGTCCCCAACAAGGGCGCCAAAAACTTGATGGTGGTGGAAAAAGTCTTAAAATTTATGTAATGAATGATCGAGCCTAGAAACTAACTATCACAACAATTAAGGCAAGCGCACCTATCGAAAAATAGTATAGTTTAGTGGCAAGACCAGATTTTCGAACCCAAGGGAACAAAGAGTACTAATACTAACATTCTTCTTATTATTTAGCATAAGAATTAAGGGAATTGTTATTTAATCTAAAATTAACTAACTACTAAGCTAAAGATGCTAAGACACAGAGAAGGAATTTGGGAAATACTTGTGGGAAAAACTAATTGATTAAGACAATACCCGAGGAAGAATCCACCTAGACTTCACTTGTTACCTAACTCTGAACCAGATGATTTATTCACTTGACTTGATCCGTAGGATTACCTAATTTATATTAATACCTCTCTCGAGGCTACTAATGTCTAACCTTAGGTTGATTAATTGAAATCTCTTTCTAATTAAAACCCCTAGAATTGCATTAACTCAATCTATGGACTCCCATATTAGGTTTGACCCTAGTCCGGCAGATTTTTGTTATCCTATCCCTAAAGTTGCGATCAACTCCGCTTAACTATGCTAGATCTACTCTTAAATAGGGAATATTCCTCCTCTTCCTAAGCACATCAATACTTGAATCGATATGCTAAAATATCAAAGAAAAATTAAGAACACATAGTTAAGAACAAATCAAGTATTTATCATATAGTTTAGAAAAAAATAACAAGATCCGTCTTAGGTTTCATCCACTTCAGGTATTTGAGGGGTTTAGAATACATGAAAGAAGAAAAATAAAAAAATAAAGAAAACCCTAAAACCCCGTGAAGGAATTGAAAGAGGGATCCTTAGTCTTGAGTGTGATTCCGACTTCTGGGATGGATCAACTGGTTTTCTTCGAGTGAATCCCACAATTAGATCTCTCTGGCTTGGCTCCTTTCCCTAATGAATGCCTCCTTGAAGGTTGGCCTCTAGGGTGTTTATATAGGCTTTTGGAATGTCTTTCTTCGCCTCTAAGTACCCTTATCCAAATTAAAATCTTCTTTGCTATGGCAGGGACACGTCGATATGTCACGATCGTGTGAATCGAATCCAACCCGTGGTTAGATCTGCTAAAGAGGCATGGTCCGTGTGTCTCGGGCCCAGGCCGTGTTGATTTTGTACTTTGGCCCATTTTCTCCGTTTTTAGCCTGTTTCTCATTCTTTTCATCCATTGGTTCTCTCTTAAGTATAAAACATGAAATTAAAGGATTAAGAGCACCAAATTTAACAATTCAGGGAATAAATCATCCAAAAGTATGCTAAATGTGGGATTAAAATATGAACATATTATAGTTTATCAGACATTTCAAACACTAGCTATCGAAGAAGCTGGAGCTTTGAAATTCGAATGTGATCTAGCACGACCTCTATTCGAATGTTCAACATTAGCCTTTGAGCGGCTATGCTTATCTCTGAATTTCTTTTGATGCAGACTAAAATGATTTACTTAAGAATCTCTTTCTCACATCTCTGGCTTTTGACTCAGCTTTTCTTTTATCTTTTTTGAGTGCTTCAGCTTTTCATTCTCGATCAACAAGCAAAACAAACTCTTTTATTTCCAGAATTCCAACTAGCAAACTGATATCTTCATTCAGGTCGTCTTCAAGCCTTTTACACATTATTGCTTTAGTAAAGACACATTCCCGTGCATATTGACTTAATCTCACAAATTCTCCCTCATATTATATTATAGACATACGACCCTATTTCAATTCAAGAAACTCTTTTTGTTTTCTATCTATAAATCTTAAACAAATATATTTCTTCCGGAATTCAGATTGAAAGAAATCCCAGGTAACTCGTTTTTTTAGAACAACAGAAGTCAAAGTTTTCCACCACTAATATGTTGCATCTCTTAACAAAGAAACGACACATTTCACACATTCCTCAAGAGTACAAGACATTTTATCAAACACTCAGATTGTATTCTCGAGCCAAAAGCTCTCTCAACATTCATCACTAATGGCCCTAAACTCTTCAACCCCATATTTATGGATTTTATCACTGGAGGCTTATTCAACAGATTCAGATTCATAATCAAAGGTACAAAAGAAGTCTGAGAAGGATTGGGTGGGGCAGAGGTTGTGAGACAGCTGAATTTGTTAAGCTTGAAAACTATGTTTTATAATTTTATTATTAACGGTTAAAAATGTAAAATAGGAAATATGTTAATTGTAATAAAACAAAAGAAACGAGAATGTGGAGTGTTCATCTTCTTAGTGCCAAAAATTAGAAAGAAAATAAAGGGTTAAGCTTTGTTTTATTCAACCAAGGTTCAAGCATAAATCGGGTATGTGTTTTTGATAGGTTTTTGATAATTTCTACATTTTTGTAATCGTTGCTTCAAATACTTTGAAACCCATGCTTAAATTTTGAGAATTGATGATGTTTTTGAAATGTGCCATTGATGAACACATGAGTTTTGTGATGTTTGATAGTGAAATATGAAAGAAATGTGTTTGATTATCATAGTTTGTCTTTGGAGTTTTGTTGATTTTGAGTAATTTAGAGTAAATTGAAAGAATAATATCTTAAGAGACTAAATTGTGAAATAAATGAAATGTATAGTGTCACATCCTGAATTTATAGGGCTTTTTATTTTACGTTTGTGATGTGTTGTTGTGCTTATTATGCTTGTTAGAATGTTTTAGGGGTCTAGAATGGGCTCGAAGTTGGGTCGAGGCCTTAGCAAAAATTTTTGTTTGGGCACTCTAGTGGATAGTCAGGTAGGATAGGGCTTAAAAGATATTATCTATGAATTAAGACACAAAAATGGGCTTGTGGACCAATGATCAGTAGCGATATGCAGGGACTAGGAGTGGCGTGTCAAGCAGTTAAGGAGGTCCAAGGTTTGAGTCGCATGATACCTTTTTATTTTAATTAATTTTGGCAATAGCAAAGAGCAGTAGTGGAGTTTGGCTTGGATGCTTGAAATTAGGAATTATTTAATGTGGATAATAAGGTTGATAATGTGCTGATAAAGGGAGGAAGAGGTGGTGTTATCAATGACACTATGGATGAGTGATCAGATGAGGATAAGGAGAAAATTTAGGAATTATCTGGAAGGCTAGCTGGTGGCCAAAATTCTGACTCTAAGAGGAAGGAAGGATCGGTTTAGAATGGGCTTTAGGGGTACCAAAATTACCCTATTCATAGGATGAGTTTTTGAGATTCGAAATGGGCATTTTCGGCATTTGTTTAGGGGTGCCAAAATTTTGCATTATGTAAGGGGAATATCTCTTCATTTTCGACATTTGAGTCTTCATTCTCCCACTCACTTTTCTCAAAATTTTGCTAAAGCCGAACCTACCTCTAGTCTGCCGAAATTCTCTTTTCTTTACCATCTCTATTGCTATTTTTCCTTTCATCCTACTTCTCTTCTCTCAATCATCTTTTTTTTCAAAAGCCAAAAGTCATAACTCATCTCTTCTATTCTTTTCCTATAACCGACTGATCATTGTTCTTTCCTTTATTCTCTCTTTGCCGATTTCTTCATAGCCAAATCTTCATAGATCCTGTTGCACTGTCTTTCTTTTGATCTTTACAGAAGCCAAAATCTGTTGGGAGAAGCCGAATCTGTTGGTAAGTGCCGATTTCTTTTGATCTTTTCTCTTTCGATTTTGGGGGCCAAAGTCAAATGGCTACTTGGGTTGTTGAGGTTGATGATTGGTCTAATACTTCTTTTCTTCTTACGTTTTCTTTTGGGGATGACATCTCGGGAATCAAAATAGATCAGATCATCTAGATTCCAAAAGTCAGAAATCGCTAGTCTCTAAACTAGATCTCTTTTGAGATTTCAGGGTAAGGGTTTCTTTAGATTTTGTTGGGTTTTGTTTAGTGTATTCGTGATCTAAATCCTATGTTAAGGATTGACAACCATATGTTGTGGTGGTAGCAACTGATAAGGTCTTTTGATGGAATCAAATGTTGATTAGGCGCAGGAGGGAATTGGATCCGTAAAACCAACACCTAAGTTTAAGAAGCATACGGTGTCTGCCGTTAGAGATTGGCCACCAGGTTGTGGACCAGCTTCAGAACAAAACCATAGGCAGATAGTAGTCGTATCGGCTACTGACAGTGTTGACATAGAAAGTATCGTCTTGTCTGTAATCAGGTGTGTAGATCTTTATCACATAAGTTTTACAGTATTATACATTATGGGGTGAAATTTGAAAAGGAAAAGGTTGTATGGACAGTCGATTAACCCGTAGGGGTTAGGCTAAGGATGCCAGGTATGTGAACTTAGTAAATTCTCTATGTGTATCGATATATGTGATAACCTGTTAACCTATAGATGGCATGTTGTTTTTGCTTTTGCATGTGCATATACATGGGATGGGATTAATATGATGAAGGGGAAGAGCATGTTAATAGGTCACTTAGTGATCAGTGGTTAAACCACAATATATTATTAAGGTCGCATGGCAATCGGAGGCTTTGCCATATTTGATTAATAGGTCACATAGTGATCGATGGTTAAACCACAATATATTATTAAGATCGCATGGCGATCGGTGGCTCTGCCACATCTGATAATAAGGTCACATAGTGATCGGTCTTTATGACAAGCAGCACATCTGTCGAAATGGCGTGTAGCGGATGGAGGGTTGATTGTAGAAATCCCCACGGTGTGATGGCTGGTAAGGGTTGGCGTGTAGAGGATGAAACTTTAGGTTGGGTTGGGACATTCAGCATGTATCTGTTTTGTTGCAGTTTTGTGTGGGCCAAGTCCAGAATGTGTTTTTGGGCCTTAGCCGTTTATGTGATTCGGGATTTACACACTGAGTCTTGGTGACTCACCATTTTATTTTTCCCAACTTTTCAGATGAGCAGTAGATCGTGGACACGGGATCCGAGGCGAACTCGAGGGGCCATAAAGACTTTTATTATGTGAATTGATTTTTGGGTTTCCCTTTAGTTTTAAATTTTGGGTTATTTTTGTCAGCATGTAATAAGGCCTCTTTGCTTAAAATTTTTGGTTTACTATTATCCATGTTCAAGGATTATAGACTTATGTTTTCAAAGATTTAATTATAAAGCGAATTAAAATGGGCTTTTCAAACACGGTCAACACAAAAGCTAAGGTTTATTTCAAAAATTCCACATTTAATGATTAACTGGTTAAACAAACTGAGATTTCCAGAATCAACAAGCAAAGGTTTCAACACCACGTGCTACTTGAAAGTTTTTTCAAAAATATGCTTTCTTCAAAGAGATCAAAGGATTTGATCTTAAACAAACAACCCATAGCATGGCAGATTTGATCGTAACGTTTGGGCCAGGTTTGGGGTGTTACATTTTAGTATCAGAGCCCGGTTCAAAACTCGGACTGTGAAATGGGTCCAGTAGTGTTTTATAGATTGATATAAGGGTAAGAAAAATGTTTTGGGCCTTTGAGTTTATCGGCACAGGATCCACGCAGGTAAGTATTCTAACCTTTGATAAGATATGTATGTTGGGTTTGATGGGCTTTATGGGGACGTAGGCAAGTATGCTAGAGTTTATGGACCTTAGGCCTAGTCAAACAACTCTTGAAATCTATAAGACTTAATTTCTCTAGTTAAACATGTCCATGAACAAGTTGCCGGGCTGGAGTGTGGCAACAGGCGTACGCATGTCTAGGATTGGATCTAAGGAGAGCTTGGTATTTAAGCGACCCTAGTGGCCCACCTCCTCTTCGCTAGAATCTTACCTAGTGCGTAGTGTCTATTCACTTAGCCGCGAGGGCTTGTTAATGGGCCAAAGATCATAACTAAAACCTGAAAGGGACCAATACCTTGTCTTTGCAGAGTTACTAAAATACCCTCGATTTGTGAAAATTACTAAAATACCCTAAGTTGTGAAAATTACTGGAATACCCCTGGTTTGTAAAATTATCGAAATACCCCTGGTATGCGAATATACCAAAATACCCCTATTTTGTAAAATTACCAAGATACCCTATTTTGTGAAATTATAAAAATACCCCTATAGGGTAGAATTACGAAAATACCCCTGGGTAGTGAAATGATGAAAATACCCTTGTGTGACGAAGGTGAGTTTATGAATGTTACTTGTGTGTTTGATGCATGTATGTGATGCTCTACTTGGAATGCAAATAGATGTTGATTGAATGTGGTTTCTAGAGTTAGGAAATACAGACTTGAGAACTGAACCTTGTAGATATAGTTTCGAATTTGAAAGAACTATTATTAAAACTACTTCACATAAGATTGTTCGTTATTAACCAGTGGAAGAAATTATTAATCCATAAAACTTCTAATCAGATAAATCGTGAACATTAGATATGAGCACTAGGGGGCGTGGTGTGCATGGATGAGGTAGAGGCAGGATTACTATGTCAGAACCGGTAGGGTCTGGTCACGAGTCAGGGAATGAGATACTAGCGCCACCAATTGTGGAGGCAGAATATTAGGACCAAACGGGCGAAGATGATGCAGTGTCTCAGGCGATGCTCCGAGTGTTGGAGAGAGTTGCAGGAGCAGGCATGCTGGAGCGACTTAGAGCCAATGGGGCAGAAGTGTTTAAGGGAATTTTCGGTGTAGCTCCTAGTACAGCTAAGTGTTGGCTGGAAGCAGTGGAACGTATAATGGATGATCTCAACTTCACGAAGAAGAAAAGCTGAAGGGAGTGGTGTCTCTTCTTCGAGATGAAGCGTATCAATGGTGGCTTACGATTAAGGATGGTACGATGGCTGACAGTATCAACTGGGGTTACTTCAAGACGGCATTTCAGAATAAGTACATCGGGTCGAGATATGTGGATGCGCAGCATAGAACATTTCTGAATCTGGTTCAGGGAAGTAGGTCAGTGGCTGTGTATGAAGCAAAATTCCTACATTTGAGTCGTTACGCTCGAGGGATAGTGGCTACAAAATATGAGCGTTGTGTTTGATTTGAGGATGGACTGAGGGATAATCTGCGTGTATTGATAGCTCCACAATGGGAGAGGGAATTTTCTGTGCTTGTGGAAAAAGCTAAGATAGCTGAGGAGGTAAAGCGGACAGAAAAATTAAACCGAGATAGAGATAGAGGTGGAAGTAAGAGAAATTTTGGATCGTCAGGGGCAGCTGGGCATACTCAGAAAAGATCTAGGTCGGATGGGCCGAACTAGGTTGAGAGACCTGCTGCTGCTAGCTAGACACAGAGGTGTGTTCGCTGTGGCAAATTCCATTGAGGTGAGTGTTGGTCAAACAATGGGAACTGTTTCAGGTGTGGATTTACGGATCATCAGATTAGAGACTATCCACAGCCATGGGGCAATACAGGGCCCACAGGGCAGGGAAATGCTCAGTCGGGTAAAGGAGGTCAGCAGTCGCAGAGAAGTCGTGGTCCAGCCAGAGGTGGTAACGGTTTGGGTCAGGGCCGTGGAGCACCAGGCCGAGGGGTAGGAAACACTGAGGCGAGACAATCAGGGGTAGTCTATGCTGCCAAACGTCGAGAGGAGGCTGACGCATCAGATGTCATAACCGGTACGTTTTTAATTCTTGGATTGCCTTATACTGCATTGGTTGATATTGGGTCGATGTATTCATATGTTGCTAGTAGGGTGTCTGGAACCTTAGGCATAGATTCTGAGATTTCCTCTAGGGAGATGACTGTAATTAGTTCGTTAGGACACTCTGTGGTGGCAAATAAGCTTTATCTTGAGGTACCTTTAGAAGTTCAGGGAATAGTTTTCCTGACTAATCTGATGGAATTACCGTTTGGGGAGTTTGATTTAATTTTAGGCATAGACTGGCTGGTGAGGTATCAAGCTAATGTAGATTGTGCAGCCAAGTGTATGGTGCTAAAAACCCCCGAGGGTGGCGAAGTGTTGGTAATGGGTGAAAGGGGGAACTGTTTGTTGAATGTGATAACTGCTCTAAGAGCAGAAAGGATGGTGAGGAAAGGATACGAAGCAATTCTAATGTTTGTTCGGGCTCTGGAAGCCAAGGAACTATCTGTCACGGATGTTAGAATGGTGAAGGAATTTCCTGATGTTTTCCCAGAAAAGCTTCTAGGATTACCTCCGTGAAGTGGAGTTTGGTATTGACCTTTTTTCGGGGACGGTATCTATCGCCCCATATAGGATGGTGCGAAGGAGTTGGTGGAGTTAAAGGCGCAAATACAAGAGTTGCTGGATAGAGGGTTTATTCAACCAAGTGTGTCACCTTGGGGAGCACCGATATTATTCGTTAAGAAGATGGATGGCTCAATGCGTATGTGCATTGACTATCGCCAGTTAATTAAGTTGACAATCAAGAACAAATACCCACTGCCGAGGATCGACGACTTGTTCGATCAGTTGAAGGGGCTTTAGTCTTTTCAACGATAGATCTGAGGTCAGGGTACCATCAGCTTAAGGTCAAGGAGGCGGATATTCAAAAGATGGCTTTTAGGACTCGCTATGGTCATTACGAGTTCATGGTAATGCCATTTGGATTGACCAATGCACCAGCAGCATTTATGGACATGATGAACCGAGTATTCCAACCCTACTTGGATCAGTTTGTTGTGGTATTTATAGATGACATCCTGGTTTATTCAAGATCGGAGGAGGAGCATGATTCATACCTTCGAGTGGTTTTGTAGATTCTGAGGGAGAAGCAGTTGTATGCCAAATTCAGTAAGTGTGAATTTTGGCTAAGGGAAGTTACTTTTCTAGGCCATGTTGTGTCGATAGAGGGGATTAGGGTTGACCCTCGAAAAATTAAAGCGGTGTTGGATTGGAATCCGCCTAAGTCCGTAGTAGAAATCCAGAGTTTTCTTGGTCTGGCCGGGTATTACAGAAGGTTTGTTGAAGGATTTTCGTTGATTGTGCACCGTTGACTAAGTTGCTGCGGAAAGGAGTTTCGTTTGTTTGGTCTAATAAGTAGCAAGAAAGTTACGAAAGGTTGAAAAGGATATTGACGGAGGCTCCAGTGTTGATTCAGCCGGAGGCCAGAAAGGAATTCGTGATTTACTGTGATGCTTCACACATGGGGCTAGGATGCATATTAATGCAAGATGGGAAGGTTGTTGCATATGCATCTCGGCATTTAAGACCACATGAATCAAATTATCCCACCCATGATTTGGAATTGGCGGCAGTGGTTTTTGCCTTGAAGATCTGGAGGCATTATTTGTACGGGGAAAAGTCCGTCATTTATACCGATCATAAGAGCTTAAAATACCTTTTGACCCAGAAGGAGTTGAACCTAAGGCAAAGGAGGTGGATCGAGTTGTTAAAGGATTATGATTGCTCGATCAAGTATCATCCGAGTAAAGCTAATGTGGTGGCGGATGCTTTGAGTCGTAAAGTAATTTCTGACTTGAGAGCAATGTTTGCTCACCGTAGTCTGTACGATGATGGGAGTTTATTAGCTGAACTTTAAGTGAAAACCTCTTGGGTCAGTCAGGTTAAGGAGAAGCAGTAGATCGATGAGCCGCTAAAGGAGAAGTTTTAGGTAGGATCTAGTGATGGATCAACTAAATTCAGTATGAATGAGGAAGGGTTATTATGTTTTCAAGAAAGAATTTGTATGCCGAAAGATCCTGAGTTGAGGCATAATATTTTGTTAGAAGCGCATGGTAGTCCATATGCTATGCACCCTGAAGGGAGTAAGATGTATCGGGATTTGCGAGAACAGTTCTGGTGGCCGGGTTTGAAGCAAGAGGTGACCAAATATGTGAGTAAGTGTTTGACACATCAGCGATGTAAAAGCGAGCATCGATTACCATGAGGGTTGTTGCAGCCGATAAAGATTCCATAGTGGAAATGGGAACGAATCACAATGGACTTTGTAAGTGGGCTACCTCTCACGCCTACTAAGAAAGATTCGGTTTGGGTGATTGTTGACCGCATGATGAAGTCTGCTCATTTCATACATGTACGTGTCAATTACTCTCTGCAGAAATTGGCTAGGTTATATATAGCGGAGATAGTGAGGTTGCATGGAGTACCAGTATCGATCATATCGGACAGGGACCCTAGGTTCACGTCGCGATTCTGGAAGGCCTTGCATCAAGCGTTGGTGTGAAGTTGGATTTGATCTGACGTTTCATCCTCGAACGGATGAGCAATCGGGCGGGTAATTATCAAAATACCCTTAATTTATGAAATTACCGAAATCCCCTAATTTGTAAAATTATCGAAATACCCCCAACTTATAAAATTACCAAAATACCCCTAATTTGTGAAATTACTGAAATACCTTCAATTTGCCCTCGTGGGTAAATGATTGTTTTATGTTATGTTTTGACTGACTTGAGCTATGATTTGTCTACCTTTTTAGAGTATGCCGTGTGATTTAAATTATGTGCTTTGCATACATGACATACTACATGGGATTGGGATTGGGATTTTGGAGTTGGAGGAAGTGATTGATCTGTTAGGGTTGCACGGGTCACTGAGACGACTTTGGACCCATCGATTTGATTTTTAGGGTTACACAGGTCATCTAAGACGACAGTGGACCCACTGATTTTATTATTAAGGTTACACGGGTCGCCCGAGATGACTGTGGACCCACTGATTTGATTGTCACGGGTCACCCGAGATGACTGTGGACCTACCGACGACTTTAAGCCTCTTATATTTTGGCAGCTCTACTACGATATCGATTAGTGCCGCAACTGGTGGTAAGATTGGTGTGCTGCTGGGTGGGTCGATTTTATCCCCATATGGTGTGTTGGTTGGTACGGGTGGTGTCTGGCTGGATTAGGATGGGGTGGGGTGCATTCTTACACTTTTGCATTTTTGTTTATGAGATCTGATACTGATATGGGCTAGGCCCAAACAATTCTATTATGGGCCAAGACCCAAACGATATGGCAATGGGCTTAGGCCCACTAAACTATACTGTGACTGAATAGGGCTCAAGCCCAGTCTGCTTTTGTATTCTGTTTATCTGACTGATTGTTTTTCTATTAGGGGATTACACACTGAGTTTTCGTAAACTCACCCCATTTTTAACTGTGCAGGTAATCCCCAGTCTTAGACGGATCGAAGCTACAAGGGACTCGGAGATGGCCACACAACTGCTTCTGTTTTTCTATTAAGTTATTCATAAGTATTTTATTTTGGTTTGGTTTGTAATAAGGCCTCTTAAAGTTTTTAGATTTTAAATTTTAGGTTTGGTTTTATTTTAATTTATATCTGTTAGAAGTAAATCATGGTTTTTTCAAAATGATTACTTTTTTCAAAACACTATGTTACAACAATTGTTTTCGGTTATCACGTTTTCGCAATGTTTTTAAAAAGCTTCCACAGTTGAAGGAGACTTTGATGGTAATCAATAACGTTTTAATAGTGAACAACATTTTTCAATGAACCCCATTTTGAAAATAAACGAACGCAAGTTGAGGCTTTACACCAGTTTAAATGGAAGAAGTTTTTAAATATTAAGAAGGGTTTTCAACAAAAACATGATTTTCGAAAAACACTTAAATGTGACACACCAGATTTGGGCCTAACTTCTAGGCCGGGTTTGGGGTGTTACAATGGACATGGGAAGGAAAAATCTCAAGAAAGGGTCCTTAAGGGCAATTTGGTCATTTGGTTAATAAATTAATTAAAAGGGAAAAAGAAGTCAAAAAGGATGTTCATCTTCCTCCCTGTTGCTGAAAATTCCAAGCTGTCCATAGCTAGGGTTTTGTCATCTTTCAAGCTTGATTGTAAGTACCTCCTAGCCCCGTTTTTAATGTTCTTCGTATTTTTGAGATCCTCGTAGCTTGATTTAGCTATTTCTAACTATATTTTGAGCTAGGGTTCATGTTAAAAAATTTACCCATGTATGACATACATGTATTTTAATGTTTTATGGAGGAATATGAAAGTTTGATGTATGATAAACATCTTTTTCTAAGTGATTTTCATAGAAAATTCATAAAAATGACCTAATTGTAAAAGTGATAAAATGTGTAGTAAAAATCAATTTTGAAAGAAAATATGACTTACTATAAGCTTAAGATAGGTTTGGCTAGGCTTGGGTAACCAAGGAAATGAGTGTATTTCATTATACGAGCCTAGGGACCATTTTGTAAATATGAGACATTTTGATAACGAGGTAAGTTTCATAATAAATTAATCCTTATGTCATTATGTATTGAATTGCTTGAGATTACATGAAATGTACATTATTTCTATGAGAATTGATCAATGATGTTCGATGAGAATATGATGAAGATTTATTTTATGATGTGAAAGCCCCGGTTGACCTTAGGAGTAAAAAGGATACCATCATCAAGACATGAGATTATAAGGTCTCGTATAAGACCATGTCTGGGACATGGCCTTGACATCGAATTTAGATCTCGTATAAGACCATATTTGGGATATGGCATCAGTATCGAACAAGAAAATCGTGCAAGACCATGTTTGGGACATGGCATCGATATACGATCTCGTATAAGACCATATCTGGGATATGGCGTCGACATCGATATGAGATCCCGTATAAGACCATATCTAGGATATGGCATCGGCATCGACAGGTGATCCCATGTAAGACCATATCTGGGATATGGCATTGGCATCTTACTAAGTGTATGACAAATTCTGGGTATCCTTCGATATTCCAAGTGGTTCAATGGGTAAAGAGCTAAATTTTTATGTTAAAGATGGTAAAGAGCTAAGTTATGTTGAAGATGAAAAAGTGATAAAGGTATGTGATGAGTGATACAGGTATACATGAGAAACTAATGAGAAATAAGTCCGATGTGTGATATGTGATTGGTATGAGTAAGTCATGTCAATGCGCTTGAGAATTTGTGATATTACTTACAGTAAAGTATGAATGTATCATGAGATTTTATGTTGCTACTTATTGCATTCAAACTTACAAAGCTTTACGTTTACTCCCTTCTCTTTTCCCTTCCTTGTAATATCGCCAAGCTAGCTCAGGGATCGTAGGACATTGGAGTTCTGTTCACACTATCAAGTTATTCTTTTGGTATAGTAAAGTTTGATTATTTTGGGTATGGCATGTATAGGAACTTGGTCATTTTGTTATATGTCATATTGGTTCACCAATGTGTTGGCTACTATTGTTACTCAATTCATTTTGTTAATGGTCATTGGAATTGGCCTATAATAGTTAAGTTATATATATTCAAGATGATGAAATTCATGAAGTGCAAGTTGATTCAATAGAATGAGGAGCATGTGAGGTAGATGTATGATGAATTAGTGAATGTTAATAGTGCATTATTGTTATGCTATGTGTTGCTTGAATTGGTATAAGCGTGATTGTTTTTCAAGGTGGCAATTGGCTTGGTAAATAGCCTTATATTTTTCCACAGTAGACACACAGGCGTGTGTCTAGGCCGTGTGTGACACACGGTCAACCCCGAGGGCGTGTTGATAGGCCGTGTGTCCCCTGCATCTGATTTGCGAAGAATTTAGTTTGCCACACGGGCTAGCACACGGGCGTGTGACTAGGCCGTGTGTCCTTAGAGGTTTGCTAACATCATAAATAGAATGTCAAGGTTTTCACACACGGGTGAAGACACGGGCGTGTCATGGCCGTGTGAGAGACACGGGCATGTGCCAGGTCGTGTGAAAACCCCTGTAGGTTCGAAATGAAAAATAAAATCCACACGGGCTAGGAACATGGGCGTGTTCCTTTCCACAGGGGCCTGTGGCCCTATTTTGAACAGAAATTTTCTAAGTTTTCGTAAGTTTTTGGTTTAGTCCCGAACTACTCCATTTGTATGTTTTGGGTCTCTTAGACCTATAATAGGAACGTTATGATTTCAAATGAAAAGTTTTAAGTTGGGATGAAAATTTATGGCCTAATATTGTATGATGATGTATGTTAAGTTTGGTAATGCCTCGTACCCGATTCCGGCGTCAGTTATGGGTAAGAGGTGTTACACCTCCCAACCATTGCTTGCAATCCCTTAAAAACTAAATTAGTTCGATTCCACCTCGTTGAGATCAAATTAGCTCGTTTCCAGCTCAATGAGCTCCTTTGCTCATTTTGAGTTTATTTTAATTGTTGCTGGAATAAAATAAATGCATTTAGTTAATTCAGCTAGTTAGCTTAAGTTAATAAATAAGTGTTAATAAATATGTCTTTAATCTGAACATGTTAAATTAGAGTGTTAAATGTGTCCTAGTCTAATACATATTTTTAATGTGTCCTAGGTACAGCCAAATTTAATTTGTGTTTTAGTTATTACATGTTTTTAATATGTCTAGCTACAGTGAATTTAATTGGTGTCTTAGCTTAAATACATGTTATAAATATGTCCTAGTTCAAAATTTGTTTTTAATGTGTCTTTAAGTTGTCGAATTTATCATGTCTTAATTGAATTTATTTGCTGAATTAATTAGGTGCAGGTACATGCTTGGGACGGCATAAA
This sequence comes from Gossypium rotundifolium, assembly GCA_025506655.1. Classification (NCBI taxonomy): domain Eukaryota; kingdom Viridiplantae; phylum Streptophyta; class Magnoliopsida; order Malvales; family Malvaceae; genus Gossypium; species Gossypium rotundifolium. Next base: position 139,824,268 of record CP106722.1, read on the forward strand.
TGCAAGAGAGCTACTGATTTATTTCTTCCAAGGACATGCATGGGACAACATTAACATGGTGTGCTGATGTTTGAAATGCCCAGCACCTCTTTGTGTATGCCAAGAGCCAAAAGAGCTGTTGTTTCCTTTTCCCAAGCTAACCAACTAGCTGCTTAATTGCTTTCACATTGTTGCCATTCGATTATTTGCATTCACATCCAATGGGCTGATCACATTCAGCTTTCACACCTATTGGCCATTGGAGTACTCAAGATGCTATTAAACTACTCAAGACTATTTAGCTGATCAAAGCAGCATATTAAATACCATGCACCCTTTTGGTCGAACCTACCAAGGACCTTTTAGCTCATTATTAATTTTCAGGTTGTTTGGAAGCTTCTAGGAAATGAGTAGGAAACTTCATAGAAGTTTCACCTCATTTGAGCTAAATGAAAGCTAACTTTTTAGTTGCTTAAAGTCCATTTGGCTAGCCTATAATTTAGCTATAAATATGAAACTCCTAAATTGTAATGAGAACTTTTTGCTCATTTGATAAATTTTTATAACATTTGTGAGTTTTTTTTTCAACTTTCTTATTTCGTTAAGACTCAAGCTGACTTATCTAGCATAGCTAGTGGTGTCTACCTTGTTTCTTTGAACTTATCACTCCTAAACTGAGTGTGGCACTCACCCCATTGATACCTTTGGCTCTTATCTTTCTAGATAGCGGATCAAGGTCCTATTTCAATCACCTATCCACCTTTAAGTGTCCTATAAGTCTCGGGTCAATACTCACTTTAGTATTGGTTTATTCTTGACTCTTAAACCTTATTTCCATTCCACCCTTAACTATCCACTTAATTATCTTCTTACTTTGTCCACCAAAACTTCATCATCCATTTCCATAACCATTTTCCTTGTTTTGTCAAATTCCATACTTAAATCTATTCTCTCCATCCAACTTATCCTCCTTTGAAATCACTTGCTTGTTTGTTAGACCGAACCTTATAACTTTCACCTTTTATACCTATTCGAAACCCTTTGTTTAAAGCTTAATCTTAACCAATTTCAGCTTACTTCAATTGGAACAAAACTTCTTGATTTTATGATCGAGCAACTAATACGACTCAAATCACCACCGAGGTAAGTTCGTATCAGTATCACCCTAGTAAGGCAAATTTTGTAGGAGATGCTTTGAGTAAGAAGTCTATGAGTGAGTTGCAATATGTGTTCATACAACTAAGTGTGATGAGTGATGGGGGTCTGCTCACTGAATGGAAAGTAAGACCAACGCTATCATAGCAGATTAAGACGAAACAAGTTACTGATGAGGAGTTAGCTAATAAGGTTCACCAAATGGAAAAAAGAACGCGAGCCAACTTCGCACTTAACAATGAAAAGGTGCTCTTTCCGTGGAAGGCTTTGTGTGCCCAGTAATGAAGAGCTTCAATAGATGATACTTAAAGAGGCACATAATAGCATTTATGCAATGACTGAGGCAGTAATAAGATGTATCGTGACCTTCACGATTTGTATTAGTGGCTTGGTTTAAAGTGAGTTGTTACAGAATTTGTGGCGAAGTGCATAACTTGTTAAAAGGTCAAAGTCGAGCATCAATTTCCTTCAGGAATTTTACAACCATTTAAAATACCTGAGTGGAAGTGGGAAAGAATAACCATGGATTTTGTGATTGGGTTGCCAGTGACTGCGACCAAGAAGGACATAGTTTGGGTGATTGTGGATCGCCTAATGAAGTGTTCGTACTTTTTTCTACAAGTTCGTTGAAATCCTATCCCTAGCCATGAGAAACGTCAAACTCTAATACCTTTGTTAAGATAAATTCCAAAAAATCCAAGAAGAACTAAAGAATAGGTAAGGAGAAGAAATCTCATTCAATAATTGTTTGCATAACCATTCCATTTCCCGTATCCCTCTTGATAAACATGAGTGAGAGAGAATTGAATATGCCTGCTAGAGGTTGTTATGTCAGATGTAGGTAATGAATGTAACAGTCTAGTTTAGACCCTAGTCGAAACAGTGGTTTCGAGACCATGAATCTGAGTCAATGAAATATTTTAATAGTATTTTTGTGCCTTTGATATGTGACTAAGCATGTGTGAAAGCCTCGTATAAAAATTTGATCATTTGTGTTTAATTTGATAAAAGGATTAAATTGCATTGAAGTCAAAATTTGCATGCTTTATGAAAAGACACTTATTTGATGTGGCTTTTGAATGCGAAGGTTTTAAAAGGCAATTATGCCATTAATAAGGATAGTGGAAGATTTTGGACGGTTATGCCATTAACTTTATGAGTTATATATGTTTTATATGAAGGTTAATGTTGTAAATTAGCATTAATATGTTTATTAAATAAAACAAACATAAGAAATATGAGAGTTATCATCTTTTGTGCCAAAAATTTGGCAAAGAAGAAGAATAAATAAACAAACTAGGGTTCGGTCATTGATTAGCTAAATTAAGGTATGTTTTGACTTTGGATTTTGATGATTTTTATGTTTTTGAGATTGTTGCTTAGTCTACTATCCAGCCCATGTTGTAATTTGAAGAATTGATGATGTTTATGAGATGATTCTTTGATGAACTCATGTGATTTGTAATGTTTTATAGTGAAATATAAAAGAATTACATATGATTATCATAGTTTGTTTTTGGAGTTTTGTTGAATTTGAGTATATTGGACTCAATTAAGAAAAATGAATATTTGAGGGATTAAATTATGAATTTGATGAAATGTTTAGACTTGTATGAGATACATGGGTATTCGGCTAAACATGGATATATAGTGATCTTGTATATTTGATGTTTTGTGAAAAATAGACTAAATTGATAAAATGTGCAAATGTGAGGGCTAAGTTGCAAATAGCCCTAAATGTATGTTTTTGGATTGAATTGAATAAGTTGATGAATGAAAGGGTTAAATTTGAATATGTATAGATCAAGAACCGAAGAAAACGGACTTAGATCGCAGGAAAACGAAGGTAGTAGAATAACCGAGTCCAAACGAGTATCTGAATCTGAGGTAAGTCAATAAACAAATAAATGTATTTGTATTGAATTATGTATGTTCTTATGACTATTGATAATGATGAATGTATATGAGATGATGTATACATGAATTTTGAGATAGAATCGACATAGTGAGAATTGTCCGAGAAGTCCCATTTAAACCTAGGAATAGATAAGGTAGTTTATGTCATGACATAGGTGTCTGTTATGTGATATCATGTAAGACCATGTCTGGGACGTTGGCATCGATATGAGATTTACGTGTAAGACCATATTCGGGACATTGGCATCATATTGATTCGTGTAAGACCTTGTCTGGGACAGTGGCATCGATATATGATTATATGTAAGACCTCGTCTGGGACGTTGGCATTGTACGACTATTTCGAGCATTCTGAGTATCCTATTAGATTTGAATGGTTCAAATGTCAAATCCGAGATACGAAAGACTATGTGATTGGTATTTTCATTTCAGGTACTATAACATCCTAAAATTATAATATTATTTTATTATTTGTGTTGGCTTGGGTATGAATTTTGTGTGTTTAGCATAGTCTTGTAAAGGCTTGATTTTATTTAGGAAGCTAGAATAATTCTTAGTATAGTATATTTAATGAAGTGGATTAAGTGAACTTGACACTTAAGTTAATTTAAGTGTTAAATTAAGCACAAGAGGAGTTAGTGGTAAGATGGTTAGGATGCAGGAAGAGTTGCTTGAGGTTAGATGTTCGAGTAGCATGATTGGCATTTTGAAGACTTTATTTTTGTATCCTAGCATTAATGGACGGTCAAATTCTAATTATGATAGGTTGGACTTTCAACTTTTGGTAAGTTGAATATTGGTTTAGGAAAGTTTGTACTTTGGGAAAGGAATCTTAAGGTTATGGAAGGATGGGGGGACATAAGGCTTGGCTTAAGGAAGATGTTTTGGAAACTATTCCAAGGCCTTTAGTACTTGAATGTGGACGGCATGTGTGGCTAGGGGGTGGCCGATTGTTGATAGGAAGTTTGGGGGGGGAAGTTGGCCAACTTGAGCATTTGTGCACCTTTTGGCATTTGTTTCTCTTTCTCTCCAAAAACTCCCTCTTTGGCCAAATGTACCTAGGCATTTTTGTGCAAATTTGCTTTGGATTTTAGCTCTCATTTTTGTGTTGAACCAAATTCTAATTCTTTCTCTCATTTCTCCTTTGAAACCGAAAACACATTTTGCATTTTAGTGCACTCTTTCTCCCATCTCTCTCTCTTTTCTTTCTTTTGGTATTTGCTCAAAATCACATTTCCTTTTTCTTTCTTTTGGTGAACCTCTCTCTTCTCCAAACTCTCTTTTCTTTTCTTCCATTGTTAATTAAACCGAATCCTCCTCTCTTATTTTTATTCTCTCCTCTACTCTCAATTTCATTTCTTTTAGTCTCAAATCAATTGATTTCTTCTTTTCAAAACCATAGCGAAAATCCTTCACCTTTTAACCATTTTGCGAAACTTTCCACTCTCTTTTGGTGTTGTTTTGGCCGAATATCAATAAGGGTAAATAATCTTTGGGTTTCCTTCAATCGGTTTTGGAAGATAGGTATGTGTTCATGGCCGTATTTCCATTATTTCTTTCTCTTTTGTAAGTCGTTTTCTTGTGGACAAAGGCCGAATCTTTTGGCAATTGTTTGCAAAGTTCTAACCAATTTTAGGAATCGATCATTCTTTTAGGCTCTTTGGGACTTCGGAAGCAATCGATCTAAGCCCCATTCCTTTAGCAATCGAAGTTGGTAAGTCAAGTGGTAAGGATTCAATATTCTTTAAGTTGGTTGAGAAAGCCTAAGGCTATTGGGATTAAGATATGATGTTGGCCGAATGGTCTTGATTAAAGTATTGTGGTTTGGCCGAATGTAGGACAAGGTGATCTAGTGCGGTAGATCGGATCTTTGAAAGTTAGTATTTGCGTTGGTGAAAGGTGTGTACCTTACACACTTTATAACTCGGTAATATGTATATATGTGTGTTAAATAACTATTCATGTTGTTAAAGCCAAAAACTATGAGATCTTGATATGATACCATGATGGGTATAAACAAGGAATCGGGTAAGTCCGTTTCGATATGACTTTTGTAATATGATGCATGATGATACGATTTATGATATGGAATTTCTATGTGATTTCCTAATAAAGTATAATGACATGATTTTTTTATCTATTGCATTGGTATGGGTGATATGAGAGGAGGGGGAAGATTTGATATCCGTGTCTTTGGACACCAGAGGTTTGGCACCTCTAGTGATTTGGTATCACATTTGTGTCTTTGGGACACCAGAGGTTTGGCACTTCATAGTGACTCGTTCCTGTGGTCTAGCACCACCGTGGGTTGGCCCCACTTTTGAGATATGGGATCGTCGCCAGTGATTTGGTATCACACGTGGGTTGGCCCCACAGATGGATTATTCGTGACTTTGAGTCACCGGTGATTTAGTATCACATTTTGGATATCGTAACTTTGGGTCACGGTGGTTTGGCACCACCGGTGGTTTGGTACCACAGGGTAGAAAAGGAGTTAAGGATGGCTAGGTTGGGTGCATTATATAATTATATATGTTGCTTGATTATAAATTGTGTAAGAATGTTGCATTAATCGGGGAAGGATTTATGCCTTGAGTTTTGGTGACTCACCTTCTCCCTTATCATTTCGTGTGATTCGTGAGATCGCGGATGAGGGCCGGATGAACTCGAGGAGGCCATGCAATAAAATTTGATTTTTCATGAACTTGATTTGGGGTACTTTAATTTATTTTAATTTGGTTTTAGTTTTATTTTGGGTTTGTAATAAGGCCTCTTTAATTATGTTTTTGGATTATTTATATACTTTGGATATGTTTTAAATATGGCTTATAAATTATTTGGTTAATTTAATAATTGAGCCCAAAGTTTTCTAAAATAATAAAAACACAATGGTTTTAAAATCTTACCATCGGGTAATATAAATCGTTTGATAGTAAAATATAGATTAAGTGTTTTCTACAATTTTAATGATTTCCAAATATTAAGTTTCTACATTCAAAATGCAAATGGTTTTCAAAGTAATAATTTGTGTTTTCTTAAAATGATATAAATGTTTTCTAACCTATGATTTATCAATTAAGTTTTAAAGTTTTATTTATGAAATTACAAAGTAAATTATCGGTTTAAACTTATTATACACGATTTCTACAAATATAAAATTTTCAAAGAGTTTTTCACAAAAATTTAATTGTTATTTGATTCTTTTCAAAATGTTTTCCTCAAGGACATACCAGATTCGATCGTGGAGTATTGACCGGGTTTAGGGTGTTACAAATTGGTATCAGAGCCAAGTTCAAAAGCTCGGCTGTGGGCCCAAGGCCCAAAATGATTTAAAGTATGGTCTTAAAATATTTTTGTTGAAAATTATATGATTTGAAAGGCATGGCACCGAGTCTCCGGCACCGATCCACCCGGGTAAGTACTTCAAACTATTGATTTTGATGGTACGACTACATAGTAGTAGGAATTACTCTAGAGACTCAAAACTATAGGTTGTATGTACTCGCGAAACAACTTCTTATTAAAATTATTCATAAAACTATGTTTTAAAGATAGTGGAATGATGTCTAAGCATAAAACTTTTAAATCAGATAAGTCAAGACTTTAGACATGAGCACCGAGGTGAGCACTGGCGAGGTCGAGGTAGGATGGCTATGTCTCGAGCCGGTGAGGTCTGGTCAAGGATCAAAAATGAGATACGAGTACCTCCACCCATTGTAGGTGGTGAGTTCGAGGATCAAGCGGGGACGACGCAGTTGTCTCAAGCAATGCCGCTTGAGTTCTTGAGAGAGTAATGGAATAGGTGGAGGCGAGAGCTCGAAAATCTATACTGAGCGACTCGAGCCAATAGAGCTGAGGTATTTCGAGGTGTTTCTGGTGTAGCTCCGAGTACGGCCGAATATTGGTTAGAGGCGACAAGCGAATCATGGATGACTTGGATCTGAATCTTGAGGAAAAGTGAAGGGATAGTGTCGCTTCTTCGGAATGAGTCATATTAGTGGTGGCTCACGGTGAGGAATAGTCAGAATGGAGGATCTCACTTGGGACTATTTTAAGGCAACAGATCGGAAGAAATATGTTGGGTCTAGCTACATTGATGCTGTGACGTAAGGCATTCGAGTTTGGTTCAGGGAGTAAGACCGTATCAGAATATGAGGCAGAATTTTTAAGATTGAGCCGGTATGCTGGAAGTATCGTGGCTTCAGAGCACGAGCGATGTGTCCGGCTCGAAGATGGATTGAGGGACGAGCTAAGATTGCTGATTGCTCTACATCAAGAGCGAAAATTTGCTGCGCTAGTTGAAAAGACTAAGATTGCTAAATAGATAAAGGAATCTGTAAGGCAGAGTCACGACAGGAATAAACATAAGAGAGGTTTTGGATCATTCGGGTCAGCCGATAATTCTCAAAAAAGGGCTAGACAGAATGGGCGAATCGATCTGGGAGACATTATCGCTAATTAGGGACCAAAGCGAGGTAATCGATGTGGGAAATATCATTGGGGCGAATGTTGGACCGGAGGGAAAAGATGTTTTGAGTGTAGCTCGTTGGATCATCGTGTGAGGGACTGTCCACGTAAGCTAGCCAGGAATCAGTCTAAGGTCAAGGTCGTGTTCAGTTTAGAAAATAGGGACCATCACCGCAGAGAGGTCGTGGTAATGGTAGAGGAGGTAATGGTTCTGGTCGAGGCCGCGGAGCATCGGGAAGAGGTGTAGGCAACACTGAGGCAAGACAGCCTGGTTTGGTGTATACAGCGAGACGTCGTGAAGAGAGCGATGCACCGGACGTCATAACCGGTACGTTCTTAATCTTTGGTGCACTATATACTACTTTGATAGATGTGGGTTCGACGCATTCGTATGTTCCTAGTAACATAGTAGAGACCATGAACTTAGACTCTGAGACTACTTCTAGGAGGATGACAGTACTTAGCCCTCTAGGCACTCTGTAGAAGTAAATAAGCTGTATAGGGAAGTACCCCTAGAACTCCAAGGGGTAGTGTTTGTAGCTGATCTGATGGAATTGCCGTTTGGGGAGTTCGATCTGATTCTTGGGATGGACTGGTTGGTTAAGTACCGTGTAAGTTTGGATTTGTTGCTAAGCGCATGGTGTTGAAGACAATTTGAGGTGAAGAGGTGGTTATGATAGGTAATAGAAGAGATTATCTATCCAACATGGTATCTGCGTTGAAAGCTGAGAAGATGGTCAGGAAGGGCTGTGAAGCATTTGTGGTTCATGTGTGCGAGTTGGAAGCAAAGGAGTCAATTGTAGAAAATGTTCGAACAGTGAAGGAATATGCTGATGTATTCCCAGAAGAACTTCCAGGATTGCCTCCGGATCGTGAAGTTGAATTTGGTATAGATTTGTTACCCGAAACTGCACAGTGTCTATCGCTCCGTATAGGATGGCACCGAAGGAATTAGTGGAATTGAAGGCTCAGATTCAGGAGTTGTTGGATCGAGGTTTTATTCGACCAAGTGCTTTGCCTTTGGGAGCGCCGGTACTTTTTGTCAAGAAGAAGGATGGTACGATGCGAATGTGTATAGACTACCGCCAATTGAATAAGTCGATGATCAAAACAAATATCCTTTGCCGAGGATAGATGACTTGTTTGATCGACTTAAAAGGCGACGATTTTCTCAAGATTGATTTAAGGTCTGGATATCATTAGCTAAAGGTGAAAGAGGCTGATATCCATAAGACGGCATTTTGCACTCGGTATGGGCACTACGAGTTTCTGGTAATGCCTTTTGGATTGACTAACGCGCCGGTAGCATTCATAGACATGATGAATCGGGTATTTCAGCAGTTTTTGGATCAGTTTGTAGTGGTATTTATAGACGATATCTTGGTATACTCAAAGTCAGAGGAGGAGCATGATGCGCATTTGCGAGTAGTGTTACAAATTCTGAGGGAAAAGCAGCTATATGCCAAATTTAGTAAGTGCAAGTTCTGGCTTAGGGAGGTGACTTTCTTGGGTCACATAGTATCAGTTGAGGGGATTAGAGTGGATCCTCGGAAGATTAAAGCAGTGTTGGATTGGAAGCCGCCTAAGTCGATGGCTGAGATTCAGAGTTTTTTAGGTCTAGTGGGGTATTACCGAAGATTTGTGGAAGGATTTTCTTTGATAGCAGCACCTATGACCAAGTTATTGAGAAAAAGAGTTCTATTTGTGTGGACTGAGAAGCAACAAGAAAGTTTCGACAAGTTGAAGAAGATTCTGACTGAAGCTCCGATTTTAATTCAACTTTGAGGTAGGCAAGGAATTCACGGTTCTTGGGATGCATCACATCTTGGTTTGGGATGTGTCTTGATCTGAGAAGGAAGGTAGTGGCTTATGCATCTCGACAGTTGAGACCACATGAGGTTAACTATCCGATGCATGACTTGAAATTAGCTGCAGTGGTTTTTGCCTTGAAGATTTGGAGACACTACTTGTACGGAGAAAAGTCGATAGTCTACACTGATCACAAGAGTCTTAAGTATCTTTTGACTCAGAAGGATTTGAATTTGAGGCAGCTCAGATGGATTGAATTGTTGAAGGACTACGTCTGTTCGATTGAGTATCATCCGGGAAAGGCTAACGTGGTGGCGAGCGCGTTGGCCGTAAGGTTATATCGGACTTAAGATCGATGTTTGCTCATCTTAGTTTATACGACGATGGGAGTCTTTTGGAAGAATTGCAAGTCAAGCCGACTTGGTTAGAGCAGATCAAGAAGAAACAGTTAGAAGATGATGGTTTGAATGATCGGAGGTTGCAGGTTCAGAATGGTGGTTTAGAGGATTATAGTTTGTCCAGTGATGGAGTGTTGTGTTGTCAAGGGAGAGCTTGTATGCCGAAGGATGTTGAGTTGAGGCAAAGGATTCTTCGGGATGCACATAGCAGCCTATACGCTATGCATCCTGGAGGTAGCAAGATGTATCGAGATTTAAGAGAGCAATTTTGGTGGCAGTGCAGGCGGAGGTGGCGAGTTTGTGGGTAAATGTCGATGTGTCGATGAGGTCAAAGTCGAGCATCGATTCGTCTGGTTACTTGGTAGGTGAAGATTCTAGAGTGGAAGTGGGAAAGGATCACTATGGACTTTGTCAGTGGATTACCTCTTACGCCTAGTAAGAAAGATTCAGTTTGGGTGATTGTGGATCGTTTGACTAAGTCAGCTCATTTCATTCCGGTAAGGGTGGATTACTCGCTTGAAGTTAACTAAATTGTATGTGGCAGAGATAGTAAGGTTGCACGGTGTACCAGTGTCGATCATCTCAGACAAAGATCCTAGATTTACGTCGAGGTTTTGGAGAGCGTTACATCAAGCTTTGGGTGCAGCGGTTGGATTTCGATCGCATTTCATCCACGGTCGTGAGGCGATCGGAAAGAGTTATCTGATTTTAGAGGATCTGCTTTGAGAGGTTGTGTTTTGGACTTTAGAGGCGGTGGGAAGAGTTTTACCATTAGTGAGTTCGCATACAACAATAGTTATCGAGCAAGCATTAAGATGGCACCATATGAGGCATTGTATGGTAGGAGGTGTCGTACACCTACATCTTTGAGCGAGTTGGGTGGCGTCAAATGTTAGGACGAGTTGGTTGCGAGGCGAAGATAAGGTTAAGATGATTCAGGCTCGTCTGAAGGAAGCTTCGGATAGGCAAAAGTCATATGTCGATCTCAAGCGGAGGGATATAGAGTTTGCCGTGGGTGACCAGGTCTTTTTAAAGGTCTCGCCATGGAAGAAAGTGTTAAGATTTGGGAGAAAAGGCAAGTTAAGTCCAAGGTTTATTGGGCCGTTTAAGGTGTTGAGGCGAGTGGGTCCAGTAGCTTATCAGCTTGAGTTGCCAGCAGAACTGAGTCAGATTCACGATGTGTTCCATGTCTCCATGCTTAGACACTATCGTTCTGATCCATCGCATATTGTGGCAATAGAGGAAATAGAGGTGAGTCCAGATTTGACGATAGAAGAAGAACCTGTGCAGATCCTAGATCAAGATGTAAAAGTTTTGCGTAGGAAGTTAGTTCCTTTAGTGAAGGTTTTATGGCGGAATCATGGCATGGAAGAAGCTACGTGGGAACCGGAGGATGCGATGAGGCAGCAGTTTCCTCAACCCTTTTGATTAGGTAATTTCGAGGATGAAATTTTCTTAAGGGGGTAGAATTGTAACATCCTAAAATTAGAATATTATTTTATTATTTGTGTTGGCTTGGGTATGAATTTTGTGTGTTTAGCATAGTCTTGTAAAGGTTTGATTTTATTTAGGAAGCTAGAATAATTCTTAGTATAGTATATTTAATGAAGTGGATTAAGTGAACTTGACACTTAAGTTAATTTAAGTGTTAAATTAAGCACAAGAGGAGTTAGTGGCAAGATGGTTAGGATGCAGGAAGAGTTGCTTGAGGTTAGAGGTTCGAGTAGCATGATTAGCATTTTGAAGACTTTATTTTTGTATCCTAGCATTAATGGACGGTCAAATTCTAATTATGATAGGTTGGACTTTCAACTTTTGGTAAGTTGAATATTGGTTTAGGAAAGTTTGTACTTTGGGAAAGGAATCTTAAGGTTATGGAAGGATGGGGGGACATAAGGCTTGGCTTAAGGAAGATGTTTTGGAAACTATTCCAAGGCCTTTAGTGCTTGAATGTGGACGGCATGTGTGGATAGGGGGTGGTCGATTGTTGATAGGAAGTTTGGGGGAAAAGTTGGCCAACTTGAGCATTTGTGCACCTTTTGGCATTTGTTTCTCTTTCTCCAAAACTCCCTCTTTGGCCGAATGTACCTAGGCATTTTGTACAAATTTGCTTTGGATTTTAGCTCTCATTTTTGTGTTGAACCAAATTCTAATTCTTTCTCTCATTTCTCCTTTGAAATCGAAAACACATTTTGCATTTTAGTGCACTCTTTCTCCCATCTCTCTCTTTTCTTTCTTTTGGTATTTGCTCAAAATCACATTTCCTTTTTCTTTCTTTTGGCCGAACCTCTCTCTTCTCCAAACTCTCTTTTCTTTTCTTCCATTGTTGATTAAACCGAATCCTCCCTCTCTTATTTTTATTCTCTCCTCTACTCTCGAATTTCATTTCTTTTTAGTCTCAAATCAATTGATTTCTTCTTTTCAAAACCATAACCGAAAATCCCTTCACCTTTTAACCATTTTGCCGAAACTTTCCACTCTCTTTTGGTGTTGTTTTGGCCGAATATCAATAAGGGTAGATAATCTTTGGGTTTCCTTCAATCGATTTTGGAAGATAGGTATGTGTTCATGGCCGTATTTCGTTATTTCTTTCTCTTTTCTAAGTCATTTTCTTGTGGACAAAGGCCGAATCTTTTGGCAATTGTTTGCAAAGTTCTAACCAATTTTAAGAATCGATCATTCTTTTAGCCTCTTTGGGACTTTGGAAGCAATCGATCTAAGCCCCATTCCTTTAGCAATCGAAGTTGGTAAGTCAAGTGGTAAGGATTCAATATTCTTTAAGTTGGTTGAGAAAGCCTAAGGCTATTGGGATTAAGATATGATGTTGGTCGAATGGTCTTGATTAAAGTATTGTGGTTTGGCCGAATGTAGGACAAGGTGATCTAGTACGGTAGATCGGATCTTTGGAAGTTAGTATTTGCGTTGGTGAAAGGTGTGTACCTTACACACTTTATAACTCGGTAATATGTATATATGTGTGTTAAATAACTATTCATGTTGTTAAAGTCGAAAACTATGAGATCTTGATATGATACCATGATGGGTATAAACAAGGAATCGGGTAAGTGCATTTCGATATGACTTTTACAATATGATGCATGATGATCGATTTATGATATGGAATTTCTATGTGATTTCCTAATAAAGTATAATGACATGATTTGTTTATCTATTGCATTGGTATGGGTGATATGAGAGGAGGGAAGATTTGATATCCATGTCTTTGGACACGGAGGTTTGGCACCTCTAGTGATTTGGTATCACATTTGTGTCTTTGGGACACGGAGGTTTGGCACCTCATAGCGACTCATCCACGTGGTCTAGCACCACGTGGGTTGGCCCCACTTTTGAGATATGGGATAAATCGCCGGTGGTTTGGTATCACACGTGGGTTGGCCCCACGGATGGATTATTCATGACTTTGAGTCACCGGTGATTTGGTATCACATTTTGGATATCGTGACTTTGGGTCACGGTGGTTTAGCACCACCGGTGGTTTGGTACCACACGGGTAGAAAAGGAGTTAAGGATGGCTAGGTTGGGTGCATTATATAATTATATATGTTGCTTGATTATAAATTGTGTAAGAATGTTGCATTAATCGGGAAGGATTTATGCATCGAGTCTTAGTGACTCACCTTCTCCTTATCATTTGGTGATTCGTGAGATCGCGGATGAGGAGCCGGATGAACTCGAGGAGGCCATGCAATAAAATTTGATTTTCATGAACTTGATTTGGGGTGCTTTAATTTATTTTAATTTGGTTTTATTTTATTTTGGGTTTGTAATAAGGCCTCTTTAATTATGTTTTTGGATTATTTATATACTTTGGATATGTTTTAAATATGGCTTATAAATTATTTAGTTAATTTAATAATTGAGCCCAAAGTTTTCTAAAATAATAAAAGCGTAATGGTTTTAAAATCTTACCATCGGGTAATATAAATCATTTGATAGTAAAATATAGATTAAGTGTTTTCTACAATTTTAATGATTTCCAAATATTAAGTTTCTACATTCAAAATGCAAATGGCTTTCAAAGTAATAATTGAGTTTTCTTAAAATGATATAAATGTTTTCTAACCTATGATTTATCAATTAAGTTTTAAAGTTTTATTTATGAAATTACAAAGTAAATTATCAGTTTAAACTTATTATACACCTGATTTCTACAAATATAAAATTTTCAAAGAGTTTTTCATAAAAATTTAATTGTTATTCGATTCTTTTCAAAATGTTTTCCTCAGTGACATACCAGATTCGGTCGTGGCATATTGACCGGGTTTGGGGTGTTACAGGTACGCCTGTTTTGTACACTAAGTGTGTATGAAAGGTAAGTATCTACATGAACATACTAAGATGGATATGTGAAATGATAGAATGATATGTGAAGAGATGCTTAAAAGAGCTATGTGTATATGTGACATTTGAGTTGACGAATGTGGTAGGATATGGCTAAGCAAATGAGCCAAAGAAATGTAAGTGATGAATTTGCTATGAGAACCATTAATGTCATTGTATCAATATGGTTATGTGTATTTTATGCTAAGTTTATTTGTATTTGGTTTACTAAGCTTTTGAAAGCTTACTTTGTGTGTGTTTGCTCTGTTTTATAGATCGTCAAAGCTACTGAAGGCTCGGTGTTTGTCGAGGATCGTCATCACACTATACAAACTATTTTTGGTACCTTTGAAATATGCATATAGCTAAATATAGCATGTCTGGGCTAGTTATTTGGTATAATTTGAGATATGAACTTAGCCATGTGATGTGGCTAGTTATGTGCTGGTATTATACATTTGTGAATATGGTATATGATGTTGGTTTTGGCATGGTCTCATGACCATAAAATGGGTAAGTTTATGGTAAGCATATGAATGCATTATGAGCTAGTATGTTTGATCAAAGAAATGGTTATATGGAAGGTAAATGTGGATGAATCATGTTTGAATGTGTATGTATTTTAGTTGGGCAAAGTGGTATGATTGGAAATGAGTTTGAATATGAAAATCTGTTGATTGTTTAACATGTTTTGGATGTCAAGTGTGTATGAAATAAATTGGTGTGTAGCTAGGAGAGATAACCCTAGTATGGGTGGCATTTTAACCTTGCCAGTGGTCTGTTTTGCTTAGACGGGTGTGCCTGGTGGCCATGAGTATAAGTTAGTAGCTAGCCTAAGCGAACACGACCATGGCATACGGGCATGCCTGGTAGCCGTGTGAGTAAGTCAGTAGCTAGCCTAAGTGTACACGGCCATGACACATGGACGTGTTTGGTGGCCGTGTGGATAAGTCAGTATATAAGCTCTATTTTGACATGGCCAAGACACATGGGTGTGTCTGGTAGCCGTGGAAGGCATACATACTACCCACACGGACGTGTGGCCTCTATAACTTAGAAAAGTTTTAAATTTCTGAGAATTTTAGTATGTGTTTGGTTTAGTCCCGACCCTATTCTAAAGCATGATTAAAGTCTTGTTGACCTATAAAAGGGACACTTTGATGGTGATTGATAAACTGTAATATGAAATGTCTGTAAAAGTTTTCGATCTGTCAGGTAATGCCTTTAACCTTAATCCGCGACGGATACGGATTAGGGATGTTGCAATGAAACACACCATTTCTTTAAATATTGCCTCTAAACGCTGCGTTTCTTTCTTTACAAACATATAAAGGAAACAAACAGGAATATCAAAGAACAAAAATAGAAAAAATAAGAAATAGCATAAATATCCCTTAATAGGTTATTAATAAGGTTTAGGGATAAGTTTAAGAGAATTGATTGAAAGTTGAAGGATATGAGGGGTTTGAGTGGCTTTGTGGTGATGGTTAGTTTTGGTTGAGAGAGAAAGACAGGAGGGATGGAGAAAGATGGTGATGGCCCCCTTTTCTTTCTTTTCTTTTCTATTTTAAAGATGGTGGTATGTGAAAGAGATGAGGGTCAGTACTGTAAGGTGGTTGATATGAGTTATTGGTAGGGTGCGTTGGTGGCAGTGTAGGCAACTAGGAGCAGGGTTGATGGGATTTGCTGATAGGAGTGATGAGTAATATTATAGGGATCAATTTGTGAAGTTTAGAAACTTTAAGGTTTTGATTGTAAAATTTGAAAACTTGAAAGACCTAATTGTAAAATTTCCTTTTCACTTTTCATTTGTTTTTGGTATTCAGCTTCTTCTTCCTTTTTTGAAAATTTTCCATTTTTTTTATTTATTTTTCTTTAATATAATATATATATTCAAAATTAATCGGATCAATTTGCCTCATTATTCTCAGAAACGTCTTACCGATTTTTTTGGTAAGACATTTTCTAAAGCTTTCCCTTCATCATCCAGTATCGTTCTCCTTCTTCCTTCTTCATTCCTTCTCCTTCCTTCTTTCTTTCTCACCAACAAATTTCTTGAAGTTTAGAAACTTAGTAAGGATGTCTTTTAGTTATAGTCCGTTAGTTTATTGGTTTGGTATTTGTTTATGGTGTTAATACTTGGACTTTGGCTTTTTGTTGGTTTTGCATTGTTGTATTTTGATTGTAAAATTTGAAAACTTGAAAGACCTAATTGTAAAATTTCCTTTTCACTTTTCATTTGTTTTGGTATTGACTTCTTCTTCCTTTTTGAAAATTTTCCAATTTTTTATTTATTTTTCTTTAATATAATATATATATTCAAAACTTGACAAATCCCATAGTGTCAAAGACTTGAAAGCCCAAAATTGATGATCCAACTCAAAATAAAAGCTCATATTAAATGTACCTAAAGGTCCAAATCAAATTTTACAAAATTATAAAAAATCCCAAAATTAAATTTATAAAATAAGTCCAATCAAACCCAAATTTAATCAAAATTTAAAATATCCACTATTTGCAAATATATCAAGCAGCATATTAATCCAAAATGTAAATATGTCCAACAAATGAGAAATTTTGTGGGTTTTTAAATTTGACAACTAAATTTGGGTTAATTGTATTGGTTGTGAAACAATTATGTTGGGCTCGTAATTTGATTTCAACACATGCAACTAGCTTCATTTGCTGAGTCTTGATTGAATGATCACCAAACTCATTTTGAATGCCATTATAAAGGCCTTGTTATGCTAGCCTTGTCAGTGGTTAAGTTGTTAGCGATTGGTTTAGATTGAGGAAGCTTTATGAGGATTTTTAACCTTTATATGATCTTTCATGGTTAATTTGTTTGGGGTGTTTCAGAATGACTTTTAGGTGTTTAGAATGAAGAAATTTAGTCTTCTGCACCTAGGGATTGGTAGCTATGGTGTAGGTATTGGATATCAACTAAAAGAGGGCTAAAAATTCATCCCAAACGTTCAGGGTACCTTTGTCGAAGGCATTGCATCCTAGCTTGGCAAAATACTCCACTAAATAGTATATAGACCTAGGTACGGTACCTAACGTCTTAAGTGTTAATACCTAGCCCCTGATAATGTTACTGCACTGTTTCGTTGAAATTGAGCTCACTAAAGCTCATATTTACTTTTATACACTTCGATCACCTATAAATTGATTCAAAATAGTTTTAACAAGATTTTAAAATTCTAAAATTAAATTTATCTATTTTTTGTGGTTTTTTAAAAATGTTTTAATATTTAATTTTTAAATAAATTTAAGATTTTTATTACAAAAGTGTTCTGATAGCATCCTTCATCTGTACTGATGATCAGGATCGGTGAGAGGAGTACAAAAAAAAAATGTTTGAAAATGTTGTGTTAAATGTTTAACCAATAAGAGTTGTCTAAAGTAGTTAACAGAAGGAGAACTTTAGAAATTCTCAATCTAAAAAATGGTTACTGTTGTGTCACATTTTATAAGAGGACATGTATAGAGTTTTGATAAGTTAAAATTTCTTTTACAGTGTAGGTCATTTTTGTGCTCCAGTACTGTTTGCGATGACATGTGTTCCAATAAAATAGGTTTTGATTTTGTTACAAGGTGATGTATAATACAAAAAATGATATTAAGTTATTTTGTGGACTACTTTGTATTGATTTAAGGTTCTTCTTTATGTAACATGCAGAAGTATAGGGTCATTATGCACTCGTGGGGATAGTTTAGTGAAAACACCTTGGTTTGAATATATTGGGGGGGATGTTGTAGAATGGGATTTAGATCTGGATTATGTATCTTATGGGGTTCTTAGAGAAATAGTTAAAAAAGCAAGTATGTCACCAATTTTGCATAATTAGAACTAGGTTTCAGTCTAGAAGAGGGGTTAAGACTTCGTTATGACAATGTATCTTTTATAACTTTTGTTAACCATTTAACCAGTGTTGGTGTCATTCATATTTACGTTGAACAAGCTGCAAGTATACCTAACTTTTCTATCGGTCCATCATTAATTAATGAATGGTCCCCCAATGGTTAAATACTGCTGATGGTCATAGTGATCCTTAAGGGTTAAATGAGACCAATGGTATTAATGGTCAAATAGGGTTAGATAGGAGAGTGGGGCAAAAGAAGAAAATAGTCATGATGTTAATGGGGCACATAGGGTAGATAATGAAGTAGAGACAAGACTTAGAAGAGATTTGAGTATTACTTTGTCATGGTTTGGATGATGAGGATGGAGAGATAAGGAGCATATTTAAGAAGTTTGAAACATTTAGGGAGAAAGTGAAGAACAAGCTGTTGGGTTAGATGATCTATTGCTTGGGGTCATTCAAGGGGGAAATACTCGCTGCTGTTGGGAAAGATGGAAAAAACCAGATATTTTCATTAGTTTGGACAGTTATGGAGGGTGAGAACAGAGAGACTTGGGCTTGGCTGCTTAATATCTCCAAGATTAATCTTGGACTAAGAGAAGGGCAAGATTTCACAGTCATCAGTGATATGCAGAAAGTATGAAGTTGCTATTTGAATATTTATCATCAATTATTACAATTCCTTGATGTTCACTAACTTGCAAAATTTTTGTTTAATGCAGGGCAAGTTGGAAGATATGTTTATTAATGAATGGAAATGCTTATTTAATCATGTTTAACTATTTATACGCAAAACATTTGTATATTGTTGGCTTTTTTGAAGTTCACTGTCACTTGTTTTACCCTTGTTTGATGTTTTATTGGTTGCAACACTCAATATGTTTACTGTTATGTTTAATGGTTTGTATGATTTCCAACTTTTCTGTTATGTTTAATAGTTGGTATGGTTTCTGACTCTTTTTTTATTATTATTATGCTCGATGAATAATTTTCCTATACTGAGCCGTGCTTAAATACAGGACTCTGTTTAATGGTTTATTTTTTAATTGTTTAGTGATTGGTATGGTTTCTGATCTTTTTTTGTTATGTTTAATGAATAATTTCGTATACTGAATTGTGCTTAAATACGTCTCTATGTTTGATGGCTTATTTTTGAATTGGTTGGTATGATTTCTGACTTCTTTTACATTTGTGCAATGACTGAATTTTGTATTCCAACTTCTGTCAGATATTCATTTAAACGTCAGATAAGGAAAGTGGTCAAGTTCGAAAGCAAAATTGTGTGCTAAGCCTATGAAATATGACAAATAGGAATATTTCAATATTTCAAATTTTATATAAAAACAAATCATCAATACGTTCAAATTTATATAAATATTAAAATATTTTAAATGAAAAAAATATACTAACACCATATAAATACACAAATCATCATGCGGGGCAACTATACTCAGAAATCTGAATCAACCTCCATGAAAGGATGGAATTCGATAAGTAAACAAAAAATTTATCCAAAGTGAAGGGGTGAACTTACATGTAGATTTTGAATTCTCAACTGCCTGCGTAAAATGCAACTCAAAAGAAAAGTACTTACAATTCTTGAAATAGATTTTAAGGAAAGTTGTGTATGAAATAAGGGTCCCTTTGAATAGGAATGGGTATCTGTCCCATGTGTGTCTAAAAACCAGTCAATCCAGAGAAATGCTTATTCATGGCCCTATCCTTCCTGTAATTATTATGTCTTCCACCACCCCTTCTTCCCCTGCCCCTATGATTTCCTACATTCCCTCTCTCTTCAGCTTCAGTGTTGTCGGGCAGGTTTTCTTGCTCCGCTTGTGACTCTCTTTGTCTTCCTCCTCCCCTTCTTCCTCTGCCCCTAGGGTTCCTTGTAAGTTCCCTCCCTCCTGTTTCAGAAACATCAGGTTGGTTGGTTTGCTCCTCATGCTCCACCAGCTTCTTAACTGCACCAAGGGGAAGGTTGCCACCGCGTCCGAGGCCATGTATTAATTCCTCCTGAGCTTGGGTTACTAACGAGGCTTCATTGGCATTTGCAACTGCAACTGAACCTGCAACCTTATAACTATAATTCTTACCATCCTTGACATAGTATTGGGGTTTCTTTCTTGAGCCCCACTTTGAACTAGGCATAGTTTGACCAGAACTTTCAGGTTGACTCTTTCCAAAGTTCGAGCTGAGTTTGTCACTTAATATTTCAGTTTCCTCCACCCCTGACTCTGCAACACTTAGACCTAGGTCGTCGAAAGAGTCATCATACTCATCTTCGTACTCGTACTGAGAAATCAAAGCAACTTTTCTTAATGAATCGTTTTCATCTCTGCTATCAAGAGTAGCAGAATCGGGCGAGTCATCTTTAGACTTCCGAATAAACCTCCCAACTGTAGATGAGGATGAAACAGATGGACCTTCAACTGGTTGTCTGTTAACTACCGGTACAGTTGTGGTTGAGGATACCGCTATGGTGTCAACCAGTTTCCCTTTCCTTTATCAGCATCAACCATTTTCCCTTTCCCTTTATCATTCCTGCTCAGGGTTGAAGCAGACTTGGGCACTGGCATTGTCTCCAGGGAAGTGTCCAAGGCCAGCAGATCTTCATGAAGTGTTCCCTCAAGAATCCTCTGAATAACCTCTTCTGGATTCTGGTTATAAACTTCAAGGCATGCAGCTATAAACCCTTTGCCATAATCAGGAAAGAGATCTTTAACTTGGCTGATTTTTGATTGCATAATTGCTGCATCTTCATCCATCTGTACCTTGCTGCTTGTCACAGAGGCTGACATTGGGGGTTTAGGGGTTTGCTCTTTAGCAATGCCCTTTGTTGAAAACATCATAATCCCAGATAAATACTGAAACTGTTCATCATCCATGAATATCCACCCTGCACAAAAGTTGTCAAATACAAATTACTGTATAGGAGTGCAAGCACATTTATGAAAGAACAAGAATAATGAAGGATTGGTGAACTATTGGCATCTTCCAATGCAAAAGTTTAATGATTAGATGACTTCAGAAAAGAAAAAGCCCCAGTTCACAACTATTACAGCAATACATAAAT
The DNA here is from genome assembly GCA_025506655.1 of Gossypium rotundifolium. Lineage (NCBI taxonomy): Eukaryota > Viridiplantae > Streptophyta > Magnoliopsida > Malvales > Malvaceae > Gossypium > Gossypium rotundifolium. The sequence continues at coordinate 139,845,273 of CP106722.1, forward strand.
CGCTCTCCACCATGTATTCAGATAATGATTGTCCTTGTAATCAAATAACAATAGATATACGCCATTCCATCTAAAGTGCACAATTTATAACTGCAATGAGAAACAAACTAAATAACACTCTAATATGATTACCATATTCACAGACTTAAAAACGGAAATATATGTCGCTGATTCCCAAATGGGCATTAAGGCTGACATCTAAGCAGTTTTCAGCAAGGTTGTTACCAGCGTTATGGGGAGAGGCACCTAAGCCTATTTTAAGTTCCTTCTTCTCTCTTCCCCAATATTCCTCCCATTGTAGTACATAGAAATAGAAATTGATTATAACGGAAGTATCTCAATCTTTAAGTAAAGGAATGATTTTAATTAATGCACTCACCAGTATTCTGCAAATTCTCAAGTTTGCTCATTATATTGCAATTTTTTTCAACACTCTTAAGGAAAGTATCTTGTTTCTCGTTCTCCAGACTTTGCAATGAAACTCCATTTATCTCCCTGAGAGTTTGAACTAAAATATCTGCTCTTATAAATGGATCTTCCACTGTGGCTGGAAACATCTTTGATGCAGTTGGAATGGGATGTCCATCCAAAAACACTTCATCACTAAGATAGCAAATATCTAATAGTTTCCAACCAAGTTTGACTATTCTCAAAGATAACATCTTCAAACTTATAGCAATATCTGTTAGCATTGTGAATTCTCCTGATTTAGTACTGCTTTGAAAACCTCGCTGCAAAGATGGAAGTAAATTGTCATTCAGACGTGAAAGAGCTGTGAGCAATTCTTCATTTCCATAACTGCATAGATAGAGAAGTTTTATATTAAAATTGCATCAGAGCATAACTTCCTGTATAATTTGCAAGGAAAAAGGGAAAGATGGGACACATCCACAAAGAAATTCCCCACATAATAACAAAAGAAAAGGATTAAGACAATAACAACATAAAGTAGTTATGATCCACAATCAGTTAGGTTAAGCCCAGTGCAAATATCTACTCACAACCATAAAATTTCATACAACATCCACGGTTCTTACTGCATGAATAACAAGTGTGTACTTCATATAGAATAGAAATTCCAGTAATAAAAGAGGTACCTCATTTCAACAGGGCAAGAGAAAAAAGCAGCTGCAGGTCTGTACGCGGTAATAAAAGCATCCATGGATACAATGGCATCATTAATAAAGTCCATCACCTGTCGCAAGAAGTAATCAAATAATTTTAAAGCTCCACTAGACGCAGATAAAATCAACTTGAGATAGGAATAAGCCACTGATTCAGGAGGTCATCCTATAATACTACAACTTCCTGTTTTGGCAAGTTCTCCACCCCTTCTTGACACAAGTCTGTGATACTCTGTATTTATAAATGTTTGTTTATTTATATTGAGATAAAATGAAAATTATTTTGTTCAAAATACACATACTGGGCATCTTTTTTCTTTTTCCAGGTGAAAATCATCCCTAAAAATAAAATACAATGCCATAATATTTTCCAACTGTGAGTTCAGTGCATGATAAAAGCAATAACAACAACAAACCTCCAAAAAGTCAGTATGAAGCCGATCAAATCCATGATCCCCATGATTTACAGAAGAGAGAAGGACCTATCCAGTATTAGCAACACATAAGAAAGCAATTGTGAGTGTCATTACTAAGCAAAGCTACAGATAAAGGGAGAAACTAACAGAAATGCACAAACTGTCAAACATATCACTCAGATAAGGAAAAAACTGTTCCAGACTCAAAGCAGATTACAAAGTACCTCCAAAGATGTGCTGCAGCGTTCATGCATTGTGTGAACAATACTCAAGAAATGAGACAATACCCCAGTCAGATTATCATGGATTGTAGGCTGAGCTTTCAGAGCATTTGCAATCTGAAAATAAATCAAGTGTGAGAAAGACCAGGAGAGAGAGAGGAAATCTCCTACCTTGCACAACTATGAGATACAGAAGACTACTTTGAAATAAAAGGGTATAGGCATGCAGCACTTGATACATCCTAGAGTAATGAATTTGAGGTGGAAAAGTCCATGGCCAATTTGCAATTTAGCTATTTAATATGATTACATAAATTACAAACCATAGGAAGTAATTTTTATCTAAACCGTCTTGATATGCCTTGCTTGACTCTGAAAGGTTTTACTGCAATTTGAAATTTCTAGGTGACCATTAGAGCCATTAGAGGCATCTCCAGGATCAATAGATTAAAACACCTCCTTTTGACAATAATGCAAGCATAAATCTAACTGTAATGAAAAGGAAGCAGTAAATTCTTAGTTAAGAAGAGTTACTTGCAGCGGGAATTAAAACAGATTGCCTTCAAAATACTAGCTCAAATATAAGCCTTAAAATGGTTAAAAACATGTAGAGAAAAGAAATCAAGTCTTCGATCACTTTGTACAAAAGAACGCTTACCAGCAATTTAGTCATATCATCATTTTCATGACCATAAATAGCGCATATGTCCAACAACTTAGGCAAGTCAAGCAATTTCTTCTCCTGCAAGATGACTACAGGAAGAATTAGTGAAAAAAATGTGCATATAAAATACTCTATACATAGAAATTTAACAACAATTTTGGGGATAAAGATGAGCAGCACATGTGACCAGACTAAAATACATTCATCCTCCAACAAGAAGACACGGAAAAGAGACAACCTACCTGCATGGTCGTTGACACTAAGACTATCGACGGCTCTAGCACCAGGGTCCCGATTTGAAGATCTAAAATAGCAAGAAGGTCCATTGCAATTTACCAGATAAAAGGGTGAATATGTAGGAAAGAGTTATAAGACTTCAAACTTACATTCGATACAACATCATGAAGACACGGCGGCTTAGTTCAGACTCTCCAACAATAACCCCTGCAACGATCCCTTTCACACCGCGATGAGGAAAATCGTACCACCTGCTTCTAAATTGCAAGAAGCTGTCCAAAAATTCATGCAAAGAAGTGTCGCCAGCCACTGACAAACAAGCACAATAAATAAGACATCGAGAGAAAAAAAAACCGTAAATGCATTTAAAAAGGATAAAAACCCGATCAAATATCAGTTAAAATACCTTGCTTCCAGAATTCCCTGGGACTGAGCTTGAGCAAGCAAGACAACTCTCTATTTAAGAGGTCAACAACTCTCTGTGATTCCACTGGATCCAATCCTCCTTCCTCCGCGCTGAGGCCCGCCGCCACGGCTTCATCTTGTGGCAAGTAATTTACGAAATTCCCATTAGAGAGACTGGATGGAGTTGCTCTGTTTGGTACCCAATCCCCATTCTCTCCCATGCGAAGACGGCTGCTGGAAGGCCGAGCATCGTGCTGTTTGGGAAGGGGTTGCCTGATGGAATTAGAGAGGGAGGTGGGATTAGGGTTTGGGTTTGAGTTTGGATTTGGATTTTGATTTTGATTTTGATTTTGATTTTTGGGGATGAATTTCTTCTGGGATTTTTGGAAATTATTTCTGTTGTCGCCGTCTTGTCTATTGCCGTGAGTATTCCTATCAGACATGGCTTTGGGTTTTCTTTTAAAAAAATTTAATTACTTTTCTTCTGTTTTTGCTGAGATATATTCTCAGTGTTAAAAGGGAAGAAAGATTGAAACACTTCAGAGAGTTTTTCAATTTATAATTGTCGCTGTCATGGGTTATAATTTTTCAATTTCCCTTCCTTAATTTGGAAATTTCTGAAATGATCTTCCTTTTGCTAAATAGATTTTTAATAACATTTAAAACCTTGTAAAAGATTTAATATTATTTTATTATAAGTAATTTTATAAAAATTCAATTATTTATAAGATTCGATAATTTATTAAAAACATTATAATTGTTATGAATATCTTATTAAGTGAATGTCTATCATGATTAAGATAAAATTTTGATATACTTTAAATTCTAATAATTATTAAAATTAGATCTATACTTCTTTTATACTTCTTAGGCTTATAATTAGAGACTCGATGAAGTATTGTAATTATACTATTGATCAATAAAATACGTTCTCTATTACTTTCCATATTTTCTTTGTTCTTTAGTCTCTCTATCTCTCTTTATTTTATAAAACGTTATCAGCATGATCTTGTTCAAAGTGATAGTTCCTTTTACCGATATATGATTTCCAATATCTTTTACGACAAGATGCAAAATTTTTACAGGAAAGTTTCTTTTATTTAATGTTTCATATCTTATTATTATTTTTCATTCTTCTTTCATTATATGTTATCATTGTTTTGATTAACTTATTTTACTTTTTGTTCTTAAGGATGGTGAAAGATTTGATATCGTTATCTATATGAAATTGAGAAATAAGATCCACTCTCAAAGTTTGCTTTTTGATATTTGCTTGCGGATGATCTATTTCTCTTCATTACTAAGGATGTTTATAATCACTACTTCTCATTCATGGTAACGTAAGTCAATCTAATCAACTTCTTTTAAAAATTGATTTGCTTTCTATTAAATAGTTCAATTTATATAATTCACTATTTGTATATCTATGAATTTATAAAACCTTTCATGCATTTAGCTATTGAGATTTTTATGTGAAAATAAATATTTTTTAATAGAATTGATTGGTTTAATTTTGATTTTGATTAAGATATATGATTATTACGGAATGCGAGTAAAAATACTTGTCATAAACTTTGGGATATTCACCTTGTCTGTGATAATTTCATATCTGTAACACCCTGAATTTGGGCCTAGTAGAATTGGGCATATTGAGCCTTGGGCATGAGAGCGTTTAAAATTTTTGAGAACAAGAAAACGACACTAATGCAAGTTGGACCTATTAGGTGAGTGATTTCGGAAGGTTAAGGGGCTTCCATGAAGTCTTGGGTTCAAACCTGGGCCTTAAAAAAAATTCTGGTTTAGGTAAATAAAACCCTGGAGTTGTAAATGAGTAGGCTTTAAGAATAAAATGTGGAAAAAATGTCATAAGGAAGCATGTGGCCTAGTGGTTGTGGCGTCATTAAAGTTGTAAGAGAGCCTGGGTTCAAGTCTTGGCCTTTGCAGAATTTTTAAATTTTGCTCTTAACAGAATCTGGACACTGGCACATAGGCTTTATAAATATTTGCGCAGGTTTTAAGTCACAAGGAACTAGTTGGTAAGGTGGTTAGTGGCGTGGATTAAATTATAGGGGAGCTTGAGTTCGAAACCCCTTGCATACGAAATGTGACTATTTTGCTAATTTGGGACGGTTTTGGATGATTGATGGAGGGATCCCACATCGGGAAGCTAGCATGAGAGTAGGCGAGAAGCTGGCTTTAAATAAAGCGATTTATGATGAGAGTAAGCATACCTTGATTGGCGTTTGGGCATAGGAGTGTTTGGAGCACGGATTAACTCCATATTCTTATTAGGTGTGTATTTCGCACTACTCTAGCTGTAGAATGGCAAATACCCTCAGTTTGCGAAATTACCAAAGTACCATTGATTTGCAAAATTACTAAAATACCTCCGAATTGCAAAATTACTAAAATACCATCAGTTTATAAAATTACCAAAATACCCCAGTTTATGAAATTATCGAAATACCCCAAGTTTATGAAATTACCGAAATACCATTGGGTTGTAAAATTATCGAAATACCCCGATTTACGAAATTATCAAAATACCTTGTGAAATTATTGAAATACCCCTAAAGGGTAGGATTACCGAAATACCCTTATAGGGTAAGATGACTAATTTTCCCTTGTGGGTAAATGACTGACTTAGACTATGAGTTGACTAATTTGGTGTGGTTGTATGGTGATATGCTTTTATTACATGTTTAAATGATTATTCTTGAGCATAGCCATTTTGCATACACGTGTAATGATTGAGCATGACATACACGACATATTGCATGGGGTTGAGATAAAGTTATGGGGGAAGTGTACTACCATTGTTGTTTTGTACAAGGCTTTCACCTTTTCTGCGATATTTATGGCTTTTAGCCGATTCATTAACCTAAGCAATGATGCTACGATGTTTATGGCTTTTAGCCATTACATTAGCAAATGTAATGTTCGGTTTAGACCCTAGTTGAAACAATGGTTTCGAGAACAAAAATTCAAGGTCGAAATAATATTTTAATGTTATCTTTGGTGTTGATTCTATGTGACCATAGTCTGTGTGAAAATTTTATGTGATAATTTTATCGATTGTGTGTCGAATTTAGAGAAAGGACTTAATCGCGTAGAGAGTAAAAGCTATATGCTAATTTTTAAGTACCTAAGTATGGTTGTCTTTATAAAGAGGAGGCCTTATGTTGCAAATAGCCCATTAATTAAGATAGTGGGGTGTTAAATGACTTGATAACCATAATGCTAATTTGTGTTATATGTTTATTAAAAGGGCAAAGTGGTAAAATGATAATTAAGTTAATTTATAATAAAACAAAGCATGAAATAGTTATCATCTTCTTCATGTTCCACCGAAAAATACAAAAGAAAAGAAGGAAGAAAAGCTTTGAAATTTTGGCTAGGCTTAAGCTTGATTCAAGGTATGTTTGAGCTCGGTTTTTGATAATTTCTACATTTTCGTAATCGTTGCTTCGTGCTTTAGCTAACCCATGTTGAAATTTTGTGAATTGATGATGTTTTTGTGATGAGTCATTGATGAAAACTTGAGCTATGTGTTAGTTGATAGTGAAATATGGAAACTTGGTGTTGGATTAACATAGTTTTATTGGGATTTTTAGTGAAATTGAGTATTTTGCACTTAATTGAGAAAATGAGAAATTGAAGGGTTAATTGAGATGAAATGAGAATTAGCATGGGAAGAATTTGCTAGCATATGTGTTTTGAAATTTTGTGTATTTGATGATTTTGTGAAATAGGGACTAAAGTGTCGAAATGTGAAAATGTGAGGGTTATTTTGTAAAATGCCCTAAATGTGTGTGTGTGGACTAAATTGAATGAGTTGGTGATTGAATGGATTGAATTTGAATGTATATAAACCAAGAAAGGAGAGGTTCGGATCGAAATCAAGGCAAAGATAAAGTGCTCGATTAATCTACCGTTTCGATAGTTCGACGTCCGATGTAAGTTTGAATATAATATATGTTATTAAGATATGTTTTAGTATTATGGAATGAATATGTATATGATTATGAGGTTTGAGATGCTATGTGCAAAATTGAATTAGATGGCACTAAGTGTGCGAAATTGAGATCGAAGCAGAGAAGAATAGCACTGTGTCTGCGATGTTATGAAAGCTTTGGCTTATTAATATGGCACTGTGTGTGCGATACCGAGATAAGTTGGTTAAAAGAATAGGCACTAAGTGTGCGATGACAAATATGCTTCGATCATGTATATGGCACTGAGAGTGCGATTAAATTAAACGAATATCAGAGGATGATCGACATGTAATATCTAGCATTGAATAGCTTAGAAGTTGAATAACTATGTGTTAGCTAAGGTATGTATTAAACCTTTGTGGTTGATGAGTTTATAGATAAAGCTATGAATGGATGAATGAGTATTTTAGCTATGGATGATACGGTATGAATATGAGAGAATTGATCTATGTGATGATTTATTATATATATTGGTTTGATTTGATGAGATAATTGTATTGTATTTCAAACTTACTAAGCTTTGGAAAGCTTACTGTGTGATTTGTTACTCTGCTTTACAGTGTTAGTAAAGCTAGCTCGGATCTGGGGATCGTCAGCATATCTATCACACTATCGGCAAATCTATTTTGGTACTTTTGTAAGAATGTATATAATCAAATATGGCATGTATAGGCTAGTCACTTGGTATATGTTTGAGATGTAAATAGCCATGTGATTTGGCTATTAAATGTTAGTAGGATACATGAGAGAGTTTAGTATTTGGTGCATATCTTAATATAGCTTGACAGAAATGAAATAGTATTATGAATGGTAAGTTCAATGATGAATTGATGCCTTAGTGATTTAGTGAGGTTATGGATGATTTATACTTAGATTTACATGGAAATTGGTTGTACAAATTGGCATGCTTAGAAATGAGATGGAATGGAATGATATGATGATCATTTGATGTGTTTTTAGTTGTCAATTGTATGGATAAGTATGCTTGTATATGCTTGTAGGGATTAACCTTTATGTGGGTGGCAAATTTGGCATTGTAAATGGACTATTTTTCCACACGGTTGTGGCACATGGGCTTGCCTAGTGATTGTGGCACTAAGTCAGTAGCTAATTATGTGTACACGGCCTTGGCACATGGATGTGCCTAGTAACCGTGAAGCCAAATCAGGATTGACCCCAGCTAAGGTACTCGAGCGTGCTTGGTGGTCATGGAGTAAGGTCAGGTTCGGCCACGAGGAAGACACACGGGGGTGTCTAGCAGCCGTGGGAGGCACACGGCCTGCCCACACTAGCGTGTAACCCCTGAAATTTTAAAAAGTTTTAAATTTCTTGAAATTTCTATATGTGTTCTGTTTTAGTCCCGACCCCTTTCTAACACGTGTTTAAAGTCTCGAAGACCTCAATAAAGGACTATATACTTGTGTTTGAATATGTTTGACTTTGTGTCGTGAAATGTTCTGAATGTTTGGTAACGCCTCTTAACCCTATTCCAGCATCGGTCTCGGGTCAGGAGTGTTACATTTTATTGGTATCAAAGCTACGGTTTAGTCGATTCTCGGACTAACATAGCGTGTGTGAGTCTAGCTATACATGCCATATATGAAATTGTGATAGTGTGATGAATTCTGACAGATGAAAATGTGTTTTCGTATAGTAATGGATCCCGATCGAGTAGTTACTGATGATGTAGAAAGTAACGCGCCTGCTTCCACTCAAAGGATAGTGTTGGCGCATCTAGGCTGAATAAAAGTAATGAGGGAGGAGAGGCTAAGCAAGCCTTCTTCCAAATAATGAGTGAGTGGTTTACGGAGTTTGTTCGAACGAATCTGGCTGCTCCACAACCTCCACCCCCACAAGTACCTGTGGTGCCACAAGTTGTAGATCCGATCAAATTGAATAAACCTCCTGTGGACAAGATTCAGAAGTACGGGGACGAATAGTTTATGGCCACATCTAATGACAATGCTGAGCGAGCCGAGTTTTGGCTCGAGAATACCCTTCGAGCATTTGATGAGATGTCGTTGACTCCGGACAAATGCATAAAATGTGTTGTTTCGTTGTTAAGGGATACAACTTATAATTGGTGGAAGATGTTGATATCTGTAGTTCCGAAAGAGAGGATCACTAGGATTTCTTTCAAGCTGAGTTCATAAAGAAGTATATCAGTCAGTGATTTATTGATCAGAAACGTAAAGATTTTTTAGAGTTGAAAGAAGGTCGTTTGTCAGTTACTGAGTACAAACGGGAATTTGTGAGATTGAGCCAGTATGCACGAGAATGTGTTTCAACCGAAGCTACTATGTGTAAACACTTCATAGAAGGGTTGAATGAGGACATTAAGTTGTTGGTTGGGATACTCGATATAAACAAATTTGTTGTGCTAGTTGAAAGAGCATGCAAAGCCGATGAGCTCAGTAAAGAAAAGAAGAAAACTAACTCTGAAGCTCGTAATGAAAGAAAAAGATTGATGAGTAAGTTTTCTCAACCTTCGACGAAGAGATTTAGAGATGCAAGCAATCGTTCAAATGCTTCATTTGGACATCTGAGTAAAGATCATACAAGACTAAGTGTTGGTTCAAGAAATCAAACTCCAATTGAATCAAGTGTTGATGGTGCTAAGAGTAACAAACCTGAGTGCAGATAGTGTGGAAGACGACATGTGGGAGAGTGTTGGGGCAAGTACAACAATAGAGTTTGTTATAAATGTGGATTCTAAGATCATTTTATTCGAGATTGCCCAAAGATGGTCGAAGAGGAAAATGTTCAAAATGTGAGATCAAGTAATGTATCGACTAGAGGTAGACCACCCAGAATTGTAGGGAATGTGAGTGGAAGTCAAAGAGGGACTATTGACACAGCTGTGAGGTCAGAGGCGAGAGCACCTGCCCGAGCTTATGCTATACATGCACAAGAGGAAGCATCATCTCCAGACGTCATCACCGATAGTTTCACTTTATTTAATGCTGATGTAATTGCATTGATAGATCCAGGATCTACTCATTCATATATATGTATGAATTTAGTATCAAGTAAGACTCTACCTATTGAGTCTACTAAATTTGTGATTAGAGTATCGAATCCTTTAGGCAAGTGTGTTTTGGTGGATAAGGTATGCAAGAGTTGCCCATTGATGTTTCGAGATATATGTTTTCCAGTTAATTTGATGTTGTTACCATTCGATGAGTTGGACATAATTCTGGGTATGGATTGGCTTACTCTGTATAATGCCATTGTGAATTGTAAAAGAAAAAGTATTGAATCGAGAAGTTAGAACAGTGAGATAGTTCGAATTAAATCCAGTAATATGAAAGGATTACCAGCTGTTGTATCTGCGATGAAAGCTATGAACTATGTGAGAAAAGGTTGTGAAGCGTATTTGGCATACGTGATTGATACAAAAGTGTCGAAAAAGAAAGTTGAATCTGTGCCTGTAGTATGTGAGTTTCCAAATGTGTTTTCTGAAGAACTACCGGGATTACTTTTGATTCGGGAAGTTGAATTTTGTATTGAGTTAGTGCCGGGAGCTACTCCTATTTTGATAGCTCCGTATAGAATGGCACCAACAAAATTGAAAGAGTTAAAGTCTCAATTGTAGGAGTTGAATGACAGAGGATTTGCACGACCGAGTTTCTCAACCTAGGGAGCTCCTGTGTTATTTGTGAAAAGAAAGATGGAACTATGACATTATGAATTCGATGTGCTGAAAACTGCTTTCAAAACGAGGTATGGACATTTTGAATTTTTAGTAATGCCTTTCGGACTAACAAATGCTCCTGCAGTGTTTATGGATCTGATGAATCGTATATTCAGACCGTATTTGGATCACTTTGTAGTGGTATTTATTGATGATATTTTGATCTATTCGTGTGATGAGACGCAGCATGCCGAGCATTTGAAAATCGTGCTACAAACCCTGCGTGAGAAATAATTGTACGCAAAGTTTAACAAATGCGAAATTTAGTTACGTGAGGTTGGTTTTCTCGGACATATTGTATCAACTGTGGGAATAAGAGTTGATACGAGTAAAATCTCTACTATTTTGGAATGGAAACCTCCGAGAAATGTGTCTGAAGTCCATAGTTTTCTAGGACTTGCGGGATATTATAGACGGTTTGTGAAAGGTTTCTCGATGATAGCGACTCCGTTGACAAAATTGCTACAGAAAGATGTTAAATTTGAGTGGTCAGAAAAGTGCCAGCAGAGTTTTAAGCAGTTGAAAGTGTTGTTGATAGAGTCGCCAGTGTTAGTTCAACCTGAATCGGGCAAAGAATTTATAGTTTATAGTGATGCATCGTTGAATGGTTTGGGCTGTGTGTTGATATAAGAAGGGAAAGTCATTGCTTATGCTTTGAGACAGTTAAAACCGCATGAAAAGAATTACCTAATGCATGATCTTGAATTGGCTGCGATTGTGTTTGCATTGAAGATTTGGCATCATTATCTGTTTGGGGAGAAATGTCACATCTATACTGATCATAAGAGTTTAAAGTACTTGATGACTCAGAAAGACTTGAATTTGCGACAGAAAAGATGGTTAGAATTGTTGAAAGACTACGAACTTGTGATAGATTACCACCCGGGTAAAGCTAATGTTGTAGCTGATGCCCTGAGTTAGAAATCGTTATATGCTTTGTGAGCTATGAGTACTCAGATAGATCTGTGTGATGATAGTGCGGTTATAGCTCAGTTGAAAGTTAAGCCGATATTTGTACAATAGATTTGTGATGCCCAGAAAAGTGATGTTGAAATGATGGCTAAATGAATTCTATGTGAATCGAATGTTGATTCAGAATTTTGAGTTGATAGTGATGATTGTTGAGATTTAAAGATCGGATTTGTGTTTTGAGAAATTCAGAGTTGATCTCGATGATTTTGAATGAAGCTCACTATAGTCATTTGACTGTACATCCGAGGAGTACAAAGATGTATAATGATCTAAAACAGTTTTATTGGTGGCATGATATGAAAAGAGACATTTTTGACTTTGTGTCGAAGTGTTTAGTTTGTCAGCAAGTTAAGGCTGAACATCAAGTTCCATCTGGTTTGTTACAACCGATTATGATTTTTGAGTGGAAATGGGAGAGAATTATGATGGACTTTGTGTCGGGTTTGCCTTTATCTCCAAGCAAAAAAGATGTAATCTGTGTGATAATGGACAGATTGATGAAATCAGCCCATTTCGTTCCGGTGAGAACCGATTATTCTTTAGATAAGTTAACAAAACTGTATATTGCTGAGATTGTGAGATTGTACAGAGTACTACTATCTATAGTGTCTGAAAGAGATCTGAGGTTTACCTCACGATTTTGGAGGAAATTGCAAGATGTGCTAGGCACAAAATTGCATTTCAGTATTGCTTTTCATCAGCAAATGGATGGTCAATCCGAGCGAATCATTTAGATTCTCGAAGACATGTTGAGGTGTTGCATACTTGAGTTTGAGAATACGTGGGAAAAACATTTGCCATTAATTGAATTCGCGTACAATAATAGTTTTCAAACTAGTATCAAAATGGCACCATATGAGGCTCTTTATGGATGAAAGTGTCGAACTCCATTATATTGGACTGAGCTGAGTGAGAATAAGATTCACGGGGTTGATCTTATAAAAGAGACTGAGTAGAAAGTGAAAGTAATTCGTGACATTTTGAAAGCGACCTCAGATCGTCAGAAGTCTTATGCAGATTTGAAACGAAAAGATATTGAATTTGACGTTGGTGATAAAGTGTTTTTGAAAGTATTTCCGTGGAAGAAAATACTTGATTTGGCGGAAGGGCATGCTAAGTACGAGGTTCATCGGACAGTATGAGATTATTGAATGAGTTGGGCCAGTTTCTTACAGATTGATGTTGCTACCTGAGTTAGAAAAGATTCATAATGTGTTTTATGTGTCGATGCTTCAACAGCACCGATCTGATCCGTCTCATGTGATTGCTTCTACTGAGGTTGAGATTCAGCTAGATTTGTCGTATAATGAAGAACCGATCCAAATTTTGGCACGAGAGGCCAAAGAGTTGAGAAATAAGAAAATCTCTTTAGTAAAAGTATTATGGCACAAACATGGAATTGAAGAGGCTATGTGGGAGCCTGAGAACATTATGAGAGAGCAATATCCACACCTATTCACTGGTAAGATTTTCGGGGACAAAAATCCCTAAGGGAGGAGAGTTGTAACAGCCCAGTTTAGACCCTAGTCAGAGCTAGTGGTTTCGAGACCACAAATCTAAGGTCGAAATAATATTTTAATGTTATCTTTGGTGTTGATTCTATGTGGCATAGTTTGTGTGAAAATTCTGTGTGATAATTTTATCGATTGTGTGTCGAATTAAGAGAAAGGACTTAATCGCGTAAAGAGTAAAAGCTATGTGCTAATTTTTTAAGTACTTAAGTGTGGTTGTCTTTATAAAGAGGAGGCCTTATATTGCAAATAGCCCATTAATTAAGATAGTGGGTGTTAAATGACTAGATAACCATAATGTTAATTTGTCTTATATGTTTATTAAAAGGGTAAAATGATAATTAAGTTAATTTATAATAAAACAAAGCATGAAATAGTTATCATCTTCTTCATGTTCCGCCGAAAAATACAAAAGAAAATAAGGAAGAAAAACTTTGAAATTTTGGCTAGGCTTAAGCTTGATTCAAGGTATGTTTAAACTTGGTTTTTGATAATTTCTACGTTTTCGTAATCGTTGTTCGTGCTTTAGCTAACCCATGTTGAAATTTTGTGAATTGATGATGTTTTTGTGATGAGTCATTGATGAACACTTGAGCTATGTGTTAGTTGATAGTGAAATAAGGAAACTTGTTGTTGGATTAACATAGTTTGTATTGGGATTTTTAGTTAAATTGAGTATTTTGGACTTAATTGAGAAAATAAGAAATTGAAGGGTTAAAATGTGAAATAAATGAAATATATGAGCTTGTAGTAGCATCTGAAGAATTCGGCTAGCATGTGTGTTTTGAAATTTTATGTATTTGATGATTTTGTGAAATAGGGACTAAAGTGTTGAAATGTGAAAATGTGAGGGCTATTTTGTAAAATGCCCTAAATGAGTGTGTGTGGACTAAATGGAATGAGTTGGTGATTGAATGGATTGAATTTGAATGTATATAGACCAAGAACGGAGAGGTTCAGATCGAGATTAAGGCAAAGATAAAGTGCTCGATTAATCGATCGTTTCGATAGTTCGACGTCCGAGGTAAGTTCGAATATAATATATGTTATTAAGATATGTTTTAGTATTGTAACACCCCAAACCCGCCCAAACATTACGTAATAGAATTTGGTTTGCTACTGAGAGAAAACATTTTTGAAAACCATTTTAAAACCGATTTAAAATTTTGTTGAAATGCCTTTCATTTTCAATTCTCTTTGTTAAAAACCATACTTAATTTGTTTAAAATATTTATTAAGTCGAATTGTTCTGAGACTTCAAATGTACCGATGGCACTTTAAAACATTTTACGTTTAATTTGAGAAAACATGTGCATCCGCTTTAACATCATCAATTAGTTTAAACAAAACATTCAAAACATGCAAGAATAACAAAAATAATTCTAGGAGGCCTTATTACATCTTAATTTAAACAAACCAATGTAAAAATAATTAAAATTCAAAGTTCATTTATATCAAATGTCCTTTGCATGGCCACTCGAGTCTATCCAGGTTCCTCATCCGCAATCTACGAGTCACCGAAAAATTAAAGGAGAAGGTGAGTCACCAAGACTCAATGTGTAACCCTTCCCCAATTTAGTGCAACAACATACACAAATCATAACCAATTAATATGCATAAGTTTAAGATGCACCCATCCTAACCATCCAAACGCCTTTCTCTACCCGTGTGGTACCAAACCACCGGTGGTGCCAAACCACCGGTGACGATAGTCACAAATGTGATGCCAAATCACTGGAGATACCAAATCTCGGTGTCCGGGACACAAATCGAATGATGGGGCCAACCCATCGTGTGATACCAAATCATTGGCGTCAATCCCATATCTCAAAGTGGGGTCAACCCACGGTGGTGCTAAGCCACAGGGACGAGACGCTATGAGGTGCCAAACCTCTAGAGGTACCAAACCTCGGTGACCATAGTCACAATGTGTTACCAAAACAACGGTGTCAAAATCGACACGAATATCTACGCCCCTCCACTCATTAGATCCCACATGAATCAATAATATTTAATTAACAATTGTCATGCCAATGGATTTATTAATCAATATCCAATAGATCTATCATGAGCCATATATTATAAGCCACATACCAAATGTATCATGCTCCCCAAAAGCATCAAATCGTAATCTCATAGCAACAAAGACTTACCCGAATCCTTGTTTATACCATGATGGTATTACATCCGTATCTACACAAACCGATTAAACATACATATAATACTTAGCATATTAAATAGTTATAAGATGTGTATGTACACACCTTTCACCAACGATAGTCCTAATCCTCAAAGAATCAATTGGCTACATAAGATTTCTTGCTCCTATAATCGGCCAAACACAAGAGTTAGGGACATGGACCATTCGGCCAAACCAAAAATTTCTACGGGGTTATCATATAAACCCGAAACCTCACCTAATCACCTTCGAGTACTAACTACAGCAACCGGTATGCAAATCTGCTTCACTTCCCTACAATCGGCAACCATTAAAATAAATAATAGCCTTCGGCTTTAGGATAATCAAAAGAATAATCCCCTAAAATAAATCCTTACTCTTTGACTTACCAACCTTCAATATTCGGCCACAACAATATTAAGAGGAAATGGGAAGTTTCGGCTATATAGTTATGAAAGGAGAAAATATGTGAATAAAAGTGAAGGAAATATGTAAGTAGAAAAGAGAATAAAAATGAGAGGATGAGGATTCGGTTTAATCAACAATGGAAGAGAGAAAAGAAAAGAGGATTTGGGGAAGAAAGAGGTTCGACCAAATGAAAGAAAAGGGATTTGTGTTTGAGCACAAATCAAAGGAAGAAAAGAGAGAGATGGAGAATTGAGATTCGCCAACACCTTGTTTGCCCAAAAGAAAATGCACATAAATAAAAGGTAGTTTTGGTGTAAAAAGGAAAATGAGAGAAAGAGAAATGATATTTGATTCAACAAAATGAGGCAAAATCCAAAACAATTTTGCACAAAAATGCCTAAGTGCATTCTACCAAAGAGGAATTTGCTTGGAGAGGAAAAGAAAATATGCCAAATGGTGCCCAAATGCCAAAGTTGGCCAAATATCCTCCCCAAACCACCTAACACATTCGCCATCCCCTTTTCCACACATGCCAGTCCACATTCAACCATTAAGGCCTAGGAAAACATTTTCCACCTTTCATGCCCTTGTCCCTCATAATACCATAAACTCAAGATTCTTATCCCTATCTTCAAGCTTTCCTTAAGCAAAATTCAACTTACCTAAAGATGAAGTCCAACCTATCATAAACATAGGTTGACCGCCATCAATGTTAAAATACAAAAATAAAGTTTCAAAATGCTAAACATACTACTCGAACCTCTAACCTCAAGCCACCTTTCAAACTCCTTAACCAACTTGCCACTTACTCCTTTTGTGCTTTAAATAAATACTTAATTTAACTTAAGTGATCACTCACTTAATCCACTTCATTAAATAAACCATACTAAAGATTATTCTACTAAACCGAGCATACCAAGACCCCAAATTTAGTCTTATAACTCTACGAATAATATCACAACAATTCATACACAAGAAAAATAATTCAATCACAATTAACCCCATTTTTAGGATGTTACAGTTCTACCCCCCTTAAAATAATTTCAACCTCGAAATTACCTGATCAGAAAAGGTGGGGGTATTGCTGCCGCATCACACTCTCGGGTTCCCACGTAGCTTCCTCAGTACCATGGTTTCGCCATAGTACTTTCACCAAAGGTACTGACTTCCTACGCAAAACCTTGATATCTCGATCTAAGATTTGGATTGGTTCCTCCTCGAAAGATAAATCCGAGTTTACCTCAATCTCTGCCACAGGCACAATGTGTGATGGATCCGACCGATATCCCCTAAGCATCCACACATGAAAGATGTTATGAATCTGATTCAACTCATGGTAGCTCGGTGATAAGCTCTTGGTCCCACTCACTTTAACATCAGATATGGCCCGATGAACCTAGGGCTTAGCTTCCTTTTTCCCAAATCGTAACACCTTCTTCCAAGGCGACACCTTCGAAAAACTTTATCTTCCACAAGATATTCCATTTCCTTGCGCTTGAGGTGGCATAGGACTTCTGCCTATCCGACGCTTTCTTGAGACGAGCCCGAATTACCTTAACTTTGTCCTCAGTTTCAGTCACCAACTTCGGACCCAAAACTTACCGTTCACCCAACTCCGTCCAACAAGTAGGAGTTCGGTATTTTCGTCCATACAGTGCTTCATATGGAGCCATCTCGAATGCTCGCTGATAACTATTGTTATAAGCGAATTCTACCAACTAGAGATACTCTTCCCACTACCACTAAAATCCGAACACAACCTCTCAAAGATATCTTCTAAGCGAAGACTACGTACCGCTAACTCCAAGTCGTGCGTTGGATAGTTAACCTCATGCGGTCTTTAATGACGGGATGCATAGGCCACTACCTTCCTTCTTGCATCAATACACATCCCAAACCAAGATGGGATACGCCACGAGAAACAAGTAAACAACTTTCTGCCTCAGTACATCGTAGCAGGAGCTTAGTCAAAATCTTCCTTAGCTTGTCAAAACTTTCTTGTTGCTTCTCCGTCCACACAAATGGAATTCTTTTTCTTAATAACTTAGTCAAGCAGTGCAGCGATTAAAGAGAATCCTTCCACAAACCTCCGATAGTACCTGCCGGACCCGTAAAACTTGAATTTACGCCACCGACCCTAGGCGGTTTCATTCAACACCGCTTCAATCTTGCGAGGATCTACTCTAATCCTTCTGCGACACTACGTGACCAAGAAAGCCACCTCTCTAAGCCAAAATTCGCACTTCATCAATTTGGCATATAACCGCTTCTCCTCAAGACTTGTAGAACTATACGCAGATGCATGTCATGTTCCTCCTCCGTCTTTGAGTAAACCAATATGCCGCCTATGAACACCACGACAAATTGATCCATGTACTGCTGAAACACCCTATTCATTAAGTCCATGAATGCTGCCAGTGCATTGGTCAACCAAAATGGCATCACCAAAAACTCGTAATGCCCATACCTTGTACGAAATGCCGTCTTGTGCACATCAACCTCCTTCACCTTGAGTTGATGTTATCCCGACCTAAGATCTATCTTCGAGAATACCGATGCACCCTTCAGTTGGTCGAACAAGTCGTCAATCCGAGGTAACGGATACCTATTCTTAATCGTCAACTTGCTCAATTGGTGGTAGTCGATACACATCCGCATTGAACCATTCTTCTTTTTGACAAACAGCACAGGTGCTCCCCACGGAGATATACTTGGTCGGATAAATCCTTGGTCCAAGAGCTCCTGAATTTGAGCCTTCAGTTCCACCAATTCCTTTGGTGCCATTTGGTACGGTGCTATAGACACAGTGCCGTTTCGTAACAAGTCTATACCGAATTCAACTTCCGATCCGAGGCAAACCCGAAAGTTCTTCAGAAATACGCCAAGATATTCCTTTACGCTCAAACATTCCCCACGTAAAACTCTTTAGCTTCCAAAGCATACACATGAACAACGAACGCCTCACACTCTTCGACCATCTTTACAGCTTTCAACATAGATACCACATTGGATAGATAATCTCTCCTATTACCTATCATGACCACTTCTTCACCTTCAATCGTCTTCAAAACCATGCGCTTAGCAGCGCAATCCAAACTTGCTTGGTATTTGACCAACCAATCCATCCCAAGAATCAGATCGAACTCCTCAAACGGCAGTTTCATCAGATCGGCTACAAACACTACCCCTTGGAGTTCTAGGGGTACATCTCTATACAGCTTATCTACTTTTACAGAGTAACCTAAAGGACTAAGTACGGTCATCCTCCTAGAAGCAGTCTCAGAAACTAAACTCATGGTCTTTATTATGCCACTAGCAACGTAAGAATGCGCCGAGCCCACATCTATCAAAGCAAGATATGGGACACCAAAGATTAAAACATACCGGTTATGACGTCAGTGCGTCTCCTCCTCACGACGCCGCAAAGATACACCAAACTAGGTCGCTTAGCCTCCGTGTTGCTTGCACCTCTCTTCGATGATCCGCGGCCTCGACCGTAACCATTACCTCCTCTACCATTACCACGACCTCTCTGCGGTGCTGGTCCCTCCTTTCTGAACTGAGCCCGACCTTGACCTTCAGACTGATTCCTGGCTTGTTTACGTGGACAATCCTCACACGGTGATCCAGCGAACCACACTCGTAATAGCCTTTTCCTCCGGTCCAACATTCGCCCAATGAAATTTCCCACATCGATTACACCGTCTTTGGTCCCTCGATTAGCGATATGCACCTCCTGCATCGATTCGGCTCATTTTGCCTAGCCCTCTTCTGAACATTGCCAGCTGACCCAGATGATCCATATCCTCTCTTATGCTTACTCCGGTCATAGTTCTGGCTTTCAGATTCCTTTATTCTTTCGGCTATCTTAGCCTTTTCAACTAAAGTAGCAAACTCTCGCTCCTGATGTGGAGTAATCAACAATCTTAGCTCGTCCTTCAAACCATCTTCGAATCGAACACATCGCTCGTGCTCCAAAGCCACAATACCTCCAGCATATTGGCTCAATCTTAAGAACTCAGCCTCATACTCTGATACGGATTTACTCCCTTGGACCAAACTCAGAATGCCTTACGCTAGCATCAACGTAATTAGACCCAATATATTTCTTTTGATATGTCGCCTTAAAGAAGTCCCAAGTGAGATCTTCTGCTACAGCACCATTCCGAACCGTGAGCCACCATCGATATGACTCATCCTTGAGAAGCGACACCGCCCCTTTTAGTTTCTCCTCATTTGTCAAATCTATCTCATCCATGATTCTTTCAGTCGATTCTAGCCAATACTCAGCCGTATTTGGTGCTACACCAGATACACCTCGAAAAAATTTAGCGCCGTTAGCTCGAAGTCTCTCGGGTACCGATTTTTGAGCTCCTCCACCTCCACCCATTCCAGCTACCCTTTCCAGAACCCGCAGCATCGCTTGTGACACTGCGTCATCACCCGTCTGATCCTGCTCTTCTGCTCCAAAAGTTGGGGGTGGTGGTGGCGGTATATCGTTCTCAGATCATCGACCGACCGATTGTGTTACGACATCATCATCCTACCCCTTCCGTGTCCACGACGGCCACGTCCTCTAAAGCTCATTCTAACTATCGTACTTTAATCTGATTAGGAAATTTTATGAATTAGTACATGTTTCACGTGGTTATTCGCGAAGAAATTTTATGATAAGAATTTAATAAAGATTCTTTCGATCAAATAGAGTTTTAAGTCTTCTATCTAGTTTACAGAGAAAAGTACATCCATTCCATAATACCTTTCATACCTATGCACTCTTCGGGCATTTCTGTCTGTTTCTAACCTAGGGGTATTTTCGTCATTTTCCTACAAGGGTATTTTCTTAATAAACCGAAGAAATTTGAAAACTTTAATAAATCAAATCATTTGTAATTTTAAAAATTGAAGAGTATTTTCGAAAAATTCTTCAATTTAAAGGTATGGCAAAATTTTGAAACTAGGGGTATTTTGGTAATTTTGTCAGTCGGGGGTAATTTTGTAAATTTCCAAAGTCAGTGTATATATTTTGAAATACAAGATTTTTGGCTACTTTTGCAAAGTAAGAAGATTTTATTGAAATCGGGGTAATTCGGTAATTCTAAAACCAAGGGTATTTTCGTAATTTTGCCACTAGGGGCATTTTGGTAATTTTGGTAAACTGAGAACATTTTGAAGATTTTTCCAAAATAATTTTCTTGCTATTGATAGGAGTATCATAACAATTTTAAAACTTAGAGTTTTCATAAAACAGGTTAATCCTTTCGGGTTTTATTTAGTGTGTTTAGCCTTATGACCGAGTCCTCTTGGTTAGGGTGAACCGAAGCTACGCACTGTAGGATTCCTACGAAGAGGAGGTGAGTCACGAGGACCGCTTAAATACCAAGCTCTTTCGGATCCAATCCTAGACATGCGCACAAGGTTACCACACCCTAACTTCTACGACTTGGTCACGGGTTGGTTTTAATTAGGCCATTAAAGTCTTATGAGTTTTGTTGGGGTGGACTAGTCCTAAGGTTCATCACCTATCACACTAACTACGTTCCCTACCTACCCTTCTATAATAATAATTCATACAAAAATTTAGAGGTACTTACCTGAGCGGATTGGTGCCGGAGACTCGGTGCCATGCTTATTCAAAACCAAAATATTTCAAATAGGCCTACTAAAAACATTTTTGGGCCTTGGGCCCCCACAGTCGAGCTTTGAACTGGGCTCTGATACCAATTTGTAACACCCCAAACCCAGCCCAAACATTACGACCGAATTTGGTTTGCTACAGAGAAAACATTTTGAAAACCATTTTAAAACCGATTTAAAATTTTGTTGAAATGCCTTTCATTTTCAATTCTCTTTGTTAAAAACCATACTTAATTTGTTTAAAATATTTATTAACTCAATTGTTTACAGACTTCAAATGTACCGATGGCACTTTAAAACATTTTACGCTTAATTTGAGAAAACATGTGCATCCTTTTAACATCATCAATTAGTTTAAACAAAACATTCAAAACATGCAAAGAATAACAAAAATAATTCTAGGAGGCCTTATTACATCTTAATTTAAACAAACCAATGAAAAATAATTAAAATTTAAAGTTCATTTATATCAAATGTCCTTTGCATGGCCACTCGAGTCCATTCGGTTCCTCATCCGCAATCTACGAGTCACTGAAAAATTAAAGGAGAAGATGAGTCACCAAGACTCAATGTGTAACCCTTCCCGATTTAGTGCAACAACATACACAAATCATAACCAATTAATATGCATAAGTTTAAGATGCATCCATCCTAACCATCCAAACTCCTTTCTCTACCCGTGTGGTACCAAACCACCGGTGGTGCCAAACCACCGGTGACGATAGTCACAAATGTGATGCCAAATCACTGGAGATACTAAATCTCCGTGTCCGGGACACATATCGAATGATGGGGCCAACCCATCGTAGTGATACCAAATCACTTGGCGCCAATCCCATATCTCAAAGTGGGGTCAACCCACGGTGGTGCTAAGCTACTGTGGACGAGACGCTATGAGGTGCCAAACCTCTGGAGGTACCAAACCTCTGGTGACCGTAGTCACAATGTGTTACCAAAACACTGGTGTCCGTCGACACGAATATCTCTGCCCCCTCCACTCATTAGATCCCACATGAATCAATAATATTTAATTAACAATTGTCATGCCAATGGATTTATTAATCAATATCCAACAGATCTATCATGAGCCATATATTATAAGCCACATACCAAATGTATCATGCTTCCCAAAAGCATCAAATCGTAATCTCATAGCAACAAAGACTTACCCGAATCCTTGTTTATACCATGATGGTATTACATCCGTATCTACACAAACCGATTAAACATACATATAATACTTAGCATATTAAATAGTTATAAGATGTGTATGTACACACCTTTCACCAACGATAGTCCTAATCCTCAAAGAATCAATTGGCTACACAAGATTTCTTGCTCCTATAATCGGCCAAACACAAGAGTTAGGGACATGGACCATTCAGCCAAACCAAAAATTTCTACTGGGTTATCATATAAACCTAAACCTCACCTAATCGCCGAAAGTACTAACTACGACAACCAGACGCATAAATCGCTTACTTCCCTACAATCGCAACCATTAAAATAAATAATAGCCTTTGACTTTAGGATAATCAAAAGAATAATCCCTTAAAATAAATTCTTACTCTTTGACTTACCAACCTTCAATATTCGCCACAACAATATTAAGAGGAAATGGGAAGTTTCGCTATATAGTTATGAAAGGAGAAAATATGTGAATAAAAGTGAAGGAAACATGTAAGTAGAAAAGAGAATAAAATGAGAGGATGAGGATTCGGTTTAATCAACAATGGAAGAGAGAAAAGAAAAGAGGATTTGGGGAAGAAAGAGGTTCGGCCAAATGAAAGAAAAGGGATTTGTGTTTGAGCACAAATCAAAGGAAGAAAAGAGAGAGATGGGAGAATTGAGATTTGGCCAACACCTTGTTTGCCCAAAAGAAAATGCACATAAATAAAAGGTAGTTTTGGTGTAAAAAGGAAAAATGAGAGAAAGAGAAATGATATTTGATTCAACAAAATGAGGCTAAAATCCAAAACAATTTTGCACAAAATGCCTAAGTGCATTCTTACCAAAGAGGAATTTGCTTGGAGAGGAAAAGAAAATATGCCAAATGGTGCCCAAATGCCAAAGTTGGCCAAATATCCTCCCCCAAACCACCTAACACATTCGGCCATCCCCCTTTTCCACACATGCCATCCACATTCAACCATTAAGGCCTAGGAAAACATTCTTCGCCTTTCATGCCCTTGTCCCCTCATAATACCATAAACTCAAGATTCTTATCCCTATCTTCAAGCTTTCCTTAAGCAAAAATTCAACTTACCAAAAGATGAAGTCCAACCTATCATAAACATAGGTTGACCGGCCATCAATGTTAAAATACAAAAAATAAAGTTTCAAAATGCTAAACATACTACTCGAACCTCTAACCTCAAGCCACCTTTCAAACTCCTTAACCAACTTGCCACTTACTCATTTTGTGCTTTAAATAAATACTTAATTTAACTTAAGTGATCAGCTCACTTAATCCACTTCATTAAATAAACCATACTAAAGATTATTCTACTAAACCGAGCATACTCAAGACCCCAAATTTAGTCTTATAACTCTACGAATAATATCACAACAATTCATACACAAGAAAAATAATTCAATCACAATTAACCCCATTTTTAGGATGTTACAAGTATTATGGAATGAATATGTATATGATTATTAGATTTGAGATGCTATGTGCAAAATTGAATTAGATGGCACTAAGTGTGCAAAATTGAGATCGAAACAGAGAAGAATAGCACTGTGTGTGCAATGTTATGAAAGCTTTGGCTTATTGATATGGCACTGTGTGTGCGATACCGAGATAAGTCAGTTAAAAGAATAGGCAATAAGTGTGCGATGACGAATATGCTTCGATCATGTATATGGCACTGAGTGTGCGATTAAATTAAATGAATATCAGAGGATGATCAACATGTAATATCCAGCATTGAATAGCTTGGAAGTTGAATAACTATGTGTTAGCTAAGGTATGTATTAAACCTTTGTGGTTGATGAGTTTATAGATAAAGCTATGAATGGATGAATAAGTATTTTAGCTATGGATGATATAGTATGAATATGAGAGAATTGATCTATGTGATGATTTATTATATACATTGGTTTGATTTGATGAGATAATTGTATTGTATTTCGAACTTACTAAGCTTTGGAAAGCTTACTGTGTGATTTGTTTCTCTTTTTGCGTTGTCGAGTAAAAGCTAGCTCGGATCCTGGGGATAAATCAAGATATCTATCACACTATCGGCAAATCTATTTTGGTACTTTTGTAAGAATGTATATAATCAAATATGGCATGTATAAGCTAGTCACTTGGTATATGTTTGAGATGTAAATAGCCATGTGATTTGGCTAGTTAAATGTTAGTAGGGTACATGAGAGAGTTTAGTATTTGGTGCATATCTTAATATAGCTTGATGGAAATGAAATAGTTTTATGAATGGTAAGTTCAATGATGAATTGATGCTTTAGTGATTTAGTGAGGTTATGGATGATTTATACTTAGATTTACATGGAAATTGGTTGTACAAATTGGCATGCTTAGAAATGAGATGGAACGGAATGATATGATGATCATTTGATGTGTTTTTGGTTCTCAATTGTATGGATAAGTATGCTTGTATATGCTTGTAGGGATTGACCCTTATGTGGGTGGCAAATTTGGTATTGTAAATGGCTTATTTTGCCACACGGTTGTGGCACACGGGTGTGCCTAGTGACCGTGGGACTAAGTCAGTAGCTAATTAAGTGTATACGGCCTTAGCACACGAACGTGCCTGGTAACTGTGGTGTAATATCCCGGGTTAAGGGCTATTTTATTTTGGCATTGTTTGCATGTTAATGGCTTGTTATGTTGTTGTTTGTGTGGTCTCGAGGCTTAGTTGTAGGCTAGGAGTGAGCCTGAGTAGGTGGGAAAATTTTAGTTTTAAGCCTTTGGGTGAGAGGAGTTGAAGGAGTTGGGGGTTATATATATTATTTGTTGAGTTGTGGCATAACAAAGGAGTTGGTGGAGTGGCAAGCATGCGCCACTTGGAGCATGTGTATGGCGTCAATTGCAAGGGGTGAGGTCCTGAGTTCAAACTGCGAAAATCCCCCATTTTGGCTCCCATTTTGACGGCATAGAGGGGAGGAGTTGTAGGCAATTCAAACTCTACCTTGGACTAAGTCAACACATTCAAATGATGGGTGGAGAGCAAATGGTGGAGGAAGACTTGGTCATAGTCATTTGAATTAGTGGCTTGGGAGAGATTGGGGGGAGGTTGGCCGATTTTGAGGAGATTTTGGGGGAGGTTGGCCGGTTGGTAAGTGTTGTGAGAGTGTGGGAGTGTGCCGAATCTTGGCATTGGATAGGTGTGCATTTCTGGTCATAGGGGGAATAGCAAACCAAGTTCTTTCTTTTGCCAAAACAAGTGATATCTCTTTTAGTCAAGCTAGCCAAAAGAAAACTTCAAGGTTAATTCTCCTCTCATTTCCTTAAACCAAAGTCCAAGGTTGCTTCTTGCCAAAAGGTTATTTTTCTCTTTGGTAGCCGAATGCCTCCCACTTTCTTTTCTTTTGCATTTGTGTTAAACCGAAACTAGCTTTTGTCTTCTATTCAACATTTAAATAATCTAGCTTCTCTTACTCTCCTTTTTCCCGCTCATATTCTTCTTTTCATTGTGCTAAGTTCTTCTCTTGAACCAAAACCCAAGCACTTGTGTGTCAAATTTTGCCTTGTTTCTTTCTTCTTCTTCTCATTATGCTTTCAAATTAGCATCTTCTTCCCACATTTTCTTTCTCCTTTTCTTGAAGATCAAGAGTCAAACTCATCCTCCAAAACACCTTCCTCATTTCTTATTTTTTCAAAACTGAAAGTAACCCCCTATTCATCTTTTACTTTGCTTTTCCCAAACCCTTTAGCCGAACCATCATCCCCTTCATAGAAATTTCCTTCTTCTATTTTTCTTCTTCTTCCATCTTGGCCGATTGTGAGGTGTGGTGTGGATCATTTTTGGGTTTTGTTTTCAAGCGTTGGAAGGGGTAAGTTCTTGGCCGAATGGCCATTTCTCTTTTTCTCTCTAGTGCTATGTTGATTTCGGGTTGGACAGGCCTATGTGGTTTTTGGTTGGAGTTAATCATTTGTTTAAACATCTCATTATAGGGCTTTCGAGTTCCAAGCAACAAGAAAGCTTTTATCTGGATTCAATTGTTTGGTAAGTGATGGTGAAATGGTGGCTCATGGTCTATTTGGTTAGTTTCGATTAAGTATAAGGTTTCAAAAGGATTTATTGTTCTCTTTTATGGTGTAGTCGATTAGTGGAGGAACCACTGTTGGTTCGAGACTTGGTTGGTAACCGATTCAAGGGCAGGTAAGAGATCAAAGATTAACCCCCTTTTTGCGTAAATGGTTATGACCGAATGGTATGTTGATTAATCCATTGTTGGCCGATTGTAGGATCGGGTTGTCGAGGTGATCAAGGGACTTAGATCGGTTCTTAGGATTTAATCTTCGCTATTTCGGTGTATAAACCAACACACTTTTTAACTGAGTAATGTGATAACCTGTTGTGTAAATGAAACAGTGTGGTTGACTATTTTTGTACCCATTGAGGTATGGATACGGATTCGGGTAAGTCCGTTTCATTATGAAATATGTGATGATATATGATATCATGATTATGGGTGTATATTCGCTGAGATGCCATAATAAGCATGTGAGCATGATAGCATGATTGCACGATTTTGCATTTAGTATGATGTGCTATTGGGTGATATGAGAGGAGGGGAGTATGATATCCGTGTCTTTGGAACACCGTGTCTTTGGGACATCGAGGTTTGGCACCTTCGGTGGTTTGGTACCACATATTTTGTGACTTTGGGTCACGGAGGTTTGGCACCTCGGCGTCTCGCCCCAAGTGGCTTAGTACCACGGTGGGTTGGCCCACGATTGATTATACGGATTGACGCCGGTGATTTGGTATCACACGATGGGTTGGCCCCATCACCGGATTTGTGGATCGCGGTCACGATGATTTGGTATCACTTGTGTCTTTGGGACACCAGAGGTTTGGCACCTCATTGCGACTCGCCCCTCGTGGTTAACACCACCCGGGTTGGCCCCACTTATGAGATACGGATCGTCGCTAGTGATTTGGTATCACACGATGGGTTGGCCCCATCATTGGATTATTTGTGACTTGGTCACCGTGGTTTGGCACCACATTATGGATATCGTGACTTTGGGTCACCGGTGGTTTGGCACCACCAAAGTGGTTTGGTACCACACGGGTAGAAAAGGAGATATGGTTGGCTAGGATCGGTGCATTACTTGCATTATTTTGTTATGATGTGTGTTGGCATGATATACCTGGGAGAGGATTTATACACCGAGTCCGGCGACTCACTCTCTCTCCTTTGACTTTTTCAGTGACACTTAGACGCTTAACATGGAGCCGGATGGACTCGAGATGCTCATGCCATGCTTAAATAAAGATTTGCTCGGACTTTTTATAAAATTTGGTACACTAGTGATTTATTTCTATTTTGTTATATTTGGGTTTGTAAATGGCCTTTTAAAATTATGTTTTGATATGTATATGCTTAAAGTAGATTTTAATATGCCTTAACAAATTAATTGGGTTAAAATGTGCTAAAATTTGGAAAGACAATGATTTCAAAACTACAAAAGCGATATCTTTAAGTCGCACTATCTGTATCACACCATAATCTAGGATAAAAAGAACTCAAATGTTTTTCTAACTTAAACTTGATTTTCTACTAAGTCAAAAATGTGATAGTAATAATGAGAGACAACTTAAACTTCAGAACTTGAGATAAACCTGTTTTACCTACCCATCTGAGTAAGTTTTAAAATTTCGGTTTTCAAATACATCATCGATTTCAATCAAATCTACTCAAGTTTTTCTCCAATTACACAATTTAGCTTAAATGTTTTTCTCAAACTTTTAAACTTAAACCTAAACCTCTCAAAACCCTTTTTCCCTGTGATATACAGATTCGATTCGTGGTGTGTTGACCGGTTTGGGTGTTACATTTGTGGTATCGAGCCAAGTTCAAAGGTTTCTTTGTGGGCCCGAGGCCCAAAATGTTTTAAAACTATAGTTCTTGAAGTGTTTTGTTTTAAAGTATGGTTTGAAAGGCATGACACCGAGTCACCGGCACCAATCTGCCCATGTAAGTACCCCATACTATTGTTTGTGATAATGATATTGATGTGATGGAATGGCTAGTGATAGTAAGACTACCTTAGAGACCTAAACCGATAGGACTCGTGGACTCATGAAATGGAACTTCTTTAATAAGCAATATTCATAAGACTTTGCTTTTAAATAGTGGAATAATTATCGATGCATAAAATTCTTTAAATCGCATTTAGATTTAGTCATGAGTACCCGAGGTGGACGTGGTCGTGGACGTGGTCGCGGTAGGATGACGCTTCGAGCCCGTAGGTTCGGGTCGTGGTTCGAGAATGAGATCTGGGATTACGCCACCATGGAGGTGGTGAGTTCCAAGAGCGCATAGGGATGACGCAGGTCACAGACGATCTTGCGAGTGTTAGAAAGGGTAGCCGGAGTAGGTGGAGGTGTAGGAGCTAGGAAATCGTGCTGGCGACTTGGCAAAGCAATTTGAATTCTTTCGGTGTCTCTGGTGTTGCTCCAAAGATCTTGAATATTGGCTGGAAGCGACAGAGCGGATCATGGACGATCTAGACCGATCGTCAAGAAAAGTTAAAGGGATCGTATCACTTCTCGAGATGAGTCATACGGTGGTGGCTCACGGTTCGTGATAATACCGCAGCAGAAGATCGACTTGGGACTATTTTCGGCCGCTTATCGAAGAAGTACGTCGAGCTAACTACATAAATGAGCAACGGAAAGCATTTCGAGGTTAGTTCGTGGGAGGAAATCGTGTCGATCACGAGGCGTAGTTTCTCAGCCGAAGTCGGTATGCCGTGGTATGGTGGCTACCGAACATGAGAGGTGCGCTCGCTTTGAGGATGGCTGCGAGATTTAATTAAGGTCGTTGATTGCGCCTCGGCGGGAGCGTGAATTTGCCTGCTCGTTGAAAAGGCAAAGGTGGCCGAGGGTATTAAAGAGTCGTGAGGCAAGGCATGGATAGGAACCGACACAAGAGGAGTTTTGGATCTTCGGGTCGTCGGGAATCGCAGAAAAAGGCTAGACCGAAAGTGGGCGAATCGATCGGGTAGGTTTGTTGTCGCTAGGCGTGGACCGCATGCAGTAAACTTGTGGAAAGGCTCATTGGGGAGGATGTTGGGTGATGGTAGAGGTCGTTTTGAGTGTGGCTCATTTGGACCACCGTGTGAGGGACCGTCTGCGCAAGTTGGCTAGGATTCACAGAGAATCGTGGCCGCACTCGGTGTAGGAATAATGGACCACCACCGCAGAGGGGCCGAGGTAATGGCGAGGAGGTAATGGTTCGGTTGGGGCCGTGGAGCACCCAAGGAGGTGCGTAGTTCGAGGTCGACGGTACCGGTTGGTGTATGTCGCGAGGCACCGAGAGAGGGCGACGCACTGCGGACGCCATTACCAGACGTTTTAATCTTTGGTTCTCCATTTACTATTTTGATTGATGTGGGTTCAACACATTCATATGTTGCAAGTAGCATAGTGAAGACCATGGATTTAGACTCGAGATATCTTCTAGGCGATGACCGTAATAAGCCCTCTAGGTCACTCAGTAGTGGTAGATAAAGCGTACAGAGACGCACTCTAGAACTTCAAGGGGTAGTATTTGAGGCCGATCCGATGGAACCGCCATTTGGGAGTTCGACCGATTCTTGGGATGGACCCTGGTTAAGTACTGGGCGAAGTTGATCGCTGGCTAAGCACATAGTTCGAGCACACGGTGAGGGTGATGAGGTAGTTCGATCGGTAATAGGAGGAATTATCGTCTAATGTAGTATCTGCGCCCAAAGCCGGAAGATGGTCGAAAGGGTCAGAAGCATATGTGGTTCATGTGTATGCTTTGAAGCTAAGGAGTCTGCTGTGGAGACAGCTCGGACGATTAGAGAATTTGTTGATGTGTTTCCGAGGAGCTTAGGGTTTGCCACCAAATCGAGAGGTAGAGTTCGGATAGATCTGTTACCGTAATCGCGCCAAGATCCATTGTTCGCATGTGATGGCACCTAAGGAGTTAGTGGAGCTTAAGGCTCGACATCTGAATTGTTGGACCGAGGCTTTATCGTGCCAAGTGTTTCGCTTGAGAGCGCCAGTTACTTTTGTCAAGAAGAAAGAGCGGTACCATGCGGATGTGTATAGACTATCGCCAACCGAATAAGTCGACGATCAAAAATAAGTATCCACCGCTTCGGATAGATGACTTGTTTGATCGGTGAAGGGCGTCCGCTTTTCAAGATCGACTTAAGGTCCAGGTATCACCGATTAAGGGTAAAGGAGGCGATATCCGAAGACAAAGATTTCGCACTCGGTATGGGCACTTTGAGTTTTTAGTTATGCCGCTTGGGTTGACTAACGCACGGCAGCCTTCATGGATCGATGAATAGGGTGTTTAAACAGTATTTGGATCAGTTTGTAGTGGTTTTATCGACTACATCTCAAGATATTCAAGGACCGAGGAGGAACATGATGCGATTTCTGGTGGTGTTGCAGATTTTGAGGGAGAAACAGCTTTATGCGAAGTTCAGTAAATGCGAGTTCTGGCTTAGGGAGGT
The DNA here is from genome assembly GCA_025506655.1 of Gossypium rotundifolium. Classification (NCBI taxonomy): domain Eukaryota; kingdom Viridiplantae; phylum Streptophyta; class Magnoliopsida; order Malvales; family Malvaceae; genus Gossypium; species Gossypium rotundifolium. The sequence goes on from CP106722.1 coordinate 139,876,427, forward strand.
GACGTTCTTGGGTCATGTAGTATCTGCTGAGGGGATTAGAGTGGACCCTCGTGAGATAGAGGCTATTTTGGATTGGAAGCCGCCTAAGTCGGTAGCGGAGATTTAGAGTTTTCTGGGTTTGGCAGGATACTACCGAAGATTTGTAGAGGATTCTCGTTGATCGCAAAGACCGATGACTAAATTATTAAGAAAAGGGTACCGCTCATTTGACGAGAAGCAACAGAGAGCTTCGATAAGTTGAAGAAGATTTTGACTCAAGCTCCGGTTCTGATTCAACCTGAGGCTGGTAAGGAATTCACAGTGTACTGCAATGTATCACATACGGGTTTGGGTTGTGTGCTGATGTAAGAAGGGAAGGTTGTAGCTTACGCATCTCGACAGTTGAGGCCACATGAGGTAAATTACCCAACGCACGATCTGGAGTTAGCGGCTGTAGTATTTGTCTTAAAGATATGGAGGCATTACTTGTATGGAGAGAGATCGATAGTCTACACGGATCATAAGAGTCTGAAGTACCTTCTGACTCGGAAAGACTTAACCGAGACAACAGCAGATGGATTGTGCCGAAAGACTACGATTGCTCAATTGAGTATCATCCGCAAGGCTAACGTGGTGGCGTATCGTTGAGCCGTAAGGTTGTTTCGGATTTAAGAGCGATGTTTGCCCACTTGAGTTTGTATGACGACGGAGTATTCGCAGAGCTGCAGTGTTGCCTCACGTGGGTTGAAGCGGATCGAGAGAAAACAGTTGTTGGATGAGGTTACGAGTGCGCAGAGGACACAAGTGCGTAACGATGGTTTGGAGGGTTACATGTGTCGGGTGATAAAGTCTTTGTGTTTTCGGGGAAAAGCTTGTATGCCGAGGGATACCGAGCTAAGGCAAAAGATTCTTCAGATGCACATAATTTCCACGCTATGCATCCCGGAGGTAGCAAATGTATAGGGATCTCAGAGATTACTCGTGGCGGGTGCGAAAAAAGAAGTGACAGAGTTTGTAGGGAAGTGTCCGACATGTCGTGAGTCAAGATCGAGCATCGCTGTCATCTGGGTTGCTTCAATGGTGAAGATCCCACAATGGAAGTGGGAAAGGATAACTATGGATTTCGTCTGGATTACCGCTACACCGAGCAAGAAGGATTCGATTTGGGTAATCGTGGATCGATCGACTAAATCACTCACTTTATTAGGTGAGGGTGGATTACTCACTCGTAGGTTGGCGAAGTCAGATGTGTCGAGATTGTGAGACCGCACGGGGTGCCGTGTCGATCATCTCGAATAGGGATCCCGATTCACGTCAAGGTTTTGGAAAGCGTTGCATCGTGCTCGGGTACACGATTAGATTTCAAAGACGGCATTTCATCCGCAGACCGACGGGCAATCGGAAAGGGTTGTACAGATCTTGGAGGATATGCTACGAGGGTGTGTTTTGGACTTGGGGTAGTTGGGAGGAGTATCTATCGTTAGCTGAATTCGCCACAATAATAGTTACCAAGCAAGTATCAAAATGGCACCATATGAGGCGTTGTATAAGAGGGAAGTGTCGCTCACCTACTTGTTGGGACGAGTTAAGTGAACGTCAGTTGTTGGGACCAGAGTTAGTTGTTGAGACTGAAGACAAGGTTTAGTTGATTCAGGCTCGATTGAAGAAAGCTTCGGACCGACAGAAGTCCTATGCCGATCTTAAGCGGAGAGATATTGAATTTGTTGTGGGAGATCAGGTTTTCTTGAAGGTCTCACCGTGGAAGAAAGTATTAAGGTTTGAGAGGAAAGGCAAGCTAAGTCCGAGGTTTATTAGGCAGTATAAGGTATCGAGACGAGTGGGACCGATTGCATATCACCGAGTTGCCGCCAGAGCTAAATCAGATTCACGATGTGTTTCACGCTTCGATGCTTGGCGCTATCGCCGAGATCCATCGCACGTGGTGGCGATGAGAAGAGATCGAGGTAAACCAGATTTGACCATGGAGGAAGAGCTGCATGATTTTAGATCGGATGTGAAGGTTCTGCAGAGAAGTCTGTACCTTTGGTTAAGGTACTATGGCGTAATCATGGCATGGAAGAAGCGACGTGGGAACCCGAGGATACGATGAGACAGTAATACCCGCAACTCTTCTGACCAGGTAATTTCGAGGCCGAAATTATTGTTAAGGGGGGGTAGAACTGTAATATCCCGGGTTAAAGGCTATTTTATTTTGGCATTATTTGCATGTTAATGGCTTGTTATGTTGTTGTTTGTGTGGTCTCGAGGCTTAGTTGTAGGCTAGGAGTGAGCCTGAGTAGGTGGGAAAATTTTAGTTTTAAGCCTTTAGGTGAGAGGAGTTGAAGGAGTTGGGGGTTATATATATTATTTGTTGAGTTGTGGCATAACAAAAGAGTTGGTGGAGTGGCAAGCATGCGCCACTTGGAGCATGTGTATGGCGCCAATTGCAAGGGGTGAGGTCCCGAGTTCAAGTGCGAAAATCCCCATTTTGGCTCCCATTTTGACTAACAAAGAGGGGAGGAGTTGTAGGCGCTCAAACTCGCCTTGGACTAAGTCAACACATTCAAATGATGGGTGGAGAGCAAATGGTGGAGGAAGACTTGGTCATAGTCATTTGAATTAGTGGCTTGGGAGAGATTGGGGAGGTTGGCTGATTTTGAGGAGATTTTGGGGGAGGTTGGCCGGTTGGTAAGTGTTGTGAGAGTGTGGGAGTATGCCGAATCTTGGCATTGGGTAGGTGTGCATTTTCGGTCATAGGGGGAATAACAAACCAAGTTCTTTATTTTTGCCAAAACAAGCTGATTTCTCTTTTAGTCAAGCTAGCCAAAAGAAAAACTTCAAGGTTAATTCTCCTCTCATTTCCCTTAAATCGAAAGTCCAAGGTTGCTTCTTGCCAAAAAGGTTGTTTTTTCTCTTTGGTAGCCGAATGCCTCTCCCACTTTCTTTTCTTTTGCATTTGTGTTAAACCGAAACCAGCTTTTGTCTTCTCTTCAACATTTAGCCGAATCTAGCTTCTCTTACTCTCCTTTTTCCTGCTCATATTCTTCTTTTCATTGTGCTAAGTTCTTCTCTTGAACCAAAACCCAAGCACTTGTGTGTAAAATTCGCCATGTTTCTTTCTTCTTCTTCTCATTGTGCTAAGTCAAATTAGCATCTTCTTCCCACATTTTCTTTTCCTTTTCTTGAAGATCAAGAGTCAAACTCATCCTCCAAAACACCTTCCTCATTTCTTATTTTTTCAAAACTGAAAGTAACCCCCTATTTATCTTTTACTTTGCTTTTCCCAAACCCTTTAGCCGAACCATCATCCCCTTCATAGAAATTTCCTTCTTCTATTTTTCTTCTTCTTCCATCTTAGCCGATTGTGAGGTGTGGTGTGGATCATTTTTGGGTTTTGTTTTCAAGCGTTGGAAGGGGTAAGTTCTTGGCCGAATGGCCATTTCTCTTTTTCTCTCTAGTGCTATGTTGATTTCGGGTTGGACAGGCCTATGTGGTTTTTGGTTGGAGTTAATCATTTGTTTAAACATCTCATTATAGGGCTTTCGGGATTCCAAGCAGTCAGCAAAGCTTTTATCTGGATTCAATTATTTGGTAAGTGATGGTGAAATGGTGGCTCATGGTCTATTTGGTTAGTTTCGATTAAGTATAAGGTTTCAAAAGGATTTATTGTTCTCTTTTATGGTGTAGTCGATTAGTGGAGGAACCACTGTTGGTTCGAGACTTGGTTGGTAACCGATTCAATGGCGTGTAAGAGATCGAAGATTAACCCCCTTTTTGTGTAAATGGTTATGACCGAATGGTATGTTGATTAATCCATTGTTGGCCGATTGTAGGATCGGGGTTGTCGAGGTGATCAAGGGACTTAGATCGGTTCTTAGGATTTAATCTTCGCTATTTCAGGTGTATAAACCAACACACTTTTTAACTGAGTAATGTGATAACCTGTTGTGTAAATGAAACAGTGTGGTTGACTATTTTGGTACCCATTGAGGTATGGATCTGATTCGGTAAGTCCGTTTCATTATGAAATATGTGATGATATATGATATCATGATTATGGGTGTATATTCGCTGAGATGCCATAATAAGCATGTGAGCATGATAGCATGATTGCACGATTTTGCATTTAGTATGATGTGCTATTGGGTGATATGAGAGGAGGGGAGTATGATATCCGTGTCTTTGGGACACTGTGTTTTTGGGACACCGGAGGTTTGGCACCTCCGGTGGTTTGGTACCACATATTTTGTGACTTTGGGTCACGGAGGTTTGGCACCTCGGCGCCTCGCCCCATGGCTTAGTACCACGGTGGGTTGGCCCCACAGCTTGATTATACGGATTGACACGGTGATTTGGTATCACACGATGGGTTGGCCCCATCACGGATTTGTGATCGCGTCACCAAAGTGATTTGGTATCACATCGAGGACACCGAGGTTTGGCACCTCATTGCGACTCGTCTCGTGGTTAACACCACCGTGGGTTGGCCCCACTTATGAGATACGGATCGTCGCTAGTGATTTGGTATCACACAATGGGTTGGCCCCATCATTGGATTATTTGTGACTTGGTCACCGGTGGTTTGGCACCACATTATGGATATCGTGACTTTGGGTCACCGGTGGTTTGGCACCACCGGTGGTTTGGTACCACAGGGGTAGAAAAAGAGATATGGTTGGCTAGGATCGGTGCATTACTTGCATTATTTTGTTATGATGTGTGTTGGCATGATATACCGGGAGAGGATTTATACACCGAGTCCTGGCGACTCACTCTCTCCTTTGACTTTTTCAGTGACACTTAGAGCGAACATGGAGCCGGATGGACTCGAGATGCTCATGCCATGCTTAAATAAAGATTTGCTCAGACTTTTTATAAAATTTGGTACACTAGCTGATTTATTTCTATTTTGTTATATTTGGGTTTGTAAATGGCCTTTTAAAATTATGTTTTGATATGTATATGCTTAAAGTAGATTTTTAATATGCCTTAACAAATTAATTGGGTTAAAATGTGCTAAAATTTGGAAAGACAACGATTTCAAAACTACAAAAGCGATATCTTTAAGTCGTACCATCTGTATCACACCATAATCTAGGATAAAAGAACTCAAATGTTTTTCTAACTTAAACTTGATTTTCTACTAAGTCAAAAATGTGATAGTAATAATGAGAGACAACTTAAACTTCATAACGAGATAAACCTGTTTTACCTACCCATCGGAGTAAGTTTTTAAAATTTCCGGGTTTTCAAATACATCATCAGATTTCAATCAAATCTACTCAAGTTTTTCTCCAATTACACAATTTAGCGAAATGTTTTTCTCAAACTTTTAAACTTAAACCTAAACCTCTCAAAACCCTTTTTCCCTATGACATACCAGATTCGGTCGTGGTGTGTTGACCGGGTTTGGGGTGTTACATATGGAGCCAAGTTAGGATTGACCACTGCCAAGGTACACGGGAGTGCTTGGTTGCCGTGGAGTAAAGTCAGGTTCGACCACGGAAAAACACAGGGGTGTCTAGCAACCGTGGGAGGCACACGGCCTGCCCACACGGGCGTTTAACCCCTGAAATTTTGAAAAGTTTTAAATTTCCTAGAATTTTTGTATGTGTTCTGGTTTAGTCTCGACCCCTTTCTAACACGTGTTTAAGGTCTTGAAGACCTCAATAAGGGACTATATACTTGTGTTTGAATATGTTTGACTTTTTCTCGTGAAATGGTAATGAAATGTTCTGAATGTTTGGTAATGCCTCTTAACCCTATTCTGGCATCGATTTTGGGTTAGGGTGTTACAAACCGGCAGTGATGCTGCGATATTTATGGCTTTTAGCCGTTTTGTTAACCGGTAGTGATGCTGCAATATTTATGGCTTTTAGCCTGTTCTATCTACGGCGCTGAGCCGTTCTGTTGACTTAGTGCCGCAATTGGTGCTAAGCTTGGTGTGTTGGCTGGGTGGGTCGATTTTATCCCCACATAGTGTGTTGGTTGGTACGGGTGGTGTGTTAGTTGGATTGAGGTGGGATGCATCCTCATACTGTTGCATATATGTTTATGAGATCTGTCACTGTACTGTGGTTAGGCCACTTGTTCTGCTATTAGTTTGGGCTGGGCTCAATTGGTTCTATTATGGGCTGTGACCTAAGTGATATTGTAGTGGGCTTTGCCTCACGATGCTTTGAATCGGACTGCATCTTATCTTGTTAAAGGACTTTGGCCTGCATCGCTTTCAGTTTTTTTTGTATCTTGTTATTACTCGTCGGGGATTATACACTGAGTTTTCGTAAACTCACCCATCTTTAACTGTGCAGGTAATCCTCAGCCTTAGATGGATCAGAGCTGCGAGGGACTCGGAGATGACCACACACTGCTTATGCTTGCTGTTTTGATTATTTACTTTTAAATATTTTGATTTGGGTTGTAATAAGGCCTCTCTATTTTAACTTATTATTTGTGATATTTTTTATGATGTGTTCTAACTGCTAAAAGTGGAATACGATTTCCAAAATGATAACTGCTTTCAAACACTACGTTTTCGCAACTCAATTTTTAAATATCATGTTTCCATAAATCATTTATTTTAATTAAGCTTCTGAAATTGAAAATGATTTTACTAAGTGATTAGTAACATTTTGAAAAGGGGATAGTTTTTTTTAACCATGTTGAAAATAAACGAACACAAATGAAAACACGATTTTCGAGAAACACCTCAATATGACATGTCAGATTCGGGTCTAACTTCTAGGCCGGGTTTGGGGTGTTACAATATCATTGTAAAATTTGAAATGAAATTATGTCGTAAGAGGTGGAGGTTAGAAAATGTTTATGTTTAAACCTTTATAGTTGTAAAGTTATTTTAATTTGACATTATAATATTTTGTATTTTGTTGCTATGATATATAAAATATATATTATGTAACCACAATGATTTATTAATAACATGAATTTATTATTTGTTTTGTTTAATATATATTTTATTTATACCTATTCATTTTATATGAATAAATAAAATTTTAGAAGATCATAAATTTTTTTATCATTCAAGTTAAAAAGAATTGCAAAATTATATATTATTTAAAATAAATTAAGCTTTCATTAAGGTTATATAATAAAATAATTATATGCTTCAAGAGCTAATATTGCATCAAATTGTAAAAAAAAAAAAAGGTTTTTAAGAGCTAATATTTTACCTCCTTGTGATGCAAAATTTTAGAAAATATAATATTATTTTTAGATCAATAGGATATATGTTGAATAAAACCCACACTGCTTTTACATTAAAACCATATATAGAAATAACATGAGATACTCATATATTTGCATTACATATATTCCCCGAAGGAATACATTACACTATATGATTGAAATATTTAATGTTCTCCTGCAGTAGCAATATTGTAAAAATGACTTTAAAATTATTTTCAAACGATCTCATACCTTCTGGTGGCTAAGCAAAATAATAAGCTATTAATGAAAAACTATGAAATTCTTCCCACTAGTTTTGCTTCATTCCTTGATGCGAATGTAGCAATACATAACAATTATAAAAAATAAAAATATAGAGATCGTGATTGTTGTTGTAATTGAGGATGTGGTTAGAGACATACTAATTAATAACCGTTATCAATGTGGTTATAATAATGGTACTTCTAACCATTAGAAAAGAATAATAATGAAAAACAAGAAAATTATGGTCAAAATATCAAGGAAGATTTTGGCATATTCCTTGAAGGAATATTGCAAATAATTGTTTGCAAATTATATTTCATTTATTAAGTTAATAACATTATGGGCTTCACATTGATGTAAACATTTCCGTAAGTAAATGTTATAATATTGCTTATATGTGAATACGTAATAAAAAATGACGATAAAATTATTAATTGTCAAAATTTATATTTACATTATTAGTACAAGTGAAAATATGATTAAGTAAACTAGAAGTTTCTTGATACAAATACATTTACTATTTGGCGTGACTAGTTAAACCATCTTGGATTATATATGATATGAAAATTAATTGATAATTCATATAAACATTTATTAAAGAACCAGAAGATTCTTTAATTTAAAGAATTCTCATGTGCTGTTTGTTCTCAATGATAATTGATTATTACAAACTCACTGGTTAAAGTGAGATTTAATGTTTTGCATTTCTAAAATGAATATAGGCTCATTCATCCACCAAGTGGATGATTTTGATATTATATGATTTTGGTAGATGAATCTACAAAATAATCACATGCGTTATCAACTAGCAACATATCATTTGCGAGATTGCTTGTTTAAACGATTAATTTTAGATTATGTAATTAAAACAATTCATCTTGCTTATGTTGGTGAGTTATGTCTCAAGCTTTCGATAATTATTGTATGTCAAGCGGGATAAAAGTTGAACATCTTGAGGTCATGTTCACACATAAAACGATATAGCTAAATCATTTATTAAATGCCTCAACTAATAGCTAAACAATTACTTATGAGATCAAAACTTCCTATTTCAGCATAAGATTGTATTGTTTTACATGTTGTACGCATCAAGCTAATAAATTATAAATACTCCCCATTACAATTGATTTTTGGCCAAGAGTTAAATATTTCCCATCTTACAATTTTTGGATGTGCGGTATATATTCCAATTGCTCCACCACAACGCACAAAGATGGGTCATCATAAGAGATTGAGAATGTATATTTATATGAGTCTCATTATAATATTTTTGAGCTATTAATTCGAGATTTAGTTATGACATGAGTTGTCAGTTTTCCCAATATTAGATGGAGAGAATAAAAAGCTGGATTAATAAAGTACTTGAAATGAATTATCAATTTCTAATATCCTTGTACAAAGCAATGTGAACCAGAAGTTCAACAAATAATTTATTTTACAAATCAACTGCTAGATTTATTAAATCTCACATACCAGCTGAAAATGCTCCAATACGAATTGATGTCCTAATAGGGAAAACTATTAGTGTAAAAGAAAGTAATCCATACCTTAAGCGTGGAAGACCGATCGGTTCCAAAGATAAAAATCATCATAAAGAAAAAGGAGCAAACATTCAAGATGGCCATATAGTGGAGGCATCAGTTCCTAAAGAGACCCATGACGTAACTAATTATAAAACTCAAGAAGAGATTAAGGTAATTAAAATTAAAAATGAAAATGATGAAAATAAAGATATCTTGATAAATTATGTCAATACGATAAAAAGATGGAACTGAAAAAAAGAATGTAGTTGTCGACAACAACTTTGCTTATGATATTACTATTGAAATAATAAAAGAAAATGAGGATCCGGAGCATAAATCTATTGAGAAATGTAAAAATAGAAAAGATTGACCAAAATGGAAAGACGCAATTTAAGCATAATTGAGTTCACTTTCTAAATGAGAAGTTTTTAGACCTGTAGTCCAAACACCTAAAGGTGTAAAGCCGGTAGGATATAAATGGGTATTTTTGCAAAAATAAAATGAAAAAAAATGAAGTCGTAAGATATAAAGCATAACTTGTAGCACAAGGATTTTTGCAAAGGCCCGACATTGATTATGAAGAGACATATTCTCCTATGGTGGATGCAATCATATTTAGATATCTTATTAGTTTGGCAGTACGTGAAAAACTTGATATGCATCTAATGAATGTTGTTACAACCTATTTATATGGTGCACTTGATAGTGAAATTTATATGAAAATCCCTGAAGGATATAAAATCCCAGAAGGATATAGAGTTTCTTGGGAAAATTGCTTGATCAGATTAAATAAAAGTTTATATAGATTAAAACAATCTGGATGTATGTGGTACAATTGTCTTACTGAATACTTGTTAAAAGAAAGGTTACAAAAATGATCCAATTTGTCCATGTGTCTTTATAAAAACGTTTGGATAAATTTTTTTGATAATTGCTGTTTATGTTAATGATCTAAATATTATTGAAACTCCTGAAGAGCTTCAAAATACAATAAATTGTTTAAAGAAAGAATTTGAGATGAAAGATCTTGGAAAAAAACAAATTTTTGTCTTGACTTAAAAATCGAGCATTTAAAAGATGGAATTGATGTTCATCAATCAGCTCATATGAAAATTATATTAAAGAAATTTTACGTGGCTAAAGCATACCCATTAGGTACTTCGATGGTTATACGATCATTAGATGTGAATAAAGATCAATTTCATCTTTGCGAGAATGATGAAGAGTTTCTTGGTCCTGAAGTACCATATCTAAGTGTCATAGGGGCATTGACGTATCTTGCAAACAACACAAAACCTGATATAGCTTTTGCTGTAACTTGTTAGCAAGATTTAGTTATTCTCCAACACGTAGACATTGGAATGAAATTAAACATGTATTTAGATATCTCAGAGGGACCATTGATATGGGATTATTTTATTCAAATGATTCAAAATCCCTATTAGTCTGCTATGCTGATGCTGGATATTTATCAGATCCACATAAAGGTCGATCTCAAACAGGATATTTATTTACATGTGGGGGTATTGCCATATCATGGTGTTCAACAAAGAAAACATTACCTACCGCTTCTTCAAATAATGAGAAATAATTGCAATGCATGAGGCAAGTCGAGAGTGTATTTAGCTAAGGTTATTAACCCAACATATCTAGAAGATATGTAATTTGCCTTTATAGGAAAAGATGCCAACTATCTTATATGAAGATAATGCAACATGTATAGCTTAATTGAAGGGTGGTTAAGTCAAAGGTGACAGAACGAAACATATTTCACCAAAATTATTCTTCACCCATGATCTTGAGAAAATAGGTGATATAAATGTTCAACAAGTTCGTTCTAGTGATAATTTAGCTGATCTTTTTACAAAAGCATTGCCAACTTCAACATTTGAAAGACTACTACACATGTAACACCCCAAACCCGGCCCAAAACACCACGGTTGAATCCGGAATGTTACTGGAAAAGTGTTGAAAAGGATTCTGTTTAGAAGGTGAAAATAACAATAAATGTTTTTTTTTTCTTCTTTTTAAGTTCTTAAAAAAAAATTACTCCGCAAAAAAAGGGGTTTGTTGATTGGACGTAGTAGTTTGCCGAGGATTAAAACTTCCGGGTTGTATAAAGTTCAAATCGTTAATAAAATGAAATTTTGAGAACAACTTATTTATAAGTAATCCAAATTTTGAAAACTTCAATTTGATTTTTAGGTTGCAAATGCTTAAAAATCATTTTTAATATATTATCCGTTAACAAATCTGACTTAAATCCATGATATCCCAAAATAGTTAAAATGGCCTTATTACATAATAACATAACCCAAATAATATCCAAACAGTTTAAAATATAAATAGACTTTACGGAAACAACTTTTGCATGGCCACTTCATTCCGCTCCAGCCCGGTCCAAATAGACTACGAATTACCTGCATCGTTGGAAAAGCAAGGTGAGTCACTAGACTCAGTGTGCAATTAATTCATATGATTCCACCAATGAGCTTGGCCCTAACCCACATTAAACCACATACCACGTATAATGATGCAACATGTTAACCAAGCCCAACCTAATATCCAACCGCTACACACCACCCATATCCAACCACCACACACCTGGGGATTACTAAATCAACCCTCCATCCGCTACACACCTCTTTGGCAGTCCGTACCAACGGTACACTGCTCAAATTCCACTTAGTGGTCTAGCCACTAATCCACGTGATTGAAATCCCAATTATCCACAATGAGACACATGGTCGTCATCAATCCACGATGAGGCTTGAGGCCTTCATCAATCCACGTACATAAATGTACACACTTCCCCTTTATCAATATATACCGAACCCCATACACATGCAACATAATATGATGGAATGGTAACATAACATATAAACAACCAGATGTGCGTATATGACATGCTTACATAGATCCACAATTACGAACCACCTCCATAGCATGGGTAGTATACTAATATGGTTACCGGATTACCCAACATTAACACCACCACAGCCACTGTTTCGGCTACCGCACATAATACATATATTTAAATTAAAGCAGATAAATAAACAGTGTGTTAATTACACATCTGAAAATCTGAAGAACTAGGCTATCAATCTCCCTAACGCCCTCACTTGAAGAAACTATAGACGACCGCTTCTCTCTCCGACGCCGCCCACACCCGGTGGCCAATCCCGAATCAATGAAACTAACCGCTTGAATTTAGGGTATGGACTACGTGTCCAACCCCTTTCGCTCCTTGGTGGTACTCGAATCCATGAGATATAATCTTTGGTCAGAAAGCCTGGTTAAAACGTGGAATAATACTATAACGAAACTAAAAGAATATTCTAAAGAAAGATTACCCCTTACCAAAGTCAACCAAAACCCGGAGGTTATTCACTTGAGCTTAAAGATTGCCGAAGTCCCTACATGAACCCACATTAGTTTGGCCTTAACACTTATGATCAAAAGAAGTGGCCTTCAGCCTAACGTTATAACCTTATTACCTTGAATAATTGAAATCTGAAAGATCCCTAATATCCTTCACCCTTGCTACAAATAAAAGAACCATGAAGTCAACCCTTCATATAGTCGGCCATACCTCAAGAAATAGGATTAAACATTTGGTTTCGGCCAACCAAAAAGGAAAGGAAATGAGAACGATTCCCACAGAAGAGAATGCTTACCACAACCACCAAGACCTGATTGAGAAGTTTGATAAGAGATGAACGTCGACACCTCCTCTAAGAATCAACAAATGAAAAGAGTCACCACACAAGAGAGGTTCGGCTTTAAAGAATAACAACAACAAAAGAAAAAGAATGAATGGAGATGGCTAGAAGGTTCGGCTACAAATCACAAAGAAGATGGGTTGTTCGATTTTTGAAGATAAAGTAATAGGTGAAAAGAAGAAGAAGGAGTAGAGGTTTAAGAGGTTTCGGCTATGGCGAAAAAGTGAACGGTGTATTTTGGCTTTTAGAGTGTGAGAGTCTAAGATTATCAAAATGAGAAAGAAAAGAGAATAAGAGGGAGATATGGTTCGGCCAAGAGAAGAAAATAGAGAGAAAGAAAATGAATGAAATGCACCCAATAACCACTCCTATTCTCGGCTTTTGACTAAAGGAAAAGAAGACAAATGAAAGGCTTTTGATTGCTACTTTCGGCAAAGAAAACTAAAGAAGAAAAAGAGACTCCAACAATTGAACACACTCCCTACTAAACACCTCAATTTCACACACAAAGCCCCCAATCGAAACACTCCCCTCTTGACCGAAAATGCCACCTCTTAGAACCCCATATTAGGCCATCACTCAAACCCCTCTCCACATCCCTTCTTTTCCTCCTAAATTTCCTCCCCTTCACTCATTCAAACAAGTTTGAATGCTTCAAACCCCTATCTCCCATCATAGCCACCCATTCAAAATATTTGACCCAATCAACCTTCCACCTTTCAAGTGCCATAGCCGAATCTACTACCTTCCCCCTCTTGACGCAAAATGCAATCCAAAATGCTGCCCACACTGCTCGAACCTCCTCTCCCTTGGAACTCCCTGTGACGCAACTCCCCTGCACTTCAACTGACGCCTCCTTGCCACTCCACCACTCCACTTGTTATGCCCTTAAATCCCATATTCAAACCCTTAAGGCCTAGCTCCCCTAGCTCTCCCCTAAAGGCTTCAAACCAAAAATTTCCACCAAGGCTCCTACCTAACCCCAAGGTTTTCAAGCCCCCAAACACACTCAAATAGCATACTGAGCATATTAACACATAGATATGAATTGAAATACGTGACCCCTAAATCCCGGATGTTACAATTCTACCCCCTTAAAGAAATTTCAGCCTCAAAATTACCTGGTCAAAATAAGTGAGGGTATTGCTGTCGCATTGCCTCCTCTGGCTCCCACGAAGCTTCTTCTGAACCATGGTTCCGCCACAACACCTTGACCAGAAGAACTGATTTCTTCCGTAGCCACTTCACATCTCACTCCAATATCTGAATTGGCTCTTCCTCATAGGACAAGTCTGGCCTAAACTCCACCTCCTCCACTGGCACCAGGTGAGACAGATTCGATCGGTAACGTCGTAGCATTGAAACGTGAAACACATCGTGCATCTGCTTCAACTCCGGGGGCAACTCCAACTGGTACGCTACTGGTCCAACTCGGTTTAAAACCCGATAAGGCCCTATAAACCTGGGACTTAGCTTACCCTTACGTCCAAATCTCATCACCTTCTTCCAAGGCGAAACTTTCAGGAAAACCCGATCACCCACTGCAAACTCTATCTCTCTCCGCTTAAGATCCGCATACGATTTTTGTCTGCCTCTTTTAAACAAACTCGGATTACCTTAACCTTCTCCTCTGATTCTGCCACTATCTCTGGACCTAATACATGACGTTCTCCTAACTCTTTCCAACAAGTAGGAGTGCGACACTTCCGCCCATACAGTGCTTCGTACGGTGCCATCTGAATACTTGCTTGGTAATTGTTGTTGTATGCGAACTTTGCTAAGGGCAAGAATTCTTCCCAATTACCTCTGAAGTCGATAACACATCCCCTCAACATATATTCCAACACCTGAATTACCCTTTTAGACTGGCTATCTGTTTACGGATGAAATGCCGTGCTAAAATCCAACCTGGTACCCAAAGCCTGATGCAATGCCCTCCAAAATCGCGATGTAAATCTAGGGTCCCTATCCGAGATGATCGATACTGACACCCCATGTAGCCTCACAATTTCTACCACATACAACTTCGCCAACCTCTGCAGAGAGTAGCGAACACGAACAGGATGAAATGAGCGAATTTTGTCAACCGATCCACTATCACCCATACCGAGTCTTTCTTAGTAGGTGTAAGAGGAAGCCCACTAATGAAATCCATCATGATTCTCTCCCACTTCCACTATGGAATCTTCACTGGCTGTAGCAACCCCGAAGGCACTTGGTGTTCAGCTTTGACCTGCTGACACGTTAAACACTTCCCCACAAATTTCGTAACTTCCTGCTTCAATCCAGGCCACCAGAACTGATCTCGAAGATCCCTATACAACTTACTCCCTCCAGGATGCATAGCATAAGGGCTACTGTGCGATTCCCAAAGAATCTTCTGCCTCAACTCCACATCTTTTGGCATACACACCCTACCACGAAACACAAAACTCCATCGCTGTTTACACTGTAGTCCTCTAATCCCCCATTCTGAACTTGCAGAAGTCTAGCACTCAAAACCTCATCCACCAACTGTTCTCTTTAACCTGACTTAACCATGTCGGCTTCACTTGCAACTCCGCTAACAAACTCCGTCGTCATATAGGCTAAGATGAGCAAACATCGCTCTCAGATCCGATACTACCTTTCGGCTTAGTGAATCTGCCACCACATTTGCTTTACCTGGGTGGTATTCAATCGAGCAGTCGTAATCCTTCAATAGCTCTACCCACCTTCGCTGTCTCAAGTTCAACTCTTTTTGAGTCAGCAGGTACTTTAAACTCTTATGGTCCGTGTAGATCATCGACTTCTCTCTATAAAAATAATGCCTCCACACTTTCAAAGCGAAAACCACTGCAGCCAATTCCAGGTCATACGTCGGATAGTTAACTTCATGAGGCCTTAACTGTCGAGACGCATAGGCAACAACCTTCCCTTCCTGCATCAGTACACAACTTAAACCCATATGAAAAGCATCACAATATACCACAAAATCTTTTCCTGCCTCAGGCTAAATTAACACCGGAGCCTCTGTCAAAACCCTTTTTAGTTTCTCGAAACTCTGCTGCTGCTTATCCTGTTGGAACGCCAGCACCCCCATGGCGCAGCGAATTAGAATTAATTCCGATGATCCAAACTATGAATCCATGTGTAAGGAACGAATTGGGGTGAAATAAAGGTTTCAAAATTACTGAAATTTCAATCTGAGTAGACAGCGATGCCTCGGCAACAAGAGTTCTGATGTACTGTCGAACCAAGCCGCAACCTTTACGATGTCGGCCTCTATGTAATCCACCCGGTTTGACTATGAACGGCAGAAATCTCCAAAAACTGTTTTCAGGGGTTTTTATTTGCTTGACAACCGCTAGACTTTTCCAAGCAAATTCTTAGGGTTTTTCTTCACTTATTACCTTTTATATTTGGTATTTCATTTATGAATTATAAAATTAAATAAATATAATAATGTTTTAACCAAAATTATAATTACATTAATTATACCCAAAAGTTATAATTACATTGATTATAACATGGATTTGATAAACTATATTTATTTAAATTTATATACTGAACCAAATTCATATATTAATTCTCATTATGTGTACAACATCCTTGTACATATAATATATTCAATATTTGATTGCCCAATTAAATTAAGTCTTTAATTAATTTAATTCATGTGACAATCAAACACAATACCAACTATGTTTCATTCCGTTCATTTCAACCATAGGGTGTGACCACAGAGGTTCTTGTAACGTTAGCGATAATACTAGAACGATTCTAATGTCACAAACAATGAGTGGCATCTAGCAATGCATCATTGCTACCGAAGTTACAAGAAGTCATGATTCGACATAACTATTTGTGATTAACTTTTCATGCATTAATCCTTAAGTCCTTTATCTCTGGAATAGATACAAGTCATGGAATAGTCATACTTGTATAGTCCATTCCATGTTTCTTGATATCTTGAGTAGACTATGATATACAAATTATATGACATCTCATGTCAATTTATTTGAGCATGGCCATGCATTTCTAGTCTCACTCAATCAAGTGGCCTAAGATATTGCTCTCATTATGTGGGAGGGACTTATCCTATATTGATCAACAATATCCTCTACATAGATTGTGGTATATCCAACATCGCCTTTATAGAACAACCGATTCTGATTACGTTTGATGTATCAAAATATACAACTCACAATGTTGGGATGATGATTATCTCAAGTCTAAGGATCATATATATATTAATCACTATGAGTAATGTTATGACAATTACATAATAATCCAAGAAACATACTCATAGCGGGTCAGCCCAATATGTTGTTCTCTAACACACATATTCATGCATTGATTTTGATACTCCATATCAATGACAACTCTTTATCATCAATCAACTACATATTAGTCTTAATGCATTATTGTTGTCCTAGTCAACAATAATACTTGACTAAGGATATTTTAAGAATAATCATATTATTCTCAGGACATTATTATAAAACAGTTTATTTGTACACACAGAAGGAAAAACAGAAATAATAATGACAACGCTTTATATTAATAAACATGGTAAATCAAGTATGTTATTACAACCATCTCATGATTGATCTTTGGGCATACTCTTACATATCCATCCACACAAAAGGTACCTCCTTCCTCAACAACTTAGTCAAAGGTACTGCTATAGAGGAAAAACCTTCAACAAATCTTCTATAATAACCGGCTAACCCCAAGAAACTACGGATCTCTGCCACCGACTTAGGTCGTTTCCAATCCAATACCGCCTCAATCTTTCGAGGATCCACTCTTATCCCTTCTGCAGATACCACATGACCCAGAAAAGCAACTTCTTTTAACCAAAATTCGCACTTGCTAAATTTGGCATACAACTTCTTTTCCCTTAAAATCTGTAGCACCACCCGAAGATGCGCATCTTGCTCCTCCTCTGACTTGGAATATACCAGAATGTCGTCTATGAATACCACGATGAACTGGTCCAAATAGTGTTGAAACACCTGGTTCATCATATCTATGAATGCAACTGGTGCGTTTGTCAACCCGAACGGCATTACTAGGAATTCATAGTGCCCGTATCGAGTCCAGAATGCTGTCTTGTGAATATCTGCTTCCTTCACCTTAAGCTGGTGATACCCCGACCTCAAATCTATCTTCAAAAATACCGTAGCCCCTTTGAGCTGATCAAACAAGTCGTCTATCCTCGGTAGCAGGTACTTGTTCTTGATCGTCAGGTTATTCAACTGGCGGTAATCTATGCACATCCGCATAGATCCGTCCTTCTTCTTTACAAACAACATCGGTGCTCCCCATGGAGACACACTGGGTCGAATGAAACCGCGATCTAACAACTCCTGGATTTGGGCCTTAAGCTCAACTAACTCCTTCAGTGCCATCCTATAATGAGCGATAGACACCTGGCGCTGTACCTGGCAGAAGGTCGATTCCAAACTCCACCTCACGATCCGGAGGTAACCCTGGAAGCTCTTCCGAAAAAACATCCACAAACTCCTTCACTGTTCTAACCTCCCCCACAGCTGCTTCCTTTGCACTCAAAGCACTAACAACCACTAAGAAAGCCAAGCACCCTTTCCTCACTATCTTCTCCGCCTTAAGAGCAGACACTACATTAGACAGGTAGTCTCTTCTCTCACCTATCACCAAGACCTCATTATCCTCGGGAGTCTTTAACGACATGGGCTTAGCAGCATAGTCCAAATTTGCACGATACCTTACTAACCAGTCCATGCCAAGGATCAATTCAAATTCCCCAAATGGCAGCTCTATCAAGTCGGTGAGAACACAAACCCCTGAACTTCTAAAGGCACATCTCTAAAGAGTTTATCTACCACTACTGATTGTCCTAAAGGACTAAGTACTGCCATCTTTCTAGAGGCCATTTCAGGTTTCATATTCAAAGTTCCAGACATCATGCTAGCAATGTAAGAGTGAGTCGACCCAATATCAATTAAGGCAGTAAAGGGTAACTTAGAAATGAGGAACGTACCCGTGATAACATCTGGTGCATCCCCTTCTCATGACGTCTGGTCGCGTAAACCAACCCAGGCTATCTTGCATCTGAGCCCCCAACACCTTTGCCCGGTGCTCCATGACCTCGGCCGAACCATTCCTCCTCGGTTCGGACCACAACCTCTTGACATCTGTTGACCACCCCTTCCTGGCTGTACATACCCCTGACCTACCGTCCTAGCCCTAGCCATGTCCTGATGATAGTTTTTAATCAGATGATCCCTTGACCCACACCTGTAGCACTCTTTATTCCTTCCCCAACACTCTCCTACATGAGACCTCCCACACTGAGCACACTAACGGAACTGGCTTCCAGTAGCTGGCGCAAAAACACGAGTAGGTCTCTCAACCCTAGGCTTTTTCTAGAAACTTCCCGATGATGCTGACGGTTCAAAACTCCTATTATTCCTACCTCTGTCCTCATCTTGATTTTGCCTCTCAGTTCACTTAACCTCCTCATCTATCCTCGCTTTTTCCACTAAAGTAGCAAAGTCCCTCTCCCGTTGAGGAGCTATCAACACTTGTAGTTCATCCTGCAGTCTATCCTCGAATCTAACACAGAGCTCATAGTCAGTTGCAACCATCCCTCTGGCGTACCGGCTCAACCGCAAGAATTCTGCCTCATACTCAGCTACTGACTTGCCTTCCTGCACTAAGTTCAAGAATGCCTTCCTCTGTGCATCCACGTAGCTAGCCCCGACATATTTCCCCTCAAACTTAATCTTAAAGAAACTCCAATCCACTCGGTCTACTGGAGTACCCTCTCTGATAGTGAGCCACCACTGGTAGGCCTCATCCCGAAGTAAAAAAATAGCGCCCTTCAATTTCTCTTCAGCTGTGCAATCCAGATCATCCATGATCCTCTCGACTGCCTCTAACCAAGATTTCCACATTCGGCTACCCCGAGACACCCCAAAATACCTCAGTCCATTTGCTCTGAGTCACTCAGACACTGATTTTCGGGCCCCCGTACCCATATTTACCCCTGCGACTCTCCAAAACCCGCAGCATGGCCTAAGACACCGCGTCGTCTCCATCTGTTTGATCCTAAAATTCAGCTTCCTCAGCTGGCGGCGGCGCTTCATTCCCTAACTCATGACCAGGCCCCACTGGTTCCTATACAGTCATCCTACCTCTACCACGCCCATGCGTATTACGACCATGTCCCCTAGAACTCATAAAATTATTATGCATTAGCTTTCTTTTCACTTGTTGATTAAAGGGGTAGTTTTATGACATAAAATTTCAAGTTATTCCCTCGTAAAGAGCACACATCCCTAAAGGTTTCAGTCTCTAAAGAGAATGTCCTAGATTCTAATATCCACAACATCATAACAATGCATCATATATCCACTTCCACTCAATTCATTTAACAGTCAGGAGACTTACCTGGTAGACCTGGGCCGGAAAGTTCGAGTGCCATGCCTTCAAAAGTCCATTCCACAAAAAATTCCTTTTTGCTAACTTCAAAATCCAACTTTGAAAGCGTTGTGGGCCTCGTAACCCAATGGTGAGTTTTAAAACTTAGGCTCGATACCAAATTGTAACACCCAAATCCAAATTTAAAACACCACTACCGAATCCTAATGTTCTTCGAAAAGTGTTGAAAAGGATTCGCTTAGAAGGTGAAGACAAAATAAATGCTTTCTTTTTTTCTTCTTTTAAGTTCTTAAAAAATAATTACTCATAAAAAAGGGTTTGTTGATTGGACGTAGTAGTTTGCCGAGAATAAAACTTCGGGTTGTATAAAGTTCAAATCGTTAATAAAATGAAATTTCGAGAACGACTTATTTATAAGTAATCCAATTTTGAAAACTTCAATTTGATTTTTAGGTTGCAAATGCTTAAAATCATTTTAATATATTATCCGTTAACAAATCGACTTAAATCCATGATATCCCAAAATAGTTAAAATGGCCTTATTACATAATAACATAACCCAAATAATATCCAAACAGTTTAAAATATAAATAGACTTTACGGAAACAACTTCTGCATGGCCACTTCGATTCCGCTTTAGCCCGGTCCAAATAGACTACGAATTACTTGCATTGTTGGAAAAGCAAGGTGAGTCACCAGACTCAGGGTGCAATTAATTTACATGATTCCACCAATGGGCTTGGCCCTAACCCACATTAAACCACATACCACGTATAATGATGCAACATGTTAACCCAGCCCAACCTAGTATCCAACCGCTACACACCACCCGTATCCAACCACCACACACCTGGGGATTACTAAATCGACCTTCCATCTGCTACACACCTCTTTGGCAGTCCGTACCGACGGTACACTGCTCAAAGTCCACTTAGTGGTCTAGCCACTGATCCACGTGATTGAAATAACAATTATCCACAATGAGACTCATGGTCATCATCAATCCACGATGAGGCTCGAGGCCTTCATCAATCTACGTACATAAATGTACATACTTCCCCTTTATCAATATATACTGAACCCCATGCACATGCAGCATAATATGATGGAATGGTAACATAACATATGAACAACCAGATATACGTATATGACATGCTTACATAGATCCACAATTACGAACCACCTCCATAGCATGGGTAGTATACTAACCTGGTTACCAGATTACCCAACATGAGTAGTAACACCACCACAGCCACTGTTTTGGCTACCGCACACAATACGTATATTTAAATTAAAGCGGATAAATAAATAGTGTGTTAATTACACACCTGAAAACCTAAAGAACTAGGCTATCAATCTCCCTAACGTCCTCACTCAAAGAAACTACAGCGATCTGCTTGTCTCTCTCTGATGCTCGCCCACACCCCGTGGCCAATCCCGAATCAATCAAACCGACCGCTTGAATTTAGGGGTAGGGACTACGTGTCCAACCCTTTCGCTCCTTAATGGTACTCGAATCCATGAGATATAATCTTTGGTCAGAAAACCCAGTTAAAACGTGGAATAATACTATAACGAAACTAAAAGAATATTTTAAAGAAAGATTACCCCTTACCAAAGTCAACCAAAACCCGGAGGTTATTCACTTGAGCTTAAAGATTGTCGAAGTCCCTACATGAACCCACATTAGTTTCGGCCTTAACACTTATGATCAAAAGAAGTGGCCTTTAGCCTAACATTATAACCTTCTTACCTTGAATAATTGAAATCCGAAAGATCCCTAATATCCTTCACCTTTACTACAAACAAAAGAACCACGAAGTCAACCCTTCATATATTCGGCCATACCTCAAGAAATAGGATTAAACATTTGGTTTTGGCCAACCAAAAAGGAAAAGAAATGAGAACGATTCCCACAGAAGAGAATGCTTACCACAACCACCAAGACCGGATTGAGAAGAGTGATAGGAGATGAACGTCGGCACCTCCTCTAAGAATCAACAAATGAAAAGAGTCACCACACAATAGAGGTTAGACTTTAAAGAATAACAACAACAAAAGAAAAAGAATGGATGGAGATGGCTAGAAGGTTCTGCTACAAATCACAAAGAAGATGGGTTGTTCGACTTTTGAAGATAAAGTAATAGGTGAAAAGAAGAAGAAGGAGTTGAGGTTTAAGAGGTTTCGGCTATGGGGAAAAAGTGAAGGGTGTATTTTGACTTTTAGAGTGTGAGAGTCTAAGATTATCAAAATGAAAAAGAAAAGAGAATAAGAGGGAGATATGGTTCGGCCAAGAGAAGAAAATAGAGAGAAAGAAAATGAATGAAATGCACCCAATAACCACTCCTATTCTCACTTTTGACTAAAGGAAAAGAAGACAAATGAAAGGCTTTTGATTGCCACTTTCAAAGAAAACTAAAAAGAAAACTAAAGAATTTGATTACACAAAAAGAACACTCTTGATCGAAAAAGATAGCGATGCCACGGCGATAAGATACGATCCATCGTCGAACCAAGCCACAACCAACAATTGAACACACTCTGAACCCTACTAAACACCTCAATGTGACAATCAAACACAATACCAACTATGTTTCATTCCGCTCATTTCAACCATAGGGTGTGACCTCAGAGGTTCTTGTAACGTTAGTAGTAATAAGAACGATTCCACCAATGAGTGGCATCTAGCAACATCATTGCCCTCTTGACTAACTTTTCAAAATGCCACCTCCTAGAATCCCATGTATGACATCTCATGTCAACTTATTTGAGCATGGCCATGCCACCAATCAAGTGGCCTAAGATATTACTCCCATTAAGGGACTTATCCTATATTGATCAACAATATCCCCTACTCCAACATCACTTTATCCCTTCTTGATCAGATTTCCTCCTAAATTTCTCTCTAAGGATCCTTCACTGACAATTCAAACTAACACACATATTCATGCATTGATTTTGACACTCCATATCAATGATAACTCTTTATCATCAATCAACTACATGTTAGTCTTAATGCATTATTGTTGTCCTAGTCAACAATAATACTTGACTAAGGATATTTTAAGAATAATCATATTATTCTCGTGACATTATTATAAAAGCAGCTTTATTTGTACACACGTATGAAAAACCAAATAATAATGACAACGCTTTATATTAATAAACATGGTAAATCAAGTATGTTATTACAACCATCTCATGATTGATCTTTGGGCATACTCTTACAATCTCCCACTAGCACTAAGACCAATCAATCATATATCTAATACCAAGAGACTTAGTGTGACGATCATGCTTCATTGTGGTCGAGGCTTGGTCAAGGATCAACAATGTTATCATCTGTAGGTACTCTACATATCTCAACATCTCCTCGATCGATAATCTCGAATAAGATGATAGCGCCTAAGTATATGTTTGGATCATTTGGTGAGATCTGGGTTCTTTAGCTTGTGCAATAGCTCCATTGTTATCACATTGGAGTTCTATAGCATCCGATATGCTAGGCACAACCCCTAGTTCAAGAATGAACTTCTTGATCCAAACCGCTTCTTTTGTTTGCCTCCTTGTCGCAATATACTAAACCTCTATTGTAGAATCGCACATCGACTTTGCTTTGAACTCTTCCACTCACAAAGACCACCATTAAGGCAAAACACAAACTCGATTGCGATCGAGAATCGTCCTTGTCGGTTTGGAAGTCGCATCGATGTAACCTTTACACTTAACTCTTCCTCACCTCCATATATTAGGAACGTATCCTTAGTTCTTCTCAAGTACTTAAGGATATTCTTGATCGTGGTCCAATGACCTTCACCGGATCTACTTGGTACCGCCGTCATACTTAAGGCATCTGAGACATCCTGACGGGTACATAACATGGCATACATGATAGATCCAATAGCGTAGCATATGGAATTTTACTTATGCGTTCTCTCTCTTGTGGAGTTGAAGGACACATTTCCTTCGAGAGTGAAATACCATGTCTCATAGGTAGAAATCCTCTTTAGATTCTTCCATACCGAACCTTTTCAAGACTTTATCTATGTATGTACTTTGGCTTAGACCTAGTAGTCGTCTTGATCTATCTCTATAGATCTTGACTCCTAAGATGTAAGTAGCCTCGCCCAAGTCCTTCATAGAAAAACAACTTCCTAACCAAGTCTTAATAGACTGCAAGGTAGGTATGTCATTTCCCATGATAAGTATGTCATCCACATATAGTACCAAGAATGTGATAGTGCTCCCACTAACTTTCTTGTAAACACATGGTTCATCTTCATTTTGATAAAACCAAACTCTTTAATTGCATCGTTAAAACGAAGATTCCAACTTGAGAAGCTTGCTTTAATCCATAAATGGATCTTTGTAGCTTACAAATCTTTCTAGCATCCTTTGATTGACAAAACCTTCAGGTTGTGTCATGTACACATCCTCTTCAAGTTTCCCGTTAAGGAAAGCTGTTTTGACGTCCATCTGCCAGATTTCATAATCATGAAATGCAGCTATGGCGAGCAAGATCCTGATAGATTTAAACATAGCTACAGGAGAAAAGGTTTCATCATAGTCAACACCATGAATTTGGCGAAAGCCTTTAGCGACTAATCGCCCCTTGTATGTTTGTACATTACCATCCATGTCGATTTTCTTTTTGAAAACCCACTTGCACCCTATAGGTTTAACCCCTTCGGGTGGGTCAATCAAAGTCCATACTTGATTTTCATACATGGAATCCATCTCAGATCTCATGGCCTCAAGCCATTTCTCAGAGTCTGGGCTCGTCACCGCTTCTTGATAAGTCCTAGGCTCATCTTGATCTATAAGAAGAATGTCACCATGTGTTGTAATGAGAAATCCATATCTCTCAGGTGCATGGCGTTCTCTTAAAGATCTTCGCAGTGGTTGTGTTTCTACAGCAGTTACTTGTTCCTCAATTTCTTGTGGAATTTGTCGTTGTTCTATCACCGTTCAATGGTATCTTGTGATTCTCAATTTCTTCAAGTTCAATCTTTCTCCCACTTCCTTTTCTAGAAATAAATTCTCTCTAGGAAGACACGGTCCGAGCAATAAACATTTTGTTCTCGGTGGGATTAAAGAAATAATAACCTTTGGTTTCTTTTGGATACCCCACAAAATACACTTTTCAGATTTGGGTTCAAGCTTAGTAGACGCCCCGACGCTTAACATAAGCTTCACAACCCCAAATTTTCATAAAAGACATCTTGGGACGCTTTCGGTCCACATCTCATATGGCGTCTTTTAAACCGATTTAGATGGAACACGATTTAGTGTGAAAGCAGCTGTCTCAATTGCATGTCCCTAAAAAGAAGTCGGTAGATCAGCATGACTCATCATGGATCGAACCATGTCTAATAAAGTTTGATTTCTTCAAACTCCATTCCATTGAGGAGTAGCGGGAGGAGTAAGTTGTGAGACAATCCCACATTCCTTCAATAGATCATCAAACTCTAGGCTCAAATACTCTCCACCTCGATCGATCAAGTGACTTGATAGTTTTGCCTAGTTGATTTTGTACTTCATTTTTGAATTCCTTGAACTTTTCAAGAGACTCGGACTTATGGCGCATGAGATAAATATACCCATATCACCAAATCATCGGTGAAAGTAATAAAGTATTGAAATCCACCTGCTGTGTATTTATTGGTCCACATACATCGTAATGTATTAGGCCCAATAAATCACTAGCTCGCTCACTTTTACCAAGAAAAGGAGATTTAGTCATTTTTCCTAATAAGCAAGATTCAGATACTTCAAATTGTTCAAAAACAAATGAATCTAAGAAACCATCTTTATGGAGTATGGATATGCGTCTCTCACTTATGTGGCCCAAACGACAATGCCAAAGATAAGTTTGATTTGAGTCATTTATTTTAGATCTTTTAGTATTTATGTTGTAAATAGGGTTCATTTGATCTAAAATATAGAGGCCATTAATCAATTGTGCCGAACCATAAAAAACATTATTAAGATAAAAGGAACAACAATTATTCTTAATAATTATCTCAAAACCAATTTTGTCTAAACAAGAAACTGAAATAATGTTTTTAGTCAAACTGGGCACAAAATAACAATCCTCTAAAATTAAATCAAGTCCACTAGGCAAAGATAAAGTATATGTTCCCACAGCTAATGCAACAACCTTTGCTCCATTTCCAACTCGCAGTCCACATCTCCTCTAGCCAACGCCCTACTCCTTTGTAGTCCCCTGCATACAAAAGTACAAATATGAGAACCACAACCAGATCTAATACCCAAGAAGTAGTAGTTGATAAATTAATATCAATAACATAAATACACAAGCAGACGTTTAGCTTGTTTTGGCCTTCTTGACTTCCTCAAGATAGATAGGGCAATTCCGCTTCCAATGTCCATCACACCACAATGAAAGCAGCTTCCTTCCTTAGACACTCCACCTTTAGGTTTCATTGCGCCTTTCCTTTGCCGTGCTTGGGCTTACCTTTACCCTTGAGCTTTGTCCGAACTTTGGCCTTTCCCTTGCCCTTGTTGTTACGGACCATCGGTATGGGCTTGGTCCAACCTTTTCATGTTACCTTCAGCGATTCAGAATATACCGAGTAAGCTGTGGCGTAGTCTTGTCAATTTCATTCATATTGAAATTAAGGACAAACCGGTTGTAGCTATCCAACAACGATTGAGAATAACATCATGGCCAACTCTTGGCCCAATGGAAAACCAAGCTTAGACGGACTTTCAATATAGCCAATCATCTTAAGGACATGAGGTCCCTTGGGCTTCCTTCACCAACTTACATTGGAATAGGGCTTTAGAGATATCAAACCTCTCTTGTCGTGCTTGCCCTCGATAAAGTTCTTTCGGTGCTCGATCATATCATAAGTAACCATGTCCTCATGTTGCTTACAAGCTCGAGATTCATAGTGGCAAGCATAAGACATCCAACATCTACCATGTCATCGAGATACTTCTTCTAAGCATCTTTATCGGCTTCTCGAGGCATTAATAGGTGGTTCATTAGGAAGTGGTTGTTCAATGACATACAATTTCCGTTCTTGTTTGAGGACAATCCTCAAGTTACTGAACCGATCAAGAAAATTCAAACCATTCAATTTGTCCTTCTCAAGGACCGATCGCAATGAGAGTGTGCTAGTATTTGTAGCCATAATATATCTACAACAATTGAATATGCGTGTGAGTAAATTTACCAAGTTTATATCAATCATTAAAAAGACTTTATTAAATGATGATCCCACTATTTTATTTCAAAATTAATAACCCCCATATATTAATTTCGGAAAAACTTTTCTAAAGTATTTCTAGTGGGTTCAGGATCCATATTTCACCTCCTCTTAAGTCAGCTTTGGCTTTACTCTCAAGACTATGGTTATTTAGGTAAGCAACCTTTGCTAATTACATCATATGTAACTCCTAATATTTGGTGAACAACTCTTGTTCTAATCATCTTATGGTTTATCCAATTTAATTGCCTCTAGGTTTCTAATCCTATTAGAGTAACCTAGTTAAGTCATTAACCAATTTTAACCGTGAATATCACTTGTTTATTCTTCGCGTTTAACCAAGATAAATACTAGTACTTTGCTTTGGCATAACCTACATAGTATTGATCGAGGCATTAACGAGGCAAAATTGGAAGGCCATGTTGACTTAATATTTTAATAGAGGATTTTATTAAGGATGTTCCATCTCACCAATTATGGTCTACTTTAGTCCATTTAGTCTTTTAATTGATCTCATCAATTAATTGGGTTTATTATTAAATTTTAATATATAAAATTGGCATGCTTTAAACATCCATAGCATCTCATACATGAATAAATAAAGCAATAAATAAATGCAATAGTTATAGCCCATAAACTAAGGTGATTCAACCCAAGCCAATGGGAGAACCAAAGGAAACCTAAAGGTGTAAGCGGTTTCATAAACTATCAATCCTCAATAGTTGTTCCAACTTCCTTCTCAAATCGCCCATAGCAACTTTTGCAAATTACAATATGCGTAAACTTCGTTTTACATACGAGGGAGTAAGATGAGAAGAGAAATACAAGAGAATAGTAGTAAGGCACTACACGCAGTAGTATTTATATATATAAAATTACAACCTTTTATCAAATGGGTCATCGGGCTATAACTATGCATTTCAAACACCGTGCATGTCAAAAAATAGCATACATAATTCAATGCTCTTTTGCTAAGGTGAATTATAAAATATCCTTTCAACCTTATGTGGCCCATCAAGTTTATATATATTTCTTTTATTAACAAAATATACTATAATAAGAAAATGGGGTGCGAGGCGGTGGGAGGAAGCGGGCAAGGCAGCGGTCGAGTTGCCCTCGATCCCATCCTCAAAATATGAGAGGATGTTATAGTAGGAGTTGGGGTGCGGGCGGAGCCCGCAAGTATGGACCATGCGGTACAAATCGCATACCCCAGTCAAATGAAACCTCACGATTTGATAACTTTTATCAACGGAATCGTGTTTTCAAGATTTTAATCCTTGAGGCTCATATCGAACAACCCTTGTTCCACTAGCCGATTAACCCTTCTGGAAACCGTAAATACCACCGTCGCAATATTAAAGATTTGTTAATAGTTAATGAAATAACATAAGATCGAATAGGCCACAACACCATGATTAACATTTAATCAATTATCGAAAGGAACAGATTATCGGGTTATGCTTAAACGATTTAAACAACCAAAACGTAGTAAAATAAAAGCATGCATCTCATACAATTGCATCACCCAAGTATTTAAACCCGAGTCCAGATTACACAAGTGGCTCGATACCCATTGTTGAACGCAGCACCCCAAGGCGCATGAAATAAAATTAATCCGGTGATCCAAACCATGAATCCATGTGTGAGAACGAATCGGGGTGAAATAAAGGTTTCAAATTACCAAAGTTTCAATCGAGTAGATAGCGATGCCTCGGCGATAAGATATCCGATCTCTTGTCGAACCAAGCCACAACCTTTACGATGTCGGCCTCTACGTAATCTACCGGTTTGACTATGAAGCAGTAAATCTCCAAAAACTATTTTTTTTTAGAGGTGTTTTGCTTGACTATTTGCTAGACCTTTTTTTAAGCAAAATTCTTAGGGTTTTCTTCACTTATTACCATTTTTATAATCAAGATTTCATTTATGAATAATAAAATTAAATAAATATAATAATGTTTTAACAGAAAATTATAATTACATTAATTATACCAAAAAGTTATAATTACATTAATTATAACATGGATTCGTAAACTATATTTATTTAAATTTATATCTGAACCAAATTCATATATTAATTCTCATTATGTGTACAACATCCTTGTACATATAATATATTCAATATTTGATTGCGAATTAAATTAATTCTTTAATTAATTTAATTCATGTGACAATCAAACACAATACCAACTATGTTTCATTCCGTTCATTTCAACCATAGGTGTGACCACAGAGGTTCTTGTAACGTTAGTAGTAATACTAGAACGATTCTAATGTCACAAACAATGAGTGGCATCTAGCAATGCATCATTGCTACCTAAGATACAAGAAGTCATGATTGGCATAACTTTTGTGATTAACTTTTCATGCATTAATCCTTAAGTCCTTTATCTCTGGAATAGATACAAGTCATGGAATAGTCACACTTGTATAGTCCATCCCATGTTTCTTGATATCTTGAGTAGACTATGATATACAAATTAGTATGACATCTCATGTCAACTTATTTGAGCATGGCCATGCATTTCTAGTCTCACTCAATCAAGTGGCCTAAGATATTACTCCCATTATGTGGGAGGGACTTATCCTATATTGATCAACAATATCCCTCTACATTGATTGTGATATATCCAACATCAGCCTTTATAGAACAACCAGTTACGGTGTACGTTTGACTGTATCAAAATATACGACTCACGATGTTGGGATAATGATTATCTCAAGTCTAAGGATCATATACATATTAATCACTATGAGTAATGTTGTGACAATTACATAATAATCCAAGAAACATACTCATAGCGGGTCAGTCCAATATGTTGTTCTCTAACACACATATTCATGCATTGATTTTGACACTCCATATCAATGATAACTCTTTATCATCAATCAACTACATGTTAGTCTTAATGCATTATTGTTGTCCTAGTCAACAATAATACTTGACTAAGGATATTTTAAGAATAATCATATTATTCTCAGGACATTATTATAAAACAGTTTATTTGTACACACGTAAGAAAAACTGAAATAATAATGACAACGCTTTATATTAATAAACATGGTAAATCAAGTATGTTATTACAACCATCTCATGATTGATCTTTGGGCATACTCTTACAATAGCCACCCATTCAAAATATTTGACACAATCAACCTTCCACCTTTCAAGTGCCATAGCCGAATCCACTACCTTCCCCCTCTTGATGCAAAATGCAACCCAAAATGCTGCCCACACTGCTCGAATCTCCTCCCCCTTGGAACTCCCCGTGACGCAACTCCCCTGCACTCCAACTGACGCCTCCTTGCCACTCCACCACTCCACTTGTTATGCCTTTAAATCCTATATTCAAACCCTTAAGGCCTAGCTGCCTAGCTCTCCCCTAAAGGCTTCAAACCAAAAATTTCCACAAGGCTCCTACCTAACCCTAAGGTTTCCCGAAGCCCCCAAGCACACTCAAACAGCATACTGAGCATACTAACACATAGATATGAATTGAAATGCGTGACCCCTAAATCCCGAATGTTACAGTTCTACCCCCTTAGAGAAATTTTGACCTCAAAATTACCTGGTCAAAATAAGTGAGGGTATTGCTGCCACATTGCCTCCTCCGGCTCCCACGAAGCTTCCTCTAAACCATGGTTCCATCACAACACCTTGACCAGAGGAACTGATTTCTTCCATAGCCACTTCACATCTCGCTCCAAAATCTAAATTGGCTCTTCCTCATAGGACAAGTCTGGCTTTAACTCCACCTCCTTCACTAGCACCACGTGAGACGGATTCGATTAGTAACGTCATAGCATTGAGACGTGAAACACATCGTGCATCTGCTTCAACTCTGGAGGCAACTCCAACTGGTACGCTACTGGTCCAACTCGCTTCAAAAAGAAAATAAAATGAGAACGATTCCCATAGAAGAGAATGCTTACCACAACCACCAAGACCCGATTGAGAAGATTAATAGGAGATGAACGTCGGCACCTCCTCTAAGAATCAACAAATGAAAAGAGTTACCACACAAGAGAGGTTCGGCTTTAAAGAATAACAACAACAAAAGAAAAAGAATGAATGGAGATGGCTAGAAGGTTCGGCTACAAATCATAAAGAAAATGGGTTGTTCGGCTTTTGAAGATAAAGTAATAGGTGAAAAGAAGAAGAAGGTGTTGAAGTTTAAGAGGTTTCGGCTATGGGGAAAAAGTGAAGGGTGTATTTCGACTTTTAGAGTGTGAGAGTCTAAGATTATCAAAATGAGAAAGAAAAGAGAATAAGAAAGAGATATGGTTTAGCTAAGAGAATAAAATAGAGAGAAAGAAAATGAACGAAATGCACCTAATAACCACTTCTATTCTCGGCTTTTGACTAAAGGAAAAGAAGATAAGTGAAAGGCTTTTGATTGCTACTTTTGGCAAAGAAAACTAAAGAAGAAAAAGAGACTCCAACAATTGAACACACTTCCTACTAAACACCCCAATTTTGGCACACAAAGCCCCCCAACTGAAACGCTCTCCTCTTGACCGAAAATGCCACCTCCTAGAACCCCATATTTGGCCACCACTCAAACCCCTCTCCACATCCATTCTTTTCCTCCTAAATTTCCTCCCCTTCACTCATTCAAACAAGTTTGAATCTCCCCTCATAGCCACCCATTCAAAATATTTGACCCAATCAACCTTCCACCTTTCAAGTGCCATAGCTGAATCCACTACCTTCCCCCTCTTGACACAAAATGCAACCCAAAATGCTGCCCACACTGCTCGAACCTCCTCCCCCTTGGAACTCCCCGTGACGCAACTCCCCATGCACTCCAACTGACGCCTCCTTGCCACTCTACCACTCCACTTGTTATGCCCTTAAATCCCATATTCAAACCCTTAAGGCCTAGCTCCCCTAGCTCTCCCCTAAAGGCTTCAAACCAAAAATTTCCAACAAGGCTCTTACCTAACCCCAAGGTTTCCCGAAGCCCCCAAACACACTCAAACAATATACTGAGCATACTAACACATAAATATGAATTGAAATGAGTGACCCATAAATCCCAGATGTTACAACACAAGATTGGAATGTGTCAACTCAAAGATGTAATGTAATGTTACCATTAGGGGGAGTATAAAAACAAGTTATTCTCTTTTCCTTTAACCAAGGTTTCGTCCCATTGGGTTTTCCTGGTAAATGTTTTTAATGAGGCAATTTGTATTAGAAGATTGTGTACTCTTTTTTCTTCATTAGGTTTTTTCCCCACAAGGTTTTTTCTAATAAGGTTTTAACGAGGCACATTATCTACCATTGGAGATCCAAGGGGGAGTGTTATGAATATCTTATTAAGTGGATGTTCATCATGATCAAGATAAAGTTTTGATGTACTTTAAATTCTAATAGTTATTAGAATTAGATCTCTACTTGTTTTATACTTCTTATGCCTACAAATAGAGACTCTGATGAAGCATTGTAATCATCCCATTGATCAATAAAATACATTCTCTATTGCTTCCCATATTTTCTTTGTTCTTTAGTCTCTATCTCTCTTTATTCTATAACAATAATATTATAATAAATCCAATAATTTTAATTAGCTCACCATAAAACTCTCTTTAATTTTTTTAAATACTCATATTTTTATAAAAAAAGTTAGATGAAATCATTAATTATTTACTAGAAATTATATCACATGAACACAAACTCTCTACTAAAAGCTTTATGTTTTTTGTCATCGCTTTTTAATGACATTAGTAATCAATTTTATTCTTTTGGTATTATCTTCGAACATCATTGCTTTCTATTGAACTATTCATTTTCCTTGTTACCATTGGTTGGTTCATTTCTTAGTCATCGTAGTACAGGCTTGATTCTCTTTCCTTTTTGCAACCAACAGTTTTGTTCTTATCTTTTCTCTTTTGAATTTTTTTTGCTTAAGTTACAGTCAGTTTCTTTGTTCTTTCATTAGGTTTGGTTCATTCTTTTCTCTCTTTTGTCTTTTATTCTTCCCTTTCTAACCAATTGATTTCCTCTATTTATATTCATTGTTTTTTCCCTTTCTTTTTCTTTGTTATTTTCCTTCTCCCAACTCTTGCCCTTCTTCTACCTCATCATGATGAGATCTCATCCATTTGAAATCCTTAATGATTTCAACCCTATTTATAAGAATATTAAAATATTTTTCCTTGATAAAGCCCTTATCAAGCCTATGTTATGGGAGGAATCAGTTTGTTAAGTTAGTTGCTATTATGTTGCATTTTAGCGAATGTTAGTAAAAAATGATTTGTTTTAGTTAGTTTTTATATTTAATTGAAATGGTGAGCAACTTCCATAGCCAACTTTGTAGCAATTTCTTATTTCCATTATAAGTGGAAGAATAAAAATGGAAATGGTTATACAATTATGTGAATGAAAAAACTTCTTCTTCTTGGATAATTCTCTTCTCATTTCTTTATTATTTTCTCCTTTCTAAAACTAACATAACAAGGTATCAGAGAAAGTTGATCCTCAATGGTCAGTGATGGAGTTACCACCTATCTTCAGAAAGAGGTTGGCCATCTTCAACAGGAACTTGCCCAACTTCAAATTGAGTTATCCCAGTGGGACGCCAAGCTTGAAACTCATCTAAAGGAGCTCAAAAATGGTTTTTGTGGTAAGTGAAAATCTGAGTTGCAAAATTTGTTCGAGTAGTATCTAGGTAATCCACCATTTGTTCATACTATTGAGGCTGATCAAGATAAAGGAAGGGCATTTTAGGTGGCCCTTCACCCAAATTTCCTCCCAAAGAAACATTTATTGTCTCTCTTATGATGGATCTGGGAAGTATAGGCACTCTTTCACATTCTAACAGCCTAGAGGGAGCTTTACGCTCTTATAAGCTAGAGTGTCCAAAATTTGATGGCTTCGATTTTTTGGGGAGGGGTGGTGGTGGTGGTCCAAGCTAGAGTAATACTTTAAAGTTAAAGGTATCATTGATAACGCCAAAGTGAGGACTGTGATGCTTCATTTGAGGGGGAGCATTCGATTAGCACTATTTCTAAACTAAAAAATAAGGAGGGTTTCATTTGTTAACATAGGATTATTATGCTCATAGCTTGAAGGAGAGATTTGAATCTACTTCATTTCGAGATCCCATGCTAAATTGGTCTCCCTAAAGCAACATATCTCAGTTGACCAGTTTCATGATGACTTTGTAAGTCTCTTTAAATAATTTTAGTTGCCTGAAACTTATGCTTTAAGCATTTTTACCAGTAATCTAAAATTAGAGATTAGGCAATAATTAAAATTTTCAAACCTAAGAAATTGGTAAAGGGTTCTTAGTTGCTAGACAAGTTGAAAACATTCTACTTAACACCCCAAACCCGGCCTAAACGTTACGGCTGAATTTGGCGTGTCACATCATGGTGTTTTTTCAAAATCAAGGCTTGTTGATAGAAAACCATTTTTAAGTGAAGAACTCATTTAGTTTTATTGTTAAAAAAAACATTTGGTAAATCATTAAGTTGGAAAAACCACTTATTAAAACGATTTTCATGTTTGTTTTTGTTGGTTTCTTAGCTGGTTAAAAACCCGCGGAAGCTACTCAAGTTAATGTCATTTTGAAGTTTTGAAAATGTGCATTAGTCTTTTAAAACAATTATTATCTTTGAAACTTATTTGTATCCATTTGGTAGTTCAAAATAAGAAATTAAAAACCCAATGGAAAGAAATTAAAAATACCAGAGGCCTTATTACAAAAATCTCAACCCAATATAAAATATTTAAATAACTACGTTTAAAAAGACATCCTCGCTCGTGTGGCCCCTTTCGAGTCCCTCGCAGCTCCAAATCCACTAAGTCTGTGGATTACCTGTGTATTTAAAAGAAAAAGGTGAGTTACGAGAACTTAGTGTGTAATCCCTTATCACTCAATCAGTAATACATGCAGTAACAGTCTGGGCCTGAGCCCTATTTAGTAACAGTGCAGTGTGGGCCTTAGCCCAATACAGAAACAGTGTGGGCCTAAACCCAATACAATATCAGTATGGTGCAAGTATACAAACCCACCCCAATCCAGCCAACACACCACCCGTACCAACCCAACACACCATGTGGGGACAAAGTCGACCCACCCAGCCTTCATACCAATATGCAGCATAGCTACCAATAAAAATAACGCAGCTAAGCTGCCAGCAATAGTATATGTGGCGAAGCCACCAGTAACAGTAATTATGGCAGAGCCACCAGTATCAGTATGTGTGGTAGAGCCACTAGTAGCAGTACTTCCTCCATACAAAATCCCAACCCCATGCAGTATGCCATGTCAACAATATTTCGTGTATGCAATATGTCCTACTCAGTACAATCATACAGTACATACTTTTATCTGTCAACCTACCTCTAGGGGTAAAATAGTCATTTTTATGCATTAGGGGTAAAATGGTAATTTTGCCCTTTAGGGTATTTTGGTCATTTTACTCAGTAGGGTATTTCAGTCATTTTAGTTCCTAGGGGTCTCAATACAGTTAACAACCTTTCTGAAGGCCTACAGTCACCTCGAGTGACACAGATAATCCATTTGGTCGAAATAGTGTAACTAGGCTCAAAGCCCAATATTCGCCCAAATGGGCCTACATGCTCGTATGACCCATTTGGCCCAAGTTCAAACACGAGTATATGATCAACATAGCCCAATCCATTTTCTGCCACTTTTCGTAAATTTTATCCGTATGGGGCCTACGAGCCCATTGGGCCCATTGGGCCCACTCGACCCATTTTAGCCCAACGAGGCCCTTAGCGACCCAAGTGTACGAGAACACTTGTGGTGGCTTCTACAGTCTATCGTCCTCGATTGTGTGCTTGATTTTCCCACATGAGCGATCGCACGCTCGTGAGGCCCCAATGCCAGAATTTTAGCTTTTGCCGACTGATCGCTGCAAAACAGTCTAGTTTTAATATTTATAAAAGAGTGATCGAACCTATAGACTGACTGTGACAATGATAGAGGTAAGTGCACCTATCGAACAGTAGTATAGCTCAGGCAAGAATATCTTATCGAACCCAAGGAACCTAAAAGTACTACTACTCACTTTCTTTCTATTATTTAGCCTAAAATATGGAGTGATTGGTTTATTAATCTAAAACAAATGAAATATTTAAACTAAATGCAAAGACAAAAGAAATGAAACTTTGGGAAAAGACGTTGAAGAAAACTCAATTAATAAAGACGATACCTTCGGGAAGAATCCACCTATGACTTCACTTATTATCTACCTTTTCAATTCATATGATTTCTTTTACTTAGCTTGATCCGTGAGACTCCCTAACCTATATTAAACCTTCTCTCGAAATGAATAACGTCTAACCTTAGGTTAATTAGTGGAACTCTCGTTCTCTTGTAATAACCCCCTAAGAAAGCAGTAAATCGATCAATGGACTCCCATATTAGGTTTCACCCTAATCCGCAAAATCTCGTAACCCTATCTCTAGGCGCCTAGATCAACTCCGCTTAATTATGCTAGATCTTCTCTTAGGTAGGTGCATTCCTCCTCCACCTAAGCACATCAGATTAAATTGAGCAACATAATTAAGAACAAACTAAATATTTATCATATAAACCAAAAGAATTAAATAACAAAATCCATCATAGGTTTCATCCCCTTCAGGTATCTGAGGGGTTTAGTTCATAATAAAATAGGAAAACATCTCGAGAGAAAAGATAAAACAAAACATAAGAAATCCCTAAAACCCCCTGAAGGAATTGAAGGAGAGATCCTCTGTCTTGAGTAGAATTCGGCTCTTCGAGATGGATCAACTGGCTATCTTCGAGTAATTCCCTAAACGAGTAAAGCTCTGGCAGAAAACTCTGCTAAAACCTGAAGCCCTGTTTTGGCTTCTGCCGAACTCCCTTTCCAAGTTGCCTCCTAAAGTGTTTATATAGACTTTGTGATGCCTTACTTGGCCCCTAAGTATCCTAATTTAAGTCTAATTCCTAATGGGGTGTTTGAGTAGGCTTTAGAATGTGTTTTTTGCCTCCAAGTATCCATTCCCGAATGAAATTGCTCTTTCCTGCGGTAGGGGCACGGTCAAGGCACGCCCGTGTAAGTCGTGGTCCAACCCATGTCTTGATTCTATTGATTGAGGCACGACCATGGCACGCCCGTGCTAGTTGAGGTTCAGGCCGTGCTTCGGGTCTGCCAATTGGGGCATGGCCATGTACATCGAGGTTAGGCCGTGTTGGGCTTTTGTCGACGATACACGATCGTGTAAATCAGGGTGTGACCGTGTGCAATCTAAATATTGGGGCACGGCCGTGTGGCATGAAGTCCAGGCCGTGCCGACTTCTTGGGTTGGCCCACTTTGGTTCTTTTTAAACCCATTTTACGTTCTTTTTGTCCTTAGGTACTTTCCTAAGTATAAGACATGAAAAGAAAGGATTAAGAGCATCTTTTTACATAAATAAAGGATAAATTCATCCAAAAGCATACTAAAAGTGGGATGAAAATATGTTACTTTTACGGTTTATCAAATACCCCTAGACTTAAGCTTTTGCTTATCCTCAAGCAAAATTCTCAACTTACAATTAAAACAAATTTTCCAAAATTCATAATTCCCATTGACAATGCCTCATCCTAATTCATAGATAATTTATACATGGATCATTTAGCTCGAAGTGCCCTAAAGATTCAAACGAGATAAGTCATGATTTTGTAGCATGAAAACATAGGTGTCTCCCCTTATTTAAATAATTACCTTTGATTCAAAATCGACAAGGATTGACATCCTCACTAAAGATTCATTCAAAGCATTCAAAGTGTTTAAGGATCAAGAAAAAGCGCTCAAAAGTCGAACCTGAAAAGTTAATCCCATAGGCTTGCCTAAAAATCAAATCTCCACCACTGTATATGAGATGATAAATAGATCAAAAGGTCTTTATTAGGGTTGTAACGGGGCTTGGGTTAAAAGGTGTAGATAAAGGCTGAATTAGAGGGTTAAAATCGAGATTGAATTGACTAATTACCTAATCTAAAAATAATGAACTAAATATGAATATTTACATCGAATGAAAAGTAATAATACCACTATTGATAATTACTCTATAATAAAGAGTATTTTCTTCACTTTAAAATTTGATAATACTTTAATACGAGCTTTTCTTCAACAATTGGAGTTTAATTACTCTAAGCTCTTTTATTGAATAAACTTGGATTTTTTTTAAGAACAAACTAAGAAAAACTTAATAGAAGGAACTTTGATAATTGAAATAACCTAATTTGGCAATTGATCAAGTCAATTCTCGATAGAGGGGTAGTAAAAAGGAATGTTGATAACAAATACAAAGGGATTCTGGGTTAATATTATTGGGTGAGTCAATAAAAAGGTTGTTAGGATTCAACGGGGTTCACTAGGGGTTAATTTGTATGGGTAGGCTTTTTAGCGGAGTGAATCGGGTTAAAACCTAGGTGCCTTTATCATCTCAGTATATCAAATCATTAATGTGGTCTCGACATGTATAAACGAGGCAAGTTCTAGAATAACAGTTCAATGTTGACACACTCATAATTAATAAAGCGAGCATGAAAAAGAATATATATGCTCTATAAGGCTCAAAATCTCACAAAAATTATGGGTGTTTTGACATTAATCCCTATAAATTTCAAATTTCAAGGTAATACTTAGATTCAGTTTGACGACCTATCAATTTTAATTTTTGAAAAATAGACTTATCATGCTTGATTTTCTAGTATTTTCAAATTTAATCATCAATGCACAATTAACTATGATTTGTTCTAAAACATATCAATAAAAATCATAAATCATAGAAATTTCATCCTGATTAATAGTATGAGAAACTTTACTTTAGAACAAGACATAATTCAGGGATTTTCAAATAATACTATAGTTAACCCCCACACTTAAGATGCATATTGCCCTCAATGTACAAAGATAGATAATAGCAAAATAATCATAAAATCATAAGATGGGGAGAGAAGTGAACTTCCTGAATTTTGGATGAAGTCAATGAAAAGAAACCGGATAGGTTTGGAGGTGAACGTGGGGAGGCATCTCGAGCCATTTGAAATTGAATCCTCGAAGTAGCCATCCTAATTTTATTTAATCCTAAGCTAAATCTAAATATCGTAAAGAATAAGGGAAAGAAAATAAAATAAAGAAAGAAGGAAAAAATAATAATAATGAAATAAAATTAAAATAAAGATAAAAATAAATAATGGAAAATGAAAGACAACTAGAAAAGGGGGAATGAGGTTTAAATAGAGATGTAGCCCGTGTGTAGGGATTTTATTTTGGGCGCGTCCAGGGTGTTCGGGCACGGCTGTGGATGTAGTGGCACGCCCGTGTCTTTCTTCACACGATCATTTAATATGGGCATGCTCCTCTCGTGTTCGATAAGTAGAATGCTGGCACGGTTGGAAGGCCAGCCGTGTTGAGTCCGTGCTTAACAAGTCAGTAACCTCACACGAGGTGTTGGCACGGGCGTGGACTATTATCGCTACCCATGTTTGGGAAAAGAAGTCGTGCACGATTTCTGGCATGCCCATGATTCATCCCCTGGCTTTCACACGGCCATGGGCATGCCTGTGTGTAGGGCCACGTGGACTAGAAATCCACCCTTTGGTTAGTTTATGGTTAGGTGCTAAAAGGAAAAATAAGAATAAAATAAAATAAAATAATAAAAAATGTAAAAATGGGGTTAGTGCTCGGGTTACCTCCCGAGAAGCGCTCGTTTATAGTCTTAAGCTAGACTTTACCTATCATTCGTATGGTCATGGTGGTTTGAGGAGGTGAAAATCCTTTCTCATGCGATCAATTCGGTTATGGATATATAGTTTAAGTCGAGTAATGTTTACCTCAAAAGTGTTGAATTTGGGATTGCTTACCTCGACTATGCTATATAGCAAGACATTAAGTACCTCAAAAGTGATTTCTTCGTTTGCCTTGAGGTTTGAATTGGTGATTTGAGGGTCTTCCAACAATACCAGATCCTCTATTTTGATGTGATTTGTTGTTCCTATTAGCTCGTTTGAGGTCTCCTTTGGTTTTATTTCGCGTGGTTTCAATTCTTCTTTAAATTGTATTTCTTGCTCTTCTGATTTGTCAACCTTAAGGCTTTGTTCCTCGTATAATTCTCTTTTGTTGGTACGAGGTTTAAGATCTAGCTCAGCTGGGTGATTTCGTGATGATTCTTGTATGAAGGTTGAACCAAATGATTATCAATAAAATTAACGTTCGTACCTTTATTACTCGATGTCCTAGCTGAGTCAAGAGCTTGAAGAGTGGTTGTTTCATCATCTACACGAAGTGTGAGTTCACGATTTCTTCCTCTGTGCGGTTTTTCTTTATTGCATTGGGATATGGCACATGAGGTTGGTACTCTGTAATTACCGGTTTTGGTAAATCATGGTACACCTTAACCTTACCTTTGCTTACCACAAGTTCTTCCCTTGGGTTTGGTTCGTCTAACCCTTTACTATCATAAATGGCTTGATTTTGCTCTCTCGGTTTAGTTTCGGTATTGCTTGGCAAGCTTCCTTGTGGTAGTTCTGATATCAGCTTAGCAAGTTGTCCAACTGACTTAGTAAGTTCCCCAACTTGGTTCTCGATCCATTTGGTCGATGCTTGTTGATTCTTAAGGGTGGTCTCAGTGTCTTGGAGACGGGTGTCTGTGGCTGCCATGAATTTTCTCAGCATCTCCTCAAGGTGTGACTCCTCTTCCTGCTGGTGAGGTGATTGTTGAAAGTTTGGAGGAGGTTCCGGTCCTTCACTATTTTGATCATTCCACGAGAAATTGGGGTGGTAACTCCAACCTGCGTTATAAATGTCATTATAAAAATTATTTTGTGGTCTAGAATAGTTACCCGTATAGTGAGCTTGCTCATTTTCCATGCCATATCCGTAGGGTGGGTACTCAGGATTCACCATGCCTCCTAGATCCGAATCATATTGCATTACTGGATGTACTGCGAGAATCTATTTAAACCATTAAACTTTTTATTCATCATCTCGAACTGATTAGATAACCTGGTGACCACATCGAGGTTGAAAACACTAGTTGCTTCAGTAGGAATTGTCCCCATGCCTTGCCACTGATAATTATTCAGTGCCATCTCCTTTATAAACTAGCATTATCTGCCGAAATTAAATAAAAGAAAAGTTATCAAAGAAAAAATTATAATAATGAATAATAAAAATATTAATAATGGCTTAAAGTAATAGAAATAGAGCCTTCGTAATATTTTAGAAGTCCCCGGCAACGGCGCCAAAAACTTAATCGCTGCAAAATAGTCTAGTTTTAATATTTATAAAAGAGTGATCGAACCTGTAGACTGACTGCGACAACGATAGAGGCAAGCACACCTATCGAACAGTAGTATACCTCAAGCGAGAATATCTTTATCGAACCCAAGGAACCTAAAAGTACTATTACTCACTTTCTTTCTATTATTTAGCCTAAAATATGGAGTGTTTGGTTTATTAAATCTAAAACAAATGAAATACTTAAACTTAAATGCAAAGAAAAAAGAACAAAACTTTGGGAAAAGACTTTGAAGAAAAGTCAATTGATAAAGACGATACCCTCGGGAAGAATCCACCTATGACTTCACTTATTATCTAACTTTCAATTCATATGATTTCTTTTACTTAGCTTGATCCGTGAGACTCCCTAACCTATATTAAACCTTCTCTCGAAGCGAATAACGTCTAACCTTAGGTTAATTAGTGGAACTCTCGTTCTCTTATAATAACCCCTAAGGAAGCGATAAATCGATCAATGGACCCCATATTAGGTTTCACCCTAATCCGACAAAATCTCGTAACCATATCTTTAGGCGCCCGATCAACTCCGCTTAATTATGCTAGATCTTCTCTTAGGCAGGGTCGATTACTCCTCCACCTAAGCACATCAGATTAAATTGAGCAACATAATTAAGAACAAACTAAGTATTTATCATATAAATCGAAAGAATTAAATAACAAAATCCATCATAGGTTTCATCCCTTTCAAGTATCTAAAGGGTTGAGTTCATAATAAAATAGGAAAACATCTCGAGAGAAAAGATAAAACAAAACATAAGAAGTCCCTAAAACCCCTAAATGAATTAAAGGAGAGATCCACCGTCTTGAGTAGAATTCCAGCTCTTCGAGATGGATCAATTGACTATCTTCGAGTAATTCCCTAAACGAGTAAAGCTCTGGCAAAAACTCTGCTAAAACCTGACACCCTATTTCGGCTTCTGCCGAACTCCCCTTCCAAATTGCCTCCTAAGGTGTTTATATAGACTTTGTGATGCCTTACTTGGCCCCTAAGTATCCTAATTTAATTCTAATTCCTAATGGGGTGTTTGAATAGGCTTTAGAATGTGTGTCTTTGCCTCCAAGTATCCTTTTTCAAATGAAATTGCTCTTTCTTGTGGCAGGGGCACGGTCAAGGCACGTCCTTCCAACCCGTGTCTTAATTTTGTTGATTGAGGCATGACCGTGGCACGCCCATGCTAGTCGAGGTTCAGGCCGTGCTTCGAGTCTGTCGATTGGGGCACGATCGTGTGAAAGGAAGCCCAGACCATGTCGACTTCTTAGGTTGGCCCAATTTGGTCCATTTTAAGCCCGTTTTACATTCTTTTTATCCTTAGGTACTTTCTTGAGTATAAGATATGAAAAGAAAGGATTAAGAGCACCTTTTTACATAAATTAAGGATAAATTCATCCAAAAGCATACTAAATGTGGGATTAAAATATGTTACTTTTACGGTTTATCACTGGCTCACAGAAACGATAGTGTGATTACCCACCTTTTGGGTTTTGACAGTAACAGATTTGGTGTACGGTTACACACCCTTTTGGCTTTTAAGCCGCTTATCATTTACGAAAAATAGTTACACACCTGACTGCGAAATCGAGTGAATAGTTTACCATGTCAAGGCCTTAAATGAACGAAAATAGCTTAATGCCCTTAAATCGCCGATTAAGAATTGATCTTACGACCTCGCCGATTATCTACTTAACCAATGAAACCTATAAGACTGGATTGTTTACAAGAATAAGTCTTAAGACCCCAATACTAAAAATGTAGCACAACCGGGTAACAAGCCAACTTACACCCCAAAATATTCAATTAAAGGACGAAAGAAGAATCTTGAATGCCTCTACACTCTTGAGGAACCCCTTCACTCTTCGCAAGTTTTGAAACCCAAAGAACATATTCATAAAAGAAGGGGCAAAGAATTAGTCACAAAAGACCGAAATACTTGGCTTAAACCATGAAGAAAACAACAAGAAATAAAGAAGAGTACTAGAAGAGAATCGAACTCACCACATCGCAATAGAGTTGAGAAAGGAGTAGTAAAATTGGCTCCACAAAATCAAGGTGCAATAAGAGGGCAAAAGAAATGTATTCGGTCTAGGAAGAGAAAAGAGAGAAGAAGGAAAAAAAAGTGAGGAGAAGACATATTCAAATACTTCACAAGAGTAAATTATGTCAGTTCAAAATTGATAGGGGAGAAAACTAACAAAAATCTGATAGAGGGATTTGAGGAGAGAATACCGAATGAAAGAATGGTGAAGGAGGGAAGAGATGTATTCAGCTAAGCAGTGAAGAGGAAGTGCCAAAATTGAAATAATAAAACACTCTCCAAAATAAAATGCTAGCTCGACTTTAGAGAGGAAACACAAACAAATCCCGAAAGACCCCAAAATGCTCTCAATAACTGAAATGAAAACACACCCCTAAAGCCAAAACTATGAGTTCCCCTTAGCAAATTCGGCACAAACCCACTCACCCTCAAACTCCCCTTTTTCCTCCTAAAATTTCTCCGTAATCCTCTCTATGATTAGCTCCTAACATCCCTCCATGACCAGTTCAAGCTCCTCTCAACAGTGTTTCAGTCAAACACCACCACCTCACCACACGGGTGACAAAAATAACACTCTCTGTGTAGCTCAGGATTCGAACCTCAGGCCTCAAGGTTACTCTTCACGCCACCTTACCACTAAACCACAAGCTCTTTTTGTGTCACATTATAACCACAAATATTCTTAGGGCCTACATGCTAAAGCCAAGGTTCACTTAAGAAAAACCAAAAGTAAAAGCTAGGGCTTGAACCTAGGACTTCTCAAACACTTCCAAACATTACTAAATCACTTAACCACTGAAGCAGAAAGTTAATTGTGTCACTTTCTTGCCCACATAAATATTTATGTGCAGTCTCCTAGCTGTTCCCACACTCAAGGCCCACTTCTTCTAGGCCCAAATTCGGGGTTACATTTCACCCCTCCTTAAAGAAATTTCGTCCTTGAAATTTCCAACTATCAGAATAGTCGCACAACACAAACTTTACCACCATGCTCCCACTACGCACTCTAATTTCAAAACATTATCACAGCCTCTTGAACCACGTTCGCGTGTATCTCTTATGCCCATAATCTATTCACGTTTTATCAAAACTAATAGTTTTATGCAGATCAAAGTTTCACTACAATTTTAGTCCCCTATAGTTTCAGTTTGCTCTATCTAGAGTGGTATAGTCTAATTTCTAAAGTAGTCACAGTATTTTCTGACTTACCGCATTTCAATTTCTAAATAGACAAAAGTATTCAGAAAACTTACGGATTTGGCGCCGGAGACTAGGT
The DNA here is from genome assembly GCA_025506655.1 of Gossypium rotundifolium. NCBI lineage: Eukaryota > Viridiplantae > Streptophyta > Magnoliopsida > Malvales > Malvaceae > Gossypium > Gossypium rotundifolium. The sequence goes on from CP106722.1 coordinate 139,921,350, forward strand.
GTGCCACACCTTTCAGAAGAAGTATCTCAAAACACTTCACATATTCGAAAACAACCTTTTGAAATCCAAAAAGTTAAAAACCCGTTCCAAAGCTGAGTTTTACAACTCGGCTCTGATATCACTAAATGTAACACCCCAAACCTGGCCTAGACGTTACGACCGAATCTAGCGTGTCACATTGAGGTGTTTTTTTTGAAATCAAGGCTTGTTGATAGAAAATCGTTTTTAAGTGAAGAGCTCATTTAGTTTTATTGTTAAAAAAATGGTAAATCACTAAGTTGGAAAAACCACTTATTAAAACGATTGTCATGTTTGTTTCTGTTAGTTTCTTAGCTAGTTAAAAACCCAAGTAAGCTACTTAAGTTACTGTCATTTTAAAGTTTTGAAAATGTGCGTTAGTCATTTAAAACAGTTATTATCTTTGAAACTTATTTGTATTCGTTTGGCAGTTCAAAATAAGAAATAAAAAACCCAATGGAAAGAAATTAAAAATTACCAGAGGCCTTATTACAAAAATCTCAACCCAATATATAATGTTTAATTAACTACATTTAAACAGACATCCTCGCTCGTGTGGCCCCCTCCGAGTCCCTCGCAGCTCAAAATCCACTAAGTTTGGGGATTACTCATACAGTTAAAAGAACAGGGTGAGTTACGTGAACTCAGTTTGTAATCCCTTATCACTCAATCAGTAATACATGCAGTAACAATCTACGCCTGAGCCCTGTTTAGTAATAGTGCAGTGTGGGCTTTAGTGGGCCTAAGCCCGATACAGTATCAATATGGTGCAAGTATGCAAACCCGCCCCAATCCAGCTAGCACACCACCTGTACCAACCCAACACACCATGTGGGGACAAAGTTCACCCACCCAGTCCTCACACTAATATTGCAGCATAGCTGCTAGTAATAATAACGAGTGAGCCGCCAACGATATAAGATATGGCGAAGCCACCATATGATAATTGTGGCAGAGCCACCAGTATCAATATGTGTGGCAGAGCCACCAGTAACAGTACTTCCTCCATACAGAATCCCAATCCCATGCAGTATGCCATGTCATCAATATTTCGTGTATACAATATGTCCTACTCAGTACAGTCATACAGTAAATACTTTCATCTGTCAACCTACCTCTAGGGGTAAAATAGTCATTTTCATCCATTAGGGGTAAAACGGTAATTTTTTCCTTTAAGAGTATTCTGGTCATTTTACTCAGTAGGGTATTTCAGTCATTTTACTTCCTAAGGGTCTCGATACGGTTAACGACCTTTTTGAAGGCGTACAGTCGCCTCGAGCGACATAGATAATCCATTTGGTTGAAACAGTATAAATAGGCTCAAAGCCCAATATTCGGCCCAAATGGGCCCAAGTTCAAACACGGGTATATGATCTACATAGCCCAATCCAGTTTTTGCCACTTTTCGTAAATTTTATCCGTGTGGCGCCCACGAGCCCATTTCGACCCAACGAGGCCCTTAGTGGCCCAATTGTACGAGAACACTTGTGGTGGCCTCTATAGTCTACTGCCTTCGGTTGTGGGCTCAGTTTTTCCACACAAGCGATTGTACACTCGTGAGGCCTCAAATGCCAAAATTTTAACTTTTCGGCTTTTGTCGGCTCATAGAAATGATAGTGTGATTACACACCTTTTCGAGTTTTGACAGTAACAGATTTGGTGTACAGTTACACACCCTTTTTGGCTTTTAAGCCGCTTATCATTTACAAAAAATAGTTACACACCTGACTCCAAAATTGAGTGAACAGTTCACCATGTCAAGGCCTTGAACGAACAAAAATAGCTTAATGCCCTTAGATCACCGATTAAGAATCGATCTCACGACCTCGCCGATTATCTACTTAACCAATGAAACCTATAAGACTGGATTGTTTACAAGAACAAGACTTCAGAACCCCATACTAAAAACGTAGCACAATCGGCCAAACAAGCCAACTTACCCCCGTAAATATTCAATTGAAGGATGAAAGTAGAATCTTTAATGCCTCTGCACTTAGGAGGAACCCTTTCACTCTTCACAAGTTTTGAAACCCAAAGATCATATTCATAAAAGAAGGGACAAAGAATCAGTGACAAAAGACAGAAATACTTGGCTTAAACCATGACGAAAACATCAAGAAATAAACAAGAGTACTAGAAAAGAATCGTGTGAACTCACCACAACGCAATAGAGTTGAGAAAGGAGTAGTAAAATTGGCTCCACAAAATCAAGGTGCAATAAGAGGGAAAAAGAAATGTATTCGGCCTAGGAAGAGAAAAGAGAGAAGAAGGAAAAGAAAGTGAGGAGAAGAGGTATTCAACCACTTCATAAGAGAAAAATAATGTTAGTTCAAAACTGATAGGGGAGAAAACTAACAAAAATCCGATAGAGGGAGTTATGGAGAGAATACCGAATGAAAGAATGGTGAAGGAGGGAAGAGATGTATTCTGCTAAGTAGTGAAGAGGAAAAATCGAAACAATAAAACACACTCAAAACAAAATGCTAGCTTGGCTTTAGAGAGGAAACACAAACAAATCCCGAAAGACCCCAAAATGCTCTCAATAATTGAAATGAAACTATGAGTTCCCCTTAGCAAATTCGGCACAAACCCACTTACACTCAAACTCCCCTTTTTCCTCCTAAAATTTCTCCATAATCCTCTCCATGATTAGCTCCTAACATCCCTCCATGACTAGTTCAAATTCCTCTCAACAGTGTTTCAGTCAAACACCTCCACCTCACCAATCAGGTGAAAAAATAACACTCCCTGTGTAGCTCAAGATTCAAACCTCAGACCTCAAAGTTACTCTTCATGCCACCTTACCACTAAACCATAGGCTCTTTTTGTGTCACATTATAACCACAAATATTCTTAAAGCCTACATGCTAAAGCCAAGGTTCACTTAAGAAAAACCAAAAATTTTGTAAAAGCCAGGACTTGAACCTAGGACTTCTCAGACACTCCCAAACACTGCTAAATCACTTAACCACTGAAGCAGATAGTCAATTGTGTCACTTTCTTGCCCACATAAATATTTATGTAAGTCTCCTAGCTGTTCCCACACTCAAGGCCCATTTCTTCTAGGCCCAAATTTGGGGCGTTACATTAACTCTCAAAAGAAATACTCTCTAGTTGGTGCTGGTTTACACTTTTGTCCTTCTACCTTGTTTTCTACCATAGAAATTGGCCCTACCTTGAATCTCACCCTAGTTTCCAGTGGGTCTCTTCCTAGTGTAAGTAGTTATAAGGTTGCAAATAGGGCCCTCTGGAAACACGAAAATATACACACTTTTTCATGCCCTTTTAAACTCAAATTCATGCAATTTCGATAAAATTCTTGTCAAAAAATATATAATTATTATAAAATAATTAAATTGTACTTAAATTATGAAAATTTTGAATTTTAATTAGTTTATAATAAATTTTAATTAATTTTGATCATTTTTGATAGATTTGCACAACAAGCAAAAATTGGCTCAGTAGATATTGCTAGAAGCACAAAACCAAGAAGCGATTTTTGAAGCATCGAGGCAAATTAATTTTTCAACCTAAGACGGTCCAAATTATGGGTATTAATTCTTAATATAATTAATTTTAATTTTAATCCAATGTAATTTGGGTTAAATAAATTATTATTAATTAATTATGAAAAGTGGCCCAGTTAAGCTGAATTGAGAAAATCGATCCAACCGAGCTGTAACATCCGAGATTTAGGGGTCACGTATTTCAATTCATATCTATGTGTTAGTATGCTCAGTATGCTGTTTGAGTGTGTTTGGGGGCTTCGGGAAACCTTGGGGTTAGGTAGGAGCCTTGGTGGAAATTTTTGGTTTGAAGCCTTTAGGGGAGAGCTAGGGGAGCTAGGCCTTAAGGGTTTGAATATGGGATTTAAGGGCATAACAAGTGGAGTGGTGGAGTGGCAAGGAGGCGTCAGTTGGAGTGCAGGGGAGTTGCGTCACGGGGAGTTCTAAGGGGGAGGAGGTTCGAGCAGTGTGGGCAGCATTTTGGGTTGCATTTTGCGTCAAGAGGGGGAAGGTAGTGGATTCAGCTATGGCACTTGAAAGGTGGAAGGTTAATTGGGTTAAATATTTTGAATCGGTGGCTATGAGGGGAGATAGGGGTTTGAAGCATTCAAACTTGTTTGAATGAGTGAAGGGGAGGAAATTTAGGAGGAAAAGAAGGGATGTGGAGAGGGGTTTAAGTGGTGGCCGAATATAGGGTTCTAAGAGGTGGCATTTTCGGTCAAGAGGGGAGTGTTTCGGCTCGGAGGCTTTGTGTGCTGAAATTGGGGTGTTTAGTAGGGAGTGTGTTCAATTGTTGGAGTCTCTTTTTCTTCTTTTGTTTTCTTTGCTGAAAGTAGCAATCAAAAGCCTTTCATTTGTCTTCTTTTCCTTTAGTCAAAAGCCGAGAATAGGAGTGGTTATTTGGTGCATTTTGTTCATTTTCTTTCTCTCTATTTTTGTAACAGCTCGATTACCACCCTAATCGAAATGGTGGTTTCGGGACCACGAATTCGAGTCAAAAAAAATTTTAAGTATTTTTTTCTGAGTTAATTGTGTGCGAATTAGCATGTGTGTAAGTTTTGTAAAAAAAAAAAAAAATTGAGTGCTTGTGTGCTTAATTTTATAAAAGGACGTAATTTCATAAAATGAAAATTTGGTGGTTAGCTGTGATAGTACTAATTAGAGGGTGGCTTTTAATAATAAATCCTTAAAGGGTAAATAACCCATTTCTTATAGTAGTGGATGGCACTAGCTTTAGTTAAGCATTTTATATTTGTTTTCTTTATAATTAAAGATTATAATAATATATATGTGTTTTATAATAACATTAAAATAATAAAAACACAAAAGACAAATGCATGTTCATCTTTTCACTTACTTGACCGAAACTAAAGAAAAAAAAGGGGAGAAAAGAAGCTTCAAGGGTTTCGACAATATTAAGGCTTAATTAAGGTAGGATTTAACTTTGGTTTTTGATAATTTTTGTATTTTTGTGATTGTTGTTCATTTTATTATCAAGCCCATATAATAATTTTGTGTATTGGTCATGTATGTGAGATATACCATTGATGATGAGATGAGTTTTATGATGATTTTTGGTATTAAATGTAAGGTTTGAGCTAGATGAACATCTTTTATTTTGAGTTTTTGATGAATGTAGTTGATTAGGGATTTATTTGGTGAAAATATTATCTTGAAGGGTTGAATTGAAAATTTTATGAAATATATGGACTTATATAGTCCTTATGAAAATTCGGCCCTAAGGGGTGTTAACCAAATTTTGAGTAATTTGTGAGTTTTGTATTAGGGACTAAATTGTATGAATTGTAAAAGTTAGGGGTAAATTAGTAACTTGAATAATTATATGTTTTAGATTAAATTGAATGAGAAAAGTGTTGAATGAGCTTATTTTAAAATTATTTAGATCAAGAACGAAAAGAACCGGGATGGATCGGGGAAAAACAAAGTTAGACTAATAGCCGGGAAGTTTAATCCGTCGATTTTTGAGGTAAGTCTATAAGTAAATGGTTGTTCTTAATTTTAAATAAATGTAAATTATTCATGCTGAATTGAAATGTTTATAATTATATTTGCTATTACCGAATGTGAGGGATGTAATTGATAAGTTCAAGGAACTACTTGAGTAAGTTTTAAGCAATGGAATTAATTTGAAGTAATGCTTACTTATAAGTTTAAATTGAATGTTGATGGCTATTCCAAGGCATTGCCGAATATATATATATATATATATATATATATTTGAAATTGATAAGAAATGGTCGAAGGTGATGGCACTTGGTTGTTGTAATTAGAAGCATGAAATAGGAAATTTTAATGATGATATTATAATGAGATTTAGGCATACTAAATGAGTTGATGATGGTTTGATGTGGTATAGTAAGAATGCAATATAGTACTTGGATATTGAACACTTTGATATATACATATATAAGTGTATATTCTTGTGTGTAAAGTGAATGTGAATTATATATATATTATGCATATTGAGGAATAACAAGTTAAGAGAAGCATACACCGAGTAATACGGTTCAATGAGTACCATATGTGAAAAGTTAAATAACGGCTCGTGTGAGCGATACGTTACGATAAAAGTTAAGTAACGGCCTGTGAGCGATACGTTACGATAAAAGTTAAGTAACGCTCTGTGTGAGCGATACGTTACGATAAAAGTTAAGTAACTGCGTGTGAAGCGATACGTTACGATAAATGTGAAGTAACGGCTGTGAGCGATACGTTACGATAAGCATTAAATAACGGCTCTATGTGAGCGATACGTTACTAGAAGTAAGAATAGTAATGGCACTAAGTGTGCGATACGTTACATCAATTACATCGTAAAAGCGGATTTACTGATTTTACTGAGATATAATTCAATGAATGGAGCTATCCGAAAAGTGATAGATAGGTAAGGGATGTATGATAATTGTGTAATTTAAATATCAATGAGGTAAATTGTTCTTGAATACGAAATTAAAGTATCGAGAGGTGATTATTAATCTATGAGTTTGATTGAATGAATGAATGGTATGTTGGTAGTTGATTTTGAGACCTATTGATCTAGATAGTTGTTGAATGGTAGCATGATATATGTAATTGCAATTAAGAATCCGTTATCATCAAGTAAGTTGATTTAATTAACCTTATAGGTTCGGTCACAAAGGTATGTGCATATGTGATGATGAATTAAATTTGTGTATAAGTGGTTATATGTGATATTATATTAAATTGAATATATGAGTACATGTGATAGTTTAATTAACTTTGGATGATCGGTCATATATATGATAATGGATTAAACTAGTATATTGGGCCATAAGTGATAATATAATGAATCATGTATTTGATCTAATAAGTAAGTTTTAGACGTTGAAATAAAATTTTTATATCATATGTATTTATATGTGAATTATATGGATTGAAAGATACGAAAGGAAATTAGGTAGTTAATATGTATATCGTGAACAAATGTATATGTATTTGTTTTGAGATGGAAAAGTGATTTATAGATCGATGTGAAATCTATTATTGAATGTATGAGTGTTTGGCCTTAAGGCTATAAAAGGTGAAAGTTTATGAATGATGATATGAATTATGAGTAAGTGAAGCTACTTAACGAGGAACATGGATTATATGAGAAAAGTGATTGTACATGTGTATGTGATTAACCAAATTTGGCCTATTTGAATTAAATTATATATGTTTCTATGGTGAATTATTTGCTTATGGCTTCCTAAGCTTTCAAAGCTTACTTTGTGTAATTTTCCTATGTTTATAGAGTTTCAAAGACTTGCTCGGGTTGGAAGTCGAAGGAGATCTCATCACACTATCCAATTTTCGCTTCGGTAAATAAATGCTTGGAGATTTGGTTATGTGGCATGTATAGACTAGTTTTGATATTGCTAGTTTTGAAGTTGTATATATTTGTATAAGCCATGCGAAAATGGCTTGCCCATCTTGTTATTCTTGGAATTTATATTTTGGCTTGGTGATTTCGTTTGATTTGGTTTTGGTATATTTATAAGTATGATTAATGTATAGAGTTTATATGAAATGAAGTAAAGATGTTATGATCTAAATTTCGAGTTTTGTAACTCGAGTTATAGTCGATTTAGTCAATATGATGCTGATGGACAGTTTCAATTTTTATGCCCCAAATTGGTAGTTAAGTCCGGTAATACCTTGTAACTCATTTTCGGCGACGGATAAGAGTTAGGGGTGTTACAATTTTCTTCTCTTGGCCAAACCATATCTCCCTCTTATTCTCTTTTCTTTCTCATTTTGATAATCTTAGACTCTCACACTCTAAAAGCTGAAATACACCCTTCACTTTTTCCCCAGAGCCGAAACCTCTTAAACCTCAACTCCTTCTTCTTCTTTTCACCTATTACATTATCTTCAAAAGCCGAACAACCCATCTTCTTTGTGATTTGTAGCCGGACCTTCTAGCCATCTCCATTCATTCTTTTTCTTTTATTGTTGTTATTCTTTAAAGCCGAACCTCTCTTGTGTGGTGACTCTTTTAATTTGTTGATTCTTAGAGGAGGTGCTGACGTTTATCTCCTATCAATATTCTCAATCGGGTCTTGGTGGTTGTGGTAAGCATTCTCTTCTGTGGGAATCATTCTCATTTTCTTTTCGTTTTGGTTGGCCGAAACCAAATGTTTAATCCTATTTCTTGAGGTATGGCTGAATATATGAAGGGTTAACTTCATGGTTCTTTTGTTTGTAGTAAGGATGAAGGATATTAGGGATCTTTCGGATTTCAATTATTCAAGGTAAGAAGGTTATAACGTTAGGCCGAAGGCCACTTCTTTTGATCATAAGTGTTAAGGCTGAAAATAATGTGGGTTCATGTAGGGACTTCGAAAATCTTTAAGCGCAAGTGAATAACCTCCGGGTTTTGGTTGACTTTGGTAAAGGGGTAATCTTTCTTTAGAATATTCTTTTAGTTTTGTTATAGTATTATTCACGTTTTAACCGGACTTTCTGACCAAAGATTATATCTCATGGATTCGAGTACTAGCCAAGGAGCGAAAGGGGTTGGACACGTAGTCCCTACCCCTAAATTCAAGAAGCGTCAGTTTCAGTGGTTCGGGATTGGCCATCGGGGTGTGGGCTAGCATCGGAGAGAGACAAGCGATCGCTGTAGTTTCTTCGAGTGAGGACGTTAGGGAGATTGATAGCGTAGTTCTTTAGGTTTTCGGTGTGTAATTAACACACTATTTATTTATCTGCTTTAATTTAAATATATGTATTGCGTGCGGTAGCCGAAACAGTGGCTGTGGTGGTGTTACTACTCATGTTGGGTAATCCGGTAACCAGGTTAGTATACTACCCATGCTATGGAGGTGGTTAGTAATTGTGGATATATGTAAGCATGTCATATACGCATATCTGGTTGTTCATATGTTATGTTACCATTCCATCATATTATGCTGCATGTGCATGGGGTTCGGTATATATTGATAAAGGGGAAGTGTGTACATTTATGTACGTGGATTGATGAAGGCTTCGAGCCTCATCGTGGATTGATGATGACCATGAGTCTCATCGTGGATAATTGTGGTTTGAATCACGTAGATCAGTGGCTAGACCACTAAGTGGACTTTGAGCAGTGTATCGTCGGTACGGACTGCCAAAGAGGTGTGTAACGGATGGAGGGTCGATTTAGTAATCCCCAGGTGTGTGGTGGTTGGATACGGGTGGTGTGTAGCGGTTGGATATTAGGTTGGGCTGGGTTAACATGTTGTATCATTATACGTGGTATATGGTTTAATGTGGGTTAGGGCCAAGCCCATTGGTGGAATCATGTGAATTAATTGCACACTAAGTCTGGTGACTCACCTTGCTTTTCCAACAATGCAAGTAATTCATAGTCTATTTAGACCAGGCTGGAGCGGAATCAAGGAGGCCATGCAGAATTTGTTTCCGTAAAGTCTATTTATATTTTAAACTGTTTGAATATTATTTGGGTTATGTTATTATGTAATAAGGCCATTTTAACTATTTTGGGATATCATGGATTTAAGTCAGATTTGTTAACGGATAATATATTAAAAATGATTTTTAAGCATTTGCAACCTAAAAATCAAATTGAAGTTTTCAAAATTCGGATTACTTATAAATAAGCTGTTCTCAAAATTTCATTTTATTAACGATTTGAACTTTATACAACCCGGAAGTTTTATTCCTTGGCAAACTACTACGCCCAATCAACAAACCCCTTTTTTGCGGAGTAATTATTTTTTTAAGAACTTAAAAAGAAGAAAAAAAAGAAAACATTTATTGTTGTTTTCACCTTCTAAACATAATCCTTTTCAACACTTTTCCAGTAACATTCTGAATTCGGCCGTGGTGTTTTGGGCTGGGTTTGAGGTGTTACAATTTGATATCAGAGCCCAAGTTTTAAAACTCGACCATTGGGTTCTGAGGCCCACAATGTTTTCAAAGTTGGATTTCGAAGTTAGCAAAAAGAATTTTTCGTGGAATGGACTTTTGAAGGCATGGCACTCAAACCTTCAGGCCCAAGTCTACCGGGTAAGTCTCCTGACTGTTAAATGAATTGAGTGGAAATGGATATATGATGCATTGTTATAATGTTGTGGATATTAGAATCTAGGACATTCTCTTTAGAGACTGAAGCCTTTAGGGATGTGTGCTCTTTATGAGAGAATAACTTAAAATTTAATGTCATAAAACTACCCCTTTAATCAATAAGTGAAAAGAAAGCTATTGCATAATAATTCTTTAAAACAGATTAAAACGCGACGATAGACATGAGTTCTAAGGGATGTGGTCGTAATACGCATGGGCGTGGTAGAGGTAGGATGACTGTATCGGAACCAGTAGGGTCTGGTCATGAGTCAGGGAATGAAGCGCCGCCGCCAGCTGAGGAAGCTGAATTTCAGGATCAAACAGGTGGAGACGACGTGGTGTCTCAGGCCATGCTGCGGGTTTTGGAGAGAGTTGCGAGGGCAGATATGGGTACGGAGGCCTAGAAATCAGTGTCTGAGCGACTCAGAGCAAATGGAGCCGAGGTATTTAGGGGTGTCTCGGGGGTAGCCTCGAATGTGGCGGAGTACTGGTTAGAGGCAGTCGAGAGGATCATGGATGATTTGGATTGCACAGCTAAAGAGAAATTGAAGGGCGCTATTTTTACTTCAAGATGAGGCCTACCAGTGGTGGCTCACTGTCAGAGAGGGTACTCCGACAGATCGAGTGGATTGAAGTTTCTGTAAGATTAAGTTTGAGGGGAAATATGTCAGGGCTAGCTACGTTGATGCACAGAGGAATGCATTCTTGAACTTAGTGTAGGGGGCAAGTCAGTAGCTGAGTATGAGGCAGAATTCTTGCAGTTGAGCCGGTACGCTAGAGGGATGGTTGCAATTGACTACGAGCGCTGTGTAAGATTCGAGGACAGACTATGGGATGAGCTGCGAGTGTTGATAGCTCCTCAGCGGGAGAGGGACTTTGCTACTTTAGTGGAAAAAGCGAGGATAGCTAAGGAGGTTAAGCGAACTGAGATGCAGAACTGGGATAAGGACAGAGGTAGGAAGAAGAGGAGTTTTGGACCGTCAGCATCATCGGGGGGTTTCCAGAAAAAGCCTAGGGTTGAGGGACCTGCTCGCGTTTCTGCGCCAGCTACTGGAAGTCAGTTCCGTTAGTGTGCTCAGTGTGGGAGGTATCATGTAGGAGAGTGTTGGGGAAGGAATAAAGAGTGCTACAGGTGTGGGTCAAGGGATCATCTGATTAAGAACTATCCTCAGAACATGGCTAAGACTCGGACGGTAGGTCAGGGGTATGTGCAGCCAGGAAGGGGTGGTCAACAGATGTCAAGAGGTCGTGGTCCGAACCAAGGAGGGAATGGTTCTGGCCGAGGTCATGGAGCACCGGGCAGAGGTGTTGGTGGCTCAGATGCAAGATAACCTAGGTTGGTTTACGCGGCTAGACGTCGTGAGGAGGGGGATGCAGCAGATGTTATCACAGGTACATTCCTCATTTATGGGTTACCCTTTACTGCCTTAATTGATGTTGGGTCGACTCACTCTTATATTGCTAGCATGATGTCTGGAACTTTGAATATGAAACCTGAAATGGCCTTTAGAAAGATGGCAGTACTTAGTCGTTTAGGGCAATCAGTAGTGGTAGATAAACTCTTTAGAGATGTGCCTTTAGAAGTTCAGGGGTTTGTGTTCCCGGCTAACTTGATGTAGCTGCCATTTGGGGAATTTGACTTGATCCTTGGCATGGACTGGTTAGTAAGGTATCGTGCAAATTTGGACTATGCTGCTAAGCGCATGTCGTTAAAGACTCCCGAGGACAATGAGGTCCTGGTGATAGGTGATAGGTGAGAGGAGAGACTACCTGTCTAATGTAGTGTCTGCTCTTAAGGCAAAGTTGATGGTGAGGAAAGGGTGCTTGTCTTTCTTAGTGGTTGTTAGCGTTTTGAGTGCAAAGGAAGCAGCTGTGGGGGAGGTTAGAACAGTGAAGGAGTTTGTGGATGTTTTTCGGAAGAGCTTCCAGAGTTGCCTCCGGATCATGAGATGGAGTTTGGAATCGACCTTCTGCCAGGTACAGCACCGGTGTCTATCGCTCCTTATAGGATGGCACCGATGGAGTTAGTTGAGCTTAAGGCCCCAATCCAGGAGTTGTTAGATCGTAGTTTCATTCGACCCAGTGTGTCTCCATGGGGAGCACCGGTGTTGTTTGTAAAAAGAAAGACGGATCTATGCGGATGTGCATATATTACCATCAGTTGAATAAGCTAACGATCAAGAACAAGTACCCGCTACCGAGGATAGACGACTTATTTGATCAACTCAAAGGGTGCGGTCTTTTTGAAGATAGATTTGAGGTCGGGGTATCACCAGCTTAAGGTGAAGGAAGAAGATATTCACAAGATAGCATTCCGGACTCAATACGGGCACTATGAATTCCTGGTAATACCGTTCGGGTTGACAAACGCACCAGCTGCGTTCATGGATTTGATGAACCGGGTGTTTCAACCCTATTTAGACTAGTTCGTCGTGGTATTCATAGATGACATTCTGGTATATTCCAAGTTAGAGGAGGAGCATGATGCGCATCTTTGGGTGGTGCTGCAGATTTTAAAAGAAAAGAAGTTGTATGCCAAATTCAGCAAGTGTGAATTTTGGTTAAGAGAAGTTGCTTTCTGGGTCATGTGGTATCTGCAGAAGGGATAAGGGTGGATCTTCGAAAGATTGAGGCGATATTGGATTGGAAACCACCTAAGTCGTTGGTGAAGATTCGTAATTTCTTGGGGTTAGCCGGTTATTATAGAAGATTTGTTGAAGGTTTTTCCTCTATAGCAGCACATTTGACTAAATTGTTGAGGAAGGAGGTACCTTTTGTGTGGACGGATAAGCAGCAGGAGAGTTTCGAGAAACTAAAAATGGTTTTGACAGAGGCTCCGGTGTTAATTCAGCCTAAGACAAGGAAAGATTTTGTGGTATATTGTGATGCTTCTCATACGGGGTTAGGTTGTGTATTGATACAGGAAGGGAAGGTTGTTGCCTATACGTTTTGACAGTTAAGGCCTTATGAAGTTAACTATCCGACGCATGACCTGGAATTGGCTGCGGTGGTTTTCGCTTTGAAAGTGTGGAGGCATTATTTGTATGGAGAGAAGTCGGTGATCTACACGGACCATAAGAGTTTAAAGTACCTGCTGACTCAGAAAGAGTTGAACTAGAGACAGCGAAGGTGGGTGGAGCTATTGAAGGATTACAACTGCTCGATTGAATACCACCCGGGTAAAGCGAATATGGTGGCAGATGCACTAAGCCGAAAGGTAGTATCGAATCTGAGAGCGATGTTTGCTCATCTTAGCCTATATGACGACGGGAGTTTGTTAGCGGAGTTGCAAGTGAAGCCAACATGGTTAAGTCAGGTTAAAGAGAAACAGTTGGTGGATAAGGTTTTGAGTGCTAGACTTCTGCAAGTTCAGAATGGGGGATTAGAGGACTATAGTGTAAACAGCGACGGAGTTTTGTGTTTCGTGGTAGGGTGTGTATGCCAAAAGATGTGGAGTTGAGGCAGAAGATTCTTCGGGAATCGTACAGTAGCCCTTACGCTATGCATCCTAGAGGGAGTAAGTTGTATAGGGATCTTCGAGATCGGTTCTGGTGGCCTGAATTGAAGCAGAAAGTCATAAAATTTGTGAGAAAGTGTTTGACGTGTCAGCAGGTCAAAGTTGAACACCAAGTGCCTTCGGGGTTGCTACAGCTAGTGAAGATTCCACAGTGGAAGTGGGAGAGAATCACGATGGATTTCGTTAGTGGGCTTCCTCTTACGCCTACTAAGAAAGACTCAGTATGGGTGATAGTGGATACCTATTCGTGTCGACCACTCTCTGCAGAGGTTGGCGAAGTTGTATGTGACAGAAATTGTGAGGCTACATGGGGTGCTAGTATCGATCATCTCGGATAGGGACCCTAGATTTACGTCGTGGTTTTGGAGGGCATTCCATCAGGCTTTGGGTACCAGGTTAGATTTTAGCACGGCATTTCATTCGCAGACGGATGGCCAGTCTGAAAGGGTAATTCAGTGTTGGAAGATATGTTGAGGGGATGTGTTATCGACTTCAGAGGTAATTGGGAATAATTCTTGCCTTTAGCAGAGTTCGCATACAACAACAGTTACCAAGCAAGTATTCAGATGGCACCGTACGAAGCATTGTATGGGCGAAAGTGTCGCACTCCTACTTATTGGACAGAGTTAGGAGAACGTCATGTGTTAGGTCTAGAGATAGTGGCAGAATCAGAGGAGAATGTTAAGGTAATCCGAGTTTGTTTGAAGGAGGCATTTGACAGACAGAAATCGTATATGAATCATAAGTGGAGAGAGATAGAGTTTGCAGTGGGTGATCGGGTTTTCCTGAAAGTTTTGCCTTGGAAGAAGGTGATGAGATTTAGACGTAAGGGTAAGCTGAGTCCTAGGTTTATAGGGCCTTATCAGGTTTTAAAGCGAGTGGGACCAGTAGCGTACCAGTTGGAGTTGCCCCCGGAGTCGAAGCAGATGCATGATGTGTTTCACGTCTCAATGCTATGACGTTACCGATCAGATCAGTCTCACGTGGCGCCAGTGGAGGAGGTGGAGTTAAGGCCAGACTTGTCCTATGAGGAAGAGCCAATTCAGATTTTGGAGCGAGATGTGAAGTGGCTACGGAAGAAATCAGTTCCTCTGGTTAAGGTGTTGTGGTGGAACCATGGTTCAGAAGAAGCTTCGTGGGAGCCGGAGGAGGCAATGCGATAGAAATACCCTCACTTCTTTTGACCAGGTAATTTTGAGGCCGAAATTTCTTTAAGGGGGTAGAACTGTAACATCTGGGATTTAAGGGTCACGTATTTCAATTCATATCTATGTGTTAGTATGCTCAGTATGCTATTTGAGTGTGTTTGGGAGCTTCGGGAAACCTTGGGGTTAGGTGGGAGCCTTGGTGGAAATTTTTGGTTTGAAGCCTTTAGGGGAGAGCTAGTGGAGCTAGGCCTTAAGGGTTTGAATATGGGATTTAAGGGCATAACAAGTGGAGTGATGGAGTGGCAAGGAGGCGTCAGTTGGAGTGCAGGGGAGTTGCGTCACGGGGAGTTCCAAGGGGGAGAAGGTTCGAGCAGTGTGGGCAGCATTTTGGGTTGCATTTTGCGTCAAGAGGGGGAAGGTAGTGGATTCGACTATGGCACTTGAAAGGTGGAAGGTTGATTGGTTCAAATATTTTGAATGGGTGGCTATGAGGGGAGATAGGGGTTTGAAGCATTCAAACTTGTTTGAATGAGTGAAGGGGAGGAAATTTAGGAGGAAAAGAAAGGATATGGAGAGGGGTTTGAGTGGTGGTCGAAAATGGGGTTCTAGGAGGTGGCATTTTCGATCAAGAGGGGAGTGTTTCAATTGGGGGCTTTGTGTGCCGAAATTAGGGTGTTTAGTAGGGAGTCTGTTCAATTGTTGGAGTCTCTTTTTCTTCTTTAGTTTTCTTTGCCGAAAGTAGCAATCAAAAGCCTTTCATTTGTCTTCTTTTCCTTTAGTCAAAAGCCGAGAATAGGAGTGGTAATTGGGTGCATTTCGTTCATTTTCTTTCTCTCTATTTTCTTCTCTTGGTCGAACCATATCTCCCTCTTATTCTCTTTTCTTTCTCATTTTGATAATCTTGGACTCTCACACTCTAAATGCTGAAATACACCCTTCACTTTTTCCCCATAGCCGAAACCTCTTAAACCTCAACTCCTTCTTCTTCTTTTCACCTATTACTTTATCTTCAAAAGCCGAACAACCCATCTTCTTTGTGATTTGTAGTTGAACCTTCTAGCCATCTCCATTCATTCTTTTTGTTTTGTTGTTGTTATTCTTTAAAGGTGAACCTCTCTTGTGTGGTGACTCTTTTCATTTGTTGATTCTTAGAGGAGGTGCCGACGTTCATCTCCTACCAATCTTCCCAATCGGGTCTTGGTGGTTGTGGAAAGCATTCTCTTCTGTTTCTCATTTCCTTTCCTTTTTGGTTGGCCGAAACCAACTATTTAATCCTATTTCTTGAGGTATGGCCAAATATATGAAGGGTTGACTTCATGGTTATTTTGTTTGTAGCAAGGGTGAATGATATTAGGGATCTTTCAGATTTCAATTATTCAAGGTAAGAAGGTTATAACGTTAGCCCAAAGGCCACTTCTTTTGATCATAAGTGTTAAGGCCGAAACTAATGTGGGTTCATGTAGGGACTTCGGCAATCTTTAAGCGCAAGTGAATAACCTCCGGGTTTTGGTTGACTTTGGTAAGGGGTAATCTTTCTTTAGAATATTCTTTTAGTTTCGTTATAGTATTATTCCACGTTTTAACCGGGCTTTCTGACCAAAGATTATATCTCATGGATTCGAGTACCAGCCAAGGAGCGAAAGGGGTTGGACACGTAGTCCCTACCCCTAAATTCAAGAAGCGGTTAGTTTCAGCAGTTCGTGATTGGCCACTGGGGTGTGGGCCAGCGTCGGAGAGAGACAAGCAGATCGCTGTAGTTTCTTCGAGTGAGGACATTAGGGAGATTGATAGCGTAGTTCTTCAGGTTTTAGGTGTGTAATTAACACACTGTTTATTTATCTGCTTTAATTTAAATATATGTATTGTGTGCGTAATCAAAGCAAAGGGTCGTGGTGGTGTTACTACTCATGTTGGGTAATCCGGTAACCAGGTTAGTATACTACCCATGCTATGGAGGTGGTTAGTAATTGTGGATCTATGTAAGCATGTCATTTACGAATATCTGGTTGTTCATATGTTATGTTACCATTCCATCATATTATGCTGCATGTGCATGGGGTTCGGTATATATTGATAAAGGGGAAGTGTGTACATTTATGTACGTGGATTGATGAAGGCCTCGAGCCTTATCGTGGATTGATGACGACCATGAGTCTTATCGTGGATAATTGTGATTTCAATCACGTGGATCAGTGGCTAGACAACTAAGTGGACTTTGAGCAGTGTACCATCAGTACAGACTGCCAAAGAGGTGTGTAGCAGATGGAGGGTCGATTTAGTAATCCTCAGGTGTGTGGTGGTTGGATACGGGTGGTGTGTAGCGGTTGGATATTAGGTTGGGCTGGGTTAACATGTTGCATCATTATACGTGGTATGTGGTTTAATGTGGGTTAGGGCCAAGCCCATTGGTGGAATCATGTGAATTAATTGCACACTGAGTCTGGTGACTCACCTTGCTTTTCCAACAATGCAGGTAATTCGTAGTCTATTTGGATCGGGCTGGAGCGGAATCGAGGTGGCCATGTAGAAGTTGTTTCCATAAAGTCTATTTATATTTTAAACTGTTTGGATATTATTTGGGTTATGTTATTATGTAATAAGGCCATTTTAACTATTTTGGGATATCATGGATTTAAGTCAGATTTGTTAACGGATAATATATTAAAAATGATTTTTAAGCATTTGCAACCTAAAAATCAAATTGAAGTTTTCAAAATTCGGATTACTTATAAATAAGCTGTTCTCGAAATTTCATTTTATTAACAATTTGAACTTTATACAACCCGAAAGTTTTATTCCTCGGCAAACTACTACGTCCAATCAACAAACCCCTTTTTTTGCGGAGTAATTATTTTTTTAAGAACTTAAAAAGAAGAAAAAAAAGAAAACATTTATTGTTGTTTTCACCTTCTAAACATAATCCTTTTCAACACTTTTACAGTAACATTCCAGATTCGGCCGTGGTGTTTTGGGCCGGGTTTGGGGTGTTACACGAGCACTGGGCAGCCTAAAACCGTCTCACATGCTGAACCAATCAAATTTTTTGGCTGATTATTTGACTTTAAAAATGTCCCTTGAAGACTCCTTCAATTTGCATTCAAACCCCTCCACTATTCATGCCTTTCAAGATTTGCGCCTGCCTAAAAATAGCATGTTTGAAATCTTCAAACATGCCACATGTGTGGCCAGCCACGGTGGGAGTCTTTGGCTGCTGATTTTGGCTATGTTTAACAGCCTTCTCAACCTATAAATACCCCCTTGGCTGCTCACTTCAGACACACCTCAACTTTCTCATCTCTTCTCTTCTCTCTCAATTTTCTCTCTTCATTTCCCATACATTTTTCTTTATTTCTTGTTGATTTCACCTCTTGAAAAAGATTCATTGATCCACCATTTTGAGTAGCATTAAAGTGTTAGTAGCAGCCTCGGTTTGACAAGAATAAGCGGAGAAGGAAGAGTGGAGCAACCCAGTCAAGCCATGGAGAAACACAGGATTTGATTCTTGTTCCCTATCCTTTTAATTTTTGTTGTTGTTATGATGGACATGTTTATGAATATTTGTGATGTTAAAATGTTTAATTTAATTGATATGACTTAAATTTGATTCGTGTTAGGTTGATTGCATTTCGTTTACTTAATTTATTAAAATTGTGTTTGTGTTGTTATAGGCCTTGGTAAGATGTTTGATTAAGTAAAACCATGACTAAGTTATTCTTGCATTACAATTGTAAGGTAACTAATGAATTAATTATTTAAACGAATTGAAATTGTAATTAATTAACACGAACTTAATCAGTGCATGTTTAATCATCTAAGGTAGTTGAGGGTTAAATTAACAATGGTATCTAACGATACATTTGCCTTGCATAACTTGCAAGATTATTGTGATTAAACTGTTTCAAGGTAGAAATACATTGTTACCTCACGTAATCTTTTATGTATGAGATTGAATTAATTGTTTGAATTGACATAGAGATATGTACAATATATTATTTTAATTTCATAAGTATGTATGTGCATTAACACATTTGCCTATTAAAATTTGTTTAATCAGTTGAATTGACATAGAGATTAGTCAAGAGATGAATGGATTTTGGTAGGTGAGTATGTTCATAAGTTAGCAAATTACCGAGTTGCTGTGATTTTATTTGGAACAACACAAATATGAGTTTAATAATTCTAAGTTAAGAAATGTTATTAATCTAGCACAATTATGTCATCTTGATTAAAATCATCTTTTGAAATTGTGCATTGGAACTTTTATTTTATTTTTATTCATTTTACTTACTTAAAATCCTAGTTTTTAATCACTTCCTCAAATCAAAATATTTTTCTTCACCAAAGTGTTTTTAAATTAATTTCATAAATAATTCTTTTCACAATCCCTGTGGGTGTGATAACTCGACATTTACTTGTCACTTTATTACTTGTTGCGATTGTGTACACTTTCACATTTTCGTCATTCCACCTTCTCCCAAGCGGATATGGAAGATGCAAAAAAGAAGAGTTTGTATTTTGGTATGTAGCCAAATATAGCTCTGGCCACAAGTGCATGAAGTCCCAATTGCACTAGCTATTGATGGAGCCTCATTTTGAGAATGAAGGGGAAGAACTCCAAGAATGCCAAGAACATAGGAGGAAGATGCCATCAAACCACTCATTCTATCATTGTATGCAATCCAAGGATCTCAGGGCCATAACACTATGAGGATTGCAACTCAGATTGGTAATCCTTGGGTAATTATTTTGGTAGACTCAAGAAGCACCCACAATTTTGTTGATGTCAAACTGGTTATGAGTTTATTTTTGCTAGTAGAGAATCAATGCAGATTGAAGGTCATCATTGTTGATAGAGGCAGCCTTTCACCCATAGGATTTGTAAAGGGGTATCTTGGAAAGCTCAAGGCAACCAATTTGCTAGTGATTTTATGGTTTACCACTAAAGGGATTTGACCTTGTATTGGGAATCCGGTAGTTGTTATCCTCGGGTTTTATAGCTTGGAACTTTGCTTCTTTGACAATGCAATTTTCCTACCAAGGGCAACCATGCAAGCTTCAAGGAATCATACTTGGTGCAATTCAAATCATGTCTGTTACACAATCTTCAAAGTGATTTTTTATGGTAGGGCAAGAATTGGGACCCTGTGATATGGTCATGACTACAAGGGATTAAGCTATATTAGGAGTAGCTGTCAATGCTCCTAAGTCAGAATTACAATAGCTTTTTCGAAGGTATGCTTATAACACCCATACCGACCCAATTTACAAAATTCGAATGTACCTCGTATTTATTTAAAATCCTTTCTAAGAAAAAGGTTTGAATGAAACATTTATCATTTCATAGACTCTCAAAGGTAGTATAAAGCCTTACAACATAATTTTTTGATAAAACAAACATATTTATAGTGTGTATTACTATTTGCCATTTGAAAACATGTTTCTAAAAGTGTCTCTTTGTATGCATAACATTACCTTCAATATGCCACCATGGCGTATCCCTAGCTTGGTCCCTCCTGATGCATTAGTTTGATTCTCAAAACCTACATACCAAAAGGCATATATAAGTTCAAAGGAACTTAGTGAGCCTCACTCATTTTTACCTTTAAGCAGTGTTGTAGAATTTCTCGACTCAAGGTTTTTGGATTTCCTTTCAGACCTTGATGAATAATTCTCTGATTCCTAGTTAGCGAAAAACCATATGCCAATTCTATACGCTTAACCGTCTTATACACATTTCACTCGACTAGCAGATCTCAAGCTTTATACCATATTTTGAATTCCATTACACAAGTTCTTTGTGAATAGTAGTTTGATACGCTTCCTAGAATGAAACTCAATGAACACTACTCTTGATAGATTCATTTACAATGCCCAATGATTATCAGCGCACCAGTTACATCGTATCTTCAAATTAGTCCAAACAAACATACTTGCTTAGAAAAGTACAACATTTTAATTCAAGCAATAGAATTCCAGATGACTTCAATACATGACCTAAGAAATTCCAAGTTTGGCAGACACTTGCACCACCAATATTCCAAATACACAAGGTTCCCTGACATAGAAAATCACTATGGCGAAATCATTAAACTGTTATACTACCGAGAACTCTTTCAGATAATTCCTTATAGATATACCTAGGTCTTGCCACAAGGATGGAATATCAACTCATATTTTTGGTGTTGCAAAATTCGCAATACAGGCTTTCTAGAAAACTTACCATAAGTATTCCCCAAATTACCCCGCCATTGAAGCTATATGAATAATACGCCAAGAAGATTTTACAAGGAATTTTCCACAAAGACTTTATAGAGAGGTCACCATAAAGGCTTCACAGAGAGTTCTCCACAAAGGCTTCACAAAGAGTTCGCTACAAAAGCTTTACAGAATATGCCATAGCCATGGTCTTTTCACAATGATTGTTATACTGCCCTTTTCTCATGTTTACTGTCCTCACGGACGTTGTCAAGCACCACCACCACCGAGCCCATTATTATATCACATATTTTCTAGACACTCCTCCCAAACCCCCTTAATGCCAACATACATTGTCATGCACTACTCAAATAACATAATGGATGCATCTACATGAGTTTCACTCATAATCTTAACAGAGACATACTTCATAACATAAAACTTCCCATGCACATTGTCATACTCATGTAATGCATCATACACTTTGGAGCATACACACGAATGCTTTATAGAGAACATATAACCATACATAAACACAACAACTTATTAAGAAGATATTTGCATTGACCATACACAGAATCATTATAATAAGTGTGCAGAAGTCAATTTTAAAGGCTCATCAAAGACCTACCTTAACCTCAGCCTAGAGCTTTTGTTTCAAATGTTTGTCCCAAACCAGCAGCAATAATAATTGCTTAATAGATCATAAGGTTTCAATTAGAATCCCCATTACAAACATTTTACTAACATTTCAACTATATGCGACCCCCAATTAGGGCCTTCCTATAACATCTTTCCCTTCTATAATCGTAACGTACAAAGCTATAAAACTTATCAGAATGTTGAATCATCTACTCATTAAACGAGATCTTAGTTCGATATTAACAAATAAGGATAATGTTGAGGTTAGAAAGAAGAACTTGAACATTAAGTTGATATAAAAATTATCTAAAATGTCCCATTCCCATAAATATACTCTTGGTCCCCTTGATTTCCCAACCAAAACCAGGGTAGGTAAAAGAAAATCCAGTGAAGGTCTAACTTATCGTTGACTAATCATGAGGAGGGTCAAATTAATCCAATTGAATCCTATTGAAAAGAGGCCAACCATGCTATTGTGATGATTTGTTTAGTTGGCTTGTTTTAGTGTACAAGCAGTTTTTCATATATCTTGCTACTTTGATATTTACTCTAATCTCTATTTCTGTTGCTGCAAAATCCCAACAACTCTGAACTAAACACGATACAAGATCCACTTGAATAGTATTCATGCAAATCATATGTACTATGTCTTGGCAGTGTTTCACATTTCGTGTGGTCTTAAAGACAATTAAATCTCCTACAACTTCCTCATACACTTGACAGGCCATTAGTGCTCAAACAAAAATTTGGGGCGTACTCATCTTAGGTGCGCACTTTCTTGGGCGTAATCTTTCTTCACTTGAAAACATCCTATAATTAATTCCTTAAATATCGCCAATAGGTAGATAATTTAATGCTACTATGTGCCAATACTTTGACTTGCCATCAGGCCAACAAGGTAGCGGATTATGTTACATAGCGCCAAACAGTTTACATACATACTTTACTCATCTTTTCAAAATCACCAATTTTGGGGGTGTCGAATGTTGATGTATTCCAAACACCAATTGTGTTACCTTCCTCTTTTTTACAAGATCATAGGATCCTTTTCAAGTATGAGAACTTGGTAGTGAAGATTAGACTATACCGTTACCCTATAGTTCAGAAGAATGAGATGGAAAGATTGATTCAAGAGATGTTGTAGGATAAAGTTATTTGAGAGATTAACAACTTGTTTGCTTCCCTTATTGTCATGGTCAAAAAGAAAGATAGGAGCTGGAGGCATTGTGTTGACTATAAACAACTCAACCAACTCACCATTAAGGAAAAATTTCTCATCCCGGTGAAAAAGGAGCTATTGGATGAGCTTGGACAAGCTAATTTTTCAAGTTGTATTTGAGGTCTAGCTACCATCAGATTCGAATGTGGAACAAAACATTCATAAAATGACCTTTTGAACACATGAAGGGCATTATGAATTCCTGGTTATGCCTTTTAGTCTCAAGATGTAATGAATGATGTGTTTAAGCCATTCCTAAGAAGATTAGTCCTGGTGTTCTTTAATGATATACTAGGCTACTCAGTTACCTGGTTTGACCACTTTGTACATCTTAAGAAGGTCCTTTATTTGTTAAGGATTCATCAACTTTATGAAAAAAGGAGAAAATACATTTTGGGAACTTCAAAAATCAAATACTTGGGCCATGTTATTTCAAATGGATCAGTAGCTATTGACATCTCCAAATTATAGTGCATGGTTAAATGGCCAGTGCCAACTTCATTGAATGAGTTAAGGGATTTTTCGAGGCTCTCAGTTACTATCGTAGATTCATCGAAAACTATGGTGCTTTAGCCAAACCATTGACTGAGTTACTTAAGAAAGATGTGGTGTGGGAATGGAGTTGGTCTTGCCAATGAAGCCTTCCAACAACTAAAGCATGCCATATGCAAGGATCCTGTCCTTGTTCTCTCTGATTTTTAGTTTGAGTTTTACGTAGAACTGATGCTTGTGGTCATGGAATCACAATAAAAGGGACAAACTATTGTATTTTTTAGAAAAAGGGTCTTGGGGTCAAACATCAACACTCCCTATACATGATAATGAGATGCTAGTTTGTAACATCCCAAAAATCAGTGGTTAGTAGAATCGGGTTTGTGAATCGAGAGAGAGTGGTCATGCCTTAATTTTTGAAATTTATCTATGCATTTTTAGGAAATAAATGAGGTATTGGTTTGTTGGTTAAGTGTTAGTGAAATGTTCCTTGAAACCCAAGTTCAAATCCCTTCTCTCTCACCATTTTTATTATTTTGCAAATTTTGCCTTAAATCCTAATATGTGACATGCCTTGTTTTTAAAATAAATATTTCAAAATTATTTCAAGAATGAAGAAAAATCCTAATGGTTAAAATAAATATGAGAAAGCATGAAAATTAATGAGGTCCCAAGTTTGAATCCCTTCCCTTGCGAAATAATTAAATTTTGCAAAATCCATTGTTTTTTTAATGTGTGTGCCATCCATACCCTTGAACCCTAAGTATAAATATAACTTTTTATTTTATTTTTCAGCCTTTAATTCAAATTTTACCTACCCTAGCCGTTCACCCTTTTCCTCTCCTCTTTTCTCTTTAATTTTCTTTCATTCTCCCATTGTTGTCGTCGCCTACACCTAGTTTTACCATCTCTTGCTTTTCTTTTTCTTTTTCTTTTTGTCAAAAGATTTGTTAACATATTCTTCACCATTTTTCAGTTATTTTTTCTCATTAAAATCAGCCCCAAATTTGAAATCTTGAATTCCAAGATCGATTCCGAACATTGCCAAGAAAGTGCAATTGTCGTTTCTCTCTACTAGCTTGGGTAAGGTCTCTTCTCTCTTCAATTTATTAATTAATCTTGTCCATTAAAAAAAATTTCCAGATCTGGAATTTTGGGGTTTTTAAATGATTTCAAAGGTATTTTTATAGAATTTAATGAGATCTCAAACCATTTTAAAATTCAGCCCCAAATTTGGCCATCGCGAGTGGTGGTGCATGCACCTATGGGCAATAAAAGGGGCTGTTTTGTTTCTTGGTCCTTACCTATATTTTTCCAGAATTAGTTTGAGTTCTTGAACCCTCCTAATCAGCTTTTAAACCCATTTCAATTAGGTAAAAATTTTCTTGATTGATTAGCCATTCGGATCCCACAAATCGTGAAACGTAAGTGCAATTAAGGGCAACTAGTTTGTTATTTTGACATAGTTGTTGGGTAAAGGTTATGATTTGATTAAATGAAGGAATTTAATCATTAATTAGATACTTATTTTCCAGTATATTATTGAATTAGGTGCTGACCCAAATGGCCCAAACCATCCATAAAGACGAAGAGCGATTGTACGTACAGTTTGCATCGATACAGTGTAATAAATCTAACTAGTTGAATTCGTAAAATAGTTATTAATTCGAAAATTGGTTTGAACCCATAAGTGGGTAATTCAGAATTGGTTAACTGGTAAATTGATTTAATATATACTGAATTTTTGTTTAGGATTGTATAAAGGTTTATTAAGGAAAATTGGAAGTTTCACTAGGGTGCTGCGAGAAAGTGAAAAATAAGGTGTGGGTCCTAAACTCATAAAATTGTTTGAAAATGTTAAATATCATGTTATATATGATAAATTAGCTTGATTATTGGATTTACTAATAGCCAAATTATTGATTTTGTGAGTGGCAGAACCAGGTATGTTTCGAGCCCTAAAAGATTGACATGTTGGCAAAATTGCTAGTTTGATAGTATGGATGTTTGTTTGAGTTTGTAATTGTATATTTGAGTTATGAGATTTGAGAATGTTTGACTGAATCATATAATGTGTTGAGATATTAAGCTTATGTATGATTTAAATGCATGAGATTTTTGTTATATTGTGTACTGAAAAAGGGTGTTATTTATGCACAATAAAAATCCATAAAGTATGTGAAAATGAACGATATTGATTGATACCAACACAATGGTAATTTGAAGATCGGAACACTGTTTCCATTTACTGAAAGTATGCAATTATTGAGGACATGCTGAGCATGTCAAATGAATGTGAAAAGTATTGAGATATGATTATGTATGAGATTGTGTGACATATTGGATATGCATTGGGTTAGGATTTTGTGGTAGAAAGAGGAGTTCCGTAGAGTACTAGCAGCATATTAAGTCTGCACTATTCATAGTTAGTTCACTGCACCTGGAGTACCGAGATGATTTGCGATTTTATCACATATTATATGTTATTGGTGATTATATCACACTATTTGATATCTGGCAGATTTTGTGCATTATTGATTATTCGGTGGTTTTACCACATCGAGCTATGCTTATAATGTTTTGGAGTTTGGCAGATAGGTTCTAGGGAACTCATGGTGTGTAGCGGATGGTATGGATAGGAACTTTTTTGCATTGCATCATGTGCACGACATATTCGAGTGTTATTGATTTATACTACACATTATATTTTGTTGTATTGAATGGTATCGAAATTAATGATTATTACTCGAATAAATGATGACCTATGCTCATACACCGTCTGACATCAATTTGATAATGGCTATGTAATGACATGAAATTCTTATGATGGTTTTGTTTTCTTCTATTAATGCTAATATGTTTTATTGTATTTAATGTTTTTGCCTGTTTACATAATTATTCGACTCACACTGAGCTTTTTATAAGCTCACCCCCAGTAGTGTTTATCTTTTCAGGTAAACCTCAAAATTAGGACTGGACTTTGCATTCGGAGAATCAACTTGGACCTCGGACTATTATTTTTTAATTAAGTATTATTAAGTCTTTATTGGTTTTGGCTTGTAATTTTTAATTATTTCTAGTCTGTGGCTTGGTAACACTTTTCTTTTGGGGAGTTTTGCATGCATGGATTACTCAAGTATAATAACAGAATAATGCACTATAACAACTCGATTTTGGGCCTAGTTGGAACAGTGGTTTCGGGACCACAAATCTGACGTAGTAAAGTTTATTTTTATTATATTTTCATGGTCTACAGTTTCACGGAATGATTTGGTGAAAATTTCGTTCAAAAATTTTGACGTTGGGCACTCAATTTAGTTAAAAGGACTAAATTGTAAAAAGTACAAAAGTTGAGTTCTACATGCTAAAGGTGTCTAATTGCTATGAAATTTTAAATTGAAGGTCCTTTGATGGCAATTAGACCATTGGTTAAGTTAGTGGACAAAAATGAACATGGAGTAAGAGAATTTTCATGTTTTAAGTTAGGGACATTTTGGTGATTTGGCTAATTACATGAGTTAATAATCAAATTAAAAGCCAATTTTTGCTCATCTTTAACCCCTTGGCAAAAATTTACAAGAGGGATACATATCTAGGGTTTGTCAAGCTTCCAAGCTCGATTGTAAGTCCGTTCTAGCCCCATTTTTAATGATTTTCATGTTTTTGAGATCCTTGTAACTTGATCTATCTATTTCTACCATTAATTTAAGGAATAATCAAGGTATAGGGTTTGAACCATGTTGGATATTTGTGTTTTTGATGACTAGTGGTGGATTATGTATGTTTGATGTGTGATAAACAACTTTTGCTAAGTGGTTTTTGATGAAAATGTCAAAAGGACCTATTTGTAAAAAGATTATAAAATATGTGTAAAAGTGTGATTAAATGAATAATGTGGATTGCTATAAGTATAAAATAGGATCAGATAGGCTTGGGAATTGAAGAAACTAAATAGATTTTATTTTTCGAGCCTAGGGGCAAAATTTAAATATGTCAAAGTTTAGGGAAAAATGTAATTTTACCATAATATGATTTTTGGACTTAATTGAATAATATGAATAATAAGTGAGTTAAAATTACTATTATAGATCAAGAGAAACAAGGTTCGGACCTAGATTGGGGGAAAAATAAAGTGTTTGACGATTAGGTCCCATTCCTACTATTTTTATACTGAGGTAAGTTCGTATGTAAATAATGCATTGTTTTATTTATGTTCTAAATGCTTTAATATTGTATGAGTTATGCTCGAATCTTTGAACGTAATCGACAAAGTTTGACAAGCGAGAAAATCCCGGTTGAACCTTAGGAATAGTTAGGATACAAATGTCATGACATTAGGGTTATTGAGATTTCGTCTAAGACCATATCTGGGATATGCATCGATATGTGACTTCGTGTAAGACCATAGCTGGGCTATTGGCATCGATATGAGATCCCATGTAAGACCATATCTGGGATATGGCATTGGTATGGTACTGTGAATGTAAGATGTCCCAAGTATCCTTTAGTTATCCAAGTGGTTCAACGGGTAGTTCGACAGAAATGTTAAAGTTGTGAAAGACTTTGGTATGTTACACTTGGGTACAAGTATGTACATAAGACTCACGCTTAATGAGCTCGATATGTGATGAACCCTCGGTAAGTTTGTGATTGAGTAAGTTTGACTGTGGGATTTATAGTGACATTTATGTTAATTTACATCATGTTAATTAAGTGTTAAATGTATGTTATAATGCATATTATTTTGATAGGAACTTACTAAGCTTTAAAGCTTACTTCCCTTTCTTTTCCCTTGTCTTATAGTGTCACCAAGCTAGCTCGAGGATCGGAGACTATCGGAGATTCACTCACACTCAACATATCATTTTGGGTACCGATGAATTTAACATTTTGAGTTATGGCATGTATAGGTACTTGGTCATTTTGTTATGCGTCATAATTGATTTGGCCAAATGTGTTGGCCCATGATGGTTGATAATTCATTTTGTAAATGGACATTGAATTTGGCTAATATTGTTTAAATATATTTATATATGATGATGCTTATCATGGATGTGGGAATTTGCATGCTTGAGTTGATAAGTATGCGATGGTTGTATGTGATAGATGGTAGTATATGAATGAGTGTTGCTGCCTTGGTTGTGGCTGACTTGGTTGAATGTATATGCTTGGATTGCTGTTATGTTTTGTTGTGTAGGTATGTGCATGGAAGGGTGACAAAATGGCTTGGTAAATAGCCTTGTTTTTATCCACATGGGTAGACACACGGGCGTGTGTCTAGTCTGTGTGTGACACACAACTTGCCCCATGGGCGTGTGTTCTGGCCGTGTGTCCCCTTCACCTTAATTGTTGCAAAATAGAATGCTCAGTAATAAGTACACGGGCAGAGACATGGGCACGTGTCTCAGTCGTGTGGACGACACGGCCTCGAACACAGGCGTATGCCTTGGTAGTGTGAAGTCTGCACCTATTTTATGAAAAATTATGAAAATTTAATTGATCATATAACCTATGCACACGGGTGTGTGACTTGGCCGTGTGACCTCAATTTGATGATGACATCATTAATAGAAAGCTTCCTAATTTGAACACGGCTTGAAGCACGGGCGTGTCTTAGAGTCACACGGGCGTTTCCGGAACCTACACGGGAGTGTGACCCCTTTTACATGAAAATTTTTCTAAGTTTCCCAAAAGTCTCCAAAGTTCTTGGTTTAGTCCCTAATCACTTCTGATGCATGTTTTGGGCCTCGCAGGCTCGTAATAGGGACAGTATGGATGTATGTGAAAGGTTTTAACATGGATGGAAATTTATGTCTCGGTTTTATATGTTTGTTGTGTTTATGTTTGGTAATGCCTCGTACCCTTTTCCGGCATTGAATACGGGTAAGGGGTGTTACATGCACGATATCAGGATTAAGTAAAATTTGATGGTGTTCCCTAGTTTCCATTACATTGCAAAAGAACTACTTTTGAAAAACAAATCGATAAGGCAACTAATTTTCCAAAATGACTTGAAAAATGGTTTTTCTGCTGCATTAGTTTAACTTCGAGTTTTTTTTTAAAAGAAGAGAGACAAGTAAATGATTTTTCTAAAAAAACACTGTAAACAATAAAATGAATCCTAAGCATACACTGTAACATTTCGATTTTGGGTCTAGTCGAAACAGTGGTTTTGGGACCACAAATTTGACAAATAAAAATTTATTTTTATTATATTTTTATGGTCTACAGTTTTATGGAACGATTGCGTGAAAATTTCATTTGAAAATTTTGACGTTTGGGCACTAAATTTAGTTAAAAGGACTAAATTGCAAAAAGTGAAAAACTTGAATTCTATATGTTAGAGGTGTCCAATTGCTATGAGATTTTAAATTAGAGGTCCTTAAATGGTAATTAGACCATTGGTTAAGTTGGTGGACAAAAATGGACATGGTTTGGTATGTTTTCAAAGTTTTTCATTCAGGGCATTTTGGTAATTTGGTAATTAAAATGAATTAAAAAGCCAAAATAAAGCCAAGTTTGTCCATCTTCTTCTGCCTTGGCCGAATTTTACATGGAGAAGACATGGCTAGGGTTTTTCGAGCTTTCATGCTCGATTGTAAGTCATTCTAGCCCGTTTTTAATGCTCTTTGCATTTTTGAAGTCGTTGTAACTCGATCTTTCTATTTCTACCATCAATTTGAAGAAATGTGAAGGCCTAAAATTTTAACCATGATGGATGTTTGTGTATTTTGATGTCTAATGGTAGAAAATGCATGTTTAGTGTATGATAAACGACTTTTGCTAAGTGATTTTCGGTAAAAATTTCTAAGAGGACTTATTTGTAAAAGTTGTAAAATATGTAGTAAAAGTGTGAATAAATGAAAAATGTGGGATTTTATGAGTATGTATAAGGTTCATGTAGGCATGGGTATTGAAGAAATTGAATGAAAATCATTTTACGAGTCTAGGGACTAAATTGTAAAAATGTCAAACTTTAGGGGTAAAATGTAATTTTTGCCATAATGTGAATTTGGGCTGTTTTGAATAGTATAATGTTTGAATGAGTTAAATGTGATATTATAGATAAAGCAAAATGAGGTTCAGAGTTAGAACGGGGGAAAAATGAGTATTTGACGATTTAGTAGTTTTTGCCATTTTTATGTTGAGGTAAGTTCGTATGTTTAATAAGCATTAAATTATATGTGTATAAATGCTTAATTTATATAATTATGGTAAATTTTATATTATTGAAATGAAATGTGAATGTTATTGAGTACGATACTATGGAAATAACCGACAGATATTCGGTACAGCGAAAGTCCTAGTTGAACCTTAGGAATAGATAGGATATAAATGTCATGACATTAGGGTTATTGAGATTATGTGTAAGACCATATCTGGGATATGGCATCAATATGAGTCATTCATGTAAGACCATATCTAGGATAGGGCATTGATATGAGACTTCGTGTAAAACCATAGCTGGGCTGTTGGCATCGATACAAGAATACATGCAAGACCATATCTGCGATATGGCATTGGTACGGTACTATGTGTACGAGATCCCTGAATATCCTTTAGTATTCCAAATGGTTCAACAGGAAATTCAATGGGTATGTCAAAGATGAGAGAGTATGTGAATATGTTATGTGATGGTACAGGTATGTCCATAAAACTCAAAGAAAATGAGCTCAGTATATGATGAACCAGTCAGTGGTAAGATTGTGATTTAGTAAGTTGTACTTATGAAGCTTAAATGACAATCATGTTGACATGTGTTATGAAATTCATATGATGAGCGATTAGTATTTGACAATTTTGTTAACATATGTTATGTTGATATTAAATGACATTTATGTTCATATGACATTTATGAAGTTTTAATGACATTTATGTTGATATATGTTAGGTTATTCATATGATGAGCTAAGGGCAAAAATGTGATTGAGTAAATTATACTCATGAAGTTTAATGACATTTATGTTGAAATATGTTATGTTATTTATATGAGGAGTTGTTGGTAAGATTGGGATTGAGCAAGTTGTGTTCATGAATTTTTAATGACATTTATGTTAATAATTGTTAAGTTATTTGTAAGTCAAGTTTATGAATAATGTTTTGTATTATTGTATATGAACTTACTAAGCTATATAATATAGCTTACCCCTCTTTCCTTTCCCATGTCTTTTAGGTTTATTAAGCTATCTCAGATTGGAGTGTAACACCCCTAACCTGTATCCGTCCCCAGATTAGGGTTACGAGGCATTACTCGTCTAACGACAAGACATTTCACTTTTATAAACACTGTTATAAAAATCGATGCATAATCAATCCATACTATCATTATTAAATATATTTCTATTTTAATGACAAGACGTTAACAAACATATCATATCACACACAATATCATTAATAACATATACGAGCAAATTTTCATTCAAATAGTAAAAATACTATTCATTTGGTGATTTTAGAAACAAGGGCCGAATATGCATATGGTTCTATATATATATACAAAAGCTTTGCCAATTACCAATATCACTCATTTACATTATAGGTCCATTCCTTATAAATGACAGGATCATATTATTCAAAACCATGCTCATATAAGGTCTAAAACATAAAAGATTAATTCCCTCATACTACTATATTTATTCCACCACATATGCACCTTAACTACATGTTCACATCAATAATTTAGCCATTCAATTCTCATGGCCGAATACACTTGAACATCCAATGAAAAATTTAAAGTTCCTAATTAAGTCAATGTCATGGCCGATTATTTACTAGAATATCCTGCAATTTAATCATTAATAATTTACATATAAAAAGTATGACCTGGTTCTCTCATAACTTATCTTGTAAATACACATATAATATTAGCATAAGGATATCTATCAACCAAAATGTACTTTATACCTTATTCAAACTAAAAGTTTTCATATACTTAAATTTCTCATAGCATAATATGAAATAATTCCTAAGCTAAGTTTATAAGTCATTCAAGAAATATATTCATTTGTACTATATGGATAACATACCTTTCATAATCTCATGAAAACACACCTACCAAAATTAGTTTATAAAATGACCGAATATGCACACGCATATGCAACATCTCAAGTATATTCAATTAACTCAAGCATAGAAGTAAAGCCATTTTCTCATGGCATTTATATACATACGCATATACATCACTTGAGTCAACTTCAAAGTAGTTTAGCCTATACATGCCATAGACTTTAAGTTCATTCACAAAAAGGTACCAAAATAGTTGATAGTGTGCTTGACTTTAAGTTCATTCACAAAAAGGTACCAAAACACACACACAATAAGCCGACATAGCTTAGTAAGTTATAAGCAAAAGTTAAATATACAACTAATCTTTATACTAATTTTAAACAATCCAACTTGATCACCAATAAACTTGTAAACGCAAAATCATATATCATGTTACCATTGAACAATTACCATATTCAATAGATCACAAAACCGAATACTATCATACCATTTATCCATTTCAAACAAGCTCAAAGATTAATGACCACATCTCAATACTATAATTTTTATATAAGAACAACTTACCTCTTTAGTATTAAGTTACTCAATAATCATGCATCACTTCTTGGATATCTCCATTCATTGGTTTATGTCTTTGTAAGATCCGTAAATCCGCACAAACAGTGCAATTTATGTAACATATCGCACACTTAGTGCTGTTACTTGAGAAAGAGCACACATAGTGCCATTTACTAGTAATATATCGCACACTTAGTGCTATTACTTATTTTTCCGCACACATAGTGCCATTCGACCGATTTCGCACACATAGTGCTCGAAATTTAAGCTCACACACGTAGTGCCCCTTATCCGATCTTTCCTTTGTTCATAAGAACACTTATAATTCCATTTTCATTCATACATACACATATATATTTAAATGTTCATTAACACCTCAATTCTCTTATCTCATACCATTACATTTGGCATACCCAATATATATATATAATATATATATTCACCAATTTAAAACAAACATCTTTCACATTTCATCTTCACATTTAACTATCTCTTAATTCATGCATATATTGAATTATCTCAACTAATCAAAACTTATACATTTTTATATATACCAACCTTACATTCTGGCTAGTATATATAATTCAATCCGCTCCATAATACATTCGCAAATAGAGATTTAACATGCTTACTTCTATTATTCATGTACATTTAATATAAATAAAAATTAAATTCATCTAATTGCTTAAAAACTTACCTCGAAATCAACAGATTAGGCTTGCCCGACTATTCGTTCAACTTTGTTTTTCCCCGATCCAATCTCGTTTCTTTTTGTTCTTGATCTAAAAAATTTCAAAATGAGCTCATTCAAATAAAATTTCATTCATTTTAGCCCAAAACACATAATTGAACAATTTACCAATTTATCCCTAACATTTTGCACTTTTACAATTTAATCCAATTTTCACAAAACACAAAATATGCTAAATTTGCATATATTAAGCTAGGGCTGAATGTTCACTAGGCTTATACAAGTCTACATATTTCATAAGTTCTACAATCTAGCCCCTCAATTTACTATTTTTGAAATTTAGTGCTAAATACTCAATTTAATCAAAACTTCCAACACAAAATTTAATAATCTAACACATATATTTTATTTAAAATCATCAACCATCACAAAACACAAGATTCCATCCATGGCCGAACATCACACATGCATCAAAATAAAAAATTCTAACATGGGTCGGATAGTATTCGAAGTAACGATCTCAAAAACGTAAAAATTATCAAAAACCGAACTAAACTCATACCTTAATCAAGCTTGAAATGTGTTGAACCCTTGAAATGTTTTTCTCTCTTTTATTTTCGATCAAGAGTGGTTGAAGAAGATGAACATGCAAGATAATTTTATGTTTCTTTTATTTATTATAAGTTTATAATATAATAGTTAATATATTATATCATTATAATAAAATAAACATGCAAATGCATTATAAAAGCATCATGCCGTCCACTAACATGATATTAGGTTAATTTACAACCTAAGTCCATATATAAAAGAAGACAAATCAATTAAGCCACTCAATTAAATAAAAGACTACTTTTACCACTTAGTCAATTTAACCATTTTCTTTAAATTAAACACCCAAACGAGCAAATTAATTCACAAAATTTTGCACATGCTCACTCATAAATCATAGACACCAAATATATTATAAAAATATTCTATTGACTTGGATTCGTGGTCCTGAAACCACTGTTCTGATTAGGGTTAAAATCGGGCTGTTACAACTCTCCCTCTTAAGGGATTTTCATCCCCGAAAATCTTACTGATGAACAAATGTGGGTAGCATTCTTTCATTGAATCTTCAAGTTCCCAGGTTGCTTCCTCAACCCCGTGCTTATACGACATAACTTTAACCAACGAGATTCTCTTATTTCATAACTCTTTCACTTCACGTGCCAAAATGCGAATCGGTTCTTCCTCATAAGTCAAGTCAGGCTGAATCTCAATCTCTGACGGGCTAATCACATTAGAAGGATCAGATCTGTATCGTTGAAGCATCAATACATGAAAAACATTGTGGATCTTGTCTAACTCAGATGGTAACATAAGCCTGTATGCAACTGGCCCGATATGCTGAACAACCTCGTACGGCTCAATAAATCTCGGACTCAGTTTTTCTTTACGACCAAACCTAAGTATCTTCTTCCATGGCGAGACTTTCAAAAATAATTGGTCACCCACTTGAAACTCTATATCTTTAAGTTTCAAGTCTGTATATGATTTCTGACGATCTGATGCGGCTTTCAAACTTTCTCGGATTACTTTTACTTTCTGTTCAGTCTCTTTGATTAAATCAGCCCCGTGTATCTTACTTTCACTTAGTTCGGTCCAATATAGAAGTGTACGACATTTATGACCATACAAAGCTTCATAAGGTGCCATTTTGATACTCGATTGAAAACTGTTATTGTACGCAACTTCAATCAAAGGCAAGTATCATTCCCACGTACCCTCAAACTCAAGAATGCAACATCTTAACATACCCTCGAGTATTTGAATAACACGTTCAAATTGACAATCCGACTGAGGGTGAAAAGCAGTACTGAAGTGCAATTTGGTACGTAAAGCATCTTGCAGTTTCTTCCAAAATTACGATGTAAACCTCAGATCTCTATCCGAAACAATAAAAATTGGTACTCCGTACAATCATACAATATGAGATATGTATAACTCAGCTAACTTATCAAGCGAGAAATCTGTGCGTACCGGAATAAAATGGGTCGATTTCATCAATCTATCAACAATACCCAGATTGAGTCTTTCTTGCTCGGCGTCAACGGTAACCCAAATACGAAATTCATCATGACTCGATCCTATTTCCACTCGGGTATCATAATCGGCTGAAGCAACCCAGATAGCACCTGATGCTCTGCTTTTACTTGTTGACATATCAAACATTTCGACACAAAGTCTAAAATATCTCGCTTCATACCATGCCACCAGTATTGCTGTCTTAGGTCGTTATACATTTTCATACTACCCGGGTGAACTGATAATCTACTATTATGAGCTTTATTACAAATCATTCGAATCAACTCAGGATCCTTAGGCACACATATTAAGTTTCTGAACCATAGACATCCTTCAGCGTCAACCTGAAACTCTGAATCAATACTTGAACCACAATGATTTCTTTTTCCTAATAAATCATTGTCAGCCTTTTGCGCTTCGCAAATCTGTTGAATGAACAATGGTCTCTCTTTCAATTCTACCATAATCGTACCATCAACAGTCATAGCTATATCCGCATTCATTGCACGTAGAGTAAATATTAATTTTGGCTTAGTGCATCAACAACCAAATTATCTTTTCTGGGTGATAATCAATCACAAGCTCATAATCTTTTAAGAGTTCCAACCATCGTCGTTGTCTCAAATTCAGATCATTCTGAGTCATTAAATACTTTAGACTCTTGTGATCCGAATAGACATGACATTTTTCACCGAATAGATAGTGACGCCATATTTTCAAAGGGAAAACTATAGCAGCCAATTCAAGATCGTGTGTCAGATAGTTCTTTTCGTGTGGCTTTAACTCTCTCGAGGCGTAAGCTACAAATTTACCCTCCTGCATCACAACACAACCTAAAGCATTTAAAGATGCATCACTAAAGATAATGAACTCTTTACCCGACTCTGGCTAAACAAGCACTGGAGCTTCCGTTAACAAAGTTTTTAGCTGGTCAAAACTCTTCTGACACCTTTCTGACCACTCGAATTTAATGTCTTTTTGCAACAACTTTGTCATCAGAGCTACAATCATAGAAAACCCTTTCACGAAGCGTTTACAGTACATGGCAAGTCCCAGAAAACTACGAACTTCAAAAACATTTTGTGGAGGTTTCCAATCAAGTATAGCCAAAACTTTACTCGGATTAACCCGAATACCTTATGCTAAAACGACATGCCCTATAACATCCTAAATTAGGGGTTCTTCATTTTGTACTATTCTATGTGTTTGACTCATTTAGCATATTATTTTGATGTGGTTGGGGGTCTTGGAGAGGCTCAGGTTTGAGCTAGAGCCTTGGTAAAATTTTCTCTTTAGGGCACTTTAGGGGGAAAGCTAGGGGATGCAAGCCTTAGGTATGATTGGTGGCATTTTGATGTCACAAGAGGAGATAGTGCCAAGGTGGTGTGGCGTCACTTGTAGGAGCAGAGGGGGAGGAGTTCGAGTTCTATCTGCTGCACAGTGGAACTTTATTTTTGTGCTCAAGTTAGTGAAGTGTTGGCATTCGGTTAGGACTTTTCTAGGAAGATTTTGAATTGGTCAAATAATTCAAATGGTAGATGGAGAGGGCTTGGTGGAGAAAATCTAGAAGCAAATTAAGTGATGTGATGGAGGGATGAAGTTGGCCGAAAGTGGGAAACTTGAGGAGGGGAAAATTTGGCCAAAGTGTAGGAGAGTATAAGGGACTTTTGACTAGGAAGGGGAGAGTAGTGTGCCATTTGTGTCAAGAGGGGAGAGGTGAGTCTTGTTTCTTAGTATTTTTTATCATAGCATTTTGGGAAGATCTTTGCTCTCTTTTCTTTACCGAAACCGTAAGTGACTATTCTCTTTGTTTTCTATTTCTTTTCTCTTCTCCCTCAAGTTTGGTAGCTGAAACTTCAACCTTCACATCCTTCTCATCTTTTCTTTTCTTCCTACTTTTCTTCTTCACCACAAGCTGACTTCTCTTGAAGCCACTCTTTATGGAACCTTTCCCTTTTGATTTCCACCATAGTCGAACCTCCATACTTCTTCTTTACTTTTCTACCTTCTTTAAACCGGAACCCCATACTTCTAGTAACTTTTGATTAGTTTTCCTCCATAGCCAAATTGGGTTCTTTTCTTTACTTTTTATTTCTTCTATTCTCATTCTCTTTTGGCTGGCTGAATCTCCTATTGTATTAAACTAAATCCATTGTGTCACTTTTAGCTGAACATGTGGAAGCAAGGTGCTAGGAATCTTCTTGTCAGTTCATAGTTTCTTCAAGCGGGTTAGATTGTGCAAGGTAAGGTTCTTTTCTATGGTTCGTAATTCTTTTCAGTTCTTATTCTTTTCCTGTCTATCTTCTTCACTCTAAAAGTTGAAAGTCACATTCTTTCTCTTCTTCTAAGGGTCGAATCTGTTGGAGTGCAAGCACACCTCTTTAAGCCTCTTCTTAGTTTCGGAATCGACTAAGGAAGGTGGTAAGCTTATGTTGGCCGAATTAGGGGAAGCCTCTTTCATGTTTTCGTTTAGGTCGAAAGGCTATTTCTTTCCTATTTTGGAGCACCATTTCTAACTTATGAGTTATTAGGGATTCGTTTGGGATCGCGAGCCGAATCCATTGGGACGATTTCTGAGTAATCAAGGTAAGGAGTTCCTCTTTCATTATTTACGGCCAATTTCTATTCTTTGTACTCTGCCATAACCAAAACCCCTTTTGTTAGACAACCATTGTTCTCTCTGAAAGTATGGTATTGATCAAAGAATTCTATTCATGGATGCAAGTGCTAGCCAATCTAAGGAGAGGAGTGGACTCGTAGTCTCTTCTCCTATGTTCAAATGACTTACGGTGTTGGCTGTTTGAGACTTTTCATCGGGTTGTGGTAGAGAGCCGACATCCTTTGGGATAGGCAGATAGTGGTTGTTCCCGCTAGTGAGAGTAGCAACGATCAAAAGTGTCTAGTCCTTCACGTAATCAGGTGTGTAATGCTCATACCTTCTTTTTATTAACTTGTATTAATAACTATATTGGTTGAAAGCCGAAACGACTGTATCGACAGTTGAGATACCCTTGTGGGTAAGGTTGGAGACACCAGGTAAGTACCTTTATGGTTCTGCCTTTCAAATAACATAGCCTAATTCTATGTATGATTTGATTAGCTGTTGTACATTGGAAATATAAATGCATTCATCACATTATGACAATATGTTGCAAGGGCTTTGGGATATGATTGAAAGGGGAAGTGTAATTTAGTGACTCTATCACAGTGGTTTGGTACCACATTGGTTTGGTACCACATATACATAAATCATTGACTATGTCACATTATTTCAGTGGTTTGGTACCACATATACATATATATCAGTGGCTCTATCACAGTGGTTTGGTACCACAGTGGCTTGGTGCCATAGGTGTTTGGCTGGTTTAGGTGATGTAGAGGATAGAATACTAGGTTGGATGGACTGCATTGCATGCACTTTTTAATATACCATGTTGTGAGGGATAAGGCCCAATGTGCTTCTGTGGGCTTAGGCCCAGATTACGTTCGTAAGGGGAATTACACACTGAGTCTTGGTGACTTACCCCTCTACTTAATTTTGCAGGTAATCCCTAGTTCGAGGATTTGGAGTTGAGGAGGACTCTGCGATGGCCATGTGTTACTTCTATAGTAAATTTTGTTTTTCTTTGCTTTAAACTTAATATTAATTTTGGGAAATTGTTATGTAATAAGGCCTCCGAAGTTTTTAATTTGCGTTTTGAGTTAATGTTGTTATTTTATATATTATGAAATGTGAAACACGGAGTTTTTCTAAAAATTTTAAACCATCTTTTTCCAAAACAGAACAAAACGGATAACAAGCAAATAGATAACCAAATCTAGGGTTTTCTTAGAACTTCAAAAACTATTTTCAAAATGTCACATTACTGAAATCCTCTAGTTTTGATTTTACGTATCACAAAACCAATTTCCAACTATTTGTATTGAAAATTTAAGTTTACAAGGAAACCTTAAACTTGAACCTGATTTTCAAAATGAAAATGAAATGTGAAGTTTTTAAAATTGCAAAGTTTCTTTAACAACCTTTCCATGTGGCATGCCAGATCCAGTAGTAACGTCTGGGTCGGGTTTGGGGTGTTACAATTATGATATCAGAGCCATGTTACAAAACTCAGCTGTGGAATGGGTTCGAAAATGTTTTCTAAAAATATATTTGAAACATGGTTTAAAATATTTGTTTTAATTCTGAAGTATGGCACTTGAGTCTCCGGCACCAATCCGCACTGTAAGTCTTCTGACTATTGTTTGATTTTCTTATGAAAAGATTATATTATGTTGTGATTGATAGTTTTAAGAGATTCAGTTCTAGAGATTGAGACCTTTAGAAATATGTTTTACGAAAAACTACTTCTAATTCTATTTTCATAAGCTACCCGTTAATAAACAGTGGAAGATATACTAATTCATAAAATTTTTAATCAGAGTAAGTCAATTCCGTAATCATGAGTGCTAGATGACGTGGACGTGGTATACGCGGCCGTGGTAGAGGTCGGGGTGTTGAGGCTGGACACTCGGAATC
This sequence comes from Gossypium rotundifolium, assembly GCA_025506655.1. Taxonomy (NCBI): domain Eukaryota; kingdom Viridiplantae; phylum Streptophyta; class Magnoliopsida; order Malvales; family Malvaceae; genus Gossypium; species Gossypium rotundifolium. The sequence goes on from CP106722.1 coordinate 139,961,525, forward strand.
AGGACATGGGCCGGAAGGTAAACTGCCAGCATCACTAGTAGCAGAAGCATGGTCTCAAGATCGAATGGGAGGGGGGACGATGCTTTGTCCCAAGCTATGCTACATGTTCAGGAGTGGGTTGCTAGAGCAAGCACGGGATCAGTAGCGCAAAAATCTATTCCTGAGCGACTTCAAGCAAATGGGGCTGAGATATTTAGAGGCTTTCTGGTGTGGCTCCAAACGTAGCAGAGTATTGGCTAGAAGCAGTCGAGCGGATTATGGATGATTTGAACTGCACGACAGAGGAAAAGTTAAAAGGAGTAGTGCCCCTCCTTCGAGATGAGGCATACCAGTGGTGGCTCATGGTAAGGGATGGTACACCAGCGGACCGTATTACATGAGACTTTAAGCGGTCCCTGCTGCCTGTGGAAAGTATGTTGGGGCGAGTTATGTGGATGCTCAGAGAAAGGCATTTTTAAACTTGGTCTAGGGGAATAAGTTAGTGGCTGGGTATGAGGCGGAGTTCCTGCGTTTAAGCCGCTATGCTCGAGGTATCGTCGTAACTGATTACAAGTATTGTGTTCGGTTGAGGATGGTCGAGGGACAAGTTGCAGTCCAATCGATAGCTCACGAACGGAAAGAGAGTTTGTTATTCGGTTGAGAAGGAAAAGATAGTCAAGAGGTGAAGCGTCTCGAGAGATGTAATTGGGATAAGGATAGGGGTAGGAATAAGAAGAACTTTGGGTCGCCGGGATCTATTGGGGTTTTCAAAACCCTTAGCGGCGTCCACGACCCCGTCCTCTAAAGCTCATTCTAACTATCATACTTTAATCGATTAGGAAATTTTATGAATTAGTACATGTTTCACTTGATTATCCGCAAAAAATTTTTATGAAAAGGATTTAATAGATATTCTTTCGATCAAAGCGAGTTTTAAGTCTTCTATCTAGTTTACGAGAAAAGTACATCCATTCCTAATACCTTTCATACCTATGCACTCTTGGGCATTTTTATACATTTCTAACCGGGTTATTTTCGTCATTTTCCTACAAAGGGTATTTTAAGTAATAAATCAAAGAAATTTGAAAACTTTAATAAATTAAATAATTTTGTAATTTCAAAAATTGTGGAGTATTTGAAAAATTCTTCAATTTAAAGAGTATGGCAAAATTTTGAAACCAGGGGTATTTTGGTAATTTTGTCAATCGGGGTAATTTTGTAAATTCCAAAAGTCGATGTATATATTTTGAAATACAAGATTTTGGCTACTTTTGTAAAGTAAGAAGATTTTATTGAAATCGGGGTAATTCGGTGATTCTAGAACCAAGGGCATTTTAATCGTAATTTTGCCTCTGAGGGGCATTTTGGTAATTTTGATAAACCAGAAAATATTTGATAATTTAGAAGATAAATTTATCCTACTATCTAAAAGAGATAATTTAGTGATTTTAAAAGCTGAAGTTTTCCTTAAAACATGACTAGTCCTTTCGGGTTTTATTTAGGGTTTTACCTATGGTATGAGTCCTCTTGGTTAGGGTGAGCCGAAGCTACGCACCAGTGAGGATCCATAAAGAGGAGGTGAGTCACGAGAATGCTTAAATACCAAGCTCTTACGGATCCAATCCTGAACATGCGCACAAGGTTACCACACTCTAACTTCGCGACTTGGTCACGGGTTGGTTTTAATTAGGCCATTAAAGTCTTACGAGTTTTGTTGGGGTGGACTAGTCCTAAGGTTCAACACCTATCACACTAACTCGTTCCCTACCTACCTTCTACAATAATAATCCATACAAAAGTTAGAGGTACTTACAGGCGGATTAGTGCAAGACTCGGTGCCATGCTTATTGAAACCAAATATTTCAAATAGGCCTACTAAAAACATTTTTGGGCCTTGGGCCCCATCGAGTTTTGAGCTGGGCTCGATACCAATTTGTAACACCCGAACCGGCTCAAACATTTCGACCGAATTTGGTTTACTCTGAGAGAAAACATTTTGAAAACCATTTTAAAACCGATTTAAAATTTTGTTGAAATGCCTTTCATTTTCAATTCTCTTTGTTCAAAACCATACTTAATTTGATTAAAAATATTTATTGAGTCGAATTGTTTCTGGACTTCAAATGTGCCGATGGCACTTTAAAACAATTTGCGTTTAATTTGAGAAAACATGTGCATCCATTTTAACATCATCAAATATTTTAAACAAAACATTCAAAACATCACGGCAATAACAAAAATAATTCTAGGAGGCCTTATTACATCTTAAATAAAACAAACCAACGAAAAATAATTAAAATTCAAAGTTCTTTTATATCTAATGTCCTTTGCATGGCCACCTGAGTCCATCCGGTTCCTCATCCGCAATCTCGAGTCACCGAAAAATTAAAGGAGATGGTGAGTCACCAAGACTCAATGAATAACCCTTCCCGATTAGTGCAACAACATACACAAATCATAACCAATTAACATGCATAAGTTTAAGATGTACCCATCCTAACCATCCAAAGCGCCTTTCTCTACCCTGTGGTACCAAACCCCGGTGGTGCCAAACCACTGGTGACGTATAGTCACAAATGTGATGCCAAATCACCGGAGATACCAAATCTACGGTGTCAGGGACACAAATCGAATGATGGAGCCAACCCATCGTGTGATACCAAATCATTGGCGTCAATCCCATATCTCAAAGTGGGGCCAACCCACGGTGGTGCTAAACTACGAGGGGCCGAGGCAGCTATGAGGTGCCAAACCTCGGAGGGGTACCAAACCTCTGGTGGCCGTAGTCACAATGTGTTACCAAAACAACGGTGTCCGTGAAACACGAATATCACTACCCCTCCACTAAATTTTTGGATGCTCGAGAAAGGCATTTTAAACTTGGTCTAGGGGAATAAGTTAGTGGCTGGGTATGAGGCGGAGTTCCTGCGTTTAAGCCGCTATGCTCGAGGTATCGTCGTAACTGATTACAAGTATTGTGTTCGGGTTGAGGATGGTCTGAGGGACAAGTTACGAGTACTGATAGCTCCACAACGGGAAAGAGAGTTTGTTATTCTGGTTGAGAAGGAAAAGATATCCGAAGAGGTGAAGCGGTCTGAGAGACAGAATTGGGATAAGGATAGGGGTAGGAATAAGAAGAACTTTGGGTCGTCAGGATCTATTGGGGGTTTTCAAAAGAGGCCTAGGTTTGATGGGTCGAGTCGAGTTGCGATGCCTATTGCTGTTGGTCGGTCTCAACCATGTGCTCGATGTGGGAATTTTCATTTGGGGGAGTGTTGGGCAAGAAATAGAGGGTCCCTAGGTCTGGATCTGTGGATCATCGGGTGAAGGACTATCCACAAGAGTAAGACATGGTGCGGCAAGTAGGTCAGGGTTATGCACAGCTCGGAAGAGGTGGGCAGTAGCCACCTAGAGGTCATGGTTTGGCTAGAGGAGGAAATGGATTTGGTCAAGGGCGTGGAGTACCGGTAGAGGTGCTCGGAGTACAGATGCAAGACAGCCTGGATTGGTGTATGCAGCTAGACGTCGATAGGATGGTGATGCACCGGACGTCATAATCGGTATGTTTCTTATTTTTGGTGTTCCTTTTACAGCTTTGATAGATATTGGGTCTACACATTCATATGTTGCTAGCACTGTGTCTGGGATGTTGAGTATAGAATCTGAGGTTGCTTCTAGAGAGATGACTGTGATTAGCCCTTTAGGACAATCTGTAGTGGTGAACAAACTATTTAGGAGTGTGCCTTTAGAAGTGCAAGGGGTTGTTTTCCCAGCTGACTTGATGGAATTACCGTTCAACGAGTTCGACTTGATTTTAGGTATGGACTATTAGTTATGTATCAAGAGAACTTGGATTGTGCTGTCGAGGATAAGAAAGTACTAGTAATAGGAGAAAGAAGGAATTAACTGTCCAATGTGGTGTCTGCATTAAAGGCTGAAACCAATGTGGTGTCTGCATTAAAGGTTGAAAGGATGGTGCGAAAAGGGTGTGAGGCTTTCTTAGCTTTCATCAGTGATTTGGAGGCCAAAGAATTGTCTGTAAGAGATGTAAGAACGGTGAAAGAGTTCTCGAATGTCTTTCCTAAATAACTTCTAGGGTTACCTTCAGATCGTGAGGTGGAGTTCGGCATTGATCTACTTCCGGGAACAGCTCTGGTGTCCGTTGCCCCATATAGAATGGCACCGAAGGAGGTGGTAGAACTTAAAGCTCAGATTCAAGAGTTGTTGGATCGTGGGTTTATCCGACCAAGTGTATCTCCGTGGGGAGAACCGGTGTTGTTCGTTACGAAAAAGGATGGGTCGATGCGAATGTGCATTGACTATAGAAAATTGAACAAGTTGACGATTAAGAACAAATACCCGTTGCCAAGGATTGACGATCTATTCGATTAGCTGCGAGGTGCTTCAATCTTCTCAAAAATAGATTTGAGGTCAAGACATCATCAATTAAAGGTCAAGGAGGCAAATATTCACAAGACTGCTTTTTGAACTCGTTATGGTCACTACGAGTTCTTAGTGATGCTATTTGGGTTAACGAATGCAACAGCTACATTTATAGATATGATGAATGATTGTGTGTCTATCGAGTTTTAAAATTTATAAAGAGAATGATTAGACCTAGAAACTAACTCTGACAATGATTAAAGGCAAGCGTACCTATCGAACAGTAGTATAGCTTAGGCAAGACCGGATTGTTGAACCCAAAGGAACTAAAAGTACTAATACTAACTTTCTTTTATTATTTAGCCTAAAATAAGTGAAGTTGCTTTAATTTAATCTAAATTAACTATTACTAAGCTAAAGATGCAAAGACAAAAATAATGAATTGGGAAATAACTTGAAGAGAAACTCAGTTGATAATGACGATACCCTCAAGAAGAATCCACCTAGACTTCACTTGTTATTTAACACTAAACCATACGACTTATTTACTTAATTTGATCCGTAAGACTTCCTAACGTATATTAAACCCTCTCTTGAGGCGAATGATCATGTCAAACAGTCGAGTTTTAATATTTATAAAAAGAATGATTAGACTAACTATGACAACGATAGAGGCAAGTGCACCTATCAAACAGTAGTATAGTTTAGGCAAGAGTATCTTATCGAACCCAAGGGAACCTAAAAGTACTACTACTCACTTTCTTTCTATTATTTAGACTAAAATATGGAGTGATTGGTTTATTAATCTAAAACTAATGAAAAACTAAATTAGATGCAAAGACAAAAGAACAAAACTTTGGGAAAAGACTGTGGAAAAACTCAGTTGATTACGACGATACCCTTAGGAAGAATCCACCTATGACTTCTCTTATTATCTAACTTTTAATTCAAATGACTTTTTACTTATCTTGATCCGTGAGACTCCCTAACCTATATTAAACCCTCTCTCGAGGCGAATAATGTCTAACCTTAGGTTAATTAGTGGAACTCTCGTTCTCTTATAATAACCCCCTAAGGAAGCAGTAAATCGATTAATGGACTCTCATATTAGGTTTCACCCTAATCCGGTAAAATCTCGTAACCTTATCTCTAGGCGCTCGATCAACTCTGCTTAAATATGTTAGATCTACTCCTAAGTAGGGTCTATTCCTCCTCCACCTAAGCACATCATATTAAATTAAGCAACATAATTAAGAACAAACTAAGTACTTATCATATAATTTAGAAATTAAATAAAAAAATCCGTCATAGGTTTCATCCCCTTTAGGTATTTGAAGGGTTTAGTTCATAACAAAATAAGAAAACATCTCAAGAGAAAAGATAAAACAAAACATAAGAAATCCCTAGAACCCCCTAAAGGAATTGAAGAGGAGATCCTCTATCTTGAGTAGAACTCCGACTTCTTGAGATGGATCAACTGGCTATCTTCGAGTAGTTCCCTGAATAAAAGTTCTGGTAGAAAACTCTGCCCAAAAACTCTCCCTTTAGAACGGCTGCCTTGGGTTGTTTATATAGGCTCCTTAGATGCTTTACTTGGCTCCTAAGTACCTCTTTCAAGTAGAATTACTATTAAGGTGTTTAAGTAGATATAGGAGTATGTTTCTTTGGCTTCAAGCATCCAAATCAGAGTGAAATTACTTATTCCCATAGCAGGGGAACGGCCATGGCACACGCCTGTGTAACTCAACTTCAGGCCGTGTGTCGATTCTGTTGATTGAGGCACGGCCGTGGCATGGCCATGTAAGTCGAGATTTAGGCCGTGCTTCAGGTTTGTTGATTGGGACACGACCATGAAAATCATGCTTGGGGCATGTCTTGAATGATTGGCGAGGCACGACTGTGTGGCTTGAAGTCTAAGCCGTGCCAATTTCTTGGGTTGGCCCAAATTGGCCCGTTTTAAGCCCGTTTCTCATTCTTTTCGTTCTCGGGTGCTCTCCTGAGTATAAGACATGAAAAGAAAGGATTAAGAGCACCTTTTTACATAAATTGAGGGCTAAATCATCCAAAAGCATACTAAATGTGGGATTAAAATATGTTACTTTTATGGTTTATCAAATACCCCCACACTTAAGCTTTTACTTGTCCTCAAGCAAAATTCTCAACTTACAATTAAAACGAACTTTCTATAATTCATAATTCCTATCGACAATGTCTCATCATAATTCATAGATAATTTATACATGGATAATTTAACTCAGAGAGTCCTAAAGATTCAATCATGATAAGTCATACCTTAGTAGCACGAAAACGTAGGTGTCTTCCCTTATCTAAGTAATTACCTTTAATTCAAAACCGTCAAGGATTGACATCCTCACAATAGATTCACTCAAATCACTCAGAGTGTTTAAGGTTCAAGAATAATCACTCATAAGTCGAACCTGAAAAGTTAATCCCATAGGCTTGCCTGAAAATCAAATCTCCACCATTGTATATGAGATGATACACAAATCAAAAGGTCTTTAATCAGGGTTGTAATGGGGCTTGGGTTAAAAGGTGTGGATAAAGGTTGAATTAGAAGGTTATAATCGAGACTGACTTGACAAATTACCTAACTAGAAACAATGAACTAAATATGAATATTTACATCGAATGAAAACTAATAATACCTACTATTGATAATTACTCTATAATAAAGAGTATTTTCATCACTTGAAATTTGATAATACTTTAATACGAGCTTTTTCTTCAACAATTGGAGTTTAAATGCTCTAAGCTCTTTTATATACTACTAATATTGAATAAACTTGGATTTTTTTAAGAACAAACTAAAATATTACATCATAAATGATAAATGTAACTACTGAACTAATATAATTCGATAATTTAATCAAATCAAACCTCGATTAAAGGGTAGTCAAAAGAATGGTGATAACAAATTCAAAGGGATTTTGGGTTAATATTAGTGGGTGAGTCAATTAAAAGGTTGTTAGGATTCAACGGGGTTCACTAGGGCTTAATTTGTGAAGGAAGGCTTTTTAGTGGAGTGAATGGGTTAAAACCTAGGTGCCTTTATCATCTAAGTATATCAAATCATTAATGTGGTCTCGACATGTATAAACGAGGCAAGTTCTAGAATAACATTTCAAAGTTGACACACTCATAATTAATAAAGTGAGCACGAAAAAGAATATATGCTCTATAAGGCTCAAAATCTCACAAAAATTATGGGTGTTTTTGACATCAATCCTTATAAATTCCAAATTTCAAGGTAATACTCAAATTTAGTTTAACGACCTATTAATTTTATTTTTAGAAAGTAGACTTATCATGCTCGATTCTCTAGTATCCTTCAAATTTAATCATCAATGCACAATTAACTATGACTTACTCTAAAACACATCAATAAAAATCATAACTCAACAGAAATTTCATCCTAATTAGTAATATGAGAAAAATACTTTTGAACAAGTTTAAAATTTAGGATTTTGAGAACAATGAAAAATTAGGCATTAATTTGAGAATTATTCAAAAAGTTAGGCACTTTTATCCCCCCACACTTAAGATGTACATTGCCATCAATGTTCAAAGATATGTAATAACAATTAATGTAAGATCAAAAGAGAGTGATAGAGTGCCAATTCCTAAATTTTGGGTGATTGAAGGAAGGACGGCAGAGAAATATAAGTTGGAGGGGCCGATCTGGTGGGGTGTCTACCGATGATCTTTCTGCTAGATAAAGAAATTGTGTAGCCTGCAAAGATATTGTAACATCCCGAAATAGGGCCTAAACAGAACAGTGGTTATGAAACCACGAATTTGAGCTATAAAAGTTTATTACGATTAATTATTATGATTTACCGAGTGATTAAATACATGTGTTAAAGTATTGATAAGAAATTTTATTGATTTCATGCTTAAATTTCCTAGTAGGACTTGTTTGCAAAAGTTGCTAAATAGCGGTTCTAATTTATAGAGTACTTGATTGAAATGGGGGTTTGAAGTAGGAGTCCTTAAATGGTAATTAGACCATTATATTTTCATGGACAAAAATGGACATATATAGGTAGAAAGAACCAAAGTTTTTAATGAAGGGTAATTTAGTCATTTGGTAATAAAAAAGAAATTAAAAAGGGAAAAAGATGGCAAAATATGCTCATCTTCTTCATTAGGCCGAATTTTCAAGTGTTCACCATAGCTAGGGTTTGTTTCAAGCTTCCAAGCTCCATAGTAAGTGATTCTAAGCCCTGCTTTTAATGTTCTTTACATTTTGAAGCCCCAGAGCTTCGGTTTAGCTTATTCTATCAATAATTCATGCTAGGGTTCATATTTGGAAAAATACCCATAGGTAAAATGTGTTTATTTTGATGTTTTATGATAGAATATGAAGTCTGAAATTATGTTAAACAACTTTTTCTAAGTGATTTTAAGTGAAAACGAGTAAAATAGCTTAATCGGTAAAAATACCTAATGTTCATAAGTACATGTTAGTGTGAGAATTTGATGTTTTCATAGAAGGGAAAAATGATCAGCATATTATAAAACATAAGAATAAAGGATAAAGTATAATTTTCGAGCTTTGGGGCAAATGTGTAAATATGTAAAAGTTTAGGGGCATAATTGTAATTTTTCCAAAGTTAGACTTAAGGACTGTTTTGAAAAATGTGAGTATTAAATAAGCTAAATTTGCTATTATAGATCAAGAAGAATGAAATTCGGAGTTAGATCGGGGAAACAAAAAGATAGTGGACTAAATCGATATAGTTTATCGTATTTTGTTTCGAGGTAAGTTTGCGGAAATAAATGCAATATTCTATTATTTTACATTTGATACTATTAAATTCCAGAATTTACATATTTATTCTGTAAATTTATTATTTAAACACTCAAGCATGAATTGATGAAGAAGCAATCTCAGAATGTCCCGGTTGAACCTTAGGAATGTGTAGGATACAAATGTCATGACATTAGGGTTTAAGGAAATCATGTAAGACCATGTCAAGACATGGAAATGATAAGTTACTATAAGGCAAAGGTCCCATGTAAGACCATGCCAAGGCATGTCATTGGTGAATTTATAAGGCAAAGGTTCCATGTAAGACCATGCCAAGGCATGGCATTGGTGAGTTCATAAGGCAAGGATACCACGTAAGACCATGTCAAGACATGGCAATGGTTAAGTTTCACAAGGAAAGGTACCCGCGTATCCTTAGTATTCTAAGTGGTTCAGTGGGAAAATTTAAAGAGTATACCAAAGGAATGGTAAGACAAGTTCTAGCTAGAAAGGTACAAGTAAGAATTTAAGACTTAAGTATATTAAGTTAAAGGCTTAAATAACTTTGGTAAGAAAAGAATATGATAATGCATTAAGAATGTTGTTATTTATTTACATGCAAACTTACTAAGCTTAATGCTTACTCCCATTCCTTTCTTTCTTTTCATAGTTTTACAAGCCAACTCAGGGATCGTAAGGACGTCGGAGATCGTTACACATTATCAAAGGATTATATTGGTATTTTGTGACTCGAATATTTTAAGTTATGTCATGTATAGGGACTTAGCCATTTTGTGTGTATGACCTTATGATATAGCTTAATATTAGCTTGTAAATGTTTGGTAATGATTAGCTATTAAAATGGTTAATTAAGAACATGTTTTGGATGTTATGTAATGCCTAGTTGATAGTTATTTTAAGAAATTATGTAATTATATGCAGGGGAACAGTTTGGACAGCAGTAGTGACGTGATTTTAAAAAATCACCAAAAATAGTAGAAATGGAATTAGGTTGTGAATGAGATATAGAATTAAATATTATTGAGTCTATTTTTATATAAAACAACGGTGTAGGAAAAAGAGATTTATATTATGAGATAATTGATTTTTAGTGAAGAGAGGTCAGAACTATCAAACTGTATAATAGGGGAGACTTTAACTAATAAACTGTACTAATTGGCCACACCAAAAATTCTGGAAAAATTATAGTAAGAAGATATATGAGTCTATTTTCAAGGAAAATTTACGGATCTATATTTTGAGTTTTGTAACTCGAGTTATAGTTAATTTAGTGAACATGATGCAGATGGACAATTTCAATTTTTATGCCCTGATCTAGTAAGTTAAGTCTAGTAATGCCTCGTGCTTGACTCCGACAATGGTCTCTGGTAAGGGATGCTACATTTATTGGTATCAGAGTGAGAGTTTAATCGATTCTTGGAATATTCAGTATGAGTGAGAGTCTAACTATACATGCCAAACTTATATTTTGATAGTGTGACGACTCCTGATGATTTTAAAATGTTTTTCTTTTATAGTTATGAATCCCGAACGAGCTAGTGCAGATGATGTAGAGAGTAATGAGCCCGCTCTCGTAAAAGGGACGGTGCCACCAAATAGTAGTGAAAGGCCCGTTATAGTTAGTTTGGGAGGAGGGCTCGAGAAGCCTTCTTCCAAGCTATGAATGAATGGTTTGCTGAGTTCATTCGTACGGACCAGGCTGTCAGACCTCCACCCCCTCACGATCCTCAGACTACTCATGTAGCTTCCCCAGTTGTAGATACAGTCAGAAGAGAGAAACTACCCGTTGACAAGATCAGAAAACAAGGGGCTGAAGAGTTTCGGGATACCAAAGATGATGATGCAGAGAAAGCTGAATTTTGGCTTGAGAACACTATCAGAGTCTTTGATGAGTTATCCTGCACACCAGAAGAATGTATTAAGTGTGTGGTGTCACTTCTTAGAGATTTGGCCTACCAGTGGTGGAAGACACTTGTGCCAGTAGTACCGAAAGAAAAAGTTACCTGGGATTTTTTTCAAGAGGAGTTCCATAAGAAATACGTAAGTCAGAGGTTTATTGACCAGAAAAGAAAAGAGTTCCTTGAGTTAAAACAGGGTAAGATGACTCTGACTGACTATGAACGTGAATTTGTCCAACTCAGCAATTATGCTCGAGAGTGTGTGTCTACAGAGGCTATCATGTGCAAAAGATTTGAGGATGGACTCAATGATGATATCTGACTGTCAGTTGGTGTATTAGAGATAAAAGAGTTTATTGTTTTAATTGAACGAGCTTGTAAGGCAGAAGAGTTATTAAAAAGAAAGGGTAAAGCTAAAATTGAGATGCAAGACACGAAGAAAAGACAGATGAGTAAGTCATTTCAGTCTACATCCAAGACGCCTAGAGAGTTCTCTACGAGATCTAATTTTTCAGCCGGGTATTCTAGCCGAAACAGAGGTGGAAGATTTATGGATTCAAAAGCTCAAACCTATAACACCTCAAACCCAGCCTAGAAGTTAGGCCCGAATTTAGCGTGTCACATTGAAGGAAGTTGAAAAGCTAAGCAATTGTTTAGAAAAGTTTTACCGGATTTTTGAACTCCGAGTTCATTGTTTGTTTGAGAAAAATGCAATTTGCTAAATGACCGTTTAAAAGCTACTATTATTTTGAAAAAAACTGTTTTGTTATGAAAGTTGAACTTGCATCGTTGCGTAGACATGATATTTTAGAAAACGATTGCTTATGTTTTAAGAAAACCTCGTATTTATAAGTTTAACAGTTATAAATGAAAACTTAGAAAACATAAACCAATGGCCTTATTACAAAATATTAACCCAAAATAAGTAATCTTAAAATAAGGTAAAAATCAAAATTACTAAAGTTCACGAGTAGTATCTCCGATGTATATCCACCCCCTTGCCTCTTATGTGGCGTCACTTTGCCACTACACCACACACTCCATTTGTGTCATTTTCTCCACATTTTATTCTTAAAGCCTACCTACTAACTCCTACGGTTTTTTCACCTAAAACCAAAATTTTCCTAAAGCCAAAGTTTGATCCCGGGACTTCATAGAAGCCCCTAACCTTCCAAAATCACTCACCTACTAAATCCAACTTACAATAGAGCCGTTCTCCTGTTCTCCAAAATTTTAAACGCTCCTACGCCTAAGGCCCAATGGGTCCAATCCTACTAGGCCCAACTTTGGGATGTTACAAATCTACCCTCCTTAAAGAAATTTCGTCCTCGAAATTTCCAGCAATAGAAATAGTCGCACATCCTAACCTACAACATCGCACTCACGCACAAGACTCGATTCTAAAATAGTATTACACTTTCTAACTTAAGCTTGGAACCTCTTCACATAACCAAATATATAATACAGAAGTAAACATATATTTAACACTCATACATAAAAATTTTTCATTCAAACGTCACATCCAAAACATACACAGAATAAATATAGTCATTATAGCATATAATAATAAGTAAGGGGACTTACGGATTTGGTGCCGGAGACTCGGATGCCATACTTCCAATAAAGATAATTTAAAAAAAAAACAAATTTCAAATAACTTTGAAAAAAATATTTTTCGAGCCCATTCCACAGCCGAGTTTTGCAACCTAGGCTCTAATACCATAATTGTAACACCTCAAACCCAGCCTAGAAGTTAGGCTCGAATTTGGCGTGTCACATTGAAGGAAGTTGAAAAGCTAAGCAATTGTTTAGAAAAGTTTTACCGGATTTTTGAACTCGAGTTCGTTATTTGTTTGAGAAAAACGCGATTTGCTAAATGACCATTTAAAAGCTGTTATTATTTTGAAAAAAAATTATTTTATTATGAAAGTTGAACTTGCATCGTTGCGTAGACATGATATTTTAGAGAACGATTGCTCATGTTTTAAGAAAATCCGTATTTATAAGTTTAACAGTTATAAATGAAAACTTAGAAAACATAAACCAATGGCCTTATTACAAAATATTAACCCAAAATAAGTAATCTTAAAATAAGGTAAAAATTAAAATTACTAAAGTTCACGAGTAGTATCTCCGATGTATAGCCACCTCCTTGCCTCTTATGTGGAGTCACTTTGCCACTACACCACACACTCCATTTGTGTCATTTTCTCCACATTTTATTCTTAAAGCCTACCTACTAACTCCCAGTGTTTTTTTTCACCTAAAACCAAAATTTCCCTAAAACCAAAGTTTGATCTCGGGACTTCATAGAAGCCCCTTAACCTTTCAAAATCACTCACCTACTAAATCCAACTTGCAATAGAGCCGTTCTCATATTCTCTAAAATTTTAAACGCTCCTACGCCTAAGGCCCAATCCTACTAGGCCCAACTTTGGGATGTTACAAAACTACTTCGATTGTGAGTGTTGGTAGTATCCAGCCTGATAGATTTGAGTGTCCTCAATGTGGTCGACTTCATCCAGGTCAATGTCGAGCAACTGAGACTGGTTGTTCCCGTTGTGGTGCACCAGATCATTTCATTTGGAAGTGTCCCAAAATGGTTAAAAGAGAAGTAATACCGAGTGCAAGATTAGGCAATGCCCCCGTTAGAGGTAGATCTCAAAGAAATCCCAGAGTAGGGGCAGGTATAGGTACATTTAGAGACATAGCAATAAGATCAGATATTAGAGCACCCGCAAGGACTTATGCTATCCGTGCTCGTGAAGAGGCATCTTTCCCCAACGTAATTATGGGTACATTTTCTCTTCATGATGTTAATGTTATTACTTTGATTGATCCAGTTCAAACCATTCCTATGTTTGCATGAAATTAATGCCTAGTATGAACATGCCCATAGAGTTTACGGAATTTGTAATTAAAGTATCAAATCCATTAGGTCAGCATGTGTTAGTAAACAATGTATGTAAAAATTGCCCTTTCATGATTAGAGGTTACTGTTTTCCGACTGATCTCATGCTATTACCATTTGATGAGTTTGATGTGATTCTTGGTATGGATTGGTTAACTACACATGATGTGATAGTGAATTGTGGAAAAAATTCATTGAGTTGAAATGTGAAAATGGTGAGATCCTTCGGGTTAATTTAGATGAATCAAGTAGTTCAATTTTCATGATTTCTATTATGTCTGCTCAAAAATGTTTAAGGAAAATATGTGAAGCTTATCTTACTTTTGTGTTGAATGCTAAAGATCTAGAGTTGAAAATTGAATCAGTGCCTGTGGTAAATGAGTTTCCTGATGTGTTTCCGGAAGAACTACCAGGTTTGCCTACTACCAGGTTTGCCTCCTATCAGAGAAGTTGAGTTTGGTATTGAATTGATTCCAGGTACCACACTTATTTCTATTACTCCTTATAGAATGGCTTCAATAAAATTGAAAGAATTGAAAGCTCAGTTACAGGAATTATCTGATAAAGGCTTTGTAAGACCTAGTTATTCACCATGGGGAGCAACAGTGTTATTTGTGAAAAAGAAAGAAAGTTCCACGAGATTGTGCATAGACTATCGGCAGCTTAACAAGGTAACCATCAAGAACAAATATCCATTGCCTAGAATAGATGATTTATTTGATCAATTGAAAGGAGCCACTATGTTCTCTAAGATAGATTTGAGATCTGGATACTATCAATTGCCAGTTAAAGAGTCAGATGTTTCGAAAACTACTTTTTGAACTAGGTATGGTCACTATGAATTTCTTGTGATGCCATTTGGGTTAACCAATGCTCCTACCATTTTCATGGATTTAATGAACCGAATTTTCAGACCTTACTTGGACAAGTTTGTAGTTGTGTTCATTGATGACATCTTGATTTATTCTCATGATGAGATCGAGCATACAGAGTATTTGAGAACAATTTTACAGATTTTAAGAGATAATCAGCTTTATACCAAGTTTAGCAAAAGTGAGTTCTGGTTAAGAGAAGTTTGTTTTCTTGGATATATTGTCTCAGGTGAAGGTATTAAAGTTGATCCGAGTAAGATTTCAGCCATTGTTGATTGGAAGCCTTCCAAGAATGTATCAGAAGTCAGAAGTTTTCTTGGTCTTACGGTTATTATAGACGATTTGTAGAGGGATTTTCCATGATAGCTACTTCATTGACAAGATTGCTATAGAAAGATGTCAAGTTTGAATGGATTGAGAAGTGTTAGCAGAGTTTTGACAAGTTAAAGGCATTATTAATTAAAACTCTTATTTTAGTACAACCAGAACCGGGTAAAGAGTTTGTGATTTACAGTGATGCATCCTTAAATGGACTAGGTTGTGTACTTATGCAGGAAGGAAGGGTAATTGCTTATGCCTCTAGACTGTTAAAATCACATGAGAAAAATTATCCAACACATGATTTAGAGCTAATGCTATTGAATTTGCATTAAAATTTGGAGACATCACTTGTGTGGTGAGAAGTCTTAGAATATTCACCGATCACAAAAGTTTGAAATACTTGATGACTCAGAAAGATCTAAACTTGAGGCAAAGAAGATGGCTAGAGTTGATTAAAGATTATGAGCTAGTCATTGATTATTACCCGGGTAAGTCTAACGTTGTTGCTGATGCTTTGAGTAGAAAATCATTATTTGCCTTGAGAGCTTTGCATACTAGTTTGGCCTTATCAGATGATGGTTCTATTTTAGCTGAGTTGAGAGCTAAACCGATGTTTCTTGAAGAAATTTGTGAAGCTCAGAAGGATGATGGTGAGTTGCAAGACAAAAGAGTTCAGTGTGAGATAGGTGTAGAGTCTGATTTTCAGATCGGTTTGATGGTTGTTTGATGTTCAGAGACAGGGTATGTAACATCCTAGATTAGGAGCTTTGCATTTGTGATGTGTTGTGTGTGTATGCCATCTTGTGTGTTCGTATCTCGTGTGTTTAGAGCTTTCGGGAAGGCATGAGGTTAAGCTTGAGCCTTGGTAGAAATTTTGTTTTTGGACTCTGCAAGGGAGAATTAGGTGAAGTGGGCCTTAAGGGTACTTAAATGGAAAATTTAACACAAAAATTTAGTTGGTAAAATGGCAAGGAGGCACCACTAAGGGCATAGGAAGGTGACGCCACAAGGGATTTGAAGAGAGCAGGTTCGAATCCCATGTTAAGCAAAATGAGTGTTTTTTTAATATATGTGCTTGAGGAGTAAGAGGTGGTTTTGGCTGGGACTCTAAAGGAGTGAGTGTGGATTGAGTCAGAAGATAGGAAGATGGGGATAAGAGAAAATGAGAGATAGGATAGAGGGGGAAGAGGTGGCCGAATGTTGGACCGTGTGCAAGGGGGAAATCGGTTGAAGTGGCTAAGGGCATGCCGAAATTCTCATTTGGTTAAGGGTGTGCCAAAATTTCCTTTTTTTTCTCGAAGTATAGTTTTCTTTCTTCTTCTTTTCTCCTCCTATTTTTGGCATTAAATGATTTCCTCTTCTCTTCTTCTGCCAAAACCAAAACTCCTAAGTCACTGTTTGGAGTATCTTTATTTTTCTTTCGGCTTTCTCATCCAGTTCTTTTCTACCTTATTCATTGTCGAATCTACCTAGCCTCTTTTCTGTTCATCTTTGTTTTGGATCTTTCTTAAAAGCTGAAAAGTCCTAGATCTCATTTATGGCTTGGTTTTATTTCTTTCAACGTTTCAATCTTCTTCTTTAATTGCCGAATCTTCTTGCAAGTGGTAGCTGAAATCTTTTGTAGAGGTAAGTGTCGACTTGTGCTATTATTTTTGTAATCTTTTTCGGCTTTTGAGGCCAAAGCCGAATGGCTAGTTGGTTGTTAAGCCCATATTTAGTTTGACATTTTCTTTGACCTCGTATTTTTTTTTGGGCAGCATTCTAGGATTTGAAGGAGATCTAATCGCCTAGGTTTCGAAGTCAGAAATCGATAGTATTCGAACAATATTATTTCTTTCAAGATTTCAAGGTAAGGATTTCAATTCTCCCTAAGTTGATCAACCAGTTTCTTTTCATTACTCGTGCCTTAACCTAATGTTTTGTTAAGCAATCATCATAGTACCTTTTGACCAAGATCATTCATGGACTCGAATGTCAGCAAATTAAAGGAAGGGGTTGGATCTGTAGTCCTAGCCCTAAATTTCAAGAAACGCGTGGTGTCTGCTGTTCGTGATTGGCCATCGAGTTGTGGGCCAACTTCTGAGCAAAACAATAGGCAGATAGCAGTAGTTTTGGCTAGCGATAGTGTCAACATAGAGAGTGTCGTCTTACGTGTTATCAGGTGTGTAAACTTTCAAACACACTATACTATAACTGTAGTAACATTTGTATGGGCTGAAAAGCCGGAAAAAGGGCTATGTTGACAGTCGTGATGCCCTTAGGGGTAAGGCTAGGATTGCCAGGTACGTGACTGTATTGTTCCTTGCATAACCAAATGCATGTATGGCAGATTGATGTGTTATGAATAGCATGTTGCATTGTTAGTTTTTTATGTAAATCATGGGTATGGGTTTGATATGAAGGGGAAGTGCCTAATTGGTCATGTAGTGATTGGTGGCTTTGCTACGATATATATACATATGTTCATACATTATTTTTGGTCTCATTATGATCGGTGGCGCTGCCACAATGTATATATATATTTGGTCACATAGTGATCGGTGGCTGTGCCACGAAATATTATTTGGTCACCTAGTGATCATGTTTAATTGGCAGCATGACTGTCGTGATAGAGTGTAGCGGATGGAGGGTTGATTGTAGAAATCTCGACAGTGTGATTGGTCGATACGGGTTGGTGTGTAGCGGATGGAAGAACTAGGTTTGGGTTGGGCTTATTGCATTCATATGTGTATGATGATATGTGGGCTAAGGCCAATGTGTGATTGTGGATTGGATGCAGTATGCATAATGTGGGAGATTTTTACACACTGAGTCTTAGTGACTCACCCCTTTCCTTAACTTTTCAGGTGAGTAGTAGCTCGTGGATGCAGGAGCCGAGGCAGACTCGTAGAGGCCATAAATTTCAATTTCCTTTCTTTATAGTTCGGCAATACTATAAGTTTATGTTTTTTTTAAATTTGAGATTTTCACTATGTAATAAGGCCTTTCAAGGTTGTACTTCGATTTATTTTATTATTTTACTGCTTATATCAAATGCGACACCTCGGCCGATTAAATATTAAAATAAAAAGTGGAGTTTTTAGTAATCTAAGCATCATTGTTTTCAAGACACCGCAGTAAGCGAAAAAGTTATCTTCCAAATCGTCGGTTCTTTCTAAAATTTAATTAAGACTTGATTTTACTTCACCCTGTGACATACCAGATTCGCTACGAATGCATGGGCCAATTTTAGGGTGTTACATTTTGGTATCAGAGCCCAATTTCAAAACTCGGGCTATGAATTGGGTCCAGTGGTGTTTTATAGTTTGATGTGAGTTTAAGAAAAAGCTTTGGGTTGGGATATGGCCTTCGAGTCTAGCGGCACCTGATCCACCCAAGTAAGTATTCTAACCTTTGATGTGGTATGCATAATTGGATTTGATGGGCTTTATGGGGACTTAGACAGGTATGCTAATGTTTATGGACCTTAGGCCTAGTTAAACAACTCTTAAAATCCATAAGACTTAATTTCTCTAATTAAATATGTCCATGAACAAGTCAGCTGGGTTGGAGTGTGGCAACAGGCATACACATGTCTAGGATTGGATCTAAGGAGAGCTTGGTATTTAAGCGGTTCTAGTGGCCCACCTCCTCTTTTCTAGAATCCTACCTGGTGCGTAGTTTCTATTCACTTTAGCCGCGAGAACTTATTAACGGGCCAAAGTTCATAACTAAAACCCGAAAGGGACTAATACCCTATTTTTGTAAAATTACTTATATCCCTAGTTCTGTAAAATACCCGAAATACCCTAGGTTTGAGAAAATTACCAAAATACCCCTGATTTACGAAATTACCAAAATACCCTTATTTTGTAAAATCACCAAGATACCATATTTTGTGAAATTACAAAAATACCCCTGTAGGGTGAAATTATAAAAATACTCCTAGATAGTGAAATGACGAAAATACCCTTGTGTGACGAAGGTGAGGTTATGGATGTTACTTTTGTGTTTGATACATTTATGTGATAATTTGTTTGGGAATGCATATGGTTGCTGAATGTATGTGGTTTCTAGAACTAGGAGATACAGACTTGAGACTAAACCTTGTAGATATAATTTCGCATTCGAAAGAACTACTATCGAAACTACCTTCTATAAGATTGTTCGTTATTAATCAGTGGAAGAAATTATTAATCCATAAAATTTTTAACCAGATAAATCATGAACGCTAGATATGAACACTAGGGGGCGTGGTGTGCATGGTCGAGGTAGAGGCAGGATTGCTGTGTCGGAACCAGTAGGGTCTGGTCACGAGTTAGGGAATGAGATACCAGTGCCACCAGCTGTGGAGGTAGAGTATCAGGACCAAACGAGCGGAGACAATGCGATGTCCTGGGCGATGATCCGAGTGTTGAAGAGAGTTGCGGGAGCAAGCATGGGTACGGGAGCTCAAAATTTATGCCAGAGCGACTTAGGGCTAATGGAGCGAAAATGTTTAGGGAATTTTGGTTTAGCTCCTAGTACAACTGAGTATTGGATGGAAGCCGTGGAGCGTATAATGGATGACCTTGACTTCACGAAAGAGGAGAAGTTGAAGGGAGTGATGTCTCTTCTTCGGGATGAAGCATACCAATGGTGGCTTACGGTCAGGGATGGTGTGGTGGCTGACCGCATTACTTGGGATTTCTTCAAGTCAGCATTCTAGAGTAAGTACATCGGATCGAGTTATGTGGATGCGCAACTTAAGGCATTTTGAATCCGATCCAGGGTAATAGATCAGTAGCTGCTTATGAAGCAGAATTCCTACACTTGAGTCGTTATGCCCGAGGGATAGTGGCCACCGAACATGAGCATTGTGTTCGATTTGAAGATGGTTTGAGGCATATCTGCTAGTGTTGATAGCCCCTCAACGAGAGCGAGAATTTATTGTTTTAGTAGAAAAGGTTGAGATAGCTGAGGAAGTTAAGCGAACCGAGAAGCGAAATAATGAGAGAGACAGGGATAGGAATAAGAGGAATGTTGGATCGTCAGGGTCAATGAGGCGTTTCCAGAAAAGACCTAAGATGGATGGGCCGAGACAGGGTGTGACATTTGGGGGTAATGGTCAACCTCAGAGGTGTGGTCGGTGTAATAAATTTCATTCGGGCAAATGTTTGGTAGGTGACAGGAAATATTTTAGGTGTGGGTCCTCGGATCATCTGGCTAGGGACTGTCCACAGCATCGGAGTGGCGTAAAGCCGCTAGGACAGACTAACGCTTAGCCTGGTAGAGGAGGTCCACAACCGCAAAGAGGTCGCGGTCCAGCCAAAGGAGGTAATGATTATGGTCGGGGCCATGGAATGCAAGGCAGAGGTGCAGGGAACACCGATGCAAGACAGCCATGGTTGGTCTATGCAGCAAGATGTCGAGAGGAGGGGGATGCACCAGATGTCATAACCATTACGTTCTTGATTTTTGGGTTACATTTTTTGTATTAATTGATATTGGATCGACATATTCTTATGTTGCTAGTATAGTATCTGGAACCCTAAGTATAGACTTCAAGGTTATTCCTAGGGATATGACTGTAATTAGCCCGCTAGGTCAGTCAGTAGTGGTGAACAGACTGTATAGGGATGTACCTCTAGAAGTGCAAGAGGTAGTTTTTTCGGTGGATTTAATGGAACTGCCTTTTGGGGAGTTTGATCTGATCTTAGGTATGGACTGGTTAGTGAAATATCGAGCAAATCTAGACTGTGTAGCCAAGCGTATGGTACTAAAGACTAGTCAGGAGGATAAGATGGTGGTAATAGGTGAAAGGAAGGACTATCTGTCTAATGTAGTATCCGCTCTAAAGGCTGAAAGAATGATGAGAAAAGGGTGTAGGGTGTTCGTAGCCTTTGTTTGTGCTTTGGAGGTCTAGGATTCAACTGTGGAGAATGTTAAAACGGTGAGGGAGTTTTCTGACGTTTTCTCAGAAGAACTTCCGGACTATCTCCGGATCGTGAGGTGGGATTTGGAATTGATCTTCTTCCAGAACAGCACCAGTATCCATTGCACCATATAGAATGGCGCCAAAGGAGTTGGTGGAACTGAAAGCCCAAATTCAAAATTGTTGGATCGGGGTTTCATCCAACCAAGTGTATCACCTTACGAGCGCCAGTGCTATTTGTCAAGAAGAAGGATGGATCAATGCGTATGTGCATTGACTACCGTCAGCTTAACAAATTGACTATCAAGAACAAGTATCCATTGCCAAGGATTGATGACTTGTTTGATCAACTGAAAGGGGCGTCAGTGTTCTCAAAGATAGATTTGAGATCAGGATACCACCAACTTAAGGTCAAAGAATTGGATATTCATAAGACAGCTTTCAGGACCCGTTATTGCCATTACAAATTTTTGGTAATGCCGTTTAGGTTGACTAACGCACTAGCGACATTTATGGATATGATGAACAGGGTGTTCCAAATTTGGACCGATTTGTGGTGGTATATATAAATGATATCTTGGTGTATTCAAGGTTGGAGGAGAAGCATGATTCGCATCTGCGAGTGGAACTACAAGTCCTGAGAGAGAAGAAATTGTACGCAAAATTCAGTAAGTGTGAATTTTAGTTAAGGGAGGTTACTTTTCTAGGACATGTTGTGTCGGCTGAAGGGGTCAGAGTTGATCCCTAAGGTTGAGGCTATCATGGATTGGAAAGCACCAAGGTCTGTGACGAAAATTTAGAGTTTCCTAGGTCTTGCGGGTCATTATAGTAGGTTCGTAGAAGAATTTTCCTTGATTACGAGACCTTTAACCAAGTTGTTGAGGAAGGGAGTACTTTTTGTGTGAGGTGACAAGCAACAGGAAAGTTTTGAAAAGTTGAAGAAGGTGTTGACGGAAGCTCCGGTGTTGATTCAACCAGAGGCTGGAAAAGAGTTCGTGGTTTATTGTGATGCTTCGCACACCAAGTTAGTATGTGTGTTGATGCAAGGCAGAAGAGTGGTTGCTTATGCGTCTCGGCAGTTAAGATCGCATGAGCTAAATTATCCCACGTATGATTTGGAGTTAGCAGCGGTGGTTTTTGCTTTAAAGATTTGGAGACACTATCTGTATGGGGAGAGGTCTATCATTTATACAGATCATAAGAGCTTGAAATATCTCCTCACCCAAAAGGAGTTGAATTTGAGGCAGAGGTGGTGGATTGAACTACTAAAGGGTTACGATTGTTCAATTGAATACCATCCGGAAAAACTAACGTGGTGGTGGATGCGCTAAGCTGGAAGGTGATCTCGGATCTGAGGGTGATGTTTGCTAGTCTGAGTCTATATGAAGATGGGAGTTTATTAGCTGAGCTTCAGGTAAAGCCGACATGGATAAATCAGATTAAAGAGAAGCAGTTGCAGGATGATGACTTGAGTGCCTGGCTATCTCAAGTGCAACAAGGTGAAGTAGGGGACTATAATCTGAATGATGACGGGGTTCTGTGTTTCCAGAAAAAGGTTTGTGTACCGAGGGACGTGGAACTGAGGTGGATGATTCTTCAGGAAATGCATAGTAGCCCATATGCTATGCATCTAGGAGGAAGTAAAATGTATCAAGATTTACGAGAACAATTTTGGTGGCCAGGTCTAAAGCGGGAGGTAACTGAATTTATTGGTAAATGTTTGACATGTCAGCAGGTAAATGTGGAGCATCAATTGCCTTTGGGGTTGTTGCAGCCGGTGAAGATTCCGCAGTGGAAATGGGAAAGAATCACTATGAATTTTGTTTGTGGGCTACCTCTTACGCCTACTAAGAAAGATTCGATATGGGTAGTTGTAGATCGGTTGACGAAGTCTGCTTATTTTATACCAGTTCAGGTTGATTACACTTTACAAAGGTTGGCTAAGTTGTATGTAGCGGAGATTGTGAGGTTGCATGGAGTACCTGTGTCCATTATCTCAGACAGAGATCCTAGGTTTATGTCAAGATTTTGGAGGGCGTTACATCAAGCGTTGGGTACAAAGTTGGATTTTAGTACGGTGTTTCATCCACGTATCTGACGGACAAATGTAAAAGGTGATACCGATTTTGGAAGACATGTTGAGAGGTTGCATTATCGATTTCAAAGGTAGTGGAAGAATTCTTACCATTGGCGTAATCAGATATAATAAAAGCTACTGATCCAAAGATTCGAATGGCACCATATGAAGCGTTGTACGGGCGGAAGTGTCATACTCCTATGTGTTGGACGGAGTTGGGTGAACGATAGTTATTGGGTCTAGAACTCGTATTGGAAACAGAGAATAAAGTTGTGTTGATTCGGGCTAAGTTGAAGGAAGCGTCGGATAGGCAAAAGTCCTATGCTGACCTGAAGTGAAGGGACATAGAATTTGCAGTGGGTGATCGAGTTTTCTTGAAGGTATCATCGTGGAAGAAAATTCTAAGGTTTGGACTGAAGGGTAAGCTAAGCCCTAGGTTCATCGGGCCTTATCGGGTGTTGAAGCGTGTAGGACCAGTTGCTTATCAGCTTGAGCTACCTTCGGAGCTAAGTAAGATTCATAATGTGTTCCATATTTTGATGTTGCGACTTTACTGTTCAGACCATATCATGTGATACCATTGGAGGAACTCGAAGTAAAGGCTGATTTAACTTCTGAAGAGGTACCAGTTCAGATCTTGGAGTGGATGTTAAGGTTTTGTGAAAAAAATCGGTTCCTTTGGTTAAGGTTCTGTGGCAGAATCACGGATCGACGGAAGCTACATGGGAGCTGGAGGATGTTATACGACAACAATACCCTCACCTTTTTTATCAGGTAATTTCGGGGATAAAATTCTTTTAGGGGGTAGAACTGTAACATCCTAGATTGGGGGCTTTGCATTTGTGATATGTGTTGTGTGTGTATGCCATGTTGTGTGTGTGTGTGTCTGGTGTGTTTAGAGCTTTCGGGAAGGCTTGAGGTTAAGCCTAAACCTTGGTAGAAATTTTGTTTTTAGACTCTACGAGGGAGAACTAGGTGAAGTGGGCCTTAAGGGTACTTGAATGGGAAAGTTAACACAAAAATCTAGTTGGTAAAGTGGCAAGGAGGCGCCACTAAGGGCATAAGAAGGTGACGCCACAAGGGATTTGAAGGGAGCAGGTTCGAATCCCATGTTAAGCAAAAGGAGTGTTTTTTTAATATATGTTCCGAGGAGTGAGAGGTGGTTTGGTTGGGACTCTAAAGGAGTGAGTGTATTGAGTCGGAAGATAGGAAGATGAGGATAAGAGAAAATGAGGGATAGGATAGAGGGGAAGAGGTGGCGAATATGGGATTTGTGTAAGGGGAAATCGGTTGAAGTGGCTAAGGGCATGCTAAAATTCTCATTTGGTTAAGGGTGTGCCGAAATTTCCTTATTTTCCCCAAGCATAGTTTTCTTTCTTCTTCTTTTCTCCTCCTATTTTCGACATTAGAGGAATTACTCTTCTCTTCTTCTGCCAAAACCAAAACTCCTAAGTCACTGTCTGGAGTATCTTTGTTTTTCTTTTGGCTTTCTCATCTAGTTCTTTTCTACCTTATTTATTGTCGAATCTACCTAGCCTCTTTTCTGTTCATCTTTTTTTCCGGATCTTTCTTAAAAGCTAAAAACTCCTAGATCTCATTTGTGGCTTGTTTTTATTTCTTTCAACGTTTCAATCTTCTTCTTTAATTGCTGAATCTTCTTGCAAGTGGTAGCCAAAATCTTCTGTAGAGGCAAGTATCGACTTGTGCTATTATTTTTGTAATCTTTTTCGGCTTTTGAGGCCAAAGCTGAATGGCTAGTTGGTTGTTAGGGCCATCTTTAGTTTGACGTTTTCTCTGACCTCATTTTTTTGGGCGACATTTCGGGATTTGAAGGAGATCTAATCGCCTAGGTTTCTAAGTCAAAAATCGGTAGTATTCGAACCATATTATTTCTTTCGAGATTTCAAGGTAAGGATTTCAATTCTCCCTAAGTTGATCAATCAGTTTCTTTTCATTATTCGTGCCTTAACCCAATGTTTCGTTAAGCAATCATTATAGTACCTTCTGACCAAGATCATTCATGGACTCGAATGTCAGCAAATCAAAGGAAGGGGTTGGATCTGTAGTCCCAGCCCTAAAGTTCAAGAAACGAGCGGTGTCTGCTATTCGTGATTGGCCACCGAGTTATGGGCCGGCTTTTGAGTAGAACAATAGGCAGATAGCAGTAGTTTTGGCTAGCGATAGTGTCAACATAGAGAGTGTCGTCTTACGCGTTATCAGGTGTGTAAACTTTCAAACACACTATTTTATAACTGTACTAACGTTTGTATGGGCTGAAAAGTGAGAAAAAAGGGTTGTGTAGACAGTCGTGATGCCCTTAGGGGTAAGGCTAGGATTGCCAGGTACGTGACTGTATCGTTCCTTGCATAGCCAAATGTATGTGTGGCAGACTGATGTGTTATGAATAACATGTTGCATTGTTAGGTTTTTTATGTAGATAATGGGTATGGGTTTGATATGAAGGGGAAGTGCCTAATTGGTCACATAGTGATCTGTGGCTTTTCCATGATATGTATACATATGTTGATGCATTATTTTTGGTCACATTGTGATTGGTGGCGCTGCCACGATGGTGGCTGTGCCATGAAATATTATTTTGTCACCTAGTGATCGTGTTTAATTGGCAGCATGACTGTCGTGATAGAGTGTAGTGGATGGAGGGTTGATTGTAGAAATCCCAACGGTGTGATTGGTTGGTACAGGTTGGTGTGTAGCGGATGGAAAAACTAGGTTTGGGTTGGGCTTATTGCATTCATATGTGTATGATGATATGTGGGCTAAGGCCAATGTGTGATTGTGGATTGGATGCAGTATGTACAATGTGGGAGATTTTTGCACACTGAGTCTTGGTGACTCACCCTTTCCTTAACTTTTCAGGTGAGCAGTAGCTCGTGGATGCATGAGCCGAGGCGGGCTCGTGGAGGCCATAAATTTTGATTTCCTTTCTTTATAGTTCGGCAATACTATAAGTTTACGTTTTTTTAAAATTTGGGATTTTCGCTATGTAATAAGGCCTTTCAAGGTTGTACTTATATCAAATGCGACACCTCGGCCGGTTAAATATTAAAGTAAAAAGTGTAGTTTTCAGTAATCTAAGCATCATTGTTTTCAAGACACCGCAGCAAGCGAAAAAGTTATCTTCCAAATCGCCGGTTCTTACTAAAATTTAACTAAGACTTGATTTTACTTCACCCTGTGACATACCAGATTCGGTCATAATGCATGGGCACATTGTGGTATGTGTACCAAAGAACGATGAGCTTATTCGAAAGATCTTGGAAGCACATAGCGCTTCTTTGTCTATTCACCTGTAGTACAAAGATGTATAATGATTTGAAGAAAATGTATTGGTGGACAGGAATGAAAAGAGATATATCAGAGTTTCTTTCTAGATGTTTGATCTATCAGCAGGTAAAGGCCGAACATCAGGTACCTTTAGGTTTATTGCAGCCTATATTAGTTCCCGAGTGGAAATGGGACCGAGTTACTATGGATTTTGTGACAGGATTTCCTTCAACACCTAGAAAGAAAGATGCAATATGGGTTATGATTGATAAGCTAACGAAGTCGTCTCATTTTATCCTAGTTCGTATGGATTATTCACTTGACAAGTTGGCCGAGTTGTATATTTCAGAGTTTGTGAGACTACATGGAGTACCATTATCGATTATCTGAGATAGAGATCTGAGATTTACTTCATAGTTTTGGAAGAAATTGCAGGAAGCTTTAGGTAAAAGTTGAGTTTTAGTACATCTTTCCATCCTAAAACTGATGGTCAATTAGAAATAGTTATTCAGGTACTTGAAGATATGATTAGATGTTGTGTATTTGAATTTCAAGGTAGTTGGGAGAAATATTTGCCGCTAATAGAGTTTACCTATAATAATAGTTATCAATTGAGTTTGAAGATGGTACGTTATGAAGCTTTGTATGGACGTAAATGCCGCACACCGTTGTATTGGACAGAGCTTAAGGAAAATCAGATTTATGGGGTTGATCTAATCAAAGAAACAGAAGAGAAAGTAAAAGTCATCAGAGATTGCTTGAAAGCATCTTCAGATAGACAAAAATCCTATGCAGATTTGAGAAGAAAAGAAATTGAATTTCAAGTTGGTGATAGGATATTCTTGAAAGTATCCCCTTAGAAGAAAGTTCTCAGATTTGGTAAGAAAGGCAAATTAAGTCCCCGTTTTATTGAACCGTTTGAGGTGATTGAGAGAGTTGGGCCATTGGCATATCGGTTAGCTTTGCCGACTGAGTTAGAGAAGATTCATAATGTGTTTCATGTGTCTATGCTACGTCGTTGTCGTTCAGATCCATCGCATGTGATTTCACAAACAGAGGTTGAGATTCAACCAGATATGACTTATGGTGAGGAACTGGTAAAAATTCTAGCTCGGGAGGTTAAACAATTAAGGAACAAAAGTATTGCACTTGTAAAAGTATTATGGAATAGGCATGGGATAGACGAGGCTACATGGGAGCCCAAAGAGACTATGCAAAAACAATACCCAAATCACTTTACAGGTAAGACTTTCGGGGACAAAAATCCCTAAAAGGGGGAAAATGTAACATCCCGAAGTAGGGCCTAAACGAACCAGTGGTTGTGAAACCATGAATCGAGCTATAAAAGTTTATTACGATTAATTATTATGATTTACCGAGTGATTAAATACATGTGTTAAAGTATTGATAAGAAATTTTATTGATTTCATGCTTAAATTGCCTATTAGGACTTGTTTGCAAAAGTTGCTAAATAGGGTTCTAATTTATAGAGTCCTTGATTGAAATGGGGTTTGAAGTAGGAGTCCTTAAATGGTAATTAGACCATTATATTTTCATGGACAAAATGGACATATATAGGTAGAAAGAACCAAAGTTTTTAATGAAGGGTAATTTAGTCATTTGGTAATAAAAGAAATTAAAAGGGAAAAAGATGGTAAAATATGCTCATCTTCTTCATTAGGGTGAATTTTCAAGTGTTCACCATAGCTAGGGTTTGTTTCAAGCTTCCAGAGCTCCATAGTAAGTGATTCCAAGCCCCGCTTTTAATGTTCTTTACATTTTTGAAGCCCCGGTAGCTCGGTTTAGCTTATTCTATCAATAATTCATGCTAAGGTTCATATTTGGAAAAATACCCATACGTTAAATGTGTTTATTTTGATGTTTTATGATAGAATATGAAGTCTGAAATTATGTTAAACAACTTTTGCTAAGTGATTTTAAGTGAAAACGAGTAAAAGCTACTTAATTCGGTAAAAATACCTAATGTTCATAAGTACATGTTAGAGTGAGAATTTGATGTTGTCATAGAAGGAAAAAAATGATCAGCATGTCATAAAACATAAGAATAAGGGATAAAGTATAATTTCCGAGCTTTGGGGCAAATGTGTAAATATGTAAAAGTTTAGGGGTAAAATTGTAATTTTCCCAAAGTTAGACTTAAGGACTGTTTTGATAAATGTGAGTATTAAATAAGCTAAATTTGCTATTATAGATCAAGAAGAACGAAATTTGGAGTTATATCGGGGAAAGAAAAAGATAGTAGACTAAATCGATATAGTTTATCGTATTTTGTTTCGAGGTAAGTTTGCGGTAAATAAATTCAATATTCTATTATTTTACATTTGATACTATTAAATTCCAGCATTTACGTATTTATTTTGTAAATTTATCATTTAAAGACTCAAGCATGAATTGACGAAGAAGCAATCTCAGAATGTCCCGGTTGAACCTTAGGAATGTGGAGGATACAAATGTCATGACATTAGGGTTTAAGGAAATCATGTAAGACCATGTCAAGACATGGAAATGATAAGTTACTATAAAGCAAAGGTCCCATGTAAGACCATGCCAAGGCATGGCATTGGTGAATTTATAAGGCAAAGGTCCCATGTAAGACCATGCCAAGGCATGGCACTGCTGAGTTCATAAGGCAAGGATACCACGTAAGACCATGTCAAGACATGGCAATTGTTAAGTTTCACAAGGAAAGGTACCCGCGTATCCTTAGTATTCCAAGTGGTTCAATGGAAAAATTTAAAGAGTATACCAAAGGAAAGGTAAGACAAGTTCAAGCTAAAAAGGACAGGTAAGAATTTAAGACTTAAGTATATTAAGTTAAAAGCTTAAATAATTTTGGTAAGAAAAGAATATGATAATGCATTAAGAATGTTGTTATTTATTTACATGCAAACTTACTAAGCTTAATGCTTACTCCCATTCCTTTCTTTCTTTTCATAGTTTTACAAGACAACTCGGGGATCGTAAGGACGTCGGAGATCGTTACACACTATCAAAGGATTATATTGGTATTTTGTGACTCAAATGTTTTAAGTTATGGCATGTATAGGGACTTAGCCATTTTGTGTGTATGACCTTATGATATGGCTTAATATTGGCTTGTAAATATTTGGTAATGATTAGCTATTAAAATTGTTAATTAAGAACACGTTTTGGATGTTATGTAATGCCTAGTTGATAGTTATTTTAAGAAAGTATGTAATTATATGCAGGGGAACAGTTTGGACAGCAGCAGTGACGTGATTTTGAAAAATCACCAAAAATATTAGAAATAGAATTAGGTTGTGAATGAGATATATAATTAAATATTATTGAGTCTATTTTTATATAAAAAAATGGTGTAGGAAAAAGAGTTGTATATTATGAGATAATTGATTTTTAGTGAAGAGAGGTCAGAACTCTCAAACTGTGTAATAGGGGAGACTTTAACTAATAAACTGTACTAATTGGCCACACCAAAAATTCTGAAAAAATTATAGTAAGAATATATATGAGTCTAGTTTCAAGGAACATTTACGGATCTATATTTCATGTTTTGTAACGTGATTTATAGTTAATTTAGTGAACATGACGCAGATGGACAGTTTCAATTTTTATGCCCTGATCTAGTAAGTTAAGTCTAGTAATGCTTCGTGCTCGACTCCGGCAACGGTCTCAGGTAAGGGGTGTTATAGATATAGCCAAGAAATCTAAAGAAACATTAATAATATACTAATATTATAATTAAAGAGAAAGGAAATAAAGGGAAGGAGACTAAGAAGAAAACTGAAATTGAAAGAAAAGACTAATGGACTAAGGAGTCCTTATTGTTGGATGGTTCACGAGGTGGGTGTGACCTCTGAGGCTGTGGTGGGTGATTCCCAAATAGCCTTTAGAACCTAAGACCAAGAAACTAGGATGAAGGGAATTAAATTAAGCAGAGGAGAAGTATATAAAATGAAAATAAAGGAGAAGAGAAAAGAAAAATAGAACCGAAATGGTTTTGGAGACCCTTGGCGTGTCGAATAGCTAAAGCTACCGGCATGTACTTATGCGTTAGGGTCTCCTTTAAGGAGACAATGCTTACCTTCTTACGCTTCTTCGACACTATCTTAAAGAAATAAGAGAAATTTGAAAGAAGAAGGAGGAAAGAATAAGAGAAGAAATTGGTAGGAAAGGAGAGGGCTGTGGGGTTTAAATAGGTGCTCAAATCTGGCTCGTTCCCACACCGTGGACCGAGGGTGTGTTGAATTACACGGCCGCATTGCACGATCGTGTTATAGAGTGTGTCGTTCGTCCACGCCCGTGTTTCAGCCCATCATGCTCGTGTTTGTGAAGTCAGTATATGGGCACGAGTGTGACGCATGGGCGTGTTGTGCCCGTGCTCGATAAGTCAGTAGCTTGCATGGTCGTCGGGCACGGCCATGCTAATTTTTCAGTGCCCGTAGGGGATGGTGGTTGGATTCGTGACATCGGAGGGTGGTTGGCCTGGTTTTCACGGACTCTGCTATGTCAGTACGGGGATTCCGATGGTCCACACAGCCACGGACATGGCCGTGTGTAAGGCTGTGTGACCTTGAAATTCTGCATTCTTGGTTTAGTAAAAAAAGGAAAGAAAGAAGAAAGGGAAAGAAACTAAAATAAAAAGTGTTAGTATTCTGGTTGCCTCCCGAAAGCGCTCATTTATAGTCTTAAGCTAGACTTTCCTCGTATTTGAAATTTTTAGGGAGGTTTAAAGGTTTGAATATCTTCCCTCATACTTACAGTTTTAGTTTCTTGACAAAGTTTAGGTCGAGAAGCTTTTACCTTAAGAGTTTCGAATGTTGATTTGCTTACCTCAACTGCTCCGTGCGGGGAGATATTGTGTACCTTAAGCGGGACTTCTCCTTTCGCTCTCAGGTCTGTTGAAGAGATGTAAGGATCGACTTTGTCTAATAGTACCTGGTCTCCTATTTTGAAGTGATTTGATGTCCATACGAGCTTTTCTGGTGGTTCCTTTGGTTTTACTTCGTGTGGATCTAGCTTTTCTTTGACTTGTATCTTCTGCTCTTTAAACTTGTCAAGTCTAAGGTCTTGTCCCTTGTAGGATTCTTCTTTATTGTTTTGGGACTTATGAGTCGGCTCAGGGTTGTCTTTATGTGGTGTTTCCTGTTATGAAAGTTGAACAATTTGATTATCTATTGAAGTGACTTTCTTACCTTCATCATCTGTTATTCTCGAGTCGAGAGCTTGAAGCTTAATCAATTCATCTCTTTGTGAAGTATGAGCTTGACTATGGCAACATTAATTTTAGTATTGGCAGTTGCTAGAAAAGGTCTTCCTAGAATTAAGGGGATTGAATTATTCTCATCCATGTCTAAAACAACAAAATCTACTGGGAAAACAAATTTATCGATTTTTACAAGCACATCTTCAATAATGCCCTAGGAATTCTAACAGTTTTATCAACTAGTTGAATACTCATCCTAGTTTGTTTGGGCTTCCTAGACCTAGTCGTTTAAACAATGCATAAGGCATGACATTTATACTTGCCCCTAGATCAGCTAACACATTATCAATAGTTAAACTATCAATTAAACATGGAATTGTAAAACTCCCTTGATCTTTTTGTTTCTGTGGTAGTCTTTTTTGTAACATTGCCGAGCATGTTGCGTTTAGTTCCACGTGATGCTCTTCGTCTATTTTGCGTTTGTCAATAGCTGTCTTAGAAATTTCCTCGAGTTTGGCATCTAGAAAAGAGCTTCAAGAAGGGGTAAGTTAATATGTAATTTCTTTAAAAGTTTAAGAAACTTACCAAACTGTTCCTCTGAATCATCTCCTTTCAATGCTTCGGGATAAGGTATGCGAGGTTTGTATTCTTTGATTATTGGTTTTGGCTTTTCATGTGCTACCTCTATTTTACCTTTTTCTTCCTTGGTTTCTTGTGCCGTGGTGTGCTCGTCTACCTTTGTACATCTTGAGCTGTGATGGCTTGGATCTATTCATTTGGGTTTATTTCTGTGTTGCTTGGTAGACGTCCTTGTTGACGTTCAGAAATCAGCTTCATGAGATGTCCCACTGACTTAGTAAGTTCTCCAACTTTATTCTCGATCCCTTTAATTGATTTTTGTTGTTCATCAAGTGTTGCTTTAGTCTTTTGGAAATGAGAATCTGTGGCTGCCATGAATTTCGTCAGCATCTCTTCGAGGTTTGATTGCTTCTCTTGTGGATAGGGCTGATTTTGGTAATTTGGAGGAGGTTGCTGCCTTTGATTTCCTTGATTTTCTTGTCCTCCCCACGAAAAATTTGGGTGGTTCCTCCAACCTGCGTTATAATTGTTACTATAAGGATTATTATTGGATCTGAAATTGTTACCTATATAGTTTGTCTGCTCATGTTATGCTCTTGGTTGGTAGGGTGGGTACTCAGGATTCGCCACATTCCTACTCGCTTTGCATTGCATTACTGGGTGTACCTGAAAAGAACATAAATTATCAAGCTTTTTATTCATCAGCTCCACCTACGTTGACAGCATTGTTACTGCGTCTATGTTAAAAACTCAGGCTGATTTTGTTGGTTTGGCCCTTGTAATTTGCCATTGATAAGTGTTCAACGACATCTCCTCAATAAAATCGTAAGCCGCTTCAGGAGTTTTGTTATTCAAAGTTCCACCGGCTGATGAGTCAATCATTTACCTTGTTGAAGAATTCACACCATTGTAAAAAGTTTGGACCTGAAGCCACAAAGGTAATCCGTGGTGTGGACATCTTCTCAGGAGATCCTTATATCTTTCCCATGCATCATATAATGTTTTTGTGTCATTCTGCACAAAAGAAGATATGTCATTCCTAAATTTGGCCGTTTTGGCTAGTGGAAAGTATTTTAAAAGAAAATTTTCGGTCATTTGATCCCATGTGGTGATTGACCCTCGTGGTAACGAGTGCAACCACTACTTTGCTTTATTCTTTAATGAAAGGGGAAATAATCGAAGACGTATGGCATCATCAGAAACACCATTTATTTGGAAGGTATCACAGAACTCTAAGAAATTAGCTACATGAGTATTTGGATCTTCATCCTGCAAACCATCAAATTGAACAAACTATTGAATCATTTGTATTGTATTAGGCTTTAATTCAAAATTATTAAAAGCTATAGCAGGCCTGACAATACTAGATTCTTCTCCTATCAAATTAGGTTTAGCATAATCATACATAGTACGCGGAGCATTCTGTTCTTGCACATTTGGCGGTGGATTGTTTTCGTCCATCCCTTCAGTAGGATTGGATCTGTCTTGTTGTTCTTCTCTTTGGTAGGCTAGAGCTCGTCTAATTTCTCCGCGATTTTTGCGAGCGGTAGCTTCAATGTCACTTTCGTACACTAAAGGTCCTCTCGGGTTCCTTCAGTCATAAACTAGAGGTACCTACTAGGAGAAGAAAGAAAGAAATTTAGTGTAAATAAAAATCTAAACTAAAAATAAAAGTAAATTGTCAGAAAAAATAATAAAATAATGGCTAAAGTAATAGAAATAGAGCTTTCTTAATATTTTAGTGTTCCCCGGCAACGGTGCCAAAAACTTGATCGTGTCAAACAGTCGAGTTTTAATATTTATAAAAAGAATGATCGAATCTGTAGACTAACCATGACAACGATAGAGGCAAGTGCACCTATCGAACAGTAGTATAGTTTAGGCAAGAGTATCTTATCGAACGCAAGGGAACCTAAAAGTCCTACTACTCACTTTCTTTCTATTATTTAGCCTAAAATATGGAGTGATTGGTTTATTAATCTAAAACTAATAAAAAACTAAACTAGATGCAAAGACAAAAGAATTAAACTTTGGGAAAAGACTGTGGAAGAACTCAGTTGATTACGACGATACCCTCAAGAAGAATCCACCTATGACTTTTCTTGTTATCTAACTTTTAATTCATATGACTTCTTTACTTAGCTTGATCCGTGAGAATCCCTAACCTATATTAAACCATCTCTCGAGGTGAATAATGTCTAACCTTAGGTTAATTAGTGGAACTCTCGTTCTCTTATAATAACCCCCTAAGGAAGTAGTAAATCAATCAATGGACTCCCATATTAGGTTTCACCCTAATCCGACAAAATCTTGTAACCCTATCTCTAGGCGCTCGATCAACTCCACTTAATTATGTTAGATCTACTCTTAGGCAGGGTCTATTCCTCCTCCACCTAAGCACATCAGATTAAATTAAGCAACATAATTAAGAACAAACTAAATACTTATCATATAATTTAGAAATCAAATAACAAAATCCATCATAGGTTTCATCCCCTTCAGGTATCTGGAGGGTTTAGTTCATAACAAATAAGAAAACATCTCAAGAGAAAAGATAAAATAAAACATAAGAAATCCCTAGAACCCCCTGAAGAAATTGAAGAGAAGATCCTTTGTCTTGAGTAGAACCTGGCTTCTTAAGATGGATCAACTGGTTATCTTTGAGTAGCTCCCTGAATAAAAGCTCTGGCAGAAAACTCTGCCCAAAAACTCTCCCTTTAGAACGACTACCTTGGGTTGTTTATATAGGCTCCTTAGATGCTTTACTTGGCTCCTAAGTACCTCTTTCAAGTAGAATTACTATTAAGGTGTTTAAGTGGACTTAGGAGTATGTTTCTTTGGCTCCAAGCATCCAAATTCGAGTGAAATTGCTTATTCCCGTAGCAGGGGCACAGCCATGGAACACGCCCGAGTAAGTCGACTTTAGGCCGTTTATCGATTCTGTTGATTGAGGCATGGTCGTGGCACGACTGTGTAAGTCGAGATTCAGGCCATGATTCAGGTCTATCCATTGAGAAACGGCCATGCAAATCATGCTTGGGGCGTGTCTTTGAATGATTGGCATGGCACGGCCGTGTGGCTTGAAGTCCAGGCAGTGCCAATTTCTTGGGTTGGCCCAATTTGGTCTGTTTTAAGCCCGTTTCTCATTCTTTCCATTCTTGGGTGCTTTCCTGAGTATAAGACATGAAAAGAAAGGATTAAGAACACCTTTTTACATAAATTGAGGGCTAAATCATCCAAAAGCATACTAAATATGGGATTAAAATATGTTACTTTTACGGTTTATCAGTGAATAATGTCTAACCCTAGGTTAATTAATGGAAATCTCTTTCTCGAATAATAACCCCCTAGAATAGCAGTAAATAGATCTATGTACTCCCATATTAGGTTTCACCCTAATCCGAAAAAATCTCATCACCCTATCTCTAGGCGTGTGATCAACTCCGTTTAATTATGCCATATCTACTCTTAAGCAGGGTCTATTCCTCCTCCACCTAAGCACATCAGATTTGGATTAAACACGCATAATTAAGAACAAACTAAGTATTTATCATATAATTCAGAAAAAAACAACAAGATTCATCTAGGTTTCATCCTCTTCAGGCATCTGAAGGGTTTAGTTCATAACGAATAAATAAAACATCTCAAGAGAAAAGATAAAACAAAACATAAGAAATCCCTAAAACCCCCCGAAGGAATTGAAGGAGAAATCCACCGTCTTGAGTAGAATTTCGGCTCCTTGAGATGGATCAACAGGCTATCTTTGAGTAATTCCCACAAATCTGACCTTCTGGCTTGGCTCCTTGGCCTAGCTAACCGCCCAAAAGCCCTGACAGAAGGCTTCTACCGAACTCCCCTTAAGTTGCCCCCTTGGGTGTTTATATAGACTTTGAGATGCCTTACTTGACCTCTAAGTATCCTAATTCAAGTATAATTCCTACTCAGGTGTTTGAATAAACTTTGGAATGTGTTTCCTTTCCTCAAAGTATCCAAATCCGAGTAAAATTCCTCTTTTCCACGACAGGAGCACGGCCATGGCACACGCCCGTGTAAATCGACTTCAGGCCATGTTTCGGTTCTGTTGATTGAGGCACGGCTGTGTAAATCATGGCATGGCTATGTCTTAGTTAATTTTTGAGGCACGGTTGTGTGGCTTGAAGTCCAGGCCGTGTTGATTTCCATTTTGGCCCAAATTGGCCCGTTTTAAGCCCGTTTCTCATTCTTTTAGTCCCTAGGTGCTTTCCTGAGTATAAAACATGAAAAGAAAGGATTAAGAGCACCTTTTTACATAAATTAAGGGCTAAATCATCCAAAAGCATGCTAAAAATATGTTACTCTTACGGTTTATCAAATACCCCCACACTTAAGCTTTTGCTTGTCCTCAAGCAAAATTCTCAACTTACAATCAAAACGAACTTTCCATAATTCATAACTCCTATCAATAATGCCTCATCATAATTCATAGATAATTCATACATGGATAATTTAACTCAAAGACTCCTAAAGATTCAAACAATTCTAAGTCATATGTTTGTGCACGAAAACATAGGTGTCTCCCCTTATCTAAATGATTACCTTTAATTTAAAACCGACGAGGATTGACATCCTCACTAAAGATTCACTCAAAGCACTCGAAGTGTTTAAGGTTCAAGAATAAGCACTCATAAGTCAAACCTGAAAAGTTAATCCCATAGGCTTGCCTGAAAATCAAATCTCCACCACTATAATATAAGATGATACACAAATCAAAAGGCCTTTAACAGAGTTGTAATGGGGCTTGGGTTAAAGGTATGGATAAAGGCTGAATTAGAAGGTTAAGAATCAAGATTGACTTGACAAATTACCTAACCAAAAATAATAAACTAGAGAATAAATGAATACATTAATTGAAACTTTGAAACTAATAATAATACCAGCTTTTTGTTTGATAATTGAAATTTAAATTCACAAGCTCACTTTATATACTACTAATATTGAATATACTCGATTTTTGAATTTTTTTAAAAATCAAATAAATACATAATATAAGAAATAACTATATCAAATGAAATAAAGTAATTAGGAAACTGATCAAATTGATTCTCGATAGAAGGGTAATCAAAGGAATGGTGATAACAAATACAAAGGGTTTTGGTTTAATATTAGCGTGTAAATCAATAAAAAGGGTTGTTAGGATCAAATGGATTTACTAAGGGTTAATCTGTGAAGGTAGGCTTTTGAGTGGACTAAATGGGTTAAAACCTAGGTGTCTTTATCATCTCAGTATATCAAATCAATTAATATGGTCTCGACATGTATAATCAAGGCAAGCTCTAGAATAACAATTCAGTGTTGACACACATAATCAATAAAGTGACCACAAAAAGAATATATGCTCTACAAGGCTCAAAATCTCACAAAAATTATGGGTATTTGACATCAATCCCTGTAAATTTCAAACTTCAAGGTAATATTCAGATTCAGTTTAACAACCTAGGAAATTTTTGATTCTTGAAAAAATAGATTTATCATGATTAATTCTCTAGTATTCTTTAAATTTAATTATCAATGCACAATTATCAATGACTTACTCAAAAACATATCAATAAAATCATAAATCATCGTAAATTTTACCCTAATTAATAATATGAGAAAATTACTTAGGAACAAGACTAAAATTTAGGATTTTGGAATAATGTAAAAGTTAGGTACTTTTACCCCCACACTTAAGATGTACATTGTCCTCAATGTACAAAGATAGATAAACAATTATGTAATAATGTAATCAAAAGAGAAGGGAGAAGTAACACTTCTGAATTTTGGATGAAGTCAATGAAAAGAAAGGATAAGATTGGGGTAAACGTGGGAAGCGCCTCAATTGTTTGAAATTGAATCCTCGAAGTAGCTGGCTTGGTTTTATTGTATCCTAAGCTAAATATAAATGCCATTGAGAAAAAGGAGAAAATAATAAAAGAATTCAAAATAAAAAAAAAAAAAATAAAAATAAAAATAAAAATATGAATAAAAATATGAATAAAAGTAAATGATGAAATAGAGATAAGGTCCACACCCATGTGCCTAGCCGTGGTGTCCACACGGCCATAGCCACGGCCGTGTGCAAGGCCGTATGGCTATGGAAACCTATGCCTAAATACAAAAAGAAATAAAACCAAACTAATTAGTACGGTTAGTACTCGGGTTGCCTCCCGAGAAGCGCTCGTTTAAAGTCTTGAGCTAGACTTACCTATTGTATGCACAATCATGGTGGCTTGAGGAGGTGAAAATCCTTTCTCATGCAATCAACTTGGTTAAGTATATAAAGTTTAAGTCGAGTAATTTTTACCTCAAAAGTGTTGAATTTAGGATTGCTTACCTCGACTATGCCGTATAGGAAGACATTAAGTACCTCAAAAGTGATTTCTTCATTTGCCTTGAGGTCTGAATTGGTGATTCGAGGGTCTTCCTTATTCAACAATACCTGATCCTCTATTTTGATGTGATTTGTTGTTCCTATCAGCTCGTCTTGGGTTTCTTTCGGTTTCACTTCGTGTGGTTCCGGTTCTTTTTTAAATTGTGTTTTCCACTCTTTTAGTTTGTTGACCCTAAGGCTTCGTTCCTCATATAATTCTTCTTTGTTGGCATGAGGTCTAAGATCTAGCTCAGCTAGGTGATTTTGTGATGCTTCCTGTAAAGAAGGTTGAACCAAATAGTTATCAATAAAATTAACGTTTGTACCTTTATTACTCAATGTCCTAGCTGGGTCAAGAGCTTGAAGAGTGATTGTTTTGTCTTCTACACGAAGTGTGAGTTCACCAAATTCTTCTTCTGTGTGGTCTTTCTTTATTGCATCGGATATGGCACACGAGGTTGGTACTCTGTACTTGCCGATTTTGGTATATCATGCCGCACCTTAACCTTACCTTCACTTACCATAGGTTCTTCCGTTGGGTTTGGTTCATCTAACCCTTCACTATCGTAAATGGCTTGATTTTGCTATCTCAGGTTAGTTTCAGTGTTGCTTGGTAGACGCCCTTACGGTCGTTCGGACATTAACTTTGTAAGTTGTCCAACTGACTTAGTAATTTCCTGAACTTGGTTTTTGATTTCTTTGATCGATGCTTGTTGATTATCGAACGTTGTTTCAGTTTTTTGGGGACGGGTTTCTGTGGCTGCTATGGATTTTGCCAGCATCTTTTCAAGGTTCGACTCCTCTTTCTGTTGGTGAGGTGGTTGTTGAAAATTTAGAGGAAGTTCCTGTCTTTGGCTAATTTGATCATCCTAAGAGAAATTGGGATGGTACCTCCAACCTGTATTATAGGTGCCATTATAAAAATTATTTGGTGGTCTAGAGTAGTTACCCGTATAGTGAGCTTGCTCGTTTTCCATGCCATATCTGTAGGGTGGGTACTCAGGATTCACCATGCCTCCTAAATTCGAATCATATTGTATTTCTGGGTGTACCTGCGAAAGACTATTCAAACCATCTATCTTTTTATTCATCATATCTAGCTAGTTTGATAACATGGTTATTGGGTCAAGGTTGTAGATATTGGCTGCTTTTGTTGGCTTTGTCCTCATAACTTGCCACTGATAGTTATTTAGTGCCATCTCCTCTATCTGCCAAAATGAAATAAAAGAAAATTTACCAAAATCAAAATTTATCCTAAAAATAAATAAAAGTAAAATTAAGGAAAATAAAAAAAATAATGGCTAAAGTAATAAAAATAGAGCTTTCTTAATATTTTAGTTCCCCGGCAACGGCGCCAAGAACTTGATCGTGTGTCTATCGAGTTTTAAAATTTATAAAGAGAATGATCAAACTTGGAAACTAACTCTGACAACAATTAAAGTAGTATAGCTTAGGCAAGATCGGATTGTCAAACCCAAAGGAACTAAAAGTACTAATACTAATTTTCTTTTTATTATTTAGCCTAAAATAAGTGAAGTTGCTTTAATTTAATATAAATTAACTATTACTAAGCTAAAGATGCAAATACAAAAAGAATGAATTGGGAAATAACTTGAAGAGAAACTCAGTTGATCACGACGATACCTTCAGGAAGAATCCACCTAGACTTCACTTGTTATTTAACACTGAACCATACAACTTATTTACTTAGTTTGATTCATAAGAATCCCTAACGTATATTAAACCCTCTTTTGAGGCGAATAACATCTAACCCTAGGTTAATTAATAGAAATCTCTTTCTCGAATAATAACCCCCTAGAATAGCAGTAAATTGAACTATGGACTCTCATATTAGGTTTCACCCTAATCCGACAAAATCTCGGCACCCTATCTCTAGGTGTGTGATCAACTCCGCTTAATTATGCCATATCTACTCTTAAGCAGGGTCTATTCATCCTCCACCTAAGCACATCAGATTTGGATTAAGCAAACATAATTAAGAACAAACTAAGTATTTATCATATAATTCAAAAAACAATAACAAGATTCATCTAGGTTTCATCCCCTTCAGGTATCTGAAGGGTTTAGTTCATAACGAATAAATAAAACACCTCAAGAGAAAAGGTAAAACAAAACATAAGAAATCCCTAAAACCCCCTGAAGGAATTGAAGGAGAAATACGCTGTATTGAGTAGAATTTCACTCCTTGAGATGGATCAACTGGCTATCTTTGAGTAATTCCCACAAATTTGGCCTTCTGGCTCGGCTCCTTGGCCTAGCTAACCGCCCAAAAGCCCTGGCAGAAGGCTTCTATCGAACTCCCCTTAGGTTGCCCCTTTGGGTGTTTATATAGACATTGAGATGCCTTACTTGCCCCCTAAGTATCCTAATTCAAGTATAATTTCTACTCGGGTGTTTGAATAGACTTTGGAATGTGTTTCTTTGCCTCAAAGTATCCAAATCTGAGTAAAATTCCTCTTTTCCACGACAGGGCACGGCCATGGCACACGCCCGTGTAAATCAACTTCAGGTCGTGTTTCAGTTCTATTGATTGAGGCACGGCCGTGTAAATCGTGGCATTGTCGTGTCGTAGTTAATTGTCGAGGGACGGTCATGTGGCTTGAAATCTAGGCCGTGTCGATTTCCACTTTAGCCCAAATTGGCCTGTTTTAAGCCCGTTTCTCATTCTTTTCGTCCCTAGGTACTTTCCTGAGTATAAAACATGAAAAGAAAGGATTAAGAGCTCCTTTTTACATAAATCAAGGGCTAAATCATCCAAAAGCATGCTAAATGTGGGATTAAAGTATGTTACTTTTACAGTTTATCAATGAACTGAGTGTTCCAACCCTATCTAGATCGGTTTGTCATGGTGTTCATAGATGATATCTTGGTATATTCAAGGACTGAGGAGAGCATGATTTGCATATTCGGATAGTTCTATAGATTTTGAGAGAGAAGTAGCTGTATGCCAAATTCAGCAAGTGTGAATTTTGGTTGAAGGAAGTGTCTTTTTTGGAGCATGTTGTTTCTGCTGAGGGGATTAGGGTTGATCCCTGAAAGATCGAAGCTGTTCTGGACTGGAAGCCGTCAAAGTCTGTAGTAGAAATTTGAAGTTTTCTTGGGTTATCTGGGTACTATAGAAGGTTCGTTGAGAGATTCTCGTTGATTGCTACACCATTAACCAAGCTATTACGGAAAGGGGTACCGTTTGTGTGGATAGATAAACAACAGGAAAGCTTTGAGAAGTTGAAGAAGATTTTGACGGAGGCACCAGTGTTGATTCAACCCGAGGCTGGAAAGGAGTTTGTCGTCTATTGTGATGCGCCGCACACAGGGTTCGGATCCATCTCACAAAGTGCTAGTGGAAGAAATTGAAGTAAGACTTGATCTATCTTTTGTAGAAGAACCAGTGTAGATCTTAGATCGAGATATTAAGGTGTTGAGAAGGAAGTCAGTTCCATTGGTTAAAGTTTTATGGCGAAATCACGGTTCAGAGGAAGCCACGTAGGAGCCAGAAGATGTGATGCGATAGCAATACCCTCATCTCTTCTAAGCAGGTAAATTTTAAGGCCAAAATTTTTTTTAAGGGGTGCAACTGTAACATCCTAGAATTAGGGGTTCTGCATTTTGTGCTATTCTATGTGTTTGACTCGTTTAGCATGTTATTTTGATGTGGTTGGGGCTCTTGGGGAGGCTTGGGTTTGAGCCAGAGCCTTGGTAAATTTTTCTCTTTAGGGCACTTTAGGGGGAAAGCTAGGGGATGCAAGCCTTAGGTATGATTGGTGGTATTTCGATGTCACAAGAGGAGCTAGTGGCAAGGTGGTGTGGCTTCACTTGTAGGAGAAAAGGGGAGGAGTTCGAGTCCTATCTGCTACACAGTGGAACTTTATTTTTGAGCTCAAGGTAGTGAAGTGTTGGCATTCGGCTGGGACTCTTCTAGGAAAAGTTTGAATTGGTCAAATAATTCAAATGGTGGATGGAGAGGGCTTGGTGGAGAAAACCTAGGAGCAAATTAAGGGATGTGATGGAGGGATGAAGTTGGCCGAAAGTGGGAGACTTGAGAAGGAGGAAAATTTGGCCAAAGTGTAGGAGAGTATAGAGGACTTTTGAGTAGCAATTTTGGTAAGGGGAGAGTAGTGTGCCGTTTGTGTCAAGAGGAAGAGGTGAGTTTTGTTTCTTAGTATTATTGATCATAGAATTTTGGGAAGATCTTTGCTCTCTTTTCTTTACCGAAATCGTAAGTGACTATTTTCTTTGTTTTCCATTTCTTTTCTCTTCTCCCTCAAGTTTGGTAGCCAAAACTTCAACCTTCACATCCTTCTCATCGTTTCTTTTCTTTCTACTTTTCTTCTTCACCACAAGCTGACTTCTCTTAAAGCCACTCTTTGCCGAACCTTTCCCTTTTGATTTCCACCATA
Organism: Gossypium rotundifolium; assembly: GCA_025506655.1. Lineage (NCBI taxonomy): Eukaryota > Viridiplantae > Streptophyta > Magnoliopsida > Malvales > Malvaceae > Gossypium > Gossypium rotundifolium. The sequence goes on from CP106722.1 coordinate 140,004,527, forward strand.
GTTGAACCTCTATACTTCTTCTTTACTTCTCTACCTTCTCCTTTAAACCTTAAACCCCTACTTCTAGTAACTCTTGACTAGTTTTCCTCCATAGCCAAATTGGGTTCCGTTCTTTACTTTTTATTTCTTCCATTCTCATTTTCTTTTGGCTGGCCAAATCTCCTAATGTATTCAACTAAATCCATTATGTCACTTTTAGCCAAACATTGGTAAGCAAGGTGCTAGGAATCTTCTTGTCGGTTGATAGTTTCTTCAAGCGGGTTAGATTGTCCAAGGTAAGGTTCTTCTCTGTGGTTCGTAATTCTTTTTGGTTCTTGTTCTTTTCCTGTCTATCTTCTTCACTCTAAAAGCCGAAAGTCACACTCTGTCTCTTCTTCTAAGGGCCGAATCTGTTGGTGTGCAAGCACACCCCTTTAAGCCTCTTCTTAGTTTCGGAATCGCGTAAGGAGGGTGGTAAGTTTATGTTGGCCGAATTAGGGGAGGCCTCTTTCATGTTTTCGTTTAGGCCTAAAGGCTATTTCTTTCCTATTTTGGAGCATCATTTCTAACTTGTGAGTTATTAGGGATTCATCTGGAATCGCATGTCGTATCCATTGGGACGATTTCTGAGTAATCAAGGTAAGGAGTTCCTCTTTCATTCTTTACGACTAGTTTCTATTTGTTGTACTCTGCCATAACCAAAACCCTTTTGTTAGTCAACCATTGTTCTCTCTAAAAGTACAGTACTAATCAAAGAATTCTCTTCATGTATGCGAGTGCTAGCCAATCTAAGGAGGGGAGTGGACTCGTAGTCTCTGCTTCTAAGATCAAACGACGTGTGGTGTTGGTGGTTCGAGAATTTTTGCCGGGTTGTGTAGAGAGCTGACATCCGTTTGGGATAGGCAGATAGTGGTTGTTCCCGCTAGTGAGAGTAGCAACGATCAAGAGTGTCTAGTCCTTCGCATAATTAGGTGTGTAATGCTTACACCTTCTTTTATTAGCTTGCATTAATAACTGTATTGGTTGAAAGTCGAAATGACTATATCGAGAGTTGAGATACCCTTGTGGGTAAGGTTGGAGACACCAGGTAAGTACCTTTATGATTCGACCTTTCGAAAAACATAGCCTAATTTTATGTGTGATTTGATTATCTGTTGTACATTGGAAATATGAATGCATTCATCACATTATAAAAATATGTTGCAAGGGCTTTGGGATATGATTAAAAGTGGAAGTGTAATTCAGTGACTCTGTCACAGTGGTTTGGTACCACATATACATAAATCAGTGACTACGTCACATTATTTCAGTGGTTTGGTACCAGTGACTCTGTCACAGTGAGCTGGTACCACAGTGGCTTGGTGCCACAGGTGTTTGGCTGGTTCAAGTGATGTAGAGGATGGAATACTAGGATGGGCTGGGCTGCATTTCATACACTTTTTCATATGCCATGTTGTGAGGGCTAAGGCCCAATGTGCTTCTGTGGGCTTAGGCCCAGATTGCGTTCGTAAGGGGAATTACACATTGAGTCTTGGTGACTCACCCCTCTGCTTAATTTTGCAGGTAATCCCTAGTTCGAGGATTTGGAGCCGAGGAAGACTCTGCGGTGGCCATGTGTTACTTCTATCGTAAATTCCATTTTTCTTTGCTTTAAACTTATTTTTAATTTTGGTAAATTGTTATGTAATAAAGCCTCCAGAGTTTTTAATTTGGGTTTTGAGTTAATTTTGTTATTATATATATTATGAAATGTGAAACATGGAGTTTTTCTAAAAATTTTAAACCATCTTTTTTCAAAAATAGAACAAAACAGTTAACAAGCAAATAGATAACCAAATCTGGGGTTTTCTTAGAACTACAAAAAATATTTTCAAAATGTCACATTACTAAAATCCTCTAGTTTTGATTTTACGTATCACAAAACCAGTTTCCAACTGTTTGTATTGAAAATTTAAGTTTATAAGGAAACCTTAAACCTGAAGCTGATTTTCAAAATGAAAACAAAACGCGAAGTTTCTAAAATTGCAAAGATTCTTTAACAACCTTTCCATGTGGCATGTCAGATCCAATCGTAACGTCTGGGCCGGGTTTGGGGTGTTACATGCCCTAGAAAACTAACTTCATTCAGCCAAAACTCACATTTACTGATTTCGCATACAACTGCTTATCACACAAAATCTGTAACACAAGTCTCAAGTGTTCGGTATGCTCGGTTTCATCACGCGAATAGATCAAAATGTCATCTATGAAAACAACCACAAACCGATCTAGATACGGTCTGAATACCATATTCATCGGATCCATGAAAATAGTAGGGGCATTAGTGAGTCCGAACGGCATCACTAAAAACTCAGAATGGCAATATCTCGTCTGAAAAGCAGTCTTTGGTACATCCGAGTCTCTAACTCGCAGCTAATAATATTCTGACCTCAGATCGATTTTTGAGAATACCGAAGCTCCCTCAAACTGATCGAATAAATCGTCGATATGTGGCAATGGATATTTATTCTTTATAGTCACTTTATTGAGTTGTCGCTAATCGATGCACATTCTCAAAGTTCCATCTTTCTTTTTCACAAATAAGACTGGAGCACCCCAGGGAGAAAAACACGGTCGGGCAAAACCTCTGTCAATCAATTCTTGCAACTGCGCTTTCAACTCTTTTAATTCGGTCGGTGTCATTCTATACGGAGCTATCGAAATTAGCGTTGTCCCTGGCATTAACTCAATACCAAACTCTACCTCTCGAATAGTGGCAATCCCGGAAACTCCTTCGAGAACACATTCGGATACTCACATACAACCGGTACAGATTCAATCTTCCTTTCGATTAGTTTACTATCGATCATATAAGAAAAGTAAGTTTCACAACCCTTTCTAAATACTATCGAGCCAACATCGAAGATATCACTGACTGGTAGCCCATTCAAATCTACAAATTCAATTCAAATTATCTCATTATTCTGACACCGCAGATCAATAGTCTTTCATCTGCAATTCACTACTACATTGTATACGGTTAACCAAACCATACCGAGGATAATATCGAACTCATCAAATGGTAGCAACATCAAATCAGCCGAAAAACATGAATCTCGAATCATTAAAAGGCAATTCTTACACACTCTATCAACTAGCACATGGGAAGAGACATAGGCGTGTATCTCAGCTGTGTGTGCTATATGGCCTAGCACACGGGCGTGTGGCCTGGCCGTGTGGCATAATTCAGAGAGTACCCTAATTTGAACACGGCTTGCAGCACGGGCATGTCTAAGGGTCACACGGGTGTGTCCCTTGGACCACATGGGTGTGTGAGCCCTATAACATGGAAAATTTTTTAAGTTTTGTAAAATTTTCTAAAGTTATTGGTTTAGTCCCGAACCACTTCCAAAGCATGTTTTGGGTCTCGTAGGCTCGATTTTAGGGACAATATGAATGTGTGTGAAAAATTTTAATTTGGATGGAAATTTAAGTCTCGATTTTGTATGATTGCCTATGTATAAGTTCGGTAATGCCTCGAGCCCTGTTCTGGTGTTGAATACGGGTAAGAGGTGTTACATGCACGCCCTGATGAATGAATGCTTTTAAGCTAACTCAAAGGACAACTATGATTTTCTCTAAAATGAGTTTTTTTATAGTCTTAAAAAGCAACGTAAGTTAGCTTAGCCATTTCGGTGGCTAATGTAGCCTTCTCAATCTAGCCATAAAGTCTATGGTGGGTTTGGGTGGTTACATTGTTATTCTCGTCACATTGAAGAAGTGGCATCCATATTTGGTAGGTAGGTGCTTTGAAATTCATAATGACCACCAAAATCTTCTATTTTAGATGATAAACAAGCTATCACACCTTTTTAACTAAAGTGGCAAAAATGTTGGGGTATGACTATGTGGTCACTTATCGAAACAACGTTCAGAATGTAGTAGCTGATGCACTTTCAAGAAAATCACAGGTTCAAGTAGGTAGTTCCTTCAGTACACTGGTATCACCATTGTGTCTAACTTGTTGATAAGAGCCCAAGATTCTTGGTAGGTTGATCCTATGTAGCACCATATACTTGACCCCATCACCGGGACAAGGTACCAAATGTCACGAACAACCTAATAACCTACCAAAATTTCCTAAATAATTAAATTAAAATTGTACTTCCTTAACAATAAGAAATATAACTTTTAAAAATGTACTACCTTAACAATCTTAGCAGTATTTACAATTAAATTAAATCCTTAAGATTGTTACATTCAACTAAATCCCTAAGGCATAGCATTTGAGGGAGCCCCTCTATACACATGAACGATTTCCATGCCTAATCCTCAAATTTGATGGTGCCTGGCTTGGTCCCTCCACTTGATTTCCAAGTCAAAATAGGTAGTAAAGTCGTATGTCCAAATTAACTTAGTGATATGTTGCAAAACAGTGCAACAACAATTTTTCATAATCTTTAAGAAGTAAAATTTAAAGCAGAGATTTCACACTCTCTATCTATCCTTGGCCTTCCGTAGATTTCACCGGCATGGACAACGCCTTGCCCTTTTCTGTAACTATTCACTAACGGACTTATTTTCGTAGACGTAAGTGCGTTCTTTATGATAATGTTTCTTTATGATCCTGGCCTAATTCCACCTCATCCTAGATTCTTTTATATCTTAATAAGCTTAAACCTCACAATTAATCATACAGTTGGATATAAGGTTCATTGCCTACAAAGACTATGTTCTCTTTAAATTCAGATCTTTACTCTGATCTGCTCATCCAATACTAGACTAAACTTAGAGTTCCCCACCTTAACACATTCTCCAGCCCAAATTCACAGTTCTAAACATGATGATAAGCTAAATGAATTGATGTCCCATCATCCTGGTGGATTCATACTTTACAATCTAGCCCTAAGCTATTAGTTCACCTTGTTCCAATCTTTTGAAAAATTGAAATTAATAAATAGTTCCTAACGAACCATACCCTCTGCTACTTTTCGGTGGATTGTAGTCCCAAGGTAGCCTTTGGCAGACTTCTTTTTCTGTTAGCCCCTGTGGTCTATCCTTTATTAAGCAATCCTGGTCAAACATTATTCCTCTTTGTAGATTTTTGGTAGACTCTACCATCAGACCATTCGAGCAATCATTACCTTAAAGTGAACCTCAATGGACTTACCCGTGTAACACCCCAACTGGTGGATGAAAGCATTACACAGAAAGAAAGTTTAAACTTGATTTATTATTTTTATGCTTTTTAGAAAAATGTAGGAAAACATTTGGCAATTCGCTATAATAAGAGTTGAAACTATTGAACCATAATTATCAAATAGGGTACTTCATTACTATTCACCAAACACTTTGTAAAATATATATTCATAGTAAGAAACATAAACATCATTTCAAGATACAAGACTGATATTTCACATCACCCTAAAATATACATATGCATATTACAAAACAAACATATGTAAGGCTTACAATACATGTCGTTCTTTCTTCTTGAGCCCCTTTTACAAGCCTTTTATGCGGAGGTACCACTTGGAAAAGGGAAAGAAAATGAGTAAGTTTGAAGGAACTTAGTGAGCTCCAGAATTTAAAATGCTCGACCCTTTCTAAACAAGTTCCATGAACATTATTATTGAACCTATATATACATATATATAAATAGCAATAAGTAAACAAACTTTACACCAAGATAATTGGGCTTAAACCCTCCTATATACAACAATGGTGAATATTTATCCCTGACAGACTCCATCATCTATTGAATAAAATTTGAAACTACTTTCCCAAAGAAAAATTGCCTTAACATCAACAAAATGAATACTTCCCTTAAGGAACACGAATGCTACCAACTCTTACCCTTGTCATCTCAAATATATTGATTGACTGGTACTTATACGCCTACCGAATTCAATTTCACTAGGGCGGATACTATACAACAAGCACAACAACTTAGCAGATACACTACGTACTCAACATAGTAATAGGATTAATATTTACCACTTATCATGTAATATTATCATACACTACAATTACATTATCCAACATTCCTTTTCAAAGGTCTCCTTACTCTCTTTAGATATATATAAAATGCATTACAAACAATAAATTAGAAATTACATTTTGTTACTCTTTTATCGCCCTTCCTTGTGTTAACCTCGGATTCCATATTTACACATCGAATAGATATCATAATCCATGTTATTTTGAACACATGCGTGTTCCCATAAGTTCGTGGTTCGCTGCCATGGATAACAACTAACGTGTTCTACCAATGGTAGCACCCATATTCTTCGGATGAGGTTCTCGAAAAGCAGAGGACACAAGTGCGTAATGATGGTTTGAAGGGTTACTGACTTGTCCAAATGATGGGGTCCGTGTGTTTTCGGGAAGGCTTGTATGCCGAGAGATTCTCGAGTTGAGGCAAAGATTCTTCAGATGCACATAGCCCTCACGCTATGCATCCCGGAGGTAGCAAAATGTATAGGGACCTCGGAGAACGATTCGGTGGCCGGTGCGAAAAAGGAGGTGACCGAAGTTTGTGGGTAAGTGTCCGACTTGTCGGTAGTCAAGGTGAGCACCGCTTGCGTCTGGGTTGCTTGACCGGTGAAGATTCCACGTGGAAGTGGGAAAGAATAACTATGGATTTCGCCAAGGATTACCGCTACACCGAGCAAAAAGGATTCGGCCTGGTAATCAGGATCTACCGACTAAATCACTCACTTTATTCCGGTGAGGGTGGATTACTCACTGCAGAGGTTGGCAAAGTCAGATGTATCGAGATAGTGAGATCAGACGGGGTGCAGGCTCGATCATCTCGGATAGGGATCCAGATTCACGTCAAGGTTCGGAAGCGTTGCATCAGCTCGGGTACAGTTAGATTTCAAAGACAAAGATTTCATCCGCAGACCGACGGGCAAATCGAAAGGGTTATACAGATCTTGGAGGATATGCTACGAGGTTGTGTATTGGACTTCGTGGGTAGTTGGGAGGAGTATCACCATATCGAGTTCGCCTACAACAACAAAGCTACAGCGAGCATTAAGATGGCACCTTATGAGGCGCTTACGGAGAAAGTGTCGCTCACCTACTTGTTGGATGAGTTAAGTGAACGCCGCTTATTGGGACAGAGTTGGTTGCGAGACCAAGATAAGGTTAAGTTGATTCAGCTCGATTGAAGGAAGCTTGGATGACCGGCTGTAAGTCCTATGCCGATCTTAAGAGGAGAGATATTGAATTTTGTGGGAGATCGGGTTTTCCCAAGGTCTCACCGTGGAAGAAAGTATTAAGGTTCGGAAGAAAGGCAAGCTAAGTCCGAGGTTTATTGGGCCATATAAGCATCGAGACGAGTGGGACCAGCTTGCATATCACTCGAGTTGCCACCGAAATGAAATGATTCACGACGTGTTCCACATTTCGATGTTTCGAGATATCGTCCGATCCATCACATGTGGTAACAGAGAAGAGATCGGTGAATCCAGATATGTACATGGAGGAAGAGCTCTGCATGATTTTAGATCGGGATGTGAAGGTTCCAAGGCAGAAGTCGTGGCTCTGGTCAAGGTTCTTTGGCGGAATCATGGCGTGGAAGAAGCGACGTGGGAACCCGAGGATATGATGAGACAACAATACCCGCAACTCTTTCTCGACTGTAATTTCGAGGTCGAAATTTTTTAAGGGTAGAACCGTAATATCCCGGGTTAAGGGCTATTTTGTTTTGGCATTGGTTGCATGATTAATTGCTTGCTATGATGTTGTTTGGGTGTTTTTGGCTTAGTTGTAGGCTAGGAGTGAGCCCGGTGGTGGTGAAATTTTTGTTTTGGGCTTTAAGGATAGGAGTGAAGGTCTTTGGGGTTTATGATTAATTTAAGTGAATTTGTAACACAAGAAGGAGCTGGTGGAGTGGCAAAGCATGCGCCACTTGGAGGGTGTGTGTGTGGCCAATTGCAAGGGGAGGTCTTAAGTTCAAGTCATGAGAATTCCACCCCTTTTGCATCCATTTGTGACATGAAGGGAGAGTTGTGGGCAATTTGAACTCTACCATGGACTTGGTCAACATATTCAAACGATGGATGGAGAGCAATTGTAGGAGGGAGACTTGGTCTTTGCCATTTGAATTGGTGGTGTGAGAGCAAATGGGGGAGGTTGGCGGTTTTGAGGAGTGTTTGGGGAGCTTGGAAGTGCCAAACTCCCTTGGTCCTTTGGGTGTATTTTCGGTCTTGGGGGAAACAATTAAGTTTTTTCTTCTTTTCTTTGGTCAACAAGTCGATTCTTAGTTTAGTCAAAAGCGACAAGCACAACAACTTAGCGAGATACACTACGTACTCAACATAGTAATAGGATTAATATTTACCACTTATCATGTAATATTATCATACACTACAATTACATTATCCAACATTCCTTCTCAGTGTCTCCTTACTCTCTTTAGATATATATAAAATGCATTACAAACAACAAATTAGAAATTACATTTTGTTACTCTTTTATCGCCCTTCCTTGTGTTAACCTCGGATTCCATATTTACACATCAGAATAGATATCATAATCCATGTTATTTTGAACACATGCGTGTTCCCATAAGTTCAGGGTTCGTTGCCATGGATAACAACTAACGTGCCCTACCAATGGCAGCACCCATATCGCTAGAATGGTTAGCAACTAACAGAACCTACCAGAGACCTAACACACACACCAATCTGGTTAGCAACTAACATGCCCTACCAATGGCCCATCTTATTCAGATTTTGATTTTGCACACCAAAGGCGTCGTATGTCGTTTCTTATCACTTACATGCACATGTAGATGATTACATGCAATAGCTCACCATATTTCATGAGGACAATTTCACTTGAATTCATAAAATGTAACTATGACGATCAGAGCTTAACAATATACAAAGACTCGGAGGAAACTCTCAGATTAACAACACAAACTAGATACTTATAGAAGATCTCAAAGTAGTTGGTTACACCACAAGTCTTTTGCTACACTCTACAACCTTTACTTGTTATTCAGACACTCATTGGTTCTTCTCTAACGAGGTTATACCCCCTTTTCTCAGGGTACAAGAAATAAATAAAAAAGGTAGAAGAAAGGGATAGAAAGAACCCTCATTAAAAGAATCACACCGTTACTTATAGCCCAAACAACTCTCACAATAACCCTACACGTGGCCAACCTGCAAAGCTAACTTAGCACTCTTTTGTGGCCGGCCTAATAATTTCTAGACAAATCATACCTTAAACATCCTTGCACTCTAGTTAATTTCAAACTAGATCTTAACAAGAAACCAACTAAAACTGAACAGTATACCCACGTACTCATAAAGAAAACTATCGGGGCCATGACGTAACAATTCACCACTGGCAGATACTAACAGAAAGGTCTGCCAACATAAGGCTTGCCAAGAGAATCCACGATTGGTGAGTTCTTAACAACGACCCTGCCAAGACATATAAATCAGTAACCTATACTTTGCCAAAACACGAACCTCTAACCAAGTCTTTACAAACTTACCTGATTGGCCAAACAATCGGCCAATCATAGGCAACAACCACGACTAACTTAACTTGGAAAATAGGGAATAAATCAGCCTTCCTTGGCTTATATCTTATCCAACAATCCACCCACACAAACCACTAACTGGGATTACGCTGGATGGGGTGTTACAACCCGTCTCTGACTGTCCTTTTACTTGATGACCCTTAGGCTTAGGTTCCGCTTGATCATCTTATTATCACCCATAATTCTAGTTTACTCGCAAAAATCAGTGGACTCATACCTACGGATACATCATACCTCAACATAGTTACCCCTCCTATTTCCTCTACATTGTTAAAAGCTGCATATTACAGTTTTTTTTTTCGTAACAATTTGGCAAAATCCCTTATCAACAAGCTTGCTTGCATTCTCAGACATTTCTACCTATTTTCTTATCTTCTTAATTTCATGGATCCTTAGACTATCTCATTTACTCGGGTTCTCAGACGCTCCATATTCATCCGATCATGCTGCTTTCCATGCGAGTCATACAACGATCTCCCTTTCGTTGTCCTGTCAGCTTCCTAGTTTAACATTTTGGCGGACTTTATTTGATGTCATACCCTAGCTATGGTCTTACATATTATAAATCCATGTTTAATGCCCTAGAGAACTGTCTTTTGATTCCATAGCCTAGCTATGATCTTACATATTGCAAATCCCATGTTAATGTCTTGGAAGACTCTAAATTCCAAGGAGTCACTAAACCTCTTTATAGGTGTTGCCCCAAAGGATCTGATAACCGTTTCCACGGTACCATCCTGAAGGACCTATCTAATACATCCATTATGGTGTTGCTCCATAAAGTTGAAGGACCGTCGTCATGGTGTCACTTTAGCGTGATAATCGATAACCGTCGCCGCAGTGTCACTCTATAGAGTCTGTCAACAATTACCATAGTATCACTCTAGCGAGCCAGTTGATAATCTCTGTCGCGGTGTCGCTCGATAGAGTCAATAGACCATCGTCACAGTATCCTCTAGCGAGCCAACCGATAACATTCCATGAGGTTGCCATGCTTCTTTGTTGTCCCTTAATAATCTACCCAGTTCTCCATTCTTCCAATTATTCCTAACTTCATCTACCCTGTCAAGGTAAATTACCTCTAAATCCTTGTATACTATAATATTGTATTTCATACAATTTATTGTGCTAGTTACTATCACATACACTACATTATGCATCTATTCGTCAATTCAAAACCATATAAAAGTCAATAACTAGACTTTCAACATTGTGCATACACATTTTACTTAACCTCCATATTCATACACAACCATTATTTTAGACACAATCCAAAGCTGACACAGATGTGGTTTAAGCAAGCAACACAACATCAATGATCACCAAAAAGTCAAGTACAAAAATTCACCTTGCTTCATTTATCCTCGACAGCTTAGCTTGTTCAAACGCTAGAGCCTCCTTTGTCTTGGTAGCTGTAACGCGTAGGTTTGTGCAAGTGTACACAGTTGTTATCAAGTAATAAATAAGTATCGAGTTATCGTCTCCATAGGGATTGTATTTGTGTTAAATCACTTAATTGTAAAATTATACTAACAACTTGGTAAATAAAAACACAATATGGTTGAGAGTGATGATTAAAATTAAATATATTAAACTAAATGCAATGATCCCTAATGAAAATTCTCCTAAGTATGCAAACTATATGAATGGAATATATTTTAGAAAAATTAAACCCAATTTGCAACAATTATAACATAAATAGACTAGGACAATTACTTTAATTAAACTCAGTTTATTATCAACGTGCTTAATAACATTCGAAAAAATATTCCATGGCAACTCGATCTTTCATGAGTTTGGAAACCACATTAGGTCTTTTCAAAACCCTTTACTTAGTAAATACATATTTTATTGATCCTTATTTACTAAGGGTTTCTTAGCATTCGTGTAAGGTAATAGGGACGTGCTAGGTTTGAAACAGTTTAATCACACAAATCTAAAGACTATGTAGATAACAAAGCTTGGTTAGAGTTATTATGCAACTTGCAATTTAATTGGGTAAGGATCTAAATTGAGCATGCACATTTCAATTATGTGTCCACTAGCTGTCATCTAGTTAGGATCGCTCAGCTAATTCAGGTGTATTTCAATCACGTATGAACGAAATAAAGACTTGATTTTAAATGAAAACATGATAGATTGAGGCACAAACATTATAAGCATGAATCAAATAAATATTATTTAATCAAAGAAATCATCCTAGCTTAAATAAAATCAAGCTAACATTGTTGTAAACAAGAACAAAGAACACATAGCAAACATTTTTAGACTAAATTAAAGAAAAGAAAGATTAAACCCAAATCAGAGTGGCTGTCACCCAAGACTCTGACCGACGGGGCTTTTTAGCTCCTTCACTTTGCTCCTTTGTCGATGGCTCTCCAAGGTGGCCGACCAAGGGCTCTTTAAGAGGCTTAATTGCTAAAATCTCTATGAAGAGATGATTCTAGGCATCGAGAATGGAAAATGATAAAGAGAATTGAGAGAAAAGAGAGAATGATTCTATGAAGAGATGTTTATGCAAAACAAAATGTATTGCTAAGGCAAAATTGCTAACTGTGTAAGCAGCATCAATCTTTGTCCCATAATCATGCATTACCAATTTCATGTTCATAGATCTTCTTTATTAACAAGTAATTCATATGAAAACATTTTTAGAGTTTCATACTAAGTTTAAAAATATGCCAACATGAATCATAGTTTGTATGTATGTCACAACCACAGATAACATTCTTCATTCAACATAATTTCTTATCAATCAAGCAAACAATCATACGGCTTATTTATGATCTTCATATGTTGAACTTAGTACTTCCTCTCCACTAATGTAGGTGGCATAATAATCAAATCAATGTCTTTTATAAGGTTGTAATGGGGCTCGGTTAAAGGTAGGGATTTTAAGAGATAAGACATTTTGGTTGCAAAATCTTAACCTTTAACTTTGTCTTAGATTTCTCGAAATACAGCCTTTTTCTTTAAGTGAACCTTTGGAACACCCCAAACTTATTTTGAACACATGCTCATACATTTTTCTTTTTGGAGACTGAGCAAACTTTTTTTCGTTCTTTCTTCATCTCATTCTTTTTTGTAAGCATGAGCACATACATTTTTTTGAAAATTTCCTCAAATGTTGATTACCAAGGCAACTTTAGTTAAGTTGGGTGTACAAAATTAGGATAACTTATAAAGATGGTAATGTGGCTTATAATGTAGATTCATTACAATAAACAGGCCTTTAGGCTCAAATTACAGTTTCGAGGGTCTAATATCATAGGGTTGGATTGAAAAGGCTCAAACGATCCAAAGAAATAGTGCATATACCATTTTAGATTTTATGTCCCCTAAGATTTCGTCTCAAGAAAGTTCTAAGTCAATTCTAAAGATATAACCTTTCATGCATGTCTAATCTCAAGAGAAACTAAGTTTTCATGGAAAACATTATGAAGGCTAGGATCATCATATAAGCATTCCATTCTTTATGATAACATACTTTCACTTGGATAAAATCATCATTCATACTTGCATACAAACTATCTCATTAACGAAAAAATGCCTCTAAACATTCATTTATTAAAACATACTTATGAAAGAAACGATTGGAACATGAAAATTTTAAAATTTGAGCAATTTATTTGCCTTACCCCTTTTAAAAAGAAGCAATGTTCTCATTGCAAGAATAAAGTAATGAATTTAAATTGAACACCAGGTAGGGTTGAAAGAAAGAGAGGTGAGTCATTAAGACTACTTAACTACCAAGTCTTTCCTAATAACCCAATCCTAGACATGTTCATTCCCATTACCACATTACGTAGTCTTTGTCTTTCTAAATAAGTGTTAAGTTTATTCATGATTGTTATGTTTTATTCTGTAGAAATTAAATCCTAATTACTAAAGAAATAAATTCCTAAAGACCTAAAAATAATTAAATAAATAACAAGACAAGAATCCCCCTTTTATTTTTGTGACTCATTCCCCTTGTCTTCTTTAGCTCCATCTCCGCTTGCATAGTCAGTATCTTCCATCCATGACTAAAAGATAGCATCTGGGAACTCAAGAGCAAAAGTATTAGAGATATTCTTAAAAGTATTTCGAATTGAGTCATCTCTAATTTTTGCATATTTCTAGTAAGTTTGTTGTTGATTGTGCATGAACTTCCATCATAATTTGACAACTCTGATTTCTTTGAAGCACTTGCAGAAGTCGGTGTTGGAGTTGTAGATTCAGGTTGAACACTTAGCTTGACTATTTCTTCTTCTGGCTCAACTTTTGGTTCAGGGTTTGCAGATCCTTCAACTGGTTTAGAACCGTTCGGTTCCTTGTCAGATTCTTCTTCTTCAGTGTCTTTAACTAAATTAGCTTCAGTTTCAGTTTCATTTGTTGACTCCTCAGTATCTGGCTCAGTTGGCTCTTCTTGCTCGCCTTGATTCAGCTTAAGATCATGATTTGTAATGCACCCTTGAACATATTGCCTCTTCAGATTTGCTTGTGTTTTAACATAGGCCCTTAAGTGAAGTGATTAATAATGGAAAATAAGCACTTCTTTTCTTCTTTTTAGCACAATCATGAATCTCATTGAGGATAATTTTCTCAACATTAATGGACTTTTCTGTCAAGATTGCATGTAACAAAAGCATTCGTTCCATCGAGATGGTGGAACTATGTGAGATAGGCATAAAACTATAGCGAACAAAATAAAACCATACCTTTGCTACTGGTTTTAGATATTCCCTTCTGTATGAATGGCTTCCATTGGGATCCCGAATTTGTCACAACATCAAGCACTTGTTAAAGAAATCCCAAATGATATTGTTCATCATAGGGCAGTACTCATCTTCTTCAACATCAAACAAGTTAAACAAATCATTGATGGACTTAGAAGTGAGAGGTACCTTTTTCTTTCAAACGATAACCTCAGTAGCATCTTGCATAGTCAAGCTAGCATAGAATTCTCGAACTAGTTCATAATTGGAAAGTGAACGAGCATCACAAAATTGTTCCCACCGAGAGCATTGATTTTCTTTCTAATCGGTATAGGAACAACCATCAAATCATGACTCTTCAAGTTAAAACCTTTTTCCGGCATCATAGGTTGATGCTTGAAAATTGAATCAAATCTCTCTTTCACTTCTTCATCGATCAAAATCGGGTTTTTAGGAGCAGTCTTTGAAGATCTATTTCTTTTGCGAGATATGGTATCTTTTCTTGAGAATTTGGCAAAGTTTCTACATAAGGGGGAAAAAAGAAATCGACAAGATGGGTAAGGACTTACTACGACAAAAATCTTGTGATGGCAAGGTTGGTGTGACAGTAACGACGGTGTGCAACAACAACAGTGATATGCACCAGCAACAATAGAGATGTGCGGCAACAATGTTGGTGCTTCAGCAATCTTTTTGGGGCGACAATAGATGATTTTGACAAAAAAGGAAAGAGAGACTAGGGTTTCTTTCGAGATTTGAGGCTAGCGGCACAAGAGGGAGAATTAAGGATTTTTAGGGTTAAGCAAATTACTTTGAGGGATATGAAAAATAGTAGAATGAAGAAGAGTTTATATAGGGAAGAATTAGGGCAACATGTAGCGAAAATTTAGCTACATTAGGGTTACTTCAGCAGCAAGTAATGGGAGTGGCGCCAAAGTATGGATTTTCCCATCTATTTTGATGTTTCGGCCCCAAACTCAGACTGTATTTACAAATCTTAATTAGAAAATTTCTTCTTAACATATGTAATACCCTGGTTTAGGGGCTAGGTAATTTAAGTATAATTCAGGTGTTGGTAGGTTTTTGGGTGTGTTCGGAGGTGTTTTAGAGATTTTAAGAATGCTCGGGTAAAAGGGGAAGGCTAGGAAAAGTTTTAATTTTAGGGTTAAGAAATGGAGCTGGGCTTTAGAGGGCTTAAGAAGTTTATTTGGAAGGTTAAGGCACATGAAAGGTATTGGCAAAGTGGTTATCTGTTGCTTGGGGCTTTGGAAGGTGGCGCCGAGGGAGCAAGGGTTCGAGTCATGGGCAAAGAACTTTGTTTTATTTTTACGCCAAGGGACCTGGCTAGGTAGGCTTTAAAAATAAATGTCCAAGTTGATGGACATGAAAGTCCAATTAGCAGAGTGGCTCTTAGGCGCTACTTAGGTATTTGGAGGGAAGGAGGTCGCGTTTCGAGGGCCTGAGCAAAGATTTTGGGCGTGATTTTATTTTATGCGGTTATGAAATTGGGCTAGGAAGGGTTAAGAATAAATGTTGGGGCCTTATAGCATAAAATCAAAGTGGCCGAATGGCTCGAGGCGCTACTTGGCGACTTGTTCCCTGTGTCCTTCGTTCGAACCATGGAGGCGCGGTGGGTTTTCTTTTATTTTGCAAGAACAAGGCATTGACTGCACTGTGGAGTGCATTTGGATTAAGTCATTGCTGTTTTTATTTTCTTTAAATTGGTTGGTAAGTGAGTGATAATTTATTTTATTTATTTTAGATAATTGTAGGATTATTTTATTTAGTTTAAATTAGTAAATAAGAGTTGTGATTGGTTTATTTAAATTTGATAAGGAGATAGAATATGGGATAAATTGAGAAGAGGACTAATTCAAATTAGATTGAATTAGTATGTGGTATGATTTTGGAGTCTTCAAGGGGAGGTCATTGAATTTTATAAATAGGAGAGCACCCTTTTCATATTTTTTTTCCTTCTTTATGGCAAGTGCCAAATTATTCTTTTAGTTTCTTGATCAAAAGTAGCAGCTTGTGTCTCCCAAATTTTGCTAATAGTCAATGTCCACTTGAACCCCTAAACCTTATATTTTGTCTACTTCTATTTCTTTCGTTCTTTAGTGAATATTCCATCTTGTTTTAGAAGCCTAGCCGAAACCTTCACCTCTCTACCTTCTTTCTTTTTCGCCAAGATTGAAGCTTCTAATCTGTGAAGTGTGGTGTTGTCGACATCTAAAGCTTGTGGGTAAGTGTTTTAGTTACTTGTTTTAATGGCCAAAACCGAATGGTTGGCCTTAGTGTGGTTGGCGAATGCTCTATAGACTATAAGTGATGTGTTTTGCTTGTTTGTAGCCGCCGCCAAGGAGTCTAAAGGAAAGTCTCAATTGTTTGAACTCATCAAGGTAAGGGTGGTAAGGTATTCGCCAAAAGGGCCTTTCCATGGATTTTTGTATGGCCGATTCTAATGGTCTTGTATATGTGGATTTTCGACAATTCCATTGGTGTTTCGGATTTAATTAAAAGGGTAAGTGGTTGGATATTGACCTTAGGCCATTGTTTATGTTCTTGTGTTGACCGAGTGGTGGCTATGATCTTTAGGGCCAAATCGATGAAGCAAAGGGAGCCTTCGGATCTCAAGATTTCGTAAGGATGTTATTAGGTGATCTAAGTTCAATAATAGTAGATTATGACTTGTTGATTAATGGTGTGATTACGATTAAGTGTCGATGGATGCAAGTGCTACCAAGAGGGAAAGGAAAGCTCCCATCCCGAAGTTCAAAAAGAGATCGGTTTCATTGCACGAGATTGGCCATCGGGTGTGGGCGCATAATGTAAAACGATAAGCAAACAACTGTAGTCTCGCTAAACGATAGCGTCGGATCGAGGGTTTAGAGCTTCGTGTTATAAGGTGTGTAGTTAGACCATTGTTTCGGATTTGTATGATCTCTGTTGTGCTATATGTTTACTAATGAATGCAAATTGCCATATGTGTAATGGATACCCTAAAAGGGGTATGATGACGACCGAGTTAGTAGCAAATTGGCTAATATGTGATACTTGATTTTAACTATGTGAGCATGCCTATATTTGTGAATATCATGTACATGCATCATTTCAAAGATCATATTATGTTACATGTGCATGGGTGGATTTTTGAAAGAAGGCACGTGTACTTGAGTACGTGGTTGATGTCACTTTGTGCTACATCGTGGATTGGCGCCGACCGAGGTCGCGTTGTGGATCTTTGCGATTTAGTTTGCGTGGTTACCTTGATTGATATCGGCTTTATGCCATATCGTGGCTTGATGGATTCTGTGTGTGCTCCATCGTGGTTTGATGTTAGCTATACGCTACATCGTGGATGGCATTGGTTGCCTTTTGGAGGAAAAGGAGAGGGTGACTCGATAGTCCCCGTGTGTGGTAGGTGGTTAAGGGGTGTGTAGCGGATGGACCTTAGGATTGGGTTGGGTATCATGATTGCATGGTTTTGTTATGAATTGATATGGAAATGGGCCAAGCCCAATATGACATGTGGATTGGTATGTTTTGAGAACATACGTGGAAATGGGCCAAGCCCAAAGGATCAATAAACTAATGAGAAAAGGGCCTAGCCTGCTTGAATATGATTTGATTGTGGGCCAAGCCAGCATTATGGTAATGTCTAAATGGTTATATATTTATATGTTGCATTTGATAATTGGGTTGATTTGTGGCTAGCATGTGGGTGGATATCTGGTTTAATTACACATCGAGTCATTATGACTCACCCAATTATTTATCCAACATCGCAGTGACATGTTGATCGGACCAGTCGGAGAGGATGCAAGGTGGCCCATGCGTAGGAGATTAATTTAATTATTTTTAAGCAACTTTAATACTAAGTGTTTTGTTTAATATTGGTTGTAATAAGGCCGCTTTTATTTAAGGTGTTCTATTTATGATTATTGAAGTTTATATTATCTTTAGATATATTTTTTTCCAAATAGTTTATATTATAATAAAGCATAATAAAGTTTTAATTCACATATTTTATAACGGGCTTATATTACTAAATAATTTTTAATGGACACATTTTCCCAAAAGTTAACAAAATTTTTAAGTTCATACTAAAGGCAAAGATTTTCAACCGTTTTTTCGCAGTGACATACCAGATCCGGTCAGGGCTTGTGGGCCGGGTTTGGGGATGTTACAGATTGGTATCAGAGCCCGGTTCAAAACTCAGCTTTGAGGGTTTTGGGCCCAAAAACATTTTCAAAATGGGCTTTTCAAAAATATGGGCTTTTAAGAAATTTTTCAGGATTTTCTGGCATGGCACATGTACCTCCGGCCCGAGTCCACCAGGTAAGTACTTTGGACTTTTGAAGTGCTTTACTATTATGAACTGTTATGGGCTTAGTTGGGCTCATAGAATAGAATGATAGGGCTATTGGACCCTAGGACTAGCCTACTCAAACACGTGCATAAGATTTAAAGTGCCTAATAAACAAACTCTGTGAAATAAGTCACGAGTTAAGGTGTGGCAAACTGTAAGCGCATGTCTAGGATTGGATCCTAAGAGCTCGGTACTTTGCAGCCCCTCGTGACTCACCTCCTCTTCACTTGAAACCTACAGTGCGTGAGCTACGGCTCACCTTAACCAAGAGGACTTGCTCACAAAGCTAAACCAATTCTTAAAACCCGAAAGGATTAGCCTTTTTGCTTTTAAAATTCTTGGTTTTACAATTTTAAATTTACCCTTTTTGGGTTTGTAAACCCTAAATCTGGTTTTGAAAAAAAAATTTGACTTACCAAAATTACCGAAATGCCCCTAGCGGCAAAATTACAAAAATGCCCCTGTATTATAAAATTACCACACTACACTCAACTTTTGTTAAAATAATTTTACTTTGCAAAATACCAAAATCTCTAGTTTCAAAATATCAAGATACTCCAATTTAGGAAAATTACTAAATACCCCGTGTTGAAAATTACTAAAATACCCCGGTTTCCAAAATTCACAGATTCTAATTTGACAAATTTTCGTAAATGCCCTCCGATGTGGAAATTTCAAAATGTTCGTTTATTAAGTTTTAAAATTTCCGGTTTATTACGGAAATGACCTCAGGACAAAATGACGGAAATACCTCAGGGTAGAAAGCAGGCAAGGAAGGTCCGAATAGTGAATGTGTGGTAGATACCATCGAATGTGCCTCACGAGGAAATGAATGTGTTTTGATGATGAATGAATGTGTCCCTAGCGAGGAACGAAGGTGATTCTCAATTAGAGTAGTAAAACTCGAATCTGAAACCTTGTGTGATCGAAAGAACTACTTTTAAAATCTTTCATTCATAAAATATGCTCATGGTTAAATAGTGGAGCAATTACTAATGCATAAAACTTCTTAATCGATAAATCAAGACGATAGAGATGAGTTCTAGGGACGCAGAGAGGTAGAATGGCAAGATCGAACCGATAGGGTCCGCCATGGGTCGAAAATGAAATGCCGCCATGAGGGACGTAGAGGAGCAAGATCGACAGAGAAGATGATGCAAGATCGCGGGCCATGTTATGAAAAGCTAGAGCGAGTAGCAGTGAGTTAGTAGAGGAAGTGGAACCCTAAGTCGATATCGGAAAGGCTTAGATCGAACGAGCCGAGATCTTTAGAGGAGTGTTTGAGTAGCTCCTAACGAAGCGGAGTATTGGCTAGAGGCAATCGAAAGAATCATGGATGATTTGACCGCACCAATGAAGAAAAGTCAAGGGCGCTGCTTCGTTGTTTCGCGACGAAGCTTATCGCTGGTGGCTCAACGTCAAACAAGGTGTACCAATGGATCGATTGGATTGGGATTTCTTTAAGGCCAAGTTCAAGGAAGTATGTAGGAGCCGTTATTTGGACTCGCAAAGGAAAGCGTTTCTAAATCTAGTGCAAGAGAATAAGTCGGTAGCGGAATATGAAGTCGAGTTTTTAGGCGACTAAGTCAAGACGCCAAAGGAATCGTGGCTACCGATTACGAAAGAAGTGTTCGATTCAAGATGGGCTACGGATGAGTTGCGAGAGTTGATCGCTCCGCACAAAGAGAGAGACTTTGCCACTTTAGTGGAGAAAGCTCGGATTGCTGAAGAGGTTAAGAAGACTATCAGGGAGAACCGAGAGAAGAATAGGAACGAGAATAAGAGGAATGTTGGACCATCAGTATCGTTGGGTAATGTCCAGAAAAGACCAAGGACCGAGAACCTTGTACGTGCACTTGTACAAATTGATCGGAATCATTCATGTGTTAAGTGTGGAGAACCCATTTAGGAGAGTGTTGGGGAAATAGTAAAGAATGCTTCGGTGTGGATCTAAGGCACATCTGGTTAAGAATTGTCCTCGGCGACGAGGGTCCCGGTTCAAGTCATGGAAGGAATGGTTGTAGTCGAGTCAACCAAGATGTGATAGCGGGTAAGCTCCTTTGTTTTGGAATATTCTTTAATTGCTTTCCTTGCTTGTAAGTTAGCTCTTTCTTGTGCGATCTGGATCTTGAGAGAGAACTTAAAGACCGTGGTTTGGGAGTATGATAGACTAAGATCAGAGTGCGCAATGAGAAGTAGAATAGCGAGTTATGATTATTCGGTAATAAGTAATTTCGAGGACGAAATTATTTTAAGGAGGGTAGAATTGTAACACCTCGGTTTAGGGGCTAGGTAATTTAAGTATAATTCTGTGTTGGTAGGTTTTGGGTGTGTTCGGAGGTGTTTTAGAGGTTTTAAGAATGCTCGGGTAAAAGGGAAGGCTAGGAAAAGTTTTAATTTTAGGGTTAAGAAATGGAGTGGGCTTTAGAGGGCTTAAGAAGTTTATTTGGAAGGTTAAGGCACATGAAAGGTATTGGCAAAGTGGTTATCTGTTGCTTGGGGGCTTTGGAAGGTGGCGCTGAGGGAGCAAGGGTTCGAGTCATTGGGCAAGAACTTTGTTTTATTTTTAAGGCCAAGGGACTGGGCTAGGTAGGCTTTAAAATAAATGTCCAAGTTGATGGACATGAAAGTCCAATTAGCGAGTGGCTCTTAGGCGCTACTTAGGCTGGAGGGAAGGAGGTCGCGGTTTCGAGGGCCCTGAGCAAGATTTTGGGCGTGATTTTATTTTATGCGGTTATGGGTGGGCTAGGAAGGGTTAAGAATAAATGTTGGGGCCTTATAGCATAAAATCAAAGTGGCCGAATGGCTCGAGGCGCTACTTGGCGACTTGTTCCCTGTGTCCTGCGCTCGAACCATGGAGGCGCAGTGGGTTTTCTTCTATTTTGCAGAACAAGGCATTGACTACACTGTGGAGTCGCATTTGGATTAAGTCATTGCTTTTATTTTCTTTAAATTCGGTTGGTAAGTGAGTGATAATTTATTTTAGATAATTGTAGGATTATTTTATTTAGTTTAAATTAGTAAATAAGAGTTGTGATTGGTTTATTTAAATTTGATAAGGAGATAGAATATGGGATAAATTGAGAAGAGGACTAATTCAAATTAGATTGAATTAGTATGTGGTATGATTTTGGAGTCTTCAGGGGAGGGGTCAAATGAATTTTATAAATAGGAGAGCACCCTTTTTCATATTTTTTTTCCCTTCTTTATGGCAAGTGTCAAATTATTCTTTTAGTTTCTTGATCAAAAAGTAGTAGTTGTGTCTCCCAAATTTTGCTAATAGTCGAATGTCCACTTGAACCCCTAAACCTTATATTTTGTCTACTTTATTTCTTTTCGTTCTTTAGTGAATATTCCATCTTGTTTTAAAAGCCTAGCCGAAACCTTCACCTCTCTACCTTCTTTCTTTTTCGCCAAGATTGAAGCTAATCTGTGAAGTGTGGTGTTGTCGACATCTAAAGCTTGTGGGTAAGTGTTTTAGTTACTTGTTTTAATGGCCAAAACCGAATGGTTGGCCTTAGTGTGGGTTGGTCAATGCTCTATAGACTATAAGTGATGTGTTTTGCTTGTTTGTAGCCGCCAAGGAGTCTAAAGGAAAGTCTCAATTGTTTGAACTCATCAAGGTAAGGGTGGTAAGGTATTCGCCAAAAGGGCCTTTCCATGGATTTTTGTATGGCCGATTCTAATGGTCTTGTATATGAGGATTTTCGGCAATTCCATTGGTGTTTGGGATTTAATTAAAAGGGTAAGTGGTTGGATATTCGCCTTAGGCCATTGTTTATGTTCTTGTGTTGACCGAGTGGTGGCTATGATCTTTTAGGGCCAAATCGATGAAGCAAAGGGAGCCTTCGGGATCTCAGATTTGATAAGGATGTTATTAGGTGATCTAAGTTCAATAATAGTAGATTATGACTTGTTGATTAATGGTGTGATTTCGATTAAGTGTCGATGGATGCAAGTGCTACCAAGAGGGAAAGGAAAGCTCCCATCCCAAGTTCAAAAGAGATCGGTTTCATTGTGACGAGATTGGCCAA
Source organism: Gossypium rotundifolium (assembly GCA_025506655.1). Classification (NCBI taxonomy): domain Eukaryota; kingdom Viridiplantae; phylum Streptophyta; class Magnoliopsida; order Malvales; family Malvaceae; genus Gossypium; species Gossypium rotundifolium. The sequence goes on from CP106722.1 coordinate 140,027,150, forward strand.
CGGGTGTGGGCGACAATGAAAACGATAAGCAAACAACAGTAGTCTCGCTAAACGATAGCGTCGGGATCGAGGGTTTAGAGCTTGAGTTATAAGGTGTGTAGTTAGACCATTGTTTTCGGGATTTGTATGATCTCTGTTGTGCTATATGTTTACTAATGAATGCAGTGCCATATGTGTAATGGATACCCTAAAAGGGGGTATGATGACGACCAGGTTAGTAGCAAATTGGCTAATATGTGATACTTGATTTTAACTATGTGAGCATGCCTATATTTGTGAATATCATGTACATGCATCATTTCAGCATCATATTATGTTACATGTGCATGGGTGGATTTTTGAAAGAAGGTACGGGTGTACTTCGAGTACGTGGTTGATGTCAGCTTTGTGCTACATCGTGGATTGGCGCTGACTGAGGTCGCGTTGTGGATCTTTGCGATTTAGTTTGCGTGGTTACCTTGATTGATATCGGCTTTATGCCATATCGTGGCTTGATGGATTGCTGTGTGCTCCATCGTGGTTTGATGTTAGCTATACGCTACATCGTGGATGGCATTGGTTGCCTTTTTGGAGGGAAAAGGAGAGGGTGACTCGATAGTCCCCTGGTGTGTGGTAGGCTAGTTAAGGGGGTGTGTAGCGGATGGACCTTAGGATTGGGTTGGGTATCATGATTGCATGGTTTTGTTATGAATTGATATGGAAATGGGCCAAGCCCAATATGACATGTGGATTGGTATGTTTTGAGAACATACGTGGAAATGGGCCAAGCCCAGTGATCAATAAACTAATGAGAAAAGGGCCTAGCCCAGTGCTTGAATATGATTTGATTGTGGGCCAAGCCCAGATTATGGTAATGTCTAAATGGTTATATATTTATATGTTGCATTTGATAATTGGGTTGATTTGTGGCTAGCATGTGGGTGGATATCAGTGGTTTAATTACACACTGAGTCATTATGACTCACCCAATTATTTATCCAACATCGCAGGTGACATGTTGATCGGACCAGGTCGGAGAGGATGCAAGGTGGCCCATGCAGAAGGAGATTAATTTAATTATTTTTAAGCAATTTTAATACTAAGTGTTTTGTTTAATATTGGTTGTAATAAGTACGCTTTTATTTAAGGTGTTCTATTTATGATTATTGAAGTTTATATTATCTTTAGATATATTTTTTTCCAAATAGTTTATATTATAATAAAGCATAATAAAGTTTTAATTCACATATTTTATAACGGGCTTATATTACTAAATAATTTTTAATGGACACATTTTCCTAAAAGTTAACAAAATTTTTAAGTTTATACTAAAGGCAAAGATTTTCCAACTGCTTTTCCATGATGACATACCAGATCCGGTCGGGGCTTGTGGGCGGGTTTGGGATGTTATAACATATTACATTAAATTAATTCCTAGGAAAGGTTGGAGGGGTCACATTGGTCCCGCTTAAGTTCCAATTTCCTTAGACATAATTAATTAAATGTAATAAGTTAAGAAAATAATTTCTAATTATTTATTTATTTACAAAATGAGTTCATGAAAATTAAGGGTCTGTGAATTTGAACGAGGATTCAACTCGCTTAACTTCACCATCCCAATAGTGTTTGAGACGTTGACCATTAACTCTAAACGTACCTCTATAATTTTTGTATAATTCAATAGCTCCATAAGGATAAACTGGGTATGTGGTATAGGGTCCTTTCCATCGGGATTTAAGCTTCCTAGGAAATAACTTGAACATTGAATTAAAAAACAAAACCTTCTGACCTTCTTTAAACTCGTAAGGTTGTAAATGACTATCATGCCATCTCTTTGATCTTTCTTTACACATTTTGCATTCTTATAGGAAAATAACCTCAACTCTTCCAACTCATCAAGTTGTACCATCATTCTCTCACCGGCTTGCTTAAGATCAAAGTTTAACTGTTTCAAAGCCTAGTGAGCTCACATGCCTTTCGAAAGACTAATCGATAAGGAGTCATTCCTAATAGTGTCTTAAATGCTGTTTGATAGGCCCATAATGCATCATCGAGCCTTCGAGACCAATCTTTTCTGCTAGGGTGTACTACCCTTTCAAGGATACCTTTGATTTCACGGTTCACTCTTTCAACTTGCCCATTAGACTGGGAGTGATAGGCAGTAACAATCTTGTGCTTCACATCATATTTGTCAAGCAACCACTTAAGCCATTTGTTCAAAAAGTGAGAACCTTCATCACTAATAATAGTTCTTGGTGTCCCAAATCGTGAAAACACATGCTTATGTAGGAACCGCATGACTACCTTAGCATCATTTGTAGGGTATGTTTTAGCTTCAACCCACTTGGATACATAGTCCACAACAACTAAGATGTATTTGTTCCTATAGAAAGAAGGAAACAGGCCTAAGAAGTCAATGCCCCATACGTCGAATAATTCAATCTCCAAAATGTTTGTCAATGGCATCTCATTCCTCCTTGATATATTTTCGGTTCTTTGGCATTTATCACAATTATTCATATAAGCATAAGCATATTTAAATAGTGTAGGCCAAAAGAAACCTGCTTGCAAAATTGTAACACCCCAAACCCGGTCTAAACACTATGACTGAATCTGGCGTGTCACTGGGAAGAAAACGTTTTACAAACTATTTTGTCGACTTGATTTGAAAGGAAAACTCTTGGTGTAGTTAAGAAAAATGTGGTGGAATTAGGTGAATCGTTAAAACATCTTGAAACTAAATTTTAGCTGTTCAAATTACCTTGTTGTTTATTATTCATTCGATGTAAATCTTTAAAAAAACTCATAAAATTATCTTAAGTTTATAAAAACGTTCATATCACAAATTACTTGGCGTGCCTTTTTCATTTAATGGTAGTTTAAGGAAGAAAAATAGAACATATAACAATAAAACACAAAGCAAAGTTTAAGTGGCCTTATTACAAACTGAAACCCAAACTTAAAGTAAATAAGAACTAAATTCAAGTTAACATTTAAATTAAATGTTGAGCATGGCCACCGCGAGTCTACCCTGGCTTCGGATCCACAACTTAAGCATTATCTGCAAAATGTAACGGAAGGGGTGAGTCACCGAGACTCAGTGTGCAAATCCCCATCCCAAAAGATGTTATGCTCTTACACAGATTCATATAATATTATGCATGTAACAGACCAAATTTAACCCTAAGCGGAATGGTGGTTTTGAGACCACGAATTTGAGTCCAAGAAATATTTAAATATTATATTTCGTGCTTACTATATGTGAATTAATGTGTGTGAAAGTTTCGTAGAAAAAATTTATCGTTTAAGTGTTTAATTTGATAAAAAGGACTTAATCGTAAAGCGTAAAAGTTACAAACTATAGTAAAAAGTGCTCATTAGTTAGTGGTTTCTTAATATGAAGTCCTTAAAGTAGAATTATGCCATAAAAGTGATAGTGGAGTGTTGATGGACGGTTTTAGACATGATATATATGTTAGTTTTATTTTATTATAAAGGTTAATTAAGTAAAATGATAAATAATTAATATTAAAAGAAAACCAAAGACCACTATCATCTTATTTTGCTATGACCAAATATGGAAGGAGGAAGAACTTAGAGTTTCTTCAACATTTCGGCATTTTGAAGCTTGATTAAGGTATGGTTGGTTTTCGATTTTTGATAATTTTTACGTTTTTGAGATCGTTGCTTAGTATATTATCCGACCCATGCTAAAATTTTTGAGATTAGTGTGCATGTGAGATTCGACCATTGATGTGTTCATGTAGTTGTGATGTTTGATGATTTTAAATGAAAGTTATGTTAAAGATTTACAAGTTTTGAATTGGAAATTTTGGGGAAATTGAGTATTTAGGGAAAATTTGTAAAAATAAATTTTTAGAGGGGTTTATTTGCAAAATAAATGAAAGAAATGGACTTGTATAGTCCCTATGAATATTCGACCCTTGAGTAGTATTGAGAAATTATGTGTATTTTGTGTTTTATGCAAATAGGACTAAATTTTAATAATGTGAAACATTAGGAGTAAAATGGTAATTTTCCCATTCATGTGTTTTGGGACTAAATTGAAATGAAATGTATTTGAATGACCTAAATTTCATTGTATTTAGATCAAGAACAAAGAAAAACGGATTTGGATCGGGGGAAATCGAAGATTGTCGAATTGCTGGTTCACGCGGTCCGTCAACAGTCGAGGTAAGTCCTTAAGCAAAAGTATATCAAAGAGTTAGTTATGAATATGTCAAATGATAATATTTGTTTATTTTGGATATAAATTCATGTGTTAGCGAATGTTAATGTAACACCCTAAACCCGGTCAGCACACCACAACCGGATCTGGCATGTCACGGAGTGAAAACCTTTTTAAAACGAAAGTTTATCGGATAATTTTCTTTAGAAAACCCTTTTTGGAAATCCGTGCCTAAAGTCTAATTATTGTTGCAAGTTTTTAGAAAACATTCAAGTTATCTTTGTTATCATAATTTAAGTGATGTTACCCGATGGCAACGCTTTAATGAAAAACGAAGGAGTTATAGTTTTAAAAACATTGCGTTCTGTTGGTTAATTATTAAAATCATTTATCCCGCATAGTTAAAACAATAGCAATAATAAAATGAACCCAAAAAAATAAATCATAGCGGCCTTATTACATAACCCGAAAATCGAAATTTAAAATTCAAAAAAGTAACTAAAAGAAACCATAATCCAACGAACATGCATGGTCAGCCGAGTCCTCCCGGCCCATCTCCGCAATCTACTCATCCGCAAAAATATAAGGGAAGGGTGAGTCACCAAGACTCAGTGTGTAAATCCTCAACCCGATAGTGCATTCACTTACACAAGTTATCAAGAAAACATGCAAACCATGCAAAACATGCATCCCATAACCTAGCCATGCAAACACCTTTAACTACCCCGTGTGGTCAAAACCACTGGTGGTCAAAACCACTAGTGACTGTAGTCACAGATAAATCGGTGTGGTCAAAACCACTGATGACCTAAGTCACAAATCAAGTGATGGGGCCAACCCATCGTGTGGTCAAAACCACTGATGACAATCCCATAAATAATCTCGTAGGGCCAACCCACTGTGGTACCAAACCACTGGGACGAGTCACAAATCGATATGTGGTCAAAACCACTAGTGGTCAAAACCACTAGGACTTAGTCACAAAATATAATATCAAGATGGGGCCAACCCGTCATGTGGTCAAAACCATTGGTGACAGTCCAAAATAAATCATCCCCCTTCTCTCATCAAACCCATCATCATGTTTCATACGTGTCATAATATCGAATGATCATGCTAATAACATATATCATAGTATTTAATGATCACAATAATTTGTACCAAGAATCACATAACAGGACTTACCCGGAATCCAAGCTTATTTCCACAAGACAAAGTCACTAATACCAAGGGTTATACAGTAACATAATAAGCATCATTAAACTAATAAAGTGTATAAGCATTTACACACCTGACTATACGCGAAACCCGAAACTATGCGATACTACGAGATCTCAAACGTATGTCCTCACTGCTCCTTCAATCGGCCAATACCACCCTTTAGATTTTAAGCCATTCAGCTTATTCCCAAAATCCCGAAGGATGAATCGCACAGGGTTAATTCCTTACCTTAGTGCCGATTTGGTTTCCTACCAAATCCCGGAGATTCATTGCGTTTGGCTATACTCCTCCTTACAATCGGTTTTAACACACCATTAAGAATCCAAAGGTCATTCGGCCAAAACATAAATCCCGATACCAAATAAGTTTGTCGTCCCTTACCTTGATGATCGCTTTGGCCTTTAAACACCACGATCGGCACCCCTATTGGTGTTAAGGGTTTCGCTACCACATGGGACAATAATAAGTTAAGATCTCGATTACCACAATTGAAGAAATATCAAAAGAAAGACAGAAGAGGTTCGGCATTACTCAAATCGGTCAAGAAGAAAAGAAGAGATCCCTTACCAGAAGATTCGACTATGTCCCCAAACGCAAACTTGATTCCGGCACTTAAGATAATGAAGAGAAATCACAAGAAGAGAGAGATTTATGAGCCAAGTATTCAGCCAAGGTACTTGATAAAATCGAAAGAGAAACAACAAGCTTTCGGCTTTCAAAATAAAATAGAAAAGATGTGAAAGATGGGATCAAGATTCGCTTGAGTGGTGGTTTGATTCGAGAAAGATGGTGAAGAGAAGAGAGAAGATAGCTGAAAAGGGTTCGGCTATAGTGTTTTCGGCTTGAGCAAAATAGGAAGAAAAAGAGAGAGATGAGGGAGATGAAGATTTCGGCTAAGTACTTTGAGAGAAAAAGAAATAACACTAATGAGCTTAGAGGGACATTCGGCTATACCAAAAGCTCCTCAAAACCGATAGCGCCCTTGCCCACAGTCCACTATTCGGCCAACTCTACCCATATGAGTTTGATAAGATTCATCCATCCAATTCAAATTTGATGTTCACATCCTCATCCAATTCCTCTTTCATGCTTGTGGCGTCAAAAATGAATAAGCAGAAAGGGATTTCTGCAGCTCGAACCAAGGTTCTCTTTGATCCCTGTGGCGTCACTCCTCTGACACCCTAGTGGCGCCTCCTTGCCACTTTTCCCATTGATTACTTGTGTCAAACTTCCCCAATAAAATCTCTTAACCCCTTTCTCCCTTAGCTCCATTTCCTTAAATGCCAAAACAAAATTCTTAGCCCTAACTCAGGCCTAACTTAGGGTTATAACTAGACCCCCAAAACATGTTAAATGAACATTATAGACAATACATCACATGCAACATAAGCAAAACGCAGAACCCCCGTTTTAAGGATGTTACAGTTCTAACCCCTTAAAAATAATTTCGGCCTCAAAATTACCTGATCAGAAGAGTTGAGGGTATTGCTGCCGCATTACATCCTCTGGTTCCCACGTGGCCTAATCCGAACCATGGTTCTGCCATAATACTTTCACCAAGGGTACTGACTTCCTACGCAATACTTTGACATCCCGATCCAAAATCTATACCGATTCCTCCTCGAAAGACAAGTTCGAGCTTACTTCAATCTCTGCAACCAGTACCACGTGTGACGGATCAGATCGATAGTGCCTAAGCATCGAAACATGGAAAACATAGTGAATCTGACTTAACTCTGCTGGCAGCTCGAGCTGATAAGCTACCGGTCCTACTCGTTTCAACACCGTGTATAGCCCGATAAACCTAGGGCTTAGCTTCCCTTTCCGTCCAAATCTCAGCACTTTCTTCCATGGCGATACCTTCAGAAAAACCTTATCACCTACTGCATACTCTATATCTCTGCATTTTAGATCGGCGTAAGACTTCTGCCTGTCCGATGCTTTCGTGAGACGAGCCCGAATCTGTAACGCCCCTTACCCGAAACCTTTGCCGGAGTCGAGTATGTGGCATTACTAGACTTGACTACTAATCTGGGGCATAAAAATTTAAAGCTGTCCAACTGCATCATGCTGACTAAATTGACCATAACTTGAGTTACGAAACACAAAATTTAGATCTGTAAATTTTCCTTGAAACTAGACTCATATAAATTTTTACCATAATTTTTCCAGAATTTTTCATGTGGCCAATTAGTACAGTTTATTCATCAAAGTTACCCCTATTTCACTGTTTGAGAATTCTGACCTATCTTTACAAAAACTCAGTTATTTCATTGTACAAAATTTCAATAATGTTCTTGTTTATTCCAATAAAAAATAGACTCATTAAGTATCCTAAACATATAGACTATGCTCCATAATTATTTTTGTACAATTTTAACAATTTTCCAAGATGAACAGGGACTCACGATTCATTCAGGACAAGTCTCACTAAAACTTAAATATCTCATAATATATAATTCCTTTGCCTATTCTGTTTCTTTCATATAAAAATAGACACAATAATATTTAATTCTATATTTTATTCACTTTCTAATTCAATTTATCCTATTTTTGGTGATTTTTCAAAATCACATCTCTGCTACTAACTAAAAACTATTTCATTGCAAAATATGATTTACTAGTTTATAATCGAACATACCCACATACAACTCATATCGTCCATGCATTTTAAATCCTTTATGCAAATTAACTTATACCTAAAACATTCACATAATATCCTAATTCAAAGGTTCATTTCGTAAACATACACTTCCTTACCAAAAACGATTAAACTTCGACTAAAAATGCACGAACATTACTAACATAAACCGACATTGTATCAAAAGCACAAAAGCATACTTAACTAAAACTTTAGCCATATTCGCATGGCTATTATATACATGAACCAAAAGTTTTCATCAAACAAAGACAAAGTCTTTCCTATACATGCCTTCATTCGAAAACCAAAATGAAAGAGTACCAAAATAGTTTGATAGTGTGGACGACTTTTCGAACGATCCCGACGAGCTTGTAGCTTGTACCTAATCTATAAAACAGAGGAAACATTTCACACAAATAAGCTTACTAGCTTAGTAAGTCCTAAATTCATAAAAAAATAGCATTCAAATATTTAAATTACAATAATTCAACTTGTACTTTGTACTCACATTTGCTTTCAAGCTTCCAATTCCATTCCTATATAACGATGAATTCATAGAACAATTTCTCTTTAACCGCATGCTTATGATCAAAATATATTTACTCATAATCCAATCTTTCAAAACCCAAAATTGTCATCATGTATCCATAGGTACAAACATTCATATACTTAAAGTTAAATTTTATAATATAGCATCAAATACACAACAATCCATGTGGCCAAATATACCTAGTCTTATATCCACATATTAGAAAACCAAAGCCACAATATTCATATCATTCATTAGTAAAACCGAGAATACATATTATAACCACATATATATGTGTATAAATTTCATTTGTAACACATACAATTTGTAATAAATAACTGAATTACTTGCTTACCTTATTTTAAAATGTAAGAAGTAAATTCCTACTTTACATGCTTACTCGAGCCATTAACTCGATAAATTAGCTTTAATTAGCCTTTGAACACAATTTTGGTTTCTCTTTGTAAAATACTTCACCAAGCATCAAGCTCGCTAGGCGTAAAGCCCGATTAGTAACACGCACAAGGCACGCTAGGCGTAAAACAAGGCAACGCTAGGCGTAAAAGCCCGATTAGTAACACCGCACAAGGCCGCTAGGCGTAAAAGCCCGAGTCATGTCAATGTAGTTAAACATCCCCAACACACTTCATAACTATTATATACACATGTCCAATTCAATTGGGCTCGATCACATTAAACCAACAAAACCATTATATCATAATACAATCCAACAATTCCCATCACACAACCAACTTTAATTATCAACCTAGTGTGCCTATATACATTCGGCCATGATATAAATGGGTACTAAAATTCATTAATTTTAATATTTAAGATAACCATAATTAATTCCTTGAGATATTTTAGCTAAAGGACTTACCTCGGTTGTCGATAGTCCGTATGAATTCGGCTTATTTAAGAACCTTCGCCTTTCCCTGCCTAATTTCGCTTTTTCTTTGCTCTTGATCTAACACATTAAAATTTAGCTCATTTAATTGCATTTCATCTCAATTTAGTCCCAAAACACACAAATGGGCAATTTACCATTTTACCCCTAATGTTTCCCATTTTTACAAATTGGTCCTATTTACACAAAACTCAAAATATTCAAAATTCCTTAACACCATAGCTAGGCCGAATCTTCCCCATAGCTATGTGTGTCCATGCATTTCATTTATTTCATGTTTTAGTCCTTCAAGAATTTTATTTTTTTCAAATAAATCCCTAACATCCAATTTCATCACAACTTCTAATTCTAAAGATGATGATTTAACACATACTAATTATAATCTACTATCAAACATTTCATGCCATGCATATACAACCATAGCCGAATTTCAATGTGCCAAAATCTCAAAAATTTCCACATGGGTTGTATAGCATTCAATGCAACCATTCCAAAATGTAAAATTATCAAAAACTAAGCAAAATACATACCCCTAATTAAGCTCCAAGTTGCCGAAATTTCAAGCTTCAACATTGGAGTTTTCTTCCTCCAACTTTCGCCAAGAAGATGAACAAGGTATGTTCTCTTTCTTCCCACTTGTTTTTATTATTTTATGTTGTATCTAACATTAATTAACAATTATACTAATATAACTTTATATTAAAATTTAAACTAACATAAAATTTGTAGTTGGAGTGGCCCATTGCCGTTCCTTATTATTGATTTTGGGCTAATTGCCCTTTTAGTACATCCACTTAAAAAGCCACAATCAATTTAGTACCTTTCACTTTAGCATGCAACTTTTGCGCTTTTCTCGATTAAATCCTTTTCATCAAATTAAGCACTTAAACGACTAAATTTTTCTACGAAACTTTCACACTCACTAAATCACACATAATAAATGCAAAATATAATATTTAAATATTTCTCGAACTCGAATTCGTGGTCTCGAAACCACCGTTCCGATTAGGGTCAAAATTGGTCTGTTACAACTCTCCCCCCTTAATAATTTTTGTCCTCGAAAATTTTACCGTTAAACAAGGTCAGATATTGTTGCCTCATTGACTCTTCAGGTTCCCACGTATCCTCTTCAACTCCGTGACGATTCCATAGCACCTTTACTAATGGAATTCTTTTATTTCTCAACTCTTTTATTTCCCGAGCTAAGATACGGATCGGTTCCTCATCATATGTCAAATCGATTGAATTTCAATCTCCGACTTGCGGTGTGATCACATGGGTCGATCCGATCCAGATTTTATAAGCATCAAATGTGAAATACATTGTGTATCTTTTCTAAGTCAAGGGCAATTTCAATCTATAAGCAACAGCCCTATACGCCGATGATTTCATAAGGTCCGATAAACCCTGACTCAACTTGACTTTCCGACCAAATCGAGTATTTTCTTCCACGAGAAACTTTTAAGAACACCCGATCTCCAACCCGAATTTCAATGTCCTTACGCTTCAAATCGGCATAAGACTTTTGACGATCCAAGCGCTTTCAAATTACTCTTAATAACAACCACCTTCTGCTCGCTTTCTTTAATCCAATCAACCCCTGTATCTTATTTTCATTGAGCTCACCCAAGACAATGGTGTGCGACATTTTCACCAGATAAGGCTTCATAAGGCGCTATTTTTATACTAGATTGGAAACTATTATTGTAAACAAATTCAACCAAAGGTAGGTATCGCTCACACGCATCTTCAAATTCGAGAACGCAACACCTCAACATGTCCTCAAGTATCAAAATAGTTCGCTCAGACCGATCATCTGCTTATGGATGGAAGGTCAGATTAAAATGAAGCTTAGTACCTAAAGCATCTTGCAATTTCTTCCAAAATCGCGATGTGAATCTGGGTCTCGTCTCTAAATAATAAAACTCAGACACCGCAAATGTACCTTACAATCTACGACACATACAATTCGGCAAGCTTATCAAGTGAATAGTCAGACGCATCGGTACAAAATGAGTGATTTAGTCAATGATCAACGATAACCCATACAACATCTTTCTTACTCGATGTCATAGGAAGACCGGATACAAAATCCATTGTAATTCTATACCATTTCCATTCGTATCATGATTGGTTGAAGTAATCCGGATGGTACTTGATGCTCACTTTTACTCATCGATGATTAAGCACTTGGAAACAAATTCAGATATATCCCGCTTCATACCAAGCCACCAATAGAATTGCTTCAAATCGTTATACATTTTAGTGCTACCGGGTGTATCGATAGTCGACCATAATGGGCCTCACTCAGATCATCTCAGATCAAATCGAGTTCTTTGGAACACACAATCGGCTTTTATAATTCAAGCAATCATTTGCATCAATCAAAATCGATTCGCATCATTTTCACAATCGAATCCGAATAGAAATCAAATTTTGTCAACTTTCTGCATCACAAATCGCTAAATAAACATCGGTCTTGCTTGTAACTCGCTATGATCGAACCATCATCGACATAGCCATCTCGTATGCTCAATGCACGAAGAGCAAATAATGATTTTCAACTTAACGATCCGCAACAACATTAGCTTTCCCGGATGGTAGTCAATCACTAATTCATAGTCTTTCAAAGAATTCTAACCATCTGCGTTGTCTCAAGTTTAGATCTTTTCGAGTCATCAAATATTTTAGACTTTTATGATCCGAATAAATATGACATTTTCGCCGAATAAGTAGTGACGCCAAATTTTCAATGCTAATGTAATGGTTGCTAACTCCGGATCGTGAGTTGGATAATTTTTCTCATGCGGCTTCAATTGTCTCAAGCGTAGGCTATCACCTTGCCTTCTTGCATTAAAACGCAACCCAACCCATTCAAGGAAGCATCACTAAAACAATAAATTCTTTACCCGATTCAGCCGAAGTTAAATCGAGCTTCAATCAAAAGGGCTTTCAACCGCTTGAAACTTTTTCGACACTTTTCCGACCACTCAAACTTGGCATCTTTTCGTAGTAGTTTCACAAAGGTGTAGCTATTACGTAAAAACCTTTACAAATCGTCTATAATATCCCGCAAGGCCTAGGAAACTTTGGATCTCGAAAACATTCTTTGGTAGTTTCCAATCGAGTATAGTCGCTATTTGTTTGGATCCACCAATACCGACATCAAAACAACATGACCCAAGAAGTCGAACTCATTCATCCGTAACTCACACTTCATCGAACTTTGCATACAATCGTTGATCTCTCAAAGTTTGTAGTACTAATCTTAAATGCTCAAGATGTTCCGCTTTCATTTTGGAGTAGATCAAGATATCATCAATAAACACTACTACAAACCGATCCAAAACTATCAAGACTCGGTTCATTAGATCCATAAAATAGCAGTGCATTAGTGAGTCCAAAAGACATAACCAAAAACTCATAATGTCCGTACCTCATTGGAATGCGATTTGGCACATCTTTATCTCTCGACCAAGAATCGATAATAGCCCGATCTCAAATCTATCTTCGAAAACACCAAGCCCCTTCAACCGATCAAATAAATCATCAATCCGAGGTAACGGTACTTATTCTTTATAGTTACCTTATTTAGTTGCTTTAGTCGATACACATTCGCATAGTCCCATCTTTCTTTTCACAAATAAAATGGTGCACCCCACGAGAGAAACTTGGTCGTATAAGCCCCTATCATCAACTCTTACAACGCGCTTTCAATTATTTTAATTCAAGAGGTGCCATTCGAAGACGGAGCTATCAAAATTGGAGTCGCATCTTTACTAACTCAATGCCAATTCAATCTCTCGATCGGTGGTAAACCCTATAGTCCTTCAGAAACACATCGGGTATTCACATACAACCGATATGATTCAATTTGTTTCTAGGACATTTTATTATCTAATACATAAGATAAATAAGCTTCACACCTTTTCTCACATACGCCTGCTAACATTGAAGATATTATCGTAGGCAACCCATTTACATCACAGATTTAATTCGATGGTCTCACCGCTTCGACATTTCAAATCAATAAGCTTTTTTTACAATCCACTACCGCCTCATGTGAAGTTAACTACCCATACCCAAGATTATATCAAATTCACAAAGGGAAACAACATTAAATCAGTGGGAATCAATAATCCCGAATCATCAACGGCAACCTCTACACACTTTATTAACAAGCACACATCTACCCAAAGGGTTGAACACACTAATCACAAACTCGATAGTCTCAACTAGCGTAGTCTTGCCAAATTCTAAAGTTTCACACACATAATAATGAGTTGAACCAGATCAATTAGTGCAATCACAAGAGTATCATAAAGAGTGAAAGTATCAGAATGACGCTGGGAGGAAGCATCCTCTCCGCTTGTGCAAAGATAAGCTCTAGCCGAGCTCTAGCCTCGATCGAATCAGAGTGTTCTTCATTCCTTTCTGACTACCACCTATGTTTCCTGAATGTCTGGGTGGTCTACCTCGCACCGACGTGTTGCTCGGCTTAGTGTTCTGAACTGTATTCTGCTCAGCCAACCTCGGACATTCCCTGATAAAATGATCTGACGACCCGCATTTAAAGCAAGACCGATCATGAAATCTACAACTCCCTGAGTGCCATTTTCCATAGTGCTTGCATTCAACTCTATTCTGTGGAACGTTACCAACACTGGCTATCGAGGTAGCTCGAGAGCTCATAGGAGGTCAATCCCGTCTAGGTGGATCAGAGTAGCTTTATGTCACCGTAGTCATCTCCGAACTTCTTGGTTAGGAATGAAAGACCTTACCCAAGGTCTTTTATGAATGTCTCTAGCTTCGTCTCAAACCTTTCTTTTCTCTTTCCCGAGCTCTTCAAACTTTGCAAGCTCTCTCAACTAAAGTCACAAACTCTTGAATTTCAAGAATGCCAACAAACATCTTTATATCTTCATTCGTGCCATCTTCAAATCTTTTACACATAATAGCTTCAGAGAAACACACTCTCTAGCATATCTCACGAGCCTAACAAATTTTCTTTCATATTCGCTCTGCCTTTCGCCTGTTTCATTTCAAGGAACTCCTTTCATTTTGATCAATGAATCTTTGATCGATATATTTCTTGCGAATTCATTCGAAGAAATCCCATGTCACTTTCTCTTTCGAACTCATCGATACTAGTGTATTCCACCGGTGATAAGCGGTGTCCCGCAAAGAAAGATATAGCACACTTCGTGCATTCATCCGAGTACATGATAACTCATCAAGAACCGAATAGTGTTATCAAGCCACATTTCAGCTCGCTTCTCGTCATCATCATCATTGGCTTTAAATTCTTCGCCCCAAATTTTGGATTTTATCAACTGGGGCCTACTAGATCTCACCGGATCTATCATCGGGTGTCAAGGAATCGGAGTTGGATTATTCGGGTGGAGGTTTGTGTACAATAGGGTTAGTCTGAATAAACTGGGTAAACCACTCGTTCATCATTTGATAGAAGGCTTGCTTAGTCTCTCCCTCATGACTACCCGAAACAGGTCAAGATTCTACCAACACTGATTCATGTGCATGGTCAGGCGCTACACTCTCTACATTATCCGCTACGACTTTTCGTGATCAAGATCCATTTACTATATAAAACAAAGTTCAGTCGTCAAGTCACCACACTATCAACATATGATAAAGGCATGTATAGCTAGACTCACACGCGCTACAAGTAGTCCTAGAATCGACTAAACCGTAAGCTCGATATTAATCAAATGTAATGCCCTTACCCAAACCTTTTCTTGAGAGTCGAGTATGTGGCATTACTAGACTTGACTACTAACTGGGCATAAAAATTTAAAGCTGTCCAACTACATCATGCTGACTAAATTGACCATAACTCGAGTTACAAAACTTGAAATTTAGATCCGTAAATTTTCCTTGAAACTAGACTCATATAAATTTTTACCATAATTTTTCCAGAATTTTTCATGTGGCCAATTAGTACATTTTATTCATCAAAGTTACCCATACTTCACTGTTTGATAATTCTGACCTATCTTAACAAAAACTCAGTTATTTCATTGTACAAAATTTCAATAATGTTCTTGTTTATTCTAATAAAAATAGACTCATTAAGGATTCTAAACATATAAACAATGCTCCATAATTATTTTTGTACAATTTTTAACAATTTTTCCAAGACAGAACAGGGACTCACGAATTCATTCAGGACAAGTCTCACTAAAACTTAAATATCTCATAATATATAATTCCTTTGCCTACTCTGTTTCTTTCATATAAAAATAGACACAATAATATTTAATTCTATATTTTATTCACTTTCTAATTCAATTTATCCTATTTTTGGTGATTTTTCAAAATCACATCTCTGCTGCTAACTAAAAACTATTTCATTGCAAAATATGATTTACTAGTTTATAATCGAACATACCCACATACAACTCATACTGTCCATGCATTTTAAATCCTTTATGCAAATTAACTTATACCTAAAACCTTCACGTAATATCCTAATTCAAAGGTTCATTTCGTAAACATACACTTCCTTACCAAAAATGATTAAACTTCGACTAAAAATGCACGAACATTACTAACACAAACCGACATTGTATCAAAAGCACAAAAGCATACTTAACTAAAACTTTAGCCATATTCGCATGGCTATTATATACATGAACCAAAAGTTTTCATCAAACAAAGACAAAGTCTTTCCTATACATGCCTTCATTCGAAAACCAAAATGAAAGAGTACCAAAATAGTTTGATAGTGTGGACGACTTTCCGAACGATCCCGACGAGCTTGTAGCTTGTACCTAATCTATAAAACAGAGGAAACATTTCACACAAATAAGCTTACTAGCTTAGTAAGTCCTAAATTCATAAAAAAAAATAACATTCAAATATTTAAATTACAATAATTCAACTTGTACTTTGTACTCACATTTGCTTTCAAGCTTCCAATTCCATACCTATATAACGTATGAATTCATAGAACAATTTCTCTTTAACCGTATGCTTATGATCAAAATATATTTACTCATAATCCAATCTTTCAAAACCCAAAATTGTCATCATGTATCCATAGGTACAAACATTCATATACTTAAAGATTAATTTTATAATATAGCATCAAATACACAACAATCCATGTATTTAATATACCTAGTCTTATATCCACATATTAGAAAACCAAAGCCACAATATTCATATCATTCATTAGTAAAACCGAGAATACATATTATAACCACATATATATATGTATAAATTTCATTTGTAACAAATACAATTTGTAATAAATAACTAAATTACTTGCTTACCTTATTTTTAAAATGTAAGAAGTAAATTCCTACTTTACATGCTTACTCGAGCCATTAACTCGATAAATTAGCTTTAATTCGCCTTGAACACAATTTTGTTTCTCTTTGTAAAATACTTCACCAAGATCAAGCACGCTAGGCGTAAAAGCCCGATTAGTAACACTGCAAGACAAGGCCTCGCTAGGCGTAAAAGCCCGATTAGTAACACCGGCACAAGGCCTGCTAGGCGTAAAAGCCCAAGTCATGTCAATGTAGTTAAACATCCCCAACACACTTCATAACTATTATATACACATGTCCAATTCAATTGGGCTCGATCACATTAAACCAACAAAACCATTATATCATACTACAATCCAACAATTCCCATCACACAACCAACTTTAATTATCAACCTAGTATGCCTATATACATTCGCCATGATATAAATGGGTACTAAAATTCATTAATTTTTACTATTTAAGATAACCATAATTAATTCCTTGAGATATTTTAGCTAAAGGACTTACCTCGGTTGTCGATAGTCCGTCCGAATCGGCTATTAAAGAACCTTCGCTCTTTCCCCTGTCTAATTCCGCTTTTTCTTTGCTCTTGATCTAACACATTAAAATTTGCTCATTTAATTGCATTTCAACTCAATTTAGTCCCAAAACACACAAATGGGCAATTTACCAATTTGCCCTAATGTTTCCCATTTTACAAATTGGTCCTATTTACACAAAACTCAAAATATTCAAAATTCCTTAACACCATAGCTAGGCCTAATCTTCCCATAGCTATGTGTGTCCATGCATTTCATTTATTTCATGTTTTAGTCCTTCAAGAATTTTATTTTTTCAAATAAATCCCTAACATCCAATTTCATCACAACTTCTAATTCTAAAGATGATGATTTAACACATACTAATTATAATCTACTATCAAACATTTCATGCCATGCATATACAACCATAGCCTAATTTCAATGTGCCAAACTCAAAAATTTCCACATGGGTTGTATAGCATTCAATGCAACCATTCCAAAATGTAAAATTATCAAAACTAAGCAAAATACATACCCCTAATTAAGCTCCAAGTTGTCAAATTTCAAGCTTCAACAATGGAGTTTTCTTCCTCCAACTTTCGCCAAGAAGATGAACAAGGTATGTTCTCTTTCTTCCCACTTGTTTTTATTATTTTATGTTGTATCTAACATTAATTAACAATTATACTAATATAACTTTATATTAAAGTTTAAACTAACATAAAATTTGTAGTTGAGTGGCCCATTGTCGCTCCTTATTATTGATTTTGGGCTAATTGCCCTTTTAGTACATCCACTTAAAAGCCACAATCAATTTAGTACCTTTCACTTTAGCATGCAACTTTTGCGCTTTTCTCGATTAAATCCTTTTCATCAAATTAAACACTTAAACGACTAAATTTTTCTATGAAACTTTCACACTCACTAAATCACACATAATAAACGCAAAATATAATATTTAAATATTTATCGAACTCGGATTCGTGGTCTCGAAACCACCATTCCGATTAGGGTCAAAATTGGTCTATTACAGAATCACCTTAACCTTATCCTTAGTTTCTGCCACCAACTTCGGACCCAAAACATGCCGTTCACCCAACTCTGTCCAGCACGTAGGAGTACGACACTTCCGTCCATACAGTGCCTCATATGGTGCCATTTGGGTACTTCCTTGATAACTATTGTTATAGGTGAATTCTGCCAATGGTAGATACTCATCCCAACTACCACTGAAATCCAGAACACACCCCTTAGCATATTCTCTAAAATCTGAATCACCCTTTTAGACTATCTATCAGACTGCGGGTGAAAAGCTGTGCTGAAATCCAACCTCGTTCCCAAGGCTTGATGCAAAACTCTCTAGAATCTCGACGTGAACCTAGGATCCCTGTCCGAGATGATTGACACTGGCACTCCATGCAACCTTACAATCTTGGCCACATACAATTTGGCTAGCTTCTGGAGCGAATAATCAACCCTCACCGGTATAAAATGAGATGATTTGGCCAGACGATTCACAATCACCCAGACTGAGTCCTTTTTACTAGGCGTGAGGGGTAGCCCACTAACAAAGTCCATGGTAATCCTTTCCCACTTCCACTGAGGAATCCTCATCGGTCAAGTAAACTCGACGGCAGGTGATGCTCACTTTGACCTCCGACACGCCGACACTTTCCCACAAACTCGGCCACTTCCCGCTTCAACCTCGCCACTGTAATCGCTGCAAATTCCCAGACATCTTGCTACCTCTAGGATGCATAGCGTATGGGTGCTATGTGCAAATCAAGAATCTTTGCCTCAACTCCCGTCCTTCGACATACAAGCTCTCCTTAGAAACACAAGACTCCATCGTAAGTCAAGCTATATCCTTCCAACCCATTATTCTATACTTGCAACTTTCGAGCATTCAAACCTCATCCACTAATTGTTTTCTCTCGATCCGCTTCAACCCAAGTTGGCTTCACGGAGAGATCTCGATACATCTTATTTCCTCCGGATGCATAGCATAAGGGCTACTATCGCCTTCCGTAGAATCGGTTGCCTTAGATATGAGTCCTTAGGCATGCATACTCTTCCTAAAGCACAACATCCCTCCGTGTTTATTCCAAAATCTTCAATTTCACCATTTTCAACTTGCCAAGTAAAGGTCCCAACTTCTCATCCGATATACTGCTTTTCCTTGATTTGTTCCACCCACGGAGGTTTCACACAAGTTCGCTAACAAAGCGCCATCCTCATCTGAGACTCAAATGGGCAAACAAAGCTCTTAATTCGAGATCGGTCTTACGACTTAACGCGTCGGCTACCACGTTAGCCTTTCAAGATGGTATTCGATTGAGAAATCGTAATCCTTTAACAATTCTACCCATCTTCTTTGTCTCAAATTTAACTCCTTACGGGTAAGGAGGTATTTAAGACTTTGTGATCGTGTAGATTATAGATTTCTCACCATAGAGATAGTGCCTCCAAATCTTTAGAGCAAAGACAACGGCATTAACTCCAAATCATGGGTAGGGTAGTTTACGTGTGGTCTCAATTGACGAGATGCATAGGCCACCACCTTTCCATTTTGCATCAACACACAACCCAAACCCGTGAGAGGCGATCACAATAAGCAATGAATTCTTTTCGACCTGGTTGAATCAAAGCTGGAGCTTCACGAGGATCTTCTTCAATTTCTCGAAACTCTCTTACTTTTCGGTCCGGATGTACGGACTCCCCTTCGCAATAGTTTAGTTAGGGGTGCAGCAATCAACGAAAACCCCTACAAAGCGTCTATAGTATCCAAAGTAAACCAAGAAACTCCAAATTTCGACTCTCGATGTTGGTGGTTTCCAATCCGAATAGCCTCAATTTTTCGAGGATCCACCCTTATTCCTTGGTGATACTACATGACCAAGGAAAGTCACTTCCTTTAGCCAAAATTCGCATTTACTAAATTTGGCATACAATTGCTTATCACGATGTAATGGTAATACTATCAGCAAATGTGGTCATGTTCCTCCTCATTTCTCGAATAAACCAATATGTCATCTATGAACACTACCACAAACCGGTCTAAATATGGTTGAAAGACTGGGTTCATCATGTCCATAAATGCATTTGGTGCATTGGTTAGTCCAAACGGCATCACTACAAACTCATAGTGTCCGTAACGTGTCCGAAATGCCGTCTTATAAATGTCCGCTTCTTTCACCTTGAGCTGGTGATAACCCGACCTTAAATCAATTTTGGAGAAAAGCAAGCTCCTTTAATTAATCAAGCAGTCGTCAATTCTCGATGAGGATACCGATTCTTGATCGTCAATTTATTCAATTATCGTGTAGTCGATGCACATACGCATCGATCCATCCTTCTTCTTGACGAACAAAACCGGTGCTCCCCACGGAGACACACTTGGTCGAATGAATCCCGATCCAACAATTCTTGAATTTGAGCTTTAAGCTCACCTAACTCCTTGATGCCATTCTATAAGGAGCAATGGACACTGGAGCTATTCGTAAAAAGCTCAATGCCAAATTCTACTTCCGATCGGAGGTATACAGAAGTTCTTGGAAATACATCGGAAATTCCTTCACCGTCCTCATCATCCACGAGATAACTCTTTAGCATCAAAAGCAGAGATAAAGGCTAGGAATGCTCCATATCCTTTCCGCACCAACTTTTCGCCTTTAATGCGATACCACATTTTCCAAATAGTTCCTTCGCTCACCAATCATTATGACTTCCTTATCATCAGAGGTTCTTATCGACATTCGTTTTTCAAACACAATCCACTTGCGCTCGATGTTTGACCACCAATCCATGCCGGAATGAGATCGAACTTCGTAGAAAGGTAGTTCCATCAAGTTTGCTAAGAATACCTCCTCTTGGATTTTCAAGGCACGTCCTTAAATATTTTATTAACAATTATCATCATTCTAAAGGACTAATCACATGTCATCTCATTTTCGGTAATTTGATTCTAAATTTAGGTTTCGGATATGGCACTAGCTACATATGAATGGGTAGAACCAATATCTATTAAAGCAATAACGGTACATCAAAATGAAGAACGTGCAGCTTATCACATCCGGTGCATTGCCGTCCTCATGGCGTCTAACGCATAAACCATCCAGTCTCTTTTGCATCATATTTCTAGGACCATTGCCTGACCACACGACCTTGACCACGACCAGCCCCATTACCACCACGACACGGTCCACGACCTCTCGGTGGTTGGCGATTACCCCGACCGGGTTGCATCATTATTACGGACTTCTTGAGTCATATCCATTCGTCGAGGATAATTGTTGTCTTGATGTTCCATTGAACCGCATTTGTCGCATCGCCGTTTTCCTCTAACATTCTCCAAAATGTCTTTTCCCATACTCGGTAATCTCGACTTGATTATTTACTACCGGGTTCTACCTTGAATCGATTCATCATTCCGAGGTTTCTTCGGAATCTCTTGGAAGAACCCCCCCGCCAACACACCAATCGTAGGCATCAAGCCTTTTTATAATTGTGGCAAAGCCACAGAACTAGAGGCAATAAGCCATTATTGTGCAGAGCCACCGAACTAGAGGCAATAAGCCATTATTGCGACAGAGCCACCGAACTAGAGGCAATAAGCCATTATTGTGGCGAGAGCCATAGAACTAGAGTCAATAAGCCATTATTGTGGCGAGAGCCACGAACTAGATTTTTGGCAACTGGCCATTCTTCTCTTCATATAACCCACCCCATGCCATTATGCGTATATAAAATATAAAATTTCTTAGTAATGCATAACATGGTGGGTTTAACGATTAAACATTTCATTTGGCCCATAAACATAATATAGCAATTTGTCTATTTAGCAGTTTAGTGGGCTTTGGCCCATTTAGAACTAGAGTGTTTTGGCCCAATTTATCGAACTAGAGTATTTTGGCCCAATTTATCGAACTAGAGTATTTTGGCCCAATTTATCGAACTAGAGTATTTTATGCCCATTTTATCGAACTAGAGTATTTTGGCCCAATTTATCGAACTAGAGTATTTTGCGGTCCATTTTCACGAAACATCCAATTTACATAATAACGAATAATTTCTCGAGGGCGTTTTCGTAATTTTCACAATTTAGTCGCTTTTTCGTATTTTCGTCAAAATATCAATTTTACATTTTTACCGATCTAATCGTTTTTACGATTTACTTCTATACGGAATTGACATCCAACCGAGAAAATAATGAGTGTGAAGTTACACACCTCGTACCGATAGTACTAATCCTTCTCGCTCCTCGACCTAAAACATATTTTGATCCGTTAGACAACTATTTTGTAAAAATATTCTTAATCGATACTAGATCCAAAATCTTACCCTCTTGATTTTGAATCACTTCGATTTTCGGCTTCTCTCGTTCTTGGTTCGTTAGTCACCGAGAATCCACCAACGATAATGGCTCGGAGTTCGTACCACTTGAATAATGGACTTCCTTCGGAAGATGGCCCGCAACCGATTGGAAAATCCGGACTACAAACCGCTCTTCGTTTGAATGGGGATTTACTGGATCGCGCCTCTTAATGTGACTAACCACCGCCCTTTTCTTCCCTATTTTGAAAGTCTTCAAAATCCAAAGGGATATTAGTTAGATCTAAATAATATCAAACAATTACTAAGGGCTTTAAAAGATGTGATTTCCTTACCACAATAAAACGTTTCCAACGTTTCTACAATTCTCCGATCACTTGAGTTCCGATCTCGTTATTGCACTAAATAATAATGAAAGAAACGTTATTAGAATGAACGTTATATCGATCCAAAAGGCCCTCATAAAACCAATGATATTCGGCCATGACACTAATAATAAATCGAAAATGGAAAAGAACCCTTACCTATTTTCCACGGTTGAAAGGAAAGGATTGAGAATGTTGTTTAATTGATGAAAGATTGGCTATGTATGATCAAGGAAAAGAAAATAAATTTGGCTTATAGGCACATTAGCATTCGCCATGAGAGTGTAGATGGAGAGAATTTCGATTGAAAGAAATAAAATAAAAGAAAAGATGGTGATGATGTTGCTTTGATTTCAAAGAGAATAGAAGAAAAAGAAAAGAAAAGAACGAGCTTTAAGAGAGGTGTATATTCTAAGAATGGCAAAAAGAAAAGAAAAGATTGGCTTTTGGTGTAGGTGATTTTTAAGCACTCAAAGAAAAAGCACAAACAAGAACTAAAGCAATAAACAAAAATGACCAAATGGTCAAAATAATCAAGGCTTACCAATGCACAATTCGCCAAGGAGAGATAGGTTGAGAGAATTTGCAAAATTATGCACAAAACTAAAAAATGACCAAAACAAAAGACTAAAATTCCTAGCCAAACTATCACCAAAATTGGCTCCCCTAGCCATATTGTCAGTCCATAGGCATGGTCCATTGGCCAAGATATTGTTTCCAAAATTCTTCCTTGATTTGTGCCTTATGTCCCCCTATACTTCCTTAAGTTTTGATTCCATGCCATAAGTTAGTTGTTTCCTTAATCCATTGATACACTAACCAAAAATAACATGGTCAACACCTTCCATATATGTTCTTGGCCGACACTTTCTATCCATGTGCGAAAATTAAAAACAAAAATTCATCTAGGTCTTGTATAAGGATTGAACCTCTTCCCTCTTACTATAACCCATGCGCCAACTCCACCTTACCATTTGCTCATCTTATGACACTCTTTAACACTTAATTTAACTTAAGTCTTAATGACCTTTGTTTCACTTCAATAAATTCTCAATTAATAAATTTTATTCCTTCTCCCAATCATGCTTTACCCTCTCTAGGACTTCAATAAGCACTAAAATAAAAATAAAAAAAAATTTCTTTAAAATCTAAACACCAATTTATGCAATTTAAATACTCGGATTTTTAGGGTATTACATACAAGCTCTCCCTTAGAAACACAGTACTCCATCGTAAGTCAAGCTATATCCTTCCAACCCATTATTCTATACTTGCAACTTCCGAGCATTCAAACCCTCATCCACTAATTGTTTCTCTCTGATCTGCTCAACCCAAGTTGGCTTAACCTGCAATTCTGCCAAAAGACTCCCATCGCCATACAAACTAAGGTGGGCAAACATCGCTCACAAATCTGCTACCACCTTACGGCTCAACGCGTCTGCCACCACATTAGCCTTGCCCGGATGATAGTCAATCGAGCAATCGTAGTCCTTCGCAGACTCAATCCATCCGCTACTGCCTCAAGTTCAAATCCTTCCGAGTCAAGATACTTTGACTCTTGTGATCTATGTAGACCATCGACTTCTCTCCGCATGATAATGCCTGCAAATCTTCAAGGCAAAAACCACCGCAGCCAACTCCAAGTCATGCGTCGGGTAGTTACCCTCATGCGGTCTCAGCTGTTGAGACGCGTACGCCACTACTTTCCCTTCCTGCATCAGCAGACATCCCATACCAGTATGTGATGCATCACAATAGACCGTGAATACCTTTCCTACCTCAGGCTGTACCAGAACTGGAGCTTCCGTCAAAATCTTCCTCAACTTGTCAAAACTTTCCTATTGTTTCTCCGTCCATACAAATGGAACTCCTTTTCTCAATAGCTTGGTCAACGGTGTCCCGATCAGAGAAAATCCTTCCACAAATCTCCTGTAATACCCCGCTAGACCTAGAAAACTCTAAATTTTAGCCACCGACCTAGGCGGTTTCCAATCCAACACCGCCTCAATCTTGCGAGGGTCCACTCTAATCCCTTCAGTGGACACTACGTGACCTAAGAAAGTCACTTCCCTAAGCCAGAATTTGCACTTACTGAACTTGGCAAAAAGATGCGTTTCCCTCAGAATTTGCAATACCACCCGCAAGTGTGTATCATGACCCTCCTCAGTCCTTGAGTACACCGATATGTCGTTTATGAATACTACGAAAAATTGGTCCAAGTACTGCTGAAACACCCGATTTATCAAGTCTATGAATGCTATCGGTGCATTAGTTAAACGAGCGGCATTACCGTAAACTTCGAGTGCCCATACCGAGTAATGAATACCGTCTTATGAACATCAACCTCTTTCACTTTGAGTTGATGGTACCCCGACCTGAGATCTATCTTCGAGGAAACTGATGCACCCTTAAGTTGATCAAACAAGTCGTCAGTCCGGGGCAACGGATACCTGTTTTTGATTATCAACTTGTTCAGCTGGCGGTAATCTATACACATCCGTATTATACCGTCATTCTTCTTAACAAAGAGTACAGGTGCTCCCCAAGGAGATATACTTGGTCGGATGAAACCTCGGCCCAACAACTCCTGAATTTGAGCCTTCAGCTCCACCAATTCCTTTGGCGCCATCCTATACGGGGCTATAGACACTGGCGCAGTTCCGGGTAACAAGTCTATACCAAATTCAACTTCCCAATCCGGAGGCAGATCCGGAAGTTCTTATGGGAATACATCAACGAATTCTTTCACTGTTCGAACATTCTCCACTGCTAACTCCTTGGCCTCCAAGGCACATACCCGAACCAAAAATGCTTCACAGCCCTTTTTGACCATTTTCTCCGCCTTTAGTGTAGAGACCACATTCGATAAGTACTCCCTCCTATTGCCTATCATCACCACCTCCTCTCCTTCCATTGTCCTCAACGCCATGCGCTTAGCCGCACAATCCAAACTGGCCTGGTACTTCACCAGCCAATCCATCCCGATAATCAAATTGAACTCCCCAAACGGCAGTTCCATTAGATCAGCCAAGAACACGACCTCTTGAAGTTCTAGGGGTATATCCCTATATAGTTTACTTACTTCTATAAAGTGACCTAAAGGGCTTATCATAGTCATCTTCCTAGAAGTAATCTCAAAGTCTAAATTCATAGTTTCCACTATGCTACTAGCTACGTATGAGTGCGTCGAACCCACATCTATTAAAGCATTGTAAGGAAATCCAAAGATTTAACGCGTGCAGTTATGACGTCTGGTGCATCACCCTCCTCTTGACACCTCATTGAGTAGACTAACCCAGTGTCTAACTCTGACCACCCGCACCTCCGCCTTGGCTCCTCTAGCCTCTACCGAGCCATTACCTCCCTAGCAAAGACCACGGCCCTCCGTGGCTGCTGACCATCCCTCCTATTTTGAGTACGGTTCTGATCCCCAGACTGTAACCTAGCTGACCGCTTTGGACAATCCCTCACTCGGTGTTCCATTGACCCACACTCAAAACATCCTCTGTTTCTAGTCCAGCATTCCCCCGTGTGAGACTTTCCACACCGAGCACATTATGGCGGCCACTGAGTATTATCAGTAGTAGGCCTAGCAGCTTGATTCGGCCCATTATATCTACCCCATTTCTACTGATTCCCACTAGACCCAGATGATCCAGCATTCCTTTTATTCCATCCTCGGTCCTGATTCTGTCTCACCGACTGTTTCACCTCCTCCGCAACTTTGGCCTTTTCCACTAAGACCGCAAACTCTCTCTCCTACTGTGGAGCAATCATCAGCCTCAAATCATCCCTTAATCCATCCTCAAATCTTACGCACCGCTCATGCTCCGTAGCTATAATGCCCCGAGCATATCGACTCAGCCTTAAAAATTTTTCCTCGTACTCCGATACAAATTTATTCCCCTGCACCAGCCTCAGAAACGCATTCCTCTACGTATCAATGTAACTGGTCCCGACGTATTTCTTCTGGTATGCTTCCTTAAAATAATCCCAAGTGAGATCATCAGTTGCAACTCCATCCCGAACTGTGAGCCACCACTGGTATGACTCATCTCAGAGAAACGGCACTACTCCTTTTAGCTTCTCCTCAGTTGTCAAATCCAAGTCATCCATGATTCGCTCCGTCGCTTCCAACCAATACTCAGCTGTATTGGGCACCACACTAGACACACCTCGGAACATTTCAGCTCTATTAGTTCAGAGTCGCTCAAATACAAATTTTCGAGCTCCTGTACCTCCACCTGCTCCAGCCACTCTTTCCAGCACTCGCAGCATCACCTGCGACATTGTATCATCCCCTGTCTGATCCTGGTACTCAACGCCAGCAGCTGGTGGTGAGGGTATCTCATTTTCTGACCCTTGTCCAGACCTGACCAGTTCCGATATGGTCATTCTACCTCTACCGCGTCCTTAGATATTTCGACCACGTCCCCTAGTACTCATATCTAAACCACGATTTATCTGATTAAGAGATTTTTATGAATTAGCCTCTGTTCCACTTATTACCCGCGAATAAATTTTATGTAGAGAAATTTGGTAGTGGTTTTTCGATCATCACACAGTTTTCAGTTCAACTTCCTACCCTCATCCCACGAGTAGAGGTATTCTCGTCATTTCACTACCTGAGGGTATTTTTGTGATTTATCCTATCGAGGTATTTTAGTAATTAAAACAGGGTAATTTCAAAAACCTTTACAAATCATAGATGTTTCAAAAATTCCAAAAATCGAGGCGTTTTGATAATTTTATAAACTAGGGGTATTTTCATAATTTTTCATAATCTAGGGGTATTCTCGAAAAATTTCTTCTCAAAATATTGTTCAAGGTGATTTTACAAAGTAAGGGTATTTTGAATATTTTCACTTCGAGGGTACTTCGACAATTTTTTATACTGAAGGCATTTTGGTAATTTTACAAGTCAGGGGTAATTTGGTCATTTTTTCAAATCGGGGGCATTTTAGTAATTTCTTAAAATTCAAGGTTACTGTGGCCATTTCAAAACCAAGGTTTTAAAATGTTTCAAAACAAAACGGCTGGTCCCTTTCGGGTTTTAGTTATGAAGTTTAGCCTGTGAATAAGTCGTCTTAGCTGGGGTGAACTGTCACTACGCACCAGGTACGATTCAGGTGAAGAGGAGGTGAGTCACTAGGACTGCTTAAATACCATGCTCCTCCTTGAATCCACTCCTAGACATGCGCACAACGGTTACCACACCTTTGGCTCAATGACGTACTCACAAGTTTGTTTAGTGGATCATTAAGTCTTATGTACTTGAGTTGGAGTAAACTATTCCTATTCAATAATTAGCTTTGTAAGATTCATCCATCCAATTCAAATCTGATGTTCACATCCTCATCCATTCAAGAGAGTCCCTCCTCAGCACTCCTCTTTCATGCTTGTGGCGTCAAAAATGAATAAGCAGAAAAGGATTTCTGCAGCTCGAACCAAGGTTCTCCTTGATCCCTGTGGTGTCACTCCTCTGACACCCTAGTGGCACCTCCTTGCTACTTTTCCCATTGATTACTTGTGTCAAACTTCCCCAATAAAATCTCTTAACCCCTTTCTCCCTTAGCTCCATTTCCTTAAATGCCAAAATAAAATTCTTAGCCCTAACCCAGGCCTAACTTAGGGTTATAACTAGACCCCCAAAACATGTTAAATGAACATTATAGACAATACATCACATGCAACATAAGCAAAACACAGAACCCCCATTTTAAGGATGTTACAGTTAAGGTATTAAATTGTATTGACTATATTTTGTTAATGTGATATGAAAAAGCCTATTCGGTTTAATATGTGAAAATAATATGAAGTATATGAGATGGTTGTGATTTTAGCACTAAGTGATGTGTATGGAAATGTAAAAGTGGTGTCATTTCGGGCTTCGAGCCTAGCGGGCCTTGTGTCGGTGATTTAATTCGGGCTTCGAGCCTAGTAGGCCTTGTGCCGGTGATCTATTTTAGGCTTAACGCCTAGCAGGCCTCGTTCCGGTGAATATATTAGGCTTAATGCCTAGCAGGCTATATGCCGGTGTTTTAAATTTCAGACTTCAAGTCTAGCAGGCAATGTGCCGGTGTATGTGATTCGAATTAGTGCTCAGCTTGTTATATGCTGGTGAGTTTTCGATTCTCGAATTCTAGTTAAATTGAAAATGGTAAAGTTATGGATCAAATCATAGAAATTCTAAGTTACGAAAGCAAAATTAGAGAATTCGGCTATGAGGTATGTATTAAACATACTTTAATGTTATGAATATATGCTTGATGATAAGTAAATGAAATGATGAAAGAATGTGATATGCATATGAGAGATGGAATTTGATTATAATGTATACTATGAGTGAATTGGTTATAGAAAAGCATGGAAAAGATAAGTATTTGTACAAGTATCACTTTATGCATAAATGTGTGTGATTGTCTATTTAGCGTATAATATACTGTGGTGAAGGAATGAAAGTTGACTTATATACAGTAAAAAGGGATATTCGGCTTTGGTAAATTAAGTATTAGGTCATGAATGAGTAATATTAAGAATGTTTATTTAAATGCTTGTACACTTGAATGTTACATTGTGGTTGCTTAAGACTTACTAAGCTAGCAAGCTTACTTGGTGTGTATATCCCTTGTTTGTTTTATAGATTATTGTCCAAGCTATATGCTCAGAGGATTGTCAGAAGAATCATCCACACTATCAAACCCTTTTTGGTACCTATACATTTGTGTTTTTTTTTAAATTAAAGGCATGTATAGGTTAGACTAAGTTGTTAAGTCGATGAATTTTGGTTTGTATATAAGCATAACTCAAATTTCTTGTAAAAAGGCTTGATCCTTTTGTTAACTTTAACTATTGTGCCTTTTGATATGATGGTTGGATATTTGTTTAAAGTCAAGTTAGGTATATGCATGAAAGGTCGAGTGTTTGATGTATACAGTGATTGGCAAATTTACTCTTAACCTATTATATGCTAATCTAGGTCAATGTATAATACATAGAGAATATGTTTGTGGTTAAGATCATTCCATACGCTTTAGGTTTAATATGTATACAAATGCATATTGGGTTTGATCATAAGCATTATAGTAAAGTAGTAATAATATATGAGTGTGGTATTAGGATGTATAAATGACATGGATTTATTTTGTTCATATTCGGCAATGGTATAGGCGCATATATGTGGTTTTGTTGCATTAATGTTATGTTTGGCCATAGGGTAATGGTATTAAGGTTGTTGCATATTTGAATAATGAATAGGTATGATTGGGTTGATCATATAAATATGGTGTGAGTTTCTATATGTAAATGTTTATGGATAGTTGCTAGTATTTGAGTAAAGCATGGTTATAAAGAAAATTGTATAGCATTTCACTTGCTAGCCGAATTAGATATGAAACATATGGCTAGGAGTATACATGTTGGGAATGAATAGCTAATTCGAAATAGTTTGAAATGCATAGAATTTTTGTGACTACTATAATTTGATTAAATGTATTACAGAATTGAACAATGTCGTAGTTGCTTCTGATTATAAATTCATACATCGGCATGTGTATTATTTATTAAGCAAAGTGTTTAAGTTTTGTTAAGTAACACCTTGTGAACCTAATTTGGTGACAAATACGGGTTAGGGTGTTACATTTTATTGGTATCAGAGTTATGATTTAGTCGGTTCTAGGACTATCGTAGCGCGTGTGAGTCTAGCTATACATGCCTTTATTGTATATTTGATAGTGTGGTGACTTCTGACATTTCAAACTGTGTTTTATATAGTAAATGGATTTCGATCCTGACAGAGCCATAGTAGATGATGTAGAGAGTGTAATACCGATCTTGCACGCGAATCAACACGATAGACTCTCTAATTGCCTCGAGTAGCCATGAGGGGGAGGCTAAGCAAGCCTTCTACCAGATGATGAATGAATGGTTTACCCATTTTGTTCAGAATAATCTGGCTGTCCAACAACCTCCACCCCCGAATAATCCAACTCCGATACCTTTAGCACCCCCGATGATAGATCTGATGAGATCTAGTAGGCCTCCTATTGATAAAATTAGAAAATATGAGGCCGAAAAATTTAAAGCTAATGATGATGATGACGCTGAGCGAACTGAGATGTGGCCTGATAATATCATTCGGGTACTTGATGAGTTATCCTGTACTTCAGAGGAATGCCTAAAGTGTGCTATATCTCTACTTCGAGACTCTGCCTACCATTGTGGAAAACACTAGTATCAGTCGTTCCGAAAGAAAAGTGACTTGGGACTTCTTCCAGATTGAGTTCCGAAAGAAATATATCAACCAGATATTCATTGATAAAAAACGTAAAGAATTTCTTGAATTGAAACAGGGGTGAATGACCGTAACAGAATATGAGATAAAATTTGTAAGACTCAGCAAATATGCTAGAGAGTGTGTTTCTTCTGAAGCCATTATGTGCAGAAGATTTGAAGACGGTTTGAATGAAGACATAAAGGTACTTGTGGGCATTCTTGAGATTAAAGAGTTTGTGGTACTGGTCGAGCGTGTAACATCCCAAAATTGGGCCTAGTAGGATTGGGCCCAATGGGCCATGGGCGTAGGAATGTTTAAAATTTTGAGAACAAGAGAATGACAATATTGCAAATTGGACTTATTGGTTAAGTGAATTTGGAAGGTTACGAGGCTTCTATGAAGTTTTGGGTTCGAGTTAGGCCTTAGTAAAATTTTGTGATTTAGCCTATTAAGGAGAGATAGTAAGTGGCATCAAGGCTTATGGAAATAGATGAGTAATTTGTTAGCATAAAGGAGCTTATGGTAAAGAGGTTATGGCATTAAGTGATGTACCTTGAGGGAAGAGGTTCAAATCCCTCTGTGTGCATTTTGGCTTTTATTTTTGCTTCCCTTCTTTATAGTGTCGGTCAAGGAGTATTTATGGCAAGGATAGACTTCATTATTTTGGTAAGGTGGCTAAAAGAATATGTCAAGGTCAAAGTTTGGGAAAGGAATCAAGAGGAATAGGAAAGAAAGGGGGACAATAGGCTAATATCGAGGGAGGTGTTTTGGAAAGTATGGGTGGCCAAACTCTTATCCTAGGGGGGATGCATGTGGATGGTTTTGAGGTAGATAGGTGGCTGAAGAATTTTATTTGGCATTTGGTAAAGTCTTAGCTTTGTTTTGGCCAAAAATTCCTTTGACAACTTTGTGTCATTCTCTCCCAATTTTGCAACTCTCTTTGCCGAAATCTATTAGCACAATAGTGCATTTTCTTTCTCTTTTGTTTGACCACAAACTCATTTTCTTTCCACCTTCTTTGATAGCCAAAATTCTCCATTGCCTTTTGATTCAATTTTTGGTGCTTGTTAGGCCGAAAACCTTTCTCTTTGCATTATTTGGTACTCTCCAAATTTCTTTTTCTTTGTGCCGAATTTACAAGCCATTGTGTTGATCGAAACATTCCAAACACCTTGATACACCTTCTCCTTTCTTTTAATCATTTCTTCTCATTTGTGTTGACATTCACTCCTTTGATCAATCGAGTGATAGTGGAAGGCTGAAACTTTGACTCATCCATAGCCATCGTACAATCATTAGAAATCGAAACTAATATCATTAAGGTAAGGTATTCATCATGATTCTTTTTGGATCTATTTCGTTGACCGGTTATTTTGCTTAACGAAATAGTGGTTGTGACTAATAAATTATATTTTTAGGACTAAATCGCTCGATCTATCCCTCGTAATAAGAGACTCAGATTGTTGGTAAGTGTATAGATTTTCAGTCAATCGAAATAATTGGTTGAAGTGGTAAATTCGGTTTTGGACTAATGGTTGACCGATTGTACCTTTAGGTACCGCGGAGAGTATAGTGTTTCGGATTCCGAATAAGGTGTGTAATCCCGTATCCTTCCGAATATTTGTTTGAAATGGTGAGTAAATCTCACATCTCTCTGAAAGTTTACATGAAATATTCTGTGATTCGGTAGAAATACCAAAGAAAACTGATAACCGGCATCCGTGATCGCTCGGACATGCGTATGCTCGTAGTGGTAAACGTATTTTGTAATAAAACTGTTTCGGTCAGAAACAGTGTCGTGTATTTGAAAAATCATGAAAAATTGGATAAAAATAATTACAAAGTGAGTAAGATATTAGATTAAAGCTTACTGTGTCTATTTTAATATAAAAGAAACGAAGAAGGAAAAGGAATATTACATTCTGAGATATGTTAATTTTAGTGAGACTGGTTCTGGATGACTTTGGGGTATTCTGTTCTGTCTTGGAAAAATCATATAAAATTGTACAAAGTGATTTATGGGACATATTTATATGTATGGATTCCTTACTTAACCTATTTTGATGGAAAAAGTGGGAGCAGTAGATGAAAAGCGTACAGTAAGATATTTGAGATTAAGGAAAGAGAGGTCAGAATCATTGGATAGTGAAACAAGGGAAAATTCAAGGAATAAAATGTACTAAATGGTTAAGCTAAAAATTCTGGAAAAATTTTAGTAGAAAAATGTATGAGCTTAGTTTCAAGGAAAATTTACAGATTTAGATTTTGAGTTTCCTAACTCGAGTTATGGTCAATTTAGTCAGTACGACGCAGATGGATAGTTTCGATTTTAAGCTCCAAATTAGTAGTTAAGCCTAGGTTGCGAAATTACCATCATACCCTTAATGGGTAAATTACTGAATTACCCTTAGTGGGTACGATTACCAAATTATGAAAATGCCCTTATGGGTCAAATTACGGAATTGCCCCTAATGGGCCAAAATACAAAATTGCTTAAAGAACTGAATTGACATATTACTTTATGGGCCAATCTGATATATTTTGTTATGAGGGACAAAAATATGTTTAATGGGCCAAAATTTGCTAGATCGATTAATGAGCCAAAATTTGCTAGATTGATTAATGGGCCAAAATTTGCTAGATCGTTAAATGGGCCGAATTACGAAATGTCCCTATGGACCGAATTACGAAAATACCCTTTTATGGGCCAAATTGAAATATGTTGTTTTATGGGCCAAATTGAAATATGTTGTTTTATGGGCCAAATTGAAATATGTCATTTAATGGGCCAAATTGAAATATGTTGCTTTATGGGCCAAAAGTGATATTAATGTGATATGAGATGAAATGGGCCAAGTTGCTAGATCATTAAATGGGCCAAATTGCTATTTTTGACTAATGGGCCAAATTGATAAATTGTAATATGGGTTTTTGTTAAAATTACCTTACGAATATTTTGTTATGCATTATATATATACATGACTGCATGGGCTGGGATATTTGATGAAGAGAAGAAAGGCCCATTGCCAAAAATCTAGATCGGTGACTCTGTCACGATGGCCTGTTGCCCAAAATCTAGATCGCTGGTTCTACCACAAATATTATAAATGGCTGTTGCCACAAATCTTATAAATGGCCACAAATCTTATAAATGGTTGCCACAAATCTTATAAATGGCCTATTGCCACAAATCTTATAAATGGCCTGTTGCCACAAATCTTATAATTGGCTTAAAGCCTGCTATTGGTGTGTTGGCAGGGTGGGTTGACTTGATCCCCACAAGTGTGATGGTTGGTACGGGTGGTGTGTAGCGGATGAAAATTAGGCTTGGTTGGGAATTGCATATCACATGCATTATTATTATTATTTTATATACTTGATTTATATATATTGAACATTTGCAAAATGGGCTTAAGCCCAATTATATGCTTAAATGGTTTTGGCCCATTGGACACGGTAAGTGGGTTACACACTGAGTTCTTGTAACTCACCCCCTTTCTCTTAACCCTTATAGGTAATGCTCCGTAGTGAGGACTTGGGCCCATGGATGACTCGGTGGAGGCTATACTTCTGAAATGATGTTATCGAATTTTAAATTTTCTATTTTCGTTTATTTTATTATTTTGCTATTTTGGTTTAAGTTGTAATAGGGCCTCTGGAATATTTTATTATTTGCTTTATCGTTGTTATACTTATTATTTTGCTTAAATTGTTTAAAACGAGAATTTTTCTAAAAATGTAAATAAAGGTTTTCCAAAATCGATTTATAAATGGATTTCAAAATAAACTTTTACAAATATGATTTAACTCGAATTTTCTTTCAAATTATCGACGCTATTTTTTTTAAAAGTTATGGTTTTAAAAGATTACTAGTTCAAATATCGATTCTTCAATTAGCCTTTCAAGAGATTAGTAGTATTTTACCAAGTATTTCTAAAAATGATTTGTTTTTCTTAATTATAACAGAATATCGTCATCTTTAGTCATAAGGTCCTTATACATTTTCGAAAAACTCTTCAGTGTGACATGCTAGATTCAGGCCTAACTTCTGGGCCGGGTTTGGGGTGTTATAGAGTGAGCTTGCAAAGCTAAAGAGCTGGGAAAAGAGAAAAGAAAGGCTGAGACAGAAGCTAGAGACACTCGTAAAATATCATTGAGTAAAACTTTCCATTCAACATCTAAGAAGCTCAGAGATGACTTTAACCGACATAAGACTACTCCTGACCTGTCTAGACGAGATCGACCTCCAGTGCGTTCTCGAGTCACTTCGATGGTTAGTGTTGGCAATGTTCAACAGGATCGGATTAAGTGCAAGCATTGTGGAAAATGGCATTCTGGGAGTTGTAGATTCTGTGATCGGTCTTCTTTTAAATGTGGATCGTCAGATCATTTTATTCGAGAGTGTTCGATGCTAGCCAAGCAAAATACGGCTCAGGACACTAAACCGAGCAATGTGTCAGCACGGGGCAGACCACCCATACATTCAGGCAATGTAGGTGGCAATCAGAGAAGGATGAAGGACACTACAGTTCGATCGGAGGCTAGAGCTCCAGCTAGAGCTTATGCTATATGAGCCAGAGAGGATGCTTCTTCCCCAAATGTCATTACCGATACTTTTACACTTTATGATACTACTGTGATTGCATTGATTGATACTGGTTCGACTCATTCATATGTGTGTGAAACTCTATTAACTAGTAAGACTTTACCTGTCGAGTATACTGAGTTTGTAATTCGTGTGTCCAATCCTTTGGGTAGATGTGTACTTATTGATAAAGTGTGTAAAGGTTGCCCATTGATGATTCAGGATTCGTGCTTTCTGACCGATTTAATATTGTTACCCTTCGACAAGTTTGATATAATTCTGGGAATGGATTGGTTAACTTTGCACGATGTAGTGGTGAATTGCAAAAGAAAGATCATTGATTTGAGATGTCTGAACGGTGAGTCTAGTGATTTAAATGGGTTACCTACAGTAATAACCTCAATGTTAGCTAGTAAATATGTGAGAAAAGGATGTGAAGCTTACCTAGCTTATGTGCTAGATAATAAAGTGTTCGAAAAGCAGATTGAGTCCGTACCAGTTATGTGTGAGTACCCTGAGGTGTTCCCTGATGAATTATCGGTCTTTCCGCCAATAGGAGAGATTGAGTTCGGTATTGAATTAGTATCGGGGATGACTCCGATTTCAATAGCTCCATATCGGATGGCACCTATTGAGTTGAAAGAGTTGAAAGCACAGTTGCAAGAGTTGACAGATAGGGGTTTTGCATGACCGAGTTTTTCTCCTTGGGGTGCGCCAATTTTGTTTGTGAAATAGAAAGATGGAACTATTCGAATGTGTATCGATTATTGGCAGCTAAATAAGGTGACTATAAAGAATAAATACCCGTTACCTCGGATTGATGATTTATTTGATCAGTTGAAAGGAGCTTCAGTGTTTTTGAAAATATATTTGAGATCAGGTTACTATCAATTACGAGTCAGAGTTTCTAATGTGCCAAAGACTGCATTCTGGATGAGGTACGACCACTTTGAGTTTTGGTTATGTCTTTTGGACTTACTAATGCACCTGCTGTATTTATGGATTTAATGAATCGGGTTTTCAGATAGTTTTTGGATCAGTTTGTAGTAATGTTTATTGATGATATATTGATCTACTCTAAAGATGAAACCGAACATTCTGAGCACTTGAGATTAGTGTTACAGACTTTACAAAATCAGCAGTTGTATTCAAAGTTTAGTAAGTGTGAGTTCTGGATGAACGAAGTCAGCTTTTTGGGTCAGGTTGTTTCAGCTTCAGGTATTTGGGTTGATCCGAACAAAATATCAGCTATACTTGATTGGAAAACACCAAAGAATGTCTCCAAAATTTAGAGCTTTTTGGGACTTGCGGGATACTATAGATGATTCGTCAAAGGCTTTTCCATGATAGCTACACCTTTGACAAAGCTGCTATAGAAAGATGTTAAGTTTGAATGGTCAGAAAAGTGTCAGAAAAGTTTCAATCAGTTGAAAGCCCTTTTGACCGAAGCTCCAGTGTTAGCTCAGCCTGAATCCAGTAAAGAATTTATTGTTTATAGTGATGCTTCTTTGAATGGCTTGGGTTGCGTTTTGATGTAGGAAGGCAAAGTTATAGCCTACGCTTCGAGACAATTGAAACATCACGAAAGAAATTACTCGACTCGTGATTTGGAATTAGCAGCCATTGTTTCCGCATTTAAAATTTGGCGTCATTACATATTTGGTGAAAAGTGTCATGTTTATTTAGATCACAAAGGTCTGAAGTATTTAATGACTCAGAAGGACCTGAATTTAAGACAACGTAGATGGTTGGAATTGTTAAAAGACTACGAATTGGTGATTGACTACCATCCGGGGAAAGTTAACATTTTCCAGATGCCTTAAGCTGAAAATCATTGTTCGCTCTTCGTGCGTTGAATGCACATATGGTTATGACTGGTGATGGTTTGATCATAGCCGAGTTGAAGGCTAGACTGTTGTTTATTCAGCAAATTAGTGATGCACAGAAAATTGACAAAGATATGATTGCTAAATGAATTCAGTTTGAAAATGATACAGAGTTAGAGTTTCAAATTGACACAAATGATTGTTTGAAATTCAAAGGCCAAATATATGCTCCGAGGAATGGAATTGATTCAGATGTTATTAAATGAGGCCTATAATAGTCACCTATCGGTACATCCAGGTAGCACTAAAATGTATAATGTTTTGAAACAGTTATATTGGTGGTCTGGCATGAAATGAGATATATCTGAATTTGTTTCAAAGTGTTTAATTTGTCAGCAAGTGAAAGCCGAGCATCAAGTGCCTTTAGGGTTACTTCAGCTGATTATGATACCTGAATGGAAATGGGATAGAATCACTATGGATTTTGTATCCGGTTTGCCTACAACACCGAAAGCAAGAAAGACGCGATGCAGGTTATTGTGGATAGACCGACTAAATCAGCTCACTTTGTGCCAGTTTGTACAGACTATTCGCTCGATAAACTTGCTAAATTGTATGCGTCACAAATTGTAAGATTGCATGGTGTGCCGAGTTCCATTATTTCAGACAGAGACCCGTGATTCACATCACGATTTTGGAAGAAGTTGCAAGATGCTTTGGGTACTAAACTCCACTTTAGCACAGTTTTTCATCCGCAGACAGACGGTTAGTTTGAGCGAACTATTTAGATACTTGAGGACATGTTGAGATGTTGTGTTCTCGAATTGGAAGATACGTGGGAATGATACATACCTTTGATTGAATTTGCTTACAATAATAGCTTTCAATCTAGTATCAAAATGACGCCCTACGAAGCTTTGTATGGTCGCAAGTGTCGAACACCATTATATCGGATCGAGCTCGGTGAGAACAAGATACACGGGGTCGATTTGATTAAAGAGACAGAACAGAAAGTGGCTATAATCAGAGATAGTTTGAAAGCTGCATCAGATCGTCAAAAGTCTTACGCTGATTTGAAACGTAAAGACATTGAATTTCAGGCTAGAGATCGAGTATGCTTGAAAGTTTCTCCGTGGAAGAAAGTACTCCGATTTAGTCGGAAAGGAAAATTGAGTCTGAGATTCATCGGACCGTATGAAATCATTGAACGTATTGGGCCTGTTGCTTATAGATTGAAGTTACCCTCTAAATTAGAAAAGATACATGACGTATTTTACGTTTCGATGCTTCATAAGTACAGATCAGATCCGTCACATGTGATCACTCCGTCAGAGGTTGAAATTCGATCCGATATGACATATGATGAAGAATCGATCCGTATCTTAGCTCGGGAAGTAAAAGAGCTGAGAAACAAAAGGATTCCATTAGTGAAAGTACTATAGAATAGGCATTGAGTTGAAGAGGCTACGTGGGAGCCTGAGGATTCAATGAGGCAACAATATCCGACTTTGTTAACGGTAAGATTTTTGGGGACTAAAATCCTTAAAGGGGGAGAATTGTAACAGAACGAATCTGACCCTAATCGGAATGGTGGTTTCGAGACCACAAATCTGAGTCCAAGAAATATTTAAATATTATATTTCGTGCTCACTATATGTGAATTAATGTGTGTGAAAGTTTCGTAGAAAAATTTTATCATTTAAGTGTTTAATTTGATAAAAAGGACTTAATCGCGTAAAGTGTAAAAGTTACAAACTATAGTAAAAAGTACTTATTAGTTAGTGGTTTATTAATATGAAGTCCTTAAAGTAGAATTATGCCATAAAATTGATAGTGGAGTGTTGATGGACGATTTTAGACATGATATATATGTTAGTTTTATTTTATTATAAAGGTTAATTAAGTAAAATGATAAATAATTAATATTAAAACAAAACAAAAGACCACTATCATCTTATTTTGCTATGACTGAATGTGGAAGGGAGGAAGAACTTAGAGTTTCTTCAACATTTCGGCATTTTAAAGCTTGATTAAGGTATGGTTGGTTTCAGTTTTTGATAATTTTTACGTTTTTGAGATCATTGCTTAGTATATTATCCGACCCATGCTAAAATTTTTGAGCTTAGTGTGCATGTGAGATTCGGCCATTGATGTGTTCATGTAGTTGTGATGTTTGATGATTTTAAATGAAAGTTATGTTAAAGTTTTACAAGTTTTGGATTGGAAATTTTGGGGAAATTGAGTATTTAGGGCTAATTTGTAAAAATAAATTTTTAGAGGGGTTTATTTGCAAAATAAATGAAAGAAATGGACTTGTATAGTCCCATGAATATTCGTCCCTTGAGTAGTATTGAGAAATTATGTGTATTTTGTATTTTATTCAAATAGGACTAAATTGTAAAAATGTAAAATATTAGGGGTAAAATGGTAATTTGCCCATTCATGTGTTTTGGGACTAAATTGAAATGAAATGTATTTGAATGGTCTAAATTTCATTGTATTTAGATCAAGAACAAAGAAAAACAGATTTGGATGGGGGGAAATCAAAGATTGTCGAATAGCTGGTTCACGTGGTCCGTCGACAGTCGAGGTAAGTCCTTAAGCAAAAGTATATTAAAGAGTTAGTTATGAATATGTCAAATGATAATATTTGTTTATTTTGGATATAAATTCATGTGTTAGCCGGATGTTAAGGTATTAAATTGTATTGAATATATTTTGTTAAAGTGATATGAAAAAGCCTATTCGGTTTAATATGTGAAAATAATATGAAGTATATGAGATGGTTGTGATTTTAGCACTAAGTGATGTGTATGGAAATGTAAAAGTTGTGACATTTCGGGCTTTGAGCCTAGTAGGCCTTGTGCTTTGATTTAATTAAGCCGAGCCTAAGGTGCCTTGTGCCTCGTGATCTATTTCGAGCTTAGCGCCTAGTAGGCCTCGGTTTGAATATATCGGGCTTAATGCCTAGCAAGCTATATTCCGGTGTTTTAAATTTCAGACTTCAAGTCTAGCAGGCAATGTGCCGGTGTATGTGATTTGAATTAGTGCTCAGCTTGTTATATGCTGGTGAGTTTTCGATTCTCGAATTCTAGTTAAATTGAAAATGGGAAAGTTATGAATCAAATCATAGAAATTCTAAGTTACGAAAGCAAAATTAGAGAATTCGGCTATGAGGTACGTATTAAACGTACTTTAATGTTATGAATATATGCTTGATGATGAGTAAATGAAACGATGAAAGAAAGTGATATGCATATAAGAGATGGAATTTGATTATAATGTATACTATGAGTGAATTGGTTATAGAAAAGCATGAAAAAGATAAGTATTTGTACAAGTATCACTTTATGCATAAATGTGTGTGATTGTCTATTTAGTGATAATATACTGTGGTGAAGGAATGAAAGTTGACTTATATACGTAAAAAGGGATATTCGGCTTTGGTAAATTAAGTATTAGGTCATGAATGAGTAATATTAAGAATGTTTATTTAAATGCTTGTATGCTTGAATGTTACATTGTGGTTGCTTAAGACTTACTAAGCTAGCAAGCTTACTTGGTGTGTATATCCCTTGATTGTTTTATAGATTATTGTCCAAGCTACGTGCTTAGAGGATTGTCAGAAGAATCATCCACACTATCAACCCCTTTTTGGTACCTATACATTTGTTTTTTTTAAATTAAAGGCATGTATAGGTTAGACTAAGTTGTTAGGTCGATGAATTTTGGTTTGTTTATAAGCATAACTCAGCCTTGTGAAAAAGGCTTGTTCCTTTTGTTAACTTTAACTATTGTGCCTTTTAATATAATGGTTGGATATTTGTTTAAAGTCAAGTTGGGTATATGCATGAAAGGTCGAATGTTTGATGTATACGGTGATTGGCAAATTTACTCTTAGTCTATTATATGCTAATCTAGGTCATTGTATAATACATAGAGAATATGTTTGTGGTTAAGATCATTCCATACGCTTTAGGTTTGATATGTATACAAATGCATATTGGGTTTGATCATCAGCATTATAGTAAAGTAGTAATAATATATGAGTGTGGTATTCGGATGTATAAATGACATGGATTTATTTAGTTCATATTCGGCAATGGTATAGGCGCATATAGTAGATAGAAATTGGTAATGTATTTATTTATGTGTTTGAGTGGTATAGGAATTAGTAATGATACTCAATGAGTTATAGTATGTAATATATTAGTTAGGCAGTATGCTTGTCATATATATATGTGATGCGCTTGGTATAAGCTTAACCTTAGAAATGTAGTAACGATAAGCATATTGTATATGTGGTTTTGTTGCATTAATGTTATGTTTGGCCATAGGGTAATGATATTAAGGTTGTGTGCATATTTGAATAATGAATAGGTATGATTGGGTATATCATATAAATATGGTATGAGTTTCTATATGTAAATGTTTATGGATAGTTGCTAGAATTTGAGTAAAGCATGCTTATAAAGAAAATTGTATAGCATTTCACTTGCTAGCCGAATTAGATATGAAACATATGGCTAAGAGTATACATGTTGCGAATGAATAGCTAATTCAAAATAGTTTGAAATGCATAGAATTTTTGTGACTACTATAATTTGATTAAATGTATTACAGAATTGAAAAATGCCGTAGTTGCTTCTGATTATAAATTCATACATCGGCATGTGTATTATTTATTAAGCAAAGTGTTTACGTTTTGTTAAGTAACACCTTGTGACCCTAATTCGGTGACAAATATGGGTTAGGGGTGTTACAATGCATGTCATGCAACCCATTGCCTAATTATTCATCCGAGTCTCCCAAATCTACCCCTTGTGGTACCTAACCACTGGTAACCGAAGTTACAAATATTCATGTGTTGGGCCAACCCACTTGTGGTACCTAACCACTGGTGACGATCCCTTAAATCGATATGTGGGGAAAGCCATTGTGGTACCTAACCACTGGGATAAGTCACAAAATAAGCACATGTGGTACCTAACCACTGGTGGTTCCAAACCACTGAGACTTAGTCACAGAATCATGATATGTGGGGCCAACCCATGTATGGTACCTAACCACTGGTGACAGTCTGATAAATCATGCCTTCCCCCTCCTTTCATCATACCCATATGCTATGTATATGTTTCTCAATACAATATAATCATGCTTAATGCATAGGAAAATACAACATGGCCCACATAGGTTTCACATAGATCAAGCACGATATTCACCATAATGGACTTATAAGGGCAATGTAATGTTTCCCATTGTTAATTCGACTTTCAACAAATGCAACATTTAACATAACACATATGAAGTGTGTAAGAGTTACACACCTATTTCTCGTACTATCGCACTCACTGCTTTAACACTATCGTCCCTCGAGACTACCACTATTGACCTACGATCTATCTCTGATGTCGGCCCACACCCCGGTGGCCAATCTCGCACTCCTGATACTGCTCGCTTCTTGTACTTAGAGGTTGGGTTCACCGATCCAACCTTTCCTGTCGTTTGGCTAGCATTCGAGTCCATGAACACACCTTGGTCACTAAATCATAGTAAAGTAATGAGAACAAACTAAAAGAAATTGGTGTTCACGGCCATAGCCCTTACCTAGATCGAAAAATCCTAAATGTCCTCAAATAGTCGTCACCACCCTACCTACATTCGGCCAAACATCCAATCATTAAACCAACACAATGATCGCACCTACACAAGTACCTGATGAGATTCGACAAAAGAGAAAGGGTAAAGGAGTGACCATTCGGCCGAACCCACTACCAACATATACCTTCGGCTACCCTCAGAGTTCAGCACAAGAGAAGAAAGCGAGGAAGGTTTGGCTTCCCAAGAAGGTGCGGTCTTCTGCTTTTAGTGACCGAAAGAAGAGTGGATTAGGGTGATGAGAATTAAGGGTTTCGGCTAGCAAGGTGTTTTGAAACAAAAAACCAAGATGGAAGAGAGGGAGAAGTAGTGATTGACTTTGGAATAGAGATGGACAAAAAGAGTAGTAGTAAAGATTCAGTTCTTACAAAAAAAGGAGATGAGAAGAGCCTAAAGAGATTTCGGCTATGGTCAAAAGGAGAGAAAAGAAGAGAGTTTAGGTGATTTTGGCAAAAGAGAGATTGAGAGGAGAACTAGACTGAAAGAGTGGAAAACCCACCTAAATGCCAAAATGCTACCCCTTAGCAACTAGGTTTTGTCACCCTCTCCAAGAGCCACAACCGAGAGTCCATTCCCCTCCCAACTCCCAAAAGGATTCGGCTAACACTGCATCCAAGAGATAGCCCTATCTTCCCTTGTTATCCTAATCTACAGCCTCCCTTCAAAAGAGGCCTCCTTGGTGCCAACTCCTCCATTCATATTAAAACCCCTTTTTTCCAAGCCAATGTGCCGTCCTCCCTTCCCCCTTGGAATTTCGAATTTTATCCCTAAAGCTTGGGCCCAAACGGCCAACGCCGCCCACTTGCTCCTTACGGCGCCATCAAACTTTGGGCCACT
Organism: Gossypium rotundifolium; assembly: GCA_025506655.1. Classification (NCBI taxonomy): domain Eukaryota; kingdom Viridiplantae; phylum Streptophyta; class Magnoliopsida; order Malvales; family Malvaceae; genus Gossypium; species Gossypium rotundifolium. Next base: position 140,071,311 of record CP106722.1, read on the forward strand.
AGCCCACCTTGTAATTTAAACACAAATTCCTATTTTAATTATGTCCTACAGCTCTTTGTTAGAAAATTAACCTAGGTCACAGCCCAAACCTAGGCCCTATTCGCACCTCTAAACCTCAAGCTAACACTTAAACCCAACAACACACAAGATGCATAGACCCACTTATTCAGGATGTTACAGTTCTACCGCCATTAAAATAAATTTTGGCCTCGAAATTTACCTGATCAAAAGAGTTGAAGGTATTGTTGACGCATAACATCCTTTGGCTCCCATGTCGCTTCTTTTGAACCGTGGTTCCGCCATAATACCTTCACTAAAGGGATTGATTTCACGCGTAAAACTTTGACATCCCGGATCTGCACTGGTTCCTCCTCAAAAGATAAGTCTGGGCTCACCTCAATTTCTTCTACCGGTACAACATGAGATAGATTTGAGCGATAGCATCTCAGTATGGAAACATGAAACACATTATATATCTGACTCAACTCTAGTGGCAACTCGAGCTGATAAGCTACTGGTCCCACTCGCTTCAACACCCGATAAGGCCCGATAAACCTAGGGCTCGGATTGCCCTTTCGACCAAACCTTAGCACCTTCTTCCACGGTGACACCTTCAAGAAAACCATGTCACCCTCTGCAAATTCTATATCCTTCCGTTTAAGATCAGCATAGGACTTTTTTCTGTACGAAGCATCTTTTAGACGACCTCAAATCAGCCTAACCTTCTCTTCTGTTTTAGCCACCAACTCTAGACCCAACAACTGTCGTTCTCCCAACTCCGTCCAACACGTAGGGGTACGGCACCTCCGACCATATAATGTTTCATATGGTGCCATCCGAATACTTTCCTGGTAACTATTGTTGTATGCAAACTCTGCCAACGGCAGAAATTCTTCCCAACTACCTCTGAAATCCAAGACACAACCCCCTAGAATATCCTCCAAGACCTGACTTACCCTCTTTGACTATCCATCCGACTGGGGATGAAATGCCGTACTAAAATCTAACTTTGTTCCCAATGCTTGATGCAACGCCTTCCAAAACCTCGACGTGAACCTAGGGTCCCTGTCTGAGATAATCGACACTGGCACCCCATGTAACCTCATAATTTCTGCCACATACAACTTCAGCTAACCTCTGGAGAGAGTAATCTACCCGAACCGGTATAAAATGTGCCGACTTTGTTAATCGATCGACGATCACCCAGACCGAATCCTTCTTAGTAGGCGTGAGGGGTAGCCCATTAACAAAATCCATCGTGATCCTTTCCCATTTCCATTGCGGAATCTTTACTGGTTGCAACAATCCCTAGGGTAACTGATGTTCAGCCTTGACCTGTTGTCACGTCAAACAATTACACAAATTTAGTTACTTCTCACTTTAGGCCCAACCACCAAAACTGCTCCCGCAAATCTTGGTACATCTTACTACCTCCAAGATGCATAGCGTATGAACTGCTATGAGCCTCCTGAAGAATCTTCTACCTTAACTCCATGTTGTTAGGCATGCAAACTTTCCCCTAAAAATGTAGCACTCCATCACTGCTCAGGCTATACCCTCCAATCCACCATTCTGCACTTGTGAACCCCGAGCGTTTATGACTTCATCCACCAGTTGTTTTTCCTTAACCTGGTTTACCCATGTTGGCTTCACTTGCAGTTCCACTATTAGACTTCCGTCATCATACAGACTAAGGTAGGCAAACATGGCTTTTAGATCTGCCACCACCTTACGGCTCAAGGCGTCAGCTACCACGTTAACCTTACCCAGATGGTACTTAATCGAATAGTCATAATCCTTCAACAACTTGATCCACCTCCGCTATCTTAAATTCAATTCCTTCTGAGTGAGGAGGTACTTCAAACTCTTATAATCTGTATACACAATAGACCTTTCTCCATACAAGTAATGTCTCTATAATTTTAGCGCGAAAACCACTATAGGCAACTCCAAATCATGCGTCAGGTAATTCACCTCGTAAGGTCTTAATTGTCGAGAAGAATATGCTACTACCTTCCCTTTTGCATCAGCACACATCCTAACCCTGTGTGCGACGCATCACAATAAACCATAAACTCCTTCCCTGCTTCAGGTTGAATCAGCACCGGAGCTTCTGTCAAAATCCTCTTCAGCTTCTCAAAACTCTCTTGTTGCTTGTCTGCCCACACAAACGAAACCCCTTTCCTTAGCAACTTGGTTAACGGTGCTGCAATCAAAGAAAATCCTTCCACAAACCTTCTGTAATACCCTGCTCAACCGCAAGAATTCCACTTCGTATCCGGATACCAGCTTACTCCCTTGCACCAAACTCAAGAACGCCTTACGTTGTGCATCTATATAACTAGACCCAACGTACTTCCTCTGGTAAGCAGCCTTAAAGAATTCCCAAGTGATGTCTTCAACCATCACACCTTCCTTGACCGTAAGCCACCACTGATAAGACTCATCCCAGAGAAGATACACTATCCCTTTCAACTTCTCCTCAGCCGTGAAATCCAAATCATCCATTATGCGCTCTGTCACCTCTAACCAGTACTCTGCGGTGTTGGGAGCCATACGAAACTCCCCTAAATACCTCGACTCCATTCGGCCGGAGTCATTCGGACACAAATTTTTGAGTCCCCGTCCCTACACCTGCTCCAGTAACTCTCTCTAGAACTCGTAGCATAGTTTGCGACATTGCATCATCACCACCTGCCTGCTCTTGATATTCGGCGCCTATAGCGGGTGGCGATGGCACCTCATTTTTTGACACATAACCGTACCCTACCGGTTCTAACACAGTTGTCCTACCCCTACCACGACCGCGCGTAATATGCCCACGACATCAAGTGCTCATTCTACCATTCGTGAATTAATCTGATATAGAAATTTTATGGGTTAATAACTTTTTCTTTCAATGATTAACAACGAACAGTCTTATGGAAGGAAATTTTTAACGGGAGTTCTTTCGAGTCTGAACTATATCTACATAGTTCAGTTCTTAATTCTGTATTTCTAATTCCAAAATTCACATTCAATTAACATCCAACCGGGCACCATACACAGGCTTCACACACAAGTACATCCATGGACTCACGTTCATTGCCTAGGGGCATTTTCGTCATTTCACTACCCAGGGGTATTTTCGTAATTTTAACCTATAGGGGTATTTTCATAATTTTCCAAAATAAGGTATCTTGGTGATTTTTTTCAAAATAGGGGTATTTTGGTAATTTTACAATTTGGGGGTATTTTGGTAATTTTACAATTTGGGGGTATTTTGGTAATTTTCTCAAAGGAAAAGGGTTGTTTTGGTCATTTTCCAAAGTCAAGGGTATTATGGATAATTTTGCAAAATTCAGGGTCATATAAGTAATTTTCAAAGATAGGTACTGGTCCCTTTCGGGTTTTAGTTAAAATTTTGGCCTGTTAACCAGTCTTCGAGGCTAAGGTGAACAGTCACTACGCACCAAGTAGGATTCCAGAAAATAGGAGGTGAGTCACTAGGACTGCTTAAATACCAAGCTCTTCTTGATTCCACTCCTAAACATGTGTATGTCTGTTACCGCACCCTAGTCCTTCTGACTTGCTCACAGACATGACTATTTAAGGAAGTTAAGTTTTATGACATTTAAAAGTTGTTGAGCTAAACCTAAGGTCCACAAGCCCTAGGATAACTATCTACGTACCTATAACCCATTAATCCATCATACATATATATATACATATCACAGCAAAGGTTCAGACACTTACAGGTGGATCGTCTCGGGACTCAGGTGCCATGCTTTTCGAAGTATGCATTTCTGTCAAATCATTTTTAGACCCCTTTTTAAAACATTTTGGGCCTTATACCCACAGCCGAGCTTTTAAACCGGGCTCCAATACCAATTTGTGTCACCCCAAACCTGGTCTAAACACTACGACCGAATCTGGCATGTCACTGGGAAGAAAACATTTTACAAACTATTTTGTCGACTTCATTTGAAAGGAAAACTCTTGGTGTAGTTAAGAAAAATGTGGTGGAATTGGGTGAATCGTTAAAACATCTTGAAACTAAATTTTAGCGTGTTCGAATTACCTTGTTGTTTATTATTCATTCAATGTAAATCTTTAAAAAAACTCAAAAAATTATCTTAAGTTTATAAAAACGTTCATATCACAAATTACTTGGCATGCCTTTTTCATTTAATGGTAGTTTAAGGAAAAAAATAGAACAAATAACAATAAAACCCAAAGGAAAGTTTAAGTAGCCTTATTACAAACTGAAACCTAAACTTAAAGAAAATAAGAACTAAATTCAAATTAACATTTAAATTAAATGTTGAGCATGGCCACTACAAGTCCACCCCGCTTCGGATCCACAACTTAAGCATTATCTGCAAAATGTAACGGAAGGGTTGAGTCACCGAGACTCAATGTGCAAATCCCCATCCCAAAAGATGTTATGCTCTTACACAGATTCATATAATATTATGTATGTCATGCAACCCATTGCCTAATTATACATCCGAGTCTCCCAAATCTATCCATTGTGGCGCCTAGCCACTGGTGGTACCTAACCACTGGTAACCGAAGTGACAAATATTCATGTGTTGGGCCAACCCACTTGTGGTACCTAACCACTGGTGATGATCCCGTCAATCGATATGTGGGGCCAACCCACTGTGGTACCTAACCACTCGGACAAGTCACAAAATAAGCACATGTGGTACCTAACCACTGGTGGTTCCAAACCACTGAGACTTAGTCACAGAATCATGATATGTGGGGCCAACCCACGTGTGGTACCTAACCACTGGTGACAGCCTGATAAATAATGCCTTCCCCCTCTTCTCATCATACCATATGCTATGTATATGTTTCTCAATACAATATAATCATGCTTAATGCATAGGAAAATACAACATGGCCCACACAGGTTTCACATCGATCAAGCACAATATTCACCATAATGGACTTACTCGGAGTCATTGCTTATAAGGGTAACGCAATGTTTCTCACTGTTAATTCGGCTTTCAACAAACACAACATTTAACATAACACATATGAAGTGTGTAAGAGTTACACACCTATTTCTCGTACTATTGCACTCACTACTTTAACACTATCGTCCCTCGAGACTACCACTATCGGCCTACAATCTATCTCCGATGTCGGCCCACACCCCGGTGGCCAATCTCGCACTCTTGATACTGCTCGCTTCTTGTACTTAGGGGCTAGGTTCACCGATCCAACCCTTCCTGTCGTTTGGCTGGCATTCGAGTCCATGAACACACCTTGGTCACTAAATCATAGTAAAGCCATGAGAACAAACTAAAAGAAATTGGTGTTCATGACCATAGCCCTTACCTAGATCGACAAATCCCAAAAGTCCTCAAGTAGTCATCACCACCCTACCTAAATGCGGCCAAACATCCATTCATTAAACCAACACGATGATCGCACCTACACAAGTACCTGATGAGATTCGGTAAAAGAGAAAGGGTAAAGGACTGACCATTCGGCTGAACCCCCTACCAACACATACCTTCGGCTACCCTCAGAGTTCGGCACAAGAGAAGAAAGCGAGGAAGATTCGGCTTCCTAAAAAGGTATGGTCTTCGGCTTTTAGTGACCGAAAGAAGAGGGGATCAGGGTGATGAGAATCAAGGGGTTTCGGCTAGCAAGGTGTTTTAAAACCAAAACCAAGATGGAAGAGAGGGAGAAGTAGTGATTTGGCTTTGGAACAGAGATGGAGAAAATAGTAGTAGTAAAGATTTGGTTATCACAAAACGAAGGAGATGAGAAGGGCCTAAAGAGACTTCGGCTATGGTAAAAAGGAGAGAAAAGAGAAGGAGAGTTTAGTTTATTTTCAGCAAAAGAGAGATTGAGAGGAGAACTAGACTGAAAGAGTGGAAAACCCACCTAAATGCCGAAAATGCTACCCCTTAGCAACTAGGTTTCGGCACCCTCTCCAAGAGCCACAACCGAGAGTCCATTCCCCCCAACTCCCAAAAGGATTTGGCTAACACTTCATGCAAGAGGTAGCCCTATCTTCCCTTGTTATCCTAATCTACAACCTCCCTTCAAAAGAGGCCTCCTTGGCGCCAACTCCTCCCTTCATATTATCAACGAAATTCAAGAATTAAAACCCTTTTTTTTCCAAGCCAATGTACCGTCCTCCCTTCCCCCTTGGAATTCCGAATTTTATCCCTAAAGCTTGGGCCCAAACGGCCAACACCTGGCCCAAATCCTTTCCCCCTAGTGACGCCGCCCACTTGCTCCTTGCGACGCCATCAAACTTTGGGCCACTAGCCCACCTTGTAATTTAAACATAAATTCCCATTTTAATTATGTCCTACAACTCTTCGTTAGCAAATTAACCCAGGTCACAACCCAAACCTGGACCCTATTCGCACCTCTAAACCTCAAGCTAACACTTAAACCCTACAACACACAAGATGCATAGACCCACTTATTCAGGATGTTACAAAAATCTTTGCTATAGTCCAGAAACTACCAAAGTGTCTCCCACTTAGAGATGAATGGCAATGATACAAGATCTCAGCAATCTTACTTTCAGCTGCACACTTTCGGATTATATTATCTGTACACTGTTTAAACAAAAATGGATCCTCCCAAAAATAATACCAACTATCATGAAGAAATTTTTTCCTTTGTTGGTATGTTATTTATCGATGAATTATTCCACATGCAAGATAATTGGCAAAACCAGCAAACCAAGGTGTTTCATGAATTTGACTTACCTCAAATAAGTGTTCATCTGGAAAATTATCGTTGATAGGAACACATGATCGAGTTACCTCATCTTGTTCCAACATTGACAGATGATCAGCTATTTGATTTTCGATACCTTTTCTATCTTGGATCTCAAGGTCAAATTCTTGGAGTAAAAGTATCTAACGAATTATCCTCGGTTTCGCATCTTGCTTCGTGAGCAAGTATTTAATGGCCGCATGGTCCATAAATACTGTAACTTTGGTACCTATAAGATATAAGCGAAATTTGTCATAACCAAAAACTATAGTAAAGAGTTCCTTTTCAGTTATCATATAATTGAGTTGGGCTCCCATCAAAGTTCTACTTTCATAGTAAATAGGGTGAAACACTTTGTTTCTTTTTTGACCCATCAAAGCTCCAATGGCATAATCACTTGCATTGCACATCAATCAAAAGGTGAGCTCCAATCAGGTGTAACAATTATTGGGACTGAGATTAACCGTTTTTTTAGATCTTCAAAAGCTTCCAAACATGCTTTGTTGAAATCAAACACTGTATCTTTCTTTAACAACAAACACAACGGTTTAGAAAATTTTGAGAAATCTTTGATAAACCTTTAATAAAAACTAGGATGGCCTAAGAAACTTCTGACTTCTTTCACATTAATTGGGACTGTAATCTTTCAATTACGTCCACCTTTGCTTTATCAACTTCAATTCCTCTCTTTGAGATTTTATGCCCTAATACAATCTCTTCTTTAATCATAAAATGAAAATTTTCCCAGTTAAGGATAAGATTCGTCTCTTCGTATTTCTTCAGTACCTTAGCCAAATTACTCAAAAAAATATCATAAGTGTTACCAAAAATAGAAAAATCATCCATGAAAACTTCAACAAAATTTTCAACCATATAAGTGAATATTGCCGTCCTGCATCGTTGAAATGTTGTAGGTGCATTGCATAAACCAAAAGGCATTCGCCTAAAAGAAAATGTACCGTATGAAAAAGTAAAGGTTGTTTTATGTTGGCCTTTCGGAGCTACAACTATTTGGTTATATCCCGAATAGCCATGTAAAAAATAATAGAATTCATTACTTGCCAGTCGATCTAACATATGATCCATAAAAGGCAACGAAAAATGGTCCTTCGAGTGACTTTATTCAATTTTCTGTAATCAATACAGATTCTCCAACCAGTAACAGTTCTCGTTGGAATCAACTCATTACGCTCATTTTCAACAATCGTGATTCCACCATTTATAACAGCCCAATTTTAGCTAAATTAGAACAGTGGTTTTGTAACAACAAATTCAATGTCAAAAAGTTATTTTAATATTATTTTTTGTGCTTACAGCATGTTATTTGATATATATGAAAATTTCGTGAGCTAATTTTATTGTTTAATTGCTTAATTTGAGAAAAAAAACTAAATCGCGTAAAATGCAAAAGTTGCATTCTACTTGTTAAAGGTGTTAAATGGCCATGAAATTAAATTATGGGAGTCCATATGTTGATATTTGACCATTATAAGGTTAGTGGACATTTATGTCCATGGTTTATGTGATATGTTAATGTTTTATAATAAGGTTAAATGTGTAATTTAGTTAATTAAGTTAATAAAATATAACAAAAAGAAATTTTGGGTGCTATCATCTTCTCCTAGCCGAAAAAAAGAGAGGAAAAATAGAATTAAAGGGTTTCAAAGGTTCGTTCAACTATTAGCTTGATTAAGGTACGATTTTTGCTCGATTTTTAATGGTTTCTGTGTTTTTGTAATCGTTACAACTCAATCTAGCTAGCTCGTACCTTCATTTCGAAGCTGTTAAAGATTTTAAGAGTTTCCATTGATGAGCTTATGTGTTCTTTGGTGTTTAAGGATGAAATATGAATTTTTGATGATAGATTTTCATGTTTTGTTAAGTAATTTTGATGAAAATGCGTAATAGGGATTAAATTGTGAAATGTACAAATTGAGTGGTTGAAATGTGAAATAAATAAATTTTTGGGCTACTAGGGGCACTATGGTAATTCGATCAAGCTTGGATTTAATGAAATTATGTGAATTTTGTGTATTTGTGAAAGAGGGACTAAATTGATTAAATGTGAAAGTTTAAGGGCTAATGTACAAATAGGCCTAAATGTATGCCTTGGACTAAATTGGCTTCGAGGCATGATATCGGCACTTCGGGTGCGAGTTATACATTGACTTGGCTACGGGCCATGGTATGGTATTTTGGAGAGGAGTTACCTTGATTTCGCTAAGGGCCATGGTATAAGTACTCTGGGATAAGTTACCTTGATTTGGCTACGGGCCATGGTATAGGTACTTATCGATTGAGATCCTTGAATATTTGACTTCTATTTTGAATGGTTCAATGGGAAATTGAAAGATGTGGACTAGAATGAGATTGGTACGAGTTGCTATAGGTACGTACGTAAAGTTTATAAACATTGTATCCACAAAATAGATGAATTCTTTGTAAGCTAGTGATTGAATGATCAAATGACTTGAGATTTAATGAATTTGTGTTATCTTGAATTTCTATTGGTTGAATTGTGAATGAATGGTGAAGTTTCTCCTTACGTTAATACGGACTTACTAAGCTGTGAAGCTTACTTTGTGTTATTTTCCTATGTTTTATAGAGAATCAAGGCTAACTTGGATCTGAGAGTCGTCGGGAACATCATCGCACTATCGAACATCTATTTGGTACTTTTGTGTTGTGCATATATGGTATATAGCATGTATAGGCTACTTGTGGTATATTGGTTGTCAATATAGCCACGAGAGTTAGCTTGTAAATGATGTTAATATGGTTGTGTGTTAGCTATTAGAATTGGCTTGTAAATGCTATGTTTTGGTTGTATATATATAATCATTAGTGATGGCTTATTTTGGCATATTTAGTATGAAAATGGTTATGGTTTTATAGTTGCAAATGGTTAATTGATTTATGGAGCTTAATGCTTGAGAAATTCTTTGATGAAGTATGATTTTAGAAGTTGTGTTAATAAGTATTTGAATAGGTAATTGGCATTGAATTAGGTATTGAATTTGGTTGAAATGGATATGGTATGAATTGTGCATTTGGTTGATAATTTTGGCTGCCAAATTGTACGATGAAATGGTACCATTTTGTTTGTAATATCCGGGATTTATGGCCTATGCATTTTTGCTTAAGTATGTGTGAAAGCATGTTTATGTGTTTTGAATTGTATGGCATGAATTTTGGAAACTTTAAAGTATAGTAAATGCCTTAGAAATTATTTGATTTTTAATTTAAAAGAGGGAGCTAAACCTAAAAGGCCTTAAGAAAATTAGTAGGGGAAATAAGACACTAAATTGGGCTTGTTTAAGTGGCTTGGAGGCGCCACTTAGGGCCTTAGTAAGTGACGCAACAAGCATGGGTGCAAGGCCTAGGTTCGAGTCACAAGGGAAGCAAATAAAAGTTATTATTTTGGTACAAGAAGGAGAGGCGTTGGACGACAATGGGGCACTGAGTGGAGGTGTGTAGATTAAGTTAAATTTCCTTTAAAATTCGCCAAGATAAGGGATAAATGATGGATTAATTTTTTATTAATCTTAAATGAGGTGATAAGAAAAAAGGTGGAATTTGAGAGGACGATGAGTGTTGGTAGGCCAAGGATTCCTTGGTGACCAATTTCATCATAGTTGAATTGCTAAAGGGATGTTTAGAGGTTCTTTTTAGTTTTTCTTTCTTTCTCTAGTAGTGGTGCCGAAATTGCCTTTCTAGGAGTGTCCATCTTTATCTTTCTTCCTTAGTCTCTCTTGCCAAAATTTAGCACGTCTCTTCACTCTTCTGTCAACTTTTCTTCCATTGTTAAAATCGAATATCCCTCTCAAAGTCCTATGATTTTCGATTCTTCTTAAGCCTCACACTTCTTCTTTCTTTTCTTGTGATCCTTAAAGCCGAAATAATCATTGATAGCCAAATCATCCTAGTGTTCATCAAAAGCTGAAACTTGCCGATTCCTATCTAAGTCCACATAGCCGAATCTCTGTGGGTTCAACAAGGAGCAGTTGACTACAGAATTAAGAGTAAGATCCATCGTGATTTGATCTTCAATCTTTTTCTTCTAGCCGAAAGCTAAGGACTAATCCCATTAATATTTTAGTTTGTTTGCCGAAAGTTGGAAGGTGAATTTCAGGATTTCCATAGTAGCCAACTTCTAAGGAAACCATTTGAGATTTCAGATCTAAGGTAAGAAAGGTATAAGATTAGGCCGAAGGCCATTTATTTGAATGTTAGAATTGGACCTAACATGTATCCTGTAGGATTTCGACATCTTCTTAGCCAAGAGACTACTTTCGGGATCTAAAATCGCAAGGTGAGTGACTATGTATATTCGGCCAAGGTCATATTGGTGTTTTAGATCTATTTCTTACTTCATTTAAAAAGTCAAAACTAACTAGTTCAGTGGTTCAACATCTAGCCGGTTGCAAGAAGAGTTATCACAAGGTTTTCAGGATTTGATTAGTAGTGAAATCGGCATCCAGGTAAGATTTTCCTTCGAGATTTGGCTAGATAGCCGAATGGCTCTTTGCTAACATGTGTAGGGTTGGCCGAATGTAGGAACTAAGGATCTAGGACGCTAGATCGGGTTTTCGGGATTTTCAGTAAACTTGCTAAGTAAATCAGGTGTGTACCCCACACTAAGCCTTAATTAAATTACGGCTATGTTTTGATAAATATGTTATTAAGAATATGTTAAGATGTGGCTAAGAGTATCTTGCAATGGTACAAAGTACACATGTACATTTACCCACTCCTACTATGAGTATGATATGATCTATGATGGCACATATGTCAATAGTGATAAGAATGTGAAATAAGGCATGATATTGCATGATTTGTTTGACATGGGGCATATGGGTGATATGTAAAGGGGAAGTGAATTGGTGGTTTTATACCCCAATATCTGAATGTGGTGACTTATGTCAGAAAATCTAAATGTGGTGACTTATGTCACAAAATAATTATCTGGTGGCTATGCCACGAATTTTATAAGGGCGATGAGCACATCGACTGCAGCAACTGCCTTCGATGGTGTGTAGCGGATAGAGGGTCGACTTAGTAGTCCCCACGGTGTGGTGGTTGGTACGGGTGATGTGTAGCGGATAGTTATCTAGGCTTGGGTTCAGGTTTGCATCATGGTTTATATGTGTTTATTATGTATGATTTGATATGCCTGAATTTAATCGAGACTTGTATTGGTTGTACACATTGAGTCTGTTTGACTCACCCCTTTGTGGGATTAGTTTTTTTCAGGTGACACTCAGTAGATGGACCGGGTCGGCAGGAGCTCAGTGGTGGCCATGCATAACTCAGAGACTGTTTTATTTTTATTAGTTTATTTTTTTTATTTATTTAAGTTTTGAATTATTTCAGGTTTTATTTGATGTAATAAGGCCATAAGTATTAAATTGTCTATGCATGCATTTAAGCTACTTAGTATGATACGACATTTATCGATTTGAAGTTAAAGTTAATTTTTATTAAATATAAATATTAATTGTTTTGACACCTAATCAACACGGGTTTTAATTTTGAACCTAACCCAAATCAACTGTTTTCAAAAAACACACAAGTTTTTGGCGAAGCCCAAATAAGATTCGAATGGCTTTTCTCTAGAAGCATGCCAGATCCGGTCAGGGCTTATGGGCCGGGTTTGGGGTGTTTCATTTTGGTATCAGAGCCAGGTTCAAAACTCGACCTTGAGGGCTTTTTGGGCCCAAAATGTTTCTTTCTTTTGAAATTGGGTTTTATAATAAATTAAGCGGGTTTTCGAGCATGGCACCTGAGTCTCCGGCCCGAAGTCCACCAGGTAGGTACTCCTAACTCTTCTGTGAATTGTATGTGGAATATATAGGGACGTAGATTAGTGGACTAGGAATTGAACCCTAGGATTAGTCTACTTCAAACATCAAGTTACATAAAACTTAAAGTCAAACCAAACAAACCCGTGTCTGAGTCCCCGAGTTAGGGTGTGGCAACCATTGTGCGCATGTCTAGGATTGGTTTCAGTGAGAGCTTGGTATTTAAGCAGTCCTTATGACTCACCTCCTACCACTCGAAACCTACCTGGTGCGTAGTGATGGTTCACCCTAACCAAGACGACTCAGCCACAGACTAAACCCAATAGCTAAAACCCGAAAGGGACTAGCCATATTTTTATAAAAACCCTAGTTTTAAAATCACCAAATTACCCCTTTGATGTGTAGGAAAACTATTTTTAAAATTTTCCAAAATACTCTTGATTTACAAAGTTATCCGAATAACCCTGGTTGAAAAAAATTTACTAAAATGCCCTTAATTCATAAAATTTCCATACTACCCATAGTTTTTATTAAAGAATTTTTCTTACCTTATAAAAATAACCAAAAACTTTATTTTTACAAAATATTAAGACACCCTAATTTGGAAAAATTTATGAAATTTACCCTGATTCGTAAAATGACCAAATTACCCCTAACCTGTACAAATGACCAAAATACCCTCAGAGAGGAAAATTATCGAAGTACCCTCAAATTAGAAATCTTTAAAAATACCCTTGTTTGGAAAAGTCACCAGGAACCATATTTTGCAAAAAAATTACTGAAATGACCCTGGCTTGTAAAATTACAAAATTACCCCTAGTGTACAAAATTACCATTTCACCCTTGAAATTTTCCCAGCAAGTATTTTAATTTTGTAAAAATATCAACAATCTCTATTTTGCAACATTTTTGAATACCCTAATTTGAAAAACTACCAAAATGCCCCTATAGGACAAAATTACGAAAATACCCCTGGGTAGTGGAAAACAACAAACAATGACAACTACAATATTTCTCTGTAAGGAACGCAAGTTCATGTATGTGATTGAATGAATGATTTGAGACTGTATGTGAATAAATTCGAAAGAACTACCCCTTAAGACTATTGAACATAAGACTGCTCGTGATAAATCAGTGGAACAAAACTAATTCGTAAAATTCTTTAATCAGATAAACACAAATTGGAAGTATGAATTCAAAGGGACATGGTCGTAACGTGCGTGGCCGTGGAAGAGGTAGAATGACTGTGTCGGAACCCGTTAGATCGGGTCAAAGATCTAAAAATAAAATGCCACCACCATCATCAGCCGCTGATGTGGAATATCAGGATCAGACGGGGGAGGATGCAGTGTCACAGGCGATGCTGTGGGTTTTGAAAAGGGTGGCTGGAGCGGGTGGAGGCATGGGAGCTCGGAAGTCGGTACCTGAGCGACTCCGAGCCAACAGAGCTGAGGTGTTCCGTGGAGTATCTGGTGTGGCACCCAGTACCGCTGAGTATTGGTTGGAGGCGACTGAGCGGATTATGGATGAGCTCAATTTAACTGTTGAGGAAAAACTGAAAGGAATGGTGTCGCTTCTCCGCGATGAGTCATATCAATGGTGGCTCACGGTCCAGGATGGTGCTACAGTTGAGGAACTCACTTGGGATTATGCTAAGGCGGCATACCAGAAGAAGTATGTTGGTACTCATTACATTGATGCGAGAGGAAGGCATTTCGGGGTGGTTCAAGGAACAAGTCCGTAGCGAGTACGAGGTGAATTTCTAAGGTTAAGCCGATATGCTCGAGGATAGTGGCTACTGAGCATGAATGATGCGCCCAATTTGAGGACGGATTGAGGATGACTTGAGACTATTGATAGCTCCACAAGAAGAGCGGAGTTTTTGTGTTGGTGGAGAAAGCTAAGGTAGCCGAGGGATCAAGGATTCGTAAGGCGTAACAATCGATCGGAATATGCGTAAAAGATAATTTGGATCATCAAGGCCATCTGGGAATGTTTAAAAGAGGCCTAGAGTTGATGGGCCGCGAGGTCAGCAAGTTGCTACTTGAGGGCAGTATCGTACTTGTGCTCAATATGGGAAGAAGCATTTAGGAGAGTGTTGGAAGAAGACGGGAGGATGCTTTAAGTGTGGGTCCAAGGACCGCATGATTAAGGATTGTCCTGTGAGAACCGAAGGGGGACGACCAGTAAGTCAAGGTCCTAATCAGGCTGGAAGAGGTGGACAGCAGCCTCAGCGGGGTCGTGGTTCGAATGGTAGAGGAAACGATGCTGGTAGAGGACAGGGAACACCGAGTCGAGGTGTTGGTAACACGGAGGCCAGGCAATCGGGTTTAGTATATGCAGTACGTCGGAGGGAGGACAGAGACTCACCGGACGTCATAATTGGTACGTTCCTTATATTTGGCAAACCATATGTTGCTTTGATTGATGTGGGCTCGACCCATTCTTATGTTGCATGTAGAGTAGTTGAAACTCTAGGAATAGCCTCTGAACTATCTAGTAGGGAGATGACTGTAGTAAGCCCACTAGGTCAAACCGTAGTAGTGAACAAGATATTTTGGAGTGTGCCTTTGGAGCTTCAGGGAGCGGTATTTCTCGCCGACTTAGTGGAATTACCCTTCGGGGAATTTGATCTTATACTTGGTATGAACTGGCTAGTGGAGCATCGAGCTATGTTGGATTGTGCGGCCAAACGAATAGAGTTAAGGACCCTAGAGGATGAGGTGATAATTACGATAGGGGAAAGAAGAAACTACTTGTCTAATGTAGTTTCAGCCTTAAAAGCTGATAAGATGGTTCGGAAGGGGTGTAAGGCATTTTTGGCTTTCGTTAGTATCTTAGATGTGAAAGAAGGGGGGGTTAGTGGAGTTAGAATTGTAAGGGAGTTTGTGGATGTTTTTTCGGAGGAGTTACCTAGAATACCCCTGGATAGGGAAGTGGAATTTAGAATTGACTTACTGCTGGGTACAGCTCCTGTGTCAATTGCCCCGTACAAAATGGTACCAAAGGAGTTGGTTGAGCTCAAGTCTCAGATCCACGAATTGCTAGACCGTGGGTTTATCCGACCCAGTGTGTCTCCGTGGAGAGCACCGGTCTTATTCGTGAAGAAGAAGCATGAAACTATGCGTATGTGCATAGATTATCGTCAGTTGAATAAGCTGACCATCAAGAACAAGTACCCTTTGCCGAGGATAGACGACTTGTTCGATCAGCTTAAAGGGGCCGCAGTATTCTTAAAGATAGATCTAAGGTCTGGATATCATCAACTTAAGGTGAAGGAGGCTGATATCCATAAGACAGCTTTTCGAACAAGGCACGGGCATTATGAGTTCTTGGTAATGCCGTTCGGGTTGACAAATGCCCCAGCCGTATTTATGGACATGATGAACCGAGTTTTCGAACCCTATCTAGACCGGTTTGTTGTTGTGTTCATAGACGATATCTTGGTGTATTCGAAGTCTAAGGAAGAACATGATGAGCACCTCCGAGTTGTGGTGCATGTGTTGAGGGAGAAGAAGCTCTACGCCAAATTCAGCAAGTGTGAATTTTGGCTTAAGGAGGTTACGTTTTTAGGACATGTGGTATCTACTGAAGGAATAAGGGTGGATCCTCGGAAGATTGAGGTAGCTTTGGATTGGAAACCCCCTAAGTCTGTGGTGAAAGTTCAGAGTTTCTTAGGATTAGTAGGCTATTACCGAAGGTTTGTGGAACGGTTCTCGTCGATAGCCGCGCCTTTGACAAAGTTGTTGAGAAAGGAAGTGCCTTTCATATGGACCGATAAGTAACAGGAGAGCTTTGAGAAGCTTAAAAGGGTCTTGACCGAAGCTTCAGTTTTGATTCACCGAGATGTGGAAGGATTTTGTGGTGTATTATGATGCTTCCCATACAGGATTGGGAGGTGTCCTTATGCAAGACGGGAAGGTAGTTGCTTATGCGCTCGACAACTAAGGCCACACGAGGTTAACTACCCAACGCATGATTTGGAGTTGGCGGCAGTGGTCTTTGCTCTTAACGTATGGAGGCATTATCTTTATGGAGAGAAGTCAGTGATTTACATGCACCACAAGAGCTCGAAGTATCTGCGACCCGAAAGAGCTAAACCGAGACAATAAGGTGGGTGTAATTATTGAAGGATTATGATTACTCCATAGAGTACCACCCGGGCAAGGCAAATGTGGTGGCAGATGCCCTAAGAAGGAAAGTAGTGTCAGATCTAAGGGCGATGTTTGCGCATCTAAGCTTGTATGACGATGGAAGTCTACTGGCAGAGTTGCAAGTTAAGCCGACGTGGTTGAATGAGGTGAAAGAAAGCCAGTTGGCGGATGATGATCTAAATGCTAAGCTACGACAAGTACAAAGTGGGGAGTTGAAGGATTATGGTGTTAATGGTGATGGAGTATTGTGTTTTAAGGGTAAGGCCTGTAAGCCAAAGAACGAGGAGTTAAGGTGGAGAATTCTTCAGGAATCGCATAGTAGCCCCTATGATATGCATCCTAGAGGCAGTAAGATGTATAGGGATCTAAAGGAACAATTTTGGTGGCCTGGTCTTAAGCGGGAAGTTACCGAATATGTAGGGAAGTGCTTGTCATGTTAGCAAGTTAAGGCTGAACACCAAGTTCCGTCAGGGTTGCTCCAGCCAATACAGATTTTGCAGTGGAAATGGGAGAGGATTACCATGGAATTCGTTAGTGGGCTTCCTCTTACGCCTACTAAGAAGGACTCAGTATGGGTGATAGTGGATCGACTGACAAAGTCTGTGCATTTTATTCCAGTGCGGGTTGACTATTCTCTCCAGAGGTTAGCAAAGTTGTATATGGCGAAGATTGTGAGGTTGCATGGAGTGCTGGTGTCAATTATCTCGGATAGGGATCCGAGGCTCACATCTCAGTTTTCGAAAGCAATACATCAGGCTTTAGGCACTAGATTGGACTTCAATATGGCTTTTCATCCACAGTCAGATGGTCAATCTGAGTGAGTAATACAAGTGTTGGAGGATATGCTAAGAGGCTGTGTGATAGACTTCAGAGGAAGTTGGGAAGAATATTTTCCTTTAGCAGAATTTGCTTACAACAACAGCTATCAGGCCAGTATTAAAATGGCACCGTACGAAGCGCTGTATGGATGGAAGTGTCGCACTCCTACGTGTTGGACGGAATTAGGGGAACGTCAGATTTTGGGTCTAAAAATTGTGGCAGAATCCAAGGAAAAGGTTAAGATAATTCGAGCACGGTTGAAGGAGGCGTCTGATAGGTAAAACTCATATGCAGATCTCAAATGGAAGGAGATCGAATTTGCTGTGGGAGATCAAGTGTTTATCAAAGTTTCGCCTTGGAAGAAGGTGATGAGATTTGGTCGCAAAGGGAAGCTAAGTCCAAGGTTCATAGGACCTTATCGGGTATTGAAGGGAATTGGACTAGTGGCATACCAGTTGGAGTTACCTCCGGAATTGAAGCAGATGCACGACGTATTTCATGTTTCCATGCTACGCCGATACCGATCGGATCCATCTCATGTAGTTCCGGTTGAAGAGGTGGAGCTGAGACCAGATCTCTCTTATGAGGAAGAGCCAATTCAGATTCTGGAACGAGATGTGAAGGTGCTTCGGAGGAAGTCGGTCCTTTTGGTCAAGGTGTTGTGGCGTAACCATGGATCGGAGGAAGCTTCTTGGGAGCCAGAAGAAGCAATGCGATAGTAGTACCCCCACCTATTCTAGCCAGGTAATTTTGAGGTCGAAATTATTTTAAGGGGGTAGAACTGAAATATCCAGGATTTATAGCCTATGCATTTTTTCTTAAGTATGTGTGAAAGCATGTTTATGTGTTCTGAATTGTGTGGCATGAATTTTGGAAACTTTAAAGTGTAGTAAATGCCTTAGAAATTATTCGATTTTTAATTTAAAAGAGGAAGCTAAACCTAAAAGGCCTTAAGAAAATTAGTAGGGGAAATAAGACACTAAATTAGGCTTGTTTAAGTGGCTTGGAGGCACCACTTAGGGCCTTAGTAAGTGACGCCACAAGCATGGGTGCAAGGCCTAGGTTCGAGTCACAAGTGAAGCAAATAAAAGTTTTTATTTTGCTACAAGGAGGAGAGGTGTTGGATGGCAATGGGGCACTGAGTGGAGGTGTGTAGATTAAGTTAAATTTCCTTTTAAAATTCAGCCAAGATAAGGGATAAATGATGGATTAATTTTTTTTATTAATCTTAAATGAGGTGATAAGAAAAAAAGGTGGAATTTGAGAGGACGATGAGTGTTGGCCGGCCAAGGGATTCCTTGGTGACCAATTTCAGTCATAGCCGAATTGCTAAAGGGAGGTTTAGAGGTTCTTTTCGGTTTATCTTTCTTTCTCTAGTAGTGGTGTCGAAATTGCCTTTGTAGGAGTGTCCATCTTTTTCTTTCTTCCTTAGTCTCTCTTGCCAAAATTTAGCCCCTCTCTTCACTCTTCTCTCAACTTTTCTTCCATTGTTAACACCAAATATCCCTCTCAAAGTCCTATCATTGCCGATTCTTCTTAAGCCTCACACTTCTTCTTTCTTTTCTTGTGATCCTTAATGCCGAAATACTCTTTGATAGCCGAATCATCCTAGTGTTCATCAAAAGCCGAAACTTGTCGATTCCTATCTAAGTCCACATAGCCGAATCTCTATGGGTTCAATAAGGAGCAGTCGACTACCGAATTAAGGGTAATATCCATTGTTATTTGATCTTCAATATTTTTTCTTCTAGCCGAAAGATAAGGACTAATCCCATTAATATTTTAGTTTGTTTGCCAAAAGTTGTAAGGTGAATTTCGGGATTTCCATAGTAGCTGACTTCTAAGGAAACCATTCGGGATTTCAGATCTAAGGTAAGCAATGTATAAGATTAGGCCGAAGGCCATTTATTTGAATGTTAGAATTGGACCTAGCATGTATCCTGTAGGATTTTGACATCTTCTTAGCCAAGAGACTACTTTCGGGATCTAAAATCGCAAGGTGAGTGACTATGTATATTCGGCCAAGGTCATATTGGTGTTTTAGATCTATTTCTTACTTCGTTTAAAAAGCCAAAACTAACTAGTTCAGTGGTTCAAAGATTCAGTCGATTGCAAGAAGAGTTATCACAAGGTTTTCGGGATTTGATTAGTAGTGAAATCGGCATCCAGGTAAGATTTTCCTTCTGGATTTGGCTAGATAGTCGAATGGCTCTTTGCTAACATGTGTAGGGTTGTCCGAATGTAGGAACTAAGGATATAGGACGCTAGATCGGGTTTTCGGGATTTTCAATAAACTTGTTAAGTAAAATAGGAGTGTACCCCACACTAAGCCTTAATTAAATTACGGCTATGTTTTGATAAATATGTTACTAAGAATATGTTAAGATGTGGCTAAGACTATCTTGCAATGGTATAATGTACTCAGGTACGTTTACCCACTCTTACTATGAGGATGATATGATCTATGATGGCACATATGTCAGTAGTGATAAGAATGTGAAATAAAGCATGATATTGCATGATTTGTTTGACATGGGGCATATGGGTGATATGTAAAGGGGAAGTGAATTGGTGGTTTTATACCCCGATATCTCGAATGTGGTGACTTATGTCACGTAATTTGAATGTGGTGACTTATGTCACGAAATCGAATGTGGTGACTTATGTCACAAAATAATTATCTGGTGGCTATGCCACTAATTTTATATAGGCGATGAGCACGCATCGATTGTATGACGCTTTGATGGTGTGTAGTGGATGGAGGGTCGACTTAGTAGTCCCCACTGTTGTGATGGTTGGTACGGTGATGTGTAGCGGATGGTTATCTAGGCTTGGGTTGGGTTTGCATCATGGTTTATATGTGTTTATTATGTATGATTTGATATGCCCGAATTTAATTGAGACTTGTATTGGTTGTACACATTGAGTCTGCTTGACTCACCCCTTTGTAGGATTATTTTTTCAGTGACACTCAAGAGATAGACCTGGCCTGCAGGAGCTCGATGGTGGCCATGCATAACTCGAGACTATTTTATTTTTATTAGTTTATTTTTTATTTATTTAAGTTTTGAATTATTTCGGTTTTATTTGATGTAATAATGCCATAAGTATTAAATTGTCTATGCATGCATTCAAACTACTTAGTATGATACGACATTTATCGATTTGAAGTTAAAGTTAATTTTTCTTAAATATAAATATTAATTGTTTTGACACCTAATCAACACGGGTTTTAATTTTGAACCCAACCCAAATCAACTGTTTTAAAAAACACACAAGTTTTTGGCAAAGCCCAAATAAGATTCGAATGGTTTTTCTCTAGAAGCATGCCAGATCCGATCAGGGCTTGTGGGTTGGGTTTGGGGTGTTTCATTGTTTGCGTAATTGAGCATGAGAAAGGGAGGCAAATTAGCCTTGCAGATGGCCTATTTTTGTCTACACGGGTAGAGACACGGGTGTGTGTCTCAGACGTGTGTGACACACAGTCATGTTACATGGCTGTGTGTCCCCTAGTGTTGAAATTGAATTTAAGTCAGTATGCTCCACACGGCCTCACACATGGTTGTGTGATCGACCGTGTGGCACAAGTCAGTATACCCCTTAAATGGTACACGGCCTAGCACACAGGTGTATAACTTGGTCGTGTTGCATAAGTCAGTACACCCTATAGGTTTGGCATGGCCTAGTACACAACCTAGCACACGGGAATGTGAGGCCAATTCAAAGGGCACACGGGCTAGACACACGGGCATGTGGTCGGCCGTGTGACTCAAGTTAGTATGTATGCCCTGTTTCCACAGGACCTGTGACACGGGCGTGTCTGAAGCCGTGTGAGGCACACGGCTTGTTCACATGGGCGTGCAACCCTTGAATGATTGAAAATTTTCTATGTTTTCCAGGAATTTCGTATGTTATCGGTTTAGTCCCGAACCACTTCTAAAGCATGTTTAAGGCCTCATAGGCTCTTATAAGGGACAATGTGATTGTGTTGAATGGTATTTGAATATGAATGCATAAATGTATGAGCATTATATGTTAAATGATGTGTATTGATCGGTAATACCTCGTAACCCTACTTCAGCTACGGGTTAGAGGTGTTACATTTATTGGTATCAGAGCTACGGTTTAGTCGATTCTAAGACTAACATAGTGTGTGTGAGAGTCTAGCTATACATGCCATGTATACTCTGCAATAGAGTGATGATTCCTGACAGCTTAAATTGTGTTTTCGTATAGTAATAGATCCCAAAGAAGTGATAGCTAATGATGTAGAGAGTAATGCTCCTGTTCCCACTTAAGGGACAATGCCTATTGAATCTAGACCTGTGTTGAGTAGTCACAGAGGTGAGGCTAAAGATGCCTTTTTACATATGATGAACGAGTGGTTCACTTTGTATGTCAGGACAAATCTAGTTGTTCAACAACCTCTGCCCCACCTATTCCTCAACAAATCCCTGTTGTTCCTCAAGTTATAGATTCGATATTGTAACACCCCTTACTCGTATTCAACACCGAAACTGGGTGCGAGGCATTACTAGACTTATCTCACTTAAACATGTAACTTTGGGCTATAAAATTTCATTCCAACCTTAAAATTTCCTTTCACATTCAAAACATCCTTATTATGGGCCAATGAGGCCTTAAACATGCAAAAGAAGGGTCTTAGAATCAAACCCAGAACTTTTGTACACTTAAATTTTTTTGTCTAAATAGGGGCCACATGCCCGTGTAAAATGGGACACACCCGTGTGGGTAGGCCGTGTGGTCACACACGCCCATATTCCTAACCCATGTGGAATTAATTTTCTAATTTGAACCTGTAGGGGTTTTAACACGGTTGGGCACATGCCCGTGTCCCTGGCCTGTGTCCCTCACACGGCCTGGACATGCTCGTGTGCCAAAACCATGGCATTCTATTTATGACATCATCACCTCACTATGGTCACACGGCAAAGGCACACTTCCGTGTCTTTAGACTATGTGTCGAATTTAAATCCTAATTTTAGGTGTAGACTTTACACGGCCTAGACACACGCTCATGTCCTTGACTGTGCCCCCAACACGGTTGAGACACGCGACCGTGTCTCTGTACATGTGTTTACTACTGAGCATACTGAATTGTAAACCTTGCATACAAGAGGACACACGACCGATCAACATGCCCTTGGGGCTGACCGTGTGTCATACATAGCCTAGACAAACACCGTGTGTCTATCCGTGTGAACATTAAGAAGGCTATGTTCCAAGCCAAATTCCACCCTACATAGCAACCATACTTATACCAACTCAAACTAAGCATCCACACAAGCATAAACTTCATGATTCATCATCAATGAATATATATATACACTTGTCAAGTATTGGCCCAATTTCAATGACCATTTACAAAATGAATTTAATAACATAAATAGCCAACACTTTGGCTAACTAATATGACATAACAAAACATCCAAGTCCTATACACACCATACTCAAAATAATTCTAACTTGTTATACCAAAGAGATGTCGATAGTGTGATTTCCAAACTCTGACATCCCACGATCCTCCAGTTATCTTGGCAATACTACAAGGAAAATGGAAATGAGAGGGATAAGCATAAAGCTTAGTAAGTTTGCATATAAATAAATAGCAACAATAAGATCATAACAATATCCATCCATGGCATTAGATAACCACACACAAAGTCATAGGCTCTTTTCCATAACTTACTCGTACTTGCCCTTATCTAGCGCATACCATGCCATATATCGTAAATGTTCCTCGTGAATAACTTACTCAGTTACATAGCTTTAATACAAATCTCATTTCTATTTCCAAGCTGGTCTATTTATCCCATTAAGTCACTAGGGATACTCAAAGATGTTTAATCATTATCATTTATATAAACACGAAGCCGATGCAACATGTGGTCTTGCATGGGATTACCTCTGAATACCGATGCCATATCTCGGTTATGGTCTTATACGATTCTCACATTAAATACCAGAGCCATATCCCAGATATGGTCTTATACAGGATTTCAATTTGGTGTCGAGGCCATGTCCCCGACATGGTCTTACACGGACCATATCTATCTCAACTTTTCTCATCTTTCTCATTTAACACCAAATACTCAATTTCATAAAATATCATGTCTCATTATAGTATCAAACATTCTCAAACGTACTAGCATAAATGTTGAATTTATGACAAACAAACTTACCTCGATTTCAAAACAGGCTAAATTGTCGATCTAGTCCGATATTTTGTTCTTTCCTCGATCGAGGTTGATTCTTTGTTCTTCTTTCTCTATAATATCAAATTAGCTCATTTTAATTATCACATTAATAATTGCATTTCAATAATCATGCTTTGGCAAAATTACTATTTTGCCCTTAGACTTTTGCAAAACGACCACTTTAGCCCTAGGCTTGATAATCGATTCTAACCAAATTTCTACCTTTAACGAGCCTAGGTGAACATTTATTTCTCTTATGGCTATCATCAAAAACCAACATTTCACACATTGACAACAAATTTTACAACCTTTACAAAAAGGTTCATTTAGGTGTTTTCATGGTAACACCTTTCACAAAAGTTGTTTATTAAACATATATGAATCATTTTCTTCCATAAAAATGCAGCAAAAACATAAAAGCTCACATGGAAAATCCCTAAACTTTTTACCATATTGCAAGATAGTCCCCTCTATAGAAAGCTTAAGCTTTAGGGGTTTCAAAAGTACAATTTTTATCAAGAAATGATCACTAATGCACTTACTTGCAAGGAGAGAAGCTTGCTGAAATTTTGAGCTCTCAAACCCCTTAGTTTGCTGCCAATTTTCGGTGGTGGAGAAGAAGAGAAAAAGATGTTATTTTTCCTTCCTTCATTTTAATATTATTCCACCAATTTAGTCACCAAATCTTACCAACTTGGACCAATTTTGACTTTCTTGTCCCCAATGGCCAGCCACTACATTTCTAATGGTCTAATTGCCCTTTGAAGACCTCCAATTAATATTCTATGATTATTAGGCACCTTTATCTTATAAAATGAAACTTTTTCACTTTATGTGATTTAGTGCTTTTTGCGATTAAGCAAGAAATCACCAAAAGTAAAGCGTCAAAATTTTCATGCACCTATATAATCATACTCTAATTTTCATGCACCTATATAATCATACTCTAACTTATAAAATAATATAAAAATAATTTCTCTGACCTCAAATTAGTTATTCTAAAATCACTATTTCGACTAGCCCTTAAATTGGGTACATTACAGATCTGATTGAATAAGCCGCCAAGAGGGTCAAGAGTTTTTGCCTCTCGATGATGATGATCTTTGAGAGAGTTGAGTTTTGGTTTGAAAATGCGATTCAGGTATTCGATGAATTGTCTTGTACGCCTAATGAATGTATTAAATGTGTTGTATCTTTATTGAGAGACACCGCTTATCAATGGTAGAACACGTTGATATCTATGGTTCTAAAAGAAAGAGTTACCTAGGAATTCTTTCAGGTGGAGTTCGAAAGAAATATTTAAGTCAGCGATTCTTTGATTAAAAGCATAAAGAGTTTTTATAATTAAAACAGGGCCGCATGACTGTCACTGAGTATGAAAGAGAATTTGTACGGTTATGCAAGTATGCTCGAGAGTATGTGTCTTAGGAGATTCTGTGTAAATAGTTCGTTGACGGGTTGAACGAAGATATAAAACTACTACTCGGAATTCTAGAGTTGAAAGAATTTTGTTGTTTTGGTTGAAAGGGCTTGTAAAGCCGAGGATCTTAGCAAAGAAAAGATAAAAGCAAATTTAGAAGCTAGAGACTCAAGAAAAAGATCAATGAGTAAGTCGTATCAATCTTTGTCAAAAAATCCAGAGATTCGTATGCTCGTCCAATTGCTTCAAACGAATATTCAAACAGGGATCGTAGAAAACAATACTCAGTCCTAAAGCTCAAGCTACTTCAGTATTGAGTGTGGGCAATGTGAGAGACAACAAACTCGAGTGTCAGTATTGTGGGAGATGACACTTCGGAGAATGCTGGAGTAAAAGTACTAAAGCTTGCTTCAAATGTGGCTCACCGGATCATTTTATTAAAGACTGTCCTGATATGGGTGAGAAAGATAGACCTCAGAATGTGAGACCGAGTAATACGTTGACTAGAGGAAGACTCCTAAGAAATACTGGGAATGTGAGTGGTAGTCGAGGGGTGACGAGAGACTCTACCATGAGATCTGAGGCCAAAGCACCTACTAGAGCCTACACTATTCGCGATCGTAAAGAAGCGTCATCCACAAATGTTATCACTGCTACTTTCACTCTTTATGATACTAATGTGATTACATTAATAGATCCAGGATCAACTCATTCTTATATATGCATGGATTTATTATATAGTAAGACTTTGCATGTAGAGTTTACTGACTTTGTGATTAGAGTATCGAACCCTTTAGGCAAATGTGTTTTGGTTGACAAAGTCTGCAAAAATTGTTCGTTAATATATCAGGATTTATATTTTCCAGCTAATCTGAGGTTGTTTCCATTTGATGAATTTGATATGATTCTAGGTATGGATTGGCTAACGATGCATGAGACTATAGTGAATTGTAGACAAAAGATAATTTAATTGAAATGGCGAATAATAATGAGAGGGTATGAAGCTTATCTTGCATATGTACTTGATATGAAAGTGTTAGTATTGAATCGATGATCTGTAAAGACATAATAGTTTTCCAACTTGTTTTGTTAAGACATATTAAAATCTAATTAAAACATAAACATCACCAAAACATAAATTAAAGGCCTTTTACAAATCCAATATAAAACCCAAGTAAAATAAATTGTGATCTCGTCCTATGTTAGCTTAGAGATTTGTGAGAAAGTGGTGAAGCTTATCTTGCATATGTACTTGATATGAAAGTGATAGAAACAAATTCTCCTTAGATTGAATCGAAGTATAAGGAGAGAAAGGGATGACCAAGAAGGTTCGGCCTAAGTGTTTAACACACACCTATGCTCGGTTTGAGTGGAAAGAAAAGGAGTAGAAATGAGAAGAAAATTGTTGATATGGAATATCCGATGAGAGATGTATATGACAAAAGAGAGGACTTAGCTTACCAAAATGACCAAACATGCACCAAAGTGCAAAGGCATATTCGCCTTCCCTCTCCACACCAAGCCGTCACCTTCCCTCCAACTCCCCTAAATTTCGCCACAACCCCCCAAAGCTCCCAACTTTGAGTCCATGCCGCCAAAATGAGAGCCAAAAGGGGTGGGATTCTCGCGACTTGAACACAAGACCTCCCCTTGTAGATAACGCACACACACACACTCCATGTGGCGCATGCTTGCCACTTTGCTAGCTCCTTATTTGTGCTATAATTTCACTTAATTTAAATATAAACCCCAACACCTTCCGCTTCTATCCCTAAAGCCCAAAACAAGCATTTCACCACCTACCTGTGCTCACACCTAGCCTACAACTAAATCCCAAAACACCAAAACAACATCATAGAAAGAATAAACATGCAACAATTGCCGTAAATAAATTAACCCCTTAACACTCGATATTACGGTTCTACCCCTTAAAATAATTTCGACCTCGAAATTACTCGGTCAAGAGTTGCGGGTATTCTTTGCCTCATCATATCCTCGGGTTCCACGTAGCTTCTTCTACGCCATGATTCCGCCAAAGAACCTTAACGAGAGGCACGACTTCTGCGTAAAACCTTCACATCCCGATCTAAAATCAGCAGGCTCTTCCTCTATGGACATATCTGGATTTACCTCGATCTCTCATCGTTACCACATGTGATGTATCGAACGATATCGCGAAGCATCGAAGCGTGAACACCGCCATGAATCGACTTAGCTCACCGGCAACTCGAAATGATATGCAATCGGTCCCACTCGTCTTAGTACCTTATACTGCCCAATAAACCTCGGACTAAGCTTGCCTTTCTTCTCGAACCTTAATACTTTCTTTCACGGTGAGACCTTCAGAAAACTCGATCTCCACAAGAAATTCAATATCTCTCCGTTTAAGGTCAAGATAGGACTTCGCGGTCGAAGCTTCCTTCAATCGAGCTGAATCAACTTAACCTTGTCTTCGGTCTCAAGAACCAACTCTGGTCCCAATAATCGACGCTCACTTAACTCGTCCAACAAGTCGGTGAACGACACTTCCTACCGCATAACGCCTCATAAGGTGCCATCTTAATGCTCGCTTGGTAATTTGTTGTTGTGGCGCGTGAATCGGGGTCCCTATCCGAGATGATCGACACGGGCACCCGTGCGATCTCACAATCTCGACACATCTGACTTTGCCAACCTCTCAAGTGAGTAATCCACCCTCACCCATAAGTTCCAACCTCGGTGGATCCATAGGTATGCTACGGTTGAACATTGAAAACTTTTCTATGGACCACCGTAATCGCATTCTCCGAGATCCCTATACATTTTGCTACCTCCAGATGCATAGCGTAGGGTCGCTATGAGCATCTGAAGAATCTTTTGCCTCAATTCAGATCTCTTGGCATACAAGCCTTCCCCCGAAACACGTAACCCCATCATGGACAAGTCAGTAACCCTTCAAACCATTATTCTTTTGAGTCCTCTGGCGCTCAAAACCTCATCTAACAACGCTTTTCTCGATCCGCTCAACCAAGTAGGCTTAACTGCAGTTCGCGAATACCTCCGTCATCGTACAAACTCAAGTGGGCAAACAACGCCTTAGATCCGAAACAACCTTACGGCTCAACGCGCTCGCCATTTACGTTAGCCTTGCCGGATGATACTCAATTGAGCAATCGTAGTCTTTCAAAGACTCAATCCATCTGGTATTGTCTCGATTCAAGTCTTTACGAGTCGGGGAGGTACTTGAGACTCTTATGGTCCGTATAGACTACCGATCTCTCTCCGCATAAGTAATGCCTCCATATCTTTAGGGCAAATACTACACCGCAAGCTCCAAATCGTATGAGATAATTAACCTCATGTGGCCTCAAATTGCCGGATGCGTAAGCCACAACCTTCCCATCCTCCATCAAGACACAACCCAAGCTCAGATGTGATGCATCGCGAGACATCAGAATTCCTTACCGACCTCAAAGTGAATCGTAACCGAGCTTCGGTCAAAATTTTCTTCAACTTATCGAAGCTCTCCTGTTGCTTCTCAGTCCAAATAAATGGAACTCCTTTCTTAATAATTTGGTCATCGGTCTTTGCAATTAACGAGAAACCTCTACAAACCTTCGATAGTATCCCCGCCAACCCCGAAAACTCCGAATCTCCGCCATCGACTTAGGCGGCTTCCAATCGAGCGGCCTCTATCTTTCGAGGATCCACTCTAATCCCTCACCGACACATGACCCAAGAATGTCACCTCCCCGAGGCGAACTTCGCATTTCTTGAACTTAGCAGAAATGTTTCTCCCTTAGAATCGCAACACCACCCATAAATGAGCATCATGCTCCTCCTCGATCCTTGAATATACCAAGATGTAAATCGATAAAAACTACCACGAACCGATCTAGGTGCTGTTGGAACACCCATTCATCGGATCCATGAAAGTCACGGTGCATTAGTCAACCCGAACAGCATAACCAAAAACTCAAAGTGCCCATACCGAGTAATTAAATGCCGTCTACAGATATCCGCCTCTTTTACCTTCAAGCTGGTGATATCCCGACCTTAGGTCAATCTTCGAGAAAACAGGCGCCTTCTTGGTGATCAAACAAGTCATCTATCCGAGGCAAGGATACTTGTTTTTGATCGTCGACTTATTCAATTGGCGGTAGTCTATGCACATCCGCATAGTACCGCCTTTCTTCTTTACAAAGAGTAAAGGCGCTCCCAATGAAATACTTGGCTTTGATAAAACCTCGGTCCAATAACTCTGGATTTGAGCCTTAAGCTCCACTAATTCTTTAGGTGCCATCTCAGACGGAGCAATGGATCTTTGGCGCGATTAAGCAATGATCAATCCGAACTCTACCTCCGATCCGTGGCAAACCCTAAGCTCCTCAGAAACACATCCACAAATTCACGATCGTCCGAATAGTCTCCACAGAAGACTCCTTAGCCTCCAAGGCATACACATGCACCATATATGCTTCGCGACCTTTCGACCATTTTCTCGGCAGGGCGAGATACCAAGTTGGACGAGATAGTTTCTCCTATTACCGATCAAAACTACTTCATCACCCTCACCGTGCTCGAGAACCACGCGCTTAGCCGCATGATCCAACTTCGCCGATACTTACCCGGTCCATCCGAGAATTAGATCGAACTCCCGAATGGCGTTCCATCGAGATCGACCTCAAATACTACCCTTGGAGTTCTAGAGGTGCGTCTCTATACGGTTTATCTACCACTACTGAGTGACCTAGAGGGCTTATTACGGTCATACGCCTGAAGATATCTCGAGTCTAAATCCATTGTCTCTACTATACTCATCGGCAACATAAGAGTGTGTAGACCCCACATCAATTAAAGCGGTATAAGGAGAACCAAAATCAAAAAGCATCGGTGATGACGTCCGGGTGCGTCGCCCTCTCTCGGCGCCAAAGATATACCAAACCAGTTTGCTGGCCTCGAACTACTGCACCTCGCCGGTGCTCCACGGCCCCACGTAATCTGTACCTCTCTCGCCATTACCTCGGCCCCTGCGGCGGTCCATTATTTTGTATTGATTACGTACCGATTCTCGGATGAATTCTAGCTAACTTGCGCGGACAATCCCTCACTCGGTGGTCCAGTGAGCCACACTCAAAACAACCTCGCCATCGGTCCAACATCCTCCCGGTGAGCCTTTCCACAGCGGTTACATGCGGCGGTCCTCGCCTAGCGACAACAAACCTACCGACCGATTCGCCCACTCGGTCTAGCCCTCTTCTTGATTACCCGATGACCCGGAAGATCCAAAACTCCGCTTATGACGGTTTCTATCCATACTACGCCTCACGAGACTCTTTAATGCCCTCGGCAACCTTTGCCTTATCAACCGAACCGCAAATTCACGCTCCTGTTTGGCGCAATCAACAATCTTAACTCGTCTCGCAGCCATCCTCGAAGCGAAGCACCTTTCCTCTTGGTAGCCACCATACACGGCATACCGACTCGGCCTCGAAACTTGGCCTCGTACTCGACACGATTTGCTCCCTCAACTAACTTGAAATGCTTTCCTCTGCTCATTTATGTAATTAGCTCAGCGCACTTCTTCCGATAAGTAGCGGAAATAATCCCATGTCGAGATCTTAATTGCGGTATTATCACGGACCGTGAGCCACCATCGGTATGACTCATCCGAGAATGATACGATCCCTTTAATTTCTCCTCACCGTTAGGTCCAGATCGTCCATAATCCGTTACGTCGCTTCCGGCCGAGATTTCGGCGATGCTAGGAGCAACACCGAGACACCCAAAGAATTGACCCCATTTGCCCAAGTCGCTCAGCACGATTTCCTAGCACGCCCCCACCCCTGCTCCGGCTACCTCTCTAAAACCCGCAGATCGCTGTGACCTTGCATCATCGCCGGTCTGCATTCACGGAACTCACCACCTCCGGTGGTGGCGGGCGGTATCTCATTCTCACGAACCACCGCCTAGAACCTACGGCTCGTAAAGCAGTCATCCTACCGTGACCACGTCCACGACCACGTCCACCTCGGGTACTCATGACTAAATCTCGTCTGAATTAAAGAATCTTATGTATCAGTCATTATTCCACTGTGTTTAAAGCAAAGTTTTATGAATTTTAAAGAAGCTTTGTTTTCGCGAGTCCACAGAGTCCTATTAGTCTCAGTCTCTAAAGTAATCTTACTATCACTAGCCATTCAATCATATCAATATCACAACCAATAGTACAGGTACTTACAGGCTTAATCGGTGCCGATGACTTCGGTGCCATGCCCTTCAACCCATACTTTAAAAATGAGAATACTTGAAAATTATAGTTTTAAAACATTTTGGGCCTCATTACAGTAGAAGCTTTTGAACTTGGCTCTGATACCACAAATGTAACACCCCAAACCCGGACAAGACACCACGTCCGAATCTGGTATGTTACGGGGGACATGTTTGTGAGAGGTAAAATTTTTTTCACTAAAAGCCGAGTGAAAACACAGTGTATTTTGAAGACACTTTGGGTAGACTTGTTTGAAATCAGATGGAGTATGTGAAACCCGGAGATTTTTGAAATCCTAGCCAGAATGTGTGGTTAAACGAGTTTAAACCATTTAAACCTTAATAGTTCCTTAGTGTTACTTGAAACCCTTTTTTTTTTTTTTAAAACTTAGGGGTCATACAAGTTTGATTTGAAAATCATTTGAATTTGCTTACTGTAAAGACATAGTGTAATACCCGATGGTATGGTTTAAAAACACATTGCGTTATAATTTTGAAACCATTATCTTTCCAAGTTTTAGTAAAATTCATACCAACTTGTTTTGTTAAGACATATTAAAAATCTAATTAAAACATAAACATCACCAAAACATAAATTAAAGGCCTTTTACAAATCCAATATAAAACCCCAAGTAAAATAAATAAGCTAAAGTACCCAAATTCAATAGTCCTTTATTAAAGCCCGGCATGTGCACCCCAGTCCATCCGGCTCCATGTCCGCGCTTCACGAGTCACCGAAATGTCAAAGGAGAGGGTGAGTCGAATGACTCAAAGTGTAAACCCGCTCCCAAAAACAACATGCTAACACACATCATACAAAGCAACATAATTAATGCAACCCGATCCTAACCATCCCTATCGCTTTTCTACCCCGTGTGGTACCAAACCCTTTGGTGGTGCTAAAACACTGGTGACATATAGTCACAATGTGTTACCAAAACGCTGGTGTCCCAAAGACACAATATCCGTCAATGTGGTGCCAAACCACCGTGTCCCAAAGACACAATTGTGCTACTAAAGCCTTGGTGACCGAAGTCACAAATCGACGATGGGGCCAACCCATCGTGTGATACCAAATCACTAGCGACGATCCCATATCTCAAGTGGGGCCAACCCACGGTGGTTAAACCACAGGGACAAGTCGCAATGAGGTGCCAAACCTCCGTGACCCAAAGTCACAAAGTGTGCTACCAAAGCAACGGTGCTCGTCAACACAAAATATCCTTTGCTCCCTCCACTCAGATCACCCATCAACATACCATACTCATGTAATCATGTATATCATATAATCATGCATATCATGCTATTATGTGTAACCTCATATCCCATGTCACATATAACCACGACCATGGTATCACATAGATCATCGGTATACTCATAATAATATCTTGACTTACCCGAGTCGTAATCATACCCATTTAGGTATCACATCAATCATCTCTGTTCATTAATCATCACACAAAGTTATCAATCATATTACTAAAGTAGTGTGTTAGTTTACACACCGGTAAATACGAGTCTAGAATCTAACGAAAATGATCTAAGTCCTCGATTACTAGATCCTTTTAAGATGATTTGGTTTCCTACCAAACCGAATCACCCGATAATTCTCCTTAGCAATCGGCTACACCATAAAAGATGAGCAGTTAATCTTTTGTTACCTTTGCCTTAATTGAACCTAAAGAAAAGATTGAAATAATAGCAATACCATGTACTTACCCCTACTTACCAATCGATCAACAAAGAATAACGATCCCTTGCATGCTTCCACACTCCAAAGACCCTATAACAAAGAGATTAGAATCCTTCCAGTCTGACCCTTTTCGGCCCTTAATCAACCAACCTTGACGAAGTATAAGGAGAGAAAGGGGATGACCATTCGGCCAAGGACTTACCCACTACCAAACGATTGGAACCAAGCTCCCAACACCACCAAATATTCGGCCAATACCAAGGAAGGTTCGGCCTAAGTGTTTAACACACACCTATGCTCGGTTTGAGTGGAAAGAAAAGGAGTAGAAATGAGAAGAAATGAAGGTTACGGCGCCCCCAAAAGGGATGAAGAGAAAACAATGGGGAGAAAATCGGCTAATAGGTTTTAAGAATGAGAAAGAAATAGTTGAAGATATGGAGAGATGCTTTCGGTTTAAAGAAAAAGAGAGGAATGATGGTGATTTTGAAGAATGAGTTTCGGCTTGAAAGAATGGGCAACACCGATGGTGACAGCGGCTTACAATTTTAAGAAGAGAAAGAAAGTAGAGAGGTGTTGGCAAGGGTGGTGCTTTCGGTTTAGAAGAAGAAGGAAACTAAGAGAGGCATTCGGCTTCAAAGAAAAACAAAAGAAAAAGGATGAGAGCAACAAGTAAATTCGGCAACTAGGCTTGACTTCACGAAGGAGAGATGGAGGAATTTCGGCTTGCTTTTGAGAGAAGAAGAATTTCGGTTTACCAAAAGAAGAAATGGGAAAAAGAAATGTTTTTTAGAGGCTTGAGTTTCGGTTCCAAAAGATGAGAGAAAGAACAAAAATGAGAGAATTTCTACAAAGGAAATTGGTTTGTTTTCTTGACAAAAAGAGAGGACTTAGCTTACCAAAAATGACCGAAACATGCACCAAAGCTGCAAAGGCATATTCGGCCTTCCCCTCTCCCACACCAAGCCGTCACCTTCCCCCTCCAACTCCCCTAAATTTCGGCCACAACCCCCAAAGCTCCCATTCACTCATTTGAAATGAGTGGACCAAGTCCTCCTCCACACTTTGCTCTCCACCATCCAAGTCACCACTTGACCAAGTCCAAGGTGGAATTTAAATTTGCCACAACTCCTCCCTCCATGCCGCCAAAATGAGAGCCAAAAAGGGGTGGGATTCTCGCGACTTGAACACAAGACCTCCCCCTTGTAGATGACGCCACACACACACACTCCATGTGGCGCATGCTTGCCACTTTGCTAGCTCCTTATTTGTGCTATAATTTCACTTAATTTAAATATAAACCCCAACACCTTCTCGCTTCTATCCCTAAAGCCCAAAAACAAGCATTTCACCACCTACCGGGCTCACACCTAGCCTACAACTAAATCCCGAAAACACCAAAACAACATCATAGCAAACAATAAACATGCAACAATTGCCGAAATAAATTAACCCCTTAATGTGATATTTGATGAAACAAAGATTGAATCTTTACAACTTGTGAATATCCGGATGTATATCCGAAGAGGTTGAACACCCCAAACCCGGCCCATAAGTTCCCGGATTTATGCTAGGGTTGAACATTGAAAACTTTTTTGAAAGGTTTTGGAAAAACTTAATTTATTTTGTGAGTAATCCCTTAAATGTGAGATTTTGTAAATAACTTTACTACTTGTGTTGATTGGGTTGAAAAGCCCATTTATTATTTCATTTTATTGTGGAGACTAAAAAAAAAAACATAAGTTTTGCAAATCCCGACATAACAAAAATAAATCGAAGTCTAAGTTAAGGAGGCCTTATTACATAAATAGTACCAAAAAAATAATAATAAAAAAAGAAAACCAAACTTAATCTATAGAAAAAATTCTTGATGGCCCCTCGAGTCCGTCTCAGCTCCCATGTCCACAATCTACTGCTCATCTAAAAGAGTAGAGAAAAAGGAAAGAGGTGAGTCACCAAGACTCAGTGTATAAATCCTTAACACACTGACCTAAGGCCCACAAACACATTATGGGCCTTGGCCCATACATAGAGGCAACAATCATAATACATGATAGACAATACATAATGAATGGCCCAACCCATCCTAGAATTCCATCCTCTACACACAAACCCGCACCAACCATCACGCCTTGGGGATTTCTACAATCAACCCTCCATCCGCTACACACCACGTGGCATAGCCACCGATCACTGTGTGACCTAACATTTATATTTGTGGGATTTCTACCACCGATCACCATATGACCCATGTTTATATTCGTGGAATTTCTACCACCGGTCAGCATATGACCCATCATGCACTTCCCCTTTCATATTATATTCCCACCCCATGCATACATACATAAAGAGAACATCATATAGGTTTTCATATGTCTCAATATACATAGAGATTTCTATGATTTGCACAGCATCCTTGCCTAACCCTTTTTGGTTTTAATCATTGTCTACACACCACTTTTCTACTTTTTAGCCCACTACACATAAGTTACAATTAGAGAGTGTGTTAGAGATCTACACACTGACACCGATAAAATGATACTTTCTATGTTGATGCTATCCGTAGTCGACACAACTACTATCTGCCTAAGGTGTTGTTCAGAAGCCGGTCCACAACCAAGTGGCCAATCTCGAATGGCAGATACCGCTCATTTCTTAAACTTAGGGATTCTCTCCCTTGCCTGATCCATATTTAATTCCATCACAAGTCCTTGTCAGAACTACTATCACAATATATGATCGTTAATCCTCATCATAAAGTTTAGATCTTGCATATAATGAACGAATCTAGTAAAAATCTAGGGAAAATCTCCTTACCTTAAAATCCCAAAATTAGAGACTAGCTATTTTCAGCTTTTAGATCTAGACAACCAAGTTTCCTTCAAATCCCGAAATGCAGCCCAACATAGAACCATTAAACTATTAGCTTTTCAACTTTTGCATTTCAAAAACCAAAATAGAACATGAGAAACCAATGTAAGTCGACACTTACCTTAACACGTGGAATTTGCTTAGATCTGGAGAGGATTCGACAATGTCAATGAGGAAGATTTAAATGCCGAAAGAAATAGAACCAACTCACAAATGGGATGAATAGAGAAAAACTGTGGAGATTTCGGCTTTTAGAGAAATCGACACAAGAGGAAAAGAATGGAAAAGAGAGTGAAGGGAGTGGTTTCAACTTTTGAAGAAATTAAATAAAAGAAATTGTAGAGGGAGAGACTAAGAATTTTGGCACAATAGAAGAAGAAGAAATTAGGGTTCAAATACCAGAATTAATGAGATATCATCCCTATTTATAGAAATTTCGGCACTCATATCAAAAAATCGAAAGTACCCTTCCTGATAACTAAAAATCAAGCTAATAGAAAGGGAAAATTCGGCACCCCTTTTTTCATGAAGTATCCAAATTCTTTACTCCTCTAGGTGGTGGATTTTCGGCCATCACCTTTCCTTGATTGCTTCTATCTTTTCTCCGTTTTATCTTCTATATTATCAATTATAAAATCCATGTAAATCCTCCTATTTTGAGCCTTGTTGTCATCCACTTCACCTAACCCCAATGCCGAATTTAGCTTGCTTAAATTAAGAGAATTGGGATCCATAGAACTTAAATTTTGGGCCCCTTACACGCTTGTTGTGGCGTCACCCCTTGCTCCCTTTTATGTGCCGAAAATGGCCCAAAAACATGGGCTCCTTGCAGGCCAAAACTTGGGCCTCTCTAATTGTTAGTGACGCCACCTTCTAACTCCCTTGCAGTGACACCTATTGTTGGGCCACAGGCCCACATTGGTATTTTAAACACAATTACCACCTTTTAACTCTATAATGCCCAATCAGACAATTTAACCAAGGCCTTTGCCTAGTTCTGAGCCCAATTTGGACCCCTATCACTTAAATTAACATATTAAACATAGCCTTACACTAAACGCATAGACCCATTAATTCAGGATGTTACAGTTACCACCTATCAGAAAAGTTGAGTTTGGTATTGAATTAGTATCGGGAACAACGTCGAAATCGATAGCTCCGTACATAATGGTTTCGATAGAGTTAAAATAATTGAAAGCTCGATTGCAAGAATTGACGGATAGAGGTTTTGCTAGACCAAGTTTCTCTCCCTGAGGTGCACTGGTGTTATTTGTGAAAAAAAAAAAGATGGCATGAAGAGAATGTGTATAAACTATCGATAGCTCAACAAAATGACGATCAAGAATAAATACCCTTTGCCACGAATATATGATTTGCTTGATCAGTTAAAAAGGGGCAACAATGTTTTCAAAAATTGATTTTAGATTAGGTTATTACTAGTTACAAGTTAAAGACTCCGATGTGCCAAAGACTACAATTAGAACAAGGTATGTACACTACAAATTTCTTGTTATGCCTTTTGGACTAACAAATGCACCTGCTATTTTTATGGACTTGATGAACCAGATTTTTAGGCCGTACTTAGACCGATTCATAGTTGTGTTTATTGATGATATTTTAATTTACTCTCATGATGAATCTGAGCATGCCGAGCATTTGAGAATCGTATTACAAACGTTGAGAGATAAATAGTTATTTGGAAAGTTCAGTAAATGTGAGTTTTGGCTACAAGTGGTTGGTTTTCTAGGACATATACTTTCAGTCGAGGGTAACTGAGTTGACCCGAGCAAAATTTCTACGATTATAGATTGGAAACCTTTGAGAAATGTATCCGAAGCCCGTAGTTTTCTGGGACTAGCTTGCTATTATAGACGATTTGTGAAAGGTTTCTCAATGATTGCGACTCCGATGACATGATTGCTTCAAAAAGATGTTAAATTTGAATGGTAAAAAAGTGTCAACAGAGCTTCAAACAGTTGAAAGCATAATTGACAAAGGCACCAGTGTTAGTTCAGCCTGAGTCGGGTAAAGAATTCTTAATTTTTAGTGATGCATCGCTGATAAACCATAATATGAACATATTTTAATCCCACATTTAGCATACTTTTGGATGATTTATCCCTTCAATTATGGAAATAGGTGCTCATAATCCTTTGTTTTTATGTTTTATACTCAAGAGAGCACCAAATGTTGAAAAGTACTAGAAACGGGCCAAAAATGGAGTAAATAGGCCAAATCACAAAATCAACACAGCCTAGGCCTAAGCCACTTGATTGTGCTTCATTAACAAACCCAAACACGGCCTAGCTCTCGATTCACATGACCATTCCTCATTCACAGACTCGAACACGGCCTGGCCTTGACTTACACGGGCGTGTGCCATGGGCGTGCCCTTGCCGCAGCAAAGAAGAGTTTCATTCGGATTAGGATACTTTCGGGCCAAGTAAGGCATCTCGAGCCTATATAAACACCATAGGAGGCAACTTAAAAATGGTGTGTTCAGTAGGGCGTTCTGCAGGGCATTCATCTAGGCCAAAAAGCCAAGCCAGAGGGGCCGAATTGTGGGATTCACTCGAAGAAAGCCAGTTGATTCATCTCAAGAAGCCGAAATTAGACTCTAGATGGAGGATCTCTCCTTCAATTCCTTCAAGGGGTTTTAGGGTTTTATTTATGTTTTGTCTTATATTTTCTTCTGAGATGTTTTCTTTTATGATTATGAACTAAACCCTAAGATACCTGAGGGGGATAAAACCTAAGAAGAATCTTGTTATTGTTTTCTGAGCTATATGATAAATACTTGATTTGTTCTTATTTATGTGTTTTTATTTCTTGCTTTGATACTCCAAGATATTGATTCAAGTACAAATGTGCTTAGGCAGTGGAGCAAAAGTCCCTGTTTAAGAGTAGATCTAGCATAGTTAAGCGGAGTTGATCGCAACCCTAGAAATAGGATGACGAAAATCTACGGATTAGGGTCAAACCTAATATGGGAGTCCATAGATCGAGTTAATACAATTCTAGGGGTTTTAATTATGAAGAGATTTCTATTAGTCAACTTATGGTTAGATGTTAGTAGCCTCAAAAGAGGTATTAATATAAATTAGGGAATCTTATGGATCAAGTCAAGTGAATAAATCATCTGGTTCAGAGTTAGATAACAAGTGAAGTCTAGGTGGATTCTTCCTCGGGTATTGTCTTAATCAATTGGTTTTCCCACAAGTATTTCCCCAATTCATTCTCTTTGTCTTCACATCTTTAGCTTTGTAGTTAGTTAATTTTAGATTGGATAACAACTCTATTAATTCTTAGGCTAAATAATAAAAAGAAAGTTAGTATTAGTACTTTTGGTTCCTTTGGGTTCGACAATCCGGTCTTGCCATTAAACTATACTATTGTTCGATAGGTGCGCTTGCCTCCATCGTTGTCTTAGTTAGTTTTTAGGTTCGATCATTCTTTTTATAAATTTTTAAAACTCTGACACACGATCAAATTTTTGGCGCCGTTGTCGGGGAACTGAATTATTAAGAAAGCTCAATTTTTATTATTTTATCCATATTTTATTTTATTTTGCTATTAAATTTTATTTTTATTTTTCTTTTCCTGGTAGGTACCTTTAGTTTATGACTAGAAGGAACCTGACAGGACCACTACTTTACGATAGTGAAATTGAAAGCACAGTTCGCAAAAACTGAAAAGAAATAAGTAGAAGCCTACAATACATACAAGAAGAGCAAGAAGACGAAATTAATACGAACAAAGAGATGGTTGAGAATAATCCGCTACCTCTAAAGGTTGCCAAAAATCATGCTCCTCGAACTATGTATGATTATGCTAAACCTAATTTAATAGGAACTGAGTCAAGTATTGTTAGACCTGCTATAGCTGCTAATAATTTTGAACTAAAACCTAACACTATACAAATGATACAACAATTTGTTCAATTTGATTATTTGCAGGACGAAGACCCAAATAATCACTTGGCAAATTTCCTAGAATTTTGTGATACTTTCAAAATTAATAGCGTTTCTGATGATGCCATTCGTGTTCAGTTATTTCACTTCTCCTTGAGGAATAAAGCTAAACAGTGGTCGAATTCTCTTCCACGAGGATCAATCACTACATGGGAACAAATGACCAAAAATTTTTATTAAAATATTTTTCACTGGCCAAAATGGCCAAATTAAGGAATGATATCTCTCTTTTTTGTGTAGATGGATTTAGAAACACTATATGATGCATGGGAGATATACAAGGATTTGTTGAGAAAGTGCCCACACCATGGTTTACCCTTGTGGCTATAGGTCCAAACTTTTTACAATGGTGTGAACCCCTCAACCAGTCAGTTAATTGATTCAGTAGCCGACGGAACCCTGAATAACAAAACTCCTAAGGCGGCCTACAAGTTTATAGAGGAGATGTCACTGAACAACTATCACTGGCAAGTCAAGAGGACAAGGCCAACAAAACAGCCGAAGTTTTCAACCTCGACGCAGTCACTATGCTATCAAATCAGGTAGAGATGTTAAATAAAAAGGTTCATGGTTTATGTGGTTCTTTGCAGGTACATCCAGTTATGCAATGTGATTCAAATCTAGGAGGTGTGGTGAATCCTAAGTACCCACCCTACAATCATGGCATGGAAAGCGAACAGATAAACTATACAAGTAACAATTTCAGATCTCAAAATAACCCTTATAGTAATACTTATAATCCAAGTTGGAGGAAGCACCCCAATTTTCATGGGGTGGTCAAGGAAACCAGAGACAACAACCCACTCCAAACTTCCAACAACAGACCTACCCATAGGAAAAGAAGCCGAACCTTGAGGATATGCAGACAAAATTCATAGCAGTTTCAGAAACTCATTTCCAAAACACCAAAACAACAGTTAAAAATCAACAAGCATCGATTAAAGGAATCGAGAACTAGTTAGGGAAACTCGCTAAGCTGATCTCCGAACGACCACAAGGTAGCTTGCCAAGTAACACTGAGACTAATCAAAATGAGCAACTTCAAGCCATAACCGCTCAAAATAGTGAAGGGTTAGTAGAATCTGAATCTGAACCAAGGAAAAACCGTGGAAAGTGGAAATAAGGTTGAGGTAAGCCAAGAAAAGCCAAAATCGATAATTAAAGAATACCAACCTCGTATACTATACCCCGATGCGATGAAGAAAGACAATTCAGATGAACAGTTTGGTAAGTTTCTTAAACTCTTAAAGAAATTGCATATTAACTTACCATTTCTTGAAGCTCTTTCGCAGATGCCAGATTCAAGGAATTTATTAAAAGAGCTTTTGACAAATAAGAGGAAGTTAGATGAGAAGTCGCATGTGGAACTAAACACCGTGTGCTAAACGATGTTACAAAACAAACTACCACGAAAACTAAAAGATCTGGAGAGTTTTACAATTCCATGTTTAATTGGTAGTTTATCTATTGATAATGCTTTAGCTGATTTAGGGGCAAGCATCAATGTTATGCCTTCTAAAATGTTTAAACAACTAGGTCTAGGGAAACCCAAGCAAGCTAGGATAAGTATTCAACTAGCTTATAAGAATATTCAAATTCCTAGGGGCATAATTGAAGATGTACTAGTTAAAGTTAACAAATTCATATTCCAGTAGACTTTGTTGTCTTAGATATGGATGAAGACAATAGTATCCACCTAATTTTAGGAAGACCCTTTTTAGCAACTGCCAGATCTAAAATTGATGTTAGTACAGGTGAACTCATACTTAGTGTAGGCGACGAATCAATTAGTCTTCAAGCTCTCAACTCAGCTAGGACATCGAGTGATAAAGGTCAGAACGTAAATTCAATTAATAATCATTCAGTTAAACTTTCTTTCCAGGAAGCACCACAGAACTACAGCATCGAGCTCGATCCTATACCTCATGCCAACAAAGAAATATCTCATGAGGAACGAAGACTTCAGATCGATGTGCTAGATGAGTGGAAGACACATTTCAAGGAGAAACTAGGAATACACGAAGAAAAATCGAAAGAACCCCCAAACGAGCTTAAAGGAAGATCAAATCACTTCAAAATAGGAGATCAAGTACTATTAGATAAAAGCAGACCCGCGAATCGCCATATCAAACCTGAATACAAATGAAGGAATACCTTTTAAAATACTTAATGTCTTCCCATACGGGATAGTCGAGGTAAGCAATCCTATATTCGATACTTTTAAAGTAAGCACTACTCGACTTAAACTATATAATAGCATAAGAAAGGACTTTTCACTCCTCAAACCACCATGATGATGCGAATGAGAGGGAAGTCTAGCTTAAGAATTTAAACGAGTGATTCTCGAGAGGCAACCTGAGCACTAACCTCATTTATTTTTATTCTCTTTCTTTTAGCACCTAACTATAAACTAACCAAGTTAATAAAGCACAGATTTCCACACCACATGGCCTCACACACGACCGTGTCCGTGGTCATATGGGTACTACAAATTTTCGTACTGGCATGATAGAGATAGTACGAAAGGCCGTGTCCATGGACGTGTGGGTACTATGGATTTTCGTAATGATATGACAGAGATAGTACAAAAAAGGATGAAAAATATCTTTAAGTCACGGGATCTAACCTGCACATGGGCGTGGGGAAATGAAGGAAGCATAACATGACCATGGGACACGACTGTGTGATTCGACACTCCCACGGTACATGGGCGTGGGGATGTACCAGAGCTGAAAATTTTATTTAAACCACCTACCCCCCTTCTCACCCACTCTCCATCCTCTTCTTCTATACCCTTTAAAGTTTTTCCCCTTTCATTTCTCTCTTTCTTCATCTTCCAAGTCCTTGATCTTCACCTCACCCATGTTGAAGAAACGGAAGGATACTATCCTAGTCTCTCTGTGCGAGACCGATCTGCATAAGTTCATGTTGGCCGCTTCATTAACTCGACAGGAAAATGACCTTTGAATCCATTTATTTTCTCTTTTTCTTTTCTCGTCTCTTTTAATTTCCTTATCTTTATTTTTCTTTTACTAAATTTGGTTTACTTGATTTTAGTTTTTGGTTTTAGGTTCTTCAGGCTGCTTGGGAATCACATACCACGGCCTTAGAAATCACACCCACCTTGCGAACCATCTAACAATAAGGACCTTTCGGTCCAATAATCGATTCTTTTAGGCTTATTTCACTTTTTACACTCTTTATTTTTATTTTCTTTAATTATATAATTAGTATATTTAGAATTATGCTTATTATTTCCTAGCTAACTTTTCACGAGATTTCTAATTTCTTCATCTAGCGCAGAGATTGTTGACGGCCACCACACCACGACCAATGCCAACTCAAAGAATCTATCCAAAAATTAAGAAGTTTCACTTCTCCTTATCTCTCATGAGTTCATATATATATTTGTACATTGAGGGCAATGTACATCTTAAGTGTGGGGGTGAAAATTATTTGAAAAGTGCCTAACTTTTTACATTATTCTCAAATCCCTGAATGATATCTTGTCTTAAGTAATTTTCTCATATCACTCATTAGAATGAAATTCCTATTGATTTATGATTTTTATTGATATGTTTTAGAATAAGTCATAGTTAATTATGCAATGATAATTTAAACTTTAAGATACTAGAGAATCAAGCATGATGAGTCTATTTTCAAAAATCAAAAAAATTGTTAGGTTGTCTTCCTGAATATAATTATTACCTTGAAGTTTGAAATTTGCAAGGTTGTCATCAAAAACCCATAATTTTTGTGAGACTCTGAGCCTTTTGAAGGGCATATATTCTGTCGTGCTCACTTTATTGATTATGAGTGTGTCAACATTGATTTGTTATTCTAGAACTTGCTTTGATTATACATGTCGAGACCACATCTTGGATTTGATATACTAAGATGATAAAGGCACTTAGGATTTAACTCACTTACTTCATTAAAAGCCTACCTTCACAATTAACCTCTAGTGAACCCCTTTGAGTCTAACAACCCTTTTAATTGATTCACCCACTAATATTAACCCAAAACCCATCTTGTATTTGTTATCACCATTTTTCTTGACCACCCTTCTATCTTGATTTGACTAGTTGCCTAATTATTTTATATCAATAGCTAAACTTTTCTTATATTATGTATTTATGATTTGTTCTTAAAAAAATTGAAGTATATTCATTATTAGTTCTATAATTAAGTGAGCTTATACGTTTAATTTCCACATCTTGAAGAAGAAGCTCGTATTATTAGTATTTCAAGTTTTCAATTGATGTAATTAGGATTAGTTCATTTTTTCTAGTTTGGTAATTTGTCAATTCAAGCTCGATTCTAACCTTCTAATTCAGCCTTTATCCACACCTTTAACCTAAGCCTTGTTGCAACCCTTTTTAAAGACCTTTTGATTGATGTATCATCTCATTTATAGTGGTGGAGATTTGATTTTTCAGGCAAGCTTATGGGATTAAATTTTCAAGTTCGACTGTTGAATGCTTTATTGACCCTTAAAACACTTCAAGTGATTTGAGTGAATCTTTAGTGAGGATGTCAACTCTTGTCAATTTTGAATTAAAGGTAATTATTTAGATAAGGGGAAAACATGATAAACCATAAAAGTAACATATTTTAATCCCACATTTAGTATGCTTTTGGATGATTTATTC
This sequence comes from Gossypium rotundifolium, assembly GCA_025506655.1. Lineage (NCBI taxonomy): Eukaryota > Viridiplantae > Streptophyta > Magnoliopsida > Malvales > Malvaceae > Gossypium > Gossypium rotundifolium. The sequence continues at coordinate 140,115,894 of CP106722.1, forward strand.
CTGATTTATGTATAAAGGTGCTCTTAATCCTTTCTTTTCATGTTTATACTCAGGAAAGCACCTAAGGATAAAAAGAACGTAAAACGGGCTTAAAACGGACCAAATTGGGCCAATCCAAGAAATCGACACTACCGGACTTCAAGCCACACTACCGTGTTTGTCAAATTACTTTACACGATCGTGCCCCAATCGATGTAATCGAGACATGGCTCAAGCTAATTTACAGGCGTGTACCATGGCGCGTGCTCTCGCCACGGAATGAGCAATTTCACTTGGATTTGTATGCTTGAAGCCAAAGAAGCATACTCCTAATGTAACACCCTAAACCCGGCCTAGAAGTTAGGCCCAAATCTGGCGTGTCACATTGGGATGCTTTTTGAGAAACCATGGTTCCATTTGAAAACCTTTCTTGATATTAAAAACTAAAGTCCCAGTTTGCGTTTGTTTATTATTAATCGACATTTATTAAAAAGTTATTACCTCAAAAAACTTTTTTGTTGTGGAAACCTAATTAAAATGACTAACTTATGAAAACGTGATGTTTACGACCTATTCGTGAAAGCGTAGTATTTTGAAAGTAGATATTATTTTGGAAAATCGTGATACAAAGTTTAGCAGATTTAAAACATAATAAACTAAAAATCCAAAACTAAAACTAGAATTTAAGAGAGGCCTTATTACAAAATATTAACCCAAGTTAAAAATAAGTAAAGTACTAGAGTCCAAAGCTGCTCATAGTGTGGCCACCTCCGAGTCCTCCAGCACGTTGAACCGCTTACTGAGGATTACATGAGAAAAAATATTAAAAAGAGGGTATGAGTTTGTGAAAACTCAGTGTGCATAACCCTCATCAATAAGAGCATGAATCACAATAGTTTGGGCTGAAGCCCATTTCAATAATGGTGGCAATTGGGCCTTAGCCCATAAAAGCCTCAGTTGGGCCTTAACCCGTAAATGTCACAAATCATATTTATCTGGACCTGAGCCCATCTCAAATAAACCACATATGCAATGCATTAATGCCTATACCAACCCTGCACTCCGTCTTCTATCCAACCCTGCACTCCTGTGGGGATTTAATCGACCCACCCATCCCTACACTCCTTATGTAGCACCAGTTGCGGCACTAACCTATCGGTGCAGCATAGCTGCTCGGTGGCTAAAAGCCTTCGGTGGATCCATAGTCGTCAAGCGACAATGCAATGCTATCTGCACTTCCCCTTTCGAATAATCCCATCCCCATGCAACATAATAACACATGAATGCAACATACAATAATAATCATACGATAACAATCTTAAATCATATACAAGAATAATCATATAACATGTAGGGGCATTTTCATCATTTTTCCCTCCAAGGGCATATCTGTCATTTTACCCATCGAGGGTATTTTTGTAATTTACCTACCAAGGGTATTTCGTAATTTACCTACCAAAGGTATTTTCGTAATTTACCTGCCAAGGGTATTTTCGTAATTTACCTACCAAGGGTATTTTCGTAATTTACCTACCAAGGGTATTTTAGTAATTTACCCACCAAGGGTATTTTCTTAATTTACCTACCAAGGGTATTTTCGTAATTTATCTACCAAGGGTATTTTCGTAATTTATCCATCAAGGGTATTTCGGTAATTTCACAACCCAGGGGTATTTCGGTAATTTTGCAAACCAGGGGTATTCTAGTAATTTTACAAACTAGGGGTATTACAGTAATTTTGCAAACCAGGGGTATTTCGGTAATTTTGCAAATCAGGGGTATTTTGGTAATTTCACAAATTAGGGTATTTCGATAATTTTGTAAACTAGGGGTATTTTGGTAATTTTGTAATATGGGGGTATTTTGGTAATTTCACAAATTGGGGTATTTCGATAATTTTGCAAATCGGGGGTATTTCGGTAATTTTGTAAATCGAGGGTACTTTTGTAATTTTGCAAATTAGGGGTAGTTCGATAATTTCACAAACCAGGGGTAATTCGTTAATTTTACAAACCAGGGTATTAACGTCCCAACAGAAGGTCCACTTTCACTCGAACGACTCAAGTATTCTAAACAGAGATAATGATGCGAATGGGCCTAAGGCCCATTGTCAGCCCAAGTGGGCCCACACACTCGTGTGGCCTATTTAGCCCAAACCTAGCCACATATATGAGATTCACATAGTTTAGTTCACTATCTACTACTCAAACATACAATTTACTCATATGGGCCCTCGAGCCCATTGGGCCCACTTGGCCCCTTTCGGGCCATCGTGGCCCAACAGCCCACACCTACAAGAATACTCATGGTGGCCTCGACTATTGCGTCAAAGCTTCCACGTCTTTCGCCGACTCGTGTGGCTACCATCGCTGTGTGTGACCCAGCATTTCAAGATTTGCCGCCTACAACTAGAGAGAGAGAGTTGCACACTTGATAGGAATTCCGAAGCTGCTAAACCGCGCTCCCAAAGCTCTTTTGCCCAATGCCCACCAAGGTATCTTTTCTCTCCTCCTAGAATGTGCTCTTTATATAGCTAGCTTCTCACCTTCCTTCTTCGTATCTTCCCGATGTGGGATCCTTCCGCTAGCAGAGTTTAAATCCAACTCAAACTCTTGCCGCCCCATCATAGCAAAATAAATACTCCCTTACTTCTCATGAGATTCGAACTCAGGCTCTCTTGTAACATAACCCACGCTGCTAGCCACTTTACCAACTAGCTCATTGTTTCTAAAATCATGCGCAACTAAATATAAGTCCTATGGCCAAATTCAAAAATCCATTTAAAAAGAAAACTAAAATGAAAGCACCAAGACTTGAACCTTGGACCTCCTTCCTTCCTTGTGGCGTTACCCCCTTATCTCTTATGTGGCGTCACTTTGCCACTACACCACACACTCTACTTGTCATTTTTCCCCACATTTTATTCTTAAAGCCTACCTACCAACTCCCAGGATTTTTTTCACCTAAAACCAAAATTTTTTCTATGGCCTAACTTTAACCCGAGACTTCATAAAAGCCCCATAACCTTCCAAAATCACTCGCCTAATAGGTTCGACTTGCCCTAGTACCATTATCTTGTTCTCAAAAATTTTAAATGCTACTACTCTCAAGGCCCATTGGGCCCAATCCTACTAGGCCCAACTTTGGGATGTTACACCTAAGTCTACTTAAACACCTTAATAGTAATTCTACTTGAAGGAGGTACTTAGGAGCCATGTAAAGCATCTAAAGAGACTATATAAACAACCCAACGCAGTCCGTTCTAGATAATCAAGTTTGGGCAAAATTTTTGTCGAGCTTTTATTCAGGGAATTACTCGAAGATAGCCAGTTGATCCATCTCAAGAAGCTTGAGTTCTACACAAGACAGAGGATCTCCTCTTCAATCCCTTCAGGGGGTTTTAGGGATTTCTTATGTTTTGTTTTATCTTTTCTCTTGAGATGTTTTCTTATTTTGTTATGAATTAAACCCTTCAGATACCTGAAGGGGATGAAACTTATGATGGATTTTGTTATTTGATTTCTAAATTATATGATAAGTACTTAGTTTGTTCATAATTATGTTGCTTAATTTAATCTGATGTGCTTAAATGGAGGAGGAATAGACCTTGCCTGAGAGTAGATCTAGCATAATTAAGCGGAATTGATCGCATGCCTAGAGATAGGGTGACAAGATTTTGCCGGATTAGGGTGAAACCTAATATGGGAGTCCATTGATCGATTTACTGCTTCCTTAGGGGGTTATTATAAGAGAACGAGAGTTCCACTAATTAACCTAAGGTTATACGTTATTTGCCTCGAGAGAGGGTTCAATATAGGTTAGGGAGTCTCACAGATCAAGCTAAGTAAAGATGTCGTATGAATTAAAAGTTAGATAATAAGAGAATTCATAGGTAGATTGTTCCTGAGGGTATCGTCGTAATCAACTGAGTTGTTCCACAGTCTTTTCCCAAATTTTCATTTTTTGTCTTTGCATCTAGTTTAGTTTTACATTAGTTTAATAAACCAATCACTCCATATTTTAGGCTAAATAATAGAAAGAAAGTGAGTACTAGTACTTTTAGGTTCCTTTGGGTTCGATAAAATAATCTTGCCTAAACTATACTATTGTTCGATAAGTACACTTGCCTCAATCGTTGTCATAGTTAGTTTGCAGGTTCGATCATTCTTTATAAATATTAAAACTCAACTATTTGACACGATCAAGTTTTTGGCGCCGTTGCCGGGGAACATTAAAATATTAAGAAAGCTCTATTTTTATTACTTTAGCCATTATTTTATTATTTTTTCGTAATTTACTTTTATTTTTAGTTTAGGTTAAATTTTTTATTTACACTAAATTTCTTTCTTTTTCTCCTAGCAGGTACCTCTAGTTTATGACTAGAAGGAACCCGAGAGGACCTTTAGCAAACGAAAGTGACATTGAAGCTACCGCTCGCAGGAATCGCAGAGAAACTAGATGAGCTCTAGACTACCAAAGAGAAGAACAATAAGACAGATCCAATCCTACTGAAGGGATGGACGAAAACAATCCACAGCCAAATGTGCAAGAGCGGAATGCTCCGCGTACTATGTATGATTATGCTAAACCTAATTTGACAGGAGCAGAATCTAGTATTGTCAAGCCTGCTATAGTTGCTGATAATTTTGAATTAAAGCCTAATACAATACAAATGATTCAACAATTTGTTCAATTTGATGGTTTGCAGGACGAAGACCCGAACACTCATCTAGAAAATTTTTTAGAGTTCTATGATACTTTCAAAATAAATGGCATTTCTGATGATGCCATTCATCTTCAATTATTTCCATTTTCATTAAGGAATAAAGCCAAGCAGTGGTTGGACTCGTTACCACGAGGATCAATCACCACATGAGATCAAATGACCGAAAAATTTCTTTTAACATACTTTCCACCAGCCAAAATGACCAAATTTAGAAATGACATATCTTCTTTTGTGCAGAATGACGCAAAAACATTATATGATGCATGGGAAAGATATAAGGATCTCCTGAAAAGATGTCCACACCACGGATTACCTTTGTGGCTTCAAGTCCAAACTTTTTACAACGGTGTGAATTCTTCAACGAGGCAAATGATTGACTCATCAGCCGGTGGAACTTTGAATAACAAAACTCCTGAAGCGGCTTATGACTTTATTGAAGAGATGTCGTTGAATACCTATCAATGGAAAATTACAAGGGCCAAACCGACAAAATCAGCCAGAGTTTGTAACATAGACGCAGTAACAATGCTGTCAACATAGGTGGAAATGATGAATAAAAAGCTTGATAATTTATGTTCTTCACAGGTACATCCAGTAATGCAATGTGAAGCGAGTGGGAATGTGGCGAATCCTGAATACCCACCCTACCAACCAGGAGCAGAACATGAGCAGACAAACTATATAGGTAACAATTTCAGATCCAATAATAATCCTTCTAGTAACACTTATAATGCAGGTTGGTGGAACCACCCAAATTTTTCGTGGGGAGGACAAGGAAATCAAAGAAATCAAAGGCATCAACCTCATCCAAATTATCAAAATCAGCCATATCCACAAAAGAATAAATCAAACCTCGAAGAGATGCTGACGAAATTCATGGAAGCCACAGATTCTCGTTTCCAAAAGACTGAAGCAACACTTGATGAATAACAAAAATCGATCAAAGGGATCAAGAATCAAGTTGGAGAACTTACTAGGTCAGTGGGACATCTCACAAAGCTGATTTCTGAACGCCAACAAGGACGTCTACCAAGCAACATAGAAATAAACCCAAAAAAACAGATCCAAGCCATCACAACTCAAGAGGGTACAAAGGTAGACGAGCCCACCACGGCACAAGAAACCAAGGAAGAAAAAGGTAAAATAGTGGTAGCACACGAAAAGTGAAAACCAATAATCAAAGGATACAAACCTCGCATACCTTATCCCAAAGCATTGAAAGGAGATGATTTAGAGGAAAAGTTTGGTAAGTTTCTTAAACTTTTAAAGAAATTACATATTAACTTACCCCTTCTTGAAGCTCTTTTCCAAATGCCAGACTCAAAGAAATTTTTAAGAAAACTCTTGACAAACCAAAGCAAAATAGATGAAGAGCACCACGTGGAACTAAACGTAACATGCTCGGCAATGTTACAGAATAGACTACTGCAGAAAGAAAAAGATCCAGGGAGTTTTACAATTCCATGTTTAGTTGGTAGTTTATCTATTGATAATGCATTAGCGGATTTAGGGGCAAGCATCAATGTTATGCCTTACAAAATGTTTAAACAACTAGGTCTAGGGAAACCCAGACAAACTAGGATGAGCATTCAATTAACTGATATAACTATAAGAATTCTTAGGGGTATAACAGAAAATGTTCTAATCAAAATTGATAAATTTGTATTCCCAATAGACTTTGTCATTTTAGACATGGATGAGGACAACACGATCCCCTTAATTTTAAGAAGACCTTTTTAGCAACTACCGAGTTAAAATTGATATCTATGCAGAGAACTCATACGTGTAGGTGATGAGATAGTCACTCTTCAAGCTCTTGACTTACCGTAACATCAAGTGATAAATGTGAGAAAGAAAATTCATTGATAACCAACTTGTTCAACCTTAATTGCAGGAAACACCACAAAGCTACAAACTTGAGCCGAATCATAGACCTCATGCCAATAAAGAAGAATTACATAAGGAACCAGAACCACACGAAGTCAACTCGAAGGAAACCCCAAACGAGCTGATAGAAACAATAAATCACATCAAAATAGAGGATCAGGTATTGTTGAATAAGGAAGACCCTCGAATCACCAATTCAGACCTCAAGAAAAACGAAGAAATCACTTTTGAGGTACTTAATGTCTTCCTATACAACACAGTCGAGGTAAGCAATCCTAAATTTGACACTTTTGAGGTAAACATTACTCGACTTAAACTATATATGCATAACCGAAGTGATTGCATGAGAAAGGATTTTCACCTCCTCAAACCACCATGACCACACGAATGAGAGGTAAAGTCTAGCTTAAGACTACAAACGAGAGCTTGTCATGAGGCAACCAAAGCACTAACCCCATTTCTACATTTTTATTTTTATTTTTTTTTATTTTATTTTTCTTTTAGCACCTAACCATAAACTAACCAAAGAGCAGATTTCTAGGCCACACGGCCCTACATGCGGGCGTGCCCATGGTCGTGTGGAAGTCAGGGGATGAACTATAAGCGTGCCAGTAGCCATGCACAACATAGAAAAATTTCTTTTCCCAACACGGGTGGCGATAATAGTCCACGCCTGTGCCGACACCTCGTGCGAGGTTACTGACTTGTTAAGCACGGGCTAAACATGATCGTGCCTTTCAACCGTGCCAACATTCAGACTTATTGAACATGGGAGGAGCACACCCGTATTAAATGACTGTGTGAAGAAAGACACGGGTGTTCCACTACACACACGGCCGTGCCCAAACACCCTGAATGCGCCCAAAATTTAAAGTACCAAAACACGAGCTACATCTCTATTTAAACCTCATTCTCCCTTTTTCTAGTTGTCTTTCATTTTCCATTATTTATTTTATTTTATTTTATTTTATTTTATTTTATTTTATTTTTCTTCTTATTCTTTATGATATTTAGATTTAGCTTAGGATAAAATAAAATTAGGACGACTGCTTCGAGTACTCAATTTCAAATAGTTCGAGACGCTTCCCCACATTCACCTCCAATCCTATCCGATTTCTTTTCAAAGGCTTCATCCATAATTCAGAAAGTTTCACTTCTCTCCCTATCTTATGACTTTATTATTATCTTTCTTTGTACATTGAGGACAATGTACAACTTAAGTGTGGGGGGGTTAACTAAAGCATTATTCGAAAAATCCTGAATTTTAAATCTTGTTTTTAAGTATTTTTCTCATATTACTAATTAGGATGAAATTTCTAATGATTTATGATTTTTATTGATATGTTTTGGATTAAGTCATTGATAATTGTGCATTGATGATTAAATTTGAAGGATACTAGAGAATCAAGCATGATAAGTCTATTTTTTAGAATAAATTTTTTTTAGGTTGTCTACTTGAATCTGAATATTACTTTGAAGTTTGAAATTTACAAGGTTGACATCAAAATACCCATAATTTTTGCGAGATTTTGAGCCTTTTAGAGCATACATCCTTTCTTGCTCACTTTTTTTTTATTATGAGTATGTCAACTTTGAACTGTTATTCTAGAACTTGTCTCGATTATACATGTTGAGACCACATCTATGATTTTATATACTAAAATGATAAAGGCACCTAGGTTTTAACCCATTCATACCACTAAAAAGCCTACCCACAAAAATTAACCCCTAGTGAACCCTTTTTAATCATAATAACCCTTTTTATTGAGTTAATCGCTAATATTAACCCAAAAAGCCCTTTGAATTTGTTATCATTCCTTTGACTACCCTTCTATCGAGAATTGATTTGATCAGTTACCTAATTAATTTATTTTAGTTGATAAAGTCTTTCTTTATTATGTGTTTGCTTTAGTTTATTATGAAAGAATAATAATAAATCAATAAATTGAAAAATAAAAAAGAAATCGAAGTATATTCAGTATTAGTAGTGAGCTTGTGCATTTAAATTTCAATTATCAAAGAAAAAAAAAAAGCTCATATTATTATTAGTTTCAAAGTTTCAATTAATTTATTCTCTAGTGCATTGTTTTTTAGTTAGGTAATTTGTCAATTCAGTCTCGATTCTAACCCTCTAATTCAGCCTGTATCCACACCCTTAACCTTAGCCCCATTACAACTCTGATAAAGACCTTTTGATCTGTGTATCATATCATATACAATGGTGGAGATTTGATTTTCAGGCAAGCTTATGGTATTAACTTTTTAGGTTCGACTTATGAGTGCTTATTCTTGAACCTTAAACACTTTGAGTGATTTGAGTGACCCTTTAGTGAGGATGTCAATCCTTGTCGGTTTTGAATTAAAGGTAATTATTCAGATAAGGGGAGACACCTATGTTTTCGTACTACAAAGGTACGACTTATCGTGATTGAATCTTTAGGACTCTTTGAGTTGAATTATCCATGTATAAATTATCTATGAATTATGATGAGACATTGTCAATAGGAATTATGAATTATGGAAAGTTTGTTTTAATTGTAAGTTGAGGATTTTGCTTGAGGACAAGCAAAAACTTAAGTGTGGGGGTATTTGATAAACCGTAAAAGTAACATATTTTAATCCCACATTTAGTATGCTTTTGGATGATTTATCCCTAGTTTATGTAAAAATGTGCTCTTAATCCTTTCTTTTCATGTTTATACTTAGGAAAGCACCTAAGGATAAAAGGAACGTAAAATGGGCTTAAAACGGACCAAATTGGGCCAACCCAAGAAATCGACACGGCCTGGACTTTAAGCCACAGGGTCGTGCCTCATCAAATTACTTAACACGACCATGCCACGATTTACACGGCCGTGCCCCAATCGACAGAATCGAGACACGGCCTGAAAATAATTTATACGGGCGTGTACCATGGCCATGCCCCTGCCACGGGAATGAGCAATTTCACTCATATTTGGATGCTTGAAGCCACAGAAACATACTCCTAAGTCTACTTAAACACCTTAATAGTAATTCTACTTGAAGGAGGTACTTAGGAGCCAAGTAAAGCATCTAAAGAGCCTATATAAACAACCCAAGGCATCCGTTAATCAAGTTTGGGCAGATTTTTCTGCCAGAGCTTTTATTCAGGGAATTACTCGAAGATAGCCAGTTGATCCATCTCAAGAATCCAGAGTTCTACTTAAGACAAAGGATCTCCTCTTCAATCCTTCAGGGGGTTTTAGGGATTTCTTATGTTTTGTTTTATCTTTTATCTTGAGATGTTTTCTTATTTTGTTATGAACTAAACCCTCGATACTTGAAGGGATGAAACCTATGATGGATTTTGTTATTTGATTTCTAAATTATATGATAAGTACTTAGTTTGTTCTTAATTATGTTGCTTAATTTAATCGATGTGCTTAGGTGGAGGAGGAATAGACCTCACACGATGGTAGATCTAGCATAATTAAGCGGAGTTGATCGCACGCCTAGAGATAGGGTGACGAGATTTTTTGGATTAGGGTGAAACCTAATATGGGAGTCTATTGATTGATTTACTGCTTCCTTAGGGGGTTATTATAAGAGAATGAGAGTTCCACTAATTAACCAAAGGTTAGACGTTATTCACCTCGAGAGAGGGTTTAATATAGGTTAGGGAGTCTCACGGATCAAGCTAAGTAAAGAAGTTGTATGAATTAGAAGTTAGATAATAAGAGAAGTCATAGGTGGATTCTTCTTGAGGGTATCGTCGTAATCAACTGAGTTTTTCCACAGTCTTTTCCCAAAGTTTCATTCTTTTATCTTTGCATCTAGTGTAGTTTTTCATTAGTTTAATAAACCAATTACTCCATATTTTAGGCTAAATAATAGAAAGAAAGTGAGTACTAGTACTTTTAGGTTCCTTTGGGTTCGATAAAATAATCTTGCCTAAACTATACTATAGTTCGATAGGTGCACTTGCCTTAATTGCTGTCATAGTTAGTCTACAGGTTCGATCATTCTTTATAAATTTTAAAACTCGACTATTTGACACGATCAAAACACCTATATTTTTCGTACTAAAAATTATAACATTGATTGTTTGAATCTTTAGGACTCTTTGAGTTAAATTATCCATGTATAAATTACCTATGAATTATGATGAAACATTATCGATGAACATTATGAATTAAGGAAGTTCGTTTCAATTGTGAGTTGAGAATTTTGCTTGAGGACAAGCAAAAGCTTAAGTGTGGGGGTATTTGATAAACCATAATATGAACATATTTTAATCCCACAGTTAGCATACTTTTGGATGATTTATCCTTTTAATTATGGAAATAGGAGCTCTTAATCCTTTGTTGTTATGTTTTATACTTAGGAGAGCACCGGGAGTTGAAAAGTCTCGAGAAACGGGCCAAAAACGGAGTAAATGGGCCAAATCATGAAATCAACACGGCCTGGGCCTAAGCTACATGACTGTTTTCCTTAACAAACTCGAACACGACCTGGCTCTCGATTCACACGGTCTTGCCTCATTCACACACTCGAACACGGCCTGGCATTGACTTACACGGACGTGTGCCATGGGCGTGTCCCTACCGCAGCAAAGAAGAGTTTCATTCTGATTAGGATACTTTCGGGCCAATTAAGGTATCTCGAAGCCTATATAAACACCCTAGGAGGCAACTTAAAAAAGGTGTGTTTAGCAGGGCGTTCAGCGAGGCATTCAACTAGGCCAAAGAGCCAAGCCAGAGGGGCCGAATTATGGGATTCACTCGAAGAAAGCCGGTTGATTCATCTCAAGAAGTCGGAATCATACTCAAGACGGAGGATCTCTCCTTCAATTTCTTTAGGGGGTTTTAGGGTTTTCTTTATGTTTTGTTTTATATTTTCTTTTGAGATGTTTTCTTTTATGATTATGAACTAAACCCTCAGATGCTTGAGGGGGATGAAACCTAAGATGAATCTTGTTATTATTTTTTGAGTTGTATGATAAATACTTGATTTGTTCTTAGCTATGTGTTCTTAATTCTTGCTTTGATATTCTAGGATATTGATTCAAGTACTGATGTGCTTAGGCAGTGGAGAAAAAGTTCCTATTTAAGAGTAGATCTAGCATAGTTAAGCGAAGTTGATTGCAACCCTAAAAATAGAATGACGAAAATCTATCGGATTAGGGTCAAAATTAATATGGGAGTTTATAGATCGAGTTAATGCAATTCTAGTGGTTTTAATTAGGAAGAGATTTTAATTAATCAACCTAGGGTTTGACGTTAGTAGCCTCGAAAGTGGTATTAATATAAATTAAGGAATCTTACGGATCAAGTCAAGTGAATAAATCGTCTGGTTCAGAGTTAGATAACAAGTGAAGTCTAGGTGGATTCTTCCTCGGGTATTGTCTAAATCAATTGGTTTTCCCACAAGTATTTCCCCAATTCATTCTTTTTGTCTTTACATCTTTAGCTTAGTACTTAATTAATTTTAGATTAGATAACAACTCTCTTAATTCTTAGGCCAAATAACAAAAAGAAAGTTAGTATTAGTAATTTTGGTTCCTTTGGGTTAAACAATCCAGTCTTTCCATTAAACTATACTATTGTTCGATAGGTGCACTTGCCTCCATCGTTGTCTTAGTTAGTTTTTAGATTTGATCATTCTTTTTATAAATTTTTAAGACTCTGACACACGATCAATAGTTAAATGGCCTAGGTTGTGTTTTGATGAAGGAAGGTAAAGTTGTAGCTTATGCCTCAAGACAATTGAAGTCGCGCGAAAAGAATTATCTGACACACGATCTAGAGTTAGTTGTAATAGTATTTGCATTGAAAATTTGGCGTCATTATTTGTTTGTTGAGAAATGCCATATTTATTCTGACCGCAAAAGTTTGAAATATCTGATGACTTAGAAAGATTTGAATTTGCGACAGTGAAGATGGTTAGAATTACTAAATGACTATGAATTAGTGATTGACTATCATCCGGGGAAAGCTAATGTGGTTGCTGATGCTTTGAGCCAAAAGTCCTTATTTTCTTTACGTGCTTTGAACACACAATTAGCTTTGTCTGACGATGGTTCGATAGTAGCTGAGTTTAAAGCGAGACCACTATTTCTACAGCATATTTGTAAGGCTAAAAATTGATAATGAATTGCAAGCAAAACGAGCTCAATGTGAGTCGATTTCTAATTCAGAGTTTCAAATAGGGCTTGATGATTGTTTGATGTTCCGTGATAGAATATGTGTACTAAGAAATTCTGAGCTTATTCAGAAGATTCTAAACGAAGCATACAGTAGTTGTTTATTAGTCCATCCGGGAAGAACAAAAATGTATAATGATTTGAAACAACATTATTGGTGGCACGGCATGAAACGAGATATCTTAGAATTTTTTTCAAAATGTTTGATTTTTCAGCAAGTTAAAGCTGAACATCAGGTACCACCATGTATGCTATAGCCTATTTTGATTCCCAAGTGGAAGTGGGATTGAGTAACAATGGACTTTGTATCGGGTTGCCTTTATCTCTGAGGAAGAAAGATACGATCTGGGTTGTTGTTGACAGATTGACGAAATCAACTCATTTCATTTTGGTACGTACAGATTTCTCACTTGATAAATTAGCTGAGTTGTATATCTCAGAGATTGTTTGATTGCACGGAGTGAAACTATCTGTTGTTTGATAGAGATCTGAGATTTACTTCGCGATTTTGGAAGAAATTGCAAGAAGCTTTAGGTGCAAAGCTGCATTTTAGCACTGCATTTCACCTACAAACGGATGGTCAATCTAAATGAGTTATTCAGATGCTTGAGGATATGTTGCGTTGTTGCATTCTTGAGTTTGAAGGTAGTTGGGAGAAATATATACCGTTGATTGAATTTGCTTACAATAATAGCTTTCAATCGAGTATAAAGATGGCACCATACGAAGCTCTATACGGTCATAAATGTCGAACACCATTGTATTGGACTGAGCTTATCGAGAGTAAGATTCAAGGGGTTTATCTAATCATATAGACTGAAGAAAAAGTGAAAGTGATTCATGATAGTTTGAAAGTATCTTCGGATCGACATAAATCGTACGCAGACTTGAAACAAAAAGATATTGAGTTTCAGATTAGGGATAAAGTGTTTTTGAAAGTGTCATTATGGAAAAAATATTGTGGTTTGGTCAAAAGGAAATTGAATCTGAGATTCATTGGATCGTATGAGATTATCGAGCGAATTGGGCCAGTTGCTTATCGATTATCTTTACCGTCTGAGTTAGAGAAAATACATAATGTGTTTCATGTGTCAATGCTTCGACTATACTGATCCGACCATTCACATGTCATTTCCTCGACCGAGGTTGAAATTCAGCCTGATATGTCGTATGTTGAAGAACCAATTCAAATTTTAGCTTATGATATCAAAGAGCTGAGAAATAAGAGAATCGCATTAGTGAAAGTATTATGGCATCGACACGGGGTTGAAGAAGCTACATGTGAACCCAAGAATGCTATGAGAAAATGATCATTGTTTTGTCGAGTTTTAAAATTTATAAAGAGAATGATCGAACCTGGAAACTAACTTTGACAACGACTTAAGGCAAGTGCACCTATCAAATAGTAGTATAGCTTAGGCAAGACCGAATTGTCGAACCCAAAGGAACTAAAAGTACTAATACTAACCTTCTTTATATTATTTAGCCTAAATATTAAGTGATTGGTTGTTTAATCTAAAACTAATTGATTACTAGGATAAGATTCAAAGACAAAAAGAATGAATTGAAGAAATAACTTTAGGAAAGCTCAGTTGACTAAAATGATACCCTTAGGAAGAATCCACCTAGACTTCACTTATTATCTAACACTGAACCAGACAATTTATTCACTTGACTTGATCCGTAGGATTCCCTAATTTATATTAAACCCTCTCTCGAGGCGAATAACGTCTAACCCTAGGTTGATTAATTGAAATCACTTTCTAATTAAAACCCTTAGAATTGCATTAACTCGATCTATGGACTTCCATGATAGTTTTCACTCTAATCTGGAAAAATCTTGTCACCCTATCTCTAGGCGCGCGATCAACTCCGCTTAATTATGCTAGATCTACTCTTAGGCAGGGACTTTTGATCTACCACCTAAGCATATTCAACTTGAATCAATACCACGAAAATATTAACACAAGAATTAAGCTCACATAATTAAGAACAAATCAAATATTTATCATATAGTTTAGAAAATAATAACAAGATCCGTCTTAGGTTTCATCCCCTTCAAGTATCTGAAGGGCTTAGTTCATAATAATAAAAGAAAACATCTCAGAAGAAAAGATAAAGCAGAACATAAGAAATCCTTAAAACTCCCTGAAGGAATTGAAGGAGAAATCCACCGTCTTGAATAGAATTCCGACTTCTTAAGATGGATCAACTGGCTATCTTCAAGTGATTCCCACAAATCTGACCTTTTGGCTTGACTCCTTGGCCTAGTTAACTGCCCTCTTGAAGGTTATGTGAGGGTGTTTATATAGGCTCTTGGAATGCTTTATTTGGCGCTTAAGTATCCTAATCTGAGTGGAATTCCTACTAGGGTGTTTGAATAGGCATTGGAATGTGTTTCTTTGCCTTCAAGTATCCAAATCTGAGTAAAACTCCTCTTGACCGTGGTAGGGACACGGTCATGGCACACGTCTATGTGAATCAATTTCAGGCCATGGTCGAGTCTGCTGAAGAGACACGCCCATGTGTTTTGGGGTCTAGGGCATGTTCTAGTCTATCAATGAGGCAAAACTGTGTGGTCATGGGCCTAGGCCATGTCGATTTCTATTTTGGCCCATTTTGGTCCATTTTAAGCCCTGTTTCTCGTTCTTTTCATCCCTAGGTGCTTTCTTGAATATAAAACATGAAAATAAAGGATTAAAAGCACCTTTTTACACAATTCAGGGAATAAATCATCAAAAAGTATGCTAAATGTGGTATTAAAATATGTTACTTTTATAGTTTATCAAATACCCTCACACTTAAGCTTTTGCTTGTCCTCAAGCAAAATTCTCAACTTAAAATTAAAACGAACTTTCCACAATTCATAATTCTCATTAACAATGCCTCATCATAATTCATAGATAATTTATAAATGGAAAATTTAACTCAAAGACTCCTAAAGATTCAAACAATTTTAAGTCATATATTTGTATCATGAAAACATAGGTGTCTCCCTTTAACTAAATAATTACCTTTGATTCAAAACCGACAAGGATTGACATCCTCACTAAAGATTCACTCAAAGCGCTCGAAGTGTTTAAGGTTTAGGAAAATGCACTCATAAGTCAAACCTGAAAAGTTAATCCCATATGCTTGCCTGAAAATCAAATTTCCAATGAGATGATACACAAATCAAAAGGTCTTTTAAGGGTTGTAACGGGGCTTGGGTTAAAAGTTTGGAAAAATGCTAAATTAGAGGGTTAGAATCAAGATTGACCTGACAAATTACCTAACTTTAGAAAAAGAATTGAACAAATAATCTGAATAATTATATCACATGAAAATACTAATAAAATTAAACATATATGCTCACTTAATTATAGAACTAATAATGAATATACTTCAATTGTTTTAATTAATTAACACTAGCATAGATTATATAAGAAAGAACTTTTATAACTGAAATAATATAATTGAGGAACTTATCAAATCAAGTCTCGATAGAAGGGTAGTCAAAAGGAATGGTGATAACAAATACGAGCGAGGTTTTGGGTTAATATTAGTGGGTAAATCAATAAAAAGGGTTGTTAGGATCAAAGAGGTTCACTAGGGGTTAATTATGAAGGTAGGCTTTTAGTGGAGCAAGTGGGTTAAAACTTAGGAGCCTTTATCATCTCAGTATATCAAATAAACAATGTGGTCTTGACATGTATAATCGAGGTAAGTTCTAGAATAACAAATCAATGTTGACACACTCATGATCCATAAAGTGAGAACGGAAAAGAATATATGCTCACGGAAAAGAATATATGCTCTATAAGGCTCAAAATCTCAAAAAAATTATGGGCATTTGATATCAATCCCTGTAAATTTCAAACTTCAAGGTCATATTCAAATTCAGGTAGACAACCTAGAAATTTTTTTTATTCTTGAAAAATAGACTTATCGTGCTTGATTCTCTAGTATCTTAAAGTTTAAATCATCAATGCACAATTAAATATGACTTAATCTAAGACATATCAATAAGAATCATAAACCATCAGAAATTTCATCCTAATTAGTAATATGAGAAAAATACTCAAAGTCAAGATATCATTCAGGGATTTGAGAATAATGCAAAAAGTTAGGTATTTTTCTCTCCCCCACACTTAAGATGTACATTGCCCTCAATGTACAAAGATAGATAAATAATCATGTGATACTGAAATCAAAAGAGAAGGGGAGAAGTGACACTTCCTGAATTTATTTTGGGATCACTATTCATGGCCCGATTTGGAGGAAGAGGCGGCGGTGCTGTGGTGGATGCCAACAGTCACTGTGCTAGATGAAGAAATTGGGAAACCCGTGACGGATTAGCCAAGAATTATTAAGACACATTTAAAATAAACTAAATATGTTTTTAAGGACAAGAAAACTAAAGGGAAAAGAAGCAAAAAGTAAGATAAAATTAACATAAAAGATGAATGGACTGAGGAGTCCTTATTGTTGGATGGTTCGCGAGGTGGGTGTGATTCCTAAGGCTATGTTAAGCCGGTGGTCGTGATTCCAGTTTGATTCCCTAGTAGCCTGAACAACCTAAAACCAAGAAACTAGAATAAAATAAACTAAATTAAGCATAGGGGAGTCAAAGAGAATGAAATTGAAGCGAAAGAGAAAAGTAGAATAAAAGTTAAATAGTCCCAAAGACCCTTGGCTTGTAGAGTGGATGAAGCATTGACACATGAAAAAAGTTATCGATCCTTTCCAACTCTGATGGCAATATCAATCTATAAGCAATCGGCCCAACTCGTTCAATAATCTCATACAGTCCGATGAATCTCAGACTCAGTTTACCCTTTTAGCCAAATCGAAGTATTTTCTTCCACGGAGACACTTTCAAAAACACTTTATCACCAACCTCGAATTCAATATCCTTTAGTTTCAAATCTTCATAAGACTTTTGATGATCCGAGGCTGCTTTCAAACTATCACGAATCACTTTCACTTTCTGCTCAGTCTCTTTTATAAGATCAACCCTATGAATCTTATTCTCACTTAGTTCGGTCCAATACAATGGAGTTCGACACTTTCGATCGTAAAAAGCCTCATACGGTGCCATTTTGATACTAGACTGAAAACTATTGTTATACACAAACTCAATCAATGATAGATGCTTTTCCCATGTGCTTTCAAATTCGAATATACAACATCTTAGCATATCTTTAAGAATCTGAATAATTTGTTTGGATTGACCATCTGTTTGTGGATGAAAAGCAGTACTGAAATGCAATTTCGTGCCTAAAGCATCTTGCAATTTCTTCCAAAATGGCTAGGTAAATCTCGGATCTCTGTTAGACACAATAGATAATGGTACTCCGTGTAATGTCACAATCTCATCGATATATAGTTTAGCCAACTTATCTAAAGAATAATTAGTTCTCACCGGAGTGAAATGAGCTACTTTCGTCAATCTATCCACAATAACCTAGATTGCATCTTTCTTGTTCGGAGATAAGGGTAAACCCGACACAAAGTCCATCGTGATCCTCTCCATTTCCACTCGGGAATCATAATCGATTGCAATAAGTTGGACGGAACTTGATGTTTAGCCTTAACTTGTCGACAAACTTAACATTTCGACACAAAGTCGAAATATCTCTCTTCATACCATGCCACCAATATAAATTAGAACCGAGCTTGGTCAAAATCTTCTTCAACTTGTCGAAGCTCTCCTGCCGCTTCTCATTGAAATAAGCGGAACCCTTTTCTTAACAATTTGGTCATCGATTTACGATCAACGAAAATCCTTCTACAAATCTTCGGTAGTATCCGCCAAACCCGAAAACTCGAATCTCGACTCTTGACCTAGGCGACTTCCAATCCAAAGCGCCTCAATCTTTCAAGGATCCACTCTAATCCCTCAACCGACACTACATGACCTAAGAACGTCACTCTCTAAGCCAAAACTCGCATTTACTAAACTTTGAATAAAGCTGTTTCTCCTCGAATCGCAATACCACCATAAATGCGCATCATGTTCCTCCTTAGTCCTTGAAGATACCAAGATGTCGTCGATAAAAACTACTACGAACTGATCCAAATACTGCTGGAACACCCTATTCATCATATCCATGAATGCTGCCGGCGCGTTAGTCAACCCAAGCGGCATTACTAAGAATTCATAGTGCCCATCTTGAGTCACGAAATGCCGTCTTGCGATATCCGCCTCCTTCACCTTTAGCGGTGGTACCCAAACCTTAAATCGATCTTGAGAAAAGCGGCGCACCTTGGTGATCAAACAAGTCATCTATCTAGGGCGTGAGATACTTGTTTTTGATCGTCGACTTGTTCAATTAGCGGTAGTCAATATACATCCGATAATACCGTCTTTCTTTTTAACAAAATCGGCGCTCCCCAAGGTGAAACACTTGGCCCGATAAAACCGGTCCAACAACTCCGGATCACGAGCCTTAAGCTCTACTAACTCTTTAGGCGCCATCCTATACGGAACAATAGACACCTGGCGCGATTAAGATAACAGATCTATCCGAACTCTACCTCACGATCCGGTGGCAAACAGGAAGCTCCTCAGAAACACATCAACAAATTCCCTAACTGTTGGGACCTCCCCACGAGACTCTTTAGCCTCCAAGGCACACACATGAACCACATATGCTTCCCCTTCGACCATCTTCTCGACTTTCGAGTAGACACCACGTTGGACAAGTAATTTCTTCTATTACCGATCGGGACTACCTCATCACCCTTAGCTATTTTCAGAACCATGTGCTTTGCCGCGCAATCCAACTTTGCCTAGTACTTAACCACCAGGTCCATCCCTAGAATCGGATCGAACTCCCCAAGCGGCGGTTCCATCGGATCGACCACAAACACTACCCCTTGGAGTTCTAGAGGTACATCTCTATATGGCTTATCTACAACTATAGAGTGACCTAGAGGGCTTATTACGGTCATCTGCCTAGAAGATGTCTCAGAGTCTAGATCCATGGTCTTCACTATGCTACTCACGCAACATATGAATGTGTCGAACCCACAACAATCAAAGCGATAAATGGAGAACCAAAGATTAAAAACGTCTTGATTATGATGTCGGTCGTCCGCCTCCTCTTGGCGCCTCATTGCATACACTAGCCGGTGTCGGCCTCAGAACTACCTGCACCTCTGCCCGGTGCTCCACGGCCCCGACCAGAACCATTACCTCCTCTGCCATTACCTCGGCCCCTCTGCGGTGGTGGTCCATTATTCTGTCTTGGTAATACCGACTCTCGGTGAATCCTAGCCAACTTACGCAGACAGTCCCTCACACGGTGGTCCAGTGAGCCACACTCAAAACATCCTCTTCCACCAGTCCAACATCCTCCCCAATGAGCTCTCCCTAGCAGTTACATGCGGCGGTCACGACTAGCGACAACAAACCTACAGGCCGATTGGCCCCTCGGTCTAGCCCTTTCCGAGGATTACGACGACCGTAAGACCCAAAATTCCTCTTATGTCGGTTCCTATCCATGCCTTGCCTCACAGACTCCTTAATACCCTCGGCTACCTTAGCCTTTTCAACTAGGGCGACAAATTCACGCTCTGCTGGCGCAATCAACAACCTTAATTCATCTCATGAGCCATCCTCGAAACGAACACACCTCTCGTGTTCAGTAGCCACCATACCCCTAGCATACCGACTCAGCCTGAGGAACTCTGCCTCGTACTCTGACACAGATTTACTCCCCTAAACTAACCTCAGAAATGCTTTCCGTTGCTCATTAATGTAGTTAGCTCCAACGTACTTTTTCGATAGCGATACACGAAATAGTCCCAAGTCGGGTCTTCTTTTGCGTATTTATCCCGAACCGTGAGCCACTGCTGGTATGACTCATCTCGAAGAAGTGATACTATCCCTTTAACTTCTCTTGACGGTCGGTCCAGATCATCCATGATCCGCTCATCGCCTCCGGCCAATATTCGGCAGTCTGGGAACAACACGGACACACCTCGGAATACCTCATTTACATTTGCAGAAAGTCGTTCGAGCGCAGATTTTCTAGCTCCTGCGCCTCCACCTACTCCAACTACCCTTTCCGAACCCTCGGCGTAAATGCGTGATAATCTGCGTCGTCCCGATCTGTTCTAAAACTCACCACCTCCGGTGGTGGCGATCAGAGTATCTCATTCTCGACCACGACCGGAACCTACGGGTTGAAGCGTCATCCTACTCGACCACGTCCACGACCACGTCCACCTCGTACTCATGACTAAAATCTTATCGATTTAAAGAATTTTATGCATCAATAATTATTCCTTGTTTAAAAGCAAAGTCTTATGATTATTAAAGAAGCTTGTTTTCGCAAGTCCACGAGTCCTATCGGTTTAGGTTTCTAAGGTAATCCACTATTGCTAGTCATCCTCACATCAACATCAAAATCACAAGCAATAGTAAGGGGTACTTATGCAGGCGGACCGGTGCGAGATCGAGTCGCTATGAGGTGCCAAACCTCGGTGTCCGAAGACACAAGTGTGATACCAAATCACTAGTGACCGCGATCACGGTTAAGATAATGGGGCCAACCCATCGTGTGATACCAAATCACTAGCGTCAATCATGTATAATCAGCAGTGGGGCCAACCCAGCGTGTTGCTAAGCCAACTGGACGAGGCGGAGGTGCCAAACCTCCGGTAGTGAAATGAGCTACTTTCGTCAATCTATCCACAATAACCTAGATTGCATCTTTCTTGTTCGGAGATAAGGGTAAACCCGACACAAAGTCCATCGTGATCCTCTCCCATTTCCACTCAGGAATCATAATCGATTGCAATAAACCGGACGAAACTTGATGTTTAGCCTTAAATTGCTGACAAACTTAACATTTCGACACAAAGTCAGAAATATCTCTCTTCATACCATGCCTCCAATATAACTGTTTCAAATTATTATACATTTTTGTACTCCCCAGATGTACAGTCAAATGACTATTGTGAGCTTCAGTCAAAATCATTTGAATCAACTCTGAATTTCTCGGAACGCAAATCGATCTCTAAATCTCAAACAATCATTACTATCAACTCGAAATTCTGATTTCGCATTCAAATTACATTGAACCCTTTTTGCAAACAACTCATTATCAATCTTCTGAGTCTCACATATCTACTGTATAAACAATGGTTTTACTTTTAATTCAACTACAACCGCATCATCATCACTCAGATCCATCTGATTACGCATAGCTTATAAGGTATATAACGATTTTTGACTCAAAGCATTGGCTACAACATTAGCTTTACCCGGGTGGTAATCTATCACAAGTTCATAATCTTCCAACAACTCTAACCATCTTCTCTGTCACAAGTTCAAATCTTTCTGAGTCATCAGATACTTTAAACTCTTATGATCAATATAAATATGACATTTTTCATAGAATAAATAGTGATGCTAAATCTTTAATGCGAATACAATCACAGCCAATTCAAGATCATGCGTTGGATAATTCTTTTCATGTGGTTTTAATTGTCTCGAAGCATAAGCGATGACTTTTCCTTCTTGCATCAGCACACAGTCCAAACCATTCAACGATGCATCACTATAGACTATAAACTCTTTGCCCAATTCAGGTTGAACTAACATCGGTGCTTCTGCCAAAAACACTTTCAACTGCTCAAAACTCTGATGACACTTTTCTGACCACTCGAATTTAACATCTTTTTGTAACAACTTTGTCAATGGAGTCGCAATCATCGAGAAGTCGTTTACAAATCGTTTATAATATCCCGCTAGTCCCAGAAAACTACGGACTTCAGACACATTTCTCGGAGGCTTCTATTCCAAAATAGCAGAGATTTTATGCGGATCGACTCGTATCCCAGCAGCGGATACAATATGCCCTAGAAAATTGACCTCAGGCATCCAAAATTCACACTTGATAAACTTTGCATACAACTATTTCTCACGCAGAGTTTGTAGCACGATTCTCAAATGCTCGGCATGTTGCGTCTCATCACTCGAATAAATCAAAATATCATCGATGAACACCACTACGAAGCGATCCAAATATGGTCTAAATATTCAATTCATCAAATCCATAAACACTGTAGGGGCATTTGTTAGTCCAAAAGGCATCACTAAGAATTCATAATGTCCATACCTCGTTCTGAATGCAGTTTTTGGCACATCAGATTCTTTAACACTCTAGTGATAGTAGCCCGATCTCAAATCTATCTTAGAAAATACTGTAGCTCCTCTCAACTGATCAAACAAATTATCGATCCGAGGTAATGGATATTTGTTCTTTATCGTCACTTTGTTCAATTGTCGATAATCAATACACATTCTCATAGTTCCATCTTTCTTTTTCACAAATAATGCAGGATTTCCCCAGGGTGAAAAACTAGGTCGTGCAAATCCTCTATCGGTCAGTTCTTGCAACTGAGATTTCAACTCTTTCAATTCTTTTGGTGCCATTCTGCATGGAGCTATCGAAATAGGAGCAGTTCCCGGCACTAACTCAATACCAAATTCAACTTCTCTAATCGGAGGTAACCCCGATAACTCTTCTGAAAACACATCTAGAAACTCACATATCACGGGCACAGATTCAATTTTCTTTTTGACACCTTTGTATCAATCACATACGCCAAATAAGCTTCACAACATTTTCTCACATAGTTCATAGCTCTCATCAGTGATACAACAGCTGGTAGTCCTTTCATATCACTAGACTCAATTCGAACTATCTCACCATTCTGACTCTTCAATTCAACATTCTTTCTCTTACAATTCACGATGGTAGCAAATTCATCAAATGGTAGCAACATCAAATTGACCGGCAAACATAAATCACGAAATATCAACGGGCAATTCTTGCACACCTTATCCACCAAAACACACTTGCCTAAGGGGTTCGATACTCTAATCACAAATTCAGTAGACTCAATAGGTAGAGTCTTATTCAAAACTAAATTCATACACACATAGGAATGTTGATCCAGGATCTATCAATGCAATGACATCAGTATCAAATAAAGTGAAAGTACCAATGATGACGTCTGGAGATGATGCTTCCTCTCGTGCGCGTATGGCATAGGCTGGACATGTGCTCTTGCTTCTGACCGCACAGCTGTATCAGTTGTCCCTCTCTAGCTTTCACTCATAATTCTGGTGTTTCTGGGTGGTCTTCCCCTAGCTGCCACGTTACTCGGTCTTTCATTCTGAACATTTTCTTCTCCAACCATCTTTGGGTAATCTCGGATAAAATGGTCTCAAGATCCACATTTATAGCATTTTCTATTGTTATACTTGCCCCAGCACTCTCCCACATGTCGTCTCCCACATTGTCTACATTCAGGCTTGTTACTCTTAACACTGCCAACACTTGTTTCATTCGGAGCTTGAATCCGTAAACCAGTATTCTGTCTCGAACGATCTCTATTTGGATGTCCAAATGAGACATCTGAACGATTGCTTGCATCTTTATATCCCTTTGTTGAAGATTGAGAGAACTTATTCATCGATCTCTTTCTTTCATCATGAGCCTCAAAATCAGCTTTCTTCTTTTCTTTACCGAGCTCCTCAGCTTTGCATGCTCTTTCAACTAATACAACAAATTCATTTATATCCAGTATTCCAACCAACAACTTAATGTCTTCATTCAATCCCTCTATAAAACATTTACACATAGTAGCTTCAGTCGAAACACATTCTCTTGCATATTGACTCAATCTTATGAATTCCCGCTCGTACTCAGTAACAAACAAATGACCCTATTTTAGCTCTAAAAACTCCTTACATTTTTGATCAATAAAGCGTTGACTGATATACTTCTTTCTAAACTCGGATTGAAAGAAATCCTAAGTTATTCTCTCTCTCGAAACTACAGATATCAACGTTTTCCACCAATTGTAAGCCATGTCTCTCAACAAGGAAATTGCACACTTAATACACTCTTCAGGTTCAACGACATCTCATCAAATACTCTGATTGTATTTTCAAGCCAAAACTCGGCTCGCTCAGCATCGTCATCAGCTGTAGCCCTAAACTCTTCACCCCATACTTGCGAACCTTATCCACAGGAGGTTTATTCAATCTGATCGGATGTACAACTTGTGGCACAATAGGTACTTGTGGGGCTGAAGGTTGTGGAGCAGTCGAATTTGTTTTAATAAATTTTGAAAACCATTCACTCATCATACGGAAGAAGGCTTGCTTAGCCTCACCTTTGTCACCACTATCATTTAGCCTTGATGTGGCTCACGATGTCCCTTGGGCGGGAGTAGGCGCATTACTCTCTACATCGTCAACAACTGCTCGATCGGGATCCATTACTATATTAAAACACATTTCAACTGTTAGATTTCATCACACTATCAAAATTTTACAATATGGCATGTATAGCTAGATTCACACACACTACGTTAGTCTGAGAATCGACTAAATCATAGCTCTGATACCAATAAAATTGTAACACCCCTAACCCGAGATCGTTGCCAGAATAGGGTTTAGAGGCATTACCGAACAATAGGATCATTTCACATCACATTCACGATATCAAACACATTCATATACAATCATAGTGTCCCTTAAACGAGTCATCAAGACCATAAGCATGCTTATAAACTGAGTCGGGACTAAACAGAAACACATATAAAATTTCATGAAAAATTTGAGACTTTTCTAAAATATAGGAGAGACACGCCCGTAGGGGTAGGCCGTGTCCTATAAGGTCATATACTGCCATTTCTCGCGCGACCTGAAGGCACACCCGTGCCAAGACCGTGTACAATTTAAGCCATATTCTGCTAATTTACCCACGGTGCGAGGCACGCTGTGTATTCTAACCAAATGTGACATTATAGGCCATTTTTGTAAGGCCAACATGCCACCCACTTAGGGTCAAACCTACAAGCAACACATACCAAAACATATCATGCACATAAGGCAACCAATAACTTACCAATATGGCTATCCAATCTATATGTTCATTTCTCATTCCAACCATAACAAATTCAATACCAAAACTTATTCTACCACAAGCATAATTCATTCCCAATTTCACTAACCCCTATTAGCATTTATCAACTCAAAGTTACCACTTAATAGGAAATTTATCAATCCAAAAATCATGCCAAAAGATGTATCACACATATCACATTCATTGATACCAACCTATCACATATCTAGCCACATCTCATGGCTAATTACAATCTCAAACATAATTCAATTAACTAGCCTATACATGTCATATCCTAGCTATATGCATCTTTCCAAAAGTACCAAAACAAAATGTCAATAGTGTGATTACGAAGCTGACGATCCCCGATTCGAGCTAGCTTTAACTGTAAGGCAGAGAACAAATCACACAGTAAGCTTTCCAAAGCTTAGTAAGTTCATAATATAATACATATTACTCAATACTACAACGTCAATATGTATAAATATAATACCATCACATAGATAAAGGCACATCTAATCACATTATCAATCTCAACCACATACCCAATTAGCTATTCATTCAACTCTTGAATTTATCATCAACCACATATGTTCAAACGTACCTTGATCAACACATAGTTGCTTACCATTTATGCTACTCAATTGTTCGATATTACCTCTCGTTCAACCGTGGCTAATCCTTTGATTTATTCGCACACTTAGTGCCAATTTTACAACTTAAACATAATCATCACCGCACACTTAGTGCCAATACATTAAACCAAACTTATATCAGTATCGCACACACAGTGCCAATTCGATAAGCCGAAGCTTCTATCTTTTCACACACACAGTGCTAATCTTTTCTTTTTCGTTTCCAACTTCACACACTTAGTGCCTGTTTATCTCAATTCAACACATAGCATTTTCAAAACTCATAGATACAAATACATCCATTCAACTTATATCACATAGACATAGTTTACAACTAGTATTATATCTGAACTTACCTCGGACGTTGAACTATCGATATGGCCGATTAATCAAGCACTTTATCTTTGCCTCGATCTCGATCCGAACCTCTCCTCCTTGGTCTATACACATTTAAATTCAATCCATTCAATCAACAATTCATTCATTTAAATCCAAATACACATATTTAGGGCATTTTACATAATAGCCCTCACATTTTCATATTCGACACTTTAGTCTCTATCTCACAAAATCATCAAATACTCAAAATTTCATTACACTATGCTTAGGATGAATTCTCCTTAGTCTCATAGGGGTCCACACATTTGATTTATTTCACATTTTAGTCCCTCAATTTACACTTTTCACAATTAAGCCCAAAATACTCAATTTCATCAAAATTCTCATTACAAACTATGATAATCCAACACCAAGTTTTCATATTTCAAAATAAACTAGCACATAGCTCAACATTCATCAATGGCTCATCACAACAACATCACCAATACATGGAATTTGAGCATGGGTTTTGTAAAGCACAAAGCAACGATTGCAAAAATGTAGAAATTATCAAAAACTAACCGAAAACATACCTTGAATTAAGCTAAGTAAGTGCCGAAAATCCCAAAGCTTCAATGGCTATTTCTTTTCTCTAGTTTTGGTGGAAGAAAGATGAAATAAAAATGGCCATCAAATTGT
The DNA here is from genome assembly GCA_025506655.1 of Gossypium rotundifolium. Taxonomy (NCBI): domain Eukaryota; kingdom Viridiplantae; phylum Streptophyta; class Magnoliopsida; order Malvales; family Malvaceae; genus Gossypium; species Gossypium rotundifolium. Next base: position 140,143,215 of record CP106722.1, read on the forward strand.
ATTATTTTTCATTAATAATAACTTATTAATCAAATCCCAATTTTTCCTTTATAAAGCATATAAAACAAATACTTTTTAAGACTAATTTGTCATTTAACACTCCACTAACTTAAGAATGGTTCATTAGCAACATAAGGCCTCCTCTTTAAGAAGCCAACTACATTTATGTACTCATAAATCAGCACACAACATTTTACTCTCTATGCAATTAAGACCTTTCTCTTAATTCGACACTAAAACGTTCAAATCATCACATAGAATTTTCACACAGGCTATGTCACATATCATTCACACAGGAAATATCATTAAAATATTTTTACGACCTCAGATTTGTGGTCTCGAACCACTGTTTCAACTAGGGTCTAATTCTAGCTGTTACAGGATGTACCTGCGAAGAACACAAACCATCAAGCTTTTTATTCATCATCTCTACCTGTGTTGATAGCATGGTTATTGCGTCGAGGTTAAAAACTCCGACTGATTTTGTTGGTTTTATCCTTGTAACGTGTCACTAATAGTTATTCAGTGACATCTCTTTAATAAACTCGTAGGCTGCTTCAAGAGTTCTGTTGTTCAGGGTTCCGCTGGTGGCTGAATCAATTAGTTGCCTCGCTGAGGGGTTTACACCGTTATAGAAAGTTTGGATTTGAGCCATAAGGGTAAACAATGGTGCAGACACCTTCTCAAGAGATCCTTGTATCTTTCCCATGCATCGTATAATGTCTCTAAATCCATATGTACAAAAGAAGGGATATCATTCCATAATTTGGCCGTTTTGGCTGGTGGGAAATATTTTAATAAAAATTTTTTGGACATTTGATCCCATGTGGTGATTGACCCTCGTGGTAACGAGTTTAAACACTGTTTGGCTTTATTTCTTAATGAAAAGAGAAATAATAAAAGATGTATGGCATCATTAGAAACGCCATTTATTTTGAAGGTATCACAGAACTCTAAAAAATTAGCTATATGAGTATTTGGGTCTTCGTCCTACAAACCATCAAATTGAATAAATAGTTGAATCATTTGTATAGTGTTAGGCTTTAATTCAAAATTATTAGCAACTATAGTAGGCCTAACAATACTCGATTCTACTCCTGTTAAATGAGGTTTAGCATAATCATACATAGTACGTGGAGCATTGTTTTCTACCACATCTTATGGTGGCGAGTTATTCTCGTCCATCCCTTCAGTAGGATTGTATCTTCCTTGTTGTTCTTCTTCTCTATAATTTAGGGTTCGCCTAATTTCTCTGCGATTCTTGCAAGCGGTAGCTTCAATATCACGATCGTATATTAGTGGTCCTTTCGGGTTCCTTCTAGTCATAAACTAGAGGTACCTGTGTTGAAAAGAAAGAAAGAAATTAGCAAGGTTAAAACTAAAATAAAAATAAATTATGGAAAAATAAAAATAATGGCTAAAGTAATAAAAATTAAGTTTTCTTAATATTTTAGTTCCCCGGCAACGGCACCAAAAACTTGATCGTTGTTTTGTTGAGTTTTAAAATTTATAAAGAGAATGATCAAACTAGGAAACTAACTCTGACAACAACTTAAGGCAAGTGCACCTATCGAACAGTAGTATAGCTTAGGCAAGACCGGATTGTTGAACCCAAAGGAACTAAAAGTACTAATACTAACCTTCTTTCTATTATTTAGCCTTAATATTAAGTGATTGGTTGTTTAATCTAAAACTAACTGATTACTAAGCTAAGATTCAAAGACAAAAAGAATGAAATGAAGAAATAACTTTAGGAAAGCTCAGTTGACTAAAACGATACCCTTAGGAAGAATCCACCTAGACTTCACATGTTATCTAACACTGAACCAAACGATTTATTTGATCCGTAGGATTCCCTAATTTATATTAAACCCTCTCTCGAGGTGAATAACGTCTAACCCTAGGTTGATTAATTGAAATCTCTTTCTAATTAAAACCCCTATAATTGCATTAACTCGATCTATGGACTCCCATATTAGGTTTCACCCTAATCCGGTAAAATCTCGTCAATCTATCTCTAGGCACGCGATCAACTTCGCTTAATTATGCTAGATCTACTCTTATGTAGGGACTTTTTCTCTACCATCTAAGCACATTCAGCTTGAATCAATATCCCAGAAATATTAACACAAGAATTAAGCTCACATATTTAGGAACAAATCAAATATTTATAATATAGTTCAGAAAACAATAACAAGATCCGTTTTAGGTTTCATCCCCTTCAGGTATCTGAAGGGCTTAGTTCATAACAATAAAAGAAAACATCTCAGAAGAAAAGATAAAGCAAAACATAAGAAATCTCTAAAACTCCCTGAAGGAATTGATGGAAAAATCTGCCGTTTCGAGTGATTCACATAAATTTGACCTTTCTGGCTCGGTCCTTGGCCTAGCTTACCGCCCTCTTGAAGGTTATGCTTAGGGTGTTTATGAAGGCTCTTGGAATGCTTTATTTGGCCCTTAAGTATCCTAATCTGAGTGGAATTCCTACTATGGGTGTTTGAATAGGCTTTAGAATGTGTTTCTTTCCCTTCAAGTATCCAAATCCGAGTAAAACTCCTCTTGGCCGCAGCAGGGGCATGGTCATGGCACACGCCCGTGTGAATTTTCAGGCTATGGTCGAGTCTGCTAAAGAAACACGCCCGTGTGTTTCGGGGTCCAGGCCGTGTTCTAGTCTATCAATGAGGCACGACCGTGTGGTCATGGGCCCAGGCCGTGACGATTTCTATTTTAGCCCAATTTGGTCCGTTTTAAGCCTATTTCTCGTTCTTTTCATCCCTAGGTGCTTTCCTGAGTATAAAACATGAAGAGGAAGGATTAAGAGCACCTTTTTAGACAATTTAGGGAATAAATCGTCAAAAAGTATGCTAAATGTGGGATTAAAATATGTTACTTTTATAGTTTATTAGAAAATAATATCTAAACCTATTCACTGGTAAGATTTTCGGGGACGAAAATCCATAAGGGGGAGAGTTGTAACAGCCCGATTTTAGCTAAATCGAAATAGTGGTTTGAAAACCACAAATTCGATGTCAAAAAATTATTTTAATATTATTTTCTGTGTGTCCATAATATTATTTGATATGTGTGGAAATTTTGTGAGCTAATTTTATCGTTTAATTGCTTAATTTGAGAAAAAAGACTAAATAGCGTAAAATGCAAAAGTTGCATTCTACTTGTTAAAGGTGTTAAATGGCTATGGAATTAAATTGTGGGAGTCCTTATGTTGATATTAGACCATTATAAGGTTAGTGGACATTTATGTCCATGGTTTATGTCATATGTTACTGTTTTATAATAAGGTTAAATGTGTAATTTAGTTAATTAAATTAATAAAATATAACCGTAATAGCCCGATTTTGGGGCTAGTTAGAATAGTAATTTCGAAACCACTAATTTGAGGCCGAAGAAATTATTTCTAATATTATTTTATGTGTTATAGCATGATTATATGAGTGCATGAAAATTTTGGTGAAATAATTTTAGCGATTTTATGCTTAATTTTGAAAAGGGACTAAATCGCATAAAAGACAAAATTTGTGTTCTACTAATTAGAAGTGTCATATAGATAGAGAACCTTAAATTAGAGGTCCTTATGAGAAAATAGGCCTTTAAGAAAGTGATGACCAGCCATAGAGACAAGGAAATGAAATTGTGAAAGGTTAGGTGAGGTTTTGGTGACAAATTTGACTAGAAATAAAATAAAACAAAGAGAAAAAGATATCACATTTTCATCTTCCTCCTCTCCACCGAAAATATCAGCAAAAATAAGGGTTTTGGAAGCTTGAAATTTTAGCAACTCTTCACCCTTTCAAGTAAGTGATTTTAATGGTCATTCTTGATGATTTTTGTATTTTTTTTTTACCCTTGTAGCCTAAGCTAACTAATGGAGGAACTATTTTGTAAAATGTGTAACGCCCTGAATTTGGGCCTAGAAGTTTTAGGCCTATTGGGCTTTGGGCTTTGGGTCTCAGAAAAATTTTATGTGAGCGAGAAAATGACATTTGGCATGTGGGCTTTAATAGTTAAAGGATTTGGAGATGTCCTGGGACCAAGTAAGGGTATAGGTGATAAACCATAAAAATAACATATTTTAGGCCCACATTTAGTATGCTTTTGGATGATTTAGCCCTTGATTTATGTAAAAAGGTGCTTTTAATCCTTTCTTTTCATGTTTATACCCAAGAAAGCACCCGAGGACGAAAAGAATAAGAAACGGGCTTAAAATGGGCCAATTTGGGCCAAAGTGGAAATCGACACGGCCTAGACTTCAAGCCACACGGCCGTGCCTCGAAAATTAACTAAGACACGACCATGCCACGATTTACACGGCCGTGCCTCAATCAAGAAAATTGAAACACGGCCTGAAGTTGATTTACACGGACATGTGCCATGGCCGTGCCCTTTTCGTGGAAAAGAGAAATTTCACTCGGATTTGGATACTTTGAGGCACAGAAACACTTTCCAAAGCCTATTCAAACACCGAGTAGGAAGTATTCTTGAATTAGGACACTTAGGAGACATGTAAAGCATTCCAGATGGCTATATAAACACCCTAAGTGTATCCTGGAGAGGGGGTCAGCAGAAGCCTTCTGCCAGGACTTTTGGGGGCGGTTAGCTAGGCCAAGGAGCCGAGCCAAAAGGTCAGATTTGTGGGAATTACTCAAAGATATCCAGTTGATCCATCTCAAGGAGCTAGAATTCTACTCAAGATGGCGGATTTCTCCTTCAATTCCTTCAGGGGTTTTAGGGATTTTTTATGTTTTGTTTTATCTTTTCTCTTGAGATGTTTTCTTTATTCATTATGAACTAAACCCTTCAGATACTTGGGGATGAAACCTAGATGAATCTTGTTATTGTTTTCTGAATTATATGATAAATACTTAGCTTGTTCTTAATTATGCGTGTTTAATCCAAATCTGATGTGCTTAGGTAGAGGAGGAATAGACCCTGCTTAAGAGTAGATCTAGCATAATTAAGCGGAGTTGATCGCACGCCTAGAGATCGGGTGATGGGATTTTACGGATTAGGGTGAAACCTAATATGGGAGTCCATAGATCAATTTACTGCTATTCTAGGGGGTTATTATTTGAGAAAGAGATTTCCATTAATTAACCTAGGGTTATACGTTATTTGCCTCGAGAGAGAGTTTAATATACCTTAGGGAGTCTTACGAATCAAACTAAGTGAATAAATCTTATGGTTCAGTGTTAAATAACAAGTGAAGTCTAGGTGGATTCTTCCTGAGGGTATTGTCGTGATCAACTGAGTTTATCTACAAGTTATTTCCCAATTCATTCTTTTTGTCTTTGCGTCTTTAGTTTAGTAGTCGTTAATTTAGATTACAGCAACTTCACTTATTTTAGGCTAAATAATAAAAAGAAAGTTAGTATTAGTCCTTTTGGTTTCTTTGGGTTCGACAATCCGGTCTTGCCTAAGCTATACTACTATTCGATAGGTACACTTGCCTTTAATCGTTGTCAGAGTTATTTTCCAGGTTCGATCATTCTCTTTATAAATTTTAAAACTTGACAAAACAACGATCAAGTTTTTGGCGGCGTTGCCGGGGAACTAAAATATTAAAAAGCTCTATTTTTATTACTTTAGCCATTATTTTTATTTTCGCCATTTACTTTTATTTTTTATTATTTTTAGTTAAAATTTTGATTTTGCTAAAAATTTCTTTCCTCCTAGTACGTACCTCTAGTTTATGACTAGAAGGAACCTGAAAGGACCACTCATATGCGACAGTGATATTGAATCTACCACTCGTAGGAATCGTAGAAAAATTAGGCGAACCCTAAATTACACAGAAAAAGAGCGAGAAGGCAGATTCAATCCTACTGAAGGGATGGACGAGAATAATCAACCATGAGTTGTGGTAGAAAACAATGCTCCACGTACTATGTTTGATTATGCTAAACCTTATTTAACAGGAGCTGAATCTAGTATTGTTAGGCCTGCTATAGTTTCTAATAATTTTGAATTAAAGCCTAACACAATACAAATAATTCAACAATTTGTTCAATTTGATGGTTTGCAGGACGAAGACCCGAACACTCATATAGCTAATTTTTTAGAGTTCTGTGATACTTTTAAAATAAATGGCATTTTTGATGATGCCATTCGTCTTCGTTTGTTTCCCATTTCAATAAATAATAAAGCCAAACAGTGGTTATACTCGTTACCACGAGGGTCAAACACTACATGGGTGCAGATGACCGAAAAAATTTTATTAAAATATTTCCAACTGGCCAAAATGACCAAATTACGGAATGATATCTCTTCTTTTGTGCAGATAGATTTAGAGACATTATACAACGCATGGGAGAGATACAAGGATCTCTTGAGGAGATGTACGCACCATGGTTTACCCTTGTGGCTACAAGTCCAAACATTCTATATTGGTGTAAACCATTCAATGAGGCAACTAATTGATTCAGCCACCAGTGGAACCACGAACAATGTAACTCCCAAGCGACTTAAGAGTTCATTGAAGAGATGTCACCGAATAACTATCGGTGGCAAGTTACAATGACAAACCGACAAAATCACCGAGTTTACAACCTCGATGCAATTGACCATGCTATCAACACAAGTAGAGATGATGAATAAAAAGCTTGATAGTTTGTGTTCTTCGCAGGTACATCCAGTCATGCAGTGCAATGCAAGTGCAACTGTGGCAAATCCTTAGTACCCACCCTACCAACTGGACGCAAAAAGCGAATAGATGAACTATATAGTTAATAATTTCATATCCAATAATAATCCTTATAGTAATAACTACAATCCAGGTTGGAGGAACCACCCAAATTTTTCATGGGGAGGCCAAGGAACCCAAGGAAATCAAAGACAACAACCTCTTCAAAATTTCCAAAATTAGCCATATCCACAAGAGAAGAAACTAAACCTCGAAGAGATGCTGACAAAATTCATGGAAACACAGAAAATTGTTTCCAAGAAATTGAGAAAACAATTAAAATCAACGAGAACCGAGTCGGGGAACTAACTAAGTCAGTCAAAGAAGTCACTAATGCAGTCGAACAACTCGCAAAGCTAATATCAGGATGACCGCAAGGACGTCTACCAAGTAACACTGAGATTAACCCAAATGAGCAAATTCAAGCCATCTCAGCTCATGACAATAAGGGGTTAGATGAACCCAATCCAATACAAGAAAACAAGGTAGACGAAGGTAAGATAGAGGTAACACAAGAAAAGCCAAAATCAGTACTCAAGGAGTACTAACCTCGGATACCTTATCCAAGTAATGAAAAGAGATGATTCAGAGGAACAGTTTGGTAAGTTTCTTAAACTCTTAAAGAAATTACATATTAACTTACCTCTTCTTGAAGCTCTTTTTCAGATGCCAGACTTGAGGAAATTTTTAAGACAGCTCTTGACTAACAAACATAAATTAGATGAAGAGCACCACGTGGAATTGAATGCAGCATGCTCAGCAATGTTACAGAATAGATTACCACGAAAGCTAAAAGATCCAGGGAGTTTTACAACCCATGCTTAATTGGAAGTTTAGCTATTGATAATGCGTTAGCTGATTTAGGGGCAAGCATAAATGTCATGCCTCATACATTATTTAAACGACTAGGTCTAGGGAAGCCCAAACAAACTAGGATGAGCATACAATTAATGATAAAGTTGTTAGAATTCTAGGGGCATTATCGAAGATGTTCTTGTGAAAATCGATAAATTTGTTTTCCCAGTAGATTTTGTTGTCTTAGATATGGATGAGGATAATACAATCCCCTTAATCTTAGAAAGACCCTTCCTAGCAACTGCCAAGACTAAAATTGATGTTGCCATAGGAGAACTCATACTTTGTGTTGGTGATGAATCAATCAGTCTTCAAGCTCTTCACTTGACCAAGACAACAATCGTTGAAGGTAAGAAAGACAATTCAGTTGATAATCAATTTGTACAACCTTCATTGCAGGAAACACCACATGAAGACAAACCTGAGCCAAATCATAGAACCCAAACCAATAAAGAGAAGCACCAAAACCATAAGGTCGACAGACTAGAAGAGCAGAAGACGCACGTCAATGAAGAACCACACGAAGTAAAACCATAGGAACACCAGAAGAGCTCATAGGAACATTCAATCACTTTAGAATAGGAGACCAAGTACTGTTAGATAAAGTAGATCTGCACATCATTATAATAGACCTAAAGCCAAAGGGAGAAATCCTTATTAAGGTACACAATATCTTTCCACACGGAACAATAGAGGTAAGCAACCCAACATTCGACACCTCTAAGGTAAACACTTCTCGACTTGAACTTTGTCAAGAAAATAGAACTATAAGCATGAGGGCATATGTTCAAACCTTTAAACCTCCCATGATAATTTTCAATGTCGAGGAAAGTCTAGCTTAAGACTAAAAATAAGCGCTTCACGAGAGGCAACCCGAGCACTAACCATATTCACTTTTGCAATTTCCTTTCTTTTCTTTCTTTCTTTTCTGAAAATGCATTTTTAAACTAACAAAAAGTGTATATTTCGAAGCCACACAGCCTTACACACGGCCTTGGCCGTGGCCGTGTGTATCACCAGAATCCCATACAAACATAGCAGAGGTAGTACAAATCAAATCTCACCTAATTCTAGACATCACAGATCCAACCACTTCCTCACGGGCACAGACAAAGTGGCACGGCTGTGCCCTACGACCGTGTGAAGCTACTGACTTGCCAACCACGGACAGAACACGCCCGTGTCTACCAACCGTGCTAACATACTGCCTTTTCAAAAATGAATGTGGTGTCTGAAAAATGGGCGTGGGTGAACACACACGGCCGTGCGATGTGGCCATGTAATTCAACACGCCCTCGTTGCATGGGTGTGGGAACGTGCCAGATTTGAGATCCTATTTAAAACCCACATCCTTTCCCTTCTCCCCTCATTCTTTCTTCCTTCTTTTTCTTTCTTTACTTAGAAAAAGTGTCCAGACTCTTGAGCTACATTAAAACCATGTCGAAGAAGCGTAAGAAGGCAAGCATAGTTTCCTCAAGGGAGACACTACACATAAGTTCATGCTGGCCGCTTCATCCAAACACCAAGCCAAGGGTCTTTGAGACTTTTTCGGTGTTATTTTTCTTTTCTCTTTTGCTTCAATTTCCTTCCCTTTGACTCTCTTATGCTTAATTTAGTTTATTTTGTCTTAGTTTCTTTATATTAGGTTCTAAAGCGTTACTTGGGAATCACGCACCACAGCCTTAGAGGTCACACCCACCTCACAAACTATCCAATAATAAGGACTCCTTAGTCCATTAGTCTTTTCTTTTAATTTCAGTTTTCTTCTTAGTCTCATTCTGTTTATTTTCTTTGTCTTTGATTATAGTATTAGTATATTATTAACGTTTCTTGAGATTTCTTGGCTATATCTTTGCAGGCTACCCAATTTCTTTATCTAGCACAAAGCTCACCAGTAGCCACCTCACCAGGCCCATAGGAAACGCCACCACCTCCAAATCGACAAGGGAACAAAGAATCCATCCAAAAAATTCAGGAAGTGTTACTTCTCCCCTTCTCTTTTGATTTTATTATTACATAATTGTTTATTTATCTTTGTACATTGAGGGCAATGTACATCTTAAGTGTAGGAGGTAAAAGTACCTAACTTTTTGCATTATTCCAAAATGCTGAATTTTAGTCTTGTTCCTAAGTAATTTTCTCATATTATCAATTAGGGTGACATTTCTGATGATTTATGATTTTTATTGATATATTTTTGAGTAAGTCATTGATAATTGTGCATTGATGATTTATACTTGAAGAATATTAGAGAATCAAGTATGATAAGTCTATTTTTCAATAATCACAAATTTTCTAGGTTGTTGAACTGAATTTGAATATTACCTTGAAGTTTGAAATTTACAGGGATTGATGTCAAATACCCGTCATTTTTGTGAGATTTTGAGCCTTATAAAAGCATATATTCTTTTTTGTGCTCACTTTATTAATTATGAGTATATCAACACTGAATTATTATTCTAGAACTTGCCTCGATTATACATGTTAAGACCACATCTATGATTTGATATACTGAGATGATAAAGGCACCTAGGTTTTAACCCATTCACTCCACTAAAAAGCCTACCTTCACAAATTAACCCTTAGTAAACCCATTTGATCCTAACAACCCTTTTATTGATTTAACCGCTAAATTTTAACCCAAAACCCTTTGTATTTGTTATCACCATTCATTTGACTACCATTCTATCGAGAATTGATTTGATCAGTTGCCGAATTAGTTTATAAACGAGAATTGATTTGATCAGTTGCCTAATTAGTTTATAAAGTTTTCTTTATTATGTTTCTATTTGATTTTAAAAATTAAAAAAAATATATATATATATATAAATATCGAAATCAAAGTATATTCAACATTAGTAGTATAAAAAGTGAGCTTGTACATTTCAATTTCAATTATCAAAGAAAAAGCTCGTAGTATTATTAGTTTCAAAGTTTCATGTGATGTAATTATTCAGATTATTAGTTCAATTATTTCTCTAAAAAGTTAGGTAACTTGTCAATTCAATCTCAATTCTAAACCTTCTAATTCAGCCTTTATCCACACCTTTAACCCCAAGCCCCGTTACAACCCTGTTAAAGACCTTTTGATTAGTGTATCATCTCATATTACAATGGTGGAGATTTGATTTTCAAGCAAGCCTATGGGATTAGCTTTTCAAGTTTGACTTATAAGTGCCTATTCTTCAACCTTAAACACTTCAAGTGCTTTGAGTGAATCTTTAGTGAGGATGTCAATCCTTGTTAGTTTTAAATTAAAGGTAATTATTTAGGTGAGGGGAGACACCTATGTTTTATGCTACAAATTCATGACTTAGAATTGTTTGAGTCTTTAGGAGACTTTGAGTTAAATTATCCATGTATAAATTATCTATGAATTATGATCAGCCAATGTTGATAAGAATTATGAATTATGGAAAGTTCGATTTAGTTGTAAGTTGAGAATTTTGCTTGAGGACAAGCAAAAGCTTAAGCGTGGGGGTATTTGATAAACCATAAAAGTAACATATTTTAGACCCATATTTAGTATGCTTTTGGATGATTTAGCACTTGATTTATGTAAAAAGGTGCTTTTAATCCTTTATTTTCATGTTTATACCCAATAAAGCACCCGAGGACAAAAAAAACAAGAAATGGGCTTAAAACGGGCCTATTTAGGCCAAAATGGAAATCGACACGGCCTAGACTTCAAGCCACACGGTCGTGCCTCGACAATTAACTAAGACACGACCATGCCACGATTTACATGGCCGTGCCTCAATCAATAGAATTGAAACACGTCTGAAGTCGATTTACACGGGCGTTTGCCATAGCCGTGCCCCTGTCCTGGAAAAGAGAAATTTCACTCCGATTTGGATACTTTGAGGTACAGAAACACTTTCCAAAGCCTATTCAAACACCGAGTAGAAGTATTTTGGAATTAGAACACTTAGGGGCCAAGTAAAGCATTCCAAAAGTCTATATAAACACCCTAAGTGTATCTTGAAGAGGGGTCGTGAAGCCTTCTGCCAGGACTTTTGAGGCGGTTAGCTAGGCCAAAGAGTCGAGCCAAAAGGTCAGATTTGTGGGAATTACTCAAAGATAGCCAGTTGATCCATCTCAAGGAGCCAGAATTCTACTCAAGATGGCGAATTTCTCCTTCAATTCCTTCAGGGGATTCTAGGGATTTCTTATGTTTTATTTTATCTTTTCTCTTGAGATGTTTTCTTTATTCGTTATGAACTAAACCCTTCAGATACCTGAAGGGGATGAAACCTAGATGAATCTTGTTATTGTTTTCTGAATTATATGATAAATACTAAGTTTGTTCCTAATTATGTGTGTTTAATCCAAATCTGATATGCCTAGGCGAAGGAGGAATAGACCCTGCTTAAGTGTAGATCTAGCATAATTAAGCGGAGTTGATCGCACGCCTAGAGATAGGGTGATGAGATTTTGCCGAATAAGGGTGAAACCTAATATGGGAGTCCATAGATCGATTTACTGCTATTCTAGGGGGTTATTATCCGAGAAAGGGATTTTCGTTAATTAACCTAGGGTTAGACGTTATTTGCCTCGAGAGAGGGTTTAATATACCTTAGGGAGTCTTACGGATCAAACTAAGTGAATAAATCTTATGGTTCAGTGTTAAATAACAAGTTAAGTCTAGGTGGATTCTTCTTGAGGGTATCGTCGTGATCAACTGAGTTTCTCTTCATGTTATTTCCCAATTCGTTCTTTTTGTCTTTACATCTTTAGTTTAGTAGTCGTTAATTTATATTATAGCAACTTCACTTATTTTAGGCTAAATAATAAAAAGAAAGTATTAGTACTTTTAGTTTCTTTGGGTTCAACAATTAGGTCTTGCCTAAGCTATACTACTGTTCGATAGGTACGCTTGCCTTTAATCGTTGTCAGGGTTATTTTCCAGCTTCGATCATTCTCTTTATATATTTTAAAACTCGACAAAACAACGATCAAGTTTTTAGCGCCGTTGCTAGGGAACTAAAATATTAAAAAGCTCTATTTTTATTACTTTAGCCATTTTTTTATTTTTGCAATTTTCTTTTATTTTTTATTATTTTTAGTTAAAATTTTGATTTTGCTAAATTTTTCTTTCCTACTAGTAGGTACCTCTAGTTTATGACTAGAAGGAACCTAAAAGGACCACTCGTATACGATAGTGATATTGAATCTGCCGCTCGTAGGAATCGCAGAGAAATTAGGCGAACCCTAAGTTACACAGAAGAAGAGCGAGAAGGCAGATTCAATCCAACTAAAGGGATGGACGAGAATAATCCACCACGAGATGTGGCAGAAAATAATGCTCCTCGTACTATGTTTGATTATGATAAACCTCATTTAACAGGAGCTGAATCTAGTATTGTTAGGCCTGCTGTAGCTGCTAATAATTTTGAATTAAAGCCTAACACAATACAAATAATTCAACAATTTGTTAAATTTGATGGTTTGCAGGACGAAGACCCGAACACTCATATAGCTAATTTTTTAGAGTTCTGTGATACTTTCAAAATAAACGGCGTTTTTGATGATGTCATTCGTCTTCGGTTATTTCCCTTTCCATTAAGGAATAAAGCCAAACAGTGGTTATACTCATTACCACGAGGGTCAATCACTACAGGGGAGCAGATGACTGAAAATTTTTTATTAAAATATTTCCCACCGGCCAAAACGGCCAAATTACGGAATGGTATCTCTTCTTTTATGCAGATGGATTTAGAGACATTATATGACGCATGAGAGAGATACAAGTATCTCTTGAGGAGATGTTCGCACCATGGTTTACTCTTATGGCTACAAGTCCAAACATTCTATAATGGTGTAAACCCTTCAACGAGGCAACTAATCGATTCAGCCGCTAGTGGAACCCTGAGCAATAGAACTCCTAAAACATCCTACGAGTTCATTGAAGAGATGTTACCGAATAACTATCGGTGGCAAGTTACAAGGACAAAACCGACAAAATCAGCCGGAGTTTACAACCTCGATACAGTGACCATGCTATCAACACAGGTGGAGATGATGAATAAAAAGCTTGATAGTTTGAGTTCATCATAGGTACATCCAGTCATGCAGTGCAACGCAAGTGGAACTGTGGTGAATCCTGAGTACCCACCCTACCAACCGGACGTAGAGAGCGAACAGATGAACTATATAGGTCATAATTTTAGATCTAATAATAATAATCCTTATAGTAATAATTACAATCCATGTTGGAGGAACCACCCAAATTTTTCATAGGGAGGCCGAGGAAACCAAGAAAATCAAAGACCACAACCTCTTCAAAATTTCCAAATTCATCCATATCCGTAAGATAAAAAGCCAAACCTCAATGAGATGCTGACAAAATTCATGGCAAACACAAAAAATCGTTTCCAAGAAACTGAGAAAACAATTAAAAGCAATGAGAACTGAGTCGGGGAACTTACTAAGTCAATCAAGGAAGTCACTAATGCAGTCAAACAACTCGCAAAGCTAATGTCAGAACGACCGCAAGGACGTCTACCAAGTAACACTTAGATTAACCCAAAGGAGCAAATTCAAGCCATTTCAGCTCATGACAATAAGGGGTTAGATTAACCCAATCCAATAGAAGAAAACAAGGTAGACGAAGGTAAGGTAGAGGTAACACAATAAAATCCAAAATCGGTACTCAAGGAGTACCAACCTCGGATACCTTATCCTGAAGCAATGAAAAAAGATGATTCAGGGGAACAGTTCGGTAAGTTTCTTAAACTCTTAAAGAAATTACATATTAACTTACCTCTTCTTGAAGCTCTTTTTTAGATGCTAGACTCGAGGAAATTTTTAAGATAGCTCTTGACTAACAAACGTAAATTAGATGAAGAGCACCACGTGGAATTGAACGCAGCATGCTCAGCAATGTTACAGAATAGACTACCACGAAAGCTAAAAGATCCAGGGAGTTTTACAATTCCATGCTTAATTGGTAGTTTAGCTATTGATAATACGTTAGCTGATTTAGGGGCAAGCATAAATGTCATGCCTTATACATTATTTAAACGACTAGGTCTAGGGAAGCCCAAACAAACTAGGATGAGTATACAATTAGCTGATAACACTATTAAAATTATTAGGGGCATTATCGAAGATGTTCTTGTCAAAATTGATAAATTTGTTTTCCCAGTAGATTTTGTTGTCTTAGATATGGATGGGGATAATACAATCCCCTTAATCTTAGGAAGACCCTTCCTAGCAACTGCCAAGACTAAATTTGATGTTGCCACAAGAGAACTCATACTTTGTGTAGGTGACGAATTAATCAGTCTTCAAGCTCTTGACTCGACCAGGACAACAATCGATGAAGGTAAGAAAGACGATTTAGTTGATAATCAATTTGTACAACCTTCATCACAGGAAACACCACTTGAAGACAAACCTGAGCCAAATCATAGAACCTAAACTGATAAAGAGAAGGATCAAAACCATAAGGTCGACAGACTAGAAGAGCAGAAGACACACGTCAAAGAAGAACCACACGGAGTAAAACCATAAGAACACCTAGAAGAGCTCGTAAGAACATTCAATCACTTTAAAATAGGAGACCAGGTACTCTTAGATAAAGTAGATCTGCACATCATTACAACAGGCCTGAAGCCAAAGGGAGAAATCCTTATTAAGGTACACAATATCTTCCCGCACAGAACAATAGAGGTAAGCAACCCAACATTCGACACCTCTAAGGTAAACGCTTCTCGACTTGAACTTTGTCAAGAAAATAGAACTATAAGCATAAGGGAAGATGTTCAAACCTTTAAACCTCCCCTGATTTTATTCAATGTCGAGGAAAGTCTAGCTTAAGACTATAAACGAGCGCTTCTTGGGAGGCAACCTGAGCACTAACCATATTAACTTTTGCAATTTCTTTTCTTTCATTCTTTCTTTTTTGAAAATCCAATTTTAAACTAACAAAAAGTGTATATTTCGAAGCCACACGGCCTTACACACAATCGTGGCCATGGCCGTGCGGATCACTAGAATCTCAAACAGATATAGCAGAGGCAGTACGAATTAAATCTCACCTAATTCTAGACATCACGGATCCAACCACTTCCCCACGAGCATAGACAAAGTGGCATGGCCGTGCCCCACGACCGTGTGAAACTACTGACTTGCCAACCACGGGCAGAACACGCCTGTGCCTACCAGCCGTGCCAACATACTGCCTTTTTAAAAACGGACGTGGCGTCTAGATAACGGGCATTGATCGCACGCCTAGATATAGGGTGATAAGATTTTGTCAGATTAGGGTGAAACCTAATATGGGAGTCCATAGATCGATTTACTGCTATTAGGGGGTTGTTATTCAAGAAAGATATTTTCATTAATTAACCTAAGGTTAGACATTATTTGCCTTGAGAAACGATTTAATATATGTCAGGGAGTCTTACGGATCAAACTAGGTGAATAAATCGTATAGTTTAGTGTTAAATAATAAGTGAAGGTCTTGGTGGATTCTTCTTGAGGGTATTGTTGTGATCAACTGAGTTTCTCTTCAAGTTATTTCCCAATTCGTTCTTTTTGTCTTTGGATCTTTAGTTTAGTAGTCGTTAATTTAGATTAAAGCAAATTCACTTATTTTAGGCTAAATAATAAAAAGAAAGTTAGTATTAGTACTTTTAGTTCCTTTGGGTTCGACAATCCGGTCTTGCCAAAGCTATACTACTATTCGATAGGTACACTTGCCTTTAATCATGGTCAGAGTTAGTTTCCAGGCGCAATCATTCTCTTTATAAATTTTGAAACTCGACAAAACAACGATCAATAGGAAAAATTTTGGTTTTAGCTCTAGGGAGCAGTGACTCCAGTTAGTAGGCCTTTTAAGTAAATGAAGAAGAAATATGACACAAATGGGCTAGTGGTCCAGTGGAAAGTGGCATCACTTGGGAGCTATAAGGTGGCGTGTGTGTAAGCTAAATAGGTCCAAGGTTCGAGCATTAGAAGTGTATTTTTGGAGTGTTTTATTTTTCATAGGTGGACGGCAAGAGTTTTTTTGGTTTTGAACTCTTGTCATGGATAGATTAAGGTAATGAGATGATATGGATGTGGAGGAAATTTCGGATAAGATTAAGGTGTTATCAAGGAGAAAAACAGGAGATGAGGAAAGGGAGGAGTTGGTGCCGAATAGGACTTTGGGGGATGGCATATTCGGCTTGTGGCTATAAAAGAAGGGGGCCGAAAGCTTGAAAGGTTCTTTGAGCATTCTCTAGTTTTTCTTCTCGCCATTAACTGGTTCTCCTGTAGTCGAATTCTTCCAAGTGCCGAAAAGAAAACCCCATCATCCTTTTTGCCAAATTCTCACAAAGCCAAGTTCCTTTCATTGCTGAAATTATTATCATCCTTCTTTGCCGAATCCCTACTTTTGTCGAACATTGTTGTTGTTCCTCCACCTCAATCGACTGTTATCTACTCTTAGTCATGTTTGGAAGCCGAATCTTGATCAGTAGATATTTATGCCACAGAATCGAAGGAAAATTTTGGTAAGTGCTTAGTTGAACTTTTTAGTGTGTTTTGTTAAAAGCCGAAGG
Source organism: Gossypium rotundifolium (assembly GCA_025506655.1). Taxonomy (NCBI): domain Eukaryota; kingdom Viridiplantae; phylum Streptophyta; class Magnoliopsida; order Malvales; family Malvaceae; genus Gossypium; species Gossypium rotundifolium. Next base: position 140,160,315 of record CP106722.1, read on the forward strand.
GCTATCTAACCCCTCATTGTCGTTAACTTGTATTAATAAGGGTAAGGCTCAAAGATCGCAAGCGTGGTAGGTAAGGATCATTAGCAATGTGGTAAGTGTTCTCGACTCAATTATTTATTAGTGAATATACAAATCTAATGTGGCTCATACAGGTGACTTATGTACAATATGGGTCACTTGGTTTTGATGATATAGGTGTTTGTGTGCAGATCTAGAGGATAATCACAAATAGTAGCAAAGGAAGGGCTACTAGAATGTGAGGCACACGGTCGTTAGTGTGTTAAGCCATGGTTAATCATTAGTGTGGTCGATTGTAGGTTCGTGATTAAGGTGTTTGCAACACGCGAGGTTACCAGGTGTGTACAAACACTACACACACGATATCGGCAACACCGAAAAGCTGAAAAGCCAAAAGTGGCTAAATGGGTTTGCCGAACTTGTAGGCCCAAAACGGCAATGGTTGATATGTGAACATGAATAATATATTGGCATGATCAGTTGCATGATTGGATTGTAATTGAGCCCAATGGGCTATATGATATGAAATCGTCTTGATGGGCTTTATGGGGACAGAGACAAGTATGTTAGGGTTAATGGACTTTAGGCCTAGTTTGAACAACTCTTAAATTTCATAAGACTTAATCTAATTAAACATGTCCGTGAACAAGTCGCTGGGTTAGGGTGTGGTAACGGACATATGCATGTCTACGATTGCATCTAGGGAGAGCTTGGTACTTAAGCGGTCTTAGTGGCCCACCTCCTCCTCTCTGGAATCCTACCTGGTGCATAGTGTCTATTCGCTTTAGCTGCAAGGACTTGTTAATGGGCCAAAGTCTATAACTAAAACCCGAGAGGAACCAAAATACCCCTGATTTGGAAATTACTGAAATATTCCTAGATTTGTAAAATTACTAAAATACCCTAATTTGAAAAACTACCGAAACATCCTTAGATTTGTAAAATTACTAAAATACCCCTATTCTGAAAAATTACCAAAATACCCTTAGTTTGGAAAATTACCAAAATACTCTTAGTTTGGAAAATTACCATAATACCTTCGATTTACAAAATTATCAAAATACCCTTAGTCTGAACAATTACCAAAATACCCTTATTTTGCAAAAGTACCAAAATACCCCTATTTTATAAAATTACCAAGATACCTATATTTTGCCAAACTACCAAAATACCCCCGTAGGGTAGAATTACGAAAATATCTATAACACCCCAAACACGGCCTAAACGTTACGACTGGATCTAGTGTGCTACGTCAGGTGATGTTTGAAACCACATGGTTGTTTGGAAAACATATTGTTTAAAATTCACGTTTATAAGCCCGAAATTTCATTCCTCCACACTTATGCCCAAAGGGGGATTTACTCATTCTATTATTCTTTCACAATGCGCGTTTTGTCTTGTTTAATAAAACTGAGTCTATTACAAAGAATCTGGTCTTATCATTTATGAAAACGAGTTATATGAAAAATAGTTGTTTATTGTTTTGAAAACTTCACGTTGATTAAATTTGCAATTGTTAAAGAAAATCCAAATGAAAGTTAAAATGGTTCTAATGGCCTTATTACAACAATTATAAACCCCAATAATTAAAGTAAAGAAATTTAAATTTAAATTACTTAGTTCACCCTTAAAACGTGCAGAACAAGTGTCCACCTCCGAGTCCTTTGTAGCTTCAAATCCTCTACGGTTGGGGATTACCATGCAAGAAAAGTAAAACCATGAGTAATCAAGAACCAATGTGTAATCCCGATTATAATCACAGATGGGCCCAAGCCCATGCAAGACGGGTCAGCCTAAAACCCCAAAACCATGGTAATGCAAATAGAGAAAATGCAACCCAACCCAATCCAACTAACACACCTCTCGTACCAGCCCAACATTCTTGTGGGGACCAAGTCAACCCACCTAGCCCTACACACCAAGAATGCAGCCTAGCTGTTAGAATATAAGCGGCTTAAAGCCATCGGTAGGTCCACAGACGTCTTGGATGACCCGTGCGACCCTAACAATCAAATCGATGGGTCCACAGTCATCTTGGGTAACCCTTGCAACCTAAACAGATCAATCACTTCCTTCAATTACTAAATCCCCACCCAATGCAATAAGTAGTGACATATCAAAATGATGTATGAAATAAATTACCATCACAAACAATTAAACAGATTTCAAATAACATCCCAAATCTACCCCTAAGGGTATAATGGTAACTTATTTGGTAGGGGTAAATTGGTAATTTACCTTTTAGGGGCATAATAGTAATTTTGCCCAACGAGGACGATTCAATAATTTTACCATGTAATGGTATCTCGGTAACTTTACCCACCAAGGGTATTTCAATAATTTCATCCTTTAACAGCCTTTTCGGAGGCCTACTGTTGTCTTGAGCGACTCGGGACCCCTTTTGGGTCTCTACGGTGCAATTGGGCCCAAAATCCATTTTAGGGCTAAACTGGGCCATACGCTCGTATGGCCCACTTAGCATGATTTCGAACTCGGTTTTGTAGATTTCACAGTCGCATACGTCATTCTATAGTCTTCTATCAGTTTCGCCCATATGGGCCCATTAGCCCATCGGGCCAATTTAGCCTATTTTAGCCCGATTAGGCCCATTTCAGCCTCAATTTCGCGAGAATGCTCGTGACACTCTCTACGACCTACCACCAACATTCGTGTCTTGATTTACCAGTATGAATATTTGCACGCTCGTGTGGTCAAATTTACTGGTTTTTTGGCTTCTTGGCTTTAAACCGATTCACAGAGCAACACAGACATTCTTCAACGTTGGTGTGAGATTACACACCTGAATGGATTACGGATTACGAATTACGGATTGCATTACTTTTCGAAGCACCTAAGAATAATAATCAGCTAATAGTTAGTCTTAATCCACGATACTCCCAGAATTGAGATTGATAAAATAATCCACAACACTTACCAACAACGATGGCAACTCCTTGCTATGCTAGAACGTTTGGTTACTCCCTTCGATTACGAGATTGAGTCCCTAATAACAATCACAAGTTAGCAATGTTGTTCCAATTCTACAAAGAAATGGCTATTCAACCCTAAGAAACTCATAAAATAATACAAGAACTATCGACCCCCTATTCAGTCATAACTTCACTTACCAACTACTTCCTGAAACCTGAATGTTGAATGAATAGAGAAGAAGGTAAGATCGATCCCTAATAAAATCAGCCTAGGCAAAGAGAAGTGGAGTTAGAAGTTTTAGTTTTGACATAGCTAAGAGAGGGAGAAGCAGATGAGAGAAAGAAACCAATACCTTGATTAGAGAGAAATCTACTAGAAAAGAAAACTTTGCAACTAAGAGTAGCAACAACGAATTCAAGATGAAACCATTCGACAATTGGCAACAAAATAAAAGAGGCAATGGGCTAAGGAGACTAAATTGAAATGAAGACCACATAAAGAACACCAGTCAACATAGTTAGTGTAAGAAGGATTCAGTTAACACTGTTTAGGCAACACCGAGTAAAGAAAGTGTTTGAAGAGAAAAAGAGAAGAAAACATAAGAGAAGTGTTGTGTTTTCGGTAAGGAACAATGAAGCAAAGACCCAAAATGCAAAGAAAAACAAAGAAATACCCAAAGAGTTTCAGTTTTACTCTCCCCACAATGACCGAATTCTTTTCAAAAGACTCCTAGCCTAAACACTCCCCCCTTAGGCACACTCCCACACATGGCACAACTCTCCTACACCTTGATCCACTCCATGATTCTCTCCTAAAATTCCTCCTCTCCACTCATTCAAACAATTTGACTAAGTCTCCACTCTCCCTTACAGAGTTTTAACTGAACTCTACTTCTTCCACCCACTTAGCACAAAATAAAAACGTTTGCTTTGCCACTTGTGGGATTCGAACCCCTACTCCCCTTACTCCACTATTGACGCCACCACCACTCCACCATGTGCTTTCTTGTGTTACCATAATACACCCAGTTATACTTAAGTCCTGCTTCCACTAACTCTCCCCACTAAAGAGCCCAAAAACCAAAATTTTTCTAGGGCTCGAACTCAACCCAGCCTCCCTAGAGCCTCTAGACACCCTTAAACAACCCACAGAGCAAGCACAGCATGCAATTATGCAAAAGTTTATAACCCCTAACTTTTGGGATGTTACAATTCTACCCCCTAAAAGAAATTTTACCCTCAAAATTTCCAACTATCTAATAATCACACAACACAGGATACACCATTATGATACTACTACACACTCTGATTCTGATTTCAAATTAGGTAAATAGTACGCTATGGGTAATGTACGTACCGGTATTCACATCTGGAGCATCCTCATCTTCTCGATGAAGGGTTGCATAAACCAAAGTTGGCTGCCTCGCCTCCGTATGACTAGTACCTCTGCTTGGAGCTCCAATACCCAAACTGTTTCCCCTCAGGCCTAGCTAAGGCCTCCCAATGGCTGCTAACCACCCCTCAGAAGCTGCACATTACCTCTACCCATGGTTTGCATCCAATCCGGTCTTCTAGAACATTTTTTAACACGGTGCTCCATCGACCCGCAACCCAAACAAGCTCCCATCCTTCTCCAGCATTCACACACATAGCGTATTCCACAATCAGTGCAAGATGGCACCCCAAAAGTGCCAAAAAGGGGCTCGCTCTACCTGGCCCATCAACTCTGGCCCTTTTCCTAAGCATCTACTCAAAACCGGTGGACTCTGCATCCCTTATATTTTTCCCTTTGTCTTTTTCACGATTCTAGCGCTCTGTACGCTTCACGTCCTCAGCAATCTTAGTTTTCTCTACTAACGTAGCAAAGTCCCTCTCTCTTTGTGGAGCTATCAACACTTGGAGATTGTCTCTGAGGCCGTCCTCAAATCGAATACAATGTCCGTACTCTGTTGCCACAATTCCTTGAGCATATCAACTAAGTTGCAAAAATTTTGCCTCGTACTCAACCACAGACTTGTCACCTTAAACCAGATTCAGAAATTCTTTCCTATGAGCGCCGACATAGCTAGCACCCACATACTTTCTTTGAAATGTGGTCCTGAAGAATTCCCAGGTCAATCGATCAGACGAGGTACCCTCTTTTACAGTAAGCCACCACTGGTAGGCTTTATCCCTCAGCAAGGACACGGCACCCTTGAACTTTTGTTCTGGCGTGCAGTCGAGGTCTTCCATAACTCTTTGGAGGCCTCTAGATAGTACTCTGCCACACTTAGGGCCACCCCAAAAACTCCCCTGAAGATCTCTGCTCCATTGGACCAGAGTCGTTTCATAACTGACCCACGGCCCCCAATAGTGGTGTAGGGCCCAACAAACCCAGCAACTCTTTCCAAAATACGAAGCATTGCCTAAGACGGGGCGCCATCCCTAGCAGCTCAGTCAAACGACCCTGTCTCGATTACCAGTGAAATCAGAGCCTCTCTCGCTACCACGTTGGGCATATGGCCTAATTTCAAAGATTCAGCTCTCGCCCTACCACGGCCTCTTGCACGTCTTCTAGCACTTATCTCGATGTAACACATTAATCTGTTTAAGAGTTTTATGAATTAGTGTATAGTTCCCATAATTATTAACAAGTGTTTTATGGAAAACAGTTATAAGAGTTTTTTTTTGCAGATCGAGTTTACTACCATTTTGGTCTCTATAGTCTTAGTTTCTATAGCTAAAATTTTCATTGTACTATCACTATCTCTAGTAGTTTCTCAAGACAGTCATTTCATCATATAACCAAGTATAGAGTATAGAAACTTACGAATTCAGATGCTAGAGACTTGGTGTGCCACACGTTCAGTGATACTACATCTCTAAACCAGACTTTAAACAAATTCAAAATATTTTTGAAACAAATTCCACAACCAAATTTTTACAAATCAGGCTCTGATACCACTAAATGTAACACTCTAAACCCGGCCTAAACGTTACGACTGGATCTAGTGTGCTGCATTAGGTGATGTTTGAAACCACATGGTTGCTTGGAAAAAATATTGCTTAAAATTCACATTTATAAGCCCAAAATTTAATTCCTCCACACTTATGCCCAAATGGGGATTTACTCATTTTATTATTCTTTCAAAATGCATGTTTTGTCTTGTTTAATAAAACTGAGTCGATTACAAAGAATTTGGTCTTTTCATTTATGAAAATGAGTTATTTGAAAAATAGTTGTTTATTATTTTAAAAACTTCGCGTTGATTAAATTTGTAGTTTTTAAAGAAAATCCAAATGAAAGTTAAAATAGTTCTAATGGCCTTATTACAACAATTATAAAACCCAATAATTAAAGTAAAGAAATTCAAATTTAAATTACTTAGTTCACCCTTAAAACGTGCGGAACAAGTGGCCACCTCCAAGTCCCTCGTAGCTCCAAATTCTCTACGGTTGGGGATTACCTGTACAGTTAAAGTAAAAGAGTGAGTTACAAGAACTCAATGTGTAATCCCAGTTACAATCACAGTATGGGCCCAAGCCCATGCAGTATCAGTTTAGGCCTAAAGCCCCAAAACCATGGTAATGCAAACAAAGAAAATACAACCCAACCCATCCAACCAACACACCTCCCGTACCAGCCTAACACTCTTGTGGGGACCAAGTCAACCCACCCAGCCTTACACACTAAGAGTGCAGCCGAGCTACCATAATATAAGCGGCTTAAAGCCGTCGATAGGTCCACAATCATCTCGGATGACCCGTGTGACCGTAACAATCAAATCGATGGGTCCACAGTCATTTCATGTGACCCAAGCAGATTAATCACTTCCTCCAATTACAAAATCCCCATCCAATACAATAAGTAGTGACATATAAAAATGACGTATGAAATAAATTATCGCTATAAACAATTAAATAGATTTCACACAACATCCTAAATCCACCCCTAAGGGTATAACGGTAACTTGGTCGGTAGGGGTAAAATGGTAATTTTCCCTTCAAGGGTATAATGGTAATTTTACCCAACGATGGCGATTCAGTAATTTCACCATATAAAGGTATCTCGATAACTTTACTCACCGAGGTTATTTCAGTAATTTCATCCTTTAACAGCCTTTCCAAAGGCCTATTATTGCCTCGAACAACTTAGAACCCCTTTTGGGTCTCTACGATGTAATTGGGCCTAAAATCCATTTTAAGCCCAAGCGGGCCCACAAGATCGTGTGGCCCACTTAGCATGTTTTTGGTCTCAATTTTGCATACTTCGTAGTCGCATCCGTCATTCTATAGTCTTTTATCAATTTTACCCATATGGGCCCGTCAGCCCATCGGGCCCATTTAGCCCATTTCACTGATTGGGCCCATTACAACCTTAATTTTGTGAGAATACTCGTGACACTTTCTATGACCTACTGCCAACATTCGTGTCTTGGTTTACCACTATGAACGTTTGCATGCTCGTGTGGTCACATTTGTCAATTTTTGGCTTTTCGACTTTCAACCGATTCACAGAGCAATACAGGCATTCATCAAGGTTGGTGTGAGATTACACACCTGTATGGATTACGGAATACATTACTCTTCGAAGTACCTAAGAACAATAATCAGCTAGAAGTTAGTCTTAATCCTCGATACTCCCAAAATTGAGATTAATAAAATAATCTACAACACTTACCAACAACGATGACAACTCCTTGCTATGCTAGAATGTTTGGTTACTCCCTTCGACTACGAGATTGAGTCCCTAATAAAAATCACAAGTTAGCAATGTTGCTCTAATTCCACAAAGAAATGGCTATTCGGCCCTAAGAAACTCATAAAATAATACAAGAAGTATCGACCCCCTATTCAGTCATAGCTTCACTTACCAAATACTTCCCGAAACCTGAATGTTGAATGAATAGAGGAGAAAGTAAGATCAATCCCTAATAAAATCAACCTAGGCAACGAGAAGTGGAGTTAGGAGTTTTAGTTTTGACATACCTAAGAGAGGGGAGAAGAAGATGAGAGAAAGAAACCGAACAACGAATTCAAGATGAAACCATTCAACAATTGACAGCAAAATAAAAGAGGCAATGGGCTAAGGAGACTTAATCGAAATGAAGACCAAATAAAGAACACCATTCGACATGGTTAATGTAGGAAGGATTTGACTAACACTGTTTAGGCAATACCAAGTAGAGAAAGTGTTTGAAGAGAAAAAGAGAAGAAAAAAATAAGAGAAATGTTGTGTTTTCGGTAAGGAACAATTAAACAAAGACCCAAAATGCAAAGAAAAACAAAGAAATCCCCAAAGAGTTTCAATTTTACTCTCTCCCACAATGACCGAATTCTCTTTCAAAAGACCCCTAGCCGAAACACTCCCCCCTTAGGCACACTCTCACACACGGCACAACTCTCCTACACCTTGATCCACTCCACGATTCTCTCCTAAAATTACTTCTCTCCACTAATTCAAATGATTTGACTAAGTCTCCACTCTCCCTTGCAGAGTTCTAACTAAACTCTACTTCTTCCACCCACTTAGCACAAAATAAAAACCTTTGTTTTGCCACTTGTGGGACTTGAACCCCTACCCCATTGCTCCACTATTAACGCCACCACCACTCCACCATGTGCTTTCTTGTGTTAGCATAATACACCCAATTAAACTTAAGTCCTGCTTCCACCATCTCTCCCCACTAAAGGGCTCAAAAACCAAAATTTTTCCAAGGCTCGAGCTTGACCCCAGGCCTCCCTAGAGCCCCTAGACACCCTTAAACAACCCACAGAGCAAGCACAACATGCAATTATGAAAAAGTTTATAACCCCTAACTTTTGGGATGTTACAATACCCCTAGGTAGTGAAATAACAAAAATACACCTATGTGACGAATATGAGTTTATTGATGTTACTCGTATGTTTGATGCATTCATATGATATTCTGCTTAGGATGCATATGGGTGGGAATTATGGTACGGAGGAAGATTTGAGGATCGCATAGTCGTGTGGCCATGGATCCACCGGTGGCTTGAAGCCCATTATATGATTAGCAGCTTTGCTGTAACGTTAGGTAGTACTGCAACCGGGCTACCTTTGGTGTGTAGAGGATGGGTGGGTTGATTTAGAAATCCCCACAGGTGTGTAATGGTTGGAAGGGAAATGGTGTGTGTAGTGGATGGATTATTGGGATGTGTTTTGCATTATCTTGTTTGTATATGATACGATATGATATGATATGATATGATATGAGGTCATTGTGGGCTAAGGCCAAGACCACCAATTTTGATAGGGCTTAGGCCCAATGTGAATATATTTATGTGATTTGATTGCCAAGGGTTGTACACACTGAGTTTCAAAACACACACCTTTTATTTAATGTTTCAGGTGATCCTGAATAGACAGCTCGATGTGGGAGAGGACTCGGAGATGGCCACACTACAAACTGATCAGATGTTTTAATTTGTTTAAACAAATTTATTTTAAATACTTTATTTTTTGTAAGATTGCAATAAGGCCATGTATCGCCTAATTGACATTAGATTTTTGGGTTTTATTATTATTGTTTAAACTATCCAGTTACTAAACTTAAATAAAATTTCTAAAGTTAACATGGTTTTCGAAATAACATAACATATTAATGTTTTCCTAAAATATTGGCTTTTCATGTTAACTTAACAAGATACAAGGGTCTTGGGCTTTTGGGCTTTAAATTGTTAAATTGTAAAATTGTTTTGAAGTGTGCCTTTAATGTGACATTTCGGACTCGAGCCTAACTTCTAGGCCAGGTTTGGGGTGTTACGTTTAATGGTATCAGAGCCCAGATGGAAAGCTCGAGCTATGAAATGGGACTTAGTTTTTGGGTTTTAAAAAGTTTTTGTAGGATTCTTGAAGTGTGGTTCACCGAGCCCTCGACGTCGAGCCAAGTAAGTTTTTCTGTTATTACACTTGTTTACATTAATGAACTGTATTAAGATATTGGGCTTATTTAAACAATAGGTTCTTAGAGACTAAAGCCCGTAGGAAACAATCTTGTTTGCTAAAATTTTATGGAAGAAAATAAATCTTGGTTGTTAAATAAACAACTTTTGTGAAAGGGATTTTCATGAAAACACCTAAAAAGACCATTTTGTGAAGTTTATAAAATATGTTGTAAATATGTGAAATAATTGAAAATTGTGAGTTTCCATAAGAGTAATAAATTTTTGGGTAGGCTTGTTAAAGGAGGAAATTTGATTAAAATTGTTTTACGCGCCTAGGGGTAAAATCGTAATTATGTGAAAGTCTAGGGGCAAAATGGTAATTTTTCCCAGGTATGAATTGTATATTGTCTTGATTAATGTAGTGATTAAATAAGTGAATTTGTCATTATGGATAAAGAAAAACGGAGTCCGGACCCAGACCGGGGGAAGACCAAGCTAGTAGACTGATTCAATCTAGTTGCCCAATTTTTGTATACCGAGGTAAGTTGTACATAAATAATACAAGTTTATTGTTATTACGTATTGAAAAATTAATATGGCATAAAGTGTTTGATTATTGTTGTGAGTATGCATGATGAGAATTGATGTAGTAAAAACTCTCGTTTGAACCTTAGGAATAGATTAGATATCCATGCCATGAGATTTGGGTGATATGTGTGCTAGTGTGAGACCATGTCTGGGACATGGCATCGGCCACATTATGAGAGCCAGTGTAAGACCATGTCTGGGACATGGCATCGGCGTTGATATGTGTGCTAGTGTAAGACCATGTCTGGGACATGGCATCGGCATTGAGACGAGAGCTAGTGTAAGACCATGTCTGGGACATGGCATCGGCCTTGACATGTGAGCCAGTGTATGACCATGTCTGGGACATGGCATCGGCATTTTACCTTTTTTTTGTGAGGCTTATCAGATATCTTTTAGTATTCCAAATGGTTCCACGGGTTATTTGAAGCTTATGATAAAGATATGAAAGGATATAATCATGTTGTGAGTGGTACAGGTTCTTACTCGGAACTCATGAGATATAAGCTTAGTTATGATTCCTTAATGATAAGGATGAAATTGAGTAATTTCTATCTATGAGAATGATTTTGGGATGATCTTGTAATCTCTGGCTTATACTTGTGATGTGTAAATATGTAGCAAATCTACCATTGTTAAATCAAGAATGTTGTGCTGGTTTATAATATGCTATGTGTTTAAAGATGCATGGTTGATGTTGTTACTTATTTACAAGCAATTTACTAAGATTTATGCTTACTCCCTCTCTTTTCCATTTTCTTATAATGCTGCTAAGCTAGCTCGAGAATCAAGGGACGTCGGAGGCATCGATCACACTATCACCTAAAGTTTTTGATATAGTTAGCTTAAATGTTTTGAGCATGGCATGTATAGGGACTTAGTCTTTTTGTTAAGTGTCAAATTATGTTGGCCAAATGTGTTGGTTTGTCATGAAATTGATTCATTTTGTATAAGGCCATAGTTGATGGCTAATACTTGTTATTGATAAATGCAAATGTTGGTGTTTCCATGATTGGAGTGTAGAGGCCTTGATGTGTGTATATATTGGTTGTGGTGATTCGGTCAGATGTTTAGGTGTGGATTGGTGTTACTTGATGTGGCTTATGTTGGTGCAAGTAATGGTGGAAAAAGGGCTTGGTAAATAGCCTTGTTTTTGTCCACACGAGTAGACACACGTGCATATGTCTAGGCCATGTGTGACACACGGTCTGCCCTATGGTTGTGTGACCTAGCTGTGTGTCCCCTGAACCTTAATTTGGTTAAACAAAATGGCCAGTAGTAACCACATGAGCTGAGGAACGATCGTGTGTCTCAACCATGTGGATGATATGGCCATAATACATGGGCATGTGCCTAGGCCGTGTGAAGTCTGCACCTTAAATGCAAAACTAAATTCGCCATACGGAATAGCACATGGGCGTGTGCCTTGGTCGTGTGACCCTAAAATGTTTCGATGTCAGAAATAGAATGTCAAGTTTTAACACACGGGCTGAGACAAAGGCGTGTCGTGGCCGGGTGAGGGACACGGGCATGTGCCAGGACGTGTGAAACCCCTGTAGGTTCCAATTGAAAAATAAATCCACACGGCTAGGGACATGGGCTTGTGTGACCACATGGTTTGCCTACACAGGCGTGTCCATTTCCACACGGTTGTGTGCCCCTATTTTTAGGGAAATTTTCCAAACTTTTCTAAAGTGCCTGGTTTAGTACTGAACCATTTTTAAAGTATGTTTTGGGCATCGTAGGCCCATATTAGGGACTTTAAGATGAAGTTTGAAATGTTTTAAATCTGAACAAAATTTCATAACTCGGAAATATTTGTATGCATGTTATTAAGTTAGGTAACTCCTCGTAACTTGTTCTGGCATAGGATACTGCTAAGGGGTGTTACAATAACTAAAACAAATTTTTGGAGCTATCATCTTCTCCTAGCCAAAACTAAGAGAGGAAAAACACCATTAAAGGGTTTCAAAGGTTCGACCAACTATTAGCTTGATTAGGGTACGATTTTTGCTTAGTTTTTAATTATTTTTATGTTTTTTTAATTGTTGCCACTCAATCTAGCTAGCCCGTACCTTTAATTTTGAAAATGGTAAAGATTTTAAGAGTTTCCATTGATGATCTTATGTGTTCTTTGGTGTTTGAGGATGAAATATGAATTTTTGATGATAGATTCTCATGTTTTGTTAAGTGATTTTTGATGAAAATGCAAAATAGGGATTAAATTGTGAAATATGCAAATTGAGTGGTTGAAATGTGAAATAAATGAATTTTTTGAGCTACTAGGGGCACTATGGTAATACAGGCCAAGCTTGGGTTTAATGAAATTATGTGAATTTTGTGTATTTGTGAAAAAGGGACTAAATTGATTAAATGTGAAAGTTTAAAGGCTAATGTACAAATAAGCCTAAATGTATGCTTTGGACTAAATTGAATGAATGGTTGATTTAATAAGTTAATTTTGAATATATTTAGATCAAGAAAAGAGGAATCTGGAATTAGATCAGGGGAAAAGCGAGGTTATCGAGTAGTCGAACCGATCTGTCAATTCCGAATACGATGTAAGTTTGTATGTAACGAACTCTATTATAATTGTATTTAAATGCTTTTATCTACAGGCTTGTTCGACCATGATTCAACAATGATTCGACAGTAATTCAAAATGATTTGAATATGTTTTGGTATTGGAAATTCTCGGTTGAACCTTAGGAATAGTCTAGGATATTAATGACATGTCATTAGGGTATTAAATTGGATTCGGGACATGACATCGGCACTTCAGGTATGAGTTATACATTGATTTGGCTAAGGGCCATGGTACAGATATTTTAGAGAGGAGTTACCTTTATTTGGCTACGGGCCATGGTATAGGTCCTCCAGGATAAGTTACCTTAATTTGGCTACGGGCCATGGTATAGGTACTTATTGATCGTCTAATTGCCGAGTTTTAAAATTTATAAAGAGAATGATCGAACCTAGAAACTAACTCTGACAATAACATTAAGGCAAGTGCACCTATCGAACAGTAGTATAGTTTAGGCAAGACGGGATTGTTGAACCCAAAGGAATTAAAAGTACTAATACTCACTTTCTTTCTATTATTTAGCCTAAATATGAAGTGATTGGTTGATTAAATAAAAAAAACTAACTAATTACTAAACTAAGACGCAGAGACAAAAAAGAACAAATTGAAGAAATAACTTTTAGAAAAACTCAGTTGATTACGATGATACCCTTAGGAAGAATCAACCTAAACTTCACTTGTTATCTAACACCTAAACCAGACGATTTATTCACTTAGCTTGATCCGTTGGAACCCCTAATTTATATTAAACCCTCTCTCGAGGCGAATAACGTCTAACCCTAGGTTGATTAACCAAAATCTCTTTCTAATTAAAACCCCTAGAATTGCATTAACTCAATCTATGGACTCCCATATTAGGTTTCACCCTAATCCGAAAAAATCTCGTCACCCTATCTCTAGGCGCGCGATCAACTCCACTTAATTATGCTAGATCTACTCTTACGCAGGGAATTTTGCTCCACCACCTAAGCACATTCAACTTGAATTAATATCCTGGAAATATCAACACAAGAAGTAAGCACACATAATTAAGAACAAACTAAGTATTTATCATACAGCTCAGAAAATAATAACAAGATTCATTTAGGTTTCATCCCCTTCAGGTATCTAAGGGTTTAGTTCATAATGATAAAATAAAACATCTTAGAAGAAAAGATAAAACAAAACATAAGAAATCCCTGAAACACCCTGAAGGAATTGAAGGAGAAATATGCCTTCTTGAGTAGAATTTTGGCTTCTTGAGATGGATCAACTGGCTAACTTCGAGTGATTCCCATAAATCTGGCCTTCTGGCTCGGCTTCTTGGCCTAGCTGACTGCCTAATTGACCGCCCACTTTCAGGTTACACTTAGGGTTTTTATATAGGCTCTTGGAATGCTTTTCTTTCTCCCTAAGTATCCTTTTCCGAATGAAATTCCTCTTTTCCATAATAGGGGCACGACCATAGCACACTCCCGTGTGAATCGACTTTAGGCCGTGTTCGGGTCTGTTGATGGAGGCACGGCCATGTGAATCGTGGTTAGACCGTGTTCTAGTTAATTATCGAGGCACGACTGTGTGGCTTGAAGTCCAAGCCGTGTCGATTTCCACTTTGGCCCAAATTGGCCTCGTTTAGGCCCGTTCCTCATTCTTTTCATCCCTAGGTGCTTTCCTGAGTATAAAACATGAAAAGAGAGGATTAAGAGCACCTTTTTACATAAATCAAGGAATAAATCATCCAAAAGTATGCTAAATGTGGGCCTAAAATATGTTACTTTTACGGTTTATCAAATACCCCCACACTTAAGCTTTTGCTTGTCTTCAAGCAAAATTCTCAACTTACAATTAAAATGAACTTTCCATAATTCATAATTGCTATCAACAATTTCTCATCATAATTCATAGATAATTCATACATGGATGATTTAACTCAAAGACTCCTAAAGATTCAAACAATTCTAAGTCATATATTTGTTAGCATGAAAACATAGGTGTCTCTCCTTATCTAAATAATTACCTTTAATTTGAAACTGACAAGGATTGACATCCTTACTAAAGATTCACTCAAAGCACTCGAACTGTTTAAGGTTCAAGAATAAGCACTCATAAGTAGAACCTGAAAAGTTAATCCCTTAAGCTTGCCTAAAAATCAAATCTCCACCACTGTAATATGAGATGATACACAAATCAAAAGGTCTTTAACAGGGTTGTAATGGGGCTTAGGTTAAAGGTGTGGATAAAGGCTGAATTAGAAGGTTTAGAATCAAGATTGAATTGACAAATTACCTAACTTTAGAAAAAGAATTGAACTAATAATTTGAATAACTATATCACATGAAAATTTAAAATAGTAATAAAATGAGCTTCTTCTTCAAGATGATGAATTTAAATGTTCAAGCTCTTAGAACATAGAATTAATAATGAATATACTTCGTTTTTTTAATTAAGAACAAAACAAATATTTACATAATATAAGAAAGAACTTTATCAACTGAAATAAAGTAATTAGGCAACTGATCAAATCAATTCTCGATAGAAGGGTAGTCAAAGGAATGGTGATAACAAATACGAGTGGGACTTTGGGTTAATATTAGTGGGTAAATCAATAAAAATAGTTGTTAGGATCAAAGAGGTTCACTAGGGGTTAATTGTGAAGGTAGGCCTTTTAGTGGAGTGAATGGGTTAAAACCTAGGTGCCTTTATCATCTCAGTATATCAAATCAATAATGTGGTCTTGACATGTATAATCGAGGCAAGTTTTAGAATAACAATTCAGTGTTGACACACTCATAATCAATAAAGTGAGCACGGGAAAGAATATATGCTCTAAAAGGCTCAAATCTCACAAAAATTATGGGTATTTGACATCAATCCCTGTAAATTTCAAACTTCAAGGTAATATTCAAATTCAATTCGACAACCTAAAAATTTTTTAATTCTAAAAAATAGACTTACCATGCTTGATTCTCTAGTATCTTAAACTTTAAATCACCAATTGACAATTAACTATGACTAAATCAAAAACATATTAATAAAAATCATAAATCATCATAAATTTCATCCTAATTAGTAATATTAGGAAATTACTTAAGAACTAGATATAATTCAGGAACTTTAGAATAATGCAAAAAGATAGGCACTTTAACCCCCCCCCACACTTAAGATGTACAAAGATAGATAATATCATGTAATACTTAAATCAAAAGAGGAGGGGAGAAGTGACACTTCCTGAATTTTTGGATGACTCTGGGAGTTGGCAGTGGTCGTGGCAAAAGATGAGGCGGTGGTGGTGTTTTCTATGGTCCTGGTGGGGTTGCTACCGGTAATCTCTATACTAGATGAAGAAATTGGGAAACTCGTGACGGATTAGCCAAGAATTATTAATAAAAAATCAAAATATATGAAATAAATATTTAAAGAAAAGCAAGCTAAAGTGAAGGAAAATAAAAAGGAAAATAAACTTATAAGAATAAGTAAATGGGCTGAGGAGTCCTTATTGTTGGATGGTTCACGAGGTGGGTGTGATTCCTAAGGCTGTGGTCACGCGAGTGGTGGTCATGGTGGCATGATTCCTAAATAGCCTTTAGAACCTAAAACTAAGAAATTAAAGTAAAATAAAGTAAATTAAGCAGAAGAGAAGTAAAGATAAGGAAATTGAAGCAAAAGAGAAAAGAAAAATAGAACCGAAAAGGTCTCAAAGACCCTTGGCGTGTTGGAGGGTTGAAGCGGCCGGCATGAACTTATATAGATCGGTTTCCCATAGGGAGATTATGGTTGGCCTCTTACACTTCTTTGACATGACATAGCTTAAGGGTCTAGAGAATTAGTAAGGAGAGAAGAGAAATCTGGTAGAGGAGAGGGAGAAGGGAAGAAAAGAGGTGGAAAGTAGATAAGAAGAATGGAGAGGGGTTGGTTTTAAATAGAGTCTTAAAATCTAATGCTTTTCACCGCTCATGGATCGAGGTCGTGTCGATTCACACGGTCGCCTCACATGATTGTGTTGTGGGTCTTATTGCTCGTGGGATAAGTCAGTGGAGACCACAGCCGCGTCGCACAGCTGTGGATGGGGCATATCGTTTTCTCCATGCCCATGTTTAGTTTTGCCATGGCCGTGTCTGAACTCTCAGTGTCGGCCACGGCAGCATAGCATGGCCGTGGCATGGTGGTTAGGTTCGTGACTTTGAAATTTGATTACGTCTGATTCGTACCTTTCTACCATGTCAGTACGGTGATTCGGTGTACCCACACGACCACGGCCACGGCCATGTGCAAAGCCGTGTGGCCTGGGAATCTGCACTTTTGGTTAGTTTACAACTAGGCATTCAGAAAGCAAAATAAAAGAACATTAAAAAAATATAAAGTACTTAAGGTTAGTACTCGGGTTACCACCGAGAAGCACTCGTTTAAATTCTTAAGCTGGACCTTTTTGTATAATCATGGTGGTTTGATTGTTTGAACATCTTCCCTCATGCTTTCGATTTTATTTTCATGATAAAGTTTAAGTCGAGAAGCATTTTCCTTAAAAGTGCCGAATGTGGGATTTCTTACCTCGATTGTTCCTTATGGGAAGATATTACATACTTTGAGAGGGATTTTATTGTTTATATTTAGGTCTAGCGTGGTGATGTGTGGATCTTCCTTATTTAACAGTACCTTATCTCCTATTTTTAAGTGGTTTGACGTTCCTACGAGCTCTTCTGGATGCTCTTTGGTTTTACTTCGTGTGGTTCCGGTTCTTCTTTAAAGTGTGTCATCAACTTTTCTAATTTGTCGATCTTAAGGCTTTTTTTCATATAATTCTTCTTTGTTGGGACGAGGTTTATGGTCGAGCTCTGGTTTGTAGCTTTGTGCTTTTCCCTGTGGTGAAATTTGAACAGAATTGTTATCAACTAAATTTACTTTCTTACCTTCATTGTTTGATGTCCTAGCTAAGTCAAAAACTTGTAGTCTGATCGATTCATCACCTACACTAAGTATGAGTTCTCCTACACCAACATCAATTTTAGTTTTGGCAGTTGCTAAAAAGGGTCTTCCTAAAATTAAAGGAATCGAATTATCCTCATCCATGTCTAAGACAACAAAATCTACTGGGAAAACGAATTTATCAATTTTTACAAGGACGTCTTCGATAATACCTCTAGGAATTCTATCAGTTTTATCAACTAATTGAACACTCATCCTAGTTTGTTTGGGTTTCCCTAAACCTACCTGTTTAAACATTTTATAAGGCATGACATTTATGCTTGCCCCTAAATTAGCTAATGCATGATCAGCGGTTAGTTTACCAATTAAACATGGAATTTTAAAACTCCCTAGATCTTTTGGCTTTCGTGGTAGCTTATTTTGCAACATTGCTGAGCATATTGCGTTCAATTCCACATAAGGCTCCTCGTCTAACTTACGCTTGTTCGTCAAGAGTTGTTTTAAAAATTTTTTAAATCTGGCATCTAAAAAAGAGCTTCAAGAAGAGGTAAGTTATTATGTAATTTCTTTAAAAGTTTATGAAACTTAGCGAACTGCTCCTCTGTATCGTTTCTCTTCATTGCTTCGGGTTAAGGTATGCGAGGTTGGTACTTTTGATTACCATTTTGGCTTTTCTTGTGTTATCTCTACCTTACCTTCTTCTACCTCGTTTTCTTGTATTATGTTAGGTTCATCTATCCCTGTACTATCATGAGATGAGATGGCTTAGATTCCCCGGCAACGGCGCCAAAAACTTAATCGTCTAATTGTCGAGTTTTAAAATTTATAAAGAGAATGATCGAACCTGGAAACTAACTCTAACAATGACTTTGAGGCAAGTGCACCTATCGAACAGTAGTATAGTTTAGGCAAGACCGGATTGTCGAACCCAAAGGAACTAAAAGTACTAATACTTACTTTCTTTCTATTATTTAGCCTAAATATGAAGTGATTGGTTGATTAAATAAAAAAATTAAATAATTACTAAACTAAGACGTAGAGACAAAAAGAACAAATTGTTGAAATAACTTTTAGAAAAACTTAGTTGATATCTTCACTTGTTATCTAACACTGAACCAGACAATTTATTCACTTAGCTTGATCCATAGGACCCCCTAATTTTTATTAAACCCTCTCTCGAGGCGAATAACGTCTAACCCTAGGTTGATTAACCGAAATCTCTTTCTAATTAAAACCCCTAGAATTGCATTAACTCAATCTATGGACTCCCATATTAGGTTTCACCCTAATCCGGCAAAATCTCGTCACCCTATCTCTAGGCGCGCGATCAACTCCACTTAATTATGCTAGATCTATTCTTAAGCAGGGACTTTTGCTCCACCTCCTAAAAACATTCAACTTGAATTAATATCCTAGAAATATCAATACAAGAATTAAGCACACATAATTAAGAACAAACTAAGTATTTATCATATAGCTTAGAAAATAATAACAAGATTCATTTAGGTTTCATCCCCTTCAGGTATCTGAAGGGTTTAGTTCATAATGATAAAATAAAACATCTCAGAAGAAAAGATAAAGCAAAACATAAGAAATCCCTAAAACTCCCTGAAGGAATTGAAGGAGAAATCGCCATCTTGAGTAGAATTTGGCTTCTTGAGATGGATCAACTGGCTATCTTCAAGTGATTCCCACAAATCTGGCCTTCTGGCTCAGCTTCTTGGCCTAGCTGACTGCCTAACTGACCGCCCTCTTTTAGGTTACACTTAGGGTATTTATATAGGCTATTGGAATGCGTTTTTTTCTCCCTAAGTATTATTTTCTGAGTGAAATTCCTCTTTTCCATGACAGGGGCATGAGCATGGCACACGCTCGTGTGAATCGACTTTAGGCCGTGTTCAGGTGTGTTGATGGAGGCACGGCCATGTGAATCATGGTTAGGCCGTGTTCTAGTTAATTGTCGAGGCACGTCCGTGTAACTTGAAGTTCAGGCCATGTCGATTTCTACTTTGGCCCAAATTGGCCCATTTTAAGCCCATTCCTCGTTCTTTTCATCCCTAGGTGCTTTCTTGAGTATAAAACATGAAAAAAGAGGATTAAAAGCACCTTTTTACATAAATCAAGGAATAAATCATCCAAAAGTATGCTAAATGTGGGCCTAAAATATGTTACTTTTACGGTTTATCACTTATCGATTGAGATCCTTGAATATCTGATTTTTATTTCGAATGGTTCAACAGGAAATTGAAAGATGTAGACTAGAATGAGATTGGTATAAGTTAGTATAGGTACATACGTAAAGTTTATAAACATTGAATCCATGAAATAGATGAATTCTTGGTAAGTTAGTGATTAAATGATCAAATGACTTGAGATTTAATGCATTTGTGTTATCTTGAATTTCTATTGATTGAATTGTGAATGAATGGTGAAGTTGCTCATTACGTTAATATGAACTTACTAACCTATAAAGCTTACTTTGTGTTATTTTCCTATGTTTTATAGAGAATGAAGGCTAACTCAGATCTGGAGTCGTCGGGAACATCATCATACTATCAAACATCTATTTGGTGATTTTGTGTTGTGTATATATGGTATATGACATGTATAGGCTACTTGTGGTATTTTGGTTGTGAATATAGCCATGAGAGTTTGCTTGTAAATGATGTTAATATGGTTGTGTGCTAGCTATTAGAATTGGCTTGTAAATGCATATGTTTTAGTTGTATATATATAGTCATGAGTGATTGCTTATTTTGGCATGTTTAGTATGAAAATGGTTATGGTCTTATAGTTGCAAATGATTAAGTGATATATGGAGTTTAATGCTTGAGAAATTCTTTGATGAAGTATGGTTTTATAAGTTATGTTAATAAGTATTTGAATAGGTAACTGGCATTGAATTGGGTATTGAATTTGGTTGAAATGGATATGGTATGAATTGTGCATTTGGTTGATGATTTTGGCTGCCTAATTGTATGATGAAATGGTACCATTTTGGTTGCTTACTTGAGCGTGAGAAAGGGTGGCAAATTGGCCTTGCAAATGGCCTATTCTTTTCCACAAGGGTAGAGACACGGACGTGTGCCTCATCCGTGTGTGACACAAGGTCATGTTACATGGCTGTGTGTCCCCTGGTGTTGAAATTGAATTTAAGTCACTATGCTCCAAACGGCCTCACACATAGGCATGTGATCGGCCGTGTGGCACAAGTTAGTATTCCAATAAATGACATAGGCCTAGCACACGGGCGTGTGATTGCTGAAATCAGAGCTTTAAAATTTATAAATAGAATGATCAAACCTGGAAACTAACTCTGACAACGACTTAAAGGCAAGTGCACCTATCGGACAGTAGTATAGCTTAAGCAAGACCGGATTATCGAACCTAAAGGAACTAAAAGTACTAATATTCACTTTCTTTTTATTATTTAGCCTAAAATATGGAGTGATTGGTTGCTTTAACTAATTTATGACTACTAAGCGAAAGACACAAAGACAAAAAGAATGAATTGGGAAATAACTTGAAGAAACTCAATTGATTGCAACGATACCCTTAGGAAGAATCCACCTAGACTTCACTTGTTACTTATTACTAAATCATATGATTTCCTTACTTAGCTTGATCCGTAAGACTCCCTAACCTATATTAAACCCTCTCTTGGGGTGAATAACATCTAATCCTAGATTAATTAGTAGAACTCTCGTTCACTTATAATAACCCCCTAGAATAGCAGTAAATCAATCAACGGATTCCCATATTAGGTTTCACCCTAATCCAAAAAAATCTCGTAACCCTATCTCTAGGCATTCGATCAACTCCGCTTAACTATGTTAGATCTACTCTTAAGTAGGGTCTATTACTCCTCCACCTAAGCACATCAGATTTGGATTAAGCAACATAATTAAGAGCAAACTAAGTATTATCATATAATTCAGAAAATAATAACAAAATTCATCTAGGTTTCATCCCCTTCAGGTATATGAAGGATTTAGTTCATAACTTTAAAATAAAACATCTCAAGAGAAAAGATAAAACAAAACACAAGAAATCCCTAAAACCCACTAAAGGAGTTGAAGGAGAGATCCGCCGTTTTGAGTAGAATTTTGACTTCTTGAGATGGATCAATTGGCTATCTTCGAGTGATAACCACAAATGTGATTATTCTGGCTCGGCTCCTTGGCCTAGCTCACCGCCTCTGACAAAATCCCTGGCAGAAGGCTTCTGCCGAACCCCCTCTTAAGTTGCACCCTTGGGTGTTTATATAGACTTTGAGATGCCTTACTTGGCCCCTAAGTATCCTAATTCAAGTATAATTCCTACTCGAGTGTTTGAATAGGCTTTGGAATGTGTTTCTTTGCCTCAAAGTATCCTATTCTGAGTAGAATTGCTCTTTTCTATGGCAGGGACATGACCATGGTACACGCCCGTGTAAATCGTCTTCAGGCCGTGTCTCAATTCTATCAATTGGGGTACGGCCGTGTCGATTTTCTCTTTGGTACAAATTGGCCCGTTTTAAGCCCGTTTCTTGTTCTTTTCATCCTCGGGTGCTTTCTTAAGTAAAAATATGAAAAGAAAGGATTAAGAGCACTTTTTTATATAAATCAAGGGCTAAATCATCCAAAAGCATACTAAATGTGGGCCTAAAATATGTTGCTTTTACGGTTTATCAAATACCCCCACACTTAAGCTTTTGCTCATCCTCAAGCAAAATTCTCAACTTACAATTAAAGCGAACTTTCCACAATTCATAGTTCCTATCAATAATGCCTCATCATAACTCATAGATAATTCATACATGGATAATTTTAACTCAAAGACTTGTAAAGTTTCAAACAATTCTAAGTCATATATTTTGTAGCATGAAAAACATAGGTGTCTCCCCTCTTCTAAATATTTACCTTTGATTCAAAACCGAAAAGGATTGACATCCTCACTAAAGATTCACTCAAATCACTCAAAGTGTTTAAGGTTCACAATTAAGCACTCAACAGTCGAACCTGAAAAGTTAATCCCATAGGCTTGTCTGAAAATCAAATCTCCACCACTGTAATATAAGATAATACACAAATCAAAAGGTCTTTAACAGGGTTGTAACGGGGCTTGGGTTAAAAGGTGTGGATAAAGGCTGAATTAGAAGTGTTAGAATCGAGATCGATTTTGACAAATCACCTAACTAAAAACAATGAACTAGAAAATAAATGATTACATCAATTGAAACTTTTGAAACTAATAATACTACGAGCTTTTTCTTTGATAGTTGAAATTTAAATGTACAAATTCACTAATACTGAATATACTTTGATTTTTTTGATTTTTTTGAACAAACTACATAATAAAAAAAGAACTTTATCAACTGAAATAAACTATTTAGGCAACTGATAAAATCAATTCTCGATAGAAGGGTAGTCAAAAAAATGGTGATAACAAATTCAAAGGGTTTTCGGGTTAATATTAGCGGGTAAATCAATAAAAAGGGTTGTTAGGATGAAAAAGGGTTCACTAGGTGTTAATTATGTGGGTAGGCTTTTAGTGGTGTGAATGGGTTAAAACTTAGGTGCCTTTATCATTTCAGTAGATCAAATCATAGATGTGGTCTCAACATGTATAAACGAGACAAGTTCTAGAATAACAGTTCAAAGTTGACAAACTCATAATCAATAAAGTGAGCACGAAAAAGAATATATGCTTTATAAGGCTCAAAATCTCAAAAAAATTATGGGTATTTGACATCAATCCCTGTAAATTTCAAACTTCAAGGTAATATTCAAATTCA
Source organism: Gossypium rotundifolium (assembly GCA_025506655.1). Classification (NCBI taxonomy): domain Eukaryota; kingdom Viridiplantae; phylum Streptophyta; class Magnoliopsida; order Malvales; family Malvaceae; genus Gossypium; species Gossypium rotundifolium. Next base: position 140,184,001 of record CP106722.1, read on the forward strand.
GTTCAACAACTTAGAAATTTTTTTATTCTTGAAAAAATAGGCTTATCATGCTTGATTCTCTAGTATCTTAAAGTTTAAATCATAAATGCACAATTATCAATGACTTAATCCAAAACATATCAATAAAAATCATAAATCATTAGAAATTTCATCCTAATTAGTAATATGAGAAACCTACTTAGGAACAAGACTAAAATTCAGGATTTGAGAATAATGCAAAAATTTAGGTACTTTCCCCCCACACTTAAGTTATACATTGCCCTCAATGTACAAAGAGAGGTAAACAATTATGTAATAATAAAATCAAAAGAGAAGGGGAGAAGTAACACTTCCTGAATTTTTGGGTGAAGTCTATGAAAAGAAATCGGATAAGATTGGAGGTGAACATGGGGAAGCGTCTCGAATCATTTGAAATTGAATCCTCGAAGTAGCCGGCTTGGTTTTGTTGTATCCTAAGCTAAATCTAAATGCCATTGAGAAAAAGGAGAAAATAATAAAGGAAGTAAAAATAAAAATAAAAATAAAAATAAAAAAAAAAAAAAAAAATGAATAAAAGTAAATAATTAAATAGAGATAAGGTCCACGCTCATGAGCCTAGTCGTGGTGTCCACACGGCCACAGCCACAACCGTGTCCAAGGCCGTTTGGGTATGGAAACCTGTGCTTAAATACGAAGAGAAATAAAACCAAACTAATTAGTATGGTTAGTACTTGGGTTGCCTCCTGAAAAGTGCTCATTTAAAGTCTTGAGCTAGACTTACCTGTTGTATGCACAATCATGGTGGTTTGAGGAGGTGGAAATCCTTTCTTATACGATCAACTCGATTATGGATATAAAGTTTAAGTCGAGTAATGTTTACCTCAAAAGTGTTGAATTTAGGATTGCTTACCTCGACTGTACCGTATAAGAAGACATTAAGTACCTCAAAAGTGATTTCTTAGTTTGCCTTGAGTTCTAAATTGGTGATTCGAGGGTCTTCCTTATTCAACAATATCTGATCCTCTATTTTGATGTGATTTGTTGTTTCTATCAGCTCGTCTGGGGTTTCCTTCGGTTTCACTTTGTGTGGTTCTGGTTCTTCTTTAAATGGGTTTTCCACTCTTTTAGTTTGTCAATCCTAAGGCTTCGTTCCTCATATAATTCTTCTTTATTGGCACGAGGTCTAAGATCTAGCTCAGCTAGGTGATTTCGTGATGTTTCCTGCAAAGAAGGTTGAACCAAATGGTTTTCAATGGAATTAACGTCCGTACCTTTATTACTCAATGTCCTAGCTGAGTTAAGAGCTTGAAGAGTGACTATCTCAATTCCTACATGAAGTATGAGTTCTCCTGCATAGATATCAATTTTAGCTCTGGCAGTTGCTAAAAATGGTCTTTCAAAAATTAAGGGGATCGTGTTGTCCTCATCCATATCTAAAACGAAAAAGTCTACTGGGAATACGAATTTATCAATTTTGATTAGAACATTTTCTATTATACCCCTAGGAATTCTTATAGTTTTATCAGTTAATTGAATGCTCATCCTAGTTTCTCTGGGTTTCCCTAGACCTAGTTGTTTAAACATTTTGTAAGGCATAACATTGATGTTTGCCCCTAAATCCGCTAATGCATTATCAATAGATAAACTACCAATTAAACATGAAATTGTAAAACTCCCTGGATCTTTTAATTTTCGTGGCAGTTTATTTTGTTGAATTGCTGAGCACATTGCGTTTAGCTCCACGTGGTGCTCTTCGTCTAATTTGTGTTTGTTGGTCAATAGCTGTCTTAAAAATTTCCTTGAGTCTGGTATCTGAAAAAGAGCTTCAAGAAGAGGTAAGTTAATATGAAATTTCTTTAAGAGTTTAAGAGACTTATGAAACTATTCCTATGAATCGTCTCTTTTCATTGCTTCGGGATAAGGTATGCGAGGTTGGTACTCCTTGATTATCGATTTTGGCTTTTCTTGTGTTACCTCTACCTTACCTTCGTCTACCTAGGCTTTTTGCATTGGATTAGGTTCATCTAACCCCTTTACTGGCATGGGCTGAGATGGCTTGAATTTGCTCCTTCGGTTTAATCTCGGAGTTACTTGGTAGACGTCCTTTCGGTCGTTCTGACATTAGCATTGTGAGTTGTTCGTCTGCATTAGTGGCTAGCTTGACTGACTTAGTAAGTTCCCCAAATCGGTTCTCGTTGCTTTTAAGTGTTTTCTCTGTTTCTTTGAAACGATTTTCTGTGTTTGCCATGAATTTTGTCAGCATCTCTTCAAAATTCGGCTCCTCTTCTTGTTGGTGAGGTGGTTGTTGAAAATTTGGAGGAAGTTCTGATCTTTGACTATTTTGATCATCCCACGAAAAATTGGGATGGTACTTCCAACCTGCATTTTAAGTGTCACTATAAAAATTATTTTGATATCTAGAATAGTTACTTGTATAGTGAGCTTGCTCGTTTTCCATGCCATATCCGTAGGGTGGGTACTCAGGAATCTCCATGCCTCTGAGATTCAAATCATATTGTATTTCTGGATGTACTTGCGAGGGACTATACCAATCATCAATCTTTTTATTCATCATTTCTAGCTGATTAGATAACCTGGTGACCACGTCGAGGTTGAAGACACTGGCTGTTTTAGTAGGAATTGTCCTCATGAATTGCCATTGATAATTATTCAGTGCCATCTTTTCCATAGACTAAAATTTTCGCCAAAAGTAAAATAGCGGAAAAATTAGCAAACTAAAAATAAAATTGTAATAAAAAAATTGCTAAAGTAATAAAAATTAAGCTTTCTTAATATTTTAGTTCCCCGGCAACGGCGCCAAAAACTTGATCGCTGAAATCAGAGCTATAAAATTTATAAATGGAATGATCAAACTTGGAAACTAACTCTGACAATGACTTAAAGGCAAGTGTACCTATCGGACAGTAGTATAGCTTAGGCAAGACCGGATTATCGAACCCAAAGGAACTAAAAGTACTAATACTCACTTTCTTTTTATTATTTAGCCTAAAATATGGATTGATTGGTGCTTTAACTAATTTAAGACTACTAAGCGAAAGACACAAAGACAAAAAGAACGAATTGGGAAATAACTTGAAGAACCTCAATTGATTGCGATGATACCCTTAGGAAGAATCCACCTAGACTTCACTTGTTACTTATTACTGAATCATATGATTTCCTTACTTAGCTTGATCCGTAGGACTCCCTAACCTATATTAAACCCTCTCTTGAGGCGACTGACATCTAATCCTAGGTTAAATAGTAGAACTCTCATTCTCTTATAATAACCCCCTAGAGTAGTAAATTGATCAATGGATTCCCATATTAGGTTTCACCCTAATCCGCAAAATCTCGTAACCCTATCTTTAGGCATTCGATCAACTCTGCTTAACTATGCTAGATATACTCTTAAGTAGGGTCTATTCCTCCTCCACCTAAGCACATCAGATTTGGATTAAGCAACATAATTAAGAACAAACTAAGTAATATCATATAATTTAGAAAATAATAACAAAATTCATCTAAGTTTCATCCCCTTCAGGCATCTGAAGGATTTAGTTCATAACTTTAAAATAAAACATCTCAAGAGAAAAGATAAAACAAAACATAAGAAATCCCTAAAACCCCCTAAAGAAATTGAAGGAGAGATCTGCCGTCTTGAGTAGAATTTTGACTTCTTGAGATGGATCAATTGGCTTTCTTCGAGTGATTCCCAGAAATGTGATTATTCTGGCTCGGCTCCTTGTCCTAGCTCACCGCCTCTGACAAAAGCCCTGGCAGAAGGCTTCTACCAAACCCCTTCTGAAGTTACACCCTTGGGTGTTTATATAGACTTTGAGATGCCTTACTTTGCCCCTAGGTATCCTAATTCAAGTATAATTCCTACTCGGGTGTTTGAATAGGCTTTAGAATGTGTTTTTTGCCTCAAAGTATCCTATTCTGAGTAGAATTGCTCTTTTCTGCGACAGGGACACGACCATGGTACACGCCCGTGTAAATCATCTTCAGGTCGTGTCTCGATTCTATCGATTGGGGCACGGCAGTGTAAATCGTGGCATGGCCGTGTCTTAATTAATTTTTGAGGCACGACCGTGTTGTTTGATTCCAGGCCGTGTCGATTTCCTCTTTGGCCCAAATTGGCCCGTTTTAAGCCCGTTTCTTATTCTTTTCGTCCTCGAGTGCTTTCATGAGTAAAAACATGAAAAGGAAGGATTAAGAGCACTTTTTTGCATAAATCAAAGGCTAAATCATCCAAAAGCATACTAAATGTGAGCCTAAAATATGTTATTTTTACGGTTTATCAGCGTGTGACTTGGCCGTGTTGCATAAGTTAGTATACCCTATAGGTTTGGCACGGCCTAGTACACGACCTAGCACACAGGCATGTGAGGACAATTCGAAGGGCACACGGGCTAAACACACGAGCGTGTGGTCGGCCGTGTGACCCAAGTCAGTATGTATGCCCTGTTTCTACACGGCCTGTGACACGGGCTTGTTTGAAGCCATGTGAGGCACACGGCCTGTTCACACGGGCATGTGACCCCTAAATGATTGAAAAATTTCTAAGTTTTCCAAGAATTTTGTATGCTATTGGTTTAGTCCTGAACCACTTCTAAAGCATGTTTAAGGCCTCGTACGCTCTTATAAGGGAGAATGTCATTGTGTTGAATGTGTGTTAAATGATGTTTATTGATCAATAATACCTCGTAACCTTACTCCTGTGACAGATATGGGTTAAGGGTGTTACACCTTTCTTCGGTGCACACTGTACTAGACTTACCCATAAACTATCTGAAATAGGATAGATGATTCCTGCATCTAACCATTTTATCTCTTCCTTTCTCACAACTTCTTTCATAATACGATTAAGCCTCCTTTACCCATCAATTCAAGCTATTTCACCTTCTAAAATAATTTTATGCATGCAAAAAGAATGACATATACCTCGAATATCAACTATGGTCCAACCAATTGATTTTTTAAATTTCTTTAGAACAACAATTAGTTGCTCCTCTTGATCTTTCATCAGTTCTACTGAAATAATCACTAGAAAAGTGGAACTGTAACACCCCTAACCCGTATCTGTCATCGGACTAAGGTTAAGAGGCATTACCGGACATATCAGATCATATCACAAACATTTCACTAAGATCAAATATGCACAAACATTCTATTGTGAAATATACACATAGAGTCCCTTTAGAAGGTCTATGAGACCTTAAACATGCATTGGGAAGGGGTCGGGACTAAATCGAGCACATAGAAATTTTTTGAGAACTTAAACATTTTTCAAAGTTACAGAGGTCACACGCCCGTGTGAGTAAGCTGTTTGCCTCACATGGCTTAGACACGCCCGTGTGTCCAGGCCATGGTAAATTAGGGCATACATGCTAACTTGTCCACACACCATAAGACACACCCATGTGCTAGGTCATGTGAAAATTAGAGAGCCTACTGACTTGATCACACAGCCAGTCACACGCCTGTATGTCCAGCCCGTGTGGCTATTCGAAATGGACTACATGCCCGTGCCTGGACCGTGTGCTTGGCCGTGTCAAACCTAGAGGGTATACTGACTTGGCCACATGGCCTAGCACACACCCATGTGTCCAACTGTGTGCTCTATCCAGGTTGACTTTAAAGTGGCCCTCCAGCAACATGACAGGGACACACACCCATGTCCTTGCCCGTGTGGGCACAAAATAGGCCATTTACAAAGCCAATTTGCCACCCAAATTGGGTCCTCCCTACAAGAATCAAACAAGTAACAAATATGCCACATTTCTAGCCAATTTCAAGCAAAAACATACACCATTTAAACCATCTCCTCATCAACCAATTTCATTCTCAAAACCAAAACCAAAACTTACCAAAATCTCATAACAACTCATTAATTCATACACGATCAATGTCCCAAAATATCACCTCCATTTTCATACTAAAATCATATCAAATTCTCAACAAAGCACAAACCAAATTGACCATTTCTTTTGGTCATTTATAAACATCAAAACATACCATTACTTAGCACAAATCATGTACCAAATCCAAACAATATTGTCTCCCACAAGCAAACCATATCACATGGCTATAATGTAATATTCGAGGTTCGAGGGTTGTGCATATTTTAATTTGTATCTGTGTGTTAATATGCTCTGCATGTTGATTGAAAGTGTTTGGGGGTTTCAGGAAACCTTGGTCTTTGGTAGAGGTAATAGGAAAATTTTTGTTCTAACCTGAGTTAGGGGGAGCTAGGAGAGCTAGGCTTTAAAAGAAATTATGTGTGGGACATGACACAAGAAGTGAGGTGGTGGAGTGGCATGGGACACTACCTAAGGTATAGGGGAGGTTGCGTCAACAAGGGGTGTCAGGGGAGGAGGTTCGAGTCACACAGACAACAAGGGAGTGATGTTTTATATTGGTTTTTTTTGCGTCAAGAGAGGGGGAAGGTGTTGGACGACATTTGGACTCTAGTTGGATGAGGTGTAGATTGGGTCTGACAGCTTGAAGATTCGGCTAAGTAGGAGGGAAACAAGGGATAAGGGAGAGAGAGCAACAAGTGGCTGAATATGAGACTCTAAGGGGGTGCATAATCGGTTTTGAAGTGTGGTAGGGGGTGTGTGCCGAATTTAGTTCTCTCCTTTTTCTCTAGTGCCGTTCATTCTTCTGTGCAAAAGTCACCTAGTTTTGGCTTTCATATTCTTTTGATCTAGTGACCAAAACCTCAATTTAGTGCAAGGTGGAAAGTCAGTAGCTGAGTACGAGGCAAATTTTCTGTGATTGAGCCGATATGCTTGGGGCATTGGGGTTACTGATTATGAGAGGTGTGTCCGATTCAAAATGGACTGAGAGATGAGCTGCGAGTGTTGATTGCTCCGCGGAGAGAGAGAGACTTTGCTATTCTAGTAGAGAAAGCTCAGATAGTGAGGAGGTCAAGAGGACTGAGAGATAGAACAGGGATAGAGATAGAAACCAAAATAAGAGGAGTTTTGGGCCTTCAGCATCATCTGGGGGTTTCCAGAAAAGACCAAGGCTTGAGAATTCTGTTCGTGCATCGGTACCAATTGCCGGGAATCAGAGTCATCCATGTGCTAAATGCGGGAGAGCTCATGCAGGAGAGTGCTGGGGACAAAGTAAGGAATGTTTCGATGTGGGTCCAAGGCTCATTTGGTTAGGAATTGTCCTCAGAAGATGGAAATGGCTCGGACAACAGGCCAGGGATATGTGCAGCTGGGTAAAGGTGGTCAGCAGGCGACGATGGGTCGTGGTTTGAACCATGGAGGGAATGGTTCCAGCCAAGGTCGTGGAGCGCCAAAGAGAGGTTTGAGGATTCAAAGTAGACACCTGTGGTTGGTTTATGCGACCAAAGCGTCACGAGGAGGGGATGTGGGGAGTAATCGGATGTCCTTATTGCTAGATTACCCTTTATTACTTTAATAGACATCGAGTCAACTCATTTTTATAGTGCTAGTGAAGTATCTAGAACTCTGAATGTAAACTTTGAGGTTGTACCTAGGAAGATGACTATACTTAGTCCTTTAGGGCAATTAGTAATAGTAGACAAACTCTTTAAGGAAGTGCCTTTAGAGGTTCAGGGAGTAAAGTTTTTGGCTGACTTAATGGAACTACCATTCGGGAGTTTGACCTAATATTAGGCATGGACTGGTTGGTGAGGTATCATGCGAATCTGGACTGTGCTGCTCAACGCATGTCATTTAAAACTTTCGATGACAAAGAGATTGTAGTGATAGGGGAACGGAGAAATTACTTGTCGAATGTAGTGTCTGCTCTTAAGGCAGAGAAGATGGTAAGAAAAGGGTGTGTGGCTTTTCTGATGCTTGTTAGTGCCTTGGAGGCTAAGGAAGAAGCGGTAGGTGAGGTCAGGACAGTGAAAGAATTTGGGGATGTTTTTCCGGAGGAACTGCCAAGGTTACCTCTAGATCGCGAGGTGGAATTTGGGATTGATTTGTTGCAGTGCTGGTAGCCAAGATCTATCGCTCTGCATGAATGGCACCAAAGGAGTTGGTTGAGCTCAAAGCTCAAATCCAAGAGTTGCTTGATCGTGGGTTTATTTGACCCAGTGTGTCTCTATGGGGAGCACCGATCTTATTCAGAAGAAGAAGGACGGGTCTATGCGGATGTGCATAGACTATCGGCAAATTGAATATCCGACGATAAAAAACAAGTACTCACTGTCGAGGATAGACGACTTATTTGATCAGCTTAAGAAATGCGGTATTTTGAAAATAGATCTAAGGTTGGGATACCACCAACTCAAGGTGAAGGAAGCGGATATCCATAAAATAGCTTTTCAGACTCGATACGAGCATTATGAATTCCTAGTAATGCCGTTCAAGTTGACGAACGACCCAGCTGCGTTCATGGATATGATGAATCGGGTTTTTCAACCCTACCGGATCGATTCGTCATTGTGTTCATAGATGACATCCTGATGTATTCCAAGTCTGAGGAGGAACATGATGAGCATCTCGGGTGGTGTTGCAAGTGTTAAGGGAAAAAGAAGTTGTATGCCAAATTCAGCAAGTGTGAATTCTGGCTGTGGGAGGTTGTTTTTCTGGGGCATATGGTGTCTGCGGAAGGGATAAGGGTAGATCCTAGGAAGATTGAGGCGGTATTAGATTGGAAACCACCTAGGTCGGTGGTAGAGGTTCGTAGTTTCTTGGGATTAGCAGGCTACAACAGGAGATTTGTAGAAGGGTTCTCGTCTATAGCAGCACCTTTGACAAAATTATTGAGAAAAGAGGTACCTTTCGTGTAGACGGACAAGCAGCAGGGAAGTTTTGAGAGATTGAAGAAGGTTTTGGTGAAGCTCGATTTTAATTCAACTGAGGGTGAAAGGACTTTGTGGTGTATTGTGATGCTTCTCACACGGGATTGGGATACGTTCTGATGCAAGAAGGGAAGGTTGTTGCCTATGCATCTCGACAGTTGAGGCCTCATGGGGTTAATTACCCGACGCATGACCTGGAGTTGGCTGTTGTAGTTTTGGCGCTAAAGGTGTGGAGGCACTACTTATATGGAGAGAAGTCGGTGATCTATACGGACCATAAGAGTCTTAAGTATCTGTTGACCCAGAAGGAGCTGAATCTGAGACAGCGAAGGTGGGTGGAGTTGTTGAAAGATTATGATTGTGTTATAGAGTATCACCTTGGCAAGGTGAATATGGTGGCAGATGCCCTAAGTCAGAAAGTAGTGTTGGATCTGAGGGTGATGTTTACACATCTTAGCCTATATGACGACGGAAGTTTGCTAGCAGAGTTACAAGTAAAGCCAACATGGTTGAGTCAGGTGAAAGAAAGACAGTTGGTAGACGAAGATCTAAGTGCTAAGCTACGACAAGTGCAGGATGGGGAATTGAAAAGTTATGGGGTGAACAGTGACAGAGTGTTGTGTTTCAAGGGTAAGGTCTATATGCCAAAGGATGAAGAGCTTAGGTAAAGGATTCTTCAGGAATCACATGGTAGCCCTTATGCTATGCATCCTAGAGGAAGCAAGTTATACAGAGATCTACGGGATCAATTTTGGTGGCCTGGTCTTAAATGGGAAGTTACTGAGTTTGTAGGGAAGCGCTTAACGTGTCAGCAAGTCAAGGTTGAACACCAAGTACCTTTGGGGTTACTTCAGCCGATAAAGATTCCGCAGTGGAAGTGGGAGAGAATCACCATGGACTTCGTTAGTGGGCTTTCCCTTACGCCTACTAAGAAAGACTCGGTGTGGGTGGTAGTAGATCGGTTGACAAATTTTGTACATTTCATCCCAGTGGGTTGATTATTCTTTGCAAGAGTTGGGGAAGCTGTATGTGGCAGAAATTGTGAGACTGCATGGAGTGCCGGTGTTGATCTTCTCGGATAGGGACCCAAGGTTTACATCCCGATTTTGGAAGGCACTACATTAGGCATTAAGCACTAGGTTAGACTTCAGTACGGCATTTCATCCACAGTCGGATAGCTAGTCTGAGCGAGTAATCCAAGTATTAGAGGATATGTTGAGGGGATGTGTGATGGATTTCAGAGGAAGCTGGGAGGAGTTTTTGCCCTTAGCAGAATTTGCATATAATAACAGCTATCAAGCGAGTATTCGGATGGCACCGTATGAAGCGTTGTATGGACGGAAGTGTCGCACACCTTCATGTTGGATAGAATTGGGGAAATGCCAGGTGTTAGGTCTAGAGATTGTAGCAGAATCTGAAGAAAAGGTTAAGGTAATTCGGGCACGGTTGAAGGAGGCATCTGATAGGCAAAAGTCATACGCAGATCTTAAGAGAAAAGAGATAGAGTTTGTAGTAGGTGACTGTGTGTTTTTAAAGGTTTCGCCGTGGAAGAAGGTAATGAGATTTGGTCGCAAGGGAAACCTGAGTCCCAGGTTTATAGGGCCTTATCAGGTTTTGAAACGGGTTGGACCAGTGGCATATCAATTGGAGTTGCCTTCGGAGTTAAAGCAGTTGCACGATGTATTCCATGTCTCGATGCTACGTCGTTATCGATCGAATCCATCTCGCATGGTTCCAGTTGAAAAAGTGGAGTTGAGACCAGACTTGTCCTACGAGGAAGAACCAATTCAGATTTTGGAGCGGGATGTGAAAGTCTTGTGTAGGAAATCAGTTCCTTTAGTCAAGGTGTTATGGCGTAACCATGGATCGGGGAAAGCTTCGTGGGAGCCAGAGGAAGCAATGCGGCAGCAATACCCTCACTTATTTTGATCAGGTAATTTCGAGGCCGAAATTATTTTTTAGGGGGGTAGAACTGTAATATCTGAGGTTCGAGGTTGTGCATATTTTAATTTGTCTCTATGTGTTAATATGCTCTGCATGTTGATTGGAAGTGCTTGGGGGTTTCGGGAAACCTTGGGCTTTGGTAGAGGTCATAGGAAAATTTTTGTTCTAACCTGAGTTAGGGGGAGCTAGGAGAGCTAGGCTTTAAAAGAAATTATGTGTGGAACATGACACAAGAAGTGAGGTGGTGGAGTGGCATGGGACGCTACCTAAGGTGCAGGGGAGGTTGCATCAACAAGGGGTGTCAGGGGAGGAGGTTCGAGTCACGCAGACAACAAGGGAGTGATGTTTTATTTTGGTTTTTTTGCATCAAGAGAGGGGGAAGGTGTTGGACGGCATTTGGACTCTAGTTGGATGAGGTGTAGATTGGGTCTAGCAGCTTGAAGATTCGGCTAAGTAGGAGGGAAATAAAGGATAATGGAGAGAGAGCAACAAGTGGCCAAATATGGGACTCTAAGGGGGTGCATAATCGATTTTGAAGTGTGGTAGGGGGTGTGTGCCGAATTTAGTTCTCTCCTTTTTCTCTAGTGCCGTTCATTCTTCTGCGCAAAAGTCACCTTGTTTCGGCTTTCATATTCTTTTGATCTAGTGATCGAAACTTCAAAGACCATTAAGGTCACTAGCGTACTTTCTTCTTCTTCTCTATTTGCTTTCTTGTCCAAATCCATCTCTCTGTTCCAACTTCTTTCTTTTTCTTTTGATTAGCCGAAGCATCTCTCCCATTCTCCCCATTGCCAAAACTTCTTCAACCCCAACTCTTCTTTTCTTCTCTTCTTTTCTTTAAAGCCAAAAGTACCATAGGTTGGAATCTGCTCCAATTGTTTCTCAATAATGGGTAAGAGATTTTAATCATTTTTATCCTATCTCTATTGATTGCCAGAAGTTAAGATCTAACTCCATTTCTCTGATATGATCGAATCTATGTAGGGTGATTTCGAGAAATTGATCTTTAAAGGTAAGCAAGATACAACCTTAGGCCGAAGGCTATTCCTTGCATTAATGGTTAGAGTCGATTCTAACATGGACAATACAGGGATTTCGACACTCTCAAAAGCAAGTGAGAGCATTCGGTTTTGGTTAGTGACAGCGTCGGTATTGAGAGCGTAATACTTCAAGTTATCAGGTGTGTAATTATTTTGCAATTTTCCGAGTATGTATAAAATATTGTATGTGTTATAAGTGTGGTGATTAGTGCAGTGGTAATAATGAGATGGATACCCTCAATGGGTATGTCGATAAACAGGTCAGTGTTAAATGACGATTAAACTGTGGTTATTGATGTATATATGTGCTGTATGCTTGGTTAGCATGTTCATGCATTATTTCATCATATCACTATCTTATGTTGCATAATCATGGGGCGGGATTTGGATATTTGAAAGAAGGACAGGGTGTACATTTATGTACGTGGTATAGTGATGGCTACGAGCCTCACAAGGATTGATGATCGGCTCAGTGTCTCATCATGGTTGGTATCGGCTTTGTGCCATATCGTGGTTGGTGATGGCTATGTGCCTCATCGTGGATTGACGTTGACTACGGTCACGTTGTGGATTATATTGTGACTTGATCACGTGTACCAGTGGCTCAACCACTTGGTGGTTGGCATGACTTTTTGAATTGGTGTGTAGAGGTTGGAGGGTCGATTTAGTAATCCCCTGGTGTGTGGTGGTTGGATACGGGGGTGTGTAGAGGATGGACCCTAGGCTGGGTTGGGTGCATTTTGCATTATTCTCTATTATGTGGATTGGTGTGGTTTTGGGCCAAGCCCATACGTGGAAATCTGTGGACTAATTATACACTGAGTCTGTTGACTCACCCAATTTTTACCAAACCATGCAGGTGATTCGTGATGTTGGACCGGGTTGGATGGGATTCGAGATGGTCATGTAGACGCAATTTCCATATTTAGAGACATTATTTTTAATTTCAGTTTATTTGGGATGTTTTGATGTAATAAGGCGATTTAACTATTTTGGGTTTTCATTATGGTTTATGCTAGACTAGACATGGATTAGTAGTTGCAAACAAATTTCAAATAGTGACGCTTTTATTACTTAAAAACTTATTTAAGGTTTTCTAACTGAGCTTCTTGTACTTACTCGGATTTTCTTAAAGGTTTCAAAAGGACCCATTTCCAATTAACCTTGAACTGCAAAGTGTTTTCCAAGTGAAAGGTCTTTCTAAGAAATTGAATCCTGTTTTAAAACCAAATCATTAGGGATTTAGTTATGCACTGGTTTTCATGTCGACTTTAACACCGCTACATGCAAGTTTTATTATCACTTAGCCGTTTTTCAACCTAAGGTTTTCTGTAGCATTCCGAATTTGGCCGTAGTGTTTTGGGCTGAGTTTGGGGTGTTACATATAAAATGCATATCTCAAAACATATCACACTAGTCCTAGACTATACATGCCATAATTTTAACATTTACACTTCCAAAAGGTACCAAAATAGAGTTCGATAGTGTGGTGATGCTCCTCGACGATCCCCGAGCTCCCAGTAGCTTCGATAATCTATAAAACAATGCAAACACACACAAAGTAAGCTTTCAAAAGCTTAGTAAGCCATATACAAATAAACTTATCACATAGAGCAATTATAAACCATATGGTTCATGGTATAACACAATCACAAGTCATATTTCTCTTATATCCCAATTGATCATGTTCACTTGCTCATAATCACATATCATGCAATGTAGCTCACATATCAAATGATCATATACATACATACCTTTCATTGGCAATTTTCATATACATACATACATGACATTTGTATACTCATTCATTTCTCGAAATGCCCATTGAACCGTTCAGAATCAAATAGGATACTCGGGTAGCTCGAAAAGCTCGTACAATGCCAACGTCCCAGACGTGGTCTTACATGTAATTAAATATCGATGCCTCTGTCCCAAACAGGGTCTTACACGAAATCATAAATGATGCTGATGTCCAAGACATGGTCTTACACGTAAATCTCAAATCGATGCCAACGTCCCAGACGTGGTCTTTCACGATAACTCATATCAGAATCCTATGTCATGACATATATATCCTAACTATTCCTATGGTTAGTACAGGGATTTTCGGAAGTCATCACATTATCGTAACTTTCCCGAATTTCACATATTTAGCTCTAATAGCCATATATCACAATTCATTCACATATAAGCAATAATAATTCAATTCAAACATATTTATTTGTAGATTTACTTACCTCGTACGAGAAAGAACGAAAACAAATGGCTATTCATCTACTTTCTATTTCCCCCGATCTATTTCCGTTTTCTTTGGTTCTTGATCTATACACATTCAAATTTAACTATTTTATTCACCAAACCATTCAATTCAATCCATTTACACATATTTAGGGCATTTTACAAATTAGCCCTTACATTTTCACATTTTGACATTTAAGTCCTTAATTCATAAATTCACAAAATACACAAAATTTCACATTTCATGCTTAGCATAATTTTCATGGAGTTCATTTAAGCCCATATATTTCATTTATTTCACATTTTAGTCCTTCAATTTCTCATTTTCACAATTTAGCCCATAATACTCAAATTCATCAAAAATCCAAATACAAAACATGTCTTTTATTTTTCATCAATTAACATCACAAAACTCACAATTTCATCAATGTCATAACTCAAAATCTTCATCAAATTCAAAAATTGTGACATGGGCTAGCTAGAACACTTAACAACAATCACAAAAACATAAAAATCATTAAAAATGAATCAAATTTCATACCTTAATTGTGCTTGGAAATGGCCGAATGAAACAAAAGCTTAAAACCCTATTTTTTTCTTATAAAAATTTTGGAAACCAAGATGATAATGGCCATATTTTCATGTTTGTTTTATTTTACTAACATAAATTATATAATCACAAATATGCCATTAATGAAAACATTAAAATTTTATATAATGGATGACTATTTAAGTCAAAATCCACTAACTATGGTCTAATCACATAATAAGGACCACTCATTTAAGAAGCCATGTCAATTCAGCACTTCATCAAGTAGAACACAACTTCTACATTTTCTGTGATTAAATCCTTTTATCAAATCGGCACACAAACGATAAAATTTTCATACGAAATTTTCACACATATCAATTCACATATTATAAACACAGAAAATAACATTAAAATATTTTTTAGACTCGAATTTGTGGTCTCAAAACCACTATTCCAACTAGGGTCTAAACTGGGCTGTTACAGGAACAGTCACCTAAATAAGCGTATTTCAAATGAGAAAGAAGTACCTTTAGTTCGAGTTTAGGTGGTTCTTCAATTGGCAACTTGGATTGCACAAATTCTCTGACTTCTAACTCCAATGGTTCAAGTCGTGTGGATTGAATAAAATTTCTCGGATTGGCTTCCATCAAAGCCATGTTTTCTTCACCTTCTTCATCCTCCAAAGGGTCAAGATATAAGTCTTAATCCAATGGATCTTCTTCAAAATAGCTTTCCATAAAAAACAAGGTTTCTATCTCTTCCATAATTGAAAACTCTTCTGTCGGATCGGGAAATTTTATCGCTTTAAGAATGTTAAAGGTTACCTGATCACCTTGAACTCGCATGGTGAGCTCACCTTTTTACACATCAATTAATGTTCTTCCTGTGGCTAAGAAAGGTCTCCCAAGGATGATCGACACTTCCTTATCTGCTTCAAAATCTAAGACAATGAAATCAATAGGAAAAATAAATTTATCGACTCTTACCAAAACATCCTCAATCTTTCCCTCGGGATATGATAAAGATAGATCTTCTAGCTGAAGCATTACAGTTGTAGGTCTTACTTCACCTATCCTTAGCATCTTGAAAATAGACTTAGACATCAAGTTGATACTCGCTCCTAAATCACACAAAGCTTTACCACAGTAAGATTCACCAATGTTACAGAGTATAGTAAAGCTTCCTGGGTCTCTCAATTTTGGTGGCAGTTTGTTCTGCAAGAATGCACTGCACTCTTTTGTCAAGGCAATAGTCTCATACTCACTCAGCTGTTTCTTCTTAGACAGTATATCCTTCATAAAACTCACATAATTTGACATTTGTTCTAAAGCCTCCATCAATGAAATCTTGATGTGTAACTACTTCAGAACATCCAAAAACTTCTTGAATTGCACCTCATGTTTCTGCATGTGTTGCTGCAATCTTTGTGGATATTGAGGTGATGGAACTTTCGGTTGAATCGGATAACTCTTTTGAGTAGGTAAATTTGCATCCAAAGAAGATTTTAAATTATCTGAATTCACTAAGCTAAGATTTACCTTGTTAGTCTTTGCAGATTCTGACTCTTTGGGTGTAGGGATTTCAATAGCTAGTTGATTCTTCTCAACATGCTTATCTTCGACATCAATCAATTAGGGTTCTAGAAATTTTCCACTTCACAATGCCACTCCCTTGATATGTTCTTTACCCAAATTTCTTGGATTCCTAGTATTGCTCGACAAGGTTCCTTGCGGTCTATTACGAAGCATAGCTAACTGACTCAATTGGTTTTCCAAATTTTTCAAAGTTTCTTCCTGGCTTTGGACCAAAGCGTCATTCTTTGCCATGTCTACTTTCAACAAGTTCTCCAAACTGTTTGATGCCTCAGCTTTAGGTTGTTTTAGAGCTTGCTGATTAAACCCTTGAGATTGGTTGGGTCTATGCTGCAATAGGTTGTTGTTCGGTCAATTTCCTTGGTTGCTCCAGAAAAATTAGAATGATTACACCATGAAGGATTGTAGAAGTTGGACTAGAGTCCTTGGCCACTCCTATTTTGATGTTGGTTCCTCATATAGTACACTGACTTGGGATTTGATGGACAATTCTCAAAAGAATGACCTTCCTTACAATACACATAGGAAACTACTTCAAACAGACTTGGTGGCTGAGATCAAAATTATTAGCACTATTAGTGGTAAACTGTTTTAACATAGAGGAAATAGACGATACCTGAGCTAATAACGAAGTAAGGGCGTCAACTTCATGAATTTCGGCCACACGTCTTCCTAAAGCTATTTGATTTGTTTGCCATTGATAATTATTACTTGTGATCCTCACGATGAACTTATAAGCTTCATTATAAGACTTAGACAAAATTGCACCATTCGCAGAAGCATCTACCATCAATGTAACATCTCGGTTTTAGTTAAATCAGAACAGTGGTTTTGGAATCACAAATTTAAGGTTGAAAAATTATTTTAATATTATTTTTGGTATTTACAGCATGGTACTTAATATGTGTGAAAATTTTGTGATTTAATTTTACCCTTTGTGTGTTTAATTTAATAAAATGACTTAATCGCGTAAAATGTAAAAGTAGCATGCTATATGTTAAAGTCCATAATTGTTTTAATTAATTAAAAGTGAGGAATTTATGTTGTAATTTGACCATTGAAATTTTAAGTGGAAGGTTTTGGACATGTACTATATGGCTTTCAAATTAAATTATAAAGGTTAATCATGTAAATTAGTAATAATAGTTAATAAAATAAAACAAAAGAAAAAAACACATGCATATTCATCTTTTGTTGGCCGAATGTGAGAAGAAAAAGCCATTGTTGAAGCTTTTAAATTTTGGCACCTAGGAAGCTTGATTTAGGTATTTCTTTACTCGATTTTGGATAATTTTTACGTTTTTGATATCATTGCTTCGTATACTAGCTAGCCCATGCTTTAATTTAGATTTTGATGATGAATTTGTGATCATTGTTGATAGCTTGATTTTTTTTGTTTTTTGATGATGAAAAATAAACAAATGTTGGTATATTATCATAGTTTATTAAGTGATTTTGGATAAAAATGCTTATTAAGGACTAAATTGTGAAATTTGAAAATCAAGGGGTCAAAGTGTGAAATAAATGAAATTAATGGGCTTCTAGGGACATGTGGAAGAATTGGCCAAGCATGGGTTTAAGGAAATTTTGTGTATTTTGTGTTTTTTTGAAATATGGACTAAATTGAAAAAATGTGAAATATTATGGGCTAAAGTGTAAAATGCTCATTTATGTGTTTTTGGATGAAATTGAATGAACTTGTAATTAAATAAGTTAAATTTAAATTGATTTAGATCAAGAAAGAAAGAAATCGAATTTGGATCGGGGGAAGTCGAAAGTTGTTGAATAGTCGTTCCGATCTGTCTGTTTCCGTACGAGGTAAGTTCATATGCAAATAAACACTTTTTAAACTTAAATGTATAAATTACTGAATTGAATTGTGTGTATATATATATATTGCCGAATTAAATTGAGTATTGGAGGAATTATTTCGAGCATGAGTTTGTGATATATGTGTTTCCAGTATCCTTAACAATTCTAAATGGTTCAAGCAGCAATGTCAAATTAATCGAATGTGCATTTGAGCTAAATAATTCGGTACATTTAAAGTTTATATGTTCATTGAAAAATAAGGTAAGTGAAGTTACTAATGTGGTGTTATGGATTATATGAGCAAAGTGATTGTATATATATATATATATGAGACTAGTTAAATTTGGCCTATTCAAATTGAATTATTCATGTTCTTGTGATGATTTATTTGCTTATGACTTACTAAGCTTTCAAAGCTTAATTTGTGCATTTCTTTCATTGTTTTATAGATATATAAAATTAGCTCGAGCTCGGGGATCGTCAAGGATCATCATCACACTATCGATCGCTATTTTGGTACTTTGATAGTTTACACTTTTGATGTATGGCATGTATAGGCTAGTTTTAATATGGTTTGTTTTGAAATGTAAATAAATAGCCATGCGAAAATGGCTTGATAACAATGTTAATGTTTGTGAATGATCGATCTTGTTAATGTGCTTATTTTGGGAAGTATGTTTGATGAACATGTGATCCAACTCAAGTAATTACGTAGTTGATGGATGTGTTTTTGATTTGTGATATATGTTTTTATAAACTAGGTGGTGCCTTTGATTTATAATGTGAATTTGGCTATTTGAATGGCTTATTATTGACTTATAATTTGATGTATAATTTGTTTTGTATATTGTCTTGGAAATTGGTAAATGATGGGTTTTCATATTCGGCTAATGATAGATAAACTAAATACATATACATATGACATGTTTGTTTGTGGTTGGTACTTAAAGGTCAAGTTGGTTAGTTTAATGTTTGATTTTTGTTATAAGTAAAAAGTGTTAAAGGCTTATTGGATGGTTGAATATATGATTTCTAGACATGATATTTCGATGTGAATTAATTATGCTTTGGCTTGTTATTTGTGTTAAAAATGGTCCATGTTGATTTAGTAAAATGTGCATAGTTTTGTAATGTACAAGAACTACATTTGATCAATTCTTGATGTTTAATAAAAATTCATTATATAGATAACTTATGAGTTGTATAATATGTTTTGTTTTGACTTGATATGCGAATGTGTATAGGTTTATGAAATGGTACATTTGTTAATTAGATAATGAAATAAATGTATGCAATTGGATGTTTTGACATATGCATCGATATACGATTTGTAAGGATATGTATACTTGAATATATTTTAAGTATTTGAATGACATGACTGTGATGGTAATAAAGTTCAAACATTGGACTTATGAAGAACGTGTACTATATTATTGATGGATGATAGCTTAGTTCAAAAATTTGAATAGGTAAACAAAATTGAATTGGTTGAGTTTTTGAGTATGGTTTGTATGTGATTTATGATTAGTAAAGCATGATTAATTGTGGTTGGCTATATGATTTATATATGCAAAATTGGTATATGTGAATTGTGGTTTTGAAGAGGTTATATAGGAGATTTATAATTTTATGCTTGAATTGTAATAAATGATTGTTCTGAACTGTGTTTTTGATCGGTAATGCCTCGTAACCCTAATCCGGTGACGGATACGGGTTAGGGGTGTTACAATGAATCTTGTATATGCATTGAGACCATTATAGAATGTCCTCAACTGGATACAATGTGGAATCCCATGATGAGGAAACTTACGAAGTAACTCCTCGATTCGCTCCCAAGCCTCATACAAAGCCTCGTCATCCAATTGTTGGAAAGTTGTGATCTCGTTCCTCAACTTAGCATTTTTGCTAGGCAGGAAATACTTAACCAAAAATCTCTCTGCTAATTCTTACCATGTAGATATGGAACTTGGTGGCAATGAATTGAACCAAGCTCGTGCTCGATCTCACAACGAGTATGAAAACAACTTCAACCTTAGTCTTTCTTCAGTCACACTGGCTATCTTGAATGAATCACTCACCTCCATAAATAATCGAAGGTGGAGATGTGGATCTCCCATGGGCATACCATTGAATTGGCCCACCGTTTGGAGACTTTGAAACATCACTAGTTTCAATTCAAATTGGGTTGCCTCAATATCTGGCCTTCTAATTCCTGTATTTAACTCACTAAAAAGTGGCACAGCATATTGTCTGATGCATCGATCCCTACCATCGGCAATGAGGATGGGATTTCATACACGATCGACTTTATAACCTTGGTCCTAATACTGATTTCCAAGGTCCATCTTAACTTGTCTTTTAGCTGTTCGTTCACATCTATTTTGTCTAAAAATTTGCTCACTTTCAGGGTCTACAGGGAGTATGTAATATCCTAATTCTGTGGGTCTGTGCATTTGATGCGTTGCATGGCTAAATTAGTAGGTGAAGGCTTTGAGGTTTGGATTGGGCCTGTGTTTGGGCTTAAATCGAGTTAAATTGTTTAAAAGAGAGTTGGTAGTATTTTTAATTTAAATTATTATATTTAGTAGCAAGTTGGGCTTATGCCCAAAAATTGGAGGTGCTTTAGATGGGTATTAAGAGGGCGTCACAAGGAGGAAGGAATTGGGCCTAGTATGGCCGATTGGGGCCTAAATTGATGGGTAAAATTTGGCACTCCTAGGGGAAGGGGGTTGGATTGCACCTAGCTACAATTTAGGAGTGCTTATTTCTTTTATTTTATGATTAAAAAGATGATAATTAAGAGGGAAGAGGTGGATTTAAGGTGGCCTCTTTTAAAAGAGAGATAAAGGTTGGGTTATCAAGATGGATAAAGGTTATCGGGAGAGAGAGTTGGCGAAATTCCAACTCGAGGTGTGTGCTAGTGTGGCGAATTTTGTAGCCATAGTACTCATCTTTCTTTCATTTTTCATTCATCTACTTTACTAGCCAAAATCCTCTCCTCCTTTTGTCTCAAACTCTCTTCTTTTCTTTTCCTTGCCGCCACCTTCCAATACTTTCTCCCTCTCTTCAATTGTTTTTCTTTCAAAACCCACTCCCCTCGGATCATCTTCCTCCATAGCCAAATCTACAAGAGAGGGTTCTTTTCCTGAAGGTGCACCATAAGCCGAATACTGCTCTTTAATATGGTGAGTTTAGGGATTTTATTTCTTTGTGATTTCTCTTTTTCTTTTCATCAAGATCTAATCTGAATCAGTTTTTCCAAGGCCCTGTCGATTTTCCTCATTGTTCCTGGAAGCCAAATCCTGCCCTGCTATAGTTAGAAGTGTCGATTTGGTGGAAAAACCAATGGTAGGTTGATGGTAGGGTTGTTCGAATGGCCTTTCTTGTTCATTATGGTTGGCCGAATGTCATATGGTACGTATTTGGTTCCGAGTAAGGGATCGATTTGATAGTTTGGCGTTGGCCGAATGTAGGTGGGGGTGTGAAGCTTTCTTAAAGACATTCGGGATTCGACCAACTAGGTAAGTGTTCGTTTAAGGGATTGTATTTATTTAAGTAATTGGATCTTATCGTTTAAATGGTATAGTGATAAAGAGGTTATCATGGACAATATTATGATCAAACAAGAGGAGCGGTTGGATCGTAAACCCAATGCCAAAGTAGCGTAGAAGCGATGAGTACGAAAACCGGTGTGTAACTCGTATACACTTGCTTACTTAATATGGTAATGTTGTGTGTTGTTTAAAAGCCAGAATGAAGGCTATGGTTATTGAAATACCCTTCTGAGTAAAAGCGTGGATGCCAGGTAAGTTGTTATTATTACTCACGTTGTATGTGATCTATGAAGGCATGTTATCCTGTATACATAATTTTGTATGTTAAACATGATCATACTGATGTCATTACCATAAATATGTGTTATGGGTGATGAGAGGAGGGGGAAGTATGATCTATCAGACTGTCACCAGTGATTTGGTATCACACAGTGGGTTGGCCCCACATATTACAAAAAAATTGTGACTAAGTCTCAGTGGTTTTGCACCACCAGTGGTTTGGTACCACATATGATATATTCGTAACTCCGATTACTAGTGGTTTGGCACCACCAGTGGTTTGGTACCACAAGGGGTACATTTGGGAGGCTCGGATGGATACTAGGTTGGATGGGTTGCATGACTTCCATATTAATGTATAACTTTGTGTAAGGGCATATTTCTTTCGGATGGGGATTTATACACTGAATCTCGGTGACTCACCCCTTCTTTTACATTTTTCAGATCAGACTTAGATCGTGGATATGAAGATGGAGTGGACTCGAGGTGGCCATGCTCAGTTTTTATTTATTTCAAAGATTTCTTTTTGGACTTAGTTATTTCCTTTAATTTGCTATTTCAGTGTTGTAATAAGGCCGCCTAACTTTTATTTTGGGATGTTTTATTTGGTTGTTTCTTTTTAAACCACGATAAGTATGTGTTTTCGGTAATTCTCACGGATTAAGTAATGAATATGAAGTAGCAAATAAGTAACTAAGTTTTTTTTTAAAACAAGATTTAACGCGTTTTGAACACCGCAAGATTCAAACTTGTTTTCTCCAAAATTATTCAAAAGTTTTCTCCTTAAACAAAATTGACAAATTGATTTGCAAACATTTTCTCCCCATCGCACGCCAGATTCGATTGTAATGTTTTAACTGAGTTTAGGGTGTTACATTTCGGTATTAGAGCCCAGTTCAAAAGCTTAGTTGTGGGCTTAGGGCCCAAAATATGTTTTTGGGTTTGTGAAACGATTAGCTTTCGGAAAGCATGGCACCTGAGTCTCCGGCGCCGATCCACCCAGGTAAGTACCCTAACTTCTGTTGTGATATATTTGTTGAGTTTTGTGGGCTTAGACGTAGCTAAGGATGATAGTACCAATGGACTCTAGGTTTAGACAAACAACTTTTCTAATCCATAAGTCTTAACCTTAATAAACAAAACCTGTAGACAAGTCATAAGGCTAAGGTGTGGCAACAAGCATATGCATGTCTAGGAGTAGATCTGAAAGAGCTTGGTATTTAAGCAATCCGAGTGACTCACCTCCTCTTCGCAGGAATCTTACCTGGTGCATAGTGATTGTTCACTTTAGCCAAGCCAGGGTGTGGCAATAGGCATATGCATGTCTAGGAATGGATTTAGGAAAAGCTTGCTATTTAAGCAGTCCTAGTGACTCACCTCCTTTTCACTAGAATCCTACCTGGTGCATAGTGACTATTCACCCTAGTTACGAGGGCGTGTTGACAGGCCAAAACTTACAACTAAAACCCGAAAGGGATCAGCCACACTATTTTGTGAAAACCCTAGTTTTAAAATTACCAAATAACCCCTGGATTTGTGAAAATTACCTTAGATTGAAAAAATGACCAAAATACCATTGGTTAATAAAACTACCAAATTACCCTGACTTGTAAAATTTTTGAAATACTCCCAGATTTACAAAATTACCAAAATACCCCTCAGATTTGTAAAATTACCGAAATACCCCCGAGTTGAAAAAAATTACCAAAATACCCTTATTTTTCCAAATCACCCAGAATCATATTTTGGAAAATTACGAAAATACCCCTGTAGGTTAAAATTATGAAAATACCCCTGGGTAGTGAAATGACAAAAATACCTTTAGGTGATGGATGTGCTCGTATGAATGTTGAATGTGCATGTTTCTTAGAATTAGGAAGACTGAAAACTGTATATAGGTCCGAATGCGAAAGAATCACTTTTAAAAACTATTATTCATAAAATTGTCTGTGGATAAATAGTGAGCAATTATTAATTCATTAAATTCTTAACCGGATAAATGCGAGCGAGAAGCATGAGTACAAGAGGTCGTGGACGTCCGTGGCGTGGTCGTGGTAGGGTAGGATGACCTTGTCGAGAACCAAAGAAGGTTTGGCCATGGGTCCGAGAATGCGATCTGAATCGAGAAGTTGAAGGGATAATATCATTCTCGGGATGAGTCGTACGGTGGTGGCTCACGGTTAGGGATGGTGCGATGGCGGTGATATCACAGGGATTATTTTAGGCGACCTATCGGAGGAAGTATGTGGGGACTGGCTATACTGATGAGCAACGTAGGGTGTTCCTAAATTTGGTACAAGGGAATAAGTTGGTGCTCGAGTACGAGGCTGAATTTTTTAGGTTAAGTAGGTATGCTCGGGGTATGGTGGCTACGAAACATGAGCGCTATGTTAGGTTTGAGGACGGGATGAAATATAAGCTGCGGGTGTTGATTGCACCTTAGCGTGAAAGGGAATTTACCGTTCTCATGGAAAAGGCCAAAATAGCTGAGGAGGTGAAGCAGACCGAGAAACAAAATCAGGATAGGGGCAAGGATAAAAGGAGTTTTGGGCCATCAGGGTCTGGAGGAAGTGCTCAAAAAAGGACTAGATTTGGTGGGCTGGATCAAGCTGCAAAGCCTGTGGCTACCGCTCAATGGCCACCTCAGTGTTCTCGGTGTGGGAAGTCTTATTCGGGAGAGTGTTTGGCTAGTAGTAGAGGGTGCTTTAAGTGCGGGTCCATGGAGCACTGGGTAAAGGACTGTCCGTCAGAAGTTAGCCAGGACTCAAGCTAAGGGTCAAGGACGTGGTCACTTTAGGAGAGATGGCCAACAACCACAGAGGGGTCGAGGTGCGGCTAGGGGTAATGGTAATGGCAATGGTCGAGGTCGTGGAGCACCTCGTCGAGGTGCTAGAGGGCTAATGCTAGGCAGCCTGGGTTGGTCTACGCAGCCAAGCGTCGAGAGGAAGGCAACGCATTGGACGTTATAACTGGTACGTTTATAATTTCTAGGTTGCCTTACATTACTTTAATTGATGTTGGTTCGACACACTCTTATGTTGCCAGTAGTGTAGTGGGAACTTTGAACTTAGCCTATGAGATATCTATTAGGAAGATGACAGTAGTTAGCCCTCTAAGATTCTCTGTGGTAGTAGACAAACTCTATAGGAATGTACCCCTAGAACTTTAAGGGGTCGTGTTTCAAGTGGATTTGATGGAACTACCCTTCGGGGAGTTTGATATAATCTTAGGAATGGATTGGTTGGTTAAGTACCAGGCCGAACTAGACTATACAGCTAAGTGCATGGCGTTGAGATCGGTTGAGGGTGAAGAGGTGGTAATGATAGGAGAGGGGAGGAATTACCTATCAAATATGGTGTCCGCACTTAAGGCGAAAAGATGGTAAGAAAAGGATACGAGGCGGTTATGGTCTACGTGTGTGCCTAGGAAGTTAAGGAATCATGAATGGAGAATGTTCAAACGGTGAGAGACTTTGTCAATGTCTTTTCGGAAAAGCTTCTAGGCTTGTCCCCGAATGCGAAGTGGAGTTCGGTACAGACCTTCTACTGGGAATCGCACCAGTGTCAATCCCTCCATATAGGATGGCACCAAAGGAATTGGTGGAGTTAAAAGCATAGATTCAGGAGTTGCTGGATCGGGGTTTCATCCGGCCAAGTGCGTCTCCGTGGGGAGCGCCAGTACTCTTTGTTAAAAAGAAGAACGGGTCGATGCGCATGTACATAGACTATCGTCAGTTGAATAAATTGACGATTAAGAACAAGTACCCTTTGCCTAGGATAGATGATTTGTTCGACCAGCTTAAGGGAGCATTGGTCTTTTCCAAGATAGATTTGAGGTCGGGGTATCACCAACTTAAGGTAAAGGAGGTGGATATCCATAAGACGGCATTTTGTACTCGATACGGGCATTATGAATTTTTGTTATGCCGTTCGGGTTGACGAACGCACTAGCAGTGTTTATGGATATGATGAACTGGGTGTTCCAACCGTATTTGGATCGGTTCATCGTAGTATTTATCGACGATATTCTGGTGTACTCAAAATTAGAGGAGGAGCATGGCGCGCATTTACGAGTGGTGTTGTAGATTCTAAGGGAAAAGCGTTTATACGCCAAGTTTAGTAAGTGCGAGTTCTGGCTGAAAGAGGTTACTTTCTTGGGTTGTAGTGTCAGCTGAGGAGATTAGAGTGGACCCTCAGAAGATTGAGGCCATTTTGGATTGGAAACCACCGAAGTCTGTGGCAGATATTCAGAGTTTTCTAAGGCTAGTAGGGTATTACCGGAGGTTCGTGGAAGGATTTTCTCTGATTGTAGCGTCGTTAACCAAGTCACTGAGGAAAGGGGTTCCGTTTGTGTGGTCATACAAGCAACAGGAAAGTTTTGAGAAGTTAATTCAACCGAAAGCCGAAAAGGAATTTACGGTTTATTGTGATGCATCCCACACAGGATTGGGTTGTGTGCTGATGGAAGAAGGAAAAGTGGTAGCGTACGCTTCTCGACAGTTAAGACCTCACGAAGTGAACTACCCGATGCATGATCTGAAATTGGCTGCAGTAGTTTTCGCGCTGAAAATTTGGAGACATTATTTGTATGGAGAGAAGTCGGTAATGTATACTGATCACAAGAGCTTGAAGTACCTTCTCACGCAAAAGGAGTTGAATTTAAGGCAAAGGAGGTGGATTGAGCTGTTAAAGGACTATGACTGCTTGATTGAATACCACCCGAGAAAGGCTAATGTGGTAGCAGACGCCTTGAGCCACAAGGTAGTGGCGGATTTAAGAGCCATGTTTGCTCACCTTAGTCTGTATGAGGATGGAAGCCTGTTAGCAAAATTGCAAGTAAAACCAACATGGATTAACGAGGTTAAGGAAAAACAACTGGCAGATGAAGTTTTAAGTGCTCAGTGGTTGCAATTACTGAATGGTGAATTAGAAGGGTATAGCTTGAGCAAGTGATGGAGTCTTTGTGTTTTCAAGGAAGGTGTGTATGCCTAAGGATGTGGAGTTAAGGCAGAAGATTTTGCAAGAGGCACATAGCATGCGATGCATCCAGGAGGTAGTAAGATGTAACCGAGATTTGAGGGAGCAGTTTTGGTGGTCGAGCCTTAAGCGTGAAGTAACAAAATTTGTGAGCAAGTGTCTGACATGTCAGCAGAGTTAAAGCTGAACATCAGTTACCCTCGAGATTGTTGCAACCGATTAAGATTCCCTAATGAAAGTGGGAAAGGATTACAATGGATTTTGTGAGTGGGCTACCCTTTACGCCTACCAAGAAGGATTCAATTTGGGTGATTGTGGACCGTCGACAAAGTTAGCTCATTTCATACCTGTACGTATGGATTTTTCTCTTCAGAAGTTAGTAAAATTATATGTAGCAAAGATTGTAAGGTTGCGTGGGGTGCTAGTGTCAATTATTTCAGACAGAGACCCAAGGTTTACATCAAGGTTTTGGAAAGCTTTCAACCAGGCACTAGGCACAAGATTAGATTTTAGTACGGCATTTCATCCCCAGTTAGATGGACAATCGGAGAGGGTGATTCAAGTTTTGGAGGACATGCTAAGGGCATGTGTCTTGGATTTCAAGGGTAGTTGGGAAGAATTCCTGTCGTTGGCAGAGTTCGCGTATAACGATAGTTATCAGGCAAGTATTAAGATGGCTCCATACGAAGTGTTATATGGTCGAAAGTGTCGTACCCCTATGTGTTGGACGAAATTAGGAGAGCGGCAATTGTTGGGTCGGAGTGATTCTGAGAGGCAGAGGATAAGGTGAAGGTGATTAGAGCTCGTTTGAAAGAAGCCTCGGACAGGCAGAAGTCTTATGCCAATCTCAATCGGAAGGATATAGAGTTTGTTGAAGGTGACAAGGTTTTCTTGAAGGTGTCACCGTGGAAAAAGGTTCTGAGGTTTGGTAGGAAAGGCAAGTTAAGCCCTAGATTTATTGGGCCCTATCAGGTGTTGAAGTTGGTAGGACCAGTGGCATACCAGCTTGAGTTGCCACTAGAGTTGGGTCAAATCCACGATGTGTTTCATGTTTCCATGCTTAGACGCTATCGCTCGGATCCATCACACGTTGTGCCGGTGGAGGAGATAGAGGTGAATCCAGACTTATCATTTGAGGAGGAACCAGTGCAGATCCTAGGTCGGGATGTTAAGGTTTTGCGTAAGAAATCTGTTCCTTTGGTAAAGGTACTATGGTGGAACCATGGGCCGGATGAAGCAACATGGGAGCCGGAAGATGTTATGCGACAACAATACCCTCAACTCTTTTGTCCAGGTAAATTTTGAGGTCTAAATTTATTTTAAGGAGGGTAGAACTGTAATATCCTAATTCTGTGGGTCTGTGCATTTGATGCGTTGCATGGCTAAATTAGTAGGTGAAGGCTTTGAGGTTTGGATTGGGCCCAAGTTTGGGCTTAAATCAGAGTTAAATTGTTTAAAAAGAGAGTTGGTAGTATTTTTAATTTAAATTATTATATTTAGTAGCAAGCTGGGCTTGTGGCCCAAAAATTGGAGGTGCTTTAGATGGGTATTAAGAGGGCGTCACAAGGAGGAAGGAATTGGGCCTAGTATGGCCGCTTGTGGCCCAAATTGATGGGTAAAATTTGGCACTCCTAGAGGAAGGGGGTTGGATGGCACCTAGCTACAATTTAGGAGTGTTTATTTTTTTTATTTTATGATTAAAAGATGATAATTAAGAGGAAGAGGTGGATTTAAGATGGCCTCCTTTAAAAGAGAGATAAAGGTTGGGTTATCAAGATGGATAAAGGTTATCGGGAGGGAGAGAGTTGGTGAAATTCCAACTCGAGGTGTGTGCTAGTGTGGCAATTTTTGTAGACTCATCTTTCTTTCATTTTTTTTCATTCATCTACTTTGCTACCGAAAATCCTCTCCTCCTTTTGTCTCAAACTCTCTTCTTTTCTTTTCCTTGTTGCCACCTTCCAACACTTTCTCCCTCTCTTTAATTGTTTTTCGTTCAAAACCCCCTCCCCTCTGATCATCTTCCTCCATAGTCGAATCTACAAGAGAGGGTTCTTTTCTCAAAGGTGCACCATAAGTCGAATACTCCTCTTTAATCTGGTGAGTTTTGGGGTTTTGTTTCTTTGTGATTTTTCTTTTTCTTTTCATCAAGATCTAATCCGAATCAGTTTTTCCAAGGCCCTATCTATTTCCCTCATTGTTCCTGGAAGCCGAATCCTGCCCTGCTATAGTCAGAAGTGTCGATTTGGTGGAAAAACCGAAGGTAGGTTGATGGTAGGGTTGGCCGAATGGCCTTTCTTGTTCATTATGGTTGGCCGAATGTCATATGGTACATGTTTGGTTTCGAGTAAGGGATCGGTTTGATAGTTTGGTGTTGGCCGAATGTAGGTGGGGGTGTGAAGCTTTCTTAAAGACATTCGGGATTCGACCAACAAGGTAAGTGTTCATATAAGGGATTATATTTATTTAAGTAGTTGGATCTTATCGTTTAAATGGTATAGTGATAAAGAGGTTATCATGGACAATATTAACAGTCAAACAGTAGGAGCGGTTGGATCTGTAAACCTAACGCCAAAGTAGCGTAGAAGAAGTAGTACAAAAACCAGGTGTGTAACTCTTACACACTTTCTTTCTTAATATGTTAATGTCTTGTGTTGTTTAAAAGCCGGAATGACGGCTATGGTTATTGAAATACCCTTTTGAGTAAAAGCGTGAATACCGGGTAAGTTGTTATTATTACTTGTGTTGTATGTGATCTATGAAATCATGTTATCCTGTATACATAATTTGGTATGCTAAACATGGTTATACTGATGTCGTTACCATAAATATGTGTTATGGGTGATGAGAGGAGGGGGAAGTATGATCTATCAGACTGTCACCAGTGATTTGGTATCACACAATGGGTTGGCCCCACATATTACACAAAAATTGTGACTAAGTCTTAGTGGTTTGGCACCACCGGTTTGGTTATGATATATTCCTAACAGGTTACTAGTGGTTTGGCACCACGGTGGTTTGGTACCACAAGGGTAGATTGGGAGACTTGGATGGATACTAGGTTAGATGGGTTGCATGACTTGCATATTAATGTATGAATTTGTGTAAGGGCATAATTTCTTTGGGATGGGGATTTATACACTGAGTCTCGGTGACTCACCCCTTCCTTTACATTTTTCAGATCAGACTTAGATCGTGGATATGAAGTCGGAGTGGACTCGAGGTGGCCATGCTATGTTTTTATTTATTTCAAAGATTTCTTTTCGGACTTAGTTATTTCCTTTAATTTGGTATTTCAGTGTTGTAATAAGGCCGCCTAACTTTTATTTTGGGATGTTTTATTTGGTTGTTTCTTTTCAAACCACGATAAGTATGTGTTTTCGGTAATGCTCACGGATTAAGTAATGAATATGAAGTAGCAAATAAGCAACTAAGTTTTTTTAAAACAAGATTTAACGCGTTTTGAACACCGCAAGATTCAAACTCGTTTTCTCCAAAATTATTCAAAAGTTTTCTCCTTAAACAAAATTGACAAATCGATTTGCAAACATTTTCTCCCCATGGCACGCCAGATTCGGTTGTAACATTTTAACCGAGTTTGGGGTGTTGCAGAGTAAATCGATCATCCGATCTATGCTCGTAAACACCTGAAAAGAAAAACACAAAATTAAAAGAATAAGTGAGTAATGTTAGAAATAAACCAAATTGGAAGTAAATAATTTTTAAAAAAAAGGGCTATGGAAATAGTTAACAATCCCCAAACGGAGCCAAAAACTTGTAACACATAGGTTTGTGCAAGTGTACACAGTCAGTATCAAGTAATAAGTAAGTATCGAGTTATCGTCTCTGTATCACCCCTAACCCATACCCATCACCGGAATAGTGTTTCAGAGCATTACCAGAACATTCAGAACATTTTCCCATTAAACTGTGTAAATTACTATTCATTTACAGAGATTATTCATAATGTCCCTTGATTGGGCCCTCGAAGCCCAATACGAGCATTATAATCGAGTCAGGACTAAATAGGGACCTCTAAGAATTTTTCACAACTTTTTAAAATTTTTCCAAGGTGCAAGGCTCACAAGCTCGTGTGGTCCAAAGGACACGCCCGTGTTGGAGGCCGTGTTCGACCTCGTGTAACTCTCTGACTTGCATACATGGCCATGCCACACGCCCGTGTGCTAGGCCATGTGGTTAATTAATTCAATTAGAAATTAGGTGCAGGTTTCACACGGCCAAGGCACACACCAGTGTTCTAGGCCGTGTGGCACACATAG
This sequence comes from Gossypium rotundifolium, assembly GCA_025506655.1. Lineage (NCBI taxonomy): Eukaryota > Viridiplantae > Streptophyta > Magnoliopsida > Malvales > Malvaceae > Gossypium > Gossypium rotundifolium. The sequence goes on from CP106722.1 coordinate 140,215,018, forward strand.
TTGAGACACACTCGTATGCTCAATTCTGAGCATTCTATTTCTCAAAATTAAGGTGTAGGGGACACACGACCTGACCACATGCCCATGTTACTAGGCCGTGTGTCACACATGGTCTAGACACACGCCCGTATGTATGCCCATGTGGAAAAAAAAAAGCCATTTCTAACTTCATTTCTCACCCAAAATTTCATCCAACACCTGCACTTGTAACACATATTCTAAACCTACCAATTCAAGCATTCAAATTAGGTAATCCTCACCATTCAACAAGGCATATCACTACATGCATATATGTTTATAAACTTACCTTGGAATAACTTAGGCATTAGCATCATTTGATCACATATACGTAACATATCACATATGAATATATCATCATAACCTACTTAATCATACCAAAATGAACCATTACTAGCCATTCCAATTGCTAGGTTACAAAATAATATTTCAAGCCACTATTGGCCAAGTTGTACTTGTAACACCCCTCACCCGTAATCAACACCGCACAGGGTACGAGGCGTTACCTTACTAAAACACATATTAACATTCATTCACAATCCATAAAAGTTTGCTCAAATTTAAGACTTTTCAATCTTCAACTTAAAATTTGTAATATGGGCTTACGAGGCCCATAACACACTTTAGAAATGGTTCGAAACAAACCCGAGTTCTTTAGAAGATCATTGAAAAAACATAGAAAATTCTCAGCAAATAGTCAAAACAACCGTGTGGCATATCACATGCCCGTGTTCCACACCCGTGTAGATTTATTTCTCAATTTGAACCTACAAGGGTTTTCACACGGTTAGACACATGCCCGTGTCCATGGCCCATGTCCATCACATGGTCTAGACACGCCTGTGTCTTAGCCCGTGTGCAAAAACCTTGACATTCTATTTCTAACGTCATCATCCCCATAGGGTCACATGGCCAAGGCACACGCTCGTGTCCTTAGACCGTGTGGCGAATTAAATTTCTAAATTTAGGTGTAGGCTTCACACGACCTGGGCATAGATCCATTTCCTATGGCCGTGTCTTCTATACGGTTGAGACACACAACGGTGTCTCAACCCGTGTGGTTTCTACTGGGCATTTTTTTTTTGCCAACTTAGCATGTAGGGGGACACACGGCCAAACCACATGCCCATGGGGCAGACTATGTGTCACACACAGCCTAGACACACTCCCATGTGTCTACCCGTATGGACAGTAACAAGGTTATTTACCAAGCCTTTTTTCCACCCATGCCTACACCAATATAAACCACATTAATCAACCAACTCATTCATGCACAAATATACCAATTAATCAACCATGCAACTTGCACATTCATGACTAACATCATCATTTCATTTATTAATAAGAAATAGCCATCAACCATGGCCATATACAAAAGAATTCATCTTTAACTAAGCCAACACATTTGGCCAAAACAATATGACATACAACCAAAGACTAAGTCCCTATACATGCCATACTCAAAATTCTAAATCTAACTATACTATACCCAAAAGAATAGCTTGATAGTGTGAAACGAGCTTCGACATCCTTCGAATCCCCGAGCTAGCTTAGCAAAACTACAAGGAAATGGAAAAGAAAGGGAGTAAGCTTAAAGCTTAGTAAGTTTACATGTAAATGATGAATACAATACCACATACATATTCATCAAGAACATTACATGCAACTCAAGAACAATTCTGAACCTTGTAGTTGTACTTATTCATTTCAAATTTCACCACATCCCAAATACATATCATAAACATTGCTTATATTTACATGTACTTATGCCCCTCGCACTTGTCATCATAAAATCACATGCAACTTCACTTAGTCAAATTTTCTCTATAAACACTTCAAAACAATACCGAGTATACGGTGGTTTCGTACACAGCCCACCAATTATTCACAGGTCCCGATGGTATCTCACATAACCCACTAAAAATCATAAATACGGTCGTAACACACACATCCCACCAATAATGATAAGTACGGTGGTATCACACACAACCCACCAACAATAATAAATACGGGAGTAACGCACATAGCCCACCAACAATAACAATTATGGCATTTAATCCCTATCGGTTTTCTTATCCGAAGGTTCATCCGATAGTTTCCTCACTTTTTATCATTTTGATAAATATCAATAATATTTAACCACATTTCTCATAATGCATTTAAATTTAGAAACATAAGTAAAAAGGGTGTATCATTCACATATAAACTTACCTCGACCCAAAAGAGTCATTTTTGAATTTAATCCGAAACCTTGTCTTTTCCTCGGTCAAGGTTGATTTCGTGTTCTTCTTGATCTATAATGACATATTTAACTCATCAAATCACCACATTATTCAAAACATTTCAAAGATTCCATTTTGGCAAAATTACCATTTTGCCTCTATACTTTTATAATATTACAAATTTGCCCCTAAGCTCGTAAATCGATTCTATTCGAATTTCTTCCTTTAACAATCCTAGTTGAACATTTATTACTCTTATAGAAACTTTCAATACCAATTATTTCACACATTTACCACCTATTTTACAACCTTTACAAGAAGGTCCTTTTTATGTGTTTTCATGGAAACTCCTTTCAGAAAAGTTATTTATTTAATAACCAAGACAAATTTTTTTCCATAAAATTTCAGCAAACCACTAATTCTCCCATGGAAAAACCCTAGACTCTTAACCATCTTGAAAAATAGTCCCCTCATTAGCTAGATCATGCGACAAAGGTCCCAAAAGTATAAAAATTATCAAGAAAGACCACCAAAATCACTTACTTGCAAGGGTGAGAAGTTGTTGAAAATTTTAGGCTTCCAAAACCCCCATTGGAAGATATTTTCATTGGAAGAAGATGAAAGTGAAAGGTGATATAATCTTTCTCTTTATTTTATTTATTTCCTTTAATTAAGTCACCTAATTCACCTACTTTGACTAATTTTGACATTTCTTGTCCCCTATGGCCGGCCAACACTCTATCAAGGGCCTAATTGCACATTAAGGACCTCTAATTAAGATTCTATAGCTATTTATCACATTTAGCTTCTGAAAAAAACTTTCGTACTTAATGTGATTTAGTCTTTTTTCAAAATTAAGCGTGCAATCACTAAAATTACTTCACCAAAATTTTTATGCACGCATATGATCATGCTATAACACATAAACAATTATAAAAATAATTTTCTCCAACTTCGGGTTAGTGGTTCCAAAATTGCTATTCCGACTAGCCCTTACATCGGGCTGTTACAATTCTCCCCTTTAAGGATTTTCATCCATGAAAATCTTACCAATGAAAAGGTTAGGGTATTGGTTTCTTATAGCTTCCTCGGGCTCCCATGTAGCTCTTCTACCCCATGTCTTTGCCACAATACTTTCACAAGAGCAATACTTTTATTCCTCAATTTCTTGACCTCCCGGTCTAAAATCTTAACCAGCTCTTCACCATAGGTCATTTCCAATTGAATTTCAACCTTTGTTGGTACAATCACATGCAGGAGGTCTGATAGGTAACGACGTAACATAGATACGTAGAATACATCATGAATCTTTTCCAACTCAAATGGAAAAGTCAAACGATAGGCTATCGGTCCTATCCTTTCGGTAATCTCATATGGTTCGATAAAACGTGGACTTAACTTGCCTTTCCTACTGAATCTGAGGACTTTCTTCCACAGGGATAATTTTAAAAATACCTTATCACCAACTTGAAACTCAATCTCTTTTCGTTTAAAATCGCATATGACTTTTTTCTATCTGAAGTGGCCTGTAAACAATCACAAATCACTTTTACTCTTCTTCTGCCTGTCTAACTAGGCCAACCCCGTGTATTTGATTTTCTCTGAGTGTGGTCCAATATAAGGGTGTTCAAAACTTACTAAAACACCCAACACCTGGCCCACGAGAATGGGCCGGATCTGGTATGTTCCTCGAAGTAACTCGGTTCAAATTCATTCGAATACTTTGAAAACTATGTGTTTTGGAAGATAGTTTGTTGTGGGTTGGGCTCGAGTTGAAAACAAATTTATTTTATATCAAAAACCCATTTGTTTCAGGTGACAAAATATTTTAACTTATTTTAAATTAAATAGGCTTATTCTTTATAAAGCCCTAAATTCATAACATAGTAATTAAAGCGAAATAAAAGCATCACGATGGCCTTATTACATAAAATGAAACCCAAAAAATAAAATTGTACGAAGACTTAAAATAAATAAAGATTCAAATTAAATTAAACTTCAAGTTGAACATGGCCACCACAAGCTCTGCTATCCCGGTCCATTACCGCTCATCACGAAACATGTTCCCTAGCGGGTGAGTCGATAGACTCAATGTGTAACCAACACCAAAACATAATAGAAATAGGCACACCATACATATCATATTCATATAAAAATTCAAGATAATGATGCAAACCCGAACCCAAACCTATATTCCATCCGCTACACTCCACCGTACCAACACGCACACAAGTGGGGACTACTAAGTCAACCCTCCATCCGCTACACACCATCGAAGGCGTTCATTGCAGTTGACGTGCTCATCGCCCACTTATAATATTGTGGCATAGCCACCACTTTCAGATAATGTAACCGAAGTTACCACATTCACTTAATGTGGTGAAGTCACCACATTCACTTAGTGAGACCGAAGTCATCACATATTCTTAGTGAGACCGAAGTCATCACGTTTCACTTAGTGAGACCGAAGTCATCACGTTTCACTTAGTGAGACCGAAGTCATCACATTCACTTCCCCTTTCTCAATTAACCCGAATGCCCCAAATTATACATATCATGCATATCATATTTTATTTCACTTTCACATCACTTTTCACATGTTAAATATAACATATTTCGAAATCCTAGTAGGAGTAGGAAAAACGTACCTGAGTACTTTGTACCATAATATGGTACTTTAGCCACATTCTTTCACTTTCACATTAATCATATATATCATGTTTAAGCCATAAATCTATTAAGATTAGTGTGGGGTACACACGGTACCTTAGCCATATTCTTACACTTTCATATTAACATATATATCATATTTAAGCCATAAATCTATTAAGATTAGTGGGTACACACGGTACCTTAGCCATATTCTTACACTTTCATATTAACACATATAATGAATTAAAGCAGTAAATCTATCAAGATTTAGTGTAGGTACACACCGATTTGTTTAGCGATTCCTTGAGATTCGAAAACCTAGATCTAATGTTTAGATCCTTAGTCCCTACATTTGATTTACCATTTATTACTTAGCATAAATTCTATTTGGCTATAATATCCAAATCCTAGTAGGATTTGTAAAAGACTTACCTTTGATGCCGATTTGATGTTTATTCAAATCCCAAAACTTGGTTTTCCTTCACCTAATATTGACCAACCCTAAATCTCAACATAGATTAGTTTTCGCTTTTTAATAATTAAAGATCTAATCTATGTAATCACACAAGCCTTGGCCGAATACCTTTAGGTGCTTACCTTATGGATTTTAAATCCCGAAAATTTCACCTTTCTCTTCCTTAAAATCGGCCAAATCCTAGATATCTGAATCGGTTAGTTTTTGATTAATTTGATCTAAATAACTAAGATTTGGCCTTGGCCGAATGTATAAACTCACTTACCTTGGAGTTTTCAAATCCGAAATTGATCTTTATTTTAGATTCTCTAGAAATCACATGTTAGATTTGATCTACCATTCAATTATGGAAGAGATCTTTTGGCCGAATGTACATAGATGTACTTACCTCGTTTTCAAATCCCGGATGATCCCTTATACTATTCGGCTATGGTACTATTATGGATCACAAAGTTTGGCTTTTGTGAAGGGATAGTAGAAGAAAAGAAAAAGAAAAGAAAGGAAAAGAGATGGAGAGAGTTTTGACAGAGAGAATTGGCTAAAGGAAGAAGAAAAGATTGGTGCTTATTTGGCTAGGGAATTTGACAAGAGGTTCTCTTAAAGAGAAAAGAATGAAGAATGGCTCTTAATTTTCCCTCTTTAGCGAAACTATTAGCCTTAGAGTCCCTCAATCGACCAACTCTTCCTATGTGATAAATTTTAATTTTATCAAATATTAAATTCCATCAAATCTCCTAATTAGCGAAAATTCGGAGGAATAAAACTCTTCCTTCTAAATCCTTGTGCCGTCCAACTCTCTACTCATGGAGGCAAAATAAAACTTCTTTTATTTGCTTCCTAGTTGACTCGAACTCAGCCCAACACCCCTTCCATGTGGGCCATTTCACGAGGCCTTAGGTGGCATCTTGAGCCACTTTTCCAAGTCCGTTTTGGGTCAAATTTCACATGCTTTTTATTTTAGGGTCATCGGCCCTAAGTTCCCTTTGAACTTTTAATTGACATTTGGGGTCATTTTAAGTTTCCAAAAATTTTTGCGGATCGTAACTTGACATTTCCTAGGTTTCCAAAATGTTTAGTTTCCTCTTTTAGCATAGTTTCAAAATGTTTAGCATAGTTTCCAAAATGTTTACTTTCCTCTTTTGGCTTAGTTTCCAAAATGTTTACTTTCCTCTTTTGGCTTAGTTTCCAAAATGTTCACTTTCTTAATTTACTTAGGTTTCCAAAATGTTCACTTTCCTAATTTGCTTAGGTTTCCAAAATGGTCATTTTCCTACTTTCAACGTAACCTTTCCATACATTCTCGGGTTTCCAAAATCATTCCAAATTTATTCCAAAACACATAAAACATGTCTTTTCGTACAATTAGGCCAAAATGCATAGGCCATTTTTAGGATGTTACAGTTCTACCCCCTTAAAATAATTTCGTCCTCAAAATTTCCTAACTAAATAATTGAGGGTATTGCTGTCGCATTGCCTCCTCTGGCTCCCACTAAGCTTCCTCCGATCCATGATTGCACCACAATACTTTGACTAGAGGAACCGACTTCCTCCATAGTACTTTCATGCCACGTTCCAGAATCTGAATCGGCTCTTCCTCGTAGGTTAAGTCTGGCCTTAGCTCTACTTCTTCTACTGGTACTATGTGAGAGGGATCTGATCGATAGCGACGTAGCATGGACACATGGAATACGTCGTGCATTTGTTGTAACTCCGGTGGCAACTCTAGCTGGTATGCCACTGGTCCCACTCGCTTTAGTACTCGATAGGGCCCGATAAATCTTGGGCTTAACTTCCCTTTCCGACCAAACCTCATCACATTCTTCCATGGTGAAACTTTTAGAAACACTTGGTCTCCTACTTCAAACTCTATTTCCTTCCGCTTGAGGTCGGCATAAGACTTCTGCCTATCCGAGGCTTCCTTTAACCGTGCTTGAATTATCTCAACCTTCTCTTCTGTCTCTGCCACCATCTCTGGACCCAAAACTCGACGTTCTCCTAACTCAGTCCAATAAGTAGGAGTACGACACTTTCGTCCGTACAATGCTTCATATGGTGCCAATCGAATGCTAGCCTGATAACTGTTGTTGTAGGCGAACTCTGCTAAAGGCAAGTAATCCTCCCAACTTCCTCGAAAATCCATCACACATCCTCTCAACATATCCTCCAACACTTGTATTACTCGTTTAGACTGCCCGTCTGATTGTGGATGAAAGGCCGTAGTGAAATCCAACTTGGTGCCTAAAGCTTGATGAAGTGCCCTCCAAAATCGAGACGTGAATCTTGGGTCTCTGTCCAAAATAATTGACACCGGCACTCCGTGTAGCCTCACAATTTCTGCCACATATAGCTTGGCTAACTTTTGAAGGGAATAATCCATTCTTACTGGGATGAAATGTGCGGACTTAGTCAGACGGTCCACTATTACCCATACCGAGTCCTTCTTAGTAGGCGTAAGGGGAAGCCCACTAACGAAGTCCATGGTAATTCTTTCCCACTTCCACTGCGGAATCTGGATTGGCTGAAGCAATCCCGATGGAACTTGGTGTTCAGCCTTAACTTGCTGACACGTCAGACATCTTCCCACGAATTCTGTAACTTCTCGTTTAAGATCAGGCCACCAAAATTGCTCCCTTAAATCTCTGTACAACTTAATGCCTCCGGGATGCATAGCATAAGGGCTACTATGCGCTTCCCGAAGAATCCTCTGTCTTAACTCCTTGTCCTTTGGCATGCAGACTTTCCCTTTGTAGCACAATACTCCTTCATCATTAACCTCATAGTCCTCTAACTCTCCGTTCTGTGCTTTTTGTAACTTAACACTTAATTCCTCATCAACCAACTATCCATCTTTCACCTCCTTCAACCATGTTGGCTTGACTTGTAACTCAGCCAACAGGCTTCCATCCTCATACAAGCTTAAATGGGCAAACATTGCTCTTAGGTCCGACACAACCTTCCTACTTAAGGCATCTGCTACTACATTCACCTTGCCCGGATGATATTCTATCGAACAGTCATAGTCTTTCAGTAATTCCACCCACCTTCGTTGCCTCAAGTTTAACTCTTTCTAAGTTAACAGGTACTTGAGACTCTTGTGGTCTGTGTAGATCACTGACCTCTCTCCATACCGATAATGCCTCCACACCTTGAGAGCGAAAACCACTGCTGCCAATTCCAAGTCATGGGTTGGGTAGTTCACCTCATGCGGCCTTAACTGTCGAGACTCATAGGCGACTACTTTTCTATCTTGCATAACACATCCTAACCCCGTATGTGAAGCATCACAAGTACACCACAAAATCCTTTCACGCCTTAAAGTGAATCAACTTGGAGCTTACATTAATACCTTCTTAAGTTTCTCAAAACTCTCATGTTGCTTATCCGTCCACACAAAGGGTACTTCCTTCCTCAACAATTTTGTTAATGGCGCGGCTATCGGCGAGAATCCTTCCACTAATCTTACGTAATAACCTGCCAATCCTAAGAAACTACGAATCTCGCCATCGACTTAGGTGGTTTCCAATCAACACACTTCAATTTTCTTAGGATCCACCCTTATTCCTCGGCGGACACCACGTGTCTTAAGAAAGCGACTTCCTAAGCCAAAACTCACACTTGCTGAATTTGGCATAAAGCTTCTTCTCCTTAATACTTGCAACACAATCCGGAGATGCTCATCATGCTCCTCTTGGACTTAGAATATACCAAAATATCATCGATGAATACTACAATGAACCTATCTAAGTAAGGTTGAAACACTCGATTCATTGTATCCATGAATCTTTCTTTGAGGCGTTTGTCAACCCAAGCGGCATTACCACAAACTTAAAATGGTCGTATCTTGTTACGAAAGTCGTCTTATGGATATCCACCTCCTTTACTTTTAACTAGTGATATATCGACCTTAAGTCGATCTTTGAGAACACCGCGCTCCTTCATTTGGTCGAACAAGTCATCAATCCTAGGCAAGGGATACTTGTTCTTGATGGTCGACTTATTCAATTGACGATAGTCTATGCACATACGCATTGTTCCGTCCTTCTTCTTTACAAACAGGACCGGTGCTCCCCACGGAGACACACTGGGTCGAACAAACCCACGATCCAACAATTCTTGGATTTGAGCCTTGAGCTCCACTAACTCCTTTGGCGCCATTCGGTATGGAGCGATTAACACAGGCGCTGTTCCCGGTAGCAAGTCTATTCCAAATTTAACTTCTCTATCTGGGGGTATTCTTGGTAATTCTTCCGGAAACACATCCTTAAAGTCCCTTACCGTTCTAACTCCTTTGACACCTTCCTCCTTTCCATCCAACCCACTTACAAAGGCTAAGAACGCCTCGCACCCTTTACGAACCATCCTTTCAACCTTAAGCACCGAAACTACATTAGTCAAGTAGTTTCTTCTTTCTCCTATCATAATGACCACATCATCCTCGGTAGTGGCACCATTAGAGACGATTAACCACCATTGGTATGCTTCATCACGTAATGAATGCCACCATCCTTTCAACTTCTCTTGAGGTCGGTCGAGTTCATCCATAATACGCCTATTGCTTCTAACCAATACTTGGTGTGTCTTGGGTGCCACACCGGACACTCCACGAAACACCTCGGCCCTGTTGGCTCAGAGTCGCTCGGGTACAAATTTCCAAGCTCCCGTATTTCCACCCGTGCCAGCCACCATTTCCAAAACTCGTAACATTGCCTGTGACACAGTATCATCCCCCGTCTGAGCTTGCTGCTCGACATTAACAGCTGGGGGTAGTGGTGGCGGTGGTAACTCATTGTCAGAACCTTGACCCGATCTAATGGGTTCTGACACAGTTATTCTTCCTTTACCGCGTCCTTGACGACCGCGTCCTCTAGAACTCATTTCTAACGTCAAGATCTGATTAAGAATTTTTTTATAAATTAGTACTTTTGTTTCACTTTATTACTCGCAAAGAAATTTTATGAAAAGAATTTTAGGAGTGGTTCTTTCGAATTCATACATGCACACAGTCTTTTCATTCATTCATACATCCATCAAACAATTATGAACCTTAGTTCATTCAGAGAAAAGTTGTAGTTTTTCATTTGTTGTTGTTTTACCACTACCCGGGGTATTTTCGTAATTTGTCCTCTGAGGTATTTTCGTAATTTGTCAAAATAAGGTTCCTTGGTGTTTTTGTCACAAAGTATTTTTGGAAATTTTAAAGTTCCCGAGGTATTTTGGAGAATTTTTGAAATTCGATGGTATTTCAAAATTTTTGGACCTTGGGGATATTTCAGAAGTTGCAAAATTTTGAGGGTTCTTTTTGAGAAATTTATTTTCCAAAACGATGAAGTTGCAAAAATTTTGGAAGCTAGGGTCATTTGGTAATTTTAGTAAGTTAGGGGCAATTTTTAAGTTTCCAAAAATTTTCACGCGGATCTGTAACTTGACATTTCCTAGGTTTCCAAAATGTTTAGTTTCCTCTTTTAGCATAGTTTCCAAAATGTTTACTTTCCTCTTTTGGCTTAGTTTCCAAAATGTTTACTTTCCTCTTTTGGCTTAGTTTCCAAAATGTTCACTTTCCTAATTTACTTAGGTTTCCAAAATGTTCACTTTCCTAATTTGCTTAGGTTTCCAAAAATGGTCATTTTCCTACTTTCAACGTAACCTTTCCATACATTCTCAGGTTTCCAAAATCATTCCAAATTTATTCCAAAACACGTTTACCAAGCTAAAACACCCCACACCCGGCCCACGAGAATGGATCGGATCTGGTATGTTCCTCGAAGTAACCCGGTTCAAATTCATTCGAATACTTTGAAAACTATGTGTTTTGGAAGATAGTTTGTTGTGGGTTGGGCTCGAGTTGAAAACAAATTTATTTTATATCAAAACCCATTTGTTTGGTGACAAAATATTTTAACTTATTTTAAATTAAATGGGCTTATTCTTTATAAAGCCCTAAATTCATAACATAGTAATTAAAGCAGAAATAAAAACTATCACGATGGCCTTATTACATAAAATGAAACCCAAAAAATAAAATTGTACAAGACTTAAAATAAATAAAGATTCAAATTAAATTAAACTTCAAGTGAACATGGCCACCATAAGCTCTGCCGTCCGGTCCATTCTTGCTCATCACCAAACATGTTCCCACAACGGGGTGAGTCGATAGACTCAATGCGTAACCAACACCAAAACATAATAGAAATAGGCACACCATACATATCATATTCATATAAACATTCAAGATAATGATGCAAACCCGAACCCAAACCTATATGCCATCCGCTACACTCCACCCGTACCAACCTGCACACCGTGGGGACTACTAAGTCAACCCTCCATCCGCTACACACCATTGAAGGCAGTCGCTGCAGTCGACGTACTCATCGCCCACTTATAATATTGTGGCATAGCCACCACTTTCAGATAATGTAATCGAAGTTACCACATTCACTTAATGTGACCGAAGTCACCACATTCACTTAGTGAGACCAAAGTCGTCACATATTCTTAGTGAGACCGAAGTCATCACGTTTCACTTAGTGAGACCGAAGTCATCACGTTTCACTTAGTGAGACCGAAGTCATCACATTCACTTCCCCTTTCTCAATTAACCCAAATGCCCCAAATTATACATATCATGCATATCATATTTTATTTCACTTTCACATCACTTTTCACATGTTAAATATAACATATTTCGAAATCCTAGTAGGAGTAGGAAAAACATACCTGAGTACTTTGTACCATAATATGGTACTTTAGCCATATTCTTTCACTTCTACATTAATCATATATATCATGTTTAAGCCATAAATCTATTAAGATTAGTGTAGGGTACACACGGTACCTTAGCTATATTCTTACACTTTCATATTAACATATATATCATATTTAAGCCATAAATCTATTAAGATTAGTGTGGGGTACACACGGTACCTTAGCCATATTCTTACACTTTCATATTAACACATATAATGAATTAAAAGTAAATCTATCAAGATTTAGTGTAGGTACACACCGATTTGTTTAGCGATTCCTTGAGATTTGAAAAGCTAGATCTAATGTTTAGATCCTTAGTCCCTACATTTGATTTACCATTTATTACTTAGCATAAATTCTATTTGGCTATAATATCCAAATCCTAGTAGGATTTGTAAAAGACTTACCTTTGATGCCGATTTGATGTTTATTCAAATCCCAAAACTTGGTTTTCCTTCACCTAATATTCGCCAACCCTAAATCTCAACATAGATTAGTTTTCGACTTTTTAATAATTAAAGATCTAATCTATGTAATCACACAAGCCTTGGCGAATACCTTTAGGTGCTTACCTTATGGATTTTAAATCCCGAAAACTTCACCTTCCTCTTCCTTGAAATCGGCCAAATCCTAGATCTCTGAATCGATTAGTTTTTGATTAATTTGATCTAAATAACTAAGATTTGGCCTTGTTTGAATGTATAAACTCACTTACCTTGGAGTTCTCAAATCCCAAAATTGATCTTTATTTTAGATTCCTTCCGAAATCACATGTTAGATTTGATCTACCACTCAATTATGGAAGAGACCTTTTTGGCCGAATGTACATAGATGTACTTACCTCGTTTTCAAATCCCGGATGATCCCTTATACTATTCGGCTATGGCACTATTATGGATCACAAAGTTTTGGCTTTTGTGAAGGGATAGTAGAAGAAAAGAAAAAGAAAAGAAAGGAAAAGAGATGGAGAGAGTTTTGAGAGAGAATTGACTAAAGGAAGAAGAAAAGATTGGTGCTTATTTGGCGGGAATTTGACAAGAGGTTCTCTTGAAGAGAAAAGAATGAAGAATGGCTATTAATTTTCCTCTTTAGCGAAACTATTAGCCTTAGAGTCCCTCAATCGGCCAACTCTTCCTATGTGATAAATTTTAATTTTATCAAATATTAAATTCCATCAAATCTCCTAATTAGCGAAAATTCTAGAGGAATAAAACTCTTCCTTCTAGATCCCTTGTACCGTCAACTCTCGACTCATGGAGGCAAAATAAAAACTTCTTTTACTTGCTTCCTAGGTGACTCGAACTCAGGCCCAACACCCCTTGCATGTGGGCCATTTCCTGAGGCCTTAGGTGGCATCTTTAGGCCACTTTTCCAAGTCCATTTTTGGGTCAAATTTCACATGCTTTTTATTTTAGGGTCACGTTGTCCGAAGTTCCCTTTTGAACTTTTTAATTCGACATTTCGGGGTCATTTTTAAGTTTCCAAAAATTTTCGCGCGGATCTGTAACTTGACATTTCCTAGGTTTCCAAAATGTTTAGTTTCCTCTTTTAGCATGGTTTCCAAAATGTTTACTTTCCTCTTTTGGCTTAGTTTCCAAAATGTTTACTTTCCTCTTTTGGCTTAGTTTCCAAAATGTTTACTTTCCACTTTTGGCTTAGTTTCCAAAATGTTCACTTTCCTAATTTACTTAGGTTTCCAAAATGTTCACTTTCCTAATTTGCTTAGGTTTCCAAAAATGGTCATTTTCCTACTTTCAACGTAACCTTTCCATACATTCTCAGGTTTCCAAAATCATTCCAAATTTATTCCAAAACACATAAAACATGTCTTTTCATACAATTAGGCCAAAATGCATAGGCCCTTTTTAGGATGTTACACTTACGTCCATACAAAGCCTCATAAGGTGCCATTTTCAAACTCGATTGATAGCTATTGTTGTAGGAAAACTCTACCAGCGGTACATACTTTTCCCAACTGCCTTGGAACTCAAGAGTACAACACCGCAACATATCTTCAAGAATCTGAATTACTCTCTTTGACTGACCGTCGGTTTGTGGGTGGAAAGCAGTACTAAAATTTAGTTTCGTCCCCAGTGCTTCTCGCAAGTTTTTACAAAACCTTGATGTGAACCTTGAATCCCTATCCAAAATAATCGACAACGGTACTCCATGTAATCTCACAATTTGTAACACATACAATTTTGCCAACCTATCAAGTGAATAGTCAATGCGTACTGGTATAAAATGGGCCAACCTCGTCAGTCTATCCACCACAACCTATACAGCGTCTTTCTTACTCGGTGACAAAGGTAAACCTGTCACACAGTCCACAGTAATACGGTCTCATTTCCACTCGGGAACCATAATAGGCTGAAGTAGACCCAAAGGTACTTGGTGTTCATCTTTCACTTGTTGACAAATCAAGCATCTCTATGCGAATTCGAAAATATCTTTCTTCATACTCGGCCAACAATACCATTTTTTGAAGTCATTATACATCTTTGTACTACCCGGGTGTACAGATAAACACCCACTATGTACCTTGTGTAAAATTTTCTGGATAAGTTCATCATCTCTTAGTATGCAAACTCTGTCTCGGAATGTTAAACATCCATCAGAATTAATTCGAAAGTCTGACTCAACGCCTGACTCACATTAAACTCCTTTAGCTTACAAATCATTGTCGCCTTTATGAGATTTATAAATTTCTTGGTGAAACATCAGTCTAACTCTCAATTAAGCTAGAATAGAACCATCCTCCAATAAAGCCAACCGTGTATCCATGGCTCTTAATGCAAACAAAGATTTCCTACTCAAGGCATCGGTGACCACATTCGCCTTTCCTGGGTGGTAGTCAATCACTAACTCGTAGTCCTTTATCAACTCTAACCATATTTGTTGCCTTAGGTTCAACTCCTTTTAAGAAATCAAGTACTTTAGGCTTTTATGATCAGTGAACACTCGACATTTCATACCATACAAATGGCGTCTCCATATCTTCAATGCAAATACAATAGCGGCTAGCTCTAAAGCATGGGTTGGGTAATTCTTCTCGTGCGGCTTTAACTGTCTAGAGGCATAATCTATTACTTTGCCTTCTTGCATAAGTACAAAACCCAATCCATTCAAGGATGCATCACTATAGACCATAAATTATTTTCTCGGTTCAGGTTGGACTAAAACTGGAGCTTCAGTCAACAATGCCTTTAGTTTCTCAAAACTATGTTGGCATTTTTCTGTCCATTCAAACTTCACGTCTTTTTACAATAGCTTCGTCATCAGGGTAGCTATCATGGAAAATCCTTTGACAAACCGTCTATAATCGGCTAGGCCTAGAAAACTCATAACCTTTGATATGTTCTTCAGTGATTTCCATTCAACAACGGCCAAAATCTTTCCCGGGTCAACTCTAATGCCATCACCTGAAACAATGTGACCCAAAAATCCAACTTCTTTAAGCCAAAATTTACTTTTACTAAACTTGGCATATAACTATTTATCCCGTAAAACTTGCAAAACTATTCGCAAGTGCTCGGCATGCTCGTTCTCATCACGAGAGTAAATCAATATGTCATAAATAAAGAGTACAACAAATTTGTCCAAATATGGCTAAAAGATGCGGTTCATCAAATCCATAAACATGGCAGGGGCATTGGTTAAACCGAAAGGCATGACTAAAAATTCATAGTGTCCATACCTTGTCTGAAATGCAGTTTTCAGCACATCTGCATCTTTGACTCTCAAATGGTAATAACCAGACCTCAAGTGTATCTTCGAAAACACAGTGGCTCCCTTCAATTGGTCAAACAAATAGTCGATCCTTGGCAAATGATACTTGTTCTTAACCATCACCTTATTGAGCTAACGGTAATCTATACACAATCTCATTGACCGTCTTTCTTTTTTACAAAAAGTACCAGAGTGCCCCACGAAGAATAACTCAGTCTCGCAAAACCCCTATCCTTTAACTCATGTAGCTAAACTTTCAACTCTGTTAACTCTAATGGTTCCATCCTATATAGGGCAATCAAAATAGGTGTTGTGCCGGGAACCAACTCTATAGCAAACTCTACTTCCCTAGTTGGAGGCAATCTAGGCAACTCTTCCGGAAACACATCTAAGTACTCACATACCACAGGCACTGTCTCAATCTTTACTTTTGACTATTGGGTTTTCAACACAAATACAAGATAGGACTTATACCCTTTTCTCATGTATTTCTCAGCAGTCATAGAAGAAATCAGTACAGGTAAACTATCTGATTCTCCTTATTCAACCCGAATAATATCCCCATTTTTACTTTTCAGTTCAATAAACTTACTACCACAATTCACTATCACATCATGAGTAGTTAACCAATCCATGCCAAGAATTACATCGAATTCATCAAATGGCAACAACATGAGATTAGCCGAAAAAAAATGATCTCTAATTGTCAAGGGACAATTTCTACACACTTTGTCAACTATTACATGCTTGCCTAACGGGTTTGAAACTTTTATCAAAATTTCGTAGACTCAACAAGCATACTCATGCTAGACAACAATTTCATACAAATATAGTAATGAGTAGACCCCGGATCAATCAAAGCAACAACAGAGATATCATGAGGAGAAAAAGTACCCGTTATCACATCTGGAGATGGCGCCTCTTCACGAGCACGAATGGCATAAGTCCTTGTAGGAGCTTTACCCTCTGATCTCACAGTGGAATCTCTAGGCACACCACTACTGCTAACTCCACTTCCAATGTTCTTCTGTGGTCTACCTTTCGAAGGATCATTACTCGTTCGTACATCTTGCTTTCTATCTTTCTCATCCATCTCAAGACTATTTTTGATAAAATGTTCTCGAGAGCCAAACTTGTGGAAAGTTCGGTTGTTTCCCAACATTCTCCAATATGCTATCTGCCACATCTCTGACGCTTGGGTTTATTAGACTTTACATTACCCACTAATAAATCGTAAAAGTAACATATTTTAACCCCATATTTAGCATGCTTTTGGATGATTTGGCCCTTGATTTATGTAAAAAAGTTCTCTTAATCCTTTCTTTTCATGTTTTATACTCAAGAAAGCACCCGAGGATGAAAAGAACAAGAAACGAGCTTAAAATGGGCCAATTTGGGCCAAAGTGAAAATTGACACGGCCTGGACTTCAAGCCACATGGCCATGTCTCGTCAATTTACTTCGACACGGCCTGGACTTCAATTTACACAGTCGTGCCTCAATCAATAGAATCAAAACACGGCCGGGCCACGATTTACATTGCCATGCCTCAATCAATAGAATCAAAACATGGCCTAAAGTCGATTTACACGGGCATGTGCCATGGCCGTGTCCCTGTCATGGAAAAGAGGAATTTCACTCAGAAAAGGATACTTAGGGAGAAAGAAACGCATTCCAAGAGCCTATATAAAGACCCTAAGTGTAGCCTGAAAGGGGGCGGTCAGTTAGGCAGTCAGCTAGGCCAAGAAGCCGAGTCAGAAGGCCATATTTGTGGGAATCACTCGAAGATAGCAGTTGATCCATCTCAAGAAGCCGGGATTCTACTTAAGACGGCAGATCTCTCTTTCAATTCCTTCAGGGGTTTTAAGAATTTCTTATGTTTTGTTTTATATTTTCTCTTGAAATGTTTTATTTTATCATTATGAACTAAACCCTTCAGATACCTGAAGGGGATGAAACCTAGATGAATCTTGTTATTATTTATTGAACTATATGATAAATACTTGATTTGTTCTTAATTATGTGTGCTTAATTCTTATGTTAATGTTTCCGATATATTAATTCAAGTCAGATGTTCTTAGGTCGAGGAGCAAAAGTCCCTGCTTAAGAATAGATATAGCATAATTAAGCGGAGTTGTTCGCGCGCCTAGAGATAGGGTGACGAGATTTTGCCAAATTAGGGTGAAACCTAATATGGGAATCCATAGTTTGATTTACTGTTATTATAGGGGGTTATTAAGTGAGAAAGAGATTTTCGTTAATTAACCTAAGGTTAGACATTATTCACCTAAAGAGAGGTTTTAATATACGTTAGGGAGTCTTACGGATCAAGTCAAGTGAATAAATCGTATGGTTCAGTGTTAGATAATAAGTGAAGTCTAGGTGGATTCTTCCTAAGGGTATCATAGTAATCAACTGAGTTTCTCTTCAAGTTATTTTCCCAAATTCATTATTTTTATCTTTGCGTCTTAGTTTAGTAATTGTTTAGTTAATTTAGATTTAATCAACCAAATCATTTAATATTTACGCTAAATAATAGAAAGAAAGTGAGTATGAGTACTTTTAGTTCCTTTGGGTTCGATAATCCGGTCTTGCCTAAACTATACTACTATTCGATAGGTGCACTTGCCTTAAGTCGTTGTCAGAGTTATTTTCCAGGTTCGATCATTCTCTTTATAAATTTTAAAACTCGACTATTTTAGACGATCAAGTTTTTGGTGCCATTGCCGAGGGAACTAAAATATTAAGAAAGCTCTATTTTTATTACTTTAGCCATTATTTTTGTTTTTGCAATTTATTTTATTTTATTATTTTAGTCTTGCTAAATTTTCTTTCTTTTCCTAGCAGGTACCTCTAGTTTCTGACTAGAAGAACCCGACAGGACCTCTAGCACACGATAGTGATATCGAAGCTACCGTACGTAGAAATCATAGAGAAATCAGGCGAGCCTTAAATTACCAAGAAGAAGAACAACAAGACAGATCCAATCCTACTGAAGGGATTGGCGAAAGTAATCCACCACGAGATGTGGCAGAAAACAATGTTCCGCGTACTATGTATGATTATGCTAATAATTTTGAATTAAAGCCTAACACAATACAAATAATTCAACAATTTGTTCAATTTGATGGTTTGTAGGACGAAAACCCGAACACTCATATAGCTAATTTTTTAGAGTTCTGTGATACTTTCAAAATAAATGGCGTTTCTGATGATGCCATTCGTCTTCGGTTATTTCCCTTTCCATTAAAGCCAAACAGTGGTTGAACTCGTTACCGCAGGGCTCAGTCACTACAGGGGAGCAGATGGCCGAAAAATTTTTATTAAAATATTTCCCACCGGCCAAAATGGCCAAATTACGGAATGGTATCTCTTCTTTTGAGCAGATGGATTTAGAGACAATATACGACGCATGGGAGAGATACAAGTATCTCTTGAGGAGATGTTCTCACCATGGTTTACCCTTGTGGCTACAAGTCCAAACATTCTACAATGGTGTAAATCCCTCAACAAGGAAACTAATTGATTTAGCCACCAGTGGAACCCTGAATAACAAAACTCCTAAAGTAGCCTACGATTTATTGAAGAGATGTTGCTGAACAACTATCAGTGGCAAGTTACAAGGACAAGGCCAACAAAATCAGGTGGAGTTTTCAACATTGACGCAGTAACCATGCTGTCAAATCAGGTAGAGATGATGAATAAAAACCTTGCAATTTGTGTTTTTTATAGGTAAATTCGATAATGTAGTGCGACGCAAGTGGAACCGTGGCAAATCTTGAGTACCCACCCTACCAACCGGGCACAAAAAATGAACAAACGAATTATATAGGTAATTCAGATCTAATAATAATCCTTATAGTAACACCTATAATCCAAGTTGGAGGAACCACCCAAATTTTTGGTGGGGAGGCCAAAGAGGCCAACGAAATCAAGGAAATAAAAAACAACAACCTCTTCCAAATTTCCAAAATCAGCCCTATCACAGGAAAAGGAGCCGAGTCTTGAAGATGTTCAAACGTTCAAACCACCATGATTATACAAACGAAGGGAAAGTCTAGCTTAAGACTTTAAACAAGCGCCTCTCAGAAGGCAACCTAAACACTAACACTATCACTTTATTTCTATTTATGGTTATTTCTTTTCTATTTTTATTTTTCTCCTTCTCCAGAATTCTAATGAATCAAAAGTGCATATTCCCAGACCACATGGCCTTGCACACGGTCGTGGCCGTGACTGTGTAGAAGTACAGAATCTCCATACTGACATGAGCAAGGGCGATACGAATCAAATCCTAACAAATTTTCAAAATCACGGACCCAACAACTCCTCCACGGGCACCAAAAAAATGCCACGGTCGTGTCACGCGGCCGTGGATGACAATGACTTCCCAAACACAGGCTGGACACGCCCGTGCGATGCAGTCATGGGCCGACAGTGCCTTTTCAGGAACGGGCGTAGGTAAACCAACACACCTAGACACACGGCCGTGTGAAGCGGCCTGTAAATTAACACACCCATGGGACACAGGCGTGGAAATGTGTTAGGAGCCAAAATTCTATATAAACCCACCTCCTCCCCCTCTTCTCACTCACCCTCCTCCCTCTTTTCTTTCTTTCTTCTTCCTATCATATTTCACCTCTCCCCATTTCTTCTAACATTCTTATAACTCTTGAGACACCAAATCCATGCCAAAGAAGCGTAAAAGGTCAACCACAACCTCCCTGTGGGAGACCAATCTACATAAGTTCATGCCGGCCGCTTCAACCCTCCAACACGCCAAGGGTCTTCAAAACCTTTTCTGTTTTATTTTTCTTTTCTCTTTTGCTTCAATTTCCTTATCTTTACTTCTCTTCTGCTTAATTTAGTTTATTTTATTCTAGTTTCTTAGTTTTAGGTTCTAAAGGCTGCTAGGGAATCACACCGGAACAACAACCACAGCCCCTCCACGGCCTTAGAAGTCACACCTACTCGCGAACCATCTATCAATAAAGACTCCTTAGTCCATTAATTTTTTCTTTGAATTTTAGTTTTCTTATTAGTCTCATTCTCTTTATTTTTCTTGACCTTAATTATATTATTAGTATATTTTTAATGTTTCTTTTGATTTTCTGGCTATATCTTTCCAAGCTACCCAATTTCTTCATCTAGCACATTGCTTGTTAGTAGCTACCCCACCAGGCCCATAGAAAACGCCCCCACCTCCAATTCGACAAGGGAACAAAGATTCATCAAAAAATTCAGGAAGTGTTACTTCTTCCCCTTCTCTTTTGATTTTATTATTACATGATTATCTATCTATCTTTGTACATTGAGGACAACGTACATATTAAGTGTGGGGGGTAAAAGTACCTAACTTTTTGCATTATTCTCAAATCTCTGAATTTAGTCTTGTTCCTAAGTATTTTTCTCATATTATTAATTAGGGTGAAATTTTGATGATTTATGATTTTTATTAATATGATTTAGATTAAGTTATTGACAATTGTGCATTGATGATTAAAATTGAAGAATACTAGATAATCAAGCATGATAAGTCTATTTTTCAAGAATAAAAAATTTTCTAGGTTGTTGAACTGAATTTGAATATTACCTTGAAGTTTGAAATTTACAGGAATTGATGTCAAATACCCATAATTTTTGTGAGATTTTGAGCCTTGTAGAGCATATATTCTTTTTCATGCTCACTTTATTAATTATGAGTGTGTTAACACTGAATTGTTATTCTAGAACTTGCCTCAATTATACATGTCAAGACCACATTATTGATTTGATATACTGAAATGATAAAGGCACTTAGGTTTTAACCCACTCACTCCACTAGAAAGCCTACCAACATAATTAACCCCTAGTGAACCCCGTTGATCCTAACAACCCTTTTTGTTGATTTACCCGCTAATATTAACCCAAAAACCCTTTGTATTTGTTATCATCATTCTTTTGACTACCCTTCTATCGAGAATTGATTTGATCGATTGCCTAATTAGTTTATTTTAGTTAATAAAGTTCTTTCTTTATTATGTATTTACTTAGTTTGCTCTTAAAAAAAAACTGATCAAAAAATCAAAGTATATTCAGCATTAGTAGTATAAAAAGTGAGCTTGTGCATTTAATTTTCAATTATCAAGGAAAAAGCTCGTAGTATTATTAGTTTCAAAGTTTCAATTGATGTAATCATTTATTTTCTAGTTTATTGCTTGTAGTTAGGTGATTTGTCAGGTCAATCTTGATTTTTAACCTTCTAATTTAGCCTTTATCCACAACTTTAACCCAAGCCCCATTACAACCCTTTTAAAGACCTTTTGATTTGTGTATCATCTCATATTATAGTGGTGAAGATTTGATTTTCAGGCAAGCCTATGGGATTAACTTTTTAGGTTCGACTTATGAGTGCTTTTTCTTGAACCTTAAACACTTTGAGTGCTTTGAGTGAATCTTTAGTGAGGATGTCAATCCTTGTTAGTTTTGAATTAAAGGTAATTATTTAGATAAGGGGAGACACCTAAGTTTTCATGCTACAAAATATATGACTTAGAATTGTTTGAATCTTTAGGAGTCTTTGAGTTAAATTATCCATGTATAAATTCTCTATGAATTATGATGAGACATTGTTAATGAGAATTATGAATTATGGAAAGTTCATTTTAATTGTAAGTTGAGAATTTTGCTTGAGGACAAGCAAAAGCTTAAGTGTTGGGGTATTTGATAAACCGTAAAAGTAACATATTTTAACCCCATATTTAGCATGCTTTTGGATGATTTATCCCCTGATTTATGTAAAAAGGTGCTCTTAATCCTTTCTTTTCATGTTTTATACTCAGGAAAGCACCTGAGGACGAAAAGAACAAGAAACAGGCTTAAAACGGGCCAATTTGGGCCAAAGTTGAAATTGACACGACCTAGACTTCAAGCCACACGGTTGTGTCTTGTCAATTTACTTAGACACGACTTGAACTTCAATTTAAATGACCGTGCCTCAATCAACAGAATCGAAACATGGCCTGAAGTTGATTTACACGGACGTGTGCCATGGCCGTGGCCCTGTCGTGGAAAAGAGGAATTTCACTCGGAAAAGGATACTTAGGGAGAAAGAAACACATTCTAAGAGCCTATATAAAGACCTAAGTGTAACATGAAAGGGGGCGGTCAGTTAGGCAGTCAGCTAGGCCAAGAAGCCGAGCTAAAAGGCCTGATTTGTGGGAATCACTCAAAGATAGGCAGTTGATCCAGCTCAAGAAGCTGGAATTCTACTCAAGACGGCGGATCTCTCCTTCAATTCCTTCAGGGGTTTTTACGTATTTCTTATGTTTTGTTTTATCTTTTGTCTTGATATGTTTTATTTTATCATTATGAACTAAACCCTTCAGATACCTGAAGGGGATGAAGCCTAGATGAATCTTGTTATTATTTATTGAACTATATGATAAATACTTAATTTGTTCTTAATTATGTGTGCATAATTCATGTATTAATGTTTCCGGGATATTAATTCAAGTCAGATGTTCTTAGGTGGAGGAGCAAAAGTCCCTGCTTAACAATAGATCTAGCATAATTAAGCGGAGTTGTTCGCGCGCATAGAGATAGGGTGACAAGATTTTTCCGGATTAGGGTGAAACCTAATATGGGAATCCATAGTTCGATTTACTGCTATTCTATGGGGTTATTAAGTGGGAAAGATATTTTCGTTAATTAACCTAGGGTTAGATGTTATTCGCCTCGAGAGAGGGTTTAATATACGTTAGGGAGTCTTACGGATCAAGTCAAGTGAATAAATCGTATGGTTCAGTGTTAGATAATAAATGAAGTCTAGGTCAATTCTTCTTGAGGGTATCATTGTAATCAATTGAGTTTCTCTTCAAGTTATTTTCCCAAATTCATTCTTTTTGTCTTTGCATCTTTGTTTAGTAATTAATTAGTTAATTTATATTTATTCAACCAAATCATTTAATATTTAGGCTAAATAATAGAAAGAAAGTGAGTATTAGTACTTTTAGTTCCTTTGGGTTCGATAATCTGGTCTTGCCTAAACTATACTACTGTTCGATAGGTGCACTTACCTTAATTCGTTGTCAGAGTTAATTTCCAGGTTCGATCATTCTCTTTATAAATTTTAAAACTCGACAATTTTAGACAATCACCCACACTTGCCATCGAGGTGGCCTGCTCTCTAGAGTCCGAATATGTTTTACCACTATCTCGGTTTAAATACTCAGACAAAATGGTCATCCGAGGATTAGTTTCCTTGGACCTCTTTTATTGGGATTGGAACAACTTCCTAATCGGCCTCTTCATTG
Source organism: Gossypium rotundifolium (assembly GCA_025506655.1). Lineage (NCBI taxonomy): Eukaryota > Viridiplantae > Streptophyta > Magnoliopsida > Malvales > Malvaceae > Gossypium > Gossypium rotundifolium. Next base: position 140,239,154 of record CP106722.1, read on the forward strand.
CATATCGGGCCTCAATTATACCCTTTTTTTTTCTCTTTGGCCAATTCCTCAGCCTTTCAAGCTCTCTCTACTAGCACAACAAACTCTTTCAATTTTAGGATACCAAAAAACAACCGGATACCCCCATTTAATCAGTCCTCAAAACTTTTGCACATGATGGTTTTGGTAGATATGCACTCCCGAGCGTATTTGTTGAGCCTCACGAACTCACGCTTATACTCCGTTACTATTATTCGGCCTTGTTTCAATTCTAAAAATTCCTTCCTTTTTTGATTTATAAACCTTTGGCTGATAAACTTTTACGGAAACTTTTCTGGAATAATTCCCAAGTTATCCTCTCCCTTGGTACAACTGACACAAGGGTGTTCCACCATTGATAGGCCGAGCCTCGCAAGACTGACACCACACAATTCATGCACTCCTCAGGTGTGCAAGACAACTCATCGAATACCCTAATGGTATTTTCTAACCAGAACTTTGCCCTCTTGGATCATCATCTTTACTAGCTCAAAATTTCTTAGCTCCTTGTTTCCAAATTTTGTCTACCTGAGGTTTTTCCTTCCTAACTGTTTCCACTACTTGGGGAGTTGTAGGGGCAGGCTGGGGAATTGGTGGGGGTGGAGGAGGTGGAGTGTTCGGATTTGCACGAATGAACTCCGAATACCATACATTCATCATGTGGAGGAAGACTTCTCTAGCCCCTCCACCCTGACTTAGTGTCACGGGCACACTCTCGACTGGCGCAGTCCCTTCAGCGGGAGCCGGTGCATTACTTTCTACATCATCCACTATTGCTCCGTCGGGATCCATTTACTCTATAAAAATACATTTTAAATTGCCAGGAGTCATCACACTATCACAATTCATATATGGAATGTATAGCTAGACTTGTACACACGCTAGGTTAGTCTGAGAATTGACTAAACCATAGCTCTTATACCATTAAATGTAACACTCTTTACCCGTAATTGATACCGGCACAGGGTAGGAGGCGTTACCTTACTAAAATACATATTAACATTCATTCACAATTCATAAAAGTTCGTTCAAATTTAAAACTTTTCAATCTTCAACTCAAAACCCGTAATATGGGCTAACGAGGCCCATAACACACTTTAGAAATGGTTTAGAACCAAAGAGCTCTTTAGATGATATTTGGAAAAACTTAGAAAATTCTCATCAAACAATCCACACACCCTTGTGGAAGAAGGGACACATCCGTGTGACATATCCATGCCCGTGTTCCACACCGTGTAGATTTATTTCTCAATTCAAACCTACAAGGGTTTTCACATGGCCGGACACACGCCCATGTCCCTCACACGGCATAGACATGCCCGTGTCCTAGCCCGTGTGTAAAAACCTTGACATTCTATTTCTGAAGTCATCATCCCCATAGGGTCACACGGCCAAGGCACACGCCCACGTCCTTAGACCGTGTGGTGAATTAAATTCCTAAATTCAGGTGTAGACTTCACACGGCCTGGGCATACGCCCATGTCCTATGGCCGTGTCTTCTACACGGTTGAGACACACGGCCGTGTCTCAGCCTGCGTGGTTACTATTGGGCATTTTGTTTTGCCAAATTAGCATGCAGGTGGATACATAGCCAAACCACACTGTAACACCCCTAACCCGTAACCATCGTCGATTTAAGGTTAAGAGGCATTGCCGAACAATCAGAAACTTTTACAGACATTTCATAACATAATTTGACAAATCACATCAAAGTGCCCCTTAAATAGGTCAATGAGACCTTAAACATGCTTTAGAAAGGGGCCGAGACTAAACCGAACACATACGGAAATTTTTAGAAATTTAAAAATTTTTCAAAGTTACAAGGGTCACACGCCTGTTTGGGCATGCCGTGTGTCTCCTGGCCTCAGACACGCCCGTACATCTAAGCCGTGTCAAAACATGGCATACATAGTGACTTGTCACACGGTCATGGACATGCCCATAGACACGCCCATGTGCCTCACCCGTGGTCGCTACTGACTTGCACCACAGGGCCAGTCACACGCCCGTGATTGAGTCTGACTTGTTTTGAAATGCAACCGCGAGGAACACAGTTGAGCCACATGCCCGTGTGCTCAACCGTGTGGGCAAATATAGGCCATTTGCAAGGCCAAAATGCCACCCACACTTTTGGTCATCCCTACAAGCACAATTAAGCATCAATCCAAGCATCAAAGGTAACCAATACATACCAAAATGTTCATCATATCTAACCATTTATGAGTTTAACAATCACACCAACTAATATGCCATTGATGCCATACTTAGAATATACACTTTCAAAAGGTACCAAAATAAGATTAGGTAGTGTGATGATGATCCTCGACAATCCCCGAGCCTTCCGTAGCTTCAACGATCTATAAAACAAATCAAACACACACAAAGTAAGCTTTCAAAAGATTAGTAAGCCATATACAAATAAACTTAACATAAAAATGCACATAATCATATTGATACAATGTCATTAATGTTTCTCATTTGCAAATTCATAACCTTTTCTTTGGCTCTTTTATTTAGCCATAGCTTACTCATATTTCATAATTCAAATTATAACTTTTTCTCATAGCACATTAAATCATATATCACATATTATCTCATCAAATTTATACACATCTTCACCTTAGCAAGTTCATATATTCACTTACCTTTAATACACAAACTTAGTGCACCTTTCAGACATACCTGAATCGTTTATACGTTTTACGAAGTCTCTCATTTCTCTTATTTTCCCGTTGAACCATTCTAAATCAAATAGTATACTCGGAATACTAGGAATAGTCATACAATGCCAACGTCCCAGACGTGGTTTTACATGTAACCAAATATCGATGCCACTGTCCCAGATAGGGTCTTGCACAAAATCAGATACGATGCCAATGTCCCAGACATGGTCTTACACATAAATCTCAAATCGATGCCAACGTCCCAGATGTGGTCTTACACGATATCACATATCGAAAACATATGTCATGACATATAAAATCCTATATATTCCTAGGTTCGTACGGGACTTTTCAGACTTTGTCAACTTGTCGATACTTCCTTGAATTCCATATACAAATCATCTCGAGCATATTCATCGCAATCCAAATTTCATAGATGCATAAATAAACCAATTCTAATGCATTTATTTGTATATCGACTTAACTTGGACTCGACTACTCAATTACTTTCGATTTCCCACGATTTAAATTCGTTTTCTTCAGCTATTGATCTATACATATTCAAATTTAACTCATTTATTCACTAATTCATTCAATTCAATCCAAAAACACATATTTAGGGCAATTTACAATTTAGCCCTCATATTTTCACATTTTGATATCTTAGTCTCTATTTCCTAAAATCACAAAATGCACAAAATTGCACACACCATGCTTAGGCCGAATATTACCCATGCTCATACAAGTCCACACATTTCATTTATTTTACATTTTAGTCCCTAAAAATATTATTTTCTCAATTAAGTCCAAATTACTCAATTTCATCAAAAATTCAAAGACAAACTATGTTAATCTACCACATATCTTTCATAATTCATCTTCAAACATCACAACACTCATGTGTTCATCAATGACATATTTCAAAATCATCATCAATTCACAAAATTAAATCATGGGTTTTGAAGTATCAGAATTTAGAATCAGAACTCGAATCGAAATTCGAATCACATTGAGCTCGTTTCACTGTCATTTCATTATCAACTTTCTGAGCATCACATATTTGCTGTAGAAATAACAGTTTCGCTTTTCAACCAAAACTGAACCATCATCGGATAAGCCTAAATAAGCATTCATAGCACGTAATGCAAACACTGATTTCTGACTCAAAGCATCAGCAACAACATTTTCCTTACCTGGATGATAGTCTATCACAAGCTTGTAGTTTTTCAAAAGCTCTAACCATCTTCTCTGTCGCAGATTCAAATCTTTCTAAGTCATCAGATACTTCAAACTTTTATGATCTAAAAAGACGTGACATTTCTCACCGAAAAGATAATGACGCCAAATCTTTAGGGCAAACACAATAGCAACTAACTCAAGATCGTGTGTCGGATAATTCTTTTCATGCGGCTTCAATTGTCTTGAGGCATAAGCTATAACTTTTCCTTCTAGCATTAAAACACATCCCAGACCATTTAACGAAGCATCACTATAAATCACAAATTCTTTACCCGATTCTAGCTGTACCAAAACTAGAGCACTAGTCAGCAAAGTTTTCAACTAATCAAAGCTTTTTGACATTTATCGGACCATTCAAACTTCACATCTTTCTGAAGCAATCTAGTTAACAGAGTAGCAATCATTGAGAAGCCTTTTACAAATCTTCAATAATAACCAGCAAGTCCCAGAAAACTACGGACTTCAAACACATTTCTCGGATACTTCAACTCTAAAATAGCTGAAATCTTGCTCGGATCATGTAACACCCCTTAACCCGTACCCGTCGCCGGATTAGGGTTACGGGCATTACCAGATAAGTCATAACTTCTACTCAAACGATTAAATTTTTAGCTAAACATCTTTATCAAGTAATTCATTTATCAACAGAAAAATTACACATGTATAAAATATGCTTAATACTTTAATTCAAATCATATGCACTATAATCATCAACGAACACAACATGACCCTGAAAGCACATTACGGCAATGTCACACAACAATCCCAATTCCATATACTACACTCGATAAGTTGGTCTTAATATGTGAAATTTATAAACAAGTAAACCATACGTAACTAATTAATAAAGTAACCCCATTTCAAAAGTCAATTCATTTTAATTACTAATGAAAACAAACCCTATGAACAAAACTTCATGCTAAATGGTCAAGGTACATGAGCTCATTACATTATCAAATATGCAGTTAATAGCTTTGGCCAAATATACCAAAACATATTGCATAACATGTTTCATGTTTAATAAAATAATTTAGATCAACGCACATACAAAAATTTAAATTGATACCTATCCAATACCCACTTGTTTTTCCATACATAACTCAACTATAATCGTATATAAGCATCCTTGCATCATAATAACATAAACATATACAACATTTGATAATTAAAATTCATATATCTCAAGCTCAAACTAGCACAAGATTAAAGCCATATTCGAATGGCCATACTAATTATAACACAAAATCTTCAACCTAAACATGAGTATAAACATTTTCATGATCAACTTTGAATTATAACTAAGCACATAATAATCTCAGTAGAAAATTCACACAACCAAATAGGCAATACTTACACATATATATATTACCTATAAATGACCAATTCTATATAACCACATTTAACTCCTAAACATGATATGCATACATCTTATATCAAGGATTAAAACAAACCATTACATCAAACATATAAACCATACTTAATCGAAAGTAATAAATTTTATTCGCAAGGCCATATATATATTTACAAATCCAACATCATTCATTACTTATCAAAATAAAGCCTATACATGCCTTTGATTCAAAAAGTATACAAAACATATATATACCAAAGTTTATCGAGTATACGGTGGTTCCACACACAGCCCACCAATTATTCACTTGTCCCGGTGGTATCGTACACAGCCCACCAATAATAATAAGAATGGTGGTATCGCACATAGCCCACCAACAATAATAAATGTAAAAACATAAGTAAAAAGGGTGTATCATTCACATATAAACTTACCTCGATCCAAATGAGTCAATTTGGAATTTAATCTGAAACCTTGCCTTTTCCTCGGTCTGCGTTCTTCTTGATCTATAATGACATATTTAACTCATCAAATCACCACATTATTCAAAACATTTCAAAGTTTCCATTTTGGCAAAATTACCATTTTGCCCCTATACTTTCACAAGATTACAAATTTGCCCCCAGGCTAGTAAATTGATTCTAATCAAATTTCTTCCTTTAAGAAGCATAGTTGAACATTTATTACTCTTATAGCAACTCTCAATACCAATTATTTCACACATTTACCACCTATTTTACAACCTTTACAAGAAGGTCCTTTTTAAGTGTTTTCATGGAAACTCCTTTTAGAAAAGTTTATTTAATGACCAAGACTCATTTTTTTTCCATAAAATTTCAACAAACCACCAATGCTCCCATGGAAAAACCCTAGACTCTTAACCATTTTACAAAATAGTCCCCTCATTAGCTAGATCCTGCTACAAGGGTCCCAAAAGTACAAAAATTATCAAGAAAGACCACCAAAATCACTTACTTGCAAGGGTGAGAAGTTGCTGAAAATTTTAGGCTTCCAAAACCCCTTATTGGCTCATATTTTCGGTGAAAGAAGATGAAAGTGAAAGGTAATATCATCTTTCTCTTTATTTTATTTGTTTCTTTCAATTAAGTCACCTAATTCACCTACTTTGACAAATTTTGACATTTCTTGTCCCCTATGGCCGCCAACACTCTATCAAGGGCCTAATTTCACATTAAAGACCTCTAATTAAGATTCTATAGCTATTTATCACCTTTTGCTTCTAAAACAAAACTTTCACACTTAATGTGATTTAGTCCTTTATCAAAATTAAGCATGCAATCACTAAAATTAGTCCACCAAAATTTTTATGCATGCATATAATCATGTTATAACACATAATGTAACACCCATAACCTGTATCCATCACCAGAATAGGGTTACGAGGTATTACCGATCAAATCATAACATCATACCATCATGGCTCAAACATCAACACATCATAGTAATCAACAGCACCAAGTCCCTTAAATAGGTCTACGAGACCTTAAACATACTTTAAAGAAGGTTTGGGACTAAACCAATCTCATTTGAAAACATTACAAAACTTAGAAAATTTTTCATCTTAAATAGGGCACACGCCCGTGTGGCTAGACCGTGTACCTCACACGGCCATGCTTCAGACCATGTCTTACCCTGTGTTCAACTCTAAGTATATTCACACGACCGGTCACACACACATGTGTCTGGCCCGTCTGCAAGTCTGATCAGCATCGAATAAGGACAATTATGGACACATGTGAGACACACACCCGTGTGCTTACTCGTGTGGATAATTATAGGCCATTTATAAGGCCAAATTGCTACCCAAATTGGGTCACCCTTACATGCTTAAATCAAACATCATTTTACATAAAATTCATTCACCATCCTAACCTACTAATCACATACAAAACATACCATTTCTAACTTACCAAAACATACCATATTGGCCATTCATAGAAGACCATATTTATACATCACATACACCATTTCCATCAAGTAAAACATGCTCCAAAATCAATCCACAACCTTACTAGCCTATACATGCCATATACCATATATATGCAACTTCCAAAAAGGTACCAAAATAGATGTCCGATAGTGTGATTGAATCGCTAACGATCCCTGGATTCGAGCTAGCTTTAATGTCACTGTAAAATAGAGAAAAAAACTTCACACAGTAAGCTTTAAAGCTTAGTAAGTTTGTAATATAACACAATTAACTTAGTAATTCAAATTCAATATGAAAAATTAACTAACAGTTAGTTCAATTCACATCACTATCCAATCTCATCCATGACTATTGCTTACTTTCACACCATATCTATAGTTTCATGAACAAGAATTTATAATGCTACTCAAACCAACCCTTTCAATCATTCATTTATCTCATACAAAATATCATCAACCATATTGGTTCATACATACATGTACCATCACGTATTTATCTATCACATTTACCACTCAATGCATGATGCCATAATTTGTTCAATCCTCTTAAATTGTTTGATGAATTCGCACACTTAGTGCCATTTATTTAGCCAAAGCTACAAAAGTATCAGACACTTAGTGCCATCACATTAAACCGAAGTTGTCTTGGAATCGCACACGTAGTGCCAAATAATATAGCCAATGCTTTCTTTATCTCGCACACTTAGTGCCATTCATCACAGTAACAATGCTATTTATGCACACTTAGTGGCTTATATCTTCAAACTCACATTTCTCATTATCAAATTCCACAATCACATTTCCAATCATTTAATCACATAAGAACATTATTTAAACAATACGTATTATACACGAACTTACCTCAGACGTAAAAATAATGACACTAGTGGATCAATCGAGCACTTTGTTCTTGCCTCGATCTAAGTCCAAATTTCTCCTTTCTTGATCTATATAATATCAAATTTAACTCATTCAATTACATTTTCATCCAAAACCATTCACAACAGTTAAAATATTTTACACTTTAGCCCCCATAATTCCACATTTTGACATTTTAGTCCCTATTTCACAAATACATCAAATTCACAAAATCCCATTTAATCAATGCTTAACCGAATTACCATAGTTCCCCTAGAAGCCCATATTTTATATTTATTTCACATTTTAACCCCTCAATTTACACATTTCATAATTTAATCCATTTTTGACATTTTTGTCAAAAATCACTTTACAAAACATTAAAGTCTATCAACAATTATTCATTATTTATCATCAACTATCACAAAGCTCAAGCATTCATCAATGGCATTTTACAAAATCACCAACAACCTCAAAAATTAGAGCATGGGCTAGCTAGAACACGAAACAACGATCACAAAAATGTAGAAATCATCAAAAATCGAGTTTAAAACACATACCAATTGAAGCTTGAGCTTGCTGAACCTAACTAGCTCTTTTTCTTTTCTTTTCTTTCAATTTTCGGTAGAATGAGCATAACCATGGCCACTAATTCATGTTTGTTTTAATAAATATTAACTTAATTATCATTTTACCATTTTACCTTAGTTATTAAACCATTTAATCATCAAATATATGCCCATTTATGTCCATCCCCACTATCAAAGGTCTAATTACAACATAAGGACTTCTCATTTAATAAGACATAGCAATTAAGCACTTTTAACTACTAGCACATAGCTTTTGCATTATACGCGATTAGGTCCTTTTTCACAAATCAACACACAAATGATAAAATTTTCACACAGAACTTTTACGCATACTTTATCACATACCACAAATATAAAAAATAATATTAAATTATTTCTCTGACCTCAGATTTGTGGTCTCAAAACCACTATTGCGACTAGGGTCTAAACCGGACTGTTACACATAAACAATTATAAAAATATTTTTCTCCGACCTCGAATTAGTGGTTTTGAAATCGCTATTTTGACTAGCCCCTAAATCGGGCTATTATAGTCCTATACATGCCATTATACCCAAAATGATTTCACTAAATATACCCAAAATGCTAGTTGATAGTGTGACGATGGTCCAATGATCTTTCAACCTTCACGAGCTTCCAAGCACTATAAAACAAGGGAAAAATGAAATGGAGTAAGCATTACATGCTTAATAAGTTTGTATAACAAAAACTAAACTTACCAATCCTATTTATTAATTTTAAGCACACAATATCATGTTTTCCATCCATTTGGCTAAATTTCCTAAACACATACATTAAATCAAACATGTTAGTATCCCAAAATCTTCATATCAATCAAGTAACATAGATGAGCTCATCAAGCAATATTCTTTCAAGTCATTATCATTTCATCTCAATATTTTCATGCCATGTTAAGATTTTTATGTCTGTTGAATCATTGAAATTCCGAAGAATACTCAAGTAGTACACCCAATGTGTACGATTCCATAATCCGTCAATTCTTATTTGATGGTACCCATTAGGATACTTAATCAAGGAATACGCTCTCGAGCCATATCGTATAACAGGATTACCAGTCCAGGCTAAATTCTTTATATAACGTATGCTTAAATAGTTTAATTAGGGTTACCAGTCTAGGCTAAACCCTAATCATAATGTATAATAGAGAGTTATTATATCAAGATTACCCGTCCGGGCTAAATCCTTTCTATAACAAGGTTAATGGGATTACTCGTCCGAGCTAAATCCCTTCCGCAACAAATGCAGCACCTTATTAGTTTCGGGGAAGCGTATGTAATCATCGGAATTCAATATTCAATTGGGACTTAACCCCTTTTTCATCATTTCAAGCATGTATTCAATTTTTCTTTATAGCAATCAAATAATTCACATCAAATGATAATAACATTTCATACAATCACAACATTCAATTAAACATATTTACATGCCCGATTAAGTTACACGAACTTACCTCGACACTTGTTCGCGTAAAAGTCTACTAATCTGAAATCTTTTCTTTTCCTTGATCTAACCTCCAATTAGTGTTGTCCAGATTTATATAAATGAATTTAACCATTAATTTCACACATTTCATATTTAAATGGACTCAATTTATGTCTTAGGCAAAAATACCATTTTGCCCCTAACTTTTCCATAAATTATAACTTTGTCCCTAGGCCTGGAAAATGAAACTTGTGCAAATTACACCCTATTCCAAGCCTAACCAAAGCCCCATTACAAATTTTACAGCACATGTATTCATAAAATTTTAGAATTTTTCATCAAATTTTACAACTTTTCATTTTAGCCCCTAAATCATGTTTTCATCAAAAATCACTTTGTAAAAGTTGTTTATCTATCAATAATCTTTCATTTTCCACCATGAATTTCTAATTTCCAACATATTACATCCATGACCTATTTTCATACCTTGATAATTTTTCAAATTAATCCCTCAAATAGAGAGATTAAGCTATCCTAATTTCAAAAATACCAAAATTACTAAAAACGGGACAAGAGAACTTATCCAATTAAGCCTTGAAAGTTTCCCCCTCTCTCCTAGGGTTTCCATAAAATTTTAGGTTGAAGATGTCAATAATAAGATGATATTTTCTATTATCATCTTTTAATTAATTTAATTATTCCAAATTCCAATTTAGTCCTTGACCTTTTCTAATTTTTCCATGGTTGAGTCACCAAGAATCTACATACTTTTCTTCAATGGTCTAATTACCATATAAGGACCTCTAGATTTGAATTCCATATCTATTTGATCCTTATAGCTAATAGAATTCACCTTTCACATTTTATGTGATTTAGTCCTTCTTGTGATAACATTAATCGATAAAAATTTCATATCAAAATTTTCACACGACATATCTACCATATTACGGACCATATAATAAAATAAAAATAAATTATATTTTTGGGTCGGATTTGTGGTCCCGCCACCACTGTTTCGATTTCACTGGAAAATGGGCTGTTATAGTCTCCACAGGGATTATATTTGTGTTAAATCACTTAATTGTAAAATTATACTAACAACTTGGTAAATAGAAACACAATATGGTTGAGAGTGATGATTAAAATTAAATATATTAAAGTAATGCAATGATCCCTAATGCAAATTATCCTAAGTATGCAAACTATATGAATGAAATAGATTTTAGCAAAATTAAACACAATTTGCAGCAATTATAACATAAATAAACTAGGACAATTACTTTAATTAAACTTAGTTTATTATCAACGTGCTTAATAACATTCTGAAAAACATTCCTTGGCAACTCGATCTTTCATGAGTTTGGAAACCACATCAGGTCCTTTTGGAATCCTTTACTTAGTAAATATGCATTTTAATGATCCTTATTTACTAAGGGTTTTTTAATGTTAGTGTGATGTAACAGGGACGTGTTAGGTTTGAAACAATTTAATCACACAAATCTAAAAACTATGTAGATAATAGAGCTTGGTTACAGTTGTTATGTAACCTGCAATTTAATCGGGTTAGGATACTAGCTGTCATCTGGTTAGGATCGCTCAGCTAATTCAGGTGCATTTCAATCACGTATGAACGAAATACGGACTTTATTTTAATTGAAAACATGATCGATTGAGGCACAAACATTATAAGAATGAATCAAATAAATATTATTTAATCAAAGCAATCATCCTATCTTAAATAAAATTAAGCTAACATTGTTGTAAAAAATAACAAAGAACACATAGCAAACATTTTTTGATTAAATTAAAGAAAAAAAAGATTAAACCCAAATCAGAGTGGCTATAACCCAAGACTCTGACCGACGAGGCTCCTTCATTCGTTCGCTTTGCTCCTTTGCTAATGGCTCTCCAAGGTGGCCGACCAAGGGCTCTTTAAGAGGCTTAATTGCTAAAATCTCTATGAAGAGATGATGCTAGGCGTGGGGAATGGAAAATGCTAAAGATACTTGAGAGAAAAGTGAGAATGATGAGGTCTGAGGGATAATGGATGAGAGATCAAATGATGTCTTATTTATAGGTGAAGAGAAGAAGGTAGCTTGCTAAAAATAGAGAGGTTTAGTCTCTTCAAGCTTTTCCAAAGAGTGGCCGGCCATGCTTATGGATTTGAGTTGAAATTTCTTGATTTTTAAGCAATTTAAATGCCGTAACAACTCAGGACTGAGACTCAGTCATATGTAAATATTCGGGAAAATCTCTAATTTCTTCAACATTGCAAGGACCTTGTGTAATTAAACCAAAAAGTGGTTTATGTGGGCAGCTATGTGTTGCCGAAATTGGGTTGACTTGATCTTCAATTTGGACGGTTTTTTTCTAATCCAACAAAGCTATTAGACCTATCCAAAATAAATCAATAAATTAAAAGACCAAAGAATAAAATATATTATATTTAAATAATTAATTAAAACCCAAATTATTAATGAAATATTTTAAAATGATTTATTAAATACAATTTTATATTTTATTATTTAATTTAATCATGCATGGCCCATTTTATGTCTTAAAAAATAATATGTTCAAATGAATATAAAATAAGCCATTTTATGCATGAAAACTATATAATAAAGCATAAAATCACATTTTAATAATTTCTATGTCCTAATTTCATATTTTCACATATTTCATTCATTTATTAAACAATTACTTAGTTTTAACAACAAATTTAAGTAAAAAGGTGATAAATTACATAGGAAAAATCGTATATATATTTTTTAGTTTACATACCCCCAAACTTAAATTATTGCTCGTCTCGAGTAATGTTTATGCACAGCAAAATGTATTGCTAAGGGAAAATTGCTAACTGTGTAAGCAACATTAATCTTTGTCCCATAATCATGCATTACTAATTTCATGTTCATAGATCTTCTTTATTAACAAGTAATTCATATGAAAACATTTCTAGAGTTTCATAGTTTGTATGTATGTCACAACCACAGATAACATTATTCATTCAACATAATTTCTTATCAATCAAGCAAACAATCATAAGGCTTATTTATGAACTTCATATGTTGAACTTAGTACTTCCTCTCCACTAATGTAGGTGGCATAATCATCAAATCAATGTCTTTTATATGGTTGTAATAGGGCTCGATTAAAGGTAGGGATTTTAAGAGATAAGACATTTTGGTTGCAAAATCTTAACCTTTGTCTTAGATTTCTCGAAAGACAACCTTTTTCTTTAAGTGAACCTTTGGAACACCCCCAAACTTATTTTGAACTCCTGCTCATACATTTTTCTTTTTGGAGACTAACCAAACTTTTTTTCGCTCTTCCTTCATCTCATTCTTTTTTTAAGCATGAGCACATACAACTTTTTGAAAATTTCCTCAAATGTTGATTACCAAGGCAACTTTAGTTAAGTTGGGTGTACAAAATTAGGATAACTTATAAAGATGGTAATGTGGCTTAAAATGTAGGTTCATTACAATAAAAAGGCCTTTAAGCTCAAAATTACAGTTTCGAGGGTCTAATATCATAGGGTTGGATTGAAAAGGCTCAAGCGATCCAAAGAAATAGTGTCTATATCATTTTATATTTTATGTCCCCTAAGATTTCGTCTCAAGAAAGTTACTAAGTCAATTCTAAAGATATAACCTTTCATGCATGTCTAATCTCAAGGGAAACAAAGTTTTCATGGAAAACATTACTAAGGCTAGGATCATCATATAAGCATTCCATTCTTCATGATAACATACTTTCACTCAGATAAAATCATCATTCATACATAGGATGTAACACCCCTTACCCTTATTCGACACTTGAACCGGGAACGAGGCATTACTATACTTAACTTGCTTAATCATGCAACATCGATTCATAAAATTTTATTTCAAATTAAAACTTTTCATTCAAGACCTTAATGTCCTTATTATTGGTCCACGAAACCTTAAACTTGCACTCGAAATGATTCGGGACCAAACCGAAAACTTTTGAACACTTAGACAAATTTAACATAAAATAGGGCCACATGCCCGTGTGAAGGTAGGAACACGCCCATGTGTTTACTACTGAGCATACTGACTTTCCAACCTAGCATGCATGGGGACACATGGCCTATCAACAAGCCCATGGGGATGACCGTGTGTCTACCCATGTGGACATTTGTAAGGCTGTATATCAAGCCAAATGCCACCCTACAAAGCAACCCTACTTATACCAATTCAATTCAACTTATATCATGACCATAAGGCACTTCTAAGAACTCATAATCAAGACATCCACACAAGCATACACTTCATGTATTTCATCATCATTGAATATATAAACTTGTCAAGTATTGGCCCATTTTCAATGACCCCTTACAAAATGAATTTCACAACATTAATAGCCAACACTTTGGCTACAAAATATCACATAACAAAATGACCAAGTCCTATAGATGCCATACTCAAACAAAATCTAACTTTGCTATACCAAAGAGAAGTTGATAGTGTGATTTTCGAACTCCGACGTTCCATGAATTGCCGAGCTAGCGTAGCAATACTACAAGGGAAATGGAAATGAGAGGGGTAAGCATAAAGACCAGTAAGTTTGCATGAAATAAATAGCAATGATAAGGCTCATAATGTCATCCATCCATTGCATTGAGGAAAAACACAAAGTCTCAAACACATTTCCATGACTTACTCATGCTTACTCTTACAAAATACATGCCATGTTACGTATCGTAAACATTTCTCATGAATCTCACATGTACCTGTACCACTTCATCACTTAACCTTAATATTAATTTCATATCTAACATAAGCTTAACTACTTATCTCGATGAATCACTTAGAATATCCGAGAATACACAATCGTCATCATACACATAAACACGACGCCAATGCCATATCCCCGATATGGTCTTACATGAGGTCACATCTTGATGCCAATGCCATATTACAGATATGGTCTTATACGGGATCTCGTATCAATGTCGATGCCATATCCCAGATATAGTCTTATACGATTTTCATATTCGATGCCAATGTAATATCCCAGATATGGTCTTATATGAGATCTCAATTACGGTCGAGGCCACGTCCCAGACAAAGTCTCATACGGGACCTTACCAATTTCGCGTCCCGTTGATGATATCCTTTCACATCTTAAAGTCCAACCAGGACTTCAACATCGTCAATTTTCATCTTTTTCTTATTCAACATCATTGATCAATTTCATGCAAATGATATACATCTTAACTAATATCAACATTTTAGAATTCAATAACATGATGTTGAATTTATTACACACAAACTTACCTCGATACCAAAATAGGCCAATTTGCCGATCTACTCCGAAACCTTGCCTTTTCCTCAACCAAGGTTAATCCTTTGTTCTTCTTGATCTATAATAAAAAATTAGCTCATTTAATTACCACATTAATCAACACATTTCAATAATTATACTTTGGCAAAATTACCATTTTCCCCTTAGACTTTCACAAAATAACTATTTTACCCCTAGGCTTGTAAATCGATTCTAATTGAATTTCCTCCTTTTACAAGCCTAGATGAACAGTTATTACTCTTATGGAAACCCTCAATACTCATTATTTCACACATTTAACACCTATTTTATAACCTTTATAAAAAGGTCCTTTTAGGTGTTTTCATGGTAACACCTTTCACAAAAGTTGTTTATTTAACAACTAAGACTCATTTTCTTCCATAGAAATGTAGCAAACAACATAAATGCTCACATGGAAAACTCTAAACTTTCAACCATTTTGCAAAATAGTCCCCTCTTTAGCTAGCTTAAGCTTTAGGGGTTCTAAAAGTACAAAATTTATCAAGAAATGATCATCAAAACACTTACTTGTAAGGAGAAAAGCTTGTTGAAATTTTTTGAGCTCTTAAACCCTATTTTTCTACTTTTCAGTGGAGAAGAAGAGAAGACAAGATGATATCTTTTTTCCTCTATTTTATTTTATTTCTAGACAATTTATCACCTAATCCACCAACTTGATCAATTTTGACATCTTTTTGTCCCCTATGGCCGGTCAACCATTACTAGAGGGGTCAATTGTACTTTAAGGACCTCCAATTAATATTCTATAGCTATTTGACACCTTTAACTTGTAAAATAGAACTTCTATAGTTTATACAATTTAGTTATTTTTCGCAATTAAACATGCAACCGCTAAAATTGAAGTACCAAAATTTTTATGCACCTATATAATCATGCTATAACCTATAAAATAACATTAAAATAATTTTCTCCAACATCAGATTAATGGTTCTGAAGCCACTGTTCGACTAGGCCCTAATTTGGTGCTGTTACAATTCTCCCCCTTAAGGATTTTTGTCCCTGAAAATTTTACCAGTGAAAAGGTTAGGATATTGGTTTCTCATAGCCTCATCGGGCTCCCATGTAGCCTTTTTTTCCCTATGCCTTTGCCATAGTACTTTCACAAGGGCTATACTTTTGTTTCTCAAGTTTTTGACTTCTCGCGCCAAAATATTAATCGGTTGTTCGCCATAAGTCATTCCGGTTGAATTTCTACCTCTGATGGTACAACCACATGCGAAGGGTCTGATCTGTAATGACGCAACATTGACACGTGGAAGACATCATGAATCTTTGCCAACTTGGGTGGCAAAGCCAAATGATAAGCTACCGCCTTATCCTCTAGGTAATCTCATATGGTCCGATAAAGCGTAGACTCAATTTGCCTTTTTGACCAAATCTGATGACCTTCTTCCATGGTGACACTTTCAAAAACACTTTATCACCCACTTGAAACTCAATCTCTTTTCTTCTCAAGTATGCATAAGACTTTTGTCTATCTGAGGCAGCTTTTAGACATTCACGTATCACTTTTACCTTCTCTTCGGTTTCTTTGACTAAATCAACCCTGTGAATCTGATTCTCTCTAAGTTTGGTCCAATAGAGGGGCGTTCGACACTTAAGTCCATACAATGCCTCATAAGGCGCCATCTTCAAACTTTACTGAATTGAAGTCTACCAACGGTATGTATTTCTCCCAATTACCTTGGAACTCCAAAATGCAACATTGTAGCATGTCTTCAAGTATCTATATTACTCTCTCTGACTGCTAGTCGATTTGCAGATGGGAAGCTTTACTAAAGCTTAATTTTGTGCCTAAGGCCTTTTGCAACTTTTTTCCAAAATCATGACTTAAATCTCAGACCTCTATCCAAAATAATCGACAACGGTACTCCGTGAAGTCTTACTATTTCTGTCACATACAAATCTGCCAACTTATCAAGCGAGTAGTCAACCGGTAATGGTATGAAATGGGTTGACTTCGTGAGTCTACCAACCATGACCCATACGACATCTTTCTTTTTTGGTGTCAATGGCAAACCCGTCATGAAGTCCATAGTAATACGGTCCCATTTCCACTCGGGAACAATAATAGGCTGAAGTAGGCTTGGAGGTACATGGTGTTCAGCCTTCACTTGTTGACAAATTAGGCATCTCGATACAAACTCAAAATGTCTTTCTTCATACTCGGCCACCAATACCATTTCCTCAAGTCGTTATACATCTTTGTGCTGCCTGGATGTATAGACAAACATCCACTATGTGCTTCATGCAAAATCTTTCGGATAAGCTCATCATCTCTAGGTACACAAACCTTATCTCGGAACATCAAACATCCATCAGGACTTACCCTAATGTCCGACTCAACATTTGACTCACATTGAACTCTTTTAGCTTGTAAATTATTGTCGCCTTTCTGAGCTTCACAAATCTCTTGAAGAAACTTTGGTCTAGCCCTCAACTCAGCTAGAATAGAACCATCATCTGAAAAAGCTATCCGTGTATTCATGGCTCTCAGTGTAAACAAGGATTTCCTGCTCAAGGCGTCGATAACCACGTTCGCCTTTCTCGAATGGTAGTCAATTACTAACTCATAATCCTTTATTAGCTCTAACCATCTTCTCTACCTTAGATTCAACTCCTTTTGAGTCATCAAGTACTTTAAGCTCTTATGATCCGTAAACACCCGACATCTCTCACCATATAAATGGTGTCTCCAAATCTTTAGTGCAAAAACAATTGCAGCTAACTCTAAATAGTGGGTCAGGTAATTCTTCTCGTGCGACTTCTTCTCTTGCATAAGTATACATCCTAATCCGTTCAAGGATGCATCACTGTAGACTACGAATTCCTTTCCCGGCTCAAGTTGCACTAAACTGGAGCCACAGTCAATAATGCCTTCAATCTCTCATAACTTTGTTGGCACTTTTCTGACCACTCAAACTTTACATCTTTTTGCAATAGCCTTGTCATCGGAGTAGCTATCATGGAAAATCCCTTTACGAATCGTCTATAGTAGCCAGCTAGGCCCAAAAACTCCTAACCTTGGTTACATTCCTTGGTGGTTTCCAATCCAAAATTGCTGAGATCTTACTCAGGTCGACTCGAATACCATCTCCCGAGATAATGTGCCCCAAAAATCCAACTTCTTTAAGCCAAAATTCACTTTTACTAGACTTGGCATACAATTGTTTATCTCTTAGAATTTGTAGAACCATTCTCAAATGCTTAGCATGCTCGTTGTCATCCCAAGAGTAGATCAATATATCATTGATAAAGACTACCACAAATTTATCCAAATACGCTTGAAAGATACGATTCATCAAATCCATAAAAATTGCAGGGGCATTTGTTAAACCAAAAGTCATGAACAAAAATTCATAGTGGCCATACCTTGTCCGAAATGCGATTTTTGGCATATCCGAGTCCTTGACTCTCAATTGATAATATCCCGACCTCAAGTCTATCTTGAAAAATACTGTGGCTCCCTTCAATTGATCAAATAAATCATCGATTCTTGACAACGGGTACTTGTTCTTCATAGTTACCTTATTGAGTTGCCGATAATCTATACGTAACCTCATAGAACCATCATTTTTCTACACAAATAATACGGGAGCACCCCACGGAGAATAACTTGGTCTTGCGAAGCCTTTATCCGTTAACTCTTTTAACTATGCCTTAAGTTCTTTTAGCTCGATTGGAGCAATTCTATAAGGAGCAATCGAAATGGGGGCAGTACCAAGAGCTAACTCAATCCTAAATCCAATCTCTCTAACCGGAGGTAACCCTAGCAGCTCTTCTGGAAAGACATCTAGATATTCGCATACTATGAGCACTGATTCAATTCTTAACTCAGTCTCTCTAGCATTCATTACAAAGGTAAGGTAAGCTTTGTACCCTTTTCTTAGATATTTCTGAGTCAACAAGAAAGATATCACTACTGGCAATCTGTCTTGCTTATCTGATTCAACACGAATAAGATTCCCACTTTCACATTTCAGCTCAATAAACTTTCTCCAACAATTCACTATCACACCATGAGTAGTTAACCAATCCATCCCAAGGATGATGTCGAATTTATCAAACGGCAATAACATGAGATTAGCCAAAAAGTAATGACCTCTAATCATCAAAGGAAAATCTTTGCATACTCTATCGACTAACACACATTTGCCTAAGGGATTGGACACTCTCATTACAAATTCGGTAGATTCTACATGCATGTTCATGCTAGAGACTAATTTCATGCAAATATATGAATGGGTAGATCTCGGATCAATTAAAGCTATAACATGAGTATCATAGGAGAAAAGGTACCCGTGATCACGTCGGGGGAGGATGGCTTTTTGCAAGCGCGAATGGCATATGTTCTCGCTGGTGCTCTACCTTCAGCTCTTGTAGTTTGCTCTCTAGATGGATTCTTACTACTCATTTCATTTCCCAGGTTTCTCTGTGGTCTTCCTCTAGCTGTACTTCTGGTCTTGCATTTTAAGCTTTCTCTTTCTCACCCGCCTCGGGGCAATCTCTGATAAAATGGTCTAGGGATCACACTTGAAACAAGCTTTCTCGTTTGCTCGACACTCGCCGAAGGACGTCTACTACACTGCAGACATTTTGGTCTACTTGGTCGAGCATTGCCAACACTAGCAACCAAGTGGTCTGAGCTTTAGACCCCGAGTACTATCTACCCTTACTTCTACTTGAAAATCTAGCTAAGGTGGCTGATCGAGTAGTGAAACCTCTTGACTTCTTGGAAAAGGAATTGAATAACTTGCCTAACTACCTCTTCTTCTAGTCATGAGAGTCGATTTCAGCCTTCCTTTTATCTTTGACCAGTTCCTCGGCCTTATAGGCTCTATCTACCAGCACCACAAATTTTTTTAGTTCTAGGACACCAACAAATAAATGGACATCTTCATTTAACCCGTCCTCGAACCTTTTACACACAATAGCCTCGATGGACACACACTCACGGGCATATTTATTAAGCCTTATGAACAAACGTTTGTATTCCGTCACCGTCATTCAACCTTGCTTTAGCTCTAAGAACTCCTTTCTTTTCTAGTCAATGAACCTTTGACTAATGTACTTCTTCCGGAACTCCTCTTGAAAAAATTCCCAGCTAACTCTCTCCCTTGGTACCACCGACACAAGGGTGTTTCACCACGGATAGTCCGAATCTCTCAAGAGAGATACCGCACACTTCATGCACTCTTCAGGTGTGCATGAGAACTCATCGAACACCCTGATGGTATTCTCAAGCCAAAATTTCACCCTCTCCGGATCATCATCTTTTCTAGCTTGAAATTCCTTAGCTCCTTACTTTTGGGGCTTATTGACCGGAGGCCTTTCTCTTCATACTACCTCTACCACTTGGGGAGCTACAGGAGTGTGCTGAGGAATAGGTGGGGGTGGAAGGGGTTGAGCATTAGGGTTTGCTCAAATAAACTCAGTGTACCAATTGCTCATCAAATGGAGAAAGGCTTCTCGAGCCTCTTCTCCCTGACCCAAAGTCTCAGGTCTACTTTCTACTGGCTCGATCCCTTACACGGGAGCGGCACATTACTTGTAGCATCATCGGCTGCAGCCCGATCGGGATCCATTTACTATATAAAAACACAATTCAAATAGTCAGGAGTCGTCACACTATCATTATGTAAATACTCACATATGGCATGTATAACTAGACTCATACTTATGCTACGTTAGTTCGAGAATCGACTAAACCATACCTCTGATACCACTAAATGTAACACCCCTTACCAGTATTCGACTCTTGAATCGGGTACGAGGCATTATCGTACTTAACATGCTTAATCATGTAACATCGATTCATAAAATTTCATTTCAAATTAAAACTTTTCATTCAAGACCTTAAAGTCCATATTATAAGTCCACGAGACCCTAAAATTGCATTGGAATGATTCAGGACCAAACCAAAAACTTTTGAACACTTAGACAAATTTGACATAAAACAGGGCCACACGCCTGTGTGAAGGTAAGAACACGCCCGTGTGGCACATCACATGCCCGTGTTCCACACCCGTGGTGATTTATTTTCCACCTCGAACCTATAGGGGTTTTCACATGGCCTGACACACACCCGTGTCCATAGCCCGTGTCCCTCATACGACTATGACACGCCCATGTCTTCGCCTGTGTGTGAAAACCTTAACATTCTTACGACGTCATCATCTCAATAAGGTCACACAACCAAGGCACACGACCGTGTCCTTACACCGTGAGTCGAATTAAAGTACTAATTTCAGGTGCAGACTTCACACAACCTATGCACATGCTCGTGTCGTAGGCCATGTCTCCAACACAGTTGAGACACACGGCTGTGTCTTAGCCCGTGTGTTTACTACTGAGCATACTAACTTGCCAACCTAGCATGCATGGGGACACACGGCCTATCAACAAGCCCATGGGGCTGACCGTGTGTCTACCCATGTGGACATTTGTAAGGCTGTCTATCAAGCCAAATACCAACCTACAAAGCAACCCTACTTATACCAATTCAATTCAACTTATATCATGGCCATACGGCACTTCTAAGAACTCATAATCAAGACATCCACACAAGCATACACTTCATGTATTTCATCATCATTGAATATATAAACTTGTCAAGTATTGGCCCATTTCCAATGACCACTTACAAAATGAATTTCACAACATTAACAACCAACACTTTGGCTAACAAATATGACATAACAAAATAACCAAGTCCTATACATGCCATACACAAAATAAATCTAACTTTTGCTATGTAACACCCCTAACCCGAGACCATCGCCATAATAGGGTTTAGAGGTATTACCGATCAATAGGATCATTTCACATCACATTCATGACACAAAGTCAATCATCATCAAAGACATTCATATACAATCATAGTATCCCTTAAACGAGTCACCAAGACCCTAAGCATGCTTATAAACCGAGTTAGGACTAAAATGTAACACATATAAAATTTTAGGAAAATTTTGAGACATTTCTAAAATACAGGGAGACACGCCCGTGGAGGTAGGCCGTGCCTCTCCCACGGCTGCATGACACACCCATGTGATCTTCCCATGGTTACATACTGCCAAAATCAACATGGCTAACAAACACGGCCGTGTGATAAGGTCGTGTCCTATAAGGTCATATACCGCCATTTCTCGCACGACCTGGTCATTTCTCGCATGACCTGAAGGCACGCCTGTGCCAAGACCGTGTACAATTTAAGCCATATTCTGCCAATTTGCCCACGATCTGAGGCACGCCTGTGTGCCCCAACCGCGTGACATTATAGGCCATTTTTGCAAGGCCAACATGCCACCCACTTAGGGTCAAACCTACAAGCAACACATACCAAAACATATCATGCACATAAGGCAACCAATAACTTACCAATATGGCTATCCAATCTATATGTTCATTTCTTATCCCAACCATAACAAATTCAATACCAAAACTTATTCTACCACAACCATAATTCATTCCCAATTTCACTAACCCATATTAGCATTTATCAACTCAAAGTTACCACTTTATAGTAAATTTATCAATCCACAAATCATGCAAAAAGATGCATCACACATAGCACATTCATTCATACCAACCTATCACATATCTACCCACATCTCATGGCTAATTACAATCTCAAACATAATTCAATTAACTAGCCTATACATGCCATATCCTAGCTATATGCATCTTTCCAAAAGTACCAAAATAGAATGCCGATAGTGTGATTACAAAGTTGATGATCCCGATCCGAGCTAGTTTTACTAACACTGCAAGGCAGAGAACAAATCACACAGTAAGCTTTCCAAAGCTTAGTAAGTCCGTAATATAATACATATTACTCAATACTACAACGTCAATGTGTATAAATATAATACCCTCACATAGATAAAGGCACATCTAATCACATTATCAATCTCAACCACATACCCAATTAGCTATTCATTCAACTCTTGAATCTATCATCAACCACATAGGTTCACATGTACCTTGATCAACATATAGTTGCTTACCATTTATGCTACTCAATTGTTCGATATTACCTTTCATTCAACCTTTGCTAATCCTTTGATTTATTCACACACTTAGTGCCAATTTTACAATTTAAACATAATCATCACCGCACACTTAGTGCCAATACATTAAACCGAACTTAGATCGGTATCGCACACTCAGTGCCAATTTGATAAGCCAAAGCTTTTATCTTTTCGCACACACAGTGCTAATCATCTCTTTTTCGTTTCCAACTTCGCACACTTAGTGCCCATTTATCTCAATTCAGCACATAGCATTTTCAAAACACATAGATACATATACATCTATTCAACTTATATCACATAAACATAGTTTACAACTAGTATTATATCTGAACTTACCTCGGACACCGAACTATCGATACGGTTGATAACTCAAGCACTTTATATTTGCCTCGATCTCGATCCGAACCTCTCCTTTCTTGGTCTATACACATTTAAATTCAATCCATTCAATCATCAATTCATTCATTTTAATCCAAATACACATATTTAGGGCATTTTACATAATAACCCTCACATTTTCACATTTTGACACTTTAAGCCCAAAATATTTAATTTCATCAAAAATCTCAATACAAACTATGATAATCCAACACCAGGTTTTCATATTTCAAAATCAACTAGCACATAGCTCAACATTCATCAATGGCTCATTACAACAACATCATCAATACATGGAATTTGAGCACGGGTTTTGTAAAGCACAAAGCAATGATCACAAAAACGTAGAAATTATCAAAAACTAACCAAAAACATACCTTGAATTAAGCTAAGTAAGTGCCAAAAATCTCAAAGCTTCAATGGCTATTTCTTTTCTCTAGTTTTGGTGGAAGAAAGATGAAATAAAAATGGCCATCAAATTGTTTTGTTTTTCATTAATAATAACTTATTAATCAAATCCCAATTTTGCCCTTTATAAAGCATATAAAACAAATACTTTTTAAGACTAATTTATCATTTAACACTCCACTAACTTAAAAATGGTTCATTGGCAACATAAGGCCTCCTTCTTAAGAAGCCAACTACATTTAAGTACTCATAAATCAGCACACAACATTTTACTCTTTATGCAATTAAGTTCTTTCTCTTAATTTGACACTAAAACGATCAAATCTTCATACAAAATTTTCACATAGGCCATGTCGCATATCATTCACACAGAAAATATCGTTAAAATATTTTTACGACCTCAAATTTATGGTCTCAAACCACTGTTCTGACTAGGGTCTAATCCTGGCTGTTACAACTCTCCCCCTTATGGATTTTCGTCCCCAAAAATCTTACCTATGAATAGTTGTGGATGTTGCTCTCTCATAACGTTCTCAAGCTCCCACGTAGCCTCTTCAATTCTATGTTTGTGCCATAATACATTCACTAGAGAAATTCTTTTTATTTCTCAACTCTTTTATCTCCCGTGCCAAAATTCGAATCGGTTCTTCACTATACGACAAATCTGACTGAATCTCAACCTCAGTAGGTGCAATTATATGAGACGGGTCTGATCAATATCGTCAAAGCATTGACACATGAAACATGTTATAGATCCTTTCCAACTCTGATGGCAATCTAAATCTATAAGCAATCGGCCCAACTCGTTTAATAATCTCATACGGTCCGATGAATCTCGGACTCAACTTGCCCTTTCGGCCAAAACGAAGTATTTTCTTCCACGGAGACACTTTCAAAAACACTTTATCACCAACCTCGAATTCAATATCCTTTCGTTTCAAATCTGCATAAGACTTTTGACGATCTGAGGCTGCTTTCAAACTGTCATGAATTACTTTCACTTTCTGCTCAGTCTCTTTTATAAGATCAACCCCGTGAATCTTGTTATCACTTAGTTCGGTCCAATACAATGGAGTTCGACAATTTTGACTGTAAAGAGCCTCATATGGTGCCATTTTGATATTAGACTGAAAACTATTGTTATACACAAACTCAATCAACGATAGATGCTTTTCCCATGTGCTTTCAAATTCGTGTATACAACATCTTAGCATATCTTCAAGAATATGAATAATTCATTCGGATTGACCATCCATTTGTGGATGAAAAGCAGTACTAAAATGCAAATTTTGTGCCTAAAGCATCTTGCAATTTTTTCAAAAATCACGAGGTAAATCTCAAATCTCTATTAGACACAATATATAATGGTACTCCGTGTAATCTCACAATCTCATCAATATATAGTTCAGCCAACTTATCTAAAGAATAATCAGTTCTCACCGAACGAAATGAGCTACTTTCGTCAATCTATCCACTATCACCCAGATCGCATCTTTCTTGTTCGAAGATAAAGGTAAACCCGACACAAAGTCCATCGTGATCCTCTCCCATTTCCACTCAAGAACTATAATTGGTTGCAATAAACCGGATGGAACTTGATGTTCAACCTTAACTTGCTGACAAACTAAACATTTCGAAACAAAGTTAGAAATATCTCTCTTCATACCATGCCACCAATAGAACTGTTTCAAATCATTATACATTTTCGTACTCCCCGGATGTACAGTCAAATGACTATTGTGAGCTTCAGTCAAAATTATTTGAATCAACTCTGAATTTCTCAGAACGCAAATCCGATCTCTGAATCTCAAACAATCATTACTATAAACTCGAAATTCTGATTCCACATTCGAATTACATTGAACCCTTTTTGCTAACAACTTATTATCAATCTTCTGAGTCTCACATATCCGTTGTATAAACAACGGTTTTACTTTCAATTCAGCTACAACCGCATCATCATCACTCAGATCCATCTGATAACGCATAGCTCGTAAGTTATATAACGATTTTGACTCAAAGCACCGGCTACAACATTAGCTTTACCCGGGTGGTAATCTATCACAAGTTCATAATCTTTCAACAACTCTAACCATCTTCTCTTTCGCAAGTTCAAATCTTTCTGAGTCATCAAATACTTTAAACTCTTATGATCAGTATAAATATGACATTTTTCACCGAATAAATAGTGACGCCAAATCTTCAATGCGAATACAAATGCAGCCAATTCAAGATCATGCGTTGGATAATTCTTTTCATGCGGTTTTAACTGTCTCGAAGCATAAGCGATGACTTTTCCTTCTTGCATCAGCACATAGCCCAAACCATTCAACGATGCATCACTATAGACTATAAACTCTTTGCCTGATTTAGGTTGGACTAACACCGGTGCTTCTGTCAACAACACTTTCAACTGCTCAAAACTCT
Source organism: Gossypium rotundifolium (assembly GCA_025506655.1). Classification (NCBI taxonomy): domain Eukaryota; kingdom Viridiplantae; phylum Streptophyta; class Magnoliopsida; order Malvales; family Malvaceae; genus Gossypium; species Gossypium rotundifolium. The sequence goes on from CP106722.1 coordinate 140,265,866, forward strand.
GATGACACTTTTCTGACCACTCAAATTTAACATCTTTTTGTAACAACTTTGTCAATGGAGTTACAATCATTGAGAAGCCTTTCACAAATCGTCTATAATATCCCGCTAGTCTCAGAAAACTACGGACTTCAGACACATTTCTCGGAGGCTTCCATTCCAAAATAGCAGAGATTTTAGGCGGATCGACTCGTATCCCAGTAGCGGATACAATATGCCCCAAAAAAGTAACCTCAGGCAACCAAAATTCACACTTGCTAAACTTTGCATACAATTGTTTCTCACGTAGAGTTTGTAGCACGATTCTCAAATGCTCGGCTTGTTGCATCTCATCACTCGAATAAATCAAAATATCATCGATGAACACTACCACGAAGCAATCCAAATACGGTCTGAATATTCGATTCATCAAATCCATAAACACTACAGGGGTATTTGTTAGTCCAAAAGGCATCACTAAGAATTCATAATGTCCATACCTCGTTCTGAATACAGTTTTTGGCACATTGGATTCTTTAACTCTCAACTGATAGTAGCCCGATCTCAAAATCTATCTTAGAAAAACTGTAGCTCCTTTCAACTGATCAAACAAATCATCGATCAGAGGTAATGAATATTTGTTCTTTATCGTCACTTTGTTCAATTGTCGATAATCAACACACATTCTCATAGTTCCATCCTTCTTTTTCACAGATAATACAGGAGCTCCCCAAGGTGAAAACCTAGGTCGTGCAAATCCTCTGTCGGTCAGTTCTTGCAACTGAGATTTCAACTCTTTCAATTCTGTTGGTGCCATTCTGTATGGAGCTATCGAAATAGAAGCAGTTTTCGACACTAACTCAATACCAAATTCGACTTCTCTAATCAGAGGTAACCCCGGTAACTCTTCTGGAAACATATCTGGAAACTCACATATCACAGGCACAAATTCAATTTTCTTTTCCGACACCTTTGTATCAATCACATACGCCAAATAAGCTTCACAACCTTTTCTCACATAGTTCATAGCTCTCATCACCGATACAATAGCTGGTAGTCCTTTCATATCGGTAGACTTAATTCGAACTATCTCACCATTCTGACACTTCAATTCAACATTCTTTCTCTTATAATTCACGATGGCATTATGCAAAGTAAGCCAATCCATACCCAGAATTATGTCAAATTCATCAAATGGTAGCAACATCAAATTGACCGGGAAACATAAATCACGAAACATCAACAGGAAATTCTTGCACACCTTATCCACCAAAACACACTTACCTAAGGGGTTTGATACTCTAATCACAAATTCAGTAGACTCAACAGGTAAAGTCTTATTCGATACTAAATTCATACACAAATAGGAATGAGTTGATCCAGGATCTATCAATGCAATGACATCAGTATCAAACAAAGTGAAAGTACCAGTGATGATGTCTAGAGATGATGCTTCCTCTCATGCGCGTATGGCATAGGCTCGGACAGGTGCTCTTACTTCTGATGGCACAGCTATATCAGTTGTCCCTCTCCGGCTTTCACTCATAATTTTGGTGTTTCTGGGTGGTCTTCCCCTAGTTGCCACGTTACTCAGTCTTTCATTCTGAACATTTTCTTTTCCGACCATCTTTGGGCAATCTCGGATAAAATGGTCTCGAGATCCACATTTATAGCAAGTTCTATTGTTATACTTGCCCTAGCACTCTCCCACATGACGTCTCCCACATTGTCTACATTCGGGCTTATTACTCTTAACACTTCCAACACCTGTTTCATTCAGAGCTTGAATCCGTAAACCAGTACTCTGTCTCGAACGATCTCTATTTGGATGTCCAAACGAGGTATTTGAACGATTGCTTGCATCTTTATATCTCTTTACTGAAAATTATGAGAACTTATTCATCGATCTCTTTTTTTCATCACGGGCCTCAAAATCAGCTTTCTTCTTTTCTTTACCGAGCTCCTCAGCTTTGCATGCTCTTTCAACTAATACAACAAATTCATTTATATCCAGTATTTCAACCAACAACTTAATGTCTTCATTCAATCCCTCTATAAAACGTTTACACATAGTAGCTTCAGTCGAAACACATTCTCTTGCATATTGACTCAATCTTACGAATTCCCGCTCATACTCAGTAACAGACAAATGGCATTGTTTCAACTCTAAAAACTCCTTACGTTTCTGATCAATAAAGCATTGACTGATATACTTCCTTCCAAACTCGGATTGAAAGAAATCCCAAGTTATTCTCTCTCTTAGAACTACAGATATCAACATTTTATCCAATTGTAAGCCGTGTCTCTCAACAAGGAAACTGCACACTTAATACACTCTTCAAGGTTCAACGACATCTCATCGAATACTCTGATTGTATTTTCAAGCCAAAACTCAGCTCGCTCAGCATCATCATCAGCTGTGGCCCTAGACTCTTCGGCCCCATACTTGCGAGCCTTATCCACAGGAGGTTTATTCAATCTGATTGGATCTACAACTTGTGGCACAACAGGTACTTGTGGGGGTAGAGGTTGTAGAGCAGTCGGATTTGTTCTAACAAATTCTGAAAACCAAACACTCATCATACGGAAGAAGGCTTGCTTAGCCTCACCTTCCTCATCATTATCATTTGGCCTTGATGTGGTCAGCGCTGTCCCTTGAGTGAGAGCAGGCGCATTACTCTCTCCATCGTCAGCAACTGCTCGATCGGGTTCCATTACTATATTAAAACACATTTCAGCTGTCAGATTTCATCACACTATCGAAATTTTACAATATGGCATATATAGCTAGAATCACACACGCTACGTTAGTCTGAGAATCCACTAAATCGTTGCTCTGATACCAATAAAATTGTAACACCCCTAACTCGAGACCGTCGCCAGAATAGGGTTTAGTGGCATTATCGAATAATAGGATTATTTCACATCATATTCACGACACAAAGTCAATCATCATCAAACATATACATATACAATCATAGTGTCCCTTAAACGAGTCATCAAGACCCTAAGAATGCTTATAAACAGTGTCGGGACTAAACCAAAACACATATAAAATTTCATGAAAAATTTGAGACTTTTCTAAAATACAGGGGAGACACGCCCGTGGGGGTAGGTTGTGCCTCTCCCACGGCTACATGACACACCCGTGTGATCTTCCCATGGCTACATACTGCCAAAATCAACACGGCTAACAAGCACGCCCGTGTGATAAGGTCGTGTCCTATAAGGTCATATACTGCCATTTCTCGCACGTCCTAGCCATTTCTCGCATGACCTGAAGGCACGCTCGTGCCAAGACCGTGTAAAATTTTAGCCACATTCTGCCAATTTACCCACGGTCTGAGGCACGCCCGTGTGCCCCAACCATGTGACATTATAGGCCATTTTTGCAAGGACAACATGCCACCCACTTAGGGTCAAACCTACAAGCAACACATACCAAAACATATCATGTACATAAGGCAACCAATAACTTACTAATATGGCTATCCAATCTATATGTGCATTTCTCATTCCAACCATAACAAATTCAATACGAAAACTTATTCTACCACAAGCATAATTCATTCCCAATTTCACTAACCCCTATTAGAATTTATCAACTCAAAGTTACCACTTAATAGCAAATTTATCAATCCACAAATCATGCCAAAAGATGCATCACACATATCACATTCATTTATACCAACCTATCACATATCTACCCACATCTCATGTCTAATTACAATATCAAACATAATTCAATTAACTAGCCTATACATGACATATCCAAGCTATATGCATCTTTCCAAAAGTACCAAAATAGAATACCGATAGTGTGATTACGAAGTTGATGATCCCCGATTTGAGCTAGCTTTACTTACACTGCAAGGCAGAGAACAAATCACACAGTAAGCTTTCCAAAGCTTAGTAAGTGCATAATATAATACATATTACTCAACACTACAACATCAATATGTATAAATATAATACCATCACATAGATAAAGGCACATCTAATCACATTATCAATCTCAACCACATACCCAATTAGCTATTCATTCAACTCTTGAATCTATCATCAACCACATAGGTTCAAATGTACCTTGATCAACACATAGTTGCTTACCATTTATGCTACTCAATTGTTTGATATTACCTCTCGTTCAACCTTGGCTAATCCTTTGATTTATTCGCACACTTAGTGCCAATTTTACAACTTAAACATAATCATCACCGCACACTTAGTGCCAATACATTAAACCGAACTTAGATCGGTATCGCACACACAGTGCCAATTCGATAAGTCAAGCTTCTATCTTTTCGCACACACAGTGCTAATCATCTCTTTTTCGTTTCCAACTTTGCACATTTAGTGCCCGTTTATCTCAATTCAGCACATAACTTTTTCAAAACTCATAGATACATATACATCCATTCAACTTATATCACATAGACATAGTTTACAACTAGTATTATATTCGAACTTACCTTGGACGTCAAACTATCGATACAGTTGATTAATCAAGCACTTTATCTTTGCCTCGATCTCGATCCGAACCTCTCCTCTCTTGGTCTATACACATTTAAATTCAATCCATTCAATCATTAATTCATTCATTTTAATCCAAATACACATATTTAGGGCATTTTACATAATATCCCTCACATTTTCACATTTCAACACTTTAAGCCCGAAATACTCAATTTCATCAAAAATCTCAATACAAACTATGATAATCCAACACCAAGTTTTCATATTTCAAAATCAACTAGCACATAGCTCAACATTCATCAATGGCTCATCACAACAACATCATCAATACATGGAATTTGAGCATGGGTTTTGTAAAGCACAAAGCAACGATCACAAAAATGTAGAAATTATCAAAAACTAACCGAAAACATACCTTGAATTAAGCTAAGTGCGTGTTGAAAATCTCAAAGCTTCAATGGCTATTTATTTTCTCTAGTTTTGGTGGAAGAAAGATGAAATAAAAATGGCCATCAAATTGTTTTTTTTTCATTAATAATAACTTATTAATCAAATCCCAATTGTGCCATTTATAAAGCATATAAAACAAATACTTTTTAAGACTAATTTGTCATTTAACACTCCACTAACTTAAAAATGGTTCATTAGCAACATAAGGCCTCCTCCTTAAGAAGCCAACTACATTTAAGTTCTCACAAATCAGCATACAGCATTTTACTCTCTATGCAATTAAGTCCTTTCTCTTAATTCGACACTAAAACGGTCAAATCATCACACAGAATTTTCACATAGGCTATGTCACATATCATTCACATAGAAAATATCATTAAAATATTTTTACGACCTCAAATTTGTGGTCTCAAACCACTATTCTGACTAGGGTCTAATCTTGGCTGTTACATGTTATACAAAAGAGTAGTTGATAGTGTCATTTCTGAACTCCGACATTCCACAAATTCCTTAGCTAGCTTGGCAATACTATAAGGAAAAGGGAAATGAGTGGGGTAAATTGAAAGCTTAGTAAGTTTGCATGAGATAAATAGCAACGATAAAGCTTATAATGCCATCCATCCACTACATTGAGTAAAAACACAAAGTCTCAAACACATTGCCATGACTTACTCATGCTTACTATTACCAAATACATCTCATGTTACATATCGTAAACATTTCTCGTAAATTACTCACATGTACCTGTACCACTTCATCACATAGCTTTAACATTAATTTCATCTCTAACATAAGCTTAACTACTTATCTCAATGAATCACTTAGAATATCTGAGAATACACAATCTTCATTATACAAATAAACACGACGCCAATACCATATCCCCGATATGGTCTTACATGAGGTCACATCTTGATGTCGATGCCATATCTCGGATATGGTCTTATACAATTTACATATTCAATGCCGATGCCATATCCCAGATATGGTCTTTTACGAGATCTCAATTTGGTGTCGAGGCCACGCCCTAGACATGGTCTACCAATCTCGCGCCTCGATGATGATATCCTTTCACATCTTAAAGTCCAATCGAGACTTCAACATTATAAATTTTCATCATTTTCTTATTCAACATCATTGCTCAATTTCATGGAAATGATATACATCTTAACTAATACCAACATTTTAGAATTCAATAACATGATGTTGAATTTATTACACACAAACTTAACTTGAAACCAAAATAGGTCAATTTGCCGATCTACTCCGAAACCATGCCTTTTCCTCGGTCAAGGTTAATTCTTTGTTCTTCTTGATTTATAATAACAAATTAGCTCATTTAATTACCACATTAATCAACACATTTCAATAATCATACTTTGGCAAAATTACCATTTTGCCCTTAGACTTTCATAAAATGACTATTTTACCCCTAGGCTTGTAAATCGATTCTAATCGAATTTCCTCCATTTACAAGCCTAGATGAACATTTATTACTCTTATGGAAACCCTCAATACTCATTATTTCACACATTTAACACCTATTTTATAACCTTTACAAAAAGGTCCTTTTAGGTGTTTTCACGGTAACACTTTTCACAAAAGTTGTTTATTTAACAACTAAGACTCATTCTCTTCCATAAAAATGCAGCAAACAACATAAATGCACACTTTGAAAAACTCTAAACTTTCAACCATTGTGCAAAATAGTTCCCTCTTTAGCTAGCTTAAGCTTTAGGGGTTCTAAAAGTACAAAATTTATCAAGAAATGATCATCAAAACACCTACTTGTAAGGAGAAAAGCTTGCTGAAATTTTTTGAGCTCTCAAAACCCTATTTTACTGCTAATTTTTTGTGGAGAAGAAGAAAAGAAATGATGATATCTTTTCTTTCTTTATTTTATATTATTTCTAAATAATTTATCACCTAATCCACAAACTTGATCAATTTTGACATCTTTTTGTCCCCTATGGCTAGTCAACCATTACTAGAGGGGTCAATTGCACTTTAAGAACCTCAAATTAATATTCTATACCTATTTGACACCTTTAGCTTGTAAAATAGAATTTTTTGCACTTTATGCGATTTAGTTCTTTTTTGCAATTAAAAATGCAATCGCTAAAATTGAAGCACCAAAATTTTCATGAACCTATATAATCATGCTATAACCCATAAAATAACATTAAAATAATTTTATCTAACCTTGTATTAGTGGTTCCAAAACCAGTATTCTGACTTGCCCTAAATCGGGCTATTACATAAGAAAAATCCTATATATTTTTCAATTTACAGCAGCTAAGCATAGCAACCATTTATTGGTCAATTCGAAGGTATCTCATACCTTAAAACCTAAAATCCATAATTATATAGAATCTTCTCGAGAATTTTAACATATCTTTCCTCTAATCCATGAGTACAAGGAGGCTTAAAGGCTTACTAGCTTATCCAATTCTCTTCTTCCCAGACTCAAATCTCACGTTTACTTCCTTATGAAAAGATTTCTTGAATTTCTTATCTTCCTCTTCAAAGTAACCAAAGAAGATGCTCCAGACGAGAGGGAGATTTCTAGGTAATTTAGGGTAATTCTTTCCATTCCTCACATATATATATCCAAAGTTTGCACGGTATCCTTAGTCTATTTTAGCCATTCACTGCTAATTATTTTTCCCCTACTAAGGACATAGCTAATCTCAAACTAACTAAACCATAATTGAGATCCAACTAAAAATAATCCAACCACTAATTATTTTTAAATTTCACAGTGAAGTCCGACAACTTGCTAATCCATTCAATTTAATCCTAACTTTCCTTAAATTTTGAGATAAAGATAACCGGGTGTGACAACCCCCACCCTTAAAAAATCCCATCCTCAAAATTTTCTTTTGTGACTAGCTCTAGAAGTAGTCCTCGAGTAACTATGACACCATCATACATTTCAATTGCTTCAACAATAAATACTATCTTGGCTTTTCCTTAAACCATCCTACTTGAGTAGTAGGCCTGCACATACTCTATTATAGCGGTTAAGAAATTTAAGGATAACTCACTATCATCCTGGCGGGGCCTCTGGCTTACTTTTGGTGCTAGACATCCCCATAGAAGAAGTTACTTAATTGATTTTATATAAACATAACCTAACTTAGCGGATACTTACTTTGGCAGATCTTCCCACTTTCTAATTATCTAGAGGTTTAGGAAAACCCCTTCCCTTGATTAACAGGTGACAAAAGTAGGTTCGAGGACCTGAATAGTTTATATCTTTTTTGAAATCCAAGCTTCTTTTGGATGCTTGGTTATTTAAATTAAGCCACAAGGTAGAAGAAATAAAAAATTTCCCCCAATTCTTTTGTCATTTGAGTTTCTTTCTAAATCCTAAATCTTTTTCCTTCAACTCCCTTCCACCATTCCTTTCTTCATTCTTTATTTCCTTCATTAAAGTTACTCGTCCTTTGTGTGCACTTCTTAGTTTCTAAGTAGTCTTTCTCCTTCTTTTTTCTTTCATCATACATTATATCATTATGTTTAGAGTTGCACCAGCGTCGGGAGAAAGGGCTAAGGTTTCTAGTCCTTAGAGTTAAAGAGGCCACTCAAGAAGTTCTACAGTTGTAGATGATGGTGGTTCCCAATCCCAAAGAACTAGTACTTCAACAAGAATGCCACTGTAGATATGCTTAACCACTCAAGAGAAGATGGTAAGTTACTTGACAGCCTCTGGTATACGGTTCCCAAACTTCACCTTCCATTACGATATCATCATCGGGGATAGACGCCTGAGTGATTCCGGTGATGTCCTCATCCTACCCATTTACCTACTAGAGGTTGGCTTCCATTTCCCCCTACATCCCTGTAATAGCCCATTTTCGGTAAGATTGGAACAGTGATTTTGGGACCACAAATCTGAGCCAAAAATAATATTTTATTTTATTTTATTTTATGGTCGGTATTATGATAAGAAGGTCACATGAAAATTTTGGTATGAAAATTTTACCGATTGTGTGTTCAATTAAGGAAAGGACTAAATTGCATAAAATGCAACAGTTGGGCTCTAGTAGCTATAGGTATCAAATAGCTATGGAATTTAAAACTTAAGGTCCTTATATGGTAATAGACCATTGAAGAGTAGTTAGTAGATATTTTAATGACTCATCCATGGCAAAATTAGAAAAGGGTAGGGACTAAATTGGAAATCAATAAAATTAATAGATAATAATTAATTAAAAATAAAAAATCATCTATTTTCATATCATCTTCCCCAATTTTTCTATGGAAACCCTAGGAAAGAGGAAGAAAACTTTTCAAGCTTAATAAGGTATGAAATCAAGTCCCGTTTTTAGTAATTTCTATATTTTTGGAATCGAGATAGCCTAATCTTTCTATTTAGGGGATTTATTTGAAAAGTTATCAAGGTATGAAATTTGGTTCATGAATGAATATGCTAAAAATTTGAAATTTATGGTAGAAAATGAAAAGTTATTCATAGATAAACAAATTTTACAAAGCAATCTTTGATGAAAACTTGATTTAGGGACTAAAATGAAAATGTGGTAAAACCCATGGAAAATTCTAAAATTTGTGAAATTTATGTGCTGTAAATGTCGTATATAATTTTGGCTAGGCTTGGAAAAAGGGTTAAATTTCATGAATTTCATTTTTGAGCCTAGAGATGAAATTAGAATTTTTAAAAAAGATAGGGGTAAAATGGTAATTTTACCTAAAATGTAATAGGATGCAAATGTATATGAAATGTGATAGATTAATAGTTAAATTTACCCATATAGATCCAGAAAGACCAACCACATAACTAGATCGAGAAAAGCAAAAGGTTTCAGATTAGTTGAAATTCAAATACGAACCATTTTCAAGGTAAGTTCGTGTAACTTAAAAATGTATGTTAATATGCTTGAATTGAATTGTATGATTCTGTTGATATGTGTGAGATGATATATACATAATGAAATAGTCTTAAGTTGTGTAATATGGATAAATTATCATGTTGCGGGTTACTATCGACGATTTGTGAAAGATTTTCTATGATAGCTACCCGTTGACAAAGTTATTGCGAAAGATGTCGAGTTCGAGTGGTCGGAAAAGTGTCGAGAAAAGTTTTGATCGGTGAAAGCCCTTTTGATGAAGCTCGATATTAGTTCAACTGAATCGGGTAAAGAATTTGTTGTTTATTCGATGCTTCTTTAAATGATTTGGGCTACGTTTTGATGCGGAAGGCAAAGTTGTAGCCTACGCTTCAAGACAATTGAAGCCGCATGAAAGAAATTACCGCGATGATTTAGAGCTTGCGACCATTGTGTTCGCCTTGAAGATTTGGCGTCATTACTTATTTGGAGAAATGCCATGTTTACTCGGATCACAAAAGTCTGAAGTATCTAATGACTCAGAAAGACCTGAATTTTAGACAACGCAGGTGGCTAGAATTGTTGAAAGACTATGAATTGGTGATTGACTATCACCCGGGAAAAGCTAATGTTGTTGCGGATGCGTTAAGTCGAAAATCATTATTTGCTCTTCGTGCAATGAATGCACGAGATGGCTATGTCTAGTGATGGTTCGATCATAGCGAGAGTTCTGAGCAAGACCGATGTTTATTCAGCAAATTTGTGATGCAGAGAAAGTTGACAAAAATTTGATTGCTATTTGGATTCAGTGTGAAAACGGTACAGAATCAGATTTTCAGATTGATGCAAATGATTGTTTGAATTATAAAAGCCGATTGTGTGTTCCAAAGAACTCAGATTTGATACAGGTGATTCTGAGTGAGGCCCATAGTGGTCGACTATCGATACACCCGGGTAGCACTAAAATGTATAATGATTTGAAACAGTTCTATTGGTGGCCTGGCATGAAACGAGATATATCGAGTTTGTTTCAAGTGCTTAATCATCAACAAGTAAAAGCTGAGCATCAGGTACCATCCGGACTACTTCAACCAATCATGATACCTGAATGGAAATGGGATAGAATTACAACGGATTTTGTATCTGGTCTTCCTATGACACCGAGTAAGAAAGATGCCGTATGGGTTATCGTTGATAGGTGACTAAATCATTCATTTTATACTGCAGTGCGCACGACTATTCACTTACTAAGCTTGCCGAATTGTATGTGTCGCAGATTGTAAGGTTGCACGGTGTATCGAGTTCCATTGTTTCAGATAGGGACCCGAGATTCACATCGCGGTTCGGAAGAAATTGCAAGATGCTCTAGGTACTAGACTTCATTTTAGTCTGACCTTCCATCCGCAAATAGGCGGTCGATCGAGCGAACTATTTTGATACTTGAGGACATGTTGAGGTGTTGCGTCCTCGAGTTTGAAGGTGCGTAGGAGCGATACCTACCTTTGATTGAATTTGCTTACAATAATAGCTTCCAATCTAGCATAAAAATGGCGCCTTATAAAGCCTTGTACGGCGAAAATGTCGCATCGCCGTTGTATTGATTGGTGAACTCGGTGAAAATAAGATACAGGGTTGATTGGATTAAAGAAAGAAGCGAGAAAGTGGTTGTTATTAGGAGTAATTTGAAAGCCGCCGGATCGTCAAAAGTCTTATGCCGATTTGAAACGTAAGGACATTGAATTTCAGTCGAGATCGGTGTTCTTAAAAGTTTCTCCGTGGAAAAAGGTACTCCAATTTGGTCGGAAGGCAAGTTGAGTCCGAGATTTATCGGACCGTCTGAAGTCATTGAGCGTATTGGGCGGTTGCTTATAGATTGAGATTGCCCTCGAGTTAGAAAAGATACATGACGTATTTCACGTTTCGATGCTTCGTAAGTCTGATCGATCCGTCTCATGTGATCACACCAAGCGAGATTGAACTCAATCGATTTAACATATGATGAAGAACCGATCCGTATCTTAGCTCTGGAAATAAAAGAGTTAAGAAACAAAAGAATTCCGTTAGTGAAGGTTCTATGGAATCGCCACGGAGTTGAAGAGGCTATGTGGGAGCTGAGGATTCAAGGAGGCAACAATATCCGACCTTGTTTAACTGTAAGATTTTCGGGGCGAAAATCCTAAAGGGTGGAGAGTTGTAACGATGAATTTGACCCTAGTCGAATGGTGGTTTCGGGACCACGAATCCGAGTCTGAGAAATATTTTAATATTATATTTTGAGTCTATTAAATGTGAATTAATGTGTGTGAAAGTTTCGTAGAAAAATTTTATTGTTTAAGTGCTTAATTTGAAAAAAAGGACTTAATCGAGAAAACCGTAAAAGTTGCATACTAAGGTGTAATGTACTAGATTGCTTGTGGCTTTTTAAGTGGGTGTCCCAAAAGGGCAATTAGCCCATTGACCATATTAATGGACGGCAATGGGCCAAGTTAGCTACCTATATATGTTAGTTTAATTATATAAAATTTTATTATAAGGTTATGTTATATATTGTAATAATGTTAATGCATTTATATAAAATAAACTTAAAAATAAAGCCATCATCTCTTTTATTCTCTCCTAGCCGAATGTTAGGATAGAAAACACCATTGTTAAAGCTTCAAGTTTCGGCAAGTTAGAAAGCTTGATTAAGGTATGGTCGGTTTTTAGTTTTTGATAATTTTTACGTTTTTGAGATCGTTGCTTCGTATATTACCCGACCCATGTCTAAATTTTTGAAAATACTATGTATACTGAGATTCACCATTAACATGCTTGGATAGTTTTGATGTTTGATGATTTTAGATTTAATATATGTTAAAGATTTATAAGTTTTGTGTTGAAGTTTTTGGAGATTTCAAGTAAATAGGGTTAAATTGAAAAAAATAAATTTGTGAAGGGTTAAAATGACAAATAAATGAAATGCATGGACACATATGGCTATGGGGAAGATTCGGCCAAGCTATGGTGTTGGTAAATTTTGCATATTTTGTGTTTTGTGTAAATAGGACCAATTTGTAAAAATGGGAAACATTAGGGGCAAAATGGTAATTTGCCCATTTTTGTGTTTTGGGACTAAATTGAGATGAAATGCGATTAAATGAGCTAAATTCTAATGTGTTTTAGATCAAGAGCAAAGAAAAACGGAATTAGACCGGAAAGGCGAAGGTTCTCGAATAGCCGATTCAGCGGACTATCGACAACCGAGGTAAGTCCTTAAGCAAGTATAGGTTATCGAATTATTTATGAATGTGTTAAATGATGCTATTCAATAGAATTTTGTATAAAACCTTGTGTTAGCCGAATGTGAAAGTATTGGTATGGATTGGTTGGAATTTTATTTAAAGTGATGTGAATAAGTGTTTTGGTTTGTTATTCGATATAATACGTGAATTATAAGTGATAGTGAATTTGAAATGAAATGTTGTTATATCTCTAAACGAGTTGGTATGTTAAAGTGATTTGAATGATGTGTGATTTATGTTATTTTGGGCAGCATTCTTGTAATGTTTATGAGATGATAATAATATTGTTTGGGCTTTGAGCCTAGCTGTGCTTCGTGCTTGATTTATTTCGGCTATAATGCCTAGTAGGCTTCGTCTTGCATTGATTTATTTTGGGCTATGTTAGGTTGAATGTTGAATTTCGATGGGTTAAGAATAATAGCGCATATGTTGCAAATAGAATTTAGCCCGAACGGGTAACTTTAATGTAAGCCATCTTGAGCATAGGTTGTAAATTGGATTTAGCCCAAACGGGTAATCCATACTAAGCTCTCTAGAGCATATGCTACGGAATGGATTTAGCTTGGACTGGTAATCCTTACTGTAAAATGTAGGGCTCAAGAGTGTGCCTTTTTTATTATGTGCCCTAATGGGTACTTTTACACATGTGTATATTACCCAAACATCCATCGAGATTTACATAGTTCGACAGAAAAGGCTCTTGAAGTGTGGAAAGGTGAAATTAATGGAAGCTTGTAATGTAATGAGCTCATCTATGTTTACTTGATATTCATATAAGGTTATGTGACTAACTTGTTGAATAAGTGTATGTGTTTAGGTAACTTATCCAAAATTGATGGAATGTAAATTTATGTATGTTTGCATTAATAAATATGACCGGTAAGTTTATTTTCCATGATACGAACTTAATAAGCATAAAATACTTACTCTATTTAACTTTTGCTATTTTATAGTGCTCAAAGCTCGCGAAGGTTAGAAGCCAGGCGGAGCAATCATCACATTATCCACTATCTCATTTTGGTATAATGGTATGTATAAGCTTATTTGGCCAATGATGGCATGTAATTTTTGTTTTGTAATCTAGCCATTGGAGTGGCTACTAGTTGCCTAAGTTTGGATATTTTTGAAGTAATATTTTGGTAATCACATAAGTGTTTATTATGTGTTTGCTTTTTGGAATTATGTTGACATATAAGTTTATGATAAGAGTAAGTTTATATCATTTGATGCATGAGATAATACCACATGATTGATGGCTAAATTTACATGAATATGATATTGGATTGGTGGATATATGTTTGTGAGTTTTGGTCTAGGAGAATGGTAAGTTTTGGGTGAAAAATAAGGCTAGAAAATGGCTTTATTTTGTCCACACAGGAAGACACACAAGCGTGTGTCTTAGCCATTGTGACACACGGCCTGTCCCATGGGCATGTGGTCCGCCGTGTGTCCCCTACATCTTAAAAATGAGAAATAGAATGCTCAGAATTGGGCATATAGGCAGAGACACGGGCATGTGTCTCAGCTGTGTAATAGTCTGGTTTAGACCCTAGTCGGAACAGTAGTTCGAGACCACAAATTCGAGGTCATAAAAATATTTTATTGATATTTTCTGTGTGAATGATATGTGACATAGCCTGTGTGAAAATTCTATGTGATAATTTGATCGTTTGTGTGTCGAATTAAGATAAATGACTTAATTGCATAGAGAGTAAAATGTTGTGTGCTGATTTGTGAGTACTTAAATGTTGTTGGTTGTTTAAGATGGGGGCCTTATATTGTTATTGATCCATTTTTATGATAGTGGATATTTAAATGACTAAATAACTATAGTATAAATTTGTCTTTTATGGCTAACAAAAGGGTAAATTTCTGAATGGATAAATTAGTTAATAATATGATAAAACAAAAGCAAAATGGTGCACATCTTTGCTTCTTAGTGCCGAAAATACAAAAGAAAAGAAGGAAGTAAAGCTTTGAAAATTTCGGCAAGGGTTAAGCTTGAATTAAGGTATGTTTGAGCTCGATTTTTAATAATTTCTACGTTTTCGTAATCGTTACTTTGTGCTCTACAAAACCCATGCTTGAATTTTTAGTATTGATGATATTTGTGTGAGATGCCATTGATGCTATATTGAGCTTTCTGATGATTTTTGGTGTTAAATGAAAGATATGAGTTAGATGAACATGCTTTGTTCTTGAAGTTTTAATGAATTTAGCTAATTAGGGCTAAATTGAAAAAATGGAAAGTTGAGGGACTAAATAGCAAATTTGATGAAATATTTGTACTTATATAATCCCTAGAGAGATTCAGCCAAGAATGTGCATGTGTGGAATTTGTGAATTTGATGTTTTGTGAAAAATGGACTAAAGTGTCGAAATGTGTAAATGTGAAGTCTAATTTGTAAATAGCCCCAAATATATGTGTTTGGATTGAATTGAATGAATTAGTGAATAAATGGGTTAATTCTGAATATGTTTAGATCAAGAACCAATGAAAAAGGACTTAGATCGCGAGAAAGTGAAAGTGATAGAGTAACTGTTTTCATACCGATAAATCGAATCCGAGGTAAGTCACTATGCAAATAAATGTACTTGCATGAAATTGTAATTGTTTATATGACTAATGTTGATAATGGATGCTTATGAGAGGATTATGTATATAAATTCGTGATAAGTTTAATATAGTAAGTAAGTTCGAATATAATACAAGTTGTTAGTTTATATCTATGTGATGGGAATTGAATGATAGTGATTGAATTAGAAATGCTACATGTATGATGTTGAGAAATGAGGCACTAAGTGTGCGTATTTGAAATTATGATGGAGTTAAACAGCACTGTGTGTGCGAAGTAATGGAAGCTTCGGCTTTTATGATTGGCACTGTGTGTGCAATACAAAATTAAGTTCAGTTTTGCATTAATGTACTAAGTGTGCGATGTCATTTAGGTCTCGACAACGAATCATGGCACTAAGTGTGCGATTATAAAAAGTGAATAGCACTGTGTGTGTGATGATATGAAAGCTTGACTTATTGAATTGGCACTGTGTGTGCGATATCGAGACAAGTCAATTAAAAGAATAGGCACTAAGTGTGCGATTATAAAAAGTGAATAGCATTGTGTATGCGATGATATGAAAGCTTTGGCTTATTGAATTGGCACTGTGTGTGCGATATCGAGACAAGTCTAATAAAAGAATGGGTGCTAAGTGTGCGAGGATTAATATGCTTCGATTATGTATATAGCACTGAGTGTGCGATTAGGTTGAATGAATACTAAAGGACGATCAACATGTAGTATCGAGCATTGAATAGCTTGGAAGTTGTAAGGTATGTATTGAACCTTTGTGGTTGATAAGTTATAAGCAAGCTATGAATGAGCGAATGAGTATTTTAGCTATGTTTGGGACGTTGGTATTGTACAATTATTTTGAGTTTACGAGTATCTTATTAGATTCTAAACTGTTCAATGAGTAAATCTGAGCTATGAACAATTACGAGAATTTATATTCGTTTCAGATATGTTTGGCATGTACATTAGGTGTGCATAAAAGGTAAGTAACTATATAACTTTGATTTGAAAAAAGGTATGATTGAATATTAGAATGAGAATGAGATGCAAGAATGTTTAAGAAAGAGTTGTTTATATATATATATATATAGATATATACGATTCTTGTATGAATGAATGTGGCAATTGTGTCCAAGTATATGAACCAAAGTAACATGTGATAGTTTGCTAAGTAAATGTTATGTGTCAATGTAATTTATGCGTATATGCCTTTATGCTAAGCTTATTTGTATTATGACTTACTAAGCTTTGTAAAGCTTACTCTCTGTGTGTGTGTTATTCTCTATTTTATAGGTCGTCAAAGCTACTGAAGGCTCGGGACCGTCAAGGATCATCATCACACAACTAAACTCATTTTGGTACCCTTTTGAAAATGTATATAGCTAATTATGGCATGTATAGGCTAGATATGTGTATATGTTAAAAAGTGAACTTAGCCATGTGTTTTGACAAGTTTTGGGTTATTTTAATGTTTGAATGAATGATTCATATGATTTATGTTTTGGTATGGCCTGATGCATATGAAATGGTCATTTTGGTATGTATTGGGTTTCCATATATGCATAACATGTGATGAGAATGGTTGATTATAGGTATGACCCATTTGGGCGGCATTTTGGTCTTACAAATGACCTATATATGTCACACGGTTGGGGCACACGGGCATGCCTCGGACTGTGGGTAAATTGGCAGAATGTGGCTTCAACTGCACACAGCCTCGACACGGGGGTGTCATCTAATCGTGGTGTACAAGTCAGTAGCTAGCTTTAATAGTACACGGCCATGACATGGGCGTGCCTACAGGTCGTACGAGAAATGGCAGTATATGACCTTAGGACACGACCTTGGCACATAGGCGTGCTTGTTAGCGTGTTGATTTTGGCAGTATGTAACCACAGGGAGGTCACACGGGTGTGTCACGTAGCCGTGGGAGAGGCACGACCTACCCCCACGGGTGTGTCTCCCCTGTATTCTAGAAAAGTTTCAATTTTTCATGAAATTTTATATGTGTTTCGGTTTAGTCACCACTCAGTTTATAAGCATTCTTAGGGTCTCGAAGACTCGTTTAAGGGACACTATGATTATATATGAATGTGTTTGATGATGATTGGCTTTGTGTCGACATTTAGAGGTTAAATGTTATGATTGATCGGTAATACCCCTTAATCCTATTTCGGTGACAGTTTTGAGTTTGGGGTGTTACATTTGGTTGTATCAGAGCTACGGTTTAGTCGATTCTTGGACTGACGTAACGTGTCTGAGTCTAGCTATACATGCCATATATCTGAAATTTGATAGTGTGATGAATCCTGACGTATAAAATATGATTTTTGTATAGTAATGGATCCCGAAAGTGATGCGTTTGCTCCTGTACAAGGGACAGTGCCTTCTGATCCGAGACTGGTTACGAGTGGTCTAGAGGAAGAAGTTAAACAAGTTTTCTTCCAGATGATGAGTGAGTGGTTCACCTAATTTGTGAGAAATAACCCGACTATTTTGCAACCTCCGCCCTTGGTTAATCTCCCTCAGACATCTGCTATGCTTTTGACTATGAATTTGAACCTGATGAATATGCCTCTGGTTGACAAAATTCGTAAATATGAGGCCAAAGAGTTCAGGGCTACTCTTAATGATAATACCGATAAAGTCAATTCTAAATCTTGTAATGAAAGAAAAAAGATCGATGAGTGATTTTTCTCAGTCTTTAACGATGAAATATAGAGATGCAAACAATAGATCAAATGCTTCAGCTAGACATGCTAGTGGAGATCGTGTGAGACCAAATGTTAGTCTGAGAACTCAAGCTAAAATTGAATCAAATGATGGAAGTACTAAATGCAACAAACCTGAGTGTAGGCAGTGTGGAAAACGACATGTGGGAAAATGTTGGAGCAAGTATAACAATAGAGTTTGTTATAAATGTGGACAATGAAATCACTTCATTCGAGATTGCTCAGAGATGGCGAGTGTTGGAAATGTCAGCTCCAATCCACTTAAGTGTAAGCGTTGTGGCAAAAGACATCCGGAGAATTGTAGATTGAATAATCAAGCTTGCTTCAGATGTGGATCATTAGATCATTTTATTCAAGTCTGCCCAGAATCTGTTGAGCAAGAGACTACTTAGAATTCGAGATCAGCTAACGCCCCAGAGGAGATAGACCTTCCCAAAATACAAGAAATGTCAGTAGTAGTCAGAGGTCTGCGAGGAACACTATTGCAAGATCTGAAGCTAGAGTGCCTGCCAGAGCGTTTGCTATCCGAGCTCGTGAGGAAGCTTCATCACCTGATGTTATAACGGGTATTTTTACACTTTATGATACTTCTGTGATTGCATTGATAGACCCTGGTTTTACGCATTCACATATATATGCATGAATTTAGTATTCAGTAAGACTTTGCCTGTAGAAACTAATGAGTTTGCTATAAAAGTATTGAAACCCTTGGATAAA
This sequence comes from Gossypium rotundifolium, assembly GCA_025506655.1. NCBI lineage: Eukaryota > Viridiplantae > Streptophyta > Magnoliopsida > Malvales > Malvaceae > Gossypium > Gossypium rotundifolium. The sequence continues at coordinate 140,284,921 of CP106722.1, forward strand.
AGTGTTCGATTGATAAAGTATGCAAGAACTATTCGTTAATGTATCGAGATATTTGTTTCCCTGCTAATCTGATGCTTCTTCCATGTGATGAGTTTGATATTAATTTGGATAAGGATTGGTTGTCATTGCATGATGCTGTTTTGAACTGTGAAAAAAAGACTATTGATTTGAGATATTCGAATAATGAAATTTTACGGGTTAAGTCTAACAATTTAGATGGATAGCCTGTTGCGACATCAGTATTGAAAACTTAGAATTGTGTGAAAAAGGGATATGAGGCATATTTTGCTTATGTAATTGATTCGAAAATGTCTGAAAGGAAAATTGAGTCAGTACCTATTGCCTGCGAGTTTTCTGATGTGTTTCCCTAAAGAGTTATCGGGCTTGCCTTCGATTCGTGAAGTTGAGTTTAGTATTAAATTGATGTCTGGTATGACACCTATTTCGGTAGCTCCGTATAATATGGCACTAACATAGTTGAAAGAATTAAAGTTACAGTTGCAAGAGTTGATTGATAGAGGGTAGTGCTCTTATTTTGTATGTGAAAAAGAAGGATGGCACGATGAGAATGTACATTGATTATCGTCAGTTGAATAAGGTGACCATAAAGAATAAATATCTATTGCCTAGAATTGATGACTTATTTGATGAGTTAAAAAAGAGTTTAACAAAAATTGATTTTTGATTCGGAATCTCAGATGTGATATTGATGTTTATGTGTTATTTAGAAATAGAGTGTATATGCTGAAAAGTTTTATAAACGTATACAACAAATATGTGGTGTTTGAAAGTTAATAAGGAAATAATAGCAAAACAAGCTCAAGGTGATTCGAATTCTAATTTGATAAAAGATTTAGAACAGAAAGTGAAATTGATCTGAGGTTGTTGAAAGCAGCATCTGATCGTCAAAAGTCCTATCTGGATTTGAAACGAAAAGATATTCGATTTGGCCGAAAGGGCAAGCTGAGTCCGAGATTCATCGGACCGTATGAGATTATTAAACGAGTTGGGCTGGTTGCTTATAGATTGAGATTGCCATCTGAAACACCCCAAACCCGGCCCACAAGCCCTGACCGGATCTGGCATGCTCCTTGAGTAAAACGTAGTTAACTCTCGTATGACATTTTTGAAAATCATGGTGGTTCGAAGAAAATAGATTTGGGTTGATCTCGAGTTTAAAATTTAGTTGTAGCTTAATTTGTACTAAATCGATAAGTTCATATTTCAAAAGTTACGAGTTAAAGAAATACCGAATTTTAGAGTTTAATATTATTGTTAACTAAAAAAAACGTTGGTGTTTGATTTTCAAAACAATTGATGTTGTTCATATCATATTAGAAAAATTAAAAAAACACAAAGAGAATAAAACAGTTAAGTAGTAATGGCCTTATTACATCAAAATATATCCCAAAATAAACCAAAATAACTTAATAAGAAAACTGAAGAAAACTTTAACTGTGCATGGCCACCTCTAAGTTCCTGCCAACCCGGTCCATCTACTGAGTGCCATCTGCAAAAAGTTAGCCCACGAAGGGTGAGTCAACAGACTCAGTATGTAATCCATCACAGACTCCCAAAACATATAAGGCATAATATATCACATAAAATAATGATGAACCATGATGCAACCCAAACCACCTAGATCCAACCTCTACACATCACCCGTACCTACCAATCACACCGTGGGGATTACTAAATCGACCCTCCATCCGCTACACACCATCGAAGGTAGTCGCTGCAGTCAACTGCACATCGCCCTTATAATTGTGGCATAGCCACCAGATAATGTGACAGAGTCACCAGATTTATGTTATGTGACATAGTCACCAGATAATGTGACAGAGTCACCAGATATTGTGGTAGAAACCACCAGATCACTTCCCCTTTCACATAATCACCCATATGCCCATGCAACATACAAAACATGCTATTTTTCATGCCATTTACCTTACCCCAAAATCATATCAGGATTCCACATATTTTCACATCAATGCTATTAAACATTGTTTACAAGTGTAAAAAGGGGTAACGTCCCCTAGCCACGTTTATATGTCACATCACTATCACATGTTTAGTGTAATTATTATTAAACTATTAGGAGTTAGTGTAGGGTTACACACCTGATTATTCGTAGATCTAATTGAAATCCCGAAGATCCCTATCTAACACACTAGACCCTTTTTTCCTACATTCGGCCAACACTAGGCATGTTAGCAAAAAGCCATTCAGTTAAACAGTCAAATCCCGAAGGGTTAACGAGACCAAAACCCTTACCTTGCTACCGATTTGGTTACCAACCAAATCGAAACTTTGTGATGATCCCCCCTTGCAATCGGCTAGGCACTAGTACGCTCAACGGTTAGTTTTTCGACTTTTGAAGGAATAAGGAACAGATCTGAAACACTAGAACACTTACCTAGATTGTTTAGCCAAATCCTGAAGATCTGTCAAAGACTTCCTAAAACACCATAGTTAGAATCGGCATAGCCTTTGAACATGTAAAAGTGGCCCTTGGCCGAATGGTAAGCCTTGCTTACCTTGGATCTTAAATCCCGAAAAGATCACCTAAAACCGTCGGCTACTGGAGGATCCCGAAATCACCTTCATGGTTTTGGCCAAAGAAACATAGAGGATTAGAGTCCTTTATTTGGCTAACCAAAAGAAAAAGGAAAAGAATAACGAATTACCATAACACTTGGCCAAAACAAGTGAGAGTATTGCTGTCGCATTGCTTCCTCTGGCTCCCACGAGGCTTCTTCCGATCCATGGTTATGCCATAACACTTTGACTAGAGGGACCGATTTCCTCTGAAGCACCTTCACATCCCGCTTCAGAATCTAAATCGGCTCTTCCTCATAGGATAGATCTGGTCTCAGCTCCACCTCCTCAACCGGTATTATATGAGATGGATCCGATCCGCACCGACGTAACATTGAAACGTGGAACACATCGTGCATCTGCTTCAATTCTGTAGGCAATTCTAACTGATATGCTATTGGACCAACCCGTTTCAGAATCTGATAAGGTCCTATAAACCTAGGACTTAACTTTCCCTTGCGATCAAATCTCATCACCTTCTTCCACGGTGAAACATTTAGAAACACATAATCTCCCACAGCAATCTCAATCTCCTTCCGCTTAAGATCTGCGTATGACTTTTGCCGGTCGGATGCCTCCTTCAACCGTGTCTAAATTACTTTAACCTTTTCTTCAGATTCTGCCACAATCTCTGGACCCAAAATTTGACGTTCTCCCAATTCTGTCCAACATGTAGGAGTGTGACACTTCATCCGTCCATCTGTGCCACAATACTTGCGATAGCGGTGCCATCCGAATACTTGCTTGATAGCTATTGTTATGCGCTAATTCTACTAAAGGGAAGAACTCCTCCCAACTCCCTCTGAAGTCCAATCTGGTGCCCAAAGCTTGATGTAGTGCCTTCTAGAACTGAGACATAAACCTCGGATCCACACCTGCGAGATAATCGACACCGCACTCCATCTGACCTCACGATTTCTGCTACATACAACTTTGCCAATTTTTGTAGAGAATGGTCAACCCGCACCGGTATAAAATGTGTAGACTTCGTCAACTGATCTACTATCACCCATACCGAGTCCTTCTTAGTAGGCGTAAGGGGAAGCCCACAAACGATGTTTATGGTAATTCTCTCCCACTTTCATTGCGGAATCTTTATCGGCTGAAGCAATCCTAACGGTACTTGGTGTTCAACTTTGACTTGCTAACACGTTAAGCACTTCCCTACAAACTCTGTAACTTTCCGCTTAAGACCAGGCCACCAAAACTGTTCCCGTAAATCCTTGTACAACTTACTTCCTCCAGGATGCATAGCATAAGGGCTACTATGCGATTCCCGAAGAATTCTCTGCTTTAACTCCTTATCTTTTGGCATACAGACCTTGACCTGAAAACATAGCACTCCATCACTGTTTACACCATAGTCTTCCAACTCCCCATTTTGTACTTGTAGCAACTTAGCACTTAGTTCACCATCTGCCAACTGCTTCTCCTTTACCTGACTTAACCATGTCGGCTTCACTTGCAATTTCGCTAGCAAACTTTCATCATCATAAAGGCTCAAATGTGCAAACATTGCCCTTAAATCGACACTACTTTCTGATTTAGGGTATCCGCCACAACATTCGCCTTGCTCGGGTGATACTCTATTGAGCAATTGTAATCTTTCAATAACTCCACCCACCTATGTTGTCTCAAATTCAGCTCCTTCTGAGTCAACAAATACTTCAGGCTCTTGTGGTCCGTGTAGATCACTGACCTTTCTCCATACAAGTAGTGCCTCCACACTTTAAGAGCGAATACAACCGCCGCCAACTCCAGATCATGCGTCGGATAGTTAACCTCATGTGGCCTCAATTGCCGAGACGCATAAGTGACCACTTTTCCATCTTGCATAAGGACACATCCCAATCCTATATGTGAAGCATCACAATATACCACATAGCCCTTCCTTGCTTAAGGCTGAATCAAAAGCGGAGCCTCTGTCAATACCTTCTTAAGCTTCTCGAAACTTTCCTGCTGCTTATCCGCCCATACGAAAGGTACCTCCTTTCTCAACAACTTCGTCAAAGGTGCTGCTATCGACAAGAATCCCTCAACAAATCTCTTGTAGTAGCCTACTAATCCCAAGAAACTACGAACTTTTGCCATAGACTTAGGTGGTTTCCAATCCAATACTGCCTCAATCTTCTGAGGATCCACCCTATTCCTTCAGCAGATACCACATGTCTTAAAAACGTAACTTTCTTCAGCCAAAATTTGCACTTGCTGAACTTGGCATATAGCTTTTTCTCCCTCAACACTTGCAACACGACTCGAAGGTACTTATCATGTTCTTCCTTAGACTTGGAATACACTAGAATATCGTCTATGAACACAAAGATGAACCGATCCAGGTAGGGTTAGAAAACCCGGTTCATCATGTCCATGAATGCAGCTGGGGCATTTGTCAATCCAAATGGCATTACCAAGAACTCATAATGCCTGTACCTTGTCTGGAAAGCTGTCTTATGGATATCAGCCTCCTTCACCTTAGGCTGATGATATCCTGACCTTAGATCTATCTTCGAAAATACTGCGGCCCCCTTAAGCTAATTGAACAAGCCATCTATTCTTGGCAATGGATACTTGTTCTTGATGGTTAGCTTATTCAACTGCTGGTAGTCTATGCACATGCGCATAGTCCTGTCCTTCTTCTTCACAAATAGGACTGATGCTCCCCATGGAGACATACTAGGTCGAATAAACCCACGATCGAGAAACTCTTGGATCTGGGCCTTGAGCTTTACTAGCTCCTTTGGTGCCATTCGATACGGAGTAATTGACACAAGAGCTGTACCCGGCAATAAGTCAATTTCGAACTCCACCTCCCTATTCGGGGGTAACCCAGGTAGCTCCTCCGGAAAGACATCCACAAATTCACTTACTGTTCTAACTCCTCCTACACCTACTTCCTTAGCCTCTAAGGCATTGATCAACATCGAAAATCTACACACCCTTTTCTCACCATCTTCTCTGCCTTAAGGGCATACCACATTTGACAAGCAATTTCGTCTCTCACCCATCACCACAACCTCTTTGTCGTTAGACGTTCTTAATGACATGTGCTTAGCAGCACAATCCAAATTCGCATGGTACTTCACTAACCAATCCATGCCTAAGATTAGGTCAAACTCCTCAAATGGCAACTCCATCAAGTCTGCTGGAAATTGCGCCCCCTGAACTTTCAAGGGTACTGCCCTAAAGAGTTTGTCTAACACTACTGATTTCCCTAAAGGACTAAGTACAGTCATCTTCCTAGGTATAGTCTCAGAGTTCACATGCAGAGTTCTAGACACCTTACTAGCAATGTATGAATGAGTTAACCCAATATCTATCAACGCAATAAAGGGTAATCCAGAGATAAGGAACATACCCGTTATGACATCAGGTGCGTCACTATCCTCCCTCCGACGAACTGCATATACTAGACCCGGTTGTCTCGCCTCTGTGCTACCAACACCTCTGCCCGGTGTTCCTCGTCCTCTTTCAGAACCATTACCTCTGCAGCCGAACCACGACCCCGCGGTGGCTACTATCCACCTCTTCCAGCCTGATTAGGACCCTGACTTACGGATCGGCTCCCGTCTGTTTTCATGGGATAGTCCCTAATCATGTGATCCTTGGACCCACACTTGAAACATCCTCCCGTCTTCTTCCAACACTCTCCCAAGTGCATCTTTCCACACTAGGCACAAGTACGGTACTATCCTCCCATAGTAGCTTGCTGACCTCGCGACCCATCTGTTCTAGGTCTCTTTTGGATATTCCCAGATGACACTGATGATCCAAAATCTCTTTTTTGCTTATTCCTGTCCGTGTTCTATCTTACAGACTCCTTAACTCCTTCAGCAACCTTTGCCTTTTCTACCAACATAGCAAACTCCCGCTCCTGCTGTGGGGCAATCAACAATCTCAGTTCATCCCTTAGTCTGTCCTCAAACTAGATACATCGTTCATGCTCCGTAGCCACTATACCTCAAGCGTATCGGCTCAACCTTAAGAATTCTACCTCGTACTCCGCTACGAACTTATTTCTCTAGACCAGCCTCAAAAATGCCTTCCTCTGCGCATCAACATAGCTAGTCCCAATATACTTCTTACGTCTGTTGCCTTAAAGTTGTAATATCCGGGTTAAGGGTTATTTTATTTTGGCAATTGTTGCATGTTTATGGCTTGCTATGTTGTTGTCTGTGTGATTTGGGGCTTAGATGTAGGCTAGGAGTGTGCTGAGTAGGTGGAAAAGTTTTTGTTTTTGGGCTTTAGGGATAGGAGAGTGAAGGAGATGGGGCTTATAATTAAATTAAGTGAATTTGTAACACAAATGAAGAGCTAGCAAAGTGGCAAGGCATGCGCCACTTGGAGCATGGGTGTGGCGTCAATTGCAAGGGGAGGTCTTGAGTTCAAGTCACGAGAATCCCACCCTTTTGCATCCATTTTGACGGCATGGAGGGAAGAGTTGTGGGCAATTTGAACTCTACCATGGACTTGGTCAACACATTCAAGCGGTGGATGGAGAGCAATTGTAGGAGGGAGACTTGGTCTTTGCCATTTGAATTGGTGGTGTGAGAGCAAATGGGGGAGGTTGGCGGTTTTGAGGAGTGTTTGGGGAGCTTGGGAAGTCTGAAACTCCCTTGGTCCTTTGGGTGTATTTTCGGTCTTAGGGAAACAATTAAGTTTTTTCTTTCTTTTCTTGGTGTCAACAAGCCGATTCTTCTTTGTATCAACTAGTAAAGATTTCTCCACTTGCATTAGCCTTAGCCGAAACCATTTGTTGTTGCATACTTGAAACCGAAACCCCAAGTCTTCATCTCTTTCTCATTTTTTCTTTTGCTTCTCCTTAAACCGAAAGCTTCAACACCCTTACCCTTGCCGAACCTAACATCCCATTATCATCTTATTCCCTCTTTTGGAAACCTTGTTAGCCGAATGCCTCTCCTACCTCCTTTCTTTTTTTCAATTGAGTTAAACCGAAACCTCTAGCACCCTTGTTGCCGAAATTCTACCTTGTTTCTTCCTTCTTCTCTTCATTGTGCAAAGCCGAAACTAGAGACCCTTCCTTCTCACTTTTTCTTTTTGTTTGCATAAACCTTGTGCCGATTTCTCCATTTGGTCCATACCATTTCATTAAGCCGAAACCATTTTTCTTTATTCCCCTAACTTTCATCTCCTTTTCCTTAATACCATCTTGACCGAAGCACTTCTCCATTCATCTTGTTATACTCTTTCTTCCTTGTTTTCTTTAAAAAAACTCTTCTTTTGGGATCAAGGGAGTTAGCGAACCTTCCTTGGTATTGGTAGAATATTTGGTGGTGTTGGGTGCTTGGTTTCCAATCGATTGGTTGTGGGTAAGTGTTGGCGAATGGCCTTTCTCCTTCTCGGTACCTTGTCGATTCTTAATATGTTTTTGGCCGATTGTGTTATTTGTTGGAAGGTACTAATCTTTTGTAAACCAATTCTTATAATAGGACATCCGGATCTAAGGAGCGTTCTTGAGGAGTTTTCTTTCTCAGTAGCGAGCGGTGAGTAGTGGTAAGAACGAGTCTTTGTATTCGATTTCGTTTAGTTTTCTTTAAGACCGGTTGTTAAGAGATTAACTACTCTTTTATCGAGGTGTGCCGATTGTGTTAGGAGAAACCATTGTGAAGCCGATTCTTTGAAGAACCCTTTGTTGGGTTGGATTGAGTAGGAAACCAAATCCGGTTTAACGTAAGGGTAAACCGATATACCCTTTGATTTATTTGGTTATGGCGAATGATATGTGTGCTAACCCTTTGGTTGGTCGATTTTAGGATCAAAGTTGTCAAGGTGGTTGAGGTCTTAGACCGGTTCTTAGTATTAAAACCTCCGCTAATTGGTGTGTAAACCAACACACTATCTTAACTTAATAATGTGATAACTTTGTTGTGTAAATGGAGCAGTGTGATTGATTATTGCAATACCCATTGAGGTATGGATATGGATTCGGTAAGTCCGTTTCACTATGAGCTGTGTGATGATGATGATATCATGATTTTTGATACTTTGAGATGCCATGTTAAGCATGTGAGCATGATAGCATGATTGCGATTTTTGCATCTAGTATGATATGTGATTGGGTGAAATGAGAGGAGGGAAGATGATATCCGTGTCTTTGGGACACCGTGTCTTTGGGACACGGAGGTTTAGCACCTCCGGTGGTTTGGTACCACAAGCGATATTTTGTGACTTTGGGTCACGGAGGTTTGGCACCTCGGCGTCTCGTCCAGTGGCTTAGTACCACGATTGGGTTGGCCCCACGATTGATTATCTGGGATTGGCGCCGGTGATTTGGTATCACACGATGGGTTGGCCCCATCATCGATTTGTGACTACGGTCACGGTGATTTGGTATCACATTGTGTCTTTGGGACACGGAGGTTTGGCACCTCATTGCGACTCGTCCACGTGGTTTAACACCACCGTGGGTTGGCCCCACTTATGAGATATGGGATCGTCGCTAGTGATTTGGTATCACACGATGGGTTGGCCCCATCATTGGATTATTGTGACTTGGTCACCGGTGGTTTGGTACCACAATATGGATATCGTGACTTTGGGTCACGGTGGTTTAGCACCACCGGTGGTTTGGTACCACACGGGGTAGAAAAGCGATATGGTTGGTTAGGAGCAGGTGCATGATTTGCATTATTACATTATGATATATGTGTTGGCATGTTATCTGGGAGAGGATTTATGCTTTGAGTCTTGCGACTCACTCTCTCCTTTGACTTTTCGGTGACACTTAGGCGCGGACATGGGCCGGGATGGACTCGAGGTGCTCATGCCATATTGAAATAAAGATTTGCTCGGACTTCTTTTATAAAATTTGGTACACTAGATGATTTATTTCTATTTTGTTATATTTGGGTTTGTAAATGGCCTCTTAAATTATGTTTTGATATGTTATGTTTAAGTAGATTTTCAATATGCTTTAACAAACTAATTAAGTGAAATGTGCTAAAACTTGGAAAGACAACGTTTTCAAAATTTCAAAAGCGATGTTTTAAACTATACCATCGGGTATCATACTATAACTTGGGATAAAGAGAACTCAAATGGTTTGTTTTTCTAACTTAAATATGATTTTCTACTAAGTCAAAAATGTTTTAGTAACAATAAGAAATAACTTAAGCTTCAAAGCGAAATAAACTAGTTTTACCTACACATCGGATAAATTTTCAAAACTTTACGGGTTTTCAAATACATCATCGTTTTTAATCAAAACCTAATCGAGTTTTCCTCAAACACAAAATTTAGCTAAGCGTTTTCACCAAACTTCTAGACTTCAACCTAAACCACCCAAAACCTTTTCCTGTAGCATACAGATTGATTGTGGTGTATTGACCGGGTTTGGGGTGTTACAATTTGTGGTATCGAGCCAAGTTCAAAGGCTCATTTGTGGGCCGAGGCCCAAAATGTTTCAAAACTATAGTTTTAAGTATTCATTTTATAAAGGTATGGTTTGAAAGGCATGACACCGAGTCACCGGCACCAATCCGCCCAGGTAAGTACCCCGTACTATTGGTTGTGATATTAATTGATATGATTGGATGGCTAGTAAGACTACTTTAGAGACTGAAACTGATAGGACATTGTGGACTCGCGAAAACGAAACTTCTTTAATAAGCAATATTCATAAGACTTTGCTTTAAACACGGTGGAATAATGGTGATACATAAAATTCTTTAATCGGACGAGATTTAGTCATGAGTACAGAGGTGGGCGTGGTCGTGGGCGTGGTCGTGGTAGGATTCTTGTTTACGAGCCCGTAGGTTCAGTCGGGGTTGAGAGAATGAGGTCGATTCGCCACCGGTGGAGGTGGTGAGTTCAAGCGGTGGCGATGCCGTGATGTCCTGACGATCTTTGCGGGTATTAGAAAGGGTAGCTGGAGTAGGTGGGCGTAGGAGCTAGGAAATCGTGCTGGCGACTTGGGCAAGCAAATTTGAATTCTTTTGGGGTGTCTCGGTGTTGCTCCTAACCTTCTTGAGTATTGGCTGGAAGCGACAGAATGGATCATGGACGATCTGGACCTAATGGCTGAAGAGAAATTAAAGGGGATCGTATCACTTCTCAAGAGATGAGTCATACCGGTGGTGGCTCACGGTCCGTGATGGCCTTCTGGTGAAGATCGACATGGGACTATTTTGGGCTACTTATCGGAAAAAGTACGTCGAGCTAACTACATAAATGAGTAGAGAGGAAAGCATTTTTGAGGTTAGTCGAGAAGCAAATCGTAGCCGGTCTGGCGAGTTTACGAGGTGAGTCGGTATGCGGGGTATGGTGGCTCTTGAGCATGAGAGGTGCGTTCGTTTGAGGATGGCCTGCGAGGCGAGTTAAGATTGTTGATTGTCGCCTGATGGGGCGTGAATTTGAGGTTCTAGTTGAAAAGCGAAGGTTGCGAGGGCATTAAAGAGTCGTGAGGAGGGGGTATGGATAGAAGCTGTCACAAAAGGAGTTTTGGGTCTTCTAGGTCATCGAAATTAGCAAAAATGAGTTAGACCGAGTGGGCGAATCGATCGGGTAGGTTTGTTCTTTGCTAAGCGAGGGGCCATGTGATGTAACCGTTGTGGAAAGGCTCTTTGGGGAGGATGTTGGGTGATGGTAGAGGTTGTTTTGAGTGTGGCTCATTGGACCACCGAGTGAGGGGTGTCCGCAAGTTAGCTAGGATTGATCAGAGAATCGGCCGTGTCGATCTGAAATAATGGACCACCATGAGAGGGCGAGGTAATGGCGAGAGGTAATAGTTGATTTTGGTCGGGCCGTGGAGCATCAGGCGAGAGGTGCGAGTAGTTACGAGGCAGACGGTAGGGGTTGGTGTATCTTTGCGAGGCAGAGAGGCGGCAACGCCGGACGTCATTGTCGATGCGTTTCTAATCTTTGGTTCTCCATTCTTGCTTTGATTGATGTGGGTTCAACACACTCGTATGTTGCAAGTAGCATAGTGAAGACCATGGATTTAGACTCTGAAATATCTTCTAGGTAGATGACCGTAATAAGCCCTCTAGGTCACTCTGTAGTGGTAGATAAACTGTATAGAGACGTACCTCTAGAACTCCAAGGGGTATCTTTGAGGTCGATCGATGGAGCTGCCGTTTGGGGAGTTCGATCGATTTTGGGGATGGATTGGTGGTTAAGTACCAAGCGAAGTTGGATTCTTGTGACTAAGCGCATGGTTACAACGGTAAGGGTGATGAAGTAGTTATGATCGGTAATAGGAGAAACTATCATCCAATGTGGTATCTGCTCTGAAAGCCAGAAAATGGTCGGGAAGAAGGCGTGAAGCGTATGTGGTTCATGTGTATGCCTTGGAGGCTAAAGTCTGCTTGTGGAGCAGTTGGACGATTAGGAATTTGTGGATGTGTTTCCTGAGGAGCTTCTGGGTTTGCCACCAGATCGGGAAGTAGAATTCGGGATAGATCTGTTACCCGGAACTGCGCCCGTATCCATTGCTCCGTACAGGATGGCACCTAAAGAGTTAGTGGAGCTTAAGGCTCAGATCCAGGAATTGTTGGACCGAGGCTTTATCAGGCCAAGTATTTCGCCATGGGGAGCGCCGGTACTCTTTGTAAAGAAGAAAGACGGTACTATGCGGATGTGTATAGACTACCGCCAACTAAATAAGCTGACGATCAAAAACAAGTATCCACTACCTCGGATAGATGACTTGTTTGATCAGCTGAAGGGGGCGTCGGTTTTCTCGAAGATCGACTTAAGGTCTGGGTATCACCAGTTAAGGGTAAAGGAGGCGGATATCTGTAAGACGGCATTTCGTACTCGGTATGGGCATTTTGAGTTCTTGGTTATGCCGTTCGGGTTGACTAACTTGCTGTGACTTTCATGGATCGATGAATAGGGTGTTCCAATAGTATCTAGATCGGTTCGTAGTGGTTTTATCGGCGACATCTTGGTATATTCAAGGGCCGAGGAGGAGCATGATGCTCATTTGCGGGTGGTATTGCAGATTCTAAGGAGAAAGCAACTCTATCTGAAGTTCGATAAATCGAGTTACGGCTCGGGAGGTGGCGTTCTTGGGTCATGTAGTATCGGTGAGGGATTAGAGTGGACCCAAGTAAGATAGAAGCGGTTTTGGAGTGGAAGCCGCCTAAGTCGATGGCGGAGATTCGGAGTTTTACGGGCTTGGCGAGGATACTCTAGAAGATTTGTAGAGGGTTTCTCGTTGATCGCGGCGTAATGACTAAATTATTGAGAAAAGGGTTCCGTTTGTTTGGGTGAGAAGCGGCAGGAGAGCTTCGATAAGTTGAAGAAGATTACGGTGAAGCAGGTTACGATTCAACTTTGGTAGGTAAAGAATTCTGATGTCTTGCGATGCATCTCATCTGAGTTTGGGTTGTGTCTTGATGCAAGAAGGGAAGGTTGTGGCTTACGCATCTCGGCAATTGAGGCCACATGAGGTAAATTATCAACCCACGATCCGGAGTTAGCGGTGTAGTATTTGCCTTAAAGATATGGAGGCATTACTTATGCGGAGAAAGATCGATAGTCTATCACGGACCATAAGAGTCGAGATACCTTGACTCGAAAGACTTGAATCGAGGCAGTCGATGGATGGATTGAGCTTGAAAGACTACGATTGCTCAATTGAGTATCATCCGGGCAAGGCTAACGTTGTGGCGAGCGCATTGGCCGTAAGGTTGTTTGGTTGAGGCGTTATTTGCTCACTTGAGTTTGTATGATGACGGGAGTATTACAGCGGAGCTGCGAGTTAAGCCTACTTGGGTTGAAGCGGATCAAAGAGAAATAGTTGTTGGATGAGGTTAAGTCGCGAGAGGACACAAGTGCGAGAATGATGGTTTGAAGGGTTATAGCTTGTCTAGTGATGGGGTTTTGTGTTTCGGGGAAGGCTTGTATCTTGAGAGATTACGAGTTAAGGCAAAAGATTCTTGGGATGCACATAGCGACCCTACGCTATGCATCTGGAGGTAGCAAAATGTATAGAGATCTCGGAGAAGCGATTACGGTGGTAAGATGCGAAAAAGGAGGTGGCCGAGTTTGTGGGTAAGTGTCGACTTGTCGGCGAGTCAAGGTGAGCATCGATTGCCGTCTGGGTTGCTTGACGGTGAAGATTCCTCAATGGAAGTGGGAAAGGATAACTATGGATTTAAATCGGTGGATTACCGCTTACACCGAGCAAGAAGGATTGATTTGGGTAATCGTGGATCGGTGACTAAATCACTCACTTTATTCGGTGAGGTGGATTACTCACTGCGAGAGGTTGGCAAAGTTGTATGTGTCGAGATTGTGAGGCGCATGGGGTGCGATGTCGATCATCTCGGATAGGGATCCGAGATTCACGTCAAGGTTACGGAAGGCGTTACATCGAGCTCGGGTACGGTTAGATTTCAACCTGACATTTCATCCATGGTGGCGGCAGGCGATCGGAAAGGTTATCTGATCTTGGAGGACATATTACGAGGTTGTATATTGGACTTGAGGGTAGTTGGGAGGGTATCTACCGTTAGCGGAATTCGCCTACAACAACGATTACCAGCGAGTATCAAGATGGCACCTTATGAGGCGTTATGCGGTAGGAAGTGTCGTTCACCGACTTGTTGGACGAGTTAAGTGAGCGTCGATTATTGGGACGAGTTAATTCTTGAGACCGAAGACAAGGTTAATTTGATTGAGCTCGATTGAAAGAAGCTTGGACCGGCGAAGTCCTATCTTGATCTTAAGCGGAGAGATATTGAATTTCTTGTGGGAGATCGGGTTTTCTGAAGGTCTCATCGTGGAAGAAAGTATTAAGGTTAGGGAAGAAAGGCAAGCTAAGTCCGAGGTTTATTGGGCAGTATAAGGTACTAGAGGCGAGTGGGACGATTGCATATCATTTCGAGTTGCCGGTTGAGCTAAGTCGATTCACGACGTGTTCCACGTTTGATGCTTGGCGATATCGTTCGATCCATCACATGTGGTAACGATAGAAGAGATCGAGATAAATCTAGATATGACCATGGAGGAAGAGCATGTCTGATTTTAGATCGGGATGTGAAGGTTCTGCTTGAGGAAGTCTGTGCCTCGGTTAAGGTTCTTTGGCGGAATCATGGCGTGGAAGAAGCGGCGTGGGAACGAGGATATGATGAGACAACAATACATAACTCTTTTGACGAGGTAATTTTGAGGTCGAAATTATTTTAAGGGGTAGAAGCGTAATATCCGGGTTAAGGGTTATTTTATTTTGGCAATTGTTGCATGTTTATGGCTTGCTATGTTGTTGTCATGTGATTTGGGGCTTAGATGTAGGCTAGGAGTGTGCTGAGTAGGTGGAAAAGTTTTTGTTTTTGGGCTTTAGGGGATAGGAGTGAAGGAGATGGGGCTTATAATTAAATTAAGTGAATTTGTAACACAAATGAAGAGCTAGCAAAGTGGCAAGGCATGCGCCACTTGGAGCATGGGTGTGGCGTCAATTGCAGGGGAGGTCTTGAGTTCAAGTCGCGAGAATCCCACCCTTTTGCATCCATTTGTGGCATGGAGGGAAGAGTTGTGGGCAATTTGAACTCTACCATGGACTTGGTCAACACATTCAAGCGGTGGATGGAGAGCAATTGTAGGAGGAGACTTGGTCTTTGCCATTTGAATTGGTGGTGTGAGAGCAAATGGGGGAGGTTGGCGGTTTTGAGGAGTGTTTGGGGAGCTTGGGAAGTCGAAACTCCTTGGTCCTTTGGGTGTATTTTCGGTCTTAGGGGGAACAATTAAGTTTTTTTTCTTTCTTTTCTTTGTGTCAACAAGTGATTCTTCTTTGTATCAACTAGTAAAGATTTCTCCACTTGCATTAGCCTTAGCCGAAACCATTTGTTGTTGCATACTTGAAACGAAACCCCAAGTCTTCATCTCTTTCTCATTTTTTTCTTTTGCTTCTCCTTAAACCGAAAGCTTCAACACCCTTACCCTTGCCGAACCTAACATCCCATTATCATCTTATTCCCTCTTTTGGAAACCTTGTTAGCCGAATGCCTCTCCTACCTCCTTTCCTTTTTCAATTGAGTTAAACCGAAACCTCTAGCACCCTTGTTGCCGAAATTCTACCTTGTTTCTTCCTTCTTCTCTTCATTGTGCAAAGCCGAAACTAGAGACCCTTCCTTCTCACTTTTTCTTTTTGTTTGCATAAACCTTGTGCCGATTTCTCCATTTGGTCCATACCATTTCATTAAGCCGAAACCATTTTTCTTTATTCCCCTAACTTTCATCTCCTTTTCCTTAATACCATCTTGACCGAAGCACTTCTCCATTCATCTTGTTATACTCTTTCTTCCTTGTTTTTCTTTAAAAAAAAAACTCTTCTTTTCGGGATCAAGGGAGTTAGCCGAACCTTCCTTGGTATTGGTAGAATATTTGGTGGTGTTGGGTGCTTGGTTTCCAATCGATTGGTTGTGGGTAAGTGTTGGCGAATGGCCTTTCTCCTTTCTCCGGTACCTTACCGATTTTTAATATGTTTTTGGTCGATTGTGTTATTTGTTGGAAGGTACTAATCTTTTGTAAACCAATTCTTATAATAGGACATCCGGATCTAAGGAGCGTTCTTAAGGAGTTTTCTTTCTCAGTAGCGGCGGTGAGTAGTGGTAGAGCGAGTCTTGTATTCGATTTCGTTTAGTTTTCTTTAAGACCGGTTGTTAAGAGATTAACTACTCTTTTATCGAGGTGTCTTGATTGTGTTAGGAGAAACCATTGTGAAGCCGATTCTTTGAAGAACCTTTGTTGGGTTCGGATTGGGTAGGAAACCAAATCCGGTTTAACGTAAGGGTAAACCGATATACCCTTTGATTTATTTGGTTATGGCGAATGATATGTGTGCTAACCCTTTGGTTGGTCGATTTTAGGATCAAAGTTGTCAAGGTGGTTGAGCGTCTTAGGCCGGTTCTTAGTATTAAAACCTCCGCTAATTCGGTGTGTAAACCAACACACTATCTTAACTTAATAATGTGATAACTTTGTTGTGTAAATGGAGCAGTGTGATTGATTATTGCGATACCCATTGAGGTATGGATATGGATTCGGGTAAGTCCGTTTCACTATGAGTTGTGTGATGATGATGATATCATGATTTGGGTGATACTTTGAGATGCCATGTTAAGCATGTGAGCATGATAGCATGATTGCGCGATTTTGCATCTAGTATGATATGTGATTGGGTGAAATGAGAGGAGGGAAGATGATATCCGTGTCTTTGGGACACTGTGTCTTTGGGACACGGAGGTTTGGCACCTCCGGTGGTTTGGTACCACAAGCGATATTTTGTGACTTTGGGTCACGGAGGTTTAGCACCTCGGCGTCTCGTCAGTGGCTTAGTACCACGATGGGTTGGCCCCTGATTGATTATCTGGGATTGGCGCCGGTGATTTGGTATCACACGATGGGTTGGCCCCATCATCGATTTGTGACTACGGTCACGGTGATTTGGTATCACATTGTGTCTTTGGGACACGGAGGTTTGGCACCTCATTGCGACTCGTCCCGTGGTTTGGCACCACCGTGGGTTGGCCCCACTTATGAGATATGGGATCGTCGCTAGTGATTTGGTATCACACGATGGGTTGGCCCCATCATTGGATTATTTGTGACTTGGTCACGGTGGTTTGGTACCACAGTATGGATATCGTGACTTTGGGTCACCGGTGGTTTAGCACCACCGGTGGTTTGGTACCACACGGGGTAGAAAAAGCGATATGGTTGGTTAGGAGCAGGTGCATGATTTGCATTATTACTGTTATGATATATGTGTTGGCATGTTATCTGGGAGAGGAATTATGCCTTGAGTCTTGCGACTCACTCTCTCCTTTGACTTTTCGGTGACACTTAGACGCGGACATGGAGCCGGGATGGACTCGAGGTGCTCATGCCATACTGAAATTAAGATTTGCTCGGACTTCTTTTATAAAATTTGGTACACTAGCTGATTTATTTCTTTTTTGTTATATTTGGGTTTGTAAATGGCCTCTTAAATTATGTTTTGATATGTTATGTTTAAGTAGATTTTCAATATGCTTTAACAAACTAATTAAGTGAAATGTGCTAAAATTTGGAAAGACAATGTTTTTAAAATTCCAAAAAAACGCGATGTTTTAAACTATACCATCGGGTATCATACTATAACTTGGGATAAAGAGAACTCAAATGGTTTTTTTTCTAACTTAAATATGATTTTCTACTAAGTCAAAAATGTTTTAGTAACAATAAGAAATAACTTAAGCTTCAAAGCGAAATAAACTAGTTTTACCTACACATCGGATAAATTTTCAAAACTTTACGGGTTTTCAAATACATCATCAGGTTTTTAATCAAAACCTAATCGAGTGTTCCTCAAACACAAAATTTCGCTAAGCGTTTTCATCAAACTTCTAGACTTCAACCTAAACCACCCAAAACCTTTTCCCTGTAGCATACCAGATTCGGTCATGGTGTATTGACCGGGTTTGGGGTGTTACAAAAGTACTCCCAAGTAAGATCATCTATGGCAACACCATCCCGAAACGTGAGCCACCATTGGTATGACTCATCATGGAGTAGCGACACTACCCCTTTCAGTTTCTCTTCGGTAGTCAGGTCCAAATCATCCATAATTCGCTCCGTCGCCTCCACCCAATACTCAGCCGTATTGGGCGCCACATCAGATATACCACGAAAAAACTCAGCTCCATTAGCTCGGAGTCGCTCAGGTACAAACTTCTGAGCTCCCATGCCCCCCACCTACTCCAGCCACCCTTTCCAGAACTCGCAACATCGCCTGTGATACTGCATCATCCCCCGTCTGATCCTGATATTCCACACCAGCAGCTTGTGGTGGTGGCATTTTGTTCTAGGACCCTTGACTAGACCTAACGGGTTTCGACACGATCATTCGACCTCTACCATGGCCACGCACATTACGGCCACGTCCTCTAGAACTCATGTCTACGTTCGTGATTTAATCTGCTTAAGAATTTTATGAATTAGTTTTTTTTCCACTAATTATCCACGAATAATTTTATGTAAAGAAATTTAGGGCAGTTCTTTCGATCATTTCAAGGTTTTCATTCCAAGTTTTCTACTCTAATTCAGAGAGAACAGACTCATTCAATAGTATTTACTACACACATTCATCTCTCGAACATTCCCGTTCGTTCCAACCCAAGGGTATTTTCATAATTTGTCCCATAGGGGTATTTTTGTAATTTTCCAAATCAGGGTATTTGAAAATTTTGCAAAATAGAGATTTTTGGTATTTTTGCAAAATAGAAATACTTGATAAGTAGATTCAAGGGTATTATGGTAATTTTATAAACTGAGGGTATTTTTGTAATTTTACAAAATAGGGCATTTCGTAATTTTACAAAATATGGTTCCAGGTGATTTTATGAAATAAGGGTATTTTAGAAATTTTTAATTCGGGGGTACCTCGGTAACTTTCCATACTGAGAGTTATTTTGGTAATTTGTACAGGTTAGGGGTAATTTGGTCAATTTACAAATCAAGGGCATTTGGGTCATCTTCGAATCAAAGGTACTTTGGAATTTTATAATCAAGGTTTGACTTTAGGATTATAAAAAACAAGGTGACTGGTCCCTTTCGGGTTTTAATTATTGAATTTAGCCTATGATTGAGTCCTCTTGGTTAGGGTGAACCGTCACTACGCACCAGGTAGGATTCGAGCGAAGAGGAGGTGAGTCACTAGGACTGCTTAAATACCAAGCTCCCCCTAAATCCAATCCTAGACATGCGCACAACAGTTGCCGCACCCTTAACTCGGCGACTCACTCACCTGTTTGTTTGGTTAGACCTTAAGTTTTATGTAATTCAGTGTTGGAGTACGCTAATCCTAGGGTTCAATAGTTCCTAATCTACTAATCTACGTCCCCATAATTCCCACATACAAACCACACAATGGTTAGGGGTACTTACCTGGTGGACTCCGGGCCGGAGACTCAAGTGCCATGCTAGAAAACCTGCTCATTCTCTAGTAAAACTCAATTTCAAAATAAAGAAAATGTTTTGATCCCAAAAAGCCCTCAAGGCTGAGTTTTGAATCGGGCTCTAATACCAAATTGAAACACCCCAAACCCGCCCACAAGCCCTGACCGGATCTGGCATGCTCCTTAAGTAAAACGTAGTTAAGTCTCATATGACATTTTTGAAAATCGTGGTGGTTCGAAGAAAATAGATTTGGGCTGATCTCGAGTTTGAAATTTAGTTGTAGCTTAATTTGTACTAAATCGATAAGTTCATATTTCAAAAGTTACAAGTTAAAGAAATACCAAATTTTAGAGTTTAATATTATTGTTAACTAAAAAAACCGTTGGTGTTTGATTTTCAAAACAATTGATGTTGCACGTATCATATCAGAAAAATTAAAAAAAAAAAACACAAAGAGAATAAAACAGTTAAGTAGTAATGGCCTTATTACATCAAAATATATCCCAAAAACCAAAATAACTTAATAAGAAAACTAAAGAAAACTTTAGCTGTGCATGGCCACCCCTAAGTTCCTGCCGACCCGGTCCATCTACTGAGTGCCATCTGCAAAAAGTTAGCCCACAAAGGGTGAGTTAACAGACTCAGTATGTAATCCATCACAGACTCCCAAAACATACAAGGCATAATATATCACATAAAATAATGATGAACCATGATGCAACCCAAACCACCTAGATCCAACCTCTATACATCACCCGTACCTACCGATCACACCGTGGGGATTTCTAAATCGACCCTCCATCCACTACACACCATCGAAGGCAGTCACTGCAGTCAACTGTACATCGCCCTTATAATTGTTGCGTAGCCACCAGATAATGTGACAGAGTCACCAGATTTATGTTATGTGACATAGTCACCAGATAATGTGACAGAGTCACCAGATATTGTGGTAGAAACCACCATATCACTTCCCCTTTCACATAATCACCCATATGCCCATGCAACATACAAAACATGCTATTTTTCATGCCATTTACCTTACCTCAAAATCATATCAGGATTCTACATATTTTCACATCAACGCTATTAAACATTGTTTACAAGTGTAAAAATGGGTAACGTACCTGAATTCACTGTACCATTAAATGGTACCCTTAGCCACGTTTATATGTCACATAACTATCACATATTTAACATAATTATTATTAAACTATCGGGAGTTAGTGTAGGGCTACACACTTGATTATTTGTATATCTAATCGAAATCCCGAAGATCCCGATCTAATGCACTAGACCCCTTTTTCCTACATTCAGCCAACACTAGGCATATTAGCAAAAAGCCATTCGGCTAAACAGTCAAATCCTGAAGGGTTAACGAGACCAAAACCCTTACCTTGCTACCGATTTGGTTACCAACCAAATCTCGAAACTTTGTGATGATCCCCTTGCAATCGACTATGCACTAGTACGCTCAACGGTTAGTTTTTTGGCTTTTGAACGAATAAGGAATAGATCTAAAACACTAGAACATTTACCTAGATTGTTTAGCCAAATCCCGAAGATCTGTCGAAGACTTCCTAAAACACCATAGTTAGAATCGGCATAGCCTTTGAACAAGTAAAAGTGGCCCTTGGCCAAATGGTAACCCTTGCTTATCTTGGATCTTAAATCCCGAAAAGATCACCTTAAACCGTTGGCTACTAGAGGATCCTGAAATCACCTTCATGGTTTTGGTAAAAGAAACATAGAGGATTAGAGTCCTTTATTTGAGCTAACCAAAAGAAAAAGGAAAAGAAACTGTTGATCCTTACCCCTAATGTTGAAATCGATTGCACTCTTGCTTAGAACCACAGAGGAATTCGGTTACTATAGAAAAGTGATTGACTTTGAAGGAGAAATAGATGAAGAAATCGGCTAGATGGTGAATGTTTTGACTTTAAGGATTTGAAAAAAAAAAAGAATAAGGGACACAAGATTCGGCTAATACTCCCAAATAGAGATGGGATATTCAGCCACCAAAAGAGTAGGTATAATCTTACGGTTGAGAGAAAGAAAAGAAGTGCAGAAGAAGGTTAGGAGAATTCGACAATGGTGAGATTGAGAAGGGGATGCACAAATGGTTTTGGCTTTTGGTCAAGAGAGAAAAAGGTACCTAAACTTTACTATGCATATTCGATTTCCTCCCCCCTTCAATATGACCGAAATTGACACCAAAGAAATCCCTTGGCCGACCAACTCTCCCTCTCTCCACTCAATCCCCTTTTCACTCTTACTTAGCTGAATCCTTAAGCTTTTGACTTAATCTACACTTCATCTGTGAAGTGTCCTTGTGCCGTCTAACACTGCCTCTCCTTGCTGCAAAAATAAAACTCCAAAATGTTTCCTTTGCTACTCGAACCTAGGCCCCCTCTACACTCTCTGTGGCGTCACATTACAAGGCCCTAAGTGGCGCCTCCTTGCCACCTTACCAGGATAATTCTTGGGTCCTAAGTCGCACAATAAACTCTTTAAGGCCTAGCTTCCTTAGTTTCCCCCTTTTTAGGCTTAAAATTTTGATAACTTCCAAGACTCCTACCTATATCCTGAGGTTCCTGAAGCCCCCAAATCACATTCAAATCATACTCAAGCATGCAATCACATACATTCAAGTAAAAATGCATAACCCCTAAGTCCCAGATATTACACCATCAGAGTTAGAAATGATCCATAACATGTTCCATGTGTCAATTCTTTGACGGTATAGATCAGATCCATCTCATGTGATTGCTCCTACTGAGGTTGAGATTCAGTTAGACTTGTCGTATAGTGAAGAACCGATTTGAATTTTGGCACGAGAGACCAAAGAATTGTGAAATAAGAAAATTTCTCTAGTGGAAGTATTATGGCACAAACACAGAATTGAAGAGGCCACGTGGGAGCCTGAGAATGTGATGCGAGAGCAACATCCACAACTATTCACTGGTAAGATTTTCGGGGACGAAAATCCTTAAGGGGGAGAGTTGTAATAGTCCAGTTTAGACCCTAGTCAGAATAGTGGTTCGAGACCACAAATTCGAGGCCATAAAAATATTTTAATGATATTTTATGTGTGAATGATATGTAACATAACCTATGTGAAAATTCTATATGATAATTTGATCGTTTGTGTGTCGAATTAAGATAAATGACTTAATTGCATAGAGAG
The DNA here is from genome assembly GCA_025506655.1 of Gossypium rotundifolium. Lineage (NCBI taxonomy): Eukaryota > Viridiplantae > Streptophyta > Magnoliopsida > Malvales > Malvaceae > Gossypium > Gossypium rotundifolium. Next base: position 140,307,608 of record CP106722.1, read on the forward strand.
TAAAATGATGTGTGCTGATTTCTAAGTACTTAAATGTTGTTGGCTGTTTAAGGTGGGGGCCTTATATTGTTATTTATCCATTTTTATGATAGTGGATATTTAAATGACTAAATAACCATAGTATAAATTTGTCTTTTATGGATAACAAAAGGGTAAATTTGTGAATGGATAAATTAGTTAATAATATGATAAAACAAAAGCAAAATGGTGCACATCTTTGCTTCTTAGTGCCGAAAATACAAAAGAAAAGAAGGAAGAAAAGCTTTGAAAATTTTGGCAAGGGTTAAGCTTGAATTAAGGTATGTTTGAGCTCGATTTTTAATAATTTCCACGTTTTCGTAATCTTTGCTTTGTGCTCTACAAAACCCATGCTTGAATTTTGAGTATTGATGATGCTTGTGTGAGATGCCATTGATGCTATATTGAGCTTTGTGATGATTTTTGGTGTTAAATGAAAGATATGAGTTAGATGAACATACTTTGTTCTTAAAGTTTTGATGAATTTAGCTAATTAGGGCTAAATTAAGAAAATAAAAAGTTGAGGGACTAAATAAAAAATTTGATGAAATATTTGGACTTATATAATCCCTAGAGAGGTTCGGCCAAGCATGTGCATGTGTGAAATTTGTAAATTTGATGTTTTGTGAAAAATGGACTAAAGAGTCAAAATGTGTAAATATGATGTCTAATTTGTAAATAGCCCCAAATATATGTGTTTGGATTGAATTGAATGAATTAGTGAATAAATGGGTTAATTTTGAATATATTTAGATCAAGAACCGAGAAAAAAGGACTTAGATTACGGGAAAGCGAAAGTGACAGAGTAACCGTTTTCATACCAATAAACTGAATCCGAGGTAAGTCACTATGCAAATAAATGTTCTTGCATGAAATTGTAATTGTTTATATGACTAATGATGATAATGGATGCTTATGAGAGGATTATGTATATAAATTACGTGATAAGTTTAATATAGTAAGTAATTTCGAATATAATACAAGTTGTTAGTTTATATCTATGTGATGGGAATTGAATGATAGTGATTCAATTAGAAATGCTACATGTATGATGTTGAGAAATGAGGCACTAAGTGTGCGTATTTGAAGTTATGATAGAGTTAAACAGCACTGTGTGTGCGAAGTAATGGAAGCTTCGGCTTTTATGATTGGCACTGTGTGTGCGATACCGAATTAAGTTCGATTTTGTATTGATGTACTAAGTGTGCGATGTCATTTAGGTATCGACAATGAATCACGACACTAAGTGTACGATTATAAAAAGTGAATAGCATTGTGTGTGGGATGATATGAAAGCTTCGGCTTATTGAATTGGCACTATGTGTGCGATATCGAGACAAGTCAATTAAAAGAATAGGCACTAAGTGTGCGATTATAAGAAGTGAATTGCACTATGTGTGCGATGATATGAAAGCTTCGGCTTATTGAATTGGCACTGTATGTGCGATATCGAGACAAGTCGATTAAAAGAATAGGCACTAAGTGTGTGATTGTAAGAAGTGAATAGCACTGTGTGTGCGATGATATGAAAGCTTCGGCTTATTGAATTGGCACTGTGTGTGCGATATCGAGACAAGTCAATTAAAAGAATAGGCACTAAGTGTGAGATTATAAGAAGTGAATAACACTGTGTGTACGATGATATGAAAGCTTCGGCTTATTAAATTGGCACTATGTGTGCGATATCGAGACAAGTCAATTAAAAGAATAGGCACTAAGTGTGCGATTATAAGAAGTGAATAGCACTGTATGTGCGATGATATGAAAGCTTCAACTTATTGCATTGGCACTGTGTGTATGATATCTAGACAAGTTTAATAAAAGATTAGGCCCTAAGTGTGCGAGGATTAATATGCTTCGATTATGTATATAGCTCTGAGTGTGTGATTAGGTTGAATAAATACTAAAGGACGATCAACATGTAATATCGAGCATTGAATAGCTTGGAAGTTGAATAATTATGTGTTAGATAAGGTATGTATTTAACCTTTGTGGTTGATGAGTTATAAGCAAGCTATGAATGAGGGAATGAGTATTTTAGCTATGTCTAGGACGTTGGTATTGTACAATCATTCTGAGTTTACGTATCTTATTAGATTCTAAACTGTTCAATGAGTAAATCTGAGCTATGAACAATTACGAGAATGTATATTCGTTTCATATACATTTGGCATGTACATTAAGTGTGCATAAAAGGTAAGTACCTATATAACTTTGGTTTGAAGAAAGGTATGATTGAATATTAAAACGATAATGAGATGCAAGAATGTTTAAGAAAGAGTTGTTTTTATATATATATGATTCTTGTATGAATGAATGTGGCAATTGTGTCCAACGATATGAACCAAAGTAATATGTGATAGTTTGCTAAGTAAATGTTATGTGTCAATGTAATTTATGCGTATATGCCTTTATGCTAAGTTTATTTGTATTATGACTCACTAAGATTTGTAAAGCTTACTCTGTGTGTGTGTTATTCTCTATTTTATAGGTCGTCAAAGCTACTGAAGGCTTAGGACCGTCAAGGATCATCATCACACAACTAAACTCATTTTGGTACCCTTTTTGAAAATGTATATAGCTAATTATGGCATGTATAGGCTAGATATGTGTATATGTTAAAAAGTGAACTTAGCCATGTGTTTTGGCAAGTTTTGGGTTATTTTAATGTTTGAATGAATGATTCATATGATTTATGTTTTGGTATGGCTTGATGCATATGAAATGGCCATTTTGGTATGTATTGGGTTGCCATATATGCATGACATGTGATGAGAATGGTTGCTTATAGGTATGACCCATTTGTGTGGCATTTTGGTCTTACAAATGACCTAAATATGTCACACGATTGGGGCGCATGGGCGTGCCTCGGACCGTGGGTAAATTGGCACAATATGGCTTAAACTAAACACGGTCTCGACACGGGGGTGTCATCTAACCTTGGTGCACAAGTCAGTAGCTGGCTTTAATAGTACACGGCCATGACATGGGCGTGCCTGCAGGTCGTGCGAGAAATGACAATATATGACCTTAGGACACGACCTTAGCACACGGGCGTGATTGTTAGCCGTGTTGATTTTGGTAGTATGTAACCACGAGGAGGTCACACGGGTGTGTCATGTAGCCGTGGGAGAGGCACGGCCTACCGCCATGAGCGTGTCTCCCCTGTAGTCTAGAAAAGTTTCAATTTTTCATGAAATTTTTATATGTGTTTCGATTTAGTCCTAACTTAGTTTATAAGCATGCTTAGGGTCTCGAAGACTCGTTTAAGGGACACTATGATTATATATGAATATGTTTGATGATGATTGGCTTTGTGTCGACATTTAGAGGTTAAATGTTCTGATTGATCGGTAATCCTCTTAAACCGATTCTGGTGATGGTTTCGGGTTTAGGGTGTTACAGCCGTGTGGTTGACACAAGCTTGAACATGGGCGTGTTACACAGCCTTGTGAAAACTGCACCTAAATTTCAAAAATAAAATTATCCACACGGCCTAGCACACGGGCGTGTGACTTCAATTTCTTCATGCCTTAAAAGTCAAAAAGTTACACGGGTTAGGGACACGTGCGTGTGTAGTACACGGTCCGGCCACAAGGACGTGTGAGCCCTACATATTGAAAAGTTTTTTGAAATGTCACGAAATGACTTTATGAGTTTCCGATTAAGCCCCGACTTGATTCTAATGCTCATATAGGGCCTCAAGGGTCCAATTAAGGGGCATTTTGAATTATCTCAGTAGATGAATAGTAATTTACTGGAATTATCTAAAAATTGTTCTGAATGTTTTAGTAATACTTTGAAACCCTGTTTCGATGACGGATACGGGTTAGTGGTGTTACAATCCCTTCTTCTACATGATACTAGAAGAGTAAAAAATAACACTAGGGCAGCTGACTGGTATATCTTGGTGGACCTTGGTGGCGTACTACTTACAGTGTAACAACCTAAATGAGCCACCCTTCCTTGGCATCTGCCAACACTACTATCAGTTCAAGGTTCTAACTTAGGAGTCTTCAATTGGGATAATCTACTTTAGGGTTTGTCAAGGCCATGAGCCCATACTTAAGAATTGAGCTCCAAACCATCGCCTGGACCGAAATAAATTTATCTTTGTGAAATGCAAACTTACCAATGGGTTTGGGTTCCCCATGAGTTAGTCAATTCCTAATGAGTTGATTTGCCTCCAGGCCCAACCCTTAGACATCGAGATTGTCATGGCACAAGTTGAAAGACTCCTCATAGTTAGAAAGGCTCCTCACAGTTACAAATATCTCTCATTTCATTTTTGAGGGAAGAAGCCTGCATGGTTGGCGGGTATCGAATCTTTATCTTGGTGTGAGCCCTAGATGGTTCAATCAACTAAAGAGGCATAACCTTTTGGGGCCTATAATAGCCCGTTTTCAATCAAATTGGAATAGTAGTTTCGGAACTACAAATCTGAAGTTAAATAATTATAATGTCTACAGCATCATACTAGAGTCACATGAAAAATTTGTTAAGAAATTTTATCGTTTGTATACTCAATTAGATAGAAAGGACTAAATCGCGTAAATTGTAAAACTTAAGTTCTATTAGTTAAAGGTATCAAATGACAATGTGATTAAATGGTTGAGGGTTTTATGTTGCAATTAGACCATATAAATTGCTAGTGAACTTTTATGACCATTAAAATAAAATTATACAAAGTTATATGTTAAGGATAATTTAGTAAATAACTAAATAACTTAAAATTAAAATAAGTAAAATTAAAGTATCATCTTCCTAAAGGCTAAACACCACCTAAATTGAAGGTTAGGAAGCCATGGTTAGGGCTTGAAGCATTCGACCAACATTTCTAGTGCATGTAAGTGCAATTTTGCTTGTTTTTAATTATTTCTATGTTTTTAGAGTCGTTGTAGCTTAATTTAACTAGCCCAGGGACTAGTTTGTGAAACTGTTAAAGTATTAACATTATTAACATTTTACCATTGATGAATGCGTATGTATTTTGATGTTTGATGAAGGAAAATAAACCTTTGTTGTTAGATAAAACAACTTTTGTAAGGTTATTTTTGATGAATTTGTTAAATAGGGATTAAATTAGTAAAATGTGAAAATTATGTGGTAAATGAGAGAAATAATGTAATGTATGGGCTGCTATGGGTTTATATAGAATTTGGCTATAATAGGTTGAAATTCAATTGCATGAATTTGCATTTTTATGAGCTAAGGACAAAATTGTAAAGTAGTCAAATGTTCAGGGGAAAAATGGTAATTTTTTTTGTAATATGAAGTTGGATTGAATTGAATAGAATAAATATTAAAGTGGTTAAATTTTATTATATAGGTCAAGAAAAGCTATGCTCGAAATTAGATAGGGGAAAATAAAGTAGTAGATTGATCGGTCGATTTTCTTCGAATTAGTCAATTTTCTCCGTATTAATTCGAGGTAAGTTCGTATGTCAATAAGCTTTAAATTATATGTGCTTATATGTTTAATTAATACAATTGAGATGATACGATGCTATGGAAATTATCTATGAGATATCGTCAATTATTTGGATCCCAGTTGAACATTAGGAATAGATAGGATACAAATAACATGTCATTAAGGGTTACTGTGTTTTGGGTGCTGGTCCTGTACGTTCTACTAGTGGCTGAGTTTTCTGGCATGTGTTGCGGTTACTCATCAGCTTGTTTGAGCAGCACCATGTAGCTACGGCTTGACCGTTAACTTGTGTGAGCAGACCCGGTAATAGCTTCAGAGTGGGCATATATATATATGAGATATGAGATAAAGATGGTTTCGACCATGCATTGGCACTTAGTGTGCAGATACCTGAGTACCTAATATTATTCCAAATGATTCAACAGGTACAATGATGTTACGAGAGTGTATGAGTTTGATATGAAACAGAACATGTATGTACGTAAATCATGTGGAAATTGAATCCATGAGATTTATGATTTCATAATTCACTTTGTTGGTGATTATATGTTAAGCTATTGACACCAAATTGAAATGCATTATGATTTAAATTACTTGATTTATTGTGGTTGATTGGTAAGTTATATTTGCAATTATAAGAACTTACTAAGCTTAATTGTTTACTTTGTTTATTTTCTGTGTTTTATAGTGATTCGAAAGCTCGCTTGTTTTGGAAGTTGTCAGAGATTGCATCACACCATCGAACTCTTATTTTGGTACTTTTGAACTTAATGTATTTGTAACAGCCCATTTTCAGTAAAAACAGAACAGTGGCTTCGAGACCACAAATTCGAGCTGAAAAGAAAGTTTATGTTAAAATTATTGCATGGTCCTTATTATGATAAGAACGTTATGTGAAAATTCTGATAAGAAAATTTTACCGATTATGTTACAGAAAGGACTAAATTGCATAAAATGTAAAAGTTGAATTCTAGTATCTAGAAGGATTAAATAGCTATGGAATTCAAAACTTGAGGTCCTTATATGATAATTAGACCATTAAAGAAAAGTTAGTAGATATTTTTGAGATCCATCCATGGAAATTTAGAAAAAGGAAAAAACTAAATTGGAAATGAGAAAATAATAGATGATAAATAATTAAAAGAAATAAAAATCATTTTATATCATCTTCTTCCCAAGCATTCCATGAAAACCCTAGGAAAGAGAAAACAAGCTTTCTTGGCTTAATTGGGTAAGTATTCAAGCCCCATTTTTAGTAATTTTTATATTTTTGAGATCGAGATAGTCTAATCTATCCATTTTAGTGATTAATTTTTAAAAGTTAACAAAGCATAGAAATTTTGTCATGAATGAATATGCTGGAAATTTGAAATTTATGGTAGAATAGGAAAGATTGTCAATGGATAAACAACTTTTAAAAAGTGAATTTTGATGAAAACATGATTTAGGGACTAAATTGAAAAGTTGTAAAATTTGTAGAAAAATTTTGAATTTTGTGAAATACATGTTCTGTAAAAGTTATACTAAAATTTCGGTTAGGCTTGGAATAAGGATTAAATTGCATGAATTTCATTTTTTCGAGCCTAGGGATGAAATTGGAATTTATGAAAAGTTTAGGCAAAATGGTAATTTTTCTTAGAGTGTAAATTGAATATAATTGAATATGAATTGTATTAAATTGATGATTAAATTCATTTATATAGATCCGAGATAACTCAAATTCAAAGCTAGATCGATGAAAAGAGAAAGTTTCGAATTAATATATTTTCTTATACGAACTATTACCGAGGTAAGTTCGTGTAACTTAATTATGCATGTTAATATATTTCAATTGAATGATGAATATGATTTGGATGTGGTATATGTTTATGTGATTTATATGAATGTTATAAATACATGAAATGATTACATGATTGGAAATGTATTTAAAATGTTAAGTTTTATTGGAATAATGAAAATTGATGGATACGTATGATTTCTCGTATGTGAATGTGATTCTGCATATGTTGTAGATAGGATTTAGCTCGGACAAGTAATCTTGACATAGCCCTTTCGAGCATCCTGATGTATAGTATAACAGCCCGATTTAGGGCCTAGTCAGAATAGTGGTGCGAGATAACAAATCCTAAGTAGAAATATGTATTTAATGATTTTTATGAGGCTTACAAGGTATTTGCATGATTGTGTGAAAATTTTATGAAGGAATTTTATTAATTAGTAAACAATTTGTCTATCAGGACTAAATTGTAAAGATTAGAAAATATGAGATTCTAGAAGATTTAAGTATGAAATAGCATCATAAAAATTATTAGAAGTCCTTATTTAGCAATTATACCATTACATGTTAAGATAGACAAAAATGGGCATGGGAAGGAAAAATCTCAAGAAAGGGCCTAAACGACATTTTAGTCATTTGGTTAATTAATGAATTAAAAAGTGAAAAATAAGTCAAAATCTTGTCCATCTTCTTCCTCTAAGTGCCGAATTTTGCAAGGGGACATAGCTAGGGTTTCTTCAACTTCCAAGCTTGATAGTAAGTGCATCCTAGCCCAGTTTTTAATGTTTTTTGTATTTTTAAGACCCTCGTAGCACGGTTTAGCTATTTCTAACTATATTTTGAGCTAGAGTTTATGTTCAAACCCATGTATGACATGCATATAATTTGATGTTTTAAGGAAGAATATAAAAGTTTGATGTATGATAAACATCTTTTTCTAATTGATTTTCATGAAAAATGCATAAAAAGGACCAAATTGTAAAAGTTGTAACAATGGTCATACAGGAGTGAAATAGTGGAAATTAAGGGCTGTTGTAGTTAAGAGAATAATTCAGCTAAGCTTAAACTACAAGGAAGTTGAATAAAAATCATTTTACGAGCCTAGGGGCAAAGTGTAATTATGAGAAAGTTTAGGGGCAAAATCATAATTTTTGCCAAAGTGTGATTTATGAGTCGATTTAGTCAATGTGAATATTAAATAAGTGAAATTGTCATTATAGATCAAGAAATACGAAGCCTGGACCGAAACTGGGGCAAGAACATGGTTGCAGACTAAATCGAACATCTATATATATTTTGAGTACCGAGGTAAGTTTGTGTGAAATTAAGGCTACATTTGTTATCGTATTTAAATTTCTTATTATTATGAGAAATACATATTATTATTTCCATGAAATTAACTAATGATACCTCGATGAAAAAGTGAAGAGAATATGACAAGTTAAAGTCTCGGTTGAAGATTCGGAATAACGAAGATACCTATGTCATGACATGAGATAAGGACGATCCCGTGTAAGACCATGTCTGGGACATGGCATCGGCACCGAATGTAGATCCTATATAAGACCATATCTGGGATATGGCATCGGCATCGAATAAGGAAGGTCCCGTGTAAGACCATGTTTGGGACATGGCATCGGCATCGAATAAGGAAGGTCCCGTGTAAGACCATGTCTAGGACATCGCTTCAGCACCAAAGGAAGATCTCATGTAAGACCATGCCTAGGAGATGGCATCGACATCTAAGTATGAACTCGTATAAGACCATGTCTGGGACATGGCATCGACATCGAGCTAAGAGATCCCGTGTAAGACCATATCTAGGATATGGCATCGGCATCAAGAGGTGATCCCATGTAAGACCATATCTAGGATATGGCATTGGCATCATGATACATGTATGATGAGATTGAGTATCCTCTGATATTCTGAGTAGTTCAACGGCCAAAAGAGCTAAGTTTGCAAAGATGCTATAGAGTTAAATTATACAAGGATGATAATGAGTTCCATTTATGTTAAGGATAATGATGATTTAAGTTTATATCCAAGTTAGCATAAGTGCTAAATTATGTGACTAAGTGATATAGGTTCCATGAGTAAAATTACAAGTTATGAATCCATAATGTGATGTGTGATGGTAAGAGTGAGTATGACTAAGTATGCCTAAGCACTTAAGAACTTGTGTTGCTTTTGTTATATGAGATGAATGGATTTTACCATGAACACTTATGTTGCTATATTAATTCATGCAAACTTACTAAGCTATATGCTTACCCCTCTCTTTTCTCTTTCCATTGTAGTATCGCAAAGCTAGCTCGGGGATCGTAGAATGTTGGAGCTTGGATCACACTATCAATCATTCTTTTGGTATAGTAAAGTTGATTTATTTTGGGTATGGCGTCATTTTGTATTATGTCACATTTGAGAGCCAAAGGGTTGGCTACTAATGTTATACACTCACTTTTTATATGGCCATAGGGAATTGGCCAATATTTGTCAAGTTTCATATTTTAACGACGATAAGTTTTATGAAGGGAAAGTTTATGCAAATGATAAGGTAAAATGTGAAGTGTTTGAATGATGATTAGTAGTACTTTATAGGGTATTTTTACCATATCATGTATTGTTTGAGTTGGTATAAGTGTATTTATGTTTCAAGGTGGCAATTGGCTTGGAAAATAGCCTTCTAATTGTCCATAAGGGTAGGCACACGGTCAACCCACATGGGTGTGTTGATAGGTCGTGTGTCCCCTGCACCAAATTTACGAGAATTTTATTCGTCACTTGGGCCAGCACACGGGTGTGTGCCTAGGCCGTGTGCCCCTTAAGAAGTTGCTGATGTCATAAATAAAATGCTAAGGTTTTCTTAGACAGGTGAGGACACGGGCGTGTCTAGGCCGTGTGAGAGACACGGGCTATTGACACGGGTGTGTGTCCGGCCGTGTGAAAACCCCAGTAGGTTCGAAATAAAAATTGAATTCCACACGGGCAAGGGACATGGATGTGTGTGACTACACGGCCTGCCCACACGGTCGTGTACCACTTCACACGGGCGTGTGGCCCCTGTTTAGGTAAAAATTTTCTAAGAGCGTAAAAGTTTCCGGATTAATTTCAAAACCTCTCGTAAGTATGTTTAGGGCCCCGTAGGCCCATAATAAGGATATTATGAATATGAATGAAAAGTTTTAAGTTTGAAAAGAAATTTTATAGCCCGATAATGTATGTTTAAGTAATTTAAGATTGGTAATGCCTTATATCCTATCCCGGCATCAGACACGGGTAAGGGGTGTTACATATAGTTCCTATGAGCATCCTGATCGATAGTGATTTAGCATGAGTTGCACACTATCGCAGCTCTTTGTTCGCATCCTGATATGAACTATTAAGAGTTTTTTGACATGGCTCTCTTGAACTCCCTGTTACCTTATCTAATGCTCCCTGATATTATCTCTTTGGAGATATCTTAAAGCTTTATGAACTCCCTGAATAAAGCTCTTATGAGTTTATTGATTAGCCCAGATAAGTGTCCTATTACATGATTACATGACTCATTTGAGCATCCTGATATGTGGCTCAAGAGTGTGCTTCTTGAATAAGTGCCCTACTAGGTACCCCTGATTATATATTGACGAATTTCAGATTTGTACACCTTGAGTGTACTATTTGAGTATCCATCGATATTTCAATAATTCAACAGATAAAACTCTTGACATGAGAAAAATGATGAGATAAATAGAAATATGCCTTGAATGCTTTTGAATTATTTGATGAAGGGTTATATGATGAGCTCATCTATGCTTATTTGATGTTTAAATGTATTATATGACTAATTTGCTTGATTGAGTATATGTGTTTAGGTGAAATTGTCAAATTGATGAAAAGCTTGTTAATTGTATGCTTAACATTAATAAATGTAATTGGTAAGTTTTAATTCTTGTTATATGAACTTACTAAGCATTAAATGCTTACTAGATTTTATTTTCTCTGTTTTATAGTGCTCGGAAGCTCACAAAGGTTAGAGATCGGTTAGAGCATCATCACACTATCCACTAGCTTGTTTCGGTATAAATAGTAAACTTATTTTGGTATAATGGCATGTATAGGTAACTTGGTAATTGTTGGCATATAAATGTGGTTTGTAAACTAGCCATTGGAATGGCTAGTAATGATTTGTTTTGGTATATTTATAAGGTTATATTATGACAAATACCTATGTGTTAAATTTATTAAGTATGGTTGATCAAGTTATGCTTAACATATAAGTTAAACAAGGGTAAGAATATAAACATGAATGCATATGATAAAATATCATAGTATATACTTGTAAGTTTTGGTGTAGATTATTCGAAAATTTGGGTGAGAAATAAAGCTAGGAAATGGCTTTATTTTTTCCACACAGGTAGACACACGGGCATGTGTCTTGACATGCGTGACACATGGCCTGGCACATGGGCATATGGTTTGGTTGTTTTTCCCCTACATCTTAAATTTGATAAACAGAATGCTCAGAATTGAGCACAAGGGCAGAGACACGGGCGTGTCTTGGCCGTGTAAAACCTTCACTTAATTATGGAAAATTAAATTAACCACACGGCTTAAAACACGGGTGTATGGCTGGCCATGTAGCACAAGTCAGAGAGTTACACAGGTTCGAACACGGCCTGCAGCACTGGAGTGTCCTATGGTCACACGGGCGTGTCCCTTGACCACATGGGCTTGTATGCCCTGCATCTAGGAAAAATTTTAGAAATTTCACGAAAAATTCTTTCAGTTCTCGATTTAGTCCAAACTCGATTCTAATACTTGTATTGGGCCTCGAGGGTCCATTTAAGGGATGTTATGAATAATTTCAGAAAATGTATATTAATTGACATGAATTATTTGTAAATGTTTTGAAAACTTCAGTAATGCTTCGTAACCCTGTTCTGGTGACAAACACGGGTTAGGGGTGTGTTACAGTATTTTGGTTATATGGCATGTATAGGTTAGTTGGCTAATGTAAGCCTATATGTTTTGTTATCTTTTAGCCATTGATGTGGCTTGTCAATGATATATATTTGATATGTAAATAGGTGTAAATGGCTCTTTGATATATGGTTTATAATTGCTATGTGATTGCCTCACTGTAAATTGGTATTTAAGGTAGAAAATAGTTGAAATGGAGAATGTATTTGCATGCTAAGTTTTAGGTAAGATAATGCATACATGTAATTGACCATTTAGGTAGTTTTTGGAGGAATTGTAACATCCCAAAATTTAGGGGTTATAAACTTTTGCATAATTGCATGTTGTGCTTGCTCACGGGTTATTTGAGAATGTTTGGAGGTCCTATAGAGGCCTGGGTTCGAGGTTGAGCCTTGGAAAAATTTTGGTTTTTGACCCTAAAGTGGAGGGGGCTGTAGGAGGCAGAACTTAAGTATATTAAAGTGTGTTTTGCTAATACAAGCTGAGCACATGGTGGAGTGGTGTGGCGTCAAGCGAAGTGTAAGGAGGTTAGAGGTTTGAATCCCACAAGTCCCAAAACAAAGGTTTTATTTTGTGCTAAGTGGGTGGAAGAATTAGAGTTCAGTTAGAACTCTACAAGGGAGAGTAGAGACTCAATCAAATGGTTTGAATGAGAGGTGGAGAGCAAAATGACGAGGAAAAAGGGGAGAGAATCATGGGATAGGGGAGAGTGGTAGAGTTGACTGAATGTGGGAGTGTGTGGGGAGGAGAATTTCGGCTAGAGAGGGGTGTTGTGTAGCAAATTCAGCAGCCTAGTGTATGAGTTGAACCAAAAATTCTCCTTGGGTGTGCATTTTCTCTTTTTGTTCATTTTTGGAAACTCTTTTTGGGAAGCATTTGGTGCAATCTTTCTCTTGCTCACATTTTGTCTTACCTCTCGTGGTTCTTTTCGTTTCTTTTGTTTGGTGTCTAAATTTCTTTAGCCAAATTTTCTCCTACTCATCTATTCTCTTATGGTGTCTATTTCTTTCCTTTTTTTTTTTCATAAAGACGAAGAATCACCTCTACTTCTATTTTGTTTTTCCTTAGTCAAACATCTAGTAACAGGAAAATTGGTTCTCTTCTGTCTGCTGAATCTTCCTCCTTATTCGGTTCTTCTCTAGTTGCAAGGTAATGGTTTCTTTTCTATTTTAGTTCTTTTCCCCTTTTCTCTCTTCAAGAACCGAAACACTCAACTTTTAACACTATATGGTCTAGGCCAAATTCACTCACCCTCTTCCATCTCGAGTTCTTTTTGTTCTCTGTGTTGAGAGCCAAATCTTGTGGTTGGTCGTTTGCCAATCGTTGTCGTGCGTTTGTGGGTAAGTATAACTGTGGTCGAATGGGGGATGGTTGGTGGCGCTTTATTAATTATTGAGTTCCTTGTGGCGAAAGGCCATTTCTATGTTGTATTGTAACAACATTAATAATATGTGTTCTTCTTTAGGGACTTGTTTTTGTGATCAAGGCAGTAAACCAAATACTCTTGCTCAACAAGGAGTGGTCGATCTCTGGTAAGTAGAGGTAATGGGTATATTGTTTCAAATTAAGTTTATCAAGGAGAGAAACTAACTTGATTTCTCAATTATTGTTAGGTGTTGGAACCAGTGGTTATCGCAACTCGTAATCAGGTGTGTAATCTCACACCAAACATCGATGAAGTATGTTTTCATCTGTGTTTCAGCCAAAAGCTAGAAAACTGAAAAATTGGCAACCGTGACCACTCGAGCGTGCGAGCGCTCGTAGTGAGAACTGAGCTACTGTGATGGTGGTAAGTCGTTAAGAGTGTCGCGAGCACTCTCACAAAACTGAGGCTGTAACGGGCCTAGTCGAGTCAAAACTAGGCTAAACGGGCCTAATGAGCTAATGGGCCCACTTGGGCAAAATCGATAGAAAATTTTTGAATGACGGATACGACTGCGAAGTCTACAAAACCGAGACCGAAAACATGCTAAATGGGCCACAAAAGCGTGTGGGCCCCATTTGGGCCTAAAATGGATTTTTGGCCCAATTGCACCGTATAGACCCAAAAGGGGTTCCAAGTCGCTCGAGGCGACAATAGGCCTTCAAAAAGGCCGTTAAAGGACTAAATTACCAAAATACCCTTAAAGGGTAAATTTATCGAACATACCCTTGAAGGTTAAATTTATCGAAATACCCTCAAGGGTAAAATTACCGAAATACCCCTAATTTGCAAAATTATCGAAATACCTCTAACTTGTGAAATTACTGAAATACCCTTGGTGTGTAAAATTACTAAAATACCCTTGGTGGTTAAATTACTAAAATACCCTTTGGTGGGTAAATTACTGTTATACCCTTAGGGGTTGATTAGTATGATTGTGTGTATTCAGTTTAACTGTTTGTGATGGTAATTTATTTCATACATCATTTTGATATGTGCTTTGCATACATGACATTTCCCATGGAATTGGGATTTTGTAATTAGAGGAAGTGATAGACCTTTTAGTGTCGCACGGGTCGCCTGAGATGACTGTGGACCCATCAATTTGATTGTTAGGCCCACACGGGTCGCCTGAGATGACTGTGGACCTACCAATGGCTTTATGCCGCTTATATTCTAGCAGCTCGGCTGCGTTCTTGGTGTGTAGGGCTGGGTAGGTTGACTGGTCCCCACAGGAGTGTAGGGTTGGTATGGGTGGTGTGTTGGTTAGATTGGGCTAGGCTACATTTTTGTTTGCATTACCATGATTTTGGGGCTTTGGCCTGAATCGATACTGTATGGGGCTTGGGCCCGAAATGTGGCTGTAATAGGAGATTACACACTGAGTTCTCGTAA
Organism: Gossypium rotundifolium; assembly: GCA_025506655.1. NCBI lineage: Eukaryota > Viridiplantae > Streptophyta > Magnoliopsida > Malvales > Malvaceae > Gossypium > Gossypium rotundifolium. The sequence goes on from CP106722.1 coordinate 140,322,617, forward strand.
CTCACCCCTTTTCCTTAACTGTGCTGGTAATCCCCAACCTTAGAGGGTTTGGAGTCGCGAGGGATTCGAAAGTGGCCACACGTTCCGCATGTTTCGAGGGTGAACTAAGTATTTTAAATTTGGGATTTCTTTATTTTAAATTATTAGGATTTATAATTGTCGTAATATGGCCATTGGAACTGTTTTAACTTTTATTTAGATTTTCTTTAAACATTTCAAATTTAATCAACACGAGGTTTTTAAAATGATAAATAATTGTTTTTCAAAAATCATGTTTCCATAAGTGATAAGACTAAATTTTTGTAAACGACTCGATTTTTATTAAACAAGAAAAAACAAGCATTTTTGAAAGGGTATTAAATTGAGTAAACTTTTTTTGGTGATGAGAGACGAGAAACAAAATTTCAAATGTTTAAGTTGGATTTTGACAATATGTTTTCCAAACAACCATGAGGTTTTAAACATCACCTGGAGTGGCAGGCTAGAACCGGTCGTAACGCTTAGGCCGGGTTTGGGGTGTTACAGGAAATTTTGGCATGTTTTAAAATGATCATTTGAGATGCCAAGGAACATAAGATTGTTGGTGATGAAATCACATGATTTGGACTTGGTTGTGATTGGTTTGAATGCTTATTAATGATATGGTTATATGCTATTTGGTTTGTGTAGGTTGGGGCCACTTTGGGTGAGAAATTAGGCTTAGAAAATGACCTATTTTTGTTCATACAGGCAGAGACATGGATACGTGTCTCAGCCGTGTATGGCACATGGTCAAGTGACACGGCTATGTGTCCCCTAACACTTCTTTAGAAATCATGTCATTAGCTTCACACGGCCTAGCACACGGGCACGTGGTCTAGCCGTGTGACCCAAGTCAGTGAATTACACAGGGTTGGACACGAGCTAATACATGGCCATATGATCCCATTTTGAATGTCCACATGGCATGTGACACGGGCGTGCCTCTCGGCCTTATGAGACACATGGCCTAGCACACGGGCATATGTCCCCTACACTTTGAAAATTTTCCATGTTTTTTTCTAAAAATTTCTTAAGTATTTGATTTAGCCCCATACCACTTCTAATATTTGTTTAAAGTCCCAAGGGCTCGTGTTATGGATTATATGACTGAATTTTAATGATTTTTGTTCAGATATGAAATATGGATATGAAATGTATGATTGTTTATGAGATTAGTCCAGAAATACTCAGTATCCCTATTCCAACGACAGATACGGGTTAGGGGTGTTACATTTATTGGTATCAAAGCTACAATTTAGTCGATTCTAGGACTAACATAGCGTGTGAGAGTCTAACTATACATGCCATATTTAACCTGTGATAGTATGATACCTCCTGATAGTTTTAAATCATGTTTTCATATAGTAATGGATTCCAATCAAGCAGACTCGATGATGTAGAAAGTAAAGAGCCAGCCTCAGTTCACGGAGCAGTGCCGTTTGGTTCGAGACCCGTATCTGAGGGTCGGGGAGGAGAGGTGTTTATAATATGTGATTGAGCATGTGTGAAAATTCTATGTGAAAATTTTATCGATTGTGTGTTTAATTTGCGAAAAAGACTTAATCACATAAAATGTACAAGTAGCTTTCTAATTGAATAATGGCTGAATTGATGTGTCTTTCTATATATGAGGCCTTATGATGTAAATTGGCCATTAGATTTTGGGATGGACGATTATGGGGTTAGTTTATATGGTTTACTTCTAAAAATTTAAAGGTTAATTTAGTAAATAATACATTAATAAGTAATAAAAAAATGAAAGAAAATGTTAGTGGATGTTCATCTTTTTAGAACCGAAAATAAGAGAAGAAGAGGGGTTTTAAGCTTCCATGGCATTCGGCTACTATCAAGCTTAATTCAAGGTCTGTTTTTGCTCGATTTTGATAATTTCTAAGTTTTTGTAATCGTTGCTTTGTGTTCCTCAAAACCCATGCTTCAATTTTGTGTATTGATGATGATTTTGAAATATTCCATTCATGAACACATGAGTTTTGTGATGATTAAAGATGAATTATGAAATATATGTGTTTGATTAACATAGTTTGACTTTGAGTTTTTGGTAATTTTGAGTAATATGGACTCATTTGAGAAAATAATATTTTAAGGAACTAAATTATGAAATAAATGAAATATATGGACTTACATGAGCATGGGTGAAATTTGGCTAAGCATGAGTGTATGCAATTTTGGTGTATTTTTTTGATTTTGTGAAATAGGGACTAAAATGTCAAAATGTGAAAATGTGAGGGCTAAATTGTAAATTGCCCTAAATATGTGTTTTTGGATTGAATTGAATGGATTAGTGAATAAATGAGTTAAATTTTAATATGTATAGATCAAGAACCGAAGAAAACAGACATAGATAATAGGAAATCAAAAGTAATTGAGTAGCCAAGTTCGTTTTTGTTTATCCGAATCCGAGATAAGTCTATAAACAAATAAATTTATTTATATTGATTTATGTATGTACATATGAAATTTCATTATGATGAATGTGCATGAGATGATGAATACATGAAATCCGAGGATGTATCGACAATGAATCAGTGTCCGAGAAGTCCCGTACGAACCTAGGAATAGATAGGATTACATATGTCATGACATAGGTGTTCGATATGTGATATCGTGTAAGACCACGTCTAGGACGTTGGCATCAATTTGAGACTTACGTGTAAGACCATGTCTGGGACATTGGCGTCATATTGATTTGTGTAAGACGCTGTTTGGGATAGTGGCATCGATATCCGATTACATGTAAGACCACGTTTGGGACATTGGCATTGTATGACCATTCTGAGTATTCTGAGCTTCCTATTTGATTCCAAAAGGTTCAACAGGCAAATCTGAGAAATGAAAGACTACGTGAAATGTATAAACGAGTCAGGTATGTTTGAAAGATACACTATGTATGTGTACAAAAGGTAAGTGTATATATGAACTTACCTAAGGTGAATATGTGCATGGACTCGATGAGTTAATATGTGATATATGTTTGAATGTGCTATGAGCATAAGTGATGCTTGTGATATGATATGTTGGTAAGAAATGGCAATCAAATGAGCCAAAGAGAAATTTATGTGTTTGAAATTAAGATATGTTTATGAATTTAAATTGCTATGTTTATAAATGGTTAGATGATAAGTTTATTTGCATATGGCTTACTAAGCTTTTGAAAAGTTTACTTTGTGTGTGTTTGCTCTGTTTTATAGATCGTCAAAGCTACTGAGGGCTCAGGAATCATCGATGATTATCATTACACTACTCAATTCGCATTTTGGTACCTTATGATCATGTATATGTTAAATATGGCATGTATAATCTAGTTGGAATAGATTATGTTTATGATATGTAAATAGCCATGTGATATGGCTAGATAAATGTTGGTGATATGAATGAGTGGTCATGATACATGATGCATATTTTGGTATGGAATGTTGGCTAATAAGAGTATCAAAATTGTGGTATGTTTATGAAGCAAAGTTGGTATCATATTGATGGGGAGATATTATATTGTAATGGTAAGATTGTGGATGAAACTTGATTGGAAATGGTTGTTCTATAGTTGATCTAATTGTTGTATAAGTTGTTGTGTTTGGGATGCCATTGATTGCTTGGAAAATTTGGTTAATTTGGCATGAGTTAAATTGATATGATGCTTGTAGGGATTGCCCAAAGTATGGGTGGCATTTTGGCCTTGCAAATGGCCTATATTTGCCCACATAATTGAGCACACGGGCGTATGGCTCGACCGTTTCCTTTGAGGTTGCAATGCAAAACAAGTCAGACTCAACCACGGCAAGACACACGGGCGTGTGACTGGCCGTGTGGTGTAATTTAGTAGCAACCACGGGTGACGTAGACGGGTGTGTCCTCGGTCGTGTGGACAAGTCAGTATATATGCCCTGTTTTGAACGGCTTAGACACACGGGCGTGCCTCCCACGGCCTGCCCACACGGGCGTGCCTCCCACGGCCTACCCACACGGGCGTGTGACCTCTGTAACTTAGAAAAATTTTAAATTTCTGAGAATTTCTATATGTGTTCGGTTTAGTCCCAGCCCTTTTCTAAAGCATGATTAAGGTCTCGTATACCTATTTTAGGGACACTTTGATTTGTTTCATTGAATTTTATTATAAAATGTCTGTGGATGTTTTCGTTTGTCCAGTAATACCTCTTAACCCTATTTCGGTGATGGTTACGAGTTAGGGGTGTTACAAGAGGCCAATGAAGCCTTATTCCAAATGATGAATGAGTGGTTTTTTGAGTTTGTCCGAATGAATCAGGCTGCTCAACAACCTCTACCCCAACCATTCTCTAATCGATTCTAGTAGCTTTTTGAGTTCTGGAACCCGTATGTTTAAGCAAACCACATATTGATAAAATTGAAAGTATGTGCCTGAAGAGTTTTGAGCTACAGTTGATGATGATCCTGAGAGAGCTGAGTTTTGGCTTGAGAATACGATCCAAGTTTTTGATGAATTGTCTTGTACACCATCTAAGTGTGTTAAGTGTGATGTGTCTCTCCTGAAAGATACAGCTTATCAGTGGTGGAATACCTTGTTATCTGTTATACCAAGAGAATGGATCACGTGGGAATTCTTTCAGACTGAGTTTAGGAAAAAGTACATAAGTCAGGGGTTTCTCAATCAGAAATACAAGGAATTTCTAGAATTGAAATGGGGTCGTATGAAGTAACTGAGTATGAAAGTGAATTCATGAGACTTAGTATGCTCGAGAATGCATCTCCACTGAAGAAATTATGTGTAAGAAGTTCGAACACGGGTTGAATGAGGATATCAAGCTTTTAGTCAGAATTCTAGAACTGAAAGAATTTTTTGTTTTGGTAGATAGAGCCTGCAAAGCCGAGGAGCTTAGCAAAGAAAAGAGAAGAGCTGATTCTGAGGCTAGAGATTCGAGAAAGTGGTCAATGGGTAAATCATATCATTCATCGTCAAAAAAATCAAAAGATTCTTACTATTGTTCGACTACTTCAGTGGGGTATTCAAACAAAAATCGTGGAAAGCAACACAGGAGTCCAAAAGCTCAAGTCACTTTAGTATCGAGCATTGGTAGCATCAAAGTTAACAAACCTGAGTGTCAACAAAGTGGAAGATGACATTTTGGAAATTGTTGGATGAATAATAAGGCTTGTTGTAGATGTGGCTCGTAAGAACATTTTATTTTTGATTTTCCTGAGTTATCCGAGAAAGACAAATTTTCAACTACAAGGTCAAGTAATACAGTTGCCAGGGGAGACCACCTTAAAATACTGGAAATGTGAATAGTAGAAAATGTGCAACAAAGGATTATGCTATAAGATTCGAAGCCTGAGCGCCATCCAAAGCTTATGCTATCCGTGTTCGTGAGGATGCTTCGGCACCAGATGTTATCACCGGTACCTTTTCTTTTTATGACACTGATGTAATTGCTTTGATGGATCCTGGATCGACCCATTCATATGTCTATATTAATTTAGTGTCTGGTAAGAGTTTACCTGTTGGGTCCATTGAATTCGTGATTAAAGTATCGAACCCCTTAGGCCAGCATGTTTTAGTTGATAAAGTTTGTAAGAATTGTCCCTTGATGACACGGGTTTACTATTTTTCGGCTGATTTGATGCTTTTACCGTTTGATGAATTTGATGTGATATTGGGTATGAATTGGTTGAATCTGCATGATGCTGTTTAAACTATAGATGAAAGACTATTGAGTTGAAATGTTAGAATAGAGAAATTATTCGTATTGAATCCGATAATTCGAGTGGGTTGCCTGTTGCGATATCGACTATGCTAGCTCAGAAATATGAGAGGAAAGGTTGCGATGCTTACCTTGCTTATGTAATGGATACTAAGTGTCTAAATCGAAGATTGAATCAGTGCCAATGGTTTGTGAATATCCGGATGTGTTTCCAGAAGAGTTACCTGGGTTGCCACCAGTCAGAGAAGTTGAATTTGCTATTGAGTTAGTACCAAGAACATCACCGATATCGATAGCTCTATACATAATGGCTCCGATAGAGTTGAAAAAGTTGAAAGCTCAGTTGCAAGAGTTAACGGATAGAGGTTTTGCATGACCGAGTTTCTTGCCTTGGGTTGCACCAATTCTGTTTGTCAAGAAGAAAGATGGGTCGATGAGGTTATGTATCGATTATGACAGATCAACAAAGTTATGATCAAGAACAAGTATCCATTACCGAGAATTAATGATTTGTTTGATCAACCAAAAGGTGCTACCGTATTTTCTAAGATTGATTTGCGATTTGGTGATTTCTAATTGAGGGTTAAAGATTCAGATGTGCCGAAAACTGCATTTAGGACTAGGTATAGACACTATGAATTTCTTGTTATGGCATTTGGGTTAACTAACCCTTCTGCAGTATTTATAAATTTGATGAATAGAATATTCAGATTGTATTTAGACAGATTTGTTGTTGTATTCATTGATGATATTCTAATTTACTCTCGAGATGAGTTTGAACATGCCAAGAATTTTAGGATTTTGTTACAAACTCTAAGAGATAAACAATTATTTGCTAAATTCAGCAAATACGAATTTTGGCTCTTGGAAGTTGGATTTTTGGGACACATAGTATTGGCAAATGGCATCCAAGTTGATCCGAGTAAGATTTCAGCTGTTGTTGATTGGAAACCACCAAGAAATATATCCGAGGTATGAAGTTTTCTAGGATTAGCTGGCTATTATCGGCGTTTTTTTGAAAGGGTTCTCGATGATCGCTACACCAATGACTGGGTTATTACAGAAAGACATAAAGTTCGAGTGGTTTGAGAAATGTTAATACATTTGTACGAACCCAGCTGGTCAACAATCTCCACCCCTATCAATTCTCCAATCGATCCCTGTAGTTCCTCAAGGTATGGATCCTTTGCAATTGAATAAACCACCTATTGATAAGACACGGAAACATGGGGCTAAAGAATTTATAGCTACTATTAGTGATGATCTTGAGAGAGCTTAGTTTTGGCTTGAGAACACGATTTGGGTATTTGACGAACTGTCTTGCACACCTGAAGAATGTTTAAAATGTGTTGTATCACTATTGAGAGACACTGCATATCAGTGGTGAAATACCTTGATATTTGTAGTTCCTCGAGAAAGAGTTACTTGGGAATTCTTTCAAGTTGAATTTAGAAAGATATACATCAGGCAAAGGTTCATTGGTCAGAAAAGAAAAGAATTTCTTGAATTGAAACAGGGCCGTATGTTGGAAACAGAATACAAAAGAGAGTTTGTACAACTCAGCAAATATGCTTGTGAATATGTTTATTCTGAAGCTATAATGTGTAAAAGGTTCGAAGATGGGTTAAATGAAGAAATCAGACTATTAGTTGCGATTCTAGAGATGAAAGAGTTCGTTGTTCTATTTGACAGAGCTTGCAAAGCTGAAGAGCTTAGAAAAGAGAAAAGAAAAGTTGATTCTGAGGCTAGAGACTTTAGAAAAAGATTTGCGGGTGAATCACATTAGTTAGCATCAAATAAATCTAAAGAATATCATCCTCGTTCTACTGCTTCTATTGGGATTTTGATCAGAGATAGAGATGCAAGAAATTTTAGCTCTAAACCTCAGACGACATTTGTTGCTAGTGTGGATAGTGTTAGAAATGTTGTACCTGAATGTAAGCATTGCAACAAGCGACATTACGGTGAATGAAGAATAGTGAGCGGAGTTTATTTTAGATGTGGATCTCTTGGTCATTATCTCTGGGACTGTTCAGAAAAGCCTATAGCTGAAAGAGATCAACTAGTGAAAGTGAGTAATACGGCTACTAGAGGAAGACCACCCCGAAACACTAGAAATACGAGTGGAAACCAAGGTGCTACGAGAGATTCTACTGTGAGATCCGAGGCACGAGCACCTGCCCGAGCTTATGCTATCCATGCACGGGAGGAGGCATCATTTCAAGACGTTATTACCGATAGTTTTTCTCTTTTTGATATTGACATAGTTGTGTTGATAGATCCTGGATCAACCCATTCATATATCTGTATGAATTTAGTATTCAAAAAGAGTTTACATGTTGAGTCTACAGAGTTTGTAATTAAAGTATCGAACCCCTTAGGAAAATCTATGTTAGTTGATAAAATTTGTAAGAATTCTCATTTGATGACTCGAGGTTACTATTTTTGCGCTGACTTGATGCTTCTACCGCTCGATGTGTTTGATATAATTTTGGGTATGGACTGGCTGACTACGCATTATGCAGTTGTGAATTGTAGACAAAATACTATCGAATTGAAATGTCAAAACGGTGAAATTATTCGGATTGAGTCTACTGATTTGATTGAATTACCTACTGTGATATCTTCTATATTAGCCCAGAAATGTATGAGAAAGGGCTGTGATGAATATCTTGCATATGTATTAGATACTAAGGTGTCTGAATCAAAGATTGAATCTATACCTATTGTTTACAAGTTTTCGGATGTATTTCCAGAAGAATTACCAGGTTTGCCACCGATCAGGGAAGTTGAGTTTTGTATTGAATTAGTATCGGGAACAACAACAATATCGATAGCTCCATACAGAATGGCTCCAACAGAATTAAAAAAGTTGAAAGCTTAGTTGCAAGAATTGACAGATAGAGGTTTTGGATGACCAAGTTATTCACCTTGGGGTGCACCGGTATTGTTCGTGAAACAGAAAAGTGGCACGATGAGAATGTGTATCGATTACAAATAGCTGAATAAAATGACTATAAAGAACAAATACCCTCTACCCGAATTGATGATTTATTTGATCAGTTGAAAGGGGCTATAATATTTTCAAAGATTGATTTGAGATCAAGTTATTATCAGTTGCGAGTTAAATAGTCGGATGTGCTGAAAATCGCATTCAGAACGAGGTACGAACATTATGAATTCGTTGTAATGCCTTTCGGATTAACTAATGCTCCAACAATTTTTATGGACTTGATGAACATGATATTCATACCGTATTTAGGCAGATTTGTTGTTGTATTCATTGATGACATTTTAATCTATTCGCGAGATGAATCTGAACATACCGAACACCTGAGATTTATGTTACAAGCTCTATGTGATAAGTAATTATTTGCAAAGTTCAGCAAATGTGAGTTTTGGCTCGAGAGGTTGGATTTCTGGGACATATTGTTTCAGCTAACGGTATTAGAGTTGACCCGAGTAAGATTTCTGCTATTGTTGATTGGAAATCTCTGAGAAATGTGTCTAAAGTCCGTAGTTTTTTGGGCTTAGCGGGTTATTATCAAATATTTGTGAAAGGATTTTTGATGATTGCAACGTTAATGACATGGCTGCTTTAAAAAGATGTGAAATTCAAATGGTCAGAAAAATGCCAGTAGAGTTTTGAACAATTGAATGTACTATTAACTGAAGCACCAGTTTTGGCTCAACCTGAATCAGAGAAAGAATTTGTGATTTATAGTGACGCGTCATTAAATGCTATGGGATGTGTTCTAATGCAAGAAGGAAAAGTTATAGCTTATGCGTCTCAACAATTGAAACCGCATGAAAAGAATTATCCAGCGCACGATGTAACATCCTGATAATTAGGGGTTATGCATCTTACTTGATTGAATGATGTTACATGCTTAATTATTATTGAGTGTATTTTGGAAGTTATTTGAGCTTCATTAATTAAGTGAATGCTTAGTGAAACTTTTAATTTCTAATAATTAAGAGAGAGCTAAGCAAGTTAGGCTTTAAGAATTAATGACAAGAGGTTTCTAGCATAAGTTGAGTAATTGGCAAAGTGGTTAGGATGCATGGATGTGTGCTTGAGGAGTGAGGTTCGAATCTCCTAGTTAGCATTAGGGAGGATTTTATTTTTGTTTCCTTCCCTTTAGTGTCGGCCAAGAATGTTCTAGAGTGGATGAGTATTCTCTTAATTTTGGCTATTTGACCATGTGAAAAAGGAAGCTAGGAACTTATGGTATGGAATCATAAGTTGATGATAAGATGAGGGGCAAAAGGCATGATATAGGGCAATGTTGTGGGAATTTGTTCATGGTCATTTGACCATGAACCTAGACGGCATGAAGGGCTAAGGGAGTGATTAATTGTTTTGGAAATTTTGGATATGATGGGGAAGAAACAAGGAGGAAAAAGGAGGAGGATGTTGGCTAAGGTTGACCGAAAATTTAGTGTAGCCATTAGGGTGCTAGTTGGCCAAAAATCCTAGCAAATGGTCCATCTTTTCTCTTTTCTCCAATAACTCTCCTCTTAGCCGAATCTTGCTTTGGGCATTAGGTAAAACTTGTCTTTGTTTTGGTTCTCATTTTGACCATTTGGTTAAAATTCCTTTCTCTCAAAATTCTTGTCAAAAGCATCAAAAGGTTAGAAAACACTTTCTTCTTTTCTTTCTTTTCTCTCATTGCCGAAAGTACCAAAAGTTCAAGCACCATTTTCTTCTTCATTTCTCCTCTTGGCGAATGCACCTAAGCCCCAAAACCAATCTCCTTTCTATTTGATCTTTCTCTTTTCTCCTTTTCTCTTTCCTTCTCATTTTATTTTCTTTCTTTCTTCTCTCTATAGAAACTATTTTCTTCTAAACCAAGAATCATCAATCCTTTTCTTATTTTTCTTCAAAGCCAATCATATTCTTTTCAATCTCCTTTCTCATTTTCTTTTATTGAAAACCGAAAACTATTATATGCTAAAATCAATATCTTTTCCTTTATCTTTTTGTTAAAGCCAATCATCAATCCTTCTTTTCTTCTTATTCAAGGTGAATCTTGAAGAACTCAAAGTAAGGTTTTGTCAATCATTTTCATCATTTCTTTTACTTTGGCAAATTTAGAATTTTGATCTCTTATTTTCTCTCCTACTTAAACTTATTAAGTTAATTATTATTATTTAGACTTTATTATGGGTTTGCCAATTTTATGTAATAAGGCCACTATAAACTATCTTTAATTTTGTGTTTGGATTTTCTCTTATTTTGCCATGAACAATAACTATTAAATAACTAAATGGTTTTCGATAAATAATAATTCAAAATGTTTTGTCAACTAATATATATATATATATATATGTTTAAAAGTAATTTCCTTAAATGTGGTTTCTTTTGACTTATTAATTCCTCTTACAAATAATGTTTTTAAAAGATATAAATTTTACTTTACAAATTTGTTTTCAACCTAAAATGTTAAGTTACTCTATTTTCTATAAAATCATCAAGTTTTTCTTAAAAACGATAATTTGCTATAGTTTTACTCGAGGAACATACCAAATCCGGGTAGGCTTTTTAGGTAGGGTTTGGGGTGTTTCAACTTGGTATCGAGCCAGCTTTAAACTCTCGGCCTTGGGTTTTGAAGCCCACAACGCTTTCAAAAGTTGGCCCAAATGACTTTTGAAAGTTTTACTTAAGTTAAATGGTTTTACAAGAGCATGGCACTCGAGTTCTCGCCCGGATCCATCGGTAAGCACTTTATCGATATGGGATAGGTATGATAGTTTAAGCTTAAACTATACTTTAGAGACATGGACCCTAGGTGTTTGTACACTACTACGGAAAAACCATCAATATCATTTCATAAAACTTTCTTTTAATAAGAAGTGGAAAGATTCTAATACATAAGACTTTTAAGTAAAAGCAGATAAGACACGTAGTAGACATGAGCTCTAGGGGACGTGGACGCCGTGGACGTGGACGAGGAAGAATGGTCGTGTCAACCAGTTAGATCTGGTCAAGGTTCGAGAATGATGCTCCACCACCATTTGTTGGGGTGGAATTTCAAGAACAAAATGATGGAGGTGACGCAGATCACAAGTCAGGTCGCGAGTTTTGGAACGAGTAGTAGAAGCTAGTTCGAAATGGGTCTCAAAGTCGATGGTGAGAGACTAAGATCGAATGGAGTGAGGTTTTTCAGAGGAGTATCCGGAGTAGCTCCAAATGTAGCGGAATCTTGGTTGGAAGCATCGAGAGGATTATGGACGATTTAGACCTTCTTTGAAGAGAAATTGAAAGGTGCTATTTCACTTCTTCGTGATGAAGCCTACCGTGGTGGCTCACTATCGGAGAGTACCCTTGTGGATCGTCTGGATTGGGGGTATTTTAAAGTGAAATTCGAAGGAAAATATGTTGGAACTAGCTACATCGACTCCCAAAGGAAGACATTTTTGAATCTAGTACAAGGAAACAAGTCGATAGCTGAATATGAAGCAGAATATTTGCGACTTAGTCGTTATGCCAGAGGGATAGTGGCTACGGAATATGAACGGTGTATCAGATTTGAAGATGGACTTAGAGATGAATTGCGAGTGATGATTGCTCCGCACCGTGAAAGAGATTTTGCAATCTTAGTGGAAAGGGCAAGAATTGTCGAAGAGGCTAAACGGACAGAGAGACAGAACCGGGACAGAGGCCAGAGCAAGAATAAGAGAAGCTTTGGGTCTTCAGGGTCGTTCGGGAATTTTCAAAAGAAATCAAGAAATGATGGACCGCGAGGTCAACAGATTACTACGAGTGGACAAAATCGTACTTGTACTCAATGTGGAAAAATGCACTCGGGAGAATGTTGGAAAAAGACCGGCGGATGTTTCAAGTGCGGTTCAAAGGATCATATGATCAAGGATTGCCCGATGAACTCGAAAAAGAACCGTCCAGCAAGTCAGGGTGCTAATCAGGCTGACAGAGGTGGACAGCAGCCGATAAGGGGCCGTAGTTCAAATGGAAGGGGTAATGGTTCCGGTAGAGGTCGCGAAACTTCAGGCAGAGGCAGTGGTAGCTCTGAGGCGAGACAACCAGTCCGTATATGCGGTTCGTCAGAAGACAAAGCGATGGCCTTTTGATGTTATTACGGGTACGTTTCTAATTTCTGGGTTACCCTTTATTGCTTTGATAGATATAGGGTCAACTCATTCCTATATCGCTAGTGAAGTATCTGGGACTTTGTATGTGACTTCGAAGCGTACTTAGGAAGATGATCGACTTAGTCCTTTAGGATGCAAGAGAAATAGACAAACTTTTAAGGAAGTGCCTTTAGAAGTTCAAGGATACGCTTCCTATGATTTAATGGAGTTACCATTCGGAGAATTGACCTAATCTTAGGCATGGATCGGCTTGTGAAGTACCATGCAAATGTGGATTGTCTTTGCTAAGAGAATGTCCTTAAGAACTTTTGATGATAAGGAAGTTGTAGTGTTGGGCGAGAGACGAAACTACTTATCTAATATAGTATCCGCTCTTAAGGCAGAAAAGATGGTTAGAAAGGGATGTGAAGCCTTCTTGATGTTGGTGAATGCTTTGGAGGCTAAGGAGACAATCATTAATGAAGTCGGATCGTGAAGGAATTTGTAGATGTTTTTAGGAAGAACTTCGTGTTTGCCTCCGGATCATGAGGTAGAATTCGGGATAGACTTATTGCCTGGAACGGTGCCAGTTTCTATTGCTCCATATAGAATGGCACCGAATGAGTTGGTTGAGCTTAAGGCTCAGATTCAGGAGTTGCTTGATCGTGGATTCATTCGACCTAGTGTGTCTCCATGGGGAGCACCGGTCCTTTTTGTGAAGAAGAAGGACGGATCGATGAGGATGTGTATAGATTATCGGCAGTTAAATAAGCTGACCATCAAGAACAAGTATCCTTTGCCGAGGATCAACGACTTGTTCGATCAGCTTAAAGGAGCTGCAGTATTCTCAAAGATTGATCTAAGGTCGGGGTATCATCAGCTTAAGGTGAAAGAAGCGGATATCCATAAGACGGCTTTCCGAACTAGATATGGGCATTATGAATTTCTGGTAATGCCATTCGGATTGACGAATGCCCCAGCTGCGTTCATGGATATGATAAACCGAATTTTTCAGCCCTACTTGGATCAATTCGTCGTGGTATTCATAGACGACATCCTGGTGTATTCTAAGTCCGAAATGGAACATGATGAGCATCTCCGGATTGTGTTACGAGTTTTAAGGGAGAAGAAGCTGTATGCCAAATTCAGCAAGTGTAAATTTTGGCTGAAAGAGGTTGCATTTTTAGGCCATGTGGTATCGGCAGAAGGGATAAGGGTGGATCCTCGAAAGATTGAGGCTGTGCTAGATTGGAAACCACCTAAGTCAATAACAGAGGTTCGTAGTTTCTTGGGATTAGCCGGATGTTACCGAAGATTTGTCGAAGGATTCTCATCGATAGCTGCACCTTTAACGAAATTATTGAGGAAGGAAGTACCTTTCGTATGGGCTGATAAGTAGCAAGAGAGCTTTGAGAAGCTCAAGAAAGTTTTGACTGAAGCTCCGGTTTTGATCCAACCTGAGGCAGGAAAAGATTTTGTCGTGTATTGTGACGCTTCTCACACGGGATTAGGATGTGTTCTGATGCAAGACGGAAAGGTAGTTGCATATACATCTCGGCAGTTGAGGCCGCATAAGGTTAATTACCCGATGCATGACTTGGAGTTGGCAGCTGTAGTCTTTGCTCTTAAAGTCTAGAGACATTATTTATACGGGGAAAAGTCAGTGATATACACGGACCACAAAAGTCTGAAATATCTACTGACTCAGAAAGAACTGAATCTGAGGCAGTGAAGGTGGATAGAGTTGTTGAAAGACTACGACTATTCTATCGAGTACCACCCGGGCAAGGCGAATGTAGTGGCAGACGCTCTAAGTCGAAAAGTGGTGTCAGATTTAAGAGCGATGTTTGCACATCTTAGCCTTTACGATGACGTAAGCTTGTTGGAAGAACTTCAAGTTGTCGACATGGTTAAGTCAAGTGAAAGAGAGGCGATTAGTAGATAAAGATCCGAGTGAAAAGCTTTGTGGTGCAGTGGGAAATTGGAAGATTTTGGTATTAACAGTGAAGGGGTATTGTGCTTCAAAGGTAAAGTCTGTATGCCAAGGGATCAGGAGTTGAGGCAAAAGATACTTTAGGAATCGCATGGTAGCCCCTATGCTATGCATCCTGGAGGAAGTAAGTTATACCAAGATTTGCGAGATCAATTTTGGTGGCCTGGACTTAAGCGGAAAGTTACGGAGTTTGTAAGAAAGTGCTTGACGTGTCAACAAGTCAAAGCTGAACATCAAGTACCTTCGGGATTGCTTCAACCAATAAAGATTCCACAGTAGAAGTGGGAGAGAATCACCATGGACTTTGTTAGTGGGCTTCCTCTTACGCCTACTAAGAAAGACTCTGTATGGGTGATAGTGGACCGATTGACGAAATCTGCACATTTTATCCCAGTTCGGATTGATTACTCTTTGCAGAAATTGGCGAAGTTATATGTGGCTGAGATTGTGAGACTGCATGGAGTGCCGTTGTCGATTATTTCGAATAGAGATCCGAGGTTTACGTCGCGGTTTTGTAAAGCATTGCATCAGGCTTTGGGCACCAGATTGGACTTCAGTACAGCATTTCATCCTCAATCAAACGGTCAGTCTGAAAGAGTAATCCAAGTTTTAGAAGATATGTTAAGGGGATGTGTGATAGATTTCAAGGGAAGTTGGGAGGAATTCTTACTGTTGGCAGAATTTGCGTACAACAACAGTTACCAAGCCAAGATTCGAATGGCACCATATGAAGCACTATATGGACGAAAGTGTCACACTCCTACGTGTTGGGATGTAATTAGGGAACGCCGATTTTGGGTCCGAAATAGTGGTGAATCAAGAAAAGGTTAAGGTAATCCGGGCTCGATTAAAGGAAGCATTTGACAGACAAAAATCGTACACAGATCTAAAGCGGAAAGAAATAGAGTTTGCTGTGGGGGACCAAGTTTTCCTAAAGGTTTCACCTTGGAAAAAGGTGATGAGATTTGGTCGCAAAGGAAAGCTAAGTCCCAGGTTCATTGGACCTTATCAGATTGTAAAGCGGCCTGGATCGTGGCATATCGCTTAGATTTGCCTTCGGAATTGAAGCAAATGCATGATGTGTTCCATGTTTTAATGTTACGCCATTACCGGTCGGATCCATCTCATGTAGTGCCAGTTGAGGAGGTGGAATTAAGATCAGATTTGTCATATGAAGAGGAGCCAAATCAAATTCTAGAACGGGATGTAAAGTTTTTACGGAGAAAGACGGTTCCTCTCGTCAAAGTATTATGGCGTAATCATGGATCAGAAGAAGCTTCGTGGGAACCGGAGGAAGCGATGCTACAGCAATACCCTCACTTATTCCAGCCAGGTAATTTCGAGGACGAAATTATTTTTAAGGAGGTAGAACTGTAACATCCTGATAATTAGGGGTTATGCATCTTACTTGATTGAATGATGTTACATGCTTAATTATTATTGAGTGTATTTTGGAAGTTATTTGAGCTTCATTAATTAAGTGAATGCTTAGTGAAACTTTTAATTTCTAATAATTAAGAGAGAGCTAAGCAAGTTAGGCTTTAAGAATTAATGACAAGAGGTTTCTAGCATAAGTTGAGTAATTGGCAAAGTGGTTAGGATGCATAGATGTGTGCTTGAGGAGTGAGGTTCGAATCTCCTAGTTAGCATTAGGGAGGATTTTATTTTTATTTCCTTCCCTTTAGTGTCAGCCAAGAATGTTCTAGAGTGGATGAGTATTCTCTTAATTTTGGCTATTTGACCATGTGAAAAGGAAGCTAGGAACTTATGGTATGGAATCATAAGTTGATGATAAGATGAGGGGGCAAAAGGCATGATATAGGGCAATGTTTTTAGAATTTGTTCATGGTCATTTGACCATGAACCTAGAAGGCATGAAGGGCTAAGGGAGTGATTAATTGTCTTGGAAATTTTGGATATGATGGGGAAGAAACAAGGAGGAAAAGGGGAGGATGTTGGCTAAGGTTGACCGAAAATTTAGTGTAGCCATTAGGGTGCTAGTTGGCCAAAAATCCTAGCAAATGGTCCATCTTTTTCTTTTCTCCAATAACTCTCCTCTTAGCGAATCTTGCTTTGGGCATTAGGTAAAACTTGTATTTGTTTTGGTTCTCATTTTGACCATTTGGTTAAAATTCCTTTCTCTCAAAATTCTTGTCAAAAGCATCAAAAGGTTAGAAAACACTTTCTTCTTTTCTTTCTTTTCTCTCATTGTCGAAAGTACCAAAAGTTCAAGCACCATTTTCTTCTTCATTTCTCCCTCTTGGCCGAATGCACCTAAGCCCCAAAACCAATCTCCTTTCTCTTTGATCTTTCTCTTTTCTCCTTTTTCTTTCCTTCTCATTTTATTTTCTTTCTTTCTTCTCTATAGAAACTATTTTCTTCTAAACCAAGAATCATCAATCCTTTTCTTATTTTTCTTCAAAGCCGAATCATATTATTTTTCAATCTCCTTTCTCATTTTCTTTTATTGAAAACCGAAAACTATTATATGCTAAAAATCAATATCTTTTTCCTTTATCTTTTTGTTAAAGCAGAATCATCAATCCTTCTTTTCTTCTTATTCAAGCCGAATCTTGAAGAACTCAAAGTAAGGTTTTGTCAATCATTTTCATCATTTCTTTTTACTTTGGCAAATTTAGAATTTTGATCTCTTATTTTCTCTCCTAGGCCGAATCCATTGAGAAGATTTTTCAAAGATCTTTGTTGAAGACAACTCTTAACAAGTGACCATTCAAAATCATCAAGGTAAGGTTACTAATTTAGATCATATCGATTTCTTTAGATAGACTACTAATCGATCGTATTTTTAGGGGCGATTTAAGACCAACAAGATAGGTAAAAAAAGAGCCGTACGGAGTGTTTGGAAGAGAGGAGGTATTCCTTTACCATCAAACTTCAAATGAAGGGCTGTATCGGTGGTTAGAGACTTTCCACCGGGTTGTGGACCCTCTGCTAATGAGGATCGGTTATTTGAAGTAGTGCGGACAACCGAACCACTTTACGTTGGTGGAATATCAGCCGGTTTTGATCCATCTAGTGGAGAAAACCATGATTACTATCGCTCAAGAATCCGAGGGTAAGGATTTAGATCCCTCATCAATAAGTACAATTTTATTAGCAATAGTGTATACTAACCAAGTGTGTTAATCAATTAGGTGTTGACGAGCGAGAGGGTATTGTTCTCACCGTCACTAGGTGTGTAACCTTACATTAAAAATCTCATAAGATTTACATATATTTAAATGTGACTATATGACCATGTATATGATTGTGATTTTGGATACCATTCGGTGGTATGCGATATTCGTATGTTTACCCCAATATTTTGTTCATTTTGCTATATGCATAAAAGTGAAATAAGCATGACTATATTATGATTTGTGGGGTAAATAGCATGAAAATCGATTTGATATGTATGTGCATGGGCATATGGGTATATTTGATAAAGGAGGAAGTATTCGGTGGTTTTACCACATTTCCGGTGACTTCGGTCACATATTTGACTCCGGTGACTTGGTCACATATTTGGCTCCGGTGACTTGGTCACATATTTGAAATCCGTGACTTCATCACATATGTGAATCTGGTGACTTGGTCCACGATTTGAAATTTGACTTGATCAGTGACTTGGTCACATCTATTTGGTGGCTTTGCCACAATATTATAAGGGCGATGTGCATGTTGACCGCAAAGAATCGCCTTCGATGGTGTGTAGCGGATGGAGGGTCGATTTAGTAATCCCACGGTGTGTTGGTTGGTACGGTGGTGTGTAGCGGATGGATATTTAGGTGGGCGGGCTTGCATTTCATTTCATGTACATAATCATGAATATTGAATGATTATTATTTGATCTGCTATGAAAATGGGCTTTTGGGCTATATATGAGCTAAATGGGCTTTTGGCCAAATATGACTTAAATGGGCCTATGGCCATATGTGTAATTAATGGGCTTAAAGGCTTAATCAAATGGACTTTTGATGTATGTGTTGCACATTGAGTTTATAACTCACCCAATTTTTTGGGATAACTTTTCGAGATAATTAAGTAGTGCAATGGATCGAATCAACAAGGAGTTCGAGGTGGCCAAAGCTCAAACAATGAAGTTTGGAAATTTTCCTACTTAAACTTATTAAGTTAATTATTATTATTTAGACTTTATTATGGGTTTGCCAATTTTATGTAATAAGGCCACTATAAACTATCTTTAATTTTGTGTTTGGATTTTCTCTTATTTTGCCATGAACAATAACTATTAAATAACTAAATGGTTTTCGATAAATAATAATTCAAAATGTTTTGTCAACTAATATATATATATATGTTTAAAAGTAATTTCCTTAAATGTGGTTTTCTTTTGACTTATTAATTCCTCTTACAAATAATGTTTTTAAAAGATATAAATTTTACTTTACAAATTTGTTTTCAACCTAAAATGTTAAGTTACTCTGTTTTCTATAAAATCATCAAGTTTTTCTTAAAAACGATAATTTGCTATAGTTTTACTCGAGGAACATACCAAATCCGGGTAGGCTTTTTAGGCCGGGTTTGGGGTGTTTCACACGAACTTGAGTTGGTTAAAATTGTGTTTGCATTGAAAATTTGGCGACACTACTTGTAGGGTGAAAAATGTCACATTTTGTAACACCCCTAACCCGAAACCGTTGTCGAAATAGGGTTAAGAGGCATTACCGAACAATCAAAACATTTCATATCCGTTTCACGACACCAAGTCAATTATCATTCAGTCATATTCAAACATAATCATATAGTCCCTTAGTGAGGTCATCGAGACCTTAAACATGCTTTAGAATAGGGCCAGTACTTAACCAAACACTTACAAAAATGTTTGAATTTCAAACATTTTTCTAAGTTAGAGAGATCACACGCCCGGTGGGTAGGCACACAGCCTCAAACATGGCCATGTGTCCAAGCCATGGCAAAACAGGGCATACCTACTGACTTGACCACACGGCCTGAGACACGCCCGTGTGCCTCACCCGTGGTCGAACCTGACTTGCACCACACTGCCAGTCACACGCTCGTGTGTCCAGCCCGTGGTCGAGCCTGACTTGTTTCACTTAGCAAACTTAAACAACACGGTCAAGCCATACGCCCGTGTGCTCAATCGTGTGGGCAGTTATAGACCATTTTCAAGGTTAAACTTGCCCTCCACACTTGAGTTAACCTACAAGCCTCATTTCACAAGCACTTATACCACAAATGACACTCAATCATACCAATATATGCACTATTTAACCATCATCTAAACCATTTACTAACCAAACATCATTTCTACCCTAATATGCTCATCCAACTCAACCAATTTCACATCCCAATCATCTAGGTTAATCACCATTTATAACATACCATATTTCACATTCAAACCACAACTTTCATCAACCATTTAAGCATGATACATACTATATTCATCACACATATAACCCTACACATTCATACCAACATTAATCAATCCTCAAGCCATGTCACATGACAAATACCATTTACTACAAAACATGCCACATTACCAAGCCTATACATGCCATATTTAAAATATACACATCCTTCAAAAGTACCAAAATAATTAGCCGATAGTGTGATAGTGATGCTGACGATTACTGGATCCAAGCTAGCTTTACTGACATTGTAAAACAGAGAAACAAATCACACAGTAAGCTTAAGATCTTAGTAAGTTCGTGATATAATACATTCAAATTAACAAAGTAAACTAATTATACAAATACATCCATCGCATAGATCAACCTTCGATTACTCATATCATATCATCCATAGCCAAATAGTCACTCAACCATTCATGATTCCATACATCATTTCATCAATCAAAAAGGTTTAATACATACCTTATCAAACACATAGTTATTCACCTTCCATACCAATCAACGCTCGATGTTACATTCCAAACAACATATGATATCCAATTAATTTTTAATCGCACATTTAGTGCCTATTCATAGATGAAGCATATTTGTCATCGCACATTTAGTGCCTATTCTTTTAACCGACTTATCTCGATATCACACACATAGTGCCAAAACAATAAGCTGAAGCTTCCATATCTTTGCACACACAGTGCTATTCATCTCTGTTTTGATTTCAAATACGCACACTTAGTGCCATCTAATTCAATTTTCGCACATAGCATTTCTAATCCCATAATCATTCATATATTCATTCCATTATACTAAAACATATCTTAATAACATGTGTTATATTTGAACTTACCTCGGATGTCGAAATATCAAAACTAGCCAATTAGTCGAGTAATTTATCTTTGTCTCGATCTCGATTTGAATCCCTCCTTTCTTGGGCTATACACATTCAAATTTAGCTCATTCAATTACCAATTCATTCAATTTAGTCCAAACACACATAATTAAGGCATTTTACAAAATAGCCCTCATTAAATTATCATTTTAATTGTTCATTTACATAATTTCCCTTAGTAAACATTACATAACATTTAAAAATTTAAGTCCACTACCGTCCATGCTTTAATGAAATGGCCTAATTTCATTTTAAGGCCTTTATATTCAAAATCTAACTCAAATAAGCACATTAACAATCAGCACACAGCTTTTGCATTTTACGCGATTAAGTCCTTTTTCATAATTAAACACAAAATCGATAAAATTTTCACACAGAACTTTCACTCATGCTCAATCACGTATTATAAACACCAAAAATAATATTAAAATATTTTTTTGACCTCAAATTTGTGGTCTCAAAACCACTGTTCTGACTAGGGTCTACACCGGGCTATTACACATTTATACAGATCACAAGAGCTTAAAATATCTGATGTCACAGAAAGATCTAAATCTACAACAATGAAGATGGCTCGAGTTATTGAAAGACTATGAATTTGTTATTGATTATCACCTGGGAAAAGTTAATGTTGTTGCTGATGCCCTAAGCCGAAAATATTTATTTGCATTACGAGTAATGAATACCCAATTGATGATTTGGGATGATGGGTCTATTTTACCTGAATTAAAAGCTAAACAGGTATTTCTTTAGCAAACCTGTGAATCTCAAAAAGGAATTGTGAATTGCAAGTTAAACAGATTCAATGTGAGAATATCCCTAATTCAGAGTTTAAGATTGGAACAGATGATTGTTTAAGGTTCTAGAATAGAATTTGCATACCGAAAAATTTGGAACTCATTCATACAATTTTGCACGAAGCACACCATAGCTTCTTATATGTTCATCTAGGAAGTACCAAAATGTAAAACGGTTTGAAACAGTTTTACTGGTGGCAAGGCATGAAACAAGATGTATCGGAGTTTGTTTCTAAATGTTTGATTTGTCAACAAGTCAAAGCTAAACATCAAGTATCATCTGGTTTACTACAGTCTGTGATGATTCCCGAGTGGATGTGGGATAGAGTTACAATGGATTTTGTGTTAGGATTGCCCCTAACTCCGAAAAAGAAAGATGTTATCTAGGTTGTCGTTGATCTACTAACGAAATTTACTCATTATACCGATACGTACAGATTACTCACTTGACAGATTAGCTGAATTGTACATTTTGAGATTGTTCAATTGTACGGGGTGCCATTATCTACTATTTTTTATAGAGATTCGAGATTTATGTCGTGATTCTAGAAGAAACTACAAGAAGCTTTGGGTACGAAGTTGAATTTTCGTATAGCTTTTCATTCTATGACAGACGGTCAAACCGAAAGTGTTATTCAGATTCTCGAAGACATGTTGAGATGTTGTACTTTAGAGTTTGAAGGCAGTTGGGAAAAATACTTGTCATTGATTGAATTCGCGTATAATAATAGTTTTCAGGTGAGTATAAAGATGGCACCGTACGAAGCTTTATATGGTCGCAAATGTCAAACTCCCCTATATTGGACTGAACTAAGTGAAAAAGATTCACGGAATTGAATTGATCAGAGAAACTAAAGAAAAAGTGAAAACGATTCGTGACAGTTTCAAAGTAGCTTCAGGTCGACAGAAATCATACGCGGATTTGAAACGTAAAGAAACTAAATTTCAAGTCTGGGGCGGAGTGTTTTAAAAGGTGTCACCGTGGAAATAGGTTGTTCGATTCGGCCGTAAAGGGAAGTTAAGTCTGTGATTTATCGGACCTTACGAGATCATTGAAAGAATAGGGCCTGTAGCATATCGACTAGCTTTACCATAAGAACATGAAAAGATTCATAATGTCTTCCATGTTTCTTTGTTACGTCAATATAGATCCGTCACATGTAATTTCTCTGGTAGATGTTGAGATACAGGCAGATTTGACATATAGCAAAGAATCGATCAAGATTTTAGCTCGTGAAATCAAAGAATTAAGAAATAAATGCATAGTTCTAGTGAAGGTTCTATGGCATAAACACAGGATTGAGGAAGCTACGTGGGAACTCGAGGAAGCTATGCGAAAGCAGTATCCTAACCTAATCACTGGTAAGATTTTCGGGGACGAAAATCCCTAAGGGGGAGATTTCTAACATCCCATTTTTAGGTCAAATAAGAGCAGTAATTTTCAAACCAAAAATTTGATGTCAAAAAAATATTTTAATATTATTTTATGTGTTTACAGCATGACAGCATGTATGTGTGAAAATTTTATGAGCTAATTTTATCATTTAAATGGTCAATTTGATAAAAAAGACTAAATTATTAGTTAAAGGTTTCAAATAGCTTTGGATTTTAATTATGGTGGTCTTAAATGGTAATTAGACCATTTTAATTGTGAGTGGACATATATGGACTTATAATTAGGTGTTTTTAAATGTTTAATTAAAGGATATTTAAGTAATTTGATTATTTATCATATAATAGATAAAACAACGTTAAATTAAGCATTATTATCATCTTGTTCAACCAAAATTTAGGGCAAAGGATAGTCATTTCTTTTCTCTTCATTCGGCCAAGCTATTTTGTTCAATCAAGGTACGATTTTTACTCGGTTTTTAATTATTTCTATGTTTTTGTAATCATTACAACTCAATCTAGCTAGGCCGTACCTTAGATTTTGAAATTGTTAAAGATTTTGAGAGTTTCCAGTGATGAGTTTATGTGTTCTTTGGTGTTTGAAGTTGAAATATGAATTTTAGATGATAGATTTTCATGTTTTGTAAAGTGATTTTTGACGAAAATGTCAAAAAGGGATTAAATTGTGAATTGTGAAATTTTATGTGGTAAAAATGTGAAATAATGAAATATATGGGCTGATAGGAGTCCATATGAAATTCGGCTAGCATGTATTTGGATTGAATTGCTTGAATTTGTATTTTTGTGAAATAATGACTAATTTATAAAAGTGTGAAAGTTTAGGGGCTAATATGCAAATAAGTCTAAATGTATGTTTTGGACTAAATTGAATGAATGGTTAATTAAATAAGTTAATTTTGAATATATTTAGATCAAGAAAAGAGGAATTTGGAATTGGATCGGGGGAAAGGCAAGATTATTAAGTAATTAACTCATTTCGCCATTTTCATACTCGAGGTAAGTTCGTATAATTAGAATCGAACTTTTAAATACTTGTAATTATTTGAAATATATGTATATAATTGAGTAATTTATATACTTGGATTACGAATGCCTATTTGATATAGACTTATGGTTACCGAGTCCCATTTGAACCTTACGAATTCGTAGGATACAAGTGACATGTCATTAGGGTTATCATTTTGGTCGAGCTCCTGCATTTGTTGTGGACTTACCATAACTCGTATGAGCTTACCGATATATCAACTCGTAAGAGCATACTATTTTTAGCTCATCAGAGCTTACCGTTTTAGCTCAATAGAACTTACTGTCCATCAGCTCAGGAGTAGCTTATTGATCATAGCTCGAAAGAGGGGAAATGACAATGAATTGACGGATTACTGATGTATATCACCCGAGTATCCTTTAAAGTTCTAATGGGTTTAACAGGCATAAATACTATTTATACAGATGAGTACTGTTATTGAATGAATTATTGATTATATGATTGAGAGTGAAATGTTGAATATGATATACATGATATATGAATTTCGTATTATACAATGTATTGAGTATTGAGATTGAGATAATGGATGATTACATGTATTTATGTGACTAACTTTTTGATGAATGCTTGTGTTAGGCATTTGGACCTTACTTGTTGTCTTGATTATGTATGAATGGTAACTTTAATTCTGAATTATATGGGCTTACTAAGTTATAAAGCTTGCTTTGTTTCTTTTCCTTGTATTATAGAGGTTCGATAGCTCGCTCGATTCGGATAAAGTCGGAGTTACACATCACACTATCCAGTTACTGATTGGTACTTATGAATTTATGGATATATGTAAATATGGCATGTATAGGCTAGTTATGAGAATGATAGTTAAGGTTACTTGATATATTGATTTTGGTACATGTTGTGATCTCGGCTTAACTTGATATAATATTTTTGTTGTGTTTAAGTATTCAAATATGATATGTTTGGCTAGTAATAGATGGAATCAAAATATGCAAATGTTATCTTGATTTGTGGTTAGTATGAAAAAGGAAAATGCATGTTATTTATTAGACAATTGAATACTATGTTGAATTGTGTAATATGTTTATGAAATGTCATGGATTGGCTGCCTATCAAGTTGTGAAATGCTGCAATTTTTACTTGTATATGCATGTAAAAATAAGGTGGCAAAATGGCTTTACAAATGGCCTATTTTTGTCCACATGGGCAGGGACATAGGCGTGTGTCTCAGCCGTGTGCCACACACAATCATGTTGCACAGCCGTGTGTTCCTTGGTGATGAAATTAAATTGATGTCAGTAAACTCCACACAACCTCACACACTGGCGTGTGATCGGTCGTGTGTCACAAGTCAGTATACCCCCTTAAATGGCACATGGCCTAGCACACGGGTGTATGACTTGGTCGGGTTGCATAAGTCAGTATACCTTACAGGTTTGGCATGACCTGGCACACGGGCGTGTGTGGCTATTTCGAAGGGCACACAGGCTAGACACACGGGCTTATGGTCGGCCATGTGACCCAAGTCAGTATGTATGCCCTGTTTCAACACGGCCTGAGACACGGATGTGTCTGGAGCCGTGTGAGGTTCACAGTCTGTTCACGTGGGCGTGTGACCCCTGTATGGATGAAAAATTTCTAAGTTTTCCAAAAACTTTGTTTGTTATCTGTTTAGTCCCGAACCACTTCTAAAGCATGTTTAAGGCCTCGTAGGCTCTTATAAGGGACAAATTGAATTATGCTGAATAGTATTTGAGTATGAATGCATAAATGTATGAGTATTGTACATTAAATGATGTGTATTCATCGGTAATACCTCGTAACCTTACTCCGACGACTGATACGGGTTAGGGGTGTTACATTTATTGGTATCAGAGCTATGGTTTAGTCGATTCTAGAACTAACGTAGCGTATGTGAGTCTAGCTATACATGGCATATATATAAACTGATAGTGTGATGACTCTTGACCTTTTTAAATGTGTTTTCATAAAGTAAATAGATCTTAATCGAGTTGTAGTTGATGAGGTCAAGAGTAATGCGCCTACTCCTACACAAGGGATAGCACCTTCTAACTCTAAACCCGTAACGGGTAGCCAAGGAGGAGAGGAAAAAGAAGCCTTCTTCCAAATGATGAACAAATGGTTCACACAATACATTCGTACAAACCCGGCTACTCAACAAGCTCTACCCCTACCTATTCCCCAACCGATCCCTGTGGTTCCTCAAGGTATGGATCCTTTGCAATTGAATAAACCACCTATTGATAAGATACAAAAACACGGGTGAAGACTTTAGCGCTACTGTTAGTGATGATCCTGAGAGAGCTGAGTTTTGGCTTGAGAACATGATTTGGGTATTTAACAAACTGTCTTGCACACCTAAAGAATGTTTAAAATGTACTATATCACTGTTGAGAGACACTTCATATCAATGGTGGAATACCTTGATATCCGTAGTTCCTTAAGAAAGAGTTACTTGGGAATTCTTTCAAGTTGAATTTAGAAAGAAACACATCAGCCAAAGGTTCATTGATCAGAAAAGAAAGGAATTTCTTGACTTGAAACAAGGTTGTATGTCGGTAACAGAATACAAAATAGAGTTTGTACGACTCAGAAAACATGCTCGTGAATATGTTTCTTCAGAAGCTATAATGTGCAAAAGGTTCAAAAAATGGGTTAAATGAAGAAATCAGACTATTAGTTGGGATTTTACGGCTGAAAGAGTTCTTTGTTCTATTTGATGAGCTTGCAAAGCCGAAGAGCTTATCAAAGAGAAAAGAAAAGTCGATTATGAGGCTAGAGACTTTAGAAAAATATTTGAGGGCGAATCACATCAGTCAGCATCAAATAAATCTAAAGAATATCATCCTCGTTCTACTATTTCTGCGGGGATTTCGATCAGAGATAGAGATGCAAGAAATTTTAGCTCTAAACCTCAGACGACATCTATTGCTAGTGTGGGTAGTGCTAGAAATGTTGTACTTGAATGTAAGCATTGCAACAAGCGACATTACGGTGAATACAGAATAGTGAGCGAGGCTTGTTTTAGATGTGGATCTCTTGGTCATTATCTCCGGGACTGTCCAGAAAAGCCTATAGCTGAAAGAGATCAACCAGCAAAAGTGAGTAATACGGCTACTAGAAGGAGACCACTTCGAAACACTAAAAATATGAGTGGAAACCAAGGTGTTACAAGAGATTCTGCTGTGAGATCCAAGGCATGAGCACCTGCCCGAGCTTATGCTATCCGTGCACGGGTGAAGGCATCATCGCCAGATGTTATTATGGGTAGTTTTTCTCTTTTTGATACTGATATAGTTGCTTTGATAGATCCTGGATCAACCCATTCATATATCTGTATGAATTTAGTATTTAAAAAGAGTTTACATGTTGAGTCTATAGAGTTTGTAATTAACGTATCGAACCCCTTAGGAAAACCTATGTTAGTTGATAAAATTTGTAAGAATTGTCCTTTGATGACACGGGGTTATTGTTTTTGGGCTGACTTAATGCTTCTACTGTTCGATGAGTTTGATGTGATTTTGGGTATGGACTGGCTGACTACGCATGATGCAGTTGTGAATTGTAGACGAAAGACTATCGAATTGAAATGTCAAAATGGTGAAATTCTTCGAACTAAGTCTGATGATTTTAGTGAATTACCTAATATGATATCGTCTATGTTAGCCCAAAAATGTATGAAAAAGGGCTGTGATGCATATCTTGCATATGTATTAGATACTGCGGGTTAGGGGTGTTACAATTTGAATACTAATTTCATCTTTTAATTTAAATTGTGACATTCCATCAAAAATATTATTCTTATCTTGTTTAACCAAATTGATTAAAAATTGACTTTGCAAATAATTACCACACAGTCCCTATGGAGAAGATAACTTTTTTGCTTACTAGTTATTACTTGTACGGCCATGTACACTTCCACGTAATCACATGACGATATAGTAACACCGTCCTGACATACAATGCAAATGGGAGATGTTAATTGAACACATATGTAACAAAAATTTTAGAGTTATTTAAAATTTAAAATCTTAAAACATTTTTATAAAATCATTGAATCAAGTTTTAGAAAATTGGAGGACTTTATAAAGTAATTAAAATCATTTAGAAAAGTTTTGAAAATGATTGGTGTTGTCCGAGACCCAAAAGCGAGCCATAAAAATCCAAAACAGATCAAAACAGTGCAATGGCCCATGTAACACCCCAAACCTGGTCTATATGCAATGACCAAATCTGGCATGTTACAGGAAAGGTAGTTTGAAATGTAAAGGAAAATCAAAATTTTTGAAAAAATTAAACTTTTCGTTCAGTGATTCTATCTCAAAGATAATCGTAAAGAAAAGTATGTTTGAAGATTTTATTACCAACTTCTGTTTAAAATGAACTGAAAGTCATAAATAGTTTTGTTTTACAAAATTGGAATCAAGGAATTCCATAAATGTGACAGTTGCAAATAATGTTTGAGGTTGTAAGGAAAATTTTTGGGTTATTAGCTTAACCCTATTTCGCTTGTCTTCTTTTGTTAACACTTTAAAAATATGATTGTTTATAGTTTTATTTTGGAAAACTCCTCATTTGACATTTCATACAGTATGTGAAAGCCCTATTAAAGCAAAAACCCAAATTAAAGTTATGGAGGCCTTATTACATTGCAAAATCCCAAAATTTAAAAAAAAATAAGTCTAATTAATAGACGAAAATTTACGAGAAAATAATGCATGGCCACCTCAAGCCCACCTCGGCTCCAAATCTGCAACTAGGGGTTACCTACACATTTAAGCAGAGGGGTGAGTCACCAAGACTCAGTGTATAATTCCCCTTATAACACATTCGGCTTTAAGCCCACAATAGCGTGTTGGGCCTTAGCCCTCACAATATGGTATATGAAAAATATGTATGCAATGCAACCTATTCCCACCTAGGTTTCCATCTTCTATATCACCTAAATCAGCCGAACGCCTGTGGCCCCAAGCCACTGTGGTTCCAAACCAATGTGATACCAAATCACTGTGACAGAGTCACAAAATATAATATGTGGGGCCAACCCATTGTGGTACCAAACCACTGTGACAATCACCGTTAAATATATGTGGGGCCAACCCACCGTGGTACCAAACCACTGAGATAGTCACTGAACAATATATGTGGTGCTAAACCATTGTGGTACCAAACCATTGAGACATAGTCACTGGATAAAACATGTAGGGCCAACCCACTGTGGTACCAAACCACTGTGACAATCGTTGAATCATACTTCCCCTTTTTCACATCATATCCCAAAGCCCATGCAGCATGTTAACATACTTCCAATGTACAACAGATAAATATATCATACATTCATACATTCAAAAGTAGTATCAAAGAAGTACTTACATGGTATCTCCAACCGTTACCCACTAGGGTATCTCGACCATCCACACAGTCGTTTCGACATTCAGCCATCACAGTTATTTATACAAAACAATAAAGAAAAAGTGTAAGCATTACACACCTGATTACGCGTAAAACTAGACTCTCTACGTCGACGCTTTCACTAGCAGGGATAATAGCGATTTGCCTATCCCAAGCAGACGTCGGCTCTCTACCACACCCTGGCGGAAAGTCTCGAGCCACTGACACCGTACGTCTTTTAAACTTAGGAGCAGAGACCATGGATTCGCTCTCCTCAGGCCATTTAGACGCACCCTCCTTGGATCGGCTAGCACCCATATCCATGATAAGAGTCTTGATCAGTACTTAAAGAAAAATGTGTGGTTAAGGAAAAAAAAAGGGAAAAGGAAATAGACAACCCAAAATCAAGAGAATCCCCTTACCTCCAAAGCCCGAATGGTATGGTAAGGTTCAGCAATCACAAGGTCTTCAGGCTTCAGACTACGAACATTTAGCTAATGGAGTTTCTGAGTAAACGTTCCAAACAAGAAAAGAAGAAAAGGAAAAGGGGTTAGCCGAAATCTAAACACCAAGCAAAATAGCCATTTGGCTATGGCCGCATAAAACCGAGAGAAAGGAAAGAAATGGCAAAAGAGTCTCCCCTTTCCTTAACCAATAGATCCCGATTGTATAGACTTCCTACGGCATAAGATTCCTAGCACCTTGCTTCCTGATTTTCGGCTAAGAGGCACAGAATGGAAGAAATGGGTTTAGTTGTTACTAGGATGGATTCGGCTTCACCTTGGAAAGAAGGAATAAAGAGAATGTCCATAAGAAAATAAGAGAAAGAATCTTACCTTGAACAGAGAAACCGAATGACACACACAAGAAGATTTAGCACATGAGAAGTAATAGATGAAACTTCCAAGTTCGG
Source organism: Gossypium rotundifolium (assembly GCA_025506655.1). Classification (NCBI taxonomy): domain Eukaryota; kingdom Viridiplantae; phylum Streptophyta; class Magnoliopsida; order Malvales; family Malvaceae; genus Gossypium; species Gossypium rotundifolium. The sequence goes on from CP106722.1 coordinate 140,353,236, forward strand.
CTACGGAGATTACACAAAACGAAATTCCAACACTAATCGGAAGATTAAGGAAGGAACGATCGATTGAACAACAACAAGAAGAAGAACAATAGAAAGAAACTGAAGAAGAGGGAATGCTAAGGCTAAATAAGACAGAAGTAGAAGAGTAGAAAGTCTCAGCTTTAAAAAGAAGCAAGAACAGGTGGAAGAGATGAAATAGAGGGACACCAAATATTTGGCCAAGAGATGGAAGAGGGTTCGGCTAAAGAAACAAACGTATAAAAAGAAAAAGAAAAGAAGAAGCAAAAGGGATGCCCAAATGGTCACACTACTTTCGGCTAGTGTCAAAGGAGCAAAAAAGATGAAGAGAAGAAGCTGACGAGTTTGGCACAATGAGAAATAGGGGAAACTAAATGAGAGAAAAAAAACTCAAGAAGACTTGCAAAAATCGACACACACCCTTAATGATCGAAAATGGTCCAAAGAAAAACAATGCCTAAGACCTCTTGAACTTTTGGCACCCTCACCTACCTGGCCACAAACTGAAATTCTCCCCCCTTCAAGCTCCCCACATTCGGCCAACACCTTTCCCCATGGCCACATCCCTTTATTTCCTCCTATTTTCACCCCCCAACACTCATTCAAATTGGTTTGACCAATTTAAATTCCTTCAAGCACTCTTGTCCATCTATTTGAACACTTTGACCCCTTCAACCATTAACCTTGAAGAGTCCTTGCCGAATCCACCTTTCCCCATCCTAGTGCCAAAAATAAAGCTTCATAATAAGGCTTATAGGATTCGAACTCCTCCCTTCAGCTCCTACAAGTGGCGCCGCCCCCTTGCTCCTTAAGTGGTGTTATCTTGCCATCACACCACACTATATCTTTTGTCAACAAACACAAGAAAATAATCTTAAGGCCTGTTTCAACCAGCTCTCCCCCTAAAGTACCCAAAAAAAAAATTTTACGAAGGCTCTGGCTTGACCCCGAGCCTCCCCAAGACCCCCAAAGACATCTAAATAACAAGCAGAATAAGCCAAGTGCACAGGAACACATACGATGCAGAACCCCTAATTCTAGGATGTTAAAGTTATACTCCCTTAAAAAATTTTGACCTCGAAATTTACCTGATCAAAAGAGGTGAGGGTATTGCTATCGCATCACATCCCCTAGCTCCCACGTGGCTTCCTCTAAATCGTGATTCTGCCACAAAACTTTAACCAACAGAACTATCTTCCTTCTCAATATTTTAACATCTCGATCTAAGATCTGAACTGGTTCTTCTTCAAAAGATAAATCAGGTTTTACCTCAATTTCTTCTATCGGCACTATGTGAGATGGATCCGAACGATAGTGCCTTAACATTGAGACATGAAATACATCATGTATCTGCCCCATTCTGGAGGTAACTCCAGCTGATAAGCTATCGGTCCCATACGTTTCAACACTCGATAAGGCCCGATGAACCTGGGACTCAACTTGCCCTTCCGTCCAAACCTTAAGACCTTCTTTCAAGGTGAGACCTTCAGAAAAACCCAATCACCCACAGAAAATTCTATTTCCATACGCCTCAGATCTGCATACGATTTCTGCATGTCTGAAGCTTCCTTCAATCGACTCCGAATCAACTTGACCTTTTCCTCTGTTTCTAAAATTAATTGCAGACCCAACAATTGTCGCTCACCCAACTCTGTCCAGCAGGTAGGAGTACGACACTTACGACCATACAATGCTTCATAGGGTGCCATCTTAATGCTGGATTGATAGCTATTGTTGTATGCAAACTCTGCCATCGGTAGGAAATCTTCCCAACTACCCCTAAAGTCAATCACACAGCCCCTCAGCATATCTTCTAAGATCTAAATTACCCTCTCTAACTGACCATCAGTCTGAGGATGAAACGCCGTGCTGAAATCCAATCTTGTACCCAACGCTTGATGTAATGCCTTCCAAAATTGTGACGTAAATCTAGGGTCTCTGTCTGATATGATAGACACTGGTACCCCATGCAACCTTACAATCTATGCCACATACATCTTGGCTAACTTCTGTAGATAGTAATCAACACGAACCAGTATGAAGTGAGCGGACTTCGTCAACTGATCGACAATTACCAACATCGAATCTTTCTTAGTAGGTGTAACAGGTAGCCCACTAACAAAGTCCATAGTTATCCTCTCCCACTTCCAAAGTGGAATCTTCACTGGCTGTAGCAACCCTAAAGGCAACTGGTGTTCCGCCTTTACCTGCTGGCATGCCAAGCACTTACTCACAAACTCGATAACTTCTTGCTTTAGACCCTGCCAACAAAATTGTTCACGTAAATCTCGATACATCTTACTCCCACCGGGATGCATAACGTATGGACTACTATGTGCTTCCTATAGAATCCTCTGTCTTAACTCGGAATCCCTCGGCATACAAGCCTTTCCATGAAAGCACAATACCCCATCACTATTCAAACTAAAATCTTCCGTCTCACCTCCTTCCACTTGCTGAAATCTAAAACTCAATGATTCGTTTGACAACTGCTTCTCCTTAATCTGACTTACCCATGAAGGCTTCACCTGAAGTTCAGGTAACAAGCTTCCATCATCATACAAACTGAGATGAGCAAACATTGCCCTCAAATCAGATATTACCTTACGGCTCAACGCATCTGCAACTACGTTAGCTTTACCTAGGTGATATTCAATTGAGCAATCATAATCTTTCAACAATTCAATCCACCTCGCCGCCTTAAATTTGACTCCTTCTAGGTAAGGAGATATTTCAGGCTCTTGTGATCGGTGTAGATAGTTGACTTCTCTCCATAAGGTAATGCCTCCAAATCTTCAAAGCAAACACTATCGCAGCTAACTCAAGATCATACGTGGGATAGTTCACTTCATGTGGTCTCAATTGTCGAGACGCATACGCTAACACTTTCCCCTCTTGCATCAACACACATCCTAACCCTGTGTGTGACGCATGACAATAAACGATGAACTTTTTTCCAATCTTACGCTGAATCAACACTGGTGCCTTAGTCAAAATCTTCTTCAACTTCTCAAAGCTCTCTTATTATTTATCAGCCCAAACAAATGTTACCCCTTTCCGCAACAACTTGGTTACAAGTGTAGCTATCAACGAGAATCCCTCAACAAATCTTCTATAGTACCCAGTTAATCCCAGGAAACTTTAAATTTCTGCCACTGACTTTGGTGGTTTCCAATCCAAAATAGCTTCAATCTTTCTAGGATCAACCCTAATCCCCTCAACAGACACAACATGCCCCAGAAAAGTAACTTCCCTTAACAAAAATTCACACTTGCTGAATTTGGCATATGGTTGCTTCTCTCCCAAAATCTGTAAAATAGTCCAAAGATGCGAATCATGCTCCTCTTTCGTCCTTAAATATACCAAAATATCGTCTATGAACACTACGACAAACCGATCCAGATAGGGTTGGAATACTCAGTTCATCATATCCATAAGCGTAGCTGCTGCATTCGTCAACCCAAATGGCATCATTAAGAACTCGTAGTGACCATAATGAGTTCGAAAAGCTGTCTTATGAATATTCGCCTCCTTAACCTTAAGCTGATGATAACCTGACCTTAAGTCTATCTTTGAGAAAATCGAAGTGCCTTGCAGCTGATCGAATAGGTCGTCAATTTTTGGCAACGGGTACTTGTTCTTAATCATCAACTTGTTTAGCTGCCTATAGTCAATGCACATCTGTATCGACCTATCCTTTTTCTTGAAAAATAACACCAGAGCTCCCCGCGGTGACACACTTGGTTGGATAAAACCACGGTCCAACAACTCCTGAATCCGGTCTTTAAGTTCCACCAGCTCCTTTGGCGCCATCCTATATGTAGCAAGGACACCGGAGCTGTTCCCAGAAGAAGATCAATGCTAAACTCTACTTCGCGATCCGAAAGTAACCTTGGAAGCTCTTCTAGAAAAATGTCTATGAACTCCTTCACCATTCTAACATCCTTTACAGACAATTCTTTGGCCTCCAAAGCACTGATGAAAGCTAAGAACGCTTCACACCCTTTTCGCATCATCCTTTCAGCCTTTAGAGTAGACACCATATTGGACAAGTAATTCTTTTTTTCGCCTATCACTAGCACCTCTTTATCCTTAGGAGTCTTCAACACCATGCGCTTAGCAGCACAATCCAAATTTGCTCGATACTTAACTAGCCAGTCCATGCCTAAAATCAAGTCAAACTCACCGAACAGCAATTCCATCAATTCAGCCAGGAAGACAGTCCCTTGAACTTTTAAAGGCACACTCCTAAAATGTTTGTTCACCACTATAGATTGTCTTAAAAGGCTAATCACAGTCATCTCTCAAGAAGTAATCTCAGATTTTATGTTCAAAGTTCCATACATAGTACTAGCAACATATGAATGTGTCGACCAATATCTATCAATGTTGTAAAGAGCAAACAAAAAATAAAGAACATATCGGTTATGACATCCGATGCATCGCCTTCCTCTCGGCATCTAGCTGCATAAACCAGCCCAGGCTGTCTCACATCCGTATTCCCAGCACCTCTGCCTGGTGCTCTACTCCCTCGACCAAAACCATTTCTTCCTCTGGCCAGACTATGACCTCTCAGTGGTTGCTACCCACCTCTTCCAAATTGTACATATCCCTAACCTACTAACCGCGCTCTGTCTGGCTCTTGTGGATAGTCCCTTATCCGATGATCCATAGATCCACACCTGAAACATCCTCTATTACCTACCCAACACTCCCCCGAATGGAATTTCCCACATCGAGCACACTACTAAAACTAACCAACTGCAACAGGCTTCGCAACACGACTCGGCCCATCAACCCTAGGCCTCTTTTAGAAACTCTCAATAGACCCTGACGACCCAAAATTCCTTTTATTCCTACCTCTGTCCCTGTCCTGATTCTACTTTTCAGACCGCTTCACCTCCTTGGCTATCTTTGCCTTCTCAACTAAAATAGTAAATTCTCTCTCCCACTGCGGAGCTATCAGTACTCGCAACTCGTCCCTCAAACCATCCTCAAATCAGACACAATGCTCGTGATCTGTTGCAACGATACCCCGGGCATAACGGCTCAAACGCAAAAATTTCACTTCATACTCAGCCACAGACTTATTCCCCTGAACCAAGTTCAGAAATGCCTTCCTCTGAGCATCCACATAGCTCGCCCCAATGTACTTTCCTGTAATCGCCTTTAAAGAAGTCACGGTGTAATGCGGTCAACCATCTTGTACCATCCTCATCATGAGCCAACATTGGTATGCCTCATCTCGAAGGAGAGACACTACCCCTTTCAACTTCTCTTCCACGGTACAGTCAAAATCATCCATGATTCATTCCACCGCTTCCAGCCAGTACTCAGCAATGTTAGGAGCCACACCAGAAATGCCCCTAAACATCTCAACTCCATTAGCTCGAAGTCATTCAAAAATAGATTTTTGAGCTACTGGTCCCATGCTTGTTCCAACAACCTGCTCTAAAACACGCAACATAGCTTGAGAAACAACATCTTCTCCACCAGTTTGGTCTTGAAATCCGCTTCCATAATTGGTGATGCCGGCACTTCACCTTCCGGCCCATGCCCTGATTTCGAAGGTTCAGCCCCAACACCACGGCCTCTACCACGGTCGCGCATACCACGTCCTCATCCTCTAGCACTCATGACTCTGGATTCTACTTTATCTGATTAAAAGTTTTATGAATTAGTATTTCTTCCACTATTTAATACAGAACAGTCTTATGAAAATAACATTAGAAGTAGGTTTTCTCAAGAAATATTTCTAAGAGTCTATTCTTAGAGTTGTATTTCTCAAACTATCCATCACAGTATTTCATAAGAATTCAAGTCGTAATCAAGAAAACTTACAGTGCGGATTGGTGTTGGAGACTCAGGTGCCATACTTCCAGAAAACATGTATTTTTCTAAATCATTTTCCACACCAACTTTTCAAAACATTTTGAACCCCAAACCGATAGCTGAATTTTGCAACCGGGCTCTGATACCATAATTGTAACACCCCAAACCTAGTTTATACGCAATGACAAAATTTGGCATGTTATAGGAAAGGTAGTTTGAAATGTAAAGGAAAATCAAAATTTTTGAAAAAATTAAACTTTTCATTCAGTGATTCTATCTCAAGGATAATCGTAAAGAAAAGTATGTTTGAAGATTTTATTACCAACTTCTGTTTAAAATGAACTGAAAGACGTAAGCAGTTTTGTTTTACAAAAGCCAGAATCAGGAAATTCCATAAATGTGACGGTTGCAAATAATGTTTGAGGTTTTAAGGAAAATTTTTGGGTTATTAGCTTAACACTATTTCACTTGTCTTCTTTTGTTAACACTTTGAAAATATGATTGTTTATAGTTTTACTTTGGAAAACTCCTCATTTGACATTTCATACAGTATGTGAAATCCCTATTAAAGCAAAAACCCAAATTAAAGTTATGGAGGCCTTATTACATTGCAAAATCCCAAAATTTAAAAAAATAAGTCTAATTAAGAGATGAAAATTTACGAGAAAATAATGCATGGCCACCTCGAGCCCACCTCTGCTCCAAATCTGCAACTAGGGGTTACCTGGACATTTAAGCAGAATGGTGAATCACTAAGACTCAGTGTATAATTCCCCTTACAACACATTCGGCTTTAAGCCCACAATAGCTCGTTAGGCCTTAGCCCTCACAATATTGCATATGAAAAATATGTATGCAATGCAACCCATTCCCACCTAGGTTTCCATCCTCTATATCACCTGAATCAGTCTAATGCCTGTGGCCCCAATCAACTGTGGTTCTAAACCACTGTGATACCAAATCACTATGACAGAGACACGAAAAATAATATGTTGGGCCAACCCACTGTGGAACCAAACCACTGTGACAATCGTCGTTAAATATATGAGGGGCTAACCCACTGTGGTACCAAACCATTGAGATAGTCACTGAATAATATATGTGGTGCCGAACCACTGTGGTACCAAATGACTGAGACATAGTCCCTGGATAAAACATGTGGGTCCAACCCACTGTGGTACCAAACCACTGTGACAGTCGTTGAATCATACTTCCCCTTTTTCACATCATATCCCAAAGCCCATGTAGCATGTTAACATACTTCCAATGTACAACAGATAAATATATCATACATACATATATTCGAAAGTAGTATCAAAGAAGTACTTACCCGGTATCTCCAATCGTTAGCCACTAGGGTAACTCAACTGTCCACACAGTCGTTCTGGCATTCATCCATCACAGTTATTTATACAAAATAATAAAGCAAATGTGTGAGCGTTACACACCTGATTACGCGTAAAACTAGACTCTTTACGTCGACGCTCTCACTAGTAGGGATAACAGCTGATTTGCCTATCCCAAGCAGACATCGGCTCTCTACCACACCCCGGTGAAAAGTCTCGAACTACCGACACTGCACGTCTTTTAAACTTAGGAGTAGAGACCACAGGTTCGCTCTCTTTAGGTCACTTAGATGCACCCTCCTTGGATTGGCTAGCACTCATATCTATGATAAGAGTCTTGATTAGTACTTAAAGAAAAACGTGTGGTTAAGGCAACAAATGGGAAAAGGAAATAGACAACCCAAAATCAAGAGAATCTCCTTACCTCCAGAACCCAAATGGTATGGTAAGGTTTGGCAATCACAAGGTCTTCAGGCTTCGGACTACGAACATTCGTCTAATGGAGTTTTCCGGAGTAAACGTTCCAAACGAGAGAAGAAGAAAAGGAAAAGGGGGTTAGCCAAAATCTAAACATCAAGGCAAATGGCCATTCACTGTGGCCACATAAAATCTAGAGAAAGAAAAGAAATGGCAAAAGAGTCTCCCCTTTCCTTAACCAATAGATCCCGATTGTATAAATTTCCTGCGGCGTAAGATTCCTAGCACCTTGCTTCTTGATATTCGGCTAAGTGGCACAGAATGGAAGAAACGGGTTTAGTTGTTGCTAGGATGGATTCGGCTTCACTTTGGAAAGAAGGAATGAAGAGAATGACCATAAGAAAATAAGAGAAAGAACCTTACCTTGAACAGAGAAAATGAATGACACATATAAGAAGATTCGGCACAAGAGAAGTAATAGATGAAACTTCTAAGTTCGGCTATAGAGATTACACGAAACGAAATTCCAACACTAACCAGAAGATTAAGGAAAGAACGATCGATTGAACAAGAAGAAGAAGAAGAATAGTAGAAATAAAGTGAAGAAGAGGGAATGCTACGGCTAAAGAAGATAGAAGTAGAAGAGTAGAAAGTCTCGACTTTTGAAAATAAGTAAGAATAGGTGGAAGAGATGAAATAGAGGGACACCAAATATTTGGCCAATAGATGGAAGAGGGTTTGGCTAAAGAAACAAAGGTAGAAAAAGAAAATGAAAAGAAGAAGCAAAAGGGATGCCCAAATGGTCACACTACTTTCGGCTAGTGTCAAAGGAGCAAAAGAGATAAAGAGAAAAAGCTGACAAGTTCGGCACAATGAGAAATAGGGGAAACCGAATGAGAGAAAAAAAACTCAAGAAGACTTGCAAAAATTGGCATACACCCTTAATGACCAAAAATGCTCCAAAGAAAAACAATGCCTAAGACCTCTTGAATTTTTAGCACCCTCACCTAACCTGGCCACAAACCGAAATTCTCCCCCTTCAAGCTCCCCACATTCGGCCAACACCTCTCCCCATAGCCACATCCTTTGATTTCCTCCTATTTTTACTCCCCAACACTCATTCAAATTGGTTTGACCAATTCAAATTCCTTCAAACACTCTTATCCATCCATTTGAACACTCTGACCCTTCAACCATCAACCTTGAAGAGTCCCTGACGAATCCACCCTTTCCCCATCTTGGTGCCAAAAATAAAGCTTCATAATGAGGCTTATGGGATTCGAACTCCTCCCCTTCAGCTCTTACAAGTGACGCCGCCCTCCTTACTCCTTAAGTGGTGTTATCTTGCCATCACACCACACTCCATCTTGTGTCAACAAACACAAGAAAATAATCTTAAGGCCTGCTTTAACCAGCTCTCCCCCCTAAAGTGCCCAAAAAGTAAAATTTTACCAAGGCTCTGGCTTGATCCCGAGCCTCTCCAAGACCCCCAAAGACATCTAAATAACAAGCAGGACAAGCCAAGCACACAGAAACACATACGATGCAAAACCCCTAATTCTAGGATGTTATAGCCCACATCTATGGTTGTTGTATTGGTACCTCTAGTGTAATGTATTGATTCTTCTACCATAGGTTACCCATGTAACACTCTCAACCTGATCTGATTGACCAGATTTGAATCTTGGGTATTGCCACAAAAATACGGACACAAGCTTTATTTACTAATGTAGTTTACAAATAATGACAACTTACTTAATTACAAATTTTAAACTAAAATATATAAGTAAATTAAAATACAACATGAGATAATTAAATTACAATGATATCCAAATTGAAACCCTAAATTATTATAAATACCCCAAGAGTGGATGTCTAAGGAGTATTTTAATCTTTGGACTTGCCACCAACTCGCTTTGTATGCATAATAACCATATATGTCATTTCTTAATGTAGTCCTCGCATTGTCCCTCCTGGTGCAGACCCACAACATCACGCCTGTGACACAACATACACATATATGTTCATAAAAACCTAGTGAGGGTAACATCTTTTACCTGGGTCATATTTGCAAATAGAAACCGATATTTTAGTATAACAATCTCATTGTTCTTAACCTTTAACTTTGTATCTGATGAATATTTCCTCAAATTCTATTCTCTTATACCTGTCTGTTGCAATGCCTTGCTCTAAGACTATTTCCTTATCTTCATTGTCTTTGATACTTTACTTACACTCTCTAAATCTCTAAGCCATCACCTCATGTGAATAAGGGAAGCACATAGACATGTAACAAGTACTTTCTTTGAATATACAAAGGTTACGTCTTTATTCAGAATCTATCTCAATACTAGCTCATTACTTCACCATATCCCTTCAATTCACTATCTCCGATCAAGCCTTAATCTTTTTGGCCTACATTACCATATAGTCCATATGTACAATTCGTACTTCTGACTACACTATTTACGTTTAAGGGCAATACAGAGCACACCAATTACTTGGCATAGAACCCACCACAAGGGTATCCTTTGTAGTTTATTCCTGAGAGCCTTTCTAGAACACGCCACCAGAGAAGCCCTTCTGAAGTGTGCCATAAATGTTCTTCTTGCACAACTCGCCACAGAGGTCATTCCTTCATAATCCGCCGCAAAGGCATTCTTTTCATATTGTGCCATAAAGACGTTCATTTCATATTACGCCAAAAAAAAAGTTCCTTATCTTCGTGTTTTTTCAATATGGATTTGCCTAAACTCACGATATGTGAGTTTTTCCCATCATTGTCCTAGGACCCATAGGAATCCCAATTTGGTAATCACCGTCCTTTAGTTCCTTTCAGAAAAGACCATTGGCATGGGCTTTTCCTTTCAGAGGCCGTGTTTGAAGTCCCAACAGACCCCTTTAGACTCCATCACAGTGAATAGATACAGACTCACTTGACAAACCCACCACACACAGGCACAATTCATATTCATGTTTAACAATTTTTTCTTAATCAAGCATACCATAGCATACATCTAAGACACACATATATGACCAGACCTAAACTTTTAGATTCTATACCAGAACATGCATTGTATCCTTAGCATTCGTTCATACAGTTGCATGACCATAACACTATACTTTTCTAATTTCAGTATCATCGTTCAATTGGTTTCAATAGACATACCTCATGTGAACAGTATACTATTGGGAAATGTGCCCATATTGTAGTAAACATATAATTATTTTCTATTTATTTAGACAATGAATAAATAAATAAAGTTAACTTCACATTTCATTATGATGTCTTTTGTATTTTTTGTATTTTATATTTTGCATGCATGGCGAAATTGTGACAAAAAAATATTAGCTCATTAATTGTCTAAAGTTCAAAATGAAGATAAGTGGTAATGTAAAGAACGTTTACATTGCAAGAAAGACAACTTACTTTAGCAGATAATATAAATGAGTCTGTAATCCCGTAAAAGAATCAAAGTGAGCATTTGATTCAAATACTGAGAAGATTATTATGCCATCTATAATTCCAATTGGGGAGATAGGTAGTCTTGGCTATCGGAACAATTGACTCCACGAGTAGAGACATAGATATATTCATTGGTAGAATGATACATTATACTTGAACCAAGATGAATTAATTCTGAATCCGTTTGTAAATTAATTTGCTTATGACGTTCATGGTGTGATTTACCTAAATCTCGAGTTAGTCACTAACCATGCATATGCAGCTCATGTGCTTTGATATAAATGAAGGCTTATGCTCTAAATTTGATTGAGCCCATAGCCGATATGTTGGGTACATGACTTATGTATGGCATGGCTTTACTTAGCAATAGTGGAATTCATAGCTTAATTAAACAGTTAATGATATCCTCTCATTGGCATTGTGTGGATTGATAAATATAGAATGTGGCCATGGGATGCTAGTTCTAGAATGAGCAATTTATCACAGTCATTTGTTGACAATAATCATATTAATCATTAAGAAGACACAATGGTAACAATGAGATAAAATAGGATTGTATTGATTGAATGGGTTTAACTCAAAGGAATGGAGGATATCATATGAGGGTAACACACACATGATGATGTCATTGGACAAAGCAGTTGTATGAATTGTTTTCGTAAAGAGTATACAATAAGGAGTTTTCAATCCTGGTACTTCTTGTGGATTGACTCCATGATTAAGTAATTGCGAATTATAGGAACAATGCTTCTGGACATAATTGTAATCACTAGAGCCTAATTGTATATGTCTAATTGGTCCCTTCACTAGCTCAACAAAAGCTCGAGCAGACTACATTTTAATCAAAAGAAAGTTTTACGACTTGGAGAATAATTTAATTGAGTGGATTTATTCGATGTGGAATTGAATGAGGTGGTTGTGAGAATTGTTCAACTAGAGAATTTGATTAAATAATTTTCTTGAAAAATTAATTTGGAAAATCTAAGTGACTTTTGGAAAAATTAATTTTGATCATGTAAAATTAAATTAATCAAATTAATTAAAATTAATATGATATTTTTAAAGTTAATTTTCAAGTCAGACAATTGGTCCAATGTGTAATTAAACTTGAAAATTGGACCTGAGATCGTAAATTGAGCCTGGGAGCCCAAAACCGATACCAAGACCCAAAAACTGGTCGAACGGGCTCAATATATGAAATTAGGCCGACGATCCATCCAGTGGCTAGGCCGAACCGGTTGGGTCGTGACTGATTAACATTCACTTCTTTGGTTTTTCCTTAAAGAAAAATTGTGGAGAATTAAAATTGTTTATTAATTGATTCTTGTGAATGGATATTATTGTGATAGCATGCCATGCATATATTGGAAGCATGTCATTTAGATTAGGTAAGAATGTCATTAAGACTATTGTATGATCTTTCTTGAAATTTAGGATAAAAAACCTTGCATATTTTTAAAATATTGAGTGGAAAAAGGTCCTCGAACAAGACCTATGGCCTCCATTGATGGTCACTAAGTGATATCATGATAAAGTTTCGAGCCGGTTCCAACCCTGGCCCCACCCCAAGGTAAACTTTTTCACGTGGGTTCACTAGATGGGATTTCCTATTAAGGACAACTAGTCATGCATGACTTTCGGAGAGATTGCCCCAAGATGACACAAAAATGAAAGCAAGTTCATTATAGGTGTTGAGTTAATGGTTACACACTCAATATCATCTCTTATTAAATAGTTTCCCAAGAAACGATATTTAAGCTAGAGATGATGGTCAAACGTTAAACAATCATTAGTTTGCATGGAGTCTTAAGAATTAAGATTCACGAACTAATTGGATGTAATACATGTTCTTTTTAGTTAATCATGGGACCCCAAGGGGACATGGTTGATGGGTGTGAGAATGATCGTAGCAACAAAAAAAATATTTTATTCCAAAGTTTTAATACAAGACGTATGCATCATACTACATTATTGTTGAAATGAAAAATATTTTCTCAATACAAAGATAGTAATTAGTACATGTTTAGTTTTTTAAGTTCAAATATGTCTCCTACTCCTCTTATTAGCATTCCTATTGAGAATAAATTAAATGGGGATAACTTTTGAGAATGGAAATGAAACTTGCTGATAGTTCTCACTTGTGAGAAACACAAATTTGTTCTTGATGAAATGTACCCTCTTAAAGCTCAGCCCAAAGTGAAAAATCGTTGGATAGATTTTGATTCGATTTCTCGATGTTATATGTTAGTGAGAATGAGTAGTGTGTTGCAAAAGCAACACGAGAATTTTCGTACTACGAATGAGATCATGAAAATTTTGGAGGATTTGCTCAGAGGCCAAGTCACATTGGCTCGACAATCCGCTATTACAGATTTGAAGAATTCTTAGCAGAAACCCAATACTCCTGTCAAAGGACATATGCTTATGCTTATGGGATTCTTTGTAGAAGCGGAGGACAATGGGATTGAACTAGACATAAACACGAAAATTAAAATAGTGTTCAAATCATTAACCAAGGAGTTTTCTAGTTTTAAGGCCACTTACTACTTGGGAAACAAGGCACTTACCTTGATTCAGCTCATGAAGTAATTACAATCATATGAGTTGATGTTGAATGGTGGTAAGCGATTCAGGAGAAACCTGAGGCAAACTTAGCTGTAAGCCCTTCGTCCTCTAAGGGGAAACGAAAAGCTAAGGGAAAGAAGAAACTGACTAAGTCTTCGATTGCACCTCGTGTGGATAGGAAGAAGGCTAAGAGGTCAACAGATCCTAAAAAGATCAAATGTTTTTTCTAAAATAGAAAATGGCATTTCAAATCAAACTACATGGAGTATTTGGATTACCTAGCCGAAAAGGGAAAATGTACGGCACTCTTTGTAGTTGAAGCTTACTTAGTGGAAGAATCAATTAACAACTGGGTTATTGATTCTGGAACCACTAACCATGTGTGTGTTTTTTTTACAGGGGTTCATCGAAACGAGAAACCAGCGTGACAGGAGCCTTTCGTTGCAAACCAGATATGGGAGCTATGTTTTAGCCGAAGTAGTGGGAGAAGTTATTTTACACTTTGATAATTTTAGAAAGATTGTTTTAAAGAACATGTTTTATGTATCTCATTTTAAGATGAATTTAATTTCTGTAATATGTTTATTTTATGATGGTTATACCGTGACATTCAAGAAAAAAATTACTATTCATAGACATCGTTCTTTAATCTATAATGGATGGATGGAAAAAATCTCTAATTTATCAAACCAAATAACTACTTGATGTTTCAAATTGAAATAGTGAATAAAAAGCTAAAAACTTCTCACTTTAATAAGGAGTACCTATGGCACTTAAGACTTGGTCATATTAACCAAGAAAGAATCACTAGACTCGTGAAAGATGGTCCCTTAAGTATGATTAAGGAAGTTATTCTTACACAATATGAATCTTGCGTCGAAGTTCAAATAACTAAGAGGTCTTTTAATGCGAAAAGCACAAAGGCTAACTAACCTTTAAAACTTGTACACATTAATGTATGTGATCCCATGAGCATCAGTGCCTGAGGAAGTTACGATTGTTACATGACTTTTATCAACGACTATTCTTGATATGGATATGTGTATCTAATGCACAAAAAAAGTAAAAATTTTGATAAATTTTGATAGTTTAGTGTGGAAGTGGAAAAACAATTAGGTTTATCCATAAAGAATCTTTGGTCATACCGAGATAGAGAATATTTGTCCGATGAGTTCTTAGGATACCTCATAGATAATGTGATTTTATCCCAATTGAATACATCAGACACTCCATAATGGAATGGTGTAGCTGAGAGAAGGAATAGAACCTTGCTTGACATGGCTTGTTCAATGTTAAGCTATTCACAACTTCCTACTTCCTTCTTGGGATATGCGATACAAACGACTTGCTATATTCCAAATGATGTGTCAACCAAGTCTTCTTGTAAAACACCTTACGAACTGTGGCATGGAAAGAAACCCGCTCTAAATCACTTTAGAATATGGGGTTGTCCAACATACGTTTTGGATAAGGATGCAAAGAAGTTGGATGCATGGATAGAATTGTGCATGTTTGTAGGATATCCAAAAAGAACAAACGGAGGATTATTCTACAATCCAAAAGATAATACCATTAAAGTTTCTATTCATGTAACTTTCCTCAAGGAAAGCTACATGGATAACTTTAAGCCTCAAAGTAAAGTGGCACTCAAGGAACTTTCAAGAGTGGTAGAACAATTATGTAACATACGGGATTTGGGGGTTTTTGCATTCTGAACACCCCAAACCCGGCCCACAAGCCCTGACCGGATCTGGCATGCTTCTAAGGAAAAATCATTCGAAACTTATTTGAAGTTTTGCCAAAATTTTGTGTGTTTTTGAAAAACAGTTGATTTGTGTTGATTAGGTGTCAAAACATTTTACATTTATTTCTAATATAAGTTAAACTTTAAAGTGATAAAGATCGTACCATACTAAAATAATTTAAATGCATGCATAAACAGTTTAATACTTATAGCCTTATTACATCAAAACAAATCCCGAAATAGTCCAAAATACTTAAGTATGGAAAATTCAAAATAAAACAACTTCTGAGCTAAGCATGGCCACCATTGAGCTCTTACCAACCCGGTCCATTACTGTGTGTCACCTGAAAAAAATAATCCCACAACGAGGTGAGTCAAATAGACTCAGTGTGTAACAACCAACACAAGTCTTAATCAATTTAGGCATGTCAAATCATACATAATAAACATATATAATCAATGATGCAAACCCAAACCCAAACCCAGATAACTATCTACTAAACATCACCCGTACCAACCATCACACCGTGGGGACTACTAAGTCGACCCTCCATCCGCTACACATCATCGAAGGCAGTCGCTGCAGACGACTTGCACATCGCCCTTATAATTTTGTGGCATAGCCACCAGATAATATTTTGTGACATAAGTCACCATATTTAGATTTCGTGACATAAGTCACCACATTCAGATATTGTGGTATAAATCCACCAAATCACTTCCCCTTTCATAATCACCCATGTGCCCCATGTCATACAAATCATGCAAAGATTATGCCACATTCTTTATTTCACATTCTTACCAATATTCATGTATATGTCATAACAGGTATTCGTAACATTGTAAACATAGTTTTAGAGAATAATGTACCTGAATATGCTGTACCATTGGATGGTACCTTAAGCCATATCTTTCACATTCTTATTAACACATATATTAAATTAAATCTGTAAATCTATTAAGATTCAGTGTGGGTTACACACCTGATTTACTTAGCGAGTTCACTGAAATCCCGAAAGTCCTGATCTAATCCTCTAGATCTCAAGTTTCTTTTTGGCACAGTCTACTCAATCCCAAAACTCTCCTTATTCCTGTTGATTGCTCCTAAGAACCAAAGTCAGGAATCGGTCATCACTTAAACTCATAAAATGGCCTATGGCCGAATGTTACCAACCACTTACCTAGCTCGTCTAAATCTCGAAATCCTTGCTTGCACCTAAAGTTGTCGATATCCTTACTTAACCATTGTTAGAATCGGCTTTAAGCATAAATATATGAGAATGGCCTTTGGCCGAATACCACTTTGACTTACCTTGATCACTACAAATCCCGAAAGCTTCTCCTTTAATGCTCCTTAATGTTGGCTACCTTTACAAGAAACACATATCATGGCACAAGCATATTCGGCTATCCCTAAACCAAGGCTTAATCCTTGATTCGGCACACTTAAAAGAAAGAGAACCCAAACCGATTGCTAGGAGAGAAATACTTACCACTATGCTGCTTACCAATAATGACCAACTTCCCGAAAGATCTCTTGCGTTAGGCTGTACCTCCCCTACAATCGGCCTTAACACATTTTAAAGAATCAAAGGGCCATTCGGCCATGACATAAATCCCAGACGAGGAGGAGTTGCCGCAACCTTACCTTAATAATAGGTCTTTTTGGATTTAACAAAGAATCGGCCCACACTAAGGTTGAGATTCAGCTTCAAGGTAGAGATGGTGTTTCGGCACTTTAATGGTGAAGATTGGTAGAGAGGTTTCGGCCTTGCTAAAGATGAGAGGGTAAGGTTCGATTTCTAGGGAGTGAGTGAAAGAGAAATAAGATGTGAAAGAAGAAAGGAAAAGATGCACAAATGGTTCCAAACTTTCGACTTTTGGTCAAGAAAGAAAAAGGGTGAAAATTTCGGCACTCTACTAGAGAAAGAAAAAAGAACCGAAAAGAACCTCTAAACCTCCCTTTAGAAATTCAGCTATGACTGAAATTGACCACCAAAGAATCCCTTGGCCGGCCAACTCTTCCTCTCTCTATTCAATCCCCCTTTTCACTTTTCCTTAGCTGAATCTTTAAGTTTTTAACTTGATCTACACTTCATCTTTGAAGTGTCCCTGTGCCGCCCACTACCTCTCCTCCTTGCAGCAAAATAAAACTCTTTATTTGCTTCCCACATTCTTTCGAACCTAGGCCCTTGCACCACGCTTGTGGTGTCACATCTTGAGCCCCAAGTGGCGGCTCCAAGCCACTTAAACAAGCCCATTTTTTGTGTCATATTTCCCCTACTAATTTTCTTAAGGCCTCTTAGGCTTAGCTCCCTCTTTTGAACTTAAAATTAAATAATTTCTAAGGCATTCTCCTACATTCTACTGTCCCCAAAATTCATAAAGCACATTCATAATATACACAGGCATACAAGCACATGCAATTGAGCAAAAATGCACAAGCCCTAATTCCTAGATATTACAATTTTACCCCCTTAAAATAATTTCGACCTCAAAATTACCTAGCTAGAATAGGTGGGGGTATTGCTGTCGCATTACTTCTTTCGGCTCCCAAGAAGCTTCCTCCAATCCATGGTTATGCCATAACACTTTGACCAGAGGGACCGACTTCCTCCGAATCACCTTCACATCTCGTTTCAGAATCTGAATCGGCTCTTCTTCATAAGACAGATCTGGTCTCAGCTCCACCTCTTCAACCGAAACTACATGAGATGGATCCAATCGGTAACGATGTAGCATAAAGACATGGAGTACGTCGTGCATCTGCTACAACTCTGAAGGTAACTCCAACTGGTATGCCACCGGTCCAATTCACTTCAACACCCGATAAGGTCCTATAAACCTTAGGTTTAACTTCCCTTTGCGACCAAATCTCATTACCTTCTTCCAAGGCGAAACTTTGAGAAACACTTGATCTCCCACATCAAATTCTATTTCCTTCCATTTAAGATCTGCATACGACTTCTGCCTGTCAGATGCCTCCTTCAACCGTGCCCGAATTACCTTAACCTTTTCCTCGGATTCTGCCACAATTTTCGGACCCAAAATCTGACGTTCTCCCAATTCCGTCCAACATGTAGGGGTGCGACACTTCCGTCCATACAGTGCTTTGTATGGTGCCATTTTAATACTTTCCTGATAACTATTGTTGTATGCAAACTCAACTAAAGGCAAATATTCTTCCCAACTTTCTCTGAAGTCTATCACACATCCCCTTAGCATATCCTCTAACACTTGGATTACTCATTCAGATTGACCGTCCGACTGTGGATGAAATGCCGTACTGAAGTCCAATCTGGTGCCTAAAGCTTGATGTAACGCCTTTCAAAACCAAGACGTAAACCTCGGGTCCCTATCCGAGATAATTGACACCGGCACTCCATGCAACCTCACGATCTCAACTACATACAACTTTGCTAACCTCTGCAGAGAATAGTCCACCCGCACTGGAATGAAATGCATGGACTTTGTCAGCCGATCCACTATCACCCATACCGAGTCCTTCTTAGTAGGCGTAAGGGGAAGCCCACTAACGAAGTCCATGGTAATTCTCTCCTACTTTCACTACGGAATCTGTATTGGCTGAAGCAATCCTGACGGAACTTGGTGTTCAGCCTTAACTTGCTGACACGTTAAGCACTTGTCTACAAATTCGGTAACTTCTCGCTTAAGACCAGGCCACCAAAATTGTTCCTTTAAGTCTCTGTACAGCTTACTACCTCCAGGATGCATAACATAGGGGCTACCATGCGATTCCTGAAGAATCCTCTGCCTTAACTCCTCATTCTTTGGCATACAGACCTTACCCTTAAAACACAATACTCCATCGTTGTTAACACCATAATCCTTCAACTTCCCACTCTGTACTTGCCGTAGCTTAGCACTTAGATCATCATCTACCAACTGACTCTCTTTCACCTCATTCAACCATGTCGGCTTAACTTGCAACTCTGCCAGTAGACTTCCATCGTCATACAAGCTCAGATGCCCAAACATCGCCCTTAGATCTGACACTACTTTTCGACTTAGAGCATCTGCCACTACATTCGCCTTGCCCGGGTGATACTCTATGGAACAATTGTAGTCCTTCAACAATTCCACCCACCTTCGCTGTCTCAGGTTCAACTCTTTCTGAGTCAGCAGATACTTAAGGCTTTTGTGGTCTGTGTAGATTACGGACTTCTCTCCATATAAGTAGTGGCTCCACACCTTAAGAGCAAAGACCACTACTTCCAATTCCAAGTCATGCGTCATGTAGTTAACCTCGTGTGGCCTTAGTTGTCGAGACGCATAAGCAACTACCTTCCCGTCTTGCATAAGGACACCTCCCAATCCTGTATGGGAAGCATCACAGTACACTATAAAATCCTTCCCTGCCTCAGGCTGAATCAACACTAGAGCTTCAGTCAAGACTCTCTTAAGCTTCTCAAAGCTCTCCTGTTGCTTATCAGTCCATATGAAAGGTACCTCCTTCCTTAGTAACTTTGTCAAAGGTGCCGCGATCGACAAGAATCCTTCTACAAACCTTCTATAGTAGCCTGTCAATCCCAAAAAACTACGAACCTCAGCCACCGACCTAGGTGGTTTCCAATCTAACACTGCCTCAATCTTTCGAGGATCCACCCTTATTCCTTCAGCAGACACCACATGTCCTAAAAATGTAACCTCCTTCAGCCAAAATTCGCACTTGTGAAACTTGGCATATAACTTTTTCTCCCTTAACACTTGCAACACGACTCGGAGGTGCTCATCATGTTCTTCCTCAGACTTCGAATACACCAATATATCGTCTATGGACACAACAACAAACCGGTCTAGATATGGTTGGAAAACCCGGTTCATCATGTCCATGAACGTGGCTGGGGCATTTGTCAATCCGAACGGCATTACCAAGAACTCATAATGCTCGTACCTTGTTCAAAAAGCTGTCTTATGGATATCAGCCTCCTTCACCTTGAGCTGATGATATCTTGACCTTAGATCTATCTTTGAGAATACTGCGGCACCCTTAAGCTGATCAAACAAGTCGTCTATTCTTGGCAAAGGGTACTTGTTCTTGATGGTCAGCTTATTCAACTGACGATAATCTATGTATATATGCATAGTTCTGTCCTTCTTCTTCACAAACAAGATCGGTGCTCCCCATGGAGACACACTGGGTCGGATAAACCCACGGTCAAGCAATTCTTGGATCTGAGCCTTGAGCTCAACCAACTCCTTTGGTGCCATTCTGTATGGGGCAATTGACACGAGTCGCATGCCAAAGCAAATCAATTTCGAATTCTACTTTCCTATCCGGGGGTATTCTAGGTAATTCCTCCGAAAAGACATCCACAAACTCCCTTACGATTCTAACTCCACTAACTCCCCCTTCTTTTGCATCCAAAGCACTAACGAAAGCCAAAAATGCCTTGCACCTTTTCGAACCATCTTATCAGCCTTTAATGCCGAAACTACGTTAGACAAATAGTTTCTTCTTTCTCCTATCATAATTACCGCCTTATCCTCCGGCGACCTTCACTCCATTCACTTAGCCGCACAATCTAATACAGCCCGATGTTCCACTAGCCAGTCCATACCAAGTATGAGATCAAGTTCTCCGACGGGTAATTCTATTAAGTCGACAGGAAATACCGCTCCCTGAAGCTCTAAAGGTACACTCCGAAATATCTTATTCACCACTACAATTTGACCTAATGGGCTTACTACAGCCATCTCCCTACTAGAAAGTTCAGAGGCTATTCCTAGAGTTTCAACAACTCTACATGCAACATAAGAGTGGGTAGAGCCAACATCAATCAAAGCAATGTAAGGTTTGCCAAATATAAGGAATGTACCGATTATGACGTCCGGTGCATCTCCATCCTCCCTCCTGAATCGCATATACCGGACCCACTGTCTTGCCTCTCAGATTATTAACACCTCTACACGAGGTTCTTCGTCCCCTTCAAGATCACATACCTCGCCAACCGAACCACGGCCTTGCGGTGGCTCATCGTCCTCCTCTTCCACTGGTTAGGACCTTGGCTTCTTGGTCAACCCTTCATTCTCATAGGACAATCCTTAATCATGTGGTCCTTGGACCCACACTTAAAGCATCCTCCATCTTTTTCCAACACTCCCCAAGTGCATCTTTCCACACTAGGCACAAGTACAATCGCCTCCAAGAGTAGCTTGCTGACCTCACGGCCCATCAACTTTAGGCCTCTTTTGCTCATTCCTTGAAGGCCCTGATGATCCAAAGCCTCTCTTTTGCCTACTCCGATTTGTATTCTATCTCACCGAGTCCTTAATCCCTTCAGCTTCCTTAGCCTTCTCCACCAACATGGCAAACTCTCGCTCCTGTTGTGGAGCTATCAATAATCTTAGATCATCCCTTAGTCCGTCCTCAAATTGGACACACCGCTCATGCTCCGTCGACACAATACCTCGAGCATAACGGCTCAGCCTTAGGAATTCTACCTCGTATTCTACTACAGACTTATTTCCTTAAACTAGCCTCAGAAACGCCTTCCTCTGCGCATCAATATAGCTAGTTCCAATGTACTTCTTCTGATATGTCGCCTTGAAATATTCCCAACTAAGATCATCTGCGGTAGTACCTTCCCAAACTATGAGCCACCATTGGTATGACTCATCACGAAGTAGCGATACTATCCCTTTCAACTTCTCCTCGGCAGTTAGGTCCAAGTCGTCCATAATCCGCTCCATCGCTTCCAACCAATACTCAGCCGTATTGGGTGCCACACCAGATACTCCACGAAAAAACTCAACTCCATTAGCTTGAAGTCGCTCAGGTACCGACTTTCGAGCTCCCATGCCTCCGCCTGCTCCAGCCACCTTTTCCAAAACTCGTAGCATCACCGTGATATCGCATCATCCTCTCGATCCTCGATATTCCATATCGGTCGGTGGTGGTAGTGGCATCTCATTTTTGGACCCTTGTCCTGACCTAACGGGCTCCGACACGGTCATTCGGCCTCTACCACGGCCACGCACGTTACGACCACATCCCCTAGAGTTCATACTTCTGAATCACATTTATCTGGTTAAAGAATTTTATAAATTAGTTTTTATTCCACTGATTTATCACGAGCAGCCTTATGTTCAATAGTTCTAAGGAGTAGTTCTTTCGAATTCATACACATATAGTCTCAATTCATTCATTCAATCACATTCATGAACTTGCGTTCATTACAGAAAAATGTTGTAGTTGTCATTGTTTGTTGTTTTCCACTACCTAGGGGTATTTTCGTAATTTTATCCTATAGGGGTATTTTGGTAATTTTCCAAATTAGGGTATTTGAAAATGTTGCAAAATGGAGACTTTTGGTATCTTTACAAAATTGAAATACTTGGTAAGAAAATTTCAAGGGTAAAATGGTAATTTTATAAGTTGAGGGTATTTTCGTAATTTTTCAAACCAGGAGCATTTCGGTAAAAAAAATTTTCGCAAAATATGGTTCCTGGTGACTTTTCAAAACAAGGTCATTTTTAAAAATTTTAATTTCAAGGCACTTCGGTAACTTTCCATACTGAGGGTATTTTGGTCATTTATATGAGGTTAGGGTAATTTGGTCAATTACAAACCAGGGGTATTCTGGTCTTCTTTAAATCAAGAGCACTTGGAGTTTTAAAATCATGGTTTAACTTTGAAATTTCACAAAATAAGGTAACGGTCCCTTTCGAGTTTTAATTATTGGGTTTAGCCTGTGGCTGAGTCCTCTTGGTTAGGGTGAACCGTCACTATGCACCAGGTAGGATTCGAGTGGTGAGGAGGTGAGTCACTAGGACTACTTAAATACCAAGCTCCCACTGAATCCAATCCTAGACATGCGCACAACGGTTGCCACACCTTTAACTCGACGACTCAGACATAGGTTTGTTTGGTTGACTTAAAGTTTTGTGTATCTTGGTGTTGAAGTAGACTAATCCTAGGGTTTATTATCTCCTAATCTACGTCCTTATGATTTCCCCTATACAAGTCACAGAGGAGTTAGGGGTACTTACCTGGTGGACTTCGGGCCGAAGACTCAGGTGCCATGCCAGAAAACCTACTTATTTCTTAGAAAAATCCAATTTCAAAAGAAAGAAAACGTTTTGGGCCCAAAAAGCCCTCAAGGCCGAGTTTTGAATCAGGCTCTGATACCAAATTAAAACACCCTAAACCCGGCCCACAAGCCCTGACCGAATCTGGCATGCTTCTAGGGAAAAATCATTCGAAACTTATTTGAAGTTTTGCCAAAATTTTGTGTGTTTTTGAAAAATAGATGATTTGTGTTGATTAGGTGTCAAAACATTTAACATTTATTTTTAATATAAGTTACTTAAACTTTAAAGTGATAAAGATCGTACCATACTAAAATAATTTAAATGCATGCATAAACAGTTTAATACTTATAGCCTTATTACATCAAAACAAATCCTGAAATAGTCCAAAATACTTAAGTATGGAAAATTCAAAATAAAACAACTTCGAGCTAAGCATGGCCACCATTGAGCTCCGTCGACCGGTCCATTCTTGTGTGTCACCGAAAAAATAATCCCATAACAGGGTGAGTCAAGCAGACTCGATATGTAACAACCAACACAAGTCTTAATCAATTTAGGCATGTCAAATCATACATAATAAACATATATAATCAATGATGCAAACCCGAACCCAAACCTAGATAACCATCCGCTACACATCACCCGTACCAACCATCGCACCGTGGGGACTACTAAGTCGACCCTCCATTCGCTACACATCATCGAAGGCAGTCGCTGCAGACGACTTGCACATCGCCCTTATAATTTTGTGGCATAGCCACTAGATAATATTTTGTGACATAAGTCACCACATTCAGATTTCATGACATAAGTCACCACATTCAGATATTGTGGTATAAAACCACCAAATCACTTTCCCTTTCATAATCACCCATGTGCCCCATGTCATACAAATCATGCAAAGATTATGCCACATTCTTTATTTCACATTCTTACCAATATTCACGTATGTGTCATAACAAGTATTCGCAACATTGTAAACATAAATTTGGAGAATAACGTACCTGAATATGCCGTACCATTGGATGGTACCTTAAGCCATATCTTTCACATTCTTATAAGCACATATATTAAATTAAATCCGTAAATCTATTAAGATTCAGTATAGGTTACACACCTGATTTACTTAGCGAGTTCACTGAAATCCCGAAAGTCCTGATCTAATCCTTTAGATCTCAAGTTCTTTTTGGCATAGTCTACTCAATCTCGAAACTCTCCTTATTTATGTTGATTGCTCCTAAGAACCAAAGTCAGGAATCGGTCATCACTTAAACTCATAAAATGGCCTATGGGCGAATGTTACCAACCACTTACCTAGCTCGTCTAAATCTCGAAATCCTTGCCCTTTTTGAAGTTGTCGATATCCCTACTTAACCTTTGTTAGAATCACTTTAAGCATAAATCTATGAGAATGGCCTTTGGTAGAATACCACTGACTTACCTTCATCACTACAAATCCAAAGCTTCTCCTTTAATGCTCCTTAATGTTGGCTACCTTCACAAGAAACACATATCATGGCACAAGCGTATTCAGCTATCCCTAAACCAAGGTTTAATCCTTGATTCGGCAGACTTAAAAGAAAGAGAACCCAAACCGATTGCTAGGAGAGAAATACTTACCACTATGCTGCTTACCAATAATGACCAACTTCCCGAATGATCTCCTGCGTTAGGTTGTACCTCCCCCTACAATCGACCTTAAAATATTTTAAAGAATCAAAGGGCCATTCGGCCATGACATAAATCCCAAACGAAGAGGAGTTGCCGCAACCTTACCTTAATAATAGGTCCTTTCGGCTTTAACAAAGAATCGGCCCACACTAAGATTGAGATTCAGCTTCAAGGTAGAGATGGTGTTTCGGCACTTTAATGGTGAAGATTGGTAGAGAGGTTTCAGCCTTGCTAAAGATGAGAGGGTAAGTTTTGATTTCTAGGGAGTGAGTGAAAGAGAAATAAGATGTGAAAGAAGAAAGGAAAAGATGCACAAATGGTTCCAAACTTTCGACTTTTGGTCAAGAGAGAAAAAGGGTGAAAATTTTGGCACTCTACTAGAGAAAGAAAGAAGAACCGAAAAGAACCTCTAAACCTCCCTTTAGAAATTCAGCTATGACTGAAATTGATCACCAAAGAATCCCTTGGCCGGCCAACTCTTCCTCTCTCCATTCAATCCCCCTTTTCACTCTACCTTAGCTGAATCTTTAAGTTTTTAACTTGATCTACACTTCATCTTTGAAGTGTCCCTCTGCTGTCCACTACCTCTCCTCCTTGCACCAAAATAAAACTCTTTTATTTGCTTCCCACGTTGCTCGAACCTAGGCCCTTGCACCCTGCTTGTGGTGTCACATACTGAACCCCTAAGTGGCGCCTCTAAGCCACTTAAACAAGCCCATTTTTTGTGTCATATTTCCCTACTAATTTTCTTAAGGCCTCTTAGGCTTAGCTCCCTCTTTTAAACTTAAAATTAAATAATTTCTAAGGCATTCTCCTACATTCTACTGTTCTCGAAATTCATAAAGCACATTCATAATATACACAGGCATACAAGCACATGCAATTGAGCAAAAATGCACAAGCCCTAATTACTGGATATTACACATTCACTTTGTATTTGTGTGTTGGTATGCTTTGTATGTTGTTTGTGAGTGTTTGGGGTCTCCGAGAAGGCTCAAGGTTAGGTGGGAACCTTGGCCAGAATTTTAATTTTGGGCACTTTAGGAGGGAAGCTAACTGGGGCAGAACTTAAGGTTTATTGTTTGTGGTTAGTGGCATAAAAATTAGGGTGGCAAGGTGGCAATGAGGCGCCACTTAAGGTGCAGGTAAGTGACGCCTTAGGGGGTGCAGTGAAGGAACAGGTTCGATTCACGTTGTTAGTAATGTGAAATTTTATCTTTTGCTTATGCGCCTAAGGAGCTTGGATGATGGATTTGGTTAGGAGCCTTGAGAAGTGGGGGTGGACTTAGTCAAATATTTCTAAAGGATGGACAAGAGTAAAAAGGGGATTTTGAATAATTCAACTTGATTCAAATGTATGATTAAGAGTGAAGTTAGGAGAAATGTAGGGGATTTGATGTTGGCAAGGTAGGTGGTCAAATTTTGGGTGCTTAAGGTAGGGGGAAGAAGTCAGTTTTAGCTGTCGGTGGGTGTGCCGAAAGTTGGTAGGGGTTCTAAGTTTTGTTTGTTCTTCTCTAGTGTATTCGATCACTAGAGAAGTAGATGGTGCCGATTTTGGTAGGTTCTCTTGAAGCTCATTTGTTTTTCTTTTGGGTTCTTAATTCCTATATGCTGAAAGTGCCTAGCCAAATTCCATTTATCATTTCCTATGACCTAAAGCCGAAAGGGAGGAGACCATTAGTGCATCTTTTCTTCATCTTTTCTTTTTCTCTCTACTCATCCTCTTAAACTCCACAACCGAAAGCACCACATCATTCCCTTGCAATCTATTGTTCTCTTCTTATTCTTCTTTACTTTCTTCTTAAACTGAACCACCTCCTCCCCTCTTTAGCATTTTGGTAACGAATGTACATTGCTTCACCACATAAAGCCGAACCCCTCTTATCATTTTTTTCTATTATACCTCCTTCACTCAATTATTTTCCAAGAGCCGAACCCCAACTCTCCCTCTCTTCTTCTCTTTATTCTTATTTGGTTCATATTCTTTGCTCGTCTCTTGATCACCTTGAATCGAAAACATCTTATAGGTCTCTATCATGGCATTCATCTTATTGAAACCAAAAGCTGAAATCCACTCTCTCTTCTTTCTCTTGGTATTGATTCTTATTTTCTTTTTCTTTTGGCTGAATATAGGAAGGACTTGGTTTTCATTTTTCTTCTGCAATTGGCCAGCATTTGAAAGGTCTCTGGGGACAATCAGATTCAATCAATCAGGGTAAGAGGTTTTATACCATTCGTTTGGCCGAAGGCCACTTCTTCTAACCCATATCTTGGAGGGCCGATTCTAATGTGGAGTTTGTGTAGGGACTTCAGTGATTTATTAATCCAAGTGTGGTAGCCTCTGGGTCCTATCGACTTAGGTAAGAAATTGTTATATTGATTGAGCATTTATCCTTATATTCTCTAATTCAATGTCTTAACCCGGTCTTCTGGCCAAGCTCATTTTATGGACTGGGATAGAAGCGACTCGAGGTGGCCATGCATGGGTGATTCTAATAAAACTTTATTTTATTTATCATTTGCTACTTTTGGGAATTTTCAATGTGTAATAAGGCCACTTTAAAACGTTAGTAAGTTTTAATTTTATTTTTATTTTTGGACACATTAATTACCAGTACTCGATGGGACATTTTTATAAAATATAAATGAAAGTTTTCTTACAACCCGTCAAACAACATTTCTTATACGAACGGATTTTGTTAATAATTTAATAATCGAATAATCGATAAGTGATTTCAAATGTCACCTAATCGCAAGGCTTGACTAATTGAATTTCTAACTTAAATAAATAATAGGCTTTTCAATCGAACCATAGAGCTTGGGGTTTTCAAAAACAAAAATGTCTTAAAAATCTTCTGAAGCTTGTAAAACTCTTTAAACTCTTTTCTAGTGACATGCCAGGTCCAGTCGTGGTGTGTGGGCTGGGTTTGGGGTAGTACAAATTACCAAGTTCAGTTCTCAAGAAAGTTGTAGAAATACCTGCAAACAATCAACAGCATAGGGGAATCCATCGTGGTGGGAGAGTTTCTAAGAAACCATACTTCTTCATTTATGATGGTAGAATTTATAATACGAAAGCCAATCATGAGGATGATGATACACTCACTTACGATGAGGCTATGTGTAACAGCCCAGTTTAGGCCCTAGTCGGAACAGTGATTTTGAGACCACAAATTCAAGGTCAAAAAATATTTTAATATTATTTTTGGTGTTCATAGTATGTGATTAAGCATGTGTAAAATTTCTATGTGAAAATTTTAACGTTTGTGTGCTTAATTTGAAAAAGGGACTTAATCGCATAAAAGGTAAAAGTTGTGTCCTAATTGTTGAAGTGCTTATTTCACATGGCTTATTAAATGAAGGGTCCTTAAATTGATATTAGACCATTAATAGATGGGATGGACAAAAATGGCCTAATGATAGTGGATTTTAAATGTTATTAAAAAGGCTAAAATTGGTATTTAAAAATTATGTTAATATAACTTAATAAAACAAAAAGAATGGCCATTTAATTATCATCCTTGGTCGAATATTAGAAAAAAAAAAAAAAGAACATAAGAGTTCGGTACATTTTGATCTTGATTGAGGTATGTTTTAAGTTCGATTTTTGATAATTTCTACATTTTTGTAATTATTGCTTAGTGCTCTTCAAAACCCATGCTTCAATTTTAGAATTTGATGGTGATTTTGAGATATGCCATTGATTAAGGTTTGAGCTTTGTGTTGTTAGTTGGTGGATAATGAAAGCTTACTGTTGGGTTAACATAGTTTGTATTTGGATTTTTGGTGAAATTGAGTAATTTGGGCTAAATTGAGAAAATATTATTTTGAGGGACTAAAATGTCAAATAAATGAAATGTGTGGACTTGTGTTGAGCATGGGAATATTCGGCCAAGCTTGGGTGATATGGAATTTTGCATATTTTATGATTTTGTTAAATAAGGACTAAAGTGTCGAAATATGAAAATATGAGGGCTATTTTCTAAAATGCCCTAAATATGTGTATTTGGACTAAATTGAATTAATTGGTGATTGAATGAGTTAAATTTGTATATGTATAGACCAAGAAATGAGAGATTTGGATCGAGATCGAGTCAAAGACAAAGTATTCGATTAATCGACCGTTTTGTTACTGCAACGTCTGAAGTAAGTTCGGATATAATAATAGTTGTTAATTTATGCCTATGTGATGAGAATTGAATGAATGTATAATTATTGAATTAGAAATGTTAAATATGAGATCGATAAATGTGGCACTAAGTGTGTATAATTGAAATTGAGACAAAGATGAATAGCACTGTGTGTGCGAAGTAATAGAAGTTTCGGCTTTATCGATTGGCACTATGTGTCCAATGCTGAATTAAGTTCAGTTTTGTATCTAGGCACTAAGTGTGTGATGTTAATTTTGCTTCGACTGTGATTGGGCACTAAGTGTGCGATTGAATCAAAGAGTTAACGAAGCTTGATCGAATGAAGTATTGAGCTTTGAGTAGCAGGTGCGATCTATATCTAAGTGTTGGCTAAAGTACGTACGAAACCTATGTGGTTGATGAAAGTGAACGGCTTACGGATAGATGAATAAGCATATTAGTAATGGATGAAATGGTATATGTGTATTTGTAAGTTGATCTATGTGATGGATTATATTTGTTTATGATGAATGTATTATTGAGTAATATGTGTTATATTACGAACTTACTAAGCTTTAAAAGCTTATTGTGTGATTTGTTTCTCTCTTTTACAGTGTCAACAAAGGTAGCTCGAATTTGGGGATTGTCAGACGACTCAATCACACTATCGGCATATCTATTTTGGTACTTTTGAGAGAGATATATAGTTTGTATATGTCATGTATAGGCTAGAAGTTATGATATGTTTTGAAATGCTTGGTATATGCTATGTGACATAGTTTGGACGTTGAATGATGCTGGTGTATATTTGAAGGTTGTAAAAATGATGAATGAGGTATGAATGAGTGAGAATGAAAATGGTATGTTTTATGCTTGAGTTTGTTGATGAGAATGATGGATAAAATATAAACTTGTAGTATGAATTACATGATGCTTGACTATGTGATTTGAGTTGTGAAGATGATGTTTTGGATGGATTTGTTTGAGTATGAATTGAGTATAGAAATTGATGATATAGGTGATGGTTAATTGATGCATATATTAGTATGAATTGGTTCCCAATTAAGGTATAAATGTATAAGATTTGAAGCTTGTAGGTGATTCAAGGTATGGGAGGCAAGTTTGGCCTTGGAAATGGCCTATAACTACTCACACGATTGAGCACACGGGCATGTGACTCGACCGTGTTGTTTAAGTTTACTAAGTGAAACAAGTCAGGCTCGACCACGGGCTAGACACACGGGCATGTGACTGGCCGTAGTACAAGTCAGGCTCGACCACGGGTGAGGCACATAAACGTGTCTCAAGCCGTGTGGTCCAATCAGTAGGTATGCCATGTTTTGCCACGGCTTGGACACATGGGCGTGTCCGAGGTGTGTGACCTCTGTAACTTAGAAGAATGTTTAAATTTCAAAATTTTCGTATGTGCTCGGCTTAGTCCCAGCCCTATTCTAAAGCATGTTTAAGGTTTCGATGACCTCATTAAGGAACTTTATGATTATGTTTGAATATGATTGAATGATAATTGAGTTGGTGTTGTGAAATGAATATGAAATGTTTCGATTGTTAAATAATGTCTCTTAACCCTATTCTGGGAGTTTTATTTTGGCGTCTGGAAATGTAGGTGGTGGATTCGGCAAGGGCTCTTGAGGAGGGAGTGTTGATTGGGTCAAACACTTTTGAATGGTTGGTGGAGAGGGTTTTTAGGAGTTTGAAGCATTCAAACTTGTTTGAATGCGTGAAGGAGAGGGAATTAAGGAGAGAAAGAAGGGATTTAGAGAGGGAAGGAGTGTTGGCCGAATATGGGGTTCTATGAGGTAGGATTTTCGGTCATGCAAGAAGGGTGTGAGAATTTGTTTCAGTTTAGGGGTATAGGTGCCGAATGTAGGTGTTTTAGTAGTTGGGGGTGTGCATCTTTTTCATTTTTCTCTCCATATGACCAAGAGCCGAAACTAGAAGAGACCATTTGGTGCATTTTTGTTCATCTTCTTTTCCCTCTACATCTTCTCTAAAAGCCGAACCTTACCCTTCTCTTCTCCTCTTTTTCACTTTCATAACCTTAAACCTTCACTTCTCTTTCAAAAGCCAAATCTTACCCTTCACTTTCTCCCATAGTCGAAACCTCTTAACGTTAACTCTCTCTTCCTCTCTTTCACTGATTACTTTACCTTCAAAAGTCAAGCAACCCTTCTCTTTTGTTCTGTAGCCGAATGAACCTTCCACTCATTTGAACCTTAGTTGAATCTCTATTTTTTGGGCAGTGATTATTTTTATGTGTTAATCTCTAGAGAAAGTGCCATCACTTATCTCCTGTTAATTTTCCCAATCGGTTTTAGTGGTTGTGGTAAGGGTTCTTTTCCCTTTTGAATCTTTCTCATTTTTCTCTTTGGTGTCGATACCAAAAGCCTAACTCTATTTTTCATGTAGGGCCGAACCTATGGGGGCTTGATTTCGTGCCTTTCATTTGTAGCCAGCGTGAGGGGTATTAGGGATCAGTTGGTTTCGATCAACCAAGGTAAGAAGGATACACCTTTCGTTCGGCTGAAGGCCACTTCATTTGGATCATGAGTGTTAGGCCGAATATAACATGGGTTTATGTAGGGACTTAGACGATCTTTTAGTTTAGGTGTAGACTCTTCGGGATCAGTCAATTTCGGTAAGGGAACACTTGATTAAAGTATTTACTTAGTTCTGTTATTTCCATAATCAACGTTTTAACTGAGTATTCTGACCAAGATTATATCCAATGAATTCGAGTACCAGTCAAGTAAAGAAGCGGGTTGGACACATAGTCCCTACCCCTAAATTCAAGAAGTGAGTAGTTTCAACAGTTAGGGATTGGCCACCGGGTTGTGGGCCAGCATCTAAAAAAGACAAGTAGATCACCGTAATCTCTTCGAGTGAGGATATTAGGGAGATCGATAGTTTAGTTCTCTAGGTTCACAGGTGTGTAATTATCACACCATTCCTTTAATTTTTATGAATATATGTGTGTTGCTTGAAAGCCAAAAATAGTGGCAATGGTTGGTGTATTACTTGTGATGGGTAATCGGTAATCAGGTTAGTTTACTATCTACATTAAGGATTATGGATAAGTGGTTGTGGATGTATATGAGTATGATTATATATATGAATATATATACATGTATGTTTCATCATGTGGACATTGCTGTAATATGTTGCATATGCATGGGTGGGAATATAAATGATTAAAAGGGGAAGTGTATATGTGGGTGACTTTGTCACGGTTAATGATGGCTTCAAGCCTCATTGTGGATATGGTGATTTAATCACGTGTGGATTCAGTGGCTAGACCACTTATGTGGAATTTGAAGTGTGTCTGTCAGCATGACTGCCAAAGAGGTGTGTAGGGAATGGAGGGTCAATTGTAGAAATCCCCCGGTGTGTATGAGGATGGATGTACGGAGTGGTGTGTAAAGGATGGATATTAGGTTGGGTTGGGTTTTCATTTTAATATTTTTGCATGGTATGTGGATTTGAGGGCCAAGCCCACTTGTGGAATGTGGTAGTATGATTGCACACTAAGTCTGGTGACTCACCCTATTTATTTTTCTTAACACATTACAGGTAGCTCATGATACGTTGGACTGGGTTGGAACGGACTCGGGGTGGCCATGAAGGAGTTTATTTAGTAAACTTTATTTTAAAATATGAATTGCTATTTTTTGTTGGGATATTTTTATTATGTAATAAGGCCACTATCAATTCGGTAAATTTTGGATTATTAAGTTGGTTTTATTATTTGGCAATTATTTAAAGAAAGGTTTTACTATGTTTTAATATGGGAGATAAAATAAAAAGAGCTTTCAAAAACTTGGGGCAGAGTAAAAACAACTGTTTTCTTCTTATATCAATAGGGGTAATAAATATAATTCAACTTAACTCCGGGGTTTTCTTTCAGACTGTTGACCTCTGATTTCAAAACCGCACCTCAGGTAGACAGTTTTTTTTAAAACTTACGATATTTTCTTACCTTGGATATAAAATTCATTTACACCTTTTTCCCTAGTGACATGTTAGACCCAATCGTGGTGTTTGGGCCGGGTTTGGGGTGTTACAATTTGGTATTAGAGCCAGGTTCAAAAGCTCGGCTTTGGGTTTTGGGTTCAAAACATCTTCTGAAAATGGTTTTAAAACATAGTAGGATGAAATACATGTTTTTTTTTTTTTGCATGGCTCCTGCGTCTCCAGCCCAAGTCTTCCAGGTAAGTATTCTAACTTTTTCTCTGATATGATATGGGGTTTGATGGGCTTTATGGGCGTAGACTAGTAGGATAGTGATAATGGGCCTTAGGGCTTGACTAAACAATTCTGCAAACTTCATAAGATTTAATTTCCCTAATTAAACATGTTTGTGAAAAAGTTGTTAAGTTAGGGTGTGGTAACAGGCATACGCATGTCTAGGAATGGATCCAGGAAGAGCTTGGTATTTAAGCGGCCCTAATGGCCCACCTCCTCTTTTCTGGAATCCTATCTGGTGCATAGTGTATGTTCACCTTAGCCGTGAGGACTTGTTGATGGGCCAAAGTTATGTCTAAAACCCGAAAGGGACCAGTACCCTAATTTTTGTAAAACTACTTATATGTCCCTAATTTTGTAAATTATCTAAACCACCTTAGGTTGAGAAAATTTACCGAAACACCCTTGATTTTATAAAATGACCAAAATACCCTTGTTTGAGAAATTACCAAAATACCCCAGATTACAAAATTATCGAAATATCCCCTTATTGCAAAAATTACCAATATACCCCTATTTTGAAAAATCACCAAGAAACCTTATTCTGGAAAAAAATTACAAAAATACTCCTCGGTAGTGAAATGACAAAAATACCCCTAGGTGATGAATGTGAGTTCATGGATGTTTACTTGTGTTTGATGTATGTATGTGATGCTCTGCTTGATGTGGATTGAATGTTAACTCGTAATTAGGAAATACTGGACTTGAGAACGAATTTTGTAAATAGAATTCAAATTGAAGAACCACCGTTAAAACTCTTTTCCATAAGATCGTTGTTGTTAAATAGTGGAAAGAAATGCTAATGCATAAAATTTCTAAATCGAGTTAAATCGTGAACACTAGTCATGAGCACTTTCGAGGGCGTGGGCGTAATGTCTTGTGATCGTGGTAGGGGTAGGGTGATTGTGTCGGAACCGAGAGGGTTTGGTTATGGGTCGAGAATGAGGTACATTTACCACCTCATCGCAAAGGCAAAGTTTCAGGGTCAAACGGGTGGAGACGATGTGGTGTCTCAGGCAATGTTGCATATGTTAAAGTGAGTGGCTGGGGCAGGCACAGGAACAGCAACACGAAAGTCCATCCTTGAGTGACTCTGAGCTAGTGGAGCTTAAATGTTTCGAGGTATCTCGGGAGTAGCTCTAA
Organism: Gossypium rotundifolium; assembly: GCA_025506655.1. Classification (NCBI taxonomy): domain Eukaryota; kingdom Viridiplantae; phylum Streptophyta; class Magnoliopsida; order Malvales; family Malvaceae; genus Gossypium; species Gossypium rotundifolium. The sequence continues at coordinate 140,387,883 of CP106722.1, forward strand.
ACATGGCTGGATATTGGCTGAAGGCGATCGAGAGAATTATGGATGACTTGGATTGTACAGCTGAAGAGAAGCTGAAGGGCGCGGTTTCTCTACTTCGAGATGAGGCCTACCAGTGGTGGCTTACCATTAGAGAGGGTACTCTGGCAGACTGAGTGGATTGGGATTTCTTTAAGATAAAGTTTAAAGGGAAATATGTCGGAGCTAGTTATGTGGATGCGCAGAGGAAGGCATTATTGAATTTAGTTCAAGGGGGTAAGTCAGTAGCTAAGTATGAGGCGAAATTTACGAGGTTGTTTGTACGCCTTGGTGGGATTATTGCAACTAACTCTGAAATGTGTGAGATTTGAAGATGGATGCGGGACGAGTTGCGGGTGTTGATAGCTCCTCGTGAGAGAGAAATTTTTTGTGTTGGTGGAAAAAGCCAAGATAGATGAGGAGGTTAACCGAGAAGTAGAAACGAGGGATAAGGACAGAGGCAGGAATAAGAGGAGTTATGGACTGTCAGGATCATCGGGAAGTTTTCAGAAAAGGCCTAGGGTAGATGGACCTGTTCGCATTACTACGCCGGCTGCTGTTGGGCAATTTCTACAGTGTGCTCATTATGGAAGATCACATGCGGGGGAGTGCCGGGGAAGAAACAAGGAGTGTTTTAAGTGTGGGTCAAAGGATCATCTGATTAAAAATTTCCCACAAGATATGGCTAGGGCGCGGATGGTAGGTCAAGGGTATGTGCAGCCAGGAAGGGGTGGTCAACAGATGCTGAGAGGTCATGGTTTGAACCGAGGAGGGAATAGCTTTGGTCGAGGTCGTAGAGCACCAGGAGAGGTACAGGGGGTACTGAGGCAAGACAGCCCGAGTTAGTTTATGCGGCCCGACGTCGTGAAGAGGGGGATGCACCAGACGTTATAACGGGTACGTTTCTCATTTTTGGGTTACCTTTTATTACACTAATTGATGTCGGGCTGACTCACTCTTATATTGCTAGTATGGTGTCTGGAGCTTTGAGTATGAATCCTGAAACTGTCTCTAGGAAGATGACTATACTTAGTCCTTTAGGGCAATCGCTAGTGGTGGATAAACTCTTTAGAGGTGTGCCTTGAAGTGCAAGGTCGGCTTTTTCGGTGACTTGATGGAGCTACCATTTAGGAATTTGACTTGATCTTAGGCATGGATTGGTTAGTAAGGTACCGTGCAAATTTAGATTGTGCTGCTAAGCGTATGGTGTTAAAGACTCTTGAGGATGATGAAGTTCTGGTGGTAGGTGAGAGGAGAAACTACTTGTCTAATGTAGTGTCTGCTCTCAAGGCAGAAAGAATGGTGAAGAAAGGTGCATGGCCTTCTTAAATTTTATTAGTTCCTTGGACGCAAAGGAAGCGACTGTAGAGGAGGTTAGAACAGTAAAGGAGTTTGTGGATGTTTTTCCTGAAGAGCTTCCAGGGTTGCCTCCGGATCGGGAGGTGGAGTTTAGAATCGAGCTTCTACCAGGTAAGGCTCCAGTGTCTATCGCCTCTTACAGGATGGCACCGAAGGAGCTGATTGAACTGAAAGCTCAAATCCAAGAGTTGTTAGATCGCGGTTTTATTCGACCTAGTGTATCTCCATGGGGAGCACCGGTGTTATTTGTAAGGAAGAAGGACGGATCTATGCGTATGTGCATTGATTACCGCCAGTTGAAATGATGAATATGTGCATTGAAATGATGAGATAATATGTGAAGATATGCTTGAATGAGCCATATGTAAATGTGATACAATAATGGAAAAGTTCTGAGCTAACAAGTATATGATGATAGGTAAGTTTGAAAGATGAATGGCTAAATAAAAGTGCCAAGAAGAATTATGGCTATGCCATTGAGCTATTAGTGATTTCATATTGATTATATGTCTTGAATGCTTAAATATTAAGTATATTTGTATATAACTTACTAAGCTTTTGAAAGCTTACTCTGTGTGTGTGTTTTCTCTGTTTTATAAATCGTCAAAACTACTGAAGGCTTGGAGACCATCGAGGATCGTCATCACACTACCCAAGCTCATTTGGTACATTTTGGAAATTTAAATAGCTAGATATGGCATGTATAGGCTAGATATTTGGTCAAGAATGAGATATGATCTTAGCCATGTGATTTGGCTAGTGATGTGTTAGTAATATGTTTTAATGAAGATGTTATATGTTGCATGATTTGGTATGGTTTGGTAGTATATGCAATGGTTGAGTTTTTGGTAAGTATATGGACAAAATTTTGAGCATATTTGTTTAACAAAAGAATGAGCTCATGAAAGGTAAGTATAGATGAATTATGCTTGTGTTTATATGAGTTTTAGTCTTGTAATTTGACATGAATGGAATTGGATTTGAATGTAGAGATTGAATGGTTATCTTAACATGTTTTTGGTAACTAAATGTGCATAAGTTGAATTGGTAATTTGCTTGTAGGTAAGATCCCAAAGTGGGTGGCATTTTAACCTTGCAAATGGCCTATTTTGCCACATGGTTGTGGCACATGGGCGTGCCTAGTGACCGTGGGACTAAGTCAGTAGTTAATTAAGTGTACACGGCCTTGGCACACGGACGTGCCTGGTAGCCATGTGGTTTAATCAGGATCGATCACGGCCAAGGTACACGGGCATGCTTGGTGGCCGTGGAGTAAAGCTAGGTTCGACCGTGGGGAAGACAGATAGGTGTGTCATGCGGCCGTAGGAGGCACACGGCCTACCCACACGGGCGTGTAACCCCTGAAACTTTGAAAAGTTTTCAATTTTTGAGAACTTTTGTATGTGTTTCGATTTAGTCCCGACCCTGTTTCTAAGCACGTGTTAGGTCTCGATGACTTTCAGAGGGGACAGTATGATTTTGATTGATGATTTAATTTTTACAAATTGTCAGTTAAAGTTTTCGATCTGTCAGGTAATGCCCATAACCCTAATCCGGCGACGGATACGGGATAGGGGTGCTACACACATTTAATTAGAGTTCTCTTAATATGATTTCACATATGATCTCACTAAAGGAATTAAATAGCTATAGAACATTAAAGTATGAGTCCCTATATTGTAATTAGACCATTAATGGAAATAGTAGATGTACATGTAATAGCCTGATTTTGACCCTAATCAGAATAGTGGTTTCGAGACCACAAATCTGAGTCCGAAAAATATTTTAAAATTATATTTTATGTTTATTATGTGTGAATTTGCTTGTGTTAAATTTTCGTGATTTAATTTCGTTGTTTGAGTGTCTGATTAAATAAAATGGCTTAATCGCGTAAAATGAAAATTTGATGATTAGTTGTGAAAGTGTCTAATTGTTGTTTTCTTTTTAATATGGAGGATTTATGTTGCAATTAGCCCATTTTATAAATAGTAGACGGCATTAAGTGTTTTATATATATATTTATATATATATATATATATATATGTTTTTATATGTTTAAAATTAATTAATATATTATAAGTTAAAATTAATTAATATATTATAAGTTATAATCATAAAAGAAAGCATAAAATTTAAAAGCCATTATCATCCATTCATGACCGAATAAAGAAAAGAAAAAGAAAATAGAAGAGCTTTGGGCATCCGGCACCTATCTAACTTGATTAAGGTATGTTTAGGTTTAGGTTTTGAAAATTTTTACGTTTTTTAGATAGTTGCTAAGTTATCTTCAAGACCCATGCTTGAATTTTTTATTTTGATGAATATTTTGAGTTGAGCTGGTGATGCATTCATGTGATATTTGTTGTTAAATGATAGATTATGAAAGATATGTTTTGGATTAACATGTTTTTTACTGGAAATTTTGATGAATTTGAGTAATTAGGGCTAAATTGTAAAAATAATATTTTGAGGGACTAAAATGTGAAATAAATGAAATATATGGACTAGTATGAAGCTTATGAATATTTAGCCCCAGCATGGTATATGCAATTTTTTTGTATTTTGTGTTTTATGCAATAATAACTAAATTGCAAAAAGTGTGAAATGTTAGGGGCAAAATGGTAATTTTCCCATTTATGCATTTTTCGATTAAATTGAATAATATATGATTAAATTAGTTAAATTTGAATTTATTTAGATCAAGAACGAAAGAAAATGGAATTAGATAGGGGGAAATCGAAAGTAGGCGAATAGCCGATTAAACCGTTCGACAACATCCAAGGTATGTCAATAAGCATATAAATGTCGTTAAATTTGATAACATATATGTTATATGATGAATGGAATTATTGTGAATATATTTGTGTTTGGCCAAATTTGTATTGAGCAAAGGAGCTATATTTTGAGTTTGATCCGATCGAGATTCAATGTCCGAAAGCCCCGTACGAACCCTAGGAATAGATAGATTACATATGTTATGACATAGGATTTTTGATATGTGTTATCGTGTAAGACCACATCTGGGACGTTGGCATCGACTTGTGATTACGTGTAAGACCATGTCTGGGACATTGGCAACATATTCAATTCGTGTAAGACCTGGGACAGTGGTATCGATATGTGATTACGTGTAAGACCACGTTTGGGACGTTGGAATTGTACGAGCTTTTGACTATCTATGTATCCTTTTTAATTCTGAATGGCTTAACAGGCTACGTGAAGTTAAGACCGAATGTGAATTCGAATTAAAAGGCTCAAGTATGTATTTATTCTAAGATGTGAAAACGAGGTAAGTTGGTTATTTGAATTGATATTATGCATTTGAATATGATATATGTGTTATCACATTTGAACTTATGAGTAATTTGGCCATATGATTTATGCACGTAAAGGTTAAATGTGAAATAGTAATGTATGATAACTTGTATTCAATATTATGCAAATTTGGCCTTGTTTACAAATTGTTGATATATTGTTGTTAAATATATGTGTTTTTGCTTATGACTTACTAAGCTCAAGTAGCTTACTGTGTGTGTTCTTGTTTGCCTTTGTTTTATAGATTTTGGAGTCACGTTACGAGCTCGGGGATCATCAGCAAAGGCTGTCACACTATCGATTGTTTCTTTCAGTATTTTACTAAGTTGATTTTGGGCATATGGCATGTATAGCATAGATGGAATGTTTGATTTTAGGACATGTATATATATATAGCCATGTTAAAATGGCTTGATCAATATGTTTAAATTTGGTTTATATGTATTTAGTTATGTGCTTGATATGTTTGGTTTGAGCAATTTGGTCTTGGCATAATATATGCATAACATGGTTACTATGTTTATGTTTGTGTGTGTATGATTTCGGTTAAGGTAAGTCTATGTGTAACTTGTTTAAATTATTTTGTGAATGATAGATGAATTTAGTCATGTGATTTGGTAGATAGGTAAATGAAAAGTGCTAGATGAGTTATGATAAGTGTTTTATAATTGGTATATTTGTGATGAATTAAACTTATAAATGATTGTGAAAAGATTGAGCTATTTGTGAATAAGATGGTGTTATTGATATACCTTTGAATGCTTGATTTAGTTGGTTATTTATGTATGAATTGGGTTGGAATGATGTTGGAAAGTGTTTGTAGGGAAGACCCAAAGTGTGGTTAGCATTTTGGCCTTGCAAATGGCCTATATTTGCCCATTCGGTTGAGCACACAGGCGTGTGGCTCGACTGTGTCCCTCGTGGTTATATTTCAAACAAGTCAGACTCGACCACGGGTTAGACACACAGGCGTGTGACTGGCCGTGTGGTGCAAGTCAGTGTCGACTACGGGTGGGAAACACGGGCGTGTCCATGGCTATGTGGACAAGTCAGTATGTATGCCCTGTTTTGGCACGGCTTAGACACACCGGCATCTCTGAGGCCGTGGGAAGCACACGACCTACCCACATGGGCGTGTGACCTCTGTAACTTTGAAAAATTTTAAAATTTCGTGATCTTTCATATGTGTTCAGTTTAGTCCCGGCCTATTTTTAAAGCATCATTAAGGTATTGTGGTCATATTTAAGGGACACATTGATTTGTTTTGTTAAATTATGTTATAAAATTATTTTGAATGTTTTCTGTATGTATGGTAATACCTCTTAACCCTATTTCGGCGACGGTTACGGGTTAGGGGTGTTATAGTACATGGCTTGGCATTAGTGAAATTTTTAATGGTTTTAAAGGTTATAATGGTAATTTGGTAAATAAATGATAAATTAAATAAATAAAACCAATGTTATCATCTTTTTTTCTCCATCTTCAACCGAAAATTATGGAAGGAATAGCCATTGAAGAGCTTTTACTTTTGGCAACCTCTCTTTACTTGTGTGGTAAGTATTTTTGTCTCGTTTTTAATGATTTTATGTTTTCGAGATCGTTGTAGCTTAATCTAGCTAACCCAGGGACTAAATTATGAAATTGTTAAACTATTAGAGTTTTGCCATGAATGAATGTGTATATGTTTTGATGTTTTATGGAAGAAAATGGTTAGTTGTTGTTGGGTAAACAACTTTTGTTTAGTGATTTTTGATGAAATTGTCAAATATGGATCAAATTGAAAAATAGAAAATATACATGGTGAATTTATGAAATAAGTAAAATATAGGGCTTGCTAGAGACCTATATGATATTCGGTTATGATGAGTTTTGGGAAAATGGAATGAATTTCCATTTTTATGAGCTAGGGACTAAATTGAAAAGAAATCAAAAGTATAAGGGAAAAATTGTAATTTTGCTAAAATATGAAATTGGATTAAGTTGAATAGAATAATTATTGAATTAAGCTAAATTTATCCGTTTAGATCAAGACATACATCGTATGGCATTAGATTAAAGAAAAGAAAAAGTTTCAGATTAGTCGTGTAACACCCCAAACCCGGCCCAGATGTTATGGCCGAATCTAGCGATATCACATTAAAGTGTTTTTCGAAAACATAGTTTCTTTGGAAAACCAATGCTTGTTATTAAATCTCGTCTATGAATTTCCAACAGAAATTTAGGGTATCTTGTTCTTTTAGAACTCAAGTTGGTTTTAGCAAATCGTTGATCATATCAGTTTGTTACTATACTATAAAACCATGATGGAAGCTTTTATAGTACGTTACGGAAATGTGGTGTTTTGGAAAACAATTATCTTTTGAAAATCCGCGTCCTACTACTACTCAGATGTGAATTGAAATAAATAAAATCCCCAAATTAAAAGTTAAAAATTAAAGAGGCATTATTACATAACAAAAACCCAATTTAAAATTATAGGAAATAACTCAAATATATAAATAGGTGCGGTTGTGTGGCCACCTCCAAATCCCTCATAGCACCGATCTGCCTTAGACATGAGATAAATGAAGGGTGAGTTTACGAAAACTCAGTGTGTAATACCATATAAGCAAAATGGCCAATCAGGCCGTAAGCAAGTACAGTCTAGCCTAAGCCCAAATCAATAACAGTTCAATTGGGCCTTAGTCCATTACAGTATCAGTATCACTGTGGGCCTTAGCCCATAACAATTTTAGTATTAGTGTGGGCCTTAGCCCATAACAGTATCAATATCAATTTAGGCATGCAATTAGAAATCCTACCCATCCATCCTCTACACTTCACTCCATCCAGCCCAACACTCCATGTGGGGATAAAATCACCCACCCATCCCTACACTCAAAAAGTAGCACCGGTTGCGACACTAAACAATATATGCAACAAAGCTGCCACTACAGTACACTTCCTCCAATCATAATAATCACATCCCTATGCAACATATCATACATGGATGCAACATATATATATAGTGGCATTCTCATATACAGTCATACGGTCAATTAATACCATAGGGGCATAACAGTCATTTTATCAATTTTGGGTCTAGGTGTACTTACCGACCTATCAGTAGGTACATAGTCATCTCGGGCGACCCGTGCAACCTTTAGAGTCAAATAGTGAAAATGGGCCCAAGGCCCATAATGCGCCCATGTGGGCCCACACGTTCGTGTGGCCCATATAGCCTAGAAATGCTCTCAGCCATGTAATTTACACAGCTTGGCTCAATATTCTCCACACGTTCGTGTGGTTTACCCGTGTGGGGCCCACTAGCCCGTTGGGCCCACACGACCCATTCAGGCCCAATGTGGCCCAAAATGGCCTAAGACCACAAAATCGCTCATAGTGGCCTCAACAATCCAACGCCCATGTTTTAGGCGTTCGGTTTACCACACGAGCAAGCACGCTAGTGTAGTGTTAATTGTCATACTTTTTTCGACTTTTGCCAGTTTATGATTTGGGTAGTGTTTACACACCTTGTTTCGATTTGTCACGAACCATCGCTCAAGCACTCACCAACCTACAATTGGTCAATCAAACACCACCATCAGTCCTATTTTACAATTAACAAGAAACCTGAAACCAACAATCTATTTATAGAGTAGTATTACCTTCAATCGAACCATGGTGATTCCCCACGAATCTTAGTCTTTAGCGATTGATTAGGAGTTCCTAGAATCCTTCCTTAATTGCCATATAATTGCTATCAGATAACACTTAAAGCAGAAGAAGAAAGGGAATGATGATTCTTTTATAGAACTTACCGAAAGAGGGCAAGAGAACTGACTAGAGGATGGATTCGGCACAAGCACAGCCTTTCACCTTCAATTTATAGCTGTCAAACATAGATAGACAAACCCCACTTTAGTAACTCAAAAGTCAAAACTTCCAGTGCCATACTCACTTACCGAAAAGAAAGGAGTCAATCGGCAGAAGAAGAGGGCTAGTTTTAGCAGTAATCAAAACTAAAAATCGGCAGCACAACACTTGAGGGAGGAGAGGAGAATCGATTTAGAGGAGAAGAGAGGAAAGAAATCGAATGAGGCAACTAAGGTCTATTCAGCCAACACAGGGGAAAGAAGAAAAGAGAAGATGAAAAGAAAAGAAAAAGTGTGTTCGGCCGACGAGAAAGGTTGTCAAAAAGGAAAAAGTGAGCAGAAAAATTTGCCAAAAGAACCTACCACATTCGGCCAAAGAGAGAAAAAAACACCAAATGAGCAGTATACCTCTCTTGGCCAAATTCTTGAGTGCCAGAGTCCAAATTTGGCACAAACTCCCTCCCCTCTCATCTCCTTGATTTTCTCCTGAAATCCCTCCTCAAACATCTCTATCTGATCACACCTCCCCTCAACCATTCAATTTGAATTCACCCCTACCACTTCAGTGTTTCAGTCAAACTCCAACACCTCCATGGCACAGCAGCAAAATAAACACTCCCTTGCCACTACCATGATCCAAACCCCAGTTCCCTGGCCTAGGTAACACGCCACTTACCCCCTAGACTAGTAGGCTTTTTATGTCTTGTTATACACACAATTATTTAAAAGCCTACTAACCAAAGGCAAGGGTTTTATTCCCCAAAAACAAAAATTTTACACAAGCCCATGCTTGAACCCAGGACTTATCAGACACTCCCAAACACACCCAAATCACTTAACCACTGAAGCAAACATGTATTTGTGATACAAACATGCAAAAATAAGTACTTAAGTTTTGGGCGTTACAAGTCGCCTCCATATCTACATTAATTGTCGAGGTAAGTTTATGTAATTATATTGTATTTATATGTTTTCAATTGAATTATACATGTGTTGGAAATTGCCATATATATATATATATATATATATATCGCATATCCAACAACGTATGAAGATTATCGAGCCGTTTGAACCTTAGGAATTCGTAGGATACAAATGATATGTCATTAGGATTTACATGATTCGAGTGCTGGTCCTGAACATCCTACCGATGGCTGAGGTTTGGCATGTGTTGCGATTACTCCACGGCTCGTGTAAGCAGCATCGTGTAGCTATGTTCCAACCCACAGTTCGTATGAGTAGTGTAACAGCCCATTTTTCAGTGAAATCGGAACAGTGGTTTAGGGACCAAAAATTTGATCTAAAAACAAAGTTTATTTTTATTTTATTATATGGTCCGTATTATGATAGACATGTCGTGCAAAAAATTTGATACGAAATTTTATCGATTAAGTGCTTAATTACAAGAAGGACTAAATCACATAAAATGCGAAAGTTGAATTCTAGTAGCTATAAGGATTAAATAGCTATGAAATTCAAATCTAGAGGTCCTTATATGGTAATTAGACCATTAAAGAAAAGTTTTTAGACTTTTGGTGACTCTTCCATGGAAAAATTAGAAAAGAGTAGGGACTAAATTGGAAATTGAAATAATTAATCAATTAAAAGATGATAAAAAGAAATATCATCTTATTTTGGCATCTTCAACCCCAAAATTTATATAGAAACCCTAAGAGAGAGAGAAGAAACTTTCAAGGCTTAATTGGGTAAGTTTCATTGTCCTGTTTTTAGTAATTTTGATATTTTTAAAACCAGGATAGCTTAATCTATCTATTTGGGGGATTAATTTGAAAAGTTATCAAAGTATTAAAAATGGGTCATGGATGTATATGCTAAAAATTAGAAATTTATGGTAGAAAATGAAAGGTTGATGATAGATAAACAACTTTTACAAAGTGATTTTTGATGAAAACATGATTTAGGGACTAAAATGTAAACTTGTGAAATTGAAGAAAAAATTCTAAATTTTTATGAATACATGTGCTATAAATTTTGTAATAGGATTTTGGTTAGGCTTGGAATAAGGAGTAAATTGCACAAGTTTCATTTTTAGAGCCTAAGGATGAAATTGGAACTTATGGAAAAGTTAGGGGCAAAATGGTAATTTTGCCTAGGATGTAAATTGAGTCCAAATAAATATGAAATATGTGAAATTGATAATTAAAGCTATTTATATAGATCCGGACAACACAAATTCGAGGTTAGACTAAGTAAAAGAAAAGGTTTCAGATTAGTAGATTTTATACGTGAACAAGTGTCGAGGTAAGTTCGTGTAACTTAATCGAGCATGTAAATATGTTTAATTGAATGTTGTGTTGTATGGAATGTGACTTATATTGATGTACATTACTTGAATGCTAGAATGAGAAATTTAATATTGAATTTCGATGAATATATATGCTTTCCCGAAATGAATAAGATCCTGCATTTGTTGCGAATAGGATTTAGCTCGAACGAGTAATCCTATTGACCTTTTTATAGAAAGGATTTAGTCTGGACGGGTAATCCGGATATAATACCTCTCAAGTATACATTACAATTAGGGTTTAGTCTGGACTGGTAATCCTAATTGAACTCTTTGGAGCATACGTTATATAAAGGATTTAGCCTGGACTGGTAATCCTGTTATACGATATGTGGCTCGAGAGTGTGTTCCTTGATTAAGTGCCCTAATGGGTACCCTTGAATAAGAAATTGATGGATTATTGAATCTTACACCTTGAGTGCACTACTTAAGCATCCATTGGAATTTCAATGATTCAACAGACATAAAACTCTTGACATTGCATGAGAATTATGAGATGAAATGATAATGACTTGAAAGAATATTTCATGATGAGCTCATCTATATTTACTTGATTGATAAGAAGATTTTGATGACTAACATGTTTGATTGATTGCATATGTTTAGGAAATTTTGCTAATGGATGGAAACATGATATTGTATGCTTAGATTTAAATAACGGGATTGGTAAGTTCAGTTTCCGTTATACGAACTTACTAAGCATGTAATGCTTACTCCATTTTATTTTTCCCTATTTTATAGTGCTCAGAAGCTCGAGAAGGTTGAAGATCATTAGAGCATCGTCACACTATCAACTAGTTATTTTGGGTATACTTAGTAAAATCATTTTGGTATAATGGCACGTATAGGACAACTTGGCCATTAGTGGCATGAAAATGATGTTTTGTAACCTAGCCATTGGAATGGCTAGTTATGGCTTATTTTGGTACGATTAAGTAGGTTATTATGATATATTCATACGTGATATGCTAAATATATGTGATCAAATGGTGTTAATGCCTAAGTTAATCCAAGGTAAGTTTATAAACACATATGCATGTAATGGTATGCCATGATAAATGATGGAATTGTTGAATTTGAATGCTTGGAATGGCTAGTATTGGATGTGTGTTTCAAGTGTAGGTCTTGGGTGAAATTTTAGGTGAGAAATGAAGCTAGAAATGGATTCATATTGTCTACATAGGCAGGCACACAGGCGTGTGTCTAGACCGCGTGTGACACAGACCAAGTAACATGGGCATGTGGTTAGGCCGTGTGTCCCCTGCACCTTAATTTTGAGAAATAGAATGCTCAGAATTGAGAACATGGGCAGAGACACAAGCGTGTGTCTCAGCCATGTGTGCTACACGGCCTAGAACACGGGCGTGTGTTTTGGCTATGTGAAACTTGCACCTAATTTTGAATTAAATTAATTAACCATACGCCTAGCACGTGGGCGTGTGTAATGGTCGTGTTCACAAGTCAGAGAGTTACACAAGGTCGAACACGGCCTCCAGCACGGGCATGTCCAAGGGTCACACGGGTGTGTCCCTTGAACCAGGGGGGAGTGTGAGCCCTACAACTTAGAATTTTTTTGTAATTTTACGAAAAATTCTTAGAGCTCCCGATTAAGTCCAAGCTCGATTCTAATGCTAGTATTGGGCCTCGAGGGTCCAACCAAGGGATGTTTTGTATGATTTTGGTTAATGAATAGTAATTTACATAGATTATTGTAAAATGTTCTGGAAAGTTTTGGTAATACTCTAAAACCCTATTTCGACGATGGATACAGGTTTGAGGTGTTACAAGCAAGCCCATATTCACATCTCGTGTGAGCATTCTGATTCACAGCTTGTGTGAGCATACATGTACATGAATTGAAGGATTATATTTATATGAGTTAACACACTATGTGTGAGCTATCCGGGTATCCAATGGTATTCTAAATGGTTCAATGGGTATTATTTGAAAAGGAAATGGTAAGAGTTTGATATGAACTGAAACATGGACACATGTGAATTTCTTTGAAATAGTGATACATGATATACCGGGAATTGAAATGGGTGATATATGCATATGATACATGATTAAATGTTGTGCTCGTCCATGATTATAATGCCTTTGTTACATGTATAAATGGCTAACATGTTTGGTGTACATGCTTAGGCTTTGGCCAAGTTGTGGTTGGATTATGCCATGTTTAACTTATTATGTGTTGAAATGGAAAGTTTTGTTTTACATTATACAAACTTACTAAGCATTTATGCTTACTCTATGTAATTTTCTCGTGTTTTATAGTGAATCAGAAGCTCGATCGGGTTGGAAGCTTGTCGGAGTTATATCATATTATCCATCGGCTATATCGGTAGTTTTGGATGTTTCTAAGTTTGGTTATAATGTCATGTATAGGTATTCTGGTTGTTGAGATAGCTATTTGTTTTAGCCAATGTGTTTTGGCTTGTGAATTTGGTATTTTGAGTGTTTGAAATGGTTGAATATGTTGGTATGTGTATGTGGCCTTAAAATGGTTGAATTTATAGTTTATGGATGCTTAGATGATGGAAGTGAATATAGTCATTTTGGTATGAAAATGTAGTTGGCATAAATAAGTTATGATGTTATTTGCTAAATGGTAAATTTGGTATTTGTGGATGTGAACAAAGTGTAAACTTTTGGTTAAATGATGCACATGGTTATATATGTTTATATGTTGTCATTGAGGTGCCTTTGGGCATATTGGTTTTATGCTAATGTATCATATTTGTTTAGCTTGATTATGCAAGGTTCTGACGCATTTTGATGGTTCGTATAATTGTATAAAAGTGATTGTAGGTACATGTATGAATGGGTGAGAAAAATGGCTTGGAAAAGGCTTCTTTTTTGTCCACACGGGCAGAGATACGGGCATGTGTCTCAGCCGTGTGTGACACATGGCTTGGTGAAACGTCCGTGTGCCCCCTGTAGCTTTCAACGGGTTGTAAGACAAGCTATTACATGGCTTGGCACATAGGCGAGCACATTTCGAAGGGTACATGGTCTGATACACTGGCGTGTGGCTTGCCCGTGTGACCGCAGTCAGTGAGTTACGCGGGCACAAGCATTGGCTGGGACACGGCCGTGTGTCCCTACTTTGAATGCCCACACGGCCTTTTAACCCCTGGAGTTTTGAAAATTTTCATTATTTTCTAGAAAATTTTATATTTTCCAATTTAGTCCCAACTTGTTTCTAATGTGTTTTTAAAGTCTCAAAGGCTCATATAAAGGATGATATGCATGTTCGGATTGGTTTTGATATGATTAATTATATGAATTGAAACGTTTAATATATTTGTTCGTTTTGAAATGAAAACTTCGGTAATGCTCTGTAACCCTATTCTGGCGATAGATAAGGGTTAGGGATGTTATAGAATTGGTTCGTAGTTTTCCTTTATTACTAAACACATGATCATTTAGCTTTGTCACCTTACCAAAAACATTCAATCATCCTTGATTTATCAGTATATGATACAAAATTCGTATGACATTATTGTTTATTTTTTTTTTAGAAACTAGACTCAATAATATTTTTGTACATATAAAGCTCATCTTCCAATTCATTTTATAAAAGCTATTTTTTCACAAATTTTCATCTTCTAATTCATCTTTTAATACAATTTTGAGCTTTTCTAACTAAAATAATTTTTTCTCGTAATGAAGAATTTGAATGCAAGCTCCATTTGTTCCATTAAAAACTAGTTTCACTAAGATTTCAACACATACATGGCTTGACATTTAATTTAATTTCTACAAATTTTGGCAAATTTTCAAAGTTATACCACTAATGTTGTCACCAAACTGTTTAAGTGGAATTATTCATCACCCAATTTCCCAAGTGACGCATTAAACATATTTTCCTCTTTAATACATATAACAATTCATACTTGCACACATATAAAGAATCATAATCATTAACCATTCCATGACAGCTAAACTTACTATAACACTTAATACTTAATAAGACAATTCATAATTAAGGTTACTATCACAACTTTTTAAGCACTTATTTCAACACTTTATAGCAAGGAATTTAAACACACTCATTTTCATGTCCATTACACAAGTTCATAAATTACCTAAACTTGTTAGTATAAGAAAGTATGAGTATCCAAGTATACTTACCTCTTGGATGCATTTTACTTATATCCAAATTTTTAAAAAACCTTAAATCCATCAACAACAAGCTTGGAATTTCCATTTTCCATCAATTCCTCATTTTCTCATACACAAAAATAAAATCAACTATTAGCGTCTAAGCTTTTCAAGCTGTTTCATAACAACCAAATTCAAAAATCAAGTTAAGTGTGAAGGAAAACACTATCAATTCATCATTTTCTCATACACAAGAATAAAACTAACTATTAGTGTCTAGCTTCAACTTTCTCTCTCAATAACCAAAAAAACCCTTGTTGAAAAATGGAGGTTTAGAGGTGTACTTAAGCTTAGAAAAGTGTTTTTTATTATTTTAAATTAATCTTAACAAAATATCAAAGTTTGGGGTGTAATCTTGTGAAAATTTGAAGAAAAAATGCGAGAGAAATGAAATAGAGAAGAAACCCCAGGATGAAGATAGAAGGGAAAGGCCAACGTTTTGGTTTTTTTTTTCCCTTTTTTTATAATACCAAATAAGACCATTCCCAACTTGGTCAAAGTCCAAGTCAAACTCCCATTAAAATTTGTGGTTCACAATTCATTACCTTATAAAATCTCATCCAATGGTCCAAATTCATTCCATATATCAAGTATATCATCAAAATAATATTTTCAATATAAATACTTAAGAAAAAACCAAAATGCCTTTATATGACGGGTAAATATCCCATATATACCAAAAAAATAAGAAAAATTACGAAAATGTGCCAGTTTGAAGAATATTTATGGGAAAGTACCGTTTCCCCCAAGAACGCGTCCATGTCAGCGCATTTTTGGGGGATGCAGAGCTAAAGCGCGCCCCTGAGGATGCGCTTATGTCCACCTCAGCAAAAACGCGCCCATGTAAGCGCTTTTCTTTGAGGTGGACAAAGCGTCTCTCGGCGCGCTTTAGCCTCAATGGTCAAATCCCAACGGCAATTTTTTTTTGACCGTTGGGGGCCCCAACGGTAAAAAAAGTATAAAACCCCCCAACCCTTTATTTTTTTTCACACTTCAATTCTTTCTCAATATTCTCTCAATTTTATCTCAATTTTCTCTCAAAGTCCTTGAAATTTACGCT
This sequence comes from Gossypium rotundifolium, assembly GCA_025506655.1. Taxonomy (NCBI): domain Eukaryota; kingdom Viridiplantae; phylum Streptophyta; class Magnoliopsida; order Malvales; family Malvaceae; genus Gossypium; species Gossypium rotundifolium. The sequence continues at coordinate 140,403,958 of CP106722.1, forward strand.
CAAATTTCTAAATAGTCATTTACTATTTATGAAAAAGCCCTTTATAATTTTTTTAATATATTTTTTTTGGAAAATTTTAAAATTTTTTATCGGATTACAATGGTAGGGAATTACGTCGCCTGAACAACAAGCACATCTCCGTCGAGCAAATGAAAATGGTAAGTTTTAATTTTAATTTTTCAATATTATTTAATTTTTTTTTCAATTATACAATTTTAATTAATTTTTAATTATATAATTTTTTAAACAGTCTGTAGATCGGGTGTTGGAATGTTATATTCGCAACATGCATAGTCCCCCATCGCCGTTGATTGAGACTTACCTACGGGAAGCGGGTTTTGGCACGTGGCCACGATAGGCCGGGGGTTCAAGTTGGAGCCGCCTTTGATCAGCGCGTTGATAGAGAGGTGGAGACCCGAGACGCACACTTTCCATCTGCCATGCGGAGAGTGTACCATCACTCTAGAAGATGTGCAGTTGCAATTGGGATTACCGGTGGATGGGTCGGTAGTCACCGGGTCTGCAACATCTACCGATTGATGCTACGAGCTTCTGGGTGCCATTCCGGATAGAATTCAAGGAGCTTGGATCGATATGGCCTGGTTACGAGACGCATTCCCGGAGCCGAACGAGGGTTCGACCGAAGTAGAAAGAATACGGTATGCTCGGGCATACATTCTTCAGATAATTGGAGGCTATCTGATGCCGGACCTCTCTAGAAATCTCGTCCACCTGAGATGGCTCCTAAAACTTGTTGATTTCAGAGTAGCCGGTGAATTGAGTTGGGGGTCTGCCGTGCTATCGAGGTTGTACCGGGAGATGTGCGGGGCGACGCGGCCGAGTAAAGCCAAAATCGAAGGTTGCCTATCACTACTACAGTCATGGGCATGGTTTCGATTTCCATTTTTACGTCCTCGACTCGACCAGCCATATTCATTCCCACTGATAACGAGGTAAATTTAATATTATATTTTACAATTATTTCGTAGATTTATAGTATAATTGCATGCTAAAAGTTTATTTAATTAGGTGGAACCATTCGGTGAGTCATGTTGGAATACCTAACTCGCTTGAGGATATACGACTCCTATTGGACCAACGGTCAAAATCACAAGTAAGTTTCGAATTTCGTTATTATAATTTAGTATTTCGTATGTAGTCTCTAATATTATGTATATAACTAATATTTTGGTAATGTTAATATAGTTTCAATGGACACCGTCGAGGATCCAAAATTGAGGCGATAATTTGGAGGAGTTCTTCCAAAATCGAGCAGTTAGCACGTTAAGGTCCCATTGATCACCTACGCGACCGTGGAGATGCACCAGGCAGATCGGGTTCTGCGGCAATTTAGATTCCGGCAATATACCCCCGTGCCACCGGAGGTGCTCGATAATGAGCACAAAGTGGACTTACAGCAGCCACACACGGATTGGCCAAGATTTTGGTTAGGTCATATCGAGACGTGGGAGAATCGGTATGACTTTTTACCTATCCGGGAACCGATCATCGTTCCTGAGTTAGCGTGTGTGCGAGTACATGCCATGGTTTAGGATCCATGACAAGCCGTATCTGTTGTCGGAAGAAGAGAGGTGACGGTAAATTCGCGAGCGAAGGGAACGTCGGGCCCCTTTCAATCCAAGGAGAAGGGGTGATGAGATGGGGCCATCAACAGCGCCTACACAGTCACGGGGCCTAGCAACAGCACCTACAGAGTCACCGGGCCCATTAGTTCAGCCGACAACACTGACATCACAGTATCCACCGTTTATGCCAAGTGCGTACGCTACCCCTTATATGTATCCTCCTAACCCGTATATGTTTCCTTTTCCGGTCCACCCGAGGTTAGAATGCATGGCCGGGTTCGAGTCCGTTCGACTACTCATTGGTGGCCGCCAATCGTGGTCGATGTCACATGTGGGGTTAGAGGAGGTGCCACGGGAAAGCGATTCTTTCTACCGAGCTCCTTCATGCACGGGATGCGATCACCCCCGTGGTTTATGTAAACACCTCCGGTCATTATTTTATCAAGGTGGGTCATCATCGCAACACCTGAACCAGACTCACCGGGAGAAACCCAATTCCCTTGAGGTTCCACGACCCACAGGAAGCTAGAAAAAGGAGGAATCCGGTACAGAATCACATGGCCGCCCGTGTGGAACTAGTTCCCAAGCATCGACCCTAAACCTAATTTAGTTTTGTAATTTTTTTTTGTAATTTAGTTTTAATATATTTAATAAAATTTGAGTTTAATTTTTTATTTTTGTAATTTAATTTTTTAATTTAATTTTAATATCTTTGATAAGATAGAAATGGTTTAATTTTTTTGTAATTTAATTTTTTATATTTAATAAAATTTGAGTTTACTTTTATTTCTTTTGTAATTTAATTTTTTAATTTAATTTTAATATCTTTGATAAGATAGAAATGGTTTAATTTTTTTTGTAATTTAATTTTTTATATTTAATAAAATTTGAGTTTAATTTTATTTCTTTTGTAATTTAATTTTAATTTAATTTTAATATCTTTGATAAGATAGAAATGGTTTAATTTTTTTGTAATTTAATTTTTTATATTTAATAAAATTTGAGTTTAATTTTATTTCTTTTGTAATTTAATTTTTTAATTTAATTTTAATATCTTTGATAAGATAGAAATGGTTTAATTTTTTTTTGTAATTTAATTTTTTATATTTAATAAAATTTGAGTTTAATTTTATTTCTTTTGTAATTTAATTTTTTAATTTAATTTTAATATCTTTGATAAGATAGAAATGGTTTAATTTTTTGTAATTTAATTTTTTATATTTAATAAAATTTGAGTTTAATTTTATTTCTTTTGTAATTTAATTTTTTAATTTAATTTTAATATCTTTGATAAGATAGAAATGGTTTAATTTTTTTTGTAATTTAATTTTTTATATTTAATAAAATTTGAGTTTAATTTTATTTCTTTTGTAATTTAATTTTTAATTTAATTTTAATATCTTTGATAAGATAGAAATGGTTTGATTTTTTTATAATTTAATTTTTATATTTAATAAAATTTGAGTTTAATTTTATTTCTTTTGTAATTTATTTTTAATTTAATTTTAATATATTTGATAAAATAGAAATGGTTGAATTTTTTTTGTAATTTTGTAATTTAATTTTAATAACTTGAATAAAATAAAAGTTCTTGTATAAAAGTTCACCGTTTTCCTCCAAAAAAATAGAAATTACATAGCCACCAGGAGACAAAAAAGCTAAGAACACGGTCAACTATTCCGATTTGGACACGAGCGAGATGTATGGCTTGAGTTCCTACACCATCCGCATAGCCGACTTTGGCTGCTCGTTTCTCGGATATCCATATTGTTGCGTATTCTAGTCGAGCAAGGTCGACCTTTTGGTTTGCGCCTCAATTGTCTATCCGGCAACAGCTTATACGGTGCAAGCGATACCGAGACCACTTACGTTCATCTGGGACTGGTGGGAACACGTGTCTCCACACGTTGTACATGTTTTCTAATTTGTACACTTCGTCGACATAGCTCATGGGATCAAGACGGAGATTCTGACAAGCCGCAAGTACATGAGCACATAGGTAACGAAGTGCATCAAATATCCACGATCGCGAGTCCTATTTGTCAAGTGTACACGATAATGCCCGCCAACAATACCTTGGTTCGGTCTCATCAAACTCCGTGACATGAAACCATAGGTCGTCGTGGTCGTGACACCCGTGTGCATGGTGTTCGCGTGCCTTCCCACGGTTTATTTCTTGCAAGACCTTCGGGCTCCATACATGGCCTCCTTGCATCTGTCCCCAATAACTCGCTGCTCTCTTTGGAAATAGTGCCGCTCCCACACAACTGATGTAATCGGCAGATGACGGGTTCCTTTTAGAACAGAATTTATTCATTCAGCCAGGTTTGTGGTCATATGACCATATCGTAGGCCACCGTCATATGCTTGTGTCCACTATTCGAAAGGAATATTGCACAGGTAGTTTGCGCCTTCGGCGTTATCTAAGTGCAAACTGGCCAGCATCTCGTGAAAACGTTCTTTATTGATCTCGTACCCTACCAACATACATTGATAGCGAATATTACATACCACTCTTCAATTGAGAATAAATTGAATATTACAAACGAAATAATATTAATAGATATTTCATACCCATATCGGTCACTTGTTGTTTCTGTCTTTTAGATCGATGTTGCCCATAGTAGTTGGATGAAACATGCCTCAGGCAATATCAACGGTGTGTGCGATGCCACATGCTTCCCTGGCGTTCTATTGCCGCAAGTATTCCAGGGCCCCGATCCGATATATCGCATATGTCAGGTTGGGGACAGACATACCTCCTTAACCTAGATAGGAAGAAGTCCCAGTCATCAGCTGACTCCCCCGATGTTATTGCGAACGCAATCAAAAGGATTCTTCCACAGCCGTCTTGTGCCATAGCTAGCAATAGCCGATGCGTATATCTACCATACATAAAGGTACCGTCAATTTGTACCAATGGCTTGCAGTATGTAAAAGCATCTCGGCATTGCTTAAATGTCCAGAACAGACTCTTGAACACTGCGCATCCACGGAGCAGACGATCGTTGTAGTACGCCGATTCCGTTTCAAGGTGCATCGTCTTGCTGGGACATATCTCTCCAGACTGACACCACTGCCACACTTCATTATATGAAGTGTCCCACCGACCGTGCAACTTTTCTAGCATATGCGCTTGGCTATCCAAGCCTTTACGAAGAGGGCATGTACCCCAATTAGCTACGAATATTGCCAATTATGGTCGGTACCGTAGTCTTGGGATCGGCCTTCACCATCGGGATTATTAAGTCAGCCAACATGTCTGAATCCATCCTCAGATGATCTTGTGTTACACCTATCATCGAAGTATGTTAAATAATGCAACATTACATAATATTAGTGTCATTCGAAATCATTGAACACATAGTGGTACTGTACCGGCAAGACATGTATGTGGACCTTTGTACTTTTTGACCTCCCACAACCCTGTCCTTTTCCTCAACGACGCCATGATTTTCCATGAACATGTGTCGTCTTGCACTGCACACTTTGCCTCGCACTTATCGAGCCTGGATTTAACCACATTGTATTTAACCCGTTTACGATCTTGTATTATTTCAAAGCGAGAAGAAAAGTATTCTTGTTGGAAAAGCGGTTACCAACTTCTAATTGGTCCGAAACCAACGAAGAATTTGTGCGGTCCACGCGTCCGATGTGGTAGTTCAGAAACTCAATGCATCATCTTGAGATAAATCGACATTATGCATGTGGAAATTTGGAGGTGAGTACATACGAATAGCGGATCTTCTTCTTCTTCGTCTTAAGCGCCTCTCGTCTTGGTACAATTGGAGCGAGCTCGGTTGAGAAAATAATCCAACTTATACACCATCGAGCCCTGGCTCCTGAGGTGGATCCACATCGGATTCATCGTCCGACCCTCCATAACCTGCAACAAACGAGGGCCCCTCGCCGGTGGATGTCGTCGGGAGCACATCATCCCTCCTTAAACATCTTTCATAAAGAACACAATCATATGTGGATTGCCAACCACTAGAAGTTGATGACGTCCCCCAATACGTATTTCTATCATCGGACGTCGAAGGACGGATATGCATGTCCCATCCACCAACTGAGTGTCGTGCAGGGGTTATGTTTTCCATACTACCACCGCACACGGGCACTTCTGTGTTTTGCCTCCCACTTATAGAGTGTTGGCTTGGGGTCGTGTATTCCCCTCGAATGGCAGTAGATGTTGATGTCGCAGAAAGATCACTTGGAGATGAAAATTCTACATATAACTCGAGATAGGGTGATCCACTGGCAAGATGAGTCTCCACCATTGCCTCAAGGCTCCAAGGACCTTTGATGTCGAATGAGTCATATCTCACCAGATCAACTGAAGCGCAAAATCTATACTTAATAGACTGAACTTTCATTGGCGTTGTTCCGAATATTTTACGCATAATTCTTTTGTGAAGTTCTACCAAATCGACGTTCCGATTAAAACTCAGTCGCGCTGTGTTCTCTGATAAGAAAATAACACCATTTTCGGTGTCACGAACTTCACCATCGTAGTAAATAACAGCATTAATACGTTCACTCATTTTCAGTTTTTCTTTCTTTTGCCTGAATTTGCCTCCTGCCACCTGAGAATGAAATTTGGCTGATTTATAGCCTAAGTTTGCCGGAGACCATTGTAGCAAAAGAGCGTCCACATGGGAGCTCTTTTTAGTACTCTTGACAAGTGCACCTATTTGGAAGCATTTTGACACTTGTTTGTTTAGAAATGTTCCTCAAATTAATTTTGTCGGAGACCACTGTAGCAAAAGAGCGTCCACGTGGGAGCTCTTTTGGTACTCTCACGACAAATGCACCTATTTGAAGCGTTTTTGGCCACTATTTGTTCAGAAATGTCTCCTCAAATTAATTTTTCCGGAGACCACTGTAGCAAAAGAGCGTCCACGTGGGAGCTCTTTTTGGTGCTCCTGCTGACAGTGCACCCTGCTAGAAGCATTTTTGGCCACTGTTTGTTCAGAAACGTCTCCTCAAAATTATTTTTTCGGAGACTATTTGCCCAAAAATTCAATTAAATTTTCATACTGTAAGTGGACGGGAAGGGAGGGCAAAAACGCGTCCACGTCGGACGTTTCATGGTTATTCAAGAAGAAAGCGCGCCGGAGGATGCTTTTGTCCACCTTAGCAAAAGCGCACTTACGCGGCGCTTTTTACGAGTGGACAAAAGCGCCCCTCTCGGCGCTTTAGCTCTGCATCCCCAAAAAGCAGTGGCGTGGACGCGTTTTTGGGGGAAACGATACTTTCCCGTAAATATTCTTCAAACTGGCACATTTTCATAATTTTTCTTTATTTTTGGTATATATGGGATATTGACCCTTATATGACACAGTAACCATTTTTACCTTTTTGCACAATTTCTTCGCATCCAATAAAAACCATTAGCTCAAATCTCATAATTCACATCTTGCCTTTATCAAAAGTCCTTGGGTGGTGAAATTTTCATTTCTACCCTTTTCGCGATAAAAATAGATAATTTATAATTTAATCGCTATATTTTCCAAAAATTTTAATTTGATCCCAAGTGTGATGTCTCAAAAATTTAATCTCACCAATCTAGCTCTAGCGGCACAATGGAGATCAAACCCAATTTTTAAGATTGATGGAGGGTTATTCGTTGTGATACAAAAGTACTTTAAATACAATACTTTTGAAGTCAAAAGTGATTTTGAAAGCTTTTGTGTTTGGAAAAATTACTTTTGGAGTCAAATAATGCTTTTAACCTTCATTTATAATTCAATGTATTTTATGTAATATTTATATTGGATATACAATAATTTTTCTGTTAAAATTTATTTCAATTTGAATTTGTAATAATTATTTTTGAATATTTAAAATATAGTTTATATATTTAAATTACATCTTACAAACAATTCATACTAATTGCTTAAAAACATTTTAAATTTATATTTCATATATTAAATTATTAATAATATTATTTTTATATTTTTATTGGAACATCATAATATTAATGAACTTTAACATCATTTAAATGAATATTTCTCAAAATCACTTATTAGCAATGATATACTTAACACTTAAATCCTAAACTAAATTTTTTAAAAATAATAAAGAATTAACCCTAAATTTAAAAAGCCTTTGAAGCTTCAAGATCAAAATCTCAAAGACCTCAGACCAAACTCTCGTTGGTCTTGTTATTACGACATAAAAAAGAATCAGCTTTATCTTTCAAAATCAAGTTTAAAAGGCAATTGAAATGGATTTATCTATCCAAAATTAAGTCTAGAAAACTTTTGGATCAAAGTATCTTCAATTTTATCTCATCAATACGAAGAAAATCAATTTTAGATCAAGTCTAAACAATCATTGAAGTGAACCTTATTGATTCAAAATTAAGACTCAAATATATTTATATCCAAATCAAAATATATTTTCAAACAAGCATCTCTCCATACCTATTCACAAGATCATATCTTTATGTCCTTTGTAATAGAATGCATGTATCCAATATAAAGACTCGAGAGCCCTTAAATCGAAACTTAGTTGAAGAAAAGAACCAATAAATTTCTTTGTAGATTGTCGAAACTATTTTTTTGTTTGGAAAACGGGCCGACTTTAAAAAGAAAAACGGAGTCGTCACCAATCCTTTTTTGAAGTGCGATTGGGCCACTTTTAAAAATGGTTTGGTCTACGAATTTTAAGAAAATGGGTTCGGGAGTCGGTTACGCACGAGGAAGGGTTAGCACCCTCATAATGCCCAAAATTGGTACCTTATTGATTGATTAATGTCCTAGTATCGAAAATTAGAAAGAGATTTTAAAATCTGGATCTTTTGGAGAAGGTTTGGGTAGTTCGAATTGAATATCGAAATTCTCTTGTTCCGAAAGGATGTAATATCACATCCATCACGTTAGGATATGATGTTTTAAACCTTTGATACCAAGATCATTCCATGGTTTCCAAAATTTAGGCTTTGTCATTTTAAAAAGGGTATTCCATTATTTGGTCAAACGAAAGAACCAAAACACAGCACGTTAGGGCACAATTCCTCAAATTTCCAAACATGAAATATTGCCTTATCTTTCGAAGTTGAGAAAACACGATCAGAACTTTAAAAGGATATTTAGCCCTTTGGACGAGTGAAAAATTGAAACGCAGCACATTAGGGCACAATTTCTCAAAACTTCCAAGCACAAAATATTGCCTTGCTTTTAATTTTAAAAAACGGATATAGTCTTAAAGGATTTTTAATGATTTGGTCAAATAGAAAATCGAAACCCAGCACGTTAGGGCACGATTCCTTGAATTTTCAAAACATGAAATATTGCCTTGTTTAAAAAAAACAATCAGAATCTTTAAAGGATATTTAGTGATCTGGACGAACGACAAATCGAAACCCAGCACGATTGGGCACGATTCCTCGAACATCCAAACACTAAATATTACATTTGTAAAACCCTTTTTGTGAATTTTTTTAAAAATAATCAAAAATAAAAATGTTGAAATGTAAACATAATGATAGTACGGATAATAATAATAGAATAATAACAATCACTAAACAAAAATAAAAATATTAATAAAGAAATAATAATGATAATATCGAATAATAGTACTAAACAAAAATAGTAGTAGCAAAAATAAAGATATATTGATAATAGAAATATAGATATAATAATATACGATAAAAAATTAAAGTAAGCAAAATAATATTATAACTATAGTAAATATAATAGACGGAATATGATTGGTAAAATAACAATAGCATTAATAATAATAATAATAATAAAATACCAATAGTGGAAATGTAATATAAATGGTAAATATAATAATATAGGTAAAACAAAGAATATGTAAAGTTAACAAAACAATATATATAATAATAGTAAATACACTAGAAAGAACATAATTATAAAAATAATATGCGTATAAAAATAGTGGTAAAAAAATATTAATAGTAGATGAAAGTAATAACGAAAATATAAAAAAAAATTAGCAAAGTAATAATAGCATAATAAATATAAGAAATAATAATAGTAAATAATAATAATATACACAATGATGGGAATATAAAAAACAAGACATTAGAAAAAATGGCAAAATAATCAAAAAGGGACCAAATCGAATTGAAAACCAGAGCTCAAGGCCAAATTTAAAATAAAAGAGGATAAAAGGGGGACATTGCAATATGCGCATAACCTATGGGGGCTTAAACAGCAATTAACCCCGCTTTTGAAATGATGCGTTTGAATAGGGATAAATTAAAATGTCAGGCTAAAATTAGGGTGAGATTTAAAATAAAAAACGTGGAATTGGACGTAATTGAAACGGGACGCTAGAAAGGAGGACCAAAGGCACAATTTACCCATTAAGGGTAAAAGCGCAACTCCTCTTCCCTCATGTAGCGCCGTTTCCTTTAAAGGTTAAAACCTCTTTTTCTTTTGCAGCCTTCAAACAAAACAAACATGCTTCCATTTTTACTCTTCTATCACAAAACACAAGGCCAAAAGCCAAACCCAAGAATCCTCTAAATGAAAACCCCCGTCCCTCTACTAGGGCAAGCTGCTTCGACGCCACGAGACCGCCACGCACTCACCGGTTACAGGGGAAGAAGCAAGGTAAAATCCCCTTTTTTTATAAAATATAATCTATATGTATTATAGTTTTGAAAAACAGAATAATAAAACAAAGAACGACGGTATTCAGAAATAATGAAATAGAAAGAAAAAAGAACAACCTTGACTGATTCAGTGTTTGTTTCGGATCAATTTGCGTACTTTTAAAATGTATTATGTATTCTTTTCCTTAATCGTCCCTCCGAAAAAAAGTCCCCGTTTACACTGTTATTCCGGCTCTTATATAGCCATTTTTACAAACAATTTTCCTCTATTTTGTAGGTACACGGAGGCTGTAGGTGGCGTGCGTGATGGTGCACGATGCGGAGGAAGGCTTTGCTGGCAAGGGTCGTGTAGTGTGAGGACTCTAGCAGCTTCCTGAAGTTTTCGATCTTTGCAAATTTTGGCCATTTGGGCTGTTTTTTTGGGGCTAAAATTTTGTTCTTGAGCCTTACTTCGTTTAGGCTGGCTTGGGCCCCGAGTTTCAAAATTGGGCCCTACAGCTGCCCCTCTTTGCTCATTGCCGTGTAACGAGAATAGAGCAAAGACTTTAAAAGTGCCAATTTTGCCTCATCTTATTAAATCTTGACCTCCTGTAACCTCTTCCCATTCACTGCACCTCCAGGGTTATAGGAATTTTGTTTTGATTTGCTCCAATACTGCTCAGTGGAGATAAGATTTGTTATTTTCGATCTGCTTCACTCCTGCTCAGTGAAGATAAAAACTGCTTTCTTTCAACATGTTCCACTCCTGCTCAGTGAAAATAAGGCTAGGATCTTCAGTCTGCTCCATTGCCGATATATAGAGATAAGACTTGTAATTTTTGATCTGCTTCACTCCTGCTCAGTGAAGATAAGATCTGCTTTCTTTCACCCTACTCCACTCTTGCTCAGTGGAGATAAGGCTAGGATCTTCAGTCTGCTCCATTACTGATAAATAGAGATGAGACTTGTAATTTATGATCTGCTTCACTCCTACTCAGTGAAGATAAGATCTGCTTTCCTTCACCCTGCTCCACTCCTGTTCAGTGGAGATAAGGATATAATCTTCGATCTGCTCCACGCCTGCTCAGTGGAGATAAGATCTGCTATTTTCGACTGCTCTACTCCTACTCAGTAGAGATAAGATCTGCTATCCTTGGCCTGCTTCACTCCTCCTCAAATGGAGATAAGGCTATAATCTTCGATCTACTCCACTCCTGCTCAGTGAAGATAAGATCTGCTTTCTTTGCTTTGCTCACTCACCTTTCGGTGGAGATAAGGCTATAATCTTGATCTGCTCCACTCTGCTCGGTGAAGATAAGATCTGCTTTCTTTGCTTGCTCCACTCCCTTTCGGTGGAGATAAGGCTATAATTTTATCTGCTGCTCTCTCCTTTCGGTGAAGATAAGATCTGTTTTCTCTCAGCCTGTTACACTACTGCTTAGGGGATTAGGCTGGCGATTTGAATCTGCTCTATTGCCGATATATGGAGATAAAATTCGTCATTTTCGATCTGCTCTACTCCTACTCAGTGGATATAGGATCTGTTATCTTCGATCTATTCTACTCTTGCTTAATGGAGATAAGATCTGCTGTCTTCTGTAACTCTAATCAATTTTGCTACATTGTCCTCTAGGAAACCTACCTGTAGAATCGATTTCATGGGGTCTATGCTTATGCCAATATGATTAGGATGTCATGATTGAAAAATGCTCCTAACCAAATGTATTGCGAATGAATGGATGAATGCAAAATGTCATGAGCATGATCCAATTTTTTAATTTTTGGGCCATCATTACCCGCTGCTTGTTAGGGCAATATTCCCGCTGTATGTCTTCTTGTTCTGCTGATACTTTTAACAAAGAATCTGAAGATGTCGTCAGTACTTAAACTCTTATTTTAGGGGTTTCAAGCCCTTTAAGCCTGGTGAGTTCTGAATAATTGTCCTGTTTCAGATTCTTGTATTATTTAGAGATTTTCAGAGTAAAATGCAAAACCTCTTTTGTGAAAGCATTATTAGTTCAGCAATCATTACTTCAATATGAAATGCTTGGAAAAAGATTATGGAGATGAATAAAGCTGAAATTTATTCGGGACAAAAACCCGTGAAGAATGGATTGAGCCAAGGAAACAAATTTTGGTAAGGTACGAAAAAAATGAGACAGAAAAAAAAAATAGAATTGGTGCCCCAGATATCACAGCCTGAGCTTCTCTGTACGAACTTCTTAAAGACCACTCTAAGTTCAACATGTGTCTAGAAGATCCGTGGTACTTTATCGATGCCCCAAGACGTAACATACCTCATCATTGTTAATTCAAGTGTAGCAAAACTACTGTATGCCCCATCACGAGATAATCATAATCTGAGCCTTCCTTTTCGGGTTTTTGTCTTAAAGCCTCTTTGGTCTCAAAGCGCCCTTTATGGTTTTTCGCCTTGGCCTCTCTTTCTTCTTCTTTTTTTTTTTGAACTCAATACGCCTTTTGGGGGTTTTCTCCTTGGCCCATTTTCAAGCGAAGTACTTCTTGACTGAGTCTGCATTAATTGGATTTGGCAGACTTTTGCTGTCCATCTCAGCGAGTATCAACGCTCCCCCAGAGAAAGCCTTCTTTACAACATAAGGTCCTTCCCAATTAGACATCCACTTTCCCCTAAAGTCTTTTTGCATATGGAGGATCTGCTTCAACACCAAGTCTCCCTCATGGAATACTCTGGGGCGGACCTTCTTGTTGTAGCTTCGCATCATCCGCTTCGGTACATTTGCCATGGCGGATGGCTCTTAGCCTTTTTCTCGATCAGATTCAGTTGATCATACCGAGATTGGATCCACTATGCTTCGTCTAACTTTCGCTCTAATAGAACCCGGAGAGAGGGAATTTTGACTTTAATGGGCAAGACTGGCGCCATCCCATAAACCAATGAGAATGGTGTTGCCCCGGTGGAGGTTCTAACCGATGTTCGATAGGCGTAAAGGGCAAGCGATAACTTTTAATGCCAATCCTTGTAGGTCTCATTCATTTTCCCCATAATTTTCTTAATATTTTTATTAGCCGCCTCAACTGCGCCATTCATTTTTGAGCGATATGACGATGAATTATGGTGCTTGATGTTGAACTGACTGCAGACTTCTGCCATTGTGCTATTGTTCAAGTTTAACGCATTGTCGGATACGATCCTTTTTGGCATACCGTAGCGACATATGATCTCTTTCTTCAAAAACTTGCTAACTGTCGTCTTCGTGACATTGGCATATAAAGCTGCTTCTACCCATTTGGTGAAGTAATCAATGACCACGAAAATAAAACGATGTCCATTAGAAGCTTTCGGTGAGATCAGCCCAATGACGCCCATACCCTACATTGAGAAAGGCCACGGAGAAGTCATAACATGAAGAGGTGAAGGAGGCACAGGGATCTTGTCTCCATAAATTTGACACTTATGGCACTTCTTGGCATAACAGATGCAGTCTACTTCCATCGTGGACCAGTAATACCTGAATCTCATTATCTGCCTGGCCATTGTAAATCCATTGGCGTGCATTCCACAAACCCCTTCATGGACTTCCTCCAGGATTTTCTTAGCCTCTACAGCATCGACGCATCTTAGCAACACTTGATCCTCCTCTTTTTATACAGGATCTCTCCATTTAAGACATAGTCACTGGCAAGTCTTCTCAATGTTTTCTTATCATTTTTAGTCACTTGATTGGGATATTCACGACTCTTCATATATCGCAGAATATCATGATACCAAGGGTGATCATCTCTCCTATCCTCTCATTCGATATTGCAGCAGTGAGCCGGAGTCTCACAGATACTCATTTGGATGGGCTTCATACCTTCCTGCTTATTTATTCTAATTATAGAAGCTAAAGTGGCCAATGCATCAGCCATCTGGTTTTCATCCCGTGAGAGGTAAAAGAATGTGATATCATTAAACTCCTCAATTAGCTCTAAAACTAACTTTCGGTAACTGATCAACTTGGGATCTCTTGTTTCTTATTCTCCTTTGAGCTAATATATTACCAACGCGGAATCTCCATATACCTCTAGCATCTTAACTTTACGATCTATGGCTGCTCGAATTCCCATGATACATGCTTCGTATTCTGCCATATTATTCGTGTAGTCGAAATCCAATTTGCAAGTGAATGGATGATGATCTTTATTTGGGGATATTAGGGCTGTCCCGATTCCATTACCAACAACATTTGACGCTCCGTCAAATTTTATTTTCCAAGGACGATCTTCAAGGGTATCTTCCTCAGTTGCCATTACAAACATCAAGTCCTCTTGGGAAAATCAAAGTTAAAGGGCTCGTAGTCGTCTAGCGCTCTGCTAGCAAGAAAATTAACTATTGCACTCCCCTTTATAGCCTTCTGACTCACATAGACTATGTCGAATTTGGAGAGAAAAATTTACCATCAGGCCATTCTTCCATTCAGAGCTGTTGACTTCATCATGTATTAAGGGGGTCTAATTTCGAGATTAACCAAGTCGTATGGTATAATATGTACTGCCTTAACCTTCGCGTTGCCTAGACCAATGCACAGCATATCTTTTCAATCGGCGAGTATCTCATTTCACACTCAGTAAATTTCTTACTGAGGTAGTATATTGTCCTTTCTTTCTTCCCTGTTTCATTGTGTTGGCCGAGCACACATCCCATTGAATTGTCAAATACCATTAAATACAAAATCAATGGTCTATCAGGACTGGGTGGCATTAACATTGGAGTATTGGACAAATACTATTTAATCTTATCAAAAGCCTTCTGGCATTCGTCATCCCAAATGCCCGGGTTGTACTTCTTAACAAGACGGAATATGGGGTCACATTTCTCAGTCAATTACGAAATGAACCGATCAATATAGTTTAATCTTCCTAGAAAACTCTGGACTTCCTTTTGAGTGCGTGACGGAGGCAATTCCTGTACAGCCTTGACTTTATCTGGGTCGACCTCAATTCCTCTTTCACTAACTACAAAACCTAGCAGTTTTCCTGACCTAGCCCCAAAAGTACACTTGGTTGGATTGAGCTTCAGTTGAAATTTTCTCAACCTCAATAACAACTTCCTCAGAACTTGTACATGCTCATTTTCTGTTCGAGACTTCGCGATCATGTCGTCAACGTAGACCTCGATCTCCTTATGCATCATGTCATGAAACAAGGTTACCATGGCTCTTTGGTATGTTGCTCTCGCATTCTTTAACCCAAATGGCATCACCTTGTAACAGAAAGTCCCCTACAAGGTTATAAAGGTGGTATTTTTCATGTCTTCAGGGTGTATCTTGATCTAATTATATCCAAAAAAACCATCCATGAAGGAGAACAATGAATATCCTGCCGTGTTATTCACTAAGGTATCGATGTGAGGAAGTGGAAAGTTGTCTTTCTGGCTGGCCTTGTTTAAGTCTTTGTAGTCGACGCACATTCGTACTTTTCCATCCTTCTTAGAAACAGGGACAACGTTGGCTACCCACTCAGATTATTTCACCACTTGTAAGAACCCAGCATCAAATTGCTTCCTGACCTCTTTTTTTATTTTTACTGCCACATCAGGTCTCATCCTTCAAAGCTTTTGTTCGACGGGCTTACATTCTCCTTTTATGGGGATACGGTGTACCGCAATATCAGGACTCAACCCTAGCATGTCTTGATATGACCACACGAAGACATCTTTGAACTCTAGCAGAAGTCTAATGAGGTCCTGCCTTGTTTTATTGGCTATCTAGGTGCCGATTTTCACTTCTTTCCCATCTTCTAGAAGTACATTCTCAATTGTCTCTTCGTGAGGTAGAATCAGCTTCTCTTCCCGCTCTACCATCCTTAACAAATCTGGGGACACACTACAATCCCCGTCATCTGTAAAGTCCTAAGGTTCTTCTAGACACATGTCTTGCTCATCAGAAAATTCTGGATCCGTAGCAGCATTGTTCATGACATCGATATCTGGGGACCTATGGTAGGCATGAAAGAATATTCAATGAAAATGAATTTAAGAATGACTTATTTATGCGTTATGGTTATGAATGAAATGGAAAAAATAAAAGAATAACTACACGGTATGAAAGAAAAATGCAATTTTATTGAAAGTAAATATGCTTGAACATGAGCCTATTTCACAAAAGATTCTCATTGTTCCTAGGCTTGAAACAACAAGTGTGTTTTGAACATTACTCTGTTTTGGTCCTAAAAACTACAGGAATTTTTTCTGTAGTCCAGTTGTCCAGAACACTTCCAGGCTCATAAGGGCGAATACCCACCACATTTCCTTTCTTTGGACTCTCCTCAGACACAGCATTGATGTTCAACACTCTCATCATGTCTTCAACCGTTTCTTTATTCATATTCTCCTGTCCTGAATGGATAATTCCTCCTGACACGAAGATATTAGATATATGGGGAAAAGTTATTGATCCCCATTTGACCTCGGCACCATTCAATCGTGCCCTTCGTTTCTCACGCTTTCTTTCCAGTTCCTCCTTTTTTTAGCTGGCGTCTGGCCTATGCCCTAGACCAAAGTGATCATGCTTGTCAACCAATTCTGGCACTCTGACCGGTCCCTGGAGATATTTTTCGTGTCCCCTCCTAGGTAATGCTTCTTTTCTTATGGTCAGCTGTAGGCCCATCTTTGTTGCTTCAGAGAGTTTAGGCACCGGGATCTTGCCTCATTCACTGATGAAAGTCGCATTTACAAACTCCAACGACCTGAAGAAGCACTCTACAACCTCTGTATCATTCTCTATGTACGGTGCATTACTAGTAACGGACGCGATGATATCCTCCTTTGCATTTATGGTTATCAACCGGCCCTCTGTCACTAACTTTAACTTTTGGTGCAATGATGATGGTACAGTTCCTGCTGAATGGATCCAAGGCCTCCCCAATAAGAAATTATAAGAGCGCTTGATGTCCATCACGAGGAAATCTACCTCGTATGTATTTGGCCCAATTAGGAGGGGTATCTCCATTCTTCCCATTACTTTCCTTTCGGTGCCATCGAATACTCTTACTATATTTTGGCATGCTTTCCTATGAGAGCTATCTACAGGCAACCTTTTCAATGTAGATAGGGGCAAGACATTCAGTGTCGACTCGTTGTCAATTAATACCCCCGGTAATGTATATCCTTTACATCGGGTAATGATGTGCAAAGCCTTGGTGGATCCCATGCCCCCTGGCGATATTTCATCATCACTGAATGATATGAAATTATCTGCGCTTATGTTTCTAACGAGGTGGTCTAGTTTGTTTACCGAAATGTCATCAGTAACATAAATCTGGTTCAGCGCTTTCATTAGCGCATTACGGTATCCTTCTGAGTTTAGAAGTAAAGCCAGTACTGATGTGCGTGCCAACTGCTTGTGTAACTTTTCCACAACACTGTACTCACTATGCTTTAGGAACTTCAAGAACTCTTTAGCCTCATTCTCTGTCACTGGTTTATTAACCATTGACCTTGTTTCTCTTCTCCCTCTCGATCATAGAGGATTAAACTTGGGTTGGCGAGTGACCAAACTCTCTTTCCCGAAGCATCACAAAGGCAATTGTAATTCCAAGGTACCCTCTTGTTATCCTTATAAGGAAAAGTTACGAGTTTTTGAATTACAACTCTCGGTATATCTTTAGAAGGAAAAGTCACGGGCTTTTGGACTTTAACCCTCTGTGTATCCTTAGAGGGAAAAGTCGCGGGCTTTTGAATTACAACCCTCGGCGTATCCTTATGAAGAAAAGCCGCGGGCTTTTGAATTACAACACTCGGCATATCCTTATAAGGAAAAGTCACGGGTTTTTGAACTTCAACCCTCGGTGCCACTTTCACTCCTGCTTCGTCGACCCCTAGTCGTGTGATAATCGCTACTAGGTGATTGACCTTAGGGATCCTCTCTGCAGACCCACCCTCTGTGGCGTATACATCCTCTTCTTCGGAACCATCAAAGAACTCCAGCTCTTTATTATCCATTAACCCTTGTAATAGGGTTCTGAATTCGTTGCACTGTTGGATCTCATGGCCTTCCTTGTTATGGAACTCACAGTAGTTCCTTGCATTTCGGGATTCGCTCCCCAACACCTGCAAAACTGAACCTCTTTTTCGCATCTCTCTCCAAACCTCCCTAACTGGAGTTCTTATCTTAGCAACTGTCTGTTTGATTTTCCTTCCCATGTACTCGACTATTGCGTTTACCACATTACCTGTATGACTGGGTAACGGATTTCCTCCACCAGGTGCATCGTTGAACTTCACAACACCTACCTTGATAAGCCTTTCGACTAGCCTTTTGAATGAGGTGCAATTTTCTATCAAGTGTCCTACAACATCCGCATGGTATTCACACTGAGCGTTTGTGTCATACCACTTAGGATATGGAGGTTGTAGCGGCTTCAAGTAGAAAAGGGCCACGATATGTGCATCGAATAGAGTTTTATACAACTCTCTATACGTCACAGGTATGGGAGTAAACTGAAATTTCTCTGTATTTTGCCTCGTGTTAGGGTCTTGTCTTGGTGAGGCCTGCTGGCCCATAGCTACCGCTCTCGGTTGACTGATAGTAATGGGTTTGGGATAACCCGAGCTTACATTACCTACTTCACTTTCCCTTTTCTTCGAAGCCGCTCTTTTCGTGTTCTCTCCAACCTCTATTTTCCCACACCTGATCGCGTTCTCTATCATTTCACCAGACATCACCATGTCCACGAAATTCTTAGTCGTGCTCCCTAACATGTGATTGATGAAAGGTGCTTTCAGGGTATTAATGAAGAGTATAGTCATTTTTTTTTCCAGCAGTGGCGGTTGGACTTGTGTAGTAACTTCCCTCCACCTCTGAGCATATTTCCTGAAACTTTCGCCTGACTTCTTCTCCATGTTTTGTAGCGTGATCTTATCAGGTGCTATATCAATTATGTGGCCATAATACTTCATAAAGGCCTGTGCTAAATCCTTCCACAATTTGATTTGGGTGCAATTCAACTGATTGTACCATTTAGCCACAGCTCCAGTTAGACTATCTTGGAAATAGTGAATCAACAATTGGTCGTTGTTGACATATCCCGTCATTCTCCGATAGAACATTGTAATGTGGGCCTTAGGGCAGCTGGTCCCGTTATATTTTTCAAACTCTGGCATCTTAAACTTTGGTGGGAGTACCAGATCAGGGACTCAACTCAACTTTTTGGCATCTACCTCGCATTGGTAATCAGCACTTTCCAATGCTCGAAACTTCTCCTCCAACAACTTGCATCGGTCCTCAAATTCTTTTCTGAGCTTCGCCCTTATTGTTTCTTCTTCTGCTGAGTCATCGAAATCGGGGACCATCAGTTTTGCCAAATTGACTCTTGGGTTGGAGCTCAGCCTGTCGAGAGGTTTACCGGTGCGGAGATACCGGATTGATGCTGAGGTCAGATATTGACAGACACTCTTGGTGGTTGAATCTGAGAATTTAACGGGGCTAAGCTTAGATGATGAGTAGAGTCTTCATTATTATCTCCGATGTCGACTATTGGGCCCTTTCCCTTATCATGCCCTCTAGTCAACAAATGTGTCAACTGGCTCATCATACTTCTCTAGGATTCTAGCATTTGATCCCTCATGTCTTGTTGGATCTTAGCCAACTATTCTTACATCTGAGCCTGTAGTTGGTCTTGCATCTCTTTCTGCATCTGCTCTAACCTCTCTAACCATTGATCCATGGCTTTCGTTTTTTTGGGTGTAGTAGCGGTGTTCCAGGATAACATAATATGACCTCTAGTTAATAGGGTTGTTTTGCGATATTAAATGCATATGATATGATGCAATGCAAATGCATGATATGATTGCAAAAATAAGAGGCATCAATTCTGGTTTAATTTCTTATAGAAAACTTATTTAAAAAATAAAATCCTTTACATAAAACAGAGTCACATATACGACCTAACCCTTATGCCTAAAGTTTTAACTTTCTCAAGAAGTGAAGCTAACTTTCGACCCCGGTCTGACTTTGACTCATATAATATACTTAACACATCAGCCTAAACCGCTAAGGTTTGTAGATGATTGGCCACCTCTCGTATCTGAACCACGACTTCACCCATAACGTAGTCTCTGTCCCTGACCTGGTTTTGAGATCTTTGAAGCTGTTCTTTCTACTGTTGGTTATCTTTCCCCAATAGTTGGATCTGGATCTCACTATTTTGCAATGCCGTTTTGAGCTCTACCACTTTTACTTTCAACTCTTCAATCTGGTTTAAGCTTGATTCTAACTTCACCGTAGAGTTGCGACTCTGACACAATGCCCTCTCTAGTTCTGCTACTCGAGCTCTTAACATCTCATTTTCGCTTTGGCTCTCATCCACAGTCTCTCTCAGCGTATCCTTTTGTGCTTGAGCCTCATGGAACCTCCTCTTCCACTAATCGACCCTGGCCTTCTCTTCTTGAATTTCTTGACGCCACTGTTCTGAGGTTTTACCCAACCCAACAATCTTTATCGATAAGTGCAATTTTTTGTAGTCAGTCTTCAAGCTGTCCAAATCTTCTTCGGCCTTCCTTTTCCCTTTTCTTAGTTTCTCTACCTCTGATTTCTAGACATCAATATCTAACCTTAAGTGCATTTTTTCTTTCTCCAGTTGCTCTATCTTCTTCCCTAACTCTGAACTTTTACTTTCAAAGTCTTATTTTAAGATTTCCAACTCGGAAGGGACTACTTGCAGGTATTCCTCTATCGGTCGAGCACCATCTTGTGTCGGTCTAGGGATATTATCATTGATTCTCCTACTCCGCCAAGCATTATATTCGAGGGTTGTCATCGGACCTACAACATCTCTCTTCACTCGGCGAGTCTGCTTCCAAGCATTTGAAATCTCTCGGACCTTCCTCTTATAATGATCTCCCCTATATGAGAACTCAAACTGAGCTAGCCCAAACGTTGTCAGTATGAACTGTCTTGATCTGTACTGCCTTAGTACAAGGAAAGGAGCGTACCCAACGACTCTTCAAATACTTGACAGAGGTACCCAATCATAACTCTCACACCGATAGAGAATTTTATTGGGAACTAACCAAGGAGCTCTCCACTCAACGTCTTCTTCCTTAAGATTTTGAAGGAGTGCAGCCCAATTCTCTTCTGATACGTCATCTCTTCTGAGCGTGGCTGCTAACTCCTTTAGTGGTGAGTAATTCTCAGAAAAAACCCTATAAGAGACTTTATCCACCTTTCAGAAATGGCTATGGAACCAAGCTACCAATAATTGTGCGCACCCTATAAATCTGCCTTCACCAGCTCTCCTGCACACATTCAAAGATCTAAATGTCTCGGCCAAGATTACAAGAATAGGTGTGACCGCTCTATCAAGTCGGTCGAAGAGATCCGAGACTGCCTCATCTACATATCATAATGCCCTAGGGAAAACCATTAAACCATAAATACTCAAAACAAAAATGTCAACTCTCCTCTTCGTATCAGGATGCAATAGAATCAAATCCTTCAGAATCCTCTATGGGATGCATTTACTCTCACATTTCTACTTAATCCTTGCTGCAACCCACTGTTCACTCATCCCTGTGATATTCATCATCTTCTTTAAAAAGGTTGGGCCACAAGCGACTTTAATATAGGCCTTGTCGACTTGGACCTTCGGGCAACGAAGTAAAGCCGTATATTCTTCTATAATAGGTACCAAATCTACCCCCCAAAGGTAAAACAGCTATAGGCAGGATTCCAATACTGAGTGAGGGCCCAGAACAAATGCTCATCTATATTGATGTCAAGTAAGTGAGGCAAATCCCCATAATTCCCATAAAACAACTGCTTAGACTTTTCATCCTACTGGTCCCATATTTCCCTTAATTCCCGAAGATCATTTTGCGTCACACTGATGCGAGTGTAATCACATAACTCCGATGTATATCCTCACTAGGTTGTCCCGCTTTTTCAGTTACGTTTGCTCTGACCATGTTCGGACGGTCGCATTATCCTCTACTTTCTCAAGGAAATCGTTCTTCATAACAAGCTTCCCAAATTAGAAACCGAACGTAAGTCGACAGCTCTTTAAAATGAAATGAGATGCAATTATAATAAAATGCAACAAGTTAGTATCATGTACCAGAAATAAAATTCAAAAGATGCGAAAAACAACACAGCACCTATCTGGGTACTTGCTAGGGTTTGGCATAGCTCTACCTAGGGTAAGTTCCTAGGGCTCTCTACATGTGGTTTGGCTCTAAAGCAAGGGTACCTGAACCAGCAGATTCCTCGATCCTCACCCATTATAGGCTCATATGGACCGAGTTCAGTTCAGGGGAATACATTTCCCTATGGCTGCATAGAGGTGAAAACCTCACGAAGACATAGGTACGGATGTATTCTGAAAGCGATCCACTATCCTGCACGGAGATGAAATCCTCACGAAAGAGTAGCTTCTCACTCTCACTTAAAGGTGTGACCACTACAGCCATGCAACATTATGCAAATATATCCTAGACATTTAAAAGTAAAAACCATATGCGATGAAAAAAATTCAAAATTAGATTTTGATTTTCAATAAAAGGACATTAATCAATCAATACTACGGCTTGACTCTCTTATTGGTCCCCAGTGGATTCGCCAAGCTGTCGAAACCATTTTTTTTGTTTGGAAAACGGGCCGACTTTAAAAAGAAAAATGGAGTCGCCACCAATCCTTTTTGAAGTGCGATTGGGCCACTTTTAAAAACGGTTTGGTCTACGAATTTTAAGAAAATGGGTTCGAGAGTCGGTTACGCACGAGAAAGGGTTAGCACCCTCGTAACGCCCAAAATTGGTATCTTATTGATTGATTAATGGCCTAGTATCGAAAATTAGAAAGAGATTTTAAAATCTGGATCTTTTGGAGAAGGTTTGGGTAGTTCGAATTGAATATCGAAATTCTCTTGTTCCGAAAGGATGAAATATCACATCCAGCACATTAGGATACAATGTTTCAAACCTTTGATACCAAGATCATTCCATGGTTTCCAAAATTTAGGCGTTGTCATTTTAAAAAGGGTATTCCATTATTTGGTCAAACGAAAGAACCAAAACTCAGCACGTTAGGGCACGATTTCTCAAATTTCCAAACATGAAATATTGCCTTATCTTTTGAAGTTGAGAAAATACGATCAGAACTTTAAAAGGATATTTAGCCCTTTGGACGAGTGAAAAATTGAAACCCAGCATGTTAGGGCACAATTTCTCAAAACTTCCAAGCACAAAATATTGCCTTGCTTTTAATTTTAAAAAACGGATATAGTCTTAAAGGATTTTTAATGATTTGGTCAAACAGAAATCGAAACCCAGCATGTTAGGGCACGATTCCTTGAATTTCCAAAACATGATATATTGTCTTGTTTTAAAAAAAAACGATCAGAATCTTTAAAGGATATTTAGTGATCTAGACGAACGACAAATCGAAACCCAGCATGATTGGGCACGATTCCTCGAACATCCAAACACTAAATATTACCTTCGTAAAACCCTTTTTTGTGATTTTTTTAAAATAATCAAAAATAAAAATGCGTTGAAATATAAATACAATGATAGTACGGGATAATAATAATAGAATAATAACAATCACTAAGCAAAAATAAAAATATTAATAAAGAAATAATAATGATAATATCGAATAATAGTACTAAACAAAAAATAGTAGTAGCAAAAATAAAGATATATTGATAATAGAAATATAAATATAAATATAATAATATCGATAAAAAAATTAAAGTAAGCAAAATAATATTTTTAACTATAGTAAATATAATAGACGGAATATGATTGGTAAAATAACAATAGCATTAATAATAATAATAATAAAATACCAATAGTGGAAAGGTAATATAAATGGTAAATATAATAACAATATAGGTAAAACAAAGAAGATGTAAAGTTAACAAAACAATATATATAATAATAGTAAATACATTAGAAAGAACATAATTATAAAAATAATATGCGTATAAAAATAGTGGTAAAAAAATATTAATAGTAGATGAAAGTAATAACGAAAATATAAAAAAAATATTAGCAAAGTAATAATAACATAATAAATATAAGAAATAATAATGGTAAATAATAATAATATACACAATGATGGGAATATAAAAAACAAGACATTAGAAAAATTGGCAAAATAATCAAAAAGGGACCAAATCGAATTGAAAACCAGAGCTCAAGGCCAAATTTAAAATAAAAGAGGATAAAAGGGGGACATTGCAATATCGCGCATAACTTGTGGGGCTTAAGCGACAATTAACCCGCTTTTTGAAATGATGCGTTTGAATAGGGCTAAATTAAGGGTTAAAACCTTTTTTTCTTTTGCAGCCTTCAAACAAAACAAACATCCTTCCATTTTTACTCTTCTGTCACAAAACAGAAGGCCAAAATAAACCAAAATCCTCTAAATGAAAACCCCGTCCCTCTACTAGGGCAAGGCGCTTCGGCCATGAGACCGCCACGCACTCACCGATTCTGAGGGCGGAAGAAGCAAGGTAAAATCCTTTTTTTATAAAATATAATCTATATGTATTATAGTTTTGAAAAAGCGAATAATAAAGCAGAGAAACGGATTGATTTGAAATAATGAAATAGAAAGAAAAAAGAACAACCTTGACTGATTCAGTGATTGTTTCGGATCAATTTGCGTGCTTTCAAAATGTATTATGTATTCTTTTCCTCAATCGTCCCTCAAAAAAAATAAAAAGTCCCCTTTTACATTTTCCTCTATTTTGTAGGTACACGGAGGCTGTAGGTGACGTGCGTGATGGCACACGATGCGGAGGAAGGCTTTGCTGGCAAGGGTCGTGTAGCGTAGGGAATCTAGCAGCTTCCTGAAGTTTTCGGTCTTTACAAATTTTGCCCGTTTGGGCTGTATTTTTGAGGCTAAAATTTTGTTCTTGGGCCTGGCTTCGTTTAGGCTGGTTTGGGCCCGAGTTCCAAAATTGGGCCCTACATAGATCGTACAGAAACTGATGAAAATGGTGAATAGAAACAGTTTATTAAACAAGAGAATGAAGAAAACTGAGCAATACAACTTATAGATTAAAGTTCTCTGCTCTGTACATACATATAGACCTTTTTACTTAGTATTAAGCTAACTAACATAACTAACTACCTATTATTATATTTAAGAAAATGAGAGCAACATTTAAGAATATTCTTTAAAGAATATTCATATGCATTATCATATTTGTGACAAATATTTCACAAGCAAGTTCGAAGAATTGAATGATGCATCAAGTATCGACAGACACATATACACATCACAAGTTCAATACACATGTCTATTCTTTAAGGAATACAGGTCTAAAAGGTTAATTGACATGAACCCTTTCCCTCTCTTATCACTGATAAAGAAGGTCAATGGACTGCTTGACCTCTCTCTATCCATGTTTTTGTAATACAAACGATTATATATGCAAGTGATGGAAGGTTTTAGTCAACAAATGTTGATCTCATTCTTCACATACTTATGGCTCCGTCTTCCTCTGAGACTAATTTTTGTAAACGTTGTATTAATATATCGAAATCATCTTGGCTTCGGACCAGGCTGAGTCGAACATAGTTATCTTCTGAACCAAACACATTTCCTTTACGACCAATGATATGAGCTGCCTTGAGAACTGCATAACAGTCCTTATCTTCTTCCTTCTCGCATTTTACCCATGCATAAGCTGCCACAATAATCATAAGGTTAAACACATTCTGTATGGCTGCATAGCAATGGTAAGAAGGAGCAATTAAGGTCGAGAGATGTACCTGGAGAAGACTCTCTGACTTTATTGTAAAAAAAGCAGTATTGAGGATTAATTTTCTGAAGAGAGAAGCGATTCGACAAGGATAAGGTGGTGGCCAATCTTTTCCATCTGCTCTTCATTGTTTGGTATGCGAAGTCAAATATTTGGGTTCCCTCTTCTAGGATTGCTTTCATAAGCTTAAATGCTCTTAACTGAGTATCTTTTGAAACACCTATGGAATTGACTTGCATGTGTAATACCATTTTGTTAAACACAGTTTCATCCTTTACCACTGCCCACCTGTGTAAAAAAAAAAAAAAAGTTGTTAAGCTATATTAGCGACCATGAACATGAAAGTTTTGCCATTTTAGTTAATATTTACCCAAATCTGCTACCAGCATGACCAGTAAGTTTGGAAAGTGTAAACACCATGAGATCTTCATCAGCAGGAGCTGGAATTGGTGTAAAATGTGGCCAGTAATAAGCACGGTCATAAATTGTTTTGACATTAGGGCCATGAAGAACAGCTTTGTTTAACAGTCCATCAGGATTGTTTGGTGAGGTTACAAACTCAATCACATTTGTACTGGCATCTGACTCTGATCTATTCCTCCATGTATGAGCATCTCCTTCATACTTGAACTTTGCGGAATTAAAATATTCAACTTGTTGTTTGTAGAGCTGTCAAAGTTGAGTTTGGATACAAATCAACAATCATGAACGAAAAGTAGAATTAATGAACATAGGTGGTGGGTGGGTACGGAACAAACCGCGTAGTAAGGGACTGAAGCAACAACTCGTGTAGGTGAGTGGGAGGAGCTTGAATTTGCAAGAGACAATGCGTAAGCTGCGGCACTAAGGACTTGGGTTGAACCGGCACCGAAAACGATATATCTATCTTGTGTGACTGCGTTCCCTACGAATGCGTGTAGTTTGCGGATGAGGCTTTCCAGATGTTGTGAGATGAGAGTGTTATCATTAAAGCTATAGCTCATTCGATGCCACCCTGATACTACCAGTGCACTACTAGTTGAATGTTGCATCCAAAAGGGTTCCAGAAACAATGGATCTCCACTACATATGGTTCATCATAAACGTAAAATGTGTTATTTATAGATTATGACCTCTATGTCAACATTGGCTGACCTTTTATCTAGAACGTAAATTACGAAAATCTGCAGATCAAGTAACACGAGGAGTTGCAATGGAGAGCAAGGCACACACACAATGTTGTGAATATATATTGGAAATTTGTTTTAACTGTCACTAGTATTACTGAATTTAAGCAATAAATAGCAATAACATAGACAAGATAACCTTAAACTGCTAAAACTACTATGGAGGCCCGTGTTAAGAGTAGGATTGTATTTTACTTCTCTTCTTAAAATATAGATAAATAAGCTATTGTATATTAGATCAAAAAGTAAATTTACTTCTCTATTAAAATTTTTATCAATTTTTATTGTTAAAACCTAATCTCTATACATCAGCATGGGGCACACATGGAATGTCATGTGTTACTATCTGATTATTACATTAGTCATGTCAATTTTAATAATACAAATATATTAAAATTTTAACGAGAAAAGATTAATTTGTTGTTTGATTTAACGTATAGAGTCTAATTTACTCAATTTTTAATAAAAATAAAATGTAATTTAACTTCTAATATAATATTCCCCGTAATATTTTTTTCTCTAAGCTAAAAGAATGGTGAGTCTAATCGGAGCCTTGAATTTTTTTGAAATTCTCATCATCGAGATCCTTGACCCAAAATGCTCCTTTTACTATTCAAGAAACAATAATATATTATATATTAATATTGCTATATTTTTATAGTTAGATTTATAATTAAATTTAAATAAAATAATATCTTTTATTAAAATAATATTCGAGTCAACATGAACCAGAAAATCTTGTCCAAATTTATGGCTCCATAGGATGAAATTAATTTTTTTAAATTGAATTATAATTTTTAAAAGAGTGTAATTTTATTATTACATTGACTTAAAATTATTGTTTTTAAAGGGCTAAAATTGTTTTATAAAATTTTGGGAGAGTCAAATGCAATTGTAACATTGCATTTAACTTAAAACCTCATTTCTAAAAATGAAGTTGGTAAGAGTTGTGCGATTTTAGGTTTAGCTACTCTTAATAATTAATAATTTAAGTTAATCCTTTTAGCCTCATAATAAATGAAAAAAAAATCCATGTTTGGCCTCTTTAAAAAAATTAATAATTGAATCTAAAATATTTCAATACAAAATTTTTAGTTTTGCCTTTTAATTTCTTTTAATTTTATTTTAATTTCACTAATCTAATGTTACCTTTTAGCATGGAGTACAATATGTAGGTGGGATGTGAATTTGATTGTTTCAGTTTTTCTATACTAAAAATTGAATAAATTGAATTATTCATATAAACCGAATAAATTAAATTGATTTAAAGAGCAAAATCAAATAAAACTAAATTGAGAATTTTCGGTTCAGCTCAGTTCAATTTTTTAGTATATACTTATAATTTTTAGTTTTCAGCTTGTTTTAGTTAAAAAAAATTATATACTTATAATTTTTTCATATAACAGTCCTCTTCAATTTATTATATAGTATTACTTTTAAATTTAATTTGATTTCAAATTTATTATAAAAATATTAAAAATTAAATCAAACAATTTTAATGAACATGAAAAATGTTAATTTTCTTACATGACCAACATATAACTTTCATGTCTTGTACTATTTTTAATAGGTATATATCAATTTGAGATTTTATATATTAAATTAAAAAATGAATGACATAAAAATTTAAATTATCAATTTGAGTTTTAAATATTGATGGGTATTGAATTTTAAATTTTAAAGGGTTTATGTCAATGTTTTTAAATAGGATCGCTGGTTAAACTGGTCGGGTCACAGATTTACTGGTCAGATTAAAAATTTATTAAAAATTCAAAATTTTAAAAAAAATGTATCAATTCAATTGGTTTGATCGCCGATTAAACTGTTTTTTAGTCGGTTCAATCGGTTCGTACCAATTTTCAATCTAACTGTTCAAAAGTACCTTCCAGACTAGTACCTGACTGGTTATCAGTCCAACCAATCATTCTATTCTAGTTCAAGTAACATTGGTTTAAGCTTTTAAGAGTATTAAGTTTTAATGAATATTTAAGTTTAAGGTTTAAATTTGAGTTTATGTATATAAATGTATAATAAGCTTTTAGTCTTATAAATTATGGCTTATTCAGTTTAAAATTTTATAACTGAAAACCAATTGAATAAACCAATTAAATGGAAAGATGGAATAAACGGAAAATTTTTAATTTTTTAATTTTATTTGATTTGATTTTTTTTTTTTTTTCAGACACCTACCTACATGTAAGATTCCTGCTGATAGTTTAGTGGGGGGAAGGTATCTGTTAGTGCCACAACTTGGGAATAATCTGCATATTCAGTTATGTGAATCCAAAGTGGATAGCCGAAGGAAAAGTATTTGTGAGGCCAAGTATGTGGAACCCACTTGGTTCAAATGGATATAAACGTGAAAACCAATATAATATATATATATATATATATACTTAAAACGAGTTTTTATTAAAATGATATAAAAACAAATTAAATACAAAAATGGTATTAGATGTAAATTACTTATAAAAATAAGTTATTTTCTATGGTGTTATTGAGTGCTGCTAATTTATTAGGCGACACCATCCTAAATTTTACACATTTATCTACTAATCATTAGTAGAGAAAAATATATTTTAAGTGGTATTGCCAACATGTCAAGTGACACTTACAAATATATGGGTATTCCTTTAAATATAGAATAAATACAATAAGAGAAGAAAAGATAATTTTTAAGATGAATCTTCCAGACAACACCGATTTGAATTTTTTTGAATAATTATTGTTATAAAAGACTAACTTCAAAAAATAATAATAAAAGAAAAAATTTATGAAACAATTATCCCCTATAACATATATGTGTTATGGTATTCACCTCGATTTGAACGACTCGGTTCTCATACCAACCTACAACCCAGTTATACTTCGTTGATATGTAGTTTACCACTATATTGTCCGATTGAATAGGTTCGCATTATCATTCATAGGAACCCTTATCCAGAAAACATGTGTTGACTTTCGTAGGACTTATCTAATCCTAGTACATCAAATCATGAAATTGTGCCATATAAATACGAAATTGACTTCCATAAAGAGGGTACACAAAAACACTCAACTATGAGCTATTTCAATCCATTTCCACCGGGTTCTTGAATTTTTTTTTTTTTTTTGTCTTTTTAAAGAACTAGTAATTGGAGAGAAATTCAAAGAATAATAATATAATTTAACATCACAAGATGAGATTTTTTTTTATAACAATTTTTTTCTATCAGTCCTTTTTTAAAAAAAAATTGATGTTGTTAATATATTAGGTAGCACAAAAATGATTCTTTTTTTTGCTCTTATATTTTTACTATATTTAAGAGGAAATCCGGTATTTAAAAAAGGACATCCAATGTTATTGTAAAAGAGAAAATATTATATAAAATTACGATTTTAAGTCATCTCTATTCTCTTTCAATAGAAGAATGATAAATCATACTTCATTTTCGTAAATAATCTAGATCTAATATTATTTTATTAATTAATTATTATTTTGATAAAAAAACCTCACTTAAAACAGATTCTTTAACCTTTAATTATGAGATGGTAAAACAAAACAATCATATTTTTTTCTTGTTTCGTCCATAAACTATGGCCGGGAGAAACAGAGAAATTCCATCTAATTTTATCACTTTTTTCCGAAATTAAGAAGACTCTAAGGTTTTTTTTTTTCGTTTTTGGGGTCCCAAGTAATTTAGAGCTTAAGACTTCATCTCTATGGTAGGATTAAAGTTAGACATGATGTGAAAAGAATATGAACCATAAATGAAAAGATTAAAAGTTGACCGAAAAGCAGGAAAAATAGTGGTCATATCATGGGTTGCAAAGTGATACCTGTCAGCATCCGCTGTGCAGTGAGGTATGAAGTGAGAGCAGTTAGGGCCTGTGTAACATGTGTTGCATTCACAAACTGGTTCATTTCCATCACCAACTAAGCCATCCAGGTAAGCTCTTCCATGCCCTGAGCAGGCTATTTCTGCCACTGCTTCAGCTTCAGCTGCAGCTTCTGAGCTCCAACTCAGGCTCCACTCACCACCCACATATATATTGATGATCATAAACAACAGATTGACAACTATAGAGGAAACCAGAGATGCCACATACACACTCTTAACCATTTGCCTGGTTTCTTTTTCTTTTTCCCTATAGGAGACTCTTAGGAGGTGAAGGAAACAAAGTGATTAGTTTTAATTGTACAATGTTGACTTTTATATTTGGTGGGGTTTCTGTATATTGTCTAATGCTAGTTATGTTTATACAATGACTTTTCCAATGGTCTAATTGGCTACCTCTTGAAAATCAAACAAATGATTCACAACAATAATTTCTTTGGTGCCATTATTCATGTCCTACAGAATTTTCCCTTAGCTTGTGAAAAAGTAAAATTATGATGTGATTTATTTGACTTTTACGGTTTAAAAACATATTTTAACACTCTTTTAATTTTTAAATTTACATTATTTTTAAATTATTTTAAAATAGTTAAAAAATTTAACTTTTATTAATTTTACTGACATGATATTCACATATTATCATGTAAATGTCATATCAATAAATAATTTTTTAAATTTTAAAAATTTAAAAATAAATTATAAAATTTATTTAAAAATTAAGAATAAAATATAATATACACGTGGACTGTTCCATCAACAAAGTGAATTGTCATTAACTTTTTATCTATTTTAAAAAATTTAATAAATAATATAAGTTTAAGGGTTGAAAAGTATAAAAATTAAATAAATGATTAAAATATTTTTTAAGTTAAAAACTAAATAAATCATTATATCTAAAATTAATAAATATGTGGACAAAAGGATCCTACAAAATCGGAAACAAAAACAAAAATTTTGTCAACTAAATGAATTAGTAATCCCTTTGATAATTCTGTAAGAAAAAGTAAACTTTTTAATAAAATAATTTTTGTTCTTAAATAATTTTGGACAGATTTTTCTTTTATATTTTTTCTGTTCTTGGCACATCTTTCAAAATTCTTTAAGTCAATCGTTTAAATTTCTGAAAAGAAAAATCAAGCAAATATTAGTTAAAGCCACAATAGATTTTTAATTTTATTATTATTATATTTGAAGTTTTAGATTTCGATGTTTATTTTTGTAGGGGCATCAACTAGAGGCGGAAGAATTTGTTCTTTTGACTCATTATATTGATTTAGAGGTGATTTAGATTTATTTATTAAGTTTAATTTGGCTTGAAAAATAGATTTAAAATTTTATTTAAGTTTAACTGGAATAAAATTATTAAAATTCAAGCCTAACCGTCTTCCTATATTAATTTTTATATAATTTAAAAAATATATAATACATAAAAATATTAAAAATATTAAAATAAATGTTTTCCAATAAATTAAAAATAAATTTTTAAAAATATGTATACTTAAATAATACTAAGATATGTACCACTTAACAAGAAAATACCTTTAAAATAATAACAAATTAATAAATATCTTTAAAATAATAACAAAATTAATAATAAAATAAGTTCTAAACAATAACAACAAAATAATGATATAAAATAATAAAATAATAGTAAAATAGGGAGAAAATAATATTTAAAAAAATAGATTTTTTTTTGTCTTTTAGTGAATTTGAGCCGACCTAGGTCAAAAATGTCTTACACGAGGCTCTGCCTTTTTTTTAAACGGGCCTTATTTTTTATCCAAGCTCATTTTTCGAACCTATTTTTTGCCCAAACCCTTCCACATTTCAGACGAACCTTCGGGCAGGGCCTGGTGGCCCGACCCATAAACAGGTCTATCTTGATTTCCAATAAGCGAAGATATATATATATATACATGTAAGGTATAAATCCCTTTCAAGTCCCTGTACGTTTCTGCAAGTGAGCAAAATAGTTCATCTATAAAATTTGGAGTAAATTTTTGTTTAAAACTTTATTTTAATTATTTCATTAAATTTAAAAATTATCATACAGCATGTATTGTTTAATCTAAATTTTATATAATTAGATTTTTAATTTTTAATTTTTAAAAATTCAAAACTCTATATAAATATTCACAATTATTGTATAAAATCATTTTAATAATAATATTTCAATTTCTTCATTTCTAAAATATATATTTTTATAATCTTAGCTTCAAAATTTTTGTCTGCGTGATCAAATATTTTAAAATTTTTAGTATTAAATTAAAATAAATAGTATTTTAATTAACACGAAATAGTTTATTTTAAATATTTTTTGAAGAAATTATTTTAAATAGTTTTTTAAAAGTTACCAATACAAAATTAAAAAGGCAGAACTGTAACAATAAAAAGAGAATTTATTTATTAGAAGTAAAAGAGATAATCTAATTAGAATAATTTTCAAAAGAAAGGTTTAACTTAACACGTAATCAATGTTCTGCATCAAGTGATAACATTCAACGCCTTTTAGTTCGAAGTTCTATTAGAAAAAATTAATATAAGTTATCAGTATCCCTTTTAAGAAAATTAAAAGTCAAAGATTTTTATTTTTATTTTAAAGAAAATGACAACATTAAGTGATTACATTTGGTAGAACCATAATTAAGAAGAAATAGACATGTTGCTATATCTTCCTAATAAGTTCATGACCGAAATCAGTGGGGATCTACATAAACATATCAAAGAACTACCTGTATAAGCACATTTAGTTATGTGATCAACAACATCATTAAGAGTTCTCGGGATATGTTGGATATGAATTTCCCATTTTTGACGCAAAGCTTGATGTAATAGCCGTAGTTCCACTAAACTACTACTAGCTCCTCCACCAGACAAAAGTAATTCAACCAACAAAGCATTATCACACTTAACTTCAAGTTTCTAAAACCCTTTATCCCAAGCTAAGAATAATCCTTCCAACATCGCTCTTGTTTCAACTTGAAAGATTGACTCGTTATCGAAACTCATCGCATAGCCCCATAACCAATTTGCATTTGAATCTCTAAGAACACCCCCAATAGAAACCCTTCGTTCCAAATTGACACAGCCCCATCTAAATTGATTTTATCCAACCCGTTACAGGAGGAGTCCAACTCGAAAGACTCCCTACGGTCCCCAAAGATTTCATCTACACATCTAAATCTCGATAACTCCTAGCCCACATGTAGTCGGTATCCACAATAGCCCTGATATTTCTGTGACTATTAGAGAACACACACTCATTTCTATTCTTCCAAAGTAACCAACACAAGATTACAAACAGTGTTTGCCACTCCATTTCTTCACAGTGAAGATTACATTTATCCTGCAAGTTCCAAACTAACCATTCCTTCATTGACAAAGAAAATAAAATATTATAGGCTTGTCGGGGAACCACTATTCGCCATACAATCTTAGCAAAAGTGCAATCTCAAAAAGCATGAATCCCTGTCTCCAAACTATCAGTACATAAAGGACAAAGACCATCATCTGCCATATGCCTATGTCTTCTCTCATTATTTGTTAATAATCTATCATGTCATAAAAGCCATAAGAAAACACGTACTCTTTGAGGCGCCGGAACTCTCCAAATCATTTTCCAAATAGCAACATCATCAGAAACTCGACCAAGGAGATTCTTATAAGTCACAGAAGATGAGAAACCATCCCTTTCTATCCATTTCCAAGCTAAGCAATCTTGTCCTGCCGCATTAGATAGGGTATGATCACTGCGATCTGTTGAATAATAGGGCATGAAACGATATTAGTAAGACGATCCTAATCCCAAAGACCATTCTCAATTACTAAGTCACAAACGTACAATGTGTTATCAGGTTGATTCGATCCTCCAAGAATATCTCGTAAGGGTCCCATTTTCCTAACCCGAACATCATTCCAAAAATTCGTCACATGGCCATCGCCAGTTGACCAAAAAACATTACCCATAATTTCTGGCCAAACCCGTGTTAAAGACTTCCATATGAATGAATAGTTGCTTCGAGAGATAAAGCTTGGAAACGCCCCTTGTATATTATATTTCTTCCTTAACACCTGAACCCATAGAGACTCGGTATTCACAAGCAAACGGTAAGCAAGCTTCATTAAGAAAATCTTGTCCTGATCACATAACTTTCGTAAACCCATTCCACCACTGTAACACCCTTTAGCCGTATCCATCGCCGGATTGGGGTTGTAAGGCATTATTGAACATAGCATAAATCACCACAAACTTTTACTGCTTATAAGGTCAAAGCCGAATGCATTATGAACAATTTCATTTTTATAGTATGCTTAAACAACATCATACATATCTTAAAACACTTAGCCAAATACACATACAAGCAAATTACAACATATAACAAAGGTATTATTCAATTGGTCATTTAAGCCACACTAACCGAATATGCACATGTTCATAATTACTACCTAAAACTAGATAGCAATTACCAAACCTAAATATATATATGAGGTTTCATGATACCTTGTTCAACCGAATTCAAATAGACCAAATAAATTTCATTCAAACAAAGTATACATCAAATCATTTGCAAGAACATAACCGAACCAAAATATCAAATATTCCTCTCATAGTCAAAACACATAAATTGAACTTAATATACATGCACATATATAAATCATAACCGAATCGCCATTCCCAATTACCTAACCTCGATTTCATCTTTTGACGAATATGAAATTTACAATATAAATGATCTCCAATTTATTCATGTTTCTATTAATCACTTCAATAGAAAGACTTCATCAATCCATAACCCATACATATTCAAATACACATACTACGAATAGAATTATTTAGACATTAGGTCATTAGCATTTAAACCAAGCCATTTTCGCATAGCTTATATTTACATCATCAAAACATGTTCCAAGTAATTAACTAGCCTATACATGCCTTAAGTTCAAACCCAAGTTTTAAAAGTACCAAAATAAGTCGATAGTGTGGATGACTTCGTTGACGACCCCCCAAGCTTGTAGCTTGACCAAAATCTATAAAACAGAATAACATCCACACAGAGTAAGCTAACTTAGCTTAGTAAGTCTTAAGCAAATATAATCACTCAGTCGAACATTCAACCATTTTTAAACCAACCATTTTATGACATTAATATTTACATAGCATAACTGAATTATCGTAGCCGAATACTATCATCCTTATAGAGCATTATATTTGTCATTTCTCAATCCGAAGCAGTTCTATCTACCTTTAAAATACAACTAACTAATTGCATATAATTTGATATAAATATCCAAATGCAACCGATTAAGTATATACCAAGTACATAGCAACACTTATAGCAAAGTATACCATTATATTAACACCCATTAAACCACACATGTAAACAATTGTATAATCTCTATATAATATCATTTTATGTACATTTATGAGGCCGATTATACAAAAGCACCTTGTTAGCTCACTAGTTCAAAAGCCATCACATAAGTATTTACCCATTTGGCTGAATCTAAATAACACATCCTTGCTCACATCTAAAATTAAAATTTCAATATATAACATATTCTTCATTTATAGGGCCGAATACCTTTATTAAAATTTTACCAATGTACCTCAAATGTATCACATACCAGTAATGTCAAGTAGTATAATACTAACTTACCTTATTTTATACAGCTAATAGGTAGTTATGCACCTGACCAAATAGCTCATTTACTGTATTCAAAATTCCAAATCGTTAACGATCATTGAAACATATACCTATAAATAATCATCGGCATAAAGCCTGCTAGGCATAAAGCCTGAAACACACACACCGGCACTAAGCCTGCTAGACCTGAGGCCTGATATTCAATCACCGGCATTAAGCCTGCTAAGCAAAAAGCCCGATATAATTCACCAGCACAATGCTTGCTAGGTTCAAAGCCCGAATATCATATTATATATCTGTCTCATTCACATTTCATGTATCGAATATTACGGATATTCCACATAATTCATACGGACTTTCAAATGTTATATCTCAATTAAGTTAAGCTCAAATACACTATTACACTACTCATTCACATTCGGCTTTCTCTATTATAAGTCTAAGAATTCTAATTCAGCATATTAAATTGAGTTACATTCAATATTAACAATGTTCAATTGCTTAAAGACTTACCTCGGATATCGACAGACTGACGAAAAACCCTTTATTCGACTATTTTTGCTTTTCCAGATCCAAATGCTTTTCTTGGGCTCTTGATCTAAACATGTTCAAATTAAATTCATTCAAATATATTTTTATTCAATTTAGCCCAAAAACACATAAATGGGAAAATTACAATTTTACCCCTCATATTTCACACTTTTTACAACTTAGTCCTAATTGTACAAAACACAAAATACACAAAATTTGGATACACACCCTAAGGGCCGAATTTTCCTAGTCTTCATACAAGCCCATACATTCCATTTATTTCACATTTTAGTCCCTCAAAAATTTATTTTCACAATTTAGCCCTAATTAGCTAAATTCATCAAAAATTCAAGAACAAAATATGTTTATCTATCTCATATCTTTCATTTAACACCAAAAATCATCAAAAAGCTTGATATATCATCAATGGCATATCACACAAACATCAACAATTCACAAAATCAAAACATGGGTTTTGTAGCTCTCGAAACAACGATTGCAAAAACGTAGAAATTATAAAAAATAAACGAAAAACATACCTTGAACTTTGGCTTGAAAATTAACCAAAAATATAAAGCTTCAAGCTTTTCTTTTTCTTTTGGTGTTTTTCGATGATGAAATGGATGAATGAAATCCACTAACACTTTTGATTATAACATATTATTATAATATAAATATAAAATGCATGTATATTAACATAACATATAAATAAACACATGTAAACATAATATGTTTACACATTGCAATCCACTATCTATAATTTTGGCCAAATTGCCACATAAGGCCCTCACTTTTACAAACCACAACACTTTGATACCTTAATAAATAGCATACAACTTTCACATTAAATGCAATTTCATCATTGTGTCAAATTAAACACACAAACGTACAAATTAGCTCACGAAAAATTCCACATGCTTAATTACATATCTACGGCACAAAAAATAATATTAAAATAATATTCAAACTCGGATTCGTGGTTCCGAAACCACTATTCCGACTAGAGTATAAACAGGACTGTTATAATTCTCCCCCTTAGGGATTTTCGTCCCCGAAAATCTTACAGTTAAACAGAATCGAATATTGCTGTCTCATTGAATCCTCAGGCTCCCACGTAGCCTCTTCAATTTAGTGCCGATTCCACAAAACTTTCACGAACGGAATTCTCTTGTCTCTCAACTCTTTCACTTCATGTGCTAGGATACGTATCAGTTCCTCTTCATATGTCATATCAGATCGGATTTCAAATTTAGATGGAGCAATCACATGCAATGGATCGGATCGATATCTACGAAGCATCGAGACATGAAATACGTTGTGTATCTTTTCTAACTCATAGGGCAATTTTAATATATATGCAACAGGCCCAACTCGTTCAATGATCTCAGAAGTTCCGATGAATCTCGGACTCAATTTGTCTTTTCGTTCAAATCGGAGTTCTTTCTTCCACGATGATACTTTCAGAAATCTTTGTCGCCGATCTCAAATTCTATATCTTTTCGTTTCAAGTCTGCATAGGACTTCTGACGATCAGATGTTGCTTTCAAACAATCTCAGATCAGTTTCACTTTCTGTTCTATATCCTTTATCAAATCAACCCCGTGTAACTTATTCTCACTGAGTTCAGTCCAATATAGAGGTGTACGACATTTACGTCCGTACAAAGCTTCGTATGGTGCCATTTTAATGCTCATCTGAAAACTATTATTGTACGCAAATTCTATCAACGGTAAGTACTGTTCCAGTGAACCATTAAACTCAAGTACACAGCATCTTAACATGTCTTCAAGAATCTGAATAATTTGTTCAGACTAACCATCTGTCTGCGGTTGAAAAGCTGTACTAAAATGGAGTTTCGTGCCCAAAGCTTCTTACAATTTCATCTAGAACCGCGATGTAAATCTCGGATCTCTATCTGACACAATAGATAGTGGTATCCCGTGCAATCTAACAATCTCAGAAATATAAAGCTCGGCTAATCTCTCAAGTGAAAAGTCAGATCTTACCGGAATAAAATGGGCAGATTTAGTTAATCGGTCAACTACGACTCATATCGCATCTTTCTTTCTCGGAGTCAGGGGTAAACCAGAAACAAAATACATTGTTACTCTATCCCATTTCCACTTAGGAATCAGAATCGGCTGTAGCAATCCAGACAGAACTTGATGTTCTGCTTTCACTTGTTGACAAACTAAACATTTCAAAACAAAGTCAGAATTGTCTCGTTTCATACCAGACCACCAGTAGTATCGTTTCAAATCATGATACATTTTAGTACTTCCCTGATGAACAGATAAAGGACTATTATGTGCTTCACTCAAAATTAGCTGAATCAACTTTGGATTTCTCGGAACACAAATACGATCTCAAAATTTCACGCAATCGTCAACGATTTGAAATTCAGATTTGGAATTCACTTCACATTGTGCTCGTTTTGCTAGCAATTCATTATCAAATTTCTGAGCATCACATATCTGTTGTAAAAACCACGATTTTGCTTTTAATTCCACTATCACAGAACTATCATCAGACAAGTCTAATTGAGCATTCAAAGCATGTAGTTTAAATAATGACTTTCTGCTCAATGCATCAGCAACAATGTTTGCTTTACCCAAATGATAATCTATCACAAGCTCATAATCTTTTAACAGCTCTAACCATCTTCTTTGTCGTAGATTCAAATCTTTCTGGGTCATCAGATATTTCAGACTTTTATGATCTGAAAATACATGACGTTTCTCACCATATAGATAATGGCGACAAATCTTAAGTGCAAACACAATCGTAGTAAGTTCAAGGTCATGTGTTGGAAATTCTTTTCATGAGGCTTTAACTATCTTGAAGCATACGCTACAACTTTGCCTTCTAGCATCAAAATACATCCCAGACCGTTTGACGAAGCATCACTGTACATAATAAATTTTTTACCCGATTCTGGCTGTACTAACACTAGAGCTTCTGTTAACAGAGCTTTCAACTGATAAAAACTTTTCTGACACTTATCTGACCATTCAAATCTGACATCTTTCTGAAGTAATCTAGTCAACGGAGTAGCTATAGTCGAAAAGCCTTTTACAAATCTGCGATAATAACCAGCTAAACCCAGAAAACTGTGAACTTCAGACACATTCTTTGGAGATTTCTAGTTCAAAATAGCAGAGATCTTGCTTAGATCTACTCGAATTCTAGAAGCTGACACAATATGCCCCAGAAAACTAACGTCATGTAACCAAAATTCACATTTACTGAATTTTGCGTACAATTGCTTTTCCTCTCAAAGTTTGCAACACAATCCTCAAGTGTTTAGCATGCTCATTTTCATCACGTGAATAAATCAATATGTCATCTATGAATACTACAACAAATTAATCTAAATACGGTTTGAAAAGTCTATTCATCAGATCCATAAAGACAGCAGGAACATTGGTTAGTCCAAATGGCATAACAAAAAAAAAAACTCATAATGCCCGTACCTCATTCTGAAAGCAGTTTTCGGAATGTCAAAATCTTTAACTCTCAACTGATAATATCCCGATCTCAAGTCAATCTTTGAGAACACAGTAGCTCCTTTTAACTGATAAAATAAATCATCGATCCGTGGCAACGGGTATTTATTCTTTACAGTCACCTTATTTAGCTGTTAGTAATCAATGCACATTCGTATAGTCCTATCTTTCTTTTTCACAAATAAAACTGGTGCACCCTAAGGAGAGAAACTTAGTCGTGCAAAGCCCCTATCTGTTAACTCTTGCAACTGTGCTTTCAACTCTTTTAATTCTGTAGGTGCCATCTGATACGGAGCTATCGAAATAGGTGTAGTACCAGGCAACAAATCAACACCAAACTCAACTTCACGAACTGGAGGCAAACCCGGTAACTCTTCAGGAAAAACATCAGCAAACTCACAAATAACAGGCACTGATTCAACTTTCTTCTCAGATACTTTTGAATCGGTTACAAAAGCAAAATATGCCTCCTAACCCTTTTTCACATAACTCAGTCGAACATTCAACCATTTTTAAACCAACCATTTTATGACATTAATATTTACATAGCATAACTGAATTATCGTAGCCGAATACTATCATCCTTATAGAGCATTATGTTTGTCATTTCTCAATCCGAAACAGTTTTATCTAGCTTTAAAAATACAAATTACTAATTGCATATAATTTGATATAAATATCCAAATGCAACCGATTAAGTATATACCAAGTACATAGCAACACTTATAACCGAGTATACCATTATATTAACACCCATTAAACCACACATGTAAACAATTGTATAATCTCTATATAATATCATTTTATGCACATTTATAAGGCCGATCACACAAAAGCACCTTGTTAGCTCACTAGTTCCAAAGCCATCACATAAGTATTTACCCATTTGGCTGAATCTAAATAACACATCCTTGCTCACATCTAAAATTAAAATTTCAATATATAACATATTCTTCATTTATAGGGCCGAATACCTTTATTAAAATTTTACCAATGTACCTCAAATGTATCACATTCCAGTAATGTCAAGTAGTATAATACTAACTTACCTTATTTTATACAACCAATAGGCAGTTATGCACCTGACCAAATAGTTCATTTACTGTATTCAAAATTCCAAATCGTTAATGAGCATTGAAACATATACCTATAAATATTCATCGACATAAAGCCTGCTAGGCATAAAGCCTGAAACACACACACCGGCACTAAGCCTGCTAGACCCGAGGTCTGATATTCAATCACCGACATTAAGCCTACTAGGCATAAAGCCCGATATAACTCTCTAGCACAATGCTTGCTATGCTCAAAGCCCGAATATCATATTATAGAGTTGTCTCATTCAGATTTCACGTATCGAATATTACGGGTATTCCACATAATTCATACGGGCTTTCAAATGTTATATCTCAATTAAGTTAAGCTCAAATACACTATTACACTACTCATTCACATTCGGCTTTCTCTATAATAAGTCTAAGAATTCTAATTCAGCATATTAAATTGTGTTACATTCAATATTAACAATGTTCAATTGCTTGAAGACTTACCTCGAATATCGACGGACGACGAAAACCTGCTATTCGACTATTTTTGCTTTTCTCCGATCCAAATATGTTTTCTTGGGCTCTTGATCTAAACATGTTCAAATTAAATTCATTCACATATATTTTTCTTCAATTTAGCCCAAAAACACATAAATGAGAAAATTACAATTTTACCCCTCATATTTCACACTTTTTACAATTTATTCCTAATTGTACAAAACACAAAATACACAAAATTTGGCTACACACCTTAAGGGCCGAATTTTCCTAGTCTTCATACAAGCCCATACATTCCATTTATTTCACATTTTAGTCCCTCAAAAATTTATTTTCACAATTTAGCCCTAATTAGCTAAATTCATCAAAAATTC
Source organism: Gossypium rotundifolium (assembly GCA_025506655.1). Classification (NCBI taxonomy): domain Eukaryota; kingdom Viridiplantae; phylum Streptophyta; class Magnoliopsida; order Malvales; family Malvaceae; genus Gossypium; species Gossypium rotundifolium. The sequence continues at coordinate 140,446,483 of CP106722.1, forward strand.
AAGAACAAAATATGTTTATCTATCTCATATCTTTCATTTAACACCAAAAATCATCAAAAAGCTTGACATATCATCAATGGCATATCACACAAACATCAACGATTCACAAAATCAAAACATGGGTTTTGGAGCTCTCGAAACAATGATTGCAAAAACGTAGAAATTATCAAAAATCAACCAAAAACATACCTTAAATTTTGGCTTGAAAATCAACCGAAAATATAAAGCTTCAAGCTTTTCTTTTTCTTTTGGTGTTTTTCGGTGATGAAATGGATGAATGAAATCCATTAACACTTTTGATTATAACATATTATTATAATATAAATATAAAATGCATGTATATTAACATAACATATAAATAAACACATGTAAACATAATATGTTTACACATTAAAATCCTTGTCTATAATTTTGGCCAAATTGCCACATAAGGCCCTCACTTTTACAAAGAAAATAGCATACAACTTTCACATTAAACGCAATTTCATCCTTGTGTCAAATTAAACACATAAACGTACAAATTAGCTCACAAAAAATTACCACATGCTTAATTACATATCTACGGCACAGAAAATAATATTAAAATAATATTCGAACTCGGATTCGTGGTTCTGAAATAACTATTCTGACTAGGGTATAAAGAGGACTGTTACAATCACTATCCGAAGGCCAACAAACAATCTTCCTAAGAAACAAGCGCAATTTTCCTTGTATTATTAGTTGTTCCCTAGATAAAATTACGAGCAAGTCTCTCTATTTCATTACATACAGAAAGAGGCACCCGAATAGTAAACACAAAGTAGTTAGGAATAACAAGAAGAACTAACCGAACCAAAATTATTTGTCCTACTAACAAAAGTTTCCTCGCATCCCATCCAGATAGTTTTTACCCAACCTTGCTTACAATAAAGTCAAAAGTATGCACAGTAACTCTATTATGAAACAATGGCATACTAAGGTAACATACAAGATCATCCATTCGGTTGAATCCCACACTCTCGGAAATCATCTCAATAACCGAACTAGGAGTATTAGAGGAGAAAAACACCTACGACTTGGACTTGTTAACCTTCTACCCAGAAAAGTAACAGAAAGTTTCCAGTATACTACTCACTACAACAACTTGATCCCTACTGGCTTTACAGAACAACATAAGATCATCAACAAAGAAAATATAAGACAAAGCGAGCCCTCTTCTTGAGAGGAACAAAGGCTTCCAACTCCCATTCTCGGTCGCCTCATCAATAAGGTGCCTAAGCCTCTCCATGCAAAGGACCAAAAGATAGGGCGATAAAGGGTCATCATGCCTTATACCACATGATGGTTGGAAAGCATTAGTAAGAGTCTCATAACATAATACCTAGAGTGAGTAGAAGAAACACAATGCAATATGACACTAATTAACTACTCAAGAATTCCTGCCATTAACAAAGTATCTCGTAGGAAATCTAAGCTGATTCTATCATAAGCCTTTTCTATGTCTATCTTCATGATCATACCACATTTGTTTCCTCCAAAGTTCCTCAAAGAGTGCACCACTTCTTGTGCCACTATAATATTATTGACAAAATCTTTTCCTAAAATAAATCTTGATTGGTTCTGACTTATCAATTTCACCATCAAAGGTCATGATCATTAACAATCGACATCGTAAGAATCTTATACAACACTGAACACAAGCTTATAGGCCGAAATTGATTAATTCTCTCCGGATTCAGTGTCTTTGGGATAAGAACTTGTAACGTTCTGTTTAATTTTAGATCCAATCGTAGCCCACCCAAACTGTGTCTCACAAAAGAACACACTGACAGTCCCACAATCTCCCATTGAATCTGAAAGAAACTATCCTAAAACCCATCCACACCACGGGCCTTTAAAGGAGCCATACTAAACATGCTCTATGTACTTCCTCATCTGAAGCCACTGAAATAAGAGCCCTCGTCTCATCACAAGAAGACACAGAAAATTTACCTCGGTAAGGGAAAACACCACTAGTCACATAGTCCATGGTATAAAGTTCCTTAAAGAATTGCACCACATGTTGTTTCAATACATCCTCCTCAAAACACCATTCATTATCCACTAGAAGACCCTCGACTTTATTCCGCTTCCGTCTTGCCAACGTATGACTATGAAAATAGGATGTATTCCTATCCCCATCTTTTAACAATTCTACTATGGATTTTTAAAACCCCAACAACTCCTCATAAGCTAAAACTTCCTCAATTTCCTGTCGTAGTTCATACTCTCGTCTATGAAGTGATTGAAAGGAGTGAACCTCAAGGACTTTTTGAACCCTTTCCAGCTCAGAAATCAACTTCATTTTGCATACAAAGATATTCCCATAAACTTGTTTGTTCCATTCCTTAATAGATTCCTGGAAGTGTTCCAGATTATCACCAACCGCTAAGTCATTATTCCAACTACTATTAATAATGTTGCAAAAATCCACATGGGACATCCAACTACCAAGACAATGGGAAAGCCTTAAACCTTTGCTAATGCTTGGCTTAAGAGAAATTAATACCGGTCTACAATTAGATTTCAGTCTATAAAGGTTCCTCAATAAACATTCTAGAAAAAATGAATCCCACTCCGAATTATAGATAGCCCTATCAAGTCTCTATGACAAACCCCCTCTACACCATGTAAACTTGGCACCATTAACACCCAAATCTCGCAAAGCATTGTCAAATAAAAACTCTCTAAACCATTTTCAACCTACACGTGAAATAGAAGCCCTACCTTTTCTTTCATCTCCATCAAGAATAGAATTGAAATCACTGGCAAGCATCTAATGTCCCTCTACGAAAATAGCCTGAGAGTTGAGAAAATGCCACAATTCCCTTCTCCTTCGTAGCCTGAGGACTCATATAGGCAATATAACAAAAGAAATAATCTGAGCTTATTATACTATGGATTTTAACATGAACCACCTTAAAATGTATTCCCAAAATATCCACCATTACACCCTCATTCCAACACAACCAAATCCCCCAGCAAAACCATTCGCTTCCACCTTAAAAGAATTCAGATATCCAATTTTTGCAATAATACCATCGGCCCTAGTTTCACTAACCTGGGTTTCAAGCAGACAAAACAAATCTGGCGAAAACTCCTTCTTGTATTCTTTAACAAAACTATAAAAACGAGGATGTCCTGCTCGGCAATTCCAACAAATTATTTTAATGCTCATAAAAAATAAGGAAATTTCAAACCAAACCTGAAATAAAACTATAATAAATTCTGAAAATTAACCTCAACACCATCAGTGTCATCCACAATCATAACTTCTTTAACAACTTGAAGATTCAACACCATAACATCATTTTCTGGATTCCTTTTGAGATCATAAATGAACCCTTTCATTACTAATTGGAGATCAACTGATTGCTGCTCCTGGATCCCAAGAGTCTCATCAGGTGGTTTCCTTCGTTATTTATAGCGAGTAATGTTAGCACGCAATTGTTGCGGTATGGGAGAGCTCATTTTACCAAACATAAAAATCTCATTCTCTTTGTCAGATTAACTCCCATTTTTTCTTTCTCCAAAATATGAACCACTGCATGTTTCTTCTTATTTAAATTATCTGAAATTTCTACTTTTTCATTACCATAGCTTTCCCTCTATTAGTGGCACCCACCTGGGCCAATCTTGATCCATCATCAAAAGCACCCTGCCCAATATTCAAATTCATACCCAAGCTTCTATTATTGGGCTTTAAAACCTTCAAGGCCGACTTTGGCCCACTCCCCATCACCACTTTTTTCCCTTTAGCCCTTGGCTTGGCTTGCTTCCCTTTCGTCTCAATAACATCTTTTTTTGGAAACCCTAACCCCATACCCCCTCACCGTTAGACCTCTCCTTAGTCACTACCTCATCACTCCCATTAATCTTGCCATTAAACACTGCAGAAATTTCTCCCTCACTAAACCTCAGAATTGTAAAGCGAGATCCCCCAGTAAGACCCCCGAAACTGCCATTTCTTCCCTCACTTGAAGCCCAACTACGCCCTCTCCGTCTATCCATCACCATCCACAAACCATAGGATTCATCCTCTACCTTCTTTTCAAGACCCGACTTGTCTATGACCGGTTGAACGCAACCTAACTCCTCCACCGATGAAGTCATCTCAATCCCGAGATAAACATCTACTGCATGTCCATACATACCACATTGGAAATAGATATTTGGTAAAGCTTCATATTCAACATGCTAAAGACGACCATTAATTCGAACCTTCGACACCAACGGCTTCCTCAAATCAACATAGACTGCCAGTTGTACAAATCATCCCTTACGAGCACAATCCGTATGAACATCCAACTTCACCGCTGAACCAACCGTTTGACCAATCACCCTTAGGAGGTAATTCGAATAATAACCTCCACGTAGTCCAGGTAACCTAATCCAAACAACTTGCAACTCAGTTCCACTCTGACTTGTTGAAAACTCTGGTGACCATGGTCTAACAGTCAGGTACCTGCCAAAAATTACCCACGACCCTTCTACTAATACCTTATTATAGTTAGATTCATCCTAAAAATGATCTAGATAAAAATCATTCTCAAGATCCATGAGTTAGATCTGACACTGAGGATTCCACAGTAAATTGATTTTATTCAACAAAACATTAAAACCAATCCTTCCCCCCAGTAATTTCACAATAACTGTATTGGCCATTCATCGTTGGATAAACTTCTACACTCTGTTAGAGAACGTAATCGAAGAAACACCCTCAGTCACTTCAGTAATAGCGTCACCATCCAAAAGTTTAAATTCCTCTTTCAGAAAACCACTATTATTCTTCTCTGAGGAAGCCCCTAAGAGGGTTGATTTGTCTGACGCCTTCAAAATCTCTGACTGAATCCTTTGGCCGTTATTATCCACATTCAGGTTATCAAAATCTAACTTTACTTCTGGTTTAGTGCAAACTTTTCTTTGTGGTCATTCCAATACCACTAGTCGAACCTGAGTTATTGGCACCTGCCGCAAAATCCACTATAGGAAGCATTCCACTCATCACTCCCCTATAGAAAAATTTACTTCAAAAAACCCTACTTTTTAAGCATAAAAATTTTTATAGAATAACTTCAAATTTATCAAATAAATTTTAATACTTTCCTATTATAGTGAAATAAAGTTACATATAACTTGCAATTAGTGTAAGAAAATAATTTTTGGTAAAAAAAAGAGAGTTAAATACTAAATGTAACACTCATACCCGACTCGATCGTTAGATCCAAATGTGGCATTACATAACTTTGTCAAAACAACTCACAGTAAATTTACACACATTCCATATAATTATATCATATAAAAACATATTAAACATAATTTAATCAATTATGGTTTAACTGGGGCTCAATACGAGCTTAGGTTTCGAATCCAAATTCATTTTACCAATTTTTAGCATGATGTCTCAAGACAAGGATCTCCATATTTTGAGATAGACATTCTATTTTAATATTTTTGATTCGATATATTCATGTCTCAAGACATTAGAATCTTATCTCGACTGTTAGGAAATAGAAGATTATCAATAGATTAAATTTATGGCTTCCAAATTTTTTACCACTCTACTAATAATTAATTAATAAAATACTTTTCTGAATATGAACTCAACTTTTATATGGTGTACATAACCTTAAGCACTCAGGTTTTCAAACATGGAGTTTGCGCATTTTATGAGGAACTTGTTAGTGTCCAAGAAAGTGAGTCCCAAATTAAATTTCTAGACGATTAAGGTTATTTATCTACATTTTATTGAAGAAAAAGGGAATATGACAAAGGAATGTACTCAAATATATATATATATATATATATATAAACATATATAAAATAAAAAGTACAAGACATAGAAGCATTGTGCTAATCTAAGAAAATGATAAATGTTTATTCTTTAAAATAAAGAGACAAAGTTAATTGTTTCTAAACTTGTTGGGAACTTGGTCAAACTAAGTCTTGCTTGTTAATTTAAATGTTTGCTATCTCTGATTTTGTTCCTTGATTTTAGCCATGATACTTGTTGAGTAAATCATGGATGCAATTTGTTATTTTTGTTTTGTGATGGCTTATAAAAGCCTATATTATGTCTTTAAATAAATTAGCTTTTTAGCTCTCAATATTCTGAATGCTATTTTAGATTTTGATAGTGGTATCCGAGCTATTAAAAGTCATAATTTTGAGAGAAAAGTGATTGTTAAAAAAGTGAGTGTGAAATGGCGGATTAAAATAACAATTTTCTTGAACCGAGTATACCGAAGTTCAACAGTGACTACGATCATTGGAGTATACTGATGGAGAACCTTATGAGATTAAAAGAATATTGGAGTCTCATTAAAACTGGTTATATTGAGCCAGATTATGAAGGAACAGTGACAGCTGCAGGAAAGAAAGACTTAGAGGAACAAAATTTGAAAGATTTAAAGGCAAATAATTACCTATTTTAAGTAATTGATGAATCAATTCCGAAAACTATTATTCTGAAGAACACCTCCAAAAAAATATGGGACTCTATGAAAAGCAAATATCAAGGAAACGCTAGAGTTCAACGTGCTCAACTTCAGACACTTCATAGGGAATTTGAGATTTTAGGGATAAAGATGAGTGAATTGGTCATTGAGTACTTTTCAAGGGTGATGTTAGTGGCCAATGACATGCAAAATGTGGGAGAAAGCATGCTAGACATGAAAATTATCGGGAAAATATTATGCACTCTCACAGAGAAATTCAATTACATTGTTTGTTCCATAGAGGAGTTGAAAGATATTGGTCGTCTCTCTATTGATGAGTTGCAGAGTTCTTTGCTGGTTCATGAGCAGAAGTTTTGAAGAAATAATGGTGAAGAACAAGCTTTGGAGGTCGCAAGTGAAGAAGTGCTTGGAGGGAGAGGTCGTGGAAGTTATAGAGATAGAGGAAGAGGATGATGAAGACAATCTTTCAACAAAGCTGCCATTGAATGCTTTAAGTGTGCAACACTCCTAACCCGTATTCGTAGTAGGAATAGGGTTACAGAGTATTACCGTCAAAATAGATCATTAAAACATATATTTCATACATTAATATAAACATAACATAAATCATTCATTTACATACATATCATCCTTTAATCTAGCCCTCGAGGCCTTAGAAATAATTTTGAAACAAATCGGGACTAAATCGAAAACATTTGGAAAGCATAAGAAAAAGTTAGAAAAAATTGACTTTAGGGATCACATGCTCGTGTCTCAAGCTGTGTAACAATCAAAATAGGGACGCATGACCTTGCCCCAACTCATGTCCTCACCCGTGTAACTCTCTGAGTTGGTCACACGGCCAAGTCACATGCCCGTGTGCTGGGTCGTGTAACTCTCGAAATAGACCTACGCCTGTTTACCAGGCTGTGTGCTAGGCCGTGTAATAGCCTGGCTTGCATGCATTAAAACCTACATAGGACACACGACCGTGTCGCCTAGCCGTGTGTCACACACGGTTGAGTCACACGCCCGTGTCTCAGGCTGTGTGGACATGAATTTGCCCAAAAACAAGCCATTTCCAACCCCAAACCATGCAACCACCTAAAGGCCTTTAGTACACCATATCAAGGCATTAAAACATAACCCAAAGCCTACATAAAATGACCAAACCAATAGTCCAAGATCATTCAACCAATATTCCATACAAGACACCTCAATATCAATTACCAAAACCTACCAAATCATGCAAACTTTACCACTTACATTCATCAACTACCAATTTCAAAAACCTAATATACATATAACCCAAAGTAGCTATATGACTCAAACTATCAAATGACACCAATAAACCATTCTTATTCATTATCAAAAGTGACCAAAAGTACCTTCTAAAGTAAGCATCATAACCTATTATGCATACATGACATCAAAACCCAAATGCATTTATTTATTATAAACACATCCATCAAACACCATCTTATAACATCCTAAATACATTTCAACCTCAAATTCAACTACATAAGTTTATACATGCCACTACCCTAGGAGATACACAAACTACCAAAGTCGTTGGATAGTGTGAGCTGAAGGTTTAATCCGTCCAAAGTGTCAGCAACAACGATCTACAAAACAATCCACAAGAACGAATAAGCTTACGGAGCTTAGTAAGAACGTAGCATACCATTTAATCTAACAATAAATTGAATACAATTCATATATTATTCAATTCAAAATTATCGAAGTCTAAACAGGGTACCAAAAGTACATCTAGGGGTACTAGAAACATGAAAATATATACACTTTTTCATGCCCTTTTTCCCTCAAATTCATGCAATTTCTTAGTAATTCTTGTCGAAAAATATATAATAATTATAAAATAATTAAATTGTATTTAAATTATTTAAAATTTTAATTTTAATTCATTTTATAATAAATTTTGATTTATTTTCGATAGATTCGCACAAAGGGCGCTTGGCAGACACTACTAGAAGTGCAAAATTGAGAAGCGATTTTTGAAGCATCGAGGTGAATTAATTTTCCAGCCTAAGACTGTTTAATTTATGAACATTAATTCATAATATAATTCATTTTAATCCAATTTATTTTGGGTTAAATAATTATTATTAATTAAATTATGAAAGGAAACCTAATTGTGCTAAATCGAGAAGACTGATCCAACTGAGCAACGGGCTGCCCAAAATCGTCCCACATGCTGACCCAATCAACTTATCTAGCTGATTATTTGGCTTGCAAAATAGCCCTTGAAGCTTCCTTGAAATTGCATTGAAACCGCTCCACTTATCAAGCTTTTGTAGATTTGCCCCTAGCTAAATTTAGCAAGTTTGAAAGCTTCAAACTTGCCACATGTGTAGTTGGAAAAAGGGGGATTCAATGGCTGCTGATTTTTGCTATTTTTAACAGCCTACTCAACCTATAAATACCCCTTTGGCTACTCATTTGAAACACACTTCTCATCCTTTCATTCTTCACGTCTCTCTCATTTTCTCTGTTCAAAACCTTTCATTTGTTCATCAGTTTTCCCTTCCATTCCCTTGCAGATTTCCCCTCTTTGAAAAGAGCCCTTCAACCACCATTGGTGGTAGTATTCAAGTGCTCGTAGAAGCCTCAGAGGGACACGTACTGTAGCTAAAGTATTGTAAGCCGGATTCTTTTGGCCAACGCTATTCAAAGATGTATATGCTTACATAAAGAGTTATGATCGATGCCAGAGGGCTAGAAACATTACCAACATAAATGAGATGCCCCAAAAAAACATCATTAAGGTAGAATTATTTGATGTTTTGGGTATTAACTTTCTTGGCCCTTTCTCTTTGTCTTTTGGTCACAAGTACATATTGGTAGCAATAGGCTATGTGTCTAAGTGGGTTGAGGCCGAGGCATATCCGACGAACGATGCTAAGGCTATGAAGAAGTTTTTGCAGAAGCATGTGTTCACAAGGTTTGGAACCTCGAGATCTATCATTAGTGATGAAGGGTCTCATTTTGTGAACAAATGGTTGAAATGGCTACTTGAAAAACATGGAATGAAGCGCAAGGTTGCCACAGCTTACCATCCGTAGACAAATGGGCAAGCTGAACTGGAAAACAAAGAGATAAAAGGCATACTTGAGAAGGTAGTTTTTCCAAACTGACAAGATTGGTCCAAAAGACTGGACGATACTTTATAGGCCTACATGGCATACAAGACACCTTTAGGGATGTCACCCTATAGGTTGGGTTTTTGGTAAAGCTTGTCATCCACTCTTAGAGTTAGAACACAAAACTTACTAGGCTCTCCAACAACTCAACTTGGATATTAAACTTGCTAAAAATAACAAATGCTTCAACTCAACGAGTTAGAAGAGTTCCGAATGTTCTCATACAAGAATGCCAAACTATTCTAGGAAAGACTTAAAAGATGGCATGACAAGCACATTCGAGTTCGAGAATTTGAAGCAGGTCAGCAAGTCTTGCTATTCAATTCTAGATTAAGGTTCCTTCTAGGTAAGTTGAAATCACGTTGGTCTGGTCCATTTACAATTCACCAAGTTTTCCCATATGGAGTTGTCGAAATTCAAGGTAAGAGAGGTAATTTTTGAGTTAATGCTTAGCGCTTAAAACATTATTGGGATGATAAAATTGAGTGGGATACAGTCCCGTTCATTTAACGAGATATTTAAATTTTCTCATTTTTTAAATAAATAATTTAGGGTATATTTTCGGGATTAGTATGTTTAAATAGATTTTGTCTAGGAGATTGGAACTTAAGCGGACCACTTGTGACCCCTCTAATCTTTCCTAGGAATTGATTTGAACATAATCTTCCGAGAAATTATTCCTTAAATGATAAAATAAATTTTTAATTTTTCAAATAAAAGGGTCACTTTTGATCTAAGTTTTATTTGCAACTCAATTTTCAAATTTTCTTTAAGTCTAGGTACTTAATTGAATTACTTTCAAATTTTGGTTGTTCTTTTATAAATATAAGAAATTAAATGTCTCTTTTTGTAAATATTTTCAAAGGCATCTAAAATAAATGTTTTTAATTTAATTTTGATAAATAAGATGATAATAACTAGTATATAATTATGTTTATTATAATATATTAATTATTATTAACTTTGCATAGAATTAGGATTTGTTTAAATTTGATCATATTTTAATTAATAGTTTTATTTCAATAAATTAATAGAAAATAATAATTTAATATGCATCATATTAATTATTAATTGTTAACATTGTGTAGAGTTAGAACTTAGAATATTTTAACTATGAATTTGTTCTAAGAATTCTAATTGAACTCCTACCCTCTTCACTATAAATTCCAATCGCCTTCTACACTTTTTTCACATCACCTAAACCAATCTTTATCCTTCCCTCCAACAACCACCATTGGCATCTTTAGTAGCCTCATTGGCCAGCAACCACCCTAGCACGTACCTCGCAACTTGCCTCATTGCGCATGTCACTAGCCAGCTCCAAAGCCGCTCACGCCCGTACTTGCTTGTTGCTCTAGTCGACTGTCGAATGCTGCTGCTACCTTGCACATCCTGCTCCACATGCATTATTGCCACTTCTAGCTCCAACTCGCGCATGCCAACACTTAGACACCAGCCCTGCTGCTGGCTCAACACTGCTGCTTGTTGCCCGTGTTTCTGCTCACGCCAAGACCGTGCGTTATTGCCATTCCTTCCTTGTGTCGTGCGCACCCTTGCACAACCCAAATACCCCTGTCAAATTTGCACAACTCTTCCCCACATTTAGCCGATAACCCTTCCAACCATCCCTCAATTAAATTCTCTTGCTTCTAATTTTATTTGTTGAGTACTTATACAAGGTGGTAAGAATGTTTTTTTTTCCAAATTTTAATTCGTTTTAATTATTTAACTTTTCAATTTATTTTGAATTGTTAATATTTTATACTAATTGAATTTTTAAGAAAATATTTGTTTTCATCTTATGTTCAAGTTAATCATGCCTCGTAGAAGAACTCGTGCCTCTGTTCAAAGTGACGAATCACAAAACAAATTTCACTATGAAAAAGCCAAAGTGAGATACGAAAGCGTTTTCAAGAATCAACAAATGCGCCCTGAAAAAGGCTTTACACTGAAAGAAAGCAACGATATCAATTTCATGGTGTGCAGTCAATAAATTGCTGAAGCTCTCATTTGAGAGTTGTTTTGTGAGAAAAGAGCTAGTGCAGATGAGGAATTAGTTCGTGAATTTTATGCGAATTTGATTTCAAACGAATTGACAGAAGTTTCTTTATGAGGAATCAAGGTACCAAAAAGCTCAAATGCTACTAATGAATTCTTTGAATTACCTGATTTCAAAGACAATGAATATTCTTCCTTGATGAGAAATATTGAGGCTAAAAATCTGTAAGAAATTCTCAAGGAACTTATAATTCTAGGTTCTAAGTGAACTGTGTCAAAGTAAAGAATTCAAACTTGTCGCAGAGAATATTTGACTCCACTAGCGAAGCTATGGTTCTATTTCATTCAGTTCAGTCTTATGCCTATTTCACACGAGACTACAATTTCATTAGAGTGAATGGTCTTATTATACTCGATTTTAACTACAAAGACCATTGATGTGGGAAAAATCATTCTAAGAGAAATGCGAAATTGTGCCGTTAGATGTTCTGGCCCAGCTTACTTTCCTTTTACAATAACAATTTTGTGCTTGAAAGCTAAAATTCTTGCAAATATAAAGAAGACAGGTTATAGCCAGGGCACAATCACAGATTGGGACCTCTATCGAATAGTCAGAGATTTTGTTCTGCAGCAATGAGTTGAAGAGAGAGAGGATCCCATAAAGATCAAACCAAAGCAGTCAGCTGAAATCCCTGATAAGGCAGAACCAATGGAACAAGTAATTGAACCTGACATGACAACCTCAATGTTCAGAACTCAATCGCCTTGCCCAAATCTTCGAGAAGAGCTGTTAAATTTGATGGACATAATGCAACATATGCAGTGGCAGTAACAAGCTTACTGAAGATATTAAAAAATACGGGATGACTCAATGAGAAGCGCTCTTATGAAAATATTCAATGACCCGTTTATTTTTGTGACTGAGTTTCCAAATTTTATATTGGAACCATGGATTCCACTATCGAAGAGGGAACAAAGTGATTCATGCAAAAACAAAGATGAATGAGCAAAAGATGAGTCAGATTCTGAGGGATCTGCAAATAATAAGAAATGAGGATCTTTACCTTATGTTATTTTCTTTCCTAGGTTCTTTTAGGATTAGAATCTATTAGGATTTTTAATTTTTTGCATAATAAAACAAGAGATGGAAATCATGAATAAAAATGAACAAGTTTTTATAATAAGAAGTGTGACAATAGATATATACATGTCTAGGATTGGATCTAGAAAGAGCTTAGTACTTAAGCAGTCAAATTGACTCACCTCCTCTTTTCTAGAATCCTACCTGGTGTATAGTATCCATTCACTTCTAACAATGAGGACATTGTTCATCTTAAGTAGGGGACCGAAAAATTGAAATTATTTCCTCTCAGAATAAAATTTTCTTTTAATTATGATTAGGTTATATTTTGTTCAAAATTTGAAATTTTGTTAAGTATGCTAAACTTCAGTATGAATAAAGTTCTATTATTCCAATAATTTTTATGTTAGCTGAATTATATCATAAATATACTCTTAATAAAGTATGGAAATCATACCATAAAATTTTTAGTTCCTTAGGAAAGCTAGGCATGTATGAAAGTTTAAGTCTCTAGAATTGGCTTAATAAGTTCTTGAGGCAAAATCCTAAGAAGCAAGGAATGTTGAAAATGATTTAGGCAACTTTTGTTTGGACCGTTTGAGTCTTTCAGGCCAACCTTGATGAATTTTTATCCCTTAAAAGCTGACGTTGAGACTATATGGCCTAATTTTATTTGAAGCTTTGCAATATTTAGCCATCACTTTTCTCTTAATTATCTTTAGATTGTCCCAAACACTATACTTAGTACTATTCAGAACATTCTTTGAAAATAAGTTTGGGAGAGTTGAAAAGAAGTATCAAATGCTCAAAAAATTGTTGTACATACAACAAAATGCTCATGAAAAAAAAAGAGAAAAAGAAAGAAAAGAAAAAAAAAAGAGAAGAGCAAATGTACTTGAAAGAAAATAGATGTACAAAAGATCATGTGCAAGCGAAATAAGTTTGTGTATTGAAGGTAATTATTTCGAAGGTCCGATTCAAGTCGAGTCTAGTGTTTTTAGCCTAAAATTATCTATCTTTTACCCACCCCTAGCCTAGCCACGTTACAATCTATTTAAAAGACCTATTGATTCAAGTTTTTGTGCTATTTGCATTAGTGGAGAGAAATTTTTATGTTCAACATATGAAGACATAAATTAAACTTAATGATTTCAGCTTAATCTTGAATAAGGAAATAAAATCAAATTGGTAGGGATTTAACATGTTTTTATTGAGAATGCATTTAGTCTATTTTTGCTATCATGATGATAATTGACATTAATTTGAACGTTATGCATACTCAAGTAGCATAAATCTCAAGTTTTTTTATTCTTGAGCATAAGTAACTAAATTCGTAATTTTGGAAACACATAAATATATACACTTTTTCATGCCCTTTTAACTCAAATTCATGCAATTTCAGTAGTAATTCTTGTCGAAAAATATATAATAATTATAAAATAATTAAATTGTACTTAATTTATTAACATGTTTAATTTTAATTAATTTTATAATTAATTTTGATTTATTTTCGACAGATTTGCACAAAGGGTGAAAAATAGCTCGGTAGACACTACTAGAAGCACAAAATCGAGAAGCAATTTTTGAAACATCGAGGTGAATTAATTTTCCAGCCTAAGACGGTCCAATTATGAATTTTAATTCATAATATAATTAATTTTAATTTTAATCCAATTTATTTTGGGTTAAATAATTATTATTAATTAAATTATGAAAGGAGGCCCAATTGTGCTAAACCGAGAAGACCGATCCAACCGAGCAATGGGCTACCCAAAATTGTCCCACATGCTGATCAACTTATTTACCTAATTATTTGGCTTGCAAAACAGCCTTTGAAGCTTCTTGAAATTACATTCAAACCCCTCCACTTATCAAGCTTTTGTGGATTTGCCCCTAGCTAAATTTAGCAAGTTTGAAAGCTTCAAACTTGCCACATGTGTGGCCGGCCATGGGGGAGTTAATGGCTGCTGATTTTTTTACTATTTTTAGCAGCCTACTCAACCTATAAATACCCCTTTGACTGCTCATTTGAAACACACCTCTCATCCTTTCATCCTTCACGTCTCTCTCACTTTCTCTCTTCAAAATCCTTCATTTGTTCTTTATTTTTTCCCTTCCATTCCCTTGCCAATTTCCCCTCTTGTAAAAGAGCCCTTCAAAAACCATTGGTAGCAGCATTCAAGTGCTTGAAGAAGCCTCGGCTCAACAAGAACAAGCAAAGAAGGAGGAGCAGAGCAGACTAGTCAAGCTTCGGAGAAACACCGGATTTGGTTCTAGTTCCCTATCCTTTAATTTTTATTGTTGTTGTTATGAACATGTCTATAAATACTTTTTATGTTGATATGTTTAATTTAATTAATATGGCTTAAATTTAATTCGTATTACGTTGATTGCATTTCGTCTATTTCAGTTATTAAAATTGTGTTTGTGTTGTTATAGGCCTTGGTAAGTTGTTTGATTAAGTAAAATCATGATTAAGTTATTCTTGCATTATAATTGTAAGGTAGCTAATAAATTAATTATTTAATCATGTTGAAATTGTAATTAATTGACACAATACCTAACCAGTGCATGTTTAATCTTCTAAGGTAGTTGAGGGTCAAATTAGCAATGGTATTAAACGGTACATTAGCCTTGCATAACAGCAAGATTATTGTGATTAAACTGTTTCAAGGTAGGAATACATTGTTACCTCACTTAATCTTTTATGTGCTTATGAAGATTGATTAATTGTTTGAATTGACATTGGAAAATGTTCAAGAGATTAGTTAATTTAATAAGTATGTATGAACAATAGTTAGCAAATTACCAAGTTGCCATGAATTTATTCATAACAACATGAACTTGAGTTTAGTAATTCTAAGTTAAGAAATGTAATTAATCTAACAAAAATATGTCATCTTGATTAAAATCATCTTTTGAAATCGTGCATTGGAACTTTTATTTTTTTAATTTTACTTTGTTAAATTTTAGTTTTAATCATTTCCTCAACATCAAAATATTTTTCTTCACCAAAGTACTTTTAATTGCATTCATAAATAATTCTTTTCACAGTCCCTGTGGGTACGATAACTCGACATTTACTTGTCACTTTATTACTTGTTGCGATCGTGTACACTTGCACATTTCCATCGTTCCAAGTATTGAAATACAAACAGGGGCACGTATGTGCAATTCAACATTACTCTTTTAAAAACATAATAATTAAAGCATCATAATACAAGTACACAAATAGAAATTCATTATGCATTAGAACACTATGAACTTACCTCTATGATTTGAGCGTAACAACGAAGTCGATTAATCTAAGGCCTTAGCTTTTTCCCGATCTAGATTCGTATGTGGTCTATCTTGATCTAAATAGAAAAATTCAACCATTTATTATCCCTATCATTCAATTTTGTCCACATTTCATATTTTTGCAAAATTACTATTTTACCCCTAACGTTTTAACTTTTCACAATCTAGTCCTTAAGCTCACAAATTGAAATTTAAAAATTTTAATCCTTTTCTCATGCTAGCAGAATTCTCTAGGGACCTAAATCAATCCATATAAACCATCATTTCATAAATTTACCATGAACCTCTACCATTTTTACAAATAAGTCCCTAAATACAATTTTCATCAAAAAAATCACTTTACAAAACTTGTTTATTTCTCAACAAGTACTTATAATATACCATTAAACATCAAGAATCACACAAGAGCATTCATGGCACAACCCTAAATCTTTAACAGTTTTACAAATTGGTTAATCTAAAACGACTTAAAAAACATAAAAATCATTAAAAACATTTCAAAATCACTTACATTCAAGATAATTTTGCATGGCCGAAACTTTCTCCCTATCTCAACAATGGTTGTTGGTTCTTAGGGTTTAAAATGAGGAAGATGATATTTTATTTCATCTTTTATTATTAACATTACTTATTTTACCTAATTACAAAATTAACCTTTATAACTTATTAAAATTTCATTAAAACCATATCATGGACATACACTAACCACACTAATGATCCAATTATCCTTTAATTCCAATAACTTTAAATTTTCATAGCTATTTAAAACCTTTAGCTAATAGAATTATACTTTTGTACTTTTTACAATTTAGCCCTTTTCACTTAATTAAGCATGCAAACATCAAAATTTCTTTACAAAATTTTAATACAGCCTTATTAACACCCCATGACATTAAAATAATAAAATAATAATTTAATCATTGAATTTGTGGTCCCAAAACCATTGTTTAGATTTCATTGAAATCGGGTTGTTACAAAGTGTCACAAGTTAGGACACTTTGAATATGAGTATCCTTACTGGGAGAAGAATGCCAACTTTGCTGAGGTGGATGAAGAAATATTATTTATGTCCTATGTTGATATAGATAATTCCAAAAGAGACGAGAAGTGGTTTATTAAGCTTGACGAGTCCTTTAGAGAAATGGTAAAGCTGGGAACAACTCAAAAATGGATATCAAATGAAAAAGGAATATCAAAATTCAAATTCATGAAACAACTCAAGTGATCACAAAGGTATATTACATCCTTGAACTCAAAAATAATTTAATTAGTATTGGGCAACTTCAAGAAAAAGGGTCTGGCTATTACTATTCAATATGGTGTATGAAAGGTTTATCATCCAATAAGAGGTTTATTTATGCAAACTGACATGACAAGAAATAGAATGTTTGTATTGCCTGCTTTTGCACCTACTCACACTCTAGGGAAAGTATGTTTTCAAACAACATCTAAAGAAATAGAAGCACATTTGTGGCATAGGAGATTTGGGCACTTGAACACGAAAGGGCTAAGAACGTTGGCATACATAAAGCTGGTGAAGGTTTTGCCAATTCTAAAAGCTTCTCGCAAGCTTTGCACTGATTTTGTTGTTGGCAAGCAGCATTGTGAACCATTTCCCAAGAAAAGTTTGTGGAGAACCTCTCGACCATTGCAGCTTGTACATTCAAACATTTTTGGGCCAATTACTCCTAAACTGAATGGTCACAAGAGGTATATAATCAATTTCATTGATGAATATAGTCGTAAGATATGGATTTATTTTTTTGATGCAAAATCAGAGGCATTTACGTTGTTTAAGAATTTTAAAAACATGGTAGAAAAAGAAACAAGGAATAATATATGTTGTTTACGCACTGATCAAGGTGGAGAGTTCACTTCAATGGAATTCAACACTTATTGTCATGCAAATGGAATCAAGAGACAACTCACTGTAACTTTTTTCTCCACAACAAAAATAGAGTTGCAGAGAGAAATAATCGAACTTTTTTGAACATGGTGTGGTGTGTAATAGCCCGTTTTTGGTCAAATCAAAACAGTGGTTTTGGAACCACAAATTTGACGTCGAAAGTGTAAAATGCATGTTCTATTAATCTAAGGTGTCAAATTGCTTTGGTTTTTAAATATGGTGGCCTTAAATGGTAATTGAACCTTTAAAATTTTGAGTGGACAATATTGGACATATAATATATGTTTTTAATGGTTATTAAGTAAGGTTAATTAAGTAAAATGTTAATAACATAAGATAAATAAAAATAAAAAATAAAATGGTGTCTATTATCATCCTTGCTAACCAAAATTGAAGAGGAAAAATAGAAGAAACTAGGGTTCTTTATTCGGCCAAGTATATCCATGTAACGCCCCAAAATTTTAAGTATTTATTTTTGCATGTTTTTAGCACAAATACCTGTTTGCTTCAGTGGTTGAGTGATTTGGGTCTATTTGGGAGTGTCTGAGAAGTCTTGGGTTCAAGCCTGAGCTTGTGCAAAAAGCTTTATTTTTAGGGAATAAACCCTTGCCTATAGTTAGTAGGCTTTTAAATATTTTTAGGTAGAGCATGAAATAAGGAGCTTCCTGGTCTAGGGGGTAAGTGGCGTGTTACCTATGCCAGAGGACTGAAGTTCGAATCTCAGTGGTGGCAAGGGAGTATTTATTTTTTTGTTGCTCTGTGCGAGGAGTTGGAGTTTGACTGAAACACTGAAGTGGTTGAGGAGAATTCAAATTGAGTGGTTGAGAGGAGGTGTGTTCAGGTGGAGAGATTTGAGGAGGGATTTAAGGAGAAAATTAAGGGAGATGAGGGGAGAGGGAGTGTTATGCCGAATTGGGACTATGGGCACTTATGAATTCGGCTAGAGGGGGAAACTCTTCATTTTTAGTTTTGCTCTGCATTTGTGTTTTCCTCTCTTTTGCTGGAAGTCGAATGTGTTAAGGGTTTTTGGGTTCTACTGCTCTTTTGTTTTTGACAATCCTTTTGGCCAAATATACCTCCTCCCCTTTTTTATTTCTCTTCTATTTTCTCTCCTTCTCTGCCACCACAACCTCCTAGTCTTCTCTGTCAATTTGGTCTACTTTTCCTAACACCTTGCTTGTGTTGGCTGAATATACCTTTTCTTTTCTTTTTATCTCCTCTTCTCTTATTTTCCTGCTTTGGCCGAATACACCTTCCCCTTCATTTCCTCTTCTTTATTTCTTTTCCAAATATTCCTAACACTTGTTGTTGTTTCTTTATTGTCGATTCTCTCTTCTTCTCCCTCACTGTGCTGACTTTTTCTTTGCTCTCTGCCAATTTAGTACTCCATTTCTAATTATCGTTCTATACTTTCGGTAAGTTGGTATTCAATTTGGCTTAAATTGTTCTTGTAGATAAGTGTTAATAAGGGGTTTCGACTGGATTACAGGTAATAACCCCGAGAGTTAGTGATCATCATTTTCCAGTTGGTGAAGCGCGTAGGGACTCGGCTGTTCAAACAAAGTAAGTGATGTCAATGAAGCGATTAAGTGGGTCGAGTAAAGTAGTTTTAAATTCATTGATCTTACGACTAATCGATTGTTTATGTTTTGAATTTAGATTTGGAGGGTTTAAGGACTGAGTGCGCTATTTTCGTAAACAGGTGTGTAACAGCACTCCATAAACGATACCGGTGAAATGCCAAAAAGTGGGTGTAAACACTGCCCAAAGCTTAAATCTACAAAAGTCGAAAGATATTACCATTAAAACTACACGAGCGTGCGCTCACTCGTGTGGAAACCCGAACGTATAAAACGTTGGCATTAGACTGTTCAGGCCATCATGAGCACTTTCGTGGTCTTAGCCTATAGATTTATATTTAGTTGTGTATGGTGATAGACACAAGAGGAGCTGGTGGCTTAGTGGCAAGTGGTGTGAATTGGCTGATGGGAGAGCCTGGGTTCGAATCTCACGACAAGCAGTGGAGTATTTATTTTGCAAATTGGATGGCCAGAGTTTGTGTTGAATTTAAACTCTACTGAAGAAGGGATCCCACATCGGAAAGCTAGCAAGAGGGAAGGGGAGAAGCTGACTATATATAGACCTGTCTATAAGGAGAGGAAGCATACCTTGGTGGGCGTATGGGCATAGGAGCATTCGGAGCTCGAATTAGCTTCAGACTCTTATCAGGTGTGTATTTCGCACTACTCTAGCTGTAGAGCAGGAAATGCTGAAATGCCAGTCACACAGAAAAGGTAGCCACACGAGCGTGCAGGCGAACGTGTGAGAGCTTCGACGCGATAGTCGAGGCCGCCATCAGTATTCTTATGGGTCGACGTTGTTTGGGCCACGATGGGCCAAGGGAAGCCAAGTAGGCCTGTGGGCCCATATGAATAAATTGTGTGATTGTGTTGTAGATAGTGAACTAGTCTATGAGAATCTCATATTTGTGGCTAGATTTGGGCTAAATGGACCACACGAACGTGTGGGTCTATTTGGGCTGAGAATGGGCACTAGGCCCATTCGCTTCGTTATCTCTGTTTAGAATATCTCGGTTTGCAAAATTACTAAAATACCCATGGTTTGCGAAAATACTGAAATACCCTTGGTGGGTAAATTACTGAAATACTCTTGGTGGGTAAATTACTGAAATACCCTCGGTGGGTAAATTACTGTTATACCCTTATGGGTTGATTAGCATGATTGTGTGTATTCTGTTTATCTGGTTATGAAGGTAATTTATTTCATACATCATTTTTTATATATGCTTGTATACATGACATTCTGCATAGGATTGGGTTATTGATGATCGGAGGAAGTGTGATCTGGTGGCTCTACCACATATTCTGGTGGCTCTGCTACAATCTATATAGTGGCCATGCCACGTATATTTTGTTATTCTGGAGGCTTCGCCACAAATTCTATGATGAGCAGCTTGTCTGCCATCGAGGTGTGTAAGCGGATGGATGGGTCGATTTAGAAATCCCCACAGGTGTGTTGGGCTGGTACGGGTGGTGTGTAGCGAATAGATTATTAGGTTGGGCTACATACATTATCTACTTTAGCATGCTAGTAGGGCTAAGGCCAGTTTGCTTCTGTATGGGCTCACGCCCAGTTAGTGACTGTTTAGGGGATTACACACTGAGTTCTCGTAACTCACCCCTTTGCTTTAATCTTGCAGGTGATCCCCAGCATTGAGGATTTAGAGTTGAGGAGGACTCTGTGGTGGCCATACATCGTAACCTTAGTAAATTTCTGTTTTACCTTATTTTGAGTTCTATTTCGATTTGGGTTTAATTTTATGTAATAAGGCCATTGGTTTTAATTTTCCTTTTAAAATTTCAATTCGGTCGCTTTTAATTTTGTTATATGTTTGAATATTGAGTTTTCTTAAAATGACAATAACTGTTTGCAAAGTATCACATCTTTGCAATTCACAGAACCTGATTCCTGCTATAAAAAAAGTTTCGGAGACGATAATGATAACAACGTTTTTACAAGAAAACCATAAAAATGAATTTGGTTTTTCACAAACAACAAAGCTCGAAGTTTCAAAAAGAATGCAAACTTTTTAACGAACGCGTAACTTTTCAAACAACCATTCTATGTGACATGCTAGATCCGATCATAACGTCTAGGCCGGGTTTACAGTGTTACATTTTATGATATTAGAGCCCGGTTGCAAAACTTGACTTTGGAATGGGTTTGAAAGTCTTTTTTTCCAAATATGTTTAACTGTGGTTTAGAAAAAGTAATAGTGTTATTGGAAGTATGGCACACCGAGTCTCCGGCACCAAATCCATAAGTTCCTGATAATATGCTTTGTTGTATGTTGTATTGACTATAGTTATTCTGTGTATGTTTTGTGGATGTGATGCTTAAACTTAGAGTTTGTATTTATTTTGTGTATATTGTGGAAATTATTTGCGTGTGATGTCCATCCGCTCTAATGGATAAATAGTATGGTGCATGCTTATGTTATTAAGATCAGAGTTGACAAGACCATAGTGTGCTAGGTTAGGATGTGCAACGTTTTTGTTAGTTGGAAATTTCGAGGATGAAATTTTTTAAGGGGTAGATTTGTAACGCCCCGAATTTGGGCCTAGTAGAATTGGGCCCATTGGGCCTTGGGCGTGGGAGCTTTAAAATTTTTTAAGAACGAGATAACGACATTACTGCAAGTTGGGCCTATTAGGTAAGTGATTTTGGAAGGTTGGAGGGCTTCTATGAAGTGCCGAGATAAAACTTGGGCTTTAGGAAAATTTTGTTTTAGGTGGATAAAATCTTGGGAGTTAGTAAGTAGGCTTTAAGAATAAAATGTGGAGAAAAATGACACAAAAAGATCTTGTGGTGTAGTGGCAAAGTGATGCCACATAAGAGACAAGGAGGTAACGCCACAAGGAAGCAAGGGGTCCAAGGTTCAAAACTTGGCGTTGGCATTTCTTTTTGATTTATTTTTAAGTGAACTTGGACTTTGGCCCATAGATTTATATTTAGTTACGCATGATGTTAGACACAAGAGGAGTTGGTGGCTTAGTGGGAAGTGGCATGAATTAGCTGATGGGAGAGCCTGGGTTCGAATCTCATGACAAGCAGGGGAGTATTTATTTTGCGGATTAGACGGTCAGAGTTTGTGTTGGATTTAAACTCCACTAAAGAAGGGATCCCACATCGGAAAGCTAGCAAGAGGCAAGGTGAGAAGCTGGCTATATTTAGAGCTGTCTATGAGGATAGGAAGCATACCTTGGTGGGCGTATGGGCATAGGAGCATTCGGAGCGCGGATTAGCTTCAGACTCCTATTAGGTGTATATTCCGCACTACTCTAACTGTAGAGCGGCAAATGCCGAAATACCGGTCACATGGCAAAGGCAGCCACATGAGCGTGTGAGTGTACGTGTGGGAGCTTCGACGCGATAGTCGAGGCCACCATGAGTATTCTTGTGGGTTGACATTGTTTGGGCCATGATGGGCTGAGGGGGGCCAAATGGGCCCAATGGGCTCGTGGGCCCATAAGAATAAATTGTATGATTGTGTAGTAGATAGTGAACTGGTCTATGAGAATCCCATATCTGTGGCTAAATTTGGGCTAAATGGGCCACACAAACGTGTGGGTCTATTTGGGCCGAGAATGGGCCCTAGGCCCATTCGCATCGTTATCTCTGTTTAGAAAATCTCAATTTCTAAAATTATCGAAATACCCCTGGTTTGCAAAAATACTAAAATACCCATAGTTTGCAAAATTATCAAAATACCCTTGGTTTGTGAAAATACCGAAACACCCCTAGAGGGTAAATTACCGAAATACCCTTGGTGGGTAAATTATTGAAATACCCTTGGTGGGTAAATTACTGAAAAACCCTTGGTGGGTGAATTACTGTTATACCCTTATGGGTTGATCAACATGATTGGATGTATTCTATTTATCTGGCTATGATGGTAATTTATTCCATTCATCATTTTTGATATGTGCATGCATACATGACATTCTGCATGGGATTGGGTTATTGATGATCGGAGTAAGTGTGATTTGGTAGGTTTTGCCAGATATTCTAGTTGCACTACCATAATCTATATAGTGGTCATGCCACGTATATTTTGTTATTCTGGTGGCTTCGCCACAAATTCTGTGAAGAGCAGCTTGTCTGCTATTGAGGTGTGTAGCGGATGGATGGGTCGATTTAGAAATCCCCACTGGTGTGTTGGGTGGTACGAGTGGTGTGTAGCGGATGGATTATTAGGTTGTACTGCATACATTATCTGCTTTACCATGCTAATAGGGCTAAGGCCAGTTTGCATCTGTATAGGCTCACGCCCAGCTAATGACCGTTTAGGGGATTACACACTGAGTTCTTGTAACTCACCCCTCTACTTTAATCTTGCAGGTGATCCCCAGCATTGAGGATTTGGAGCTGAGGAGGACTCTGTGGTGGCCATACATCGTAACCTTAGTAAATTTCCATTTTACCTTATTTTGAGTTCTATTTCGATTTGGGTTTAATTTTATGTAATAAAGCCATTGGTTTTAATTTTCCTTTTAAAATTTCAATTCGATCGCTTTTATTTTGTTAGATGTTTGAATATTGAGTTTTCTTAAAATGATAATAACTGTTTGTAAAATATCACATCTTTGCAATTCACAGAACCTGATTCCTACTATAAACAAAGTTTCGGAGATGATAATGATAATAACATTTTTTCAAGAAAACCATAAAAATGAATCTAGTTTTTCACAAACAACAAAGCTCGAAGTTTCAAAATGAATGTGAACTTTTTAACGAACGCGAAACTTTTCAAACAACTTTTCTATGTGACATGCTAGATCTAGTCATAACATCTAGGCTGTGTTTGTGGTGTTACATTTTATGGTATCAGAGCTCGATTGTAAAACTCGGCTGGGTTTGAAACTTTTTTTTCCAAATCTGTTTAACTGTGGTTTAGAAAAAGTGATAGTGTTATTGGAAGTATGGCACACCGAGTCTCCGGCACCAAATCCGTAAGTTCCTGATACTATGCTTTGTTGTATGCTGTATTGACTATAGTTATTCTGTGTATGTTTTGTGGATGTGATGCTTAAACTTAGAGTTTGTATTTATTCCGTGTATATTGTGGAAATTATTTACGTGTGATGTCCATCCGCTCTGATGGATAAATAGTGTGGTTCGTGCTTGTGTTATTAAGATCAAAGTGCGCAGCGGAAGCGTAGTGTGCTAGGTTAGGATGTGCAACATTTCTGTTAGTTGGAAATTTCGAGGACGAAATTTCTTTTAGGGGGTAGATTTGTAACGACCCGAATTTGGGCCTAGTAGAATTGGGCCCATTGGGCCTTAGGCGTGGGAGCGTTTAAAATTTTTTGAGCACGAGAGAATGAGATTACTGCAAGTTGGACCTATTAGGTGAGTGATTTTAGAAGATTAAGGGGCTTCTATGAAGTCCTAGGATCAAACTTGGGCTTTAGGAAAATTTTGGTTTTATGTGAATAAAACCTTGGAGTTAGTAAGTAAGCTTTAAGAATAAAATGTGGAGAAAAATGACACAAAAAGATCTTGTGGTGTAGTGGCAAAGTGACGCCACATAAGAGACAAGGATGTGACGCCACAAGGAAGCAAGGAGTCCAAAGTTCATGCCTTGGCGCTGGCATTTCTTTTTGATTTATTTTTAAGTGAACTTGGACTTTAGCCCATAAATTTATATTTAGTTGTGCATGATGATAGACACAAGAGGAGCTGGTGGCTTAGTGGCAAGTTGTGTGAATTGGCTGATGGGAGAGCCTGGGTTTGATACTCATGACAAGCGGGGGAGTATTTATTTTGCGGACTGGACGGCCAGAGTTTGTGTTGGATTTAAACTCTACTGAAGAAGGGATCCCACAACGGAAAGCTAGCAAGAGGGAAGGTTAGAAGCTGGCTATATATAGAGTTGTCTATGAAGAGAGGAAGCATACCTTGGTGGGCATATGGGCATAGGAGCATTCGGAGCGCGGATTAGGTTCAGACTCCTATTAGGTGTGTATTTTGCATTACTCTAGTAGAAGCGGCAAATCTTAGAAATCTGGGCCACACGACAAAGGTAGCCACACGAGCGTCTGGTATGCGTGTGGGAGCTTCGACGCGATAGTCGAGGCCACCATGAGTATTCTTGTGGGTTGACGTTGTTTGGGCCACGATGGGCCGAGAGGGGCCAAGTGGGCATAATGGGCTCGTGAGCCCATATGAATAAATTGTATGATTGTGTAGTAGATAGTGAACTGGTCTATGAGAATCTCATATCTGTGGCTAAATTTGGGCTAAATGGGCCACACAAACGTGTGGGTCCAATTGGACCGAGAATAGGCCCTAGGCCCATTCGCATCGTTATCTCTGTTTAGAATATCTCAATTTTTGTAATTACCGAAATACCCTAGTTTGCAAAAATACCTAATTTGCAAAATTACCGAAATACCTTTGGTTTACGAAAATACCAAAACACCCCTAGAGGGTAAATTACCGAAATACATTTGGTGGGTAAATTACTGAAATACCCTTAGTGGATAAATTACTGTTATACCCTTATGGGTTGATTAGCATGATTATGTGTATTCTTTTATCTGGTTATGACGGTAATTTATTTCATACATCATTTTTTATATATGCTTGCATACATGACATTCTGCATGGGATTGAGTTATTGATGATCGGAGGAAGTGTGATCTGGTGGCTCTGCCACATATTCTGGTGGCACTGCCACATATTCTGTCAAGTGGCCATGCCACATATATTTTGTTATCCTAGTGGCTTCACCACAAATTCCGTGATGAGCAACTTGTCTGTCATCGAGGTGTGTAACGGATATATGGGTCGATTTAGAAATCCCCACAGGTGTGTTGGGCTGGTACGGTTGGTGTGTAGCGGATAGATTATTAGGTTGGGCTGCATACATTATCTGTTTTACCATGCTAATAGGGCTAAAGCCAGTTTGCTTCTGTATGGGTTCACGCCCAGTTAATGATCGTTTAGGGGATTACATACTGAGTTCTCGTAACTCACCCCTCTACTTTAATCTTGTAGGTGATCCCCATCATTGAGGATTTGGAGCTGAGGAGGACTCTGTGGTGGCCATACATCGTAACCTTAGTAAATTTTTGTTTTACCTTATTTTGAGTTCTATTTCGATTTGGGTTTAATTTTATGTTATAAGGCCATTGGTTTTAATTTTCCTTTTAAAATTTCAATTATGTCACTTTTAATTTGTTAGATGTTCGAATATTGAGTTTTTTAAAACGACAATAACTGTTTGCAAAATATCACATCTTTGCAATTTACTGAACCTAATTCCTGCTATAAACAAAGTTTTGGACACGATAATGATAATAACATTTTTACAAGAAAACTATAAAAATGAATCTAGTTTTTCATAAAAACAAAGCTCGAAGTTTCAAAAAGAATGTGAACTTTTTAACGAACGCGCAACTTTTCAAACAACCCTTCTATGTGACATGCTAGACCCGGTCATAACGTCTAGGCCAGGTTTGGGTGTTACATTTTATGGTATCAGAACCCGGTTGTAAAATTCGGCTATGAAATGGGTTTGAAAGTTTTTTTTCCAAATCTGTTTAACTATGGTTTAGAAAAAGTGATAGTGTTATTGGAAGTATGGCACACCGAGTCTCCGGCACCAAATCCGTAAATTCCTAATACCATGTTTTGTTGTATGCTATATTGACTATAGTTATTCTATGTATGTTTTGTGAATGTGATGCTTAAACTTAGAGTTTGTATTTATTCTGTGTATATTGTGGAAATTATTTGCGTGTGATGTCCATCCGCTCTGATGGATAAATAGTGTGGTGCGTGCTTGTGTTATTAAGATCAGAGTGCGCATCGAGAGCGTAGTGTGCTAGGTTAGGATGTGCTACGTTTCTGTTAGTTGGAAATTTCGAGGACGAAATTTCTTTTAAGGGGTAGATTTGTAACGACCCGAATTTGGGCCTAGTAGAATTAGGCCCATTGGGCCTTAGGCGTGGGATCGTTTAAAATTTTTTGAGCATGAGAGAATGAGATTATTGCAAGTTGGACCTATTAGGTGAGTGATTTTGGAAGGTTAAAGGGCTTCTATGAAGTCCTAGGATCGAACTTGAGCTTTAGGAAAGTTTTGGTTTTATGTGAATAAAACCTTGGAGTTAGTAAGTAGGCTTTAAGAATAAAATGTGGAGAAAAATGACACAAAAAGATCTTGTGGTGTAGTGACAAAGTGATGCCACATAAGAGACAAGGATGTGACGCCACAAGGAAACAAGGAGTCCAAAGTTCAAGCCTTGGCGCTGGCATTTCTTTTTGATTTATTTTTAAGTGAACTTAGACTTTGGCCCATAGATTTATATTTAGTTGCGCATGATGATAGACATAATAGGAGCTGGTGGCTTAGTGGCAAGTGGCGTGAATTGGCTAATGGGAGAGCCTGGGCTCGAATCTCATGACAAGCGGGGGAGTATTTATTTTGCGGACTGGACGGCCAGGGTTTGTATTGGATTTAAACTCTACTGAAGAAGGGATCCCACAACGGAAAGCTAGAAGAGGGAAGGTGAGAGGCTGGCTATTTATAGAGTTGTCTATGAGGAGAGGAAGCATACCTTGGTGGGCGTATGGGCATAGGAGCATTCGGAGCGTGAATTAGCTTTAGACTCCTATCAGGTGTGTATTTCGCATTACTTTAGTTGTAGAGCGACAAATGTCAAAATGCCGGTCACACGGAAAAGGTAGCCACACAAGCGTGCGGGCACACGTGTAGGAGCTTCGACGCGATAGTCGAGGCCACCATGAGTATTCTTGTGGGTTGACGTTGTTTGGGCCACAATGGGTCGGGGGTCAAGTGGGGCCAATGGGCCCATAGGCCCATATGAATAAATTGTATGATTGTGTAGTAGATAGTGAACTGGTCTATAAGAATCTCATATCTGTGGCTAGATTTGGGCTAAATGGGCCACACAAATGTGTGGCTCTATTTGGGTCGAGATGGGCCCATTCATATCGTTATCTCTATTTATAATATCTCAATTTTTAAAATTACCAAAATACCCCTAGTTTGTGAAAATACTAAAATACCTTTAGTTTGTGAAATTATCGAAATACCCTCGATTTACAAAAATACCAAAACACCCCTAGAGGGTAAATTATGGAAATACCCTTGGTGGGTAAATTACCGAAGTTTCAAAAAGAATACGAACTTTTTAACGAACGTACAACTTTTCAAACAACCTTTCTATGTGACATGCTAGATCTGGTCATAATGTCTAGGCTGAGTTTGGGATTTTACATTTTATGGTATCAGAGCTCTGTTGCAAAACTCGACTGCAGAATGGGTTTGGAAGCTTTTTTCCAAATCTATTTAACTGTGGTTTAGAAAAAGTGATAGTGTTATTGGAAGTATGGCACACCGAGTCTCCGGTAACAAATCTATAAGTTCCTGATACTATGCTTTATTGTATGTTGTATTGACTATAGTTATTCTCTGTATGTTTTGTAGATATGATGCTTAAACTTACGGTTTGTATTTATTCCGTGTATAGTATGAAAATTATTTTCCTGTGATGTCCATCCGCTCTGATGGATAAATAGTGTGGTGCGTGCTTATGTTTTTAAGATCAGAGTGTGTAGCGAGAGAGTAGTGTGCTAGGTTAGGATGTGCAACGTTTCTGTTAGTTGGAAATTTTGAGGACAAAATTTCTGTTAGGGGGTAGATTTGTAACGACCCAAATTTAGGCCTAGTAGAATTGGGCCCATTGGGCTTTGGGCGTGGGAGCGTTTAAAATTTTTTGAGCACAAAAGAACAAGATTACTGCAAGTTGGACCTATTAGGTGAGTGATTTTGGAAGGTTAGGGGCTTCTATGAAGTCCCGGGATCAAACTTGGGCTTTAGGAAAATTTTGGTTTTAGGTGAATAAAACCCTGGGAGTTAGTAAGTAGGTTTTAAGAATAAAATGTGGAAAAATGACACAAAAAGATCTTGTGGTGTAGTGGCAAAGTGACGCCACATAAGAGACAAAGATGTGACGCCACAAGGAAGCAAGGAGTCCAAAGTTCAAGCCTTGGTGCTGGCATTTCTTTTTGA
The DNA here is from genome assembly GCA_025506655.1 of Gossypium rotundifolium. NCBI lineage: Eukaryota > Viridiplantae > Streptophyta > Magnoliopsida > Malvales > Malvaceae > Gossypium > Gossypium rotundifolium. The sequence goes on from CP106722.1 coordinate 140,476,007, forward strand.
TTTATTTTTAAGTGAACTTGGACTTTGGCCCATAGATTTATATTTAGTTGCACATGATGATAGACACAAGAGGAGCTGGTGGGTTAGTGGGAAGTGGCGTGAATTGGCTGATAGGGGAGTCTGGGTTCGAATCTCATGACAAGCAGGGGAGTATTTATTTTGCGGACTGGATGGCCAGAGTTTGTGTTGGATGGGATCCCACAACAGAAAGCTAGCAAGAGGGAAGGTGAGAAGCTGGCTATATATAAAGTTGTTTATGAGAAGAGGAAGCATACCTTGGTGGGCGAATGGGCATAGGAGCATTCGGAGCGCGGATTAGCTTCAGACTCCTATCAGGTGTGTATTTCACATTACTCTAGCTGTAGAGCGGCAAATGCCAAAATGCCGATTACATAGCAAAGTTAGGCACACGAGCGTGTGGACACACGTGTGGGAGTTTCAACGCGATAGTCAAGGCCACCATGAGTATTCTTGTGGGTTAACGTTGTTTGGGCCACGATGGGCCGAGGGGGGCCAAGTGGGCCCATATAAATAAATTGTATGACTGTGTAGTAGATAGTGAACTAGTCTATGAGAATCTCATATCTGTGGCTAGATTTGGGCTAAATGGGCCACACGAACGTGTGGGCCATTTGGGCCAAGAATAGGCTCTAGGCTCATTCGCATCGTTATCTCTGTTTAGAATATCTCAATTTTAAAATTACCGAAATACCCTTGGGTTGTGAAAATATCGAAATACCCCTGGTTTGCAAAATTGTCAAAATACCTCTGATTTGTAAAATACCGAAACACCCCTAGAGGGTAAATTATCGAAATACCCTTGGTGGGTAAATTACTATTATACCCTTATGGGTTGATTAGCATGATTGTGTGTATTTTGTTTATCTGGTTATGACGGTAATTTATTTCATACATCATTTTTGATATATGCTTGCATACATAACATTCTGCATGTGATTGGGTTATTGATGATTGGAGGAAGTGTGATCTGGTGGCTCTGCAATATATTCTGGTGGCTCTACCACATATTCTGTATAGTGGCCATGCCACGTATATTTTGTTATTCTGGTGGCTTTGGCACAAATTCTGTGATGAGCACCTTGTCTGCCATCGAGGTGTGTAGTGGATGGATGGGTCAATTTAGAAATCCCCACAGGTGTGTTGGGCTGGTACGGTTGGTGTGTAGTAGATGGATTATTAGGTTGGGCTGCATACATTATTTTTTTTACCATGCTAATAGGGCTAAGGCCAATTTGCTTCTGTATGGGCTCACGCCCAGTTAATGACCGTTTAGGGGATTACACACTTAGTTCTCGTAACTCACCCCTCTGCTTTAATCTTGCATGTGATCCCCAGCATTGAGGATTTGGAGCTGAGGAGGACTCTGTGGTGGCCATACATCGTAACCTTAGTAAATTTTCGTTTTACCTTATTTTGTGTTTTATTTTGATTTGGGTTTAATTTTATGTAATAAGGCCAACAACCCTTCTATGTGACATGCTAGATCCGGTCATAATGTCTAAGCCGGGTTTGGGGTGTTACAAAGTCAGTATGCTCCACACGGTCTCATACACGGGCGTGTGCTTGGCCGTGTGGTACAAGTCAGTATATCCCCTAATTGGTACACGGCCTAGCACAGGCGTATGACTTGGCTGTGTTGTATAAGTTAGTATACCCTACAGGTTTGGCACAACATAACACACTGCCTGACACACGGGTGTGTGCGGCCACTTCGAAGGGCACACGGGCTAGACATACGAGCATGTGGTTGGCCGTGTGACCCAAGTCAATATATACCCCCTATTTTCATACGGCCTGTGACACGAGCATGTCTGGTGGCCGTGTGAAACACACGGCTTGGTCACACGGGCGTGTGTCCCCTGATTTGAAAAAAAATTACTCAGTGTTGAAAATTTTCCCGAGTTATCGGTTTAGTCCCGAACCATTTATAAATCATGTTTAAGGCCTGGTAGGCTCTTAATAAGGACAAATTGATTGAGATTGAATGATGAATGATTGAATTGAGAAAATGTATGTTAAATAGTTGTTTAGTTGTTTCGTAGTCCAGTAATGCTTCGTCACCCTATTCTGACAATGAATGCGGGTGAAGGGTGTTACACGGTGCATGCTAGCTAACAAAAGAGTTTCGAAGGAGTTTTGGCTAGAAGTTGTAAATTGGGTAGTGCATGTTCTCAACAAGTGTCCAACCTCAGCAATGAAAGATAAAAACCTATAAGAAGCATGGAAATGAGTCAAGCCTTCAGTGGATTACTTCAAAGTGTTCGAGTACATAGGGCTTGTGTACGTACCTAGAGAAAAAAGAAAGAAACTTGATGATAAGAGTTTCATGTGCATATTTCTAGAGGTTAGTAAAGAATCCAAAGCTTTTTGAATGTATGATTCGGTCTCCAAGAAGATTGTCATAAGCCAATATGTAATTTTTGAAGAAGAAGGAAAATTGAGCTAGAAAAGGAATGGTGAGGAAACTCACAACATTGATCTTAAATGGAAAGATGAAGGAAAAAAGGGGAGAATCAGAGGTAGAGGAAAATGAAGAGAGAGAAGAAGAAAATGAAAGTGAGTATTCGAACTCACCTACATCAACCAATGTCACAAGTCCAACTTCAGGGAGGAAAAAGATTGAGACGGTATGGATGAATGATTATGTAAGTGGTGAGAGGACCGACTGAGGAAGAAGATGAAGTACACAAAAACTTGCTATGGAGATACAACAACTCTCCATGTTTGTTGCAAATGATCCAACAGCTTTTAAAGAGGTTGTGAAAAGTTCAACTTGGAGAGAAGCTATTGACCGAGAAATTGAAGCTATTCAGAAAAATGGAACATGGAAACAAACTAACTTGTCGATAGAAGCAAAAAAGGTGGGTGTTAAGTAGGTTTTCAATACAAAGTTGAATGAGAAGGGACAAGTAGATAAATGCAAAGCCTGACTCGTAGTAAAGGGATACAAGCAGTAAGTCGGCATTGATTACAATGAGATATATGCTCCAATAGCTCGTTGGGACACCATTCAGTTGATACTTTCACTTACAGCTAATCAAGATTGGAAAGTGTACCAATTTGATGTTAAAAGTGCATTTATACACGGTGAGATTGATGAGGAAGTGTTTTTGGATCAGACACAAAGTTATGAAGTGAAAGGTGAAAGAAGCAAAGTATTTAGGTTAATGAAAGCACTCTATGGACTTAAACAAGCATCAAGAGCCTGGTTCAGCAAGATTGAGTCATACTTTATCAATGAGGGGTTTGAAAGATGCTTAAGTTATTACACGCTGTTTACAAAGAAGAATGAAGATGGAGATATTCTCATAGTAAGTTTATATGTCGATGATCTTACTTTTCTAGGAAACAATGAGCAGATGTTTGAAAAGTTCAAAATGTAACAGCCCATTCAATAAAGTCAAAACAGTGATTTTGAGACCACAAATTCGATGAGTAAATTATTATTTTATTATTACTTTAATATCTATGGGATGTTAGTAAGGTCATAATAAAATTTTGTTAAGAAATTTTAACGTTTGCATGCTCAGCTTTTGACAAAACTATCACTCAATAAATTCTAATCGATTCTTTAAAATTTAAAAATGTTTTATCTTTTTTCTATTAAATTATTTAAAATGAATGATTTCATGCTAATACATGTGTTAATTTAATATTTTTATATATTTCTAAATAGTTATCATAGTTTTAAATTTTATAATTAATAAATTACAATATATTAATATTATAATGCTTTAAAAATAAAATTTTAAATAAATAAAATTACTTGATAAAAATTAATTTAAAATTAATTTTTATATAATGAAATAAAATTTTATTAAAAATAAATTGAAAATCTCCGGCATTACTCTAGTTGCTTGAATTGAAAACATCGATGATATATATAATATAATATAATATAGACAGATTGGTTAAAGAGCTTATGTGAGCCATGACGTTTAATTAAACAATATGAAATGTTCATTTTCGCAAGTAGGCCCATCATTTTCAATCACAATCATGGTATCAATTTGTGGTTCGAGTTTTTCGAGTTTTTCCTAAGTGGGAAATTTCAGCCACTGCTCCTCAAGGTGAGAGATTACTATAAACTTCCGTTTAGACCTAACGGAAAAAGAAAAAAAAAGTTGAATGAGATATTATATTTTCAAGCATTTGAATTTTGTTTTAATTTCTAAATTTGTAGTTAAGTTCCTTTTACGTCATATATTTAGATCTATGTAATACATATACGGACAATATGAAATTTATTAAGATTTAATTTAATAATACTTCTCAAAAGTATTTTTAATATCAAAAGCACATTTAGAGCCATAAGAAATATAAACAGACAACTTTTATAGTCAAAAGTATTTTTAAACCCAAAATCAAAATTAATTTTTTTAGCTTCGCTTTTGTCAAAAGCGTTTTTAGGAATAAATGATAATTTTAACCCTTACAAAATATTTTATATAATATTTATGTTGAGTATGTAATTACTTTCTTATTGAAATTTATTTTAAACATATAATATTATATATTTAATTTTTATTTGTTATATTTTAATATTTAAAGTATAGTTTATATATTGAATTAAATTTTATAAATAATTAATATTAATTGCTTAAAATATTTAAAATTTGTATTTAATATATTAAAATATTAACAACAAATTATAACAAATTATTTTTATATTCTTACTAAAATATCATAATATTAACTAATTTAAACATTACTTAAATGCATATTTGTTACTTTATAGTACTATGTTTAAAATAAACATTTTATTTCTTAAAAGTAATTTTGATAACAATACTAAACTCTTAAATCTTAAACTAAACATTTCAAAAGTATTTCTCAAAATTATTTTTTCACAATACTTTTTAAAAACACGTCTCAAAAGTAATGCTAAACTAGCTTTAAATTAAATTCATCAAAGCTATCAAATTTCAAGTATGGAAAATCATTTGAGTTGCATGCATTTTTATATGAGGTCAAAATATTTCTAAGTTGAGATGTCTACTAACCGAAGAAAAAGCTATCTCTTATTTTCAAATCACATTTTGAATCACTTTATTTTGAGTTCGGGAGTTAAATTTATTACTGTTTTAGTAAAGATTGCATGATCGGAATTTTTGGACAGGATTATTATGAGAAATTATGAATTTCAAGCTTTAATTCGAGTTTAAATCATATTGGGTTTGAATTTAAGACTTACTTTTGAATATATATGAACTCAATATTATATTTATTAGGTTTTATATTTTATTACTTATTTATTCTGAATTTTATGATATTTTAAAGTTGTTTAGAAGTTTTATATTTAATAGTCAACAAGAAAATTTAGTTCAACTACAACTATTTCTTGTTTAGATTAACTAGAATTTCATTATATTTAGAAGTTTTATTTTTATGTAATCAGCTAACCTATATAACGACATATTCATTTGTTACTGACGTTTGATTATTTGATTTAATAAAACACTCTTTGAAGTATTTTATTTTGTAAGATTAAGTTCTTTTTCTTTTTCAAAAGGTTATTTTTTTTTACTTAATCTTATTCAAGATTTTGGGGAAGTTCTTCAAATTCCGGGTTGCCAAGAAATCTTTCTTAGAGGGTCGGTTAGAACCATTGATTGAGTTTGTTGGGAAATATTTTTTGAAAGGTTTAATTGGACACTAATACATTTATCTATTGTTCTATTGATTTATCTATTCCATCTTCCATCTCTAATTTTCATTTTCTTTATTTTTTGTTGCTTTCTTTTGAATCATCTAATTATTTTTTGTTTTTGTCGTTTCTTTGTTGTGCAAGAATTCTATTTCTGAAGACTACTCTTTTCATTCGGTATCAAATTTCGGGTCTCTCGGTATCCTTAAACTCATGCTTTATCAGCATTCTTTCTAAAATTTTTTTTTGAGTGCCTCAAACTATTTTTGCTCAGAAAATTTACATTATTTAATTCGACAGAGCGGGTAAACGACCTTATTTTGACCTAAAATTTTAACCGTATAGTTTTGGCACTAGATCACAGTGAAATGAAAATATTTTCTCTCAAAAAAAGTAGAAAAAAATTAAAAATATATAAAAATAAAATATTAAAATTATTATGTGCTCGGCAGTTAGTGTCTGAATTTCTAGATTTTAAATTCATTAATTTTGGAAGCATCCCACAAAATTTTGCTATTTTAGCATGTCGAAAACATCAACAACTAAAAATTCAAATTGTTTTGCAAAATTTTGGGGTTTTGGATAAATATGAAATTTTCTTCGTTTTGTAGCCTTTTGGGGTTTTGGATAAATATGAAATTTTCTTCGTTTTGTAGCCTTAGGAATTTTTTTTGTTTTGGTTTTTTTATTCTTTTACACTAACGGTCGGGCTAGGCGTGGTTTGGGCCGGACTCAAATAAAATTTAGGCCGTTTGTTAGGCTCGGCCCGACTCAAAAAATAGGTTTAAAATTTTACCCAAGCCCGACCCGGCCCTCTAATATTAATATTTATACTAATTTTTATATAATTTTAAAATATATATAATACATCAAAAATACTAAAAACATCAACATAAATATTTCTCAACAAATTGAAAATAAATTTTAAAAAATATGTATACTTAAATAACACTAAGATAGATGCAACTTAAGAAGAAAATGTCTCTAAAATAATAAAAAATTAACAAATGTCTTTAAAATAATAACAAAATTAATAATAAAATAAGTTTTATACAATATCCAAATAATAACAACAAAATAGTAGCAACATAATAGTAAAATGTTAGCAAAATAGGGAGAAAACAGCAAAAAAATAATATTAAAAAAAGTAAATTTTTTTATCCTTTAGTGAATAAAAATGCCTTACCTGAGGCCCGACCTGTTTTTTAAACGGATTTTTTTTTGTCTAAGCCTATTTTTCAGGCCTATATTTTTGCCCAAACCCTCCCACATTTCGGGCGGGCCTTCAGTTCAGGCCAGGTCTAACACTAACACATTATCTTTCATTGTGTTAGTAAGAACGAAGAAGTTGCACTTTTCTAACTTCGCGCGACTTAATTTGATTAGTGTCAAGTCCTCGGGTTCTTAAAGCTTAGGATCTCTTTTGCTAGTGAACAACCTCCCCTAATTTTGGATATATTTTAAGTAAAATTGGAACTTTGAGAATTAACAAATTTCAGATTCTTATTATTTCTCTTTGATCCTTAGAGTGCTAACCATTATTTAAGTGCTAACGGTGAGGATTTTTGTTATATTACTTTGCTTGTGAGTGTTGTGGCTTTTATGGTTTTCAATTACGAAGCATAGATGTTGTATTTGTTCCAAACCCGGACAAAGAACTTGTCCGAAATACTAATCAATTTTCTATTGTTCATGGCTTTGTCAAGAAAGACATTGGAACAATGGTCATAATGAGATACACGAGGTTCAACGACTTATGGCGGAGTTTAGAGAACTTAGAACCAATTGCATGTTTTGTGGTGAGAAGGAGCTCCAAAACTTTAAATGTTCACTATTTTCTTGCATCTTTTGTGGTGAGAGGATCACTAAAGCTCTAAATGTCCACGATTCTCATTTGGCATCTTCTCCTCTTTGCAAGTCAAGAAAAGTACGTACAAAACCAAGCCTTTTGAGGAGCTTTTCTTCTGCTACAATGGAACATGAATATTTGTGTAAACGAGAAACTTCTAGTGATGCCTATTGTTGAGTTTTCTTCTAGTGAAACAGAAAGTTGTGATGGTGAAGCTTAATGATCGAGAATATATTAATATTGAGGAAAGCTCACAAGAACTTATGAACTTAAAAGAGCTCAAAATTTCATGTCCTTTTAAAGAATTGTATTGTGATGAATTGCTTAGACATAATTTTTGCGAGTAGGATATGAGAAGAAGGATTATTCATGTTGAAAGACTGAGAGAAAAGAGAAATTGAGCGACGAAAGTCTACTTGATGGTCCAATTTCAGTGAGTGAAAATTCATATGAGGTAAAATTCGAGAGCTCAATTCAAATTGAAAAAGAGAATGAAAAAAAAAAAAAAGGCTATACAAAGAAGAGGAGTGATTATGTTTTCACCAACCTTAACTTGAATTTGTTTGGCTTAAGGGTGCAAAAAGTCATTCTACTTTAAAAAAAAAAAAAGGAATTAAGCTCTTGCCTTTTTTTTTTCCGCACTCAATTAGGTACTTGGACTACCAAAATGCATAAAAAAGCCTCTTTAACCGTTAACTTTAACGGTTGACCTTTGAAGGTATCAACACCTTTTTTTTTTCTTTTTTTAGTTATCTTTGTGATGTGTCACGTCTGGTTGTGACATGTGGTAGAAAATGATTAAAAATTTAAAATCAATAAAATTATAAAAATAAATTATGTTAATTTATAAAAATATAGAAAATTATTTAAAATTTATTAAAAATTTTGAAAAAATAATATATAAAAAATATTAAAATATAGAAAAAATATAAAAATCATTAAAATTTATAAAAAGAATATATAAAAATATAAAAATAAAAATGTTATGAAACAAATAAAAAAAGTAAAAGAACAAGAATAAGAGAATATAGAGAACACATAAATTTTATTGATCAATAGGGATGTTTACAATGCTTCTCCAAAGTTTATATTTATAGACATGAGAAGTATAAATAAAATAAAACTCCACTTCTAATGATTATTAGAGTTTTTAAGTACATCAAACTTATCTTAATCTTGATGGACATCCACTTAATAATAAAATATTTATAACACCCCCTTGGATGCCTATTGGTAGATAATGTGTTGACTGCTTCTAAATGTGTGAATGTTTAACTGATAAATAATACACCAAAAATATAAGAAAGAAAGCAGTAGTGTCTGCAAGTATACGAATCAAATTGTAATATAGTAAAGTATACAATGAAACACTAGGAAGTATTCCTAGGATTGTACCTAAGGGAGGATGAATTAAATCTAATGAAAACACTTTTACAATAATAGGTTTAAGTAGAAATAATTAAATACTTATTATGACAACCAATAAATAGAGATAATATCATAAACTAAATAAATAAAATAAATAACAAAAAATAGAACACAAACAACTAAATCAATTAAGCCAATCAAGAAGATTAACTCATTCCAGTGGTTGTAATTAACTTTGGATTCATGTTTTAAAGTGAATTAGCTAATGATTGGCCAATTATTACCTCCTGACCTCTAATTGATTAATTAATTGACAATTACTCACTTATCTCCAAACCTCACTTTCTCAACCAAGATAAACTATGATTTACTCAAAAAACTTATCTCCCAACCTCGTTTAACCTTGATTACTTTTTAGGGTTCTCAAGCCTAGGGTTTATGTAACAGCCCATTTTTAGTCAAATCAAAACAGTGGTTTCGGGACCACAAATTTGAAGTCAAAATAATTAATTTATTATTATTTTGAGTCTATAACATGATAGTATGAATGTGTGAAAATTTCGTTAAGAAATTTTATCTTTTGAATGCTTAATTTGATAAAAAGGACTAAATTGCATAAAGTGCAAAAGTAGTGTTCTAATAGCTAAAGGTGTCTAATAGATATGAAACCTTAAAGTGGAGGTCCTTAAGTGGTAATTAGACCATTGTTAATGTTAGTGGACAAAGATGGACATCATTTAAGTAAATTTTAATTTTTTAATTAAAGGTTATAATAGTAAATAATAAATTAACTTAAGTAAAATATAGAAAACAAAATTGTCATCTTATTTAGTGCATTCATCAACCGAAAATTTAAGAGGAAAAAACCATACTTAAGGCTAGACATTTGGCCAAGGCATTTTTGTCTAATTAGGTACGACTTTTGTCCCGTTTTTAATGATTTCTATGTTTTTAATATCGTTGCAGCTTAATCTAGCTAGCCCAGGGACTAATTTGCAAAAATGTTAAAGGTTTAGAGTTTTTCATTGCTGAATGTACATGTATTTTGATGTTTGATGATAGAAAATGTATGCTTGTTGTTAGATACACAACATTTGTAAAGTGTTTTTTGGTAAAATTTCTAATTAGGGATTAAATTGTGAAATGTGTAAATTTTGTGGTGGAAATGAGAAATAAATGAAAATTTTGGGTTTCGAGGGACTTAATTGATATTCATTTGTGATGGTTTGAAATCGAATTGCATAAATTTGTATTTTTATGAGTTAAGGACTAAATTGTAAAAATGTTGAAATATTAGGGGAACAAAAGTGTAAAGTTACCATAATCTGATTTTTGGGCTAAATTGAATAGAATGTTAATTAAATAAGTTAAATTTTATTACATATAGATCAAGAAAAGCAAAGTTCGGATCTAGATCGGGAGAAAAGTAAAGTTTTGGACTAATCGATTTATTTCGTCGTTTTTGCGATCAAGGTAAGTTCGTATGTTAATAAACATTATTGTAATTGTGTTTTATATGCTTTATATTTGAATTGTTGATGAATATGATTGTACAAAAATGTTCGACGAAGATTCGACAATGAAAAATCCCGGTTGAACCTTAGGAATAGATTAGGATATGAATGGCATGTTATTAGGGGTTATTTGATTTGGGTGCTAGTTTGTATGTCCTATCGGTGGCTGAGTTATCCGGCATGTGTTGCGAATTCTCATCTGTTTGTGTGAGCAACACCGTGTAGCTACGTCTTAGTCATCAGCTTGTGTGAGCAGACTCGTTGATAGCTCGAGAGTGAGCATTATATGAGATATGAGATTGAGATAACTTCGGCTAAGTATTGACACTTAGGGTACGAGATTCATAAGTATCCGATAGTATTCCAAATGGTTCAATGGGTATATCGAATATATGAAATGGTGAGAAATAGATACGTATCAATACATGTATGTACAGAAATTATATGAGCATTGAACCTATGAAAGTTGTGAGTTCATGATTATTTATGTGATTAAATATATGTTAACCTTATGATTTAATGATTTTTTGGTATATTATGATCATACTACTTGATTGGTAAATGAATGGTAAGCTTTACTTATTAACTATACGAGCTTACAAAGCTTTATAGCTTACTTCGTTTACTTTTCTATGTTTTATAGTGATTATCGAATCTAGCTCGATTTGGGAGTCGTCGAAGATCTCATCACACTATCAAGCTATCACTTTGGTCCTTTTGAACTTATGTATTTGGTTATATGGCATGTATAGGATTTATGGTCATTTTGGTATATGTTAGTAATGGATTTAGCCATTTGATTTGGCTTGTAAATGATGAATGGTTTGTTATGTGTATAGCAATGTGATTTGGCATATTTTGGTATGTCTGGTGATGTATGTATATATGTGAGAAAGGCCTTTTGATATGTTGTGTAATATTGCCATTTATATGCTTGTTGTGAGTTGGTATTTAGAGTACCATATGGTTGAAATTTGAAGATTTGGTATGCATGTGATTTGAGGTAAGAAAGTGCATATATGAAGTTATCTAGTTAAGTGAATTGAGAATGTGAATTTGATATGAAATTGGATGGCATATTGTGGTACTTGTGTGCCTTATAGTTGTTTGTATTGAATTGGCATAAATTAGGTTTGACTGAGATTGGTTTAAATGCCTATTGATGCTATGCTATGTGCCATTTGGTTTGTGTAGGTGATTGAAAGATTGGGTGAGAAAGATGACTTGGTAAATAGCCTATTTTTGTCCACAAGGGCAAAGACACGGGCATGTGTCTCAACTGTGTGTGACACACGATCAGGTGACACGGCTGTGTGTCACCTGGTGTTTAATTAGAAACCAAGTCAGTATACTCTATATGGCCCAGTACACGGGCGTCTGACTTGGCCGCGTGGCATAAGTCAGTATACCCTATAGGTTTGGCACGACCTAACACATGGCCTGGCACACGGGCGTGTGAGGCCATTTCGAAGGGCACATAGCCTAGACACACGGGCGTGTGGTTGGCCGTGTGACCCAAGTTAGAGAGTTACACGGGGTTGGACACGGGTTGGGACACGACCATGTGATCCCATTTTGAATGTCCACACGGCCTATGTTACGGGCATGTATTTGGTCGTGTGAGACACACCGCCGGGCCACACGGGTATGTGTCCCCTGTATTTTGTAAAAATTTCTAAGTGTTCCAAAAATTTCCTAAGTTATCGGTTTAGTCCCGAACCACTTCTAAAGCATGATTTGGGCCTCGTAGGCTCATATTAGGGATGTTATGTATGATTGCGAATGGTTTATATTTGAAAATGAAAAATGTATGAAAATGTATGTTTATTTGTGTAATAAGTCTGGTAATGCTCCATAACCCTATTTATTGTATTTTTTAGCCTTTAATTCAATTTTCCCTACCCTAGCCATTCATCATCTTCCTCTCTTCTTTTTCTTCAATTTTATTTCTCTCTCCCATTGTTGTCGTCACCTACACATCTCGTTTTACCTATCTTTCTTCTTCTTTTTTGCATCAAGATTGTGCACCATCTCCTTTAATCTATTTATGTCATTTATCCTCATCTAAATCAGCCCCAAATCTATAATCTTGAACCCCAAGATCGATCTCGAACATTGCCAAGAAAGTGTCATTACTATTTCTCTCAACTAGCTTAGGTAAGATCTCTTTTCTCTTTAATTTCTTGATTAATCTTGTCAATTAAAAGCCAAAATTTCCAGATCTATAATTTGGTGGATTTTAAATGATTTTAAATGTATTTTTCTAGATTTTATTGAGATGTCAAACCGTTTTAAAATTCAGCCCCAATTTTGGCCACCATGGGTGGTGGTGTGTGCTCCTATGTGCAAGAAAGGGGGCTATTTTGTTTCATGGGTCTTGCCCATATTTTTTCCAGCATTAAATTGTGTTCTTGAACCCTCCTAATTAGCCTTTATTCACATATTTATTAGGGAGAGACGTTCTTGATCAATTAGCCAATCAGATCCCACAAATCTTCAAGCGTAAGTGCAATTAAGGATAACTAGTTTGTTATTTGGACATAGTTGTTGGGTAAAGGTTATTGATTGATTAAATGAGGGATTTTAATCAATATTAGCTAATGATTTTCCAGTATTTAATTGTGTTAGGTGCTGACCAAAAGCCCCAAATCATCCGTAAATATAATAGCCTGTTTTTAGTCAAATCAGAACAGTGGTTTCGGGACCACAAATATGAGGTTGAAATAATTATTTTATTATTATTTTAATGTTTACAGTATGATATAATAATTGTGTGAAAGTTTCGTTAAGAAATTTTATCGTTTGAGTGTTTAATTTGATAAAAAAGGACTAAATCGTGTAAAGTGTAAAACTTATGTTCTAATAGTTAAAGGTATTAAATAGCTATGGAATTAAACAGTAGAGGTCCTTATGTTGTAATTAGACCATTATTAAAGTAAGTGGATAAAGATGGACATCACTTATGTAAATTTTAATGTTTAAAGTAAGGTTAAATAAGTAATTTGGTTAATTAAGGTAAATTAAATAAAACAAAAACCATAATTTATGCTCATCTTCTTCCTTTAGCCGAATTTAGCTAAAGAAAAAGCCATACTTACGGCTTCATTCGATCAAGCTTACATAGCTCATTAAGGTATGATTTTTGTCTCGTTTTTAATAATTTCTATATTTTTGAGATCGTTGCAGCTTAACCTAGCTAGCCTAGGGACTATTTTGCAATATTGATAAAGGTTTAGGGCTTTTCCATTGATGAATCTATGTGTGTTTTAATGTTTGATGATAGAAAATGCATGCTTTTTGTTATATAAACAACATTTGTTAAGTGCTTTTTAGTGAAAAGTCTAATTAGGGATTAAATTGTGAATTGTGTAATTTTTGTGGTTAAATTATGAAATAAAAGAAAAATATGGAATGCTAGGGACCTAATTGAAATTTGGCTAGCATGGGTTTTGGTTGACTTGCATGAATTTGTATTTTATGAAATAGGGACTAAATTGTAAAAATGTTGAAATGTTAGGGAAAAAATGTAAAAGTACCTTAATGTGTGTTTTGGATTAAATTGAATAGAGAGATTATTAAATAATTTAATTCTGATTACATTTAGATCAAGAAAGGAAAAATATTTAGATCGGGGAAAGAACAAAGTTTTGGATTAATCGACTTAATTCACCATTTTGCATTTGATGTAAGTTCGTAAGTAATAAGCATTATTATAATTGTGTTTTAAATGCTTTGATATTGCAATAATTGTGAGTACGACTCTACGGACATGTTTGACGACGATTTGACAATTGTGAAATCCCGGTTGAACCCTAGGAATAGATTAGGATATGAATGACATGTCATTAGGGGTTATATGATTTGGATGCTGGTCCGTACGTTCTACCGGTGGCTGAGTTATCCGGCATGTGTTGCGGATACTCGTCAGCTTGTGTGATTAGTAACGTGTAGCTTCATCATGACCGTCAGTTTGTGTGAGCAGGCCCGTTGATAGCTCTAATGTGAGCATTATATGTGATACGAGATTGAGATAGCTTCAGCTATTTATGTGGCACTTAGGGTGCGAGTTTCTTGAGTATCCAATAGTATTATGAATGGTTCAACGGGTATACTAAAGACACGAATGAGTTTGAGACTAAGTAGGGGTGGTATAGGTATGTACATGAACCGTACAAGCTTTGAATCGAAGAAATTGATGAATTGCACATTCAATATTATGATTAAAGATGTGAAAGGTTTGTTAGTTAATATGATTTATGTGTTGATATATATTCGAATATTTGAATTGTGTATTTATAGTTAATTGATTTTAATGCTATACGAACTTACTAAGCTTTATAGCTTACATCGTTTATTTTTTCGTGTTTTATAGTGAAATCAAAGCTAGCTCAGATTCAGGGATCGTCAGAGACTTCGTCATACTATCCTACTATCTCTTGGGTACTTTTAAACTTAAGTGTTTTAAGTATATGACATGTATAGGATTATGGTCATTTTGGTATATAGTTTGGTAATGGATTCACCCATTTGAAATGGCTTGTAAATATTAAGAGTTTGGTTTTGTATATAGCTATGATATTTGGCTTAATTTGGTTGGTTTGGTTGTGTATATATATAATAGCCCGATTCAGGGGCTAGTCGGAATAGTGGTTTCGAAATCACTAATATGAGGTCAGAGAAAAAATTATTTTTATGTTATTTTATGAGTTAATGCCTGATTATATAGGTGCATGAAAATTTTGGTGCTTTAGTTTTAGCGATTTCATGCTTAATCGCAAAAAAAGACTAAATCACATAAAGTACGAAAGTTCTAATTTATAAGTTAAAGGGCCAAATAGCTATAGAATAATAATTGGAGGTCTTTAAAGGGCAATTAGCCCCTTAAATGATGGTTACCTGGCCATAGGGAACAATAGAGGTCAAAATTTGGTCAAGTAGGTGGACTAGGTGGACTAAATTAGGATTTTATATAAAATAAAGAAAGAAAACATATCATCTTTTCTCCTTCATTCCTCCACCGAAAATTAGCAGCAAATAGGGGTTTGAAAGCTTCAAAAATTTCAGTACACTCTTCTCTTTACAAGTAAGTGTTCTAGTGATCATTTCTTTATAAAAATTGTACTTTTGAAACCCCTAAAGCTTAAGCTTTCTAAAGAGAGGACTATTTTGTAATTTCCATGAGAGTTTTTAAGTAGTTTTGTAACAGCTCGATTTAGACCTTAGTAGGAATAGTGGTTTTGAGACCATAAATCCGAGGTCGAAATAATATTTTAATGTTATTTTTGGTGTTGATTATATGTGATATCACTTGTGTGAAAATTCTGTGTGGTAATTTTATCGACTGTGTGCTGAATAAAGAGAAATGACTTAATCGCATAAAGTGTAAAAGCTATGTGTTAATTTATAAGTACTTAAGTGTTGTTGTCTTTTAATGTGGTGGCCTTATGAGGCAATTAAACCATGTTTTATGTTAGTGGGTGACAGAGGTCAAATATGCCCTTTATATATATGTGTTATATATTAAATGAAAGGTTATTTTTGTAAATGGATTTATATCATAATATTAGTAAAACAAAAGGCTAATAATAAGCCATTATCATCAATAGTAGCCAAAATTGAAGAAAGGAAAGAAAGAAAAATTGAGCTAGGGTATTCGGTTAGCTTTGGAATCAATTAAGGTATGTTTTGACTTTGGTTTTCGATGATTTTTATGTTTTTGAGATTGTTGCTTAGTCCACTATCAAGCCCATGCTGTAATTTAAAGAATTGATGATGTTTATGAGATGTGCCATTAATGAAATGGTGAGCTTTGTGATGAGTAATTGTGTTAAATGAAAGATATGTGTTTAATGAACATGTTTTGTTCTTGAATTTTTGATGAAATTGGGTATTTTAGGCTTAATTGAGAAAAGTATAAATTGAAGGACTAAAATGTGAAATAAATGAAATGTGTGGGTTTGTATGAACACAAGTGGAATTCGGCTAAACTTATGTGAAAAGAAACTATGTGAATTTGATGATTTTGTGAAATAGGGGCTAAAGTGTCGAAATGTAAAAATGGGAGGGCTATTTTGCAAAATGCCCTAAATATGTGTGTTTGGACTAAATTGGATGATTTGGTGATTGAATGGACTAAATTTGAATGTGTATAGACCAAGAAAGGAGAGGTTCGGATCGAGATTGAGGTAAAGACAAAGTGCTCGATTAATTTACCGTTTCAGTATTTCGACGTCCGAGGTAAGTTTAGACATAATATGTGTATTTAGCCATGTTTAATGTTATGAAATGAATGGTATGATAATATTGAAATGTGAATACTATGTGAGGGCTCGAGTTATGTGGCATTAAGTGTGCATATTCAGAAATGTGATCGAGATGATTAGCACTGTGTGTGCAAAATAATATAAGCTTCGGCTTTGTGGTGGGCATTGTGTGTGCGATACCGATTAAAGATCAGTTTCATATGGATGCACTAAGTGTGCGATGTTAATTAAACTTCGGCTAACTATTTGGGCACTAAGTGTGCGATATTAATTAAGCTTTGGCTAACTATTTGGGCACTAAGTGTGCGATAGAATTAAAGAAGCGACGAAAGTTGATCGAAATGAAATAGTGAGTATTGAGTAGCAAATGTAATTGACAACTAAGTGCTGGCTAAGGTATGTTTGGAACCTATGTGGTGGATGAAACTATGAATGAGTTATGGAAGGTTAATTGAACATATTAGTTTTAGATGGTATGATATATGTAATTGTGAAATAATCTATGTGATGGTTGGTTTTAGTATAATGTATTATGTTACGAACTTACTAAGCTTTGAAAGCTTACTGTGTGAATTGTTTCTTTGTTTTATAGTGTCAGTAAATCTAGCTCGGATCCGGGGATCGTCAACATTCTCTACCACACTATCGGCATTCTATTTTGGTACTTTTGGAAAGATGTATATAGTTGAAATATGACATGTATAGGCTAGTTGTTTTGAAACATATTTGTGATATGTAAATAGCCATGTGATGTGGCTAAATATATGTTGGCTATAAGCATGAGTGGATTTGGTATATGATACATATTATGTTTTGTCTTGTTGGTAATGAAAATGTTTTATGAATGATAAGCTTAGTGATGGGTTGATGCTAATATGATTTAGTGATATTATGGATGAATCATGCTTGGTAATGCATGTGTTGTAGTTGTGAAATTTGGTTTATAAGTTGGCATGATTAGAAATGGGTTTGGATAGGATGGTATGTGATCACTTGACATATATTTAGTTTCCAAATTGTGTGAGAAAATATGCTTAATTGTACTTGTAGGGTTAACCCTTGTATGGGTGGCAAATTGGCCTTGCAAATGGCCTATTTTGCATACATGGCCAAGTGACACGGGAGTGTTTCTCTGCCGTTTGGTTTAAGGATCACTTCTAAGTGTGTTTGAACAGGTTACACAGTCGTGGCACA
The DNA here is from genome assembly GCA_025506655.1 of Gossypium rotundifolium. NCBI lineage: Eukaryota > Viridiplantae > Streptophyta > Magnoliopsida > Malvales > Malvaceae > Gossypium > Gossypium rotundifolium. The sequence goes on from CP106722.1 coordinate 140,493,863, forward strand.
CTGCGTGCCTGGTGGTCGTGTGACCAAGTCAGTAGCTAGCATATTAACACACGGCCATGGCACACGGGCGTGTCTAGTGGCCATGGGGATAAGTCAGTACGCATGCTCTGTTTTGGCACGGCTTGGACACATGGGTGTGTCTGGTAGCCGTGTGAGGCACATGGCCTGATTACACTAGCGTGTGACCTCAACAGTGTTGAAGATAATTTGAAATTCTGAAAACTTTTGTAAGTATTGGTGTAGTCCCGACCCTTTTCTAACATGTGATTAAGGTCTCGTAGACCTTAAAAAGGGACTATATGTTACAAATTGATATGTATTGATTGACAAATGACTTGGTGTCGTGAAATGGTGGTGAAACATTTAGAATATTTGGTAATGCCTCTTGACCCTATTCTAGCGATGGTCTCGGGTTAAGGGTGTTACATTTTATTGGTATCAGAGCTACAATTTAGTCGATTCTCGGACTAACATAGCGAGTGTGAGTCTAGCCATACATGCCATATATGAAATTGCGATAGTGTGATGAATTCTGACAGTTATAAATGTGTTTTCATATAGAAAATGGATCCGGATCGGCGATTCTTGACGATGTAGAAATGTAGCGCTGCTCGGCTCAAGGGACAGCGTCGGCTACATCTAGGCCGAATGAAAGTAGTGAGGGAGGAGAGGCTAAGCAAACCTTCTTCCAAATGATGAGTGAGTGGTTTTCAAATTTCATTCGAATGAATCCGGTTGCTCCACAACCTCCACCCACACAAGTACTTATTGTGCCACAAGTTGTAAATTCGATCCGACTGAATAAGCCTCATGTGGATAAGATTCGTAAGTATAGGGCCAAAGAGTTTAGGGCCACAGTAGATGATGATGTTGAGTGAGTTGAGTTTTGGCTCGAGAATATAGTTCAGGTATTCGATGAAATGTCGTTGACTCCTGATGAGTGTATCAAGTGTGTAGTTTCTTTGTTGAGAGATACATCTTATAACTGGTGGAAGACGTTGACATCTGTGGTTTCGAGAGAGAGAATCACTTGGGATTTCTTTCAAGTTGAGTTCAGAAAGAAATATATCAGTCAACGATTCCTCGATCAGAAACGTAAAGAGTTTCTAGAGTAGAAATAAAGCCGTTTGTCAGTTACTAAGTACGAGCTGGAATTTGTGAGATTGAGCCAGTATGCATGGGAATGTGTTTCGACCAAAGCTATTATGTGTAAACGCTTCATAGAAGGATTGAATGAGGACATTAAGTTGTTGGTTGGGATACTTGATATAAATGAATTTGTTGTGTTAGTCGAAAAAGCATGCAAAGTTGAGGAGTTCAGTAAAGAAAAGAAGAAAGCTGATTCTAAAGCTTGTGATGAAAGAAAATGATTGATGAGTAAGTTTTCTCAACCTTCGAGGAAGAGATTTAGAGATACAAGCAACCGATCAAATACTTCATTTGGACATCCGAATAGAGACCGTGCAAGACTAAGTGTTGGTCTGAGAACTCAAGCTCCAATAGAATCAATTGTTGGTAGTGCCAAAAGTAACAAACCTGAGTGTAGACAGTGTGGAAGACGACATGTGGGAGAATTCTGGGGCAAGTACAAAAATAGAGTTTGCTATAAATGTGGATCACGAGATCACTTCATTCGAGATTGCCCAAAGATGGCTGAGGAAGAAAATGTTTAGAATATGAGGTCTAATAATGTGATGGCTAGGGGTAGACCACCTAGAAACGTCGAAAATGTGAGTGAAAGTCAAAAAGGAACTTTTGATACAGTTATGAGATCGAAGGTGAGAGCACCTGTCCGAGTTTATGCTATACGTGCACGAGAGGAAGCGGCATCGCAAGATGTCATTACTGGTACTTTTACTCTATTCGATACTAATGTGATTGCATTGATAGATCCAGGTTCTACTCATTCATATGTGTGTGTGAATCTAGTATCAAGTAATAATCTACCTGTTGAGTCTACTGAATTTATGATTAGAGTATCAAACCCCTTAGGCAAGTGTGTCTTGGTGGATAAAGTGTGTAAGAACTATCAGTTGATGTTTCGGGATGTTTGTTTTCCAGCTAATTTGATGTTGCTATCATTTGATGAGTTCGATATAATTCTGGGTATGGATTGGCTCACTTTGCATAATGCCATCGTGAATTGTAAAAGAAAGAGTATTAAATTGCGAAGTCAGAACGGTGAGGTAGTTTAAATTGAATCTAGTGATATGAAAGGGATACCGGTTGTTGTATCTGTGATGAAAGCTTTGAACTATGTGAGAAAGGGTTGCAAAGCTTATCTGGCATATATGATTGATACAAAAGTGTCAGAAAAGAAAGTTGAATCTGTGCCTGTGGTTAGTGAATTTCCAGATGTGTTTCCTGAAGAGTTACCGGGATTACCTCTAATAGGAGAAGTTGAATTTGGAATTGAATTAGTGCTGAGAACTACTCCTATCTCAATAGCCCCGTATAGAATGGCACCAACGGAATTGAAAGAGTTAAAGTCTCAGTTGCAAGAGTTGATTGATAGAGGATTTGCATGACCGAGTTTCTCGCCCTGGGGTGCTCCTGTGTTATTTGTGAAAAAGAAAGACGATACTACGAGAACGTGTATTGATTACAGACAATTGAACAAAGTGATGATAAATAATAAATATCCGTTGCCTCGTATCGATGGTTTGTTTGATCGGCTGAGAGGAGCTACAGTGTTTTCTAAGATAGATTTGAGATCGGGCCATTATCAGTTGAGAGTTAAAGAATCGATGTGCCAAAAACTACTTTCAGAATGAGGTACTGACATTATGAATTCTTAGTGATGCCTTTCGGATTAACAAATGCTCCTGTAGTGTTTATGGATCTGATGAATCGGATATTTAAACCGTATTTGGATTGCTTTGTTGTGGTGTTCATTGATGATATTCTGATTTATTCCTGTGATGAGACACAACATGCCGAACATTTGAAAATTATGCTACAGACTCTACGTGAGAAACAATTATATGCTAAGTTTGGCAAATGTGAGTTTTGGTTACATGAGGTTGGATTTCTGGGGCATATTGTATCAGCTACGGGAATACGAGTTGATCCAAGTAAGATTTTAGCTATTTTGTAATGGACGCCTCTGAGAAATATGTATGAAGTCCGTGGTTTTCTAGGACTAGCAAGATATTATAGATGATTCATGAAAGGCTTCTCGATGATTGCGACTCCGTTGACAAAGTTGCTACAGAAAGATGTTAAATTCGAGTGGTCAGAAAAGTGCCAACAGAGTTTTGAGCAGTTGAAAGTATTGTTGACGGAAGCACCAGTGTTAGTTCAACTTGAATCAGGGAAAGAATTCATATTTTACAGTGATGCATTGTTAAATGGCCTAGGCTGTGTGCTGATGCAAGAAGGCAAAGTTATTGCTTATGCTTCGAGGCAGTTAAAACCACATGAAAAGAACTATCAGACACATGATCTTGAATTAGCCGCGATTGTGTTTGTATTAAAGATTTGGCGTCACTACTTATTTGGTGAGAAATGTCATATTTATACCGATCATAAGAGTTTGAAGTATCTGATGACTCAGAAAGAATTGAATTTGAGATAGAGGAGATGGTTAGAATTGTTGAAAGATTATGAGCTTGTAATTGATTATAATCCGGGCAAAGCTAATATTGTTGTTGATGCCTTGAGTCGAAAGTTTTACATGCTTTGCGAGCTAAGAATTCTCAGATAGATCTGTGTGATGATGGTTCAGTTTTGGCTGAGTTGAAAGTAAGATCAATATTTATACATCAGATTCGTGATGCCTAGAAAATTAATGATGAGATAATAGCAAAATGAGCTCAATGTGATTTGAATTCAGATTAAGAATTTCGAGTGGATAGTGATGATTGTCTGATATTTAGAGATCGAATTTGTGTTCTGAGAAATTCAGAGTTAATTCAGATGATTTTGAATGAAGCTCACAATAGTCATTTGACTATTCACTCGGGAAGTATGAAAATGTATAATGATTTGAAATAGTTTTATTGGTGGCATGTATGAAATGGGACATTTCTGACTTTGTGTCGAAATGTTTAATTTGTCAGCAAGTTAAAGCTGAACATCAAGTTCCGTCCGGTTTGCTGCAGCCGATCATGATTCCTGAGTGGAAATGGGAGAGAATTACGATGGACTTTGTGTCGGGATTGCCTTTATCTCTAGGAAAGAAAGATGCGATCTGGATGATAGTTGACAGATTGATAAAATCGGCTCATTTCATTTCGATGAAAATAGATTATTCACTCGGTAGATTGTCTGAATTGTATATTGCTGAAATTGTAAGATTTCACGGGGTGCCACTATCTATTGTGTCTGACAGAGATCCGAGATTTACCTCACGATTTTGAAATAAATTGCAAGAGGTTTTAGGCACAAAATTGCATTTCAGTACTGCATTTCATCCGCAAACGGATGGTCAGTCCGAGAGGATCATTCAGATTCTCGAAGATATGTTGAGATACTGTATACTTGAGTTCGAAAGTATGTGGAAAAAGCATTTACTATTGATTGAGTTTGCGTACAACAACAGTTTTCAATCTAGTATCAAAATGGCACCATATGAGGCTCTTTATGGTCGAAAGTTTTGAACTCCATTGTATTGGACCGAGCTGAGTGAGAATAAGATTCACGGGGTTGATATTATGAAAGAAACTGAACAGAAAGTGAAAGTGATTTGTGACAGTTTGAAAGTAGCCTCAGATCATGAGAAGTCTTATGCAGACTTGAAACAAAAGGATATTGAATTAGGAGTTGGTGACAAAGTGTTTCTGAAAGTGTTTTCGTGGAAGAAAATACTTCAAATTGGCCGAAAAGGCAAGCTGAGTCTGAGGTTCATCGGGTCGTATGAGATCATTGAACGAATAGGGCCAGTTGCTTATCGTTTAATGTTGCCACCTGAGTTAGAAAAGATTCATAACGTGTTTCATGTGTCGATGCTTCGATGGTACAGACGTGATCCGTCTCATGTGATTGCTTCTACTGAGGTTGAGATTTAGTCAGACTTGTCGTATAGTGAGGAACCGATTCAAATTTTGGTACGAGAGACCAAAGAGTTGAGAAACAAAAGAATTTCCTTAGTGAAAGTGTTGTGGCACAAGCACGGAGTTGAAGAGGCTACGCGGGAGCCTGAGAATATTATGAGAGAGCAATATCCACACCTATTCATTAGTAAGATTTTCGAGGACGAAAATCCCTAAGGGGGGAGAGTTGTAACAGCCCGATTTAGACCCTAGTAGGAATAGTGGTTTCGAGACCACAAATTTGAGGTCAAAATAGTATTTTAATGTTATTTTTGGTGTTGATTATATGTGATATAGCCTGTGTGAAAATTTTGTGTGGTAATTTTATCGACTGTGTGCTGAATTAAGAGAAATGACTTAAATCGCGTGAAGTGTAAAAGCTGTGTACTGATTTATAAGTACTTAATTGTTGTTGTCTTTTAATGTGGTGGCCTTATGAGGCAATTAAACCATGTTTTATGTTAGTGGGTGAAAAAGGTCAAATATGCCCTTTATATATACATGTTATATATTAAATGAAAGGTTATTTTTGTAAATGGATTTATATCATAATATTAGTAAAACAAAGGGCCAATAATAAGCCATTATCATCCATAGTAGCCGAAATTGAAGAAAGAAAAGAAAGAAAAATTGAGCTAGGGTATTCGGCTAGCTTTGGAATCAATTAAGGTATGTTTTTGGTTTTTGATAATTTTTATGTTTTTGAGATTGTTGCTTAGTCTACTATCAAGCCCATGTTGTAACTTAAAGAATTGATGATGTTTATGAGATGTGCCATTGATGAAATGGTGAGCTTTTTGATGAGTAATTGTGTTAAATGAAAGATATGTGTTTAATGAACATGTTTTATTTTTGAATTTTTGATGAAATTGGGTATTTTGGGCTTAATTGAGAAAAGTGGAAATTGAAGGACTAAAATGTGAAATAAATGAAATGTGTGGGTTTGTATGAACACAAGGGAAATTTGACTAGACTTTTGTGAAAAGAAACTATGTGAATTTGATGATTTTGTGAAATAAGGACTAAAGTGTCGAAATGTGAAAATGGGAGGGCTATTTTGCAAAGTGCCCTAAATATGTGTGTTTGGACTAAAATGAATGATTTGGTGATTGAATGGACTGAATTTGAATGTGTATAGTCCAAGAAAGGAGAGGTTCGGATCGAGATTGAGGCAAAGACAAAGTGCTCGATTAATCGACCGTTTTGGTATTTCGACGTCTAAGGTAAGTTCGGACATAATACGTGTAATTAGCCATGTTTAATGTTATGAAATGAATGGTATGATAATATTGAAATGTGAATACTATGTGAGGGCTCGAGTTATGTGGGACTGAGTGTGCATATTTGGAAATGTGATCGAGATGATTAGTACTGTGTGTACGAAATAATATAAGCTTCGGCTTTGTGGTTGGCACTGTGTGTGCGATACTGATTAAAGATCGGTTTGATATGGATACACTAAGTGTGCAATGTTAATTAAGCTTCAGCTAACTATTTGGGCAGTAAGTGTGCGATGTTAATTAAGCTTCAGCTAACTATTTGGGAACTAAGTGTGCGATGGAATCGAATAAGAGATGAAAGTTGATCAAAATGAAATAGTGAGTTTTGAGTAGCAAATGTAATTGACAACTAAGTTCTGGCTAAGGTATGTTTGGAACCTATGTGGTGGATGAAACTATGAATGAGTTATGGAAGGTTAATTGAACATATTAGTTTTAGATGGTATGATATATGTAATTGTGAAATAACCTATGTGATGGTTGGGTTTAGTATAATGTATTATGTTACGAACTTACTAAGCTTAGAAAGCTTACTGTGTGAATTGTTTCTCTATTTTACAGTGTCAGTAAATATAGCTCAGATCCAGGGATCGTCAGTATTCTCTATCATACTATTGGCAATCTATGGTGAAAATTGTGAAGTTGAAGTCCTGGTTGGACTATGGTGAAGGTGAGTATACTATTAACGAGACATGAGATTGGTAAGGTCCCGCATAAGACCATGTCTGAGGATATGGCCTCAGCATCGAATAGAGATCTGTATAAGACCATATCTGGGATATGGCATCGGCATCGAATATAAGAATCGTACAAGACCATATCCTATATATGGCATCGATAATCGATATGAGTTCCTGTATAAGACCATATCAGGGATATGGAATTGGTATCTAGAAGTGACCCCACGTAAGACCACATCTGGGATGTGGCATTCGTGTCGTAATTATGTGAATGAGGATGATTATATATCCTTGAATATCATAAGTAATTTCCATATGGTAAATAGTTAAGCTTGTGCTAGAAATGAGATTAATGCTAATACCAAGTGATGAGATGATACAGGTATATGTGAGTAATTCATGAGAATGGTTTACGATATGTGGCATGTTATGTAATTGGTAAGAGTAAGTATGAGTAAGTTAAGGAAATGAGCTTAAGACGTGTTTTATTAAATGAAATGGATGAATGACATTGTTAGTTTTATGTTGCTAATTATTTCATGCAAACTTACTAAGCTTTATGCTTACCCCTTTCATTTCCCTTTTCCTTGTAGTATTGCCAAGATAACTCGAGGATCGTGGGACACTGGAGTTTGGAATCAGACTATCGACATCTCTTGGGTATAACAAAGTTAGACTTATTTTTAGTATGGCATGTATAGGACTTGGGTATTTTATTATGTCATATTGATAGCCAAAATGTTGGCTATTTATGTTATCAAGTCATTTTGTAAATGGCCATTGGATTGGGCCAATACATGACAAGTTTATTTATATTCAATGATGATGAAATTATGAAGTTTATGCTTGTGTGGATGCTTTAAATTGAGTTCTTGGAAGTGCCTTAGAGTCATGAGTTATGTTGAAATGGATTGGTATAAGTATGGTTGTTATGTAGGGAGGCATTTGGCTAGGAATATAGCCTTTTTAATGTCCACACAGGTAGATACATGGGCATGTGTCTAGGCCGTGTGTGACACACGGTCAGCCCCATGGGCATGTTAATTGGCTGTGTGTCCCCATGCATGCTAGGCTTACAAGTCAGTATGCTTAGTAGTAAACACACAGACACGGCCGTGTGTCTCAGCCGTGTGGGAGGCACAGCCATGGACATGGGCATGTTCCCAGGCCAGTGAAGTCTGCACTTAAAATTTGGAATTTGATTCGACACATGGTTTAAAGACACGAGCGTGTGTCTTGGCTGTGTGACCATAGTGAAGTGATGACGTCATAAACAGAATGCCATGGTTTTGGCATATGGGCTAGGACACGGGCGTGTCAAGGCCATGTGAGGGGCATGGGCTAGGGGCACGGGCGTGTGTCCGACCGTGTGAAAATCCCTGTAGATTCGAATTAGAAAATAAATACTACATGGGCTAGGAACATAGGCGTGTGGCCCCTGTTTAGGCAAAATTTTTTTAAGTGCGTAAAAGTGTCCAGTTTAATTCCGAGACCTTCTAAATGTATGTTTAAGGCCTCATTGGCCCATGATAAGGATGTTATGCATATGAATGAGAAATTTTAAGTTGGGGACGAATTTTTAAAGCCCAGAGTTGTATGTGCAAGTAAGTTAAGTCCGGTAATGCCTCATACCTGGTTCCGGAGTGGAATATGGGTAGGGGGTGTTACATTTAGTGGTATCAGAGCTATGGTTTAGTTGATTCTCGGACTAACGTAGCGTAAGTGTGACTCTAGCTATACATGCCATATGTGAGAGAAATAGTTTAATGATAGTGTGACAACTCCTAACGATTTGAATTGCGTTTTTATATAGTAAATGAACCTTGATCCCGATCGAGCTACAGCTGATGATGCTGTAAGTAATGCGCTAGCTCCCACGAAAGGGACCGCGCCAGTAGAGAGTAGACCCGAGACTATAGGTCAGAGAGAAGAGGCTCGATAATCCTTTCTCCATATGATGAGCAATTGGTACACCGAGTACATTCGAGCAAATCCTAATGCTCAACCCCCTCCACCCCCACCTATTCCTCAGCCCGCTCCTGTTGCTCCTCAAGTGGTTGAGGTAGTGAGAAGAGAAAGACCCGGTTGATAAGATCTGGAAACAAGGGGCCGAAGAATTCCGGGCTAGTAAGGATGATGACCCAGAGAGGGAGGAATTTTGGCTGGAGAATACCATCAGGGTATTCGATAAGTTGTCATGCACGGCTGAAGAGTGCATGAAGTGTGTAGTATCTCTCTTAAGAGATTCAGCCTATCAGTGGTGGAACACCCTTGTGTCGGTGGTACCAAGGGAGAGAGTTAACTGGGAATTCTTCCAAGAGGAGTTCCGAAAGAAGCATATTAGCCAAAGGTTCATCGACCAGAAAAGAAATGAGTTCTTGGAATTAAAGCAAGGTCGAATGACGGTGACTGAATATGAGCGTGAGTTTGTATGGCTCAGTAAATACGCTTGAGAGTGCATATCGACAGAGACTATCATGTGCAAAAGGTTCGAGGATGGGTTAAATGAGGATATCCATTTATATGTCGAGTTCTCGAACTAAAAGAATTTAATGGTGTTGGTAGATAGAGCACTAAAGGTGAAGAGTTGGCCAAAGAGAAAAGAAGAAGTGAGATTGAGTCTCGTGACTCGAGAAAGAGGCAACTGAGTAAGTCATACCAATCCTCATATAAGAAATCAAGGGATTTTGCTACTTGATCAGCCACTTCAGCCAGGTTTTCAGCAGTTCTCGGGGTCTAAGGCTCAAACTACTTCGGTTGCTAGTGTTAGCAATGCCTGCAGTGTGGTAGATGTCATTCTGGTGAGTGCCGAGCAAATGAGAAGGCTTGTTTCAAGTGTGGGTCTCTAGACCATTTTATCAGAGATTTCCCAGAGGTGGGTGAGAAAAAGAAGTCATAGAATACTAGACCAGGAAGTACTGCTAGGGAAGACCACAGAAAAACCCAGGAAATGAGATGAGTACCAAGAATTCATCTATAGAGCAGACTACAAGAGTTGAGGGTAGAGCATCGACGAGAACTTATGCCATTTGTGTTCGCAAAGAGGCCTCCTCACCTGGCGTGATCACGGGTACATTTTCTCTTTATGATATTCATGTTGTAGCTTTAATTGATCCAGGGTCTACCCACTTGTATATTTTCATGAAATTAGTCTCTAGCATGAGCATGTCTATAGAGTCTACTGAATTTGTGATAAGAGTGTCGAATCCCCTAGGCAAATGTGTATTGGTTGATAGAATATGCAAAGGTTACCCTTTGATGATTAGGGGTCATTTTTTCCTGCTAATCTTATGTGACTACCGTTTGATGAGTTTGATGTCATCCTTGGGATGGATTGGTTAGTTACTCATGATGTGATTGTAAATTGTGGAAAGAAGTTTATTGAGTTAAAATGTGAAAGTGGGGAACTTATTCGTGTTGAATCAGATAAGCAAGACAGATCACTAGTAGTGATATCATCCTTGTTGACTTAGAAGTATTTAAGAAAGGGGTACGAAGCTTACCTTGCCTTTGTGATGAATGCTAAAAAGACTGAGCTGAGCATTGAGTAGGTACCCATAGTATGCGAGTATCTAGATGTTTTCCTGGAGGAATTGCCAGGGTTACCTCCGGTTAGAGAAATTGAATTTAGGATTGAGTCAGCTTCAGGTATCGCCCCTATTATTTGTGAAGAAGAAAGATAATTCTATGAGGTTATGCATAGATTATCGGCAACTCAATAAGGTAACTGTGAAGAACAAGTACCTGATGCCAGGAATTGATGATTTTTTGATCAATTGAATGGAGCCACGGTATTTTCCAAAATAGACTTGAGGTCTGTATATTATCAATTGAGAGTCAAGGACTCAGATGTGCCGAAAACTGCATTTAAGACTAGATATGGCCACTATGAAGTTTTGGTCATGCCTTTTGGTTTAACCAATGCTCCTGGAATCTTCATGGATTTGATTAATCGCATTTTTCGGCCATATTTGGATAAATTTGTTGTGGTCTTCATTGATGATATACTGATCTACTCTCGAGATGAGAATGAACATGCCGAGCATTTGAGAAAGGTTCTGCAAATTCTGAGAGATAAACAATTATATGCCAAGTTCAAGTAAAAGTGAATTTTGGCTTAAGGAAGTTGGATTTTAGGGCACATTGTCACGGAAGATGGAATTAGAGTCCACCCGAGTAAGATTTTAGCAATTATTGAATGGAAATGTAACTGACCGATTTTGACCCTAATCGGAGCGGTGGTTTCGGGACCACGAATCCTAGTCAGAAATATTTTAATATTATATTTTGAGTCGATTATATGTGAATTAATGTGTGTGAAAGTTTAGTATAAAAATTTAAGCATTTGTGTGTTCAATTAGTTAAAAGGGCTAAATCGCGTAATCGGTAAAAGTGGCCTTTTTATTTAATTGATGGCTAAATTGATGTGGCTTTATTTTAGTGAAGTCCTTAAAGGGTAATATACCCATTTTAAGTTATAATGGACGGCAATGTGGTCTTAAAACATGTTTTTAAGTATTATTTTATATGTTAAAGATTATACTATAATTGTTTTATAATTTATAACTATATTATAATAAAAAATATGAAAGTGGGATTTTATTCATCCTTTCTTCCATAGAATAACAAAGAAAAGAAAAGAGTGTTGGAGCTTTGTACATTCGGCCATTTGCTAGCTATATTAAAGGTTAGTTTTTAATCGGTTTCGATAATTTCTACGTTTTTATAATCGTTGCTTGAATACTTCAAGACCCATGCTTGAAATTTTGATTTTGATGAATATTTTGAAATGTGCCATTGATGAGTTCATGAGTTTTATGATGATGGTTGATGAATTATGAAAGATTTGTGTTAGATTAATATGTTTTGTATTGAGATTTTGGTGATTTTGAGTGAATAGGGCTAAATTGAGAAAATAAATTTTGAGGGTTAAAATGCAAAATAATTGAAATGCATGGACTTATATGGCTATGTGCAAGATTCGGCCTAGCTATAGTGTTGGGAGATTTTGCATATTTTGTGTTTTGTGCAAATAGGACAAATTTGTAAAAATGGGAAACATTAGGGGCAAAATGGTAATTTGCCTATTTAAGTGTTTTGGATTAAATTGAGATGAAATGTGCTTGAATGAGCTAAATTTTAATGTGTTTAGATCAAGAACAAAGAAAAGCGGAATTGGATCGGGGAAAGACAAAGGTTCTCGAATAGCCGATTTACGATTCTATCGACAACCGAGGTAAGTCCTTAAGCAAATATACGTTAAAGATTTATTTACGACTATGATGAATGATGGAACTTAAATATTTAAAGTATAATTATAGATAATAGCCGAATGTAGAAGTATGGTATTGAATTGAATTTACTTTGTAAAACGAAAAGTGTATAAAATGTTTTGGTTAGTACGTGAAAGTAATATGATCTATATGAGTTGTTTGCATTGTTGATGTTATGAAATGAGTGTTGAATTGATGATCATGTCTATATCGGGCTTTAAGCCTAGCAGGCTTCGTGCCGGTGTTATTTATCGGGCTAAATGCCTAGCAGGCCTTGTGCCGGTGATGTAATTCGGGCTATGAGCCTAGCAGGCCTTGTGCCGGTGATGTAATTCGGGCTATGAGCCTAGCAGGCCTTGTGCCGGTGATGTATATCAGGCTTATTGCCTAGCAGGCTTAATGCCGGTGATCAAATTCAGACCTTGGGTCTAGCAGGCTTAATGCCGGTGATGTGTTATAAATTCTTTACAAGGTGGGATGTAAATACTTCAATAAACAAAATGCTCGGGTAAAAATAAAGGTTTATAGATGCAAGGAACAAGGTAAGTAATTATCTTTCCTTTCAAATTACATAAGTGATAGAATAATTAAAGTTTTTGATAATGAGTCTTTATGATATGTGCATTTGAATTACTCATTAATAAGTGTGATATGTGTATTGAATATAAGCTTGGTGATATCTTTGAGATTCGGTCAAAGGTAAAAATGTCCAAAGTGATAGTTATTGAAAATGCATATCCGTATATATATATGATTAATCGTATATAATTGTTATATATGTTATACTTGTTAATAAAGTAATATCGAATCTTGAAGGCTTAAAGTGTTGGAAGGGTTGTATACCTTCAATGAGGAATAATAAATGATAAGTTCTGAGATGGTACATTCGACCATATTGAAATTATTAATTGTTAAATTCTTGGATTTATAAGTATATTTATATATGTATGTGTGCTAAATGTTGGAATATTTGTTGTTGTTTCAGTAAATGCTTAAGACTTACTAAGCTAGTGAGCTTATTTCGTGTGTGCTCTTTGTTACATTTTATAGATTTTCCATTAAGCTACGGGCATCGAGGATCGTCGGAAATGTCAACCACACTATCACCCCCTTTTGGTACTAAATTTTAGTTTTGAATCGAAGGCATGTATAGGTTAGACTAAGGTTTAGATTAATGATATTCGGTCTTGTATATATATGAATAGCCTTGCGAAAATGGCTATTTCTTTTGATCAAGTTTAATTCCTATGTTCTTGATATGATGGATGTGATTATATTATTAAGGGATGTGAAATTCGGCCATGGTTTAATCATTTTGGAATGTGGTCAAATAATATGCCTAATATATATATATAGGTGATGCATATTGAATAAGCATGATATTGAGATGTTTTGCATTTGTTATTATGACGTAAAAGTTGCATGGAATTGTTTACCTCATATTCGGCTATGGTATAGACTAATATAGTTATTATAGATAAATGTTGTGGGTGATGACATTAGTTATCTGAAATAGGTGTGATTTGTTTAGTTATGTTTTATGACTATTAAGGAAAATGGTGATGATGCTTAATGATTCATGTAGGTAATCTATTTATATATATAAATAGTAGTTATGTAATAATCTTGTACTATGTTTGGATTAATATACCTAGTTTTGAATTATATATGCAAAAGCGTAGTTGTTGCATTGTATGTATAATTTTGTCCAAAGTTTATTCGTGAGTTACTCGTAGAATATCCATTACTAATGATAGTCTTGAGTTAACATGCGCTTTGGCATTATATTAAATGATGTATATTTAAGGTAGTAAGGGTAAGAAACATCCGTTTAGGCTAGAATCCAAATGGATAGCAAAAAAAAAAAAAAAAAAAAAAAAAGAAAAAAAGAAAATATTGTTTGATTTCAATAATTGAACCACATTGATTAGCTTATGATATTAATAATAGTATGTGAACCTTTGGTTAATAAATTGCAAAGTTTAGGTACACTAATAAACATATTAATATTTGGTGTATGATGTATGAATAATCATGTGCAAGTATAAATGTGACCTTTGTTATAAGGAAATGCATGCGATATATGTTCGTAACAATAGATGTATGTTCGGTCGGGATGTAACTTTGATATGCTTATATATGCAATTATTACGAAAATGCTATAAATGGTTCATTGGTTTAATATGTATATGTATTAAAGTATATGAGTACATATTATATTATATTATATGATGTGATGGAATCACATTGCTCGTATTGAATTCAATTGAATGTCTATTGAATTTAGCTTAGTTTGGTAATGCCTCATAACCCTAATCCGTGACGGATACGGGTTAGGGGTGTTCTGAAACCACCAGAGTGTAACTGAAGTGAGGAGCTTTCTGGGCCTAGTCGGCTATTATAGGCATTTTATCAAGGGTTTTCTATGATAGCTACTCCGATGATGAGTGTAAAACCCCTTACCCGTATTCAACACCGAAACCAGGTACAAGGCATTACCGAACTTAACTTGCTCAACATAAAACATCCAGCCATAAAATTTCATTCCAACTTAAAACTTTTTCATTCACATTCATAATGTCCCTATTATGGGTCTACGAGACCTTAAACATACATCCGGGATAGTTCGGGACTAAACCGGAAACTTTTGCATACTTAGAAATTTTTTTACTCAAAACAGGGCCACACGCCCGTGTTAAATGGAACACGCCCGAGTGGGCAAGCTGTAACACCCCATACCCGTGTCCGACGCCAGGACAGGATACGAGGAATTACTGTACTTGACTTTACTTAAACATGTATTATCGGGTTATAAAATTTCTTTCCACCTTAAAACTTTTATTTCTTACTAATAACATACTTTTCATAGGCCTTCGAGGCCTTAAATGTACATGCAAAAGGTTTTGGGATTCATCTGGGAACTATGGCACTCCTTGAATATTTTTGCCTAAATAGGGGCCACACGCCCATGTTGTCAAAGGGACACACCTGTATACCCCTAAGACATGCCTGTGTCCGACACCTATGGTCGACACTGACTTTTTTCACACGGTTGACCACACTCCTGTGTCTATAACCTGTGTCCTTCACATGGCCTTGACACACCCGTGCCCACTACCCGTGGAGATCTCTGTTTATGACGTCATCATACTCTCAATATCACATGACCATTGCACACGCCCGTGTGCTGGCCCATGCGATGAATCGTATTTTTGTAAAATATTGCAGGGGACACACGGCATATCAACACAACCATGGGGCTGACCGTGTGTCACACACGACCTAGACATACGCCCGTGTGTCTACCTGTGTGGACAATTATAGGGCTATTTTGCAAGCCAATTGCCACCCTGAAACATAAACACACTTATACGATCTTAAACAACTCAATTATTCTATCCATTGCATAAACTTAAATGCATAAAATTATCATCATAAAAGAGTATATAACTTAACAAATATTGACCAATTTCTAATGGTCATATACAAAAGAATGTATAATCTTAATAACCAAGCCTTTAACTAACAATATGTCATGACTAGAATGATCAAACTCCTTTACATGCCATACTCAAAATTAATTAACTTTACTATACCAAATTAGTGGATGATAGTGTGATCTGAGCTCCAACATCTGTGATCCCTAAGCTAACTTGGCAAACCTACATGGAAAAAGGAAAAGAGAGAGGTAACCATATAGCTTAGTAAGTTTGCATGAGGATTTAACAAAGCAATATAATAGCTTATAATTAAATTCATCCATCATAAGTCTAAAGCAACATAAATCTCAAGTGCTTGAACTTACTTATTCTTACTTACTCTTTCTCATCACTTACCACGTTATAATTTCATACTTGTAATTAAGTTAGGGTACCTGTATCACTTAATCACATAGATTAGAACTTTTGCTAATATAACATGAACATCAAATCATTATCTTCCTTAACTTAGGTAGAACTCCTTATCATTCTTGAAAAACTTAACTTTTATTATTTTGCTTACTTAGATTTCTTGTTACTTCTTTCATACTTGTCTCTTTTGCCCGTTGAATTACTCAGAATGTTAGAGGATACTCAATCTCATCAAACATGTATCTCGATGCCAATGCCACATCCCAGATATAGTCTTACATGGGATCGCGTTATGATACTGATGCCATATCCCAGATATGGTCTTACTCGGGATTCCTTAGCTTGATGTCGATGCCATGTCCTAGACATGGTCTTATACGAGATCTTCCTTATATGTTTCCTTTGAAACTTACCATTGCCATGTCTTGACATGGTCTTACGTGGTATCCTTACCTTATGAACTCACCAATGACATGCCTTGGCATGGTCTTACATGGGATCCTTGCCTTATAATAACTTATCAATGGCATGTCTTGACATGGACTTACATGATATCCTTGCCTTATTCGATGCTGATGCCATGTCCTAGACATGGTCTTACACAGGATCTATGTTCGGTGCCGATGCCATGTCCCAGACATGGTCTTACACGGGACCTACATTCCTTGATGCCGATGCCATGTCCTAGACATGGTCTTACACGGGTTTTCCTTGTCTCATGTTATGACATAGGTATCCTCGTTATTCTGAATCTTCAACCGGGACTTTCACTTACTTATTGTCATTAATTTCCTTATTAGGCATTGTCAATCAACTTCATGAAAATAATGTACATTGTACAACATAGTAATTAATTTAATTGTAAAAGTAATATGTAGCTTTAATTTCATACAAACTTACCTCGGTAATTAAAATGTGTAGAGTTGTGCAATTTAATCCTCAACCTTGTTTTTGCCTCGGTTTGATCAGGCTTCGTGTTTCTTGATCTATAATAACAATTTAACTTGTTTAGTACTTACATTGACTAAATCGACTCATAAATCATACTTTGGCAAAAATTACATTTTTGCCCCTTAGGCTCGTAAAATGATTTTTATTCAACTTTCTTGCATTTCAAGCCTAACCGAATCATATTCTCAACTATAGCAATTTGGTCCTTACATGGATTTTTCATGAAAATCACTTACGAAAAGATGTTTATCCAACATCAAACTTTCATTATCTTTCATAAAACATCAAAATACATGCATGTTATACATGGGTAAATTTTTTAACATAAACCTAGCTCAAATTATAGCTATAAATAATTAAACTGAGCTACAATGATCTCAAAAATACGAAGAACATTAAAAATAGGGCTAGGATGCACTTACTATCAAGCTTGGAAGATAATGAAACCCTAGCTATGGTTCCCTTGTGATTTTCGGCCAAGAAGGAAGAAGATGGACATGATTTTGGCTTATTTATCCCTTTTAATTCTTTAATTTACCAAGTGAAAAATGCCCTTAATGATTATTTCTTGAGATTTTTCCTTCCTATGTCCATTTTTGTCCATCTCAACATATAAGGGTCTAATTATTAAATAAGGACCTCTAATAATTTTTATAATTCTATTTCATACTTAAACCTTCTAGAATCTCATATTTTCTAATCCTTGCAATTTAGTCCTAATGGACAATTTGTTTACTAATTAATAAAATTCCTTCATGAAATTTTCACACAATCATGCAAATACCTCATAAGCCTTATAAAATCATTTAAACACATATTTCTTCTTCGAATTTGTGGTCTCGCACCACTATTCCGACTAGGCCCTAAGTCAGGCTGTTACAATTCTCTCCATGAGGGATTTTCGTCCCCAAAAATCTTACCGAAAAAAGGTTTAGGTGCTAACTCCTCATAGCCTCCTTGGGCTCCCACGTAGCCTCTTCTACCCCATGTCTCTGCCATAAGCCTTTCACAAGAGCTATACTTTTATTCCTTAATTGCTTGACTTCCCAGGCTAGAATCTTAACTAGTTCTTCGTCATAAGTCATATCAAGTTGTATCTCAACTTCCGTCGGTGTAATCGCATGTGAAGGGTCTGATCGGTAGTGTCACAGCATGGACACGTGAAACACATCGTGAATCTTTTCTAACTTAGGTGGCAAAGCCAATCGATAAGCTACCGATCCTATCCTCTCGGTGATCTCATACAATTCGATGAAACGTGGGCTTAGTTTTCCTTTTCGACCAAATCTAAGAACTTTCTTCCATGGTGAATATTTTAGGAATACTCTATCACCGACTCGATACTCTATTTCTTTCCTCTTCAAATCTGAATAGGATTTTTGTCAATCAGACGCTGCTTTCAGGCAATCTCGAATTACCTTTACTTTTTCTTCGGTTTCTCTAATAAAATCAATCCCATGGATCTGGTTTTCCTTGAGCTCAGTCCAATATAAAGGCGTTCAGCACTTACGCCCATACAATCCTCACAAGGCACCATTTTAAAGCTTCACTGAAAACTATTATTGTAGGCAAATTCTACCAACGGTAAATACTTTTCCCAGCTGCCTTGAAACTCAAGAATACAACACCTGAGCATATCTTCGAGAACATGGATCAACCTTTCTGACTGGCCGTCAGTTTAGGGTGTAAAGCTTTATTAAAATTCAACTTTGTGCCTAAAGCCTCTTCCAACTTTTTCCAAAATCTGAATGTGAATCTCGGATCTCTATCTGATATAATCGATAAGGGCACTCTGTGTAGCCTCACAATCTCAGAAATGTACAAGTTTGCCAACTTGTCAAGTGAGTAGTCAACTCGAACAGGTATGAAATGGTCTGACTTAGTAAGTCTATCAATTACAACCCATACAGCATCTTTCTTACTCATTGTCAACGGCAAACCCATTACAAAATCCATGGTAACTTGGTACCATTTCCATTCGGGAACCATAATAGGTTGAAGCAGACCTAAAGGTACTTGGTGCTCAGCTTTCACTTGCTGACAAATTAAGCATTTTGACACGAATTCTGAAATATCTTTCTTCATACTCGGCCACCAATACCGTTGCCTCAAGTTATTTTACATCTTGGTGTTACCCGAATGTATAGATAAACATCCGCTATGTGCCTCATGCAAAACTTTACAAATAAGTTCATCGTTTCTCGGTACAAAAACTCTATCTCTAAACATTAAGCATCCATCTGAATTGATTCGAAAGTCAGTCTCAACACTTGACTCACACTGAACTCTTTTGGCTTGTAACTCACTGTCATCTTGCTGAGCTTCGTAAATCTCTTAAAGAAACATCGGTCTAGACCTCAACTTAGCTAGAATGGAACCATCATTGAACAAGGTCATTTGTGTGTTAATAGCCCTCAAAGCAAATAGAGACTTTCTACTTAAAGCATCGGCAACTACATTCGCCTTTCTCGGGTGATAATAAATAATTAGCTCATAACCTTTTATCATCTCCAACCATCTTCGTTGCCTTAAGTTTAATTTCTTCTGAGTCATCAAGTACTTTAGACTTTTGTGATCAGTAAAGATCGACATTTTTCACCATACAAATGGTGTCTCCAAATCTTCAATGCAAAAACAATAGTAGCAAACTCTAAGTCTTGTGTCGGATAATTCTTTTCATGTGGCTTTAGTTGTCTGGAAGCATATGCAATTACCTTACCTTCTGGCATTAATACATAGCCCAATCCATTTAAGGATGCATCACTGTAAATCACAAATTCTTTTCCCGACTCTGGTTGTACTAGAATTAGAGCCGCTGTCAACATTGCCTTTAATTTATCAAAACTCTGTTGGCACTTTTCCGTCCATTCAAACTTTACATTTTTCTGTAATAGTTTTGTCATTGGAGTCGCTATCATGGAAAACCCCTTGATAAATCGTCTATAGTAGCCAGCTAAGCCTAGAAAAATTCTAACTTCGGATACATTTTTTGGGGGTTTCCAATTAATGATGGCTGAGATCTTACTTGGGTCAACTCAGACTCCATCTCCCAAAATAATGTGTCCCAGAAATCCAACTTCCTTGAGCCAAAATTCACTTTTACTGAACTTGGCATACAATTGATTATCTCGTAGAATCTGTAAAACTGTCCTTAAGTGCTCGGTATGCTCAGGCTCATCTCAGGAATATATCAATATATCATCAATAAAAACAACCACAAACTTATCTAGGTATGTCCGAAAGATACGGTTCATTAGATCCATAAACACCTCCGGGGCATTAGTTAAACGAAAAGGCATGACTAAAAATTCATAGTGCCCATACCTCGTCTGAAATGCAGTCTTCGGCACATCTGAGTCTTTTACTCTCAACTGATAGTATCCCGACCTCAAGTCTATCTTGGAGAACACAATGTCTCCCTTCAATTGATCAAACAAATCATCGATCCTTGGCAATGGGTACTTATTCTTCACTGTTACTTTATTAAGGTGTCGATAATCTATTCACAATCTCATGGAGCCATATTTCTTTTTCACAAATAATACTAGAGCACCCCATGGAGAACAACTTGGTCTAGCAAAACCTTTGTTCGTCAATTCTTGCAACTGTGCCTTCAATTCCTTCAACTTAGTTGGAGCCATTCTATAAGGAGCAATTGATATCGGTGTAGTACTGGGAGCTAACTTGATGCTAGATTCAACCTTTCTAACCAGAGGTAGTCCTGGCAATTCCTCGGGAAAGACATCTGGATACTCACATACTATCGGTACTGATTCAATCTTTAATCGGTTTCTTTGGCATTTATTACAAAGGCAAGATTACCTCATACCCTTTTCTTACATACCTCTGAGCCGACATGTGAGAAATCACTACTGACAATCTGTCCTGTTCATTTGATTCAACATAAAGAGTATCCCCATTTTCACATCTCAACTCAATAAGTTTCTTCCCAAAAATTCAATGTCACATCATGAGCAGTTAACCAGTCCATACCAAGAATAATGTCGAATTCATCAAATGGCCATAGCATGAGATTAGCATTAAAATAATGACCCCTAATCATCAATAGGCAATCTTTGCATACTTTATCAACTAATTCACTTTTGTCTAAATGATTAAACACTTTTATCACAAACCCTGTGGACTCAACATGTATGCTCATGCTAGATGCTAATTTCATGCAAATATATGAATGGGTAGACCCGGATCAATTAAGACAACAACATTAGTGGCATGAAGAGAGAACGTACCCATAATTACATCAGGAGATGATGCCTCTTCGCGAGTGTGGATGGCATAAGTCCTTGCAGGTGCTCTACCCTCGGGTCTTGCAGTCTATTCTCGGGGTGTACCCTTAGTACTCGCCCCACTTCCTGGGTTCCTTTGTTGCTTTCCTCTATTAGTGCTTCTTGATCTTGCACTCTGAACCTTCTCTTTTTCAACCATTTTGGGACATTCTCTAATAAAGTGATCTTGGGAACCACACTTAAAACAAGAACTCTCATGTGCACGACACTCACCAGGGTGGTGTCTGCCGCACTGTGGGCATTTCAGTCTATTAGATTGAATATTCCCAACACTAGCTACTGAGGTGGTTTGGGCCTTATTCCCTGAGTACTGTTTACTCTTGCCATTTCTTGAAAACCTGACTAAAGTAGCTGATCGGGTAGAGAAATCTTTTGACTTCTTGGACGAGGACTGGAATGACTTACTCCACTGTCTTTTTCTTGAGTTACGAGACTCCATTTCAACTTTTCTTTTCTCTTTTATTAATTCTTTGACTTTACAAGATCGATCCACCAGTAAAACAAATTTTTTCAATTCTAGTACAGCAACAAACAATTTAATGTCTTCGTTTAGTCCGTCTTCAAATCTCTTGCACATGATAGCTTCAGTGGATACACACTCTCGGGTGTATTTACTGAGCCTTACAAACTCACACTCATACTCTGTTACTGCCATTTAACCTTGTTTATTTCCAAGAATTCCTTCATTTTCTGATCGATGAATCTCTGACTAATGTACTTCTTCTTGAATTCTTCTTGGAAAAACTCCCATTTGACCCTTTCCCTTGGTACAATCGACACAAGGGTATTCCACCACTGATATGCAGAATCTCTTAAGAGAGAAACTACACACTTCATGCACTCTTCGGGTGTGCACAACAACTCATTAAATACCCTGATGGCATTTTCAAGCCAAAACTCTACCCTTTTCTGATCGTCATCTTTACTAGCCCAAAATTCTTCAGCTCCTTATTTCCAGATTTTGTCTATTGAAGGCTTTTCTCTTCTTATCACTTCTGCCAGTTGAGGGGCTACGGGGGTAGGTTGAGGAATAGGAGGGGGTGGAGGGGCTGGTGCATTTGGGTTCATGCCAACGAACTCCGTATACCAAGCATTCATCATGTAGAGAAAGGCTTCCCTATCTTCTTCTCCTTCTCTCGACTTCTTTGTCGTGGGTCTATTCTCATTTTTATTCAACACCGTCCCTTCAGCGGGAGCCGGCGCATTACTTTCTACATCATCCGACACAGCTATTTTGGGATCCATTTACTATATGAAATACAATTTAAGTCATCAGGAGTCGTCACACTATCAATATATAAATACTTTTATGTATAGCATGTATGGCTAGACTCATACTTACGATACATTAGTCCTAGAATCAACTAAATTATTGCTCTGATACCACTATATATAACACCCCTTACGAGTGTCCGACGTCAGGGCAGGATACGAGGCATTACTGTACTTGACTTTACTTAAACATGTATTATCGGGCTATAAAATTTCTTTCCACCTTAAAACTTTTCTTTCTTACTAATAACATACTTTTCATAGGCATTCGAGGCCTTAAATGTACATCTAGAAGGTTTTGGGATTCATCCGGGAACTTTGCCACTCCTTGAAAATTTCTACCTAAACAGGGGCCACACGCCCGTGTTGTCCAAGGACACGCCCGTGTGCCCCTAAGACACGCCCGTGTTCAAAAGCCATGGTCGACACTAACTTATTTCATACTGTTGAGCACACGCCCATGTCTATAACCCGTGTCCTTCACACGGCCTTCACGTGCCTGTGTCCTCTACCCGTGTAGCTCTCTGTTTATGATGTCATCATACTCTTAATAGCACACGGCCATGGCACACTCCGTGTGCTGGCCAGTGTGACGAATCATATTTTCGTAAATTATTGCAGGGGACACGGACTATCAACACACCCATGGGGCTGACCGTGTGTCACACACGGCCTAGACACACACCCGTGTGTCTACCCATGTGGACAATTATAGGGCTATTTTGCAAGCCAATTGCCACCCGAAAACATAAACACACTTACACTATCTTAAACAACTCAATTATTCCATCCATTGCATAAACTTAAATGCATAAACTTAACAAATATTGACCAATTTCTAATGGTCATATACAAAAGAATGTATAATCTTAAAAACCAAGCCTTTAACTCACAATATGTTATGACCAAAATGATCAAACTCATATACATGCCATGCTCAAAATTAATTAACTTTACTATACCAAATTAGTGGATAATAGTGTGATCCGAGCTCCGACATCTGTGATCCCCAAGCTAACTTGGCGAACCTCCATGGAAAAAGGAAAGGAAAGAGGTAAGCATATAGCTTAGTAAGTTTGCATGAGGCTTTTACAAAGCAATATAATAGTTTATAATTTAATTCATCCCTCATAAGTCTAAAGCAACATAAATCTCAAGTGCTTGAACTTACTTACTCTTTCTCATCACTTACCACATTATAATTTCATACTTGTAATTAAGTTAGGGTACCTGTATCATTTAATCACATAGATTAGAACTTTTTCTAATATAACATGAACATCAAATCATTATCTTCCTTAACTTAGGTAGAATTTCTTATCATTCTTGAATAACTTAACTTGTATTATTTTGCTTACTTAGCTTTCTTGTTACTTCTTTCATACTTGTCTCTTTTGCTCGTTGAATTACTCGAAATGTCGGAGGATAGTCAATCTCATCAAACATGTATCTCAATGCCAATGCCGTATCCCAAATATGGTCTTACATGGGGTTGCCTTATGATACCGATGCCATATCCCAGATATGGTCTTACACAAGATTCCTTAGCTTGATGTCGATGCCATGTCCCAGACATGGTATTATACGAGATCTTCCTTATATGTTTCCTTTGAAACTTACCATTGCCTTGTCTTGACATGGTCTTACGTGCTATCCTTGCCTTATGAACTCACCAATGCCATGCCTTGGCAGGGTCTTACATGGGATCCTTGCCTTATAGTAACTTATCAATGGCATGTCTTGACATGGACTTACATGATATCCTTGCCTCATTCGATGCTGATGCCATGTCCCAGACATGATCATACACAGGATCTACGTTCGGTGCTGATGCCATGTCCCAGACATGGTCTTACACGGGACCTACATTCCTTGATGCTGATGCCATGTCCTAGACATGGTCTTACACGGGCTTTACTTGTCTCATGTTATGACATAAGTATCCTCATTATTTCGAATCTTCAACCGGGACTTTCACTTACTTATTGTCATTGATTTCCTTAGTAAGCATTGTCAATCAAATTCATGAAAATAATGTATAGTAATTAATTTAATTGTAAAAGTAATATGTAGCTTTAATTTCATACAAACTTACCTCGGTACTCAAAATGTGTAGAGCTGTGCAATTTAGTCCTCAACCTTGTTTTTGCCTCGGTTTCTATCCGGGCTTCGTGTTTCTTGATTTATAATAACAATTTAACTTGTTTAATGCTTACATTGACTAAATCGACTCATAAGTCATACTTTGTTGAAAATTACATTTTTGCCCTTAGGCTCGTAAAATGATTTTTATTCAACTTTCTTGCATTTCAAGCCTAGCCAAATCATATTCTCAACTATAACAACATTCAATTTCCACTATATTACTCATGTATGACTATTTTCATAACTTTTGCAATTTGGTCCTTACATGGATTTTTCATGAAAATCACTTAGGAAAAGATGTTTATCCTACATCAAACTTTCATAATTTTCTATAAAACATCAAAATACATGCATGTTATACATGGGTACATTTTTGAACATAAACCTAGATCAAATTATAGCTAGAAATAATTAAACTGAGCTACAAGGATATAAAAAATACGAAGAACATTAAAAATGTGGCTAGGATGCACTTACTATCAAGCTTGGAAGATGAATAAACCCTAGCTATGGTTCCCTTGTGATTTTTGCGAAGAAGGAAGAAGATGGACATGATCTTGGCTTATTTTTCCCTTTTAATTCTTTAATTTACCAAGTGAAAAAAATGCCCTTAATGATTATTTCTTAAGATTTTTCCTTCCTATTTCCATTTTGTCCATCTCAACATCTAAGGGTCTAATTGCTAAATAAGGACCTCTAATAATTTTTATAATTCTATTTCATACTTAAACCTTTTAGAATCTCATATTTTCTAATCCTTGCAATTTAGTCCTAATGGACAATTTGTTCACTAGTTAATAAAATTCCTTCATGAAATTTTCACACAACCATGCAAATACCTCATAAGCCTTATAAAATCATCTAAACACATATTTCTTCTTCGAATTTGTGGTCTCGCACAACTATTCTTACTAGGACCTACACGCCCGTGTGGACAATTATTAGGCTAGTTACCAAGCCAATTGCCACCCTAAAAAGTAAACACATTCATACAACATCACATGACATTCCCATATCATAATTGGTAATATTTAATCATCACATTTAGCCTATGATAACCATACTAATTCCACATTCATAGGATGGAACTAACATATGCATGATTTTAAAATTGACATAAGCCATCACTCATGGATGTGTTTAAATTGAACCATAGACCAATTTAAGCAAATACATCTGGCTACATTTACAAGACTTAATTATTCAAATGACAAAGTTCCTATACATGCCATATTTTAAGAGGGCTTGAATACTTATATCCAAAGTGCCAGCTTGATAGTGTGAAAGCATCCCCCGTGATCTCCAACTCGAGCTAACTAAATTAACCTATAAGAAATAGAAAAGTGAGAGAAGTAAAAATGCTTAGTAAGTTCATATGCAAGTAATAAACAACTATTGACATTCTTTTATTTCACTCAACCACAAGAGTATTATAATGTGGTTTGCATTTAAGCTCTTAATTACCGCTTAATCATTCATAATGCTTACTCTTGCCAAATCACATATCACCTTTTATTTTTGCATTCATTTCTCATAAGTTACTCATAGATACTTGTATCACTTCATCACATAACTTTAGCACTTTATTTCTCTTAAACATAGACTTAGCTCTTTGTCATCCGTACATAACTTAGCTCCTTGCCCTTTGAACTACTCAGAATATTGGAGGATACTCAATCTCATCATACATGTATCATGATGCCAATGCCATATCCCATATATGGTCTTACATGAGATCATCCTTTTGATGTCGATGCCATATCCCAGATATGGTCTTACACGGGATCTCATCTCTCGATGTCGATGCCATGTCCCAAACATGGTCTTTTACGAGATCATATATAGATGTCGATGCCATGTCCCAGACATGGTCTTACACGAGATCTTCCTTTGGTGAAGCCATGTCCCAAACATGGTCTTATACGAGACCTCCTTATCTCATGTTGTGACATAGGTATCCATGCTATTCCAAACGTTCAACTGGTACTTCAATTTAACATAATCTCTTTACACTTTCATCAAGGCCTCATTTATCAATTCATAGAAATAATATGCATATTTCTCATGATAATAGATAAATAAAAATGTAAGAGCATGATGTAGCTTTAATTCACACAAACTGATCATGGGTTCATCATATACCAAATTCACTTCATATGAGTTCTAGGTACATACCTGTACCACTTGTGACATAGCCACATACTTTCTTATTTTTCAATATACCTATTGAATCACTCAAATGCTAAAAGATACTCATGAGTCTCATGCATATGGTATCGTTTCAACGCCATATCATATCCTCGATATAGTCTAACAAGAAATATCATATTGGTGCCATGTCCCTGACATGGTCTTAGATGAAATCTTATACCGAGGCCATATCCCAGATATGGTCTTACGGAACCTTAACAACCTGGCTATTGTATTCTATTAACTCTTAATATTAAAATTGAAGATTCTCATTCCTCGACATCTCGTCAAAACCGTAAATAATAAATTTCATAGAGATAAAATACTATTCATACAATATCGAAATGCCACATATATCACATAAGATTTTATTACTTACACATGAACTAACCTCTATACCAAAAAGGTAGAAATGGACCTTATCATTAATTTCTCTTCTTTTTCTTGTTCTAAGTCCGAATATCATTTTCTTTGATCTATAACATCACATTTAGCTTATTCATTAGTCACATTATTCTTTGTGGCTCAAAAATCATACTATGGAAAAATAACATTTTTGCCCCTAAGCTTTATCATATTTACACTTTTGCCCTAGGCTCGTATAATGATTTTCATTCAATTTTCTTGTATTTTAAACCTAGCCGAAACATTTTCATAACCAAAATAGCTCCACATTTCCACTAATTCACTCATGTATGATCATTTTCATATCTTTTACAAATTAGTCCTTTTATGTATTTTTCATGAAAATCACTTAGAAAAAGATGTTTATCATACATCAAACTTTCATATTCTTTCATAAAATGTCAAATACATGCATGTCATACATCGGAAAATTTTTAAACTAATCCCTAGCTCAAAATATAGCTAGAAATAGCTAAACCGAGCTACGAGGATCTCAAAAATAGGAATAACATTAAAAACGAGGCTAGGATGCACTTACTATCAAGCTTAGAAGTTGAAGAAACCCTATCTATGTCTTCTTGTGATTTTTGGCCAAGGGAAGAAGATGGACACCATTTTTGACTTATTTTCCCTTTTATTCTTTTATTAACCAAATGACAAAAATGCCCTTAATGATCCTTTCGTGAGATTTTTCTTTCCTATGTCCATTTTTGTCCATCTTAGCATATAATGGTCTAATTCCTAAATAAGGACCTCTACTAATTTTTATGATGCTATTTCATGCTTAAAACTTCTAGAATCTCATATTTTCTAATCTTTGCAATTTAGTCTTAATGGATAATTTTTTCACTAATTAATAAAATTTCTTCATGAGATTTTTCACAATCATGAAATCACCTCATAAGCCTCATAGAAATCATAAAAATCATGTTTCTACATCAGATTTGTGGTCTCACACCACTATTTCGACTAGGCCCTAAGTCGGGCTGTTACAACGAGACTATTGCAAAAAGATGTGAAGTTTGATTGGATAAAAAATGCCACTAGAGTTTTGAGAAACTAAAGGCGTTGTTGACTGAGGCTATTATTTTGGTGCAACCTAAGCTGAGAAGAGAATTTGTGGTTTATAGTGATGCATCCATGAATGGATTGGGTTGTGTGCTTATGCATGAGGGCAAGGAGATTGCATATGCTTCTAAAAAATTAAAGCCGCACGAGAAGAATTACCCGATCCATGATTTAGAGTTGGCTGCCATTGTGTTTGCATTAAAGATATGGAGACACCATTTATATGGTGAATGGTGTCGGATATTCACTGACCATAAAAGCCTAAAATACTTGATGTCTCAAAAGGAATTGAATTTGAGGCAACGAAGATGGTTAAAACTGATCAAGGATTATAAGTTAGTGATTCACTATCATCCGGGAAAGGCGGACGTGGTCGTTGATGCTTTGAAAAGAAAATCCTTGTTTGCGTTGAGAGCCATGAATACACGAATGACTTTGTTAGATGATGGTTCTATTCTAGCCGAGTTGAAGGCTAGACCATTGTTTCTCCAAGTGATTTGTGAAGATCAGAAAGATGACACTGACTTGCAAGCCAAAAGAGTTCAGTGCGAGTCGGGTATTGAGTCTGATTTTTGAATTAATTCTGATAGATGTTTGATGTTCAGAGACAGAGTCTGTGTACCGAGAAATGATGGGCTCATTCGAACAGTTTTGCACGAGGCACATAGTGGATGCCTATCTGTGCATCTAGGTAGCACCAAGACATATAATGACTTGAAGAAATGGTATTGGTGGCCAAGTATAAAGGAAGACATCTCGGAGTTTTTGTCAAAATGCTTAATTTTCCTATAAGTGACAACTGAACACCAAGTACCTTCGGGTCTACTTCATCCTATTATGGTTCCCGAGTGGAAATGGGACCGTATCACTATGGACTTCGTGACGAGTTTACCATTGTCACCGAGGAGGAAAGATGCTGTGTGGGTTATAGTCGATAGACTTACAAAGTTAGCCCATTTCATACCAATACGAGTCAATTATTCTCTTGATAAGTTGGCGGAATTGTATGTGTCAGAGATAGTAAGACTTTATAGAGTACTATTGTCAATTATTTTGGATAGAGATCCGAGATTCACGTCACGATTTTGGAAAAAGTTGCAAGAGGCCTTAGGCACAAAATTGAGCTTCAGTACAACTTTCCATCTGCAAACCGATAGATAGTCAGAGAGAGTAATACATATACTTAAGGATATGCTTCGATGTTGTGTTTTGGAATTCCAAGGTATTTGGGAAAAATATTTACCGTTGGTGGAATTCATTTATAACAACAGTTTTCAGTCAAGTTTAAAAATTGTGCCTTATGAGGCATTATATGGGCGTAAGTGTTGAACGCCCTTGTATTGGACAAAACTTAAAGAGAATCAAATTCACGGGGTTGATTTGGTCAGGGAAACTGAAGAGAAAGTAAAGGTGATACGTGAGTGTCTAAAAGCGGCCTCAGATAGACAAAAGTCCTATTTAGATTTGAAGAGGAAAGAGATTGAGTTTCAAGTAGGTGATAAAGTGTTTCTGAAAGTATCACCATGGAGAAAAGTCCTTAGATTTGGCCGGAAAGGCAAATTGAGTTCTCGTTTTATCAAACTTTATGAAATTACTGAGAGGATAGGACCGATAGCTTATCGTTTGGCCTTGCCACCGAGCTTGATAAGATTCACGATATCTTCCATGTGTCCATGTTACGCTGATATCGCTCGAACCCTTCACATGTGATAGTACCAACAGAGGTAGAAATTCAACCGGACATGACTTATGGTGAAGAGCCGATTAAAATTTTGGCACGAGAGGTCAAACAGTTGAGAAACAAAAGTATAACCCTTGTGAAAGTGCTATGGAAAAGACATCGAATGGAAGAGGCTACTTGGGAGCCTGAAGAGACCATGAGAAACCAATATCCCAACCTTTTTACCGTTAAGATTTTTAGGGATGAAAATCTTTAAGGGGGAGAATTGTAACAGCCTGATTTAGGGGCTAGTCAAAACAGTGGCTTCAAAATAACTAATCCGATGTTGGAGAAAAAATTAATTTTATGTTATTTTATGAGTTAGAGCTTGATTATATAGGTGCATGAAAATTTTGGTGCTTTAATTTTAGCGATTTCATGCTTAATTGTGAAAAAGGTCTAAATCGCATAAAGTGCAAAAGTTCTAATTTATAAGATAAAGGGGCCAATAGCTATAGAATATTAATTGGAGGTCTTTCAAGGGCAATTAACCCCTTAAATGATGGTTGACCGGCCATAGGGGACAAGAAAGGTCAAAATTTGGTCAAGTAGGTGGATTAGGTGGACTAAATTGGGAATTTATATTAAAATAAAGAAAGAAAAATATCATCTTTTCTCCTTCATTCCTCTACCAAAAATTAGCAGAAAATAGGGGTTTGAAAGCTTCAAAAATTTTAGCACACTCTTCTCTTTACAAGTAAGTGTTCTAGTGATCATTTCTTGATAAAAATTGTACTTTTGGAACCCCTAAAGCTTAAACTTTCTAAAGAGGGGACTATTTTGTAAAATGGTAAAGAGTTTAGAGTTTTTCCATGAGAGTTTTTAAGTAGTTTACTGCATTTTTATGGATGAAAATGGGTCTTAGTTGTTAGATGAACAACTTTTGTGAAAGATGTTACCATGAAAACACCTAAAAGGACCTTTTTGTAAAGGTTATAAAATGTGAGGTAAATGTGTGAAATAATGAGTTTTGATGGTTTCCATAAGAGAAATAAATGTTCACCAGGCTCGTTAAAGGTAGAAATTTTATTAGAATTGATTACCGAGCCTAGGGGTAAAATGGTCATTTTGTAAAAGTCTGAGGGCAAAATAGTAATTTTTCCAAAGCATGAATATTGTAATGCAATTATTAATGTGATTATTAAATGAGCTAATTTACTATTATAGATCAAGAAGAACCAAGAATTAACCTCGACCGGGGAAAGAACAAAGTATCGGACTAGATCGACAATCTAGCTTATTTTGAAATTGAGGTTAGTTTGTGTGCAATAAATTCAACATCATGTTATTAAGTTTCTAAATTATTGATATTAGCAATGTTGTACAATATTTCTATGAATTCGAGTTATGATGTTGAATGAGAAATATGGTAAAAATTGTGAAGTTGAAGTCCTGGTTGGACTATGGAGAAGGTGAGTATATTATTAACGAGACATGAGATTGATAAGATCTCGCATAAGACCATGTCTGGGGATATGGCCTCGGCAGCGAATGGAGATCCCATATAATACCATATTTGGGATACGGCATCGACATCGAATATGATAACCGTATGAGACCATATCCGAGATATGGCATCGATAATCGATATGAGATCCCGTAAAAGGCCATATTGGGGATGTGACATCGGCATCTAGAAGTGACCCCACCTAAGACCACATCTGGGATGTGGCATTGGTGTCATAATTATGTAAATGAGGATGATTATATATCCTTGAATATCCCAAGTAATTTCTATGTGGTAAATAGTTAAGCTTATGCTAGAGATGAGATTAATGGTAATACCAAGTGATGAGATTATACAATTATATATGAGTAACTCATGAGAATGGTTCACGATATATGGCATGTTATGTAATTGGTAAGAGTAAGTATGAGTAAGTTAAGGAAATGAGCTTAAGACTTATGTTTTATTAAATGAAATGGATGAATGACATTGTGGGTTTTATGTTCCTAATTATTTCATGCAAACTTACTAAGCTTTATGCTTACCCCTCTCATTTCCCTTTTCCTTGTAGTATTGCCAAGATAACTCGAGGATCGTGGGACGTCAAAGTTTGGAATCACACAATCACCATCTCTTGGGTATAATAAAGTTAGATTTATTTTGTGTATGGCCTATATAGGACTTGGGTATTTTGTTATGTCATATTGATAGCCAAAATGTTGGCTATTTATGTTATCAAGTCATTTTGTAAGTGGTCATTGGAATTGGGCCAATACATGACAAGTTTATTTATATTCAATGATGATGAAATTATGAAGTTTATGCTTGTGTGGATGCTTTGAATTGAGTTCTTGGAAGTGCCTTAGAGTCATGAGTTATGTTGAAATGAATAGGTATAAGTATGGTTATTATGTAGGGAGGCATTTGGCTTGGAATATAGCCTTTTTAATGTCCACACGGGTAGATACACGGGCGTGTGTCTAGGTCGTGTCTGACACACGGTCAGCCTTATGGGCGTGTTAATTGGTCGTGTGTCCCCATGCATGCTAGGCTTACAAGTCAGTAAGCTCAGTAGTAAACACACGAATAGAGACACGGCCGTGTGTTTCAACCGTGTGGGAGGCACGACCATGGACATAGGCTGTGTGAAGTCTGCACTTAAAATTTTGAATTTCATTCGACACACGGTCTAAGGACACGGGCATCTGCCTTGGCTGTGTGACCATAGTGAAGTGATGGCATCATAAATAGAATGCCATGGTTTTGGCCCACGGGCCAGAGGCACAGGCATGTGTCTGGCCATGTGAAAACTCCTATAGGTTCGAATTAGAAAATAAATACAACACATGCTAGGAACATGGTCGTGTGTGACCACACGGCCTACCCACACGGGCGTGCTCCATTTCACTCGGGCGTGTTGCCTCTGTTTAGGCAAGATTTTTCTAAGTGCATAAAAGTTTCTAGTTTAATTTCGAGACCTTTCAAATATATTTTAAGGCCTCATAGGCCTATGACGAATTTTTAAAGCCCAGAGTTGTATGTGCAAGTAAGTTAAGTCCGGTAATGCCTTGTACCCAATTTGGAGTGGAATATAGGTAAGGGGTGTTATATATATATATATGTATATGGCTTGTGTTGTAAGTTTATTGATGTATATATAATGCTTTTGGATTATAAGTATTGTGGATGTTAAATGGTTGATATTGGAGAAGTTATATGCTTGTGAGTTTTAGCATAATGATGCATGTTTGGAAGTGTCTATTTAGTTGAATTGTACATGTGAATTTGGTACAAATGGAATAGCCTATTTTTGTGACTTGTGTGTATTGTGGATATTGGTATAGAACTAACATGAATTAGCCTTGATTTAATTTGTTTGAATGCTAATTTATGCCATGTCTTGGTGCCATTTGGTTTGGTGTAGGTGTGTGCAAGATTGGGTGGCAAACTGGCTTAGTAAATCGCTTATTTTTGTCCACACGGGTAGAGACATGGGTGTGTATCTTAGCCGTGTGTGATACATGGTTAGGATACATGATCGTGTGTCCCCTGATGTTGAATTAAAAATCAAGTTAGTATTTTCCACACGGCCCAGCACATGGGCGTGTGATTTGTCGTGTGGCCTAAGTCAGTATACCCTACAGGTTTGGCATGGCCTAACACATAGCCTCGCACACGAGCATGTGAGGCCATTTTGAAAGGGCACACAGGTTGGTCACACGGGCGTGTGGTTGGCCGTGTGACCAAAGTCAGGGAGTTACACAGGGTAGGACACTGGCTGGGACACGACCATTTGCTTCCAATTCAAATGTCCACACGCTTGTGACATAGGCGTGTCTTTGGCCATGTATGTCGCACGGCCGGGCCACATGGGTGTGTGTCCCCTATATTTTGGAAAAGTTTATAAGTGTTTCAAAAATTCCTTGAGCTATCGATTTAGTCCTGAGCCACACATAAAGCATGTTTAGGGACTCGTAGGGTCGTATTAGGGACAATGTAATTGAGTTTGAATGATGATTGCATGAAATTTGAAAATGTATGTGAAATAAATGTTTAATTTTTTTATAAGTTTGGTAATACTCCGTAACCCTATTCTAGCATTGAATACGAGTGAGAGGTGTCATAGTAAATGCGAAGAATGATTGTATGTATGGTTCGCATCGATATAGTGTAAGGAATCTAACTAGTTTGGATTCATAAAATAGTTATAATTTCAACGATTGGTTTGAACTCATAAGTAGGTTTTTGGAGGATGGTTTAATGGTAAATTGATTGAATTTATAATGAATTTTGGTTTAGGTTCGTTTAAGGAATTATTAAGGAAAATTAGAAGATTCACTAGTGTGCTGCGAGGAAGCGAAAAATACAGTGTGGGTCCTAAACTCATAAAATTGTTTGAAAATGTTAAATGTCATGTTATATTTGATAAATTAGCTTTCTTATTGGATTGTATTAATAGCCAAATTATTGATTTTGTGAGTGTCCAAATAAGGCATGTTTTGAGCCTTAATGAATGTTTGATTGAGTTTGTAATTGCATATTTAATTTATGAGATCTAGGAATGTTTGACTGAATGATATAATGTGTTGATATATTAAGCTTATGTATGATTTAAATGTATGAGAGATTTGTTATATTGCATACTGAAAAGGGTGCAATTTATGCACAATGAAAATTCATAAAGTATGTGAAATTGAACGATATTGATTGATACCAACTCAATGATAATTTGAAAGATTGGAACTCCGTTTCCATTTACTAAAAGTATGTAATTATTGAGGACATGCTGAGCATGTCAAATGAATGTGAAAAGTATTGAGATATTATTTTGTATGAGATTGTGTGACATATTGCATATGCATTGGGTTGGGATTTTGTAGTTGATGAAGGAGTTGTATGGAGTTAGGTGGCATATTAAGTCTTCATTATCTGTAGTCAGTGCACTACATTTGGAGTACCTAGGGGAATGTCAATTTATCGCATTTTTACTGGCAGCTTGTATGCATTTTTACTGGCAGAATTTTAACCACAACGAGCTTAAGCTCATAATATTTTAAAGTTTAGATGATGGGTTTGGGGAACACGTAGTGTGTAGCAGATGGTATGGGTAGGATCCTTTTTGCATTGCATTATGCTCCTGACATATTTGTATGTTAATGATTTATGATGTGTGTTGTAGTGTGTTGTATTGAATGGTATCGAAATTAATGATTGTTACTTGAATGAATAATGTCCCATGCTTATACACCATTTGACATCAATTTGATAATGGCTATGTAATGATATGGAATTCCTATGATGATTCTATTTTCTTCAGCTAAAGCTAACCTATTTCACTGTATTCGATATTTATGTTTATTTAAATAATTGTTCGACTCACACTAAGCTTTTCATAACCTTACCCCCAATAGTGTTTAACTTTTCAGGTAAACCTCAAAATTAGGACCAAACTTGACATTTGGAGAATCACCTTGGACCTTAGACTATCTTTAATATGTATTAATCAGTTTCTATTGTTTTTGGTTTGTAATTTTTCATTATTTCTGGTTTGTGGCTTGGTAACTTTTCTTTTGGGGATTTTTGCATGCATGAATTACTCAAGCATAATAATCGAATACAAATATTTACATAAACATTGTAACATCCGGGATTTAAGGGCTTTGCATCTTTTGTGTTTTCTGTGTATTGATGTGTTATGCTTGTTGTTTTGATATGATTGGGGGCCTCGGGAAGTTATGGGGTTAAGCCAAAGCTTTGGTTGAATTTTAGTCTTAGGTACTTTAAGTGCGGATAGCTGAATAAGAGTAGGATTTAAGGGGTTTTTGTTTGCATTTGGTGACACAAGCAAAGTGTTGGTAAAGTGGCAAGGTAACGCCACTTAGCATGCAGAGAGGTGGCATCACAAGGGGAAGTTGAGAGGGAGGAGGTTCGAAATCTTAAGCAGCAAGGGAGTATTATTTTTGGCTCAGGCAAGGGAGGTGGTTGGATGGCAATCAAACTTCAAAGGAGAGAGGTAGGACTTGGTCAAGCAATTCAAACGAATGGTGGAAAAAAATTTAAGGAGTTTGAATGAGGGGAAAAGAGGAAAGCAAGGAGAGAATGAAGGGCGGCATAGTGGGGGAGTGCTAGCCAAAATTTTGAAGAGTGTGAGAGGATGGGAGCATTCGATTTTGGGTATTAGGAGTGGTTGTCGAATTTTGGTGGTATTAAGTAGCTTGTGTATGTAGATTTTCGACATTTGTGAGTGTGCTTTTCATTCCCATTCTCTTTTGCCGAAATTTGCTTAAACAATTTCCATTGTTTTATTCTTTTATGACCTATAGCCAAAACTAGGAGACCAAGGTTGCACATTTCTTTTCATTTTCTTTCTTTTTCTACCCCTTTCTCAAAAACTCCATAATCGAAAATACAGTTGTTGACTCTTACGATTTTCAGGTTTTTCATTTACCATTTTCTTTCTTTAAACCGAAAGCACTGTTCTTCTCTTCCTATTCTTTTCCTCATCATTCTTTTCTCTTGATCTTCTTCTCTCTTTGGTGTTGTTTAGTGTGCCGAAACTCTTAAGCCTCCATCAAAGCTCTTTCGGTTTCATTTTGACTTTTGCATTCTATTCTCCTCCATTCTAGTTCATAGCCGAATCATTACCTCTGGTATTGCCGAATCTTCTCTGTCTTGACTGTGGGTGCCGAATCTTGAAGATAATCGAAGGTAGGTAGACGATGTGGTATTTTGGCTGAATGGTCAAAGGAGGTCTCGTTTCCTGTTTGGCCGAAAGGCCACCTCCTTTAACCTATTCTCTTTTCAATCAAATCTCATCAGGTATTTGTTTAGGTGGATCAACGTTCTAATCCAAGTCTTCAAACTTCTGGATCCAATCGAATTAGGTAAGAAGATTCCTCCTAATTGTTTTAGTAATCGATTATTTATTATTCATCGCCTTAACTTAGTTGGGTGGTTACTCAAAATCATATTCTTGTAGTGAGTTATTGAGGAGGCAAACCTTCGGGTTCGATCCCTAAGTTCAAGAAGAGAGCGGTGTCTGCTATTCGTGATTGGCCACCAGGTTGTGGGCCAACTTCTGAGTAGAGTAGTAGACAGATAGTCGTGATCCCAGCCAGTGAGAGCGTTGACTTCGATAGTATAGTGTTGTACGTAATCAGGTGTGTAACTCCTCACACCATCTATAATGTTGTGTTAATATATTAATATATTCTGTTAAATGCCGAAAACTCGGTATGACTATTAAGATACCCTTAGAGGGTAAAGGCGAGACATCAGGTTAGTGATTTATGTTATATTAAGTAAATGGTTATGATGATATGATATGATATATGTTATGAGCATCCTATACATGCATGCCGAAACCTGTTGCATCTGTGCATTAAAATTTTTATGTTTGCATGGGGTTGGGCAAATGTTGTTAAATGAAAGGGGAAGCGTTCTGGTGGCTCTGCCACGATCTGTTGTAGTGGCCCTGCCACAATCTGTTCTGGTGACTATGTCACGATTCTGACGATGAGTAGCTAACTGTAGCATGACTGCCATCGATGGTGTGTAGCGATGAGGGTTGATTGTAGAAATCCCTATTGGTGTGATTGGCAGGTACGGGTGGTGTGTAGCGAATGGAAATCTAGGATTGGGATGGGTTCTTGGTCATTCTGGCATATGTTGTTTTGTTACTCTGTTCTGTAGGGCTAAGGCCCAATCTAGTGGTGCTTGAGTGTTGCACACTGAGTCTTGTGACTCACTCTGTTGTTTAACATCTTTACAGGTAGCACCTAGTGCAATGGACCGGGCTGGAGAGGGGCACAAGGTGGCCATGCATGGTTGTCTTTCGTTTCATTAAAGAACTCTATCTATCTTTAATGACTGGTTTTGTTTTTACGCTGTAATAAGGCCACTATTAAATGGGGTTTTAAATTTTGGATTATAAGCTTAGACCCTCTAATTATAAGTAGAATGAACGGTCGTTACGTTTTCTTTAAACCAAAAGGCAGACAAAGTTTTCACGCTTCTAAATTGTTGAGTTAGTAAATAGGATCTTTTTCACGAGAAAATTTTTAGCAACCTGAAAGTATAATATGGGCTTCCAAAAGTCACTTTATTTTAAAACCTTAGCAACCTAAAATTATTTTAACATAAAAGTACTAGGTTTTCTAACTAACCACAAAACTTGACAGGGGAAGTGTCTTAAATTTCTTTTAAGATCGCAAGGTGTTTTTCTCAATTCTTCTTAATAACATGCCAGATTCGAGTCGTGGTGTCTGGGCCGAGTTTGGGGTGTTACAACTTGGTATCGAGCCTAGTTCAAAAGCTCGACTTTGGGTTTTGGGTTCAAAATGTTTTCTAAAAATGGTTTTAGAAACATAAATGAAATGCATGTTTTCTTAGCATGGCACCTGAGTCTCCGGCCCAAGTTTGCCAGGTAAGTTTTCTTATTAGTACAAATTGCATGTGCTATGTATATTGCCATGGATGTTAGAACTAAGGAACTATACCTTAGAAATGGAAACTTTTAGGTTGTATGTGAATCGTAGAAACTACTTGTAATTATCTTTCATAAAAAAAAAATTACTCTTTAATAAATAGTGAAAGAAATGCTAATACATAAAATTTCTAAATCAGATTAAGACGATATGATAGAGATGAGTAGTAGAGGACGTGGGCGTAATGTACGTGGTCGTGGTAGAGGCAGGATTACTGTGTCGGAACCAGTGGGATCTGGTCATGGGTTGGGTAGTGAGATACCGATACTGCCAGCGATGTAAGTGAAATTCTAGGATCAAACAGGCAGGGATGAGGCAGTGTTTCAGGCAATGTTACGGGTCTTGGAGAGAGTTCCTGGGGCGAGCATGGTACCGGGGCTCAGAAATCTATGTCTGAACGACTTTGAGCCAATGGAGCGGAAATGTTTAGAGGCGTTTCTGGCGTAGCCCCTAATACAGTTGAGTATTGGTTAGAGGCAAGTGAGCACCTAATGGATGATCTTGACTTCACGGTAGAGGAGAAGTTGAAAGGGGTGGTGTCTCTTCTTCAAGACGAGCCATATCAGTGGTGGCTTACAGTAAAAGAGGGTACTCTAGCAGATCGAATTGACTGGGATTTCTTTAAGGTGTCATTTTAGGGAAAGTAGGGAAAGTATGTCGGGGCCAATTATGTGGATGCCCAGAGGAAGGAATTTTTGAATTTGGTTCAAGGGAGCAAAACTATGGCCGAATATGAGGCAGAATTTCTGCGCTTGAGCCGTTACGCTCAAAGAATTACAGAGACTGACTATGATCATTGCGTATGGTTCGATGATGGACTGCAGGATGAGTTAAGGGTATTGATAGCACCGCAGCGAGAGAGACTTTGCCGCTATGGTTGAGAAAGTTAAGATAGCTGAAGAGGCGAACCGGATCGAAAGGCAGAACAGGGATAAGGATCGAGGTAGTAATAAGAGAAGTTTTGGGTCGTCAGGTTCATCTGGGGGTTTTCAGAAAAGGCCTAGGTTAATAGGCCATCTTGTGCTCCGACCATGGCTGCAGGGGGTCAGTATCAATCGTGTGCTTTGTATGGGAAGGTGCATTTTGAGGAAATGCAAGAGAAGAACCAGTGGATGTTTTAGTTGTGGATCTATGGATCATATGGTAAAAGATTGTCCATATGTGGATCAGGTACAGCCAGTTGGGCGAGGTTCTGATCAGTTCAAGAGGGGTGGCCAACCATTAGCGAGGGGTCGTGGCCCGGCCAGAGGTGGAAATGAATTTGGTCGGGGTCATAGTGCGCCCGGTAAGGGTGCTACTAAACAAATGCAAGGCAATCGGGTCTAGTATACGCAGCTTATCGACGAGAGGATGGTGATGCACCGGACGTTATAATCGGTACATTTCTTATAGCTGATAATCCATTCCTTGCTTTGATTGATATTGGCTCAACCCCTCTTATGTTGCATGCTTGGTATCTGAGACCTTAAGTGTAGAATCTGACATATATGCTAGGAAGATAACTGTAGTTAGCCTTCTAAGACAATCCATAGTAGTGGAAAAATTATTTAGGAGTGTGCCTTTAGAGACTCATGGGGTAGTGCTCTCGGCTGACTTAATAAAATTACCATTTGGGGAGTTTGACCTCATCTTGGGCATGGATTGGTTGGCTAAACATCGTGCAAAGCTGGATTGTGAGACTAAGCGTACGGTGTTGAGTACCCCTAAAAGTAAAGAGGTGGTGGTGATAGGGGAAAGAAGAAATTATTTGTCTAACGTGGTTTCTGCGCTAAATGCTCGGTTAAGATGGTTTGTAAAGGATGCAGTGCATTCCTAGCTTTCATCAGTTCATTGGATGCAATGGGAGTGATAGTTAGCGAGGTTAGGATAGTAAAGGAATTCATGGACATTTTCCTGAGGAGTTGCAGGGTTACCTCCAGATCGTGAAGTGGAGTTTGGGATTGAGCTATTTCCAAGTTCTGCTTTGGTGTCCATCGCCTCATACAGGATGGCACCGAAGGAGCTATTGAGCTTAAAGCTCAGGTTAGGAATTGTTGGATCGGGGTTTCATCAAACCAAGTGTGTCTCCGTGGGGAGCACCGGTGTTATTTGTGAAGAAGAAAGATGGGTCTATACATATGTGCATTGACTACCACCAGTTGAACAAGTTGACTATCAAGAACAAGTACTAGCTATCGAGGATAGATGACCTATTTGATCAGCTCAAAGGGGCCTCGGTCTTTTCAAAGAAAGATCTGAGGTCGAGATATCATCAGCTTAAAGTCAAGGAAGCAGATGTTCACAAGACGGCTTTTCGAACTCGCTATGGTCACTATGAATTCCTGGTGATGCCATTTGGGTTGACAAATGCACCAGCAGCGTTCATGGATATGATGAATCGAGTTTTTCAACCCTATCTAGACCATTTCGTTGTTGTATTCATAGATGACATTTTGGTATATTCCAAATCTGAGGAGGAGCACGATGCGCATCTTGGGTGGTTCTACAGATTTTAAGGGAGAAATAGCTATATGCCAAGTTTAGCAAGTGTGAGTTTGGTTGAAAGAGGTTACATTTCTGGGTCATGTGGTATCGGCGAAAGGGATTAGGGTGGATCCCCAGAAAATAGAAGCGGTGTTAGGGTGGAAATCACCTAAGTCAGTGGCCGAGATTCAGAGTTTCCTTGGTCTAGCAGGGTATTACTGAAGGTTTGTTGAAGGGTTCTCATTAATTACGGCACCTTTAACTAAGTTGTTGAGGAAAGGAGTTCCGTTTGTTTGG
Source organism: Gossypium rotundifolium (assembly GCA_025506655.1). NCBI lineage: Eukaryota > Viridiplantae > Streptophyta > Magnoliopsida > Malvales > Malvaceae > Gossypium > Gossypium rotundifolium. Next base: position 140,535,231 of record CP106722.1, read on the forward strand.
ACCAACAAGTAGCAGGAAAGTTTTGAGAAGCTGAAGAGGCTTCTGACAGAGGCTCCGGTGTTGATTCAGCCTGAGGCTGGTAAGGAGTTCGTAGTTTATTGTGATGCTTCACACACGGGATTAGGGTGTGTGCTGATGTAGGATGGGAGAGTTGTAACGTATGCATTTCGACAGTTAAGACCGCATGAGAAAAACTATCCCACGCATGATCTGGAGTTGGCTGCGGTGGTGTTTGCTCTAAAGATCTGGAGACATTACCTGTATGGGGAGAAGTCTATTATCTACACCGACCATAAGAGTTTGAAGTATCTTCTAACTTAGATGGAGTTGAATTTTAGACAGCGAAAGGTGGATTGAGTTATTAAAAGATTATGACTGCTCGATCGAATATCACCCGGGTAAGGCTAACGTGGTAGCAGATGCGTTAAGTCGGAAGGTAATATAAGATTTGAGAGCGATGTTCGCCCATCTCAGTTTGTATGATGACGAAAGTCTGTTAGCTAAAATTCGAGTGAAGCTATCGTGGGTAGATCAGATTAAAGAGAAACAGCTATCGGATGAAGTCCTAAGTGCTCGACTCTTGCAAGTACAGAATGGTGGGGTCGAAGACTACAGTTTGAATAATGATGAGGTTTTGTGTTTCCATGGGAATATGTGCATGCCGAAGGATGGGGAGTTGAGGCAGAAGATTCTTTAGGAAGCACATAGTAGCCCTTACGCTATGCATCCTGGAGGAAGTAAGATGTACTGTGATTTGTGGGAGCAGTTCTGGTGGCCTGGATTAAAGCGGGAAGTGTAACAGTCCGATTTATACCCTAGTCAGAACAGTGGTTTCGGGGCCACGAATCCGAGTCTGAGGAATATTTAAATGATTTATTATGTGCTTATTATATGTGAATTAAAGTGTGTGAAAGTTTCTTAGAAAAATTTAATTGTTTGTGCGTTTAATTTAGAAAAAGGACTTAATCACGTAAAAGGTGAAAGTTTCAAACTAGAGTGAAAATGCACTAAATTGATTGTGGCTTTTTAATTTGGAGTATAAAAAGGGCAATTAACCCATTTTACGAGTTAGTGGGCGGCAAAGGTCAAGTATGACGTTAAGTTATAAGTTGTTTTTATTATTAATGAAAGGTTAAATTGGTAAATCATAAAAAAATGTTATTAAATGTTAAATTATATGAAATTAAAAGCCATTTTATTTGTTCTTCATCTTTCATTGACGTATGTTAGCTAAGAAAATAAGGGTTTAAAGGCTTTGAAGTGTTCGGCCATCATCTAGCTCAATTTAAGGTGTGTTTTACTTCGATTTTCGATAATTTTTACGTTTTTGAGATCGTTGCTTCGAATATTAGTTGACCTATGGTAGAATTTTTAAATTTGAGCATGCTTGATGTTCATCCATTAACATGTTCTTGTGGTTTTGATGTTTGATGATTTTATATTAAAGAAATGTTAAAGATTAGCATGTTTTGTGTTGGAAATTTTAGTATAAAATGTGCAAATGTGAGGGCTAATTTGTAAATAGCCCAAAATATGTGTGTATGGATTGAATTGAATGAATTAGTGAATAAAAGGGTTAATTCTGAATATGTTTAGATCAAGAACCGAGGATAACGGACTTAGATCGCGAGAAAGTGAAAGTTAACGAGTAGTCATTTTCATTCCGAAATATCGAATCCGAGGTAAGTCACTATGAAATAAATGTATCCATATGATATTATACTTGTTTGTATGACTAAGTTTGATAATGTATACCTATGAGAGTATATGCTTATGAATTCCGAGATGAGTCTGACATAGTGATTAAGTCTGAGAAGTCTCGATCGAACCTAGGAATAGATAGGATTAGGTATGTCATGACATAGGTATTTGTTCTGTTTTATCATGTAAGACCACATCAGGATGTTGGCATTGATTTGAAATTTCATATAAGACCTAAATGCAGGGACGTAGGCATCATTATCGATCATATATAAGACCTAAATGCAGGATGTAAGCATCATTATCGATCATATATAAGACCTAAATGCAGGGACGTAGGCATCATTATTTGATCATATATAAGACCTCGTTTGGGACGTAGGCATCATTATCTGATCATATATAAGACCTCGTCTGGGACGTAGGAATCATTATTTGATCATATATAAGACCTCGTCTGGGACGTAGGAATCTTTATCTAATCATATAAAAGACCTCGTCTGGGACGTATGCATCATTATCTGATCATATATAAGACCTCATCTGGGACGTAGGCATCATTATCTGATCATACTTCGTCTATGATGTAGGCATCATTATCAGATTATATGTAAGACCACGTCTGGGACGTTGGCAGCGATATGAGCTTCTCGTGTAAGACCATATCTAGAACATCGACACCATATTGATTCGTGTAACAATCTGTCCGAAACTGCGGTATCGATATCTGAGTACATGTAAGGTCTCATTTAGGACGTTGGCTTGTACGACTATTTCGAGTTTTCTGAGCATCCTATTAGATTCTTATTGGATCAATGGGTAACTTTGTGATGCGAATTGCAAATTCGAGTTAAGAATAAATATGTGTATGTAAAACCATCTCAGGTACGTTGATTATGCACTAATTGTGTATATAAGATAAGCATCTAAGTAATTTTACTATGATGCTATGGATATGAAATTGATGATATGATATGTAAAGTTTTGATTATATGAATTATAATTATATGATTCTTGAAGTTGCAAAGATAAAAAATGTGGTTAATAGTGTATGAAGCAAAGTGTATATGAAATAATATGTTAAATGATTGATATGTACTAATATATTTATTTGCATAAGTGCCTTCTATGCCAAGTTTATTTGTATATGACTTACTAAGCTTTTGGAAAGCTTACTTTGTGCGTGTTTTCTCTATTTTATAGGTCGTCAAAGCTACTGAAGGCTCAGGACCGTTACGGATCGTCATCACACGACAAATATCATTTTGGTACCCTTTTTAAAATGTATATAGCTAATTATGGCATGTATAGGCTAGATAAGTGTATGTGATTATAAGATGATTTTAGCCATATGTTTTGGTTAGTCTTGAGTTGATAATGCTTGAATGAATGAGTTATATGAAGCATATATTTTGGTATGCTTTGATGCATATGAAATGGTTAAGTTTTGGTTAAGCAAATGGATGATATATGCTTAAAATGATGTAGGATTTAGTTTGTAAGTTAGTATGAATGGAATTGGTATTGGATGTATGGATGAAGTGAACCATTTGATATGTTTTGGTTGCCATATATGCATATTATGTTTAGGTATATATTGATTGTAGGAAGACCCTGGGTGGGTGGCATATTGGCCTGGTAAAATAGCCTATAATGTCACACGGTTAAGGCACACGGGCGTACCTGAGACCATGGGTAAATTGGCAGATTGTGGCTTAAATTGCACACGGCCTCGACACAGGTGTGCTTGATGGCTGTGTGAGAAATGGCAGTATGTGATCTAGTAGTACACGACCTTAGCACACGGGCGTGCTTGGTGACCGTGTTGATTTTGGCAGTATACCACCATGGGGAGGACACAGGGAGTGTCCGATGGCGTGGGTGAGGCATGGCCTACCCCCGTAGTGTGTCCCCTATATGTTAGAAAAGTTTCAAATTTTTATGATATTTCTTATGTGTTTCAATTTAGTCCTGACTCGATTTATAAGCATGCTTAAGGTGTCGATGACCTATTTAAGGGACTTATGATTGATATCGATGAATGGTTGTACGATTAATTCTGTAAATGGTTTTGATCTATCTGGTAATGCCTTTAACCCTAATCGGTGATCAGACAAGGGATAGGGGTGCTACATTTGGTTGGTATTAGAGCTACGGTTTAGTCGATTCTCAGACTAACGTAGTGTGTCAGAGTCTAGCTATACATGCCATAAAATTTGAAATGTGATAGTGTGATGAATCCTGACGTATAAATGTGATTTTCATATAGCAATAGATCCCGAAAGAGCCGTAGCTGACAACGTAGAAAGTGATGTGCTTGCTCCCATGCAAAGGACAAAGCTTTCTGATTCAAGACCGGCTACGAGCGATCAGGAGGGAGAATCTAAGCAAGCTTTCTTCCAGATGATGAGTGAGTGGTTCACTCAATTCATGAAAAATAACCCGACTGTTTCACAACCCCCGCCCTCGATTAATCCTCCTCAGACTACGATTGTTCCACCGATTATGTATCCAAATCTGTTGAACAAGCCTCAAGTTGATAAGATTCATAAGTATGGGGCTGAAGAGTTCTGAGCTATTAATGATGATAATATCGAGAAAGTCGATTCTAAATCTCGTAATGAAAAAAAGAGTGATAAGTAATTTCTCTCAACCTTTGACGAAGAAATTTAGAGATGCAAACAATAGATTAAATGTTTCAATTGGACATACGAGTAGAGATCATGTGAGACCAAATGTTGGTCTGGGAACTCAAGCTCAAATTGAAACAAATGATGGAAGTACTAAAAGCAACAAACCTGAGTGTAGACAGTGTGGAACACGACATGTGGGAAAATGTTGGGCAAGTACAACAATAGAGTTTGTTATAAATATAGATCACGAAATCACTTCATTTGAGATTGCCCAACGATGGCGAATGTTGAAAATGTCAGATCCGAGCGACTCAAGTGTAAGCGTTGAAATAAAAGACATTCGGGGAATTGTAGATTGAATAATCAAGCTTGCTTCAGATATATTTGAGACTGCCCAGAGTCTGTTGAACAAGAGATTGTTTAGAACCCGAGATCTGAGAATGTTTCAGCGCGAGGTAGATCTCTTCAAAATGCAAGAAACCTCAGTAGTAGTCAGGGAACTACTAGAGATACTGTTGCGAGATCTGAAGCTATAGCGTCGGCCAGAGCTTATGCTATCCGAGCTCGGGAGAAAGCTTTATCTTCAGTTGTTATAATGGGTACTTTTACACTTTATGATACCTTTGTGATTGCTTTGATAGACCTTGATTCTACTCATTTCTATATATGCATGAACTTAGTATTCTGTAAGACTTTTCCTGTAAAGTCCACTGTGATTGCTTTTATGATACCTATAAAGTATCGAACCCCTTAGGTAAAAATATTTTGGTTGACAAAGTAGGTAAGAACTACCCATTAATGTTTGAGATATCTGTTTCCCTAATGATATGTTACTATTATAGTTTGATGAGTTTGATATGATTCTGGGAATGGACTGGTTGACATTGCATGATGTTGTTGTGAATTGTAAAAGAAAGATTATTGATTTGAGTCGTCGAAATGGTGAAACAATTCATATTGAGTCGAATGATTTAAATGGATTACCTGTTGTGATATCTATGTTGAAAGCTCAGAATTAAATTAAAAAGGGGTTACGAGGTATATTTTTCTTATGTGATTGATTTAAAAGTATCTGAAAAGAAAGTTGAATCGGTGCCAGTAATTTGTGAGTTCTCTGATGTTTTCTCTGAAGAATTGTCAGGATTGCCTCCGATTTGTGAAGTTGAATTTGGTATAGATCTATTGCCTAGTACAACCCCTATTTCAATAGCTCCGTACAAAATGACACCAATGGATTTGAAAGAGTTAAAGTCACGTTGCAAGAATTAGCAAGCGGAGGGTTACATGAGACCGAGTTCTACACCTTGGGGTACTCCTGTTCTATTTTTGAAAAAGAAAGATTTGAATCTGCGATAGAGAAGATGGTTAGAGTTATTGAAAGATTACGAGCTTGTAATAGATTATCACCCGGGTAAAGCTAATGTAATTGCCGATGCATTGAGTCGAAAGTCACTGTGTGTATTACGTGCTATGAATGCTCAATTAGATTTGTTTGATGATAGTTCAGTGTTGGTTGAATTGAAAACAAAACTGTTGTTTTTACAGTAGATATGTGATGCGCAGAAAGTTGACAATGAAATGTTAGCGAAATGAGCTTAGTGTGATTCAAATTCTAATTCCTAGTTTTGAGTTGTTGATGATTGCTTGAGATTTCGAGATCGTATTGTGTTCCGAGAAACCCTAAGTTAACCCATTTGATTTTGAACAAAGCATATAATAGTCGTTTATCTGTTCATCTGGGTAGAACAAAAATGTACCATGATTTGAAGCAACACTACTGATGGTCTGGCATGAAATGAGACATTTTTGACTTTGTTTCGAAATGTTTAGTCTGCCAACAAGTGAAAGCAGAACATCAAGTTACATGCGGATTATTCTGATAGATTCGATTCCCAAGTGGAAATGGATTAGAGTAACGATGGATTTTGTTTTTTACCTCAGACTCTGAGAAAGGGAGATATGATTTGGTTCATAGTTGATCGATTGACGCAATTTGCCCATTTTATTCCGGTAATATCTGACTACTTACTTGAAAGATTAGTCGAGCTATATATTTCTGAGATTGTTGATTGTACGGAGTGCCATTATCTATTGTGTCAGATATAGATCCGAGATTCACATCACAATTTTGGAAGAAATTACAAGAAGCTTTTGGTACGAAATTACATTTCGATCTGATTTTTCATCCGTGGTGATGGTCGATCGAATGAATTATTCAGATTCTCGAAGACATGTTATGATGCTGTATACTTGTGTTTAGCAGTTCGTGGAAATATTATTTTACCATTGATTGAATTTCTGTACAATAATAGTTTTCAGACGAGCATCAAAATAACACCTTATGAAGCTTTGTATGGACATAAATGTCGCACACCCCTGTATTGGACTGAACTCAGTAAGAATAAGTTACATGGAGTGGATATGATTAGAGACTCAGAACAGAAAGTGAAACTGATCCGAGATTGTTTGAAAGCAGCATCTGATCGTCAGAAGTCCTATGCAAACTTGAAATGAAAAGATAGAGAATTTGAGGTCGGCGACAAAGTATTTCTGAAAGTGTCTCCGTGGAAGAAAGTGCTTCGATTCAGACGAAAAGGCAAATTAAGTTCGAGGTTCAACGGACTGTATGAAATCATTGAACGTGTTGGGCTTGTGGCTTATAGATTAAGGTTGCCCTCTTAACTAAAAAGGATACACAATGTGTTTCATGTCTCAATGCTCCGTAGATATCGATCCAATTCGTCGCATGTGATTGCCCTATCTGAAATTGAAACCTGATCTGATATGACATACGAAGAGGAACCGATCCATATCTTAGCTCGTGAAGTGAAAGAGTTAACAAACAAGAAAATTCTATTATTCTATTAGTAGAAGTAATGTGGAATCGACACGGAATAGAAGAGGCTACGTGGGAGCCTGAAAACTCAATGAGATAGCAATATCCAAATCATTTAGCAGTAAGATTTTGGGGCGAAAATCCTTAAGGGAGAATTATATGATTCGGGTTATACCTAGTCGAACAAGTGGTTTCGGGACCACGAATCCGAAGTCGAGGAATATTTAAATGATTTATTCTGTGCTTATTATATGTGAATTAAAGTGTGTGAAAGTTTCTAAGAAAAATTTAATTGTTTGGGCGTTTAATTTAGAAAAAAGACTTAATCGCGTAAAAGGTGAAAGTTTCAAACTAGAGTGAAAATGCACTAAATTGATTGTGGCTTTTTAATTTGGAGTATAAAAAGGGCAATTAACCCATTTTATGAGTTAGTGGGCGGCAAAGGTCAAGTATGACGTTAAGTTATAAGTTGATTTTACTATTAATGAAAGGTTAAATTGGTAAATCATAAAAAATGTTATTATGTGTTAAATTATATGAAATTAAAAGCCATTTTATTTGTTCTTCATCTTTCATTGCCGTATGTTAGCTAAGAAAATAAGGGTTTCAAGGCTTTGAAGTGTTCGACCATCATCTAGCTCAATTTAAGGTGTGTTTTACTTCGATTTTCGATAATTTTTACGTTTTTGAGATCGTTGCTTCGAATATTAGTTGACCTATAGTAGAATATTTAAATTTGAGCATGCTTGATGTTCGACCATTAACATGTTCTTGTGGTTTTTGATGTTTGATGATTTTATATTAAAGATATGTTAAAGATTAGCATATTTTGTATTGGAAATTTTAGTGTTTTGAGTAAAATGGACTAAATTAATAAAATGCGTAAATGTGAGGGCTAATTTGTAAATACCCAAAATATGTGTGTGTGGAATGAATTGAACAAATTAGTGAATAAAAGGGTTAATTTTGAATATGTTTAGATCAAAAACCGAGGAAAACGGACTTAGATCGCGAGAAAATGAAAGTTAACGAGTAGCCGTTTTCATTTCGAAATATCGAATCAGAGGTAAGTCACTATGCAAATAAACGTATTCATATGATTTTATACTTGTTCGTATGACTAAGGTTGATAATGTATACCTATGAGAGTATATGCTTATGAATTCCGAGATAAGTCTAACATAGTGATTAAGTCTGAGAAGTCCCGATCGAACCTAGGAATAGATAGGATTAGCTATGTCATGACATAGGTATCTGTTCTATTTTATCATGTAAGACCACGTCTGGGACGTTGGCGTTGATTTCAAATTTTGTATAAGACCTAAATGCGGGCGTAGGCATCATTATCGATCATAAATAAGACCTAAATGCAGGATGTAGGCATCATTATCGATCATATATAAGACCTAAATAGGGCGTAGGCATCATTATCGATCATATATAAGACCTCGTCTGGGGCGTAGGCATCATTATCGATCATATATAAGGCCTAAATGCGGGATGTAGGCATCATTATCTGATTATGTGTAAGACCATGTCTGGGACATTGGCAGCGATATGAGCTTCTCGTGTAAGACCATGTCTAGAACATCGGCATCATATTGATTCGTGTAACAATTTGTCCAAAACTGAGGTATCGATATCTGAGTACATGTAAGGTCTCGTTTATGACATTGGCTTGTATGACTATTCTGAGTTTTCTGAGCATCCTATTAGATTCCTATTGGATCAATGAGCAAGTCTGTGACGCGAATTGCAAATCCGAGTTAAGAATAAACATTGTATGTAAAACCATCTCAAGTATGTTGATTATGCACTAATTGTGTATATAAGGTAAGCATCTACGTAATTTTACTATGACGCTATGGATACGAAATTGATGATATGGTATGTAAAGTTTTGATTATATGAATTACGTAATTATATGATTCTTGAAGTTGCAAAGATAACAAATGTGGTTAGTAGTGTATGAAGCAAAGCATATATGCAATAATATGTTAAATGATTGATATGTATTAATATATTTATTTGCATAAGTGCCTTCTATGCCAAGGTTATTTGTATATGACTTGCTAAGCTTTTGGAAAGCTTACTCTGTGCGTGTTTTCTCTATTTTATAGGTCGTCAAAGCTACTGAAGGCTCGAGACCATCACGGATCGTCATCACACTACTAAAATCGTTTTGGTACCCTTTTTAAAATGTATATAGCTAATTATGGCATGTATAGGCTAGATAAGTGTATGTGATTATAAGATGATTTTAGCCATATGTTTTGGTTAGTCTTGAATTGATAAAATGCTTGAATGAATGAGTTATATGAAGCATATATTTTGGTATGCTTTGATGAAAATGAAATGGTTAAGTTTTGGTTAAGCAAATGGATAATATATGCTTGAAATGATGTAGGATTTAGTTTGTAAGTTAGTATGAACGGAATTGGTATTGAATGTATGGATGAAGTGAACCATTTGATATGTTTTGGTTGCCATATATGCATATTATGTTTAGGTATATATTGATTGTAGGAAGACCCTAAGTGGGTGGCATATTGGCCTGGTAAAATGGCCTATAATGTCACACGGTTAAGGCACACGGGCGTACTAAGACCGTGGGTAAATTGGCAAAATGTGGCTAAAATTGCACACGGCCCGACACGAGTGTGCTTGATGGCCGTGTGAGAAATGGCAGTATGTGATCTAGTAGTACATGGCCTTAGCACAGGCGTGCTTGGTGACCGTGTTGATTTTGGCAATATACCACCACGGGAGGAGGACACGGGGGGCGTCCAATAGTCATGGGTGAGGCACGGCCTACCCCCACAGCAGCGATGTGTCCCACGTATGTTAGAATAGTTTCAAATTTTTATGAAATTTCTTATGTGTTTCAGTTTAGTCCCGACTCAGTTTATAAGCATGCTTAAGGTCTCGATGACCTACTTAAGGGACATTATGATTGATATCGATGAATGGTTGTACGATTAATTCTGTAAATGTTTTCGATCTGTCTGGTAATGCCTTTAACCCTAATCCGGTGATCGGACACGGGATAGTGGTGTTACAGGAAGTTACAGAATTTGTGGGGATGTGTTTGACGTGTCAGCAGGTCAAAACTGAACATTAGTTGCCTTCGGGATTATTGCAGCTGGTAAAGATTTCGCAGTGGAAATGGGAAAGAATCACGATGGATTTTGTTAGTGGGTTACCTCTTACACCCACTAAGAAAGACTCGGTTTGGGTAATTGTTGATCGACTGATGAAGTCTGCTCATTTCATACCTGTTCGTGTTGACTATTCTTTGCAGAAATTGGCTAAGCTGTATGTAGAAGAAATTGTGAGACTGCATGGGATACCAGTGTCGATCATATCAGATAGAAACCCTAGGTTCACATCACGATTCTAGAAGGCATTGCATCAGGTGTTGGGTAAAGGTTAGACTTCAGCACAACTTTTCATCCGCAAACTGATGGTTAGTCTGAGAGAGTGTTCCAAATCTTAGAAGATATGCTAAGAGGTTGTGTCATTGACTTCAGGGGTAGTTGGGAGTAGTATTTACCTCTGGCAGAATTTGAATACAACAACAGTTACCAATCTAGTATTCATATGGCGCCCTATGAAGCATTATATGGACGGAGGTGTCATACTCCTACTTGTTGGACAGAGTTAGGGGAGCGTAAGATGTTGGGTCCGAAATTGGTCTCAGAAACAGAAGAGAAAGTTAAGTTAATTCAAATCGATTGAAGGAAGCGTCAGACAGACAAAAATCTTATACGGATCTAAAGCGAAGGGAGATAGAGTTTGCGGTGGGGGATCAGGATTTCTTGAAAGTGCCATTGTGGAAGAAGGTACTGAGGTTTGGTCGGAAGGGCAAGCTAAGCCCTAGGTTTATCGGGCCTTATCGAGTTCTGAAGAGTGTGGGACAGGTGGCGTATCAACTGGAATTACCTCCAGAATTGAAGCAGATACATGACGTGCTCCATGTTTCAATGCTAAGACGTTATCATTTTGATCCGTCGCACATTGTACCAGTAGAAGAGATTAAGGTAAGACCGGACTTGTCCTTTAAGAAGGGACTAGTGCAGATCTTAAATCGAGACGTTAAAGTGTTGAGAAGGAAGTCAGTCCCTTTAGTCAAAGTTCTGTACCGGAATCACGGTGTAGAGGAAGCAAGGTGGGAGCCAGAAGAGGTTATACAAAAACTGTATCCTCATCTCTTTTGATCAGGTAATTTCGAGGTCAAAATTTCTTTAAGGTTGTAGAACTGTAACATCCGGGATTTAGGGGCTTTGTATCTTTTGTGTTTTCTGCGTATTGATGTGTTATGCTTGTTGTTTTGATATGATTGTGGGCCTCGAGAAATTATGGGGTTAAGCCGAAGCTTTCGTGGAATTTTAGCCTTGGGTACTTTAAGAGGGGATAGCCGAATAGGAGTAGGACTTAAGGGTTTTGTTTGCGTTTGGTGACACAAGCAAAGTGTTGGTAAGGTGGCAAGGTAACACCACTTAGCATACAGGGAGGTGGCATCACAAGGGGAAGTTGAGATTGAGGAGGTTCAAAACTCTTAAGCAGCAAGGGAGTATTATTTTGGGCTCAGGCAAGAGAGGTGGTTGGATGGCAATCAAACTCTAGAGGAGAGAGGTAGGACTTGGTCAAGCATTTCAAGCGAATGGTGGAGAAAAATTTAAGGAGTTTGAATAATTCAAAGCTGGTTTGAATGAGGGAAAAGAGGAAAGCAAGGAGAGAATGAAGGCGGCATAGTGGGGAGTGCTAGCAAGAAATTTTGAGGAGTGTGAGAGGAGGGAGCATTCGGTTTTGGGTATTAGGAGTGGTTGCCAGATTTTGGTGGTATTAGGTAGCTTGTGTGTGTAGATTTTCGGTATTTGTGAGTGTGCTTTTCATTCTAAGTTACCCATTCTCTTTTGCTGAAATTTGCTTAAACAATTTCCACTCTTTTATTCTTTTATGACCTATAGCCGAAACTAGGAGACCAATGTTGCACATTTCTTTTCATTTTCTTTCTTTTTCTACCCCTTTCTCAAAAACTCCATAACCGAAAACACAGTTGTTGACTCTTACGATTTTCAGGTTCTTATTTTCCCATTTTCTTTCTTTAAACTGAAGGCACTGATCTTCCCTTCCTATTCTTTTTCTTATCATTCTTTTCTCTTGATCTTCTTCTCTATTTTGTGTTTTTTAGTGTGCCGAAACTCCTAAGCCTCCATCAAAGCTCTTTCGATTTCATTTTCGGCTTTTGCATTCTATTTTCCTCTATTCTGGTTCATAGTCGAATCATTACCTCTGGTATTTCCGAATCTTCTTTGTCTTGACTGTGGGTGCCGAGTCTTGAAGATAATCGAAGGTAGGTAGATGATGTGGTATTCTGGCCGAATGGTGAAAGGAGGCCTCGTGTTCCCTGTTTGGCCGAAAGACCACCTCCTTTAAGCTATTCTCTTTTCAATAGAATCTCATCAGGTATTTGTTTAGGTGCGATCAACGTTCTAATCCAAGTCTTCAAACTTCTGGATCCAATTGAATTAGGCAAGAAGATTCCTCCTAATTGTTTTAGTAATCGATTATCTATTATTCACCGCCTTAACTTAGTTGGGTGGTTACTCAAAATCGTATCTCTCGTAGTGAGTTATTGACGAGGCTTTTAATGGATGCAAGAAACATACAAGTTGGAGAGGGAGGCAAAGCTTCGGGTTAGATCCCTAAGTTCAAGAAGAGAGCGGTGTCTGCTATTCGTGATTGGCCACCAAGTTGTGGGCCAGCTTCTGAGCAGAGTAGTAGACAGATAGTCGTGGTCCCAGCCAGTGAGAGCGTTGACTTTGATAGTATAGTGTTGTGCGTAATCAGGTGTGTAACTCCTCACACCATCTATAATGTTGTGTTAATATATTAATATATTCTGTTAAATGCTAAAAACTCAGTATGACTATTAAGATACCATTGGAGGGTAAAGGCGATACATTAGGTTAGTGATTTCTGTTATATTAAGTAAATGGTTATGATGAGATGATATGGTATACGTTATGAGCATCCTATACATTCATGCCGAAACCTATCGCATCTGTGCATTAAAATTTTTATGTTTGCATGGGGTTGGGCAAATGTTATTAAATGAAAAGGGAAGCGTTCTGGTGGCTCTACCACGATCTGTTCAGGTGGCTCTGCCACGATCTGTTGTAGTGGCCTTACCACGATCTGTTCTGGTGACTATGTCACGATTCTGACGATTAGTAGCTAACTACAGCATGACTGCCATCGATGGTGTGTAGCGATGAGGGTTGATTGTAGAAATCCCATTGGTGTGATTGGCAGGTACGGGTGGCGTGTAGCGGATTGAAATCTAGGATTGGGATGGGTTCTGCGTCATTCTGGCATATGTTGTTCTGTTACTCTGTTCTGTAGGGCTAAGGCCCAAGCTAGTGGTGCTTGAGTGTTGCACACTGAGTCTTGTGACTCACTCATTGTTTAACATCTTCTGGTAGCACCTAGTGCAATGGACCGGTGGAGAGGGGCACAAGGTGGCCATGCATGGTTTTCTTTCATTTCATTAAAGAACTCTATCTATCTTTAATGACTGGTTTTGTTTTTACGCTGTAACAAGGCCACTATTAAATTGGGTTTTAAATTTTGGATTATAAGCTTAGACGCTCTAATTATAAGCAGAATGAGCGGTCATTACGTTTTCTTTTAACCAAAGGCAAACAAAGTTTTCACGCATCTAAATTGTTGAGTTAATAAACAAGATCTTTTTCACGACAAAATTTTTAGCCACCTGAAAGTATAATATGGGCTTCCAAAAGTCACTTTATTTTAAAACCTTAGCAACCTAAAATTATTTTAACATAAAAGTACTAGGTTTTCTAACTAACCACTAAACTTGGCAAATGGAAGTGTCTTAAATTTCTTTTAAGATCACACGGTGTTTTCATCAATTCTTCTTAATAACATGCCAGATCCGGTCGTGGTGTTTGGGCCGTGTTTGGGGTGTTACAAACATATTGAACAATTTCCTCGAAATTTTTATATGCTCTAGCATTCTAAATCCTTCAAGGATTTAGTATAAACTTCACTATATAGTGATTCATATAAATGTTTTAACAACAACCATGAGACAATGTCAAATCTTTCATGAACTGCCAGACCAATAAGATATCTAAAGGTTATTACATCCATCACAAAGTAATATTATAAAAACTTTATTTATTCCTTTTTTGCAAAGCTACTCATTTGCATCTCATTGACTTTATACCTTTAAACGTTTGGATTAATGGTCCAAAAACTGCACAAATTTAATACTACTTGAATTGTGTTTTCCATTTTGGCTAATCTATTTTATGTTTATATTTCTCAAAAAATTTATCATGACTCATTTCTTTCATTATTTCAATAATAATATCTCAAGCAAAATTATTGTCGAAAACTTTCTATTTTCCATGGTTCCATATTTTCTCGTATTGATGTAACTTATTAAGATTACTTTATTTTCATTATTTCCATCTTCAGGTAGGTGAATCTCTACTATACTTTTAATAATTAGTTATTTCTTTGGTCTCTTTATTTTCTGGTATTGACACATCTAGGACTCAATTCTTGGCTCAGCAAAGTTTGTACAACTTTTGATATGTTTTGTAGCGAGCTGGCATGCATGTAGAATGTTGGTTTTTGTGTTCATTTTGATGTTTTGATACTTATCATACGAAAAAAATGTAATTTGAATGCAACCATCTATGGGTCGTAGTAAGTATAAGTGGTAATCTAGAAAAATGATTGTATGCTTGCTCATATTGGTTATGCTATGATTGAGATATTGCTTGCTTGCCAAGTAAATGGATTGATACTTGAATTTAGTAATGTTGAGTACATGTCTGTGAATATGTAATTTAAGGTGTTATATATTATTTAAATGATGTTTGAAACTTGTTTATATTGTTCCTTAATGTGTTGAAATGAATTGGTATTGTTTTGGATTAAATTAGGTGAGTTTTGGTGTCATTTTTTGGTATTGATAAATTTCTATTGGTTCAAGTGACCAAATGTATCGATCCAAGTAGGTCAGTAACAAAAAAAATGTAAAGTAACACCTAGAAGTAGTGATACAAGTACGCACTTATATCGATACAATATTATCACACCCCAAATGTTGATGATCCCAGTTGAAGGTGAACAGAGGTAAAGTTGTATGTTTTGGCGCAATCTGGTAGTTAGTTCGCCCAATTATAAACTTCTGGAGAACTTATGTTCTAGAGAATTGAGTTTACGCCCATGGAAGTGTGTAAACTCAAAATTTTATAGGATTTTTCTCTAAGTTTTTACCACCTTTTACTTAATTATTATGTTTATATCGAGTAATTGTTATTGAAATAAGTGAATTTTACTTAATTAGTAATTTTAGACATGAATTTGGATAGTATGTGAAATTATGCTTAATTACTTGATTTTCATGCATATTTTGTATTAATTCATGTTAATTTATTAATTTATGTAGTTTTCATTATGTAGGAGGTCCATTGGAGACATGATTTAAATAAATAAAAGATAACCATTCACAATTTATCCATGTGTACGGTAAGACCATGCAATTTTGGGCATGGGGTTGACTACTTGACCTAATAAAGAAGGTGATAAAAGATAGACATGTCTGCTAAGTTATTGAACTAAAAAAATGGTACAACAAGAGGAATTAAAAGCCAAATTTTGAAACTTGATGTTGGCTACCCAAAATGTGTTTTGGGATATTTAATTGAAGGTTCCTGCAATTGGAAAATAATCAGAATTTAGCCCAACAACTTCCCTGTTGAAACTGTCCACTCTATAGCTATTTTTAGCTTGAATTTCAAATTCAAATTGAGAAGAATTGATCATCCCTTTTCCTTGAAGCATGGTTGGCCACATAAGAGAGAGAAGGAAGTAAATTTAAACCTATTTTTAATACACTCAAACCCTTACCTTCACCTATAAATACCTTGCCATTCCTCACTTTTCCATCATCCCTCATTTCTCAATATTCCTCTCCCACTCACTCTAGTTTTCTCTCAATTCTTTTTCCTTTTTTCCTTGCATATCTGTCCATTACCTCTCCCTTTTTTAGCCTCAAAAGCTTTGTCAAAAGCACTCTTTAGCCGACTACCTTCTAAACCCTTAGCAAAAAGATGCTTCAATCAGAACAGAGGAACGCTTCAGTTAGAATAGATCTGAAAGATTGCTGAACTGAGTTTACTATTTCCTCTTGGTTATCTATTTTAACATGTTTGCTCTAAGTTTTATGCTTTTGACATCAACTATGAAGTTTTAAATCTTATTTGCTAGGATAATTATATTAAGTTAATGAGATTTATTTAATTCATGTGAACATGTTTCGTGCCTCAGTCAATTATGTTTTCAAATAATATCATGATGCTTTTCATTCATACGTGATTGGGTGCATTCCAATTAGCTGAGCAATCCTTGTAACGTCCTAAATAATTGAGTATCATTATGTTGCTAAATGTTGGTTTGGGTTACTTGGAGTTAGAATAAATATTATTATTTAAGTGTACTTTAGAGTAAAGGAACTAAATGACCTTAAGACTTAAATTAATTAAGTACCAAAAGATGGCATAAGATGAGTTAATGGCATAGTGGTGATGGTGCCATGAGTTGGACATGAGGGAAGAGGTTCGAATCACCTAGCATGCAACTACAAATTTTTATTTTTGCTTTAGCTTGAGCATGTGTCGGCAAAGAGATAAGCTAGGATGAGTTGGAATGCTTTATTTTTGGTAAGAACACTAAGTATTTGGAAAGCTAAGGATAAGGGCTTGAAATGGGGGATTGTGTTTCATCAACTTAAGGAAAAAGGAAGGGAAAAAGGCTTAAGTGTAGGAAGGTATTTTGGAAACTTCTTAATGGCCATTTGACCCATGTATTTGGACGGCAATAAGGCAAAAAGGGGGTGGCCGGTTTTGGTTGAGAGTATGGTAGCTTGAATGTTAGAAGAAACTCTTTCATTTTGGTCATTTTCTTAGCAAAGCATTTTTCCTCCACCCATACCCTCTCTAGCAAAAAAATTTCCAACATATTTGAGTACACAATTCATTTTTCTTCTTCTTTGAACCAATCTCTTGTGACCATTTCGGTTTGAAACTTTTTCTCTCCCAAATCCTTTTTCTCTTTGTGACCGAAAGTACATAGACAAGAAAATATTTTTCTTCCTTTCATTTTCTCATTTTCTATTCCTATGCCGAATGCATTTTCTTCCAAACTAAGTATCTTTTTCTTCTCTTTTCTTTCTCCTTTCTTTTTCTTTCTTTCTCTCTTTCTCTTTTGAAATCGAACCATACCATCCTATCTTCCTTTTCTTCATTTTTCTTCTTCATTACAATTTTCCTCAATTTTATTTTATCCATGGCCGAATGTTAACCCAATCTTTGTCAAAAAAAAATTTCTTTCATTTTCTTTGATCATACCGAATTATTCTTACTCAATTTCTATTTCAATCGTGGATATTAGTGAAGCTTTGGAAGGTAGAAACTCAAGGAGATCTTTAGAATTTTGGAACTTTGGAATCAATCTCAAGAAACAAGGTAAGGAGTTTTCCTTTAAGGATTTATATTTATTATATTAGTATAGTATTAATCGATTTCGTTTTAGGGACGCTATCACTCGATTGTTTCTCGAGAACGAAGACAAATAGTGGTAAGTCAAATCTCAAACCTTACCAAACATTAACCATATTTCAATATTGGTAGTCGGACTAATGATCGTATATCTTTAGAGACTTTCAAGATAGGGCGAGAAAAAGGCGATCCATAGTCTTGAAGAGGCGGTTCCACAAATCCCCTAAATATAAGCGAAGGGCATTTACGGAATGGGATTTTCCATCGGGTTGCGGACCATCAACCGAGAAATCAATTATTTGAAGTAGTTCGTACTCAGAGCCTTTATGCGTTAGTGGATTCTCGTGAGCAACGAATCGATAAGCGAGGAGAAACCAAAATAGAAGTGATTCAAAATCAAAGGGGTAAGGATTTGGATCAAATACCAATTGTATATTTTGATAAATGATAGTGTTCTAATAGATCGTATTATGTTTAGGCTGTTGAAGAAGCGGGAAGGTTTAGTACTCACGATATCAAGGTGTGTAACTTCACACTTTTCTCAAAGTTGGATGTCATTCGTGGTATTAAGTAAAATCGTGAAGACGACTAAATCGATATAATACGTATTAATTGGTATCTCGGTGAAAATACATGAAAATGATTAAAATTGTGAAAATTACGAAAATGTCCTCGAGAAGTTAGTTGTTAATATGTAAATTTTATGTCTCGTAAAAATGGGCCGAAATCTCTACTAGATCGATAGATGGGCCAAAATCTCTGCTAGATCGATAAATGGGCCGAAATCTACGCTAGATCGATAAATGGGCGAAAAGCACGATAAATTGTTAAATGAAATGAAAAGCCCGATAAATTGTTAAATGGGCCAAACTCTTAGCTAGATAAATTGGGTTTAAGATGCTAGATTGCTAAATGGGCTAAATGCTATTTTGAAATTTTGGGCCTTAACAAAAACTAGAAATATTGACTCTTATGTTATTTAAGTCTTTTGATAAAATCATCATATGAACATAGACAAAATTTTGCATACATGTTGCATGGGTTGGGATTAATGATGAAGAGAAGAAAGGCCTGTTGCCAAAATCTAGTTCGGTGGTTCTGCCACAAAATAATTAAATGGCTATTTGCCTCTAGTTCGGTGGCTCTGCCACAAATATTAATGGCTCAATGCCTCTAGTTCGATGACTTTGTCACAATCTAGTTGGTGGCTCGCCACAAATATAAAATGGCTTAATGCCTACAATTGGTGTGATGGCGGGTGGGTTGACTTGATCCCACAGGTGTGATGGTTGGTGCGGGGGTGTGTAGCGGATGGAAATTAGGTTTGGGGTTGGGAACTTCATTTTTGCATACATATTATTATTTATATTGTTCATCCTGCTAATGGGCTCAAGCCCAAAACTATGACTTGATGACTTGGCCTAGTGGATAAAGTAAGTGAGTTATACACTGAGTTTTGAATAACTCACTCCCTCAAATTTTTCATCTCAGGTAATGGAAATTGACGTGGACTTGGGTCGAGAATGACTTTGTGGAGGCCATACTGCGAAACATGGGTTAAATAAACTTTGAACTTTTTATTAAGTATTTTCTATAATTTACTATTTTTTGGGTTTGATGTAATAAGGCCTCTATTAATATTTTATGAATTTTTATGTGTGGTTGGTTTAAAACTATATTTTGGATATTTTAGTATGGGCTTATGATTATTACATGATGTTTTCTTAAAATAATTTGGGTTTTCAAATATATGAAATTCCTTTATCATTTTCTTAAATATTTTGAACTCTTATAAAAATCTACTCTAAGGATTTTAACAATACAATATCAATGATATTTTCAATTAATGTCTTCTCATATACATCAAATTTAAAATACTCTTTTGGTTTTATTAAACCTTGTAATTAAAATGATTTTTTAAAATTTTGATTCACCGTAATTATTAAGATAGTTCGATTTATGTAACAAACCAAATCTAGTTTTAACACATAGACCGGGTTTGGGGTGTTTCATTTAATGGTATCAGAGCAGTTTCAAAAACTCTACTGTGGTTGGGTTCACAAATAATTTCTGTATGAAATCATTCAATTATGTTTTAAAGATCAGTATGGCACCACAAGCATCTGGCAACAAGTCAAGTAAGTATTTATTACTTAATGATTATTATGATGATATGATCATAGGAACACTCTAGAACTTTTAGTTTTAGATGTTAAAAATCGTAGAGATTGAGACTATAGGATGTGTTGCGAAAAACAACTTTATCTCTCAAATCTCATAAAACATCGTTAATAAACATGAAACAATTTTACGATTCATAAAACTTGTAATCGATTAAATCGAATTAGTCACCATGAGCACTAGAGGGCGTGGTCGTGACGCCGTAGACGTGGCAGTGGCGAAGGGCGAGTCTTTGCAATCAAGTACCAAATCATATGCCGGAAATGGATGTACCTGCATCACTTGTAAGTGAGACTGGATCACAGAATCATATGGAAGAAGATAATGCTTTGACACAAGCAATGCTGTGAGTCCTAGAAAGGGTCGCGGAACTAGAATTGGGACAACAACTCGTGGGTCAATTGCGAACGACTCAAGTCAAATAATGCGAGAGGTTTTAGAGGAGTTTTGGTGTGGCTCGAATGTGGCTGAATATTGGCTCAAGTCGTGGAGCGGATTATGGATGATATGGAATGCAATCGTTGAGCGTAAACCGAAAGGAGCTGTGTCCTTGTTAAGAGACGAGGCGTGTCGGTGGTGGCTTCTTCGTTCGAGAAGGCACCAAGTTGCACTTGATTACTTGGGAATTCTTTAAAGCCTTCAAGGGAAATATGTTGGAACGAGTTATGTAGGCGCTCGAAGGAAGGAATTTTGAATCTTGTCCAGGGAGTAAGACGGTGGCGGTATAAAAGTCGAGTTTTACACTTGAGTCGCTATGCTCGGACAATAGTGTCAGCAGATCACGAATATTGTGTGCGTTTGAGGATGGGCTAAATGATGAGTTGAGGTTACGATTGCCCCACAACAAGTTAGAACTTTTTCCACGCTTGTGGAGAAGGCCAAGATAGCCGAAGAGGCTAAGAACTCAGAACGACAGAATCGGGAAAGATTTAGAAATAAGAGAGAGACACATCAGTCGAGTTCTTCAAAGAGATTTCAGAAGAGGCCTCAGAATGATGAATCGGCTCAAGGTAGAGCACCAGTAACTAATAATCAAGGTTGAGATTATGCTGAATGTGGAAAAAGGCATTCTGGAGAGTGTTGGAGGAAAACGGGCGCTTATTACGAATGCGGTTCAATGGATCACCAAGATAGAAATTGTCCTCGGCGTATGGATACGACTCAAAATTTCATAATAATGATGCACGGTGGCGGAGGTACTCGGCAGACCACCGAGAGGTCGTGGACCGGTCGTGGTGGTAATGGGGCTAGACGTGGTCAAGGTGCACCGGTCGAGGCAATGGTCCTAGAGGAAACACGGATGCAAGACGGCCAGATCGGTCTATGCGATTAGACGCCATGAGGATGGCAATGCACCGATGTAATAAGCGCTATGTTCTTCATCTTGATGTACATTCATCGCCTTAATAGATATTGGTTCTACCCACTCGTATGTTGCTAGTGCCATATCTGGAAACTTGAATCTAGAATCTAAAATTACCGATAGTGAGATGCGATAATTAGTCCTTTAGGACGATCGGAATCGTAAATAAATTGTTTAGAGACGTGCCTTAGAAATTCAAGAGGAGGTATTCTTGGCGAATTTGATGGAATTGCCTTTCGGCGAGTTCGATCTCATTCTGGGCATGGATTGGTTGGTTAAACATCGGGCGCATTTGGATTGCGCTGAAAAACGGATGTCAATAAGAACCTCGGATGAAAAGGAAGTCATAATGATTGGTGAACGAAGGAACTACTTGGCGAACGTGGTATCGGCGTTGAAGGCAGCAAAGTTGGTGCGAAAAGGGTATGGAGCATTCCTAGCCTTTATTTATGCTTTGGATGCCAAAGAGATATCTGTGGGTGATGTGAGAACGGGGAAGGAATTTCCAGATGTATTTCCCGAAGAACTTCCTTGTAACACCCTAAATTAGGGGTTGATTGTAATTCACTTAATTTCCCATGTGTGCTTGAAGAAATAAATACTATGATTTTATTTGGCAAGTTTTAGGGTCTAGAAATAACCCCGAGCTAGGCCTGACATAGGGCTGAAGTTTCTTGTTAAGTTTTTAAAAGGAGGGAGCTAGGTGAGATAGGGCTTGAGAAAAATTTAGGGAGAAACATGACACAAAGAATAGCTTGGCTAAGTGGCTTCCATGCGCCACTTAGGTGCTAAGAAGGTGGCGTCTAAGGATGTTCAAGGGAGGAAGTTTGAGTCTTGGGAGTTACAAGGGGAAATGTTTTTGTTTTAGGCTTTTTGGGACGTTAAAGTAAAGAGGGCTTTAAAGAATTTTTGGGTAAGGAATGGACATGAAAGTCGGATTGGGTGGAGTGGCTTGGGGCGCCACTTAAGGGTGTTGGCAAAAAGGACTCGAGTTCGAGTCATGAGGGACGCAAGGAAGGTGTTTTATTTTGGGCTTTTGACGTTAAAAGAAGGAAGGCCAGGAAGAAGGCTTTAAAATTAAATGGAGGGGATTCATGACATGAAAGTCAAATGGGAAAGATGGCAAGGGGCGTTGGGAGAGAGGGCTGTGGCAGTGAGGTCGTTGGTTCGAACCTAAGAAGCAGCAAATGGGTTTTATTTTTTTTATGCAGCCGGCGGGAATGGGAGTAAGTTGTTGGCTGCATGTTGGACTCTTTATGTGATGAGATTAAGCTTAAATTTTTGCCTATTTTCGGCTGGAGGGCAAGAGTGAAGTAGTTTATTCCATTTTAATTGTTTGATGAGGTGATTAGGAGATTAAAAGTAAGATAAAGCTAGATTTATTTGTGATAATTAAAGGCTGGAAATTATCACAAAATGGAAAGTGATGGCCGAAATAGGGACTCTCTAGGGCCATCCATTTTCAGTT
The DNA here is from genome assembly GCA_025506655.1 of Gossypium rotundifolium. Classification (NCBI taxonomy): domain Eukaryota; kingdom Viridiplantae; phylum Streptophyta; class Magnoliopsida; order Malvales; family Malvaceae; genus Gossypium; species Gossypium rotundifolium. Next base: position 140,558,014 of record CP106722.1, read on the forward strand.
TAATGTTAAACAAGGGAGTGCCGAAAATCATTCAGAAAATTTCTTCTTTTTTTCATTGCTGTTGTCTCCCTAGTCTTTAAGTGCCAAATTTTTCAAAGTCTTTTCTTCTTTTCTTCTTCTTAGCCTTTTGCCGAAATCCCCTAAGTCTTTTCTTCCATCTCTTTTCTTCCTCTCTAGTCGAACATACTCCATTGGTGTGCCGAAATTCCCTTCCTCCTATTTGATTCCCTCTAGCCGAATATCTATTCCATAAAGGGGCTTAGGCCGAATCTCCCCTCCCTAACTAAGGTGTTACCGATTTTCATGGTGTGGTAAGGGATCTCTCTAAGTTTAATCTTTATTCTTATTATGGCTAGCCAAAACCATGAGGTTTAACCTTGAATTCTTGTGCATAACCGAACCTATTCAGGGTCTTGGATTGGTAACCCTCACTAGAAGCCAGCGTTAAGGAGAATTGAGAGGTCTTTTGGGATTTAAGGTGAGCATGATATGTGGGATACATCATTCGGCCAAGGGCCCTTTTGTTAAAAGTTTACTGTTAAATGCCGAAACTAATGTGTGCCATGGATTTTGGGACTAATTAAGGCTTTGGGATTTGTTTGGAAATCAAATCCGTTTAAGGTAAGTTCGCAAAAGAGCCTTTGGTATGAATTTGGATATGGCCGAATAGGCCTTTGGTATTAACATTGATAATTGGCCAAATTTAGGGTCAAGATCTAGCGTCGTAGATCGAATCTTCGGGATCTAGGATTCGTGGTAGTATCAGGTGTGTAAAAACTCACTACACACTTTATTAATTTACATGAATTTATTGTTTGCTTGTTAATCTTTTTGGTTGTGATTAGCTTGTGGCATAATCAAGGTTCTTTGGGTAAGTCCCCTAACTTGTGATCTATGATATATGGTTGAATTTGCCATCACATGCTATGTTGTACTTAATGCATGATATATATATGGGATTATGATATTGTATGTAAGAATGATGATGGTGGGATTGATGAGAGGAGGGGGATGATTTTATGGATTTGTCGCGATGGTTTTGACCACAAGATGGGTTGGCCCCATCAGATTATTTGTGGCCTATGGTCATCGGTGATTTTGACCACATCGATTGATAAATTGCGACTAAGTCCCAGTGGTTTGGTACCACCAGTGGTTTTGACCACACTTGATATTTTCTATGGTCATCAGTGGTTTTGACCACACGATGGGTTGGCCCCATCATTAAATTTGTGACACTAGTCACCAGTGGTTTTGACCACACGGGGTAGAAAAGGAGTATGGATGGCTAGTTGGGTTGCATGTGCATGTTTATTAATGAATTGTGTATGAGTTGTATTTTACGGGTGGGGATTTACACTTTGAGTCTTGGTGACTCACCCTTCCTTAACATTTTGCGATGAGTAGAACACGGAGATGGAGTAGGAGAGGACTCGAGGCTGCCATGCTTGTCGATGGATTTAAATTCATTTTATTAAAGTTAATATTATTTATTTTCTAAGTTTTATTTTGGGTTGTAATAAGACCGCTAATTATTGTTTGGATGTTTACTTTATTGCTTTATTTTACTCATGTTATACTACAAATGGAATCTTATAAATATTAAGTGAACGGTTAAAAGCAACTTTTTCAACTCAAGAATTTCAACGAAGTTTTTAAAGATGTTACCATCGGGTAACAAAAATAAACCAAGTCAACTATAACCTTGACGACTTTAAAATATCACATGATTAACCGTTTTCGAAAAGGGTTCATCAACCCAACTATATTTATAAAAAGCCCAACTAAGTTTTCAAACACCGTTTTCATACCTTAGCCAAATTTTATCAAGTTTTCAACAAATTTTCAAAATGATTCAAATTATTTTACTCTGTGACATACCAGATCCGGTCAGGACTCATGAGCTGGGTTTGGGGTGTTACATTTTTGGTATCAGAGCCCGATTCAAAACTCGGCTGTGGGGGGCTCAAGGCCCAAAATGTTTTGTTTTTATTAGTAGGCCTTATTGAAATGTTTTGGAAAGTGTTTGTGGCTTGAACAGCATGGCACCGAGTCTCCCAGACCTATCCGCCTGTAAGTACATCTATCTATTTTCTTTGTGAATATTTGATGAGGGGTAGAAGGGTAAGCTGGGAACGTAGACTATTAAAATAGAAATTATTGAACCCTAGGGCTAGCATACCTCAACTATGCATAAGATTTAATAATTACCTAAATAACCACGTGAGTTGTCAATGAGAAAAGGATGTGGCAATCGTTATACGCATGTCAGGATTGGATTCTTGGGGGCCGGTATTTAAGCAATCCTCGTGACTCACCTCCTACTCACTTGAATCTTACCTGGTGCGTAGTAACGGTTCATCCTAGCTGAGATGACGTACTCACAGGCTAAACTTGACAACTAAAACCCGAAAGGGACTAGTCGTTTTGTTTTTGAGGCAATTAAAACTTTAGGTTTTTTTTTTAAAATTGACCAAAATACCCCTCAGTTGAAAAATGACCAAAATACCCCTAGCTTATAAATTACCAAAATACCCTCCATATGAATTTTTTTTTCAAAATATCCTTCTTTTGTGAAATCAACTAGAACCAAATTTTGGAAATCTTTTTATGAAAAATTACTAAAATACCCCTAGTGGTGAAATTACAAAATTACCCCTAATCAACAAAATGACCAGAATAACCCTGATATTCAACATCACTAGCTTGGAAAAATGCAATTCTCAAAAAAAGCCCTCAAGGACTTACAACTTTTGAAATATCCCTGAATCATTAAATTTTACAAATTCACCCCGATTTATGAAAAATTATTGGAATACCCCTGAGGTCCAACATTATCGAAATACCCCCGAATTTCAAAATTTTTCAAAATACCCCAGGAATTTAAGAGTTTCAAAATGCTTTTTGACAAAATCATCTGAAAACTTTTGAAAAATTACAAAAATACCCCTATAGGACATATTACGAAAATACCCCTAGGTAGTGTAAAAACAATCGCAATGAGGATGTGTATAGATTATCGGCAACTGAACAAGTTGACAATAAAGAACCGATATCCTTTGCCCAGGATTGACGATCAGTTCAATCAACTCAAAGGGGCATCGGTGTTTTCTAAGATTGATCTTAAGTCAGGGTACCATCAGCTTAAGGTGAAGGAGGCTGATGTTCATAAGACAGCATTCTGTACTCGGTATGGACACTACGAGTTTCTGGTAATGCCTTTTGGTTTGACGAATGCACCGGCAGCATTTATGGACACGATGAACCGGGTTTTCCATCCCTATCTGGATCTGTTCGTCGTAGTCTTCACAGATGACATTTTGGTGTACTCGAAGTCAGAAGAGGAGTATGACGCACATCTTCATGTGGTTCTACAAGTTCTAAAGGAGAAACAGCAGTACGCTAAGTTCAGCAAATGTGAGTTCTGGCTCAAGGAGGTAACTTTTCTAGGACATGTTGTTTCGGTCGAGGGGATTAGGGTGGATCCCCGTAAGATTGAGGCGGTGTTGGAGTGGAAGCCACCAAAGTCGGTTATAGAAATTTGAAGTTTTCTGGGGTTGGCAGGATATTATAGGAGATTTGTGGAAAATTTCTCCTTGATTGCAGCGCTTTTGACTAAGCTGTTGAGAAAAGGAGTTCCATTTGTGTGGGCTGAGAAGCAGCAAGAGAGTTTTGATAAGTCAAGAGGATTGCATGAACACCGATCTTGATTTAGCCAGAGGCAGGGAAGGAGTTCATGGTGTACTGTGATGCATCACATACCGGATTAGGGTGTGTGCTGATGTAAGAAGGGAAGGTGGTCGCTTATGCGTCACGACAGTTGAGGCCTCACGAAGCTAATTATCTGACACACGATTTGGAATTGGCCACTGTGGTGTTCGCCTTGGAAATCTGGAGGCACTACCTGTACAGGGAGAAGTTGGTAGTGTACACTGATCACAAGAGTCTGAAGTACCTCTTGACCCAGAAGGAGTTGAATCTGAGGCAGCAGAGGTGGATTGAGTTGTTGAAGGACTACGATTGCTCAATCAAATACCATTTGGGGAAGGCTAATGTGGTAGCTAATGCATTGAGCTGAAAGGTGGTAGATGATTTGCGAGCAATGTTTGCTCATCTAAGTCTCTATGAGGATGGGAGCCTTTTAGAAGAATTGCAAGTAAAGCTTTCTTGGATTGATGAGGTCAAAGAGAGGCAGTTGACCGAAGAAGCTTTGAGTACTCGGAGGTTGCAAGTACAGAATGGTGAGGCCGAAGGTTTCAGTTTGGGTAGTAATGGGGTGCTATACTTTCAGGGGAAAGTATGCATGCCTAAGGATGATGAATTGAGGCAGCAAATTCTTAAAGAAGCTCATAGTAGTGCGTACGCTATGCACCCGAGAAGCAGTAAGATGTATCAGGATTTAAGGGAGCAGTTTTGGTGGCCGGGTCTTAAGCGAGAAGTGACCGAGTTAGTCGGCAAGTGTCTGACATGCCAGCAAGTTAAGGCTGAGCATCAATTACCATCGGGGCTGTTACAGCCGGTAAAGATCCCACAGTGGAAGTGGGAAGATATTACTATGGATTTCGTAAGTGGGCTTCCCCTTATGCCCAGTAAGAAAGATGCAGTTTGGGTGGTAGTAGATCAGTTGACTAAGTCGGCTCATTTCATACCGGTACGGGTTGACTTTTCACTCCAAAGGTTGGCCAAGTTGTACATCGCAGAGATAGTGCGATTACATGGAGTACCAGTGTCCATTATCTCGGATCGGGATCCTCAGTTTACGTCGAGATTCTAGAAGGTTCTACATCAAGAGTTAGGCACGAGGTTGAATTTCAGCACGTCTTTTCATCCGCAGTCTGATGGACAATCTGAGAGGGTGATCCAAGTGTTGGAAGACATGTTAAGGGGTTGTGTTTTGGATTTCCGTGGCAGTTGGGAGGAGTACCTACCTTTGGCGAGTTCGCTTATAATAATAGTTATCAGCTTAGTATTCAGATGGCACCATATGAGGCGTCAGATGGTCGTAAATGTCAGACTCCTACATGTTGGATGTAACTAGGGAACGTCGGATGTTGGGTCCGGAGTTAGTTGCGCAGACAGAGGATAAGGTTAAAGTAATTCGGGCTCGTCTTAAGGAGGCATCAGACAGGCAGAAATCCTATGCCGATCTTAAGTGCAGAGAGGTTGAATATGCAGTGGGTAATAAGGTCTTCTTGAAGGTATCCCCTTGGAAGAAGGTGTTAAGGTTTGGCCTAAGGGCAAGCTAAGCCCTAGATTCATCGGACCGCATACCGTGTTGAAACGCTGGGACCTAGTAGCTTACCAAACTTGAGTTGTCGGCAGAGTTGAGCAGATCCATGATGTCTTCCATGTTTCGATCCGAGGCGCTATCGATCGATCCTCACATGTAGTGCGATTCATGTAAATTGAAGTGAATCCGGACTTGCCTTTCGAGGAGGAGCCAGTACAAATCTTAGATCGATATGTCAAAGTTCTACGAGGGAAGGCAAAGCCTTTGGTGAAGGTGTTATGGCGTAATCATGGTACTGAGGAGGCCACATGGGAACCCGAGGATGTGATGCGCGCGAAATACCCCAAATTTTTCTTGATCTGTGGAATTTCGAGGTCAAATTCTTTTTAAGGGGTAGAACTGTAACACCCTAAATTAGGGGTTGTTTGTAATTCACTTAATTTCCATGTGTGCTTGAAGAAATAAATACTATGATTTTATTTGGCATGTTTTAGGGTCAGAAACAACCCTGAGCTAGGCCCGACTCGTGGCTGGAATTTCTTGTTAAGTGTTTAAAAGGAGGGAGCTAGGTGAGATAGGGCTTAAGAAAAATTTAGGGAGAAACATGACACAAAGAATAGCTTGGCTAAGTGGCTTTCATGCGCCACTTAGGTGCTAAGAAGGTGGCGTCTAAGGATGTTCAAGGGAGGAGGTTCGAGTCTTGGGAGTTACAAGGGGGAAATGTTTTATTTTAGGCTTTTTGGGACGTTAAAGTAAAGAGGGCTTTAAAGAATTTTTGGGTAAGGAATGGACATGAAAGTCGGATTGGGTGGAGTGGCTTGGGGCGCCACTTAAGGGTGTTGGCAAAAAGGACTCGAGTTCGAGTCATGAGGGACGCAATGAAGGTGTTTTATTTTGGGCTTTTGGCGTTAAAAGAAAGAGGGCTGGAAGAAGGCTTTAAAATTAAATGGAGGGGGTTCATGACATGAAAGTCAAATGGGAGAGATGGCAAGGGGCATTGGAAGAGAGGGCTGTGGCAGTGAGGTCGTTGGTTCGAACCTAAGAAGCAGCAAATGGGTTTTATTTTTTTATGCAGCCGACGGGAATGGGAGTAAGTTGTTGGCTGCATGTTGGATTCTTTAAGTGATGAGATTAAGCTTAAATTTTTGCCTATTTTCGGCTGGAGGGTAAGAGTGAAGTAGTTTATTTCATTTTAATTGTTTGACGAGGTGATTAGGAGATTAAAAGTAAGATAAAGCTAGATTTATTTGTGATAATTAAAGGCTAGAAATTATCACAAAATGGAAGGTGATGGCCGAAATAGGGACTCTTTAGGGCCATCCATTTTCGGTTTAATGTTAAACAAGGGAGTGCCAAAAATCATTCAGAAAATTTCTTCTTTTTTTCATTGCTGCTGCCGAATTCTCCCTAGTTTTCAAGTGCCAAATTTCTCAAAGTCTTTTCTTCTTTTCTTCTTCTTAGCCTTTTGCTGAAATCCCCAAGTCTTTTCTTCTATCTCTTTCTTCCTCTCTAGCCAACATACTCCATTGGTGTCAAATTCCTTCCTCCTATTTGATTCCTCTAGCCAAATATCTATTCCATAAAGGGCTTAGGCCGAATCTCCCTCCCTAACTAAGGTGTCGCCGATTTTCATGGTGTGGTAAGGGATCTCTCACGCTTAATCTTTATTCTTATTATGGCTAGCTGAAACCATGAGGTTTAACCTTGAATTCTAGTGTATAACCGAACCTATTCAGGTCTTGATTGGTAACCCTCGCTAGAAGCCGCCGTTAAAGAGAATTGAGAGGTCTTCGAGATTTAAGGTGAGCATGATATGGGATACATCATTCGCCAAGGGCCCTTTTGTTAAAAGTTTATTGTTAAATGTCAAACTAATGTGTGCCATGGATTTAAGGAGTAATTAAGGCTTTTAGATTTGTTTGGAAATCAAATCCGTTTAAGGTAAGTCCAAAAGAGCCTTTGGTATGAATTTGGTTATGGCTGAATAGGCCTTTGGTATTAACATTGATAATTGGCCGAATATAGGGTCAAGATCTAGCATCGTAGATCGGATCTTCGGGATCTAGGATTCGTGGTAGTATCAGGTGTGTAAAAACTCACTACACACTTTATTAATTTACATGACTTTATTGTTTGCTTGTTAATCTTTTTGGTTGTTATTAGCTTGTGGCATAACCATGGTTGCCGGGTAAGTCCCCTAACTTGTGATCTATGATATATGGTTGAATTTGCCATCACATGCTATGTTGTACTTAATGCATGATATATATATGGGATTATGATATTGTATGTAAGCATGATGATGGTGGGATTGATGAGAGGAGGGGGATGATTTTATGGACTGTTGCTAGTGGTTTTGACCACAAGATGGGTTGGCCCCATCAGATTATTTATAACCTATGGTCATCAGTGGTTTTGACCACATCGATTGATAAATTGCGACTAAGTCCCAGTGGTTTGGTACCACCAGTGGTTTTGACCACACTTGATATTTTGTGACCTATTGTCATCAGTGGTTTTGACCATACGATGGGTTGGCCCCATCATTAAATTTGTGACACTAGTCACGCTGGTTTTGACCACCAGTGGTTTTGACCACACGGGTAGAAAAGGAGTATGGATGGCTAGTTGGGTTGCATGTGCATGTTTATTAATGAATTGTGTATGAGTTGTATTTTCCGGTGGGGATTTACACACGAGTCTTGGTGACTCACCCTTCCCTTAACATTTTGCGATGAGTAGAACGGAGATGGAGTAGGAGAGGACTCGAGGCGGCCATGCTTGTTGATGGATTTAAATTTATTTTATTAAAATTAATATTATTTATTTTCTAAGTTTTTATTTTGGATTGTAATAAGGCCGCTAATTATTGTTTGGATGTTTACTTTATTGCTTTATTTTACTCATGTTATACTACAAATGGAATCTTATAAATATTAAGTGAACCGGTTAAAAGTAACTTTTTCAACTAGGTAACTTTAACGAGTTTTTTAAAGATGTTACCATCGGTAACAAAAATAAACCAAGTCAACTATAACCTTGACGACTTTAAAATATCACATGATCAACTGTTTTGAAAAGGGTTCATCAACCCAATCATTTATAAAAAGCCCAACTAAGTTTTCAAACATCGTTTTCTTACCTTAGCCAAATTTTATCAAGTTTTCACCAAATTTTCAAAATGAATCAAATTATTTTACTCCGTGACATACCAGATCCGGTCAGGACTCATGAGCCGGGTTTGGGGTGTTATATTCTCGTATACCTCGGATCGGAAGTAGAATTTGGTATCGAGCTTTTGTTCGAACAGCTCAAAGTGTCCATTGCTCCTTATAGAATGGCACCGAAGGAGTTGGCGAGCTTAAAGCTCAAATTCAAGAATTGCCGGATCGGGATTTATTCGACCGAGTGTGTCTCCGTAGGGAGCACCGCTTTGTTTGTGAAGAAGAAGGATGGATCGATGCGTATGTGCATTGATTACGCATAATTGAATAAATTGACGATCAAGAATAGGTATCCTTTACCGAGAATTGATGACTGTTTGATCAATTGAAGGAGCTTCGCTTTCTCCAAAATTGATTTGAGATCGGGTTATCACCACTTAAGGTGAAAGAAGCAGATATTTATAAGACGGCATTCGTAACTCGTTATGGACATTATGAGTTTTGGTGATGCCGCTTGATTAACCAATGCACCAGCCGCATTTATGGACATGATAAACCGAGTCTTTCAACCATATTTAGACTGGTTTGTGGTGGTGTTCATAGATAACATTTTGGTTTATTTAAGAAATGATGATGAGCATGACACACATTTGCGTATTGTATTGCACTTACTTCGTGATAAGCAACTTTATGCCAAATTCAGTAAATGTGAATTTTGGCTAAATGAAGTGACTTTCTTGGGTCATGTGGTATCAGCTGAAGGAATAAGGTGGATCCTCAGAAGATTGAGGCTATTCTGGATTGGAAACCACCAAAGTCGGTAGCTGAAATTCGGAGTTTCTTAGGATTGGCTGGTTATTATAGACGCTTGGTTGAGGGGTTTTCGTTGATTGCTGCACCCCTAACTAAACTATTGCGGAAAGGAGTTCCGTATAATTGGACTGAAAAGCAATAAGAGAGTTACGAGAAATTGAAGAAGATTCTGACGGAAGCTCCAATTTTAATTCAGCCGAAGGCTGAAAAAGAATTTGCTGTTTATTGTGATGCATCTCACACGGGTCTGGGTTGTGTGCTGATGCAAAATAGAAAGGTGGTGGCATATGCTTTCGTCAATTGAGACCGCACGGTAAACTACCCTACTCATGATTTGGAGTTAGCTGCAGTGGTTTTTGCTCTAAAGATTTGGAGGCACTATCTCTACGGTGAGAAGTCTATTATCTACACAGATCACAAGAGTCTTAAGTACCTCCTTACCCAAAAGGAGTTGGATTTGAGACAAAGAAGATGGGCGGAATTATTAAAGGACTATGATTTCTCAATCGAATATCATCCTCGAAAGGCTAACGTGGTTGCCGATGCGTTAAGTCGTAAGGCGATTCGATTTGAGAGCATTGTTTGCTCATTTGAGTTTGTATGAGGATGGTAGTACGTTAGCGTAACTTTGGTGAAGCCTCTATGGTTAGAACAAATCGGAAAGCGGACATCGATAAAAGTTAGGACTTTTATTCCAGTAGGTTGAAAGAGGTGAAATCGAGGATTTTAATATAAACACGAATGGAGTGTTGTGTTTTCGTGGAACGGTTTGTATGCCTAAAGACCCAGAATTGAGGCAAATGATTCTACGGGAGGTGCATAGTAGCCCTTATGCTATGCACCCCGGATGAAATAAGATGTATCAAGATCTCCGTGAACAATATTGGTGGCCAGGGTTGAAGCGTGAGATTTTTGAGTTTGTAGGAAAATGTCGACTTGTCGAAGTGAAGCGAGCATCAATTACCGTCGAGATTGTTACAACCAGTAAAGATTCCTCTTTGGAAATGGAAGCGGATAACTATGGATTTTATTAGTAGGTTACCATTAACACCTACTAAGAAAAATTCCGTATGGGTAATAGTTGGTCGTTTGACGAAGACCGCCATTTTCTTCCAACAGACGGATTATTCGCTGCGTAAATTGGCTAAGTCAGATGTATCCGAATCGTGAGGTTGCATGGGGTACCAAAGGTTCATTATTTCGCATGAGGATCCTAGATTTACGCCACGATTTTGGAAAGCTCGCATGAAGCCTTGGGGACAAAGTTGAATTTCAAGACGGCTTTTCATCCTCATCGATGGTCACCGAAAGAGTAATTCAGATATTGGAAGATATGTTAAGGGATGTGTGATCGACTTGAGGTAGATGGGAGGATTTTCTACCATTGGCGAATTCACAGATAATAATAGCTATCACCTAGCATTCAGATGGCACCCTATGAGGCATTGTATGGTTGTAGGTGTCAGACTCCTACTGCTAATGAATTGGGCGAACGACGATGTTGGGTCCCGATTTGATTTCAAACAGAGGAAAAGGTAAAAGTTATTCGAGCACGGTTAAAGGAAGGAAGCTTGGATGACGTAAATCGATGTCTGATTTGAAGCGAAAGGATATCGAGTTTGTTGTGGGAGAGCAAGTCTTCTTGAAGGTCTCACCTTGGAAGAAGATTTTCAGATTTGGAAAGAAGGGCAAGCTGAGCCCTAGGTTCATCGGACCATATCGTGTGATGAAGCGTGTTGGTCCAGTGGCTTATCAGATTGAATTACCTCCGGAGTTAGGTCAAATTCATAATGTTTTCCATGCTTCCATGCTAAGACGCTATAGATCGAATCCATCTCATATAGTACCGGTTGAGGAAGTGGAATTAAATTCAGACTTGTCTTTTGAAGAAGAACCAGTGGAAATTTTAGACCGGATGTTAATGTGCTAAAAAGAAGACCGTGCCATTGGTCAAAGTTTTATGGCGTAATCACTTGAGTGGAGAAAGCTACGTGGGAGCTCGAGGAAGCTATTCAAAGAAGAATATCCTCACCTCTTTTAATCGTAAATTTCGAGGACGAAATTTTATTTAAGAGGGGTAGAATTGTAACATCCTAAATAATTGAGTATCATTATGTTGCTAAATGTTGGTTCGGGTTACTTGGAGTTAGAATAAATATTATTATTTAAGTGTACTTTAGAGTAAAGGAATTAAATGACCTTAAGACTTAAATTAATTAAGTACCAAAAGATGGCATAAGATGAGTTAATGGCATAGTGGTGATGGCGCCATAAGTTGGACATGAGGGAAGAGGTTCGAATCACCTAGCATGCAACTAGAAATTTTTATTTTTGCTTTAGCTTGAGCATGTGTCGGCAAAGAGATAAGCTAGGATGAGTTGGAATGCTTTATTTTTGGTAAGAACACTAAGTATTTGGAAAGCTAAGGATAAGGGCTTGAAATGGGGATTGTGTTTCATCAACTTAAGGAAAAGGAGGAAAAACGCTTAAGTGTAGGAAGGTATTTTGAAACTTCTTAATGGCCATTTGACCCATGTATTTGGACGAATGAGGCAAAAAGGGGTGGCCAGCTTTTGGTTGAGAGTATGGTAGCTTGAATGTTAGAAGAAACTCTTTCATTTTGGTCATTTTCTTAGCAAAGCATTTTTCCTCCACCCATACTCTCTCTAGCAAAAAAATTTCCAACATATTTGAGTACACAATTCATTTTTCTTCTTCTTTGAGCCAATCTCTTGTGACCGTTTCGGTTTGAAACTTTTTCTCTCCCAAATCCTTTTTCTCTTTGTGACCTAAAGTACATAGACAAGCAAATATTTTTCTTCCTTTCATTTTCTCATTTTCTCCTCCTATGCCAAATGCATTTTCTTCCAAACTAAGTATCTTTTTCTTCTCTTTTCCTTCTCCTTTCTTTTTCTTTCTTTCTCTCTTTCTCTTTTGAAACCGAACCATACCATCCTATCTTCCTTTTCTTCATTTTTCTTCTTTATTACAATTTTCCTCAATTTTATTTTATCCATGGCCGAATGTTAACCCAATCTTTGTCAAAAAAAATTCTTTCATTTTCTTTGATCATACCGAATTATTCTTACTCAATTTCTATTTCAATCGTGGATATTAGTGAAACTTTGGAAGGTAGAAACTCAAGAGATCTTTAGAATTTTGGAACTTTGGAATCAATCTCAAGAATCGTGGTAAGGAGTTTTCCTTTAAGGATTTATATTTATTATATTAGTATAGTATTAATCGATTTTGTTTTAGGGACGCTATCACTAGATTGTTTCTCGAGGAACGAAGACAAATAGTGGTAAGTCAAATCTCAAACCTTACCAAACGTTAACCATATTTCAATATTGGTAGTCGGACTAATGATCGTATATCTTTAGAGACTTTCAAGATAGGGCAGAAAAGGGCAGTCCATAGTCTTCAAAAGAGGGGCGGTTCCGCAAATCCCCCTAAATATAAACGAAGGGCTATTTCTGGAATCTGGGATTTTCCACCGGGTTGCGGGCCATCAACCGAGGGAAATCAATTATTTGAAGTAGTTCGTACTCCCGAGCCTTTGTACGTTAGTGGATTCTCAGCGAGCAACGAATCGATAAACGAGGAGAAACCAAAAATAGAAGTGATTCAAAATCAAAGGGGTAAGGATTTGGATCAAATACCAATTGTATATTTTTGATAAATGATAGTGTTCTAATAGATCGTATTATGTTTAGGTGTTGAAGAGCGGGAAGGTTTAGTACTCACGATATCAAGGTGTGTAACTTCACACTTTTCTCGGGTTGGATGTCATTCGTGGTATTAAGTAAAATCGTGAAGACGACTAAATCGGTATAATTCGTATTAATTGGTATCTCGGTGAAAATACATGAAAACGATTAAAATTGTGAAAATTACGAAAATGCCCTCGAGAAGTTAGTTGTTAATATGTAAATTTTATGTCACGTAAAAATGGGCCGAAATCTCTGCTAGATCGATAAATGGGCCGAAATCTCTGCTAGATCGATAAATGGGCCGAAATCTCTCCTAGATCGATAAATGGGCCAAAAAGCCTGATAAATTGTTAAATGGGCCGAAAAGCCTGATAAATTGTTAAATTGGCCGAAAAGCCTGATAAATTGTTAAATGGGCCAAACTCTTAGCTAGATCGTAAATTGGGTTTAAGATGCTAGATTGCTAAATGGGCTAAATGCTATTTTGAAATTTTGGGCCTTAACAAAAACTAGAAATATTGACTCTTATGTTATTTAAGTCTTTTGATAAAATCATCATATGAACATAGAAAAAATTTTGCATACATGTTGCATGGGTTGGGATTAATGATGAATAGAAGAAAGGCCTGTTGCCAAAATCTAGTTCGGTGGTTCTACCACAAAATAATTAAATGGCTATTTGCCTCTAGTTCGGTGGCTCTGCCACAAATATTAATGGCTCAATGCCTCTAGTTTGGTGACTTTGTCACAATCTAGTTTGGTAGCTCTGCCACAAATATAAAATGGCTTAATGCCTACGATTGGTGTGATGGCGGGGTGGGTTGACTTGATCCCCACGGTGTGATGGTTGGTACGGGGTGTGTAGCGGATGGAAATTAGGTTTGGGGTTGGGAACTTCATTTTGCATACATATTATTATTTATATTGTTAATCCTCGCTAATGGGCTCAAGCCCAAAACTATGACTTGATGACTTGGCCCGATGGATAAAGTAAGTGAGTTATATAATCGAGTTTTGAATAACTCACTCCTCAAATTTTTCATCTCGTAATGGAAATTGACGTGGACTTGGGCCGAGAATGACTTTGTGGAGGCCATCTTTACTGAAACATGGGTTAAATAAACTTGAACTTTTATTAAGTATTTTCTATAATTTACTATTTTTTGGGTTTGATGTAATAAGGCCTCTATTAATATTTTATGGATTTTTATGTGTGGTTGGTTTAAAACTATATTTTGAATATTTTAATATGGGCTTATGATTATTACATGATGTTTTTTAAAATAATTTGGGTTTTCAAATATATGAAATTCCTTTATCATTTTCTTAAATATTTAGAACTCTTATAAAAATCTACTCTAAGGATTTTAACAATACAATATCAATGATATTTTCAATTAATGTCTTCTCATATACATCAAATTTAAAATACTCTTTTGGTTTTTATTAAACCTTGTAATTAAAAATTATTTTTTTAAATTTCGATTCACCGTAATTATTAAGATAGTTCGATTTATGTAACAAACCAAATCTAGTTTTAACGCATAGACCGGGTTTGGGGTGTTTCAATCCTAACCAGATGACTGCTAGTAGACGATAGTTTAAAAGTGCAATACTTAATTTAGGTTATTAAGATCGACTAAGTTATGGTGCATAATATCTTTAGTTAGCTCTATTATCTTGCATGGTTTTAGATTTATGTAACTAAACTGTTGCAAACATAAATGTCCTTATGACCTTGCATAAATGGTAAGAAACCCTTAGTTTAATATGATCAGTAACATGCTTATTTAAATAAGTAAAAGATCCGAGAGGACTTAATTTGGTTTCCAAACCCATAAGAGATTGAATTGCCATGGAAGTAATTTCGAACATGTTAGCATGATGAAAGTAAGTTGATTTGATTAATATAATTATCCTAGTCCATTTAATGTTGATTGTTTTTGTTGCTAAAGACTTCATTCATACATTTAGGTAGATGCATTTAGATTAGAAACCGTATTAAGGATCATTATTGCATTTAATTAATCTAATCATCACTATCCAAATTTATTGAATTTTTTTTTCATCAAATTGTTAATTATAATTTTGCACTTAATTGTTTAAGCTTATACAGTACCTGTAGAGATGATAACTATTTTTACTTATCACTTGAACGACTATGTACACTTGCATAAACACGTTATAATTCGTTACAAGTTTTTGGCTTAATTCTTTGGGACCGCCTTAATCATTTTCTTTGTGAAATTATTTTTACAATTTGGTTTTTATATTTCTTTTATTTAATTTTTAACTCCATAACTTTTTCTTTATTCTTTAATTTTTTATTTAGTTTCAAGTGTTTTATGAGCACAGATTGAATCATTGATTTATTACCTATGGACCTTCAAATCGAGTGGACTCTTAGACAAAGAAGACGTGAAAGAACCGTTCAAAGACAAATCAAGATGGACCTTGGAAATCAAAACAAGGAACTAGGTAATGGACTCAATCAAGTGCATAACCCAATCCTTATTGTTAATGATAGGGATCATGCCATTAGACAATACGTTGTGCCACTATTGAATGAGTTGAATCCGAGAATGAGGAGGCCAGATTTTGAGGCACCCCAATTCGAATTGAAGCCAGTGATGTTTCAAATGCTCCAAATGGTGGGCTAGTTCAGTGGTATGCCCATGGAAGATCCACACTTACACTTTTGATTATTCATGGAGGTAAGTGGTTCATTTAAGATAGCTGGTATGGCTGAAGACACAATAAGGTTGAAACTGTTTTCGTATTCGTTGCGAGATCAAGCACGAGCATGGCTGAATTCAATGCTATTAAGTTCAATATCTACTTGGCAAGAATTACCAGAAAGGTTTCTGGTAAAATATTTTCCACCAAGTAAGAACGCAAAGTTGTGTAATTGGATAAAAACTTTCCAACAATTGGATGATAAATCTTTGTACAAGGTGTGGGAAAGATTCAAAGAATTTGTTCGTAAGTGCCCTCATCATGGAATTCCTCATTGTATCCAATTGGAGATGTTTTATAATGGTCTCAACGCACATACAAGAATAATGGTAGATACTTCTGTGGATGTTGGGATTTTTCTAAGTCTTATAATGAGCCTTATGAGATCATTGAAAGAATTGCAAGTAATAACTACCAATGGCCGACAAATAGAGTAGTTTTAGGAAGACGAGTAGCCGGAGTGCATGAAGTGGACGCACTAACTTTAGGCT
Organism: Gossypium rotundifolium; assembly: GCA_025506655.1. Taxonomy (NCBI): domain Eukaryota; kingdom Viridiplantae; phylum Streptophyta; class Magnoliopsida; order Malvales; family Malvaceae; genus Gossypium; species Gossypium rotundifolium. Next base: position 140,574,161 of record CP106722.1, read on the forward strand.
CTGCTCAGGTATCTTCTATTTCTTCTCTATTAAAACGGTTTACCACTAATGGTTTGAATAATTTTGTAGCTCTCAATCACCAAGTCAATATGATGTAGTTTCCTATGTATATTGTGGGGATGGTCAGTCTTTTGAGAATTGCCCTTCAAATCCCAAATCAGTGTACTATGTAAGGAACCAGTATTAAAACAGAAATGGACGAGGACTGTAGTCCAATTTCTATAATCCATTGTGGTAGAACCATTCGAACTTCTCTTGGAGTAATCAAGGATATGGATTGAACAATAATCAAATGTAGCATAGACCCAACCAAACCCAAGGGTTTAACCAACAAGCCCCAAAACCACCTGAAACTGAATCATCAAACATTTTGGAGAACTTGTTGAAGGCGTACATGGAAAAAAATGACGCCTTGATCCAAAGTCAAGCAGCAATGCTGAAAAATCTGAAGAACTAGATGGGTCAATTATCTACTGAGCTTCGTAGTAGACTATAAGAAGCCTTGCCGAGTGATATAGAAAATCTGAGAAATATGGGTAAGGAACATTGCAAAGTGCTAGAGTTACAAAATGGTAAGACTTTGGAGCCTAAGAAGGTTATGGTTGAAGATGAGCATATTGAAAATGAGGAAAGTCAACCAACAATTGAAGTTCGTGTAATAGAAAAATCAAATACTTTGCCTATGATTATTTCAGTGTCAACCAACAATTGAAGTTCCTGCAATTGAAGTTCGAGAATTTACACAACCTAAGTTGTCAATTGAGGAACCACCTAAACTCAAACTAAAGGTGCTTCTGTCTCACTTAAAATATGTTTATCTTGGTGATAGTTCTACTTTGCCTATGATTATTTCAGTGGAACTGACAAAACATCAAGAGAGGCAATTGATTGCTATCTTAAAGAAATTTAAGAAGGCAATTGGTTGGACTATGTTGACATATGAGGTATAAGCCCTTCCTTCTACATGCATAAAATTATTTTAGAGGTAAGATTGATGGGCAAAGGAGACTTAACCCTATCATGAAAGAAGTGGTTCAGAATGAGGTAATTAAGTGGTTAGATGAAAGAATTATTTACCCCATCTCAGATAGTTCTTGGGTAAGTCCGGTACAATGTGTACTGAAGAAAGGTGGAATCATGATAGTTGAAAATGAATGAAACTGTAACACCCCTAGCCCATATTCGTCGCCTGAACAAGGATATGGAGCGTTACCAAAACTTTTCAAAATACTTTCAAATAAATCATGTCGATTACTATTCATTAATCAAGATTATTCAAAACGTCCGTTAGATGGACCTTCAAGGTCCAATACGAGCATTTGAATCGAGTCAGGACTTAATCGAAAACTCTAAGAATTTTTCGTGACATTTCAAAAATTTTCCAAGGTACAGGGCTCACACGCCTGTGCATCAGGCCGTGTCTGATTTAGGTTGCTCTCTGACTTGCGCCACAAGTCAATGCCACATGCCTGTGTGCTAGGCCGTGGGGTTAATTAATTCAATTCGAATTAGTTGTAGGTTTCACACGACCAAGGCACGCTTGTGTTCAAGGCCGTGTCACCCACACGGTTGAGACACACACCTGTGCCTTTGCCCGTGTGCTCAATTTTGAGCATTCTATTTTCTCGAATTTAAGGTGCAGGGGACACACGGCTTAATCACATGCCCATGTTACTAGGCCGTGTGTCACAGATGGTCTAGACACACGCCCGTGTGTCTGCCTGTATGGATAAAAAAGCCATTCCTAGCTTTATTTCTCACCCCAATCTTTTCCATAATCCTACACCACATCTTGGATTCATAACCTAACAAATCCAAGTATTTTGTTCAAGTTAATTCTATCATTTAACATGATATATCATCACATACAATTACTAACCATTTCAAGCATTCTAAATCAAGCATAATCCATCCATCATCATGGCATATCATTTCATGCATACATGTTTACAATTTTACATTAGTTATGTCCTCATGTTAGACATAATTTGATCAACTACTTAACATATATGTGGCTAACATAATATGACATTACAAGTGTATCAAAACAATCATTACTAGCCATTCCTATGGCTAGATTACAACCATCGTTTATGTTTATATGCCGATATGGACAACATATCCTATACATGCCATTATAACCACAATTGAATTACCATACTATTTTGACATGGGTCGATGGATAGTGTGAGTGATCTCTGCCAAGCTTCCAATCCAACAAGCTTCTGATTTACTCTAAAACAGGGTAAGCATAAAATGCTTAGTAAGTTCGTATAACATGGTACTTAACTTACCATACATCCTATTTGACATAACTAAGTAAGGCATATTCACTTAATTTGACCTCAAGCCCTATACATATCCTCATTGTCCTTGTTAGTCATATATTCCATAATAACATCAAAAACAAGTATGAGCTCAACAACAATCAAGTTTCCATGAACATATATGCTTTCCACAACATGTATAAATCACATTGTTATAGCTCAAGTATATTTTCATATAACTCATCTCTTGTTCGATTATTTCATATCAGAACTTTATTCATAATACTCGTAATATCAATGTCACAATAGTAGTGGTACATTCAAAGTGTACAAGTCTATAACCAAGGATGAATATTTTCATCTAATAACTTCCATGTACAAATATCATCTTTTCATACTTTCATACATCTCTTGTCATGTATCATCATTTTCTTGTATTTCATGTAATATTCACCTCATATCATATTTCTGTATCATGTATATATATATATCATTCTATGTCAATTTTTTTGAAATTCATATTTCCCCTTGTTAAAACTTTGCCCATTGAATTTATTCGAAATATCGATGGACACACAGGTAGTACACTCGAGGTGTACAAATCGAATATGTCAGTTCGTGTCCTATGGTACCCATAAGGTACAATTTTAGAGAGTACACTCTAGAGCCACGTATATATAAATAATAGTATTACCAGTCCAGGATAAATCCTTTTTACGTCATATGTTCTCAAGAGGTTGATTTGGATTACCTGTCTGGGACAAATCCAATCCATAACATATGCTGAAATGTTTAGAGGTATTTCTAGGGTGGCCTCAAATATAGCTAAATATTGGCTTGAGGCAGTCGAGCGAATTATGGATGATTTAGACTGCACGGCGGAGGAGAAATTGAAAGGAGCAGTGTCTCTTCTTCGGGACGAGGCATATCAGTGGTGGCTCACAATAAGAGAGGGTACTCCAGCGGATCGAATTGATTAGGATTTCTTTAAAATGACATTTCAAGGGAAATACATTGGGGCAAGTTATGTGGATGCTCAGAGGAAGGAATTCCTGAATTTGGTACAAGGGGGTAAATCTATAGCTGAGTATGAAGCAGAATTCCTGTGCTTGAGCCGTTACGCCCTAGGTATAGTGGCGACTGATTATGAACGTTACGTGCGGTTTGAAGATGGGCTGCGGGATAAGTTAAGAGTGTTGATAGCTCCATAGCGAGAGAGAGACTTTACCGTTTTGGTCAAAAAAGTTAAAATAGACGAGAAGGTAAAGCATACTGAGAGACAAAATAGGGATAAATATCGAGGTAGAAATAAGAGAAATTTTAGGTCGTTAGGATTATCTGGGGGTTTTCAGAAAAGGCCTAGGTTTGATGGGCCAACTCGAGTTCCGATGCCTGCCACGGTGGGTTAGTTTCGTTCATGTGTTTTGTGTGGGAAGATGCATTCTGGTGTTTGTAGGAGGAGAACCAGTGGATGTTTCAGGTGCGAATCTGTGGATCATATGGTTAAAGATTGTCCACAAGTAGATCAGGTGTGGCCAGTTGGACAGGGTTCTGATCAGTTGAGGAGGGGGTCAACAACCACTAAGAGGTCGTGGTCCAGCTAGAGGAGGAAATGATTTCAGTTGGGGGCATGGAGCACTGTGCAGAGGTGCTGGGAATTCAGAGGTGAGACAGCCCGGGTTAGTTTATACAGCTAGACGCCGAGAGGAGGGTGATGCACCGGACGTCATAACGGGTATGTTCCTCATTTTGAATTTGCGCTTTAGTACATTAATTGATATTGGGTCGATGCATTCCTATGTTGCTAGTGAGGTGTCTGGAACTTTAAACATGAACTCTGAGATTGCTTACAGGGAGATGACTGTGTTTAGCCCTTTAGGACAATCTGTAGTAGTTAACAAACTCTTTATGAGTGTGCCTCTGGAAGTATAAGGGTTGGTCTTCCCGGCAGATTTGATGGAGTTTCCATTCGGAGAGTTTGACCCCATCTTAGGCATGGATTGGCTGGTTAAACATCATGCTAATTTGGATTGTACAACTAAGCGGATGGTGTTGAAAACCCAGAAGACAAAGAGGTAGTTGTGATAGGGGAAAGAAGGAATTATTTTTTGAACTTGGTTTTTGCATTAAGGGCTGTTAAAATGGTTCAGAAAGGGTACAAGGCCTTCCTAGCTTTTATCAATGCGTTGGATGCAAATGAGTTGACTGTAAGGGATGTCAGAACAGTGAAGGTGTTTACTGATGTTTTTCCAAAGGAACTTCCAGGGTTACCTCCGGATCACTAGGTGGAATTCATTATTGATCTTCTTTCGGGAACAGCACTAGTATTTATCGCCCCATATAGAATGGTGCCAAAGGGGTTAGCAAAACTGAAAGCGCAGATTCAAGAATTATTAGATCGTGGTTTTATCTGACCAAGTGTATCTTCATGGAGAGCGCCAGTATTGTTCGTGAAGAAGAAGGACGGAACGATGTGTATGTGCATTGACTATCGCTAGTTGAATAAGTTGACCATCAATGGCAAGTACCCGCTGCCGAGGATTGACAATCTGTTTGATCAGCTTAAGGGGGCTTCGGTCTTTTGAAGATAGATTTGAGGTCAGGATATCATCAGTTTAAGGTCAAGGAAGCAAATATTCATAAGACGATGTTTGAAACTCGCTACGGTCACTATGAGTTCTTGGTGATGCCGTTTGGGTTGGCGAATGCACCAGCTGCGTTTATGGATATGATGAATCAGGTATTCCAACCCTATCTGGATCGGTTTGTTGTGGTGTTCATAGATGATATCCTGGTATATTCCAAGTCGGAAGAAGAGCATGATTCACATCTTCGGGTGGTTCTGCAAATTTTGAGGGAGAAGTAGCTGTATGCCAAATTCAGCAAGTGTGAGTTTTGGCTAAAGGAAGTAACTTTCTTAGGGCATGTAGTCTCTGCGGGAGGAATTAGGGTTGATCCCATGAAGATAGAAGCTGTGTTGGGTTGGAAACCGCCTAAGTCTGTGTGGCGAAATTTGAAGTTTCTTGGGTTTGGTCAGGTATTACAGACGGTTTGTTGAGGGATTCTCCTTGATTGCGGCACATTTAAAGAAGTTGTTGTGAAAAGGGGTATCATTTGTTTGGACTGCCAAGCAATAGGAAAGTTTTGAGAAGTGAAAGGATCTTGACGGAAGCTTCGATTTTGATTCAGCCTGAGGCTGGGAAAGAGCTCATTGTCTATTGTGACGCTTTACACACGGGGTTAAGATGTGGTTAATGCAAGATGGGAAGGTAGTTGCGTATGTGTCTAGGCAGTTAAGACCTCATGAGATGAACTATCCTAGGGGTGATCTGGAGTTGGCTGCGGTAGTGTTCGCTCTGAAGATCTGGAGACATTATTTGTACGGGGAGAAGTTTTTTATCTACACCGACCATAAGAGTTTGAAATATCTCCTTACCCAGAAGGAGTTGAATTTAAGACAGCGGTAGTGGATTAAACTATTAAAAGACTACGACTGCTCGATCGAATACCATCCGGGTAAAGCAAACGTGGTGGCAGATGCGTTAAGTCGAAAAGTGATATCAGATTTGAGGGCAATGTTCGCTCATCTCAGTCTGTATGATGATGGAAGTTTTTAATGAACTCCAAGTGAAGCCGACATGGATAACTCAGATTAAAGAGAAGAAAATTTTGGACGATGTGTTAAGTGCTCGACTTCTGCAAGTATAGAATGGTGAGGTAGAAGATTATAGTTTGAATAGTGATGGGGTTTTGTGTTTCTGTGGAAGGGTTTGCGTGCCAAAGGATGTTGAGTTGAGACAGATGATTCTTTAGGAGGCGTATAGTAGCCCTTACGCTATGCATCCTGGTGGGAATAAGATGTATCGGGATCTGTGGAAATTGTTTTGGTGGCCTGGATTGAAGCGAGAGATTACTGGTTATGTGGGAAAGTGCCTGACGTGTCAGCAGGTGAAAGCAGAACATCAATTGCCTTTGAGGTTATTGCGCTGGTGAAGATTCCACGGTTGAAATGGGAAAGGATCACGATGGACTTTGTTAGTGGGCTACCTCTTACACCTACTAAGATAGATTTGGTATGGGTGATTGTTGATCGGTTGACGAAGTCTGCCCATTTCATACTAGTTCGTGTCGACTATTCTCTGCAGAAGTTGGCTAAGCTATATGTGGCAGAGATTGTGAGGTTGCATGGTGTAACAGAATGAATTTGACCCTAATCGGACGGTGGTTTTGGGACCACGAATCCGAGTCCGAGAAATATTTTAATATTTTATTTTGTGTTTATTATGTGTGAATTAAAAGGTGTGAAAGTTTCGTAGAAAAATTTTATTGTTTAAGTGCTCAATTTGATAAAAAGGACTTGATCGCATAAAGAGTAAAAGTGGCATGCTAAAGTGAAATGTACCTTTTGATAGTGGCTTTTAAAGTGGATGTCCTAAAAGGACAATTAGCCCATTTCTTTAGATATTGACTGGCATATATGAGAAATAAAAATAAAATTTTGTTTTATAATCATATGTTTTTATTTTAGGTAATGAATAAACAATATTACCTTTAATTTTAAGGCATAAAATAATGAAAGAAAGTGGGAAGAAAGAGAACATACCTTGTTCTTCTTCTCTTGGCTGAATGTGGAGGATGAAAAACTCCATCTTTGGAGCTTGAATTTCGGCAACTTGGGGCTTAAATTAGGGTATGTATTTTGCTTAGTATTTCATAATTTTACATTTTGGAATTGTTGCTTTGAATGCTATACAACCCATGTATCAATTTTTGAGATTATGGCACATTAAGATTCGGCTATGGTTGTATATTTATGGCATGTAATGTTTGATAGTAGATTATGAGTAGTATGTGTTAAATCATCATTTTAGAATTAGAAGTTTTGGTGAAATTAAATGTTACGGACTAATTTAAAAAATATAAATTCTTAAAGGACTAAAACATGAAATAAATGAAAATATAGACTTGTATCATCCCTATGAACATTCGGCCCTTGAGTGTTGTAGAGAAATTTTGTGTATTTTGTATTTTGTGCAATTTGGACTAAATTGTAAAAAGGTGAAACCCTAGGGGTAAAGTGGTAATTTTCCTATTTATGTGCTTAGGGACCAAATTGAGATGAAATGTACTTGAGTGAGCTGAATTTTAATGTGTTTTAGATCAAGAGCAAAGAAAATGGATTTAGATCGGGAAAGACGAAGGTTCTCGAATAGTCGATTTGCACGGCCTATCGACAACCGAGGTAAGTCTTTAAGCACATATATGTCGAAAATTATTTATGTGACTTAATGGATGATGAAATTTAAATGTTTTGAGGATATATATATAAGATAGCGAATGTAGATAAATATTTTAGCAAGAAGTGTTGTAAAATTTTAATTGAATTGATAAGTTCATGTGATATGAATTAAATATGGTTTGTATAATTCTGGTTAGCTTGTAATGTGAATGAGATGGAAGTAATATTGTATTTTGGGCTTCGAGCCTAGCGTGCCTTGTGCCGGTGATGTAATTCGGGCTTTAATGCCTAGCGTGCCTTATCTTGATGTAATTCGGGCTTTAATGCTCAGCGTGCTTCGCGTCGATGATGTAATTCGGGCTTTAATGCCTAGCAGGCTTTGTGCCGGTGATGTAATTCGGGCTTTAATGCCTAGCAGGCTTTATGCCAGTGATATGCTATAAATGGAGATTCTGAGAATCAAACAAGGTGAGATATGTATATAGTTATGTGCTAAAAGTTCGGGTAAGAATTTGTCTACTATATTAGTAAGGAAGAAAGTGAGTTAAGTTCTTTTTATTTTGACTCAAATTTGATGTGTAGAAATGGTCAATTGCTCAAGTTCTATATTATATAATGTTGAATCTATCATTGATGTGAATATACATAGCTTATATGTGAAGCCGATAAAGTATATGTTCAGAGTGACATAGTGATGAAAATCGATACAAATGTGACCCTAGTATTCGGATAGTGTATTCTATATATATATATATATATATAGAAAATATATGTACAATATTATTAGTTTGAAAATTTAAGTGTTTACTTGTATGTTCATTGTAAGTATATGTGCTTAAGACTTACTAAGCCGTTGAGCTTACTCTGCTTATGTTTGTGTTCTATTTTATAGATCGATAATTCAACTACGGCTCGGGGATCATCAAGACAATCGACCACACTATCACTCTCTTTGGTATAGTTATGTTTTGTAAACTTTTGAATCAAAGGCATGTATAGTCTTTGTTTTGATAAATAATGAATGATGTCGGTTTGTAAATATAAATATGGCCTTGCATAATAAGGTCATTGCTTTTGGTTAAGTTTAGGTTTCATATTTGATATGGTAGCTTGCATTAAAATACCATTAGATATGTGATTTCGGTCATGCTTTAAATCATACACTTAAAATGATCATATGATATATATATATATATATATGGTGTAATATTGGGATATGCACTTAGGTATAAAGGAGTAAATGTGAATGTACAAAGATACCATGCGAAAATAGCTATCTTATTTTGTTTTAGTGACTTGTTTATGCATGGTAAAATGTATGTATATATTTATACTTATAATGTCATTTGATAATGCTTAAATATGTATGGCTTTGTGGTAAGCATTTAGAGTAAAATTTTATACTTGATAAAGAGTACCTATGGTACGCATAAATGCATGTAAATTATGTTTGAATCAGGCATATCATATATTTAAGAATTGAATGAACATAGGTACCACTATTTGCATGTATTGTATGTTAAATGCATAAATAAAATACTAGGTTATGAGTTGATCTTGTTTGGAGTTTAGGTTTACATTTGAATGCTAAATATATTCGGTTATGTGAAATGAGTATTAAGGTATGATTATGTGGTTATAATTACATAAGTATATATATGTACGTAGGTAATGGTCATTGCCAAATGGGATGAATGAAAACATGAATTGATGAATCGATTGATATTTATGTACATGTTATGTTATAATGCAAAATGGTTACATATACAAATGGTATGATCTTAAGTGATAAAGAAATGAGAAATTTATGAAATCCATAATGATGTATGCGTTAATAAAGAAAAAAAAAGAAAGGAGTAAACTGATTATTACTGTATGCTTATTTAGTCTTTGATGGTGAATGATTCAATGAGTAATGAGTCACTAGTTGTTAATGATTTTATTTGTGAAGTATTACTAAATGTCTTGATATTCGACTAGGGATACTGCTTTCTTTTCGATAGTATGATTTGGTATACTATATTTAAGTGGTAACATGTATAAAAGTGCATTTGATGGGTGTTGAGGTCGGGTAATACCTCGTAACCCTACTCCGGCGATGGATACGGGTTAGGGGTGTTACACATGGGGTACCAGTATCGATCATATCGGATAGAGACCCTAGGTTTACATCGTATTTTTGGAAGGCGCTACATCAGGCATTGGGTACAAGACTAGACTTCAGCACAACATTTCATCCACAGACTGATGGTTAGTTTGAGAGGGTAATTCAGATTTTGGAAGATATGTTGAGAGGTTGTGTCATTGACTTTACGGGTAGTTGGGAGGAGTTTTTACCATTGGCAGAATTCGCATACAACAACAGCTACCAGTCTAGTATTTAGATGGTGCCCTATGAAGCGTTGTATGGATGGAGATGTCGTACTCTTACTTGCTGGATAGAGTTAGGTGAGCGCCGGGTGTTGGGTCCAGAATTGGTTTTGGAGACAGAGGATAAAGTTAAGTCGATTCAAACTCGGTTGAAAGAGGCTTCCGACAGGTAAAAATCCTATGCTAATCTGAAGCGCAAGGATATAGAATTTGCAGTGGGGGATCAGGTGTTTCTAAAAGTTTCACCTTGGAAGAAAGTTTTGAGGTTTGGACGAAAAGGTAAGCTAAGTCCCAGGTTCATTGGGCCTTATCGGGTATTGAAACATGTGGGACCAGTGGCGTATCAGCTTGAGTTGCCTTTAGAATTAAAACAGATACATGATGTGTTCCATGTCTTGATGTTGAGGTGCTACTGTTCTGATCCGTCTCACATTGTGCTAGTGGAAGAGATTGAGACCTATCCTTCAAAGAGGAACCAGTGCAAATACTAGATCGAGACGTTAAAGTGCGTAGAAGGAAATTAGTCCCTTTGGTCAAAGTTTCGTGGCAGAATCACGATTCAGAAGAGGCCATATGGGAGCCAGAGGATGTTATACGACAGCGATACCCTCATCTCATTTGACCAGGTAAATTTCAAGGCTGAAATTTCTTTAAGGGGGTAGAACTGTAATATCCGAGAATTAGGGGCTTTGCATTTATTATGCTTCTGTGTAGTTGGTATGCTTTACTTGTTGTGTGAGTGTGTTTGGGGGACCCGAGAAGGCCTGGGGTTAAGCTGAAGCCTTGGTGGAAATTACTTTTTGGGCATCTTTAGGGGAGAGCTAGCCGGGGCAGGCTTTAAGGGTGATTGCTTGTGTTTGTTGACACAACAAGAATAGGTGATGGAGTGGCAAGTGGCGCCACTTAGGGAGCAAGGGGGCGATGTCAATAAGGAGGTAGCTAAGGGAAGGGGTTCAAGTTGCATTAGCAGCATTTGGGAGTGCTATTTTTTGCGTTAGAGAGCTAAGGTGGTGGCTACCAATTGGACTCTTTAGGGTGGTTGGTGGAAGGAGTCACAGGACTTGAAATGAGTGGCTATGAGGCAATAGGGGAATTTGAATTGGTCAACTAGTTCAAATGGGTGAATGGGAGTGAAAGTAGGAGCTGAAAAGGGGATTTGGTGGCTAGTTGAGTTGTTGGCCGAAAGTGGAGTGCTTGAAGGTGGGAGGATTTCAGTTTTGTGCTAGGTGAGGGGTGTGCCGAAAATCATTAGGAGTTTTAGGTGCTTCTTTTGTTTCTTTGGTGCATAATCGGTCCTTAAGGAGAGCGGGGAGTGCCGATTTTTGGTAAACTTTTGGAGCTCTTTCGATTCTCTTCTTGTGACCCTATTTTCTTTAAGCCAAAAATTGTTAATTAACCTTCATTCTTTTCTTCTCTGATCTTTAGCCAAACCTTAGTTGCATTCTACTCATTTTCTCCTACTTTTCTTCTTCTTTCTCCTTAAGCCGAAAACCTCTTGAGCCTTACCAAATCTCTTCTTTTCTCTTTACTCTTTCCCTTTAACATCACAATCGAAAGCACCATACCACTTGTTAGATTTCATCTTCCTTCTCTTTTTTTCTTCTTAAGCCAAAACCATAGTTCATCTCTTTTAGTACCTTGTTTTCCTCCTTAGCCGATTAGTCCCTTGTCAAGTGAATCGATTCCACCCTGCTGCAAGATTTCTGAGGTAATGTTCTTGTCTCTTGTGCTATAAAAGCCGAATCTTTTCTCTTCTTCTCCTTGTGGCTTCTATCTCTTTTCTTCTCAACCTTTATTTTCACTAATCGGGTTTTACTTCATCTTTTTCTTTTTGAATCAATGGCGTCGAGTAGCCTAAAGGGGGTGAAGGGTTACTTTTTGCCGAATCTACTTTGTCCTTCTTCACTTGTTTCAAGGCAAGGTAAATCCAGCTAATACCCTTTGGCTTGACTTTGAGTCTCTTTTTGTTTAGCCGATTATTTAAGGGCTACCTATGTTTGTTAGGCCGAACCTCTCTCTCTCACAACTCAATCGATTTCATAGGCCAATCTGTGGTGCTCGGTTTCTGTTCATTAGGTAAGAAACTTCTTCGGTATGTGTATCGTTTATTTCTTTTTTTCTTTCCATTTCTTTAACTTGGTTCTCTGATGAAGAACTATCATGGATTCGAATGCTAGACAAGGGAAGGAAGGGGTTGGACTCGTAGTCCCTACCCCTAAGTTCAAAAAACATGCGGCATCGACAGTGCGATACTTCCCTCCAGATTGTGGACCAGCTTCAAATTCGAATCGACAGATAGTGGTTATTCCCTCTTCTGAGAGTGTAAATAGTATCGAGAGCCTAGTTCTTCTCGTATTCAGGTGTGTAATTCTCACACCATTTCCTGTTGTTTTGTTAATTTGTATATGCATTGTTAAATGTCGAAACCTCGGTATTGGCTGTTAGGTTACCAATGGAGGGAAAAGGTGAGACATCAGGTCAGTGACTTCTGATTAATGAATGGGCAAACGGATTTTTGATGATGAACTTCTAACCTAATCTTTTAACATGCATTTTTATGAAAGTCACCTAAATAACAAAGATTTGGCTAATTAAAGTTTTTCCTTAAAGGATTATGGAATTTTAATTGAACTACTAAACTTGAAGTTTTCAAAAAGGCACATAAAATCATTTTCTAAAGCTCGCTAAGTTACATTCTTCCCAAGTGACAATCCAGATCTGGTCGTGGTGTTTGGGCCGGGTTTGGGGTGTTACAATTTTATTGGGCATTTTCATTTATTGGGCTATAACGAGTAGGTGATCATTTCATATATTTATGACATTGATCAAATTCACAAACACAACATTTAAATCAAGCATAAAAAATATACAATTTAGTTTCATGAACTTGCCTCGACAATGTTCGTGTAAGTAAAATCTACTAATCGACATTTTCTCTTCCCTTGTTCTAACTCCGAATTTGGTCTATCCGGATCTATACGAGTAAATTTAACATCAATTTATCATATTTTACATCCATGTGGACTAAATTTTCATCCTAGGCAAAATTACACTTTTGCTCCTAACTTTTCCATAAATTCCATTTTCGTCCATAGGCTCAGAAAATGAAACTTCTACAAATTACTCCCTATTCCAAGCCTAACCAAAGCCCCATTACAAATTTTACAGCACATGCATTTATAAAATTTTAGAATTTTTCTTCAAATTTTACAACTTTTCATTTTAGTCCCTAAACCATGTTTTCATCAAAAATCACTTTGTAAAAGTTGTTTATCTATCAATAATCTTTCATTTTCCACCATAAATTTCTAATTTCCAGCATATACATCCATGACCAATTTTCATACCTTGATAACTTTTCAAATTAATCCTCCAAATAGAGATATTAAGCTATCTCGATTACAAAAATATCAAAATTACTAAAAACGGGACAAGGAAACTTACCCAATTTGGCCATGAAAGTCTCTTGTCTCTCTCTCCTAGGGTTTCCATGTTTTTTTTTTGGGGATGAAGATGAGAAAATAAGATGATAACTATTTTATCATCTTTTAATTAATTAAAAATTTTCACTTTCCAATTTAGTCCTTACCTTTTTCTATATTTCCATGGATGAGTCACCAAGAAAAATCTACAGACTTTTCTTATTTGTCTAATTACCATATAAGGACCTTAAGTTTTGAATTCCATTGCTATTTGATCTTCTAGCTACTAGAATCCAACTTTTGCATTTTATGCGATTTAGTCATTCTTGTAATTAAGTACATAATCGGTAAAATTTTCTTTTCAAAATTTTCACACGACATTTTTAGTATTGTAACGCCCCGAATTTGGGCCTAGAAGTATTGGGCCTTAAGTATGGGTCCATAAGGAGGCTGTAAATAGGAATTTAATTGGGCAAGGAATTGAAACAATTAAATGTCTGCTCAAGTGGTTAAGGGTCTTGAGAGGAGTTGGAAAAGTCCTGGGTTCAAACCTGGGCTTTAGCAAAAATTTTGGCTTTAAGTGATTAAAACCCTGGATGCTTGGATGTATGCCTTTTAAATTATTGTGATAAAAAAATGACACAAGGAAGCATGTGGCCTAGTGGTTGTGGCGTCATTAAGGTTGTAAGGGAGCCTAGGTTCAAGTCTTGGCTATTGCAGAATTTTTATATTTTACTCTTAAAAGAATCTGGACACTAGCACATAGGCTTTATACATATTTGCGCATGTTTTAAGTCACAGAAGAGCTTGTGGTCTAGTGGCAAGGTGGCATGTGGAGTAACCTTGAGGTTTGATGTTCGAGTGTTGGCACAGCATAATGGGGTATTTATTTTGCAGTTGGGACGGCTAGAGTTTGTGTTGCATTCGAATTCTAATGGATGATGTTGTTGTGGAGAAGATTGTGGAATGATCATAGGAGTGATATGTGGAGAGATATTAGGAGAAAATTAATGAGTTTGATTTGAAAGGGAGTTTGTGCCGAATTTGAAAAGGGAAAAGCATAGGAATTTCGATTGGGAAAATTATGGTATATGGATTTACCGAAACTCCCTTTTCTTTTCTCTTTTTAGTTTATTCAGATTGGCATTGGTTACTGCTTATTATCCGACAACTCTCTTTTTGTTTCAGTCAATAGTGGTTAGTTAGTTTGGTAAACAACTCTCCCATTTCTTCTTTTCTCATTCTCTTCTTCAATTTGTGCTCTCTTAGCTGAATACACCACCTTTCCCTTATTTTGTTATACTGAGTTACTTTTTTGGCCGAATAGGTGTTTATCTATTGGTCACATTTTGTTGCCAAGCTTTGCTTCTTTCTTTTTAAACATTGCCGAACTGACCTTGTCTCTTGCCATACGTTTTCTTTCGGTTTCTAAAACTTCTCAAGGTGTAGAAGAGTTTTCAAGTATCATTGGAGCATTCGAATCTGCCTTTTGTCTTTTGATCAAATATCAAAGGCAATCAAGAGATTATCATGGAAGCAAGTGATAGCATGTTTGATAGGGGATCACAAAGAGTGCCTACTGGAAATGGTCTCGTAGTTCCTGCTCCCAAGTTTAAGCGGCGTGCGGTGTTGGCTATTTGGGACTTTCCGCCAGGATGCGGAAGGGTGGCTGCACCAAACGCTAGTTCGAGATGGCTAATCACAGTGACCGACCGAGTCAGGGTTCCGGTGCACAGGAATTCTTAGTACTTTACGTGATCAAGTGTGTATTGTTACCCTGTACCTGATAGTCAGCTGATAAGCTGAAGGTGTGTACACACACTACTCAAGTTGTATAACAGGCAAGAGCCGAAATGTCGAAAAACCAAAAATACGGCTATTGAGGCCACATGGGTGTGTGAACGCCCGTATGGTGGATGGAACCCACAAACATGGGTGTTAGACTATTGAGGCCATCGCGAGTGTTCTCGTGGGCAAAGGTTGTTCTAGGCCCCAATTTGCAAAATTATTGAAAGACCCTCGATTTGCAAAATTATTGAAATACCCTTGATTTGCAAAATTACTAAAATAACCCTAGTTTGCAAAATTATCGAAATACTCGATTTACAAAATTACCAAAATACCTCGATTTGCAAAATTACTAAAATACCCCTAATTTGTAAAATTACTAAAATACCCGCGGTTGGCAAAATTATTGAAATACCCCCAGTTTGCAAAATTACTGAAATACCCCCGATTTGAAAAATTATT
Organism: Gossypium rotundifolium; assembly: GCA_025506655.1. Classification (NCBI taxonomy): domain Eukaryota; kingdom Viridiplantae; phylum Streptophyta; class Magnoliopsida; order Malvales; family Malvaceae; genus Gossypium; species Gossypium rotundifolium. The sequence goes on from CP106722.1 coordinate 140,589,709, forward strand.
GAAACACCCCTAGTTTACAAAATTACTGAAATATCCCTGATTTGCAAAATTACCGAAATATCCTCAATTTGCAAAATTACTGAAATACGCCTAGTTCGCAAAATTTTTGAAATACCCCTAGTTTGCAAAATTATTGAAATACCCTCAGTCTGCAAATTACTAAAATATTCCTAATTTTAAAATTACTAAAATACCCCTAATTTGAAAAATGACTGAAATACCCTCAATTTACAAAATTACTAAAATACCCTTAACTTGTGAAATTATCAAAATATCCCAATTTGTAAAATTACCAAAATACCCTTAATTTGCAAAATTATTGAAATACCCTTGATTTTTAAAATTATCGAAATACCCCCAATTTGTAAAATTACTAAAATATCCTCGGTTTGCAAAATTATCAAAATACCCCCGATTTGTAAAATTATCGAAATACCTTTGGTTTGCAAAATTAATGAAATAACCTCGATTTGTAAAATTATCGAAATACCCCCAATTTGTAAAATTACTAAAATACCCTAGTTTGTTAAATTATCAAAATAACCCTGTAGGGTATATTTACCAAAATACACGAAGGGTGTGATTACCAAAATACCCTTATAAGGTAGAATGACTGTTTTGCCATTGTGGGTAAATGATTGTTTTATGCTATGTTTTGACTGACTTGTAATTTGTCTATCTTTCTAGAGTATGCCATGTGATTTATATATATGTGCTTTGCATACATGACATACTGCATGGGATTGGGATTTTGGAATCGGAGGAAGTGATTAATCTGTTAGGGTCGCACGGGTCACCTGAGACGACTGTGGACCCACCGATTTGATTGTTAGTCTGTTGTCCCATCGATATGATTGTTAGGGTTGCACGGGTCACCCGAGACGACTATGGACCCATCAATTTGATTGTTAGGGTGATACAGGTCGCCCGAGATGACTGTGGACCTACCGACAACTTTAAGCCGCTTATATTTTGGCTGCTCTACTGTGATATCGGCTAGTGCCGCAATTGGTGCTAACATTAGTGTGCTGGCTGTGTGGGTTGACTTTATCCCCACATGGTGTGTTGGTTGGTATGGGTGGTGTGTTGGCTGGATTGGGGTGGGGTGCATTCTTACACTATTTCATTTCTGTTTATGAGATTTGATACTGATATGGGCTAGGCTCAAACGATTCTGTTATGGGCCGAGACCCAAATGATATGGCAATGGGCTTTGGCCCACTAAAACTGTATTGTGGCTGAGTAGGGCTCAGGCCCAGACTACTTCTGTATTTTGTTTATCGAACGACTATTTTTATATTAGGGGATTACACACTGAGTTTTTGTAAACTCACCCCATTTTTCATTGTGCAGGTAATCCCCAACCTTAGACGGATCGGAGCTGCGAGGGACTCAGAGATGGCCACACAACTGCTTCTATTTTTCGATGAAGTTATTGATAATACTTTATTTTGGTATGGTTTGTAATAAGGCCTCTTAAAGTTTTTAGATTTTAAATTTTAGGTTTGGTTTTATTTTAATTTATATATGTTAGAAGTAAATCGTGATTTTTCCAAAATGATTACTATTTTCAAAACACTACGTTACAACAACTATTTTCGGTTATCACATTTACGCAATGTTTTTAAAGCTTCTGCAGTTGAAGGAGATTTTGATGGAAATCAATAATGCTTTACACGTGAACAAATTTTTTTTAATGAACCCCATTTTGAAAATAAACGAACGCAAGCTGAGGCTTTACACAAGTTTAAATGGAAGAAGTTTTTAAATATTAAGAAGGGTTTTCAAGAAAACATGGTTTTCAAATAGCACTTCAATGTGACACACTAGATTTGGGCCTAGCTTCTAGGCCGAGTTTGGGATGTTACAAGTATAATAAGATCATATAATAAAATAAAAATAAATTTTATTTTTCAGCTTGGATTTGTGGTCCCGAGACCACTATTCTGATTTCACTGAAATTGGGCTATTATAAAAACGTGTTAATCTCGATGAGAACTGCGGGGTTGGAAAATTTGTATTGACTAAACAATACTAAACAAATCTACTCATAAAGATCATTTTCCTTTACCTTTTATGGATCAAATGTTAGATCGTCTAGCAGGTAATGAATTTTATTGCTTTTTAGATGGATATTCAGGATACAACCAAATATTTGTAGCCCTAGAAGACCAATATAAAAATACTTTTACCTGCCCATATGGTACATTTAATTTTAGGCAAATGCCTTTTGACTTATGTAATGCACCTATCACATTTCAGCGATGTATGATGGCAATTTTCATAGATATGGTTAAAAATTATGTCGAGATTTTCATGGATGATTTCTTTGTGTTTGGTAATACTTACGATATTTGTTTGAATAATTTGGCTAAGGTACTCAAAAGATGCAAAAAGACAAATCCCATCCTTAATTGGGAGAAGTGCCATTTTACGGTTAAGGAGGGAATTGTCTTATGGCATAAGATTTCCAAAGATGGGTGAATAAAGAAAAGGTGGACATAATTGAAAGATTACCACCTCCAATTAGTGTGAAATGAGTTAGAAGCTTCTTAGGCCATGCCGATTTTTATCGTAGATTTATAAAGGATTTTTCAAAAATTTCTAAACTTTTATATATGCTTTTAGAAAAAAATGTTGCTTTTAATTTTAACAAAGCATGTTTAGAAACTTTTAAAAAACTGAAAAACCAATTAATTTTAGCCCCAATAATTATCACATCTGATTGGAACATGCCTTTTATGTTGACGTGTGATGCAAGCGATTTTGCTGTTAAAGCAGTGATGGCCCAAAGGAGGAACAATGTCTTTCATCCTATCTACTATGCAAGCAGAACTTTGATAGGAGCCTAGATCAATTACACGGTAATTGAAAAAGAGCTCTTTGCTATAGTTTTTACTTTTGACAAGTTCCATTCATATCTTTTAGGTACCAAAGTTACAAGGTTTCCGATCATGTTGCCATTAAGTACTTACTCACGAAGAAAGATGCTAAACCAAGGTTAATTTGACGTATACTTAGCATGTGGAATAATTCCTTGAGAAATGACGTACCGACAAAGGAAGAAATTCCTTCATGATAGTCGATACTATTTCTAGGAGGACCCATTTTTTTTAAACAATGTGCAGATAACATAATTAGGAAGTGCGTAGCTGGGAATGAGATTGATGAAATTTTGTACCACTTTCATTCATCTCCGAGTGGGGGACACTTTGGTAGTTCACGAACTGCATCAAAGATTTTACAAGCTGGGTTCTTTTGACCTACATTATTCAAGGATGGTTATGCACATGTGAGAAACTGCGATAGATGCCCAAGAACTGGAAACATATCAAGAAGGAACGAGATGCCATTGACAAATATTTTAGAGATAGAACTTTTCAATGTATGAGGCATTGATTTTCTAAGTCCGTTTGGTAATAAGTTTATTTTGGTAGCTGTGGATTACGTATCAAAGTGGGTTAAAGCTGAGGCATACCCACCTAATGATGCTAAGGTAATCATGCGATTCTTACATAAGCATATATTTACACGGTTTGAGACTCTTAGAGCTATAATTAGTTATGAAGGATCTCACTTTGTAAATAAGTGGCTTAAGTGGTTGCTTGACAAGTGCGATGTAAAGCATAAGATTGCTACTGCCTATCACCCATAATCGAATAGGCAAGTTGAAATGGTGAATCGAGAAATCAAAGTTATTCTTGAAAGAGTAGTGCGCCTTAACAAAACAAATGGGTCTTGAAGGCTTGATGATGCACTATTGGCCTATCGAACTATTTTTAAGACACCGTTAGGAATAACTCCCTATCGGTTAGTTTTTGGAAAGGCATGTTATTTGCCGCACGAATTGGAGAATAAAGATCAATGGGCTTTGAAGCAATTAAATTTTGATCTTAAATAATTTGGTGAGAGAAGGATGTTACAACTCGATGAGTTGGAAGGGTTGAGGTTATTTTCATATGAGAATTACAAGATGTGTAAGGAAATGGCATGACAGTCGTATTCAATGTAACAACTCGATTTTGACCCTAATTAGAACGGTGGTTTTGGGGCCACGAATTTGAATTAGAAAAATATTTTAATATTATATTTGACATCTATGATATATGTTTGAGCATGTGTTAAAATTTCGGAGGCTAATTTGTTCGTTTGTGTGTTTGATTAATGAAAGAGGACTAAATTGCATAAGTGGTAAAAGTACCCTTTTATTTAATTGAGTGGTTTAATTGATTTCTCTTCTTTTGTATGTGTCCTTATGATGCAAATTAGCCATTTAGAACCTTAGTGGATGGCATTGATATTAATGTGATTATTAATATGTTTTATTTATAGTATAAGTTAACTTTTATATTATATTATATGTTAATATTATAAAACAACATAAAACAAAGAAAAAAGGCATGCATTATCTATTTCCTTGGCCGAGTGTGAGATGAGAAAACACCATTTTTGAAGCTTAAGGTTTCGACATTAGGAAAGCTTAATTCGGGTATGTACTTTGTTTAGTTTTTGAAAATTTTTACGTTTTGATATCGTTGCTATGAAATGTACAAGACCCATGCTTTAATTTTTGATTTTGATGAGTATTTTGAGTTGAGCCATTGATGATAATTTGTTGTTTATGTTGTTTCAGGATAAATTATGATATATGTGTTAGATTAACAAGTTTTGTCTTTGAATTTTTGAAGAAATTGAGTATATTGGACTAAATTGCAAAAAAAAAATTAAGGGACTAAAATGTGAAATAAATGAGATGCATAGACTTGTACAAGTACTAGGTACATTCGGCCCTTATGAAGCTAATTCAAATTTTTTGTATTTTGTGTTTTGTGCAAATAGGACTAAATTGTAAAAGTGTGAAATGTTAGGGGCAAAATGGTAATTTTCCCATTTATGCATTTTAGGACTAAATTGAATAGAAATGTGTTTGAATGAGCTTAATTTGAACATGTTTAGATCAAAAACAAAAGAAAATGGACTTGGATTGGTTTTTGTCATCCGACGTTATCCAAGGTAAGTCTCTAGGCAAATAAACTTCGTAAATTATTTACGTAACCTAGTATATGTTGATTTTGGAAGTATGATAACTATATTATGGAATAGCCGAATTTGGCTAAGGACAATATTGGATTTGTTTAAGTTATTCGATTGAGATATGTTATTTGAATGTTCGTACATTGAGTTCGAAATGTAGAAAAGATTTGATATATGAAATGATTCGTGTGAGACAGTTTAAAGTATTATTATTCAGGCTGTGAGCCTAGCAAGCCTTGTGCTGGTGAATTATATCGGGTTTTATGCCTAGCAGGCTTAATGCCGATGATTGAATATCAGACCTCGGGTCAGTAGGCTTAGTGTCGGTGTGTGATTCAGGCTTATGCCTAGCAGGTTTTATACTGGTGATCTAAATTACAAGCTTATGCCTATGAAATGATTAAGTTATGGTGGAAAATTGAGCAAGCTATAGCTTATTAGAATGAATTAAATTATATTCGGCCATAAGGTATGTATTTATATATGTGTATGTTATATGTGATGTGGTTGAGTAAGTAAGTTAATAGATGATTGTGCTTGTATTTTTGGCTTGTTGAATATGTGGATATAATGTCATTTGGATCGATAATGTGTACTTGCAAATATGAGACTGTTTAGTAGATGTACATGTATAAATATACATGTATACATTCGATTATGTGAAATTTTATGCATATACATTCGGATATATGAGATTATATTCATATGTATATATATATTCCAATATGTGGAATTATATATATGCACATACATTCAATTAAATGTGATTAAATTGTACATGTACTATTAATTTGGTTGTATATGGAAACATATTGAATTATATTATTTTGGTGAGTTTGTATTCTTAAAGTAAAATAGTGATGTTTTAGATTTGATAAGTGATAATTAAAATGCTATGTAAGGATGGTAATATTTGGCCATGATGGTTCAGTTGTGGTTTTTAATTATATTAATGTATAAAATGATTGGTTTAAGATGTTAGATTGATAAATTAAATTGTTATGATTGCTTAAGACTTATTAAGCTAAATTAGCTTACTTTGTGTGTTTTGTTAATCTGTTCTGTAGATTTTGGTTTCAAGCTACGAGCTCGGGGGATCGTCAATAAAGTCATCCACACTATCGACTTATTTTTGTACCTCTAAAATTTAGACTTTTGAACTTAAGGCATGTATAGGCTAGTTTAAATACTAGAAGATGTTTTGATGTTGTAAATATAAGCCGTGTGAAAATGGCTTGATCTTAATATTAAATGATCTAACACTTGAATGTTCTTAAACATGTTATGTGTGTTTTTCATGCTTGGATTAAAAGTATGGTTGTCATGTGATTTCATTATATGCTCAGGTATATGCATATGTTTTGATTTATAGTATCCTTTAAAGTCTTATAAGTTGAGTTTTAGGTAAGTTGACATATTCGCATATGGTATATATATGTGCATGTATATTAAGTTCAAGTTAGGTGTTTGAATTATGGAAGATATATTTGGTATTTTTGGGTGCGATTACATTCATTTAGATGTTTTGATCTATGTTTTACGTGGATGTGAGAGTAATTGGTATATTTTGATCATGGTTAAATAAAATTCTATATATATAAATATATATGTATGTTTTGTTTTAGTATTTGACGACTTGTTTTAGTAGTTTTTAAATGAGCATGTGCATGTGCAAATATTGAATCTTTATAGACCACATGAATTGAAACCTTTGTATTTGGTGAAAAATGTTTATATGAGATTTGGCTAATGGTTCTAAGATATGCTCGAGATGGTTTAAGTAAACTTTGATAATGCAATACTCACAACACATTTGGTTTTAACTATATAAGCAGTAAATATTTATTATGACTTGTGCTATGTTTAGTAATGCTCTATAACCTTACTCTGGCGATGAATACGGGTTAAGGGTGTTACGTTTAATTGGTATCAGAGCTTACAATTTAGTCGATTTTAGGACTACCGTAGCTTGTGTGAGTCTAGTTATACATGCCTTAAATTATAATGTGATAGTGTGATGACTTCTGATAATTGAATTGTGTTTTTTAGATAGTAAATGGATCCTGATAGAGCCGTAGCTGATGATGTTGAGAGCGTAGCGCCTAATTCTGCGCATGGGACAGCACCAATAGAATCTTGACCTATCTCGAGTAGCCATAAGGGGGAGGCTAAGCAAGCCTTCTATCAGATGATAAACAAATGGTTTACTCAATATATCCGGACTAATCTTGCTGTGCAACACCCTCCACCCAAGAATAATCCATCTCCGATACCTATGGTACCTTCGATGATAGATCTGATGAGATTTAGTAGGCCTCCTATAGATAAAATCAGGAAAACGGGGCCGAAGAGTTTAAAGCTAATGATGATGATGATGCAGAACGAGTTTAGTTGTGGCTTGATAATACCATCCGTGTGTTTGACGAGCTATCATGTACTCAAGATGAATGCTTAAAATGTGCTATATCTTTATTATGGGACACCGCATATCACTGGTGGAATACACTAGTATCGGTGGTTCCGAAAGAGAAAGTGACCTGGGAATTCTTCCAGTCTGAGTTTCGTAAGAAATATATCAGTTAGAGATTCATCGACCAAAAACGTAAAGAATTTCTAGAATTGAAACAGGGTCGTATGACCGTGACTGACTATGAACGAAAATTTGTGAGATTAAGCCGATATGTTCGTGAATGTGTTTCAATCGAGGCTATCATGTGTAAAAGATTCGAAGATGGTTTTAATGAAGACATTAAGTTTTAGGTTGGAATACTTGAGATTAAAGAGTTTGTGGTACTTGTTGAACGAGCCTGTAAATCCGAAGAGCTTGGAAAGGAGAAAAGAAAAGTTGAATTTGAAGCTAGAGACATCCGTAAAAGATCATCGAGTAAGACCTTTCATTCAGTATCAAAAAAGTTCAGAGATGAATCTAGTTGACTTAAACCTACTTCAGACTTTTCTAGACGAGATCGAGACTGACCTCTTGCGGGTTCCCGAGCCAATTCGATTGCTAGCGTTGGTAATGTTCAGCAGAACAAGGTCGAGTGCAAGCATTGTGGAAAATGGCATTCTGGGAGTTGTAGATTGCATGATCGGTCCTGTTTTAAATGTGGATCGATGGATCATTTTATTCAAGAGTGCCCGATGTTAGCCGAGCAAAACACTATTCAAAATACGAGAACGAGCAATGTGTCAGCACGAGGTAGACTACCCAAACATTCGGGTAATGTAGGTGGCAGTCAGAGAGGAACTAAAGATACATCGGTTCAATCTAAGGCTCATGCACCTACTAGAGCATATGCTATATGCGCTCGTGAGGATGTTTCTTCCCAATATGTCATTACCGGTACTTTCACTCTTTATGATACAAGTGTTGTTGCGTTGATTGATCCTAGTTCAACTCATTCTTATGTGTGTGAAACCTTAGTATCCAGTAAGACTTTGTTTAGTATACTGACTTTGTGATTCGAGTATCAAACCCCTTGGGTCAGTGCGTTCTGGTTGTCAAAGTGTGTAAAAGTTACCGTTGATGATTTGAGACTCATGTTTCCCAGTCGATTTGATGTTGTTGCCTTTTGATGAATTCGATATAATTCTGGGCATGGACTGGTTGACTTTGCACGATCCTGTTGTAAATTACAAAAGAAAGACCATTGATTTGAGATGTCAGAACGGTGGAATTATTCGGATTGATCTAATGATCTGAATGTGTTACCAGTAGTAATATTTTTGATGTTTGGTCGAAAATATGTGAGAAAGGGTTATGAAGCCTATTTTGCTTATGTGCTTGATAGTAAAGTGTCTGAAAAGAGGATTGAATCTGCATCACTAAATGCAGTATCCGATGTGTTTCCTGAAGAATTACCAGGTTTGCCACCTGTTCGAGAGGTAGAGTTTGGTATTGAGTTAATACCAGGGATGACTCCGATTTTGATAGCTCCGTATCGGATGGCACCTACAGAATTAAAAGAGTTGAAAGCATAGTTGCAAGAGTTAACAGATAAGGGTTTTGCATAATCGAGTTTCTCTCCCTGGGGTGCACTAGTTTTATTTGTGAAAAAGAAAGATGGAACTATGTGAATGTGCATTGATTACCAACAGCTAAATAAGGTGACTATAAAGAATAAATACCCGTTGCCACGGATTGATGACTTGTTTGATCAGTTGAAAGGGGCTTCAGTGTTTTCAAAGATAGATTTGAGGTCAGGTTATTATTAGTTACGAGTCAGAGATTTTGATGTGCCAAAGACTGCTTTTCAAATGAGGTACGGACACTATGAGTTTTTGGTTATGCCTGTAATATCCTGGAATAGGGGCTATTTTGTTATTGCATTGTTTGCATGTGTTTGATCTACGATATGGTTGTTTTGGATGTCTTGGGGCTTAGTTGTAAGCCTGGTGTAAGCTTGAGTGGTAGGGAAAATTTTAGTTTTAAGCTTTAAGTAGATGGAGCCAAGGAGCTAAGGGTTATAGGTATTTTAGGTGGATTTTAGCACAAAAAAGGAGGGTTGGCAAGGTGGCAGAAGGACGCCACTTAGAGCTTGAATTTGGCATCACTTGCAAGGGAAGAAGGTCCCATGTTCGAGCTGCGAAAGCCTCATCTTTTTGCTTCCATTTTGACGCCAAGGTGGTTGAGGGTGGACCAAGTCAAATAATTTAAATGGTGGGTGGAGAGAAAATCATGGAGGTTGACTAGTTCAAAGTTGTTTGAACTAGTGGTTGGGAGTGTTTGTAGGTGGTGGTCGAATCTTGGGTGCTTCATGGGGGGAGTGGACGGTTGGTAGGTGAGTAAGGGGGGTGTGCTGAAACTTCCTTAGGCATTTTGGTGATTTTCGGCCAGCCATTGTTTGGGGAACCAAAAGCCGAATTTTCAAAGTAGGTTCTCCCATTTTTACTTCTTGAAATCGAAAGTCCAAAGCAACCATACCTTTGCCGAAATTTGTTTGGTTTTCTCTTGATTTTCATTGATAGCCTAAATTAGGTACTTCTTTCTTCTCATATTTTCATTTCTTTCTTTCTTAAAACACTTGTGACGAAATTCATATTGCCTTCTTAGTTAATTTGCTCTCTCTCTTTTCTAATCTACTTTGCCGCTTTCTCTTCTTCTTTAATTATTTCTTTGTTTCTACTTCCGTAATCAGAGTTTAATTCTCCACTTGTTTCTCTCCATTTCACTTGAGCCGAAACCATCTCATCTTGTCCCTCAAACTTTCTTTTCTTTTCTCAAACCCTATTGCAGTAACCCCTATCTCTTTTCATTTCTACTCTTTTCTCTTACCACTCAAGCCGTACCATAAGTGGTGTTAAACACCTATAGCCGAACCTCCTCTCCTAGTAGTTTTCATCTTGGTGAATATTAGTGTGGTGTGGATCTCTTCTTGTGTAGTTCCAATCGGGTTTAGAGGAAGGTAAGTGGTTTAGCCGAATGGCTATTTCTTTCCTCTCATTATCTATCAACTTTACAAAGGTAAGAGTTGGTTGCGAATTGTTGTTAAGGGTGCTAATCACATGTGGAACCGAATTGTTGTAGGACATCCAGATTTCAAACAATCAATGAAGCCTTTATCGTGAGTGGTCGGTTGGTAAGTAGTCGATTGGTAAGAAGTTGTTTTATTAGTCACTCTTTTAGTTTTCGTTCAAGGCTTGTAAGGCTAACTGCTTTGCGTTATAGGGTGTGGCCGTTTGCATAAGGAGGAACCATCGTTGGTTCGAGATTTGGTAGAAAACCAAATCATTTGCTAGGTAAGGGTTGAACGTTAACCCTTTGATTTATTTGGTTTGGCCGAATGGCCTTAGTTCGATGTTCATGTTTGGTGATTATAGGAGCAAGGTATTCAAGGGTCTTAGATCGGTTCTTTGGGATTAAAGCTTGCGCTTAAAGTATGTGTAAACTAACACACTCTTTGCTTAGTAATATGCTTAATAACCCGATTGTTCAACAAAGCCAAAAGCGGTATGGTTGAGTGATATGATACCCTATGGGGTATGCGCATCGGATTCGGTAAGTCCGTTTCATTACGAGTTCGTTATTGATATATGATATCATGATCTATGATGTATGTGTTGTTAGATGCAATATTAACATGTTAGCATGATTTGCATGATTGGCATACTTTACATGAGTCGGTATGTTATGTCTATGGGTGATATGAGAGGAGGGGAATATGATATCCGTGTATTTGGGACACGGAGGTTTGGTACCTCCGGTGGTTTGGTACCACGGATCGATTTATTATGACTTTGGGTCACCGAGGTTTGGCACCTCATAGCGACTTGTCCCAGTGGCTTAGTACCACATGGGTTGGCCCCACGTTGATATTACGGATCGCCGCCGGTGATTTGGTATCACACGGGTTGGCCCCATAACTTGACTATTTGTGACTTCGGTCACTAGTGATTTGGTATCACATTTGTGTCTTTGGGACACCAGAGGTTTGGCACCTCATAGCGACTTGTCCCTGTGGTTTAACGCCACCGTGGGTTGCCCCACTATTGAGATACGGGATCGTCGCCAGTGATTTGGTATCACAAGTGGGTTGGCCCCACAGATGGATTATTCGTGACTTTGGGTCACCGGTGGTTTGGCACCACATTGATGGATATCGTGACTTTGGGTCACGGTGGTTTGGCACCACCGGTGGTTTGGTACCACACGGGTAGAAAAGGTGTTATGGATGGTTAGGATCGGGTGCATTAATTGTATTGCTTTATTATGATGTGTGTTAGTATGTTGCATTCATCGGGGGGATTTATGCACTGAGTCTTCGACTCACCTTCTCCTTATCATTCCAGTGACACTTAGATCACGGACATGGAGCCGGGTGGACTCGAGGTGACCATGCCATGTATAAACTCGGAGTTGCACTAATTTAAAAACTTGGTACTATATTTCATATTTTCTTTTATTTGGTTTGTTGGGATTGTAAAAGGCCTTTTAAAAATTATGTATTGGTTATATATATGCTTAGATTTGATTTCAAATATGCCTTAACAAATTATTGGGTTAATAATGGATAAAACTTGGAAAGATAAGGTTTTCAAAACTACAAAGCCATATGTTTTAAACTTTACCATCGGGTATCACGCTGTAATTTAAAATGAATGCAACTTAAATGTTTTCCAAACTTAAACTAAGTTCAAAATGTTTTAAGCAACTAAAAGGAATAACTCAATTTCCAAATGATATAAATTGGTTTTACTATTAGATTCAACTATGTTTTCGAACTTAGGGTTATCAAAATTTACTATCGATTTTAAACAATCATACCCAAGATTATTACAAACACAGCAAAGAGTTTTCATCAACACTTTAACCGAAAACCTAACCTCTCAAATACGAATTTCCCCGTAACATACCAGATTCGGTCATGGTGTATTGGCCGGGTTTGGGGTGTTACAATTGTGGTATCTGAGCTAAGTTCAAAGGCTCGGCTGTGGGCCCGGGGCCTAAAATGTTTTAAAGATTGGTTTAAGTGATGTTGTTTTAAAATAAATGGTTTGAAAGGCATGGCACCGAGACTCCTACACCAATCCGCCCAGGTAAGTACCCCTTACTATTGCTTGAGATGTTTGATGTAAGGTGACTGAATGACTAGCGGTAGTAGATTACTTTGGAAACTGAAATCGATAGGACTTTGTGGACTCGTGAAAATAAAACTTCTTTAATAAGAGATATTCATAAGACTCTTGCCTTTAAAGATAGTGGAATATTTACTAATGCATAAACTTCTAATCAGACAAGACGAGATTTTAGTCATGAGCGCTCGAGGTGGACGTGGTCGTGGACGTGGTCGAGGTAGGATGACAGTTTTTGAACCAGTAGGGTCTGGTCAGGGGTCCGAGAATGAGATACCGGTACCACCACCAGCTAGAAGTGGTGAGTTTTAGGAACAGACTGGGGACGACGCAGTGTGATAGGCGATGCTGCGAGTTCTGGAAAGGGTAGCTGGAGTAGGTGGAGGCGCAGGAGCTCAAAAATCTATGCCTGAACGACTCCGAGCAAACGGGGCTGAGGTATTCCGAGGTGTGTCTGGTGTGGCTCCTAGCACGGCTGAGTATTGGCTGGAGGCGACGGAGCGGATCATGGACGATTTGGACCTGACTGCTGAAGAGAAGCTAAAGGGGATAGTATCACTTTTTCGAGATGAGTCATACCAGTGGTGGCTCACGGTTCGGGACAGTGCTGCAGCGAAAGATCTTACTTGGGATTATTTTAAGGCTGTATATCAGAAAAAGTACATTGGATCTAGCTACATTAATGATCAACGGAAGGCATTTCGAGGTTGGTGCAGGGAGTAAGTGCGTGTTTGAGTACGAGGCGAGTTCTTGAGGTCGAGTCGGTATACTATGGGCATTGTGGCTCTTGAACATGAGAGGTGTGTTCGATTCGAGGATGGTGCGAGAGATGAATTAAGTTGTTGATTGCTCCATAGCAGAGCATGAGTTTCTTGTCCGGTAGAAAAGGCTAAGGTAGCAGAAGGGGTTAACGAGTCTGTGAGGCAAAACTTGGATAGGAACAGCATAAGAGGAGTTTTGGATCTTACGGTCGTCGGGTAATCCTCTAAAAGGGCTAGACAGCAGTGGGGCAAATCACCGGTAGGTTCGTTGTCGCTAATCGGGGACCGCCACAAGGTAACCGTTGGGAAAGCTCATTGGGGAGGATGTTGGGTGGTGGAAGAGGATGTTTTGAGTGTGGTTATTTGGACCACCGTGTGAGGGACTTTCCGCGTAAGTTGGCTAGGATTCAGTCTGAGGGTCAGGGCCGTACTCAGTTTCTAAATAATGAACCGCCACCGCAGAGGGGTCGTGGTAATAGTAGAGGAGGTAATGGTTCTGGTCGGGGCCGCGGAGCACCGGGCAGAGGTGCGGGTAATTCTGAGGCAAGACAGCCTGGGTTATTGTATGCAGCGAGGCACCGAGAGGAGGGCGACGCATCGGACATCATAATCGGTACGTTCTTGATCTTTGGTTCTCCATTTACTGCTTTGATTGATGTGGGTTCAACGCATTCATACGTTGCGAGTAGCATAGTGGAGACCATGGATTTAGACTCTGAGATATCTTCTAGGCAGATGACTGTAATTAGCCCTCTAGGTCACTCTGTAGTTGTAGATAAGCTGTATAGAGATGTACCCCTAGAACTTCAAGGGGTAGTGTTTGAGGCTGATCTGATGGAACTGCCATTTGGAGAGTTCGATCTGATTCTTGGGATGGACTGGTTGGTTAAGTACCAGGCGAGGTTGGATTGTGCGGCTAAGCGCATGGTTCTAAGGACGGCTAAGGGTGATGAGGTGGTCATGATAGGCAATAGAAGGGATTACTTATCCAACGTGGTGTCTACTTTGAAAGCTGAGAAGATGGTCAGGAAGGGCTATGAAGCATATGTGGTTCATGTGTATGCCTTGGAGGCTAAGGAGTCTACTGTAGGGAAGGTCCGAACAGTTAAGGAATTTGTTGATGTGTTTCCAGAGGAGCTTTCGGGATTGCCATCGGATCGTGAGGCAGAGTTCGAGATAGATTTGTTACCCGAAACTGCACCAGTGTCTATTGCTCCGTATAGGATGGCGCCAAAAGAGTTAGTAAAGCTTAAGGCTTAGATCTAGGAGTTGTTGGACCGAGGCTTTATTAGGCCAAGTGTTTCACCTTGGGGAGCGCCGGTACTCTTTGTCAAGAAGAAAGACGGTACTATGCGGATGTGTATAGACTACCGCCAGTTGAATAAGCTGACGATCAAAAACAAGTATCCGTTGCCACGGATAGATGACTTGTTTGATCAGTTGAAGGGTGCATCGATATTCTCGAAGATCGATTTAAGGTCTGGGTATCACCAGTTAAAGGTGAAGGAGGCAGATATCTACAAGACGGCATTTTGTACTCGGTATGGACACTATGAGTTTCTAGTAATGCCGTTTGGGCTGACTAATGCGCCGACAGCATTCATGGATATGATGAATAGGGTGTTCCAGCAGTATTTGGATCAGTTTGTCGTAGTATTCATAGACGACATCTTGGTGTATTCAAGGACTGAGGAGGAGCATGATACACATTTGCGAGTTGTGTTGCAGATTCTGAGGGGGAAGCAGCTTTATGCTAAGTTTAGTAAGTGCGAGTTCTGGCTTAGGGAGGTGACCTTCTTGGGTCATGTGGTGTCAGCTGAGGGGATTAGAGTGGATCTTCGAAAGATTAAGGCAGTTTTGGATTGGAAGCCGCCTAATTCAGTGGCTGAGATTCGGAGTTTTCTGGGCTTGGCAGGATACTACCGAAGATTTGTAGAAGGATTTTCGTTGATCGCAGCGCCGATGACCAAGTTGTTAAGAAAAGGAGTTCCGTTCATTTGGAATGAGAAGCAGCAGGAGAGTTTCGACAAGTTGAAGAAGATTTTGACTGAAGCTCCGGTTCTAATTCAACCGAGGCGGAAAGGAATTCACGGTATATTGCGATGCATCACATATGAGTTTGGGTTGTGTGTTGATCACTGGGAAGGAAGGTTGTGGCTTACGATCTCGACAGGTGAGGCCACATGAAGTCAATTATCAACGACGACTTGGAGTTAGCGGCGATGAGTCTTCGCCTTGAAAATTTGGAGGCACTACTTGTACGGAGAGAGATCGATAGTCTACACAGATCACAAGAGTCTGAAGTACCTTTTGACTCAGAAGGATTTGAATTTGAGGCAGAGCAGATGGATTGAGTTGCTAAAGGATTACGATTGTTCGATTGAGTATCATCCGGGCAAGGCTAACATGGTGGCAGACGCGTTGAGCCGTAAGGTTGTGGCGGACTTAAGAGCTATGTTTGCCCATTTGAGTTTGTATGACGACGAAGTATTTCGCGTAATTGCGAGTTAAGCTTCGTGGGTTGAGCAGATTAAGGAGAAAGCAGTTAGAGGATGAGGTTACGAATGCGCAGAGGTCGCAAGTGCGTAATGGTGGTTTAGAGGGTTCTGATTTGGCTAGTGATGGAGTCTTTGTGTTTTTAAGGGAGAGCTTGTATGCCGAGGATATCGAGTTAAAGCGGAAGATTCTTTGGGGCCTTATAGCGACCCTACGCTATGCATCCCGGAGGTAGTAAGATGTATCGGGATCTAAGAGAATAGTTTTGGTGGTAAGATGCGAAGAGGGAAGTAGCGAGCTTGTAGGGAAGTGTCGACATGTCGTGGTCAAGGTTGAACATCGATTGCCGTCGAGGTTGCTTGACCATGAAGATTCCACAAAGGAAGTGGGAAAGGATAACTATGGATTTCGTCGGTGGATTACCTCTTACGCCTAGCAAGAAGGACTCGGTTTGGGTAATTGTGGATCGTCGACTAAATCACTCACTTCATTCGGTGAGGTGGATTACTCACTTGAGAGGTTAGCAAAGTCAGTATGTGTCGAGATAGTGAGGTCGGACGGTGTGCCAATATCGATCATCTTGGATAGGGATCCAGATTTACGTCAAGGTTCTGAAAAGCATTGCATCAGGCTCTGGGTACGCATTTGGATTTCAAAGACGACATTTCACCGTATGATCGACGGGCGGTGAAAAGGGTTATCAGATCTTAGAGGATATGCTACGAGGTTGTGTTCTAGAACTTGAGGTAGTTGGGAAGAGTTTCTACCATTAGCTGAGTTCGCCTACAACAACAGTTACCAAACTAGCATCAAGATGGCACCATGTGAGGCATTGTATGGTAGGAAGTGTCACTCAACTACATGTTGGACGGAGTTGGGTGAGCGTCGGATGTTGGGACGAGTTGGTTGCGAGAGGCGAAGACAAGGTTAAGTTGATTCAGGCTCGATTGAAGGAAGCTTCGGACAGACAGAAGTCTTATGCTGATCTCAAGCGTAGAGATATAGAGTTTGTCGTGGGTGATAAGGTCTTTCTGAAGGTCTCGCCATGGAAGAAAGTGTTGAGGTTTGGGAGAAAAGGCAAGTTAAGCCCGAGGTTTATTGGGCCGTATAAGGTACTGAGACAAGTGGGACCAGTAGCTTATCAGCTTGAGTTGCCAGCAGAGTTAAGTCAGATTCACGATGTATTTCACGTCTCAATGCTTGGCGTTATCGTTCAGATCCATCGCACGTGGTAGTAGTGGAGGAGATCGAGATTAATCCGGACTTGACCATGGAGGAAGAACTAGTGCAGATTCTAGATCGAGATGTGAAAGTCCTGCGTAGGAAGTCAATTCCTTTGGTAAAAGTTCTATGGCAGAATCATGGTGTGGAAGAAGCTACGTGGGAACTAGAGGATGTGATGAGGCAGCAATACCCTCAACTCTTTTGACCAGGTAATTTTGAGGTCAAAATTATTTTTAAGGGGGGTAGAACTGTAATATCCTGGAATAGGGGTTATTTTGTTATTGCATTGTTTGCATGTGTTTGATCTGCGGAGTGGTTGTTTTTGATGTCTTGGGGCTTAGTTGTAAGCCTGGTGTAAGCCTGAGTGGTAGGGAAAGTTTTAGTTTTTAAGCTTTAAGTGGATGGAGCCGAAGGAGCTAAGGGGTTATAGGTATTTTTAGGTGGATTTTAGCACAAAAAAAAAAAAGAGGGTTGGCAAGGTGGCGAAGGGCGCCACGTAGAGCTTAATTTGGCGTCACTTGCAAGGAAGGAGGTCCCATGTTCGAGCTGCGAAAGCCTCATCTTTTTTCTTCCATTTTGATGCCAAGGTGGTTGAGGGTGGACCAAGTCAATTAATTGAAATGGTGGGTGGAGAGAAAATCATGGAGGTTGACTAGTTCAAAGTTGTTTGAACAGTGGTTGTGAGTGTTTGTAAGTGGTGGCCGAATCTTGGGTGCTTCATGGGAGGAGTGGACGATTGGTAGGTGAGTAAGGGGGTGTGCCGAAACTTCCTCAGGCATTTTTGTGATTTTCGGCCAGCCTTTGTTTGGGGTACCAAAATCTGAATTTTCAAAGTAGGTTCTCCCATTTTTACTTCTTGAAACCGAAAGTCCAAAGCAACCATACCTTTGCCGAAATTTGTTTGGTTTTCTCTTGATTTTCATTGATAGCCGAAATTAGGTACCTCTTTCTTCTCATATTTTCATTTCTTTCTTTCTTAAAACACTTGTGCCGAAATTCATATTGCCTTCTCGAGTTTAATTTGCTCTATCTCTTTTCTAATCTACTTTGCCGCTTTCTCTCTTCTTCTTTAATTATTTCTTTGCTTCTACTTCCGAAGCGTGGTGAATTCTCCACTTGTTTCTCTCCATTTCACTTGAGCCAAACCATCTCATCTTGTCCCTCAAACTTTCTTTTCTTTTCTCAAACCCTATTACCGTAACCCCCTATCTCTTTTCACTTCTACTCTTTCTCTCTTACCACTCAAGCCGTACCATAAGTGGTGTTAAACACCCATAGCCGAACCTCCCTCTCCTAGTAGTTTTCATCTTGGCGAATATTAGTGTGGTGTAGATCTCTTCTAGTGTAGTTCCAATCGGGTTTAGAGGAAGGTAAGTGGTTTAGCGAATGGCTATTTCTTTCCTCTCTGTTATCATCAACTTTTACAAAGGTAAGAGTTGGTTGCGACAATTGTTGTTAAGGGTGCTAATCACATGTGGAACCGAATTGTTGTAGGACATCCGGATTTCAAGCAATCAAGCGAAGCCTTTATCTCGTGAGTGATCGGTTGGTAAGTAGTCGATTGGTAAGAAGTTATTTTGTTAGTCACTCTTTTAGTTTTAGTTGAGAAGGCTTGTGAGGCTAACTGCTTATTTGCGTTAGAGGGTGTGGCCTTTTGCATAAGGAGGAACCATCGTTGGTTCGGATTTGGTAGGAAACCAAATCATTTGCTAGGTAAGGGTTGAACGTTAACCCTTTGATTTATTTGGTTTGGCGAATGGCCTTAGTTCGATGTTCATGTTTGGCCGATTATAGAAGCAAGGTATTCAAGGGTCTTAGATTGGTTCTTTGGGATTAAGGCTTGCGCTTTAACAGGTGTGTAAACTAACACACTTTTTGCTTAGTAATATGCTTAATAACCTGATTGTTTAACAAAGCCAAAACGGTATGGTTGAGTGATATGATACCCTATGGGGTATGCGCACGGATTCGGGTAAGTCCGTTTCATTACGAGTTCTCTTATTGATATATGATATCATGATCTATGATGTATGTGTTGTTAGATGCAATATTAACATGTTAGCATGATTTGCATGATTGGCATACTTTACATGAGTCGGTATGATATGTTTATGGGTGATATGAGAGGGGAATATGATATCCGTGTCTTTGGGACACCGAGGTTTGGCACCTCCAAGTGGTTTGGTACCACAGATCGATTTATTGTGACTTTGGGTCACGGAGGTTTGGCACCTCATAGCGACTTGTCCCGGTGGCTTAGTACCACGATGGGTTGGCCCCACAGTTGATATTACGGGATCGTCGCCAGTGATTTGGTATCACACGTGGGTTGGCCCCACAACTTGACTATTCATGACTTCGGTCACTAGTGATTTGGTATCACATTTGTGTCTTTGGGACACCAGAGGTTTGGCACCTCATAGCGACTTGTCCCTGTGGTTTAACGCCACCGTGGGTTGGCCCCACTATTGAGATACGGGATCATGGCCAGTGATTTGGTATCACACGTGGGTTGGCCCCACAGATGGATTATTCGTGACTTTGGGTCACCAGTGGTTTGGCACCACATTGATGGATATCGTGACTTTGGGTCACTAGTGGTTTGGCACCACTAGTGGTTTGGTACCACACGGGGTAGAAAAGGTGTTATGGATGGTTAGGATCGGGTGCATTAATTGTATTGCTTTGTTATGATGTGTGTTAGTATGTTGCATTCATCGGGAGGGGGATTTATGCTCTGAGTCTTGCGACTCACCTTCTCCCTTATCATTTCAGGTGACACTTAGATCGCGGACATGGGCCGGGTGGACTCGAGGTGACCATGCCATGAATAAACTTCGGAGTTGCACCGATTTAAAAACTTGGTACTATATTTCATATTTTCTTTTATTTGGTTTGTTGGGATTATAAAAGGCCTTTTAAAAATTATGTTTTGGTTATATATATGCTTAGATTTGATTTCAAATATGCCTTAACAAATTATTGGGTTAATAATGGATAAAACTTGGAAAGATAAGGTTTTCAAAACTACAAAGCCATATGTTTTAAACTTTACCATCGGGTATCATTTGTAATTTAAAATGAATGCAACTCAAATGTTTTCCAAACTTAAACTAAGTTCAAAATGTTTTAAGCAACTAAAAGGAATAACTCGAATTTCCAAATGATATAAATTGGTTTTACTATTAGATTCAACTATGTTTTCAGAACTTCCGGTTATCAAAATTTACTATCGATTTTAAACAATCATACCCAAGATTTTTACAAACACAGCAAAGAGTTTTCATCAACACTTTAACCGAAACCTAACCTCTCAAATATGAATTTCCCCATAACATACCAGATTCGGTCGTGGTGTATTGGCCAGTTTGGGGTGTTACAATGTCTTTCGAAATTACTAATGCACCTGCTATTTTTATGGATCTGATGAATCGGATTTTCAATCAGTATTTGGATCGGTTTGTGGTAGTGTTTATAGATGATATTCTGATCTACTCTAGAGATGAAACGGAGCATGCTGAACATCTGAGACTTGTGCTACAAACTTTGTGAGATAAACAGTTGTATGCAAAGTTTAGCAAGTGTGAGTTCTAGTTGAGTGAAGTTAGTTTTCTGGGCCACGTTGTTTTGCATCAGGTATTTGGGTTGATCCGAATAAAATATTGGCTATACTCGATTGGAAATCGCCAAAAAATGTTTTGAAAGTCAAAGTTTTTGGGACTTGCTGGTTACTACAGACGATTTGTGAAAGGTTTTTCTATGATAGCTACACCATTGACAAAGCTATTACAGAAAGATGTTAAGTTTGAATGGTCAGAAAAGTGTCAGAAAAGATTCTATCAGTTGAAAGCTCTTTTGACCGAAGCTCTAGTGTTAGTCCAACCTGAATCGAATAAAGAATTTATTGTTTATAGTGATGCATCTTTGAATGTTTTGGGTTGCATTTTGATGCATGAAGGCAAAGTCACAGCTTATGCTTCGAGACAATTGAAGCCACACGAAAGAAATTACCCGAGACATGATTTAGAGCTAACGACCATTGTGTTCACGTTAAAGATTTGGCATCATTATCTGTTCGGTGAGAAATGTCATGTTTATTCAGATCACAAGATCCTAAAGTATTTGATGACTCAGAGAGATTTGAACCTAAGACAACACAGATGGTTAGAGCTGTTGAAAGATTACGAGCTAGTGATTGACTATCATCCGGGAAAAGCTAATGTTGTTGTGGATGCTTTAAGTCAAAAGTCATTATTTGGTCTTCCTGCATTGAGCGCGGATATGGTTATGTCTAATGATGGTTCGATAGTAGCTGAATTAAAAGGAAGACCGTTGTTTATTCAACAAATTAGTGATGCTCAAAAGTTGATAAAAATTTGTTGGCAAAACGAGTTCAATGTGAAAGTAATGTTGAGTCAGAGTTTAGAATTGATGAGAATGACTGTTTGAAGTTCAAAGACCGAATATGTGTTCCGAAGAATTTGAATTTGATTCAGATGATATTGAATGAAGCTCACAGTAGCCGGTTGTCTATTCATTTGGGTAGCACGAAAATGTATAATGATCTGCAACAATTTTATCGGTGGCCTGGTATGAAATGAGACATATCAGAATTCATTTCGAAATGCTTAGTTTGTCAACAAGTAAAAGCAGAACATTAGGTACCTTCTGGGTTACTTTAGCCCATCATGATACCTGAATGAAAATGGGACAGAATCACTATGAATTTTGTATCCGGCTTGCCTATGACACCGAGCAAGAAAGATGCAATTTGGGTTATAGTGGATAGACTAACCAAATCAGCTCACTTTGTTCTAGTTCGTACGAACTATTGGCTCGATAAGCTTGCTGAGTTGTACATATCTCAAATTGTGAGATTACATGGTGTGCTTATTTCCATTGTTTCAGACAGAGACCCGAGATTCAAGTCTCAGTTTTGGAAGAAATTGCAAGATGCTTTAGGTACTAAGCTACACTTTAGTATAACGTTTCATCTGTAGAAAGATGGTCAATCCGAACGAATCATTCAGATACTTGAGGATCTATTGAGATGTTGCATCCTCGAGTTTGAAAGTACGTGGGAACGATACTTACCTCTAATTGAATTTGCTTACAATAATAGCTTTCAATCTAGTATCAGAATGGCACTCTACGAAGCTTTGTACAGTCGTAAATGTCGTACACCATTATACTGGATCGAGCTCAGTGAAAATAAGATACACGGGGTTGATTTGATTAAAGAAACTAAACAGAAAGTGGCAGTGATCCGAGATAGTTTGAAAGCTGCGTCAGATCGTCAAAAGTCATACGCAGATTTGAAACATAAAGACATTGAGTTTCAGATTGGAGATCGAATATTTTTGAAAGTTTCACCGTAGAAGAAGGTGCTCAGATTCGGTCGTAAAGGGAAGTTGAGTCCGAGATTCATTGGACCGTATGAAATTACAAAGCGTATCAGGCCAGTTGCTTATAGATTGAAATTACCACCTAAATTAGAAAAGATTCATAATGTCTTTCATGTCGTGATGCTCTGAAGATATCGATCTGATCCTTCACACGTGATTTGTCCGACAAAGGTTGAGATTCAGCCTGATATGACATATGAAGAGGAACCGATTTGTATTCTGGCTTGGAGATAAAAGAATTGAGAAATAAGAAAATTCTGCTAGTTAAGGTATTGTGGCAAAAGCACGGAGTTGAAGAAGAAACTTGGGAGTCTGAGGATACAATGAAAGAGCGTTATCTGAACCTATTTACTGGTAAGATTTTCGGGGACGAAAATCCCTAAGGGGGGAAGAGTTGTAACAACCCGATTTTGACCCTAATCGAAATGGTGGTTTTCAGACCACGAATCCGAATTAAAAAATATTTTAATATTATATTTGACATCTATGATATAAGTTTGAGCATGTGTTAAAATTTCGTAGGCTAATTTGTCCGTTTGTGTGTTTGATTTATGAAAAATGACTAAATTGCATAACTGGTAAAAGTACCCTTTTATTTAATTGAGTGTTTTAATTGATTTCTCTTCTTTTGTATGTGGCCTTATGATGCAAATTAGCCATTTAGAACCTTAGTGGATGACATTGATATTAATGTGATTATTAATATGATTTATTTATAGTATAAGTTAACTTTTATATTATATTATATGTTAATATTATAAAACAACATAAAATAAAGAAAAAGGCATGCATTATCTCTTTCCTTGGCGAATGTGAGATGAGAAACACCATTTTGAAGCTTAAGGTTTCGACATTTTGCTTAATATGTACTTTGTTTAGTTTTGATAATTTTACGTTTTTGATATCGTTGCTATGAAATGTACAAGACCCATGCTTTAATTTTTGAGTTTGATGAGTATTTTGAGTTGAGCCATTGATGATAATTTGTTATTTATGTTCTTTGAGGATGAATGATGATATATATGTGTTAGATTAACAAGTTTTGTCTTTGAATTTTGATGAAATTGAGTATATTGGACTAAATTGAAACAATAAAATTTTAAGGGACTAGAATGTGAAATAAATGAGATGCATGGACTTGTATAAGTAATAGGTACATTCGGCCCTTATGGAGTTAATTCAAGTTTTGTGTATTTTGTGTTTTGTGCAAATAGGACTAAAATGTAAAAGTGTGAAATGTTAAGGGCAAAATGGTAATTTTCCCATTTATGCGTTTTAGGACTAAATTGAATAGAAATGTGTTTGAATGAGCTTAATTCGAACATGTTTAGCTCACGAGAAAAAGAAAACAGTCTT
Organism: Gossypium rotundifolium; assembly: GCA_025506655.1. Lineage (NCBI taxonomy): Eukaryota > Viridiplantae > Streptophyta > Magnoliopsida > Malvales > Malvaceae > Gossypium > Gossypium rotundifolium. Next base: position 140,613,557 of record CP106722.1, read on the forward strand.
GGGGTCGGGGAAAAGCAAAAATAATCAAATAGTTGGTTTTTGTCGTCCGACGTTATTCGAGGTAAGTCTCTAAGCAAATAAACTTCGTAAATCATTTACGTAACCTAGTATATGTTGATTTTGGAAGTATGGTAACTATATTATGGAATAGCCGAATTTGGCTAAGTATAATATTTGATTTGTTTAAGTTATTCAATTGATATATGTTATTTGAATGTTCATACAATGAGTTCAAAATGTAGAAAAGATTCAGTATATGAAATGATTCGTGTGAGACAGTTTAAAGTATTATTATTCAAGCTGTGAGCCTAGCAAGCCTTGTGCTGGTGAATTATATCGGGCTTTATGCCTAGCAGGCTTAATGCTGGTGATTGAATATCATACCTCGGGTCTAGCAGGCTTAGTGTCGGTGTGTGATTCAGAATTATGCCTAGCTGGTTTTATACCGGTGATCTAAATTACAAGCTTATGCCTATGAAATGCTTAAGTTACAGTGGAAAATTGAGCAAGCTACAGCTTATTAAAATGAATTAAATTATATTCGGCCATAAGGTATGTATTTACATATGTGTATGTTATACGTGATGTGGTTGAGTAAGTAAGTTAATAGATGAATGTGCTTGTAATTTTGGCTTCTTGAATATGTGGATAAAATGTCATTTGGATCGATAATGTGTACTTGCAAATATGAGACTGTTTAATAGATGTACATATATATATATACATGTATACATTCGATTATGTGAAGTTTTATGCATATACATTCGGATATGTGAGATTATATTCATATGTATATATATATTGAATATGTGGAATTATATATATGCACATACATTTGATTAAATGTGATTAAATTGTACATGTACTATTAATTTGGTTGTATATCGAAACATATTGAATTATATGATTTTGGTGAGTTTGTATTCTTAAAGTAAAATAGTGATGTTTTGGATTTGATAAGTGATAATTACAATGCTATGTAAGGATGGTAATATTCGCCATGATGGTTCGATTCGTTTTGTAATTATATTAATGTTATAAAATGATTGGTTTAAGATGTTAGATTGATAAATTAAATTGTTATAATTGCTTAAGACTTACTAAGCTAAATTAGCTTACTTTGTGTGTTTTGTTAATATGTTCTGTAGATTTTGGTTTCAAGCTACGAGCTCGAGGGATCGTCATTAAGTCATCCACACTATCGACTTATTTTGGTACCTCTAAAGTTTAGAATTTCAAACTTAAGGCATGTATAGGCTAGTTTAAATACTAGAATATGTTTTTATGGTGTAAATATAAGCCGTGTGAAAATAGCTTGATCTTAATATTAAATGATCTAACACTTGAATGTTCTTAATCATGTTATGAGTGTTTTTCATGATTGGATTAACAGTATGGTTTTCATGTGAGTTCATTATATGCTCAGGTATATGTATATGTTTTGATTTGTAGTATCCTTTAAAGTCTTATAAGTTGAGTTTTAGGTAAGTTGGCATATTCACATATGGTATATATATATGTGTGTGTGTGCATGTATATTAAGTTCAAGTTAGGTGTTCGAATTATGGAAGACATATTTGGTATTTTTGGGTGCGATTATGTTCATTTAGATGTTTTGATCTATGTTTTGCGTGGATGTGAGAGCAATTGGTATATTTTGATCATGGTTAAATAAAATTTTATATATCTAAATATATATGTATGTTTTGTTTTAGTATTTGATGACTTGCTTTAGTAGTTTTTAAGTGAGCATGTGCATGTGCAAATATTGAATCTTTATAGACCACATGAATTGAAACCTTTGTATTTGGTGAAAAATGTCTATATGAGATTTGGCTAATGGTTCTAAGATATGCTCGAGATGGTTTAAGTAAACTTTGATAATGCAATACTCACAACACATTTGGTTTTGACTATATGAGTAGTAAATATTTATTATGACTTGTGCTATGTTTGGTAATGCTCTATAACCCTAATTCAGCGATGGATACATGTTAAGGGTGTTACATTAAACCTCGTGAGTTCAAAGAAGGTCAGAAAGTATTGTTGTTTAACTCCAGGCTAAGGTTATTTCCTGGAAAGCTCAAAACCCGATGGAAAGGACCTTTTACCATCCACAAAGTTTATCCATATGGAGCTGTAGAATTGCATGACAACCATGGAGGTATGTTTAAAGTTATTAGTCAACGTATCAAGCACTATTGGGATAGTGAAATTGAGTGAATTAAAACCTCAGTCAAATTATTAGACCCTTAATTCTTCATAAACCCACTTTTTAATAATAAGTTAGAAATTATTTTTTTCTTAAATTAATACATCTAATTAATTCTATCATGGAGATTGGAACTTAAGTGGGACCGTTGTGACCCCATCAACCTTTCTTGGGAATTAATTTTATGCAATCTTTTAAGAAGGAAATTTCTAATTAATTCTAAAATTTTTACTTTTAGTTTATTTTTTATTTTTCATTTTTATCTTTGTCCTTAATTTCAATTTAATCTTAATTTTAATATTTATTTTTTAAGTTTAATGTTAAATTTATTTATTTTAATAAAGGGGGTCAAAATTTATTTATTTTTAAGCAGTCTAGTTTGTAAATACAGTTTGGGCTTAAGGCTTGAATAGCAAAGAGGAGAATTTGCACATTGTTGTCGTCCATAAGGTTCCCTAAAACCCTAATTTTGCCATCACTTTTTCCGTCCATCCGTACTTATCACCCAAGCCACTTGAATTAGCTAAATTTTAGCTACAAAATTGTCCTAATTCACCACTATATAAACCCCTCTCTACCTTCATAACTTTCACAACCCTTCAAGTTATTTTACATTCATTCTTGTCCATCTTAGTTGTTGGCCTAAATCCCAAAATTTCTTTCCAAATTTCTTCCTTGTCGCAAGCCCCTAGTATTGCCGCCGCATTAATTTTTCTAGAGTAGCCCTTTCATCGTTGCAACCCTTTCGCCACTGCCGCATCCTATTGTCGTGGCAAGATTTGCGCCACCGTAAGCCCGTCGTTTCAGAAGTTAATTGCCGCCGCAAATCCCTTGCATCATCCATTGTCGAATCTTCTCCCTTCTTTTTGCCAAAATTCTGCCTATTTTTCTGGAAAAATCACTATGTCTCGCAAAAGAGCTAGATCTTCCAAGACCTCAGCTGAAAATCCCATTATGGTTCAAGATGAATAAATGAAAGAAAGGTTTGATTCAATATTGAAGAATCAACCTATGATGTCGGAAACTGGTTTCAACTTGGAAAGCAATGATAAAATGGTTGTGCCCTTACCGATTCGGAAGACAGTTGATGCCCACAATTGGAATTATTTTTGTTATGCACGATCATTGCTGGAAAAGGAGTTAGTTTGAGAGTTCTATGAAATTTGACTAAGCTAGATGCTACTGAAGTTCTTGTTCGCAAGAATAAGGTACCCCTAACTTCTAAGTTTATTAATGATTTGTTTAACCTACCTGATGTTGAAGTAGATGAGTATTTTGCCATGATAACAAACATAAATTAATATTTTCTTCAACAAGTTCTTAATGTTGTGAAAAATCCAAGATCCCAATGGATTATAAGGAAGTATGGTAGTCATTCTTACCAAAGGGAATATTTAAAGCTGATGGCTAAGGTGTGGTTTTATTTTGTTTGATATAGTTTCATGCCAATCTCACATAGTTCCACCATCTCGATGGAGCGAATACTTTTGTTATATGCAATTAAGACAGAAAGGTCCATCAATGTTGGGAAGATTATTCTTAAAGAGATTCATGATTCTAATAGAAAGAAGATCAGAAGTGCTTATTTCCAATCATTGATAACTTCACTTTGCTTAAGAGCCCAAGTTAAGATAAAAGCAAACCTGAAGGGCCCGTACATTCAAGGCTGTATCACAACCCATGATCTTGAAAGGTCAGTGGAGAATGTCCACGAACTAAACCTAACTGAACCAAGTGAGCCCACAAAACCAAAAATTGATTAGTCATTGAGAAAGTTTGAACTTGAAACTAACTTAGTTACTAAATTGGAAGAGGTAGAATAAGAGAAAGAACTGAATGAGACTGAACTGATAAAGGAACCAAAAACTTCTAAACCAAAAGATGAGCCAAATTGTAACAGCCCTTACCTGTATTCGACGTTGGAATAGCGTACGAAGCGTTATTGGACTTATACGCAAGCAATCATACCAAACTGAGACATGAATTTCCACTCAAATTTAAAACTTTTCTAAAACATACATATCGTCCCTAAAACGAGCCTACGAGGCCCGAAACATGCTTCGAGAGTGGTTAGAAACTAAACTGAGAACTCAAAAAAATTTTAAAACTTAGAAAAATGTCATCATGAAACAGGACCACACACCCATGTGGGTTAAGGGACACGCCCGTGCTTCAGGCCGTGTCCACCTTAGGGAGCATTCTGTTTATAATGTCATCATGAAATAGAGGTCACATGGCCAAGTCACATGCCTGTGTGCTAGGCTGTGTAGCACACACAACTGAGATACACGCCCATGCCTCTGCCTATATGCTCAATTCTAGACATTCTATTTTGCCAAAATTGAGGTGTAGGGGACACACGGTCGGATCACATGCCCATGGGGTTGATCGTGTGTCACACACGGCCTAGACACGCTCCCGTGTGTCTAACTGTGTGGACAATAATAAGGCTATTTACCAAGCCATTTCCACCCATTTTCACACATACACTTTACATCAATTAATAGGAACAAAACATATCATACTTAGACAACCAAACACTCATAACTAAGACAATAAGATGTCATTCTCATGCCATCATTTATCATGCTTAAAACATCATACTTAGCCCATTAGAAACATACTAATTTCACATCCAGAAAAGGACATTAACATATGAATGAACTTATAATAAGCATAAGCGATCAATCATGGTTATGTATAAGATGAAGCATTAATAACTACAAGCCACCACATATGGCCAATTTAATAATGGCACATACAACAAATTAACCTAGTCCCTATACATACCATAAACTCAAAATACTTGAATACATCAATACCTATAGTGATGGCTTGATAGCATGATAGAATCTCCAGCGATCTCCAACCCGAGCTAGCTTGACTGCACTCTAAAACATAGGAAAGGAAGGAGGGTAAGCTATATAGCTTAGTAAGTTCATTTGCAAATAAAAAACAACATTAATTATACATTTTCATATGAATAACATGACATAAATTAACATAAAGGTCATTAAACTTCATAAGCATAACTTACTCAATCATATGAGCAACATAACTTAAGTCAAAATAAATGATTTTACACTTAATGAACACATCTTATTCAGTCATAAAAATAACATATCATTTTCCAAAATCAACAAATCATTCCAAGCCTTCCATAAAACAAACACATTAATTATGAGCATTTACATTTCAGGCATATACTCTTACATATTTCATTTTAATAGGAATTTATGCCAATCTTCCATTTTTCTCACATGCGATAAATCACAATTTATGCGAAATAAATATACTATATCATAACTCAATTTAGTCTGAAGGCCAATCACATAATCGTCAATCAAATTTACCACGTATTTCATACATCACAAGTGTAGACCAATAATCACAAGATCATCACAAAGTCATCCCCACAGTGAACATAAACTCACTATATCGTGAAATAATTGATTATAAACCTTACATACATACCTATACCATTTCAACATAATCTTATATTCATCTTTGTCTTTGACATAATCGTTGAATTTTCCCATTGAACCTATAACATCCCGAATTAGGGCCTAAACGGAATAGTGGTTGCAAAACCACAAATTCGAGCTATAAAAGTTTATTACGATTAATTATTATGATTTACCGAGTGATCAAATACATGTGTTAAAAGTATTGATAAGAAATTTTATTGATTTCATGCTTAAATTGCCTATTAGGACTTGTTTGCAAAAGTTGCTAAATAGGGGTTCTAATTTATAGAGTACTTGATTGAAATGGGGGTTTGAAGTAGGAGTCCTTAAATGGTAATTAGACCATTATATTTTCATGGACAAAAATGGACATATATAGGTAGAAAGAACCAAATTTTTTAATGAAGGGTAATTTAGTCATTTGGTAATAAAAAGAAATTAAAAAGGGAAAAAGCTGGCAAAATATGCTCATCTTCTTCATTAGGCCGAATTTTCAAGTGTTCACCATATATAGGGTTTGTTTCAAGCTTCCAAGCTCTATAGTAAGTGATTACAAGCCCCGTTTTTAATGTTCTTTACATTTTTGGAGCCCCGGTAGCTCGGTTTAGCCTATTCTATTAATAATTCATGCTGGGGTTCATATTTGGAAAAATACCCATAGGTGAAATGTGTTTATTTTGATTTTTTATGATAGAATATGATGTCTTAAATTATGTTAAACAACTTTTGCTAAGTGATTTTAAGTGAAAACGAGTAAAAGCAAGCTTAATTGGTAAAAATACCTAATGTTCATAAGTACATGTTAGAGTGAGAATTTGATGTTTTCATAGAAGGGAAAATGATCATCATGTCATAAAACATAAGAATAAGGGATAAAGTATAATTTCGAGCTTTGGGGCAAATGTGTAAATATGTAAAAGTTTAGGGGAAAAATTGTAATTTTACCAAATTAGACTTAAGGACCTGTTTTGATAAATGTGAGTATTAAATAATCTAAATTTTCTATTATAGATCAAGAAGAATGAAATCGAGTTAGATTGGGAAAGAAAAGATAGTGGACTAAATCGATATAGTTTATCGTATTTTGTTTGAGGTATGTTTATGTAAATAAATGCAATATTCTATTATTTTACATTTGATACTATTAAATTCCAGCATTTACATATTTATTCTATAAATTTATCATTTAAAGACTCAAGCATGAATTGACGAAAAAGCAATCTCAGAATGTCCCGGTTGAACCTTAGGAATGTGTAGGATACAAATGTCATGACATTAGGGTTTAAGGAAACCATGTAAGACCATATCAAGACATGGCATTGATAAGTTACTATAGGGCAAATGTCCCATGTAAGACCATGCCAAGGCATGGCATTGGTGAGTTCATAACGCAAGGATACCACGTAAGACCATGTCAAGACATGGCAATGGTTAAGTTTCACAAGGAAAGGTACCCGCGTATCCTTAGTATTCCAAGTGGTTCAACGGGAAAATTTAAAGAGTATACCAAAGGAAAGGTAAGACAAGTTCAAGCTAAAAAGGTACATGTAAGAATTTAAGACTTACGTATATTAAGTTAAAGGCTTAAATAATTTTGGTAAGAAAAGAATATGATAATGCATTAAGAATGTTGTTATTTATTTACATGCAAACTTACTAAGCTTAATGCTTACTCCTATTCTTTTCTTTCTTTTCATAGTTTTACAAGCCAACTCGGGGATCGTAAGGACGTCGGAGATCGTTACACACTATCAAAGGATTATATTGGTATTTTGTGACTCGAATGTTTTAAGTTATGGCATGTATAGGGACTTAGCCATTTTGTGTGTATGACCTTATGATATGGCTTAATATTGGCTTGTAAATGTTTGGTAATGATTAGCTATCAAAATGGTTAATTAAGAACATGTTTTGGATGTTATGTAATGCCTAGTTGATAGTTATTTTAAGCAATTATGTAATTATATGCAGGGGAACAGTTTGGACAGCAACAGTGATGTGATTTTGAAAAATCACCAAAAATAGTAGAAATTAATTAGGTTGTGCATGAGATAAATAATTAAATATTATTGAGTCTATTTTTATATAAAAAATGGTGTAGGAAAAAGAATTATATATTATGAGATAATTGATTTTTAGTGAAGAGAGGTCAGAACTGTTGAACTGTGTAATAAGGGAGACTTTAACTAATAAACTGTACTAATTGGACACACCAAAAAATCTGGAAAAATTATAGTAAAAATATATATGAGTCTAGTTTCAAGGAAAATTTACAGACCTATATTTTGAGTTTTTGTAACTCGAGTTATAGTTAATTTAGTGAACATGACGCAGTTGGACAGTTTCAATTTTTATGCCCTGATCTAGTAAGTTTAGTCTAGTAATGCCTCGTTCTTGACTCTGGCAACAGTCTCAGTTAAGGGGTGTTACATTTATTAGTATCAAAGTGAGAGTTTAGTCAATTCTCGGAATATTCAGTATGAGTAAGAGTTTAACTATACATGCCATAAATATATTTTGATAGCGTGGCGACTCACGCGATTTTAAAATGTTTTTCTTTTATAGTTTTGGATCCGAACAGTGGTGCGAGATGATGGAGAGAGTAATGCACCCGCTCCCACAGAAGGGACGGTGCCACTAGATAGTAGTGAAATGCCCGTTACAGTTAGTCAGGGAAGAGGGGCTCGAGAAGCCTTCTTCCAAGCTATGAATGAATGGTTTGCTGAGTTCATTTGTACGAACCCGACTGTTAGACCTCCACCCCCTCACGATCCTCAGACCACTCATGTAGCTTCCCTAGTTGCAAATACAGTCAGAAGAGAGAAACCACCCATTGACAAGATCAAAAATTAAGGGGCCGAAGAGTTTCGGGCTACCAAAGATGATGATGCAGAGAAAGCTGAATTTTGGCTTGAGAACTCTATCAGAGCCTTTGATGAGTTATCCTACACACCGGAAGAATGTATTAAGTGTGGTGTCACTTCTTAGAGATTGACCTACCGGTGGTGGAAGACACTTGTGTCGATATTACCGAAAAAAAGAGTTACCTGTGATTTCTTTCAAGAGGAGCTCCGTAAGAAATACATAAGTCAGAGGTTTATTGACCAGAAAAGAAAAGAGTTCCTTGAGTTAAAATAGGGTAAGATGACTATGAATGAGTATGAATGTGAATTTGTCTGACTTAGCAATAATGCTCGAGAGTGTGTGTCTAAAGAGGCTATCATGTGCAAAAGATTTGAGGATGGACTCAATGATGATATCCCACTGTTAGTTGGTGTATTAGAGATAAAAGAGTTTGTTGTTTTAGTTGAACGAGCCTGTAAGGAAGAAGAGTTATTAAAAAGAAAGGTAAAGCTGAAATTGAGATGCAAGACACGGAGAAAAGACAGATGAGCAAGTCTTTTCAGTTTACATCCAAGAAGCCTAGAGAGTTCTCTACGAGATCTAATTTTTCAGCCAGGTATTCTAGCCGAAACAGAGGTGGAAGATTTATGGATTCAAAAGCTCAAACAACTTAGCCTGATAGATCCGAGTGTCCTCAATGTGGTCGACGTCATCCTGGTCAATGTCGAGCAACTGAGACTGGTTGTTTTCGATGTGGTGCACCAGATCATTTCATTCGGGAGTGTCCTGAAATGGTTAAAAGAGAAGTAATACCGAGTGCAAGATCAGGCAATGCCCCCGTTAGAGGCAGATCTCAGAGAAATTCTAGAGTAGGGGCAAGTAGAGGTACATTTAGAGACACAGCAATGAGATCAGATGTTAGAGCACCTGTAAGGACTTATGCTATCCGTGCTCATGAAGAGGCATCTTCCCCCAATGTAATTACGGGTACATTTTCTCTTCATGATGTTAATGTTATTGCTTTGATTGATCCAGGTTCAACCCATTCCTATGTTTGCATGAAATTAATGCCTAGTATGAACATGCCCACAGAGTTTACAAAATTTATGATTAAAGTATCGAATCCATTAGGTCAGAATGTGTTAGTAGACAAAGTATGTAAAAATTTCCCTTTGATGATTAGAGGTTACTATTAGGTCAGAATGTGTTAGTAGACAAAGTATGAACATGCTGCTACTATTTGATGAGTTTGATGTGATTCTTGGTATGGATTGTTTAGCTGCACATGATGTGATAGTGAATTGTGGAAAGAAATTCATTGAGTTGAAATGTGAAAATGGAGAGATCCTTCGGGTTAATTCAGATGAATCAAGTAGTTCAATTTCCATGATTTATGTTATGTCTACTCAGAAATGTTTAAGGAAAAGATGTAAAGCTTATCTTGCTTTTGTGTTGAATGCTAAAGATCCAGAGTTGAAAATTGAATCAGTGCCTGTGGTAAATGAGTTTCCTGATGTGTTTCTGGAAGAACTACTAGGTTTGCCTCCTATCAGAGAAGTTGAGTTTGGTATTGAATTGATTCTAGGTACCACACCTATTTTTATTACTCCTTATAGAATGGCTTCAATAGTATTGAAAGCTCAGTTACAGGAATTAACTGATAAAGGCTTTGTAAGACCTAGTTATTCACCATGGGAAGCCTCCCATGAATGTATCAGAAGTCAAAAGTTTTCTTGGTCTTGCCGATTATTATAGACGATTTGTAGAGAGATTTTCCATGATACCTACTCCATTGACAAGAATGCTACAGAAAGATGTCAAGTTTGAATGGAGTGAGAAGTGTCAGCAGAGTTTCGACAAGTTAAAGGAATTGTTGATTAAACTCCTATTTTAGTACAACCGAACCGGGTAAAGAGTTTGTGATTTACGGTGATGCATCCTTAAATGGACTAGGTTGTGTACTTATGCGGGGAAGGAAGGTAATTACTTATGCCTCTAGCAGTTAAAATCACATGAGAAAAATTATCTGACACATGATTTAGAGCTAGTTGCTGTTGTATTTGCATTAAAAATTTGGAGACATCACTTGTATGGTGAGAAGTGCCGAATATTCACTGATCACAAAAGTTTGAAATACTTGATGACTCAGAAATATCTAAACTTGAGGCAAAGAAGATGGCTAGAGTTGATTAAAGATTATGAGCTAGTGATCGATTATCACCCGGGTAAGGCAAACGTTGCTGCTGATGCTTTGAGTAGAAAATCGTTATTTGCCTTGAGAGCTTTGCATACTAGTTTGGCATTATCAGATGATGGTTCTGTTTTAGCTGAGTTCAGAGCTAAACTGACATTTCTTGAAGAAATTTGTGAAGCTCAGAAGGATGATGGTGAGTTGCAAGCCAAAAGAGTTCAGTCTGAGCTAGGTGTAGAGTTTGATTTTCAGACCGGTTCTGACAGTTGTTTGATGTTCAGAGACAGGGTATGTGTACCAAAGAACGATGAGCTTATTTGAAAGATCTTACAGGAAGCACATAGTAGTTCTTTGTCTATTCACCTAGGTAGTACAAAGTTGTATAATGATTTGAAGAAAATGTTTTGGTGGACAGGAATGAAAAGAGATATATCAGAGTTTGTTTCTAGATGTTTGATCTGTCAGCAGGTAAAGGCCGAACATCAGGTACCTTCAGGTTTATTGCAGCCTGTATTAGTTCCCGAGTGGAAATGGGACCGATTTACTATGGATTTTGTGACAGGATTGCCTTCGACACAGAGAAAGAAAGATGCAATATGGGTTGTGATTGATAAGCTAATGAAGTCAGCTCATTTTATCCCAGTTCATATGGATTATTCACTTAACAAGTTGGCCAAGTTGTATATTTCAGAGATTGTGAGACTACGTGGAGTACCGTTATCGATTATCTCAGATAGAGATACGAGATTTACTTCACGATTTTGGAAGAAATTGTAGGAAGATTTAGGTACAAAGTTGAGTTTTAGTACAGCTTTCCATCCTCAAACTGATGGTCAGTTAGAAAGAGTTATTCAGGTACTTGAAGATATTCTTAGATGTTGTGTATTGGAATTTCAAGGTAGTTGGGAGAAATATTTGCCGTTAATAGAGTTTGCCTATAATAATAGTTGTCAATCAAGTTTGAAGATGGCACCTTATGAAGCTTTGTACGGACGTAAATGCCGCACACCTTTGTATTGGACAGAGCTTAAGGAAAATCAGATTTATGGGGTTGATCTAGTCAAAGAAAGCAAGAGAAAGTAAAAGTCATTAGAGATTGCTTGAAAGTAGCTTCAGATGAGATGTAAATCCTATGCAGATTTGAAAGAAAAGAAATTGAATTTCAAGTTGGTGATAGGGTATTATTGAAAGTATCCCTTGGAAGAAAGTTCTCGATTTGGCAAGAAAGGCAAATTAAGTCCCCGTTTTATTGGACCATTTGAGGTGATCGATAGAGTTGGGCCATTGGCATATCGGTTAGCTTTGCTGGCTGAGTTAGAGAAGATTCATAATGTGTTTCATGTGTCTATGCTACGTCGTTGTTGTTCAGATCCATCGCATGTTATTTCACAAACAGAGGTTGAGATTCAACCAGATATGACTAACGGTGAGGAACATGTAAAAATTCTAGCTCGGAAGGTTAAGCAATTAAGGAACAACAATATTGCACTTGTGAAAGTATTATGGAATAGGCATGGGATAGATGAGGCTACATGGGAGCCTGAAGAGACTATGCGAAAATAGTACCCAAATCTCTTTACAGGTAAGATTTTCGGGGACGAAAATCCCTAAAAGGGGAAGAAATGTAACATCCTGAATTAGGGCCTAAACGGAATAGTGGTTGAAAAACCACGAATTTGAGCTATAAAAGTTTATTATGATTAATTATTATGATTTACCGAGTGATTAAATACATGTGTTAAAAGTATTGATAAGAAATTTTATTGATTTCATACTTAAATTGCCTATTAAGACTTGTTTGCAAAAGTTGCTAAATAGGGGTTCTAATTTATAGAGTACTTGATTGAAATGGGGGTTTGAAGTAGGAGTTCTTAAATGGTAATTAGACCATTATATTTTCATGGACAAAAATGGACATATATAGGTAGAAAGAACCAAAGTTTCTAATGAAGGGTAATTTAGTCTTTTGGTAATAAAAAGAAATTAAAAAGGGAAAAAGATGGCAAAATACGCTCATCTTCTTCATTAGGCCAAATTTTCAAGTGTTCACCATAGCTAGGGTTTGTTTCAAGCTTCCAAGCTCCATAGTAAGTGATTCCAAGCCCCGTTTTTTATGTTCTTTACATTTTTTAAGCCTCGGTAGCTCGGTTTAACTTATTCTATCAATAATTCATGCTAGGGTTCATATTTGGAAAAATACCTATAGGTGAAATGTGTTTATTTTGATATTTTATGATAGAATATGATGTCTTACATTATGTTAAACAACTTTTGCTAAGTGATTTTAAGTGAAAACGAGCAAAATAGCTTAATTGGTAAAAATACTTAATGTTCATAAGTACATGTTAGAGTGAGAATTTGATGTTGTCATAGAAGGGAAAAATTATCAGCATGTCATAAAACATAAGAATAAGGGATAAAGTATAATTTCCGAGCTTTGGGGAAAATGTGTAAATATGTATAAGTTTAGGGGCAAAATTGTAATTTTGCCCAAGTTAGACTTAAGGACCGTTTTGATAAATGTCAGTATTAAATACGCTAAATTTTCTATTATATATCAAGAAGAATAAAATCTGGAGTTAGATCGGGAAAGAAAAGATAGTGGATTAAATCGATGCAGTTTATCGTATTTTGTTTCAAGGTAAGTTTGCGGTATATAAATGCAATATTCTATTATTTTACATTTGATACTTTTAAATTCTAGCATTTATATATTTATTCTATAAATTTATCATTTAAAGACTCAAGCATGAATTGACAAAGAAGCAATCTCAAAATGTCCCAGTTGAACCTTAGGAATGTGTAGGATACAAATGTCATGACATTAGGGTTTAAGGAAATCGTGTAAGACCATGTCAAGACATGGCATTGATAAGTTACTATAAGGCAAATGTCCTATGTAAGACCATGCCAAGTCATGGCATTGGTGATTTTATAAGGCAAGGATCCCATGTAAGAGCATCCCAAGGCATGGCATTGGTGAGTTCATAAGGCAAGGATACCACGTAAGACCATGTCAAGACATGGCAATGGTTAAGTTTCACAAGGAAAGGTACCCGCGTATCCTTAGTATTCCAAGTGGTTCAATGGGAAAATTTAAAGAGTATACCAAAGGAAAGGTGAGACAAGTTCATGATAAAAAGGTACAGGTAAGAATTTAAGACTTAAGTATATTAAGTTAAAGGCTTCAAGAATTTTGGTAAGAAAAGAATATGATAATGCATTAAGAATGTTGTTATTTATTTACATGCAAACTTACTAAGCTTAATGCTTACTCCCATTCCTTTCTTTCTTTTTATATTTTTACAAGCCAACACGGGGATCGTAAGGACGTCGGAGATCGTTACACACTATCAAAGGATTATATTGGTATTTTGTGACTCGAATGTTTTAAGTTATGACATGTATAGGGACTTAGCCATTTTGTGTGTATGACCTTATGATATGGCTTAATATTGGCCTGTAAATGTTTTGTAATGATTAGCTATTAAAATGGATAATTAAGAACATGTTTTGGATGTTATGTAATGCCTAGTTGATAGTTATTTTAAGAAATTATGCAATTATATGCAGGGGAACAGTTTGGACAGCAGCAGTGACGTGATTTTGAAAACTCACCAAAAATATTAGAAATGGAATTAGGTTGTGCAAGAGATATAGAATTAAATAATATTGAGTCTATTTTTATAGGAAAGAAATGGTGTAGTAAAAAGAATTTTATATTATGAGATAATTGATTTTTAGTGAAGAGAGGTCAGAACTGTCAAACTGTGTAATAGGGGAGACTTTAACTAATAAACTGTACTAATTGGCTACACAGAAAATTCTGGAAACATTATAGTAAGAAGATATATGAGTCTAGTTTCAAGGAAAATTTACGGATCTATATTTTGAGTTTTTTAACTCGAGTTATAGTTAATTTAGTGAACATGATGCAGATGGACAGTTTCAATTTTTATGCCATGATCTAGTAAGTTAAGTCTAGTAATGCCTCGTGCTCGACTCCGGCAACGGTCTCGGGTAAGGGGTGTTACAGAACCACTTGGAATACTAAAGGATACTCAGGGATCTCGTGCACATAGTACCATACCAATGCCATATCCCATATATGGTCTTATATGGGATCTCATATCGATGCCAATAGCCTAATTATGGTCTTACAAAATATCTCATATCGATGCAATATCTCAGATATGGTCTTACATGAAATTTCATATCGATGCCATATGTAACACCCCAAACCCAGCCTAGACGTTACGACCGAATCTGACTTGTCACATTGAAGTGATTTTCGAAACTTGGACTTGTTGATAAAAATCCGTATCTAGGTTAAGACCCATTTAGTTTATTGCTTGTGAAAATTTGACAAATTAAGTTATTACAATCTGAAACCAGCGTATCAAAACGATTGCCATATTTATTAATGTTGATTTCTTTAAACTGAATAAAATCACAAAAGGTTCTATAATTAAAACCTTGAAGTTTAAAATGCGTGTTTTTCTTGAAAACCGTTGTTATTTTGAAAACCTCTTTTGTATCCGTTTAGCAGTTTAAAATAAGAAATCAAAGCCCAATTAAAAATTATACCCACCTACGGCCTTATTACATAATCAATAGCCCAATATGATAAGTCTAAAACAAAATATCAGCGATCATGTGGCCACCTCCGAGTCCCTCGTAGCACCAAATCATCTAAGGCTGGGGATTACCTGTACAGTTTAAAAAGAAAGGGTGAGTTTACGAAAACTCGAGTGTAACCCCTATCACCGCTTAGTAACAATATGCGAATAAATGCAGGCTTGAGTGCTATTTAGTAACAGTGCAGTATGGGCCCTAGCCCATTACAGTAATAGTGTGGGCCTAATCCCAATAAAGTATCAGTATGGTGCAAATATGCAACCCACCCCAATCCAGCCAACACACCACCCTTACCAACCAACGCACCATGTGGGGATAAAATCGACTCACCCAGCCAGCACACCAATATCGCAGCATAGCTGCCAGTAAAAAAAAAATGCGGTAGAGCTACCAGTAATAGTATCGCAAACAAAGTTGCGAATAAAGAACGCAACAAAGCCGCCAAGAATAATGATATGTGGCGAGCCATCAAGACAAGATACTTCGTCCATAACAGTATCCCAACCCCATGCAGTATGTCATGTCATAAATCATACGTATATACAGAATGTCATACTCAGTAACAATCATATACAAATCATGAACACATCAGTCATCCTGCCCTTAGGGGTATAACGGTCATTTTATCCTATGGGGGTATTTCGGTCATTTTACCCTATGGGGGTATTTGAGCCATTTACCCTATGGGGGTATTTCATTCATTTTACTCTTTAGGGGTATTTCAGTCAGATAACAACCTTTCAGTCACATGTGGGCCCAAGGCCCAATGCCCAATATTCTGCCAAAGTGGGTCCACACATTTGTGTGGCCAACGTAGCCCAAATTCAGTCATAGTTATGTGAACTACATAGTCCAGTCCAGTATTTTCCAATTATCCAGGATTTTGTCCGTGTGGGGCCTACGAGCCTAGTAGGCCCACACGGCCCATTTCGGCCAAACGAGGCCCATACCGCCCCAAAAGCACGAGAACGCTCGTGGTGGCCTCTACAGTCTATCGTCATGTTTCATGGACCCGAATTATTACACGAGCGATCGCATGCTCGTGTGGCATCGTGTGCCATATTTCTGGATTTTCGACTTTTCGGCTCTTCGGCTTTTGTCGTTTTACATTCTAATCAGTGTGTGTGTACACACCTGTTTACCAGAAGAGCGTAAATCTCCACGAACTCTAACCTAGATTCAAACATGACTCAATGTCAGTCCTTTAATTGTTAGGGTAAAACACCCTCTTATTAACACTTAATCCTCAATATGGTACATGCTACTTACCTTGACCGAATGATAAGCGATTTATTTCACCAAGATCACTAGTTGAAAACGATCGCGCACTTCTTACCTATTCACTGCATTAATAACAGATCCCATTAAGATGGATCGATCATAAATGTGGCTTAAATCCATAAATATCAATCTTACAGAATCAAAGAAATAATCGGCTTTTATTTAGAAAGTAAGGTAATGCTTTTACCTTGATTGAATAACGAGGGAAAAGGTTTCCATTGCTTCCCAAACAACTTGTACTCTGTAGAATCCCATGAACACCACATCGCAAAGAAGGAACGAAAACCACAGTCAGAGTATATATGGAAAAGAACATTAGTCTTTTTAGAAAAAGATTGGAGGGAACAGATTTGAATGAAAAGAAAAAATATGAACACTTGCCGACTTGTCAAAAACACTTGCAGAACCGAAATAGAGAGGGACAGTACTGAGTTTCAGCCAAAATAAGAAACACCCAGAGCAAAGAAGAAATCGAATCGAGAAGGGAAGCGAAGAACTTTCGGTTACAACCTACCAAAATAACGAAAAAGAGAAAGAATCACGAGGGAGAGGAAAAGGTGATGGGTTCGGCCAAAACAACAGTCAATAGGTAAAAGAGATGAAAAGGGGCAGTTGGCCAAAGCTTGAAAAGAATAGAGAAGAACGGGGTTTCGGCAGAGGTTTATGCAAAAAAAAGGAAATGAATGGACTTGAAAAGAGTAGCTTAACACTTCGCCAGAACAACATGAGCCGAACAACAAAAAATGCACGAATGGTTAATTGCAATTTTAGCACTAGAGAGAAATGGAAGAAACAGAAAATTAGAAATTTTGAAAACTGGTGACAAAACTGAACAAAATGAGAGAAAAACCCCTCAGTCAAATTTCCTAGACTTCCCTATACCAATCCGGCACAACCATCCGCACACACTTCAACCACCTTGTTTCTCTCCACAAATCTCTCCATAATCCTCTCCATAATTTGCTCCTAATATCCCTTCATGACCAGTTCAAATTCCTTTCAATAGTGTTTCAGTCAAACACCACCACCTCACCATACAGGTGACAAAAAAAATTAACACTCCTATGCGCACTCAAGATTCAAACCTCAGACCCCAAGGTTACTCTACACGCCACCTTACCACTAAACCACACGCTCTTTTTGTGTCACATTTTCGTCACAATTATTCTTAAAGCCTACTCTCTAGAACCGAGGGCCTTATTCACTTAAAAATTAAAAAATTTCTCGAAGCCTAGGTTTGAACCCAATACTTCCAAACTCACTTAACCATTAAGGCAAATAGGTATTTGTGTCAGAACATGCAAAATTAAAGACTCTATATTTTTGGGGCGTTACAACTCTACCCTCTAAAAAGATATTTCGACCTTGAAATTTACCTGGTCAGAATAGGTGAGGGTATTGTTGTCGCATCGCCTCCTCGTTTCCCACGTGGCTTCCTCAATACGGTGATTTCCTTAAAGCACTTTAACTAGTGGGATTGATTTCTTCCTTAGTACTTTAACCTCATGGTCCAATATCTGTACTGGTTCTTCCTCGAAAGTTAGATCTAGCCTAACTTTGATCTCCTCGACTGGTACTATATGTGTGGGATCAGAGCGATAATGCCTCAGCATGGAGACATGGAACACATCGTGAATCCGGTCTAATTCTGGAGGCAACTCAAGTTGATAGGCAACTGGTCCCACAAGCTTCAGTATATGGTAAGCCCCAATGAACCTAGGGCTAAGCTTACCCTTTCACCCAAACCTGTAACACCCTAAACCTGGCCCAAACGCTATGGCCGAATCTAGAATGCTACTGAGGAAAAAGTTTGAAAAGAATTTGTCATAAGGGTGAAAACATAAAAATTTTTGTCATTTATAAAAACATTGTATATTTAAAATTCTAAGTAAAATTATGTTGTTACAAATTTCCGAATTAAAACTTTAATATAAGTTTTGATGATGTAAATCGCTTTCTATAATAAGACATTCCAAATATCATCTCGATCGCCAATCCAACTCGAACACAATAAAAGTCCCCAAATACTTTAATTGGCCTTTATTACAATAAATATTTACTCAAAATACTGAAAATATAAAGTGCATAAAACAATGAAAAACATCTTCTGCATGGCCACCTCGTATCCGCTCCACCCCGGTCCAAGAATCATGTATCACCTGCATTGTTTGGTAAAAAAAATTGGGTGAGTCAAACGACTTAGTGTAGATTTCCCCACATGGGCTTAGCCCAAACCACACCAATCCACATATCAAATAATAACGCAAAATGCACCCAACCTAGCCTAGGGTCCATCCTCTACACACCCCCGTATCCAGCCACCACACACCAAGGGATTACTAAATCAACCCTCCAACCTCTACACACCAATTTGGTAAGCAATGCCATCCACCAAGTGGTCAAGCCACTGGTCCACGTGAAATAAATCACAGTATAATCCACAACGCGACCTCAGTCAACGTCAATCCATGATGTAGCTCGTAGCTAACATCAAATCACGATGAGGCACATAGCCATCACCAACCACGATATGGCACAAAGCCAATACCAACCACGATGAGGCACAGAGCAAATCATCAATCCACGTAAGGCTCGTAGCCATCACTAAACCACGTACATAAATGTACACCCTGTCCTTCAATAATCATATCCCAATCCCTATGCATATGTCAGTATCATGGCCAAATAATAGTAAAATTCCAATGAGCATACATCACATGCTTACCACAATTCCACACATATACCATGGTAAAATAATATCATAAAACTGACCTGGTTAACCGAATACCCACTATGGGTAGCCACCATCTCAGCCATTATTTTTAGCTATCATACACATCTTATACGTATATATATATATATATACATAACAACAAATCCAAACAACAGGAGATCAGTGCGATAACTACACACCTTTTTTGGCACAGTCGATTAAATCCCGAAACCCAAATCCTAAACGATTTGCACCTTGCGATTTGATGAACTCCCTCCTACGTAACTATGTTAGAATCGGCTTCAACCCATAAGGCTTACAAAAAATGGCCTTTGGCCGAATATCACACTTCACTTACCTTGGAACCACAGAGATATTCGGCTACTATAGAGGAGTGATTGACTTTGGAAGAAGAAAGAGATGGAGAAATCGGCTAAGGCTTACTTGTGCTTTCGGTTTTTTGATGGATTGTGGAAATAAAAGAGAAGGTTGAGACTTGATGCAATTTAGCTTTGGTATCCAAAGGGAGTTTCGGCCTAAGCAAAGTAAAAAGAAAAGAAAAGAAGAGAAAGGAAGAAGATGAGGGAAAGAGAGAATGATGACTATAAGTTTGCCAAGGAAGAAAAAGAATAAAATGAAAGAAAACAATGCTCCTTTCAATGGTAGTAATTTCGCACAAAGAGGAAAAGAGCTTGAGAGGGAAAAGAAAATAATACCAATTTGGTCAAGAATAATAGCCAAAACCAATTGGTCAAGAATAATAGCCAAAACCAAAGTAAAATTTTACCAATAGCCCAAGACACATTTGGCTAGGAAGAGAGGTTTTGGAGAGAAAAGAACATGGTGCCCAATTTGCTAAAGAATTTGATCAACTATTCCCTATTCCCTTTCAATATTCGACCAACCCCCCTAGCCCCAAAAACCGATCAGGTTCATGATCAAAATGACCATGAAATAATTTCCAAAACAAAGCCATTGATTCGTGCCTTATAATCCTCTACTTTCCCAAAGTTTAAGAAATTCTATCCCTTATTTCAAGCCTTATGTCCCCTTATCATACCAAAACTTAGGATTTCATTCCTTAAATTAACACTTACCTTTTTCCTTAGTCTACTATCCATAAAAGAAAATAGTCCAACCTTACCTTAAAGCTTGACCATCACATGCCATACAAGTCCAAAATAAAAAAAATCACCTTAAGGCTATCCATGGGATTCGAACTAAGCCCCCCTCACACTGCTTGTGGCGTCACTTTCCAAGACCTTAAGTGGCACCTCCCTTGCCACTTTGCCAAGTGAATTATTGTGTCTTAACCTCCACATTAATTCCCTTAAGGCCTAGTTCCCCTTAGCTCCTTTTAACTAACACTTAAAACAAAAATTTTTCCTACAGCTCGGGCCTACCTTTGGCTTAAACGTAGATCTTAAAACACCTTAATTAATGCACAATCAAGCCATAAACATGCACAACAATTCAAACCTAATAACCCCTATTTCAGGATGTTACAAAACCTCATTATCTTTTTCCATGGAGATACCTTAAGAAATACGAAGTCCCCCATGGAACACTCAATCTCTCGACATTTAAGATCTGCGTAAGACTTCTACCTATCAGACGCTTCTTTCAACCGTTCTCGAATCAGTTTTACCTTTTATTCGGTATTAGAAACTAACTTTGGCCCCAAAATTTGTTGCTCGCCCAACCCAATCCAACAGGTAGGAGTACGACACCTACGACCATACAACGCCTCATATGGTGCCATTTGAATATTGGACTGATAGCTATTATTATACGAAAACTCTGCTAATGGTAAATAGTCTTCCCACTGCCTCAAAAATCAATTTCACAACTTCTTAACATGTCTTCTAGTATTTGGATCACCCTTTCTGACTGGCCATCCCTTTTACCCAAAGCCTCATGTAACTTCTTCTAGAACTGAGATGTGAATCTAGGATCTCTATCAGATATAATGGAAACCGGTACCCCATGTAGCCTCACAATCTCAACCACATATAACTTTGCCAGCTTCTACAACGAGTAATCAGTACAAACTAGTATAAAATGGTTAGATTTAGTTAACCGGTCTACAATGACCCATACCGAATCCTTCTTAGTAGGTGTTAAGGGTAGCCCTATAACACCCCTTACCCGGGTTATCCGTCGAAACTAGGCATGAGGCATTACCAGAATTGAGTTGCTTGATCATTCCACTTTAGGCTATAAAAATGTTATCCAATTTAAAACTTTTCATTCACTATCATAACATCCCTATCATGGGTCAACAAGACCCTTTATACCCGTTCGGGATGTTACGGGACCAAACCGAACTTTATGAACACTTAGAAAAGTTTCACCTAAACAGGGGTCACGCGCCCGTATGGGTTTATGGACATGCCTGTGTGCCCCTAAGACATGACCGTGTCTTCCACCCGTGGTCGAAACTGACTAAATTTGCACAGCCTAGACACGTCCATGGCCCTGGCCCGTGTGCCAAACCTTGGCATTCTGACTCATTCACACTTTCAACCATATACGTCCGTGCTCGATGCTCATGGTCGTCTCTGATTAATCCACATGGTTGGTTGCACGCCCGTGTGCTTCCATCAAGTGGCGATTCAAATTCCAAATCCTAAGTGAAGACTTCACATGCCTGGGCACACGCCCATGGACTGACCGTGTGTCACACACGGCCTAGACACACACCCGCGTGCCTACCTATGTGGATAAGAATGATGCTATTTACCGAGCTCTTTGCACCCTTCTAGATCACACCACATGAATCCATTCAATATATCAATAAACAACTCGTAATTTGCAACATGAACTTTCATGAATAACTTCATATTTTCATAAATGATAAGATGAACCATCAACCATGGCAATATATATAATATTTATCTTAATAAGGTGCCAACACACTTTTGGCCAAAATAACAAAATAATCTAACTAGTCTAGCCCCTATACATGCCATATACAAATTCACTAAGTCTAGATAAATCGAGGTGAGCTAATAGTGTGGGCGATCTTCTACTTATCGGCGTATCCCGGTTCACTCTTAAGCTCTATAAAACAAAGGAAAAGAGAAGGGGGTAAGCTTTAAGCTTAGTAAGTTTACATGTAAACCATTAGCATTATAGTATGTGTAAAATAATAAATAGCATTACATACTAAACAAGAAACATTCCACATTCATAATCACGCTTGCTCATTTCTTCCATTTCCACATCCAAACCATATCACAAGCTTAATGTATACATTTATTAGCATGCCTCCCTGCACTTATCACCACAATGTCACATAATACAACACATCACAATCTTTTAATCAACCACTTATAATTGAATTACTTGGTGGTTTTGCATTAGCCCACCATAGGTCTTTATTAGGGTGGTATCGCACATAGCCCATCGTAATTAAGTATTATGGTGGTATTGCACTTAGCCCACCATCAAATATTGATATAACATATTTACATATCCATTCCATCATTCATACTAGAGTTATCCAATAACTACCACATTCTACCCACTTGAATCATACATGTTCTCAATTGTGTCATGCACTAATTAGCAACACGAATGTATATAAAATGCATTGTTTACACATAAATTTACCTCGGTGCAAAACTTATTGAATTACGTTTTACTCCGTAACCTTGCCTTTTCCTCGGTCAAGGTTAATTCCGCGTTCTTCTTGACCTATAACAATAATATCCATTCATTTAGATCATTTAATGATCATAATGAATCAAAATCTACACTTAGGCAAAAATGACCATTTTGCCCTTGTACTATGGCAAAATTATGATTCTACCCCAAGCTCGTAAATCATTTTTCAACACATTTTATCAAGAAACAAGTCGAGCTGATCATTTATTTCTCTTACATCTACTCACCATTCCAACCATTTCATGCATTTATGACACAAATTCATTCTTTGCATTTAAGTCCTATTTAGGTGTTTTCATGGTAACACATTTCACAAAAGTTGTTTATCATCTTCCTAACCTTTATTTTCTTCCATAAAAACTCAGCTAACAATATAAAATCTTTCATGGTAAGTCCTTAAACTTTCAACCATATTACAAATTGGTCCCCTCATTAGCTAGCATAAACTTTGGGGACTCCAAAAACACAAAAATTATCAAGAAAAACTTCAAAAATAACTTACTTGCTAGGGGATATGTTGGCTGAAAGTTTGAGCTTTAAAACCTTTGTTTTATTTTCAAATTTTCGGTGGATAAGATGGATGAATAGTGAAAAGATGATAACATCTTTATTCATTTTTATCATCTAATATCCATCAAATTTTGACCAACATTAAAATCTTGTCTCCATAGCTCCTATATGGTCGGCCATCAATATATAAATGGCCTAATTGCACTTTAAAGACCTCCAATTGTATTTTACAGTTATTAGGTACCTGTACCATATAAAATAGAACTTTCGTACTTAATGCAATTTAATCCTTTTTCACAATAAAGCATGCTATCACTCAAATTAATGCACCAAAAATTTCACATAGATTTATAATTATGCTACAACACATAAAATAACATCAAAAATAATTTTCCCCGATCTCGGTTTAGTGGTCCTGAAACCACTGTTCCGACTAGCCCCTAAATCGGGCTGTTACAAGCCCACACACAAAATCCATAGTTACCCTCTCCCATTTCAAAAGTGGAATCTTAACTGGCTACAGTAGCCCTGAAGGCAGCTGATGTTTAACCTTAATTTGTTGACACGTCAAGCACTTACTCACAAAATTAGTAACTTCGTATTTCAGTCCTGGCCACCAGTATAGCTCACGAAGATCTCAGTATAACTTGTTTTAGCCAGTATGCATAGTTTATGGACTACTGTGCTCCTCTTTCAGTATAGACTGCCTTAGATTAAAATCCCTTGGTATACAGACTCTCCCATGGAAACACAGTACTCCCTTACCATTTAACCCAAAATTCACAGCCTCTCCATTATCAACTTGTCAGAAACGAGGAACCAGTGACTCATCCAACAACTGTTTCCCCTTAATTTTCTCAGTCCACGTTGGTCTCACTTGAAGCTTAGCTAACAAGCTACCATCATCATACAAACTGAGACAAGCAAACATTGCTCTCAAATCGAAAATAGCCCTACATCTTAGTGCGTCATCTACCACATTAGCCTTACCAGGGTGATACTCAATCAAGTAGTCATAATCCTTAATCATCTCAATCCATCTTTGCTGCCTAAGATTCAGCTCCTTTTGAGTGAGGAGGTACTTGAGGATCTTGTGATCTGTGTAGATAATACACTTCTCACCATATAAATAGTGCCTCCAAATTTTCAGTGTGAATACCACCGTGGCTAACTCCAAGTCATGTGTAGGGTAATTTGCCTCATGAGGCTTAAGCTGACCAGACGCATAAGCAACCACCTTACCTTTCTACATCAGCACACAACCCAATCCAATGTGTGATGCGTCATTGTAGACAGTGAATTCCTTCTCAGACTCTGGTAGTATCAAGACAGGAGCCTTAGTCAGAACTTTCTACAGTTTATCAAAACTTTCTTGTTGCTTATCAGTCTAATTAAACGGTACCCCTTTACGCAACAACTTAGTCGTGGGCGCAGCAATCATGGAAAACCCTTCAACAAAACGTCTGTAGTACCCTGCCAGACCTAGAAAGCTTCGAATCTTGGATACGATCTTAGGTGGTTTCCAATCTAGTATGGCTTCAATTTTTTATGACCAACCCTAATCCTCTCGGCAGATACCACGTGACCAAGAAATGTCACTTCTCACAGCTAGAACTCACATTTGCTGAACTTAGAGTACAATTGTTTCTCCCTTAAAATTTGTAGAACAATTCGAAGATGTGCATCATGTTCATCCTCAGTTTACGAATACACCAAGATATCATCTATAAACACTACTACGAACCGATCTAGGTAGGGCTGGAACACTCCGTTCATCAGATCCATGAAAGCAGCTGGTGTATTCGTCAGCCCAAAGGGCATCACTAGGAGCTTGTAATGATCGTAACGAGTCCTAAATGCAGTCTTATACACGTTAGCCTCCTTAACTCTTAGCTGATGGTACCTAGAGCAAAGATCTATTTTGGAGAAAACCTAAGCTCCTTACAGCTGATCAAATAGATCATCTATCCTCGGTAAGGGATACTTAATCTTGATAGTCAGTTTATTCAATTGCCAATAGTCGAAGAGGAACTGGTGCAGATTTTGGATCGGGATGTTAAGGACTTGCGTAGGAAGTCAGTACCCCTGGTGAAAGTTTTATGGCAGGATCATGGTACGGAGGAGGCCACGTGGGAGCCAGAGGACGTGATGTGGCAGCAATACCCTCAACTCTTCGACTGTAATTTGAATTCAAATTATTTTTAAGGGGTAGAAGCGTAACATCCTCGGAATGGGGGCTATTGTGTTTAAATTATTTTTGCATGGGTATGGCTTGATTGTGGTAGTAATTAAGGTGTTTTAAGATCTAGGTATAAGCCAAGGTAGGCCCAAGTCGTGGGAAAACTTTTGTTTTAAGTTTTAGTAAAAGGAGCTAGGAGAGTTAGGGGTTAAAAGAAATTATTGGGACTTTTAGACACAAGAGTACCGGTGGAAAAGTGGCAAGGAGGCGCCACTAAGGTGTCTAAAGAGTGACGCCATATGTGGGGAGGAGAACTCAGTTCAAGCAAAAAAAATCTCACTTTCTGCTTATTATTTTGACGCCACAAGCAAGGAAGAGGAGTGCTCAGGAGGGACTCTCTTGAATGGTTGAGGATGTGATCATCGGATTTGAATTGGATAGATAAAGGTGATGAAAGTTAGGAGCTTGAATCTTCTCAAACTCATTTGGGAAGAGTTGGCCGAATGGTGGACTACGGGCAAGGGAGGCTATCAGTTTTGGGGAGCTTTTGGTGTAGCCGAATGTCCCTCTAAGTTCTTAAATTTGATTTTATTTCTTTTTTTTCCTTCTCAAAGTGCTTGGCCGAATCTTCTTCTCCCCTATCTCTCTCTCTCTTTTTTTTCTTCTTATTCTTGCTCAAAGCCGAAACCATCTTAGTCCATTTCATCTTTTCCTTTTCTCAAACCCTTATGCCAAAATCTTCATCCTCTTCCCTTGCTGAATCTTCCCTCTCCCATTCATATTTTCTTTTCCATTCTCTTCTTTTCACTTTAGCCGAACCCCATTTGTTTCTCTTCTATCAACCATAGCCGAATCTCCCTTCATCACTCAACTCTTTGCCGAATTTTCCTTCTTTCTTCTAGTGTTATTTTGGCTGAATATCAACCAAGAGTAGATCTTCTTCGGGTTCTTCTTTAATCAGATTTGAAGAGGGTAAGTGTCCATGGTGAAAATCTTATTACTTCTTTTCTCTCTTCTCTCTGTCGACTCTCATAAGAGCAAAAGCTAAATTTCAGTATTTACTGATAAGTAATGCTAATCATCTATAGGGACCGATTTCTTTTAGGACCTCCGAGGTTTTGAAGCAGTAGATCTGAGCCCTCTATTCTCTGACAGTCAAATTTGATAAGTCAGTGGTAAGGATCCATGTTAGTTCAGTCTTTCCATTAGATATTTGAAAAGCTGAAGGCTATTGAAATAAGTGTTAATGATTGCCAATTGTAGGGGAAGGCTCAATCTCATATACTTTAGGTGGTGGCTAGTATTCAAAGAGCATCAAGGTAAGGTTTGGGGTTCCATGCGTTAACCCTTCGGGATTTGTTGGTGTGGCTGAATGGCCTTGTTACTGATTTTGGGTTTGGCCAAATGTAGGATCAAGAAGATCAGTGCATGAGATCGGGTCTTCGAGATTTAGTGATAGCGTTAGTAATAAAAAGCGTAACGCCATACACACTTTATTAGTATAATATGCCTATTATGTTCTTGTTTTAGCCAATGAAATTAGTGGTTACGCCTTGTGGATATGTGTCTCAATTTCGGGTAAGTCCCCTGTTATGTGGTTTTTGATATACATCATCATGATATTGATATATGCTATGCTATGCGTTATTGCATGATACATGATATTATGTCACGTATGTTATGGACATGATGATGGGATTGATGAGAGGAGGGGGAAGGAATATTTGGATTGTCACTAATAGTTTTGACTACACGATGGGTTGGCCCCATCTTTGATATTATATTTGTGACTAAGTCCCATGGTTTTGACCACCAGTTATTTTGACCACATATGAATATTGTGACTCGTCCCAGTGGTTTGGTACCACAGTGGGTTGGCCCCACATGTTAATTATGGGATTGTCATCAGTGGTTTTGACCACACGATGGATTGGCCCCATCACTTGATTTGTGACTTCGGTCATCAGTGGTTCTGACCACACCGATATCTTTGTGACTACGGTCACCAGTGGTTTTGACCACCAATGGTTTTGACCACACGGGGTAGTTAAAGGAGATTCGGTTGGTTAGGTTATGGGTTGCATGATTTGCATGTTTTACTGATAATTTGTGTGAATGCTTGCACTATCGGGTTGGGGGTTTATACACTGAGTCTTGGTGACTCACCCCTTCCCTTATGTTTTGCAGATGTGGCATAAATTGCGGATATGGAGCCGGGGAGGACTCGAGGCGACCATGCATGCTAGTTTGGGTTTTGATTTCTTTTAAGTTACTATTTCAGTTTATTTATTTACTTAAATTTGGTTTTGGTTTGTAATAAGACAGCTAAGTATTATTTTGGGTTTTTATCATTTGTTTTTATTTTAATTATATTATACCTATGTTGGATATATGGACTTGTTAAATTAACCGGTAAAAAGCAATGTTTTCAAAACCATAACTCCTTCGAGTTTTTAAACGTTGCCATCGGGTAACATCACTTATAAGATGATAACCAAGGTAACTTGTATGTTTTCTAAAACTTCCAACAACCAGTAGGTTTTTCAAGCATGAGTTTTGAAGCAGCCATCAGACGATTTCAAAATCATCTTAAACAAGGATTTCTAAACTTTTCATACTACAAAAGGGCTTTCTAGGAAAATTATCTGACAAACTTTTGGATGAAAAAGGTTTTCACTCCGTAGCATGCTAGATTCGGTCGTGGTGTGTTGACTGGGTTTGGGGTGTTACAATTTTGGTATCAAGC
Organism: Gossypium rotundifolium; assembly: GCA_025506655.1. Classification (NCBI taxonomy): domain Eukaryota; kingdom Viridiplantae; phylum Streptophyta; class Magnoliopsida; order Malvales; family Malvaceae; genus Gossypium; species Gossypium rotundifolium. The sequence goes on from CP106722.1 coordinate 140,642,007, forward strand.
CAAGTTCAAAAGGTCGGCTGTGGGCCTGAGGCCCAAAATGTTTTAAAGTAGGGTTTTGAAAAGTTTTTGGAAAAGGTACGTGGTTTGAATAGCATGGCACCGAGTCTCCGGCACCAATCCACCCCGGTAAGTATCCCTAACTATTGTGTGAATTATATGTGGGGAAATGGGTATTTTGGGATCATAGAATAGTAGATTAGGAGTTATTGAACCCTAGGAATAACTTACTCCAACACAATTTACGTAAGACTTAAAGATCCACTAAACAAACCTATGAGTTCGTCACTGAGTTAAGGGTGTGGCAACCGTTGTGTGCATGTCTTAGAATGGATTTAGGGGGAGCTTCGGTATTTAAGTAGTCCTAATGACTCACCTCCTCTCCACTCGAATCCTACCTGGTGCGTAGTGACGATTCACCCTAACTGAGACGACTTATTCACAGGCTAAATTCAATAACTAAAAACCCGAAAGGGACCAGCCATCTTGTTTTGGTAACACTTTAAACCTTGGTTTTGAAATTACCACAGTATCCTTGATTTAGGAAATGACCAAAATACCCCTGATTTGAAAAATGACCAAATTACCCCTAAGTTGTGAAAATTACCAAAATACCCTTAGTATGGAAAATTGCCGAAGTATCTTCGATTTGAAAATTTTCAAAATACCCTTATTTTGTAAAATCACCTGGAACCATATTTTGGAAAAAATTACAAAAATGCTCCTGGCTTATAAAATTACGAAAATACCCCTGGTTTATAAAATTACCAAAATACCCTCGATTTCTAGAATTTTTGAAATACCTATGATTTGTAAAGGTTTCCAAATTAACCTTGTTTTATTACTAAAATACCCCGATAGGTTAAATTACGAAAATACCCCCGGGTAGTGAAATGATGAGAATACCCCTGCACGTGGAATGTAGATGGAGGAGGTTATTGATGAGTAAATGTGATTCACTGAATTAGGGTAGGAAATTGAAATGAAAACTTTGTGATGATTGAAAGAACCACTACCAAACTACATTGCATAAAACTTACTTGTGGGTAATAAGTGGAACAGAAGCTAATTCATAAATTTCTTTAAGCAGATAAATCACGATTTAGATATAAGTACTAGGGGACGTGGTCGTAATGTGCGAGGACATGGTGAGGTGGAATGACCGTATCGGAACCCGTTAGGTCTGGTCAAGGGTCCAAGAATGAGATACCACCACCACCAGCTGTTGGTGTGGAGTATCAAGATCAAACGGGAAGATGCAAAGGTCGCAGTGATGTTGCGGTCTTTGGAGAGAGTGGCTAGAGCAGGTGGGGGTACAGAAGCTCAAAAATTCGTATCTGAGTGACTCCGAACCAATGGAGCTTAAGTATTCTGAGGTGTATCTGGTGTGGCACCCAATACGGCTGAGTATTGGTTGGAAGCGATAGAATGAATCATGGATGATTTGGATCTAACGACTGAGGAGAAACTAAAAGGAGTAGTGTCGCTTCTCCGAGATGAGTCATACCAGTGGTGGCTCACGGTTTGGGATGGTGCTGCAGCGGATGATCTCACTTGGGATTATTTCAAGGTAGCTTATCAAAAGAAGTATGTCGGGAGCAGTTATATTGATGCGTAGAGAAAGGCATTTCTGAGGCTGGTTCAGGGGAGTAAGTTTGTATCAGAGAATGAGGCAGAATTCTTAAGGTTGAGCCGATATGCTCGGGGCATCATAGCAACAGAGCATGAGCGATGCGTCAGATTCGAGGACAGATTAATGGATGATCTGAGGTTGCTGATCGCTCCACAGTAGGAGAGTGAATTTACGATCTTAGTGGAAAAGGCCAAGGTTGCAGAGGAAGTGAAATAGTCGGTTAGACGGAATCAGGACAAGGGGTGGAATAAGAGAAATTTCAGATCATCTGGGTTAACCGGGAGTCAGCAGAAATGGGGTAGATATGGTGGGTCGAATCAAGTCGCCAGCCTCTCGCTTCTTTGAAACTTCGATGGTCGCCACGATGTGCTCAATGTGGAAAGTCTCACACGGGGGAATGTTGGACTGAAAATAAGGGATGCTTTGAGTGTGGATCGATGGGGCACCGAGTGAGAGATTGTCCACAGAGGTCAGCTAGGTTGCAGTCTGGGGATTAGAATCGTACTGAGAATAGGAGGGATGGTCAGGAGCCACAGAGGGGCCGTGGTACTACTAGGGGAGGTAATGGCTCTGGTAGAGGCCGTGGAGCACCAGGCAGAGGTGTAGGTAGTACAGAGGCTAAACAGCCTGGACTGGTCTACGCAGCGAGCCGTCGAGAGGAGTGTGACGTATCGGATGTCATAACCAGTACGTTCTTAATCTTTGGACTACCTTATAATGTTTTGATAGATGTGGGTTCGATGCACTCATATGTAGCCAGTAGCATAGTGGAAACTATGAACTTGAATTCTGAGATTACTTCTAAGAAGATAATTGTGATAAGCCCTTTAGATCACTCTGTAGAAGTAAGTAGACTATATAGGGATGTACCCCTAGAACTTCAAGGGGTCGTGATTTTGGCTGATTTGATGGAATTTTCGTTTAGGGAGTTTGATCTGATTCTCGGGATGGATTGGCTGGTGAAGTACTGTGCCGCTTGGATTATGCTGCCAAGCGCATGGTGTTGAGAACAATGGAAGGTAGGGAGGTGGTGATGATAGGTAATAGAAGGGATTACTTATCTAATGTGGTCTCTACACTGAAGGCGGAGAAAATGGTAAGGAAGGATTGTGAGGCCTTCATGGTGCATGTTTGTGCTTTGGGAGCCAAGGATGTAGCTGTAGAGAGTGTTCGAACTGTAGGGGAATTTGCGGATGTATTCCCAGAAGAACTTTTGGGCCTGCCTACGGATCGGGAAGTTGAATTCGGTATAGACCTGTTACCCAGAATAGCGCCGGTGTTTATAGCCCCGTATAGAATGGCGCCAAAGGAATTGGTGGAGTTGAAGGCTCAAATTTAGGAGTTATTGGACCGAGGTTTCATTCGACCAAGCATATCTCCTTGGGGAGCACCTGTGCTCTTTGTGAAGAAAAAAGATGGTACAATGCAAATGTGTATAGACTACCGCCAACTGAACAAGTTGACGATCAAAAACAAGTATCCGTTGCCAAGGATTGACGACTTGTTTGATCAACTTAAGGGTGCATCAGTTTTCTCAAAGATAGATCTCAGGTCAGGGTATCATCAACTCAAAGTAAAGGAGGCTGATGTTCATAAGACGACATTCCGTACTCGGTATGGGCACTACGAGTTTCTGGTAACGCCGTTCGGGTTAACCAATGCCCGGCATCATTCATGGACTTGATGAATTGGGTGTTCCAGCAGTACTTGGACCAGTTTGTCGTAGTATTCATAGACGACATATTGGTGTACTCAAGGACTGAGGAGGATCATGATATGCACTTGCGGTTGGTTTTGCAAATTCGAGGAGAAGCAATTATTTGCCAAGTTCAAGAAGTGCGAGTTCGCTTAGGAAGTGACTTTCTTAGGTCACGAGTGTCCGTGAAGGGGTTAGAGTGGACCTCGCAAGATTGAGGCAAGAGTTGGATTGGAAACCGCCTAGGTCGGTTGTAGAAATTTAGAGTTTTCTAGGTCTGGCGGGTATTATCGGAGATTTATGGAAGGATTTTCTCTGATCGTGGTGCCTTTGACCAAGTTATTAAGGAAAGGAGTTTCATTTGTGTGGTCGGAAAAATAGCAGGAATGTTTTGACAAGTTGAGGAAGATTCTGACGGAAGCTCTGGTTTTGGTACAGCCTGAGGCAGGAAAGGTATTCACGGTCTATTGTGATGCATCACATACTAGCTTGGGATGTGTCCTGATGCAGGAAGGGAAAGTAGTGGCATATGCATCTCGACAACTGAGACCGCATGAGGTTAACTATCCGACGCATGATTTGGAGTTGGCTGCAGTGGTTTTCGCCCTGAAAATATAAAGACACTATTTATATGGAGAGAAGTTGATAGTCTATACGGACCACAAGAGTCTGAAGTATTTTTTGACGCAAAAGGGTTTGAACTTGGGACAGCGAAGGTGGATTGAGTTGTTGAAGGACTACGACTGCTCGATTGAGTATCATCCGGGCAAGGCTAATGTAGTGGCTGATGCATTGAGCCGTAAGGTGGTAGTAGACTTGCGAGCGATGTTTTCTCACCTTAGTCTGTAAGACGATGGGAGTTTGTTGGCGAAATTACAAGTAAAGTCGACTTGGGTGGAGCAGATTAAAGAAAAATAGTTAGTGGATGAGGGTTTGAATGCTCGGAGGTTGCAAGTACAGAGTAATGATGTGGAAGGTTACAGCTTGACTCACGATGGAGTGTTGTGTTTTCAAGGGAGAGCTTGTATGCCAAAGGACGTCGAGTTGAGGCAAAGGATTCTTCAAGATGCACATAACAGCCCATATGCTATGCATTCTAGAGGTAGCAAGATGTACCGGGATTTGTGAAAATAGTTCTAGTGGCCAAGATTGAAGTGGAAAGTGATTGAGTTTGCGGGTAAGTGTCTAACGTGTCAGCAGGTCAAAGCTAAACATCAGTTGCCATTAGGTTTACTTTAGCCGGTGAAGATTCCTCAGTGGAAGTGGGAAAGGATCGCTATGGACTTTGTCAGTGGGCTACCCCTTACGCCTAGCAAGATGGACTCAGTCTGGGTGATTGTGGACCATTTCACTAAATCAGCTCATTTCATACCGGTAAGGGTTGATTATTCGCCGTAAGCTAGCTAAGTTGTATGTGGCGAGATAGTAAGGTTGTATGGTGTGCCGTTGTCAATCATCTCGATAGGGATCCTAGGTTCACGCCGAGGTTTGGAGAGCTTTGCATCGAGCTTTGGGAATGAGGTTGATTTCAAGACGGCTTTCCATCCGCAATCGATGGACACCGAAAGAGTAATCCAAATTTTAGAGGATATGCTAAGGGGCTGTGTTCTATATTTCAGTGGTAGTTGGGAGGAGTATCTACCATTGGCGGAGTTCACTTATAACAATAGTTATCAAGTATCTAGATGGCACCATACGAGGCACTGTATCGACAAAAATGTCGCACTCCTACGTGTTAGACAGAGCTGGATGAACGGTAGATATTAGGTCCGGAGTTGGTGGCAGAAACTGAGGATAAAGTTAAGGCGATTCGGGTTCGTCTTAAGGAAGCGTTGGACTGGCAGAAGTCTTACGCTGATCTTAAACACAGGGATATAGAGTATGCAATGGGTGATAAGGCTTTTCTCAAGGTATCGCCATGGCGTAAAGTTTGAGATTTGACGGAAAGGGAAGCTAAGCCCTAGGTTTATCGGGCCATACGGTGTTGAGAGAGTGGGACCAGAGCGATCACTCGAGTTGCCGCAGAGTTAAGTCAAATTCACGACGCCTTCTATGTTTTGATGCTTAGGCGCTATCGGTTAGATCTCACACCGTGGTACCGTTGAGGAGATAGACGTGAGCCTCGACTTGACTTTCAAGAGGAACTGTGCGATTTTGGATCGGATGTCAAGGACTTCATGAGGAAGTCAAGACTCGTAAAAGTTTTATGGCGAGATCATAGTACGGAGGAGGCCACGTGGGAGCCAGAGGACGTGATGCGGCAGCAATACCCTCAACTCTTCTGACCAGGTAATTTCGAATCTGAAATTATTTTTAAGGGGGTAGAACTGTAACATCCTAGAATGGGGGCTATTGTGTTTAAATTGTTTTTGCATGGGTATGGCTTGATTGTGGTAGTAATTAAGGTGTTTTAAGATCTAGGTATAAGCCAAGGGTAGGCCCGAGCTGTGGGAAAATTTTTGTTTTAAGTTTTAGTAAAAGGGAGCTAGGAGAGTTAGGGGTTAAAGGAAATTATTGGGACTTTTAGACACAAGAGTACCAGTGGAAAAGTGGCAAGGAGGCTCCACTAAGGTGTCTAAAGAGTGACGCCATATGCAGGGGAGGAGAACTTAGGTTCGAGCAGCAGAAATCTCACTTTCTGCTTATTATTTTGACGCCACAAGCGAGGAAGAGGAGTGCTCAGGAGGGACTCTCTTGAATGGATGAGGATGTGATCATCGGATTTGAATTGGATAGATAAAAGTGATGAAAGTTAGGAGCTTGAATCTTATCAAACTCATTTAGGAAGAGTTGGCCGAATGGTGGACTGGAGGCAAGGGAGGCTATCGATTTTGGGGAGCTTTTGGTGTAGCCGAATGTCCCTCTAAGTTCTTAAATTTTATTTTATTTCTTTTTTTTTCCTTCTCAAAGTGCTTGGCCAAATCTTCTTCTCCTATCTCTCTCTCTCTCTCTCTTTTTCTTCTTCTTATTATTGCTCAAAGCCGAAACCATCTTAGTCCACTTCATCTTTTCCTTTTCTCAAACCCTTGTGCCGAAATCTTCATCCTCTTCCCTTGCTAAATCTTCCCTCTCCCATTCCATATTTTCTTTTCCATTCTCTTCTTTTCACTTTAGCCAAACCCCATTTGTTTCTCTTCCATCAACCATAGTCGAATCTCCCTTCATCACTCAACTCTTTGCCGAATTTTCCTTCTTTCTTCTAGTGTTATTTTGGCTGAATATCAACCAAGAATAGATCTTCTTCGGGTTCTTCTCTAATCGGTTTGAAGAGGGTAAGTGTCCATGGTGGAAATCTTATTACTTCTTTACTCTCTTCTCTCTGTCGACTCTCATAAGAGCAAAAGTGAATTTCGCATTTTCGATAAGTAATGCTAATCATCTATAGGACCGATTTCTTTTAGGACCTCCGGGTTTTGAAGCGAGATCCGAGCCCTCTATTCTCTGACAGTCGAATTAGATAAGTCAGTGGTAAGGATCCATGTTAGTTCAGTCTTTCCATTAGATATTTGAAAAGCTGAAGGCTATTGAAACAAGTGTTAATGATTGCCAATTGTAGGGGAAGGCTCAATCTCATATACTTTGGGTGGTGGCTAGTATTCAAAGAGCATCAAGGTAAGGTTTGGGGTTCCATGCGTTAACCCTTCGGGATTTGTTGGTGTGGCCGAATGGCCTTGTTACTGATTTTGGGTTTGGCCAAATGTAGGATCAAGAAGATTTGGTGCAGTAGATCGGGTCTTCGAGATTTAGTGATAGCGTTAGTAACAGGTGTGTAACGCTTACACACTTTATTAGTATAATATGCCTATTATGTTACTATTTTAGCCAATGAAATTAGTGGTTATGCCTTGTGGATATGTGCCTGAATTAGGGTAAGTCTCCTATTATGTGATTTTTGATATACATCATCATGATATTGATATATGCTATGCTATGCGTTATTGCATGATACATGATATTATGTCACATATGTTATGGACATGATGATAGGATTGATGAGAGGAGGGGGAAGGAATATTTGGACTGTCACCAGTGGTTTTGACCACACGACGGGTTGGCCCCGTCTTTGATATTATATTTGTGACTAAGTCCTAGTAATTTTGACCACATATGAATATTGTGACTTGTCCTATTGGTTTGGTACCAGAGTGGGTTGGCCCCACATGTTAATTATGGGATTGTCATAAGTGGTTTTGACCGCAAGATGGGTTGGCCCCATCACTTGATTTGTGACTTCGGTCATTAGTGGTTCTGACCACACTGGTATATTTGTGACTACGGTCACCAGTGGTTTTGACCACCAGTGGTTTTGACCAGACGAGGTAGTTAAAGGAGATTCGGTTGGTTAGGTTATGGGTTGCATGATTTGCATGGTTTACTGATAATTTGTGTAAGTGCTTGCACTATCGGGTTGGGGGTTTATACACTGAGTCTTGGTGATTCACCCCTTCCCTTATATTTTGCAGATAGGGCGTAGATTGCGGATATGGAGCCGGAGAGGACTCGAGGCGGCCATGCATGCTAGTTTGGGTTTTCATTTATTTTAAGTTACTATTTCAGTTTATTTATTTAAATTTGGTTTTGGTTTGTAATAAGGTCGCTAAGTATTATTTTGGGTTTTATCATTTGCTTTTATTTTGATTATATTATACCTATGTTGGATATATGGAATTGTTAAATTAACCTAAAAAGTAATGGTTTCAAAACCATAACTCCTTCGGTTTTTAAGCGCTGCCATCGGGTAACATCACTTATAAGATGATAACCAAGGTAACTTGTATGTTTTCTAAAACTTGCAACAACCAGAAGGTTTTTCAAGTATGAGTTTTGAAGCAGCCATCACACGATTTCAAAATCATCTTAAACAAGGATTTCTAAACTTTTCATACTACAAAAGGGTTTTCTAGGAAAATTATCCGACAAACTTTTGGTTTAAAAAGGTTTTCACTCCGTAGCATGCTAGATTCGGTCGTGGTGTGTTGACCGGTTTGGGGTGTTACAGATCCATCCTTCTTATTCACAAATAACACTGGTGCTCCCTATGGACACACTCTCGGTCGAATGAATCCTCGGTCTAGTAGTTCTTGAATTTGAGCCTTTAACTCCACTAGCTCCTTCAGTGCCATTCTAAAAGGGGTGATAGACACCAGAGCTATTCTAGGAAAGAGTTCAATGCCAAACTCAACTTCGCGATTCAGGGGAAACTTAGGGAGCTCATCCGAAAATACATCAGAAAAATCCTTAGCTATTTTTATATTTCCAACAGAAGGACCCTCAGAACCAGATACGCCAATATAGGCTAGAAACGCCTCACAACCCTTGCGAACTAGTTTTTCGGCTCTTAGTGCAGAGATCACATTAGACGGAAAGTCCCTTCGCTCCCCAATCATGGCCACCTCCTCATCATCCGTATTCTTCAACACCATATGCTTAGCAGCACAATCCAAACTTGCACGGTGTTTTACCAGCCAATCCATTCCAAAGATTAGGTCAAATTCACCAAACAGTAGCTCAATAAAATCTGTTGGAAATATAACTCCTTGAACCTCTTGGGGCACATATCTGAACAACTTGTCTACTTTTACTGATTGTCCTAGTGGACTTAACATAGTCATCTCATTATTAGTACAATCACCAGAACATGATACCCAAGGTGCCAGACACAGTGCATACAATATATGAATGCTTAGACCCTATATCAATTAGAGTAGTGTAAGGTACATTATGAATTAGGAACATACCAATTATAACATCTGGAGTGTCACTATCCTCTCAGCGATGAGCAGCATAGACCAGAGTTGGCTGCCTCGCCTCAGTGTTACCAGCACCTCTTCCTGGTGCTCCACAACCTCGTCCCATACCATTTCCACCTCTGGCCTGCCCACGGCCTCTCAGTGGCTGCCGACCACCTATCACTTGCTAAACATGACCCTGTCCTGTAGCTTGCATCTGAACAGGACTCTGAGGACAATTCTTAACCTGATGATCCATGGACCCATATCTGAAGCACGCCCTAATCCTTTTCTAGCACTCACCCTGGTGAGATTTCCCACAATCAGCAAAGCTATGGTCTAGCAACAGCAATAGAAACTCCAGCCCGAACTGACCCATCAAACCTGACCTTCTTTATAGGCATTCTAGAAGAACTTGAGGGCCCAAAATCCCTCTTATTTTTGCCCCTATCTTTCTTGCGGTTCTGGCGCTCAGAGCACTTCACATCCTCAGTAATTTTTGCCTTTTCTACAAGGGCGGCAAAGTTTCGCTCCCTCTGTGGAGCTATTAATACTCTTAACTCATCTCAAAGGCCATCCTCGAAACACACACATCATTCATACTCAGTTGCTACTATCTCACGAGCATATCGAATCAACTACAAGAACTCTACCTCATATTCCACCACTGTCTTATTCCCTTGGCTCAGGCTTAGAAATTCCCTTCTTCGAGCGTCCACATAACTTGTGCCTACATACTTCCATTGAAAGGCCACCTTCAAGAAATCCCATGCCAACCGATCAGCCTACGTACCCTCTCTCATGGTGAGCCACCACTGGCAGGCCTTGTCTCGCACAGTAAGGACACTTATCCTTTTAACTTTTGTTTCGTAGTACAGTCGAGGTCGTCCATTATTCTTTCAGTGGCTTTTAGCCAGCTGCCACATTTTGGGCTACTCTAGAAATACCCTTGAAAATTTTTGCTCCATTTGACCGGAGCTGCTTTAAAATTGACCCTCGACCCACTGTACCAGTTATAGATCCAACAACTATCTTTAAAATATGGAGCATAGCTTGGGACAGAGCATCATCTCCAGCCGCTCTATCGTAAGACCCCGTCTCAGTCACCGATGTAGTTGGTGCTTCCCTAGCAGATATGTGGTCTGATGTTGAAGACCCAGCCCGAGCATTTCCTCAACCTCTATCGCGCCCTGTACCCCTTCCACGAGTAGCTCTTATGCTCATGTCGATATACACTTAATATGTTTTACAAGTCTTATGCATCAAATTATAATTTCAGTAATTATTAACAAAATGTGTTATGAAAGACAATCATTAGGGGTTTGTTTTCGCAGATTGAGATCTCACTATAGTTTTTAGTCTTCTACGATCTCAGGTTCCTCTAGCTAGAGTTTCACAGCATAGTCCTACTATCCATAGTAGTTTTTTAATATAACTTCTCAGTCTATAACAGTAAATAGTATTAGAGAACTTATAGATTTGGCACCAAAGACTTGGTGTGCCACACTTGTGAATATTCCAAAACGTTTCAAATCATTAAATTCCACTTTTAGAAAAAATTTTCAAAAACCCATTCCACAGCTGAGTTTTGCAACTTCGATCTGATACCACTAAATGTAACACCCCAAACTCAGCCTAGACATTACGATCGAATCTGACGTGTCACATTGAAGTGATTTTTGAAACTTGGACTTGTTCATAAAACTCTGTATCTAGGTTAAAACCCATTTAGTTTATTGCTTGAGAAAATTCGACAAATTAAGTTATTACAATCTGAAACCAACTTATCAAAACAATTGCCGTATTTATTAATGTTGATTTCTTTAAACTGATTAAAACCGTGGAAGCTTCTTTAATTAAAACTTTGAATTTTAAAATGCATGTTTTTCTTGAAAACCGTTGTTATTTTGAAAACCTTTTTTGTATCCGTTTGGCAATTTAAAACAAGAAATCAATGCCCAATTAAAAATTATACCCACCAATGGCCTTATTACATAATCAATAGCCCAATATGAAAATTGAAACTAAATAACTAAGCCTAAAACAGAATAACAACGATCATGTGGCCACCTCCGAGTCCCTCGCAGCAGCACCAAATCATCTAAGGCTTATGATTACCTGTACAGATTTAAAAAGAAAGGGTGAGTTTATGAAAACACAGTGTGTAATCCCCTATCAGTTAGTCAGTAACAATATCCAGTAACAGTTTGGGCTTGAGCCTTATTCAGTAACAATGCAGTATGGGCCTTAGCCCATTACAGTAACATGGGGCCTAAGCCCAATACAGTATCAATATGGTGCAAATATGAAACCACCCCAATCCAGCCAACACACCACCCGTACCAAGCAACACACCATGTGGGGATAAAATCGACCCACCCAATCAGCACACCAATATCGCAGCATAGCGGCCAGTAATAAAAATGCGGCAAAGCTGCTAGTAACAGTAACGCAGTAAAATTGGCAGTAATAGTATATGTGGCAGAGCCACCAGTACAGTCTCCTTCTTCCATAATAGTATCCCAACCCCATTCAGTATGTCATGTCATAAATCATACGTATATTCAGAATGTCACACTCAGTAACAATCATATACAAATCATGAACACATCAGTCAACCTACCCTTAGGGGTATAATGGTCATTTTGTCCTATAGGGTATTTCAGCCATTTTATTCTTTAGGGGTATTTCAGTCACAACCTTTTCAAAGGTCTACAGTCACCTCACTCGACATAGATAACCTAAATGGTCATAAGGTGTAAATGGGCCCAAGGCCCAATATTTGACCCAAGTGGGCCTACACTCTTGTGTGGCCCACATAGCCCAAATTCAGTCACATCTATGTGAACTACATATTCCAGTCTAGTATTTACCAATTATCGAGGATTTTTTCGTATGGGGCACACGAGCCCAGTGGGCCCACACGACCCATTTCGACCAAACGAGGCCCATATCGCCCCAAGAGCACGAGAACGCTTGTGGTGACCTCTACAGTCTATCGTCATGTTTCGGGGACTCGAGTTATCATACGAGCAATCACATGCTCGTGTGGCATTGTGTGCCATACGATCTTATCCAAAGCCTACAAGTAAAAGCTTTTCATGTTCGATTAGCTTTTGCCATTTAACAACATGCTTCAATTAAATTCCAATAAGCATAAATTAACTACCAACTAAAATACAAAATAAACCCTAATAACAAAAGCATTATGCAAATGTATGTAAAATTACACACATAATAACATAAATTAGCATAAAGAGTAAGAGCGTAAATCTCCACGAACTCTAACCTAGATTCAAACATGACCCAATGTCAGTCCTTTAATTGTTAGGGTAGAACACCCACTTATTAACATTTAATCCTCAATATGGTACATGCTACTTACCTTGACCGAATGATAAGCGATTTACTTCACCAAGATCGCTGGTTGAAAATGATCCCACACTTCTTGCCGATTTACTACATTAATAATAGATCCCATTGAGATGGATCGATCATAAATGTGGCTTAAACCCATAAATATCAATCTTACAAAATCAAAGAGATAATCGGCTTTTATTCAAAAAGTAAGGTAATACTTTTACCTTGAATGAATAACAATGGAAAAGGTTTCGATTTCTTCCCAAACAACTTGTACTCCGTAGAATCCCATGAACACCACATCACAAAAAAGGAATGAGAACCGCAGTCAGAACATATATGGAAAAGAACATTTTGCTTTTTAGAAAAAGATTAGAGGGAACACATTTGAATGAAAAGAGGAAATATGAACACCTACTGACTTGTCAGAAACACTTGCAGAACCAAAACAGAGAGGGACAATACTGAGTTTCAGTCACAACCTACCAAAATGCTGAAAAAGAGCAAGAATCACGAGGGAGAGGCAAAGGTGATGGGTTTGATCGAAAAAATAGTCAATATGTAAAAGAGATGAAAAGGTGCAATTGGCCAAAGCTTGAAAAGAACAGAGAAGAAGGGGGTTTTTGCAGAGGTTGGTGCAAAAGAAAGGAAAGGAATGGACTTGAAAAGAGTAGCATAACTCTTAGCCAAAACAGCAGGAGCCGAACAAAAAAAATGCATGAATGGTCAATTGCAATTTCAGCACTAGAGAGAAATTGAAGAAATAGGAAATTAGAGATTTAGAAAATCGGTGACAAAACTGATCAAAATGAGAGAAAAACCCCTAGGCCGAATTTCCTAGACTTCCTTATACCAATTCAGCACAACCATCCCCACACACTTCACCTCCTTATTTCTCTCCACAAATCTCTCCATAATCCTTTCCATAATTTGATCCTAATATCCCTCCATGACCAGTTCAAATTCCTTTCAATAGTTTTTCAGTCAAACACCACCACCTCACCACACAGGTGACAAAAAATTAACACTCCCTATGCAGCTCAAGATTCAAACCTCAGACCCCAAGGTTACTCTACACACAACCTTGCCACTAAACCACAAGCTCTTTTAGTGTCACATTTCCACCACAATTATTCTTAAAGCCTATTCTCCAAAACCAAGGGCCTTATTCACTTAAAAATTAAAAATCTTGCTAAAGCCTAGGTTTTAACCTAAGACTTCCCAAACATTCCCAAACACTCAAAACTCACTTAACCATTGAGGTAAAAAAGTATTTGTGTCAGAACATACAAAAGTAGTAAAGACCCTATATTTTTGGGGCGTTACGCCATATCCCAGATATGGTCTTACACGTAAACTCAAATAACCTTAATGTCATGACATTTGCATCCTAACTATTCCTAAGGTTCAACCGGGATTTTCTCGCTTTTTCAAACTTTGTCCATTACGTTAAAGGAGTCATTCATAATTCATACAATATTAAACCATTTAAAACATAAATAAAACAATGCATTATTTACATACGAACTTACCTCGGCATCGAAATGGCAAAAGGACTTAATCGTCAATTACTCATTTTTCCTCTATTTTAGGTTCGAGCCTTGCTTTTCTTGATCTATAATATCACATTTCACTCATTTATTACTCACCTTACTCAATTCAGTCTAAAAATCATATTATGGAAAAATTAAAATTTTGCCCCTAAACTTTAATATATTTACATTTTTGCCCCTAGGCTCGTAAAATGAAATCTATTAAATTTATCTAATAAACAAGCCTAGATGAACAAGTTTCATAACTATAGCAGCCCAAAATTTCCATTAAAACACATTTTTACTACTCATTTTATAACTTTTACAATTTAGTTCTTTTTGACATTTTCACCGAAAATCACTTAGCAAAAGTCGCTTAACAAACAACTGACATTCATTTTCTACCATAAAACATCAAAATACACAAATATTCAACATGAGTAAAATTTTAAACTTTGATATCCCTTCAAATTAGTGGTAGAAATAGATAGATCTTGTTACAAAGATTTCAAAAACATAAAAATTATTTAAAACGGGGCTAGAACGGACTTACAATCAAGCTTGGAAGCTTGAAAAACCCTAGCCATTGTTTCCCATTGTGAAATTCGTCCATGGGGTTGAAAATGGACAAAAATTGGCTTTTAATTTTGTTTTTAATTCATTTTAATTACTAAATGACCAAATTATCCTTAATGAAAAACTTTAGAAATATACCAAAACATGTCCATTTTTTTCCATAAACTTAAACAATGGTCTAATTACCATTCAAGGACCTCCAATTTAAAATTTCATAGCAATTAGGCACCTCTAGCTTCTAAAACTCAAGTTTTACACATTTTACAATTTAGTCCTTTTGACTAAATTGAGTGCCCAAACGTCAAAATTTTCGAACGAAATTTTCACAAAACCATTTCGTGAAATTGCTGACCATAAAAATATAGTAAAAAATAAATTTTCTTACGATAGATTTGTGGCCTCGAAACCACTGTTCCGACTAGTCCCAAAATTGGGCTATTACAACTCTCCCTCCTTTAGAGATTTTTGTCTCCGAAAATCTTACTAGAAGAAGTTGTTTTCAACTCTCATGAAACACTTTCACTAACTTCTCAGAATCACAAATTGATTTAACCTCGTATATCTCTTTCCAATAACCTTTGAACTTTAGCAAACAGTGCCAGAGTATATTGTTAAAGATCTAAATTACTCTCTCAGGAACACATATGCTCAGTTGATCTGTCAAATAAGAACTCGGTACATATTGAAACAATCATGCGGATTTTGTCAAATGATCAACATCCAAACAACACCATACATTTTTAGGATAGAGGTAGTCCTGATACGAAATCTATAGTGACTCTATCTCATAGCACACTAGTATTATCACTGACTGCAATGGTCCTGAATGCTCTTAATGTTCGATTTGCTATCAAATAGACATCCAACATAAATTCAAAAATATTATGGTACATACTCAATCACTAGAACATCTACTTTCTATAATTGTACCTTTTATTACTCTTGGATGAACAGACGTGCTACTATTGAGCCTCGCACAAAAACTTCTACATAAGCTCTGGATTCATTTGCACCCAATTTCTATCTCAGAGCAATAACATCAGTCATCAAGTCAGACCTGAAATTCAAAATCAAAAATTTGTCTCATACTGTACTCATTTAGCTTACCATTCACTAACACATTTCTGAGCTTCTCAAACTCTCAAGGAAATCATTGATTTGATTTTTAACTTAGCTAGAATCAGACCATCATCAATAAGATTAATCATGTAACCAATACTCACAAAATAAATAAAGAATTTTCAATCCAGACATCTGTAATTATACTTGCTTTCCCTAAGGTCAATCGATAACTACTCACAGTCCTTTATCATCTCAAAACCTTCAGTCTTAAATTCAAATTTTTCTGCGACATTAGATACTTAGCCCTCTGGGCCAGGAAGTACATGACATTTCCCGTCGAACACATGAAGTCATCAAATTCACAACACAAACATAAAAGTGGCCATCTCTAAATCACCAGTCGAATGGTTCTCTTTTAATGTGACTTTAACTATATGAAAATACAAACTATTACTTTACATTTTTTTATTAAAATATATTCCGATCTGTTCAATAGTACATCACTAAAAAATTGAAAAATTCTTTTCTCAATTTACACTGAACACAGAACCAGTGCTCCAGTTAATAGTACCTTCAACTATTTTCAACTTTGCTAACATGCAACAAACCATTCAAACTTTCACAACCATGATAACGTTCTCAATCGGAGAAGCTTTAACTCTTAATAACATCATTCGGTTAAAGTAATCCAATAAGTTTATCTCTATATCATACTTTCTAAAATATTAATTTTTCATTCCGACTGTCCGTATTCATACTCGTGAATGCACAAATTTATTCTCTTCGCTGAGGACATGCTTAAGTACATATAACTCAAATCACATCTCAACAGATCAGTTCACTCTAATAAAAACAATTGAGTTGATTTCAACTATCGACTAATAACATATCAAAGTATTTTTTTCTTTATGCTGAGAAAACAGCTCAAACACAAAATCTTTCAAAATTCTCTTAACATGCTAATCAAAGATCTTTTCAATCGTATTAGCTAGAGGAAACAAATATCCCGCTTAAACTCATCGATTTTATTCAAACTTACCTGAGGAAAGAAAAATGCTATATAATTTAAGCTTGTGCTCTTACCATTTATACCCTTGCCAAAGTGAATTTCTTCCAAGACAATTAGAGAAACCCTGATACCAGAATCACCATATTCCTATTATCGAATTTAGAAATATAATCATATTGAACATAGCCATCACAGACCAGAGAACATACTTTAAAGATGAGCCATGTTTGATAATTTACACAATAAGGATGATAAGAAAACCCAATTACGATACCATACCGGAAGTTCGAGAACATAACTTATAAGAAAATAATACTGATGATCTGGATAATTTCTCAGAGAAAACCAGAAGAAAAAAAATACTTACTAGCTCTGGAATTCCATTATAACAGAGTTAATACACTTTCCAAATATTTATATACAAGACAAAACAACATCCAGTAGAAATAGAAGAATAACCTCACATAAATTTTTACTATCGCCTTTACTCTAACATATTATAATAGAATCCCGAAGAGATAAGTTAATGCCAATCATAAAATAAACAGACCATTAGTTCTTTCATCTAACACTAGAGTTAGCTAACATTCTCACTCGATAAGAATTTCATCAAAAATGAACAATCACATAAACCCCTGAGGATGGATGGATATCTATACAGAATACTCAGAAGAGATCATTATAATCTATTCAGCCATAATTTTTATACTTAGACATCTTTACAATTTAGACATCATTTTTTTGACTAATTCTATTATCCCCCGTATTACTCCACTCACTAATGAAACCAATTCAGGAGAAATTTCAGCAAACATATCTTTAGACTTCATACCTGATTGAGTCGATTAGCCAGACTACTTCTTTATCCATGACATTGCATAATCTGTATAATCTTTAAAACATTCTTATATTTCTTCCAAAATTGTTTTCATTTTCCAAATTATTCTCATCTCTGTATGTATTACTAATTATTTCACCACTGAACTCTTCAGTTTCACACTTGTGAACTTATTCAACATGATTTTCATGAATTTTCATTATAAAGCAACACTGGTAAGGGGGTGAGATCATAAAGCCTCTAACTTGACTCTCATAAATAAACACATATGACTTTGCATTCATCATCAACGTAATATCATCATAATCACATAATTCACTCCAAGCAAATTAATATACTTATTTATTTTACAAATTTTTTCTGTCATCCACAATTTCAAACGATGAATTTACTTAATTAAATTCAATATCAATATCTAATTAAATTCCAATACTTAACTTCAGTATCACTTACAAACACTTGTCAAATTAGATAACATCTTACGGGTTCGAGTACGTCGTTTACTCATCACCATAGTCCAACTATGGCCTTACACATATTTTTCCATGGCCCTGCCAGGGTCTTACACTCATCACAATGCCATAACCTAGTTATGGTCTTTTCACTGAAATTACATAGCCTAGCTATGGTCTTACATTCCATACTTTTCCATGGTCCAACCATGGTCTTATATATCAATTCATCATTGAACGATCGTACTCATTTCCCGCGTTCTACTCAATTTTATCTTCCAATTCAATTTTCATACTATTATAATATTCATGGTTCAATAATAAAGACATAAACAAAACATTATATTATCTCTAATTTAACAATTAAACATAAGATTCAACCATATGAACATACTGATTACACTTATTCAAGCAAGTGTACATAAACACACATTCCGTCAATTTGTGTAAGTGCATTTATCATATTCACTTAATTAAATATGTTCGGCACCTAATATCATATGAATGCCAAACAAACATGGATGGGATTATCACCATATAAAATTTCATTTCATTCCAAGTTTCCATATTTCTCAACTTATGGTTATCTCATTTCGTACATTATCACATACACATCATGTGCTTCTATTCATACCTTTCAAAGTTTTAAATTTGAGTGGAAATTTATGTCTCGATTAGTTATTGAACAAGTTTAAACATGAAGCTAACTTAGTTACTAAATCAGAAGAGGTAGAATCAGAGGAAGAACTGAATGAGTCAGAACCGATAAAGGAACCAAAAACTTATGAACCAAAAGATTAGCCAAATTGTAACACCACTTACCCGTATTCGACACCGAAATAGGGTACGAAGCGATACTGGACTTATACACAAGCAATCATACCAAATCGAGACATGAATTTCCATTCAAATTTAAAACTTTTTAAAAACATACATATCATCCCTAAAACTAGCCTACGAGGCTCGAAACATGCTTCGGGAGTGGTTCGGGACTAAACCGAGAAATCAAAAAATTTACAAAACTTAGAAAAATTTCATCATGAAACAGGACCACACGCCCGTGAGGGTTAAGGGACATGCCCGTGTGGCATACCACACGCCCGTGCTTCAGGCCGTGTCCATATTATGGAGTATTTTGTTTATGACATCATCATCAAATTGAAGTCACACGGCCAAGTCACACGCCCATGTCTTAGGCCATGTAGCACACACGGCTGAGACACACGCCCATGTCTCGACCTGTGTGCTGAATTATGGACATTCTGTTTTGCCAAAATTGAAGTGCAGGGAACACATGGCTGGATCACACGCCCATGGGCCTGACCATGTGTCACACACGGACTAGACACACTTCCGTATGTCTACCCGTGTAGACAATAATAAGGTTGTTTACCAAGCCATTTTCCACTCTTATTCACACATTCACTCACATCAATTCATAGGCATAAAACATATCACACTTAGACAACAAACACTCACAAATAAGACAATAACATGTCATTCTCATGCCATCATTTATCATGCTTAAAACATCATACTTAGCCCATTAGAAACATACTAATTTCACATCCACAAAAGGACATTATCATATGAATAAACTTATAATCAGCATAAGCCATCAATCGTGGCTATGTATAAGATGAAGCATTAATAACTACAAGCCACCACATATGGCCAATTTAATAATGACACATACAAAAAAATTAACCTAGTCCCTATACATGCCATAGACTCAAAATACTTGAATTCATCAATACCCGTAGTGATGGCTTTATAGTGCGATAGAATCTCCAGCGATCTCCAACCTGAGCTAGCATAACTGCACTCTAAAGCATAGGAAAGCAATGTGGTATATGGCATCCTAAAAATAGGGTTCTGGCATTTTTGCATCCTTGTATGTGTTGTGCTTGATAAGCTTGTTAATTGGGTGTGAATGGGGGTTCTAAGAAGGCTTGGGGTCGAGTCTAGGCCCTAGTGAAAGTTTGGTTTTTGGGCACTTTAATGGGGTGAGCTAGTTGAGGCAGGAATTAGGTTTAATTAGTTGTATTTTGTTAACACAAGAAGCAATGTGGCCTAGTGGGTGGCGTCACAAGGGAAACATAGAGAAGGAGAGTGTTCGAATCCCACATGCTGTAAAAAGGGAGTTTTATTTTTGTGCTCAAGGAAGGAGGTAGCTGAATGGTGACCAAACTCTGCAGAAGAGAGGGAGGACTTGGTCAAAATGTTTGAATGAGTGATGGAGAGCGGATGGTGGAGTAAAATAGGGAGTAAATCAAAGGATTGTGGGGGGAGAAGTAGTGATGGCCGTAAGTGGAGAAATGCATGGGGAATTTTGGTCAAAATTTATTCTTTTAACATTAAGTCGATAAGAGTGGCAAGAACACTTTCGTGATACTGAGGCTATAATGGGCCTAATCGGCCCAAAATGGGCCAAATAGGCCTAATGGGCTATTCGACCCATTTGGTTCAAATTGTTGGAAAACTAGCAAAAGATATATCCGAATGCAAAATCTGCATATCCAGAATCGAAACCCCGCATTTTGGGCCACACGAGCATGTGGGCCCATTTGGGCCTAAAATTAATTTTAGGCCCAATAGCTCCGTAGATAACCAAAAAGGGTCTCGAGTCACTCGAGGCGACAGTAGGCCTTTGGAAAGGCCATTAATGAGGAAATTACAAAATATCCTTAGAGGGTAAATTACCAAAATGCCCTTAGGCTATGAAATTACTAAAGTACCTTCAATGGGTTAAGTGACTGTTTTACCCTCAGTGTTGCCTAGTGATGTGTGTACGTTTACATTACACTATTATATGTTGGTATCTATATTGCATTTTGTCATGTTGCATGGGTCGGGTTAATGACTGAAGAGCAGTGTTGCATGGTGGCATAGTCACAATATATATAAATACATAATTATGACTCTAGTGGCTCAGCCACAAATATTGTGATTAGCAGCTTGTCTGCAATATTGGTGTGATTGGCGGGGTGGGTTGACTTGATCCCCATAGGTGTGGCTGGCTGCTACGGGGGTGTGTTGGTTGGATTGGGTTAGGCTATACTATTTCATTTGCCCTTTCATGAATATAGGGCTTAGGCCCAGATTAATGTCTTATGGGCTCGGGCCCAGTTAATGTTATTTAGGGGATTACACACTGAGTTCTCGTAACTCACCCCTTTTTCTTTAACCTCACAGGTAATCCCCAGCAATAGAGGATGTGGAGCCGTGGAGGACTTAGTGGTGGCCATACAACGGAGATTTCTCTCAAACTTTAGTAAATTCGATTTTACCATTTACTTTAAGGTTATTTATTTATTTTGGGTTGATATTTTGTAATAAGGCCTTTGGTATATTTTTCTTTTAACCTTTCAATTATAACTGTTAAACTCATAAATACATGGTTTTCTTAAAACATTAACAATCGCTTTCAAAACTATCACGTTACTGCGAATAATCAAAATCGATTTTCATTACAAAGGCAGTTTTCAAGTAAATTACAACTTTTCTAAAATGAACACTAAGTAAATATGATTTTTATAAACAACCAATGTAACTCGGAGTTTTCAAAAGAGGTGCAAATATTTTCAACGAATGCTTAGTTTTTTTCAACAACCCTTCTATGTGACATGCTAGATCCGGTCATAACGTTTAGGCTGGGTTTGGGTGTTACATTTTATGGTATCAGAACCAGGTTGCAAAACTTGGCTGTGGAATGGGTTTGAAAATTTTTTTTCAAAGTTATTGAAATTTGATTTAGAAAATGTATGTCTTTATTGGAAGTATGGCACCACGAGTCTCCGGCACCAAATCTGTAAGTTCCCTTATTTTATGATTATTGATATGATGATGATATGACTATGGTAAAAAAACTGTTAGAGTTAGTAGTAGTGCACTGAAACTTCTAGCTCTAGGAGATAAGACTATAGAAATTGAAACATTAGGAATTCGATTCAAAAAACAACTCTTATATCTATTTTCCATAAAATATTTGTTAATCAATATTGGAACCATATACTGATTCATAAAAATTCTTAAATAGATTAACTCGATGTAGTATTATGAGTACAAGGGGATGTGGATGAGGTATACGCGACTGTGGTAGAGGCTGGGGTGCTGAGGCTAGATCCTCAGAATCAGGGCATATGCGGAAGGCAAAGTGCCAGCATTGCCAATAGTAGAAGCAGGGTTTCAAGACTGAACTAGAGGGGACAATGCTTTGTCCCAAGCTATGCTGCAAGTTCTGGAATGGGTCGCTGGGGCATGTACTGGGTCGGCAACACGTGGGTCTATTTTTGAGCAACTCAGGTCAAATGGGGTCAAAGTTTTTAGGGGCATCTCTGGTGTAGCCCCGAATGTAGCTGAATACTGGCAGGAGGCTGTGGAACGAATTATGGATGATTTGGACCGCATGTGTAATGTAAACCGAAAGGGATTGTGTCATTCTTTGAGAGACGAGGCATACCTGTGGTGGCTCACTGCGAGGGAAGGTACTCAAGCGGATCGTATCACATGGGATTTCTTTAGAGCGGCCTTCTCAGGAAAATATGTCGGGGATAGCTATGTGGATGCTTGGAGAAAAAAATTTTTGAATTTGGTTCAGGGAGGTAAATCTGTGGTAGAGTACGAGGAGGAGTTTTTGCGTCTGAGCCGGTATGCCTGGGGAATAGTCTCAACTGATTATGAGTGCTTTGTTTGTTTGGAAGATAGGCTACGAGATGAGTTGTAGGTATTGATAGCCTCGCATAGGGAGAGAGATTTTGCTACATTAGTGGAAAAGGCTAAAATTATTGAGGAGGTAAAATGCTCTAAACGACAGAATCAAGATAAGGAAAGGGGCAAGAATAAAAGAGATGCTTGGTTCTCAAGTCCTTCAAGGGGATTTAATAAGAGGCCTAGGTTTGATGGGCCAGCTCGAGTGGGTGTTCCAGTTACTACCGGTCAGTTATAGCCTTGTGTGAAATATGGGAAATTTCACTCGGAAGAGTGTTAGAAAAGAACTGGCAGATGTTTCAGATGAGGATCTATGGATCATCGATTTAGGGACTATCCTCGAGATCCTATTCGGACATAGGTGGTAGGTCAAAGATTTGTGAAGCCAGGGAGAGGTGGTCAGCAGCCACCGAGAGGTCGCAGTCCGGCCAAAGGGGGAAATGGGTTTGGACGAGGTCGTGGAGCACCGGACAGAGGTGCTAGTAATACAGATGCAAGCCAGCCAGGACTGATTTATGCGGCACAACATCGAGAGGATGGCGACATACCGACGTCATAGCCGTTACGTTTTTCATATTTGATATGCCATTTACAACTTTGATAGATATTGGATCTACCCATTCATATGTTGCTTGTATTGTGTCTGGGACTCTGGGTATTAAATCTGAGGTTGCTACTAGAGAAATGTCTGTAATTAGCCCTCTAGGATAATCTGTGGTAGTGAATAAGTTGATTAGGAATGTGCCTCTTGAAGTTCAAGGAGTAGTGTTTTCCACGGATTTGATGGAACTACCATTTGGTGAGTTTGACCTTATTCTAGGCATGGACTGGCTAGTTAAGCAACGTGTGAACTTGGATTGCGCTGCTAAGCGTATGGTATTAAAGACTTTAGGGGACGAGGAGGTGATGGTGATAGGAGAAAGAAGGGATTATCTGTCCCATGTGATTTTGGCATTAAAGGCTGAGAAGTTGGTGCGAAAGAGGTATGGGGCATTCTAGCTTTTATTAGTGCATCTGGTGCTAAAAATTATCGGTTGGGGATGTCCAAACCATGAAGGAGTTTTCGGACGTCTTTCTCAAAGAGCTTCTGGGATTACCTTCAAATCGCAAGGTCAAATTTCGCATTGAGCTATTACCGAGAATGGCTCCGGTGTCCATCGCACCTTATAGAATGGCGCCGAAGGAGCTAGTAGAACTGAAGGCTAAAATCCAAGAACTGTTGGACCATGGTTTTATCTGACCAAGTGTATCTCTTTAGGGAGTGCTAGTATTGTTCGTGAAGAAGAAGGATGGGTCGATGCGTATGTGCATTGACTATCGTCAATTGAATAAGCTAACTATTAAGAACAAATACCCGCTACCAAGAATTGACAACCTGTTTGATCAGCTACGAGAAGCTTCAGTCTTTTCGAAGATAGATCTAAGGTTGGGTACCATCAGTTAAGGGTTAAGGAGGCAGATATCCATAAGACTGCTTTTGAACTCGCTATGGGCATTACGAGTTTTTGTTTATGCCATTCGGATTAATGAACGTACCAGCCAATTTATGGATATGATGAATCTAGTCTTCCAACCCTATCTAGACCGGTTGTTGGTGATATTCATAGATGACATCTTAGTGTGCTCAAGAATGGAAGGGAGCATGATTCATGCCTTCGGGTTGTTATACAGATATTGAGAGAAAAGTAACTTTACGCCAAATTTAGTAAGTGTGAGTTTGGTTGAAAGAAGTGACATTTTGGGGCATGTGGTGTCTGCTGAAGGAATTAGGGTTGATCCTCGAAAGGTTGAAGCTGTATTGGATTGGAAGCCACCGAATTTAGTGTCAGAAATCCTAAGTTTTTTGGGTTTGGCTGGGTACTACAGGAAGTTCATCGAGGGGTTTTCGTTGACTGTTGCACCCCTAACTAAGTTATTACGTAAGGGAACACCGTTTGTGTGGGCTGATAAACAGCAGGAAAGCTTTGAAAAGTTAAAGAAGATTTTGACTAAAGCACTAGTGTTGATTCAGCCTGAGGCTGGGAAGGAATTTGTTGTCTATTGTGATGCGTTGCACACAGGTTTGGGATGTGTGCTAATGCAAGAAGGAAGGGTAGTAGTGTATGCATCTCATCAGTTGAGGCCTCATGAGGTGAACTACCCCACTCATGATTTGGAGCTAGCTGCTATGGTTTTTGTATTAAAGATATGGAGATATTACCTATACGGAGAAAGGATGATTATCTATACTGACCATAAGAATTTGAAATATCTCCTTACCCAAAAGGAGTTAAATCTTAGGCAACGGAGGTGGATAGAGTTGCTAAAATATTATGACTGCTCGATCGAGTATCACCCGTGTAAAGCCAATGTGGTGGCAGATGTATTAAGTCGTAAAGTGGTATTGGATTTGAGAGTAATGTTTTCTCATCTCAGTCTGTATGAAGATGGTAGTTTGTTACCAGAACTTCAGGTGAAACCATCATGGGTAGGTCAAATTAAAGAGAAGCAATTATTGGATGAAGCATTATGTTCTTGGCTTCAGTAAGTGAAAAGTGGAGAGACAGTGGATTATGGGCTAAACAGAGAATGGGTATTATGTTTCCGTGGAAGAGTTTGTATGCCGAAGGACTCTGAGTTAGGACAGATGATTCTACGAGAGGCGCATAGTAGCCCATACGCTATGCATCCCAGTGGAAGTAAGATGTACCAAAACCTACGAGAACTGTATTGGTGGCTTGGACTGAAATGAGAAGTTACCGACTTTCTGAGTAAATGTATGACATGTCGCAAGTCAAGGCAGAACATCAGTTGCCCTCAGGGTTGCTGCAACTGGTGAAGATTCCACTTTAGAAGTGGGAGAGAATAACCATGGATTTTTTTAATGGGCTACCCCTGACGCCTACTAAGAAAGATTCAGTATGGGTAATCATTGACCGGTTGATTAAGTCCGCTCACTTCATACCGGTTCACACTGACTACTCGCTATAGAAGTTAGCCAAGCTATATATGGTAGAAATTGTGAGGCTACATAGGGTGCCATCGTCTATCATATTGGACGGGACCTTAGATTTACATCTCGGTTTGGAAGGCATTACATGAAGCATTGGGAACAAGATTGGACTTTAGTACAACATTTCATCCACAGACTGATGGCCAGTCGGAGAGGGTGATTCAGATTCTGGAAGACATGTTAAGGGGCTGTGTAAATGATTTCGAAGGTAGTTGGGAAGATTACTTACCATTAGTAGAATTTTTGTACAACAAAAGCTACCAATCCAGCATTCAGATGGCATCATATGAAGTATTATATGGTTGTAGGTGTCATACCCCTACCTGTTGGACAGAATTGGGTGAGCGATGGTTTTTGGGTCTGAAATTAATTTCAGATATTGAGGAAAAGGTAAAATTGATTCAGAGTCGGTTGAAAGAAGCTTTGATAGACAGAAGTTGCATGCGGATCTGAAATGTATGGAGATATAATTCACAGTAGGGGATTATATCTTCTTGAAGGTCTCACCTTGGAAGAAAATTTTGAGATTCGGACAGAAGGGTAAGTTGAGCCCCAGATTCATCGAGCTTTATCGGATAGTGAAGTGTGTGGGACTGATCGCCTATCAGCTTGAGTTGACCCCAGAGTTGAATCGGATACATGATGTATTCCATGTCTCTATGCTGAGGCGTTACCACTCAGATCCGTCTCATGTAGTGTCGGTAGAAGAAATTGAGGTAAGACCTAATCTGTCTTTTGAGGAAGAACCACTGCAGATTTTGGATCGGGATGTTAAAGTGTTTAGGAGGAAGTCCGTTCCATTGGTCAAAGTGTTGTGGCAAAATCATGGTTCAGATGAAGCCGCGTGGGAGCCGGAAGAGGCAATGCGACAGCAATACCCTCACCTCTTTTAACCAGGTAAATTTTTAGGCCAAAATTTCTTTAAGGGGGTAGAACTGTAACATCCTAAAAATAGGGGTCTGGTATTTTATCTTCCTTGCCTGTGTTGTGCTTGATAAGCTTGTTAATTGGGTGTGAATGGGGTCTGTGAAGGCTCGGGGTCGAGTCTAGGCCCTGGTGAAAGTTTGGTTTTTGGGCACTTTAGTGGGGTGAGCTAGTAGAGGCGGGACTTAGGTTTAATTAGTTGTATTTTTTTAACACAAGAAGCAAGGTGGCCTAGTGGGTGGCATCACAAGGGAAGCATGGAGAGGGAGAGTGTTCGAATCCCACATGCTACAAAAAGGTAGTTTTATTTTTGTGCTCAAGGATGGGAGGTAGCTGAGCGGAGACTAAACTTTGTAGGAGAGAGGGAGGACTTGGTCAAAATGTTTGAATGAGTGATAGAGAGTGGATGATGGAACAAAATAGGGAGTAAATCAAGGGATTGTAGGGGAGAAGTAGTGATGGCCATAAGTGGGGAAATGCATGGGGAATTTCGGTCAAAATTTTGTCTTTTAGGGTGCCAAAATTGGTTGCCATTTGGTGCATTTTGAACAGTTTTACTCCAAACATTTTTTCGGGTTCTCTTTTCTCAACTTGTGTTGCTGAATTTTCTTTGCAATTTAATTCATTCTTTTCTTTATTTTTCCTTTTTCGTGCATTGCTTCTCCTTGTCTTGTGTTGCTGAATTTTCTTTGCAATTTAATTCATTCTTTTCTTTATTTTTCCTTTTTCGTGCATTGCTTCTCCTTGTTACCAAATCACTCTTGGCCGAGAACCATCATCCACATCCTCTCACTTTCCCTTTTCTATACCTTAGTCGAAACATCAACCCCCTATTTTCTTCTAATTCTCAATCGGTACTCCATCTGTTTTCATCTTGGGTATTTCATCTGGGGTAGTCTTATAGCAAAATACTTAACCCTTTTACATCTTTTTGTGGTAGGCATTCAGCAAAGTTAAGTCTTTCTGTGTCATCTCCTGCTATACATTCTATCTTTGTTTGTTATCCTGTGCAGCCAAATCCTCTTCTACTATTCGGTTTCTTCCGGTTGCAAGGTAAAGGATTCTTCTCTTTGTATGTTCTTTTTCTCTTTTGTCTTCTAAAGAATCGAAATAGTATCTTTTAACTCTGTTCATGTAGGCCGAATTTGAATACTCTTTTCCACCCTGAATCATGTTTGTTCCTTCGTGGAAGCCGAAACTCTTGTTGGAAAGTTGCCGAATCTAGGGCACCTTGGTAAGTATCTATGGCCAAATAAGGGTGGAGAATGGTGGGTTTGTTTTGAAGTAATTCTTGATTCTTAAAAATCGCTTCTCTTATTACCTCAAATAGTTGCTAACGTGATCTTTTCGTTAGAAGCGCGGAACTTTGATCAGTAGAGGGTGGACTGAATACTCCTTTTAAAGGAAGGCGAGTATCTATCGGTAAGTTAAGACTTTAGTCCCGTATACACATTTTGGGTTTATTCGAACGAGAAGATTAACTACTTAGCCGATTTCGTCTCAGGCGTTTTGAAAGGTGTTGTGTTTCGCAACTTGTAAGCAGGTGTGTACTATCACATCTCTCTGAATGTTTGGGTGAAATGTTTGTGAAATGGCCAAATGCTGAAAAGCCGAAAATTTGACATCTATGACCTCACGAGCATACGAATGCTCGTAGTGGTAAATCGAGAAACCAATCGTGACGTTAAGTTGATAAGAGTGGCACGAACACTCTCGTGATACCGAGGCTATAACGGGCCATCAGGCTGAAATGGGCCCAATGGGCTATCTGGCCCATTTGGGCCAAATTGTTAGAAAACTAGCAAAAGATAGATTTGAATGCGAAATCTGCATATCCGAAGCATTTTGGGCCACACGAGCTTATGGGTCCGTTTGGGCCTAAAATGGATCTTAGGCCCAATAGCTCCGTAAAGACCTAGAAATGGTCCTGAGTTGCTCGAGGCAACAGTCGGACTTTGAAAAGGCCATTGATGAGGAAATTATGAAAATACCATTGGAAGGTAAATTACCAAAATGCCCTTGGGCTACGAAATTACTAAAGTACCCTCGATGGGTTGAGTGACTATTTTACCCTCGGTGTTGCCTAGTGATGTGTGTACGTTTACATTACACTATTATATGTTGGTATCTATATTGCATTTTGTCATGCTGCATTGGGCGAGATAATGATTGAAGAGTAGTGTAGCCAGGTGGCATAGCCACAATATATATAAATACATAATTATGACTCTGGTGGCTCAGCCACAAATATTGTGATTAGCAGCTTGTCTGCAATATTGGTGTGATTGGAGGGGTGGGTTGACTTGATCCCCACAGGTGTGATTGGTTGGTACGAGGGTGTGTTGGTTGGATTGGGTTGGGCTGTACTATTTCATTTGCACTTTCATGAATATAGGACTTAGGCCCAGATTGATGTCTTATAGGCTCAGGCCCAGTTAATGTCATTTATGGGATTACACACTGAGTTCTCATAACTCACCCCTTTTTCTTGAACCTCACAGGTAATCCCCGACGATAGAGGATGTGGAGACGTGGAGGACTCAATGGTGGCCATACAACAGAGATTTCTCTCAAACTTTAGTAAATTCAGTTTTTACGTCTACTTTAAGATTATTTATTTATTTATTTCGGGTTGATATTTTGTAATAAGGCCTTTGGTATATTTTTATTTTAACCTTTCAATTATAACTGTTAAACTAATAAATACAGGGTTTTCTTAAAACATTAATAATCGCTTTCAAAAATATCACGTTACTGCGAATAATTAAAATCGATTTTCATTACAAAGGCAGTTTTCAAGTAAATTACAACTTTTCTAAAATGGACACTGAATAAATAGGATTTTTATAAACATCCAACGTAACTCGGAGTTTTCAAAAGAGGTGCAAACATTTTCAACGAACGCTTAGTTTTTTTTAACAACCATTCTATGTGATATGCTAAATCTGGTCATAACGTCTAGGTCAAGATTGGGGTGTTACAGGGTAAGCTATATAGCTTAGTAAGTTCATATGCAAATAATAAACAACATTAATTATACATTGTCATATGAATAACATGATATAAATTAACATAAATGTCATTAAACTTTATGAGCATAACTTACTCAATCATATGAGTAACATAACTTAAGTCAAAATAAATAACTTTACACTTAATGAACACATCTTACTTAGTCATAAAAATAACATATCATTTTTCACAATCAACAAACCATTCCTAACCTTCCATAAAACATACACATTAATTATGAGCATTTAAATTTCAAGCATATACTCTTACATCTTTCATTTTAATAGGAATTTATGCCAATCTTCCCTTTTTCTCACATGCTATAAATCACAATTTATGCGAAATAAGCATACTATATCATAACTCAATTTAGTCCGGAGGCCAATCACATAATTGTCAATCAAATTTACCACGTATTTCATACATCACAAGCATAGACAAATAATCACAAGATCATCACAAAGTCATCCCCATAGTTAACATAAACTCACAATATCATGAAATCATTGATTATAAACCTTACGTACATACCTGTACCGTTTCAACATAATCTTATATTCATCTTTTTCTTTGACATAATCGTTGAATTTTCCCGTTGAACCACTTGGAATACTAAAGGATACTCGAGAATCTCGTGCACATAATACCATACCAATGTCATATCCCAGATTTGGTCTTACATGGGATCTCATATCGATGGCAATAGCCTAGCTACGGAATTACAAAAAATCTCATATTGATGCCATGTCCCAGATATGGTCTTACACGAAATATATATCGATGCCATATCCCAGATATGGTCTTACACATAAACTCAAACAACCTTAATGTAATGACATTTGTACCCTAACTATTCCTAAGGTTCAACCGGGATTTACTTGCTTGTTGAACTTTGTCGATTGTGTTCACGGAGTCAATCATAATTCATACAATATTAAAGTATTTAAAACATAAATAAAACAATGCTTTATTTACATACGAACTGACCTCGACATCAAAATGGCAAAAGGACTTAATTGTCAATTACTCATTTTTCCTCCGTTCTAGGTTTGAGCCTCGTTTCTCTTGATCTATAATATCACATTTCACTCATTTATTATTCACCTTATTCAATTCAGTCAAAAAATCATATTATGGAAAAATTACATTTTTACCACCAAACTTTGGCATATTTATATTTTTGCCCCTAGGCTTGTACAATGAAATCTATTCAATTTATTTAATAAAAAAGCCCAGTTGAACCATTTTCATAACTATAGCAGCCCACAGTTTCCATTAAAACACATTTTTACTACTCATTTTATAACTTTTACAATTTAGTCCTTTTTAACATTTTCACCGAAAATCACTTAGCAAAAGTCGGTTAACAAACAACTAACATTCATTTTATACCATAAAACATCAAAATAAAAAAAATTATTCAATGTGGGTAAAGTTTTAAACTTTGGTATCCCTTTAAATTAGTGGTAAAAATAGATAGATCTTGTTGCGAGGATATTAAAAACATAAAAGTCATTAAAGATGGGGCTAGAACGGACTTATAATCAAGCTTGGAAGCTTGAAAAACCTTAGACATGGTTTTCCCTTGTGAAATTAGGCCATGGGGTTGAAGATGGACACAAATTGGCTTTTAATTTTGTTTTTAATTCATTTTAATTACCCAATAACCAAATTGGCCTTAATGAAAAACTTTAGAAATATACAAAACCATGTCCATTTTTGTCCATCAACTTAACCAATGACATAATTACCATTTAAGGACCTCTAATTTAAAATTTCATAGCAATTAGACACCTCTAACTTCTAGAACTCAAGTTTTGTACTTTTTACGATTTAGTACTTGTGACAAAATTGAGTGCCCAAACGTCAAAATTTTTGAACGAAATTTTCATGAAACCATTCTGTGAAATCACTGACCATAAAAATGTAATAGAAAATAAATTTTCTTACGTTAGATTTGTGGCCTCGAAACCACTATTCTGACTAGACCCAAAATCGAGCTGTTACACAAATGTTGATAAGCCGGTTGAACCAAGTATCGATCTAGAATTGACTAATCCAATGCCCATTTCTTCAAACACTATGAAGAAATCAAAATTATGAACTATGATGGATATGATGAAATTTATGCATAACCAAGAATAGGCTTATTGAAAATATGCAAAAGTTAGAGATGATTCTATAATAAATACTTTTAAAAGCATCTCTAACTATTTTTTCCTGAGTTCCCAGATTATATCTTTGATTCATGGATGGAAGATGATAAAGAAAGCGAGGATAAAGCATCAAAGGAGGAAGATGAGGAGGACAAGTCAAATAAATGAAAGGGGGAATTTCTTATCTTTAGTTTTAATTTATTTTTAAGTGTTTATTTTTATTTCCCAGTTAGAATTTTTGCTTTTGCATAATTAAATAGCAAGCATGAATAAAATAATCTCAATGCGTCTTCAATAGAAAGAAATTAAAGTGATGTGGTAATGGGAATGAGAATGTCTAGGATTTGATTGTGAGAAAGACTTGGTACTTAAGCAGTCTTTACGACTCACCTCTCTTTTTTTGCAACCCTACTTGGTGTTCAGTTTTCAATCATTACTTTGTTTTCATAATGAGGACATTGGTTCTATTTAAAGGGGGTAAGGCATTTCGCATGAATTTTGAAATATGCTTCAATCTTTTTACCTAGGTATGTTGAAATAAATGAACATTCAAAAATAATTTTATCCATAATTATGTTCAAATGCAGGCATGATTTTTTATTTTATCTAAGTTATTTGTATGTTATATTGATTGATAGAATGCTTGTATGATCTTAGTCTTATGAGGATTTTCCTTGAAAATTTGATTTCTTTAGAAATAGACATGTATGAAGGTTTAAGTCTTTAGAATTGACTTATTATGTAACAGCCCATTTTTAAGTGAAATCAAAATAGTGGCTTCGAGACCACAAATTTGATCCGAAAATAAAATTAATTCTTATTTTATTACATGGTCCATAATATGTTAGAAATGTCTTGTGAAAATTCTGATAAGAAAATTTTATCGATTAAGTGCTTAATTACGAGAAGGACTAAATCGCATAAAATGCAAAAGTTGAACTCTAGTAGCTAGAAGGATTAGATAGTTATGAAATTTAAAAATTGAGTTCCTTATATGGTAATTAGACCATTAAAGAAAAGTATGTAGATATTTTAGTGACTCTTCCATGGAAATTTAGAAAAAAAGGGCAACAACTAAATTGAAATTTAAAATAATTTAATTAATTAAAAGATGGAAAAGAAAATATCATCTTATTTTCTCATCTTCTTGCCAAAAAATTCATGGAAACCCTAGGAGAGAGAGAAGATACTTTCATGGCTTAATTGGGTAAGTTTTTTATCCCATTTTTAGTAATTTTTATATTTTTGAAACTAGGATAGCTTAATCTATCTATTTGGGGAATCAATTTGAAGAGTTATCAGAGTATGGAAATTAGTTCATGGATATATGTGCTGGAAATTAGAAATTTATGGTAGAAAATGAAAGGTTGATCATAGATGAACAACTTTTACAAAGTCATTTTGATGAAAACATGATTTAGGGAATAAAATGTAAAGTTGTGAAAATTGATGAAAAATTTTGAAATTTATAGAAAATATGTGCTGTAAATTCTACTTTGAAATTTTGGTTAGGCTTGGAATAGGGATTAAATTGCATAAATTTTATTTTTCGAGCCTAGGGATGAAATTAGAATTTATGGAAAAGTTAGGAGCAAAATTATAATTTTGCCTAGAGCTAAATTGAGTCCAAATGAATATGAAATGTATGAAATTGATGATTAAAGTTATTTATATATATTTGAATAATACAAATTCGAGGTTAGATCGAGGAAAAGAAAAGGTTTCGAATTAGTAGATTTTACAAGCGATCAAGTGTCAAGGTAAGTTCGTGTAACTTAATCGAACATGTAAATATGATTAAATGAATGTTGTGTTTGTATGTAATGTGACTTATATGGATGTGAATTATTTGATTGCTATAATGAAAAATTGAAAACGTGCTTGTAATGGTGAAAAAGGGGTAAGTTCTTTTTGTATATTGAATTCCAATGAGTATAAGTGCTTTCCCGAAATGAATAAGGTCATGCATTTGTTGCTGATGGGATTTAGCTCGGACGAGTAATCCTAGTGACCTCATTATGGAAAGTGTAATATCCCGGATTAGGGGTTATGCATTTGGCGTATAATTCATGAATTAATAGGCTCAGTGTGTGGGTGAGTGTGTTTAAGGGGTTTGGAGAACCTTAGGAGATGGGGAAATGCATTGGAAAAATATTGGAATTTTAAGTGAAAAGAGGAAACTAGGCAAAGAGGCCCTTAAGGATATTTGCGTGGGATTTATGACACAAGGAAGTCATATGGTAAAGTGGCTTGGGACGCTACCCTAGGGGGCATGGAAGGTTGCGTCACATGGAGTGCCAAGGGGAGGAGGTTCGAGCTGTAGAAATGGCACTTGGAAGCTTTTATTTTTGGCGTTAAAAAGGGGAATTGGGCTATGAAGGCCTTAAGGAAAATTATGGGTGCTTTTGGACATGAAAGAGGGCTTGGTAAAGTGGCTGCAAGGTGCCACTTAGGGCCTTGGTGAATGACGCCATGAGCAGGGGAGAAGGGCTTGGGTTCGAGTCTTGACGACAGCATAAGTGTGTTTTTATTTTGCTCTTTGCGTCAAGAAGGGAAGCTAGGCTAAGGAGGATTTAAAAGAAATTCTGGGGAGTTTATGTCACAAAAAAACGCCTTGGCAAAGTGGCCTCAGGCGTTACTGCAGCTTTAGGTCCAAGGGCTCCAACAGGACTCGGGTTCGAGGCTTGTGAGCAGCAATGGGAGTGTTTTATTTTGCTTTTGCATCAAGGTAGAGTTGGAAGGAGTTGGACGGCATGGGCTTCCAAAAGATAAGGATAAAGCTTGTTTTATTTTAATTTTAATTTGGAAAGGAGGATTAAGATTTGTTTAATTCAAATTATTTTTGAATGAGTTTTGAAGAGATAAATGATGGACAATTGAAGGATTATTTTATTAATTTTAAACAAAGTGATAAAGGAGGAAAATATGGGAGAAATGATGGCCAAGTAAGGACACTAAGCTTAGCAATTTCGCTAAACTAGTAGAAGGGATAGCCAAATTATCAAAGAAAATATTCATCTTTCTCTTTTAATTCTCTCAACTCTTGCCTAGTCAAATCTTTTCTCCTAAAAGATCACCATTGTCGATTTCTCCCAAGTCCCATACTCTTTCATTTAAGCCGAATCTCCATCAGAATCTTCTTCTTCTCCTTTTGCAAACCCCAATCAAAAGTCAAGATAAGTTTCAAGACCATAGCCGATTGTTCATTAAGTCTCTAAGCCGAATCTCGTGGTGCCAGGAAGAAGGTGTAAACGATTTCATCATTAGGGGGTAAGAGCAAATTCGATTTTTATTTCTCTTAGACTTGCCGAAAACAAGGTACTAATCTCCTTAGGGTGCTTTGCCGAATCTTTGAAGGACCTCTCGGGGATTGTTTGCCTATTGTCGACTTTAAGGAAGGATATTCGGGATTTTAAAGATTCAAGGTAAGACATATTCGGCCAAGGGCTATCTACTTACGATTTAATGTTAGAAATTAATCTAACATAAGTCTTTAGGTATTTCGATAGATACTACAATCCAAGGTCACTTTTTGAGATATAGATCCACAAGGTGAGTCCATATGAACATTCGGCCAAGGCCTATTTTGATACTCAGATCTATTTTTTACATGTTCAAAAGCCAAAAACTAACCTATAAGGTGATTTGGGTGCTAGCCGATTGCAAGGATAAAGCATTACAAAGTTTTGGGATTTGAGTGATAGGCAAATCGGCACCAAGGTAAGCCTTGAGTTATAATCCTAGTAGGATTTGGACTTATAGCCGAATGGATTTGTACTAATAAAATTAGGGTTGGCCGAATATAGGCAGTTAAGGATCTAAAGCTTAGATTGGGATTTTCAGGATCTTCAATAAAGCACTAAGTAAATCAGTGCGCACCTACACTATTCATTAATAAAAGGCACTATTTAATATGTATGTATGTTATACTGAATGTGGAAAATATGGCTAAGTACCATGTTATGGTACACAAAGATTAAGGTACATTTTCCTACTCCTACTATGAGTATGATGAGACTTGTTATGCCATGAATATGAATATGATAAGAATGTTAAATCAAGCCTAAGGCATTATGTTGCATGATTTTGTATGACATGGGCATATGGGATATTATGAAAAAGGGAAAGTGAATGTGGTGACCTAAGACCACGATATCTGAATGTGGTGTCCTAAGACCACAATATCTGAATATGGTGTCTCATGACACAAAGTATGTATCTAGTGGCTATGCCACGAATTTTATAAGGGCGATGAGCACGTCGACTGTAGCGACTACCTTCGATGGTGTGTAGCAGATGGAGGGTTGACTTAGTAGTCCTCACGGTGTGATGGTTGGTACGGGTGACGTGTAGCAGATGGATAACTAGGCTTGGGTCTGGGATTGCATCATTTCATTTAAATGCTATATGATTATGTATGATTTGATATGCCTGAATTTATTTGAGTTTGGTGTTGGTTGTACACATTGAGTTTGTTTGACTCACCCATTATCGGACTATTTTTCAGGTGATGATCAGTGATGGACCGGGTCGGCAGGAGCTCAAGGGTAGCCATGCAAAGCCCAAGGATTAGTTTATTTTTATTTATGTTTAAGTTTTGAATTATTTGGGTTTTCATTTGATGTAATAAGGCCAAACTATTGAATCGTTTATGC
Organism: Gossypium rotundifolium; assembly: GCA_025506655.1. Taxonomy (NCBI): domain Eukaryota; kingdom Viridiplantae; phylum Streptophyta; class Magnoliopsida; order Malvales; family Malvaceae; genus Gossypium; species Gossypium rotundifolium. The sequence goes on from CP106722.1 coordinate 140,678,340, forward strand.
ATGCTTTTAAATTACTTAGTATGATACGATTATTATCGAACTTAAAGTATAAAAGTTAAATTTTTCTTAAGTTTAATTATTAAATTGTTTTTAACACCTTATCAACACGGGTTCTTAATTCGAGCCCAACCCAAATCAACTACTGATTTCAAAACACACAAGTTTTTAGCGATGTTTCAAACAAGATTTGAATGGATTTTCTTTAGAAGCGCCGGGTTTGGGGTGTTTCAATTTGGTATCAGAACCCGGTTCAAAATGGACCTTGAGGGCTTTTAGGGCCCAAAACATTTTCTATCTTTTGAAAGTGGATTTTTCTAAGTAATAAGCAGGTTTTTCTAGCATGGCACCTGAGACTCCGACCCAAAGTCCACCAGGTAAGTACTCCTAACCTCTTTGTGATTTATATGTAGGGATATATATGTAGGGACGTAGATTAATGGACTAGGAATTGAACCCTAGGACTAGTTTACCCCAACAATTACATAAGACTCTAATGCACAATTAAACAAATCTGCGTCTAAGTCACCGAGTTAGGGTGTGGCAACCATTGTGTGCATGTCTAGGATTGGTTTCGGTGGAAGCTTGGTATTTAAAAAGTGCGCATGACTCACCTCCTCTCCACTCGAATCCTACCTGGTGCGTAGCTTTGGTTCACCCTAACCAAAAGGACTTAGTCACGGGCTAGACTCAATAATTAAAACCCGAAAGGGACTAGCCACATTTTTATGGAAACCCTAGTTTTAAAAGTCAACAAACTACCCTTTTGAAATCATGAAAATTATTATTTTGGAAAAACTTTCTAAGAATTTTAATTTACAAATTACCTAAATACCCTTAGTGGTAAAAATTACTAAAATGCCCTTGATTTTCCAAAATTACCATACTACCCCGATTTCAATGACAATTTCGGTTTTACAAAATATCCAAAACTTCACAAAATATTAAAGACACCACGATTTGAAAAAAATTTACTTAAATTACCCCGACTTTCAAAATGACCAAAATACCCTCAGTAAGGAAAATTACCGAAGTACCCTCAAATTAGAAATCTTTAAAAAAGGCCTTGTTTTGAAAGTCACTAGGAACCATATTTTTGTGAAAAATTACCAAAATAACCCTGGCTTGTAAAATTACAAAAATACCCCTAGTGTATAAATTACCATTTTACCCTTGAAATTTTTCCAACAAGTATTTTAATTTTGTAAAATATCAACAACCTCTATTTTGCAACATTTTCAAATGCCCTAATTTGAAAATTACCAAAATACCCCTATAAGATAAAATTACAGAAATACCCCTGGGTAGTGGAAAACAATAAACAACAACAATTACAACATTTCTCTGTAATGAACGCAAGTTCATATGTGTGATTAGATGAATGGTGTGAGACTGTATGTGTATGAATTGAAAGAACTTCTCCTTAAAACTATTAAACATAAAACTGTTCGTGGTTAATCAAGTGGAACCAAACTAATTTATAAAATTCTTTAATCAGATAAATGCAAGCGGAAGTATGAATTCAAGGGGACGTGGTCGTAACGTACGTGGCCGTGGAAGAGGCTGAATTACCGTGTCTAAACCCATTAGATCGGGTCAAGGATCTGAGAATGAAATGCCACCACCATCACCCCAGCCGCTGATGTAGAATATCAGGACCAGACGAGGGATGACGTAGTGTCACAAGCGATGCTGCGGGTCTTGGAAAGGGTAGCAGGAGCAGATGGAGGCATGGGAGCTCAGAATTCGGTACTTGAGTGACTCCGAGCCAACGGAGCAGAAGTGTTCCGCGATGTATCGGTGTAGCACCTAATCACCGAGTATTGGTTGGAAGCGATCGAGTGGATTATGGATGAGCTTGACTTAACTGACGAGGAAAAGCTGAAAGGATTCACGTCGCTTCTCCGCGATGAGTCATATCAATGGTGGCTCACGGTGCGAGATGGTGCTACGACTGAGGAACTCACGTGGGAGTATGCTAAGGCAGCATACCAGAAGAAGTATGTGGGCACTCATTATATTGATGCCCAAAGAAAGGCTTTTCTAGGACTAATTCAAGGAAATAAGTCCGTAGCTGAGTATGAAGCTGAATTCTTAAGGCTGAGCCATTATGCTCGAGGCATAGTATCTACTGAGCATGAGCGGTGTGTCCGATTTGAAGACGGACTAAGAGATGACCTAAGGTTATTGATAGCCTCGCAACAGGAGCGGGAGTTTGCTGTGTTGGTGGAAAAGGCCAAAGTGGTCGATGGTATCAAGGAGTCCGTAAGGGAGAACTCCGATCAAAATAGGCAGAAGAGAGAATTTGGATCATCAAAGCCATCTAGGAATGAGCAAAAGAGGCCTAGAGTTGAAGGGCCATAAGGTCAGCAAGCTGCTACTAGAGGGCAGTACCCTACTTGTGATCAATGTGGGAAGAAGCACTTAGGTAAATGTTGGAAAAAGGCGGAAGGATGTTTTAAGTATGGGTCAAAGGACCATATGATTAAAGACTATCCGATAAGACCAGATGGGAATCAGCCAGTAGCTCAGAATGTTAATCAGGCTAGTAGAGGTGGACAGCAGTCTTAGCGGGGTCGTGGTCTAAACCGTGGAGGAAATGGTTCTGGCCGTGGTCGTGGAGCACCAAGCGGAGGTGCTGAAGGTTCAAATGCGATGCAACCAAGGTTGGTTTATGCAGTCGACCATCGCGAGGAGAGTGATGTGCTAGATGTGACAACGAGTAAGTTTTTTTTTTTGGAATACCCTTCGTTGCCTTGTTTGTTATAGAGTTAGTTCATTCTTGTAATGCTAGTGAAGTATATGAAACCTTGGATGTGAATTTTTGCAGGAAATGTGTTAGTTTTAAGATCAGAGTGCGCAGTAGGAGTGTAGTGTGGTGAGTTAGATTGTACGATTGTTCGTTAGTAAGTAATTTCGAGGACGAAATTATTTTTAAGGGGGGTAGAACCATAATATCCTAGATTAGGGGTTATGCATTTGGCGCATAATTCATGAATTAATAGGCTCAGTGTGTGGGTGAGTGTGTTTAAGGGGTTTGGAGAACCTTAGGAGATGGGGAAAATGCATTGGAAAAATATTGGAATTTTAAGTGAAAAGAGGAAACTAGGCAAAGAGGCCCTTAAGGATATTTGAGTGGGATTTATGACACAAAGAAGTCATGTGGTAAAGTGGCTTGGGACGCTACCCTAGGGGGCATGGAAGGTTGTGTCACATGGAGTGCCAAGGGGAGGAGGTTCGAGCTGCAAAAATGGCACTTGGAAGCTTTTATTTTTGGCATTAAAAAAGGGGAATTGGGCTACGGAGGCCTTAAGGAAAATTATGGGCACTTTTGGACATGAAAGAGGGCTTGGTAAAGTGGCTACAAGGCGCCACTTAGGGCCTTGGTGAATGATGCCATGAGCAGGGGAGAAGGGCCTCGGTTCGAGTCTTGACGGCAGCATAAGTGTGTTTTTATTTTGCTCTTTACGTCAAGAAAGGAAGCTAGGCTAAGGAGGTTTTAAAAGAAATTCTGGGGAGTTTATGTCACAAAAAAATACCTTGGCAAAGTGGCCTAGGGCATTACCTGTAGCTTGCGTCCAAGGGCTCCAATAGGTCTCGGGTTCGAGGCTTGTGAGCAGCAAGGGGAGTGTTTTATTTTGCTTTTGCGTCAAGGTAGAGTTGGAAGGAGTTGGACGGCATGGGCTTCCAAAAGATAAGAATAAAGCTTTGTTTTTATTTTAATTTTTGTTGGAAGGGAGGGATAAAGATTTGTTTAATTCAAATTATTTTTGAATGAGTTTTGAAGAGATAAATGATGGGTAATTGAAGGATTATTTTTATTAATTTTAAACAAAGTGATAAAGGAGGAAAATATGGTAGAAGTGATGGCCAAGTAAGGGACACTAAGCTTAGTAATTTCGGCTAAACTAGTAGAAGGGGATAGCCAAAATTATCAAAGAAAATATTCATCTTTCTCTTTTTAATTCTCTCAACTCTTGCCTAGCTGAAATCTTTTCTTCCTAAAAAGATCACCATTGCCGATTTCTCTCAAGTCCCATACTCTTTCATTTAAGTCGAATCTCCATCGTAAATCTTCTTCTTCTTCTCCTTTTGCAAACCCCAATCAAAAGCCAAAGATAAGTTTCAAGACCATAGCCGATTGTTCATTAAGTCTCTAAGCCAAATCTCTATGGTTCCAGGAAGAAGGTGTAACCGATTTCATCATTAGGGGGTAAGAGCAAGTTTGATTTTTATTTCTCTTAGACTTGCCGAAAACAAGGTACTAATCTCCTTAGGGTGCTTTGCCGAATCATTGAAGGAGGATTGTTTGCCTATTGTCGACTTTAAGGAAGGATATTCGGGGTTTTAAAGATTCAAGGTAAGACATATTCGGCCAAGGGCTATCTACTTACGATTTAATGTTAGAAATTAATCTAACATAAGTCTTTAGGTATTTCGACAAATATTACAATCCAAGGTCACTTTTGGGATTTAGATCCACAAGGTGAGTCCATATGAACATTCAGCCAAGGCCTATTTTGATACTCAGACCTATTTCTTACATGTTCAAAAGTCGAAAACTAACCTATAAGGTGATTTGGGTGCTAGCCGATTGCAAGGATAAAGCATTACAAAGTTTCAGAATTTGAGTGATAGGCAAATCGGCACCAAGGTAAGCCTTGAGTTATAATCCTAGTAGGATTTGGACTTATAGCCGAATGGCTTTGTACTAATAAAATTAGGGTTGGCCGAATATAGGCAGTTAAGGATCTAAAGCTTAGATCGGGATTTTGGGATCTTCAATAAAGCACTAAGTAAATCAGGTGTGTACCCCACACTATTTCTTAATAAGTTTAAGGCACTGTTTAATATGTATTTATGTTATACGAATGTGGAAAATATGGCTAAGTACCATGTTATGGCACACAGTACTAAGGTGCGTTTTCCTACTCCTACTATGAGTATGATAAGACTTGTTATGCCATGAATATGAATATGATAAGAATGTGAAATCAGGCCTAAGGCATTATGTTGCATGATTTTGTATGACATGGGCATATGGGATATTATGAAAAGGGAAGTGAATGTGGTGACCTAAGACCACGATGAATGTGGTGACCTAAGACCACGATATCTCGAATATGGTGTCTCATGACACAAAGTATGTATCCGATGGCTATGCCACGAATTTTATAAGGGCGATGAGCACGTCGACTACAGCGACTACCTTCGATGGTGTGTAGTGGATGGAGGGTTGACTTAGTAGTCCCCACGGTGTGATGGTAGGTACGGGTGACGTGTAGCGGATGGATAACTAGGCTTGGGTCCGAGATTGCATCATTTCATTTAAATGTTATATGATTATGTATGATTTGATATGCCTGAATTTATTTGAGTTTGGTGTTGGTTGTACACATTGAGTCTGTTTGACTCACCCCTTGTGGGACTATTTTTCAGGTGATGATCAGTGATGGACCGGGTCGACAGGAGCTCATGGGTGGCCATGCAAAGCCCAAGGATTAGTTTATTTTTATTTATGTTTAAGTTTTGAATTATTTGGGTTTTCATTTGATGTAATAAGGCCAAAGTATTGAATCGTTTATGCATGCTTTTAAATCACTTAGTATGATATGATTATTATCGAACTTAAAGTATAAAAGTTAAATTTTTCTTAAGTTTAATTATTAAATTGTTTTTAACACCTTATCAACACGGGTTCTTAATTCGAGCCCAACCCAAATTAAAGAGTTTTCAAAAATACACAAGTTTTTAGCAAAGTTTCAAACAAGATTTGAATGGATTTTCTTTAGAAGCATGCCAGATCCGGTTAGGGCTTGTGGGCTGGGTTTAGGGTGTTTTAGAATGAATTTAGCTTGGATGGGTAATCCTAATATAATACCTCTCGAGTATATGTTGCAATTAGGATTTAGCTTGGACTGGTAATCCTAATTGAACACTTCTAAGCATACATTTTATAAAGGATTTAGCACGGACTGGTAATCTTGTTATACGATATGTGACTCGAGAGTGTGTTCCTCTATTAAGTGCCCTAATGGGCACTCTAGAAAAAGAATTGACGGGTTATTGAATCATACACCCCGAGTGTACCACTTGAGTATCCATCAAAATTTCAATGATGGACAAAAAACCCCTTAGAATGATAAGAGAATTATGGAATGAAATGAATGATGTCTTGAAGGAAAATAATATGAAGAACTCATCTATATTTACTTGATTGATATAAAGATTTTGTGACTGGCATGTTTGATTGAATGTATGGGTTTAGGCAATTTTGCCAAGTTGATGGAAAACATGATATCGTATGCTTAGATTTAATAAATGGGTTTGGTAAGTTTAGTTTCCATTATACGAACTTACTAACCATGTAATGCTTACTTCTTTTTATTTTCCCCTATTTTATAGTGCTCGGAAGCTCGCGAAGGTTGGAGATCATTGGAGCATCATCAAACTATCCATTAACTTATTTTGGGTATATATAGTAAAATCATTTTGGTATAATGGAATGTATAGGCTAACTTGGCCATAGATGGCTTAAATATGTGGTTTGTAATCTAAGCATTGGAATGGCTAGTAATGATTGTTTTGGACATACTTGTAATGTCATACTATGGTAGCTATATACATGTTAAATGATTTGAACAATTATGCCTATCATATGAAATATACTAAGGTAAGATTATAAACATGTATGCATGTAATGATATGCCTTGTTGAATGATGGAAATCTGCTTAATTTGAAGGCTTCAATTGGTTAGTATTGGATGTAAGCTTTAAGTGCATGTCACTGGTGTGATTTTGGGTGAGAAAATAAAGCTAAAATGGGTTTATTTTGTCCACACGGGAAGACACACGGGCGTGTGTCTAGACCGTGTGTGACACACTGTAACACCCCAGTTTTTGCTTAATTTTGGCTTTTTCGCATGAATGGGTGTCTGCTTCAGTGGTTACATGTTCTGGGTGTGTATGGGAGGTCCCAAGTTCAAGCCTCAACTTGGGTAAATTTTGGTATTTTATGAAAAAAGCCCAAACTTCAGTTAGTAGGCTTATAAGTAAAAGTTTTTAAGAACATGTCAGAATGGGCCTACTGGTCTGGTGGTTAAGGAGTGTTGGGATGGGAAAGGTCTTGTGTTCGAGTTATGACGGGAGCATTATTTTTGTCTATCACGTCCAAAGAGTTTGTGTTGGATTGAAAATCAGATAATAAAGAGAGATTTGGGGAGATGTTAGGGCGAATATCAGAAATTGTATTCAGTTTCCTCTCCCCAGCAAAAAACAAACATTGGCATTCTCTTTTTCCCCAAACTCTCTGCCATTTCCTTTTCCCCTAGATTTCTTCTATTTTTTTCACTTTTCCTTCCACCTCGATTTCATTTTATTTTATTTTTTCCCTTTGTCAGCGCACACCGTTGTGGTTAGTATGTATTAGTAAGTTAAGAGGTACATTATGATTCATTTTGGGTATAGTAATAGAGTATTAAAGGTTTACTTTTCTGATTATGGGATAATCAAGGAACTGTGAACTACTTTTTGGGGTTTTAGTAGTGGGAAACCATTATCGTTCATTAAAGTTAAGGTTGTCGGTAAGTTTTGGGAAAACTCCTATTCATAACAACTTGGATTAAGTGATTGAAATTGGGCTTTCAATTATCGAATATAGGTTTTGGAGTGATCGAGAGTGGTTACGGGTCGAAATCAAACTAGGTGTGCACCTAAAAATACAGAAAATAGGGTTTCGGCGAAAGCTAAAAACCCTTTTATCGATGCCACATGGGCTTGTGGTCACCCGTGTGGTAGGCCGTTTGCAGAACTATAAGTCACCACACGACCGTGTGATCGATGAGCCCGGTAGTGCACTTGGGCATAGTCGTGTGAGGGCAGAGCGAGCCGTGTGTGACACACGGGCTCAACAAATTAGGTCATGTCGGCCAACACGGGCGTGTTGGATTCTAGGCCAGGCCGTGTGATCCACACTACCACGGCCAATTTGGTCCGTGTGGGCCCACAAAGGCAGGCCCATGGATGTGTAAGACCATTTTTTGGAAAAATCTGTAAGGTTACACGGGTCACCCAAGTCGACTGTGGACTTATCGTAGGGTCGGTAAGCAATACTTAAACCCCTAACTAAATGCTCTGTCTGTCTAATTTCTATACTAAGCATGTATACTGATTGAATATATGAGTTTTATTTGCATAATAGTATGTCATTCCTATATGTTGCATTACATCAGGGTTGGTTGATTATGATTGAAGGAAGTATCTGAAAGGCTCTTAAGCCTATTATCGAGTAGCTCAGCTGCAAATCTCTGATTATGTGCCGCATTCGGTATAACCTAGTGAGTAGGGTTGGGTGGTTTGATTTTATCCCACATGGTGTGTAGGGTTGGACGGAGTTGGTGTGTAGAGGCTGGTGGGTAGGACTTTGTTATCTATATATTCTGTCTGAAATGGGCCAAGGCCCAGTAATATGTCTGAATCTGTATCTGAGTGGGCTAAGGTCCACACTATTTCTGTAATGGGCTTAGACCCGAACTGTGAATATATGTGTGTTATCTGATATTCTGTGTGTATGTTTTCTATGGGGATTACACATTGAGTTTGCGAAAACTCACCCTTTTCTGTTTAATCTGTTCAGGTAATCCCCAATAGTAGACGGATCAGTGCAGCAGAGGACTCAGCGGTGACCACAGTTCTGGACACTTATTTACGGTTTATTTTTTTTATTACAATTTTGTTATAATTGGGTAAATTTCATGTAATAAGGCCTTTACGGATTTTCACTTAAATCTGGGATTATTATTTTATGAACTGCTAGCAGTAGGACAAGACTAGAATTTTCAAAGTAAACAAATGTTTTATCAAAAACACACAAATTCACATATTACTTTTAAAAAGCTTTCGCAACGTATAATGTTTTGAAAATGGTCAATAAATGAATAAACGACGTGATTTTGACAGTAACCTAAAATTTTGAAAAGGGCATTATTCTAATTACATTTTCTAAAGCACTATCATGTGACATTGCCAGATTCGGCCATAAAGTCTAGGCCGAGTTTGGGGTGTTACACACATGGCTTGGTACATGGGCTTGTGGTTAGGCCGTGAATCCCCACACCTTAAAAATTGAGAAAATAGAATGCTCAAAATTGAGCACACAGGAAGAGACACGGGCGTGTGTCTCAGTCGTGTGCTACATGGCCTAGAACACGGGTGGGTGTCTTGGCCATGTAAAACCTGCACCTAATTCGAAAGAATTTAATTAACCACATGGCCTAGCACACAGGCATGTGGCATGGCCTGTAACGGCCTGAATTTTTGGGCCTAGATGAATTGAGCTTTGGCCTTTGGGTCTCATAAATTATTTTTAAGCAAGAGAATGAAAAATGACATGTTGGCTTTAAGGGTTTAATAAACTAGGAGTGTCTAGGGATGTTGGAGAAGTTCTGGGTTCAAACTTTAAGGAGAAGGAATTTTTAATTAATTATTAAAGGAACCGAGGCGGTGAGTAGTTGGGCTTTTAAATAAAAATAAGGAAAAATGTCATCAAAGAGCCTTGTGGTAGAGTGGCTAAGAGACGCCACTTAGGGTATAAGAAGGTGGCATTATGGGCTAGCAAGGAGATCCGAGGTTCGAATCCTAGCTTAGTATTTTTAGTAGTTTAATTTTAGCCTTCTAGAAGGTTGGAAGTGGTGTGATGATGGACTCTAAGGAGAGTGATCAGAAGAGAAAATTTAGGAAAAAGATTGGGGAGTTATCAGGGAGAAAAATGAAAAGATGAGATGGGGAAGAGTTGGAGCCTATTAGGACTTTGGGGGGGTAGGCAGAGTTTTGATTTTTTGTATAAATAGTGAGTGCCGAATTTTCTCTGTACTATTTCGGCAATTGGAATTCCCTTTGTGCTATTTTGGCAACTATAATGCTCTGCCGAATCCTCCTTCACTTTTTTGCTCTAAACCTCGCCTCTTCCTTATGTGTTTTCTTTTCTTCTCTCCTAAAGCATTAAGTTGAATATCATTGTCTTCTTTCTCCATTTCTTGTGCCCTCCCACCTTCATCTCAATTGTTGGGGACTGAATATTTGTGATTTGAAAGCCAAAAACCTTTGCTCTTAGAGCCATTTCCTTCATTGCCCCAACCCTTGTGCCGAATACTCTAGTGACCAAATCTATGTCGTGCTGTCATCATTCCTTTGATTTTGGTGGATCGAATCTTGGAAAAATTAGAATCAAGCTTGAATCTACAAGACTCTGTCAAAAAGCTATCCATACGTTTCGGCTTTTGGGTAAGTGTTCTTGATTTTGGGATAAGTTGGTCGAATAGTCTATAGTAAGGGAAAGGGTGACTTAAGTAGATACAAGTTACCTATTATTTTGTCTTTAATGATTAAGATTGATGCTAAGAAAGGGCTATTAGGACTGGTGGCACACAGTAAGGTTATGGTAAGGCTTCGATTTTTGGTAAATATTGTGGTTAAGTGTGTGATTGATTGGAGGTTGGCATTGGTTGTAGGTTCAAGGCTGAGGATAGTGTAACATGTCTCATTTACCAGGTGTGTACATACATTTCACACACGAAAAATTGGATAAAGCTAAAATCCCAAAAATTAGAATGCCGAAAAGCTGAAAAGCTGAAAGGTTGGCACCGATAACCACATGTGTGTGAAGATTTGTATGGGAACACCGATATGACTACCGGGACCAAGAGAGAGATCTCATGGTCTCGGGCCACTGTTTGGTTGATTGGGCTAGAAGGGGCTAAATGGGCCTACAAAGTTCATGGGCCCAAATCGGCAAGAGTTGGTATGTGAAATTGAATGATGGATTGATATGGATGGTCGTATGATTTGATTATGATTGGGCCTAATGGGCTACATATACATGATTGGACTAAATGGGCTATATGGACATGACTGGGCTTAGTGGGCCTTATGGGATTTTAGAAATGCATGCTAGGGTTTTAATGGACTCTAGGCTTAGTTCTAATGAATTCTTAAACAACATAAAACTTAATTTAATAATCAAACATGTCTGTGGACAAGTTGCTAGGGTAGAGTGTGGCAATGGATATATGCATGTTTAGGATTGGATCTAAGGAGAGCTTGGTACTTAAGCGGTCCTAATGACCCACCTTCTCTTCTCTGGAATCCTACCTGGTGTGTAGTGTCTGTTCACTTTAGCCGCGAGGACTTTTTGACGGGCCTAGGTTCGTAATTAAAACCCATACTATTAAGAATTACTGAAATACCCCTATAGGGTAGAATTACGAAATACCCTTGATTTGTGAAATGACTAAAATACCCCTATGTGTTTATTGTAAGATTTATGGATGTTACATGTACATTTGTTACATTCATATGATATTCTATTTATGATGCATATGGGTGAGAATTATGGAACGGAGGAAGTATATGAGGCTTGCATGGTTACTTGACAACTATGGATCCATCGATGGCTTTTTAAGCCCATTATATGATTAGCAATTTTGCTGTATCATTAGGTAGTATCGTGACTGGGCTACCCTTGATGTGTATCAGATGGATGGGTCGATTTAGAAATCCCTACAGATGTGTTTTGGTGGGACGTAGATGATGTGTACCGGATGGATTATTTAGAGAGGGTTTGCACTGCATTGCGTGTATGATATTACTATGTTAATAATATGAAATGTATGCAATTTGTTTTGATGAGGGTCGTACACACTGAGTTTTTGAAAACTCACTCCCTCTTTTATTTTTCTAAGGTGATCCTCAATAGGCAATTCGACGGATGGAGGGACTCAGAGGTGGCCAACTAGCAAGACGATTAGACCTATTTTTCTTAATATCTAAACTATAGATTTTGAGTTATTTATTTTAAGTTATTTTATTTTGCATTGTGCTGTGCATGAACATTACTCGAGACGAGCAATGGTTTAAGTTTGGGTTGTGTAAACTCAAAATTATATAAGGTTTTTCTATATGTTTTTACCACCCTTTTACTTAATTATTATGTTTATCTCGAGTAATTATTACTGAAATAAGTGAACTTTACTTTATTAGTAATTTTAGACATGAACTTGGAAAGTATGTGAAATTATGCTTAATTACATTATTTTCATGCACATTTTGTATTAATTCATGTTACTTTATTAGTGTATGTAGTTTTCACATGTAGAAGGTTCATTGGAGACATGATTTAAATAAAAAAAAGATGGTCATGCACAAATTATCCATGTAGATGGCAAGGCCATGTAATTTTGGGCATGGGGTTGAATACTTGACCTAGTAAAGAAGGTGATAAAAGATGGACATGCCTATTAAGTTATTAGACTGAAAAAACTGTCAAACAAGGGGAATTAAAAGCCCAATTTTGGCACTTGATGTTGGCTGCCCAAAATGTGTTTTGGGATATTTAATTGAAGGTCCCTCCAGTTGGAAAATAATCAAAATTTAGCCCAACAACTTCCCTGTTGAAACTGTCCACACTATATCTATTTTTTGCTTGAAATTCAAATTCACATTGAGAAGAATTGGTCATCCCATTTCCTTGAAGCATGACTGGCCACATGAGAGAGGGAAGGAATGAAATTTAAACCTATTTTTAGTACACTCAAACTCTTACCTTCACCTATAAATACCTTGCCATTCTTCACTTTTCCATCATCCCTCATTTCTCAACATTCATCTCTCACTCAGTCTAGTTTTCTCTCAATTCTTTTTCACTTTTTCCCTTGCATAGCCGTCCATCCCCTCTCCCTTATTTAGCCTCAAAAGCTTTATCAAAAGAACTCTTTAGCCAGCTACCTTCTAAACCTTAGCAAAAAGAAGCTTCAATAAAAACGGATGAGCGCTTCAGTCAGAATAGATCCGAAAGGCTGTTGAACTAAGCCAACTCTTTCCTCTTGGTTATCTATTTTAACATGTTTGCTTTGAGTTTTATGCTTTTAACATCAACTATGAAATTTTAAATCCTATTTGTTTGGATAATTATATTAAGTTTATGAGATTTATTTAATTCATGTTAACATGTTTTGTACCTTAGTCGATTGTGTTAACATGTTTTGCTTTAATTCATTTTGTTCTTGATCACTAACTATTTGAGTGTGTTTGGGGGTCCTAAGGAGGCCTAGGTTCGAGTCTAAGCCTGGGTAAAATTTTAGTTTTTGGCACTTTAGTGGAGAGGGCTGTTGGCAGTAGGGCTTTAATATAATTGTGTGAGTTAGGATGACACAAGATGAGCTTGTAGCTCAATGGCAATAGCGTCATTGGGTAAGCAAGGAGAGTGCGGTTTGAATCCCACTAATTTCAACAGGAGGCTTTTATTTTGTGACTTGAGAGGGGAGGAAGCAGAGTTCGGATCAAACTCTTCAAGGGGAGTTGAGACTGAGTCAACAAGTTTGAATGGGAGGTTAGGAGTGATTCAAAGAGAAGATAGTGGAGGAAATCGTGGAGATAGGGGAGAGTGGGGCTGTTGGCCAAATGTGGGGAAGTTGAATAGGGAATTTTGGCCAAGGGTGGTCAATCGGGAGTGCATATTCAGTTTTGAGAGGAGAGTGCCGAATGTTCTCTGAAGTTCTTTTGGGAGCATTATCAGGCTTTGTATATTTTTGGCATTTTTGTATTCTTTTCTTCCTTCTTTTCTTTTCAAAATTGTTTCCTTGTCGAAATATCATTTCTCTTTCCCTCTTGATTTCTTTTTTGTACCCTTCAAGTTAACCGAATCCACCTTCTTCTTTATCCTCAACATCTTACTTTTGTCTTTTAGGTTGAGTAACCGAGATCAATCTCTTATCATCTTCCTCTTGTAGTCATATCTCTAGGGCCGTACTCAAAGAAACCTATCTTGTCGTATCTAAAGAGTAAGTATATTGGTTTTCATTCAATTATTTTTGTAGGGGTTATCATTTTAGTCTCTAGGACCGAATCTTCCCCATCTTCAATGGCTTGATTGGTTGGTATGTAGGTTCACTCGAGGTGTAGAAGGGGACAAGTGCTTTGAACCAGTCGGTACATACTCATAGCCTTAATTCGGTAGGTATACTCACTTTATGTTTTTCAAGGGTGGACTTCAATCATATGTTGACTCTATTTCTTTTATTAAGAAGTGGTTTGTATCACAGAGTCCAATCAAGGATCCTTAATCTTCACTAATAATCGGAAAGGACTTAGCAAAACTCGGTAAAAATAAGGTAGTAGTAAGTGTGGTTTCAGTTTGTTAGGGTAAGAGGAGGATAACCCTCTTAATCGTCTAACTAACTATTGATCTTGTCTAACATAGGAGCGGTGCTAAGGGATCGGTGACACACTCATAATCAAGGTGTGTAATCTCACACTCCTGCTTGTTCCGTTAACGTGATGATCCGTGAATCAGCTAAAAGCCAAAATACCAAAAAGCCAGAATAATGGCATCCGAGATCACATGAGTGTACGAGCGCTTGTAGTGGTAAAATAAGCCACGAACGTTGGTGATAGCCTTTTGGGAGTGCCACGAATTTTCTCGAAGGACTGAGGCTATAATGAGCCTTGTTGGGCCGAATTTGGGCTTTAGGCCCAATTGCACATTTGGACCAAAAAGGGAACCTGTATCGCTCAAGGCGACAGTAGGCCTCCGGAAAGGCCGTTAGGTGACTAAGTTACTGAAATACCCTCGAAGCGTAAACTACCAAAATACCCTTGAAGGGTAAAATTACCAAAATACCCTTGAAGGGTAAATGACCGAAATACCCTTGATGGATAAAGTTACTGAAATGCCCTCAGTGGGTGAAATTATTGAACTACCCTCGATGGGTAAAATTACTGGAATACCCCTGAGTGATGAATTACTATTTTAACCCCAATCGACCAAATGACCGTTATACCCTTAGTGGTAGAATTATTGATGTATGAGTATTAATTGTATGACTGATTTTGGTTGTGTTGCACTACATACATGAATTAATTATGACATGACATATTGCATTGGGTTGGGTTATGGATTTCGGAGGAAGCACTATACTAGTGGCTCTACCACGTTATACTGATTTAGTGGCTCTTGCCACATATACTGATTTTAGTGGCTCAGCCACGTATACTCTTATTAGCAGCTAGACTACGTTATTGGTGTGTTGGTTGGGTGGGCTGACTTGGTCCCCACATGGTATGTTGGTTGGTACGGGTGGTGTGTTGGCTGGATTGGGGTGGGTCATATATTTGTTTTGCATATCATAGGGCTTAGGCCCAGACTGTTATTACTAAATAGGGCTTGGCCCATGTCGCTACTGAAAAGGGTTTAGGCCCAGTTTGATACTGCATGGGCTTGGGCCCAAACTGTGACTGTGATAAGGGATTACACACTGAGTTCTCGTAACTCACCCTTTCTCTTTAATTGTGCAGGTAATCCCCAGCCTTAGAGGATTTGGAGCTGCGAGGGACTCCGAGGTGGCCACACGTCCAATATGTCTTTGGGTTAAATTTAGCGACTTTATTTCAGTTTATTTTATTTTAATTTGGGTTAATAATTTTTGTAATAAGGCCATTGGTTTTCTTTTTAACTTTTATTTGGTACTTCTTTTCATTACAAACTGCTAGTTTATTAAACACAGGTTTTTAAAATAATAACTACTATTTTCAAATATCACGTTTCTGCAACTGTTTAAATCAAACTTCCGCAACAAAACAAGGTTTTAAAACAATAATATTTTTGCAAAATAATGACTTGAGCAAATCTTGTTTTATTGATAAGTAAGGAAAATGGGGATGTTTAAACAATAGAAGTTTTTAATTCATAGAAGGGTTTTTTAATGAACATATAGTTTTCAAACAAACACTTGATATGGCATGCTAGATCCAGTCATAACATCTAGGTCGGGTTTGGGGTGTTACAGATTAGGTGCACTCAGATTAGCTGAGCGATTCTAACCAGACGATGACTAGTAGATGAATAATTGAAAGGTGCACTGCTTAATTTAAGTCATTAAAACTGACTAAGTTAAGGTTCATAATATCTTTAGTTAGCACTGTTATCTTGCACGGTTTTTATATTTATGTAATTAAACTGTTGTAAACAAAAATTTCCCTATGACCTAAGAAACCCTTAGTCTAATATGATCAGCAACATGCATATTTAACTAAGTAAAAGATCTGAAAAGGACTTCATTTGGTTTCCAAACCTACAAGAGATCGATTTGCCATGGAAGTAATTTCAAACATGTTAGCATGGTGAAAGTAAGTTGATTTGATTAATATAACTATCCTAGCCCTTTTAATGTTGATCTTTTTTGTTGTTGAAGCCTTCATTCATACATTTAGGTAAATTACATTAGGGATCACTTTTGCATTTAATTAATCTAATCATCACTATCCAAATTTATTGAGTTTTTTACATCAAATTGTTAATTATAATTTTGCAATTAATTGTTTAAGCTTATACAGTCCCTATGGAGACAATAACTCATTTTACTTACTTATTAATTAAACAACTACGTACACTTGCGTAAACACGTTACAATTCGTTACAAAGTGTTACACACCAAAACCGATCCCTTAGAAGTTTCTAAGTATGAAGTGTCACTAATTAGAAATCATCCATATTTAAAACTATTTCTGGCAAGAAGTTTGTATAGTTTACAGTGTTTGAATTAAACCTTTAATAAAATATCAAAGTTAAGTTTAAGCCAACTGCTGTATAAACTTCAACAAGATAATTTCATTAAAGCGTTGTTTAACAATCATAAGTTTCAATTACAATTCCATCTCAAAATACAAATAGGCATCACCCCCACATGTCATGCATAGTATAAATTAACAAGTGTCTCACAGCAATAAATATTCGTTAGCTAGTCCTTCAGGAAGTCTTCCTTCAATAGTAGGCTTGAGAAGGAATAGGGTATAGAGGTAAGTTCAAAAGAACTTAGTGAGTTCCATAGAGATCTTAAGCAAAATACTAATAACAAATTCCAATATTTCAAAGGAATCACTCAACAATACAGAGTACACCGAATGGCATATACAGAACTCAAATAGACTCATTATGTCAATGGCATGTCACACGGGCCAATTCTATACCAACACATCACAACTTAGATATTCCATTTTCATGCCATCCACATACCAAGAGTTCAAAATCAGAATCATATAATATGTTATGTTTCATTAACATGCATTCTCTTCTCATAGCTTCCATTTCAAAATTGTTCAGTAGCATGTTTAATTGCGTTATGCCAATCTAGTTTGGAATATATATTAGCCCTACCGAAAGCTATATAGCATATTTCCTTTAACTCCATTTTCGTAGGTCAATTCATATCATATCATTCATTTCAAAAGCATATGGTAGTGGCCTAACATGAAAATGACCTATACTTCTTTTTTCGAACATACAGAACTCAGACTAATAACTTTGGGTAAACAACCTTTATTCACACGCACATACACTTATAATCTTTTACAGAGTGAGAATACTTACGTTACAATATTATAAAATAAAGTTAATCACAACTTGTATAAGTAAGAAGGAAATCACTAGAAAAAAAAAGTTCTAAATAGAAGGTCATTTTCCTTTGTCACTCAGACCATCAATAGCACATTGAGCTAAAAATAAGGTTAATTAAACATATCAGATTACTACTTCATCGAATCTAAACATGCATGCACGAAACATTAACACTTAATTTAGAAATACAAAGTTTCCTTCCTTACATACCAGTCTGACACTTGTGCATGCAGAATCAAATACACATAAATAGCCTTAAAAATAACCTAGTGATAATCAATAATTACTAAATAGCTATGGCAAATGTATAAGTTGGCTGACTACATTGAACCCAACTTCAAATAGGTTTTTTGGGCTTTAGTTTCTAGAAAATGCAAAGAAGATCAAGGAGGAAGATGAACATAAAGAAAACATAAAGGTTTTTGATGAACACACTGCTATCCTTATGTACTTAACCACGGAGACAAGGTTTAGTGGAAAAATTAGATAATTCAACTAACACTCCCGATTCTCGTTATTAAGTGCACTTATCAAATATTAAGTCTTTTCATCTACAATAGCTTAGTTCTAGTCTAAGTCTCAATTTAACTAACTAAATTTCCTTATTTAATAATAAACAAATCTATTAAACAGAAATCCAAGCGAGTTTGCCAAAGCATCTGGGTGGCGTACACTTAATGGAATAGTCTGCCAAACCACAAATCTTCGCCAAGCTAAGAGTTCGTCAAATGACACATACAAAAAATTCTATACTTAATCAAAACAAAGAATTTACTTACTCATCTCTACACTTAATTTAGCAAAACATTCTAAACAAAAATAAGATATCGAGACTTTGCTGGAGGGCTATTACAACTCTCTCCCATTAGAAAATTTCATCCTCGCAACTCATATCGAAAAATAACTGAGGATATTGCTCATTCGTTTGGTATTCTCTTTCCCATGTAGCTATTTTTGTTTTATGATTTTCCATAGAACTTTCACTAAGGGAATTCTCTTATTTCTTAGCTATTTCACCTTTCTTGCTAATATACAAATAGACTCTTCTTCATAAGACAAGTTTGGTTCAACCTCTAACTCTTCCATATAAAGATTTGAAGGGAGACATTTTCAAATTAGCACAAAATCTATTGTTGTAAGCAAACTCAACCAAAGGAACATATCTTTCCCAATCTATGCCAAAATCATAGTTTCTCAACATATCCTCCAAGACCTGAATAACTCTTTCAAACTAGCCACCAATTTGAGGATGAAATGTAATACTGAATTGCAGTTTAGTTCCTCAAAACCTCTGTAACTGATTCTAGAATCTCGAAGTAAACCTTGCATCTCTATTTGAAACTATGGAATATGGAATTGCATGCAGGCATACTATCTTAGGAATATAAAGCTCATCTAACTCCTCTAGAAAATAATCTAAATATACAGGTAGAAAATGAGCTGACTTAGTAAGCCTATCTACTATTACCCATACAATTTTTTTCCTTGAATGGCTAAAAGGCAACATACCTAAGGGAACTTAATGTTCTACCTCAACCTATTGACAAGTCAAACAGGTTGAGACATACGTCAGCAATTTCTCTCTTCATACCAGTCCACCAATATGAGCTCTTCAAATCTTTATACATTTTAATACTCCAAGGATGGAGTGAAAAAAGTTCTTGATGAGCATCTCTTAGCAACTCTTTCCTGAATTCATTCTCAATGGTACAAATCTCATCTCACCATCTTTACACATACAAAAATTTGTTGTTTTTCTAGATATTATTCATTGCTTAAAAAATTAACAATGAACATTTTTTATCTGATCTTCTAATATCTATGAAAGAAAATTTGGCTTCATAACTAATTCTGCCAGTAAGGATCCATTACCAGACATACTTTATAACATCCCACCCGGTGAAGTCCTAATTATTTTGGTGTTGTTTATAAAAGTAAGGCTTAAGGCTAAGTTTCAAGTGCCAAGTGTTAGGATTAAATTAAGTGTAAAGACTTTCAAAGTGCACTAGTGATGCCCTGGTTTGGCGGATTCTGAACGAAAGGAAAGGAACCTATGGTGAACTCTGGTATGTATAGCATATAGGATATAATAAAGGAACAAAGTTGATGACTAGCTCTAAAGAAAGGTAAGTATGACGAATCAATGAGTACTGGTTAGAATATATATATATGATTATGGTACATAGTATAAAAAAGTACTATTGGCGAAGAAGTGTTCACCCAAAAGCCCTTTTCGGTGCATAGAATGGGCGGATTCCAACATGAAAATAAATAGACAAGGACTCCCCATCATATTACGATGATAAGTGAGATAGAAGTGGTAATTATGAAAGGAATGATTATAAGTTATGAGTCCATGCTAGTGATTAACAGACTGAATTTGACCCTAATCAGAACGGTGGTTTCGAGACCACGAATTCGAGTATGAGAAATATTTTAATATTATATTTTGTGTCTAATATTTGTATATTAATGTGTGTGAAAGTTTCGTGGAAAAAAATTAATTTTTTATGTGTTTAATTTAGAAAAAGGACTTAATCGTGTAAAAGGTAAAAGTCCCAAACTATAGTGAAAATGCACTAAAGTGATTGTGGCTTTCTAAAATGGAGTACTAAAAGGGCAAAAAGCCCATTCTTTAAGTTAGTGGCCGGCCATGGACAACATTAACCTTTTATTATATTATTTAGTTATTTTATGATAAAGGTTACAAAAGTAATTAATAAAAATGTTAATATATATGTTAATGGAAATTAAAAAATAAAACATGCATGTTATCATCTTCCTTGTCTTATCTGAATTTCATAAAGAAAGAAAGAACAAGGTTAACATTCGGCCAAGGGGAAATTGGTGATTAAAGGCTAGTTTGATGTCGATTATTGATAATTTTTACATTTTTGAGATCGTTGCTTCGTATATTACCCGACCCATAATAGAATTTTTGAGATTAATGTGTGTATGAGGTTCGACCATTGATGTGTTCATGTGGCTTTTGGTGTTTGTTATTTTTAAATTAAAGATATGTTAAGTATTAGTATGTTTTGTATTAGAAATTTTAGTAATTTGAGTATTTGGGCTATTTTATAAAAATAAAATTTTAGAGGGACTTTTTACAAAATAAATGAAATGTGAGGGCTTGTAAAGTCCCTAGGAATATTCAGCCCTTGTATAGTCTTGGCAAATTGCGTGTATTTTGTGTTTTGTACAATTAGGACTAAATAGTAAAAAATGTGAAACCTTAGGGGTAAAATGGTAATTTGTATGTTTATGTGTTTTGGGACTAAATTGAAGTGAAATGTACTTTAACGAGCTAAATGTAACGTGTTTTAGATCAAGAGCAAAGAAAAACGAAATTGGATCGGGGAAAGACGAAAGTTCTCGAATAGCCTGTCTAAGTTGTCCGTCGACAGTCGAGGTAAGTTCTTAAGTTAAAGTATATTAAAGAGATAAATATGAATATTTTCAATGATATTATTTGATTAATTTGAGTAAGGAAATAGGTGATAGCCAAATGTAAATGTTCTAAATTGGATTGGATATGCTGAAATGCAATGTGAATTAGTACATTTGATATGATATGTGAATGTGGTTTATGTATATGAATTGATAGTGATGTAAGTGTTAAGGAATATAAGTTGATGAATTGATTTGATAAATAGATCGAGCTTCGAGCCTAGCAAGCTTCGTGCCGGTGATATATTTTGAGCTTCGTGCATAGCAGGCTTAGTGCCGATGATATATTCAGGCTTCGTGCCTAGCAGGCTCAGTGCCGGTGATATATTCGGGCTTCATGCCTAGCATGCTTAGTGCCGGTGATATATTCGGGCTTCGTGCCTAGCAAGCTTAGTGTTGGTGATATATTCAGGCTTCGTGCCTAGCAGACCTACTGCCGGTGATATATTTGGGCTTCGTGCTTAGCAGACTTAATGCCTGTGATACTTTAAAACAAAGGAACCATAAATTACTCGAGGTGTAATATAGTGAATCTATTGTGTTAAAAACTCAGGTAAGCATAAGTCCCATTTGTATTCATCAGAAGTAAGGTAAGTTGTGATTAATGTTACTTGAGTTGAAATATATTATGTTAAGAAAGATGTTATGTGAATTTGAGCTTATAATCGACGTGTATGAATATAGAAATAATAAAATTTGAGCTTATAAACATGTGATTCATGTAATATATGTACTTTGTGCTTTGATGAGTTGCAGGTTGATGGTAGTGAAGTATAAGTAATTGAGTAAATACATTACTAGGATCCGATTTTGTATCAGTTGCATATCGAAATATACATATACAATGTCCTACATTTATTGATTAAAATGTTAAAGTGCTTGATTAGTGAATTATCTTTTGCTTAAGACTTACTAAGCTAGTGAGCTTACTCTGTATGTGTTTGTATTTATGTTTTATAGATCATTGATTCAACTACGGGCTCAGGGGATCATCAAGAAAGTCAACCACACTATCACTCTCTTTGGTATATATATGTTTACTTTTCGAATCAAAGGCATGTATATTTGAATTATGACTTGAATGAATGATGTTTGGTTTTGTAAATGTATATATATATGGCCTTGCGAATAAGGCTATTACTTTTGGTTAAGCATCGTTTGTATGTTTGATATAATGGTTTGTTTCAATCTTTGGTATAAAAGGTGTGCAAATTATGCTTGGAAGTTAAATGTGGTTATATAGAAATAATCATTATATGTATATCATATATATATATATGTATAAGTATGCATATTATGCCATGTGAACTTTTCTACTTAAATTATTATGTGGTTGGTTATAATTGAGAGATGGTCATGAAAATGTGTAAACTTATGTTTTGGGTTGATCATTGGAGTTTTAAATTGAGGACCGAATATATGGTCAATGGATTGGTTATATTTATATATTGTGGACTAGTCACATATCATACGTGTTTGGTAGGTTATTCAATAATCTTTGTGTCCATTAATTAATAAGGTAGGATGAATTGATAATTATGGTTTGACATGATTTTAGTTTTAGGGACATTAGCATATTATGATAGCATGATGTGTATGTTTGGTTATGCTATAATGTTGAATGTCACATATGAGAAGGAAAAGCTAATAGAGTATCATGGATCTATTCGTTTTATTATGCATATTTGTATATGGTATAAAAGATATGTTGATATTAGATTGATGAAATATATGTATTTATATATGTTTAACATATGAAATTTGGTGTTGTTATGTGAAAGCTTGATTGAAACTTGTATAGATTATGAGTAATGATGTATTGCATTATGAAACATGGTTGTTTGTAATGTAAGTCTTAATCATCATTTGTTGATATGGAAAATTTAAATATGCGTATTGGGTTTATTCCATATATGACTGTGCTAAAATGTGTCTAGTTCGGTAACGCCTCATAACCCTAATTCGGTGACGGGTATGGGTTAAGGGGTGTTACATATAATACATCTAGTGACCAATATGACACCCTAAACTTGACCGAGACGGACCGTCCCGAATTCGAAGCATTACATTAGCCACCTATGTGACTCTCTGGCTAACAACCACCCAAGACACACCCCGACCTTATAACACCTCAATCTTATTTAATTATCAGTCACTTATTAATGTGGAAGAAAACTATGAGCCAGTTTTAAAATTTTCCTAGGTAATTTAACCTACGGGCATTTTCGTCATTTTACCACCTATGGTAAAACTACAGTCACTTATTAATGTGGAAGAAAACTATGAGCCAGTTTTAAAATTTTCCTAGGTAATTTAACCTACGGGCATTTTCGTCATTTTACCACCTATGGTAAAACTAACCCGATTTTAGATATAAGTGTTTACAGATATAAGTGTTTACTAACCTTTTTTTAGTCAAATTATGCAAGCCTAAAAATTTCAGCTTAATTTGAGATCATTTACTATGTCTAATTCAAGTTTTATTACTAGGGTTAATGTAACACCCCAAACCCGGCCTAGAAATTAGGCCCAAATCCGACGTGCCACATTGAAGTGTTTTTCGAAAACCATGTTTTCATTGAAAACCCTTCTTAATTAAAAGCTTGAGTAAAAACCTAGTTATGTTAGTTATGTCATTTTATTTTTTTTTTTTGAGGTTTATTAAAAAGTCGTGAAAACATAGTGTTTTGAGTAAAACAAATGATTTACGAAAACGTGATATTTAAAGATGAAGTCGTGAAATCATAATGTTTTGAAAACAGTTATTGTTTTGGAAAATCGTGATCTACTTTTACCAGATAGAAAATGTAATAAACTAAAAATCCCAAATTAAAAATCAAAAATTAAAAGCGGCCTTATTAGAACCCAATAAGAAAGCGGTTTAAGTAAGGTAAAATAGAATGTTAAAATTTAAAGTTGTTTGTAGTGTGGCCACCTCCGAGTCCTCTAGTACGTCGAACTGCTTACTGAGGATTACCTGAAAAATTAAAAAGAGAGGTGATTTTATGAAAACTCAATGTGTACAACCCTCATCGGTCATAAAGCATACATTACATCAATCCAGGTCTAAGCCCATTACAGCAATCGAAGTGGGCCTAAGCCAAACATATTAACGGTGGAAATTGGGCCTTAGCCCATAATAGCCTCAGTTGGGCCTTAACCCATATCAAATGTCACATATCACATCTCTCTGGGCCTAAGCCCATCTCAATATCAGAATCTGTATATGCAATGCATGATACCCAAACCAACCCTACACTCCATCTCCTGTCCAACCCTACACTCCTGTGGGGATTTAATCGACCCATCCATCCCTACACTCCTTATGTAGCACCAGTTGCGGCACTAATCAATGTTGCAACACCGCTGGCAATCACATAATCGGCTTAAAGCTAGCGGTGGATCCACAGTCGTCAAGCGTCCATGCGACCCTAACAAATCATATACTTCCTCCACATCAATGATCCCATCCCCCATGCAGCATAATATCACATGAATGCAAAATACAACAAATGGCATACAATAACAATCACATAACAAATAGGGGCATTTTAGTCATTTTGCCCTTCAAGGGCATAGCAGTCATTTTACCCTACAGTGGTATTTCGGTCATTTACCCTATAGGGGTATTTTGGTCATTTACCCTATGGGGGTATTTCGGTCATTTTATCCTATGGGGGAATTATTGTCATTTTACCTTATGGAGGTATTTTGATCATTTAACCCTATAGGGGTATTACGATCATTTTACTCTATGGGGGCATTACTGTCGATCTACAATAAGAAGGAGTGTGGTTACACACTTGATTGCAAAGCGCACCACGAATCCCTAGCAACGAACCAACCATATTCAAAACTAACGGTTAATCACTCGATCAATAGAGTTATTCTTTCTTTTTTCCAAACACATGCCAAAATCACATTAATACTTGCCTTAGTCGATCGAGATTTGATAAGTCCCCACTAACTGTTAGCAAGAATTGATCCCCTTGCTGCAATTATAGTCAAAACTGAGAGTAGGCCTTCGACCACTTTTGGAACATGCTCCCTCTTTACTCCTCGAAAATGCCTAGGTATCAACCAACATTAGTCTAAGGGAAGAGAGAGAGAGAGGTAGAAGGGAAAAAGAACCATACTAGCAAAAAATATCCATTTAAGGAATAGCCATAACTTACACTTAACCTCATCAAACAGAGGAGAAGAACCCGCAACCTTATGATAGGAGAACAGAAATGAGAGTAAATTCGGCAATAGATGAAAGAGAGATAGCTGGGTATTCGGCTTTTACACACTTATGAACAAATGATAACAGTGTTACACAAAGGGGAAATTCAGCTCAAGTGAAATAAATGGGGAAAAATAAAAAAGAAAAGATGTAGAAGTAGAGAAAAGATGCAATCAGCCAAGGCAAAAATAGGCAGAAAAGGCACGATGCCTAAATGGTAACACAGAAACGGCTAACAAGAAAGTAGAGTGAAATAGAGCAAAGAGAATGCACGAGAGGTCACCTTTAGTGCAGTTTCGGTAGCATCCAGAAAAAGAGAAAAGTAGCTTCGGTTTGGTAACTAAATTGATCAGAGGAAAAGAAAAGAAAACAAAACTCAACAAAGCCGAAATATGCACCAAAATCCCCCTTTGGCCGAATTTCTTGAGTGCTACACTCAAATTTTAGCTCCAACCTCCTCCAATTCCAATTCCTCATTTTTCTCCTCCATTTTTTCCCCAAACATTTACCAACTTCTATCCCTATCCCATGAATCACTCTCCCAAGACTGATTCCACAACCACCTTAGCAGAACTCCACTCCAACTCAAACACTAGGAGTCCCGTCAGCAAAATAAATACTCTATTGCTTATCCCAAGACTTGAACCTCAAACCTCTTACCAGCTGTAACGCCACCTTGCCACTAGACCATCCACTCTTTTTGTATCACATTTTACCTTCAATAAATTAAAAGGTCTAAAGGCCAAAGTCCAAGTTCCTTTAAAAGAAAAACCAAAACAAATTACAAGAGCCAAGACTTGAACCCAAGCTCCCTGGAAACCTTAATGACGCCACAACCATTAGACCACATGCTTCCTTGTGTCACATTTTAACACAATAATTTAAAAAGTCTACATCCAAGCATCCAGGGTTTTATCCAGTTAAAACCAAAATTTTTGCTAAAGCCCAGGTTTGAACCCATGACTTCTCCAATACTTCTCAGGATCCTTAACCGCTAAAGTAGACATACTTTTGTGTTATTCACTTGCACAGCTAAATTCCAATCCCTCCGATATGCGAAGCTCATTCCTTCTAGGCCCAAAATTCGGGGCGTTATAGTTAAATTGTAACAAATACAAACTATTAGGACCTATTCTGAATTATATATTAAGAACATTCCTATCAAATTTTACTCATTACGAGGCTAATCCTAAAATTTTACCAAGTTTCCTTCTCATCTAGGGCTCTAATTAGACTAATCAATTTTCAGGACTAAATTGTAACTTAAACAAATTAGAATACCAAATTAAAATGACAAAAATTCAAACCCCTCGCACACCCGTGTGGATAGGAACAAGCTCGTGTGAAAACCAATGCATCTTTTTTTGCGAAAAACTTGTTTTAAAACAAAATTTTGCGTATATTAATGGCCAATTAAACCTGATTTAACAATGATTAATTAACACACATATGCATACACCTTCATTTGAATTTATTGACATCAGCTAAGCCTCAATTATATAGAATTAGGTAATCGATTTCATGCATAACAAGCACCGAATGAATCAAATAAGTGGCATGCCTTAGTCGCTAGTAATCCACTCCATGGAAGCTTAATTTAAACAATCATTAATATAAATTTCATGCCTCACACACTGTTTTATTAATCAACGTGTTATTAAGAAAAAATACACCGTAAATCATTCAATAATTAAACTCAAACATGCCTAAAAATTGTTATAAAACCATCCAAAATAAAATATCCAAAGTCCAATTACAACCATAATTAAACAAATTCCCAGAAGTTCCACAATGCCTGATTATAATCTCTAAAACGTGTAATAAAGTCTCTACCAAGCCTAAATCTCTTGGAACTCTCTTGCTCGGCTCCTCAGCTCCTCAAGCCCAATGATTATTTGCATTAATTGTGAGGGTGTAAGATTTAAAAAGCTCAATGAATGTTAATAAAAATGACTAGTAAATCAACATCCAAATCATGCTCAAATCACATCCAATCAATCACTATTTATCAGCCATAATAAAGAAACATTTCAATTTAATTTCCATATGTTTTATCAATATCAAGAATAAATTATTCATGGCTTACAAACATCAAATGATATAACAATAATCACACATAAACATATTGGCATACACTTTTCATGGATTCATCAGATGATCATACATCGGATAAACGGATCTTCGACCTTCGACAAATATCAAATACAATCCACCGAGTTGAGTGGGCTGAAGCACACGCTCCCTTATAGCGCCTCAAATAACCCAATGTGTGGAGACTCATGCTCAAGATTCCCTTATCAGTCCAAACAAATCAGTCCACCTAGAGCTTTATGCTCATAATGTCACAAATAAAGGTGAGTACTCATAAATCCTATGGCATGCCAATAATATCCAATGGATCCACCATGCATGTTGCCAATATATTTAGTAAAACATAGCATATTGACCAGTCATTATTGTTCTCAATTTAATATCACAAAATGCTAATGTGTAACATGTAACATAGCCATTTAACATCCAATTAAATGAAGCATTTCATTTTCCATTTTCCAATGTTCAATTACGAATTGTAACACCAATATATCATGATAAACAACTTTAGTAAACATGCTTTAATCATCAATATAATTAAACTAATTAAATTGCACAAAACCACCTAAATGCTTACTTGCCATTATTCCATAAAAATTTAACTCTTATACATATAATATCAATCTTGCAAAAATAAGCCATTCAACCATGATTAATCAATTAAAATCATCAATTAAACTACTAATTATACATAAATGAGGGTCAATTTACCAATCACCATTAGAAACACGCACCACACAATTTATTCTACAACAAACAAGTGATCAAACAATAAAATCCAAGCTTCAATTCCGGTTAGCTCGGTCCTCTTCAAGATTCAGAGCTTCAATAGAGCTAAAGTAGACATTACCACTTTTCAATGCTATAATAAACATGAATTTTTGTAACACCATGAATTTGGGCCTAGTAGAATTGGGCCTATTGGGCCTTGGGCATGGGAGCATTTAAAACTTTTGAGAACAAGGGAATGGCACTAATGCAAGTTGGATCTATTAGGTGAGAAATTTTGGAAGGTTAGGGGGCTTCCATGAAGTCTTGGGTTCAAACCTAGGCTTTAGCAAAAATTTATGTTTTAACTTAAAGGAGCCCTGGATGTAAGTGAGTATGATTTAAGAATATTGTTGGGGAAATCATGACACAAGAGGAGCTTGTGGCCTAGTGGCAAGTGGCGTGTGGAGTAGCAGAGAGGTCTGAGGTTCAAGTCTTGGGATAAGCAAAGGGGTGCTTATTTTGTAGCTTGGACAACCAGTGATTGTGTTGCAGTGAAAGTCGGATGGATAGGACGATTTTGGAGGATTGATGGAGGGATCCCACATCGAGAAGCTAGCATGAGAGTAGGCGAGAAGGCGGCTTTAAATAGAGCGATTTATGAGGAGAGTAAGCATACCTTGGTTGGCATTTGGGCATAGGAGTGTTCAGAGCACAGATTAACTCTAGATTCCTATCAGGGGTGTATTTTATACTACTCTAGCTGTAGAGCGGTAAATGCTAAAATGTCGGTCACATGGTGATGGTAGCCACACAAGCGTTCGAGTGCACGTGTGGGAGCTTCGACGCGATAGTTGAGGCCATCATGAGTGTTGTTGTGGGTTTAGGCTATTTGGGCCATGATGGGCTGAAAAGGGCTGTGGGGCCAATAGGCCTGTGGGCCCAATCGGGTAAGTTGTATGATTGTGTAGTAAATATTGGACTGGACTATGTGAATCTCATGTCTGTGATTAAATTTGGGCTAAATCAGTCACACGATCGTGTGGGCCCATTTGGGTCGTAGGCCCATTTGCATCGTTATCTCTGTTTAGAATACATTGGTTTACAAAATTACTAAAATACCCTTGGTTTACAAAATTACTAAAATACCCTCGACTTGTAAAATTATCGAAATACCCTCAGTTTGTGAAATTACCAAAGTACCCCTAATTTGCAAAATAATCAAAATACCATCGATTTGTGAAATTACCAAAGTACCCTTAATTTGTAAAATAATAGAAATACCCTCAGTTGGAAAATTATCGAAATACCCTCGATTTGTAAAATTACCAAAATACCCTCAGTTTGGAAAATTACTGAAATACCTTCGATTTGCAAAATTACCTAAATACCCTCGATTTGCAAAATTATCTAAATACCCTCAGTTTGTGAAATTACCAAAGTACCCCTAATTTGTAAAATTATTAAAATACCTTCAATTTGCAAAATTACCAAAATACCCCTAATTTGCAAAAGTACTGAAATTTCCTCAGTTTAGAAAATTATCGAAATACCCCAGCTTATGAAATTACCAAAATACCTCGATTTATAAAATTATTGAAATACGCTCGATTTGCGAAGTTACTGAAATACCCTCGATTTGCAAAATTACCAAAATACCCCTAATTTATGAAATTACAAAATACCCCGGTTTGCAAAATTATCAAAATACCCTAATTTGCAAAATTACTAAAATACCCCTGTAGAGTAGAATTACTTAATTACCCTTGTAGGGTAGGATCACCGAAATACCCTTATAGGGTAAAATGACTATTTTGCCCTTGTGGGTAAATGACTGACTTAGACTATGAGTTGACTAATTTGACAGTGATTGTATGACTAATATGCTTTTATTACATGTTTAAATTATTGTTACTGAGCGTGGCCATTCTGCATACACGTGTAATGATTGAGCATGACATACAGAACATATTGCATGGGGTTGGGACATTGATATGGAGGAAGCTCTGATAGGGTCGCATAGGTCGCATGATGACTATGGATCCGTATTGATCTGATAGGGTCGCACAGGTTGCATGACAACTGTGGATCCAGTATTGATTTGATGGGTCACACGGGTCGCATGACGACTGTGGATCCAGTATTGATTTGTTGAGGTCGCACGGGTCGCATGACAACTGTGGACCGACGGATGACTTATAGCCGCGTAATCTGATTATGGCTCTTTGCCAACCTAAATATGGCTCATGTGCCATCTTGATTATCGCTATGTGGAAATTATATTTACCCGTGGCTATGTGCCTAACATGTATATATTGATGACTCTGTGTTGATCATAATTACCCGTGGCTGTGTGCCGATTATATTACCATAGCTGATGGCTATGTGCTAATTATGAGACCGTTACTGAAGGCTTAAAGCCGCATAAATACTAGCATCTATGCTATGTGTAACACCCCGAACCCGGCCCAAACATTTCGACCAAATTTGGTTTGCTACAGAGAAAACATTTTGAAAACCATTTTAAAACCGATTTAAAATTTTGTTGAAATGCCATTCATTTTCAATTCTCTTTGTTCAAAACCATACTTAATTTGATTAAAAATATTTATTGAGTCGAATTGTTTACAGACTTCAAATGTACCCGATGGCACTTTAAAACATTTTGCGTTTAATTTGAGAAAACATGTGCATCCGTTTTAACATCATCAAATAGTTTAAACAAAACATTCAAAATATGTAGTAATAACAAAAATAATTCTAAGAGGCCTTATTACATCTTAAATAAAACAAACCAACAGAAAAATAATTAAAATTCAAAGTTCTTTTATATCTAATGTCCCTTTGCATGGCCACCTCGAGTCCATCCGGTTCCTCATCCGCAATCTCGCGTCACTGAAAAATTAAAGGAGAAGGTGAGTCACCAAGACTCAATGTGTAACCTTCCCGATTTAGTGCAACAACATACACAAATCATAACCAATTAACATGCATAAGTTTAAGATGCACCTATCCTAACCATCCAAACGCCTTTCTCTACCCCGTGTGGTACCAAACCACTGGTGGTGCCAAACCACTGGTGACGTATAGTCACAAATGTGATGCCAAATCACTAGAGATACCAAATCTCTGGTGTCCGAGGACACAAATCGAATGATGGGGCCAACCCATCGTGTGATACCAAATCACTGGCGTCAATCCCATATCTCAAAGTGGGGCCAACCCACGGTGGTGCTAAGCCACAGGGACGAGACGCTATGAGGTGCCAAACCTCTGGAGGTACCAAACCTCTGGTGACCGTAGTCACAATGTGTTACCAAAACACTGGTGTCCGTCGACACGAATATCACTACCCCTCCACTCATTAGATCCCACATGAATCAATAATATTTAATTAACAATTGTCATGCCAATGGATTTATTAATCAATATCCAACAGATCTATCATGAGCCATATATTATAAGCCACATACCAAATGTATCATGCTTCCCAAAAGCATCAAATAGTAATCTCATAGCAACAAGGACTTACCCGAATCCTTGTTTATACCATGATGGTATTACATCCGTATCTACACAAACCGATTAAACATACATATAATACTTAGCATATTAAATAGTTATAAGATGTGTATGTACACACCTGTCACCAACAATAGTCCTAATCCTCAGAGAGTCAATTGGCCACACAAGATTTCTTGCTCCTATATTTGGCTAAACACAAGAGCTAGGGACATGGACTATTCGGCCAAACTAAATAATTCTACGGGGTTATCATATGAACCCGAAACCCCACCTAATCGCCTTTGAGTACTAACTACGGCAACCGGTAGGCGAATCTGCTTCACTTCCCTACAATCGGCAACCATTAAAATAAATAATAGCCTTCGGCTTTAGAAAAATCAAAAGAATAGTCCCATAAAATGAATCCTTACCAACTTTGACTTACCAACCTTTGATTGCTAGAGAGATATAGGGCTTAAATCAATCGCTTCCAAAGTCCCAAAGAGCCTCTATTTCAAAATCGATTGTACAAAAATCAAAGAAAACTACCCTTTAATATTCGGCCAAAACAAAGACTATAAGAGAAGAAAAAGGTTCGGTTATGGTTGATTTGAAAAAGAAAAGAAGAAATAAGAATGGAAGTAGGTGTTTTATCTTTGAACAAATGAAAAAGAAAATGGTATTTGAGATGGAGAAATATTCGGCCAAGAGAGTGAAAAGAAAATGTTTATGAACCAATGTCAAAAGGAAAAGAAAAGAGAGATGAGGGATGAAAGATGAGATTCGGCCAACACCTTTTTGCCTAAAAGAAACGTTCACAAAATCCAATGTTATTCTGAGTTTCAAGAGAAAAATGAAAGGAAGAGAATAGCACTTTTGGTTCAACAAAATGAAGGCTAAAACACAAACATATTTTGCACAAAAGTGCACAATAACAATCGGCCAAAGGAAAGAGTTTTTAGAGAGGAAAAGCAAAATGCAAAAAAGATGCACAAAAGAGGAATTGGCCAAATATTCCCCCCTAAACCACCAAACAAAATTGACCACCCACCTAGACACCCATGCCGTCCACATACATGCACTAAAGCTTAGGATTACTTTCCAAAACATCCTCCCTATTCCATGCCTTTGTCCCCTCATCATACCATAACCTTAAGAATCTTATCCCCATCTTCAAACTTTCCTTAAGCAAAAATTCAACTTACCAAAAGATGAAAGTCTTATCATAAACATAGGTTGACCTAGGCCATTAATGTTAAAATACAAAATAAACTTTCAAATTGCTAAACATACTACTCGAACCTCTAACCTCAAGCCACCTTTCAAACTCCTTAACCAACTTGCCACTTACTCCTTTTGTGCTTTAATTAATACTTAATTTAACTTAAGTGCTCAGCTCACTTAATCCACTTCATTAAATAAACCATACTAAAAATTATTCTACTAAACCGAGCATACTCAAGACCTCTAATGTAGTCTTATAACTTTACGAATAATATCACAACAATTCATACACAAGAAAAATAATTTAATCACAAATAACCCTAAATTTTTGGAAGTTCTGATTCTACCCCTTAAAATAATTTGACCTCAAAATTACCCGATCGAGAAAAGGTGGGGGTATTATCGTCGCATCACACTCTCGGGTTCCCACGTAGCTTCCTCGGTAGCCATGGTTTCGCCATAGTACTTTCACCAAAGGTCTTGACTTCCTCATAAAACCTTGATATCTCGATCTAAGATTTGGATTGGCTCCTCCTCGAAAGATAGGTGCGAGTTAACCTCAATCTACGCCCTTCGGTAAGGCGTGTGATGGATCGGACCGATACCGTCTAAGCATTGACAAATGAAAGACGTCATGAATCTGACTCAACTCTACCGGCTCGGTGATAAGCTACCGGTCCCACTCGTTTTAACACTGTATATGGCCCAATGAACCTAGGGCTTAGCTTCCTTTTTCCCAAATTGCAATACCTTCTTCCAAGGTGACACCTTCAGAAAAAATTTATCTCCCACGGCATATTCTATTTCCTTGCGCTTGAGATCGGCATAGAACTTCTGCCTATCAGACGCTTCCTTGAGGCAGTCCAATCATCTTCACTTTATCTTCGGTTTCTGCTACCAACTCTGGACCCAAAACTTGTCGTTCTCCCAACTCCGTCCAACACGTAGGAGTACGGCATTTTCGTCCATACAGTGCTTCATATGGAGCCATCTGAATGCTCGCTGATAACTATTATTATAAGCGAATTCGCCAAGCAGTAGATATTCCTCCCAATTACCATAGAAATCCAAAACACAACCTCTCGGATATCCTCTAAAATCTGTATCACTCTTTCCGATTGTCCGTCAGTTTGCGGGTGAAAGGCTGTGCTGAAGTCCAATCTCACTCCCAAGGCTTGATGCAAAGCTCTCCAAAACCTTGACGTAAACCTCGGATCTCTATCCGAGATAATCGATACTGGCACACCATGCAATCTCACTATCTCGGCTACATATAACTTTGCTAGCTTCTGAAGTGAATAATCTACCCTTACCGGTATGAAATGCGCTGACTTAGTTAGTCGATCCACAATTACCCAAACTGAGTTCTTTTTGCTAGGCGTGAGGGGTAATCCACTGACAAAGTATATAGTGATCCTCTCCCATTTCCACTGAGGGATATTCACCGGTTGGAGTAACCCAGATGGCAACTGATGTTCCGCTTTGACTTGTTGACACGTCAGACACTTACCCACGAACTCAGTTACTTCCCGCTTCAGACCTGGCCACCAAAACTGCTCTCTCAAGTCCCGATACATCTTGTTACCTCGGGATGCATAACATATGGGTCGCTATATGCGTCCAGAAGAATCCTTTGTCTCAACTCCACATCCTTGACGATACAAGCTCTCCTTTAAAGTACAAAACTCCATCCTTTCGGGACGGACTAAAATCCTCTAATCCACCATTCGAACTTGCAACCTCCGATCATTCAAACCATCATCCTCTAACCGCTTCTCCTTAATCAGATCTAACCAAGTTGGCTTGACTTGCAATTCGCCAAAAGACTCCCATCGTCGAGCAGACTAAGTCGAGCAAACATCGATCTTAAATTCGATACAACCTTACGGCTCAACGCGTGCGCCACAATGTTAGCCTTACGGGATGATACTCGATCGAGCATGTAGTCCTTCAACAGTTCAATCCACCGACGCCGCCTCAAATTCAAATCCTTCTAAGTCAAAAGATACTTAAGACTCTTGTGATGCATGTAGACTATCGACTTCTCCCGTACAAATAATGCCTCCATATCTTCAAAGCGAAGACTACGGTACCGCTAACTCCAAGTCGTGCGTTGGATAGTTAACCTCATGCGGTCTTAGGCGACAGGACGATAGGCCACTACCCGCCTTCTTGCATCAATACACATCCCAAACCAGTATGGGACGCATCACAGTAAACCGTAAACAACTTTCCTACCTCAGTCAGTACCAAAGCCGAGCTTAGTCAGAATCTTCCTTAGCTTGTCAAAACTTTCTTGTTGCTTCTCCGTCCACACAAATGGAATTCCCTTTCTTAATAACTTAGTCAACGGTGTTGCGATTAAAGAGAATCCTTCCACAAACCTCCGATAGTACCCTGCCAGACCCAGAAAACTTTGAATTTACGCCACCGACCTAAGCGGTTTCGATCTAACACCGCTCGATCTTGCGATGATCTACTCTAATCCTTACGCTAACACTACGTGACCTAAGAAAGCCACCTCTCTAAGCCAAAATTTGCACTTCTTGAATTTGGCATATAACCGCTTCTCCTCAAGACTTGTAGAACTATCTGCAGATGCATGTCATGTTCCTCCTCGTCTTTGAGTAAACCAATATGTCGATCTATGAACACCACGACAAATTGATCCAAATCTTCTTTGAAACACCCTATTCATTAAGTCCATGAATCTTTGCCGCTTGCATTGGTCAACCCAAATGGCATCACCAAAAACTCGTAATGCCCATACCTTATGCGGAATGCCTTCTGTGCACATCAACCTCCTTCACCTTGAGTTGATGATATCCCGACCTAAGATCTATCTTTGAGAATACCGATACACCCTTGAGCTTGGTCAAACAAGTCATCAATCCGAGGCAGCAGAGATACACTTCTTAATCGTTAACTTGTTCAATTGGCGGTAGCCAATACACATCCGCATTGAACCGTCCTTCTTTTGACAAACAAAGACAGAGCTCCCCACGGAGATATACTTGGTCGGATAAATCCTTGGTCCAAGAGCTCCTAAATTTGAGCCTTCAATTCAACCAATTCCTTTGGTGCCATTGATGCAGTGCTATAGACACGGTGCCATTCTGGGTAACAAGTCTATACCGAATTCAACTTCCCGATCTGGAGGTAAACCCGAAAGTTCTTTAGGAAATACGTCAGCATATTCCTTTACAGTTCAAACATTCCCTATAGAAAACTCTTTAGCTTCTAAAGCACACACATGAACAACGAACGCCTCACAGCCCTTCCTGACCATCTTCACAGCTTTCAACATAGATACCATGTTGGATAGATAATCTCTCCTATTACCTATCATGACCACTTCTTCACCTTCAACCGTCTTCAAAACCATGCGTTTAGCAAAAGAATCAAACTTGCTTGGTATTTGACCAACCAATCCATCCTAAGAATCGGATCGAACTCCTCAAACAAGCGGTTCCATCGGATCGGCTACAAACACTACCCTTGGAGTTCTAGGGTACATCTCTATCTGACTTATCTACTTATAGAGTAACCTAAAGGACTAAATACGGTCATCCTCCTAGAAGCGACCTCGTAAACTAAACTCATGGTCTTAACTATGCCACTAGCAACGTAAGAATGCGTCGAGCCCACATCTATCAAAGCGGTATATGGGACACCAAAGATTAAAACGCATCGTTATGACGTCGGTGTGTCTCCTCCTCACGACGCCGCAAAGATACACCAAACCAGTGCGCTTAGCATCCGTGTTACTTGCACCTCTGCCTGATGATCCGCGGCCTAGTCCCGAACCATTGCCTCCTCTACCATTACCTCGACCTCTCTGCGGTGACGGTCCCTCCTTTCTGAACTGAGCACGACCTTGACCTTCAGACTGATTCCTGGCTTGCTTACGTGGATAGTCCCTCACACGATGATCCAGCGAACCACACTCGAAACATCCTTTTCCTCTGGTCCAACATTCACCCCAATAAAATTTCCCATATCGTTTACGCGGTTTGGTCCCCGATTAGCGATATGCAGACCTCCTGCATCGATTCGGCTCATTTTGCCTAGCCCTCTTACGAACATTACCAAGCCACCCGGATGATCCATATCCTCTCTTATGCTTATTAGGTCATAGTTATGCCTTCTAGATTCCTTTATTCTTTCGGCTATGTTAGCCTTTTCAACTAAAATAGCAAACTCTCACTCGATGTGGAGCAATCAACAATCTCACTCGTCCTTCAAACCATCTTGAATCGAACACATCGCTTCGGTTCAAAGCCACAATACCTCCAAAGATATCGGCTCAATCTTAAGAACTCGACCTCATACTACGTCGGATTTACTCCTTGGACCAAACTCAAGAATGCCTTACGCTGCGTATCAACGTAACTAGACCCAATATATTTCTTTTGATAAGCAGTTTTGAAATACTCCCCAGTAAGATCGTCTGCCGTAGCACCATCTCGAACCGTGAGCCACCATCGATATGACTCATCCTTGAGAAGTGACACCGCCCCTTTCAGTTTCTCCTCATTTGTCAAATCTATTTCATCCATGATTCTTTCGGTCGATTCTAGCCAATACTCAGCCGTATTGGGTGCTACACCAGATACTCCTCGGAAAAATTCAGCTCTGTTAGCTCGAAATCTCTCAGGTATTGATTTTTGAGCTCCTCCACCTCTACCCATTCCAGCTACCCTTTCCAGAACCCATAGCATTGCTTCTGACACTGCGTCATCACCCGTCTGATCCTGCTCTTCGGCTCCAAAGGTTGGGGGTGGTGGTGGCGGTGGTATATCGTTCTCAGATCCCTAACCTGACCTGATAGGTTCTGATACTATCATCCTACCCCTTCTGTGTCCACGATGGCCACGTCCTCTGAAGCTCATTCTAACTATCGTACTTTAATATGATTAGGAAATTTTATGAATTAGTACATGTTTCACTTGATTATCCGCAAAAAAAAAATTTATGAAAAGAATTTAATAGATATTCTTTCGATCAAACAGAGTTTTAAGTCTTCTATCTAGTTTACAGAGAAAAGTACATCCATTCCTAATACCTTTCATACCTATGCGCTCTTCGGGCATTTACGTCTAGATTTCTAACCTGGGGTATTTTCGTCATTTTCCTACAAGGGTATTTTCATAATAAACCAAAGAAATTTGAAAACTTTAATAAATCAAATCATTTTGTAATTTCAAAAATTGAGGAGTATTTTCAAAAAATTCTTCAATTTAAAGGTATGGCAAAATTTTGAAACCCAAGGGTATTTTGGTAATTTTGTCAATCAGGGGTAATTTTGTAAATTCCAAAAGTCAGTGTATATATTTTGAAATACAAGATTTTTGGCTACTTTTACAAAGTAAGAAGATTTTATTGAAATCGGGGTAATTCGGTGATTCTAGAACCAAGGGCATTTTCGTAATTTTGCCTCTGGGGCATTTTGGTAATTTTGATAAATCGAAATATTTGATAATTTTCAAGATAAATTTGTCCTACTATCTAAAAGAGATAATTTAGTGATTTTAAAACCAAGTTTTCCTTAAAACATGACTAGTCCTTTCGGGTTTTATTTAGGGTTTTGCTTATGACCAAGTCCTCTTGGTTAGGGTGAGCAAAGCTACGCACTGTAGGGATCCCATGAAGAGGAGGTGAGTCACGAGGGTGCTTAAATACCAAGCTCTTCGGATCCAATCCTAGACATGCGCACCAAGGTTACTACACTCTAACTCGCGACTTGGTCACGGGTTGGTTTTAATTAGGCCATTAAAGTCTTATGAGTTTTGTTGGGGTGGACTAGTCCTAAGGTTCAACACCTATCACACTAACTACGTTCCCTACCTACCCTTCTACAATAATAAGCCATACAAAAAGTTAGAGGCACTTACCTGGGCGGATTGGTGTCGGAGACTCGGTGCCATGCTTATTCGAAACCAAAATATTTCAAATAGGCCTACTAAAAATATTTTTGGGCCTTGGGCCCCCACAGCCGAGTTTTGAACTGGGCTCTGATACCAATTTATAACACCCCAAAGCCAGCCCAAACATTTCGATCGAATTTGGTTTGCTACAGAGAAAACATTTTGAAAACCATTTTAAAACCGATTTAAAATTTTGTTGAAATGTCTTTCATTTTCAATTCTCTTTGTTCAAAACCATACTTAATTTGATTAAAAAATTTATTGAGTCTAATTGTTTACGAGACTTCAAATGTAAACAGATGGCACTTTAAAACATTTTGCGTTTAATTTGAGAAAACATGTGCATCCGCTTTTAACATCATCAAATAGTTTAAACAAAACATTCAAAACATGCAAAGAATAACAAAAATAATTCTAGGAGGCCTTATTACATCTTAAATAAAACAAACCAACAGAAAAATAATTAAAATTCAAAGTTCTTTTATATCTAATGTCCACTGCATGGCCACCTTGAGTCCATCCGGTTCCTCATCCGCAATCTACGAGTCACCTGAAAAATTAAAGGAGAAGGTGAGTCACCAAGACTCAATGTGTAACCTTCCCAGATTTAGTGCAACAACATACACAAATCATAACCAATTAACATGCATAAGTTTAAGATGCACCCATCCTAACCATCCAAACGCCTTTCTCTACCCCGTGTGGTACCAAACCACTGGTGGTGCCAAACCACTGGTGACGTATAGTCACAAATGTGATGCCAAATCACTTGGAGATACCAAATCTCGGTGTCCGAGGACACAAATCGAATGATGGGGCCAACCCATCGTGTGATACCAAATCACTGGCGTCAATCCCATATCTCGAAAGTGGGGCCCACCCACGGTGGTGCTAAGCTACGGGGGACGAGACGCTATGAGGTGCCAAACCTCTGGAGGTACCAAACCTCGGTGACCGTAGTCACAATGTGTTACCAAAACACGGTGTAAAATCGACACGAATATCACTACCCTCTACTCATTAGATCCCACATGAATCAATAATATTTAATTAACAATTGTCACGCCAATGATTTATTAATCAATATCCAACAGATCTATCATGAGCCATATATTATAAGCCACATACCAAATGTATCATGCTTCCCAAAAGCATCAAATAGTAATCTCATAGCAACAAGGACTTACAGAATCCTTGTTTTTACCATGATGGTATTACATCTGTATCTACACAAACCGATTAAACATACATATAATACTTAGCATATTAAATAGTTATAAGATGTGTATGTACACACCTGTCACCAATAATAGTCCTAATCCTCAAAGAGTCAATTGGCCACACAAGATTTCTTGCTCCTATATTTGGCTAAACACAAGAGTTAGGGACATGGACTATTTGGCCAAACTAAATAATTCTACGGGGTTATCATATGAACCCGAAACCTCACCTAATCGCCTTTGAGTACTAACTACGGCAACCGATACGCGAATCTGCTTCACTTCCCTACAATCGGCAACCACTAAAATAAATAATAGCCTTGACTTTAGAAAAATCAAAAGAATAGTCCCATAAAATAAATCCTTACCAACTTTGACTTACCAACCTTTGATTGCTAGAGAGATATAGGGCTTAAATCAATCGCCCAAAGTCCCAAAGAGCCTCTATTTCAAAATCGATTGTACAAAAATCAAAGAAAACTACCCTTTAATATTCGCCAAAACAAAGACTATAAGAGAAGAAAAAGGTTAGGTTATGGTTGATTTGAAAAGAAAAGAAGAAATAAGAATGGAAGTAGGTGTTTTATCTTTGAACAAATGAAAAGAAAATGGTATTTGAGATGGAGAAATATTGACCAAGAGAGTGAAAAGAAAATGTTTATGAACCAATGTCAAAAGGAAAAGAAAAAGAGATGAGGGATGAAAGATGAGATTAAGCCAACACCTTTTTGTCTAAAAGAAAAGTTCACAAAATCCAATGTTGTTCAGGTTTCAAGAGAAAAATGAAAGGAAGAGAATAGCACTTTTGGTTCAACAAAATGAAGGCTAAAACACAAACATATTTTGCACAAAAGTGCACAATAACAATCGGCCAAAGGAAAGAGTTTTTAAAGAGGAAAAGCAAAATGCAAAAGATGCACAAAAGAGGAATTGGCCAAACATTCCCCTAAACCACCTAACAAAATTCGCCACCCACCTAGACACCCATGCAGTCCACATACATGTACTTTCCAAAACATCCTCCTATTCCATGCCTTTGTCCCTCATCATACCATAACCTTAAGAATCTTATCCCCATCTTCAAACTTTCCTTAAGCAAAAATTCAACTTACCAAAAGATGAAAGTCTTATCATAAACATAGGTTGATAGGCCATTAATGTTAAAATACAAAATAAACTTTCAAATTGCTAAACATACTACTCGAACCTCTAACCTCAAGCCACCTTTCAAACTCCTTAACCAACTTGTCACTTACTCCTCTTGTGCTTTAATTAATACTTAATTTAACTTAAGTGCTCATTTCACTTAATCCACTTCATTAAATAAACCATACTAAAATTATTCTACTAAACAAGAGCATACTCAAGACCCTAATGTAGTCTTATAACTTTACGAATAATATCACAACAAGTCATACACAAGAAAAATAATTTAATCACAAATAACCCCAAATTTTTGGATGTTACACTATGATTTTGGTAAGTGCCACAACTGGTGCTAACATTGAAAGTGTAGGGATGGCATGGGTGATTTATTCCCCGCAAGTAGTGCAGGGTTGGACGGAAGCAAGTGCAGGGTTAGATGGGATAGGTTAGCATGCATCACATTATGCATATGGAATTGATTCTGATATGGGTTAGGCCCAACTGTTATTGATATGGAGAATGGGCTAGGCCCAATTGATTCTAATAAGGGCCGAGACCCGAGTGAAATTGTACGAGACTTAGACCCACACACGTTGTTCTGTATTGT
Source organism: Gossypium rotundifolium (assembly GCA_025506655.1). Taxonomy (NCBI): domain Eukaryota; kingdom Viridiplantae; phylum Streptophyta; class Magnoliopsida; order Malvales; family Malvaceae; genus Gossypium; species Gossypium rotundifolium. The sequence continues at coordinate 140,719,885 of CP106722.1, forward strand.
ATTAGGCTCTGGCCTAGACCGACTCTAAATCTGTCTGTTTTACTAACTGTTTTAGTTAAGAGGGGATTACACACTGAGTTTTCATAAACTCACCCCATTGTTAACTCTGCAGGTAATCCCCAGCCCTAGACAGATCGGTACTACGAGGGACTCGAAGAAGGCCACAACGCTTATATTTTTCGTTTTGATTATTTGCATTCAAGTATTTTGAGTTGGGTTATAATAAGGCCATTTTTAATTCCTATTTTTTATTTGGGATATTTATCAACAATGTTTTATAACTGTTAAAATTAGATCGCGATTTTCCTAAACAAAACTGTTTTCAAAACATTACGCTTTCGTAACTCAATTTTTAAATATCACATTTTCATAAAACATCTATTTTAAATTAGCTTCCACAACTGAAAAGATGTTTTGGAAATAAAACTAATAATTTTTCAATGTACCACGTTTTAAATATAAACTAACGTAACTGGGATTTTACTTAAGCCTTTAAACAAGAAGGGTTTTAATGAAAACATGGTTTTCAAAAATCACTTCAATGTGACATGCCAGATTCAGGCCTAACTTCTAGGCCGGGTTTGGGGTGTTATAATTTTAATTAACTATACTAATCGAAATCATTTCACAAAGATACCTTCCCAGATTCGTAACATCAAGTTGAAAACTCGATTCCTCAAAAAATTGATCTCTCTAGCCCTCCTAAACACTTTCAATCATCAATACTAGACCAAATACACTTAAACTAAGCATCAATTTCATCTTTAAATCAATTTCACAAAATTCCAAAAAATTGGTTCATAAAAATGATGAAATTCTAATTTCTTTAATTACCTCACAAATCATGTTTCATCTTGATAAATAAGATCAAAAAAATTTTAATAGATCAATTTTGAGTTGAAACATTCATTGATTTGTGGCTTTTCTTTCAAAATTCAAAAATTAAAGAACAATGGTAACATCCCAATTTTTGAGACCACAAATTTGAGACCACAAATAGTAAAATTTATTTTTATTATATTTTTATGGACTACAGTTTTATGAAATGATTTCATGAAAATTTCGTTCGAACTTCTGATGTTTGGGCACTCAATTTAGTTAAAAGGATTATATTGCAAAAGGTGCAAAATGTGTGTTCTAGAAGTTAGAGGTGTCTAATTGCTATGAAATTTTAAATTGGAGGTCCTTAAATGGTAATTAGACCATTATATTTTAGTATGGACAAAAATGGACATGGTTAGGTGAAATTTTGAAGTTAGGCATTAAGGTCATTTTGGTAATTTGGTAATTAAAGACAAATTAAAACAAATAAAAGTGCCCGTCCTCTTCAATTTAGTCCCTTGTGCTGAAAATTGAAGAGAAGCCATAGCTAGGGTTTTGTCCAAGCTTTCAAGCTCAATGGTAAGTCCGTTCTAGTCCCATTTTTAATGATTTTTATGTTTTTGAGATCCTTACAACCTAATCTAGCTATTTCAAGGACTAATTTGAAAAGATGTTAAAGTCTAAAATTTTACCCATGTTAGATATTTTTGTATTTTGATGTTTAATGGTATAAAATGTATGTTTGATGTTAGATAAATAACTTTTACTAAGTGATTTTTGATGAAAATGCCTAAAAAGGACCTATTTGTAAAAGTTGTAAAATTGAGTAGCAAAAGTGTGATTTAATGAAAAATGTAGTATTTTATGAGTATGAAAATGGTTCAGCTAGGCTTTGTTTTTGAATAAATTGACTATATTTCATTTTACAAGCCTAGGAACTAAAGTGTAAAATGTTGAAAACTTAGGGGAAAAAATGTAATTTTTCCATAATGTGATTTCAGTTTGGATTGAATAATGTGAGTATTAAATGAGTTAAATTTACTATTATAGATCAATAAAAATGAAGTTCAGACCTAGATCGAGGGAAAAATAAAGTGTTTAATGATTAGGTCCATTTTCACTATTTTTGTACCAAGGTAAGTTCGTATGTTAATAATGCAATGTTATAATTGTATTTATAATGTTTTGATGATGCATAAATTGCATGATTGACTCTATGGGTGTAATTGATGAAGTTTTGACAAGCGAGAAAATCTCGGTTGAACCTTAAGAATAGATTAGGAGACAAGTGACATGTCACTAGGAACCCATGTGATTATGTGATTATGTGACTCGGGTGCTGGTCCTATATGTCCTACCGATGGCTGAGTATACTAGCATATGTTGTAGATACTTGATAGCTTGTGTGAGCAGTACTGTGTAGCTATGTCTTGACTGACAGCTTGTGTGAGTAGGCCCGTGGATAGCTCGAGAGCGAGCCTATATGTGATGAGATTTTTGGTAGCATTAGCTACATATGTGGCACTTATGTACAAATCTTTCTATGTATCCGATAGTATTCCAAGTGGTTCAATGGGTATGTTAAAGATGAGAAAGTATGTGATTATGTTACGAGTTGGTATAGGTATGTACGAAACACTCAATGGAAATGGATTCGGTATATGATGAACTAATGGTAGGAATGTGATTGAGTAAGTTATGCTCATGAAATTTTAATGACATATATGTTAGTATATGTTAAGTTATTTATATGACAAATGTATAATTAATTTTGTTTATTATTTGCATATGAACTTACTAAGCTTTATAGCTTACCCCCTTTCTTTCCCTTATCTTATAGTGTCACCAAGCTAGCTCGGGATCGGAGATCGTCAGAGATCCATTCACACTATCAATCATTATTTTAGGTACCATTGAAATGTCAATATTTTGAGTTATGGCATGTATAGGGACTTGGTCATTTTGTTATATGTGTCATTGGTAATGTGGCCAAATGTATTGGTGTAACAGCCTGATTTTAGTTAAATTAGAATAGTGGTTTTGAAACCACAAATTTGAGGTCAAAAAATTAGTTTAATATTATTTTTGGTGTTTATAGCATGTGATTATATATGTGTGAAAGTTTCATGATTTAATTTTATCGATTGAATGCTTAATTTGATAAAAGGACTAAATCACGTAAAATGCAAAAGTGGGGTTCTATATGTTAAATGTGCTTAATTGCTCTGATTTATTAAATGAAAGGTCCTTACGATGTTATTATACCATTGATAGTGGAATTTGACATAAATGGGCATTAAATGGATGTTTTTAATGGTTTTTAACTAAGGTTAATTTGGTAATTAAATAAAATAATGTATATTAATTAAAACAAAACCCAAATTATGCTTCATTTCATCTTTCTTTGGCTGAATATGGTGAAAGAAGAAAACATTTAGTTCATTTTAGGGTTCAGTCAATTGGGAGCTTAATTGGTAAGTGTTTTGAGCTCGATTTTTGATGATTTTTACGTTTTGATATCGTTGCTTTGTATTCTAGCTAGCCCATGCCTTCATTTTTGAAGTTGCCAATGTTTTTGTGAAGTGCCATTGATGAATGCTTGAGCTTTTGAATGTTTGATAATGATAAATGAATATTTGTTGATACTTACACAAGTTATGTAAAGTGATTTTTGATAAAAATGTCAAATAGGGATTTAATTGTGAAAATGTGTGGTTAAATATGTGAATAAAAGATAAATATGGGCTGATATGTGCACTAGGAAAATTTGTCTAGCATGTATTTGAATTAAATTGTGTGAATTTTGTGTATTTATGAAATAGGAACTAAATTGTAAAAATATGAAACTTTAGGGGCTGAAGTGTAAAAAGGCCCAAATATGTGTTTTGGACTGAATTAAGTGATTTGATGAATAAATTAGTTAATTTTGAATCCATATAGATCAAGAACGAAAGAAATCGAATTTAGATCGGGGAAATTCAAAAGTTATCGAATAGTCGATCCAGTCCGTTTATCCCGAATACAAGGTAAGTTCATGTGCAAATAAATGTCTTTAAATTGAAATATATATGTTAATTGTCATTGAACTACTATGAATGTTGAATGATCAAATACAAGCAAGAATCGACAGGGTTACAATATCCGAAAGCCCCATACGAACCTTAGGAATAGTATAGGATACGAATTTCATGACATTAGGATTGTTGAGATGTGATTACGTGTAAGACCATGTTTGGGACATTGGCATTGTTATATGATTTTGTATAAGATCTTGTCTGGGAAAGTGGCATCGATATGTGATAACATGTAAAACCATATATGGGATATGGCATTGTACAAGATATATGTGATTTTCGAGTATCCTTAACAATTATGAATGGTTAAACGAGAAAAGTCAAGTCAAGAAAGAATGTGTGAATAAGTTAAGTGACTCAGGTATGTACGAGATTTATACTAGTATTGAAAAGGGAAGTATTTGATGAATTCTCTTATGAATTTGAATATGTGTTCAATGGGAAAGGTACTTATTCATGATTTGCCTATTAATGAAAATGATATTGATTCATGTGGTAATTTTATTTGTTTATGGATTACTAAGCTTTTAAAGTTTACTTGGTGTGTTCTTTCCCTGTTTTATAGATAATCAAAGCAAGCTCAGACTCGGGGATCATCAGGAATATCGTTACACATTATCGATCAACTTGTAGGTACTTTTGATGTTATATATATATGGTATATGGCATGTATAGGCTAGTGATAAGATGTTATGTTTTGAGTTGTGATTTTAGCCATGAGAGTTGGCTTGTAAATGATGTACATGTTAGTGTGTATTTGGCCATCTAAGTTGGCTTAATTTATGAACTTGGTAAGTGACATGTGATGTATATATGGCCTTGTGCTTTGGCATGTTTGGTATGATGGCTAAGTGGTTAATTGTTTTGATTAATTACTAATGGTATATCATGGTTGATTTGGTATGATATAGGGATGATGATTTGGTATATTTTGTGGCATGAATTAGTTGATAAAATGATGAGAAAATTGCATAGGGAAGATAGGTGAAATTGTTGGTAATGATATATTATTTTGGTATGTTTGTGGTTATGATTTGAGTAATAAAATGGTTGAAGATGAAATGGCATGATTTGTATATGAATTGGCATGTTTTGGTTGCTTATAAATGTGTTAAAATGGTATTATTTTGGTTGTTTAGGTGAGCATGAGAAAGGGTGGCAAATTGGCCTTACAATTGGCCTATTTTTGTCCACACGGGCAGAGACACGGGCGTGTGTCTCAGCCGTGTGCGACACACGATCATGCTACACGATCGTGTGTCCCCTGGTGTTGAGATTGATTTGAAGTCAGCATGCTCCACATGGTCTCACACATAGGCATGTGACTAGCCATGTGGCACAAGTCAGTATACCCCCTAAATGGCACACGACCTAGCACATAGGCATGTGACTTGGCCGTGTTGCATACGTCAGTATACCCGATAGGATTGGAACAGCCTAACACATAGCCTGACACACAGGCGTGTGTGGCCATTTCGAAGGGCACACGGGCTAGACACATGGGCGTGTGGTCAGCCGTGTCACCCAAGTCAGTATGTATGCATTGTTTTCACATGGCTTAGGACACGAGCGTGTCTGGAGCTGTGTGAGGCACACGACCTGTTCACACGGGCGTGTGACCCTTTTATATTTGAAAAATTCCTAAGTTTTTGAGAATTTTTGTATGTTATTGGTTTAGTCTCGAACCACTTCTGAAGCATGTTTAAAGCCTCGTAAAACCTTGTAAGGGACAATGTGATTATGATTGAATGGTGTTTGAGAATAAATGCATTAATGTATATTTTATGTTGTGATTTGATAGGTAATGCCTTGTAACCCTATTTGGTGATGGATACGGGTTAGGGGTGTTACAATTGGCTTATAATGGGTAATGATTTCATTTTGTATATAGCCATGAAAGTTGGCTAATGTTGGTTATGAGTATAATTATATGTTGATACCATTCATGAATATGGAAAGTTGCATGATTTGTATTGATAAATTATAATGTTAAAGCATGTTAGATTTTAGCATGTGGATGTGAGGTTTTGGTTGCCTAAGTATGCTTGAATTGGTATTATATGATGTTGTGTAGGTATGTGCATAGAAGGGTGGCAAAAGGCTTGGTAAATAGCCTTATTTTGTCCATACATGTAGATATATGGCGTGTTTCTAGGCCGTGTGTCTTGCCCCACCGGGCGTGTGTATTGGTCGTGTGTCTCTTGCACCTTAATTTTGAGAAACAGAATGTTCATAATTGAGCACACGGGCAGAGGCATGGTGTAACATCCTAAAATTGGGCCTAGTAGGATTGAGCTCAATGGGCCTTGGGTGTAGTAGCTTTTAAATTTTTTTTGAGAACAAGAGATCGGCCTAAATGCAAGTTGGACCAATTAGATAAGTGAGTTTGGAAGGTTAGAGGGCTTTTATGAAGTCCCGGGTTCAAGTTAGGCCTTAGGAAAAATTTTGGTTTTAGGTGAAAAAAAACCCTGGAGGTTGGCGGGTAGGCCTTAAGAATAAAATGTGGAGGAAAATGACACAAGTGGAGTGTGTGGTGTAGTGGCAAAGTGACGCCACTTAAGGATAAGGGAATGACGCCACAAGGAAGGAAGGAGGTCCAAGGTTCTAGTTGTAGTGTTTTCATTCCTTTTAGATTATTTTTTATTAAATAAATTTAGACCTTGGCCATAGGGTTATATTTAGTTGCGCATGGTTTAAGACACAAGGAGCTGGTTGGTAAAGTGGCAAGTGGCGTGAATTGGCTAATGGGAGAGCTTGGGTTCGAATCTCATGAGGAGCAAGGGAGTATTTATTTTGTGGATTGGACGGTAAGAGTTTCAGTTGAATTTAAACTCTACTGATGAAGGGATCCCACATCGAAAAGATACAATGAATGAAGGTGAAGAGCTAGCTATATAAAGAGCATGCCAGGAGGAGGGTTAACATACCTTGGTGGGCGTTGGGCACAGGAGTGGTCGCAGCGCGGTTTGGCACCAGAGTCCTATCAGGTGTGTAACTTTCTCTACTCTAGTTGTAGAGTGGCAAATGCCGAAGTGCCGGTCACGGCATTAGTAGCCACATGAGCGTGCGAGTGAACGTGTGGGGCTTCGACGCGATAGTTGAGGCCATCAGTAGTATTCTTGTGGGTTGGGGCTGCTTAGGCCGCGATGGGCCGAAGTGGGCCCAATAGGCCTGTGGGGCCAATTGGAATAAATTGTATGATGATATAGTATATAGTGAACTAGACTAGGTGGAACCTATATACGTGGCTAGATTTGTGTTAGGTGGGCCACACAAGCGTGTGGGCCCGGATGGGCCAAAATCAGGTTTTAGGCCCAATAATCTGGTGACGACCGAAAATGGTAGCCGAGTCGCTCAGGGTAACATTAGACCTCCATGAGGGCCATTGTAGGTGCGAAATTACAAAAATACCCCTGGTGGGTAAATTACGAAAATACCATTGGTGGGTAAATTACGAAAATACCCTTGGTAGGTAAAATTACTGTTATACCCTTAGAGGTTGGTTAGATTGATTATGTTGTATATTATTATTCTGATTATAATGGTAATTCATTTCATACGTTATTTGATATATGATTGCATAATGTCATACTACATACACGAATTGTAATAATATGTATGTTGCATGGGCATATGGGTGATAATGATAAAGGGAAGTGTTACGGTGGTTTTACCACATTATCGTGACCTATGTCACATATTATGAATCTGGTGACTCTGTCACATTATTTGGTGGCTATGCCACAATTATAAGGCGATGTGCGATTGATGCGGTGATCGCCTTCGATGGTGTGTAGTAGATGGAGGTCGATTTAGTAATCCCACGGTGTGACTAGCGAGTGCTGGTGGTGTGTAGAGGTTGGATACTTAGGTTGAATTTGGGTTGCATTGTATACATGCTTAATATGTTGTATTTGTATGGGTTGATACATGTTCTTACTATTGGGGTTGTACACACTGAGTTTTCGTAAACTCACCCCCCTCTTTTTAAATGTTTCTGGAAATCCATAGTTTGAGGACTTGGAGCCGAGGTGGACTCTGTGGTGGCCATGCACTGTTTTCTTATAAATTTTCAGTTTCTATTTAAAATTACTTTCTAATTTCGGGATTTTGCAATGTAATATGGCCTTGGTATTTTATTTGGTTTTAGCTTTTAATTTGGTTACTGCTTGTTATTAAATGTTTAATATGGGATTTTCCTAAAATGTTAATAAACCGTTTTTTTTTCAAAATTACTTACACTCGATTTTTCACAACAGATATAACGAACACGAACTTTTTAACGAACACACAGTTTTTAGACATTCCTTTCATGTGACATGCCAGATCCGGTCGTAACGTTTAAGCCGGGTTTGGGGTGTTACACATGGGCATGAGTCTCGGCCGTGTGAGGGACACGGCCTCAGGCACGGGCGTGTGAAGTCTGCACCTATTTTATGAAAAAATCATGAAAATTAAATCGACGACACGGGCGTGTGACTTGGCCATGTGACTTTAATTTGTTCATGAGTTACAAACAGAGAGTTACAGGTTAGGGACACAGGCATGTGTGACCACACAGTCTGCCCACATGGGCGTGTCCCAAAACCAAACGAGCGTGTGACCCCTTTTTCTGGCAAAAAATTTCTATGTTTTGTAAAAATTTCCTAAGTGCTCGGTTTAGTCCCAAACCACTAATAAAGCATGTTTTGGGCCACGTAGGCTCGTATTAGGGACTTTATGATTGATTATGAATGGTTTTAATTTGGACGCAATTTACAACTCAATTTGTATGTTTACTTGCGATGAAAGTTCAATAATGCCTTATACCCTATTCTAGCATTGAATAGAGGTAAGGGGTGTTACAGCATGTGTTCTTGGAAGAAGTTGGCATTGATAAAAATCATTTAATTGGCTCCCAAATCATGTACAAATGTTCCTAATCATCATAAAAACAATTTTAGGATTGAATATTACCTTTGGTTCACTCTATATTCGTCCATTGAGAATTTTGATTCAAGAAACTTGAGAAATTTCAGAATATTTTTGGCTACTTTTGAGAATAATTTCGGGTGAATTGAGAGAGTATTTTGAAAAGAAAATTTGTTAGATATATTCTCTAATGATAGATCTTTAAAATCATGCAATGAAAACGAATTTTAAAGCTCTCTAATTTGATATAAAATGTGTGAAAAGTGGGCTAGATACATTAGTTTTAAAACTAAAACCACCTACTAGAAATTTAAAAATTCAGAAATTTGCCTAATGGTCACTGCAACATTTCCCTTACCTTACCATTTAATCCTTTCCCTCCAAAAATTTTAATTTGAAAGTTTATTTTCCATATAAATACTCTAACTTTTCCCTTGTTTTGCAATTAAACCCTATTTAATTAATACTTAAATTTTACTCAAATTACCCCCAATAAAAATATTTTAAAATTCTTTTCAACCAAAACTGATTATTTTCACTAATAATTATTTAAAATCATTAAAATTAATTTTTGAAAATATATTTTAAATTTTTGAATTATTGTTTAATCGATTTTATATGATATTAACCTCTTAAATTAAATTAAAAATTTCTTGAAATCTTATAAATTCCTAGTTTTACACTCGGAACCCTAAAAATATACGAAACTACTATATCCAATTTAAAGATATGACAACCAATGTGATCCCATGCTAGTTGTGTGAGGTGCTGGTTAGGAATTAATCTAATGCAGACTAGAAGGGTTAAAGGCTAAGGGAGTAGTCAGATAAGTTTCTTTGAAGTGACAGATTTTTGATAAGACAACTCAGTATTGATTTTACATTTACCAAATTCCCATAAAGACTTAAGTTAAAAGGACACTCGAGTTAAGTCAAGGGAGAGCTATCTTCCTTCTTAAGAACTAGGGCTAAAAGCTGATGAAAACATTTCTAATATGAGTCTAAAACCCCGATTTTTGTTAGTGATTTTCCCTCCCATCAAGGTATGTTTCATGACTATGCTTAACAAGGGAACACCAATTTGTAAGTATGCTTGGAGAAATAGGGCTTAGTGATACATTTGGGCTTTAAAGTGATCATAAATGTAATCTGAATGGGTTCTAACAAAGTGTCTCTATCTATCAAGGTAGAGGAGGTTGTAGCATCTGGCTGAATGATGGACCTGGAGCCCAAACTATTGATTCTACAAGGAAAGGCTAGATTTGAAGTTTAAACTGCCTCTGAGGTTATCAAGTGAGTCCCTAAACTGACTCATGCATGCATAATATGCCTTATAGAAACTTCTATACTAAGTAACCAAATCTTGAAATAGAACTAATAATATATGATGTGATTATTTTGATGAATAATATAAGATTTATGGACTTGTATGTATGGATAACATGAAGTTTCGTGGTCAAAGTATGAAACATGAATCTTGAGGTTAAAGGATTCTTGTGTCTGGATAATAAAAATGTGTTAATGTGTCTGAAAGGTCTAGATGTATCTGTTACGAGTAAGTTAATGTATGATGAGTTCATGAAAGATGGTTCTAAGTATGAAAAGTTCCGTCCTGTCTCTAGAGTCTTTAAAGGGATCCATCGGGACTAAAAACATGAATTTCTGAAAGGACAAGTCCATGGCCATGGCACTGAAGGACCATATCGTGTAATATCATAATTGGTGGGTTATGACATCATATGAAAAGATGACCATATTATGTAATACCGTAACTGGTGGGTTATGGCATCATATGCAATAAAGACCATATTGTGTAAGACAATAATTGGTGGGTTATGACATCTAATGGAAATAATACCATATCATGTAAGACCATAACTAGTGAGTGATGGCCTAATATAGGGAAAAATTGAAGAAAGTTATTACCTAATGTGATTCTCTACGTGTCCCAAGATGATAAGAGGCAAACCTTACTATGTGTGAGTCTAGGCAAATCCTTATCACCTAAATCACCAGGAGAAGAAAAGCCTTTGTGGCAAAACTCTAGAAAGCAAAGCCTTTGTGGTGAACCTTCTAAAGGATAGCTTTTGTGGCCAATCGTTGAAAGGAAAAGCCTTTCTGGTGATCTCTGTCAAAAGAAAGCCTCTGTGGCAAACTCTAGACAATAAAGTCCTTCTGCCAATCTCTGTAAAGGAAGTGTAACACCCCTCACCCGTATTCATTACCGGAATAGGGTTATGGAGCATTACTAGACTTATTACACAAATAAACATTCATTTCTCATACATTTTTCCATTCCAAGAATATATCATTCACAATCATTCATAACGTCTCTAATATGAGCCTACGAGGCCCAAATCATGCATTAGAAGTGGTTCGGGACTAAACTGATAACTCATGAAATTTTTGGAACACTTAGAAAATTTCACAAAATACAGGGACACACGCCTGTGTGGCCCGGCCGTGTGTCTCACATGACCAAAGACACACCCGTGTCCAAGGCTGTGTGGACATTCAAAATGGGATCACATGGCTGTGTCCCAGCCTGTCTGTGACCCCGTGTAGCTCCCTCACTTGGGTCAAACGACCAACACACACGCCCGTGTGCCAGGACGTGTACTAGGCCGTGCCAAATCTGTAGGGTATACTGACTTATGCCACAGGGCCAAGTGCTAGGCCCGTGTGTTGGGCGTGTGGAGCATGCTGACTTGACTTCTAATTAAACACTAGGGGACACATGGCCATGTCACCTAACCGTGTGTCACACATGGTTGAGACACACGCCCATGTCTCTGCCCGTGTGCTAAAAAATAGGCTATTTTCCAAGCCATCTTTCTCTCCCAAATTTGCATTCACCTATACAATCCAAATGACACATAACATGGCATAAATAGGCATTCCAACCAATCTCAATCAAGTCTAATTCATGCTATTTTCATACCAAGAACTATAATGCTCATAACATCATAACTTGCCTATTCAAAACATGCCAATTTCACATTCACAATTTTACCTAAATGATTAACTTCATACATACATTATCATGCCTAAAACCACAAGCATATCAACTTCAAATTTCAACCATTTGGCATCTATAATGCTCATTCACAAAAAGCATATAAATGGAAATTACAGAAAACATGTCAAAAGGCCTTTTCACATATATATACATACATCACCAAACATGCCAAAATAAGCCAAATCACTTGGCTATACACATAACAACCATTCATCATTTACAAGCAACTCAAATGGCTAAATCCATTACTAACATATACCAAAATGACCATAACTCCTATACATGCCATATAACCAAATACATAAGTTCAAAAGTACCAAAGTGATAGCTTGGTCGTGTGATGTTGTAACACCCCTTACCCGTATTCAACGCTAGAACAGGGCTCTAGGCATTACCGGACTTATAACACAAGCATTCATACAATTTTGAGCCATAAATTTGTGTCCAAATTAAAACCATTCGTTTTCAATCATAAAGTCCCTTATACGAGCCTACGAGGCCCAAAACATGCTTTGGAGGTGGTTCGGGAGTAAACCGAGAACTTTAGAAATTTTTACAAAACTTAGAAAAATTTTTTTGCTAGATCCAGTGCTCACACGTCCGTGTGGTCTATGGGACACATCCGTGTGACCCTGGGACACACCCATGATTCAGACCGTGTTCGATTTAGGGTGCTCTCTGACTTGTGCCACACGGCCGTGCCACACACCAGTGTCTTTGCCCGTGTGCTCAATTCTTGACATTCTGTTTTTCAAAATTAAGGTGCAGGGGACACACGGCTGGAACACATGCCCATGGGGCAGGCCGTGTGTCACACATGGTCTATACACACGCCCGTGTGTCTACCCATGTGGACAAAATAAAGGCTATTTACCAAGCCATTTGCCACCCATATTCACATATACACTTACACCAATTCAAGGCACAAAACATAACATACTTAGGCAACCAAAACATCTACAATTATGACCAACACGATATCAACATCTATCATATTCACACCAATTATTAAGCCACAATTAACTACTTTCAAGATACCTAATTGTACACCACTTTATCATCTCATCAACAGACCACATTGTCAAACATCTCACATTCATGTCATAAATCACATTTCTATCATTCACCAAGCATACCATGACCATATCACCAAGGACATTAGCACATATATATACTTAGCCTTACAACCATGATAGCCCAAATAAGCCAATCTGCATGGACAAATATCAAAACAAGCCTTTGACAATCACAAGCCAACAAATAGGCTACAATCACAATGACACATTTAACAAAATGACTAAGTCCCTATACATGCCATACTTTCAAAATATTAAAAATGTAACACCCCTAATCCAAAATTGTCTCCGGAATAAGGTTAAGAGGCATTACCAAACAATCGAAACATTCCACATCCATTTCACAACACAAAGTCAATCATCAATCAAACATATTCAAATACAAGCATATAGTCCCTTATTTTGGTCTACAAGATCTTAAACACGTGTTAGAAAGAGGTTGGGACTAATCCGAACCCTTACAAAAATTTTTAGAAATTTAAACAAATTTCAATACTGCAGAGGTCACACGCCCATGTGGTCAAGCCGTGTGCCTCACACAGCTACGAGACACACCTATGTGTCCATGCCATTCCAAAACAGAGCATATTTACTGACTTATTCCCACGACCACTAGGCACGCCCAAGTTCCATGGCAGTGTGAAATTAAGCTAGCTACTAACTTGGTCACACGGCCACTAGGCATGCCCGTGTACCATAGCAGTGTAACCTGCCCAAGCACACTTCGAAGTGGCCCTTGAGCCACACGATAGAGACAAATGACCGTGTCTTAGCTGTGTATGCAAAATAGGTCGTTTGCAAGGCCAATTTACCACCCACACATGGGTCATCCCTACAAGCACAATTAAGCATCTTTCCATTTATCAATAGCAACCAAAAACACATCAAAATATTCATCATGTCAACCTAACTCAATCTTATTTCTAGCATACCATCTAATACCAAATTGCACAACTAAAACACATGCATAACTAGGCATGATTCATACACAATATTACTATATCATAATAGTATCAATCCATCACTAAGCTTACTATTTTTAGGACCATTTTATTTTTGTCAAGCCATACCAAAACATACTTCATATACCATAATAATTCATGCATATTACCAACATTTATCTAGCCATATCACATGGCCATTCACACATCTCAAACATGTTTCAAAACAACTAGCCTATACATGCCATATTCAAATATACACATCTTCAAAGGTACCAAGACAGATAGCCGATAGTGTGATAGAAATGCTGATGATACCGGATCCGAGCTAGCTTTACTGACACTATAAAATAGAGAAACAAATCACACAGTAAGCTTTCAAAGATTAGTATGTTCGTAGTATAATACAATTAACTCATTGAATTATTAATGTACAAATTGAACCATCACATAGATAATTTACCAATAATACACAAATTCAACTATATCCAATACTCACATAGCATTCCATTCATATACTTTCAATTTCACCAACCACATAGGTATCATACATATCTTTGCCAACACTTAGTTACTCACCAACCATGCTATCCAACCATCACATAGATAAAGACACAACTAGGCACATTATCAATCTCAACCACATGCTCAAATATCTACTCATTCAAATCTTAAATCTATCATCAACAATATAGGTTCAAATGTACCTTGATCAACACATAGTTACTCACCATTCATGCTACTCAATTGCTCGATATTATCTCTCGTTCAACCTTTGTTATTCATTTGATTTATTCGCACACTTAGTGCCAATTTCATAACCGAAACATAGTCGTCGTCACACAATTAGTGCCAATATGTTAAAACAAACTTATATCACTATTGCACACACAGTGCCATTTTGATAAGCCGAAGCTTCTATCTTTTCGTACACACAGTGCTAATTGTCTCTGTCTCGTTTCTAATTTCGCACACTTAGTGCCCTCTAATTCAATTCCGCACATAGCATTTCAAATCTCATAATTATATATATTTATTCGATTCACATCACATAGATATAGTTTACAACTAGTATTATATCCGAACTTACCTCGGACGTCGAAATATAGAAACGATCAATTAATCTAGCAATTTGTCTTTGCCTCGATCTCAATCCAAACCTCTCCCTTCTTGGTTTATACACATTCAAATTCAATCCATTCAATCACCAATTCATTCAATTTAGTCCACACACACTTATTTAGGGCATTTTACAAAAAAAGCCCTCACATTTTACATTTTGACACTTTAGTCCCTATTTTATAAAATTATCAAATACTCACAATTTCATATCACATATGCTTAGTCGAATTTTTCCCATGCTAATACAAGCCCACACATTTCATTTATTCCATAGTTTAGTCCTTCAAAATATTATTATCACAATTTAGCCCTAATTAGCTAAATTCACCAAGGATTCAAGAATAAAACATGTTCATTAAACACATATCTTTCATTTAACACCAATACTTATCACAAAATTCACCATTTCATCAATGGCACATCCCATAAACATAATCAATTCCTCAAATTACAACTTGGGCTTGATAGTAGACTAATCAACAATCTCAAAAACATAAAAATCATCAAAAACCAAAGTCAAAACATACCTTAAATCAAGCCAATTGCTAGCTAAAAATCACAAAGCTTCAACCCCTTATTCTTTTTTCAACTTTCAGTAATAACAAAGATGATAATAGCTTTTTAATTCCTTTTTTGTTTTATTAAAACATATATATTATCATTTATCAAGATACAAATTTAACCTTAATAATAAACATTATAACATATAATATAATTGGTTATAAATATCCATCTACCATCCACTATCTTTATAATGGCTTAATAACAACATAAGGACTCCTCCTTTAAAAAGCCATGCCAAATAGGTACTTTAACAATCAGCACACAACTTTTACATTTTATGCCATTAAGTACTTTTTCACAATTTGACACATAGTCGATAAAATTTTCACACAAAACTTTCACACAGGCTCATTCACACATTATAAACATCAAAAAATAATTTTAAATTATTTCTCTGACCTCGAATTTGTGGTCTCGAAACCATTGTCCTGACTAGGGCTAAACCGAGCTGTTACAAATATCATCAATACCCAAAACGAGAGGGTTTGATAGTGTGATCCGAATCTCAGATGATCTCCGATCCCAAGATGGCTTGGTAACACTATAAGATAAGGGAAAGAAAGGGGGTAAGCTATATAGCTTAGTAAGCTCATAATCTCATCAAATAAACATACTTTAAGCCATTATAAGTACTATAATATAACTTGTATAATTCCACATTTATGCCATGTATTCGTTCACATAATTAACAAAGAATTTCATAGGTTTATTCATTTCAATGCTTGCATGGTTTGAATACGTCTTATCAATTCATTCACATTTACATAAGCATAAGCAAATAAAATAAACAATATTCAATTTAATAGTCATCACATTTATGAATATTCAATTGAACCATATGAATTCTCCTAATTTTCCACTTACTCATCATATGAAATTCACTTTTAACACTTACTTGTCGATTTCTGTCACGAGTACCTTGACTGAGTCGTACCGTCACTTGTAACAACATTTCGTCAACATTTCCCATTGAACCATTTGGAATGCTAAAGGATACTCGAGAATCTCATACACACAGTACCATACCAATGCCATATCCCAGTTATGGTCTTACATGTAATCTCGTATCGATGCCAATAGCCTGGCTATGGTCTTATACGAAGTCTCATATCGATGCCATATCCCAGATATGGTCTTACACGTAATCTCAGTAACCCTAATGTCATGACATTTGTATCCTATCTATTTCTAAGGTTCAACCGGGACTTTCGTTGTATCGAATCTCTGTCGCTCATTTTCGTAGTATCGTACTCAATAGCATTCACATTTCATTTCAATAATATAGAATTTACCATAATTATATCAATTAAGCATATATACATATATGATTTAATGCTTATTAAACATACAAACTTATCTGGATACAAAAATAGCGAAAATGGACCTAATCGTCAAACACTTTGGTTTTACCCCGACCTAGACCCAAACTTCATTTTTCTTGATCTATAATACCAAATTCATCTCTTTAATCATAGCATTATTCATTTTAGCCCAAAAGTCACATTATGGAAAAATTATATTTTTGCCCTTAAACATTTGAGATTTTACACTTTAGTCCCTAGGCTCGTAAAATGAATTTCATTCAATTTATTCACACCCAAGCCTAGACGAAACTATTTTCATACTCATAACAGCCCACATTTTTCATTTATTCACATTTTTGTACTCATTTTATAGACTATTACAAATAAGTCTTTTTTGACATTTTTACCGAAAATCACTTAGCAAAAGTCATTTAACAAACAACAAACATGCATTTTCTACCATCAAACATCAAAATACACACATATTCAACATGGGTAAAACCCTAGACCTTGATCATATCTTAAATTAGTGGTAGAAATAGATAGATCGGGTCAAATGACTTAAAAAATGTAAAGAACATTAAATCGAGCTTGGAAGCTTGGAAAACCCTAGCTTACAATCGAGCTTGGAAGCTTGGAAAACCCTAGCTACATCTTCTCCTTGTAAAATTTGGCCAATGGAGGAAGAAGATGGACAAATTTTGGCCTTATTTTGGCTTTTTAATACATTTAATTACAAAATTACTAAAATTCCCTTAATAAAAAACTTTAGAAACATACTTAACCATGTCCATTTTTGTCCACCAACTTAACCAATGGTCTAATTACAATCTAAGGACGTCAAATTTAAAATCTCATAGCAATTAGACACTTTTAACCTATAGAACTCACATATTGCAGTTATTACAATTTAGTGCTTTTGACTAAATTGAGTGCCCAAACGTCAAAATTTTTGAACGAAATTTTCAGAAATCATTCCATAAAATTGTATACCATAAAAATATAATAAAAATTATTTTTATTTGTTGAATTTTGGTCTCAAAATTATTGTTCTGACTAGACCCAAAATCGGGTTGTTACAGATGTAATCTCAAAGGACTCCCAATCCAAGCTAACTTCGATAAACACTATAAAACACAGAAAAGTAAATAGAGTAAGCTATAAAGCTTAGTAAGCTCATATAGTTATTAATTAAAGCTCACTATTCATTCACAAATCAACTAGCATGAACATAATATACTACAAAATCATTAATTTATAAGATTAATAAATATTCAATCACATGAGTAATCATGGACTCACAACTTTCATAGGTTCAATGCTCATATAGTTTCCGTACATACCTGTACTGATACTTATCTATTTCTCACCATTTTGTATCTTCGATATACCTATTGAATTGTTTGGAATAGTATCGGATACTCAGGAATCTCGCACCCTAAGTGCCAATACATAGCCGAAGCTATCTTAATCTCATATCTCATATAATGCTCACTTTCGAGCTATCAACAGGTTTGCTCACACAAGATGACAATCATGATGTAGCTACACGGTGTTCCTCACACAAGCTGACGAGAATTCACAACACATGCCGGATAACTCAAGCACCGGTAGGACGTACGGACCAACACCCAAATCACATAACCCCTAATGACATGTCATTTGCATCTTAATCAATTCCTATGGTTCAATCAAGATTTCAAAATGCTGAACAAATATATTTGTAAGGTCGTACTCATAATTAAATTCAATAATAAAGCATTTGAAACATAATTATAATAATGCTTATTAACGTACGAACTTATCTCGATCGCAAAAACGATGAAATGGATCGACTAATCTAATACTTTATTTTCCCCCCAATCTAGATCTAAACTTCATTTTTTTGATCTATATAATATCAAATTTAACTTATTCAATTATCAATTTATTCAATTTAGCACAAAAATCACATTATGGCAAAATTACACTTTTGCCCTTATAGTTTAACATCTTTACAATTTAGTCCTATCTCATAAAAAATACCAATTCATGCAATTAGGTCCCTACCCATGCTAGTTGAATTTCTCTTATTACTATGGCAACCCATATTTTTCATATATTTCACATTTCTACCACAAAATTTACACATTTCTTAAATAAATCCCTAATTTGCAATTTCACCCAAAATCACTTAACAAATGTTGTTTATGTAACAACAACCATACATTTCCTATCATCAAACATCAAAATACACCTATATTCATCAATGGAAAAACACTAAACCTTTAACAATTTTCAAAATTAGTCCCTGGGCTAGCTAGATTAAGTTACAATGACTCCGAAAACATAGAAATCATTAAAAATTGAGTCAAAATCACTTACATGCAAGCTATAGAAGGAGTCGAATGCTTCAATGTAACATCCTAAATTAATGGGTCTATGCGTTTAGTGTAAGGATATGTTTAATATGTTAATTTAAGTGATAGGGGTCCAAACTGGGCTCAGGACTAGGAAAAAGGCCTTGGTTAAATTATCTGATTGGGCATTATAGAGGTAAAAGGTGGTAATTGTGTTTAAAATACCAACGTGGGCTTGCGGCCCAATAATAGATGGTGCAAGAAGGTGGCGTTACTAACAGTTAAAGAGGCCCAAGTTTTGGCCGCAAGGAGCCCATGTTTTTGTGCCATTTTTGGAACTTAAAAGGGAGTAAGAGGAGATGCCACAACAAGGGTGTAAGGGGCCCAAAATTTAAGTTTTAGGGAGCCCAATTATCTTAATTTAAGTGAGCTAAAATTTGGCATTAGGGTTAGGAGAAGTGGAATGCAACAAGGCTCTAAAATAGAAGGATTTACATGGAATTTATAATTGATAATATAGAAGATAAAACGGAGAAAAGATATGAGCTATCAAGGAAAGGTGATGGCCAAAATCCACCACCTAGAGGAGTGAAGAATTGGCTACTTCATGAAGAAGGGTGCGAATTTTCCCTTTTATTAGCTTGACTTTTAGTAATCAGGGAGGGTACTCTCGGGTTTTTTAAGGTAGGTGCTGAAATCTCTATGAATAGAGAGGGTAGCTCACAACTCAGCATTTGAACCCTACATTTTTCTTCTTAACCTATACCGAAATTATTAACTCTTCCTTTCTAATTTCTTTTCTTTTTATTTCTTCGAAAGCTGAACAATCCCTACTCTTTGCCGATTTCTTCCACTAAAAGTTGAAACTATTCAAGATTCCTTCTTATCATCTTCTCTTTTTTATTTTTCTCAAAAGCTAAAATCCCTAAGGAGTTGTCGATTTCCCTCTAATGAGGTAATTGTCGATTCTTAATTTCTTTTCAGATCTCTCTCTCAGTTTTTGAAAGGCAAAAGCCAAAAAACTAATAGTCTAATGGTTCTATGTTGGGCAGCAATCCGGGATTTGAAGGAAACTTGGTCGTCTAGATCTAAAAGCCCAAAATAGCTAGTCTTTAATTTTAGGATTTTAAGGTAAAGAGATTTTCCCTAGATCTTTACTAGATTCGTTCATTATATACATGATCTAAACTTTATGATGAGGATTAACGGTCATATATTGTGTTAGTAGTTCTGACAAGGACTTGTGATGGAATTAAATATGGATCAGGCAAAGGAGAGAATCCCTAAGTTTAAGAAACAAGCAGTATCTACCGTTCGGTATTGGCCACTTGGTTGTGGATCGGCTTCTGAACAACACCTTAGGCAGATAGCAGTTGTGTCGACTGCGGATAGCGTCGACGTAGAAAGTATCGTTTTATCGGTAACCAGGTGTGTATATCTCTAACACACACTCTCTAACTGTATTTATGTGTAGTAGGCTAAAATTCCGAAAAGTGGCTGTGTAGACAGTCGATTAAAACCCTAAAAGTATAGGCAAAGATGCTAGGTATGCAACCATGGAAATCTCTATGTGTATTGAGACTTATGAAAGCCTGTATGATGTTCTCTTTGTGTATGTATGCATGGGGTAGGAATATAATATGAAAGGGGAAGTGCAATATAGGTCACATGGTGACCGGTGGTAGAAATCCCACGAATATAAATATGGGTCACATGGTGACCGGTGGTAGAAATCCCACCAATTTAAATATTAGATCACCACGGTGATCGTGGGTCGTGTCTCACGTGGTGTGTAGTGAGCGGAGGGTTGATTGTAGAAATCCCAAGGTGTGATGGTTGGTACGAGTTGGTGTGTAGAGGATGGAATTCTAGGATGGGTTGGGCCATTCATTATGTATTGTCTATCATGTATTGTGATTGTTGCCTTTATCTATGGGCCAAGGCCCATAATGTGTTTGCGGGCCTTAGGTCATATGTTTAGGATTTATACACTGTGTCTTGGTGACTCACGCTTTCCTTTTCTCTACTCTTTCAAACGAGCAGTAGATCGTGGACATGGGAGCCGAGACGGACTCGAGGGGCCATCAAGTTATTCATTTTATACTTTCCGCTTTATTTTAAGTTTTAAATGTTAGAATTATTTGATGTAATAAGGCCCCGTAGCTTAGTTTTAAGTTGATATTTGTTAGTGTTTATTTCTTCTCAAATTTTATGAATAAGACTTATGTTTTAAAGGAATTAAAAAGATGGGATTTTCAAATATGATTTCAATAACTTCCATTTTGAAAAAAAATAAATTACAAATATTTTCTACAAGGGCCACTTATTTAACGAATATCTACAAGAATGACTAAGTTTTTCAAAGCCATTCTAAGTAAAGTTCTTAACATTAAACCTGTAGCATACCAGATTCGATTGGAACTTATGGGCTGGGTTTGAGGTGTTACATTTTTGGTATCAAACCCAGTTCAAAACTCGACCTGTGAATGGGCTTAGCAATATTTTGTAAAATGAGGTGAGTATTCTAAACTTTTATTGTGACATACATGTGGGCTTAATGGGCTTGGGGCGTAGTCTAGAATATTAGACATTGATGGACTTTAGGTTTAGTTTCAATCACTCTCTAAATCCATAAGATTTAATCCAACTAAACAAACCCGTGATCAAGTCAATAAGTTAGGGTGTGGCAACATGTATACACATGTCTAGGATTGGATTAAGGAAGAGCTTGGTACTTAAGCAGTCCTAGTGACTCACCTCCTCTTCGCTAGAATCCTACCTGGTGAATAGTGACTGTTCACCTTAGCTACGAGGACTTGTTGATGGGCTAAACGTCATAATTTAAAACCCGAAAGGGATCAGCCACCCTATTTCAAAAAAAAAAACCCAAGTTTTGTAAAAGAGATACACTTGATTTGTGGAAATTTCCAATCAATCATGAATTTATAAAGAACCTATGTTTTGAAAATTTACTCAAAAACCTCATGATTACAAGAATAACCCGAATTATGAAACTAGATTTTTCCCAATGTACTTTTTTTAAAAAAAACAAACAACAACAACACGACATCAACAACATCAAAATACCCTTGTTTGAAAAATTACCAAAGTACCCTTATTGAGAAATTACTAAATTACCCCTGATTCACGAAAATTACCAAAGTTGACAAAATTACCCAAATACCCCCAGATTTCAAAATTACCAAAATACCCTTATTTTGCAAAATCACCAAGGAACCCTATTTTAGAAAATTATGAAAATACCCCTGGGTAGTAAAACAACGAAAATACCCTTACGTGATGAATGAAAGTTCATGGATGTTATTTGTATGTTGATGGTGGAATGTATGTGGCTCTAAGAATTAGGAGTTACAGACTTAGGATTGAACTCGTTGCGAACTCGAAAGAACTACTTTTAAATCTACTATTTGTAAGACTGTTCATGGTTAATTAGTGGAAGAAAACTAATAAATCATAAAATTTTTAATTAGATAAATCGCGAACGGCAGGATGAGCACTAGAGGCGTGGTGTGCATGGCCGAGGTAGAGGAAGAATTGTTGTGTCAAAACCCGTAGGGTCTAGCCACGAATCTGAAAATGAGGTACCAGTGCCACCAGTTGTAGAGGCAGAACTTCAAGATCAGACGGTCGGAGATGATGCTGTATCTCAAGCTATGCTAAAGGTTTTCGAGAGAGTTGCTAGAGCAGGTATAGGCATTGGAGCCCGGGAATCTCTACCGAAGCGACTTAGGAGTAACGGGGCAAAAATGTTTAGGGGAATCTCTGGTATAGCCCCAAGCTCATCTGAGTATTGGTTAGAGGCGGTTGACCGCATAATGGATGATCTGGATCTCACGGAAGAAGAGAAATTAAAAGGGGTTATATCTCCTTAAGGGATGAAGCTTACCAATGGTGGCTCACGGCTAAGGATGGTACGGTGGCTGACCGCATCACATGGGAGTTCTTCAAAACAGCGTTTCAAAACAAGTACATTGGGTCGACCTATGTAGATGCGTGCACAGAGCATTCCTAAACCTAGTTCAAGGAAGTAGGTCCGTAGCGGCGTACGAAGTGAAATTCTTACGCCTAAGCCGTTATGCTCGAGGGATAGTGGCCACGGAGCATGAGCGATGTGTTCGATTTGAGGATGGCCTAAAAGATGAATTACGTGTGTTGATAGCTCCGCAACGAGAATGAGAATTTGCAGTGCTTGTGGAAAAGGCTAAGATAACGGAGGAGGTGAAAAGGATGGAAAAGCTGAACCGGGATAAAGATAGGGG
Source organism: Gossypium rotundifolium (assembly GCA_025506655.1). Taxonomy (NCBI): domain Eukaryota; kingdom Viridiplantae; phylum Streptophyta; class Magnoliopsida; order Malvales; family Malvaceae; genus Gossypium; species Gossypium rotundifolium. The sequence continues at coordinate 140,743,336 of CP106722.1, forward strand.
TAGAGGTAAGAGAAACTTTGGATCATCGGGAACAACTAGAGGTAATCAAAAAAGACCTAGGCCAGGTGGGCCAAGACGAGATAATAGACCTAGTGCTACTAGTCAGGCACCGAAGTGTGCTCAATGTGGTAAATCCCATGCGGGTGAGAGCAGGGCATGCAGTGGAAAGTGCTTTAGGTTTGGGTCTTTTGACCATCAAGTTAGGAACTGTTCGAAGCGAAAAGGCAATAAAGGGCCCACGGGCCAAGGGAATATTCAGCCTGATAGAGGAGGAGGTGGAGCGACTAGAGGTGGTATGATTCGGTTGGGGTAGTGGAGCACTGGTGAGGAGTTGAGCTTATTTGAAGCGAGATAGCTAGGGTTAGTTTATGCTGCCAGATGTCGAGAGGAGGCTGACGCATTGGATGTCATAACCGATACGCTCTTAATTTTTGGCTTGCCCTATCTTGCATTAATTGACATTGGATCGACACATTCATATGTCGCTAGTAGGGTATCTGAAACTTTGAGTGTAGATGCTGAGGTTTCCTTTAGGGTGATGATTGTAGTAAGCCCATTATGACAATCTGTGGTGGTAAATAAGCTTTATCGGGAAATACCTTTAGAGGTTCAAGGGATAGTTTTCTGTATGGATCTAATGGAATTACTGTTCGGGGAGTTTTATTTAATTCTAGGCATGGATTGGCTTGTGAATTATCAAGCTAATCTAGATTGTGTAGCTAAGCATTTGGTGTTAAAACTCCTGAGGGTGTCAAAGTATTGATAATAGGTGAAAGGAGGAACTGTCTGTCAAACGTGGTGACCGCTCTGAGAGTGAAAAGGATGGTGAGGAAAGGATGTGAGGCAGTCTTGATGTTTGTTCACGCTATGGAAGCTAAAGAACTAGTAGTGGGAGACGTTAAGACGGTGAAGGAGTTTCCTGATTTTTTCCTGAGGAGCTTCCGAGATTACCTTCGGATCGTGAAGTGGAGTTTGGAATCGATCTTCTTCCAGGGATAGCACTGGTATCTATAGCTCCATATCGAATGGCACCAAAGGAGTTGGTGGAGTTGAAAGCGCAAATTTAGGAGTTGTTGGATAAAGGGTTTATTCAACCTAGTGTGTCACTGTGAGGAGCACCGGTTTTATTCGTTAAGAAGAAAGATGGGTCAATGCATATGTTTATTGACTATCACTAGTTGAATAAGTTAATGATCAAGAACAAATACCCGTTGCCAAGGAATGATGACTTGTTCAATAAGTTGAAGGGGGCCTCCGTCTTTTCGAAGATAGATCTGAGGTCAGGGTACCATCAGCTTAAGGTTAAGGAGGCTGATATTCGTAAGACAGCCTTTAGGACTCACTATGGTCACTATGAGTTCAAGGTAATGCCATTTGGGTTGACCAACGTGCCAGTAGCGTTCATGGATATGATGAACCAAGTGTTCCAACCTTACCTAGACTGGTGTGTCGTGGTGTTTATAGATGATATCTTGGTTTATTTGAAATCAAAGGAGGAGCATGATGCTCATCTGCGAATAGTTTTGCAGATTCTGAGGAAGAAGCAGTTGTATGCCAAATTCAGTAAGTGTGAATTTTGGCTGAAGGAGGTTACTTTTCTAGTGCAAGTTGTGTCGACTGAGGGGATTAGGGTTGACCCTCTGAAAATTGAAGCGGTGTTGGATTGGAAGCCACCTAAGTCGGTGACAGAGATTCAGAGTTTCCTTGGTTTGGCCGGATACTATCAAAGATTTGTTGAAGGATTCTCCTCAATTGCGGCACAGTTGACTAAGTTGTTACGAAAAGGAGTTCCGTTTGTTTAGACGGATAATCAACAATAGAGTTTCGAGAGGTTGAAAAGGATTTTAACGGAGGCTCTAGTGTTGATTTAGCAAGAGGCTGGGAAGGAATTTGTGATTTATTGTGATGCTTCACACACTGGGTTAGGGTGTGTGTTGATGCAAGATGGAAAGGTGGTTGCGTATGCATCTCGGCAGTTAAGACCGCACGAAGCGAATTACCCCACCCATGACTTGGAGTTGGCAGCGGTGGTTTTCACTTTGAAGATTTGGAGGCATTATCTTTACGGGGAGAAATCCGTCATCTTTACTAATCATAAGAGCTTAAAGTATCTTTTAACTCAGAAGGAGTTGAATCTAAGGCAGAGGAGGTGGATCGAGTTGTTAAAGGATTACGACTGCTCGATCGAGTATCACCCAGGTAAGGCTAACGTAGTAGGGGACGCTCTAAGTCGTAAAGTAATCTATGACTTAAGAGCAATGTTTTCTAACCTTAGTCTATATGATGATGGAAGGTTATTAGCTAAACTTTAGGTGAAACCCTCATGGGTCGACTAGGTTAAGGAGAATCAACAGACGGATGAGATGTTGAAAAGAAGGTTTCGGTAGGGTCAAATGATGGATCAACAAAATTCAGTGTTGATAAGGATGGGCTCTTATGTTTCCAAGGGAGAGTATGCATGCCTAAGGATCCTGAGTTGAGACGAAATATTTTGCAAAAAGCGCATGGAAGTCCATACGCTATGCATCCCGGAGGGAGTAAGATGTATCGAGACTAGCGAGAGCAGTTCAGGTGGCCAAACTTAAAATGGGAGGTGACTGACCTAGTGGCCAAGTGCTTGACCTGTCAGTAGGTCAAGGCGGAGCATCAATTACCATCAAGGTTATTGCAGCCGGTGAAGATTCCCCAATGAAAGTGGGAAAAAATCACAATGGACTTTGTTAATGGGCTACCCCTCACACCTACTAAGAAAGATTTGGTTTGGGTGGTTGTGGACCTTTTGATGAAGTCTACTCACTTCATACCAGTACGGGTCGATTACTCTTTGTAAAAGATGGCTAAGCTGTACATAGCAGAAGTGGTAAGGTTGCATGGAGTACCGATATCGATCATATCAGATAGGGACCCTAGGTTCACCTCGCGATTCTGGATGGCGTTACATCAAGCACTGGGAATGAAGTTGGATTTCATATAGCGTTTCATCCTCAGACCGATGGACAGTCTGAGCGGGTGATTCAAGTCTTGGAGGACATGTTAAGAGGGTGTGTCATTGATTTCAGAGGTTGTTGGGAAGAGTTCTTACCATTAGTAGAGTTTGCTTATAACAACAGTTACCAGTCAAGTATCCAGATGGCACCCTACGAAGCTTTGTATGGCGGAAGTGTCATACCCCTACATGTTGGATGGAATTAGGGGAACGTCGAATTTTGGGTCCAGATTGGTCACCAAGACGGAGGAGAAAGTGGAAGTGATACGGGCTAGACTAAAAGAGGCGGCGGATAGACAGAAGTCCTATGCTGACTTAAGACATAAGGACATAGAGTTTGCCGTGGGGGACAAGGTATTCCTAAAAGTATCGTCGAGGAACAAAATGCTAAGATTCGGACGTAAGGGTAAGTTGAGCCCCAGATTTATTGAACCATATCAAGTGTTGAAGCAAGCAGGACCAGTGGCATATCAGCTTGAGTTACCCTCGGAATTAAGTCAAATTCACGATGTATTTCACGTCTTTATGTTAAGACGTTATCGTTTGGATCCATCTCACATAGTGCCTGTGAAGGAAATTGAGGTAAGACCTGATCTATCCTTCAAAGAGGAACCGGTGGAAATTCTGGATCGTGATGTCAATGGGTTGCGAAGGAAAACGGTTCCATTGGTTAAGGTGCTGTGGCGGAATCACGGTTCTGAAGAGGCTACATGGGAATTAGAGGAAGTGATGTGACAACAATACCCCCATCTTTTTTGATCAGGTAATTTCGAGGACAAAATTTCTTTAAGGAGGGTAGAACTGTAACATCCTGAATTAATGGGTCTATGTGTTTAGTGTAAGGATATGTTTAATATGTTAATTTAAGTGATACGGGTCCAAACTGGGCTTAGGACTAGGAAAAAGGCCTTGGTTAAATTATCTGATTGGGCATTATAGAGTTAAAATGTGGTAATTGTGTTTGAAATACCAACGTGGGCTTGTGGCCCAACAATAGGTGGCGCTAGAAGGTGGAGTTACTAATAGTTAAAGAGGCCCAAGTTTTGGCCACAAGGAGCACATGTTTCTCGACCATTTTCGGCACTTAAAAGGGAGCAAGGAGAGATGCCACAACAAGGGTGTAAGGGGCCTAAAATTTAATTTTGTGGGAGCCCAATTCTCTTAATTTAAGTGAGCTAAAATTTGGAATTAGGGTTAGGAGAGTGGATGGCAACAAGGCTCTAAAATAGGAGGATTTACATGGAATTTATAATTGATAATATAGAAGATAAAATGGAGAAAAGACATGAGCTATCAAGGAAAGGTGATGGCCAAAAATCCACCACCTAGAGGAGTGAAGAATTCGGCTACTTCATGAAGAAGGGGTGCCAAATTTTCCCTTTTTATTAGCTTGACTTTTAGTAATCAGGGAGGGTACTCTCGGGTTTTTTAAGGTAGGTGCCGAAATATCTATAAATAGAGGGGAATAGCTCACCAACTCCGACATTTGAACCCTACATTTTTTCTTAACCTGTGTCGAAATTCCTAACTCTTCCTCCCTAATTTCTTTTCTTTTTATTTCTTTGAAAGCCTAACAATCCCTACTCTTTGCCTATTTCTTCCACTAAAAGCCGAAACTATTCTATATTCCTTCTTATCATCTTCTCTTTTTGATTTTTCTCAAAAATCAAAATCCCCAAGGAGTTGCCGATTTCCATCTAATAAGGTAAGTGTCGATTCTTGATTTCTCTTAAGATCACTCTCTTGATTTTTGAAAGGAAAAAGTCGAAAAACTAATAGTCTAATGGTTCTATGTTGGGCGGCAATTCGGGATTTGAAGGAAACTTGGTCGTCTAGATCTAAAAGTCCAAAATAGCTAGTCTTTAATTTTGGGACTTTAAGGTAAGGAGATTTTCCTAGATCTTTACTAGATTTGTTCATTATATACATTATCTAAACTTTATGATGAGGATTAACGGTCATATATTGTGATAGTAGTTCTGATAAGGACTTGTGATGGAATTAAATATGGATCAGGCAAAGGAGAGAATCCCTAAGTTTAAGAAACGAGCGGTATCTGCCGTTCGATATTGGCCACTTGGTTGTGGACTGGCTTCTGAACAACACCTTAGGCAGATAGCAGTTGTGTCGACTGCGGATAGTGTCGACATAGAAAGTATCGTTTTATCAGTAACCAGGTGTGTATATCTCTAACACACTCTCTCTACTTGCATTTTATGTGTAGTAGGCTAAAAAGCCAAAAAGTGGCTATGTAGACAGTCGATTAAAACCCTAAAAGGGTTAGGTAAAGATGCCAGGTATGCAACCATGGAAATCTCTATGTGTATTGAGACTTATTAAAGCCTATATGATGTTCTCTTTGTGTATGTATGCATGGGGTAGGAATATAATATGAAAGGGGAAGTGCAATATGGGTCACATGGTGACCGGTGGTAGAAATCCCACGAATATAAATATGGGTCACATGGTGACCGGTGGTAGAAATCCCACCAATTTAAATGTTAGATCACACAGTGATCGGTGGCTGTGCCACGTGGTGTGTAGCGGACGGAGGGTTGATTGTAGAAATCCCCAAGGTGTGATGGTTGGTACAGGTTGGTGTGTAAAGGATGGGATTCTAGGATTGGTTGGGCCATTCATTATGTATTGTCTATCATGTATTGTGATTGTTGCCTATATGTATGGGCCAAGGCCCATAATGTGTTTGCGGGCCTTAGGTCAGTATGTTTAGGATTTATACACTGTGTCTTGGTGACTCACGCTTTCCTTTTCTCTACTCTTTCAGATGAGCAGTAGATCGTGGACATGGGAGCCGACACGGACTCGAGGGGCCATCAAGTTATTCGTTTTATACTTTCTGCTTTATTTCAAGTTTTAAATGTTGGAAATATTTGATGTAATAAGGCCCCGTAGCTTAGGTTTAAGTTGATATTTGTTAGTATTTATTTCTTCTCAAATTTTATGAACAAGACTTATGTTTTAAAGGAAGTAAAAAGATGGGATTTTCAAATATGATTTCAATAACTTCCATTTTGAAAAAAAAAGTAAATTACAAAGATTTTCTACGAGTGCCACCTATTTAACGAATATCTACAAGAATGACTAAGTTTTTCAAAACCATTCTAAGTAAAGTTCTTAACATTAAACTCGTAGCATACCAGATCCGGTTGGAACTTATGGGCCGGGTTTGGGGTGTTACATTCAAGCTATTCCATAGCTTTTCTTTGCCTTAATTTCGGCTTGGAGAAGATGAATGAACCACAAATTTTGTTTTGTTTTATTCAATTTAACTTTAATTACTAAATACCAAAATTAACCTTAAAAATGATCACAAATTTCAAAATTACAAAGCCAATATCATCCACTAACATATTAATGGACTATTTACCATGTAAGGACCTTCCCTTTAAGACACCTTTAGCTAATAGAACTCAAGGTTTACAGTTTATGCAATTTAGTCCTTTTTATCAAATTGAACATCCAAATGATAAAATTTCTTAACAAAATTTTCACACAATCATATTGTCATGCTATAGGCATTAAAATAATAATAACATAAATATTTTGACCTTGAATTTGTGGTCTCAAAATTACTATTCTATTTTGACTAAGAATGGGTTGTTACAACTCTCCCCCTTAGGAATTTTCGTCCCTAAAAATCTTACCAGAAAATAGGTTAGGGTACTATTTTCTCATAGCTTCCTAGGGTTCTCACATATCTTCATTGATACAATGACATTGCCATAGAACCTCAACTAAAGCTATGCTTTTATTTCTAAGCTCTTTAATTTCTCGAGCCAGAATTATGATCGATTCTTCGTTATACGTCATATCAAGATGAATTTCAATCTCTGTCGGAGAAATTACGTGTGATGGATCTGATATATATCGGTGCAACATCGACACATGAAACACATTATGAATCTTTTATAACTCCGAAGGTAAAGCTAGTTGATATGCCACTGGCCCTATTCTTTCGATAATGTCATATGGCCCGATGAATCGCAGACCCAATTTTCCTTTGCGACCAAAACAACGAATCTTCTTCCATGAAGATACTTTCAAAAATACTCTGTCACCAATTTGAAATTCAATGTCTTTATGTTTCAAATTCGCATACGATTTTTGTCGATCTGAAGATGCTTTCAAACTATCACGAATTACTTTCACTTTATCTTCGGTCTCTCTAACCAAATCAACCCCGTGAATCTTTTTCTCACTAAGCTCGATCCAGTACAACGAAGTTTGACATTTACGACCATATAAAGCTTCATACGATGCCATATTTATATTCAATTGAAAAATGTTGTTATTGCCTTCAAACTCTAAAACACAACAATGAAGCATATCTTTGAGAATTTGAAGTACTCTCTTGGACTAACCGTCAGTTTAAGGATGGAAAGCATTACTAAAGTGCAATCGTGTACCTAGAGCTTCTTACAATTTCTTCCAAAATCACGACGTAAACCTTGGATCTCTATCCAAAATAATAGAAATTGGAACCCCATGCAATCTGACAATCTCAGAGATGTACAATTCAGCTAATCTATTAAGTGAATAGTCTGTATGTACAGGAATGAAGTGTGCAGACTTTGTCAGTCTATCAATGACAACCCAAACAACATCTTTTTTTCGAAGACAGGGGTAATCTTGATATGGAATCCATCGTAACTCTATCCAATTTCCATTTTGGTATTGTTACAGGCTATAGTAGTCCCGAAGACACTTGATGTTAGAATTTGACTTGTTGGCAAACCAAGCATCCTGACACAAACTCTGAAATGTCTTGTTTCATGCTTGACCACCAGTACAACTATTTCAAATCATTATACATTTTAATAGTCCCTAGATGAACAAATAAACAACCACTGTGTGCTTTGTGTAGAATTTTCTGAAGCTCAGAATTCTTTTGTACACAAATTCTACCTCGAAACATTAAACAATCATCGGATCTGATCTGATACTCTGAATCAGTAGTCGATTTGCACTGCACTCTTTAGCTTGTAATTTATCTTCATGTTTCTGAGCTTCACAAATTTGTTGAAGAAATAACGATTTAGCTTTTAACTTAGCTAAAATTGAACCATCATCAGACAAAGTTAACTGTGTGTTCATCCTCCGCAATGCAAACAAAGATTTTTTACTCAAAGCATCTGCTACTACATTCACTTTTCCCGATGATAATCAATCACTAACTCGTAATCTTTCAGCAACTTGAGCCATCTTCATTGTTGCAAATTCAAATAGTTTTGAGTCATTATATATTTCAAAATCGTGTGATCAATAAAGATATGGCACTTCTCACCAAATAAATGATGTCACCAAATTTTCAATGTGAAAATAATAGTGGCCAATTCTAATTCATGCGTCGGATAATTCTTTTCATGCGTTTTCAGCTGTCTAGAAGCATAAGCAATCACTTTGCCTTCTTGCATCAAAAAACATCTCAAACCATTCAATGACGTTTGCTGAAAATCACAAACTCTTTACCCGACTCAGGCTATACTAAAATCGGTGCTTCAGTTAACAATACTTTCAACTGTTCAAAACTCTATTGGCATTCCTCGGACAATTCAAATTTCACATCTTTCTGTAGCAATCAAGTCATCGGTGTAGCAATCATTATGAATCCTTTTACAAAATGACAATAGTAATTAGCTAATCCTAGAAAACTTCTAACTTCAGATACGTTTCTTGGTGGTTTCTGTAACGCGTAGGTTTGTGCAAGTGTACACAGTCATTATCAAGTAATAAGTAAGTATTGACTTATTGTCTCCACAGGAATTGTATTTGTGTTAAATCACTTAATTGTAAAATTATACTAACAACTTGGTAAATAAAAACACAATATGGTTGAGAAGTGATGATTAGAATTAAATATATTAAACTAAATACAAGGATCCCTAATGCAAATTATCCCAAGTATGCAAACTATATGAATGAAATAGATTTTAGCAAAATTAATGTAACACCGTAAACCTGGCCTAGACATTATGGCTGAATCTGGCATGTTACATCATAAAGTTGTTTAACACAACACAGTTGATAAAGCTCTTTCTCAATTTAAAACCTTTTTACCATCTAAAAAGAAAAACCCCAAGTTTCGTTATTAATCAAAACAAGCTTCGCTTAAGGTTATTTTCCTTGCAAACATATTATTATTTTCAAATGTTTTTTGTCGTGGAAGACTGACTTCCAAAGTTACGGAACGTGACATTTGAAAGCAGCAGTTAATAGTTTGAAAAAAATCGTGTTTAGAGGTTTGGTAGTTTATATCTAAAAGAGTTACCGAGTGAAACTTAAAAGAAAATCCCAATAGACATATTACATATATTATTAACCCAAAAATAATATAAATTAAATTAAACTCGAAATTACTAAGTTTCGTTGAGTAACAAATCTGACATATGGCCACCTCGAGTCCTCCGCAGCTTCAAATCCATTAACGCTGGGGATTACCTACACGATTAAAAGAAAGGGGTGAGTTACAAGAACTCAGTGTGTAAACCCCTATAACGGTCATAGTCTGGGCCTGAGCCCATATGGTGTTAGTTTGGGCCTAAGCCCTATTCGGTAACAAGCTAGACCAAGCTCCATATAAAATAGATGCAATATGTATATACCCACCCCAATCCTATCTAGCCAACTAAGTCTCCACCCGTACCAACCAACACACCATGTGGGGACCATGTCGACCCACCCAGCCAAAACTCTCCAATAATGCAGTCAAGCTGCTAATAATGGCATATGTGGCTTAGTCACTAAAATGGTATGTGGGGATACCACTCGAATGGTATGCGGCAGAGCCACTAGAACTGTACTTCCTCCAATCATCAAACCCAACCAAATGCAATATTTTATGAATGCGGTGTAATATGAATATGAACATATATAAATATAATCACATAAATGATATTTAACTACCACTAAGGGTATAACGGTCATTTTGGTCACTTAAGGGTATAACGGTAATTCTACCCCTTGAGGGGTATTTTGATAATTTACCCATCAAGGGTATTTCGATAATTTACCCACTAGGGGTATTTTGGTAATTTACCCGCTAAGGGTATTTTGATACTTTACCCACTATGGTTATTTTGGTAATTTACCCTCTAAGGGTATTTTGATAATTTACCCACTAGGGGTATTTTGGTAATTTATCATCTAACAGCCTTTTTGGAGGACACTATCGCCTCGAGCGACACAGGTTCCCTTCTGGGTCACTACGGTGTAATTGGGCTTAAAATCTAATTTCGGCCCAACAAGGTCCGATACGACCTCAGTTTCATGAAAGTGTTCGTATCACTCTCAACAGTCTGTCGCCACCTCAAATGGCTCGGTTTATCACTATGAGCGCTCGAATGCTCGAGTGACCTCAGTTACCGATACTTGACTTTTCGGTATTTCGACTTTTAGTCAATTCACAGAGACATCGCGTATCAAATTAAGCAGCGGTGTGAGATTACACACCTTAGCGAGATGTACGATTAACCCTTCGTATCAACCCTACACATCATCAAATTCCTTATTAGCTATACATTTCTTAAGGTTAAACACTTAGAGAAATATGCCCAAAACGTTCTCCTTACATTGTTTGAGCAAACGGCCCTACATCAAGATTTCTATGCATGAATTATTGACTTCACGTCCTTAATAAGAATCTGTACCAAAAATATTACACATAAGTGTGACTAAAGATTGTATACCGCATGTCATAACACATGGTACATTCGGCCAAACTAAGTATTATGACGATATTCTTACCTTCCTTGAATAATGAATCCACAATCAAGGTTTGATTAGTACAAATCACTTGCGCCCCTTCACCTTGTTGCAATTCCTAAGCCTAACGATGGACAAAGCACAGATAAGAACATACTTTTAGCCACCAAGTGTAAGAAAAAACTTACGATTGTTAAGGAAGAAACCGAATAGAAGCGGTGTTAATAATGATAGGGAACTACCACTTACCAATTGAAAAATTCCTTGCAAAATCGTACTAGAAAGGAATAGAACTTACGATTTAATTGTGAATATGCCCAACAAGAAGTGATGGAGGATGTTCGACCGCACACAAAAACAACTTCAAGGACCAACGACGGGCATTGAGAGAAAAAGAAGAACAGGTTCGGCTAATAGAGAAATCGAAGGAGGAGGTAGTATAAGTCTTCGATTTTAGAGTAAAGAAAAGGAAACAACTAGGTGTGAAAAGAGATGGGAAAGGAAATAGTAATTCATCCTACCTAGAGTTTAGGCTACTAACAAGCAAAGAAGAATGTATGGAAGGTGAGAAGAAAAGAAAAAGAGAAGTTTAGAATTAGGCACAAAAAGAATTGAGGAGTAAAGGACCCAAAATTCTATAGCTGAAAGACAAAAATGCAAAACTCTTACAAAAGAAAACTAGAAAAATTGGCACTTTACCCTCACAAAGCCGAATATGCTACCAACACACCCCTTTTCAGCCGAAATCCCCTTTGCTAGACCCCCACTTTCGGCCAACTCTCCCCACACACCTCAATCCATTGATTTTCACCCATTTTTCATCCTACAATTCCTCCTCTTCATCCATTTGAACCGTTTGACCAATTCTCCAACTCCCATTGGAGAGTTTGATCCAAACTCTACATCCTCCCCCATCAAGCCACAAAATAAAATCATTTATTTGCCACCTGAGGGATTCAAACCCCTTCCCTCCTTGCTCTCCACTTGACGCCACACCACCACACCACACACTCCACTTGTGACTCTTAAATGCAAATGATTATACTTAAGCCCTTTTGCCAACAGCCCTCTCCACAAAAGGGGCCAAAAACCAAAATTTTTCCAAGGCTTGGGCTTGAACCCAGGCCTCCCTAGAACCCCAAAATACCCTCAATTAACCAATCGAGCAAGCACAACATACCATCAAGAAAAAAAATTTACAACCCCTAACTTTTGGGATGTTACAATTCTACCCCCGTTAAAGAAATTTTGGCCTTGAAATTTTACTTGATCAAAAGAGTTGAGGGTATTTCTGTCGCATCGCCTCCTCAGGTTCCAACGTGGCCTCCTCTGAACAATGATTATGCCATGGTACCTTAACTAAAAGAACAAATTTCCTTATCAGCACCTTAAACTCGTGATCCAAAATCTACATCGGTTCTTCTTCAAATGTTAGGTCAGGTATTACTTCGATCTCCTCCACTAGCACTACATGTGAAGGATCCGAACAATAGCCCCTCAGCATAGAAACATGGAAAATATCATGTATTTGGTTTAACTCATGAGGCAATTCCAGCTGATAAGCGACTGGTCCCACACGCTTTACTATACGATAAAGTCTGATAAATCTAGGGCTCAGCTTGCCCTTCTGTCCAAATCTCAGAATCTTCTTCCAATGTGAGACCTTCAAAAAGACATAATCCCCTACAGAGTACTCTATCTCTTTAGGCTTTAAGTCAGCATATGACTTCTATCTATCAGATGCTTCCTTTAACCGACCCCGAATCAATTTCACTTTCTCTTAGTTTCAAAAATTAGCTCTGGACCCAATAGTCACCGTTCACCAAATTCTGTACAACAAGTAGGGGTAAAAGACCTGCGACCATATAATACCTCGTATGGTGCGTTCTGAATACTAGATTGGTAACTGTTGTTGTAAGCAAATTTTGCCAACGGTAAGTAGTCTTCCCAACTGCCCTTGAAGTCAATCACACAACTTCTCAACATATCCTCCAAAATCTGTATTACCCTCTCTGACTGACCATTAGTCTACGGATGAAATGTTGTGCTGAAATCTAACCTTGTACCCAGAGCTTCGTGTAACACTTTTCAAAATCGAGATATGAATCTAGGGTCCCTGTCCGAGATGATAGACATCAATACCCCATGTAACCTTATAATCTCGCCACATATAACTTGGCTAACTTCTACAACGAGAAATCGGTGCGAATGTAACAATCTGGTTTATACTCTAGTCAGAGCAGTGGTTTCGAGACCACAAATTTGAGTCTGTATAATATTTTAATATTATTTTCTGTGTCATTGATATGTGATTAAGCATGTGCAAAATTTTCGTATGTTAAATTGTCCGTCTGTGTACTTAATTTGATAAAATGACTAAATCTCATAAAGTTTAAAAGTGGTTATTTATTTGATTAGTGGCCAAATTGATGTGGCTTTTGTTTACAAGGGACTTAAGTAGCAATCAAGCCATTTTAAAGTTAGTGGATGAGTAATGGACGGTTTTTCCATTAAATGAATAAGTTTTATTTGTTATTAGTTCAGGGTAATTTAGTAAAAGGTTAATTATTATGTTAATATGATAATAATATGAAAATGAACATTATTCATGCATTCTTCCATCGAAATTCAAAGGAAAAAGAAAGGTTAAAGCTCTCATACATTCGGCTACTATCAAGCCAAAATTCAAGGTTTGTTTTTATCAGTTTTTGATAATTTCTACGTTTTTGCAATCGTTGCTTATAGAGCTATCAAACCCATGTCTCAATTTGATGAGTTGATAATGTTTGTGTGAGATGCCATTGATGTTATGTTAAGCTTTTTGATGATTTTTGGTGTTAAATGAAAGATATGAGCTAGATGAACATGTTATGTTCTTGAAGTTTTGATGAATTTAGCTAAATAGGGCTAAAATGTGAAAATGTTATTTTAGAGGACTAATTTGTGAATTTTATGAAATATGTGGACTTATATAGTCCTTAGGGAAGTTCGGCTATGCATATGTGTGAACAAATTGTGTATATTTGAAGTTTTGAGTAAAATGGACTAAACTGATAAAGTGTGTAAATATAAGGGTTAAATTGTAAATAGCCCAAAATACATGTGTATGGATTGAATTGAATGGAATAGTGAATAAATCAAGAACCGAGGAAAATAAATTTAGATCGCGGGAAAATGAAAGTTAACAAGTAGCCGTTTTCATTTTGATAAACCGAATCTAAGGTAAGTCACTATGTAAATGAACTTATCTATATTGAATTGAATATATATGTTCATATTTCTATCGATGAAAATGAATGAGTATGAGATGCTAAGTGCTTAAATTGTTAATTAAGTTTGATATAGTGATAAAGACGAGAAGTCCCATACGAACCTAGGAATAGATAGGATTAGCTATGTCATGACATAGGCGTCTGTTCTGTTTTATCATCCAAGACCACGTCCGGGACGTTGGCGTTGATTTAAGCCCCGTGTAAGACCACGTCTGGGATGTTGGCATCGATATGAGTTTTACATGTAAGACCACGTTTGGGATGTTGGCATCGTTATGATCTGTACGTGTAAGACCATGTCTGGGACATTGGCATCATATTGAAATGTGTAAGACCCTATCTGGGATAGTGGCATCAATATGCGAGTGCATGTAAGACCTCGTATGGGACGTTGGCATTGTACTACTATTCCGAGATTTCTGAGTGTCCTACTAGGTTCCTAAGGGTTGAATGGGAAAGTCTGCAATACGAATGGTATATCTAAGCTGTGATCAATTAAGTGAATGAATATCTGATTCAGGTGCGTTTAATGTGCATTAAGTATGCATGAATGATAAGTATGCATATGACTTTGATTGAAGAAAAGTATGTTTGAATAGGATAATGTGAAGGAGATGCAAGAGAGATTATGATTGAGCTATGTGTTTGAAATGAGTTTTGAATGGATAAATGTGACAAATGTAGTCCTAAGTATGAATCAAGCATATACATGACAAATTGTTAAGTGAATGAGATGTGCAAATTTATGAAATTGCATATATACTTCTTATGCCATGTTTACTAAGCTTTCGAAAAGCTTACTCTGTGTGTGTATTTTCTCTGTTTTATAGGTCTTCGAAGCTACTGATGGCTCAGGATTGTCAAGGATCGTCATCTCACTACTAAACTTATCTTGGTACCCTTTTGAAAATGTATATGGCTAATTATGGCATGTATAGGCTAGATAGGTGTATATGTTTATGAAGTGAGCATGGCCATGTGTATTGGCAAGTTTTTGAGTTGATAAATGTTTTGAATGAATGAGTTATGAAGCAGATATTTAGTATGTTTTGATGCATATGAAATGGTTAAGTTTTGGTTAAGCAAATGGATGATACATGTTTGAAATGATGTAGGATTTAGTTTGTAATTTGATATGTTTTGGTTGCCATATATGCATATTATGTTTTGGTATATATTACTTGTAGGAAGACCCTAAGTGGGTGGCATATTGGCCTTGTAAAATGGCCTATAATGTCACATGGTTGAGGCACACGGGCATGCCTAAGACCGTGGGTAAATTGGCAGAATGTGGCTTAAATTGCACACGGCCTCGACACGGGTGTGCTTGGTGGTCGTATGAGAAATGGCAGTATGTGATCTATTAGTACACGGCCTTAGCACACGGTCATGTTTGGTAACCGTGTTGATTTTGGCAGAATACTACCACGGGGAGGTCGCACGGGGGTGTCATGTAGCCGTGGGTGAGGCACGGCCTACCCCCATGACTTTGTGTCCCCTGTATGTTAGAAAAGTTTTAAATTTTTATGAAATTACTTATGTGTTTTGATTTAGTCCCGACTCAATTTATAAGCATGCTTAAGGTCTCGATGACCTACTTTAGTGACATTATGATTGATATTGATGAATGGTTGAATGATTAATTCTATAAATGTTTCTGATCTGTCTGGTAATGCCTTAACCCTAATCCAATGATCAGACACGGGATAGGGGTGTTACATTTGATTGGTATCAGAGCTACGATTTAGTTGATTCTCAGACTAACGTAGTGTGTCAGAGTCTAGCTATACATGCCATATATTTGAATTGTGATAGTGTGATGAATCTTGACGTGTAAAATGTGATTTTTGTATAGCAATGGATCCTGAAAGAGCCGTAGTTTACGATGTATAAAGTAATGCGCCTACTCCCGCACAAGGGACAGCGCCCTCTGATTTGAGACCGGCTATAAGCGGTCAGGTTTCTTCCAGATGATGAGTGAGTGGTTCACTCAATTCATGAGAAATAACCCGACTGTTTCACAACCTTTGCCCCCAGTTAATCCCCCTAGACTATAGTTGTGCCATAGGCTATGTATCCAAATCTGTTAAATAAGCCTCCAGTTGACATGATCCATAAGTATGGGGCTGAAGAGTTCCAAGCTACCAATAATGATGATGTTGAAAAAGCTAAATTTTGGATTGAAAATACTCTTCGGGTATTTGATGGGATGTCTCTGACTCCGGAAGAATGCATAAAGTGTGTTGTATCGTTACTTCGAGATGTAACGTATCAATGGTGGAAAACCTTAATTTTTGTTGTTCGGAGAGAACGGGTTACATGGGATTTCTTTTAGATTGAGTTCTGGAATAAATATATCAGTGACAGATTCATCTATCAGAAACGAAAAGAATTTCAAGAGCTTAAACAGGGCCGAATGACTATCACTGAATATGAATGAGAGTTCATGCGACTAAGTCAATATACCGAGAGTGTATATCTTCTGAAGCTATAATGTGCAAAAGATTTGAAGATAATCATAATGAAGATATCCGTTTGCTGGTTGGGATCCTAGAAATAAAAGAGTTTGTTACACCCATTGATCGAGCTTGCAAAGCTGAAGCACTCAGGAAGGATAAAAGAAGAGCTGAGTTTGAAGCTCGAGATACAAGAAAGAGATATCAGAATAAATCATTTCAGTCTACTTCAAAGAGATACAGAGATGATCAAAGTTGTTCTAGAGAAAATATGGGACATTTAAACAGAAATAGAGCTAGATCGCAAATGAGTTCCAAAAACCCAGCAACTTCAGTGGCTAGTGTTGGTAATGTTCGATCTGAGAGAATCGAATGTAGACATTGTGGAAAAAGACATCCAAGAAGCTGTAGATTAAATGACAAAGCTTGCTTCAGATGTGGATCGCTTGATCATTTTATCCGTGATTGCCCTGAGCCAGTAGAACTAGAGACTGTTCAGAATCTGAGATCTGATAATGTAACTGTGAGAGGTAGACCTTCAAAGAATACAAGAAATGTTGGTGGTAGTCAGAGGTGCACGAGAGACACTATGGTAAGATCTGAAGCTAGAGTGCCTGCCAGCGCATATGCTATCCAAGCTCGTGAAGAAGCTTCATCACCTAATGTTATAACGGGTACTTTTACTCTTTATGATACTTTTGTGATAGCTTTAATAGACCCTAGTTCTACACATTCGTACATATGCATAAATTTAGTTTATGGTAAGACTTTGCCTGTAGAGTCTACTAAATTTGCTATAAAAGTATCGAACCCTTAGGTAAAAGTGTCCTGGTTGACAAAGTATGCAAGAACTGTCCGTTAATGTTTTGAGATATCTATTTTCTTATTGATCCGATGCTCTTGCCATTTGATAAATTCGATATTATTCTGGGTATGGATTGGTTGTTTATGCATGATGCCGTTGTAAACTGTAAAAGAAAGACTATAGATTGATGAGGTCCGAATGATGAGACTGTACGGATTGAGTCTAGTGATTTAAATGGATTGCCTATTGTGATATCCGTTTTGAAAGCTCAGAGTTATGTGAAAAAGGGGTATGAATCATATTTTGCTTATGTGATCGTTTCAAAAGCATCAGAGAAGAAAGTTGAATCAATACTTATTGTTTTTGATTTTTCTGATGTGTTCCCTGAAGAGTTATCGGGCTTACCTCCGATTCGTGAAGTTGAATTTGGTATTGAATTATTGCCTGGTATGACACCTATTTTGATAGCTCCATATAGAATAGAATCAACAGAGTTGAAAGAGTTAAAGTCACAGCTACAAGAATTGACTGATAGAGGGTTTCTACACCGAGTTTTTCGCCTTGGGGTGCTCCTATTCTATTCGTGAAAAAGAAAGATGGCACGATGAGAATGTGTATCGATTACCGTCAGTTGAATAAGGTGGCTATAAAGAACAAATATCCATTGCCCAGAATTGATGATTTGTTTGATCAGTTAAAAGGAGCTACTTTGTTTTCCATGATTGATTTGAGATCGGGATACTACCAATTGAGAGTTAAAGATTCAGATATTTCGAAAACTACTTTTAGAACGAGGTACAGACATTATGAGTTTTTAGTTATGCCATTCAGACTAACCAATGCTCCTGCTATTTTTTATGGACTTGATGAACAGAATTTTTAGATCGTATCTAGATCAATTTGTTGTTGAATTCATTGACGACATTTTGATTTACTCATGTGATGAGAATGAGCATGCAGAACATTAGAAAATTGTGTTGCAAACTCTGACGCAAAATTTAGCAAATGTGGATTCTTGTTGAATGAGGTCAGTTTTCTGGGGCATATTGTGTCAGCTTCTAGGATTCGTGTTGATCTGAGCAAGATTTCTGCTATTCTGAATTGGAAACCTCGAGAAATGTTTCTAAAGTTCACAGTTTTCTGGGTTTAGCTAGTTATTACCGTAGATTTGTAAAGGGCTTTTCAACAATAGCTACTCTGTTGACAAGATTACTTCAGAAAGGTATCAGATTTGAATGGTCGGATAAATGTCAAAGAAGTTTTGATCGGTTGAAAACTCTGTTAACAGAAGCTCCAGTGTTAGTACAACCAGAATCTGGTAAGGAATTTGTTGTATATAGTGATGCTTCATTAAACAGTCCGGGATGTGTTTTGATGCAAGAGGGCAAAGTGGTAGCTTATGCTTCGAGACAGTTAAACCCTCATGAAAAGAATTATTCGACACATGACCTTGAGCTCGCTGCGATTGTGTTTGCACTTAAAATTTGGCGTCATTATTTGTACGGTGAGAAATGTCATGTGTTTTAAGATCATAAAAGTCTAAAATATCTAATGACCCAGAAAGATTTGAACCTGCGTTAAATAAGATGGTTAGAACTGTTAAAAGATTACGAGCTTGTGATAGATTATCATCCGGGTAAAATAAATGTGGTTGCTGATGCATTGACTAGAAAGTCATTGTTTGCTCTACGTGCTTTGAATGCTCAGTTAGATTTGTCTGATGATAGTTCTGTGATAGTTGAATTGGGAGCGAAACCGTTATTTGTACAGCAAATATATGATGCTCAGAAGGTTGATAATGAATTATTATTGAAACGAGCTCAGTGTGAATTAAATTCTGAATTTGAATTTCGAGTTGTTGATGATTGTTTGAGATTCTGAGATCAAATCTGTGTTCCAAGAAATCTGGAGTTGATTCAATTGATTTTGGGTGAAGCACATAACAGTCACCTATCTGTTCATCCGCGGAGTACTAAAATGTATCATGATTTGAAACGACACTACTGGTGGTCTGGTATGAAACAGGACATTTCTGAATTTATTTCAAAATGCTTAGTTTGTCAGCAAGTGAAAGCCGAACATCAAGTTCCGTCGGGATTGCTGCAGCCAAATCTGATTCCTGAATGGAAATGGGATGGAGTAACAAAGGATTTTGTTTCGGATTGCCTCTAACTCGAGAAAGAAAGATGCAATTTGGGTTGTAGTTGTCCGATTGATGAAATCTGCCCATTTTATTTTGATAAGATCTGACTACTCACTTGAAAGATTAGCTGAGCTTTATATTTTTGAGATTGTGAGATTGCACGGGGTGCCACTATCTATTGTGTCAGATAGGGATCCGAGATTCACACCGCGATTCTGGAAGAAATTGCAAGATGCTTTGGGTATGAAATTGCATTTTAGTACAGCTTTTCATCTGCAAACGGATGGTCAATCCGAGCGAATTATTCAGATTATCGAAGATATGTTAAGATGTTGTGTACTTGAGCTTAATGGTTCGTGGGAACAATACTTGTCGTTGATCGAATTTGCATATAACAATAGATTTCAGACGAGCATTAAAATGGCACCATATGAAGCTTTGTACAGACGTAAATGTCGTACACCTCTGTATTGGACTGAACTCAGTGAGAATAAGTTACACGGGGTCGATTTGATAAAAGATACCGAACAGAAAGTGAAACTGATTTGAGATTAATTGAAAGCATCATCTGATCATCAGAAGTCCTATGCAGACTTAAAACGAAAAGATATAGAATTTGATATTAGCGACAAAGTACTTATGAAAGTGTCTCCGTGGAAGAAAGCGCTCCGATTCGGACGTAAAGGCAAGTTAAGTCTTAGATTCATCAGACCGTCTGACGTGTTGGGCATGTTGCATATAAATTGAAGTTAACCTCTGAATTAGAAAAGATTCACAATATATTTCACATTTCGATGCTCCGTAGATATCGGTCTAATATGTCACATGTGATTTCCCCATCTAAAATTGAAATCTGATCTGATATGACATACGAAAAGGAATCGATCCGTATCTTAGCTCGTGAAGAAAAAGAGTTAAGAAACAAGAAAATTCTATTAGTGAAAGTATTGTGGAATCAACACGGATTAGAAGAGGCTACATGGGAGCCTGAAGATTCAATGAGACAGCAATTTTCGAATCTGTTTAACGGTAAGATTTGCGGGGACGAAAATCTCTAAGGGGGGAGAATTGTAATAGTTTAGTTTATACCCTAGTCGGAACAATGGTTTCGGGACCACAAATCCGACTCTGTATAATATTTTAATATTATTTTTTGTGCCGTTGATATGTGATTAAGCATGTGTAAAATTTTTGCATGTCAAATTGTCCGTCTGTGTGCTTAATTTGATAAAAAGACTAAATCGCATAAAGTTTAAAAGTGGTTATTTATTTGATTAGTGGCCAAATTGATGTGGCTTTGTTTGCAAGGGACATAAGTGGCAATTAAGCCATTTTAAAGTTAGTGGATGAGTAATGGACGGTTGTGCCATTAAATGAATAAGTTTTATTTGTTATTAGTTAAGGGTAATTTAGTAAAAGGTGAATTATTATATTAATATGATAATAATATGAAAATGGACATTATTCATGCATTCTTCCACCGAAATTCAAAGGAAAAAGAAAGGTTAAAACTCTCATACATTTGGCTACTATCAAGCCAAAATTCAAGGTTCATTTTTGATCGGTTTTTGATAATTTCTACATTTTTGCAATCGTTGCTTAGAGAGCTATCAAACCTATGTCTCAATTTGATGAATTGATAATGTTTGTGTGAGATGCCATTGATGTTATGTTAAGCTTTTTGATGATTTTTGGTGTTAAATGAAAGATATGAGCTAGATGAACATGTTATGTTCTTGAAGTTTTGATGAATTTAGCTAAATAGGGCTAAAATGTGAAAATGTGATTTTGGAGGACTAATTTGTGAATTTTATGAAATATGTGGACTTATATAGTCCCTAAGGAGGTTCGGCTATGCATATGTGTGAACAAATTGTGTATATTTGATGTTTTGAGTAATATAGACTAAATTGATAAAGTGTGCAAATATGAGGGTTAAATTGTAAATAGCCCAAAATACATGTGTATGGATTGAATTGGATGGAATAGTGAATAAAAGGGTTAATTCTGAATATGTTTAGATCAAGAACTAAAGAAAACAGATTTAGATCGCGGGAAAGCGAAAGTTAACGAGTAGCCATTTTCATTCCGATAAACTATCTATATTGAATTGAATATATATGTTCATATGTCTATCAATGAAAATGAATGAGTATGAGATGCTAAGTCCATAAATTCTGAAATAAGTTTGCTATAGTGATAAAGCCGAGAAGTCCCGTACGAACCTAGGAATAGATAGGATTAGCTATGTCATGACATAGGCGCATCTGTTCTATTTTATCATATAAGACCACGTCCAGGACATTGGCGTTGATTTTAAGACCCGTGTAAGACCATGTCTGGGACGTTGACGTCGATATGAGTTTTACGTGTAAGATCACATCTAGGACATTGGCATCGTTATGATCTGTACGTGTAAGACCATGTCTGGGACATCGGCATTGTATTAGAATGTGTATGACCTTGTCTGGGACAGTGGCATCGATATGCGAGTGCATGTAAGACCTCGTCTAGGACGTTGGCATTGTACTACTATTTGAGCTTTCTGAGTATCCTACTAGGTTCCTAAGGGTTCAACGGGCAAGTCTGCAATACGAATGGTATATCCGAGCTATGATCGATTAAGTGAATGAATATCCGATTCAGGTGCATTTAATGTGCATTAAGTATGCATGAATGGTAAGTATGCATATGACTTTGATTGAAGAAAAGTATGTTTGAATAGGATAATGTGAAGGAGATGCAAGAAAGATTATGAATGAGCTATGTGTTTCAAATGAGTTTTGAATGGATAAATGTCACAAATGTAGTCATAAGTATGAATCAAGCATATACATGATAAATTGTTAAGTGAATAAGATGTGCAAATGTATCAAATTGCATATATACTTCTTATGCCAAGTTTATTTTTATATGACTTACTAAGCTTTCAGAAAGCTTACTATGTGTGTGTATTTTCTCTGTTTTATAGGTCATCGAAGCTACTGAAGGCTCGAGATTGTCAAGGATTGTCATCACGCTACTAAACTTATCTTGGTACCCTTTTGAAAATGTATATGGCTAATTATGGCATGTATAGGCTAGATAGGTGTATATGTTTATGAAGTGAGCATGGCCATGTGTATTGGCAAGTTTTTGAGTTGATAAATATTTTGAATGAATGAGTTATGATGCAGATATTTAGTATGTTTTGATGCATATGAAATGGTTAAGTTTTGGTTAAGCAAATGGATGATACATGTTTGAAATGATGTAGGCTTTAGTTTGTAATTTGATATGTTTTGGTTGCCATATATGCATATTATGTTTTGGTATATATTACTTGTAGGAAGACCCTAAGTGGGTGGCATATTGGCCTTGTAAAATGGCCTATAATGTCACATAGTTGAGGCACACGGACGTGCCTAAGACAGTGGGTAAATTGGCAGAATGTGGCTTAAATTGCACACAACCTCGACAAGGGTGTACTTGGTGGCCGTGTGAGAAATGGCAGTATGTGATCTATTAGTACACGGCCTTAGCACACGGGCATGTTTGGTGACCTTGTTGATTTTGGCAGAATACTACCACAGGGAGGTCACACGGGGGTGTCATGTAGCCATGGGAGAGGCACGGCCTACCCTTACGGCCCTGTGTCCCTGTGTGTTAAAAAAGTTTCAAATTTTTATGAAATTACTTATGTGTTTCGATTTAGTCCCGACTTGGTTTATAAGCATGCTTAAGGTCTCGATGACTTACTTAAGGAACATTATGATTGATATCAATGGTTGAACGATTAATTCTATAAATGTTTTCGATCTGTCTAGTAACGCCTTTAACCCTAATTCGATGATCGAACACGGGATAGGGGTGTTACAGCGAACCAGTATAAAGTGGACAGATTTAGTCAGTTGACCAACAATAACCCATACTGAATCTTTCTTAGTAGGCACTAGGGGCAGCCCACTAACAAAATCCATGGTTACCCTCTCCCACTTCCAGAATGGAATCTTAACAGGTTGCAGCAGTCCTAAAGGCAGTTGATACTCATCCTTCACTTGCTGGCATGTCAAACACTTACTTACGAAATCAGTAACCTCATGTTTAAGTCCTGGCCACCAGTACAATTCATGCAGATCTCAGTATAACTTGTTTCCACCAGGATGCATAGCGTATGGGCTACTATGTGCCTCCCGCAGAATCAACTGTCTCAATTAAGAGTCCCTTGGTACACAAACTCTCTCACAGAAACATAATACTCATTCACTATTCAGCCCAAAGTCTTTAGTCTCTCCCTTCTTCACCTGTTAGAACCGAGAACCCAACGACTCGTCTAGCATCTGTTTCACTTTAATCTAACCAATCCAAGTCGGTTTCACCTACAGTTCTGCTAACAAACTACCATCCTCAAATAGACTGAGGTGAGCAAACATTGCTCTTATGTCAGACACAACCTTACGGCTTAGTGCATCTGCTACCACATTAGCCTTGCCCGGATGATACTCAATCAAGCAATCATAATCCTTCAGCAACTCTATCCACCTTTGTTGCCTAAGATTCAACTCCTTCTAGGTAAGGAGGTACTTGAGACTCTTATGGTCGGTATAGACGATGGACTTCTCCCCGTACAAGTAATGTCTCCAAATCTTTAGTGCGCACACTATTGCAGCTAATTCCAAGTCATGAGTGGGGTAGTTCACCTCATGTGGACTAAGATGACGTTATGCATACGCCACCATCTTCCCTTCCTGCATTAGCACACAACCCAAACTTGTATGCGACGCATCACAGTAAACATCAAATTCTTTTCTAGCCTCAGGCTGTATCAACACTGGAGCTTCAGTCACAATCTTCTTCAGTTTCTAAAAATTTTCCTGCTGTTTATTAGACCAAACAAACGGTACCCCCTTACGCTGTAACTTAGGTAGGGGTGCAGCAATCAATGAAAATCCCTCGATGAACCGTCTGTAGTACCCGTCCAGCCTCAGAAAACTTCGAATCTCAAATACCGACTTTGGTGGTTTCCAATCTAATACTACATCAATCTTTCGAGGATCAACCCTAATCCTCTCAGCCGACACAATATGACCCAAAAATGTCATCTTCTCCAGCCAGAACTAACACTTTCTAAATTTGGCATATAGCTGCTTTTCTCTCAAATTTTGCAGAACAGCCTAGAGATGTGCATCATTCTCTTCCTCGATTCTCGAATATACCAGATTATCATCTATAAATACTACCACAAACTGGTCTAAGTAGAGTTGGAAGACCCGGTTCATTATATACATGAAAGCAGCTGGTGCATTTGTTAACCCAAACGGCATGACCAAAAACTCATAGTGTCCACAACGAGTCCTGAATGCTGTCTTGAACACATCTGCCTCCTTAACCCTTAACTGATGGTACCTCGACATTAGATCTATCTTAGAGAAAATCGAAGCTCGCGCAGCTGATCAAACAGATCGCCTATCATTGGTAGTGGATACTTGTTCTTAATCGTCAGTTTATTCAATTGACAATAATCTATACACATGTGTATCGACCTATCCTTCTTCTTCACAAATAGTATTGGTGCTCCCCATAGAGACACACTCGACTGGATGAAACTTCGATCTAGAAGCTCTTGGATCTGGGCCTTTAATTCTACCAGCTCTTTTGGTGCCATTCTATAAGGGGCGATGGACACTGGAGCCATTCCCGGTAAAAGCTCAATGTCAAATTCGACGTCGCAATTTGAAGGCAATCCCAGAAGCTCTTCAGGAAATACATCCGAAAACTCCTTTATAGTCCTGACATTCTCCACAGACGGTCCTTAACATCTGATACACTGACATTAGCTAGGAATGCCTCGCAACCCTTACGAACCAGCTTCTTGGCCCTTAACGTTGAGATTACATTGGCTAGATAATTCATTCGATCCCCTATCACAACCACTTTCTAATCCTCTGAAGAATTCAATACCATACGCTTAGCAGCGCAATCCAAATTCGTACAGTGCTTCACTAACCAATCCATGCATAGAATGAGGCCAAACTCGCCAAACGATAGTTCAATCAAATTCGATGAAAAGATAACCCCTTGAACCTCTAGAGGCACATCTCTAAATAGCTTATTACTACAACAGACTATCCTAAAGGACTAATCACTAATATCTCTCTATCAAAAGTTCTAGACATAGTACACGCAACATATGAGTGCGTCGACCCAATATCAATTAAAGCAATATATGGTACATTATGAATGATGAACGTACCAGTTATGACATCATGTGCGTCGCCACCCTCTCGATGCCGAACAATATATACCAACCCTGGCTGTCTCGCCTCTGTATTACCAGTACCTCTACCCAGTGCTCCACGACCTCATCCTAACCCATTTCCCCTCGGGTGGACCACGACCTCTCAGTGGCTGCTAACCACCTCTCCTAGGCTGCACATAACCCCGACCTACTGCTTGCATCTGACTAGGCTCCCGAGGATAGTTTTTAAACTGATGATCCTTGGACCCACACCTTAAACACCCCCAGTTCTTCTCCAATACTCTCCCGAATGAAGTCTCCCACACTTAATGCATGGTTGCGATCGACTAATCGCAACTAGAATCCCAACTCAGGCTGGCCCATCAAACCTAGGCCTCTTATTAAACCCACCTGAAGAACTTGAGGACCCAAAATCCCTCTTACTTCTGCCTTGTTCCTTTTCACAGTTCTAACGTTCTAAGCGTTTTACCTCCTCGACAATTTTAGCTTTCTCTACCAGGGCAGCGAAGTCTCTTTCCCTTTGTGACGCTATCAGTACATGCAACTCATCCCAAAGACCATCCTCAAATCGTATGCAGCACTCGTATTCAGTCACAACTATGCCTCGAGCGTACCGGCTCAAACGCAGGAACTCTGCCTTATATTCTGCTACAGACTTATTCCCCCGAACCAGATTCAAAAATTTCTTTCTCCTGGTGTCCACATAACTTACCCCAACATACTTCCCTTAAAAAGCCGTCTTAAAGAAATCCCAGGTTAATCGGTAACCCACTATTGATATGCCTCATCCTATAGTAAAGGCATTGCTCCTTGCAGTTTCTACTCTATCGTGCAGTCAAGGTCATCCATGATTCGTTCTACCACTTCTAACCAATACTCTGCTACATTTGGGGCTGCACTAGAGATACCCCTAAAGATTTTCACCCCATTTGACCGGAGCCACTTAGAAATGGACCCTCGGGCCATCGACCCTTGGGACAGAGCATCATCCCCACCAACTCGGTCATGAGATCCCGTTTTAGTCATCGGTGATGCTGGTGCCTCCCTTTCGGGCATATGCCCTGACGCTGAGGATCTAGCCCTAGCACCTCGGCCTCTACCACGACCACGTGTACCCCTTTCGCAACCTCTTGTACTCAAATCAATGTAACGTATTAATATGCTTAAGAATTTTACGAATCGGCTTATAGTTTTTGTAATTATTAACAAATGTTTTATGAAAGAATAGTAATATAAGTAGTTTTCGTGGATAGAGTTTACTATAGTTTCAGTCAACTGTAGTCTCAATTTCTCTAACTAAAGGGTTGGTATACTACTCCTATCCCTAGTAGTCTTTTAGTACAATCGTTATAGCATATAACAAAGTATAAGGCTAGGAAACTTATAGATTTGGTGTTGGAGACTCTGTGTGCCACACTTCCAATAACACTATCACTTTTTCTAAAACAAAGTTTAAATAGATTTGGAGAATTTTCAAACCCACCCCATAGCCGAGTTTTTAAACCTGGCTCTGATACCATTAAATGTAACACCCCAAACCGGCCTAGATATTACGGTCGAATCTGGCATGTTACATCATAAAGTTGTTTAACACCACACGATCGATAAAGCTCTTTCTCAATTTAAAACCTTTTTACCATCTAAAAAGAAAAACCCGAGTTTCGTGACAATCAAAACAAGCTTTGCTTAAGGTTATTTTCCTTGCAAACATATTATTATTTTCAAATGTTGTTTGTCGTGGAAGACTGACTTCCAAAGTAGCAGAACGTGACATTTGAAAACAATAATGAATAGTTTGAAAAAAAACCGTGTTTAGAGGTTTGGCAGTTTATATCTAAAAGAGTTACCGAGTGAAAGTTAAAATAAAATCCAAATGGCCATATTATATAAATTATTAACCCAAAAATAATATAAAGTAAATTACACACGAAATTACTAAGTTTTGTTGAGTAACAAATCCGATGTATGGCCACCTCCGAGTCCTCCGCAGCTCTAAATCCACTAACATTGGGGATTACCTCCACGGTTAAAAGAAAGGGGTGAGTCGAACTCAGTGCGTAAACCCCTATAACGATTATGGTCTGGGCTTGAGCCCATACGGTGTTGGTCTGGGCCTAAGCCCTATTCGGTAACAAGTTGGGCCTAAGCTCCATATAAAATAGATGCAATAGGTATGTACCCACCCCAATCCTATCTAGCCAACTAACTCTCCACCCATACAAACCAACACACCATGACCATGTCAACCTACCCAACCAAAACTCTCCAATAATGCAGTCAAGCTGCTAATAACAGTATATGTGGCGTAGCCACTAAAACGGTATGTGGCTATGCCACTCGAACAGTACGTGGCAGAGCCATTAGAACGGTACTTCCTCCAATCATCAAGCCCGACACAATGCAATATGTTATGAATGCGGTGTAATATGAATATGAATAGATATATATAATCACATTAACGATATTTAACTACCACTAAGGGTATAATGGTCATTTTGGTCACTTAAGGGTATAATGGTAATTCCACCCCTTGGGGGTATTTCGATAATTTACCCATTAAGGGTATTCGATAATTTTCCCATTAAGGGTATTTCAGTAATTTACCCACTAAGGGTATTTCGATAATTTACCCACTAGGGGTATATCGATAATTTACCTACTAAGGGTATTTTGGTAATTTACCCACTAGGATATTTCGATAATTTACCCACTAAGGGTATTTCGATAATTTGCCCACTAGAGGTATTTTGGTAATTTATCATCTAATAGCCTTTTTGGAGGCCCACTATCACCTTGAGCTACACAGGTTCCCTCCTGGGTCACTACGGTGTAATTGGGCTTCAAATCCAATTTCGGTCCAACAAGGCCTGATACAACCTCAGTTTCATGGGAGCGATTGTATCACTCTCAACAGCTTGTCGCCACCTCAAATGGCTCAGTTTATCACTACGAGTGCTCACATGCTCGAGTGACATCGATTGTTGATACTTTAACTTTTTGGTATTTTAGGTTTTAGTCGATTCACAGAGACATCACTATCAAATTAAGCAGCAGTGTGAGATTACACACCTTAGCGAGACGTACGATTAGGCCTTCATATCAACCTTACACATCATCAAATAAAATCATTTATTTACCACCGAGGGATTCAAACCCCTTCCCTCATTGCTCTCCACTTGACGCAACACCACCACACCACACACTCCACTTGTGACTCCTAAATGCAAATGATTATACTTAAGCCTTTTTGCCAACAACCCCCTCCACTAAAGGGGCCAAAAACCAAAATTTTTCCAAGGCTTGGGCTCGAACCCAGGCCTCCGTATAACCTACAAATACCCTCAATTAACCAGCCGAGCAAGCACAACATACCATCAAGAAAAAAAATTTACAACCCTTAACTTTTGAGATGTTACAATTAAACATATTTTGCAACAATTAAAATGTAAATAAACTAGGATAATTACTTTAATTAAACTCAATTTATTATCAACATGCTTATTAACATTCGAAAAAACATTCCATGGCAACTCGATCTTTCATGAGTTTGGAAACCACATTAGGTCCTTTCGGAATCCTTTACTTAGTAAATACGCATTTTAGTGATCCTTAATTACTAAGGGTTTCTTAGTATTTGTGTGAGCTAATAGGGACGTGTTAGGTTTGAAACAGTTTAATCACACAAATCTAAAAATTATGCAGATAACAGAGCTTGGTTACAGTTGTTATGCAACCTGAAATTTAATTAGGTTAAGATCTAAATTGAGCATGCACATTTCAATTATGCGTCCACTAGCTATCGTCTGTTAGCATCACTTAGCTAATTTAGGTGCATTTCAATCACGTATGAATGAAATACAGACATGATTTTAATTGAAAACATGATTGATTGATGCACAAACATTATAAGCATGAATCAAATAAATATTATTTAATCAAAGCAATCATCCTAGCTTAAATAAAATTAAGCTAACATTGTTGTAAACAAGAACAAAGAACACATAGCAAACATTTTCAGATTAAATTAAAGAAAAAAAGTTTAAACCCAAATCAAAGTGGCTGTCACCCAAGACTCTGACTGTAACATCCTGGAACTGGGCCTAGTAGGATTGGGCCCAATGGGCCTTGGGGGTAGTAGCGTTTAAAATTTTTGAGAACAAGAGAATGGTACTAAGGCAAGTTGGACCTATTAAGTTAGTGATTTTGGGAGGTTAGGAGGCTTTTATGCAGTCCCAGGTTAAAGTTAGGCCATAGGAAAAATTTTGGTTTTAGGTGAAAAAAACCCTGGGAGTTGGTAGGTAGGCTTTAAGAATAAAATGTGGGGAAAAATGACAAGTGGAGTGTGTGGTGTAGTGGCAAAGTGACGCCACTTAAGGAGCAAGGGGGTGACGCTATAGGGAGGAAGGAAGGAGGTCCAAGGTTCAAGTCTTGGTGCTTGCTTTTTAGTTTTCTTTTTAAATGGATTTTTGAATTTGGCCATAGGACTTATATTTAGTTGCGTATGATTTTAGAAACAAGGAGCTAGTTGGTAAAGTGGCTAGCAGCGTGGATTATGTTATAGGGGAGCCTGGGTTTGAATCTCATAAGAAGCAAGGGAGTATTTATTATGCTAAGATGGGGCGGCAAGAGTTTGAGTTGGATTTAAACTCTGCTAATAGAAGGATCCCACATCGGAAAGATACAAAGAAGGAAGGTGAGAAGCTAGCTATATTAAGGGCATTCTAGGAGGAGAGAAAAGATATCTTGGTGGGAGTTGGGCTTAGGAGCTTTGGGAGCGCGGTTTAGCAGCTTCAGAATTCTTATCAGGTGTGTACCTCTCTGTACTCTAGCTGTAGAGCGACAAATACCAAAATGCCGGTCACACGACAATGGTAGCCACACGAGCGTGTGAGCGTACGTATGGAAGCTTCGACGCGATAGTCGAGGCCACCATGAGTATACTTGTAGGTGTGGGCTGTTGGGCTACGATGGCCCGAAAGGGGCCAAGTAGGCCTAATGGGCCTAGGGGCCCATATGAGTAAATTGTATGATTGAGTAGAAGATAGTGAACTAGACTATATGAATCTCATATATCTGGATAGGTTTAGGCTAAATAGGCCACACGAGTATGTGGGCCCACTTAGGGCGAGAATGGGCCTTAGGCCCATTCGCATCATTATCTCTATTTAAAATACTTGAGTCGTTCGAGGCGACAGTGGACCTTCTATTGGGTTATTAATACCCTAATTTGTGAAATTACTGAAATACCCCTAATTTGCAAAATTATTAAAATGCCCCTGGTTTTTAAAATTACTAGAATACCCCTGGTTTGTAAAATTACTGAAGTACCCCTAGGTTGCAAAATTATCGAAATGCCCTTGGTAGGTAAATTACGGAAATACCCTCGATGGGTAAAATGACCGATATGCCCCCAAAGGGCAAAAATGATGAAAATGCCCCTACATGTTATATGATTATTCTTGTATGTGATTTATGATTGTTATCGTATGATTAATATTGTATGTTGCATTCATGTATTATTATGTTGCATGGGGATGGGATTATTCGAAAGGGGAAGTGCAGAGGGGATTGCATGGTCGCTTGATAACTGTGGATCCACCGAAGGCTTTTAGCCACTAAGCAGCTATGCTGTACCGATAAGTTAGTGCCACAACCGATGCTACATAAGGAGTGTAGGGATGGGTGGGTCGATTAAATCCCCACAGGAGTGCAGGGTTGGACAGGAGACAGAGTGCAAGGTTGGTATGGGCATTAATGCATTGCATATGTGGTTTTATTTGAGATGGGCTCAGGCCCAAATAAATATGATTTGTGACATTTATGGGTTAAGGCCCAACTGAGGCTTTTATGGGCTAAGGCCCAATTGCCACCATTACTGAAATGGGCTTCGGCCCAAACTATTGTGATTCATGTCTTATTGTTGAGGGTTATGCACACTGAGTTTTTGTAAACTCACACTCTCTTTTTAATATTTTTTTCTCAGGTAATCCTCAATAAGCGGTTCGACGTGCTGGAGGACTTGGAGGTGGCCACACTATGAGCAGTTTTGGACTCTAGTATTTTACTTAGTTTTAACTTAGGTTAATATTTTATAATAAGGCCTCTCTTAAATTCTGGTTTTAGTTTTGGATTTTTAGTTTATTATCTTTTAAATCGCTAAACTTTGGATCACAATTTTCCAAAAAAATATCTGCTTTCAAAATACTACGCTTTCGCGAATAGGTCGTAGACATCACGTTTTTATAAGTCATTCATTTTAATTAATTTTCTGCAACTAACAAAGTTTTTTTGGTAATAACTTTTAATAAATGTCGATTAATAATGAACAAACGCAAATTGGGACTTTAGTTTTTAATATCAAGAAAGGTTTTCAAATGGAACCATGGTTTCTCGAAAAGCACCCCAATGTGACATGCCAGATTTGGACCTAACTTCTAGGCCGGGTCTGGGTGTTACATTTAGTGGTATCAGAGCCTAGGTTGCAAAACTCAGGCTGTGAGATGGGTTTTAGTGTTTATTTTAATGATGTTTACAACTGATTTTGAAGTTGTTTTGAAAGGTTTTTGTGTGGCACACTGAGTCTCCAGCGTCGGACCAAGTAAGTTCTCTTATCTGTTTTAAATTGTTATTGTTGTAGGTAGATACTGGACTTACTTTGGATGATAGGCTATACTGAGGCCATAGGAGACTAAAAACTATAGTTAGGTGGCAATTTCGAAAATAACTCTTAACTACTACTTCCATAAAACATTTGTTTAATTACTGAAAGTATGAGCTAAATTCATAAAATTTGTAATTCAGATAATACGCGAAGTGATAATGAGTGCTAGAAGGGGTACAAGAGGCCGCTTAGAGGTCGTGGGCATGCAAGGAATGGGAATGGTTTGGGACGTGGAGCTCCAAGTAAAGGTGCTGGTCGTGAGGAGGTGAGGCAGCTGGCATTGGTTTATGCAGCACGTCGTCATGAGGATGGAGACGCTCCAGCTGTGAATACTGGTATGTGCTTTACCCGTAATGGGTTATTTACCTAATTTGCAATTAGGACTAGAGTGTGTGAGAAGCGTAGTGGTATATCCAGTGTTATGCGCTTATGAGATAGTTGGAAATTTCGGGGATGAAATTTCTCTAAGGAGGGTAGATTGGTAACATCCTAGAACTGGGCCTAGTAGGATTGGGCCCAATGGGCCTTGGGGTAGTAGCGTTTAAAATTTTTGAGAACAACAGAATGGCACTAAGGCAAGTTGGACCTATTGGGTGAGTGATTTTAGAAGGTTAGGAGGCTTTTATAAAGTCCCGGGTTAAAGTTAGGCCATAGAAAAAATTTGGGTTTTAGGTGAAAAAAACCCTTGGAGTTGGTAGGTAGGCTTTAAGAATAAAATGTGGGGAAAAATGACAAGTGGAGTGTGTGGTGTAGTGGCAAAGTGACGCCACTTAAGGAGCAAGGGGGTGACGCTATAGAGGAAGGAAGGAGGTCCAAGGTTCAAGTCTTGGTGCTTTCTTTTTAGTTTTCTTTTTAAATGGATTTTTGAATTTGGCCATAGGACTTATATTTAGTTGCGCATGATTTTAGAAACAAGGAGCTAGTTGGTAAAGTGGCTAGCAGCGTGGATTATGTTATAGGGAGCACGGGTTCAATCTCATGAGAAGCAAGGGAGTATTTATTTTGCTAAGATGGGGCGGCAAGAGTTTGAGTTGGATTTAAACTCTGCTAGCGGAAGGATCCCACATCGGAAAGACACAAAGAAGGAAGGTGAGAAGCTAGCTATATAAAGGGAATTTTAGGAGGAGAGAAAAGATACCTTGGTGGGCGTTGGGCTTAGGAGCTTTGGGAGTACGGTTTAGCAGCTTCAGAATTCCTATCAAGTGTGTTCCTCTCTCTACTCTAGCTATAGAGCGACAAATGACGAAATACCGGTCACACGACGATGGTAGCCACACGAGCGTGCGAGTACATGTGTGGAACCTTCGACACGATAGTCGAGGCCACCATGAGTATTCTTGTAGGTGTGGGTTATTGGGCTACGATGGCCCGAAAGGGGCCAAGTGGGCCCAATGGGCCCGAAGGCCCATATGAGTAAATTGTATGATTGAGTAGAAGATAGTGAACTAGACTATATGAATCTCATATATGTGGCTAGGTTTAGGCTAAATGGGCCACACGAGTGTGTGGGCCCACTTAGGCCGAGAATGGGCCTTAGGCCCATTTGCATCATTATCTCTATTTAGAATACTTGAGTCGTTCGAGGCGACAGTGGACCTTCTGTTGGGTTGTTATTACCCTAATTTTTGAAATTACCGTAATACCTTTGATTTACAAAATTACTGAAATACCCCTGGTTTGTAAAATTACTAGAATACCCATAGTTTGCAAAATTATCGAAATACCCTTGGATTGCGTAATTATCAAAATACCCTTGGTAGGTAAATTATGAAAATACCCCTGATGGGTAAAATGATCGATATGCCCCTAGAGGGCATAAATGACGAAAATGCCCCTACATGTTATATGATTATTCTTGTATGTGATTTATGAGTGTTATCGTATGATTATTATTGTATGTTGCATTCATGTGTTATTATGTTGCATGGGGATGGGATTAATCGAAAGGGGAAGTGCAGATAAGATCGCATGGTCGCTTGACGACTGTGGATCCATCAAAGGCTTTTAGCCACCGAGTAGCTATGCTGCACCGATAAGTTAGTCTCACAACCGGTGCTACATAAGGAGTGTAGGGATGGGTGGGTCGATTAAATCCCCACAGGAGTGCATGGTTAGACAGGAGACGGAGTGCAGGGTTGGTACGGGCATTAATGCATTACATATGTGGTTTTATTTGAGATGGGCTCAGGCCCAGATAAATATGATTTTTGACATTTATGGGTTAAGGCCCAACTGAGGCTTTTATGGGCTAAGGCCCAATTGCCACCGTTACTGAAATGGGCTTCGACCCAAACTATTGTGATTCATGTCTTATTGATGAGGGTTATGCACACTGAGTTTTCGTAAGCTCACACCCTCTTTTTAATTTTTTTTCTTAGGTAATCCTCAGTAAGAGGTTCGATGTGTTGGAGGACTCGGAGGTGGCCACACTACGAGCAGTTTTGGACTCTAGTATTTTACTTATTTTTAACTTGGGTTAATATTTTGTAATAAGGCCTCTTTTAAATTTTGGTTTTAGTTTTGGATTTTTAGTTTATTATGTTTTAAATATGCTAAACTTTGTATCACGGTTTTCCAAAATAATATCTACTTTCAAAATACTACGCTTTCGCGAATAGGTCGTAAACATCACGTTTTCATAAGTCATTCATTTTAATCAAGTTTTCGCAACCAACAAAGTTTTTTTGGTAATAACTTTTAATAAATGTGGATTAATAATGAACAAACATAAACTGAGACTTTAGTTTTTAATATCAAGAAAGGTTTTCAAATGGAACCATGGTTTCTCGAAAAGCACCCCAATGTGACACGCCAGATTTGGGCCTAACTTCTAGACCGGGTCTGGGGTGTTACAATGACCGATGACGCTCCTTCGTTCCTTTGCTTTGCTCCTTTGCTGATAGCTCCGCAAGGTGGCCAACCAAGGGCTCTTTAAGAGGCTTAATTGCTAAAATCTCTATGAAAAGATTATGCGAGGCATAGGAAATGGAAAATATTAAATAGGATTGGGAGAATAGAGAGAATAATGAGGGATGAGGGATGAGGGATGATTTTGAGGGATCAAATGAGGTCTTTTTTATTGGTGAAGAGAGGAGGGTAATTTGCTAAAAATAGAGAGGTTTAGTCTCTTCAAGCTTTTCCAATGAGTGGCAGGCCATGCTTAGTGGATTTAGTCTCTTGATTTTTAATCAATTTAAATGCCATAACAACTTAGGACTGAGACTCGGTCAAATGTAAATCTTCGGGCAAATCTCTAAATAGTTTAACATTACAAGGATCTTGTGTAACAACCCGATTTAGGGCCTAGTCAAAATAGTGGTTATGAGACCATAAATATGAGGTAGAAATATGTATTTTATGACTGTTATGAGGCCTCAAGCATGTTTGCATGATTTTGTGAAAAATTCAGGAAGAAATTTTCTTAATTAGTGATCAATTTGTCCATTAGGACCAAATTGCAAAGATTGGAAAATATGATATTCCAGAAGATTTATGTGTGAAATAGCATTAGAAAAATTACTAGAGGTCCTTATTTAGCAATTAAATTATTATAAGTCAAAATGGACAAAAATCGACATGGGAAGGAAAAATCTCAAGAAAGGGTCCTTAAGGGCATTTTTGTCATTTGGTTAATAAAAGAATTAAAAGGGAAAAAGAAGTCAAAATTGAGTCCATTTTCTTCACCATAGTCGAAATTTTCAAGCTCTCCATGCTAGGGTTTCTTCATCTTTCAAGCTTGATAGTAAGTACCTCCAAGCCCCGTTTTTAATGTTCTTCGTATTTTTGGTATCCTCGAAGCTTGTTTTAGCTATTTCTAGCTATATTTTGAGTTAGGGTTTATGTTCAAAAAATTAACCATGTATGAATTGCATGTATTTTGATGATTTATGAAAGAATATGAAAGTTTGATGTACGATAAACATCTTTTTCTAAGTGATTTTCATGGTAAATTCATAAAAAAGGACTAAATTGTAAATGTAACATCCTAATAATTAGGGGTTATGCATCTTACTTAATTGAATGATGTTGCATGCTTAAATATGTTAAGTGTGTTTTGGAAGTTATTTTTGAGCTTCATTAATTAAGTGAATGCTTAGTGAAACTTTTAATTTTTAATAATTAAGATGGAGCTAAGCATGTTAGGCTTTAAGAATTAATGACAAGGAGTTTAAAGCATAAGATGAGTAATTGGCAAGGTGGTTAGGACACATGGATGAATACTTGAGGGGAGAGGTTCGAATCCCCTAGCTAACAAATGGGAGGATTTTATTTTTTGTTCCCTTCCCTATAGTGTCGGCCAAGATCCTTCTAGAATGGATGAGCATTCTTTTAATTTTGGCTAGTTGACCATATGAAAAAGGCAAGCTAAAGACTTATGGCATGGAATCAAGATAGGATGATAAGATAGGGGGACATAAGGCTTGATATATGGGCAATGTTTTGAAACTTGTTCATGGTCATTTGACCATGAACCTAGACAACATAAGGGGCTAAGGAGAGGTTTAATTGAGTTGGAAATTATGGAGTTGATAGGGAAGAATTGTGGAGGAAAAAGGGGATTGTGTAGGCTATTGTGTTGGCTGAATTTTGGTATGGGATTAGGGAGGTTTTAGTTGACCAAAAGGTTGTCATTTGTGCATTTTTCCTTTGTCCAATATTTTTTCTCTTAGCGAAATTGTCTATTGGCAATTGGTAAAAAAGTTTGCTTTGTTTGGCCTTCATTTTGACCAATTTCCTCCAAAACCATTGTTCATAGCCGAATGCCTATTTACTCAAAAGAGAAATTTTGTTTCTCTTCTTTTGTCCTTTTTGCAAATTACCATTCGGTTTGAAAAGCCTTTCTAATTCTTTTCTTCTAAGCAAACATCTTTCAAATTCTCTTATAACCGAAAGTTTCAAAGATCATAAATTTATTTTCTTCAATTCTCCCTCATTGCCGAAACTACAAAGTTCAAAGAACCATTTTTTCTTCAATTTCTTCCTTTTGGCCGAATGCACCTAAGCCCCAAAACCTATCTCTTTTCTCTTTGAAAATCATCTTCATCATCATCATCTTCTTTTAATATCTCTTTCTCAATTTCTTTTTCTTTTTCATTCTATTTCTCTCTTCTCTTTCCTCTCATAGCGAAACTATCCTATAATCTTTTCACCATTTTTCTTTCTTTTCTTTTGGTTAAAACCGAAACCATCATATTTGAAACCACCATCTTTTATCTTCTCTTTTGTTAAAGCCAAATTATCAATTCCTTTCTTCTCTTTGTTCAAGGTCAACCTTCAAGTTAATCAAGTAAGGATCTTGTCAATCGCTTTCATGATCTCCTTTTTTTATTATAGTCTCATAGTCCTTTTATTTTTCTCCTAGGCGAATCCTTGGAAAGGATTTTAAGGATCCTTGTTGAAGGCAACTTTTAAGAAGTGATCTTCGAAAATCTTCGAGGGTAAGGATTTTAATTTCGATCGTATCAATTCTTTCAGAATGGATCACTAATCAACGTTATTTTAGGGACGAATTGAGACTAACAAGATAGGTAAGAAAAGAGCCGTACGGAGTGTTTGGAAGAGAGGAGGTACTCTTTTACCATCAAACTACAAACGAAGGGCAGTATCGGGTGTAAGAGACTTTCCACCGGGTTGTGGACCCTCTGCTAA
Source organism: Gossypium rotundifolium (assembly GCA_025506655.1). NCBI lineage: Eukaryota > Viridiplantae > Streptophyta > Magnoliopsida > Malvales > Malvaceae > Gossypium > Gossypium rotundifolium. Next base: position 140,781,268 of record CP106722.1, read on the forward strand.
CGAGGATCGATTATTTGAAGTTGTACGTACAACCGAACCACTTTACGTTGGTGGATTATCAACGGGTTTTGATCCATCTAGTGGAGAAAAACCACAAATAACTGTCGTTCGAGAATCCGAGGGTAAGGATTTAGATCCATCATCAATAAGTATAGTTTTGTTAGTAAAAGTTTATACTAACCAAGTGTGATGATTAACTAGGTGTTGACGAGCGAGAGAGTATCATTCTCACTGTCATAAGGTGTGTAACCCTACATTAAAAACTCATAGATCTATTTTTATATGTGATTTTATGATAATGTGTTTAATAATGATTTTTGGATACCATTCAGTGGTATACGATATTCAGGTATGTTTACCCCAATATTTCGTTAATTTTGCTACATGCATAAAATGTGAAATAAGTATGATTATATTATGATTTTGGGGTAAATGGAATGAAACTAAATGTTATGTATGTGCATGGGCATATGGGTATATTTGATAAAGGAGGAAGTATTCTGGTGGTTTTACCACATTTCTGGTGACTTCGGTCACATATGTGAATCTGGTGACTTCGGTCACGTATATTTGAATCTGGTGACTTCGGTCACGTATATTTGAAATCTGGTGACTTCGGTCACATATTTGATATCCGGTGACTTCGGTCACAATTTTATCTGGTGGCCTTCCCACAAAATTATAAGGGCAATGTGCATGTTGACTGCAAAGAATGACCTTTGATGGTGTGTAGCGGATGGAGGGTCGATTTAGTAATCCCCACGGTGTGTTGGTTGGTGCAGTGGTGTGTAGCGGATGGATATTTAGGTGGTAGGGCTTGCATTTCATTTCATGTACATAACCTTGTAATATTGAATGATTATTATTTGATCTGCTATGAAAATGGGCTTTTGGGCTAAATATGAGCTAAACGGGCTTTTAAGCTAAATATGAGCTAAATGGGCTTTTGGGCCAAATATGACTTAAATGGGCCTATGAATAAATGTGTTATGAAAATGGGCTTTTTGATGTATGTGTTACACATTGAGTTTATAACTCATCCATTTTGTGGGATAAACTTTTCAGATGATTCAGTAGTGCGATGGATCGGGTCAACAAGGATTTCGAGGTGGCCAATGCTCAGTATCAAGTATTTTGGAGATTTTCCAATTTAAACTTATTTAATTTGATTATTTAGACTTTATTATGGGTTTGCTATTTTTATGTAATAAGGCCACTATAAACTATTTTTAATTTTTGGGTGTTTGAATTTATTTTATTTTGCCATGAACAATTATTAAGTAAATAACTAAATGGTTTTCGATAAATAATTTAAAATGTTTTTGTCACTAATATATAAATGTTTTAAAGTAATTTTCTTAAATTTGGTTTCCTTTTATTTAATTAATTCCTTCTAAAAATAATGTTTTAAAAGATAAAATTTACTTTACAAATTTGATTTCAACCTAAAATATTAAGTTAAATCTGTTTTCTACAAAATCATCAAATTTTTAAGAGTTTACGAAAAGTTAGATTCGAGGAACATAACAAATTCGGTTGGACTTTTTGGGCCGGGTTTGGGGTGTTTCAGTAAAAGTCATGAAAATGGTCATACATGAGTGAATTAGTGGAAATTTGGGGTAATTGTAGTTATGAAAATGATTCAGCTTGGCTTAAAATGTAAGGAAATTGAATGAAAATCATTTTACGAGCCTAGGGGCAAAAGTGTAATTATGTGAAAGTTTTGAGGACAAAATTATAATTTTTCCAAAGTATGATTCATTGGGTAATTTAGTCAATATGAGTATTAAACAAGTGAAACTGTCATTATAGATTAAAAACACGAAGCCCAAACCGAAATCGAGGCAAGAACAGGGTTTGGACTAAATCGAACAACTATATGTATTTTGAGTACCGAGGTAAGTTTGTGTGAAATTAAAGCTACATAATTTTATTATTTTTTTAATTACTTTATATTATGAGAAATGTATACTATTTCCATGAATTTTATTAATGATGCCTCAATGAAATTATAATGAGATCATGTTAAGTTGAAGTCTCGGTTGAACATTCGAAATAGCAAGGATTCATGTGTCACAACATGAAATAAGGAAGGTCTCGTATAAGACCATGTCTGGGACATGGCCTCAGCACCAAAGAAAGATCTCGTGTAAGACCATGTCTAGGACATGGCATCAAAATCTATATACAATCACGTATAATTCCATATCTGGGATATGGCATCGACATCGAGATATGAGATCCCGTGTAAGACCATATTTGGGATATGGCATCAGCATCGAGATATGATCCCATGTAAGACCATATTCGAATATGGCATTGGCATCGTGATACACGTATGATGAGATTGACTATCCGTCGATATTTCGAGTAGTTTAATGGGAAAAGACCTAAGTTTATGTATACATAATAAAGAGCTAAGTCTATGTTTAAGAGAATAAGAGTGCTAAAGTTGTGTGATGAAGTGATACAGGTACCCATGAGTAACTTACGAGAAATGGATGCAAAATGTGATCAGTAATTTGGTAAGGGTATGCATAAGTATGTTACGTTGATGTACTTAAGAACTTGTGTATTATTCAATGAAATGAATGGATGCTATTATAAGTCTTAATGTTGCTATTTATTTCATGCAAACTTACTAAGATTTATGCTTACCCCTCTCTTTTCCCTTTTCTTTGTAGTATCGCCAAGCTAACTTGGGGATCGTAAGACGTCGGAGTTTGGATCACACTATCAACTATTCTTTTCGTATAGTAAAGTAGATTTATTTTGGGTATGGCATGTATAGGAACTTGGTCATTTTGTTACGTCATATTTGTTAGCCAAAGTGTTGGCTATTATTGTTACTTATCCATTTTGTAAATGGCCATTTGGAATTGGCTAATACTTGTTAAGTTTTTTTATATATATATTTAATGATGATGATATTCATGAAGTGTAAGTTCGTGTAATTGATCAAGTAAAATATGAAGCGTACGCATGATGAATTAGTAATTCTTCATAGTGTATTATTGCTATGTTATGTGTTGCTTGTGGTGGTATAAGTGTTTTTGTTTTTTAGGGTGGCAATTGGCTTGGTAAATAGCCTTCTAATTGTCCACACGGGTGTGTCTAGGCCGTGTGTGACACACAGTCAGCCCCATGGGTGTGTTGATAGGCCGTGTGTCCTCCGGATCAAATTTACGAAAATTTAGTTCATCACACAGGCCAGCACATGGGCGTGTGACTAGGCCGTGTGCCCTTAAGAGATTGCTGACATCATAAACAAAATGCTAAGGTTTTTACCCATGGGTGAGGGCATGGGTGTGTCTTAATCGTGTGAAGGACATAGGCCATAGACACTGGCGTGTGCCAGGCCATATGAAAACCCCTGAAGGTTCAAATTGAAAAATAAAATTCACTTGAGTTAGGAACATGGGCATGTGAGACCACACGGATTGTAACACCCCTAACCCGAAATCGTTGTCAGAATAGGATTAAGGGGTATTACCGATCAATCAAAACATTTTACCTCTAAATGTCGACACAACGTCAATCATCATCAAACACATTCATATACAATCATAGTGTCCCTTAAATGAGTCGTCAAGACCCTAAGCATGCTTATAAACCGAGTTTGGACTAAACCGAAACACATATAAAATTTCGTGAAAATTTGAAACTTTTCTAGAATACAGGGGAGACACGTCCCGTGGGGGTAGGCCGTGCCTCTCCCACGGCTACATGACACACCCGTGTGACCTCCCCGTGGTTACATACTGCCAAAATCAACACGACTAACAAGCACACCCGTGTACTAAGGCCGTGACCTATAAGGTCATATACTGCCATTTCTCGCACGACCTGTAGGCACGCTCGTGCCATGGCCGTGTACCATTAAAGCCAGCTACTGAATTGTGCACCACGATTAGATGACACCCCTATGTCGAGGTCGTGTGTAGTTTAAGATAGATTCTGCCAATTTATCCACGGTTTGAGGCACGCCCGTATGCGCCAATCGTGTGACATTATAGGCCATTTTTGCAACATGCCACCCACTTAGGGTCAAACCTACAAGCCAATCAACCAAACATCTCATGCACATATTGCCATCTAAAAGCATACCAATTTAGTAATTTAAAACATGCAATCAATACCAACTCTAATCATACCCAATTCAATACCAATACTTATTCTATCACAAGCATAATTCATTCCCAATCTCACTACCCCTACTAGCATTTATCAACACAAAGTTACCACTTAGTAGCAAATTCATCAATCTACAAATCATGCCAAAAGATGCATCATATATATACCACATTCATTCATGCCAAACCCATCACATATCTAGCCACATCTCATGGCTAATTACAAATCTCAAACTTGATTCAATTAACTAGCCCATGCATGCCATATTCCAGCTATATACATCTTTTCCAAAGTACCAAAATAGAATGCCGATAGTGTGATTCAGAAGCTGACGATCCCAGATCCGAGCTAGCTTTATTGACACTGCAAGGCATAGAAACAAATCATACAGTAAGCTTTCCAAAGCTTAGTAAGTTCGTAATATAATACATATTACACAATACTACAACATCAATATGTATATAATATGTACCATCATATAGATAAAGGCATAACTAGGCATTTTATCAATCTCAACCACATACCCAATTATCTATTCATTCAACTCTTAAATCTATCATCAACCACATAGGTTCAAATGTACCTTGATAAACTCATAGTTACTTACCATTTATGCTACTCAATTGTTCGATATTATCTCTCGTTCAACCCATGCTATTCCTTTGATTTATTCGCACACTTAGTGCCAATTTCATAACTGAAACATAATCATCACCGCACACTTAGTGCCAATACATTAAACCGAAGTTATATCGGTATCCCACACACAGTGCTAAGTCGATAAGCCAAAGCTCTATCTTTTCGCACACACAGTGCCAATCATCTCTTTCTCATTTTAAATTTCGCACAATTAGTGCCCTTTATCTCAATTCAGCACATAGCATTTCAAATCTCATAGATACATACACATCCATTCAGTTTATATCAAATATAAATTTTACAACTAATATTATATCCGAACTTACCTCGGACGTCGAACTATCGATAAGGTCGATTAATCGAGCACTTTATCTTTACTGCGATCTCGATCCAAACCTCTCCTCTCTTGGTCTATACACATTCAAATTCAATCCATTCAATCATCAATTCAATCATTTAGTCCAAACACACATATTTAGGGTATTTTACAAATTAACCCTCACATTTTAACATTTCGACATTTTAGTCCCTATCTCACAAGATCATCAAATTCACAAATTCCACATATTCACATGCTTGGCCGAACCTCTCTAGGGATTATATAAGTCCAAATATTTCATCAAATTTGCTATTTAGTCCCTCAACTTTCCATTTTCTCAATTTAGCCTAAAATGCTCAATTTTACCAAAAATTCAAATACAAACTATGTTAACCCAACACCAAGCTTTCATATTTCACCAACTAACATCACAAAGCTCAAGTGTTCATCAATGGCTCATCACAAAAACATCATCAATTCACAAAATTACAATATGGGTTAGCTAGAACATGAAGCAACGATCACGAAAACGTAGAAATTATCAAAATCCAATTAAAAACTAACCTTGAATCAAGATCAAAACATGCCGAACCCTTGTTTTCTTTTCCCTTTTCTTGTCTTGCTAATATTCGACCAAGGATGATAACTAAATGACTATTTTCATGTTTTATTATAACATATTAAACATAATTATCACTTTACCAAATTAACCTTTTAATAACCATATAAAACAAATATACATTAAGGCTAACATGTCATTTAGTCATCCACTAAGTACAAAATGGTTTAATTGCATCATACAATCTCCATATTTAAAAGACAACAACACTTAGATACGTATAAATTAGCACATAACTTTTACTCTTTACGCGATTAAGTCCCTTCTCTTAATTCGGCATTAACATGGTCAAATCATCACACAGAATTTTCACACAGGCTATGTCACATATCATTCACATAGAAAATATCATTAAATATTTTTACGACCTCAAATTTGTGGTCTTGAACCACTGTTTTGACTAAGGTCCAAATCGGGATGTTACAACTCTCCTCCCATTAGGGATTTTCGTCCCCGAAAATCTTACCAGTGAATAGTTGTGGATGTTGCTCTCTTATAACGTTTTAGGCTCCCACGTAGCCTCTTCCATTCCGTGTTTGTGCCACAATACTTTCACTAGAGAAATTTTCTTATTTCTCAATTCTTTGGTCTCTTGTGCCAAAATTCGGATCTATTCTTCACTATACGACAAGTCTGACTGAATATCAACCTTAGTGAGAGCAATCACATGAGATGGATCTGATATGTACCGTCGAAGCATTGATACATGGAACATGTTATGGATCTTTTCTAACTCTGATGGCAATCTCAATCTATAAGCAACCTGCCCAACTCGTTCAATAATCTCATACGGTCCGATGAATCTTGGACTCAGCTTGCCCTTCCGACCAAATCGAAGTATTTCTTCCATGGAGACACTTTTAAAAACACTTTATCACCAATTTCAAATTCAATATCCCTTCGTTTCAAATTTGCATAAGACTTCTGATGATCTGAGGCTGCTTTCAAACTGTCATGAATTACTTTCACTTTCTGCTCAGTCTCTTTTATAAGATCAACCCCGTGAATCTTGTTCTCACTCTGTTCAGTCCAATACAATGGAGTTCAAAACTTTCTATCGTAAAGAGCTTAATATGGTGCCATTTTGATACTAGACTGAAAACTATTGTTATACACAAACTCAGTCAATGATAAATGCCTTTCCCACATTCTTTCAAATTCAAGTATGCAACATCTTAGCATGTCTTCAAGAATATGAATGATTCGCTTAGATTGACCATCTGTTTGCGGATGAAAAGTAGTATTGAAATGCAATTTTGTGCCTAAAGTATCTTGTAATTTCTTCCAAAATCATGAGGTAAATCTCTAATCTCTGTCAGACACTGTAGATAACGGTACTCCATGCAATCTCACAATCTCATCGATATACAATTCAGCCAACTTATCTAAAGAATAATCGGTTCTCACCCAAATGAAATGAGGTGATTTCGTCAATTTATCAACTATCACCCAGATCACATCTTTGTTGCTCGTAGATAAGGGCGAACCCGACACAAAGTCCATCGTGATCCTCTCCCATTTCCACTCAGGAATCATAATCGATTGCAATAAACTGGACGAAACTTGATGTTCATCCTTAACTTGCTGACAAACTAAACATTTCGACACAAAGTCAGAAATATCTCTCTTCATACCATGCCACCAATAGAACTGTTTCAAATCATTATACATTTTCATACTCCCCGGATGTACAGTCAAATGACTATTGTGAGCTTCAGTCAAAATCATTTAAATCAACTCTGAATTTCTCGAAACTCAAATTCGATCTTTGAATTTCAAACAATCATTACTATCAACTCGAAATTCTGATTTTGCATTCGAATTACATTGAACTCTTTTTGCTAACAACTCATTATCAATCTTCAAAGTCTCACATATCCGCTGTAAAAATATCGATTTTACTTTTAATTCAGCTACAACTACATCATCATCACACAGATCCATATGATTACTCATAGCTCGTAAGGTATATAATGATGTTTGACTCAAAGCATCAGCCACAGAATTAGCTTTACCTGGGTGGTAATCTATCACAAGTTCATAGTCTTTCAACAATTCTAACCATCTTCTCTATCGCAAGTTCAAATCTTTCTGAGTTATCAAATACTTTAAACTCTTGTGATCAATATAAATCTGACATTTTTCACCGAATAAATAGTGATGCCAAATCTTCAATGCAAATACAATCGCAACCAATTCAAGATAATGTGTTGGATAATTCTTTTCATGGGGTTTTAACTGTCTCGAAGCATAAATGATGACTTTTCCTTCTTGCATCAGCACATAGCCCAAACTATTCAACGATGCATCACTATAAACTATAAACTCTTTGCCTGATTCAGGTTGAATCAACACCGGTGCTTCTGTTAACAACACTTTCAACTGTTCAAAACTCTGTTGACATTTTTCTAACCACTCGAATCTAACATCCTTTTGTAACAACTTTGTCAATGGAGTTGTAATCATCGAAAATCCTTTCACAAATCATCTATAATATCCCGCTAATCTCAAAAACTACGGACTTCAGACACATTTCTCGGAGGCTTCCAATCCAAAATAGTAGAGATTTTATGCGGATCGACTCGTATCCCAACAGTGGATACAACATGCCCCAGAAACTGACCTTATGCAACCAAAATTCACACTTGCTAAACTTTGCATACAACTAATTTTCACGTAGAGTTTGTAGTATGATTCTCAAATGCTCAGCATGTTGCATCTCATCATGCAAATAGATCAAAATATCATCAATGAACACCACCACGAAGCGATCCAAATATGGTCTGAATATTCGATTCATCAAATCCATAAATACTGCATGGGCATTTGTTAGTCCAAAAGGCATCACTAAGAATTCGTAATGTCCATACCTCATTTTGAAGGCAATTTTTAGTACATCTGATTCTCAACTCTCAACTGATAGTAGCCCGATCTCAAATGTATCTTAAAAAATACTGTAGCTCCTCTCAACTAATCAAACAAATCATCGATCCGAGGTAACAGATATTTATTCTTTATGTCACTTTGTTCAATTATCGATAATCAATACACAGTCTCATAGTTCCATCTTTCTTTTTCACAAATAATACAGGAGCTCCCTAGGGTGAAAAACTAGGTCGTGCAAATCCTCTATCGCTCAATTCTTGCAACTGAGATTTCAACTCTTTCAATTTTGTTGGTGCCATTCTGTATGGAGTTATCGAAATAGGATCAGTTCCCAACACTAACTCAATACCAAATTCAACTTCTCTAATCGGAGGTAACCCTGGTAACTCTTCTGGAAACACATCTAGAAACTCACATATCACAGGCACAGATTCAACTTTCCTTTTCGACACTTTTGTATCAATCACGTATGCCAAATAAGCTTCACAGCCCTTTTTCACATAGTTCATAGCTTTCATCGTAGATACAACAGCTGGTAATCCTTTCATATCACTAGACTCAATTCAAACTATCTCATCATCCTAACTCTTCAATTCAACATTCTTTCTCTTACAATTCACAATGGCATTATGCAAAGTAAGCCAGTCTATTCCCAGAATTATGTCAAATTCATCAAATGGTAGCAACATCAAATTGACCGGGAAACATATATCATGAAACATCAATGAGAAATTCTTGCACACCTTAACCACCAAAACACACTTGCCTAAGGGGTTCGATACTCTAATCACAAATTCAGTAGACTCAACAGGTAGAGTCTTATTCAATACTAAATTCATACACACATAAGAATGAGTCGATCCTGAATCTATCAATGCAATGACATCAATATCAAATAAAGTGAAAGTACTGGTGATGACGTCTGAAGATGATGCTTCCTCTCGTGCATGTATAGCATAGGCTCGGGGAGGTGCTCTTGCTTCTGACCTTACAGTTGTATCAGTCATTCCTCTCTGGCTTTCATTCACATTTCTAATGCTTCTAGGTGGTCTACCTCTGGCAGTCACATTACTTGGTCTTTCGTTCTAAACATTTTCTTCTTCAACTATCTTTGGGCAATCTCGAATAAAATGATCTCGAGATCCACACTTATAGCATGTTCTATTGTTATACCTGCGCCAGCATTCTCCCACATGTCCTCTCCTATATTGTTTACATTCGGGCTTGTTATTCTTAACACTGCCCACACTTGACTCATTCAGAGCTTGAATTCGTAAACCAGTACTTTGTCTCAAATGATCTCTATTAGGATGACCAAACGAAGCATTTGAATGATTGCTGGCATCTTTATATCTCTTTGAAGAAGACTGAGAAAATTTATTCATCAATCTCTTTCTTTTATCTCGAGCCTCAGGATTAGTTTTCTTTTTTTTTACTGAGTTCCTTAGCTTTGCATGCTCTCTCCACAAGTACAACAAATTTATTTATATCCAATATCCTAACCAACAACTTTATGTCTTCATTCAATCCCTCTACGAAAAATTTGTACATAGTAGCTTCAGTAGAAACACACTCTCTAGCATATTGACTCAATCCCACAAATTCTCGTTCATATTCAACAATAGACAAACGACTTTGTTTCAGATATTAAAACTCCTTACGTTTCTGATCAATGAAGTGTTGGCTGATATACTTCTTTCTAAACTCAGCTTGAAAGAAATCCCAAGTGATTCTCTCTCTCGAAACCACAGATATCAATGTTTTCCACCAATTGTAAGTAGTGTCTCTCAACAAGGAAGCTGCACACTTAATGCACTCATCAGGGTTCAGCGACATCTCATAAAATACTCGAAGCATATTCTCGAGCCAAAACTTAGATCGCTCAGCATCATCATCAACTGTGGCCCTAAACTCTTTGGCCCTATACTTGCGAATCTTGTCTACAGGTGGTTTATTCAATCTAATCGGATCTACAGCTTGTGGCACAATAGGTACTTGTGGGGGTGGAGGTTGTGGAGTAGTCGAATTTGTTCTAACAAATTTTGAAAACCATTCACTCATCATATGGAAGAAGGCTTGCTTAGCCTCACCTTCCTCACCACTATCATTTGGCCTTGATGTGGCCGGTGCTGTCCCTTGAGCGGGAGTAGGCGCATTACTCTCTACATCGTCAGCAACTACTCGATTGGGATCCATTACTATATTAAAACACATTTCAACTGTCAGATTTTATCACACTATCGCAATTTCACAATATGGCATGTATAGCTAGACTCATATGCGTTGCGTTAGTCCGAGAATCGACTAAACCGTAGCTCTGATACCAATAAAATTATAACAACCCTAACCTGAAACCTTTGTAAAAATAGGATTAAGGGGTATTATCGATCAATCAGAACATTTAACCTCTAAATGTCGACACAAAGTCAATCATCATCAAACACATTCATAAACAATCATAGTGTCCCTTAAACGAGTCATCAAGACCCTAAGCATGCTTATAAACTGAGTTGGGACTAAACCAAAGCAGATATAAAATTTCATGAAAAATTGAAACTTTTCTAGAATACAGGGGAGACATGCCCGTAGGGGTAGGCCGTGCCTCTCCCATGGCTACATGACACCCATGTGACCTCTCCGTGGTTACATACTGCCAAAATCAACATGGCTAACAAGCACGCCTGTGTGCTAAGGCTTGTCCTATAAGTTCATATACTGCCATTTCTCACACGACCTATAGGCACGCCCGTGCCAGGGCCGTGTACTATTAAAGCTAGCTACTGACTTGTGCACCACAGTTAGATAGCACCCCCGTGTCGAGGCCGTGCGAAATTTAAGCCACATTCTGCCAACTTACCTACGGTCTGAGGCACGCCTATGTGCCCCAACCATGTGACATTATAGGCCATTTTTGCAAGGCCAACATGCCACCCACTTAGGGTCAAACCTACAAGCCAATCAACCAAACATCTCATGCACATATTGCCATCTAAAAGCATACCAATTTAGCAATTTAAAATATGCAATCAATGCCAACGCTAATCATACCCAATACAATACCAATACTTATTCTATCACAAGCATAATTCATTCCCAATCTCACTACCCCTACTAGCATTTATCAACACAAAGTTACCACTCAATAGCAAATTCATCAATCTACAAATCATGCCAAAAGATGCATCATATATATACCACATTTATTCATGCCTAACCTATAACATATCTAGCCACATCTCATGGCTAATTACAAATCTCAAACTTGATTCAATCAACTAGCCTATACCTGCCATGTTGCAGCTATATACATCTTTTCAAAAGTACCAGAATAGAATACCGATAGTGTGATTCAGAAGCTGACGATCCCAGATCCGAGCTAGCTTTACTAACACTGCAAGGTAGAGAAACAAATCACACAGTAAGCTTTCCAAAGCTTGGTAAGTTCGTAATATAATACATATTACTCAATACTACAACATCAATATGTATATATATGTACCATCACATAGATAAAGGCACAACTAGGCACATTATCAATCTCAACCACATACCCAATTATCTATTCATTCAACTCTTAAGTCTTTCATCAACCACATAGGTTCAAACGTACCTTGATAAAATCATAGTTACTTACCATTTATGCTACTCAATTGTTCGATATTATCTCTCGTTCAACCCTTGCTATTCCTTTGATTTATTCGCACACTTAATGCTAACTTCATAACTGAAACATAATCATCACAGCACACTTAGTACCAATACATTAAAATGAACTTATATCTGTATCACACACACAGTGCTAAGTCGATAAGCTAAAGCTCTATCTTTTCGCACACACAATGCCAATCATCTCTTTCTCATTTCAAATTTTGCACACTTAGTGCCCTTTTATCTTAATTCAACACATAGCCTTTCAAATCTCATAGATACATATACATCAATTCAATTTATATCACATAGATAAAGTTTACAACTAGTATTATATCCGAACTTACCTCGGACGTTGAACTATCGATATGGTCGATTAATCGAGCACTTTATCTTTGCCTCGATCTCGATTCGAATCCCTCCTCTCTTGGTCTATACACATTCAAATTCAATCCATTCAATCATCAATTCAATCATTTAGTCCAAACACACATATTTAGGGTATTTTACAAATTAACCCTCATATTTTCACATTATGACACTTTAGTCCCTATCTCACAAGATCATCAAATTTAAAAATTCCACACATTCACATGCTTGGCCGAACCTCTCTAGGTTCATCAAATTTGCTATTTAGTCCCTTAACTTTCCATTTTCTCAATTTACCCAAAATGCTCAATTTCACCAAAAATTCAAAAACAAATTATGTTCACCCAACACCAAGCTTTCATATTTCACCAACTAACATCACAAAGCTCAAGTGTTTATCAATGGCTCATCACAAAAACATCATCAATTCACAAAATTACAATATGGGTTAGCTAGAGCACGAAGCAACGATCATGAAAACGTAAAATTATCAAAATCCGATTAAAAACTAACCTTGAATCAAGATCAAAACATGCCGAACCCTTGTTTCTTTTCCCTTTTCTTCTCTTGCTAATATTCAACCAAGGATGATAACTAAATGACTATTTTCATGTTTTATTATAACATATTAAACATAATTATCACTTTACCAAATTAACCTTTTAATAACCATATAAAACAAATATACATTAAGGCTAATATGTCATTTAGTCATCCACTAAGTACAAAATGGTTTAATTGCATCATAAAGCCTCCATGTTTAAAAGATAAAAACTCTTAGATACTTATAAATCAGCACATAGCTTTTACTCTTTACCCGATTAAGTCCTTTTCTTAATTCGGCATTAAAACAGTCAAATCATCACACAGAATTTTCACACAGGCTATGTCACATATCATTCACACAGAAAATATCATTAAAATATTTTTACAAACTTGAATTTATAGTCTTGAACCACTATTTCGAAAAAGGTCCAAACTGGGCTATTACACGGATTGTCCACACGGGCGTGTAGCCCTATTTTAGGCAAAAAATTTCTAAGTGTATGAAATTTTTTGGGTTAGTCCCTAACCATTCTATATGTATGTTTAGGGTCTCGTAGACCCATAATAGGGATGTTATGAAAATGAATGAAAAATTTTAATGTTGGAACGAAATTTTATGGCCTGATGTTATATGTTTGAGCAAGTTAAGTTCGATAATGCCTCGTATTTGATTCTAGCATTGAATAAAGGTCAGGGGTGTTACATTTAATGGTATCAGAGCTACAATTTAGTCGATTCTCAGACTAACGTAGTGTGTGCATAAGTCTAGCTATAAATGCCATACGTATAAGTATTTACCTAATGATAGTGTGACGACTCTTGACGATTTAAAATGTGTTTTTATATAGTAAATGAATCCGATAGAGCTGTGGCAAATGATGTAGAAAGTAACATGCCAGCCTCCTCTCAAGGGACGGTGCTAATTGAGAATGAGAATGGATCAGTGACTATAAGTTAGAGAGGAAGAGAAGAGGCTAAGGAAGCTTTTCTCCACATGATGAATGCATGGTATACGGAGTTCATTCTTACGAACCCAAATGCGCAACCTCTTCCACCCCTACCTATTCCTCAGCCTACCCTTGTAGCTCCCCAAGTGGTAGAAGCGTAAGGAGAGAAAAGCCTCTGATTGATAGAATCAGGAAAAAAGGAGTTGAGGAATTTCGAGCCAATAAAGATGATGATCCGAAAAGAGCAGAATTTCGGCTTGAAAATACCATCAGGGTATTTGATGAATTATCTTGCACACCTGAAGAGTGCATGAGATGTGTAGTGTCTCTCTTGAGAGATTCTACCTACCAGTGGTGGAACACCCTTGTGTCGGTTGTACCAAGGGAAAGAGTCAATTGGGAGTTTTTCCAAGAAAAATTTTAGAAGAACTACATTAGCCAAAGATTTATAGATCAAAAAAGAAAGGAATTCCTTGAACTGAAATAAGGTAGAATGACAGTAACTGAGTATGAGCGTGAGTTCGTGAGGCTTAGTAAATATGCTCGAGAGTGTGTATCCATTGAAGCCATTATGTGTAAAAGGTTTGAGGATGGATTAAATGAAGATATCCGATTATTCGTTGGTGTCCTAAAATTGAAGGAATTTGTTGTGTTAGTGGACCGAGCTTGCAAAGCCGATGAGTTGGTTAAAGAGAAAAGAAAGGCTAAAATGGAGTCTCGTGAATTAAGAAAGAGGCAACTGAACAAGCCATTTCAATCCTCATCCAAGAAGTCAAGAGATTTCACTACTCGATTAGCTACTTCAACTAGGTTTCCAAGTAAGGGTAAACAGTACTCTGGGTCTAAAGCTCAGACCACTTCAGTTGCTAGTGTAGGGAACGCTCGACCGAAATGTCCACAATGTGGCAGACGTCACCCCAGTGAGTGCCGAGCACATGAGAGAGCCCTATTTTAAGTTTGGTTCCCAAGATCATTTTATTAGAGAGTGCCCCGAGATGGTCGAAAAAGAGAAAATTCAGAGTACATGATCGAGAAGTACTACTAGAGGGAGACAATATAGAAACCCAGAAAGTGGAACGAGTAGTAAGAGTACATCTAGAGAGCAGACTTCAAGATCTGAGGGTTGAGCACCTGTGAGGACTTATGCCATTCGTGCTCACGAAGAGGCATCATCCTCTAATGTAATTATGGGCACATTTTCTCTCTATGATACTAATGTTGTTGCTTTAATTGATCCGGGATCTACCCACTCATTTATTTGCATGAAATTAGTATCTAGTATGAGTATGCCCGTAGAGTCTATAGAATTCATGATAAAAGTGTCCAATCCCTTATAATAGTTGATGAAGTATGCAATGATTGCCCATTGATGATTAGATGTCATTGTTTTAAGGCGGATCTCATGCTATTGCCATTTGACAAATTTGATATAATTCTTGGTATGGACTGGTTAACCGCTCATGATGTGACAGTAAATTATGGAAAGAAATATATTGAATTGAGATGTGAAAATGGGGACACTCTTTGTGTTGAATCAGATGAACATGACAGATCGCTCTGTAGTGATTTCTCATATGTCTGTCCAAAAATATGTAAGAAAGAGATATGAAGCTTATCTTGCCTTTGTGATGAATGCCAAAGAAACTAAGTTAAGAATTGAATCAGTGCTAATAGTATGTGAGTATCCAAATGTATTCCCAGAAGAATTGACAAGGTTGCCTCCGGTTAGAGAGATTGAATTTGGCCTTAAGTTAGCCCCTAGTACTGTACCTATATTGATTGCTCCATACAGAATGGCTCCAACTGAGTTGAAAGAATTAAAGGCACAGTTATAAGAGTTGACAGACAAAGGCTTTGCACGATCGAGTTATTCTCCATAGGGTGCTCTAGTATTATTTGTGAAAAAGAAAGATGGTTCCATAAGATTATGTATAGATTATCGGTAGCTTAATAAGGTAACTATGAAGAACAAGTACCCGTTTCCAAGAATCGATGATTTATTTGATCAATTGAAGGGAGCCACTGTGTTTTCCAAGATAGACTTGAGGTCCGATTATTACCAGTTGAGGGTCAAAGACTCAGATGTGCCGAGAACCACATTTCAGACAAGGTATGGGCACTATGATTTTTTAGTCATTCCTTTCGGTTTAACAAATGCCCCTGCTGTGTTTATGGATTTAATGAACCGCATCTTTTGGCCATACTTAGATAAATTTGTTGTGGTTTTTATTCATGACATATTAATTTATTCTCTTGATGAGAATGAGTAGCTGAGCAATTGAGGACGATTTTATTGATTTTACGAGATAATCAGTTGTATACCAAGTTTAGTAAAAGTGAATTTTGGCTCAAAGAAGTTGGATTTTTGGGGCACATTGTCTCGGAAGACAAAATTCGAGTTGACTCAAGCAAGATTTCAGCTATTGTTGATTGGAACTACCGAGAAATGTATCAGAGGTTAGAATTTTTCTGGGCCTAGCATGCTATTATATAAGGTTTGTCAAGGGATTTTCCATGATAGTGACTCCAATGACAAAGTTGTTACAAAAAGATGTGAAGTTTGAATGGACAGAAAAATGCCAACAAAGTTTTGAGAAACTAAAGGCAATGTTGACTGAGGCTCCGGTTCTAGTACAACCTGAACCGGGAAAAGAATTTGTGGCTTATAGTGATGCATCCTTGAATGGATTGGGCTGTGTGCTTATGCAAGAGGGCAAGGTGATAGCATATTCCTCCAAACAGTTAAAGCCGCACGAGAAGAATTACCCGACACATGATTTAGGGTTGGCTGCTAAAGTGTTTGCATTGAAGACATGGAGTCACCATTTGTATGGTGGAAATTGTCAGATATTCACCGATCATAAAAGCCAAAGTACTTGATGACACAAAAGGAATTGAACTTAAGGCAACGAACATGGTTAGAGTTATAAAGTATTATGAGCTAGTGATTGACTACCACTCGGGAAAGGCGAATGTAATCGCCGAAACTTTGAGTAGAAAATCCTTGTTTGCATTGTGAGCCATGAATACACGGATGAATTTTTCAAATGATGGTTCTATCCTAGCTGAATTGAGAGCTAGAACGATATTTCTCCAGAGATTTGTAAAGCTCAGAAATGTGATAGTGACTTGCAAGCCAAAAGAGTTCAGTGTGAGTTGGGTGTTAAATCATACTTTCAGATTAATTCTGATGGATGTTTGATGTTCGAGATAGAGTCTGTGTACCGAGAGATGATAAGATCATTTGAAAAATTTTACACGAGGCATATAGCGGATGTTTATCTGTACATCTAGGTAGCAGAAAAATGTATAATGATTTGAAGAAATGGAATTGGTGGCTGGGTATGAAGAAAGATATTTCTGTGTTCGTATCAAAATGTTTGATTTGTTAGCAAGTGAAGGTTGAACACCAAGTACCTTCGAGTTTACTTCAACTATTATGGTTCTCGAGTGGAAATAGGATCGTGTTAGTATGGACTTTGTAACATGTTTGCCATTGACACCAAGCAAGAAATATGTTGTATGGGTTGTGGTAGATAGACTTACGAAGTCGATCCATTTCATACTTGTACGCTATAACACCCCTAACCTAAAACCGTCACTGGAATAGGGTTAAGAGGCATTACTGAACAAACGAAACATTTCATATTCATTTCATGACACCAAGTCAATTATCATTCAATCATATTCAAACATAACCATATAGTCACTTAGTGAGGTCATCGAGACCTTAAACATGCTTTAGAATAGGGACGGGACTAAACCAAACACTTACGAAAATTTTTGAAATTCAAACATTTTTATAAGTTGCAGAGGTCACACGCCCGTGTGTCCAAGCCGTGGCAAAATAGGGCATACCTATTGACTTGTCCATACGACCTGAGACGTGCTCGTGTGCCTGACTCGTGGTCGACACTGACTAGCACCACACGGCCAGTCACACGCCCGTGGTCGAGCCTGATTTGATTCACTTGGAAATCTCAAATAACATGGTCGAGCCATACGCCCTTGTGCTCAACTATGTGGGCAATTATAGGCCATTTTTAAGGCCAAATTTGCCTTCCACACATTGAATCACCAACAACCTCAAATCAATACCAAATCATACCTCAAAATGCATCAAAATATACCAATAATGGCACCAATTCATCATCAATTATGCCATCTCTAACCATACATCATTTTACTCAATTAAACTCATCCAAACACAACCAATTTCACATCTCAAATACTGTCACTATGCATCATCTAATCATATTACAAATTCACACTTAATATGCCATTGTCATCAACCAATTCAAGCATGAAATATACCAATTCCATTCTTACTATATCAAACCAAAATCATCATTTTCAAAGCTTTAAATATAAACTAACAACATTCAATTTCCAAGCCATATCACATGACAAGGCTATACAACTCAAAACATGCCACATTGACTAGCCTATACATGGCATATTCAAATATACACATCTTCAAAGTACTAAGATAGATTGCTGATAGTGTGATAGAGATGCTGACGACTCCCGGATCCGAGCTAGCTTTACTGACACTGTAAAATAGAAAAACAAATCACACAGTAAGCTTTCAAAAGCTTAGTAAGTTCGCAACATCAATACATAATTAAATCATAACAAAGATAGATGCTCAATTACGTAAATTATCATCCTCAACTAAATGCTTAATATCAATTCATTCAACCATTAAAAATATCATCAACCACATAGGTTCAAACATACCTTTGCCAACACTTAGTTGCTCACCATTCATGCTATTCAATTGCTCAATTTTATATTTCGATCAACCTTTGCTATTCTTTTATCTTGTTCACACACTTAGGGCCAGTTTCATAGCTGAAACATAATCGTCATCGCACACTTAGTGCCAATTTGTTAAACCAAACTTATATTGGTATCGCGCACATAGGGCCAAATCAATAAGTTGAGCTTCTATCTTTTTGCACACATAGTGCTAACCATCTCTATTTCATTTCTAATTTCGCACACTTAGTGCCTCATTTCTCAATCTCATATATAACATTTCTAAATCAATAACTATCATTTAATTCACATCATATAGATATAAATTAACAACTCATATTATATCTGATACTTTGTCTTTGCCTCGATCTCGATCCAAATCTCTTCTTTCTTGGTCTATACATATTCAAATTTAACTCATTCAATAACCAATTCATTCAATTTAGTCCAAACACACATATTTAGGGCATTTAACAAAATAGCCCTCACATTTTCACATTTTGACACTTTAGTCCCTATTTCATAAAATCATCAAATACACAAAATTTCATTTCACCAATGCTTAGCTGAATTCTCCTTGTGTCCATTTAAGCCCACACATTCCATTTACTTCATATTTTAGTCCCCCTATTTCTCATTTTCACAATTAAACCCAAATTACTCAATTTCACCAAAAACTCAAAGACAAAACATGTTAATCTTTCACATATCTTTCATATTTCATCATCAACTATCACAAAGCTCAAATATTCATCAATGGAATATCTTAAATTTATTCATCAAACTCTAAAATTAAAGCATGGGCTTGATAGAACACAATGCAACGATCACAAAAACGTAAAAATTATTAAAAATCGAACAAGAATTAACCTTTAATCAAGCTAGGTGTTGGTCGAATGCTTCAAGCTCCTAAACCCTTATTTCTTTTCTCATTTTTGGCAATATATGAATAAAAGATGAACAAATTTGGTTTTGTTTTATTTTTACCTTTATACACAAATTACCAACTTAGCCTTTTTAATATCATTTAAAATCCACTAACGTTAGGCATTTTTGTCCATCCAATTTATCAATGGAATAATAACAACATAAGGACTCACACTTTAATAAGCCATGCCAAATTAGCACTTTAACTATCAGCATATAGCTTTTATATTTTATGCAATTAGGCCCTTTTCTAAAATTAAACACACAAACGATAAAATTTTCGTATGAAACTTTCACACATGCTAATTCACATATTATAAACATCAAAAAATAATGTTAAAATATTTTTTTCAACCTCATATCTGTGGTCCCAAAACTACTATTCTGACTAGGGTCTAAACCGAGCTGTTATATACGCGTTGATTATTCACTTGATTAGTTAGCAGACTTGTATGTTTTAGATATTGTAAGACTACATAGAGTGCCCTTGTCAATTATATTGGATAGAGATCCAAGATTCACATCCTGATTTTGGAAAAAGTTGCAAGAAGCCTTAGGCACAAAGTTGAGTATTAGTACGCCTTTTCACCCCTAAACCAATGGACAGTCGGAGAGAGTAATACAAATACTTGAGGATATGCTCTAGTGTTGTGTTATTGTGTTTCAGGGCAGTTGGGAAAAGTACTTATTATTGGTAGAGTTTGCCTATAATAACAGTTTTCAGTCCAGTTTGAGAATGACACCTTATGAGGCATTGTATGGGCAGAAGTGTCGAACGCCTTTGTATTGGACCGAACTCAAAGAAAATCAGATTCACGGGGTCGATCTAGTTAGAGAAAATAAAGAGAAGGTAAAAATAATTCGTGATTGTTTGAAAGCTACTTCAGATAGACAAAAGTACTACTCATACTTGAAATGGAAAGAGATAAAATTTCAAGTTGGTGATAAGGTATTCTTGAAAGTGTCACCATGGAAGAAAGTTCTTAGATTTTGCCAGAAAGGCAAATTGAGTCCATGTTTTATTAGACCATATAAGATTACCGAGAGGATAGGACTAGTAGCTTATTGATTGGCTTTGCCATCTGAGTTGGAAAAGATTCATGATGTGTTCCATGTGTCTATGTTACGTCATTATCAATTAGATCCTTCGCATGTGATTACACAAATAGAGGTTGAAATTCAACCCGACATGACTTATGGCGAAGAATCGGTTAAGATTTTGGCACGAGAAGTCAAATAATTAAGAAGAAAAAGTATAGCTCTATGAAAGTACTATGGCAAAGAAATGGGGTAGAAGAGGCTACATGGGAGCCCAAGTAGGCTATGAGAAACCAATATCCAAACCTTTTTACCTGTAAGATTTTCAGGGATGAAAATCCCTAAGGGGGAGAATTGTAACAGCCTGATTTATGGCCAAGTTAGAATAGTGGTTGTGAGACCACAAATCTGAGGTAGAAATATGTGTTTTATGACTATTATGAGGCCTAAAGCATGTTTGCATGATTATGTGAAAAATTCATAAAGAAATTTTATTAATTAGTGATCAATTTGTCCATTAGGACTATATTGCAAAGATTGGAAAATATGAGATTCTAGAAGATTTAAGTATGAAATAGCATTAGAAAAATTACTAGAGGTCCTTATTTAGCAATTAATCCATTATAAGTCAAGAAGGACAAAAAAAAAGACATGGGAAGGAAAAATCTCAAGAAAGGGGCCTTAAAGGCATTTTTGTCGTTTGGTTAATAAAAGTATTAAAAGGGAAAAAGAAGTCAAAATTATGTCCATCTTCTTCACCATAGCCAAAATTTTCAAGCTCTCCATAGCTTGGGTTTCTTCATCTTTCAACCTTGATAGTAAGTACCTCCTAGCCCTATTTTTAATGTTCTTCGTATTTTTTAGATCCTCATGGCTCGATTTAGCTATTTCTAGCTATATTTTGAGCTAGGGTTTATGTTCAAAAAATTACCCATGACATGCATGTAGTTTGATGATTTATGGAAGAATATGAAAGTTTGATGTATGATAAACATCTTTTTCTAAGCGATTTTCATGGGAAATACATGAAAAGGACTAAATTGTAAAAGTCATAAAAATGGTCATACATGAGTGAATTAGAGGAAATTGGGGGCCTAATGTAGTTATAAAAATGATTTGGCTAGGCTTAAAATGTATGGAAATTGAGTGAAAATCATTTTACAAGACTAGGGGCAAAAGTGTAATTATGTAAAATTTAGGGGCAAAATCATAATTTTTCCAAAGTATGATTCATGGGTTAATTTAGTCAATGTGGGCATTAAACAAGTGAAATTTTCATTATAGATCAAGAAACACGAAGCCCGGATCGAAACCGAGGTAAGAACAAGGTTGTGGACTAAATCGAACAACTATATGTATTTTGAGTACCGAGATAAGTTTGTGTGAAATTAAAGCTACATAATATTATTATGTTTTTAAATACTTTATATTATGAGAAATGCATATTATTTCCATGAAGTTGATTAATGATGCCTCAATGAAATTATAATGAGATCATGTTAAGTTGTAGTCCCGATTGAACATTCAGAATAGCAAGGATACCTGTGTCACAACATGAAATAAGGAAGGTCCCGTATAAGACCATGACTGGGACATGGCATTGGCACCAAATAAGGATGGTCCTGTATAATACCATGTTTAGGACATGGCCTCGGCACCAAAGAAAGATCTCATGTAAGACCATGTTTGGAACATGGAATCGACATCTATATACGATCTTGTATAAGACCATATCTAGGATATGGCATCGACATCGAGATATGAGATCCCACGTAAGACCATATCTGGGATATGGCATCGGTATCGAGATGTGATCTCATGTAAGACCATATCTAGGATATGGCTTTGGCATCATGATACATGTATGATGAGATTGAGTATCCGTCGATATTCTGAGTAGTTCAACAGGCAAAGAGTTAAGTTTATGTACACATAATAAAGAGCTAAGTCTATGTTTAAGATAATAAGAGTGCTAAATTTGTGTGATGAAGTGATATAGGTACCCATGAGTAACTTACGAGAAATGAATGCAAAATGTGATAAGTAATTTGGTAAGGGTATGCATGAGTAAGTCATGTTGATGTGTTTAAGAACTTGTGTATTATTCAATGAAATGAATGGATGCTATTATAAGTCTTAATGTTGCTATTTATTTCATGCAAACTCACTAAGCTTTATGCTTACCCCTCTCTTTCCCTTTTCCTTATAGTATCGCTAAGTTAACTCAGGGATCGTAGGACATTGGAGTTCGGATCACACTATCAACTATGCTTTTGGTATAGTAAAGATGATTTATTTTGGGTATGGAATGTATAGGAACTTGGTCACTTTGTTACATCATATTTGTTAGCCAAAGTGTTGGCTATTATTATTACTCATCCATTTTGTAAATGGCCATTGGGAATTGGCCAATACTTATTAAGTTTTATATATATATATATATATATATATCTAATGATGATGATATTCATGAAGAGTAAGTTCAAGTAATTGATCGAGTAAAATGTGAAGTGTATGCATGATGAATTTGTAATGCTTCATAGTGTATTATTGATATGTTATGTGTTGCTTGTGGTGGTATAAGTGTGTTTGTTTTTCAGGGTGGCAATTGGCTTGGTAAATAGCCTTTTAATTGTCCACGTTGGTAGACACACGGTCAGCCCCGTGTGTGTGTTGATTGGCCTTGTGTCTCCTAAATCAAATTTGTGAAAATTCAGTTTGTCACATGGGCCAGCACACGGGCGTGTGACTAGTCCCTATGCTGTTAAAAGTTTACTGATGTCATAAACAAAATACTAAGGATTTCAAACACGGGTGAGGGAATAGGTGTGTCTTGGCCGTGTAAAGGACACGGGCCATAGACATGAGCATGTGCCAGGCAGTGTGAAAACCCCTGTAGGTTCAAATTGAAAAATAAAACCACACGAGTTAGGAACATGGGCATGTGAGACCACACGGCCTGTCCACACGGGCGTGTTCCTTTCTACACGGGTGTGTAGCCATGTTTTAGGAAAAAATTCTAAGTGTGTGAAATTTTTTGGGTTAGTCCTGATCTATAACATCCAAGAATAGGGGTTCTGCATTTTAGGTTTCTATGTGTTTGGCTTGCTCTGCTTGTTAATTAGGTGTGTTTGGGGGTTTTGGGAAGGCCGGGAGTCAAGCCAGGGCCTTGGTAAATTTTTGTTTTTGGGCACTTTATGGGGGAGAGCTGTTTGAAGTAGGCCTTAAGAGTATTTACTTGTGTTAGTTAGCATAAGATGGAGTGTGGTAGAGTGGCAAGTGACGCCACATAAAAAGCAAGGGAGTGGCGTCACAAGGGAGCAGTAAGGAAGGAGTTCGAATCCCATAAGCCTCGTCATGAAGCTTTATTTTTGGAACCTGGATAGAGAGAAGGTGGATTCGGTAGGGACTCTTCAAGGTTGTTGGTTGAATGGGTCAATGTGTTCAAATGTGTGGACATAAGGGGCTTGTGGAGTTTAAATTGGTCAAACTAATTCAAATGGATGTTGGGGGGTGGAAGTAGGAGGAAATCAAGGAATGTGGCCATGGTGGAGGTGTTGGCCGAATGTGGGAAGCTTGAGGAGGGGGGAGAATTCAGTTTAGTGCTAGCATAGGTGGTGTGCCGAAATTCCATAGGTCTTAGGCAATTATTTCGTTTTTTATAACATATTCGATCATTAAGTGAGGTGAGTTCTGATTTTGCTAGTGTCCTTGAATTCTTCTTTTCTCTTATTTGGTTTCCCTATTCCTCTCTGTGTCGAAATTGTCCACTTCATCTATTCATCTCTTTTGCTTCTTTGACACTAGTGAAAGTTGTGTGACTACTCTTTTTCTTCTTCTTTTCTTTCTATTTCCTTTGTTCTTAAGCCGAGCCCTCTTCCAATCCTCGGTTGTATATCTGGGTCCCTCTATTCATCTGTTCCACCTTTTCTTACTTCTTCTTTGAAAGTCAAAACCCCTACTTCTTCTGCTACTCCTTTTGTCTTCTTTTCTGATCGAACCTCAATGCTCGTCCCCTTTTTGTTTCTTTTCCTCTTGTTTTAGGAGTCAGCCAAAACCTTCTTGGTATTGTCTACTTCTGCCGAATCCCCTAGGACTTCATTCGTTTACACTCTGATTAATGTAAGGAACTTCTCATTCTTCTCATCTCGTTACTTCTCCTAAGGAAGCCATCCACTCTTTCTTTTATCATAAATCAATTTTATGTTTCTCAGACAAAGCAGATTATGCCATCGTTGTAACTCGTTTCTCTCATCTTTCTTTGCTATTAGCCGCATACATGGAAGTAAGGTGCTAGGAGTCTTGGGCCACAGCAAGGACTCCTCTTCATTTGGTTTTGTCAGCCAAGGTAAGGGAGACTCTATTAATCTTTTTCTTTTTATTTCCCTTCGGGTCTGTGTGGTCATAGCCAAATGGCTAATTTGCTCTTGTTAATAGTTCATGACTAATCTCTCCATTTCTTCTATCGTGTTGGGAACGTTTACTCCGGGAAGGCTCAGTAGCCAAACGTGTTGTAGTCTACCATTCCATTCGGTTTCTTAAGGTAAGGAGTTCTCTCTAAGTTCTATACGATTACTTTCTCTCTTCGTTGTTTGTTGCCATAACCCAACATCTTTGTGAACAATCATTATTTCGTCATAGTATTGTATTGATCAAGATTCTTTCATGGAAGTGAGTGCCATCCAGGCTAAGGAAGGGAGTGGACTCGTAGTCCCTATCGCTAAGTTTAAGCGACGTGTCGTATCTGTAGTACGAGACTTTTCACCAGGTTACGATAGGGAGATGACATCTACCTGGGATAGACAAATCGTGGTTGTTTCTTCGAGTGAGAGCGTCGACATAGAGAGTCTAGTCTTACGCGTAATCAAGTGTGTAGTGCTCACACTTTACTTGTTAATTAATTCATGTTAATGGTTGTCGTGGCTGAAAATCGAAATGATTAATTAGATAGGCGAGATACCCTTTTGGGTAAGGTTGGGGATACCGAGTAAGTTCCGCTATTATGTCACTTGTAGATTATTGTATGTTTAAACTAATCATATGTTATACATTGAAAGTATGTTACATTCATCACAGTATGACAATATGTTGCATGGATGTTCAGGAAATGACTAAAAGGGAAGTGTGATTAAGTGACTCTGTCACGGTGGTTTGGAACCATGGTGGGCTGGCCCCACGTATGTATTGAGTGACTATGTCACGGTGGTCTATGACCACGGTGGTTTGAAACCACGTATATTTATCAGTGACTCATCTTAGTGGCTTGGAACCTTAGTGGGTTGGCCCCACGTATATTATTTAGAGATCGTCACGGTGGTCTAGGACCACGGTGGGTTGGCCCCACGTTTGTATATATATTTTGTGACTCTGTCACAAGTGGTCTGGGAGCACGGTGGCGTAATGCCATGGGTGATTGGATGATTAATGTGACATAGAGGATGGAATACTAGGTTGGGATTGGGCTGCATTGTATGTATGATTATTTTGCTGTATTGTGTGGGCTAAGGCCCGATGGGCCTATGTGGGCTTAAAGCCGATTGCGTTATACAGGGAATTACACACTAAGTCTTGGTGACTCACCCCTCTGCTTAATTTGCAGGTAATCGCTAGATCGCGAATTTGGAGCTGAGGCGGACTCAAGGTGGCTATGCAATAATTTTCTCGTAAACTCGTTTCTTTTATTTTAACTTATTTTAATTTGGGATTTTATTATGTAATAAGGCCGCTATAACTTTAATTTGGGTTTTGATTTAATGCTGATAATGCACATTTTATAAAATTGTCAAATATGGGGTTTTTCAAAAATTAAAATCACAAACAAATAGTTTTCAAGGTGTTAATAAAAGATGACATGCGAATCACCTATTAATGTGAAGATTTTATTAAATCGCAACATAGTTTCCTACTGTTACACTTCTGAAATATCATAAGTGGGTTTTTCTAAAATTATCTCATTTTCAACTCTGGATATGTTAGACACAATCAAAATATTTAATTATCCTCAAATTAGAATCACTAAACGAAGAGTTTTCCCCAAACTGTGATATTTCGAGAAAAATTTCAAAATTACCTTTCCTGTAACAAACTAGATTTGGTTGTAACGTGTTGACCGAGTTTAGGGCATTACAATTGTGGTATCAGAGCCATGTTTACAAAACTCGACTGTGGGATAGGGGTTCAAAATGTTTTCAAAAGTTGGTTTTGAAAGTGGTTTAGAAAAATACATGTTTTTCTAAAAGTATGGCACTCGAGTCTCCGGCACCAATCCGCACTGTAAGTTTTCTTATTGCTACTTATGAAATATTGTGGTAGATAGTTTTAACTTTAGAGATAGAGACCTTAGAAATATTTCTTGTGGAAACTACTTCTAATGCTACTTTCATAAGACTGCTTAGTAATAAACGGTGGAAGAAATACTAATTCATAAAACTTGTAATCAGATTAAGTTGAATCGATAGTCATGAGTGCTAGAGGACGTGGATGTGTTGTGAGCGAGTCGTGGTAGAGGCCGGGGTGTTGAGGCTGAACCTTCGGAATCAAGGCATGGGCCGAAAGGTGAGTGCCGACATCACCAATTGCAAAAATGAAATTTCAGGACCAAACTGGTGGAGGCAATACTATGTCTCAAGCTATGTTGCGTGTCTTAGAGTAGGTTGCTGGAGCAAGCACGGGATTAGTGGCTCAAAAATCTATTTCGGGGTGACTCCGAGCTAATAGAGTTGAGATATTCAGGGGTATTTCTGGTGTGGCTCCTAACGTATCTGAGTACTGGCTGGAGGCGGTCGAGCGGATTATGGGCGATCTTAATTATACCGTGGAAGAGAAGTTGAAAGGAGTAGTGTCTCTTCTTCAAGATGAGGCATACCAGTGGTGGCTCACGGTAAGGGATGGTACAGCAATTGACCGTATTACCTGTGACTTCTTTAAGTTAGCATTCCAAGGAAAGTATATTGGGTCGAGCTATGTGGACGCTCAGAGGAGGGCATTTCTCAATTTGGTCTAGGGGAATAAGTCAGTGGCCGAATATTAAGCTAAATTGCTACGCATAAGCTGTTATGCCCGGGGTATTGTTGCGATAGATCATGAACGTTGTGTTTGATTTGAGGATGGTCTGAAGGACGAGTTGCGAGTACTGATAGCTCTGCAACGGGAAAGAGAGTTTTCTATTTTGGTTGAGAAGGCTAAGATAGCCGAAGAGGTGAAGCGATCTGAAAGAATGAATCAGGATAAAGATAGGGGTAGGAATAAAAGGAGTTTTAGATCGTCAGGATTTGTTGAGTTTCCAGAATAGTTCTAGGTTGGATGGGCCGGGTTAAGTTGCGAGGATAGTTGCTATTGGTCAGATTCAATAGTGTGCTAGATGTGGTAGATTCCATTCAGGGGAGTGCTGGGCAAGAAGTAAAGGATGTTATAGGTGTGTATCTTAGGAACATCGGGTAAATGATTGTCCACGAGAGGCCAACAGATCAGGGTTATGTATAGCCTAAAAGAGGTGGGCATCAATCGCTGAGAGGTCGTGGTCTAGCTAGGGGAGAAAATGGTTATGGTTAAGGGCGTGGAGCATTGGGCAGAGGTGCTGAGAATACATATACGAGACAGCTGGGGTTGGTTTATGTGGCTAGACGCCGAGGGGACGGAGATGCACCGGACGTCATAATCGATACGTTTTTATTTTTGGTTTGCCCTTTACAGCACTGATAGATATTGGGTCTACACATTCGCATGTTGCTAGTACTATATCTGAGACTTTAATAATAGAATCTGAGATTGCTTCTAGAAAGATGACTGTGATTAGCCCTTTAGGACAATCTGTAGTGGTAAACAAACTCTTTAGGAAGGTACCTTTAGAGGTTCAAAGGATGGTTTTCCGGTGACTTGATGGAATTTTTGTTTGATGAGTTCGATTTGATCTTAGGCATGGACTGGTTAGTTATGTATCGAGGAAACTTAGATTGTACTGCTAAGCGCATGGTATTGAGAACTCTCGAGGATAAAGAGGTGCTGGTGATAGGCGGAAGAAGGAATTACCTATCCAATGTCATGTCTGCCTTAAAGGCCGAAAGGATGGTACGAAAAGGGTGTGAGGTGTTTTTAGCTTTCATCATTGCTTTGGAAGCCAAGGAGTTGTCTGTAAGAGATGTTAGGATGGTGAAGGAATTCTCTGATGTTTTTCCAGAAGAGCTTCCAGAATTACCTCCGGATCGAGAGGTAGAGTTCGATATCGATCTTCTTCCGGGGACAGCTCTAGTGTCCATTACCCCATATAGAATGGCACCGAAGGAGCTGATGGAACTTAAAGCTCAGATTCAAGAACTATTAGACCGGGGTTTTATTCGACCAAGTGTGTCACCATTGGGAGAGCAGTGTTATTCGTTAAGAAAAAGGATGGGTCGATGAGGATGTGTATTGACTACAGGCAATTGAACAAATTGATGATTAATAACAAGTACCCGTTGCCTAGGATTGATGATCTGTTCAATCAACTACAAAGCACTTCGGTCTTGTCGAAGATAGACTTGAGGTCAGGTTATCATCGCTTAAGGCCAAGGAGGTGAATATTCATAAGATAGATTTTCAAACTCGTTACGGTCATTATGAGTTCTTAGTGATGCTATTTTGGTTGACGTATGCACCAACTGTGTTTATTGATATGATGAACCGAGTATTCCAACCCTATCTAGATTGGTTTGTTGTAGTGTTCATAGACAATATCTTGGTTTACTCAAGGACGGAAGAGGAGCATGATTCACAACTTTGGATTGTTCTGCAGATTTTGAGAGAGAAGCAATTGTATGCCAAGTTCAGTAAGTGTGAATTTTGGTTGTGAGAAGTTACTTTTATAGGGCATATTGTGTCTGCTGAGGGGATTAGAGTGGATCCCCGAAAGATTGAAGCTATTTTAGATTGGAAACTACCGAAGTTTGTAGTAGAGATTCAAAGTTTCCTTGGGTTAGCTAGGTACTACAGAAGGTTTGTTGAGGGTTTCTCGTTGATAGCTACACCTCTAACCAAATTGTTATGGAAAGGGGTACCGTTTGTTTGGTCAGATAGGTAGCAAGAAAGCTTTGAGAAATTGAAGAGGATTTTGATGGAGGCACCAGTGTTGATTCAGCCTGAGACTAGGAAAGAGTTTGTCATCTACTGTGATGCATCGCATATAGGGTTAAGATGTATGTTGATGCAAGATGGGCAAGTAGTAGCGTACGCGTCTCGACAATTGAGACCACATGAAGTGAACTATACCACGCATGATTTGGAGTTAGCTGCGGTAGTGTTCACTCTGAAGATTTGGCGACACTACCTATATGGGGAGAAGTCTATTATCTACACAGGTAGCAAGAGCCTAAAATATCTCCTTACCTAGAAGGAGCTGAATTTAAGGTAGCAAAGGTGGATTGAATTATTGAAAGATTATGACTGCTCAATTGAATATCACCTTGGTAAAGCTAATGTAGTGGCGGATGCGTTGAGCCGTGAGGTAATATCGGACTTGAGGGCAATGTTTGCTCATCTCAGTTTGTAAGAGGATGGGAGCTTGTTAGCTGAACTGCAAGTGAAACCTTCGTGGGTCAGTCAAATTAAAGAGAGGCAGTTGTTAGATGAATCGTTAAGTCTTAGATTTTAGCAAGTGGAAAGTGAGGAGATAGAAGACTTTAGTTTGAGCAGTGATGGAGTATTGTGCTTTCATGGAAGGACTGGTATGTCGAAGGATTTTGAGTTAAGGCAAAAGATTCTGCAGGAAACACATAGTATCCCATACGCTATGCATATTGGTGGGAGTATGATGTACCGATATTTGTGGGAATAGTTTTGGTGGCCAGGGTTGAAGCGAGAAATTGTCGAGTTTGTGAGTAAGTGCTTGACGTGTCAGCAAGTGAAGGCGGGACATCAATTGCCTTTGGGGTTGCTGCAGCTAATGAAGATTCCACTTTAGAAGTGGGAGAGGATAACTATGGACTTTGTTAGTGGGCTTCCTCTTATGCCTACTAAGAAAGATTCGGTGTGGGTAATTGTCGATCGGTTGACAAAGTCCGCTCACTTCATGCCTATTCATGTTGATTATTCACTTCAGAAGTTAGCTAAGTTGTATGTAGAAGAGATTGTGAGGTTGCATGGGGTACCAGTGTCTATTATATCAGACAGAGATCCTAGGTTTATGTCGTGATTCTGGAAGGCGTTACATTAAGCGTTGGGTACAAGACTAGATTTCAGCACAACATTTCATCCATAGACTGATGGTCAGTCTGAGAGGGTAATTCAGATCTTGGAAGACATGTTGAGAGGCTGTATAATTGACTTTAGGGTAGTTGGAAAGATTTCTTGTCGTTGGCAGAATTCACATACAATAATAGCTATCAATCCAGTATTCAGATGGCACCCTATGAAGCGTTGTATGATCGTAGGTGCCGTACCCCTACCTGCTGGACATAGTTGGGTGAGCGACAGTTGTTGGGTCCAAAATTAGTTTGAAAATAGAGGAAAAGGTTAAGTTGATTTGGGCTCGATTAAAGGAAGCTTTTGACAGGTAGAAATCGTATGCAGGTCTGAAGCGTAAGGATATAGAGTTCTTAGTGGGTGATCGGGTTTTTCTGAAAGTTTCACCTTGGAAGAGGGTTCTAAGGTTTGGACGTAAGGGCAAGTTGAGCCCCAGGTTCATCGGGCCTTATCGAGTGTTGAAACGTGTGGGACCGATAGCTTATAAGCTCGAGTTACCTCCGAAATTGAGGCAAATACATGATGTATTCCATGTCTCGATGTTATGGCGGTATCATTCGGATCCATCTCACATAGTGCCAGTAGAAGAAATTGAAGTAAGACCTGATTTATCTTTTGAAGAAGAGCCTGTATAGATCTTAGATCAAGATTTTAAAGTTTTAAGAAGGAAAATTGTTCTGTTGGTGAAATTTTTGTGGCAGAATCATGGTTCAGAGGAAGCCACGTGGGAGCCAGAGGATGTGATGTGACAGTAATACCCTCACCTCTTTTGATCAGGTAAATTTTAAGGCCAAATTTTCTTTAAGGCGGTAGAACTGTAACATCCTAGAATAGGGGTTCGTCATTTTATTTTTTTTTGTGTTTGGCTTGCTTTGCTTGTTAATTGGGTGTGTTTGGGGGTCTTGGGAAGGCTCGAGGTCAAGCTAGGGCCTTGGTAAAAATTTTGTTTTTGGGCACTTTAGGGGGAGAGCTATTTGAAGCAGGCCTTATGAGTATTTTCTTGTGTTAGTTGACACAAGATGGAGTGTGGTAGAGTGGCAAGTGACGCCACATAAGGAGCAAGAGAGTGGCATCACAAGGGAGCAGAGCTTTATTTTTGGCACTTGGATGGGGAGAAGGTGGATTCGGCAGGGACTCTTCAAGGTTGTTGGTTGAATGGGTTAATGTGTTCAAATGTGTGGACATGAGGGGCTTGTGGAGTTTAAATTTGTCAAACCAATTAAAATGGATGTTAGGGAGTGGAAGTAGGAGGAAATCAAGGAATGTGGCCATGGTGAAGGTGTTGGCCGAATGTGGGAAGCTTGAGGAGGGGGAGAATTCGGTTTAGTGCTAGCATAGGTGGTGTAATAGGTCTTAGGGAATTGTTTCATTTCTTTGTAACATATTCGGTCATTAAGTAAGGTGAGTGCCGATTTTGCTAGTGTCCTTGAATTCTTCTTCTCTCTTAATTGGTTTCCCTATTCCTCTCTGTGCCAAAATTGTTAGCTTCCTCTGTTCATCTATTTTTCTTCTTTGACACTAGTCAAAAGTTGTGTGACCACCCTTTTTCTTCTTTTCTTTCTATTTCCTTTGTTCTTAAGCTGAACCCTCTCCCAACCCTCAACCGTATATTTGGTTCCCTCTATTCATCTCTTCCACTTTTTCTTACTTCTTCTTCAAAACCTTAAACCCCTACTTCTTCTTCTACTACTCCTTTTGTCTTCTTTTTCTGACTGAACCTTAATGCTCGTCCCCTTTTTGCTTCTTTTCCTCTTGTTTTGGGAGTGAGCCAAAATCTTCTTGGCATTGTCTGCTTCTGCCAAATCCCCTAGGACTTCATTCGATTACACTCTGATTAAGGTAAGGAACTTCTCGTTCTTCTCATCTCGTTACTTCTCCTAAGGAAGCCGTCCACTCTTTCTTTTATAATAAATCAGTTTTGGGGTTCTCTGCCGAAGCATATTATGCCATCGTTGTAACTCATTTCTCTCATCTTTCTTTGCTATTAGCCGCATATCTGGAAGCAAGGTGCTAGGAGTCTTGGGCCGCAAGGACTCCTCTTCATTCAATTTTTTGGCCAAGGTAACAGAGACTCTGTTGATCCTTTTCTTTTTTTTTCCTTGGGTCTGTGTGTTCATAGTCGAATGGCTAATTTGCTCTTGTTAATAGTACGTGATTAATCTCTCCCTTTCTTCTCTCGTGTTAAGAATGTTTACTCGGGAAGGCTAAGTAGCTGAACGTGTTGTAGTCCACCATTCCATTTGGTTTCTTAAGGTAAAGAGTTCTAAGTTCTATACGATTACTTTCTCTCTTTGTTGTTCGTTGCCATAACCCAACATCTTTGTGAACAATCGTTGTTTCATCTCAATATTGTATTGATCAAGATTCTTTCATGGATGCGAGTGCCAACCAGGCTAAGAAGGGGAGTGGACTCCTAGTCCCTGCCCCTAAGTTTAAGCGACATGACATATCTTCAGTACGGGACTTTCTGCCAGGTTGCGGTAGGGAGCCGACATCTACCTGGGGCAGACAAATCGTGGTTGTTTCTTCTAGTGAGAGCGTCAACGTAGAGAGTCTAGACTTACGCGTAATCAGGTGTGTAGTGCTCACACTTTACTTGTTAATTAATTCATGTTAATGGTTGTGTTGGTGAAAGCCGAAATGATTGATTAGATAGGCAAGATACCCTTGTGGGTAAGGTTTGAGACATCGGGTAAGTTTCGCTATTATGTCACTTGTAGATTATTGTATGTTTAAACTAATCATATGTTATACATTGAAAGTATGTTGCATTCATCACAGTATGACAAAATGTTGCATGGGCGTTTGGGAAATGACTAAAAGGGAAAGTGTGATTATGTGACTCTGTCATGGTGGTCTGGAACCACGGTGGGCTGGCCCCACGTATTTATTGAATGACTATGTCACGATGGTCTGCGACCACGGTGGTTTGAAACCACGTATACTTATCAGTGACTCATCTCAGTGGCCTGGAACCACAATAGGTTGGCCCCACGTATATTATTCACAGATCGTCACGATGGTCTAGGACCACAATGGGTTGGCCCTACATTTATATATATATGTTGTGACTCTGTCACAAGTGGTATGGGACCACGGTGGCATAATGCCACTGGTGATTGGATGATTCAGGTGACCTAGAGGATGGAATACTAGGTTGGGATTGGGCTGCATTGCATGCGTGATTATTGTGCTGTATTGTGTGGGCTAAGGCCCCATGGGCTATGTTGGTTTAAAGGCGATTGCATTATAGAGGGAATTACACACTGAGTCTTGGTGACTCACCCCTCTGCTTAATTTGCAGGTAATCGCTAGATCATGAATTTGGAGCCGAGGCGGACTCGAGGTGGCCATGCAATAATTTTCTCGTAAACTCATTTTTTTTATTTTAACTTATTTTAATTTGGGGTTTTATTATGTAATAATGCCGCTATAACTTTATTTTGTGTTTTGATTTAATGCTGATAATGCACATTTTATAAAATTTTTGAATATGGGGTTTTTCCAAAAATTAAAATCACAAACAAATTGTTTTCAAGGTGTTAATAAAAGATGACATGCGAATAACCTATTAATGTGAAGATTTTATTAAATCGCAACATAGTTTCCCACTGCCACACTTTTGAAATCTCATAAGTGGGTTTTTCCAAAATTATCTCGTTTTCAACTCTGGGATATGTTAATAAGAAGTTGGTATGATAGACACAAACAAAATATTTAATTGTCCTCGAATTGGAATCACTAAACGAAGAGTTTTTCCCAAACTACGATATTTCAATAAAAATTTCAAAACTACCTTTCTTGTACCAAACTAGATTTGGTCGTAACGTGTTGACCGGGTTTGGGGCATTACACGAACCATTCTATATGTTTGTTTAGGGTCTTGTAGACCCATAATAGGGACGTTATGAAAATGGATGAAAAAGTTTAAAGTTGGAACGAAATTTTATGGCATGATGTTATATGTTTGAGCAAGTTAAGTTCGGTAATGCCTCGTATCCGGTTCTGACATTGAATAAGGCTAAGGGGTGTTACACCTTGTGTAAAGGAACCAAGAAGTGGTTTATGTGGACAACCATATGTAGCTGGAATTGGGTTGACTTGTTCTTCAATTTGGACGGTTTTTTGTAATCCAGCAAAGCTATTAGACCTATCCAAAATAAATAGATAAATTAAAGGACCAAAGAACAAAATTTATCCAATTTAAATAAATAATTAAAACCCAAATTATTAATGAAATATTTTAAAATGAATTATTAAATATAATTTTATATTTTATTATTTAATTTAATCATGCATAGCCCATTTTATGTCTTAAAAATATAACATGTTCAAATAAATCTAAAATAAGCCATTTTAAGCATGAAAACTATATAATAAAGCATAGAATCACATTTTAATAATTTCCATGTCCTAATTTCATATTTTCACATATTTCATTAATTTATTAAACAATTGTTTAGTTTTAACAATGAATTTATGTAAAAAAAGGTGATAAATTACATAGGAAAAATCCTATATATTTTTCAGTTTACACATCTCCAATCTTAAATTATTGCTCATCCCGAGTAATGTTTATGCACAGCAAAAGGTCTTGCTAAGGAAAATTTGCTAACTGTGTAAGCAACACCAATCTTTGTCCCATAATCATGCATTAATAACTTCATTTTGTAGATCTTCTTTATGAACAAGTAATTCATATGCAAATATTTTTAGAGTTTCATACTAAGTTTTAAAATATGCCAACATGAATCATAGTTTGTATGTATGTCACACCCACAGATAGCATTCTTCATTCAACATAATTTCTTATCAATCAAGCAAACAATCATAAGGCTTATTTATGATCTTCATATGTTGAACTTAGTACTTCCTCTCAACTAATGTAGGTGACATAATCATCAAATCAATAGGTCTTTTATAAGGCTGTAATGGGGCACGGTTAAAGGTAGGGATTTTAAGAGATGAGACATTTCAGCTTCAAAATCTTAACCTTTAACTTTGTCTTGGATTTTTCAAAATACAACCTTGTTCTTTAAGTGAACCTTTGGAACTCCCCCAAACTTATTTTGAACTCAAGCTCATACATTTTTATTTTTGGAGACTGAGCAAACTTTTCTTCGCTCTTTCTTCATCTCATTCTTTTATTTAAGCATGAGCAAAACATTTTTTTGAAAATTTCCTCAAATGTTGATTACCAAGACAACTTTAGTTAAGATGGGTGCACAAAATTAGGATAACTTAAAAAGATGGTAATGTGACTTATAATGTAGGTTCATTGCAATAAATAGGCCTTTAAGCTCAAATTACAATTTCATGGGTCTAATATCATAGGGTTGGCTTGAAAAGGCTCAAACAATCCAACGAAATAGTGCCTATATAATTTTAGATTTTTATGACCCCTAGGATTTCGCCTCAAGAAAGTTACTAAGTCAATTCTAAATATATAAACCTTTATGCATGTCTAATCTTAAGAGAAACTAAATTTTCATGGCAAACATTACTAAGGCTAAGATCATACAAGCATTCCATTCTTTATGATAACATACTTTCACTCAGATAAAATCATCATTCTTACTTGCATACAAACTATCTCATTAACAAAAAAAAAATGTCTCTAAACATTCATTTATTAAAACATACTTTTGAAAGAAATGATTGAAACATACTTGAAAAAATTAAAAATCTGAGCAATTTATTTGCCTTACCCCCTTTAGAAATAAGCAATGTCCTCACTACAAGAACAAAGTAATGAATGCAAATTGAACACGAGGTAGGGTTGAAAAGAAAGAGAGGTGAGTCATTAAGACTTCTTAAATACCAAATCTTTCCTAATAACCCCATCCTAGACATGTTCATTCCCATTACCACATTTTTCTTTCAAAAGAAGTATTAAGTTTATTCATGCTTGTTATGTTTTATTTTGTAGAACTTAAATCCTAATTACGAATGAAATAAATTCCTAAAGCCCGAAAAATAATTAAATAAATCAAGACAAGAATCCCCCTTTTATTTTTCGACTCATTCCTCTTGTTTTTTTAGCTACATCTCTACTTGCATAGTCAGTATCTTCTATCCATGTCTCAAAGATAGAATCTGGGAACTCAGGAACAAAAGTATTAGAGAAATTCTTAAAAGTATTTTGAATTGAGTCATCTCTAATTTTTGCATATTTCCAGTAAGTTTGTTGTTGATTGTGCATGAACTTGCACATATCCATCATAATTGACAACTCCGATTTCTTTGAAGCACTTGTAGAAGTCGACATTGGAGTTGTAGATTTAGGTTCAACACTTAGCTTGATTGTTTCTTTTTCTGGCTCAACCTGTGGTTTAGGGGTTGCAGATCCTTCAACTGGTTTAGGACTGTTCAGTTCCTTTTCATATTCTTCTTCTTCGGTGTCTATAAATGAATTAGCTTTAGTTTTAGTTTCCTTTGTTGACTCCTCAGTATATGGCTCAATTGGCTCTTCTTGCTCACCTTGATTCAGCTCATGCACCTTCTCTACTAACCTTTCAAGATCACGATTTGTAATGCACCCTTGAACATATTGTGCCTTCAGATTTGCTTGTGTTTTAACATGGGCCCTTAAGCAAAGTGAAGTAATTAATGATGGAAAATAAGCACTTCCAGTCTTCTTTTTAGCACAATCATGAATCTCCTTGAGAATAATTTTCCCAACATTAATGGACTTTTCTGTCAAGATTTCATATAAAAAAAGCATCCATTCCATCGAGATGGTGGAACTATGTAACATCCCAAACCCGACCTAAAAGTTAGGCCCGAATCTGGCGTGTCACACTGAAGAGTTTTTCGAAAATGTATAAAGAACTTGTGACTAAAGATGAAGTTATTTTTTTGTTATAGTTAAGAAAAACAAATTTGTTTATAAATATTTGATAAAAAAATACTACTAATATTTGAAATGCTGATTGAAGAATCGATATTTGAACTAGTGATCTTATAAAACCGTGACTTTTGAAAACATCGTTGATAATTCGAGAGAAAATTTTTGAGTTAAAAATATTTGTAAAAGTTTGTTATAAAACCATTTGTTAATCCATTTTAGAAAACCTTTATTAATGTTTTTAGAAAATTCTCATTTAAAACAAATTAAGCAAGATAATATGTATATCAAACATAAAGAAAATAATAAAAATACTCCAGAGGCCTTATTACAACATAAAAACCCAAAATAGCAGAAGTAATAAAATAAAACGGAAAATAGCTTACTAATGTTCAAAAATATTATTTCCGAAGCATGGCCTCCACCGAGTTATCCATCGCCCCAAGTCCTCATCAGAGAGCATTACCTACAAGGGTTGAGAAAATGGGGGGTGAGTTACAAGAACTCAGTGTGTAACCCACTTACCGTTGTCCAATGGGCCAAAATCTCATTAAAAAATTATTTGGGCCTAAGCCCATTTACAATAACAATAATATATCAAAATATAACATGTATATGAAATGTAAATTCCCAAACCAAGCCTAGTAATCCATCCATTACACACCACCCGTACCAACCAACACACCTGTGGGGAGCTTTAGTCACCCACCCCGCCAACACACCAAACGTAGGCATTAAGCCATTTATATCAAATTTAGTTGTGGAAAGCCACCAAAATAATAGAGTTTACATGGCATAGCCACCAAACAGATTGTGACAGAGTCACCAAAATATATGGCAGAGTCACCAGAATTATGTGGCAGAGCCACCAGAACTTCTCTTCAACATTATCCCATCCCATGCAAATCATGTATATGATGCATAACAAATCATGATTTTTACAATATAACAACAGTAATATATTTGAATATTTATTACAAAAATTAAGGCCCATTATAACATTTTATCAATTAGGCCCATTAAGCAAAATATCAGATCGGCCCATTTAGTAAAATATCAGATTGGCCCATATAACAAATTATTAGATCGGCACATATAGCAAATTAACAAATCAACCCATATAGCAAATTATCAGATCGGCCCATATAGCAAATTATTAGATCGGCCCATAAAGGCATTTTCATAATTCGACCCATCAGGGGCATTTTCGTAATTTTACCCATCGAGGGTAATTTGGTAATTTTACCCACTAAGGGTAATTTGGTAATTTCGTAACCTAAGACTTTAACTACTAATTTGGGGCATACAAATTTAAATTGTCCAACTGCGTCACTTTGACTAAAATGACTATAACTCGTGTTAGGAAACTCAAAATTCACATCCGTAAATTTTCCTTGAAACTAGGCTCATATATATTCTTACTACAATTTGTCCAGAATTTTTGGCTTAACCATTTAGTACAGTTTATTCCTTAAAGTTTCACTTGTTTCACTGTCCAATGATTCTGACCTCTCTTACCCAAAATTCAAATATCTCACTGTACGGTTTTCATATGCTTCTCTCACTTAGCTATATTGAAAATAGATTCACTAAGGAATCCATAAATATTAATTATAACTCATAAATCACTTTGTACAATTTTATCTGATTTTACCAAGATAGATCAATGAACCACAAAGTCATTCGAACCGGTCTCACTAAAATTAACATATCTCATAATATAAAATTTCTTTTCATTCTTCGTTTCTTCCATATCAAAATAGACACAGTAAGCTTTAATTTGATATCACATTCACTTTCTAATTCCGTTTCTCCTAGTTTTTGAAATTTTTCAAAAATAGGTCACTGTTTCTAACCGAAACTATTTTATTACAAATATGATTACCACTACGATCATACGCACGACCGAGTGAGTACAGATGCCGGTTTCTAGTTTTTCTTCGGTATTTCAACCAAATCACAGGATATTTCATGCAAGCCTTTAGAGAAGTGTGAGATCACACACCATTTCAAATATATATTCGGAAAGTACGAGCTTACACACCTTAATAATAAGTTGTGCTTTCCACCGATTTCAACACCTATAATGATAGTTGACAGAAGGTTAGTATCTACTTTGATAATCGTAACTAGAAACACTTTACTAGGCTAAATCCACTTACCATGAATGTGATCTCCCTCGATCCTACCCTTTGGCTATTGAAATCCCGTCCTAGCAATATTTGGTGAGCGAAATAGTTGCTAGCAATTATCCCACCTTTGGCCAAAACAAATCTTATAACAACGTTCTTACCCCACTTACGTGATGAGTCAAAGATAACGATTTGGTTAATACAAATCACTTGTTCTCCTTCACCTTATTGGAAATCCTAAGCCAAACGATGGCCATATCACAGAAAAGAATATAACTCAGACTCAACGAGAGAGAGAAGGAAGAACACACGATTTATTAAGGAAAACTTGAATGAAATAATGTTATTGAAAAAGAGAAAACTACTACTTATCGATTCGATCAAGATGAGGTTTTCCCACACGATAGAGAATGAAATGATGAAGAAATAGGGTGATAATGGTTCAGCTATAGAGAAAATTAAATAAGAAGATCACACAAAAGGATGTTGATTAAAGAAGAAGAAAAGGTTGATGAAATGGTCAAAAGGAAAGGATGGATGGAGAAAAGTGCTTGGTAGTTTCCGCCAACTAAAGAAGATGAACCAAAAATGAATTTAGGTTAAGGCAAAACAAAGGAGTAAGATGAAGAAATGCACTAGGTGTTTAAGCCAAAACAAAAAGGGAAGAAAAAGATGTTGGCAATGAAGAGTAACCAAAATGCTAAAAGATCTCAAAACCTTATCATGCACAAAGCTTTGCAAAATAACCCAAGAAAAATTTGGCTACCATTCTAGCCCCAAACCGTCCACATGCATCCCCCTTAAGATAAAAGTTTAGCCACCCAAACTTTCCAAAACACTATCCATGAAATGAGCCTCTTGTCCCCCTTACTTACCTATTTCTTTTGATTCCTTTCCTCAACCTTAACCTTACCTTATTTCTTAGCCACCATGCCAAAAATAAAGAAGTCAAACTTGCCATGTTTACTTCTTGGCCGACACTTAAGGAAAGAGTGCAAAAATATTAGTCAAAATTTGCACACAAAGTGATTCAAACCTCTTCCCTCAATGCAATACATGTGGCACCATAACCTGTTTACCCTTTTGCTCATTTATGCTAGCTATTTACTCAATTATTTCCATATGCTATAAGGACACGTACTCCATCTCCTTAAAGGCTTAAACACAAAATTTTTCTAAGGCCCAACTTAAACCCGAAACTTCATAGAAACCTCATAACTTTCCAAATTCACTTAACTAATAAGTCCAATTTGCAACAACGCCATTCTCATATTCTTGAAAAATTTAAACATTCCTACACCTAAGGCCCTTTGGGCCCAATCCTACTAGGCCCAATTTTGGGATGTTACAAACTATGTGAGATAGGTATAAAACTGTAGCGAACAAAATAAAACCATACCTTTGCTACTGGTTTTAGATATTCCCTAAGCAAGAATGGCTTTCATACTTTCTTATAATCCATTAGGATCTAGGATTTGTCACAACATCAAGCACTTGTTGAAGAAAATCCCAATTGATATTGTTCATCATAGGGTAGTACTCATCTTCTTCAACATCATGTAAGTTAAACAAATCATTGATGGACTTAGAAGTAAGAGGTACTTTTTCCTTTCAAACGATGATGTCAGTAGCATCTTGCATAGTCAAACTAGCATAGAATTCTCGGACTAGTTCATCATCAGGAAGTGAACGAGCATCACAAAATCGTTCCCACTTGAGAGCATTGATTTTATTTCTAATCGGTATAGGAACAACCATCAAATCATGACTTTTCAAGTTATAACCTTTTTCTAGCATCATAGGTTGATGCTTGAAGATTGAATCAAATCACTCTTTCACTTCTTCTTCGATCAATTCTGGAGTAGTCTTTGAAGATCAGTGTAACGACCCGATTTAGGGCCTAGTCGGAACAGTGATCTCGTAATCACTAATTTGAGGTTTGAGAAAATTATTTTTCATGTTATGTTATACGTTATAACATGTTTATAAAGATGTATGAAAGCTTTGGTGTTTTAATTTTAGCGATTTCATGCTAAATCGTGAAAAATGACTAAATTGCATAAAGTGCGAAAGTTCCATTCTATAGGCTAAAGGTACCAAATAGCCATGAAATATTAATTGAAGGGTTTTAAAGGAAAATTAAACCATCTTGAACATGATGGCGGCCATGTAGACAAGAGGGATAAGAGTTTTAATTTTTGGTCAAAGTTGGTGGGTTGAAATTAATGTTTTATAATAAAATAATGAAAGGAAAAGATATCATCTTTTTCTCTTCTTCCCACCAAAATGAGCAGCAACAAAGGGTTTTGAAGCTTACAATTTTAGCAAGCAATCCTCCTCCCTAGTAAGTGATTTTGATCATTTTTCTTGAAGAAAATTGTACTTTTGTGATCCCCAAAGCTTAAGCTAGCTAATGAGGGGACTATTTTACAATATGGTTGACAGTCTAGGGACTTGCCATTAGAGATTCTATGTTGTTTGATGAGTTTTTATGGAAGAAAATGAATGATAGGATGATGAGAAACAACTTTTGTGAAAGGATTTTCATGGAAAATACCTAAAATGGGTTATTATGCAAAGGCTGCAATTTGTTCATTAAGGAATGAAATAGTTGCAATTGGAGATAGTTGTAAGAGGAATAAATGTTCAGTTAGGCTTGTTTAACAAGAAATTAAGATGAAAATTTATTTACGAGCCTAGGGGCAAAATCATAATTTTGCCAAAGTGTAGGGGCAAAATAGTCATTTTTGCCTAGAGTGTAAATTACGGTATATTATGATTTATAAGTGATTAAATCAATAAATTTCATTGTTCTAGATCAAAGAAAATGAGTTTCAGACCTAAAACGGATGAAAAGAGAAATGTGGGTAAATAGTCCTTCCCAACTATTTCGACAACGAGGCAAGTTCATGTGCAATTATTAAAAGTATGCATGAGTTTATGTAAGTATTCCGATGTTGTATGGAATGTATATTCACTCTATATATGTATGATACATATATTATTTGATGAGATGCCATGAGAATTGAGTCCTAGAGTAATGAGAAATGCTTGTAGAATGTTGAGGCGATAGCTAAAGCCTAGTATAAGACCATATTGAATTATGGCCCGATGTAAGAATTCTTATAAGACCATGTCGGGACATGGCATCGACATGTTAATCAAGTAAGACCCTATTGGGGTACAATTTCTATGTGACTTCATGTGTATTAGACTCGAGAGAATATTTTATAACATGAGTATTTGGAGATATGATGAATGTATGTGGTTGTACCACGAGAAGCGCAGTGCACGTGTTAGAGCGGAAAGGTGATGAACTTAATTTATGATGAACCCTTCGTGGAAATGGATAAATAATGCACCTTAGTTGCATGAGACAGATTTATTGGCCTTGATGCGTGAATGTTAGCAAGAATAGAAGTGTACGTAAATGTTCTTGAATGAACATTGAAGATAGAGGTAAGATGGTGGGTTGTTGTTTATGAATGATAAATGACGGTGAGCTATGTGTGGTATCACTCATTGTTGGTAGTGGTGGTGTACGCGATACCATCAATTGTATTATCTTGGTGAGCTAAGGGCGTAACCCGAGAGATGGGTAGCTTATTGAAAATGTTTGATGTGTTGTCTTATGTGATTACATGACAATTAGTGCAGGAATGGAATCCAGTTAAATGAGCAATTGGCTTATACTATGGTAAGAGAGTGATTGAGTAAGCTTCAAGAGCAGTTAAGTAAGAAATCATTAGTTAATGGGGAAGACCCAGTATAAAGATGCTTTGTGGTGGTGTATATTCAATGAACTTATAAAATTATCATTTTATGTAGATGAACTTACTAAGCATTATTGCTTACTCCTCTTTCTTTCCCATATCTGATAGGTTATTTTTGAACTAGCTCGAGTTGGAGGCTGCTGGAGATGTTATCACACTATCGAGCAGACACATTGTACGAGTCATCAAGACTTTCTGAGTCATGGCATGTATAGGGCTAGAATTTAAG
This sequence comes from Gossypium rotundifolium, assembly GCA_025506655.1. Classification (NCBI taxonomy): domain Eukaryota; kingdom Viridiplantae; phylum Streptophyta; class Magnoliopsida; order Malvales; family Malvaceae; genus Gossypium; species Gossypium rotundifolium. Next base: position 140,825,297 of record CP106722.1, read on the forward strand.
GTTGATTAAGTTGTTGTTAATGTACCAAATCATGTTGGCCTAAGAGGGTTTATAGTTTAAAAGTGTATAGCCATTGATAATGGCTTAAGTTAATGTAATTGTATGGGAGGAAAACCTTATTTTTCGTAAATCAATGTACAAGATCATATGTCTTAGTTGATAAATTGAGCCTTTACTAAATTGGTATATGTTTTTGTGTAGGTAAGAGTGGTAAGAATGCTTGGTAGATAGCCTCTAAGTGTCCACACGGTTAGACATACGGGCGTGTGTCTAGGCCGTGCAAACCCTGCACCTTATTATTAAATGTCAGAATAGGCCACGAGTAGATCCCACGGCCGTGTGCATGAGCCGTGTAAGACCCACGGCTTGGGCATGGGTATGTGCTCAGGCTGTGTTGAATAAGTCAGTAGCACTACGCGGTTAGAGGGCACGGGCGTGTCAAGGCCGTGTCAGATAAGTCAGTAGCTCCCCACGGATGGGAAACATGGGCGTGTTTAGGGGTACACGGGCGTGTCCCAGACTATACGGGCGTGTAACCTCTAATTTTGAGAGGGAATTTTTGATAAGTTCTGAAAGTCTGAACAAGTGTTTAAGGCCTCGTATGACCATGATATGTATGTCTAGACCAAGAAAGAAAGGTTTTAATTCAAAAAGAAATTTTATAGCCAGTAAGTACTTGATTAAGTGAGTTCAAGCATGGTAATGTCTCGCATCTAGTATTTGTATCGGACCTGGATATGAGGTGTTACATTTAGTGGTATTAGAGCTATGGTTTAGTCGGTTCTAGGACTAACCTAGCGAGAGTAAGAGTCTAGCTATGCATGCCATATGTGGACCGTGATAGTGTGTTGTCTCCCAACTCTAACAAAATTGTTTTGTTATGACAGTGATGATTCCAACCGAGCTAATTTCAGTAAGTTACACGATTTCCAAGTTTCACGAACATTTTGTTGAACTGCTTGTGATGTTGCTATGTGCACATTATTTCTATAAAAATGTTCAATGATCTGATAAATAAAGAAATCAATGTGCAAGTCCTGATTGAATAAGAATTGCCCAGGATACTCGATCTATCACATGAGACAAGAAAGCCCATATAAGGCCAAGCCAAGGCATGGCATCGACATTCAAGATAAGATATTTCATGTAAGACCAAGGCAACCTTGGCATTGAACAAATATTTCATGTAAGACCAAGGCAAGCTTGGCATTGAACAGTTATTTTATGTAAGACCAATGCAAGCTTGGCATTGAACAAATATTTCATGTAAGACCAAGGCAAGCTTGGCATTGAACAGATATTTCATGTAAGACTAAGGCAAGCTTGGCATTGATTCAAGAAGAGACCTTTCATGTAAGTCCATGCCTAGAGTATGGCTTTGGCATCAAGTTCATGGCAAGAGATTTAATATCCTCGATAATTCACGAAATTCATCGGCAAATGAGTAAAATTAGAATGAGATAGCATGAAAGGTAGTAGTAAAGTTGATATTATGTCATGCTAGTTAAGACTGGCTGACAAGTATAATTCATGCTATGAATGACGATGCTCAGATTTTGCTTATATTAGTAAAGCATATTAATTTTTGTGATCAAGTGTTACAGGTACTTTGTTTACCTTACAGATATGATAATAGTAAGCACCATGATGTATGTGAAAAGCAGTAAGAGCAAGAAACCACCCATATTGTGGTATGAGAGCTAAAATTGAGAAGTTTGATTAAGTAGAATGCAGGAGATGAGTACGGTCGTGCAACGATGAAAATATGAATAAGACCATGGTTGGACTATGGCAATGAGAGAGCCAGTGTAAGACCATGTCTGGGACATGGCATCGGCGTTGATATGTGTGCTAGTGTAAGACCATGTCTGGGACATGGCATCGGCCATATTATAAGGGTCAGTGTAAGACCATGTCTGGGACATGGCATCGGCCGTATTATGAGTGCTAGTATAAGACTGTGTTTGGAACATGGTATCGTCATTAAGCCAAGAGTCGGTGTAAGACCATATCTGGGATATGGCATCGACACTGACATGAGTTCCATATAAGACCATCTCAGGAACAAAAGTATTAGAGAAATTCTTAAAAGTATTTTGAATTGAGTCATCTCTAATTTTTGCATATTTCCAGTAAGTTTGTTGTTGATTGTGCATGAACTTGCACATATCCATCATAATTGACAACTCCGATTTCTTTGAAGCACTTGTAGAAGTCGACATTGCAGTTGTAGATTCAGGTTCAACACTTAGCTTGATTGTTTCTTTTTACGGCTCAACTTTGTGGTTTAGGGTTCTGAGATCCTTCAAGCTGGTTTAGACCTATTCGGTTCCTTTTCATATTCTTCTTCTTGGTGTCTATAAATGAATTAGCTTTAGTTTTAGTTTCCTTTGTTGACTCCTCGATATATGGCTCAATTGGCTCTTCTTGCTCACCTTGATTCAGCTCATGCACCTTCTCTACTAACCTTTCAAGATCACGATTTGTAATGCACCCTTGAACATATTGTGCCTTGATTTGCTTGTGTTTTAACATGGGCCCTTAAGCAAAGTGAAGTAATTAATGATGGAAAATAAGCACTTCCAGTCTTCTTTTAGCACAATCATGAATCTCCTTGAGAATAATTTTCCCAACATTAATGGACTTTTCGTCAAGATTTCATATAAAAAGCATCCATTCCATCGAGATGGTGGAACTATGTAACATCCCAAACCCGACCTAAAAGTTAGGCCGAATCGGCGTGTCACTTGAAGAGTTTTTGAAAATGTATAAAGAACTTGTGACTAAAGATGAAGTTATTTTTTGTTATAGTTAAGAAAAACAAATTTGTTTATAAATATTTGATAAAAAATACTACTAATATTTGAAATCTTGATTGAAGAATCGATATTTGAACTAGTGATCTTATAAAACCGTGACTTTTGAAAACATCGTTGATAATTCGAGAGAAAATTTTGAGTTAAAATATTTGTAAAAGTTTGTTATAAAACCATTTGTTAATCCATTTTAGAAAACCTTTATTAATGTTTTAGAAAATTCTCATTTAAAACAAATTAAGCAAGATAATATGTATATCAAACATAAAGAAAATAATAAAAATACTCAGGAGGCCTTATTACAACATAAAACCCAAAATAGCGAAGTAATAAAATAAAAGCGAAAATAGCTTACTAATGTTCAAAAATATTATTTAGAAGCATGGCCTCCACCGAGTTATCCATCGCCCCAAGTCCTCATCAGTGAGCATTACCTACAAGGGTTGAGAAAATGGGGGTGAGTTACAAGAACTCGATGTGTAACCCACTTACCGATTGTCCAATGGGCCAAAATCTCATTAAAAATTATTTGGGCCTAAGCCCATTTACAATAACAATAATATATCAAAATATAACATGTATATGAAATGTAAATTCCCAAACCAAGCCTAGTAATCCATCCATTACACACCACCCGTACCAACCAACACACCTGTGGGGAGCTTTAGTCACCCACCCCGCCAACACACCAAAGCGTAGGCATTAAGCCATTTATATCAAATTTAGTTGTGGAAAGCCACCAAAATAATAGAGTTTACATGGCATAGCCACCAAAAGCAGTTGTGTGAGTCACCAAAATATATGGCGAGTCACTAGAATTATATGGCGAGCCACGAACTTCTCTTCAACATTATCCCATCCCATGCAAATCATGTATATGATGCATAACAAATCATGATTTTTACAATATAACAACGATAATATATTGAATATTTATTACAAAATTAAGGCCCATTATAACATTTTATCAATTAGGCCCATTAAGCAAAATATCGGATCGGCCCATTTAGTAAAATATCGATTGGCCCATATAACAAATTATCGATCGGCCCATATAGCAAATTAACAAATCAACCCATATAGCAAATTATCAGATCGGCCCATATAGCAAATTATCAGATCGGCCCATAAAGGCATTTTCATAATTCGACCCATCAGGGGCATTTTCGTAATTTTACCCATCGAGGGTAATTTGGTAATTTACCCACTAAGGGTAATTTGGTAATTTAGTAACCTAAGACTTTAACTACTAATTTGGGGCATACAAATTTAAATTGTCCAAGCTGCGTCACTTTGACTAAAATGACTATAACTCGTGTTAGGAAACTCAAAATTCACATCCGTAAATTTTCCTTGAAACTAGGCTCATATATATTCTTACTACAATTTGTCCGAATTTTGGCTTAACCATTTAGTACAGTTTATTCCTTAAAGTTTCACTTGTTTCCTTTGTCCAATGATTCTGACCTCTCTTACCCAAAATTCAAATATCTCACTGTACGGTTTTCATATGCTTCTCTCACTTAGCTATATTGAAAATAGATTCACTAAGGAATCCATAAATATTAATTATAACTCATAAATCACTTTGTACAATTTTATCTGATTTTACCAAGATAGATCAGCGAACCACAAAGTCATTCAGAACCAGTCTCACTAAAATTAACATATCTCATAATATAAAATTTCTTTTCATTCTTCGTTTCTTCCATATCAAAATAGACACAGTAAGCTTTAATTTGATATCACATTCACTTTCTAATTCCGTTTCTCCTAGTTTTTGAAATTTTTCAAAAATAGGTCACTGTTTCTAACCGAAACTATTTTATTACAAATATGATTACCACTACGATCATACGCACGTCCGAGTGAGTACAGATGCCGGTTTCTAGTTTTTCTTCGGTATTTCAACCAAATCACAGGATATTTCATGCAAGCCTTTAGAGAAGTGTGAGATCACACACCATTTCAAATATATATTGGAAAATGCGAGCTTACACACCTTAATAATAAGTTGTGCTTTCCATCGATTTCAACACCTATAATGATAGTTGATGAAGGTTAGTATCTACTTTGATAATCGTAACTAGAAACACTTTACTAGGCTAAATCCACTTACCATGAATGTGATCTCCCTCGATCCTACCCTTTGGCTATTGAAATCCGTCCTAGCAATATTTGGTGGCGAAATAGTTGCTAGCAATTATCCACCTTTGGCCAAAACAAATCTTATAACAACGTTCTTACCCACTTACGTGATGAGTCAAGATAACGATTTGGTTAATACAAATCACTTGTTCTCCTTCACCTTATTGGAAATCCTAAGCCAAGCGATGGCCATATCACGAAAAGAATATAACTCGAGACTCAACGAGAGAGAAGGAAGAACACACGATTTATTAAGGAAAACTTGAATGAAATAATGTTATTGAAAAAGAAAACTACTACTTATCGATTCGATCAAGATGAGGTTTTCCCACACGATAGAGAATGAAATGATGAAGAAATAGGGTGATAATGGTTCAGCTATAGAGAAAATTAAATAAGAAGATCACACAAAAGGATGTTGATTAAAGAAGAAGAAAAGGTTGATGAAATGGTCAAAAGGAAAGGATGGATGGAGAAAAGTGCTTGGTAGTTTCGCCAACTAAAGAAGATGAACCAAAATGAATTTAGGTTAAGGCAAAACAAAGGAGTAAGATGAAGAAATGCACTAGGTGTTTAAGCCAAAACAAAAGGGAAGAAAAAGATGTTGGCAATGAAGAGTAACCAAAATGCTAAAAGATCTCAAAACCTTATCATGCACAAAGCTTTGCAAAATAACCCAAGAAAAATTTGGCTACCATTCTAGCCCCAAACCGTCCACATGCATCCCCCTTAAGATAAAAGTTTAGCCACCCAAACTTTCCAAAACACTATCCATGAAATGAGCCTCTTGTCCCCCTTACTTACCTATTTCTTTTGATTCCTTTCCTCAACCTTAACCTTACCTTATTTCTTAGCCACCATGCCAAAAATAAAGAAGTCAAACTTGCCATGTTTACTTCTTGGCGACACTTAAGGAAAGAGTGCAAAATATTAGTCAAAATTTGCACACAAAGTGATTCAAACCTCTTCCCTCAATGCAATACATGTGGCACCATAACCTGTTTACCCTTTTGCTCATTTATGCTAGCTATTTACTCAATTATTTCCATATGCTATAAGGACACGTACTCCATCTCCTTAAATGCTTAAACACAAAATTTTTCTAAGGCCCAACTTGAACCCGAAACTTCATAGAAACCTCGTAACTTTCCAAATTCACTTAACTAATAAGTCCAATTTGCAACAACGCCATTCTCATATTCTTGAAAAATTTAAACATTCCTACGCCTAAGGCCCTTTGGGCCCAATCCTACTAGGCCCAATTTTGGGATGTTACAAACTATGTGAGATAGGTATAAAACTGTAGCGAACAAAATAAAACCATACCTTTGCTACTGGTTTTAGATATTCCCCTCGGCAAGAATGGCTTTCATACTTTCTTATAATCCATTAGGATCAAGGATTTGTCACAACATCAAGCACTTGTTGAAGAAAATCCCAATTGATATTGTTCATCATAGGGTAGTACTCATCTTCTTCAACATCATGTAAGTTAAACAAATCATTGATGGACTTAGAAGTAAGAGGTACTTTTTCCTTTCGAACGATGATGTCAGTAGCATCTTGCATAGTCAAACTAGCATAGAATTCTCGGACTAGTTCATCATCGAGAAGTGAGCGAGCATCACAAAATCGTTCCCACTTGAGAGCATTGATTTTATTTCTAATCGGTATAGGAACAACCATCAAATCATGACTTTTCAAGTTATAACCTTTTTCTAGCATCATAGGTTGATGCTTGAAGATTGAATCAAATCACTCTTTCACTTCTTCTTCGATCAATTCTGGAGTAGTCTTTGAAGATCAGTGTAACGACCCGATTTAGGGCCTAGTCGGAACAGTGATCTCGTAATCACTAATTTGAGGTTTGAGAAAATTATTTTTCATGTTATGTTATACGTTATAACATGTTTATAAAGATGTATGAAAGCTTTGGTGTTTTAATTTTAGCGATTTCATGCTAAATCGCGAAAAACGACTAAATTGCATAAAGTGCGAAAGTTCCATTCTATAGGCTAAAGGTACCAAATAGCCATGAAATATTAATTGAAGGGTTTTAAAGGAAAATTAAACCATCTTGAACATGATGGCCGGCCATGTAGACAAGAGGGGATAAGAGTTTTAATTTTTGGTCAAAGTTGGTGGGTTGAAATTAATGTTTTATAATAAAATAATGAAAGGAAAAAGATATCATCTTTTTCTCTCTTCTTCCCCACCAAAAATGAGCAGCAACAAAGGGGTTTTGAAGCTTACAATTTTAGCAAGCAATCCTCCTCCCTAGTAAGTGATTTTGATCATTTTTCTTGAAGAAAATTGTACTTTTGTGATCCCCAAAGCTTAAGCTAGCTAATGAGGGGACTATTTTACAATATGGTTGTGTCTAGGGACTTGCCATTAGAGATTCTATGTTGTTTGATGAGTTTTATGGAAGAAAATGAATGATAGGATGATGAGAAACAACTTTTGTGAAAGGATTTTCATGGAAAATACCTAAAATGGGTTATTATGCAAAGGCTGCAATTTGTTCATTAAGGAATGAAATAGTTGCAATTGGAGATAGTTGTAAGAGGAATAAATGTTCAGTTAGGCTTGTTTAACAAGAAATTAAGATGAAAATTTATTTACGAGCCTAGGGCAAAATCATAATTTTGCCAAAGTGTAGGGCAAAATAGTCATTTTGCCTAGAGTGTAAATTACGATATATTATGATTTATAAGTGATTAAATCAATAAATTTCATTGTTCTAGATCAAAGAAAATGAGTTTCAGACCTAAAACGGATGAAAAGAGAAATGTGGGTAAATAGTCCTTCCCAACTATTTCGACAACGAGGCAAGTTCATGTGCAATTATTAAAAGTATGCATGAGTTTATGTAAGTATTCCGATGTTGTATGGAATGTATATTCACTCTATATATGTATGATACATATATTATTTGATGAGATGCCATGAGAATTGAGTCCTAGAGTAATGAGAAATGCTTGTAGAATGTTGAGACGATAGCTAAAGCCTAGTATAAGACCATATTGAATTATGGCTTCGATGTAAGAATTCTTATAAGACCATGTCAGGGACATGGCATCGACATGTTAATCGAAGTAAGACCCTATTGGGGTACAATTTCTATGTGACTTCATGTGTATTAGACTCAAGAGAATATTTTATAACATGAGTATTTCAGCAGATATGATGAATGTATGTGGTTGTACCACGAGAAGCACAGGTACGTGTTAGAACGGAAAGGTGATGAACTTAATTTATGATGAACCCTTCGTGGGAAATGGATAAATAATGCACCTTAGTTGCATGAGACAGATTTATTGACGCAGTGCGTGAATGTTAGCAAGAATAGAAGTGTACGTAAATGTTCTTGAATGAACATTGAAGATAGAGGTAAGATGGTGGGTTGTTGTTTATGAATGATAAATGACGGTGAGCTATGTGCGGTATCAGCTCATTGTTGGTAGTGGTGGGCTGTACGCGATACCATCAATTGTATTAATACTGGTGAGCTAAGGGCGTAACCCTCGAGAGATGGGCAGCTTATTGAAAATGTTTGATGTGTTGTCTTATGTGATTACATGACAATTAGTGCAGGAATGGAATCCAGTTAAATGAGCAATTGGCTTATACTACGGTAAGAGAGTGATTGAGTAAGCTTCAAGAGCAGTTAAGTAAGAAATCATTAGTTAATGGGGAAGACCCAGTATAAAGATGCTTTGTGGTGGTGTATATTCAATGAACTTATAAAATTATCATTTTATGTAGATGAACTTACTAAGCATTATTGCTTACTCCTCTTTCTTTCCCATCTCGATAGGTTATTTTGAACTAGCTCGAGTTGGAGCTCTTGGAGATGTTATCACACTATCGGCGGACACATTGTACGAGTCATCAAGACTTTACGAGTCATGGCATGTATAGGGCTAGAATTTAAGGTTGATTAAGTTGTTGTTAATGTACCAAATCATGTTGGCCTAAGAGGGTTTATAGTTTAAAGTGTATAGCCATTGATAATGGCTTAAGTCAATGTTATTGTATGGGAAGAAAACCTTATTTTTCGTGAATCAATGTACAAGATCATATGTCTTAGTTGATAAATTGAGCCTTTACTAAATTGGTATATGTTTGTGTGTAGGTGAGAGTGGTAAGAAGGTTTGGTAGATAGCCTCTAAGTATCCACACGGTTAGACATACGGGCGTGTGTCTAGGCCATGCAAACCCTGCACCTTATTATTAAATGTCAGAATAGGCCACGAGTAGATCCTACGGCCGTGTGCATGAGCCGTGTAAGACCCACGGCTTGGGCATGGGTATGTGCTCAGCCGTGTTGAATAAGTCGATAACACTACTGCGGTTAGAGACACAGGCGTGTCAAGGCCGTGTCGAGATAAGTCGATAGCTCCCGGATGGGAAACATGGGCGTGTTTAAGGGTGCACGGGCGTGTCCCAGACTATACGGGCGTGTAACCTCTAATTTTGAGAGGGAATTTTTCATAAGTTCTGAAAGTCTGAACAAGTGTTTAAGGCCTCGTATGACCATGATATGTATGTCTAGACGAAGAAAGAAAGGTTTTAATTCAAGAAGAAATTTTATAGCCAGTAAGTACTTGATTAAGTGAGTTCAAGCATGGTAATGTCTCGCATCTAGTATTTGTATCGGACCTCGATATGAGGTGTTACATTTAGTGGTATCAGAGCTATGGTTTAGTCGGTTCTAGGACTAACCTAGCGAGAGTAAGAGTCTAGCTATGCATGCCATATGTGGACCGTGATAGTGTGTTGTCTCCAACTCTAACAAAATTGTTTTGTTATGGCGGTGATGATTTCAACCGAGCTAATTTGATAAGTTACACGATTTCCAAGTTTCACGAACATTTTGTTGAGCTGCTTGTGATGTTGCTATGTGCACATTATTTCTATAAAATGTTCAATGATCGATAAATAAAGAAATCAATGTGCAAGTCTGATTGAATAAGAATTGCCTGGATACTCGATCTATCACATGAGACAAGAAAGCCCATATAAGGCCAAGCCAAGGCATGGCATCGACATTCAAGATAAGATATTTCATGTAAGACCAAGGCAACCTTGGCATTGAACAAATATTTCATGTAAGACCAAGGCAAGCTTGGCATTGAACAGTTATTTTATGTAAGACCAATGCAAGCTTGGCATTGAACAAATATTTCATGTAAGACCAAGGCAAGCTTGGCATTGAACAGATATTTCATGTAAGACTAAGGCAAGCTTGGCATTGATTCAAGAAGAGACCTTTCATGTAAGTCCATGCCTAGAGTATGGCTTTGGCATCAAGTTCATGGCAAGAGATTTAATATCCTCGATAATTCACAGAAATTCATCGGGCAAATGAGTAAAATTAGAATGAGATAGCATGAAAGGTAGTAGTAAAGTTGATATTATGTCATGCTAGTTAAGACTGGCTGACAAGTATAATTCATGCTATGAATGATGATGCTCAGATTTTGCTTATATTAGTAAAGCATATTAATTTTTGTGATCAAGTGTTACAGGTACTTTGTTTACCTTATAGATATGATAATAGTAAGCACCATGATGTATGTGAAAGCGAAGAAGAGCAAGAAACCACCCATATTGTGGTATGAGAGCTAAAATTGAGAAGTTTGATTAAGTAGAATCGGGAGATGAGTGCAGTGGTACAGCGATGAAAATATGAATAAGACCATGGTTGGACTATGGCAATGAGAGAGCCAATGTAAGACCATATGCAGGACATGGCATCGGCGTTGATATGTGTGCTAGTGTAAGACCATGTCTGGGACATGGCATCGGCCATATTATAAGGTCAGTGTAAGACCATGTCTGGGACATGGCATCGGCCGTATTATGAGTGCTAGTATAAGACTGTGTTTGGAACATGGTATCGGCATTAAGCCAAGAGTCGGTGTAAGACCATATCTGGGATATGGCATCGACACTGACATGAGTTCCATATAAGACCATCTCAGGGATATGGCATTGGTATTGATATGAGATTTCGTGTAAGACCATAGCGAGGCTCTGGCATTGTGATGACATGTAAAGTAATAGCTAGGCTATGAGGATAAGATACGAGTAAGATCATAGTTGGACTATGGTAATCAAGTAAACGACGTACTCAAATCCGTAAGACATTCTTTAACTAATAAGTGATGGTAAGAAAAAGTAGAATTAAATGTTGAGTACTCAAAGAGATAGTAATGTAGAACTTGAGTAAGTGAATACATTATTCTAATGTACTTGTGATAGAAACAATTGTAGCGCGATAAATGTGAAAACTCACTTGAGATGAGTTGTATGACTATGATGATATTTTATTAATGATGAATTGTAAATCATATGCATGTAGTCACGAGAGTTAAGTTAAGAGGCTCCGTGACCTCACCCTCCTTACCACCGCTGAATTATGATGAGATGTTATGAGAGTCAAATTGAGTAAATTTGTATGTGATTAATGCAGCATTCGTGTTAGCATTTTGAAAATACTTTGTATCACATTGATACATGATACTTTACTAGGTAGAGTAATTGTTGTTGAACATGAAGTTGGAGTCCTCGGGGACTATGCTAAAAAGGGGCTGCCATTTAGATAAGAAATAGATAAAGTCCTGTATAAGACTATGTTCAAGGCATGGCCTCGGCACCAAGTTATTATTTCATATAAGACCATATCTAGAAAATAGCTTCAGAAATGGATATGAGAATCGTATAAGACTGTATTTAGAATATGGCATCGATACACGATATGAAGCCCATATAAGACCATATCAGGGATATGGCATTGGCATTTAGAGTTGACTCCATAAAAGACCACCTCGGGGATGTGGCATTAGTTTAGCACTTACTTGAATGACGATAAATTTGTGTCTTTGATTACCCCTAGTGATCAATGGAACAAATAGACGAGTCTAGAGGTAGAAATGAAAATTGCATTAGAGCGATGTGAGTGGGTAAATATATGCATTTGTGAATGAGTCATGAAGAAATGAGTACGACGTGTGGCACGGTAGGTGCTTAATAAGGGCAATTGTAAGAAAGTATGTCCGAATGCTTTAACGATTGTATTGATTATACAATGATATGAACAATAGAAAGTTAGCATAGGCTATTGGCTCAAGTGAGTAGGAAGCCTGAGTTGTATGTTTATCGAGATCTTCTTAAATTGATGTTTATTAATGAAAGGAATGGTTACAGAGCTAGTGGACGGAATGGTTAAAGAAACCATGTTTGAATGACGAGAGTGTTAAATCATGATAACCATAGTTGTATGGGTCATAATGATCTTCTTAAGTACTAAGAGTTAATGTCTTTTGCCTCTCATAGGCAAAGTAGTTGTTTACCTCATGAATTGAGATTATGTGAGAATGTTAGCCGATTGTAAATATAGATCAAATGATTATCGAGTTAGTAATTGGAATTGACATTCCTTTATCTCCTCGTAACCTTATTCAGGTACTTTGAGGAGGGTGTTGGTGATGAATCTAATATAAGAAGTGAAATCGTGAGTTTCACGTTGTGTGATGAGTATTAGGGCAAATCGAATTGAGCCAATAATTTGATAAAGATGTCCCTTCTATCGCGAGATATGACGATAGTAAAGGTTTTAAACTAGCATAGCAAGAGAAACTCAGATGAGGGTGTGCTAGAAAATGTTCTCGGTGTGGAGAAAAGAGTAGATTATTGTATTGAGATATGAATCAAGTTCTGTGTATGTTCAGGCATGAGTCAGTAAAGAGAATAATTTTTGTGTGCTCGTGAATGGGGAGCATATTATAGAAATATGCTCATCGAAATGTTTAAACCTCGATGGTTTAGTTGAAAGCTATAGAATGAGTTATTGATTGAAAGTTCTAGTACTGAGTTCATCTGTATTGAGAAAGATAGTTGCTAGATTGGTAATCCTGAGACGATCCCTTTCGTATCTGTATGAGAATTAGATGGTTTGTAATGATCCATGGAAAACCAATGAGTATTTTTTGAAATTTTATTGAGTGAGAACATCTTGTGACACTGAGATAGTGGGAATGACTTGAACTATTACCATAGTGGGTATAGTTATTGTAATACTTCATAGATGGTAGTCATTGTACAAGTGTTTAAAGGAAAGCTTCATGTTAAGCAATGTGAGTTAGCTAGTAGTTGATACCATAATTTCAGTGAGATTAATGTCAAGAGCAAGTTTTCTTTTCAGAACAGAAGAGTTCAGGAGTGAGATAGCAAATGGTATTTTCGAATAAGCTCCAGGTTAGTTTATTTCAAGATGGTAAAATACAGGTTGCATAAGTTTTCTATTGTTGAGATTTCCTCGAAATAGAATTGAATGATGATGAATCCAGAACTTATACAAAAGTTTTGGCATGGGATTTAGTAGTAGCATATCTACTAATGCAAGAATAAGGAAAAGTAGTTATGTGCATAAATGTTTGACAACAGAGTACCTTTCATGAGATGAATGAGCTTATAGTCAGATGTAGTTGACCACAAAAAGCTGAGTTTTCAAAGTGTTCAATTCAGGATTGTTATAAATGGTGAATGCATTAATGAGAAGGTAAAGTAAAGGCTTATAGATTTTTTCAAGTGTGATTGGACAAAATTCCCAAGAAGGGGAATGATCAATTGGACGTGTGCAAAGCGCTAAATTAGTGGATTACTGAGTATGCTTCGACCTTGTGTATGGTAGCTTAAAGGTTGTTGACAAGAGAAAATTGAGGATAAGTAGATTTGTTATTTTGAAGAATTTATAGAAACGTTTAAAGAATGTTGATAGTAAATCCTCGATAAGGTTTTCGGGGACAAAAATCCCCAAGGAGGGAGAATTGTAATGCCCGATTTAGGGACTAGTAGGAACATTGATCTCGTAATCACTAATTTGAGGTTAGAGAAAATTATTTTTCATGTTATGTTATGCATTATAACATGTTTATAAAGATGTATGAAAGTTTTGGTGGTTTAATTTTAACGATTTCATGCTAAATGGCGAAAAAGGACTAAATCACATAAAGTGTGAAAGTTCCATTCTATAGGCTAAAGGTACCAAATAGCCATGAAATATTAACTGGAGGGTTCTAAAGGGCAATTAGACCATCTTGAACATGATGGCCAGCCATGTAGACAAGAGGGGACAAGAGTTTTAATTTTTGGTCAAAGTTGGTGGGTTAAAATTGATGTTTTATAATAAAATAAAGAAAGGAAAAAGATATCATCTTTTTCTATCTTCTTCTCCACCGAAAATGAGCAGCAACAAGGGAGTTTTGAAGGTTAAAATTTCAGCAAGCAATCATCCTCCCTAGTAAGTGATTTTGATCATTTTTCTTGAAGAAAATTGTACTTTTGTGATCCCGAAGCTTAAGCTAGCTAATGAGGGGACTATTTTACAATATGGTTGAGAGTCTAGGGACTTGCCATTAGAGAGTCTATGTTGTTTGATAAGTTTTTATGGAAGAAAATGAATGATAGGATGATGAGAAACAACTTTTGTGAAAGGATTTTCATGGAAAATACCTAAAATGGGTTATTATGTAAATGTTGTAATTTGTTCATTAAGGTATGAAATAGTTGCAATTGGAGATAGTTGTAAGAGGATTAAATGTTCAGCTAGGCTTGTTTAACAAGAAATTGAGATGAAAATTTATTTATGAGCCTAGGGGCAAAATCGTAATTTTGCCAAAGTGTAGGGGCAAAATAGTCATTTTTCCTAGAGTGTAAATTATGATATATTATGATTTATAAGTGATTTAATCAGTAAATTTCATTTTCTAGATCAAATAAAATGAGTTTCGGACCTAGAACGATGAAAAGAGAAATGTGGGCAAATAGTCCTTCCCAGCTATTTCGACAACGAGGTAAGTTCATGTGTAATTATTGAAAGTGTGCATGAGTTTATGTCAGTATTCCGATGTTGTATGGAATGTATATTCACTCTATAGATATATGATACATATATTATTTGATGAGATGCCATGAGAATTGAGTCCTAGAGTAATGAGAAATGCATATAGAATGTTGAGACGATAGTTAAAGCCTCGATAAGACCATATTGAATTATGGCTTCGATGTAAGAATTTGTATAAGACCATGTCAGGGACATGGCATCGACATGTTAATCCAAGTAAGACCTTATTGGGGTACGATTTCTATGTGACTTCATGTGTATTAGACTCAAGAGAATATTTTATAACTTGAGTATTTCAGCAGATATAATGAATATATGTGGTTGTACCACAAGAAGCACAGGTATGTGTTAGAACGGAAAGGTGATGAACTTAATTTATGATGAACCCTTTGTAGGAAATGCATAAATAATGCACCTTAGTTGCATGAGACAGATTTATTGATGTAGTGCGTGAATGTTAGCAAGAATAGAAGTGTACGTAAATGTTCTTGTATGAACATTTAAGATAGAGGTAAGCTGGTGGGTTGTTGTTCACAAATGATAAATGATGGTGAGCTATGTGCGGTATTAGCTCATTGTTGGTAGTGGTGGGCTGTACACGATACCATCCGTTGTATTAATACCGGTGAGCTAAGGGCATAACCCCCGAGAGATAGGTAGCTTATTGAAAATGTTTGATGTGTTGTCTTATGTGATTACATGAAAATCAGTGCAGGAATGGAATCTAGTGAAACGAGCAATTGGCTTGTAGTACTGTAAGAGATAGAATGAGTAAGCTTCAAGAGCGATTGAGTAAGCTTCAAGAGCGGTTGAGTAAGAAATCATTAGTTAATGGGGAAGACCCTGTATGAAGATGCTTTGTGGTGGTGTATATTCAATGAACTTATAAAATTATCATTTTATGCAGATGAACTTACTAAGCATTATTGGTTACTCCTCTTTCTTTCCCATCTCTTGTAGGCTATTTTAACTAGCTTGAGTTGGAGGCTGTCGGAGATGTTATCACACTATCGAGCGGACACATTGTACGAGGTATCAAGAGTTTTTGAGCCATGGCATGTATAGGGATAGAATTTAAGGTTGATTAAGTTGTTGTTGATGTTCCAGATTATGTTGGCCTAAGAGGGTTTATAGTTTAAAAGTGTATAGCCATTGATAATGGCTTAAGTCATTGTAATTGTATGGGAGGAAAACCATATTTTTCATGAATCAATGTACAAGATCATGTGTCTTAGTTGATAAATTAAGCCTTTACTAAATAGGTATATGTATGTGTGTAGGTGAGAGTGGTAAGAAGGCTTGGTAGATAACCTCTAAGTGTCCACACGGTTAGACACACGGGTGTGTGTCTAGGCCGTGCAAACCTTGCACCTTATTATTAAATGTCAGAATAGGCCACAGGTAGATCCCACGGCCATGTGCATGATCCGTGTAAGACCCACGGCTTGGGCATGGGCATGTGCTCAAGCCATGTCGGATAAGTCAGTAGGTTCACATGGTTGGAGGGCACGGGTGTGTCAAGGCCGTGTCAGATAAGTCAGTAGCTCCCTACGGATGGGAAACATGGGCATGTTTAGGGGTGCACGGGCGTGGCCCAAACCACATAAGTGTGTAACCTCTGATTTTGAGGAGGATTTTCGATAAGTTTCAAAAGTCTTAACAAGTGTTTAAGGCCTCCTATGACCATGATATGTATGTATAGACCAAGAAAGAAAGGTTTTAAGTCAAAGTGAAATTTTATAGCCAGTAAGCACTTGATTAAATGAGTTCAAGCATGGTAATGTCTCGCATCCAGTCTTAGTATTGGACCTGGATACGGGGTGTTACAATCAGGTTCTTTTGCGAGGCATGGTATCTTTTCTTGAAAATTTGCCGAAGTTTTTACACAAGAGGGAAAAGAGAAATCGGCAAGGAGGGTAAAGAATTGCTACGAAAAAAATCTTGTGATGGCAAGGATGGTGCGGCGACAATGACATCATGCAATGGCAACAATGGCAATGTGTGGTGGCAACATTGGTGCTTCGAAAATCTTCTTGTGGCAGCAATAGGTGATTTCGGAAAAAGGGAAGGGAGACTAGGGTTTCTTTTAGGATTTGAGGCTAGCGACATAAGAAAGAGATTTAAGGATTTTTAGGGTTAATCAAATTGCTTTGAGGGATATGAAAAGTAGTAGAATGAATAGCAGTTTATATATATAGGGAAGAATTAGGGCAACATGTAGCAAAATTTAGCTACATTAGGGTTGCCTGGGCGGAAAGTAATGGGAGTGGGGGCAAAGTATGGATTTTTCCCTCCTTTTTACTATCTTGGGTCTCAAACTCAGACTGTATTTATAAACTTTCTCAAGAAAGAAATTGATTAGTACTTAGGCCAAATTTGACCCCCTTTATTAACATAAAATTTTAAATTAAAAAAAACAAATGAAACTTAAAAATTTTAAATCTTAAATAGAAAATTTCTTCTTAACAAATTCCATTAAATTAATTCCCAGGAAAGGTTGGAGGGGTCACAGCGGTCCCGCTTCAGTTCCAGTCTCCTTTGATAGAATTAATTAAATGTAATAAGTTAAGAAAATAAGTTCAATTATTTATTTATTTACAAAATGAGTTCATGAAAAATCAAGAGTCTGTTAATTTGAACGAGGATTCAACTCGTTGAACTTCACCATCCCAGTAGTGTTTGAGAGCGTTGACCATTAACTTTAAACGTACCTCTGTAATTGTCGTATAATTCAATAGCTTCATAAGGATAAACTCTGTAGATGGTATAGGGTTCTTTCCATTGGGATTTAAGCTTCCCAGGAAATAACTTCTACCTTTCATTAAACAGCAAAACCTTCTGACCTTCTTTAAACTCACGAGGTTATATATGATTATCATGCCATCTCTTTGATCTTTCTTTACACATTTTGGCATTCTCATAGGCAAACAACCTTAGCTCTTCCAACTCATCAAGTTGTAACATCTTTCTCTCACCGGTATGCTTAAGATCAAAGTTTAACTGCTTCAAAGCCCAATGAGCTCTATTCTCCAACTCTAATGGCAAATGACATGCCTTTCAAAAGACTAACTGATAAGGAGTCATTCCTAACGGTGTCTTCAATGTTGTTCAATAGGTCCATAATACATCATCGAGCCTTTGAGACCAATCTTTTCTTTTAGGGTGTACTACCCTTTCAAGGATACCTTTGATTTCACAGTTCACTCTTTCAACTTGCCCATTAGATGGGGGTGATAGGTAGTAGCAATCTTGTGCTTCACATCATATTTGTAAATAAACCATTTAAGCCATTTGTTCACAAACTGAGAACCTTCATCACTAATAATAGCTCTTGGTGTCCTAAATTGTGTAAACACATGCTTGTGTAGGAATCGCATGACTACCTTAGCATCATTTGTAGGGTATGCTTCTGCTTTAACCCACTTGGATACATAGTCCACAATAACTAAGATGTATTTGTTCCCATACAAAGAAGGAAATAGGCCTAAAAAGTCAATACCCCATACATCAAATAATACAATCTCTGAAATGTTTATCAAGGGTATCTCATTCCTTCTTAATATATTTCTAGTCCATTGGCATTTATCACAGTTCTTCACATAAGCATAAGCATCTTTATGCATAAGCATAAGCTTCCTAGGAAATAACTTCTACCTTGAATTAAACAACAAAACCTTCTTACCTTATTTAAACTCAGGATGTTGTATATGACTATCATACCATCTCTTTGATCTTTCTTTATACATTTAGGAATTCTCATAGGAAAACAACCTTAGCTCTTCCAACTCATCAAGTTGTAGCATCCTTCTCTCACCGGCTTGCTTAAGATCAAAGTTTAACTGCGTCAAAGCCCAATGAGCTCTATTCTCCAACTATAATGGCAAATGGCATGCCTTTCCAAGGACTAACCAGTAAGGAGTCAGTCCTAACGATGTCTTCAATGTTGTTAGATAGGCCCATAATGCATCATCGAGCCTTTGAGACCAATCTTTTCTTCTAGGGTGTACTACCCATTCAAGGATACCTTTGATTTCATAGTTCACTCTTTCAACTTGCCCACTAAATTGGGGTGATAGGCAGTAACAATTTTTTGCTTCACATCATATCTGTAAAGCAACCATTTAAGCCATTTGTTCACAAAGTGAGAACCGTCATCACTAATAATAACTCTTGGTGTCCCAAATCGTGTAAACACATTCTTATGTAGGAATTGCATGACTACCTTAGCATTATTTGTAGGGTATGCTTCAGCTTCAACCCACTTGGATACATAGTCCACAACAACTATGATGTATTTGTTCCCATATGAAGAAGGAAACGGGACTAAAAAGTTAATGCCCCATACATCAAATAATTCAATCTCTAAAATGTTTATCAATGGTATCTCATTCCTTCTTGATATATTTCTAGTTCTTTGGCATTTATCACATTTCTTCACATAAACATAAGCATCTTTAAATAGTGTAGGCCATGTAACACCCCAAAAATCCATTTTTGATTTTATGTGTTTTGACTTGAATAGGGGAATGTTTGAGTGGTTTAGGAGTGGTTGAGAGTCTCTGAGAAACTCTGGGTTCGAGCTTTATCTTTAGCAAAAAATTATTTTTCTTAATTAAAGGGGTAAAGCATTAGCATGTAGGCTGTATAAATAATTGTAGGGGAAAGGAGACACAAATGAGTTGGTGGTCTAGTGGTGATGGCATGAAATGGCTTATGTAAGAGCTTGGGTTCGAATCCCTTGACATGCAAAGGAGTATTTATTTTATATCCTTGTGGTGTGAGAGGTAGAGTTTGACTTAAAATCTATTGAGGTGGTTGTGGAATTGGTCAAGGGAGGAGATCAAGGGATATGATAATGTTGGTAAGGTTATAGAGGAGATTTAGGAGGAGAAAATCAAGGAAATTTAAATATTGGTGTGGTGTAGCTGAACAAGGAGTCTTGGGCATACAAATTCGGCTAGGGGGTTTCTAAGTGCTTTTCTCTACTCTTTGTTCGGTTTTGGACATTTTTGTGTTGTTTTTAGGTGTGCCAAATTGTGACTTTTGTCAAAATTTAGCACGTTTTGTTTCTTTTTCCCTTTCGAGTAGCCGAATATTTCATTTCAAACATTTTTCCTTTCGAGTTTTTTTTCTGTCCATTCAAGGGCTAACTCCTCCTCTTCACAACCTAGTTAAGTTGTCCTCTTTCTCACTTTTTCTTTCCTCATACTATTCAATTAAGCCTTTGTCAAATTGTTTGTTGCTTTCACCCTATTCTTTAATCGAATATAGCTTTATCTCCCCCTATCTATTTGATTTTCTCTTGGTTACTTTTCTAGCCAAATTCTCTCTTCATATTTTTGCTTCATTCCCCTTTTCTATTTTCTTCCGATATACTCATATTGTTTAGGCGAATACCTTTCACCTTTTTGGCTAGCCATCTTCGGTTACTCTGCTATTAGGGAATTGCCCGAGTACACTTCTGTTCCACTTTTGCCTTGCTATTTCGGTCTTCATAAGATTTCTTGACAATCGGTAAGGGTTTAACTTAAGTTACCTTCCATTCATCTAAGTTGAATTTTTTTCCTTTTATTTTTGGGTACCGATTTATGTTTCCTTCCTTATTTCTAGGATTTCCTCAAGAGTAGTGGTGTACAAGTGGTTTTGAAGCAACCACATCCTTTTTCCTCAAGTATTCAATTAAGGTTATATGCTACCTCATTTTCTGGGGTTAAGTTGAATGTTGTTTTTATGTTGATGAGATAGTAGTTGATCCTATCTAACAAGATCTATTTATAATTTAGATTCTCGGTAAGGCGTGTGATCAATTTTGGGTTAGTGATCTTAGAGGATTAAGCCACCCTCATTCAATCAAGGTAAGGTGGTGTATTTTTGGGCTAAAGTTAAGAAGTGGTTAACTTGAATCGTTAGTTAATTAACTGAGGATGTTGTTGAGTGTAAGTTCAGTACACGTGGGATTCTTTGTGCGTCTCGCTAAACAGGTTTGTAATCACACTATCGCTTCTATGAGTCAACAAAAGTCAAAAAGTTAAAACTTTGACATTTGAGGCCCCACGAGCGTGCGATCGCTCGTGGGGTAAACCGATCCCACAATTATGGGTGATAAACTATAGAGGCCACCACGAGCGTTCTCATTCTCTTGTCTGCTGTTATGGGCCTCGTTTGGCTAAAATGGGTCAAATGGGCTCGTGGGCCCACACGAAATAAATCCACGATAAGTGGAAAATACTATACTGGGCTATATCATTCGCATAGCCATGACTAAAATTAGGTTGAATGGGCCACACGAGCATGTCAGCCCACTTGGACTAAATATTGGGCTTTGGGCCCATTTACACTGTTTTTACCATATACGTTATTCGTGTCGCTCGAGGCAACTGTAGACCTTCGAGAAGGAATAAAATGATTGAAATACCCCTAAAAAGTAAATAACTAAAATACCCCTAAAGAGTAAAATGATTGAAATACCATTAAGGAGTAAAATGACTAAAATACCCCTAAGAATGAATGAACAAAATACCCCTAATGAATGAAATGACCATATACATTCTGGATATATGTATGATGTATGACATGAAATACTGCATTGGGGTGGGATACTATTATGGAGGAAGTATATTGTGTTGGTGGCTCTGCCATATATACTGTTATTGGCAGCTTTGCTGCATTACTATTACTGGTAGCTCTACTTCGTCATTATTCTTGGCGGCTTTCTTTGTGTCTATAGCATCTTGACAACTCTGCTGCATTATTATTCTTGGCAACTTTCTTTGCATTCTTTATTCTTGGCGGCTCTGCTGCGTTATTATTATTGGCAGCTATGTTGCAATATTAGTGTGTTGATTGGGTAGGTCGATTTTATCCCCACGTGGTGTGTTGGTTGGTATGGGTGGTGTGTTGGTTGGATTGGGGTGGGTAACATATGTTCACCATATTAATATTGTTTTAGGCTAAGGCCCATATTGATTACTGTAATGGGCTAAGGCCCACACTATAATGTTACTAAATAGGGCTCAGGCCCAGACTATTACTTCATGATAGGGGATTACACACTGAGTTCTTGTAACTCACATTTTTCTTTTAACTGTACAGGTACTCCTAGCCATAGATGATTTGGAGCTACGAGGGACTAGGAGGTGGCCACATGTTCGTTATTATTTTATTTTAGACCAAGTTATTTAAATTTTTACATTCGATTGAAGTAATGTAATAAGGGCTTTGATGAATTTAATTTCTTTTAATTAGGTTTTAAGTTCTTATTTTGAAACTGCCAAACTAATACAAATAAGCTTTCAAAAACAATAACTATTTTAAAGACAAACACATATTTTCAACCTCAAGAAATGACATTAATTAGAGTAGCTTCCGCGGGTTTTTAAACTGAGAAACCAATAATAACAAACATGGCAATCGTTTAAAAATTGTTTTCTCTCCACAAGTCTGATTCTAAAAAACACTTCAATGTGACACATCAGAGTCGGTCGTAAACTCTAGGCTTGGTTTGGGGTGTTAGATTTAGTGGTATTAGAGCCCGATTGCAAAACTATGATATGGAATGGGTTTGGAAAAGTTTTTTTCTGAAAGTAGATTTTAAAGATTTAAAATATTTTTAAAAGATGTACAAGTGTGGCACACCGAATCTTGGCGCCAAATTTGTAAGTTCTCTAATTCTAATTATTGTTATACTGTAGAACTCTAGATAGAGGAAACTGAGACCGTAGGAGGACTGTAAATCGTAGTGAGACCTCGATCTGTGAAAATAAACCCCTGATGTCTGTTTCTCATAATACATTTGTTAATAATTACTAAAATTATAATATGATTCATAAGAATTTTTAATCAGATAAAGCGCATATCGAAATGAGCACAAGAGGTACTCGCAGAAATGGTACACAGGGCCACGATAGAAGACGAGGAAGTGCTCAGGTCAGATCGTTAGCATCGGGCCATATGACTGCTAGGGAAGCACTGGCCTCACCAGTAACTGAGATAGCATCTTATGTTCGAGCAGCTGGGGATGATGCTTTATCCCAAGCGATGCTTCACGTTCTAGAGAGGGTTGTTGGAGCTAGTGTAGGATCAGTGGGTGAATGTCAATTCAGAGCGACTCCAGTCTAATGGAGCAAAAATTTTCAAGGGTATTTCTGGAGTAGCCCCAAATTTGGCAAAGTACTGGTTAGAGGCTATCGAACGGATAATGGAAGACCTTAACTATACTACAGAGCAAAAGTTAAAAGTGGCAGTGTCCTTATTGCGAGATGAGGCCTACCAATGGTTGCTTACCGTGAGAGAGGATACGCAAGCCAATAGAATAACATAGGATTTCTTTAAGGCAGCCTTACAAGGGAAATATGTGGGCGTAAGTTATGTGGATGCCCAAGAAGAGAATTTCTGAACTTGATCAAAGGGAATAAGATAGTGGCGGAATATGAGGCAGAGTTCTTACAGTTGAGTCGGTATGCACGAGGGATAGTAGCAGTTGAGTATGAACGTTGTGTGCATTTTGAGGATGGCCTTCGAGATGAGTTAAGGGTATTGATAGCTCTACAGAGAGAGCGAGATTTTATTGCTATTGTAGAAAAGGCAAAGATTGCTGAAGAGGTGAAGCACTCAGAGTGCCAGAACCGTGAAAAAGATAAGGGCAAAAATAAGAGGGATTTTGGGCCCTCAAGTTCTTTTGGGAGGCCTATTAAGAAGGCCAGGTTTGATGGGTCGGTTTAGACTAAAGTTCCTGTTGCTATGACTAGATCCCAGCCTTGCCCTGATTGTGGGAGATCTTACCAGGGTGAGTGTTGGAAGAGGATTGGGGCGTGCTTCAGATGTGGGTCCATGGATCATCAGGTTAAGAATTGTCCCCAGACGCCTGTTCGGATGCAAACTGCATGAAAGGGTTATGGTCAGCCAATAAGAGGTGGTCAGCAGACACCGAGAGGCTGTAGGCAAGCTAAAGGTGGTAATGGTATGGGACGAGGTCGTGGAGCACTAGGCAGAGGTACTAGTAACACTAAAGCGAGATAGTCAGCTCTGGTATATGCTGCTTATTATTGAGAGGATGGTGACGCTCCATATGTTATAACCGGTATGTTCCTGATTCATAATGTAATTTACACCGCTCTGATGGATATAGGGTCTACGCATTTATACATTGCATGTACTGAGTCTGGTATCTTGGGTATCTTGTGTGAGAGTACTGTTAATGAAATGACGGTGTTAAGTCCACTGGGATAGTCAGTTAGGTACACAAATTGTCTAGAAATGTGCCCCTAGAGGTTCAAGGGGTTGTCTTTCTTGTGGACTAGATGGAATTGCTATTTGGTGAATTTGACCTTATATTAGGTATCGATTGGTGATGAAACACTGTGCAAGTTTGGATTGCGCTGCTAAGCGTATGGTGTTGAGAAATACTGAGGATGAGGAAGTGGCAGTAATTGGGGAACGAAGGGACTTCCTGTCTAATGTGATTTCTGCACTAAGGGCTGAAAAACTGGTTCGCAAGGGTTGTGAGGCGTTTCTAGTCTATATTGGTGTATATGAATCTGAGGGTCCTTTTGTAGGAGATATCAAGGCAGTTAAGGATTTTTCTGATGTGTTTCCTGATAAACTCCCTCGGTTACCTCCGAACCGTGAAGTTGAGTTTGGTACTAAACTCCTATCTAGAAAAGCTTCGGTGTCCATCGCCCCTTATAGAATGGCACCGAAAGAGCTAGTGGAGTTAAAGGCCCAAATTCAAGAGCTACTGGACTGAAGATTCATTCGATCGAGTGTGTCTCCATGGGGAGTACCAGTGTTGTTTGTAAAGAAGAAGGATAAGTCCATGCGCATGTGCATCGATTATCAGCAACTTAAAAAGCTAACTATCAAAAATAAGTATCCTTTATCGAGAATTGACGATATGTTTGATTAGCCACAAGGAGCTACGATTTTTTCCAAAATAGATCTCGGTTCTGGGTACCATCAATTGAGGGTTAAATAGGTTGATGTGTATAAGACTGTGTTTAGGACTCGTTATGGTCATTACGAGTTTCTAGTGATGTCGTTTGGGCTGACAAATGCACTAACTGCTTTCATAGATCTGATGAACCGAGTATTCCAGCCCTACCTGGATCGGTCCATGGTGGTATTTATTGACGATATCTTGGTATATTCGAGAATCGAGGATGAACATGATACACGTCTCTAAATTGTTCTAAACATTTTAAGGGAGAAGCAACTGTATGCTAAGTTCAGTAAGTTTGAGTTCTGGCTATGAGAAGTAACATTTCTTGGTCATGTGGTGTCTGCGTCGAGGGGATTAGGGAGGATCCTCGAAAAATTGAAGCCATACTGGACTGGAAACCACCTAAGATCATATTTGAAATTTGAAGCTTTCTAGGTATGGCAGGGTATTACAGACATTTTGTTAAGGGGTTTTCCTTAATTGTTGCACCTCTAACTAAGTTGTTGCGTAAAGGGTACCGTCTAGCTAGGCCGATAAGTAGCAAGAAAGTTTTGAGAAACTAAAGAAAGTTCTAATTGAGGCCCCTGTCTTGATACATCCAGAGTCTGGGAAGTAATTTACTATCTACAGCGATGCATCACACATTCGATTGGGTTTTGTGCTGATGTAGGAGGGTAAGGTGGTTGCTTTTGCGTCTCGTCAGCTTAAGCCTCACGAGGAGAATTACCCAACTCACGACTTGGAGTTAGCCACAGTGATTTGTGCACTAAAAATTTGGAGGCATTATTTATACGGTGAGAAGTGTTTTATCTATACTGATCACAAGAGCCTCAAGTACCTCCTCACTTTAAAGGAGCTGAATCTTAGGCAACGAAGATGGGTAGAGCTGTTTAAGGATTACGACTGCTCGATTGAGTATTACCTTGGTAAGGCTAACTTTGTAGCTGACGCACTAAGCCGTAGGGCTGTATCTGATTTGAAAGCAATGTTTGCTTATCTCAGCTTGTATGATGATGGTAGCTTGTTAGCTGAGCTTCATGTGAGACCAACGTGGATGGAGAAAATTAAGGGGAAACAGTTGGTGGATGAGTCACTGGCTTCTCGTTTCCGACAAGTTAAGAATGGAGAAACTATAGATTTTGGGTTGAGTGGTAAGGGAGTACTGTGTTTCCGTGGAAGAGTCTGTGTACCGAGGGAGTCTGAGTTAAGGCAGTCTATACTTCAAGAGGTGCATAGTAGTCCATACGCTATGCATACTAGCAGAAACAAGTTATACCGAGATCTTCGTGAGCTATACTGGTGGCCAGGGTTGAAACGGGAAGTTATTGATTTTGTGAGTAAGTGCTTGACATGTCAGCAAGTTAAGGTTGAACATCAGCCGCCTTCAGGGCTACTGCAGCCAGTTAAGATTCAACTTTAGAATTGGTAGAGGGTAACTATGGATTTTGTGAGTGGGCTAACCTTAACTCCTACTAAAAAGGATTTGGTGCGAGTTATTGCAGATCGATGGACTAAATCTGCCCATTTTATACCAATTTGTACTGATTACTCATTATAGAAGCTGGCAAAGTTGTATATGGCTGAGATTGTGAGGCTGAATGGGGTATCGGTTTCCATCATATTTAATAGAGACCCTTGATTCACATCTCAGTCCTGGAAGAAATTACACGAGGCTTTGGGTACTAGGTTGGACTTCAGTACTGCGTTCCATCCTCAGACAGATGGGCAGTCAGAGAGGGTGATTCAGATACTAGAGGACATGTTAAAAAGTTGTGTTATTGATTTTTGATACAGTTGGTCAGACTTTTTTCCACTAGCAGAGTTCGCGTATAATAACAGCTATTAGTCCAGTATTCAAATGGCATCGTACGACGTGTTATATAATCATAGGTGTCGTACTCCTACCGTTGGTGAAATTTGGGCGAGAGGCGAGTTTGAAATTTGAGTTACTTTTGATACCAAAGAAATGGTAAAACTGATTTGAGACCAGTTAAAGGAAGCGTCTGATAGGCAGAAGGCTTACACAGATCTTAAACACCGAGAGATTAAGTATTTCTTGGGAGATTTTGTGTTTCTTAATGTCTCTCCATGGAAAACGATACTGAGGTTTGGGCAGAAGGGTAAGCTTAGCCCTAGGTGCATTGGGCTTTACCGTATACTGAAGCGTGTAGGACCAGTCACCTATCAACTTTAGTTGCCTCCAGAATTAGATTGGATTCACGATGTATTCCATGTCTCCATGCTGAGACATTATCACTCTGATCCCAAACATATAGTACTAGTCGAGGAGATTGAAGTTAGGCCGGATCTGACTTTCAAGAAAGATCCAATGCAGATATTGGACCGTGAGGTTAAGGTACTAAGGAAGAAATCAATTCCACTAGTTAAAGTGCTTTGGCGAAACCACAGCACCAAAGAAGCCACATGGGAACCTGAGAAGGCGATGCGACAACAATGCCCTCACCTTTTCTGACCAGGTAAATTTTGAGGTCAAAATTTCTTTAAGGGGTAGAATTATAACGCCCCAAAAATCCATGTTTTGATTTTATGTGTTTAGACTTGAATAGGGGAATGTTTGAGTTGTTTAGGAGTGGTTGAGAGTCTCTGAGAAACTCTAGGTTCGAGCTTTGCCTTTAGTAAAATTTGTTTTTCTTAATTAAAAGGGTGGAGCATTAGCAGGTAGGCTATATAAATAATTGTAGGGGAAATGAGACACAAATAAGTTGGTGGCCTAGTGGCGATGGTGTGAAATAGCTGATGTAAGAGCTTGGGTTTGAATCCATTGACATGCAAAGGAGCATTTATATTATATCCTTGTGGTGAGAGAGGTAGAGTTTGACTGAAACTCTGTTGAGATGGTTGTGGAATTGGTCAAGGGAGGAGATCAAGGGATATGATAGTGTTGGTAAGGTTATGGAGGATATTTAGGAGGAGAAAATCAAGGAAATTCAAATGTCGTTGTGGTGTAGCCGAACAAGAAGTCTTGGGCATGCATATTGACTTGGGGGTTTCTAAGTGCTTTTCTCTTCTCTTTGTTTGATTTTGGGATTTTTTGTGTTGTTTTTAGGTGTGTCGAATTGTGAATTTTGTCAACCTTTAGCACATTTTCTTTTCTTTTTTTCCTTTTCGAGTAGACGAATATTTCATTTCGAGCATTTTTCCTTTCGAGTTTTGTTCTATCCATTCTAGTGATGACTCCTCCTCTTCACAACCTAGTTGAGTTATCCTCTTTCTCACATTTTCTTTCCTCTTACTATTCAATTAAGCCTTTGTTGAATTTCTTGTTGCTTTCACCCTCTTATTTGACCGGATATAGCTTCATCTCTCCCTCTCCATTTGATTTTCTCTTGGTTTCTTTTCTATTCGAATTCTCTCTTCATCTTTTTGCTTCATTCCCTTTTTCTATTTTCTTCTGATATACTCATAATGTTTAGGCCGAATACCCTTTACTTTTTTGGCTAGCCATTTTCAATTACTCTCCTATTTGGGGATTGGCCGAGTACTCTTCTGTTCTACTATTTCCTTGCTATTTCAGTCTTCATAAGATTTTCTGACAATCGGTAAGGGTTTAAGTTAAGTTACCTTTCATTCATCTAAGCCGAATGTTTTTCCTTTTATTTTTGGGTACCGATTTATGATTCCTTCCTTATTTCTAGGGTTTCCTTAGGGAGTGGTGTACAAGTGGTTTTGAAGCAACCACATCCTTTTCCTCAAGTATTCAATTAAGGTTATATGCTGCCTCATTTTCGAGGTTAAGCCAAATGTTGTCTTTATGTTGATTAGATAGTAGTTGATCCTATCTAACAACATCTGTTTATAATTTAGATTCTTAGCAAGGCGTGTGATCAATTTTGGGTTAGCAATCTTATAGGATTAAGCCACCCTCATTCAATAAAAGTTAGGTGGTGTATTTTTGGGTTAAAAGTTAATAAGTGGTTAACTTGAATTGTCTGTTAATTAACTGAAGATCTTGTTGAGTGTAGGTTCGTACACGTGGGATTCTTCGTGCGTCTCACTAAACAGGTGTGTAATCACACTATCACTTCTATGAGTTTGCAAAAGCCGAAAATCTGAAACTTTGACATTTGAGGCCTCACGAGCGTGCGATCACTCGTGGGGTAAATTGAGCCCACAATTATGCGTGATATACTATAGAAGCCACCATGAGCGTTCTCGTACTCTTGGGCGTTATGAGCCTCGTTTAGCTAAATTAGGCCGTGTGGGCTCAATGGGCTCATGGGCCCCACACAGAATAAATCCACGATAAGTGGCAAATACTGGACTAGGCTATATCATTCGCATAGCTGTGACTAACACTGGGTTGAATGGGCCACACGAGTGTATGGACCAACTTGGGCGAATATTGGGCTTTAGGCTCATTTACACTATTTTGACCATATACGTTATCTGTGTTGCTCGAGGCAATTGTAGACCTTCAGGAAGGAATAAAATGACTGAAATACCCCTAAAGAGTAAAATGACTTAAATACCCCTAAAGAGTAAAATGACTTAAATACCCATAAGGAGTAAAATTACTAAAATACCTCTAGGAGTGAAATGACTAAAATACCCCTAAGGAGTAAAATGACTGATGCGTTCATGATTTTTATATGATTGCTACTGAGTATGACATTCTGCATATATGTATAATTTTGACATGACATACTACATGAGGGTGGGGCACTATCATGGAGGAAATATCTCAGATCTTGGTGGCTCGCCACATAGCTTTGCTATCTGGCATTCGCTTGTATTATTATTCTTGGCGACTTCTTTGTGTTACTATTAATGGCAGCTCTGTTGTGTTATTATTACTTACAGCTATGCTGCAATATTAGTGTGTTGGTTAGGTGGGTCCATTTTATCCCCACATGGTGTGTTGGCTGGTACGGGTGGTGTGTTGGTTGGATTGGGGTGGGTTACATATATGCACCATATTGATATTGTATTGGGCTTAGGCCCACATTGATTACTGTAATAGGTTAAGGCCCACACTATACTATTACTGAATAGGGCTCAGGCCCAGACAGTTGCTGATGATAGGGGATTACACACTGAGTTCTTGTAACTCCCCTTTTCTTTTAACTGCACAGGTACTCCCCAACCTTCGATGATTTGGAGCTGCAAGGGACTCGGAGGTGGCCACACGTTCGTTACTATTTTATTTTAGACCTAGTTATTTAAATTTTATATTGGGTTGAAGTTATGTAATAAGGCCCTTGGTGAATTTAATTTTTTTAATTGGGTTTTAAATTATTATTTTAAAACTACTAAACTGATACAAATAAGTTTTCAAAATAATAACTATTTTAAAGGCAAACACGCATTTTCAACCTCCAGAAATGACATTAATTAGAGTAGCTTCCACTGGTTTTTAAACTGAGAAACCAATAGTAACAAACATGGCAATCGTTTAAAAAAGAATTTCTCTCAACAAGCATGATTCCGAAAAACACTTCAATGTGACATGTCAAAGTCGATCGTAACGTCTAGGCCGGGTTTGAGGTGTTAAAGGCCAAGAAAAACCTGCTTGCAAAATCTTTGCTGCAGTATGTGAACCACCAAAGTGTCCCCCACTTGGAGATGAATTGCAATGATACAACATCTCAGCGGTCTCATTTTCAGCTACACACTTTTGAATTATATTACCTGCACACTGTTTAAACAAAAACGGATCCTCCCAATAATAATACCGACTACCATGAAAGAATTTTTTCCTTTGTTGGTATTCCATTTCTCAAGGAATTATTCCACATGAAAGATAACTGGCAAAATCAGTAAACCAAGGTGTTTCATGGATTTGACTTACCTCAAATAAGTGTTCATCTGGGAAATTTTAGTTGATAGGCACATATGATCTAGTTACCTCATCTCGCTCCAACCTCGACAAATGATTAGCTATTTGATTTTTGACACCTTTTCTATCTTGGATCTCATGGTCAAATTCTTGGAGTAACAGTATCTAACGAATTAGCCTCGGTTTCGCATCTTTCTTCGTGAGCAAGTATTTAATAGCCGCATGGTTAATAAATATTGTAACTTTGGTACCTATAAGATATGAGTGGAATTTTTCAAAAGAAAAAACTATAGCAAAGAGTTCCTTTTCAGTTATCGTATAATTGAGTTGGGCTCCCGTCAGTGTTTTACTTGCATAGTAAATAGGGTGAAACACTTTGTTTCTTCTTTGACCCATCACATCTCTAATAACATAATCACTTGCATCTCACATCAACTCAAAAGGTGAGATACAATCAGGTGTAACGATTATTGTGACCGAGATAAACCATTTTTTTTTATCTTCAAAAGTTTCCAAACATGCTTTGTTAAAATCAAATACTGCATCTTTCTCTAACAACAAACACAATGGTTTAGAAATTTTGAGAAATCTTTGATAAACCTTCGGTGAAACCCAACATAGCCTAAGAAACTTCTGACTCCTTTCACATTAATTGGGGCCAGTAATCTTTCAATTACGTCCACCTTTGATTTATCGACTTCAATTCCTCTCTTTGAGATTTTATGCCCTAGAACAATCCCTTCCTTAACCATAAAATGGCATTTTTTCCAGTTAAGGACAAGATTCGTCTATTGGTATCTCCTCATTACCTTAGCCAAATTACTCAAACAAATATCATAAATGTTACCAAAAATAGAAAAATCATCCATGAATATCTCAATAAAATTTTCAACCATATCAGTGAATATTGCCATCATGCATCATTGAATTGTTGTAGGTGCATTGCATAAACCAAAAGGAATTCGCCTAAAAAAAACATACCGTATG
Source organism: Gossypium rotundifolium (assembly GCA_025506655.1). Classification (NCBI taxonomy): domain Eukaryota; kingdom Viridiplantae; phylum Streptophyta; class Magnoliopsida; order Malvales; family Malvaceae; genus Gossypium; species Gossypium rotundifolium. Next base: position 140,856,895 of record CP106722.1, read on the forward strand.
GACAAGTAAAGGTTGTTTTATGTTGGTCCTCCGGAGCTACAGCTATTTGGTTATATCCCGAATAGCCATTTAAAAACAATGCAATTCATTACCTGCCAGTCGATCTAACATCTGATCCATAAAAGGTAACAGAAAATGGTTATTTTGAGTGACTTTATTCAATTTTCTGTAATCAATATAGATTCTCCAACCAGTAACAGTCAAATCGTTATGCTTATTTTCAACAATTATGATTCCACCTTTCTTCGGCACACACTGGACCGGTCTTACGCATGAACTATCTGAAATAGGATAGATGATTCCTATATCTAACCATTTGATCACTTTCTTTCTCACAACTTCTTTCATAATAGGATTGACCCTCCTTTTCCTGTCAATTCGAGCTCTTTCACCTTCTTCTAAACTAACTTTATGCAAGCAAAAAGAAGGGTTTATACCTCGAATATCAGCTATGGTCCAACCAATTGCTTTCTTCAATTTCTTTAGAATAACAATTAGTTGTTCCTCTTGATCTTTTGTCAGTTCTACTGAAATAATCACCGATAAAGTGGAATAGTCACCTAAATACACGTATTTCAAATGGAAAGGAAGTACCTTTAGTTTGAGTTTAGGTGGTTCTTCAACTGACAACTTGGGTTGCACAAATTCTCTAACTTCTAACTCCAATGGTTCAAGCCATGTGGATTGAATAAAATTTCTCAGATTGGCTTCCATCAAAACCCATGTTTTCTTTACCTTCTTCATCATCCAAATGGTCAAGATCTAAGGCTTTATCCAATGGATATTCTTCAAAATTGCTTTCCATAGAAACCAAGTTTTCTATCTCTTCCATAATTGAACACCCTTCTGTCGGATTAGGAAATTTCATAGCTTTAAGAATGTTAAAGGTTACCTGATTTTCTTGAACTCGCATGGTGAGTTCACCTTCTGCACATCAATTAACGTTCTTCCCGTGGCTAAGAAAGATCTCCCAATGATGATCGACACTTCCTTATCTGCTTCAAAATCTAAGACAATGAAATCACTAGGAAAAATAAATTTATCGACTCTTACCAAAACCTCCTTGACCTTTCCTTCGGGATATGCTAAAGATCGATCTGTTAGCTGAAGTGTCATAGTTGTAGGTCTTACTTGACCTATCCTTAGCATCTTGATAGTAGACTTAGGCATCAAGTTGATACTCACTCTTAAATCACACAAAGCTTTACCACAGTAGGATTCACCAATGTTACAGGGCATAGTAAAGCTTCTTGGGTCTTTCAATTTTGGTGGCAGTTTGTAACACCCCAAACCCAGCCTAAAAGTTAGGCCTGAATCTAGCGTGCCACATTGAAGTGTTTTTCGAAAACCATGTTTTCAATGAAATCCCTTCTTGTTTAAAAACTTAAGTAAAATCCCGGTTACGTTAGTTTATTTTTAAAATGTGGTACATTGAAAATTTATTGATTTTATTCCCAAAATATCTTTTTAGTTGCAGAAGCTAATTTTGAGAGTAATCGATTTACGAAAAAGATTAAGTCGCAAAACCATTTTGAAAATGTTGTGAAGACGTAATGTTGTTTTAAAAACAGTTAACACTTTGGAAAACCGTGATTTACTTCTAACGAATATAATTCAAAGTAAATAAAAACCCCAAGTTAAAACCCAGAACCTTAAAGAGGCCTTATTTCAAAAATTAAAACCCAAAATGGAATCTAAAGTATAAATGAAGTACAAAGGCAGTCGTGTGGCCATCTCCAGGTCCCTCCCAACACCGATCCTCCTAATGCTAGGGATTACTTGCACAGGTAAAAATGGGGTGAGCTTGGGAAAACTCAATGTGTAATCCCCTCCTAACTAAAAACAGTTAGTAAGATAGACATAATTCAAAATCAGTCTGGGTTAGAGCCCAATACAATAATAGAACAATGTGTGTGGGTCTAAGCCCAGTACAATTTCACTTAGGTCTCAGCCCTTATTAGAATCAATTATACCTAGCCCCTTCTCCATTTCAGTAACAGTTGGGCCTAGCCAACATCAGAATGAATTCAATATGCATAATGTGTGGTGCATGCTAACCCATCCCATCCAACCCTACACTTGCCTCCGTTCAACCCTGCACTACCTGCAGGTAGTAAATCACCCATGCCATCCCTACACTCCCAATATTAGCACCGATCGCGGCACTAACCATAATCCCAGCAAAGCTGCTAGTAAACAACATGGTTACAAGCCATAATCAGGATGGCACAAGGCTATCGGTAACTATAATGAGTTTGGCACATAGCCATCAATGATAGTAATATAATCGACACACAGCCACAGGTAACTATGATTGACACAGAGTCATCAATATATATGTTAGACATATAGCCATGGGTAAATACGATTGGCACAAAGCCATAATCAAGATGGCACAGAGCCATATTTAGGTTGGCACAAAGCCGTAATCAGATTACGTGGCTTTAAGTTGTCTGTCAGGCCACGGTCGTCTCATGCGACCCATGCGACCTTAACAGATCAATAGTAGATCCACAGTCTCCCATGCGACCCTTGCGACCCTATCAAAACTTCCTCCGTATCAATGTCCCAACCCCATGCAATATGTCGTGTATGTCATGCTCAATCATTACACGAGTATGCAAAATGACCATGCTCAGTAACAGTTATTTAAACATATACTAAAAGCATATCAGTCATACAACCACAGTCAGCCAGTTAAAACACAGTCATACGATCACAGTCAAATCAGTCAAATTCATAGTATAAGTCAGTCATTTACCCACAAGGGCGAAAAAGTCATTTTACCCTGTAAGGGTATTTCGGTAATCCTACCCTTTAGGGGTATTTTGGTAATTCCACCCTACAAGGGTATGTCGATAATTCTTCCCTATTGGGGTATTTCGATAATTCTACCCTACAGGGATATTTTGGTAATTTTACAAACCAGTGGTATTTCAATAATTTTGCACACTGGGGGTATTTCAGTAATTTTGCAAATCGGAGGTATTTCGGTAATTTCAAAAACTGGGGGTAGTTTAATAATTTTACAAATAGGGGGTATTTTAATAACTTTGTAAACTGGGGGTATTTTGGTAATTTTGCAAACTGAGGGTATTTCAGTAATTTCATAAATTGAGGGTGTTACAATAATTTCACAAATCGAGGGTATTTTGATAATTTCACAAATTGAGGGTATTTCGATAATTTCACAAATCGAGTGTATTTCGATAATTTTACAAATTAAGGTTTTCGCGACCCAATAGAAGGTCCACCGTCGCCTCGAACGACTTAAATAACCTAAATAGTCACAATGGGGTAAATGCGCCTAAGGCCCATTATTCGGCCCAAGTGGGCCCACACACTCGTGTGGGCTATTTAACCTAGAAACAGTCACAGTTATGCAAACGTCACAGTCCAAACAACACTTACCACATCACATACATTTTATCCGTGTGAGCCCACAAATCCACTGGGCCCACACAGCTCATTCCGGCCCAAAGAGGACCAGAACAGTCCAAGACCATGAGGGCGCTCGTGGTGGCCTCTATAGACTAACGCCCATGTTCATGGGCTCGGTCCACCACACGTGCGATCGCACGCTTGTGTGGCATCATTCGCCAGTATCTCAGCTTTTCAGCATTTTGTCGATTTACGATCAGAAAGAGTGTGGTTACACACCTTGATTATGAAGCACGCCACGAATCCCTAGCACCGAACCCTACTCGATCAAGCTTCCTTAAATTCTCACTAATCGTTAGCCACGATCAACTTCTTGTAAATATCTGCGTTACCCAAAGAACCTTATTAACCAAGATTGTATAAGGTTGTGGTTTATGACCACATTTGATTACCTTTAACAACATAAAAGAGCATTCGACCTCAACTAAAAGCAAGGAAAGAAAGAGTGCACTTACAGGTTGATCTGGAACCCTTACCACACCAAAAACTAAATGCAAGGAGAGTAGTTCGGCAAAGAAACAACAACGATTTGGAAGAGAAACACAAATATTCAGCCTAGCCAAATAAAATAGGTGAGAAATATAGTAAGGTTCAAACCCGAACCAAAGAGTGGTTCCTTTAGACAATCGCCCACCTATCAAGAAGGAAACATTAATCTCTGAAGCTTTGACTAACCAAGAATTAAGAGAATGAACTAACAACAACCAATCACTTAACCTCCACTTACTAATCAACCGATGTAAGAAAACGGCCTCTTGCTTGCTTTGAAACCTTTGATGTCCTATAATAAGAATTGGTTTATAAAAGATTAGCACCTTCCAACAATCACAATCGACCATCAATGTAATAAGAATCGCAAGGTGAGAAAAGAAGAGAAATGGCCATTCGCCAGTACTCACCCACTACCAAACGATTGGAACCAAGCTCCCAACACCACCAAATATTCGCCAATACCAAGGAGGTCTACTTAACTGGTTTTGGAAAAGAGATGAAACGAAGAGAGATGAGTGGAGAGGGTCACCTCTCGGCTTTGATGAAGAGAAAATGGATGATGTAGGCTTGGTAAAATATGTTACTAATAAGGGAGAGAAGAAGACGGTTTTGGTTTACAAGCAACAAGAGAAGAAAGGGTCTCTAGTTTTTGCTTTGGCACACAGAGGAGAAGAAGGAAGAAACAAGGTTTACTTTCAAGAATAAGGTGCTAGAGGTTTTGCTTACTCACTTGAAAGAAAAGAAAAGGAGGTAGGAGAAATTAACAATCAAAAGGAAAAATGATAATGGATATTAGGTCTGCAAGGGTGAGAGTATTGAAGCTTCGATTTAAGGAGAACAAAAGAGAAAAAGAATGAACAAGAGATGAAGACTTGAGGTTTTGTCAAGAAGTGAAGAAAAAGATGAGAGAATTCTTTAATTCTTGACTTTGGTGTTTCCAAAATGAAAGAGTTTTGTTTGGTCTCCTAATGACCGAATATGCATCACATTCCAAAAGGAACATTCGCCTACTCACTCCCACTTCCCAAAACCCACATACACTCCCCACTTCCCCAACATTCGCCATATCCCCCAAACACTCCACTCCACACATTTCAAATGTGTTTACCAAGTCTTACTCCTACAATCACTCTCCACCTTACTTTTGAGCGGTTTGACTTAGTCCAAGGTAGAATTCCACTTGCCTTCTACCTCTTCCAACATGGCCCAAAATGAGTGACAAAAAGGGACTCTGCTTGCTTGAACTGGACCTCCCTCACATGTGGATGACGCCACACCAAGCTCCTCCCTTGCCACTCGCCACTTGACTCTTCACTTGTGCAATAAAATACCAAAGAAAACCCTTATACCCTAGCTCCAACAAACCCCCGACTTGACACCCAAAACCAAAATTTTCCCATTCACTTAAGCACACCCTAGGCTACAATTATGGCCCAAAACCCAAATAGCAACACAAAGACACTAAACACATGCAATAACATGTAACAACAAAATAGCCCCTAACCCGGATATTACGGTTCTACCCCCTAAAAATAATTTCGACCTCAAAATTACCCGATCGTAAGAGTTGCACGCCGCTTCTTCCACGCCATGATAGAGGAATGAACCACGAACATAAAATTGTTGAAGTGAAGAAATGAGAGTCTAGATTGAAAAATTGGCACAAGAGTTTGAGATGAATAAAGGAGAATGTGTTACCAAAACACCGTGTCCCAAAGACACAATATCCGCCAATGTGGTACCAAACCACCGTGTCCCAAAGACACAATTGTGCTACTAAAGCACCGTGACCGTCACAACCGATGATGGGGCCAACCCATCGTGTGATACCAAATCACTAGCAGACAATCCCATATCTCATGTGGGCCAACCCACTCGTGGTTAAACCACAGGACAAGTCGCAATGAGGTGCCAAACCTCTGGTGACCCAAAGTCACAAAGTTGTGTTACAAAACACCGTGCTCACAAGACAAAATATCACCGCCCTCCACTCATATCACCCATACATGTCATAATCGACTCATGTACAATATGCAATCATGTAACTCATGCAACCATGTCCAACATTGCATCTCATAGCATATATATATAGTATAGATCATCATATTCAAAGTATCCATAATAGGACTTGTAATAAAATAGACTTACCGGATCCGCACACATACCCCATTTGGGTATCCAATTATCCATCATAATGGTATCGCTTTTAACAGCAAAACAGTTTATTAATAACATTACTAGGTATCGTGTGTTAGTTTACACACCGTAAATACGAGTCTAGAAATCCCGACAAAAGCAATCTAAGTCCCTCGAGTACTAGCTTCTACAATCGGCCAAAACATAGGGTTAGACATCTACACATTCGCCAACACCATTTAGACCAAAAGGGTTTGTCGAGCCCTTACCTCATTTTCACCCGACGGTTTCCTACCAAACCCAACCAAAGAGTGGTTCCCTTAGACAATCGGCCCACCTATCAAGAAGGAAACATTAATCTCTTGAAGCTTTGACTAACCAAGAATTAAGAGAATGAACTAACAACAACCAATCACTTAACCTCCACTTACTAATCAACCGATGAAGAAAACGCTCCTCTTGCGATAGATAAAGAGGTTAGTAGAGAAGAGAGAAAAGAAGAAGAACAATACCCGGCACAATAGAGGAATGAACCACAAATGAAAATTGTTGAAGTGAAGAAATGAGAGTCTAGATTGAAAAAATTGGCACAAGAGTTTGAGATGAATAAAGGAGAAAGATACAAGAATTATAAAGAAAAGAGGAGGATTAGAAGAGGAGAAATCGGCTAATAGGTGGCCTAAATGGTAATGCAATTTTGGCTTAGAAAAGAGTATAATCGGGATCTCGAAAACCAAAAAACAAAGGTACCAAAATGAATGAAAAGAAAAAAAAAACTCTTCTTCGGCTATACCCAACAATGACCACAAAAGGCACTCACCCGACCCTATGCCAAATTTGCCACAATCACAAAGTTCAACTTGGTTACAACACCTCCCTTCAAAATACCATGATTATCTCCTTAAGCTACTCCGTAAATCACTCCTTAATTGACTCCCACCACACATTCAAATTCCAAGACCAATTCAAACCCCCCACAAAGTAAAGTTTTAAACAATTATAACCACTTACACGGTACAGGTGTAAAATAAATTCCTCAATGCTCATCCCATGACTTGAACCTCAGACCACATGCATACTCCTAGCACCATATTGCCATCAGACCACACGCCTCCTTGTGTCGTATTTTAGTCCTCAAATATTAATAAGGCCTTCAAACTAACGCCAACATTACCTAAAGGAAAAACTAAAATTTTTGCTAGAGCCTTGATTTGAACCCAGGACTCCTCCAACACTCCCAACTCTTTATAAATCACTTAGCCACTAAAGCAAACAAGAAATTTGTGATATTTCTTGCACACATAAATTTTTATGTGTAGTCTCTTAGTGGCTCCCATGCACAAGGCCCAACACTTCTAGGCCCAAAATTTGGGGCGTTACATAGTTTGTTCTGCAGAAACACACTGCAGCCCTTTATCAAGGAAACAGTCTCATACTCACTCAATCATTTGTTCTTGGATAGGATATCCTTTATAAACTTCACATAATTTGAAATTTGTTCTAAAGCCTCTACTAACGAAATATTGATGTGTAACTGCTTTAGAACATCCAAAAACTTCTTGAATTGCACCTCTTGTTTCTGCCTGTGTTGCAACAATCTTTGCAGATATGGAGGTGATGGAACTTTGGTTGAATTTGATAACTCTTCTGAGTAGGTAAATTTGCATCCAAAGAAGATTTTAAATTATTTGAATTCACTAAGTTAAGGTTTACCTTGTCAATCTTTGCAGATTCTGACTCTTTTGGTATAGGAATTTCAACAGCTATTTTATTCTTCTCAACGGGCTTATTTTTTACATCAATCAATCAGGGTTCCAGAATTTTACCATTTCGCAATGCCACTACCTTGATATGTTCTTTACCCAAATTTCTTGGATTCTCAATATTGCTCGACAAGGTTCCTTGTGCTCTATTACGAAGCTCATTCTTTGCCAAATTTTTCAATGTTGCTGCTTGGCTTTGGATCAAAGCATCATTCTTTGCCATGTACGCTTTCAACAAGTTCCCCAAACTGTTTGATATCTCAGTTTGAGGTGGCTTTGGAGCTTGCTGATTAAACCCTTGAGATTGATTGGGTCTGTGTACAATAAGTTGTTGTTTGGTCCATTTTATTGGTTGCTCCAAGAAAAATTAGGATGATTACGCCATGAAGGATTGTAGAAGTTGGACTGGGGTCCTTGTCCACTCATATTTTGATGTTTGTCTCCCACATAGTACACTGACTCGGGATTTGATGGACAATTCTTAAAAGAATGACCTTCCCCAAAGTACACACAGGAAACTACTTCAAACGGACTTGGTGGCTGAGCTGCAAAAATTATTAGCTCTATTTGCAATAAACTATTTTAACATAGAGGAAATAGACGATACCTGAGCTGATAACGAAGGGAGAGCGTCAACTTCATCAACTCCGGCTATACGTTATCCTAAAATTGCTCGATTTGTTGCCATTGATAGTTATAACTCACGATCCTCTTGATGATCTCATAAGCTTCATTATAAGACTTAAACAAATTTGCACCATTCGCAGAAGCATCTACCATCAATCTTGTATGTGCATTGAGACCATTATAGAATGTCTCCAATTGGATACAATGAGGAATCCCATTACGAGAACACTTACGAAGTAACTACTTGAACCACTCCCAAGCATCATACAAAGACTCGTCATCCAATTGTTGGAAAGTTGTGATCTCGTTCCTCAACTTAGCATTTTTACTAGGTGGGAAATACTCAACCAAAAATCTCTCTGCTAATTCTTGCCATGTAGATATGGAACTTGGTGGCAATGAATTGAGCCATGCTTGTGATCGATCTCGCAACGAATATGGAAACAACTTCAACCTCAATGCATATTCAGTCACACCGGCTATCTTGAATGAATCACTCACCTCCACAAACAATTGAAGGTGGAGATGTGGATCTTTCGTGGGCATACCACTGAATTGGCCCACCATTTGGAGCAATTAAAACATCATTGGTTTAAATTCAAATAGGGTTCTGTAACACCCCACACCCAATACCGATACTAGGTTTCGATACGAGACATTACCATGCTTGACCTCACTGAAACATGTACTTACTGGATATAAAATTTCGTTCTGACTTAAAAATTTTCCATTCTTAGTCAACACATATAACAAGGGCCTATGAGGCCTTTAACTCATGTCAGAAAAATTTCAGAATTAAATCAAATAACTCATTTTTTTGGAGCAGGGTTCACACGCCCGTGTGACTTGGAACACGCCCATGTACCCTTAAGCACACCCATGTCTTCCAACCGTGGGAAGTTACTGACTAATTTCACACGGCCATGACACGCCTTTGGGCTTAAACCGTGTGCTATCCCTTGATATACTAACTAAATTAACTCAGTCTAGGCACATGCCCATGTCCAAATCGTGTGTATTACACGGCATACACACACGACCGTGGGATTTACCTGTGGCCTATTCTCAATAATAATACTAAGGTGCAAGGTTAACACGGCCTTGTCACACGCCCGTGTGTCCAACCGTGCTGGAACTTAGGGGCTATTTACCAAGCCATTTACCACCCTGAAATCAGGATCAATCCAATACATTTTTCATAAATAATAATTCATACTACATTGACCTCAATAAACCTACATACATAGACAATTCTGGCTAGTCAAACAGTCAATACAAAAGAATAATTAAAAGGGCATACACCTCATTAATATCATCTTTATTGCAAAAAGAAGAGTTTGCCAAACATTTGCCTAAATTAAGAACCCATTACAAAATGATTTACCGCCAACACTTTAACTAACAATTACAACTTGACAAAACACCCTAGTCCTATACATGCCATATTCAAAACAAGTCTAAAATTGTTATACCAAAGTGTTGTTGATAGTGTGATTTTCAAACCCCTGCGTCCATGATCTTCGAGTTATCTTGGCAATACTATAAGAAAGAAGGGCAATGAAAAAGGGGTAAGCAATGAGCTTAGTAAGTTGCATAGAAATAATTAGAAATCGTAATCTTCATAAAAGAATAATTCATCCATAACATTAATTAATCGTATACAATCTAAGACTGCTCGATAATCCTTACTTACAATTGTCATATCTAACATTTACTGTAACACATATACAGTCAATTTCTCATGACCCATTCCTTAACACTTGTTTTCATTCACATCTCTACTTTTAAATTCATTTGCTCATCCCACCATATGCTGGGAATAATCAAATACATGCTTTTTTAATCATTACGATAAGTATAAAGCCATTGTCACGCTCTCTAGATGGTCTTACATGAAGTCTCCTCTAGGTACCAAAGCCATGTTCCAAACCTGGTCTTACACTGGCACACGTATCAATGCCGATGCCATGTTCCAAACATGGTCTTACACTGGCACACATATCAACGCCGATGCCATGTTCCAAACATGGTCTTACATTGGCACACATATCAACACCGATGCCATGTTCTAAACGTGGTCTTACACTGGCACACATATCAACGCCGATGCCATGTTCCAAACATCGTCTTACACTGGCACACATATCAACGTCGATGCCATGTTCCAAACATGGCCTTACACTAGCACACATATCAACGCCGATGCCATGTTCCAAACATGGTCTTACACTGGCACACATATCAACGCCGATGCCATGTTCCAAACATGGTCTTACACTGGCACACATATCAACTCCAATGACATGTTCCAAACATGGTCTTGCACTGGCACACATATTAACGCTGATGCCATGTTCCAAACATGATCTTGGTCCATTAGGACTTCGATATCACATTCACATAAGTTTCTCAACTCATTGAAGTATCATGCATCAATAAGACATTAATCATTCTCACTTATGCTGATAGAATATTGCATTAAATTCACATATAACTTACCTCGTTTCCAAAATGAGTTAGTTCTTTGCTTTAGTCCACGACTTTATCCTTTCCATGATTGAGGTGAATTCTCGTCTCCTCTTGCTCTATAATAGCAAATTATCTAATTTTAATCATTTTATTAATATAAGCATCTCAATAATCCTACTTAGGCAAAATTACCAATTTACGCCTAAATTTTACCAAAATAACCATTTTGCCCATAGGCTCAAAAATTAATTCTAATCACATCATGCTAACACCCCTTTTAAAAGTTATTCATCTAACAACTAAGACTCAAGTTCTTCCTTAAAAATGCAACAACAACTAAAGTAGCTCTCATGGTAAAACTCTAAACCTTTCACAACATTGCACTATAGTCCCCTCATTTGAAAGCTTAAGCTTTAGGGATCTCAAAAGTACAATTATTTTCAAGAAAAGTTCACTAGAACACTTCCTTGAATGGATGAGAGTTTGCTAAAACTTTTGAAGGTTTCTACCCCTTATTTACTGCAAATTGTCAGTGGAAGATGATAGAAGAAAAAGATGATAACTTTTCTCTCCTTATTCTATTATTAAAAGTCAAATTAGTCCACCTACTACTACTAACTTTGACACTAATTGACAATTTTGTCTCCCATGCTCTCTTATGGTAGGCTAAGCCTCTTTCAAAGGCTAAATGGCCTTTTAAATACCCTCATTTAACAATCCATAGCCATTTGGTACTCTTAGCATATAGAATGGGACTTTTGCACATTATGCGATGTAGTCCTTTTTTACAAATTAAACCTCTGGATGATGTATTTCTTTCGATATTCCTCTTGGAAGAATTCCCAACTAACTCTCTCCTTGGCATCAATGACACCAAGGTATTCCACCATTGATAGGCTAAATCTCTCAGAAGAGACACCGCACACTTTAAACACTCTTCAAACGTGCAGGATAACTCATTGAATACCTAGATGGTATTCTCGAGCCAGATTCTACTTTCTCCGGGTTATCATCCCTATTTGCCCAACATTCATCACTTCTAGTTTTCGGATCTTATCCACCGGAGGCCTTTCTCTTCTCACCACATCAACCACTTGAGGGGCTGCTGGAGCGGGTTGAGATATATGTGGGGGCGAAGGGGGCTAAGCATTGGGATTTGCTCGGGTATACTCAGTATACCAGTTGCTCATCAAGTGGAGAAAAGCTTCTCGAGCCTCATCTCCTTGATCTAAAGTCTCGGGTCTACTATTAATCGGGCGTATCCCTTGAGCGAGAGTCGACGATTACTAGCAAAGATCTTCACCATAGATTCGGTCCGGATCCGAATCCATCTACTACATAAAATAAAATTTTATATGTCAGGAGTCATCACACTATCATTACTCAGAAACCTTTACATATGGCATGTATAGCTAGACTCATACTCACACTACGTTAGTCCTCGAATCGACTAAATCGTTGCTCTGATACCACTAAATGTAACACCCCACACCCAAGACCGTTACTAGGTCTAGATACGAGACATTACTATTCTTGAACTCACTGAAACATGTACTTACAGGATAAAAAATTTCGTTTTGGCTTAAAAATTTTCCTTTCTTAGTCAACACATATAACAAGGGCCAACAAGGCCTTTAACTCATGCCAAAAAACTTTCAGAATTAAATCAAATAACTCATTTTTTTGAAGCATGGTTCACACGTCCATGTGACTTGGAACACGCCCATGTACCCTTAAGCATGCCCATGTCTTCCAACCTGGGAAGTTACTAACTAATTTCACACAGCCATGACACGCCCGTGGGCTTAGACCGTGTGATAACCCTTGATATACTGACTAAATTAACACGGTCTGGGCACACGTCCGTGTCCAAACCGTGTGTATTACACGGCATACACACACGGCCGTGGGATTTACCTGTGGCCTATTCTGAATAATAATACTAGGGTGCAGGGTTAACACGGCCTTGACACACTCCCATGTGTCCAACCGTGCTGGCACTTAAGGGCTATTTACGAAGCCTTTTTCCACCCTAAAATCAGATCAATCCAATACATTATTCATAAATAATAATACATACTACATTGACCTCAATAAACCTACTTACATAGACAATTCTGGCAAGTCAAATAGTCAATACAAAAGAATAATTAAAAGGGGCATACACCTCATTAATATCATCTTTATTGCAACAAGAAGAGTTTGCCAAACATTTGCCTAAATCAAGAACCCATTACAAAATGATTTACCACCAACACTTTAACTAACAATTATAACTTGACAAAACACCCTAGTCCTATACATGCCATATTCAAAACAAGTCTAAAATTGTTATACCAAAGTGTTGTTGATAGTGTGATTTTCGAACCTCTGCGTCTATGATTTTTGAGTTATCTTGGCAATACTATAAGAAAAAAGGGCAATGAAAAAGGGGTAAGCAATAAGCTTAGTAAGTTGCATGGAAATAATTAGAAATCGTAATCTTCATAAAAGAATAATTCATCCATAACATTAATAAATTGTATACGATCTAAGACTTCTCGATAATCCATACTTACAATTGTCCATATCTAACATTTACTGTAACATATATAGAGTCAATTTCTCAAGACCCATTCCTTAACACTTGTTTTCATTCACATCTCTACTTTTAAATTCCTTTGTTCATCCCACAATACGCTGGGAATAATCAAATACATGCTTTTATAATCACTATGATAAATATAAAGCCATTGTCATGCTGTCTAGATGGTCTTACATGAAGTCTCCTCTAGGTACCGATGCCATGTTCCAAACATAGTCTTACACTGGCACACATATCAACCCCGATGCCATGTTCCAAACATGGTCTTACACTGGCACACATATCAATGCAGATGCCATGTTCCAAACATGGTCTTACACTGGCACACATATCAATGCCGATGCCATGTTCCAAACATGATGTTACACTAGCACACATATCAACGTCGATGCCCTGTTCCAAACATGGTCTTACATTGGCACACATATCAATGCCGATGCCATGTTCCAAACATGGTCTTACACTGGCACACATATCAACGCCGATGCCATGTTTCAAACATGGTCTTGGTCCATATCACATTCACATAAGTTTCTCAATTCGTTGAAGTATCATGCATCAATAAGACATTAAGCATTCTCACTTATGCTGATAAAATATTGCATTAAATTCACATACAACTTACTTGTTTCCAAAATGAGTTAGTTCTTCGGTTTTGTCCACGACTTTATCCTTTCCACGATTGAGGTGAATTCTCGTCTCCTCTTGCTCTATAATAGCAAATTAGCTCATTTTAATCATTTTATTAATATAAGCATTTCAATAATCCTACTTAGGCAAAATTACATTTTACCCCTAGATTTTGGCAAAATGACTGTTTTGCCCCTAGGCTCGGAAATTAATTCTAATTACATTTTTATCTTCAACAAGCCTAGGAAAACATTTAATGCTCTTAAGGCTATCATCAACAATCAATATTTCACATACTTACTACCAAGTTCATAACCTTTTCATTAAGGTCCTATTTAGTGTCATCTTGCTAACACCCCTTTTAAAAGTTGTTCATCTAACAACTAAGACTCAAGTTCTTCCTTAAAAATACAACAAAAACTAAATTAGCTCTCATGGTAAAACTCTAAACCTTTCACAACATTGCATTATAGTCCCATCATTTGAAAGCTTAAGCTTTAAGGATCTCAAAAGTATAATTATTTTCAAGAAAAGTTCACTAGAACACTTACTTGAATGGATGAGAGTTTGCTAAAATTTTTGAAGGTTTCTACCCCTTATTTGCTGCAAATTTTTGGTGGAAGATGATAGGTGAAAAAGATGATAACATTTCTCTCCTTATTCTATTATTAAAAGTCAAATTAGTCCACCTACTACTACTAACTTTGACACTAATTGACAATTTTGTCTCCCATGCTCTCTTACGGCTGGCTAAGCCTCTTTCAAAGGCTAAATTGCCTTTTAAATACCCCCATTTAACAATCCATAGCCATTTGGTACTCTTAGCATATAGAATGGGACTTTCGCACATTATGCAATTTAGTCCTTTTTCACAAATTAAACACGAAAAGGTTAAAATTAAAATACCAAAATTTTAATGCTCATATGATATCATGCTCTAACTCATAATATATATCATGAAGATAATTTCTTCGATCTCAAAATAGTGTTCCTGATATCACTATTTCGACTAGCCCTTAAATCGGGCTATTACAGGTTGCCTCAATAAATAGCCTTCTAACTCTTAGATTTAACTCGCTGAAAAGTGGCACAGCATATTGTCTGATGCATCGATCCGTATAATCAGTAATGAGAATGGGGTTTCGTACATGATTGGCTTGATTACCTTAGTCTTGATTCTAATTTCCAAGGTTCATCATGACTTGTCTTTGTGTTTTTTTTTTCACATCTTCTTTGTCTAAAAGTTCGCTCAATTTTAGGATCTATAGAGAGTAAATTGATAATTCGATATATGCTCATAAACACCTGAAAAGAAAATCACAAATTTAAAAGGAATAGGTTAGTAATGTTAAAAATAATCCAAATTGGAAGTAAATAATTTCACAAGAAAAATGACTATGGAAACAGTTAACAATCCCCGGCAATGGCGCCAAAAACTTGTAACGCGTAGGCTTGTGCAAGTGTACACAGTCGTTATCAAGTAATAAGTAAGTATCGGGTTTTCGTCTGTACAAGGATTGTATTTGTGTTAAATCACTTAATTGTAAAATTATACTAACAACTTGGTAAATAAAAACACAATATGGTTGAGAAGTGATGATTAAAATTAAATATATTAAACTAAATGCAATGATCCTTAATGCAAATTATCCTAAGTATGCAAATAATATGAATGAAATATATTTTAGCAAAATTAAACACAATTTGCAACAATTATAAAATAAATAAACTAGGACAATTACTTTAATTACACTCAATTTATTATCAACATGCTTAATAACATTCAGAAAAACATTCCATGGCAACTCGATCTTTCATGAGTTTGGAAACCACATTAGGTCCTTTTGGAATCCTTTACTTAGTAAATACGCATTTTAGTGATCCTTATTTACTAAGGGTTTCTTAGCATTCGTGTGAGGTAACAGGGACGTGTTAGGTTTGGAACAGTTTAATCACACAAATCTAAAAACTATGCAGATAACAGAGCTTGGTTAGAGTTGTTATGCAACCTGCAATTTAATC
Organism: Gossypium rotundifolium; assembly: GCA_025506655.1. Classification (NCBI taxonomy): domain Eukaryota; kingdom Viridiplantae; phylum Streptophyta; class Magnoliopsida; order Malvales; family Malvaceae; genus Gossypium; species Gossypium rotundifolium. The sequence goes on from CP106722.1 coordinate 140,873,059, forward strand.
GGGTTAGGATCTAAATTGAGCATGCACATTTCAATTATGCATCCCCTAGTTGTCGTCTGGTTAGGATTGCTCAGCTAATTCAGGTGTATTTCAATCACGTATGAATGAAATACAGACTTGATTTTAATTGAAAGCATGATTTATTGAGGCACAAACATTATAAGCATGAATCAAATAAATATTATTTAATCAAAGCAATCATCCTAACTTAAATAAAATTAAGCTAACATTGTTGTAAACAAGAATAAAGAACACATAGCAAACATTTTTAGATTAAATTAAAGAAAAAAAAGATCAAACCCAAATCAAAGTGGCTATCACCCAAGACTCTGACCGATGAGGCTCCTTCGCTCATTCGTTTTGCTTCTTTGGTAATGGCTCTCCAAGGTGGCCGACTAAGGGCTTTTAAGAGGCTTAATTACTAAAATCTCTATGAAGAAATGATGCTAGACGTAGAAAATATAAAATGCTAAAGAGGATTGAGAGAATAGAGAGAATGATGAGGGATGAGGGATGATTTTGAGGGATCAAATGAGGTCTTATTTATAGGTGAAGAGAGGAGGGTAGTTTGCTAAAAATAGAGAGGTTTAGTCTCTTCAAGCTTTTCTAATGAGTGGTCGGCCATGCTTAGTGGATTTGAGTTGAATTTTGCTTGATTTTTAAGCAATTTAAATGCCATAAGAACTCAGGACTGAGACTCTGTCAAATGTAAATCTTCAGCAAATCTCTAATTTCTTCAACATTGCAAGGACCTTGTGTAAATAAACCAAAAAATGGTTCATTTGGAAAGCCATGTGCAGCTGAAATTTGGTTCACTTAGTCTTCAATTTGGATCGTTTTTTTTGTAATCCAGCAAAGCTATTAGACTTGTCCAAATTAAATAGATAACTTAAAGGACCAAAGAACAAAATTTATCCAATTTAAATAATTAATTAAAACCCAAATTATTAATGAAATATTTTAAAATGAATTATTAAATATAATTTTATATTTTATTATTTAATTTAGTCATGCATGGCCCATTTTATGTCTTAAAAATATAATGTTTTCAAATAAATCTAAAATAAGCCATTTTATGCATGAAAACTATATAATAAAACCTAAAATCACATTTTAATAATTTGCATGTCCTAATTTCATATTTTCACATATTTCATTAATTTATTAAACAATTACTTAGTTTTAACAATGAATTTAAGTAAAAAGGTGATAAATCACATAGGAAAAATCCTATATATTTTTTCAGTTTACAGTTTCTAGTCAACAACTGTTGAAATCTTACTCGGATCAACTTGGATGCCTTCCGCTGAAACAATATGTACCAAAAATATAACCTATCAGAGCCAAAAATCCAACCTATCAGAAGGAAAAGAAGAAGCAAAACCAAGAGTGAGAGAGGAAAGGGATTTTGGCAAAGCAAAGAAGGAAAAAGAAACCAAACCAAAGGTTACCTATTCAACAATTGTAGGAGAAATGTAATGGAAATTTTTGTCACTCTAATAGCTAAAACGCAAACCCGAAAGGAACCCCGAATGGTAGGAAAAACCAAAGAACATTTGGCACCTTCTTTTGAACCCTCTCAAAATCGAACAAAGAATTGCCTTGTGCCGAAAATGCTCCCTCACTTCCCCTTAGCCGAATTTCACTAAGCCTTAGAGTCCCAATCAGCCACAACACCCTACCAACCTCCCATTTTCAAATTTTATTTATTTTCTCGCTAATCTCATCCTTGATTTGCTCTACAAAACCCTCAAAGACCAATTCAAACTTCACTTGACAGAGTATCGGTCTAACTCTACTTCTCATGCCGTAAAGAAATAAAATAAGTACTCCCTTGCGCATCATGAGACTTGAACTTGAGCTCCCTTTCAACCTTGAACGCGCCACTTACCATTAGACCACAAGCTTCTCTTGTGTCATGATTTCACCAAAAATATTTATAAAGCCTTCAAGCTAAGGCCAAGATTCACTTAAAAGCAAAAAGCAAAAATTTTGCTAAAGCCCAAGTTTGAACCCAAGACTTCTCCAACACTCCCAACTCTCCTTAAATCACTTAGCCACTAAAGCAAAAAAGCATGTTGTCATTTCCTTGCACACATAAATTTTTATGTGAAGTCTCCTAGCTGATCCCACCTCAAGGCCCATTCCTTTTAGGCCCAAATTCGGGGTGTTACACAAACAACCAGGGCACTTAACCATCATATCAAATTAAATTACTTAACATACTTTAACAATCCAAACTTAAGAAAATTAGGGTGTTACAGAGGAGTTTTATGGACTATTGGAGACAATTAAGTCCGCGTTATTGTTGTCAATGTATTGCATTGGGAGTAGAGGAGATTGGCAATTATATCGCATACTTTTGGCAGTTTAACTCCATTTACTATTACTGGTAGCTTGTCCACAAAATTGGCAGGTTGTCTGCATATTGATTGGTAGTATACCTGCACTATTGTATTGGTGGTTCATCCACAACAGGCTTGGGCCCATACTATTTTGGAGTTCGGATGACGGGTTCCAGAGAACCAGTGGTGTGTAGCAGTTGGATGGGTAGGAACTTTTCTTGCATTACATCATGCTCATGACATATTCTTATGATGTTGAATTATTTCATGTATTGAACTCTAATGAAAATGATAAATGTTACTTGTGTGATCCACTGTGGTTGACTCACATTGATCTAGTTTAGCTCAACTGTAATAGTCTAGTTTAGACTCTAATCGAAACAGTGGTTTCAAGACCACAAATCTGAGCCAAAATAATATTTTAATATTATTTTCTGTGCCTTTAATATGTGATTAAGCATGTGTTAAAATTTCGTAAGTTAATTTTTCTGTCTGTGTGTTTAATTTAACAAAAGGACTAAATTGCATAAAAGGTAAAAGTGGCCTTCTATTTGATTGAGTGGACAAATTGACGTGTCTTCTTTTATATGAGGATTTATGTTGCAATTTTACCATTTGGATTAGGTATGGATGGTAATGGACAATTGATAGTGGAAATTTTGATGGTTATTAAAAGGTTAAAATTGTAATTGATTAATAAATTTATTAAAGCTTGTATAATAAAAAAAATAAGAATAATAGTGGATTTTATTCATCCATCTATCACCGAAAATATAAAAGAAGAAGAAAAGAGAAAGTAAAGCTAGGTTTTGGCTCTTTTCTACCTTGATTGAGATTAAGAACCGAAGAATACGAATTTAGATCATGGAAAAGTAAAAGTAGTTGAATAATCGAATCCAATCGAATATCTAAATTCGAGGTAAGTCGATATATAAATAAACACATTTTTATTGATTTAATTATGAATATATAAAATTTTAATTGCTATGAATGATACTCGAAATGGTGAATATATGGATTCCGAGAAAGTATCGAGAGATGGTTACTGTCTGAGAAGTCCCGTCTGAACCTAGGAATATATAGGATAGTTTAAGTCATGACATAGGTGTCCATTATGTGATATCATGTAAGACCGCATCTGGGACGTTGGCATTGATTCGAGATTCATGTAAGACCACGTCTGGGACATTGGCATCGAGATGAGATTTACGTGTAAGACCATGTCTGGGACATTGGCATCGTATTGATTTGTGTAAGACCCTGTCTGGGACAGTGACATTGATATCTGAATACATGTAAGAACTCATCTAGGACGTTGGCATTGTATGACTATTCATAGCATTCTGAATATTCTATTAGATTCGAACGGTTCAACGGGCAAGTTCAAGAAACGAACGACTATGTGATTTGTATATTTGCATCAGGTATGTTTGAAAAGTACACTGTGTGTGTATGAAAGGTAAGAGTCTATATGAACTTACTAAGTGAAATGGTGAAATAATATGTGAAGATATGCTTGAATGAGTTATGTGTATATGTGATATTTGAGTTGAAGGATGTGGTAAGATATGGCTAAGCATATGAGCCAAAGAATATGTTATGAACTTGCTATGAGAACTATAAATGTCATCAATATGGTTATGTGCATTTTTATGCTAAGTTTATTTGTATATGGCTTACTAAGCTTTTGAAAGCTTACTTTGTGTGTGTTTGCTCTGTTTTATAGATCGTTAAAGCTATGAGAGGCTCGGGGACCGTAGAGGATCGTCATCACACTATTCAAAATCATTTTTGTAGTTTTGAATGTGTAAATAGTTAAATATGGCATGTGTAGGCTAGTCTTTTTGGTACATGTTTGAAATGTGTATAAATAGCCATGAGATATGGCTAGATGAATGTTGGCATTATGCATAAGTGAATATGGTATATGAACCATGTTTTGGTATGGCTTGATGACTATGAAATGGTCAAGTTTATGTTAAGCATATGATTGAAATTTGAGTATGTATGTTTGATCAAAGAAATGGTTATATGAAAGGAAAATGTGGATGAATCATGCTTGAATATATATATTTTTTAGTTGTGCAAATTGGCATGATTGGAAATGAGATTAAATGGGGAGATTTGTTGATTATTTGACATGTTTTTTGTTGTCAAATTTTCATGAAATGATTTGTATGTTGCTTGTAGGGTTGACCCTAGTGTGGGTGGCATGTTGGCCTTGGAAATGGCCTGTTTTGCCTACACGGTCGTGGCACACAGGCGTGCCTGGTGGCCGTGTGAACAAGTCAATAGCTAGCCTAAATTTACACAGCCATGGAACACAGGCGTGTCTGGTGGCCATGTGAATAAGTTAGTATACATGCTCTGTTTTGGCATGGCCAGACACATGGGTGTGTCTGGTAGCCGTGAGAGGCACACAGCCTGCCCACACGGGTGTGTAAACTCTGTAACTTAGAAAAGTATTAAACTTCTGAGAACTTTAGTATGTGTTTAGTTTAGTCTTGATGTAACACCCTAAAAATCCGAGTATTTAAATTGCATGAATTGGTGTTTAGATTTTTTTTTTAGGAAAAATCTCTTATTTTTATTTTAGTGCTTATAGAAGTCCTAGAGAGGGTAAAGCATAATTTGAAGAAGGAATAAAATTTATTAATTGAGAATTTATTGAAGTGAAACAAAGGTGATTAAGACTTAAGCTAAATTATGTGCTAAAGAGTGTCATAAAATGACCATATGGCATGGTGGAGTTGGCGCATGGGTTCTAGTAAGAGGAAGAGGTTCAATCCCTTGTATAGCACCTAAATGAATTTTTGTTTTTAATTTTCGCTCATGACTAAGAAGTGTCGGCAAGGAACATATAAGGAAGGTGTTGACCATGTTATTTTGGTTAGTGTATCAATGGATTAAGGAAACAACTCAAACAACTAACTTATGGCATGGAATCAAAGGTTTAAGGAAAGATAGGGGAACATAAGGCACTTATCAATGGGAAAATTTGAAAGAAATCATGGCCAATTGACCATGTGCTGATGGCAACTTGGTTTAGGAAGGAGCCAAATTTTGTTAGTTTGGCTAAAAATCTCATTCTTTTCTCTTTGGTCATTCTTTGCACTTGTGCAGATTTTTTCTTTGTTTTCTCCTCTCAAACTTTCATCTTGGCCGAATAGGGCATTAGTAAAGCTCAAATTTTGTGACCATTTGGTTATTCCTTTTTGCTTATCTCGTTAGCCAATTCTTTGTGCCTTTTCTTCTTGTGCCGAACTTTTCTTTTGCCATGGCCGAATATACTAGCTCCTAAAGTTCATTTTTTTTTCTTTTCTTCTCTCTCTTTGAAATCAAGCAACAACATCACCATCATCCTTTCATTCTTATATTATTTCTTTTCAATCGAAATTTCTCTATCTTCACTCTCTTGGCCGAATGCTATTGTGCCTATAAACCAAATATTTTTTTTCTTTTCCTTGATCATACATAGCGAATCCTTCATCAATTAGACACCATTCTCAATCCTTTCCTTTCAATCGTGGAAAATAGGTAAGGGTTCTTTTCCATTTTCGATTTATTAAGGTACTATGGCCGAATAGTAATGGTGAATTGAAGGACTTTTGGATTGATATAACGCTCATTCTAATAACGCCTCTTTCGTTATTATTTAGTGCAATAACGAGATCTAACTCAAGTGATCGAGAATTGTAGAAACGTTGGAAACGCTTTTATTTTGGTAAGGAAATCAAATCTCTTTAAAACCTCTAGTATTATTTGATATTATTTTAGATCTAACTAAATTCCTTTGGATCTTGAAGACCGCCAAAATAGGAAGAAAAGGGCGTGGTTAGTCACGCTAAGAGGGCGGATCCAGTAAATCCCCATTCAAACGAAGAGCGTTTTGGCAATCCGGATTTTCCACGGGTTATGGGCCATCTTCAAGGAAGTCCATTATTCAAGTAGTACTGAACTTCCGAGCCATTATACGTTGGTGGATTCTGCTGCTAGTGAATCAATAAACGAGGAAAGCCGAAAATCAAGTGATTCAAAATCAAGAGGGTAAGATTTTGGATCTATTATCGATTAAGATTATTTTACGAATTAGTTGTCTAACGGATCAAAATATGTTTTAGGTGTCGAGGAGCGAGAAGGATTAGTACTTTCGGTAACGAGGTGTGTAACTTCACACTCATTATTTTCTGCTGGATGTCAATTTCGTGATGAAGTAAATCGTAAAACGGTTAGATCGGTAAAAACTTAAATATTGATATTTTGACTAAAATACGTAAAAACGCCTAAATCGTAAAAATTACAAAATGCCCTCGAGAAAATTTTCGTTAATATGTAAATTGACGTTTCGTTAAAATTGGGCCAAAATACTCTAGTTCGATAAATTGGGCCAAAATACTCTAGTTCGATAAATTGGGCCAAAATACTCTAGTTCGTTAAATTGGGCCAAAATACTCTAGTTCGATAAATTGGGCCAAAATACTCTAGTTCGATAAATTGGGCCAAAATACTCTAGTTCGTTAAAATTTAGCCAAAACACTCTAGTTCTAAATGGGCCAAAGCCCACTAAACCGCTAAATAGACAAATTGCTATAATTATGGGCCAAATGAAATGTTATTGATAAACCCACCATGTTATGTATTGTTAATAAATTTTATATTTTAAAGTACATGTATAATTGCATGGGTGGGATATATGAAGAGAAGAATGGCCATTGCCAAATATCTAGTTCGGTGGTTTCGCCACAATATCGCTTATTGCTCTAGTTCTATGTGGTTTCGCCACAATATCGGCTTATTGCCTCTAGTTCGGTGGTTCTACCACAATATCGGCTTATTGCTCTAGTTGGTGGCTATGCCACAATTATAAAAGGCTTAACGCCTACGATTGGTGTGATGGCGGGTGGGTTGACTTGATCCCCACAGTGTGATGGTTGGTACTGGGTGTTAGCGGATGGATATTAGGTATGGGTTGGGAATTTCATTTTACATGCATTATTAATTGTTTTAATTCATGATATATTGTTGAATTTGAATTGGGCTCAAGCCCAAAGATAATGTCTTGATGATCCGCCCAATAATGGTGGTAAGTGAGTTACACATCGAGTTCTAAGTAACTCACCCCTTTAAATTCTTTCCATCATGTAATGGAAATTGATGTGGACTTCAATGAGGATGACTTCGTGGAGGCCATATCGCGAGAGAGGGTTATTTAAACTCCGAACTTTTAATAAGTATATTTTTACTATTTTGGATTATTGTAATAAGGGCCTCTATAAATAACTTATGGATTTTATGTGTATGGGATTTAAACTAAACTTTGGACCTTTTTTTTAAAATTATGGGTTGTGATTTTATGATGTTTCATTAAAATAAATTTGGGTTTTCAAGTATATGGAAATCTTATATAAATATTTTATTTTAGTTAACTCTTTAACAAACTATTCAAAGGGTTTGATAATACAATGATTTTCAACTAATGTTTTCAAATATTTTATCAAATTCAAATACTCTTCTATTTATTTTAAAATTTGAAATTTATATTGAAATTTTCAACTTATTGCAAAGATAACTCGATTCATGTGACAAACCAAATCTAGTCTCAACGCATAGACCGGGTTTGGGGTGTTACATTTAGTGGTATCGAGCCCGATTTTAAAAACTCTACCGTGGTTTGGGTTCAAAAATAATTTCGTATGAAATCATTCAAAATCAAGATGGCACCACAAGCATCCCATGACAAGTCAAGTAAGTATTTGCTACTTAATGATTACTATGATATGATCATAGGAACACTCTAGAACTTCTAGTTTTAGACGTGAAAAACTCAGAGAGATTGAGACTATAGGATATGTTGCGAAAAACAACTTTATATCTCAAATCTCATAAAATATCGTTAATAAACACCAAACAAAATTTCGATTCATAAAACTTGTAATCGATAAACGAACAAGCTATCATGAGCACTAGAGGACGGGTCGTGGGACGCGTAGACGTGGCGTGGTAGAGGCCGAGGTACTACAACCAAGCACCAAATCGATGTTTAAGTGGACGCACTGGCCAATTGAAAGTGAAACAGATCACGCGATCACATGGAAGAAGATCATGCATTGACTCAAGCAATGCTACGAAGTCTTGGAAAGGGTCACTGAACTAGAATTGGGCCAACAACTCGTGGGTCAATTTCAGAGCGACTTAAGGCAAATAATGCGAAGTTTTCGAGGAGTCTCCGTGTAGCTCCAATGTGGTGAATATCGCTCAAGCTATGGAACGGATTATGGATGATATGGAATGCACTACCGAGCAAAACCGAGAGGAGTCAGATCCTTATTGAGAGATGAGGCGACGGTGGTGGCTCACCGCTCGAGAAGGCAATCAAGCCGCATCGATTAATCGGGAATTCTTTAAAGCGCCTTCCAAGGAAAATAAGTCGAACGAGCTATGTAGACGTCAAGGAAGGAATTTCAATCTTGTCCAAGGAAGTAAGACCGTAAAGATATGAAGCTAAGTTTTTACGCCCGAGCCGTTATGCCCGACAATTGTAGCAACAGATCATGAACGCTTGTATGCTTCGAGGATGGACTTAATGATGAGTGAGGGTTCTGATTGTTCAAAGAAGTTAGAAATTTTTCCACCGTGGAGAAGGCCAAAATAGCCAAGAGGCTAAGAACTCGAACGCAGTAACCGAGAAAGATCCCAAACAATAGAGAGACACACAAGCCTGGTTCTTCCAAGAGATTCCAAAAGAAACCCCTTAATGATGAATCGCTCAAGCGTAACCCCGGTGAGCAAATAATCAAGTCGAGATTGTAATCGAGTGTGGGAAGAGACATTTTGGGGAATGTTGAGGAAAACGGCGATGTTACAAATGCGTTCAATGGAACATCAAGACAAAAGTTGTCCTCGACGAATGGATACGACTCAAGAAGTCCGTAATAATGATGCACAACCAACCGAGGTAATCGCACCACCGAGAGGACGTGGACCAGTCGTGGTGGTAACGGGCTAGTCGTGGTCAAGGTGCACCGGATCGAGGCAATGGTAATAGAGAAATGCGATGCAAGATACCGATCGGTCTATGCAGCTAGACGCCATGAGGACTCAAGAATGCACCGGATGTGATAACCCAGACGTTTTTCATTTTGATGTACCGTTATTGCTTTAATAGATATTGGCTCTACCCATTCATATGTATCTAGTGCCATATCCGGAAATCAATTTAGAATCAAATTACCAAAAATGAGATGACAAAGAATCATCCTTTAGGACATTGGTGACGATTAATAAAATATTTAAAGACGTGCCCTTAAAATCCAAGAGGAGGTATTCTTAGTAAACTTGATGGAACTACCTTCATGAGTTCGATCTCATTCGGGCATGGATTGGCTGGTCAAACATCGAGCGCAATTGGATTGTGCTGAAAACGAATGTCAAGAAGGACCTCGATGATAAGGAAGTCATAATGATTGGTGAACGAAAGAACTATCCGCAAATGTGGTATCGCATTAAAAGTCGAGAAGTTGGTGCGGAAAGGATATGGAGCATTCCTAGCCTTTATCTCTGCTTTGATGCCAAAGAATTATCCGTGAATGATGTGAGGACGGTGAAAGAATTTCCCGATGTATTTCCCAAAGAACTTCCGTATACCTCCAGATCGGAAGTAGAATTTGGCATTGAGCTTTTGTCGACGGCTCCAAAGGTCCATTGCTCCCTATAGAATGGCACCAAGGAGTTATCGAGCTCAAAGCTCAAATTCAAGAATTGCCGGATCGGGATTCATTCGACCAAGTGTGTCTTCGTGGGGAGCACCAATCTTGTTCGTCAAGAAGAAGGATGGATCGATGCGTATGTGCATTGACTACGCATAGCTTGAATAAATTGACGATCAAGAATCGGTATCCTCATCGAGAATTGACGACTCGCTTGATCAATTAAAAGGAGCTTCGCTTTTCTCCAAAATTGATTTAAGGTCAAGTTATCACCAACTTAGGTGAAAGAAGCGTACATTTATAAGACGGCATTTCGGACACGCTACGGACACTATGAGTTTGTAGTGATGTCGCTTGATTAACCAATGCACCATTGCATTTATGGACATGATGAATCGAGTCTTTCAACCATATTTAGACAGTTTGTGGTAGTGTTCATAGATGATATATTGGTTTATTCGAGAAATGAGGAGGAACATGACCAAAGATTTGCGATAGTATTACAACTACTTCGTGATAAGCAATTGTATGCCAAATTTGGTAAATGCGAATTTTGGCTAAAGGAGGTGACTTTCCTTGGTCATGTAGTATCACCAAGGAATAAGGGTGGATCCTCGAAAATTGAGGTTATTCGGATTGGAAACCACCAACATCGAGAGCTGAAATTTGGAGTTTCTTAGGTTTGGTCGGATACTATAGACGCTTTGTAGAGGGTTTTCATTGATTGTCGCACCCCTAACTAAATCTGCTTGCGAAGGGAGCTCCGTGATATCCGGACCGAAAAGCAGAAGAGAGTTTTGAGAAATTGAAGAAGATCCCGATGTAAGCTCCTGCTTTAATTCAACCGAGGTCGGAAAAGAATTCATCAGATATTGTGATGCATCTCACACGGTCTGGGTTGTGTATTGATGCAAAATGGAAAAGTGGTGGCCTATGCTTTCGTCAATTGAGACCACACGAAGTAAACTACCCTACTCATGATTTGGAGTTAATGCTGTCTTTGCTCTAAAGATTTGGAGGCACTATCTCTATGGTGAGAAGTCCATAATCTACACGGATCACAAGAGTCTTAAATACCTCCTTACCCGTAGGAGTTAAATTTGAGACAAAGAAGATGGGTAGAATTGTTAAAGGATTACGATTTCTCCATCGAATACCATCCCCGAAAGGCTAACGTGGTAGCCGACGCGTTAAGTCGTAAGGCAGATCTCAATTAAGAGCTTTGTTTGCCCATTTGAGTCTCAGATGAGGATGGCGCTTGTTAGCGTAACTGGGTGAAACCTCCGTGGTCGGAACAAATCAAGGAAAAAATGTACATCGATGAGAAGTTGGGACCTTATCGCGACAAGTTGAAAATGGTGAAATTGAGGATTTTGGAATAAACACGGAGGGTGTGTTGTGCTTTCGAGGAGAGTATGCATGCCTAAGGATCTAGATTTGAGGCAATCGATTCTACGGAGGCACATAGTAGCCCTTATGCTATGCATCCCGAGGAAATAAGATGTATCGAGATCTCCGTGAATGTGATTGGTGGCTGTGGTTGAAGCGTGAGATTACAGAGTTTGTGGGAAAATGTTTGACTTGTCGCAAGTGAAGGCGTAACATCAATTACCGCCCTGATTGTTACAACCGATAAAGATTCCTCTTTGGAAATGGGAGCAGATAACTATGGATTTTGTTAGTGGGTTACCGTTAACACCTACTAAGAAAAATTCCGCTTGGGTAATTGTTGATCGGTTGATTAAGATCGCTTCATTTCTTGCCGATTCGACGGATTATTCATTGCGTAAATTGGCTAAACCAGCACGATCCGAAATTGTGAGGTTGCATGGGGTACCAAGATTCTATTATATCGGATAGGGACCCTAGGTTTACATCACGACTCGAAAGCTCGCATGAAGCCTTGGGGACAAAGTTGAATTTCAAGACGGCTTTTCATCCTCAACTGATGGTCACGGAGAGAGTAATTCGATATTGGAAGATATGTTAAGAGGATGTAATCGACTTCGGGGTAGTTGGGAAGATTATCTACCACCGCGTAATTCACAGATAACAACAACTATCGCCTAGCATTCGATGGCACCTTACGAGGCATTGTATGGTCGTAAGTGTCGCTTCCTATTTGTTGGACCGAAAGGCTTAAAGATGATGTTAGGTCCCGAGATGATATCTCGAGACAGAGGATAAGGTAAAAGTTATTCGAGCATCGTTGAAAGAAGCCTCGATAGATGTAAGTCGACGCAGATCCGGGCTTAAGGGACATCGAGTATAGTGTGGGAGATCGGGTTTTCTTGAAGGTATCTCCTTGGAAAAAGATCTTCGATTCTAAGGAAGGGCAAGCTAAGTCCTAGATATATTGGACCTTATCGTAGTCAAGCGTGTTGGTCCAAAGGGCATATCGATTGAGTTACCTCCGAGTTAGATCAAATTCATAATGTCTTTCATGTTTCCATGTTGAGGCGTTATAGATCGGATCCTTTGCACATTATACCGGTAGAGGAATTGAGTGAATTCGATTTGTCCTTTGAAGAAGAACTGGAAATCCTAGAACGAGATGTCAAGGTATTAAGGAAGAAAACCGTACATTGGTTAAAGTTCTATGGCGAACCACGAGTGGAAGAAGCTACGTGGGAGCCAGAGGATGCAATTCCGCAACAATACCCTCACCTTTTTCAACTGTAAATTTCGAGGACGAAATTTTCTTTAAGGAGGGTAGAGTTGTAACACCCTAAAAATCCTAGTATTTAAATTGCATGAATTGGTGTTTAGATTTTTTTTTTTAGGAAAATCTCTTATTTTTATTTTAGTGCTTATAGAAGTCCTAGAGAGGGTAAAGCATAATTTGAAGAAGGAATAAAATTTATTAATTGAGAATTTATTGAAGTGAAACAAAGGTGATTAAGACTTAAGCTAAATTATGTGCTAAAGAGTGTCATAAAATGACCATATGGCATGGTGGAGTTGGCGCATGGGTTCTAGTAAGAGGGAAGAGGTTCAATCCCTTGTATAGCACCTAAATGAATTTTGTTTTTAATTTTCTCGCTCATGACTAAGAAGTGTCTGCAAGGAACATATAAGGAAGGTGTTGACTATGTTATTTTTGGTTAGTGTATCAATGGATTAAGGAAACAACTAACTTATGGCATGGAATCAAAGGTTTAAGGAAAGATAGGGGAACATAAGGCACTTATCAAGGGAAAATTTGAAAGAAATCATGGCCAATTGACCATGTGCTGGACGGCAACTTGGTTTAGGGAAGGAGCCAAATTTTTGTTAGTTTGGCTAAAAATCTCATTCTTTTCTCTTTGGTCATTCTTTGCACTTGTGCAGATTTTTTCTTTGTTTTCTCCTCTCAAACTTTCATCTTGGCCGAATAGGGCATTAGTAAAGCTCAAATTTTGTGACCATTTGGTTATTCCTTTTTGCTTATCTCGTTAGCCAATTCTTTGTGCCTTTTCTTCTTGCCGAAATCATCCATACCAAAAAGAATCATCTTTTCTTTTCTTTGCCATGGCAGAATATACTAGCTCCTAAAGTTCATTTTTTTCTTCTTCTTCTTCTCTTTGAAATCAAGCAACAACATCACCATCATCCTTTCGTCTTATATTATTTCTTTTCAATCAAATTCTCCATCTTCACTCTCTTGGTCAATGCTATTGTGCCTATAAACCAAATATTTTTTTTCTTTTCCTTGATCATACATAGCCAATCCTTCATCAATTAGACACCATTCTCAATCCTTTCCTTTCACCGTGGAAAATAGGTAAGGGTTCTTTTCCATTTTCGATTTATTAAGGTACTATGGCCGAATAGTAATGGTGAATTGAAGGACTTTTGGATTGATATAACGCTCATTCTAATAATGTCTCTTTGTTATTATTTAGTGCAATAACTAGATCTAACTCAAGTGATCGAGAATTGTAGAAACGTTGGAAACGTTTTATTTTGGTAAGGAAATCAAATCTCTTTAAAACCTCTAGTATTATTTGATATTATTTTAGATCTAACTAAATTCCTTTGGATCTTGAAGATCGCCAAAATAGGGAAGAAAAGGGCGTGGTTAGTCACGTTAAGAGGGCGGATCCAGTAAATCCCCATTCAAACGAAGAGCTGCTTTTGCAGTCCGGATTTTCCAACGGGTTATGGGCCATCTTCCAAGGAAGTCCATTATTTGAAGTAGTACTAACTTCCGAGCCGTTATAATGCTGGTGGATTCTCTACGCTAGTGAATCAATAAACGAGAAAAGCCGAAAATCAAGTGATTCAAAATCAAGAGGGTAAGATTTTGGATCTATTATCGATTAAGATTATTTTTACGAATTAGTTGGCTAACGGATCAAAATATGTTTTAGGTGTCAAGAGCAAGAAGGATTAGTACTTTCGGTAACGAGGTGTGTAACTTCACACTCATTATTTTCTGCTGCATGTCAATTTCTGCATGAAGTAAATCGTAAAACTAAGTTAGATCTCAGAAAACGAATATTGATATTTTGACAAAAATATAAAAACGCCTAAATCGTAAAATTGCAAAAACACCCTCGAGAAAATTTTCGTTAATATGTAAATTGGACGTTTGCTAAAATTGGGCCAAAATACTCTAGTTCGTTAAATTGGGCCAAAATACTCTAGTTCGATAAATTGGGCCAAAATACTCTAGTTCGTTAAATTGGGCCAAAATACTCTAGTTCGATAAATTGGGCCAAAATACTCTAGTTCGATAAATTGGGCCAAAATACTCTAGTTCGTTAAAATTTAGCCAAAACACTCTAGTTCGGTAAATGGGCCAAAGCCCACTAAACCGCTAAATAGACAAATTGCTATAATTATGGGCCAAATGAAATGTTATTGATAAACCCACCATGTTATGTATTGTTAATAAATTTTATATTTTAAAGTACATGTATAATTGCATGGGTGGGATATATGAAGAGAAGAATGGCCAGTTGCCAAATATCTAGTTCTATGGTTTCGCCACAATATCGGCTTATTGCCTCTAGTTCGGTGGTTTCCCACAATATCGCTTATTGCCTCTAGTTCGGTGGTTTCGCCACAATATCGGCTTATTGCCTCTAGTTCTGATAGCTATGCCACAATTATAAAAAGGCTTAATGCCTACGATTGGTGTGATGGCGGGGTGGGTTGACTTGATCCCCAGTGTGATGGTTGGTGCGGGGGTGTTAGCGGATGGATATTAGGTATGGGTTGGGAATTTCATTTACATGCATTATTAATTGTTTTAATTCATGATATATTGTTGAATTCAATTGGGCTCAAGCTTCAAAGATAATGTCTTGATGATCCGGCCCAATAATGGTGGTAAGTGAGTTACACACGAGTTCTAAGTAACTCACCCTTTAAATTCTTTCCATCACATGTAATGGAAATTGATGTGGACTTGGCCGAGGATGACTTCGTGGAGGCCATCATGCGAGAGAGGGTTATTTAAACTCTGAACTTTTAATAAGTATATTTTTACTATTTTGGATTATTGTAATAAGGGCCTCTATAAATAACTTATGGATTTTATGTGTATGGGATTTAAACTAAACTTTGGACCTTTTTTTAAAATTATGGGTTGTGATTTTATGATGTTTTATTAAAATAAATTTGGGTTTTCAAGTATATGGAAATCTTTTATAAATATTTTATTTTAGTTAACTCTTTAACAAACTATTCAAAGGGTTTGATAATACAATGATTTTCAACTAATGTTTTCAAATATTTTATCAAATTCAAATACTCTTCTATTTATTTTAAAATTTGAAATTTATATTGAAATTTTCAACTTATTGCAAAGATAACTCGATTCATGTGACAAACCAAATCTAGTCTCAACGCATAGACTGGTTTGGGGTGTTACACTTGACCCTATTCTATAGCATGATTAAGGTCACGTTAACCATTAAAAGGGACAATTTGATTGCGATTGATGAATAGTTTTATGAAATATCTATTAAATTTTTTGATCTGTCCAATAACGCCTGTAGCCCTAATCTGGTGACGGATACGGGTTAGAGGTGTTACATTTGATTGGTATCAAAGCTACGATTTAGCCGATTCTCGGACTAACGTAGCATGTAAAAGTCTAGCTATACATGCCATATATCTGAAATGTGATAGTATGATGAATCCTGAAGTGTAAAATGTGATTTTTGTATAGTAATGGATCCCGAAAGAGCCGTAGCAGATGATGTAGAAAGAAATGTGCCTGCTCCCGTGCAAGGGACAACACCATCTGAATCGAGACCGGCTGCGAGCGGTCATGAGGGAGAAGCTAAACAAGCTTTCTTCCAGATGATGAGTGAGTGGTTCACTCAGTTCATAAGAAATAATCTGACTGTTTCACAACCTCTGCCCCTGGTTAATCCCCTTCAGACATCTACTATGCCTCTGACTATGAATCTGAATCTATTGAACATGCCTCCGGTCGAAAAAATTCGTAAGTATAGGGCTAAAGAATTCAGGGCTACTAGTGATGACAATGCCGAGAAAGCTGAGTTTTGGTTAGAAAACACTATCTGGGTATTTGATGAAATGTATTTGACCCCAGAAGAAAGTATTTAATGTGTTGTATCTTTGTTACGAGACACGGCTTATCAATGGTGGAAAAATTTGATTTCTATTATTCCGAAAGAGCAGGTTACTTGGGATTTCTTCCAGTTTGAGTTCTGAAAGAAATACATTAGTCAGAGATTCATTGATCAAAAATGGAAAGAATTTCTAGAATTGAAGCAGGGCCGCATGTCTGTCACTAAATACGAATGAGATTTTGTGAGGCTAAGTTAGTATGCCCAAGAATGTGTATCATTTGAAGCAATAATGTGTAAGAGATTTAAAGATGGTCTTAATGAAGATATCCATTTGCTAGTCGAGATTTCAGAGATAAAAAAGTTCGTTGTGCTTGTAGATCGAGCGTTCAAAGCTGAGGCACTCGGAAAAGATAAAAGAAAAGCTGAGTCTAAAGCTAGAGACATGAGAATGAGATTTTTGGGTAAATCATTTCAGTCTGCTTCGAAGAAATTCGGAGATGAGCATAACCGTTCAAAGGCTAATGTGAAACATTCGAATAGAGACCGAGCTAGATCATAGTTGAGCTCCAAAGCTCCAGCAACTTCAATGGCAAGTGCTAAAAATTTTCGATCCGAGTGACCTGAATGTAAACATTGTGGTAAGAGGTATCCAGGAAGTTGTAGTTTAAATGATCAAGCTTGTTTCAGATGTGGATCATTAGACCATTTTATCTGTAATTACCCAGAGTTTGTTGAGCCAGAGAACTGCCTAGAATCTGAGATCCGATAATGCTTAAGTGAGAGGTAGGCCTTCCCGAAATGTAAGAAATGTCAGTGGTAGTAAGAGAACCACAAGAGATATTATTGCGAGATCCGAAGCTAGAGCACCTACCAGAGCATATGGCTTCCGAGCTCGGGAGGAAGCTTCAACTCTGGATGTTATAATGGGTACATTTACACTTTATGATACTTCTATGATTACATTGATAGACCTTGGTTCTACTCATTCGTATATATGCATGAACTTAATATCCAATAAGAGTTTGTTTGTAAAGTCTACTGAGTTTGTTATAAAAGTATCGAACCCCTTAGGTAAGAGTGTCATGGTAGAAAAAGTATGCAAGAACTGTCCGTTAATGTTTTGAAATATCTGTTTTCCTGCTGATCTGGTGCTATTACCATTTGATAAGTTTGATATTATTCTGGGTATAGACTGGTTGACATTGCATGATGCTGTTGTGAATTGTAAAAAAAAGACTATTGATTTGAGATGTCTGAATGATGAAATAGTTTGGGTTGAGTCTAATGATTTGAATGGATTGCCTGTTGTAATATCTGTGTTGAAAGATCAAATATATGTGAAAAAGGGATATGATGTATATTTTTCTTATGTGATTGCTTCGAAAGTGTTTGAAAAGAAAGTTGAATCAGTGCCAGTTGTTGGTGAGTTTTCTGATGTATTCCCTGAAGAATTGATAGGATTGCCTCCGATACGTGAAGTTGAATTTGGTATTGATCTATTGCCTGGTACGACACCTATTTCGATAGCTCCGTATGTAATGGTACCAACAGAGTTGAATGAGTTAAAGTCACATCTGCAAGAGTTAACTGACAGAGGGTTTGCGAGACCGAGTTTCTCACCTTGGGGTGCTCTTATTCTATTTGTGAAAAAGAAAGACGGCACGATGAGAATGTGCATTGACTGTCGTCAGTTGAACAAAGTGACCATAAAGAATAAATATTCGCTGCCCAGGATTAACAATTTTTTTGATTAGCTAAAAGGAGCCACAATATTTTCAAAGATAGATCTAAGATCGGGTTCCTACCAGTTGAGAGTAAAAGACTCAGACATTTTGAAAACTACTTGAAACAACCCAAACCCGACCCAAAAAGCCTAACTGGATTTGGTATGTTCCTCGAGTAAAACTTTAGCGGAAATAACGTTTGTTCAAGAAAACTTGATGATTTTAAGTAAAACGGATTAACTTAAAGATCGAGTTGGGCTTAGTTGAAAAATAGAATTGTATATTCTTAAAACATATATATATATATTACTGACAAAAACCTTTTTAAAATTATTTATCGAAAACCATTTAGTTATTTAATTGATAATTATTCATGGCAGAATTTAAAATAAATCCAAACACAAAATTAAAAATAGTTTATAGTGGCCTTATTACATAAAATTGGCAAATCCATAATAAAGTCTAAGTAATAAAATTTAAAAATTAATAAGTTTAAGTTGGAAAATCTCCACAATACTTGATACGAAACAATCGCCACCTCGAAATCCCTGTGAATTCGATCCATCGCACTATGAATTATCTCAAAAGTTATCCCATAAAAATGGGTGAGTTATAAACTCAATGTATAACACATACAATAAAAAGCCCATTTTATCAAATGCTTTCAAGCTCAAAATTTCACATATGGCCATAGGCCCATTTAACTCATATTTAGCCCAAAGGCCCATTTAGCTTAAATTTAGCCCAAAGGCCCATTTAGCCTATATTTAGCCCAAAGGCCCATTTCATAGCAAAACAAATAATAATCATTCAATATTACATGGTTATGTTCATGAAATGAAATGCAAGCTCGCCCAACCTAAATATCCATCCGCTACACACCCCTGCATCAACCAAAGACAAGTGGGATTACTAAATCGACACTCCATCCGCTACACACCATCGAAGGATTCTTTGCAGTCAACATGCACATCGCCCTTATTGTGGCAAAGCCACCAAAATGATGTGACCAAGTCACCGATCAAGTCCAAATTTCAAATACGTGACCGAAGTCACCAGATTCACATATGTGACCAAGTCACCAGAGTTCAAATATGTGACCAAGTCAGAGTCAAATATACGGATCAAGTCACCAATTCACATATGTGACCGAAGTCACCGTAAATGTGGTAAAACCACCGAATACTTCCTCCTTTATCAAATATACCCATATGCCCATGCACATACATATCAAATCGATTTTCATGTTATTTACCCCACAAATCATAATATAGTCATGCTTATTTCATATTGATGCATATAGCAAAATAAACAAAATATTGGGGTAAACATACCGAATATCATATACCACGAATGGTATCCAAAAGCACAATCATACACATGGTCATATAGCCACAATTAAATATATGTAAATCTTATGAGATTTTAATGTAAGGTTACACACCTAGTGACGGTGAGAATAATACCCTCTTGCTCGTCAACACCTAATTGATTGACACATTTGGTTAGTATAAACTTTTGTTAACAATATTACATTTATTGACGATGGATCTAAATCCTTACCCTCGATTCACGAATGACGATTATTTGTGGGTTTTCTCCACTAGATGGATCAAAACCCGCTGATATTCCACCAACGTAAAGTGGTTCGGTTGTACGCATTACTTCGAATAACCGATCCTAGTTACCAAAGGGTCCACAACCCGGTGGAAAGTCTCTTACTCCCGATACAGCTCTTCGTTTGTAGTTCGATAGTAAAGGAATACCTCCTCTCTTCCAAACACTCCGTACGGTTCTTTTCTTACCTATCTTGATGATCTTAGATCGCCCTAAAAATAACGAGATTAGTGATCCATCTAAATAAATCGGTATGATCTAAATTAATAACCTTACTTTGATGATTTCGAATGATCACTTAAAGGTTGTCTTCAACAAAGATCTTTGAAAATCTTTTCAAATGAATCGGCCTAGAGAGAAAATAAAAGATCATGATTTTAAGTTTGCTAAAGTAAAAGGAATGATGAAAATAATTGATAAAATCTTACTTTGAGTCCTTCAAGATTCGCTTTGAATAAGAAGAAAAGAATATGATAATTCGCCTTAACAAAAGAGAAGAGAAATGGTGGTTTCAATATGATGGTTTTGGTTTTGAGGGAAAGAAGAAAGAGAATGAAAAGAGAAGGAAGAGAGAAGGAAGAAAAGAAAGAGGAGAAGAATATGATGATGGTGATTTCTCAAAAGAAAAGAAATGTGTTTAGGAACCTTTGCACATTCGGCCAAGGAGGTAACAATTGAAAGTGGTTCTTGATCCTTTGTGGTTTTGACAATGAGAGGGAAGAGAGAAGAGAAATAGAATGAAAAGAAAGAAAAGAAAATGAAAGAGAAGGCTTTTGGTGATAGCTAAATTGACACTAAAGAGAAAGAAAAGAAGTGACTTCAAAAGTGAAAATATTTTGGCATCAAAAGAGAAATAAAATTTTAAGAGGAAAAGATGAAATAAAGGTACCTATTTAGTCAAAAATACCAATTCCAAAACAAAGTAAACTTGTACCAAATGCCAATGATAGTTTTGGTTTAGGGAAAAGGTTTTGGAGAAGGGGAAAAGACGGACAATTTTGCTAGGATCTTAGGCCAACTAGCACCCTAATGGCTACACTAATTTTCGGTCAACCTAGCCAACATCATCCCCATTTTTCCTCCTTGTTTCTTCCCCATCATATCCAAAATTTGCTTCACAATTAAACCTCTCCCTTTAGCCTTTCATGCCGTCTAGGTTCATGGTCAATTGACCATGAACACACTCCCAAAACCTTGCCCCATATCATGCCTTTTGTCCCCCCTCATCTTATCATCAACTTATGATTCCATGCCATAAGTTCCTAGCTTCCTTTTTCACATGGTCAAATAGCCAAAAATGAATGAATGCTCATCCACTCTAGAACTTTCTTGGCCGACACTTATAGGGAAGAAAACAAAAAAATTAAAATCCTCCCTAATGCTAGCTAGGAGATTCAACTTCACACCTCAAGCACACATCCATGTACCTTAACCACCGCCAATTGCTCAATTCATGCTAGAAACCTCTTGTCATTAATTCTTAAGGCCTAATTTGCTTAGCTCTCTTAATTAATAGAAATTAAAAGCTTCACTAAGCATTCACTTAATTAATGAAGCTCAAATAACTTCTAAAATTACACTTAATAATAATTAAGCGTGCAACATCTTTCAATTAAGTGAAATGCATAACCCCTAATTATCAGGATGTTACAGTTCTACCCCCCTAAAATAATTTCGTCCTCGAAATTACCTGGCTGGAATAAGTGAGGGTATTGCTGTCGCATCGCTTCCTCCATTTACCTTGATAAGAGGAACCGACATTCTCCGTAAAACCTTTATATCTCGCTCCAGAATTTGGATTGGCTCCTCTTCATACGACAAATCTGATCTTAATTCCACCTCCTCAACTGGCACTACATGAGATGGATCCGACCGAGAACGGCGTAACATTGAAACATGGAACACATCATGCATTTGCTTCAGTTTCGAAGGCAAATCTAACTGATACGCCACATATCCGACCCACTTCACAATCCGATAAGGTCCAATGAACCTGGGACTTAGCTTCCCTTTGCATCCAAATCGCATCACCTTTTTCCAAGGTGAAACCTTTAGAAAACTTGGTCTCCACAAGATACTCTATTTCTTTCCGCTTTAGATCTGCGTACGATTTTTGTCTGTCAGATGCTTCCTTTAACCGAGCCCGGATTACCTTAACCTTTTCTTCAGATTCAGCCACTATCTCTGGACCCAAAATCTGACGTTCTCCTAATTCTGTCCAACACGTAGGAGTGCGACACTTTCGTCCATATAATGCTTCATATGGTGCCATCCGTATACTGGATTGGAAACTGTTGTTGTACACAAATTCTGCCAACGGTAAGAATTCCTCCCAACTTCCCTTGAAATCTATCACACATCCCCTTAACATATCTTCTAAGATTTGGATTACTCTTTCAGATCGATCGTCGACCGAGGATGAAATCCGATCAAGTCCAACTCGGTGCCCAAAGTTCGATGCAATGCTTTCCAAAATCGCGACGTAAACCTCGGATCTCATCCAAATTATCGACAACGGCACTCCATGCAATCTCACAATCTCGATACATATAACTTCGCCAATTTACGCAAAGAGTAATCAACCCTAATCGGGATAAAATGTGCGATTTAGTCAATCGGTCCACTATCACCCATCTGAGTCTTTCTTAGTAGGCGTAAGAGGAAGCCCACTAACAAAGTCCATGGTGATTCTCTCCCACTTCCAGCGTGGAATCTTTATGGTGAAGCAATCCCGATGGTACTTGATGTTCAAACCTTGACTTGTCGACACGTCAAGAACTTTCCTACAAATTTCGTAACTTCGCTTAAGACCGAGCCACAAAACCGATCTCGCAAGTCTCGATATAACTTACTTCCTCCGGGATGCATAGCATAGGGGCTACCATGCGATTCTCAAGTATTTTTGCCTTAACTCCCGATCCCTAGGCATACAGACTTTATCTTTGAAGCACAATACCCCTTCACTGGTAATACCAAAATCTTCCAATTTCCCACTCTGCACCTATCGAAGCTTTTCACTCAGATCTTCATCTACTAACTGCCTCTCTTTCACTTGACTTAACCATGTCGACTTAACCTGAAGTTCTGCCAATAAGCTTCCATCATCGTAAAGACTAAGGTGTGCAAACATTGCCTCAAATCGACACCACTTTTCGACTTAGAGCGTGCGCCACCACATTCGCCTTGCGGGTGGTACTCGATGGAGCGATCATAGTCTTTCAATAACTCTATCCACCTTCACGCCTCAAATTCGCTTCTTTACGAGTCAAGAGATATTTCAGACTTTTGTGGTCCGTATATATCACCGACTTTTCCCCATATAAGTAATGTTTCCAAACCTTAAGAGCAAAGACTACAGCTGCCAACTCCAAGTCATGCGTCTGGTAATTAACCTCGTGCGGTCTCAACTACCGAGACGCATACGCAACTACCTTTCCGCCTTGCATCAGAACACATCCTAATCCCGTGTGAGAAGTATCACAATACCGACAAAATCCTTTCCCGCCTCGGGTTGAATCAAAACCGAGCTTGGTCAAAACTTTCTTGAGCTTCTCAAACTCTCTTCGCTTATCGCCCCACACGAAAGGTACTTCCTTTCTCAACAATTTTGTTAAAGGTGCACATTATCGATGAAAATCCTTCAACGAATCTTACGTAGTATCTGGCTAAACCCAAGAAACCGTGAACCTCGATTCACGGACTTAGGTGGTTTCCAATCTAGCATGACCTCAATCTTCCGAGGATCTACCCTTATCCCTTCCTGCAGACACCACATGGCCTAAAATGCAACTTCTTTCACCAAAATTCACACTTATTGAATTTGGCGTCTGATTCTTCTCCTTTAAAACTCGTAATGTAATCCGGAGATGCTCATCATGTTCTACTTGGACTTAGAATACACCAAGATGTCGTCTATGAATACCACGATGAACCGATCCAAGTAATTTGGAAAATTCGGTTCATCATATCCATGAATGCAATTTGGGGCATTCATCAATCCGAATGGCATTACCAAAATTCATAATGTCCATATCTAGTTGAAAGCCGTCTTATGGATATCCTCTTCTTTCACTTTAAGTTGATGATACCCAGACCTTAGATCCATCTTTGAGAATACCGCAGACTCCTTAAGCCGTCGAACAAGTCGCCGATCCTTAGCAAAGGATACTTGTTCTTGATGGTCGACTTATTCAACCGCCAGTAGTCTATACACATCCTCATCGATCCGTCCTTCTTCTTCACGAATAGGACCGGTGCTCCCCATGGAGACACACTAGGTCGATGAATCCACGATCAAGCAACTCCGAATTTGAGCCTTAAACTCAACCAACTCCTTGGTGCCATTCTATATGGAGCAATAGAAGCTGGCGCGCGTTCGTGCAATAAGTCTATCCCGAATTCTACCTCACGATCCGGAGGCAAACACGGAAGTTCTTAGGAAAAACATCTACAAATTCCTTCACATCCCGACTTCATTAGCGATTGTCTCCTTAGCCTCCAAAGCATTCACTAACATCGAGAAGGCTTCACATCCCTTTCTAACCATCTTTTACGCCTTAAGGCGGATACTACATTAGATAAGTAGTTCCGTCTCTAGCCCATCACTACAACTTCTTTGTCATCAAAAGTTCTTAATGACATCCAGATTAGCGGCACAATCCACATTTGCGGTGCTTCACAAGCCGGTCCATGCCTAAGATAAGGTCGAATTCTCCGAATGGCAACTCCATTAAATCAATGGAAACTATATCCCTTGAACTTCTAAAGGCACTTCCTTAAAAGTTTGTTTATAACTCATATCATCCTAAAGGACTAAATACGATCATCTTCCTAAATACGATTTGAAGTCACATGCAAAGTCCCGGATACTTCACTAGCGATATAGGAATGAGTTGACCCTATATCTATCAAAGCAATAAAGGGCAACCCGTAAATCGAAATGTACCGTGATAACATCAAAAGGCCATTGTCTTTCTTCTGCTGACGACCGCATACACCAAACTCCGGCCGTCTCACCTCGAGCTACCATTGCCTCTGCTTAAAGTTTCGCGTCCTCTACGAACCATTGCCCTTCCATTTGGGCCACGACCTCTTATCTGCTTCATTGCCCACCTCTGTCACTGATTAGCACCCGACTTCTTGGACGGTTCTTTTACGAGTTTATTGGGCAATCCTTGATCATGTGATCCTTCGAACCGCACTTGAAACATCCGCCGGTCTTTTTCCAACATTCTCCCGAGTGCATTTTCCCACCGAGAACAAATACGATTTTGTCCACCGTAGTAGTCTGTTGATTTCGCGGACCATCACTTCTTGATTTATTACGAAAATTCTTGACGACCACGAGGACCCAAAGCTTCTCTTATTCTTGCTCGGCCTCTGTCCCGATTCTATCTCTCAGTCCATTTAGCCTCTTCGGCAATTCTCGCCCTTTCCACTAAGATTGCAAAATCTCTTTCACGGTGTGGAGAAATCATCACTCGCAATTGTCTCTAAGTCTATCTTGAAATCGATACACGTTCATATTCCGTAGCCACTATCCCTCCGCATAACGGCTAAGTCACAAAATTTCGCTTCATATTCACTACTGAGCTTGTTTCCTTGTACTAGATTCGTAAATGTCTTCCTCTCGAGAGTCGATGTAGCTAGCTCCAACATATTTTCCTTTGAATTTCACTTTAAAATACCCCCAATCCAGACGATCCACAGGGGTACTCTCCTTGATAGTGAGCCACCACTGGTAGGCTTCATCACGGAGAAGTGAAATAGCACCTTTCAATTTCTCTTTATCGGTCGTCTATATCGTCCATGATCCTCTCGACCGCCTCCAGTCAATATTCAGCTACATTTGAAGCTACTCAGATACTCCTCCGAAAACCTCGGCTCCATTCGATCTTAGTCTCTCGACTCTTGACTTTGAGACCCATTTTGAGAACTAGCTTCGCTACTCGTTCAAAACTTCATGACATAGCTTGTGATCTGCGTCACCACCTTCATTTTGTTCTTGAAAGTGCGCTTAACAAGTGGTGTATGAGCTTCATTCTCGGAACCTTGACCAGATCGAAGGCGGTTCAAACAGTCATCCTTCCTCTTCCATGTCCACGACGACCTCGTCTCCTAGAGCTCATGTCTACTACATTATCTTATACATTTTTCTGAAAAGTCTTATGTATTAGAATCTTTTCACTTCTTATTAGAAAGTCTTATGAAACGGATATTCAAGTGGTTTCGTAGTAGCACACATATACCTAGGGTCCATGTCTCTAAAGTATAGTTTAAGTTTAAACTATCATACATATCACATATCGATAAAGTACATACCGATGGATGCAGGCCGAGAACTCGAAAGTGCCATGCTCTTATAAAATCTTTTAACTTAAGAAAACTTTCAAAAAGTCATTTGGGCCAACTTTTGAAAGCGTTGTGGGCTTCAAAACCCAAGGCGAGAGTTTCAAACTTGGCTCGATACCAAGTGAAACACCCCAAACCCTACCAAAAAGCCTAACGGATTTGGTATGTTCCTCGAGTAAAATTTTAGCGGAAATAACGTTTGTTCAAGAAAACTTGATGATTTTAAGTAAAAGCGGATTAACTTAAAGATCGAGTTGGGCTTAGTTGAAAAATAGAATTGTATATTCTTAAAACATATATATATATATATATATATATTAATGACAAAAACCTTTTAAAATTATTTATCGAAAACCATTTAGTTATTTAATTGATAATTATTCATGGCGAATTTAAAATAAATCCAAACACAAAATTAAAAATAGTTTATAGTGGCCTTATTACATAGAAATTGGCAAATCCATAATAAAGTCTAAGTAATAAAATTTAAAAATTAATAAGTTTAAGTTGGAAAATCTCCACAATACTTGATACGAGCAGCGCCACCTCGAAATCCCTGATTAGATCCATCGCACTATGAATTATCGAAAAGTTATCCCATAAAAATGGGTGAGTTATAAACTCAATGTATAACACATACACTAAAAAGCCCATTTTATCAAATGCTTTCAAGCTCAAAAATTTCACATATGGCCAGAGGCCCATTTAACTCATATTTAGCCTAAAGGCCCATTTAGCTTAAATTTAGCCCAAAGGCCCATTTAGCTTATATTTAGCCCAAAGGCCCATTTCATAGCAAAAAAAATAATAATCATTCAATATTACATGGTTATGTTCATGAAATGAAATGCAAGCCCGGCCCAACCTAAATATCCATCTGCTACACACCCCCGTACCAACCAACACACTGTGGGGATTACTAAATCGAACCTCCATCCGCTACACACCATCAAAGGCGATTCTTTGCGATCAACATGCACATTGCCCTTATTGTGGCAAAGCCACCAAAGCAGATGTGACCAAGTCACCGATCAAGTCAAATTTCAAATCGTGACCGAAGTCACCAGATTCACATATGTGACCGAAGTCACGAGTTCAAATATGTGACCAGAAGTCATCTGAGTCAAATATACGTGACCGATGTCACCAAATTCACATATGTGACCGAAGTCACCAGAAATGTGGTAAAACCACCAGAATACTTCTTCCTTTATCAAATATACCCATATGCCCATGCATATACATATCAAATCAGATTTTCATGTTATTTACCCCACAAATCATAATATAGTCATGCTTATTTCATATTGATGCATATAGCAAAATAAACAAAATATTGGGGTAAACATGCACGAATATCATATACCACCGAATGGTATCCAAAAGCACAATCATACACATGGTCATATAGTCACAATTAAATATATGTAAATCTTATGAGATTTTTAATGTAAGGTTACACACCTAGTGACAGTGAGAACAATACCCTCTTGCTCGTCAACACCTAATTGATTGACACATTTGGTTAGTATAAACTTTTGTTAACAATATTACACTTATTGACGATGGATCTAAATCCTTACCCTCGGATTCACGAATGACAGTTATTTGTGGTTTTTCTCCGCTAGATGGATCAAAACCCGCTGATATTCCACCAACGTAAAGTGGTTCGGTTGTATGCACTACTTCGAATAACCGATCCTCGTTAGCAAAGGGTCCACAACCCGGTGGAAAGTCTCTTACTCCCGATACAGCTCTTCGTTTGTAGTTCGATGGTAAAGGAATACCTCCTCTCTTCCAAACACTCCGTATGGTTCTTTTCTTACCTATCTTGATGATCTTAGATCGCCCCTAAAAATAACATAGATTAGTGATCCATCTAAATAAATCGGTATGATCTAAATTAATAACCTTACCTTGATGATTTCGAATGATCACTTAAAGGTTGTCTTCAACAAAGATCTTTGAAAATTCTTTTCAAATGAATCGGCCTAGGAGAGAAAATAAAAGATCATGATTTTAAGTTTGCTAAAGTAAAAAGGAATGATGAAAATAATTGATAAAATCTTACTTTGAGTCCTTCAAGATTCGGTTTGAATAAGAAGAAAAGAATATGATAATTCGGCCTTAACAAAAAGAAGAGAAATGGTGGTTTCAATATGATGGTTTCGGTTTGAGGGAAAGAAGAAAGAGAATGAAAAGAGAAGGAAGAGAGAAGGAAGAAAAGAGAAAGAGGAGAAGAATATGATGATTGTGATTTCTCAAAAGAAAAGAAATGTGTTTAGGAACCTTTGCACATTCGGCCAAGGAGGTAACAATTGAAAGTGGTTCTTGATCCTTTGTGGTTTGGCAATGAGAGGGAAAAGAGAAGAGAAATAGAATGAAAAAGAAAGAAAAGAAAATGAAAGATAAGGCTTTTGGTGATAGCTAAATTGGCACTAAAGAGAAAGAAAAGAAGTGACTTCAAAATTGAAAATATTTTGGCATCAAAAGAGAAATAAAATTTTGAGAGGAAAAGATGAAATAAAGGTGCCTATTTGGTCAAAATACCAATGCCAAAACAAAGTAAACTTGTACCAAATGCCAATGATAGTTTCGGTTTAGGGAAAAGGTTTTGGAGAAGGGGAAAAGATGGACAATTTTGCTAGGATCTTAGGCCAACTACCACCCTAATCGCTACACAAATTTTCGGTCAACCTAGCCGACATCATCCCCCTTTTTCCTCCTTGTTTCTTCCCCATCATATCCAAAATTTTCTTCACAATTAAACCACTCCCTTTAGCCTTTCATGCCGTCTAGGTTCATGGTCAATTGACCATGAACACACTCCCAAAACCTTGCCCCATATCATGCCTTTTGTCCCCCCTCATCTTATCATCAACTTATGATTCCATGCCATAAGTTCCTAGCTTCCTTTTTCACATGGTCAAATAGCCAAAAATGAATGAATGCTCATCCACTCTAGAACTTTCTTGGCCGACACTTATAGGGAAGAAAACAAAAAATTAAAATCCTCCTAATGCTAGCTAGGAGATTCGAACTTCACACCTCAAGCACACATCCATGTACCTTAACCACCTGGCCAATTGCTCAATTCATGCTAGAAACCTCTTGTCATTAATTCTTAAGGCCTAATTTGCTTAGCTCTCTCTTAATTAATAGAAATTAAAAGTTTCACTAAGCATTCACTTAATTAATGTAGCTCAAATAACTTCCAAAATTACACTTAATAATAATTAATCATGCAACATCATTCAATTAAGTGAAATGCATAACCCCTAATTATCAGGATGTTACAGTTCTACCCCCTTAAAATAATTTTGTCCTCGAAATTACCTGGCTGGAATAAGTGAGGTATTGTTGTCGCATCGCTTCCTCCGGTTCCCACGAAGCTTCTTCTGATCCATGATTACGCCATAATACCTTGACAAGAGGAACCGACTTTCTCCTTAAAACCTTTATATCTCACTCCAGAATTTGGATTGGCTCCTCTTCATATGACAAATCTAATCTTAATTCCACCTCCTCAAGCGGCACTACATGAGATGGATCAGACCAATAACGGCGTAACATTGAAACATGGAACACATCATGCATTTGCTTGATTTGAAGGCAAATCTAACTGATATGCCACAGATCCGACCCGCTTCACAATCCGATAAGGTCCAATGAACCTAGGACTTAGCTTCCCTTTGTGTCCAAATCTCATCACCTTTTTCCAAGGTGAAACCTTTAGGAAAACTTGGTCTCCCACTGCATACTCTATTTCTTTCCGCTTTAGATCTGCGTACAATTTTTGTCATCGGATGCTTCCTTTTAGAGCAGGATTACCTTAACCTTTTCTTGATTCAGCCACTATCTACGGACCCAAAATCGGCGTTCTCTAATTACATCCAACACGTAGGAGTGCGACACTTTCGTCCATATAATGCTTCATATGGTGCCATCCGTATCTTTGGATTGAAGCTGTTGTTGTACGCATAATTTCGCCAGCAGTAAGAATTCCTCCCAACTTCCATTGAAATCTATCACACATCCCCTTAACATATCTTCTAAGATTTGGATTACTTTTTCAGTGACCGTCGGACTAAGGATGAAATGCCGTCTTGAAGTCAATCGGTGCCCAAAGCTTGATGCAATGCTTTCCAAAATCGCGACGTAAACCTCGGATCTTTGTAAAATTATCGACAACGACACTCCATGCAATCTCACAATCTCGATACATATAACTTCGCCAATTTACGAAAGAGTAATCAACGAACTAGGATAAAATGTGCGATTTAGTCAATCGGTCCACTATCACCCATCTGAGTCTTTTTAGTAGGCGTGAAGAAGCCCACTAACAAAGTCCATGGTGATTCTCTCCCACTTCCATTGTGGAATCTTTATGGGTGAAGCAATCCCGATGGTACTTGATGTTCAGCCTTGACTTGCGACACGTCAAGCACTTTCCTACAAATTCGTAACTTCTACGCTTAAGACCAGGCCACCAAAGCCGATCTCGCAAGTCTCGATATAACTTACTTCCTCCGGGATGCATAGCATAGGGGCTACCATGCGATTCTGAAGTATCTTTGCCTCAACTCCCGATCCCTAGGCATCTGAGACTTTATCTTTGAAGCACAATACCCCTTCATTGTTAATACCAAAATCTTCCAATTCCCACTGCACTTTTTGTCGAAGCTTTTCACTCGGATCTTCTTCTACTAGCGCCTCTCTTTCACTTGACTTAACCATGTAGAAGCAACTTTGAAGTTACGCCAATAAGCTTCCATCATCGTAAAGACTAAGGTATGCAAACATTGCCCTCAAATCGACACCACTTTTCGACTTAGGCGTACGCCACCACATTACGCCTTGCGGGTGGTACTCGATGGAACGATCGTAGTCTTTCAATAACTCTATCCACCTTCACGCCTCAAATTCAGGTTCTTTACGAGTCGGTAGATATTTTAGACTTTTATGGTGCGTATATATCATGACTTCTCCCCGTATAAGTAATGTCTCCAAACCTTAAGAGCAAAGACTACATTGCTAACTCTAAGTCATCGTCGGGTAATTAACCTCAAGCGGTCTCAAGCGCAGAGAGCATACGCAACTACCTTTCCGCCTTGCATCAGAACTCATCCCTAATCCGTGTGAGAAGCATCACAATACACGACAAAATCCTTTCACCGCCTCGGGTTGAATCAAAACCGGAGCTTGATCAAAACTTTCTTGAGCTTCTCAAAACTCTCTTCTTCGCTTATCGACCCACACGAAAGGTACTTCCTTTCTCAACAATTTAGTTAAAGGTGCAACTATCGATGAAAATCCTTCAACGAATCTTACAGAGTATCCGGCTAAACCGAGAAGCTGCGAACCTCGATTCTGATTTAGGTGGTTTCCAATCTATACGACCTCAATCTTGAGGATCCACCCTTATCCCTGCAGACACCACATGGCCTAAAATGCAACTTCTTTCACCAAAATTCACACTTCTTGAATTTGGCGTACGTTCTTCTCCTTAAAACTCGTAACACAATCAGGAGATGCTCATCATGTTCTACTTGGACTTAGAATACACCAAGATGTCGTCTATGAATACCACGATGGCCCGATCCAAGTAGGGCTGGAAAATTAGGTTCATCATATCCATGAAGCGCATTTGGGCGTTCGTTAATCCGAATAGCATTACCAAAAATTCATAATGTCCATATCTAGTTCGAAAAGCCGTTTTATGGATATCCGCTTCTTTCACTTTAAGTTGATGATACCCCGACCTTAGATCAATCTTTGAGAATACCACAGCTCCTTTAAGCTGATCGAACAAGTCGTCGATCCTTGGCAAAGGATACTTGTTCTTGATGGTCAACTTATTCAACTGCCGGTAGTTTATACACATCCTCATCGATCAGTCCTTCTTCTTCACGAATAGGACCGGTGCTCCCCATGGAGACACACTAGGTCGGATGAATCCACGATCAAGCAACTCCTAAATTTGAGCCTTCAACTCAACCAACTCCTTCGGTGCCATTCGATATGGAGCAATAGAAGCGGCGCCGTTCGGGCAATAAGTCTATCCCGAATTCTACCTCACGATCCGGAGGCAAACCTGAAAGTTCTTCCGGAAAAACATCTACAAATTCCTTCACAGTCCTGACTTCATTAGCAGTTGTCTCCTTAGCCTCCAAAGCATTCACTAACATCAGGAAGGCTTCACATCCCTTTCTAACCATCTTATCTGCCTTAAGAGCGGATACTACATTAGATAAGTAGTTCCATCTCTCGCCCATCACTACAACTTCTTTGTCATCTAAAGTTCTTAATGACATCCGCTTAGCAAGTACAATCCACATTTGCACGGTGCTTCACAAGCAGGTCCATGCCTAAGATAAGGTCAATTCTCAGAATGGCAACTCCATTAAATCATAGGAAGCTGTATCCCTTGAACTTCTAAAGGCACTTCCTTAAAAGTTTGTCTACAACTCTTTCGTGCATCCTAAAGGACTAAATACGATCATCTTCCTAAATGCAGATTTGAAGTCACATGCAAAGTCCTAGATACTTCACTAGCGATATAGGAATGAGTTGACCTATATCTATCAAAGCAATAAAGGGCAACCGAAATCGAAGCGTACCATGATAACATCGGTGTGTCACTTGTCTTCTGCGATGAACTGCATACACCAAACTGGTGTCTCGCCTCGAGCTACCATTGCCTCTGCACGAAGTTCGCGTCCTCTACGAACCATTGCCCCTTCCATTTGGGCCACGACCTCTTATCTCTGTCTTTGTCCACCTCATCGGCTGATTAGCACCCGACTTGCTAGGCGGTTCTTTTCCGAGTTCATTGGGCAATCCTTGATCATGTGATCCTTGAACCGCACTTGAAACATCCGTCGGTCTTTTTCCAACAATCTCCCGAGTGCATTTTCCCCTGCGAGAACAAGTACGATTTTGTCCACCCGTAGTAGTCTATTGATTTCGCGGACCATCACTTCTTGATTTCTTCTAAAAATTCCCGGATGACCCTGAGGACCCAAAGCTTCTCTTATTCTTGCTCTGGCCTCTGTCCCGGTTTTGTCTCTCGATCCAGTTTAGCCACTTCGACAATTCTCGCCCTTCCCACTAAGATTGTAAAATCTCTTTCACGGTGTGGAGCAATCATCACTGCATAATTAGTCTCTAAGTCCATCTTCAAATCGATACCTTTGTTCATATTCCGTAGCCACTATCCTCGGCATAACGGCTAAGTCGCATAAAATTTTGCTTCATATTCACTATCGACTTGTTTCCTTGTACTAGATTGAAATGTCTTCCTCTCGAGAGTCGATGTAGCTAGCTCCAACATATTTTCCTTGAAATTCACTTTAAAATACCCCCAATCCGAGACGATCCCGGGGTACTCTCCTTAATAGTGAGCCACCTTGGTAGGCTTCATCACGGAGAAGTGAAATAGCACCTTTCAATTTCTCTTCATCGGTCGATCTATATCATCCATGATCCTCTCATTGCCTCCGGCCAATATTCAACTACATTTGGAGCTACTCGGATACTCCTCTGAAAACCTCGGCTCCATTCGATCTTAGTCTCCCACTCGACTTTCGAGACCCATTTCGAACTAGCCACGCTACTGCGTTCAAAACTCGCGACCTGACTTGTGATCTTTGCGTCACCACCTTCATTTTGTTCTTGAAAGTCCCCCAACAGTAGGTGTATGAGCTTCATTCTCGGAACCTTGACCAGATCGGCTGGTTAAAGCAGATCATTCTTCCTCTTTCATGTCCACGACGACCTCGTCCCCTAGAGCTCATGTCTACTACGTATCTTATCTTTTTCTGAAAAGTCTTATGTATTAGAATCTTTTCACTTCTTATTAGAAAGTCTTATAAACAGATATTCGGTGGTTTCGTAGTAGCACACATATACCTAGGGTCCATGTCTCTAAAGTATAGTTTAAGTTTAAACTATCATACATATCACATATCGATAAAGTACATACGATGGATGCGGGCGAGAACTTCGAGTGCCATGCTCTTATAAAATCTTTTAACTTAAGAAAACTTTCAAAAAGTCATTTGGGCCAACTTTTGAAAAACGTTGTGGGCTTCAAAACCCAAGGCCGAGAGTTTAAAGCTGGGCTCTGATACCAAGCTAAAACACCCCAAACCCGGCCCAAAAAGCCTAACCGGATTTGGTATGTTCCTCGAGTAAAACTTTAGCGGAAATAACGTTTGTTCAAGAAAACTTGATGATTTTAAGTAAAACGGATTAACTTAAAGATCGAGTTGGGCTTAGTTGAAAAATAGAATTGTATATTCTTAAAACATATATATATATATTATTGACAAAAACCTTTTTAAAATTATTTATCGAAAACCATTTAGTTATTTAATTGATAATTATTCATGGCAGAATTTAAAATAAATCCAAACACAAAATTAAAAATAGTTTATAGTGGCCTTATTACATAAAAATTGGCAAATCCATAATAAAGTCTAAGTAATAAAATTTAAAAATTAATAAGTTTAAGTTGGAAAATCTCCACAATACTTGATACGAGCACTGGCCACCTCGAAATCCCTGCTGACCCGATCCATCGCACTATGAATTATCTGAAAAGCCCATTTTATCAAATGCTTTCAAGCTCAAAAATTCACATATGGCCATAGGCCCATTTAACTCATATTTAGCCCAAAGGCCCATTTAGCTTAAATTTAGCCCAAAGGCCCATTTAGCTTATATTTAGCCCAAAGGCCCATTTCATAGCAAAACAAATAATAATCATTCAATATTACATGGTTATGTTCATGAAATGAAATGCAAGCCCAGCCCAACCTAAATATCCATCCGCTACACACCCCCGTACCAACTTGACTGCAAGTAGGGATTACTAAATCGACCCTCCATCCGTTACACACCATCGAAGGCGATTCTTTGTAGTCAACATGCACATCGCCCTTATTGTGGCAAAGCCACCAAAACAGATGTGACCGAAGTCACCGATGAAGTCAAATTTCAAATACGTGACCGAAGTCACAGATTCACATATGTGACCGAAGTCACAGAGTTCAAATATGTGACCAAAGTCACGAGTCAAATATACTTGACCGAAGTCACCAAATTCACATATGTGACCGAAGTCACTAGAAATGTGGTAAAACCACCAGAATACTTCCTCCTTTATCAAATATACCTATATGCCCATGCACATACATATCAAATCAGATTTTCATGTTATTTACCCCACAAATCATAATATAGTCATGCTTATTTCATATTGATGCATATAGCAAAATAAACAAAATATTGGGGTAAACATACCTGAATATCATATACCATTGAATGGTATCCAAAAGCACAATCATACACATGGTCATATAGTCACAATTAAATATATGTAAATCTTATGAGATTTTTAATGTAAGGTTACACACCTAGTGACAGTGAGAACAATACCCTCTTGCTCGTCAACACCTAATTGATTGACACATTTGGTTAGTATAAACTTTTGTTAACAATATTACACTTATTGACGATGGATCTAAATCCTTACCCTGATTCACGAATGGCGATTATTTGTGGTTTTCTCCACTAGATGGATCAAAACCCCCGATATTCCACCAACGTAAAGTGGTTCGGTTATGCGCACTACTTGAATAAGCGATCCTCGTTAGCAAAGGTCCACAACCGGTGGAAAGTCTCTTACTCCGTCTGACTCTTCGTTTGTAGTTCGATGGTAAAGGAATACCTCCTCTCTTCCAAACACTCCGTACAGTTCTTTTCTTACCTATCTTGATGATCTTAGATCGCCCTTAAAAATAACGTAGATTAGTGATCCATCTAAATAAATCGGTATGATCTAAATTAATAACCTTACCTTGATGATTTCGAATGATCACTTAAAGGTTGTCTTTAACAAAGATCTTTGAAAATTCTTTTCAAATGAATCGGCCTAGGAGAGAAAATAAAAGATCATGATTTTAAGTTTGCTAAAGTAAAAGGAATGATGAAAATAATTGATAAAATCTTACTTTGAGTCCTTCAAGATTGACTTTGAATAAGAAGAAAAGAATATGATAATTTGCCCTTAACAAAAAGAGAAGAGAAATGGTGGTTTCAATAT
This sequence comes from Gossypium rotundifolium, assembly GCA_025506655.1. Taxonomy (NCBI): domain Eukaryota; kingdom Viridiplantae; phylum Streptophyta; class Magnoliopsida; order Malvales; family Malvaceae; genus Gossypium; species Gossypium rotundifolium. Next base: position 140,909,440 of record CP106722.1, read on the forward strand.
GATGGTTTGGTTTTGAGGGAAAGAAGAAAGAGAATGAAAAGAGAAGGAAAGAGAAGGAAGAAAGAGAAAGAGGAGAAGAATATGATGATGGTGATTTCTCAAAAGAAAAGAAATGTGTTTAGGAACCTTTGCACATTTGGCCAAGGAGGTAACAATTGAAAGTGGTTCTTGATCCTTTGTGGTTTGACAATGAGAGGGAAGAGAGAGAGAAATAGAATGAAAAAGAAAGAAAAGAAAATGAAAGAAAAGGCTTTTGGTGATAGCTAAATTGACACTAAAGAGAAAGAAAAAAGTGACTTCAAAAGTGAAAATATTTTGGCATCAAAAGAAAAATAAAATTTTGAGAGGAAAAGATGAAATAAAGGTACCTATTTGGTCAAAAATACCAATGCCAAAACAAAGTAAACTTGTACCAAATGCCAATGATAGTTTGGTTTAGGGAAAAGGTTTTGGAGAAGGGAAAAGATGGACAATTTTGCTAGGATCTTAGGCCAACTCGCACCCTAATAGCTACACTAATTTCGGTCAACCTAGCCAACATCATCCCCTTTTTCCTCCTTATTTCTTCCCCATCATATCCAAAATTTGCTTCACAATTAAACCTCTCCCTTTAGCCTTTCATGCAGTCTAGGTTCATGGTCAATTGACCATGAACACACTCCCAAAACCTTGCCCCATATCATGCCTTTTGTCCCCCCTCATCTTATCATCAACTTATGATTCCATGCCATAAGTTCCTAGCTTCTTTTTTCACATGGTCAAATAGCCAAAAATGAATGAATGCTCATCCACTCTAGAACTTTCTTGGCCGACACTTATAGGGAAGAAAACAAAAAAATTAAAATCCTCCCTAATGCTAGCTAGGAGATTCGAACTTCACACCTCAAGCACACATCCATGTACCTTAACCACCTGGCCAATTGCTCAATTCATGCTAGAAACCTCTTTCATTAATTCTTAAGGCCTAATTTTCTTAGCTCTCTCTTAATTAATAGAAATTAAAAGTTTCACTAAGCATTCACTTAATTAATGAAGCTCAAATAACTTCTAAAATTACACTTAATAATAATTAAGCATGCAACATCATTCAATTAAGTGAAATGCATAACCCCTAATTATCAGGATGTTACACTACTTCCAGAACAAGGTATGGGCATTACAAGTTTTTAGTTATTCCTTTCGGACTAACGAATTCTCCTGCTGTCTTTATGGATTTGATGAACAAAATTTTTAGACCGTACTGTTGTATTCATTGAAGACATTTTTATTTATTCGCGAGAAGAAACTGAACATGCTGAACATCTGAGAATTGTGTTGCAAACTCTCAGAGAAAAGTAATTGTATGTGAAATTCAGTAAATGTGAATTCTAGTTACGTGAAGTTAGTTTTCTGGGGCATATTGTGTCAGCATCAGGAATACGAGTTGGTCCAGCAAGATTTCTGCTATTCTTGAATGGAAACCTCCGAAAAATGTGTCAAAAGTCCGTAACTTTCTGGGACTCGCTAGTTATTATCATCAGTTTGTAAAAGGATTCTCGATGATAGCTACTCCGTTGACTAGATTGCTTCAGAAAGATGTGATATATGAATGGTCCGATAAATGTCAGAAAAGTTTTGATCGATTGAAAACTCTTTTGACTGAAGCTCCAATTTTGGTACAGTGATGCTTTGTTGAATGGTCTGGGATGCGTACTGATATAGGAAGGCAAAGTTATAGCTTATGCCTCGAGACAACTAAAGCCTCATGAAAAAAATTATCCAACACATGATCTTGAACTAGCTGCGATTGTGTTTGCATTAGAGATTTGGTGACATTATATGTTCGGTGAGAAATGTCATGTGTTTTCAGGTCATAAAAGTTTGAAGTATCTGATGACCTAGAAAGATTTGAATCTATGACAGAGAAGATGGCTAGAGCTGTTGAAAGACTATGAGCTTGTGATAGACTATCATCTGGGTAAAGCAAATGCCATTGTCAATGCATTGAGTCAAAAATCACTGTTTGCATTACATGCTATGAATGCTTAATTAGATCTATCTGATGATAGTTCAGTGATAGCTGAATTGAAAGTGAAACAGTTATTTTTACAACAAATATGTGATACTCAGAAAGTTGATAATGAAATGTTAACGAAACGAACTCAGTGTGGGTTAAACTCTGATTCTGAATTTCGTATGGATAATAAGGATTGCTTGAGATTTCGAGATCAAATTTGTGTTCTGAGAAACACAGAGTTGATTCATTTGATTTTGAATGAAGCACATAAAAGTCATCTATATATTCATCCAGGTAGTTTGAAGATGTATCGTGATCTGAAGCAACACTATTGGTGGTCTAGTATGAAACGAGATATATCTAACTTTGTGTTGAAATGTTTAATCTGTCAGCAAGTTAAGGATGAACATCAGGTTCGATCTGGTTTGTTACAACCGATTCTGATTCCCGAGTGAAAATGGGATATAGTGACAATGGATTTTGTTTCGAGATTTCCTCTGACTTCGAGAAAGAAAGATGTGATTTGGGTTGTAATTGATCGATTGATGAAATTTTCCCATTTTATTCTGGTACGATCTGATTACTCACTTGATAGATTAGCTGAACTTTATATTTCTAAGATTGTGAGACTACACGGGGTGCCACTATCCATTATATCAGACAGAGATCTGAGGTTTACATCATGATTCTGGAAGAAATTGCAAGATGTTTTAGGCACAAAATTGCATTTCAGTACCGCTTTTCATCCGCAAATAGATGGTCAATCTGAACGGATTATTTAGATTCTAGAGGATATGTTGAGATGTTGCATTCTTGAGTTTGATGGTACGTGGGAACAGTACCTGCCATTTATTGAGTTTGCGTATAACAATAGTTTTCAATCGAGCATTAAAATGGCACCTTATGAAGCTTTGTACGGATGTAAATGTCAAACACCTCTGTATTGGACGGAGCTTAGTAAAACTAAGTTACATGGGGTCAATTTGATAAAAGATACAGAATAGAAAGTGAAAGTAATCCGTGATAATCTGAAGCAGCATCTGATCGTCAGAAGTCTTATGCAGACTTGAAACGAAAAGAGATTGAATTTGAAATCGGTGACAAAGTTTTCTTACAAGTGTCTCCGTGGAAGAAAGTACTCCAATTCAGACATAAAGGATAGTTAAGTCCGAGTTTCATCGAACCGTATGAGATCATTGAATGTATTGGGCCAGTTGCATATAGATTATTGTTGCCATCTGAGCTAACAAAAATACATAATGTATTCCATGTTTCGATGCTCCGTAAATACCGATCTGATCCGTCACATGTGATTACTCCATCTGAAACTGAAATTCTGTAACACCCCTAACCCGTATCTGTTGCCAGATTAGGGTTACGAGGCATTACCTATCAAAAGGTAACCCATAACTAACCTTCATAAATAAATATTTATATACATATTAATAAACATATCATATTTCTATAACGCCAATTCCACATAGAAGTAGTTTTGATCAAATAGAAAAATACTATTGATTTGGTCAATTAAGATACAATAGCCGAATATGCACATTTAGATATTCACTTTACTAAAACAAGTTTCCTATTAGTACACCATCTTTATACATATACCAAAACCTTACTCTACCAAATCTAGGACATATCGAATTAGATTCTAATTACCAACATCGTCCAAACATAAAAATGATTACATCTCTTATAATTATCAAACCAAATTATCAAAAATAGAAAAAAAACCATATCTACCTTATAAATAACCTAAAACATATAAATAAAACTCATTATAGACATATATGCATATCATGATCACTTTTACACAACCAAAAATAAACATAACTTATAACACCATTCATACCCATCATGAAATTATTTACCACATCCTATAAACACTACGATCGAAATTTCACAACTATAATCTAATGTAATGAACAATCAAGCCTTTTACTCAACCACCTAACATAACACATCCAAAATTATACTTTCATCATAACTTAATAATATGGCCAAATTTCACATAAGTCCAAAATATCATGTTTTTAGCCATTTTCGCATGGCATAAATACATATTTTCAAATGTACAAATCATTTGTAGTAACCCAAAAGGTAATATAGCCTATACATGCCATAAACTTTAAGTTTAACAGTAAAAAGGTACCAAAATGATGATGATAGTGTGATGAGCTTTAACGACGATCCCCGAGCACGTACCGATCACCCGAAATAAAACTAAAACACAAGAGCAATAAGAACCAAGTAAGCTTTAATAACTTAGTAAGTTTTAAGCAACTATAAAACAACAATACATAATACTATTATATATAATAGGTCAGTTTATTATAATGATCCTCAAGATTTATAATCATAATTATGAGTCATTACACCATTCACAGACTTTCGTATTTCATAACCTTAGGACCGAACACTCACACATTCAATAATAGGTTTTCATTGAACTATAAACCACTTTTCGTCTCAAACAAATACACACATACATATATAAATAAACATCACATTTGCCTAGTTTCATATGCACATATCTCTTAGAGAATTTAAAACTTCTAATCCTTATGGATCACATATTGATATACATAATATATAATCTCAATTCAACAACTAAGATATTTCACTATCCATCTAGAATATATCATCACATACCTACTCATTTTATTTTGCTTAATACTTCAATTAACTGATATCTTTGATAGATTATTAAACCGTACACTTAATGTTAAATCCTGTAACGTATCGTACACTTAGTGTTGTCACATTAACATTTTGCACACTTAGTGCCAAATTCTCGTAACGTGTCACACACTTAGTGCCGTTACCTTTAACATCCCGCACACTTAGTACCAAATGACCGATTTCGCACACATAGTGCTCGGTATTTACATTCGCACACATAGTGCATTACTTAAACTGTTATTCATATAATTAAGCACATATATATAAGACCCATACTTAAATTACTCATATATATATATATATATACATGCAAATTCACTTGTTTGGTTTCCCTGATCAATATCACATTCAATTATATCATAGCCATTCATATGCATTACATTCGGTTATATCATTGACATATAAATACATCTCATTCGATTTTAAATTCAACTCACAACCAATGTCACATTCAGAAATGTCACATGGTATATATATATATATATTCTATTTAAATATATGTTCAACATTATATACACAAATTTAATTTAACTCAATTGCTTAAAAACTTACCTCGAGTATCGACGGACTTTGTTTTCGATTATTCAATTAACTTCTCCTTTCCCCGATCAAATCCCGATCCTTTTTGTTATTGATTTAATTAAATTCAAATTAAGCTCATTCAAACATATGTTCATTCCATTTGGTCCAAAAACACATAAATGGGAAAATTACATTTTACCCCTAATATTTCTCATTTTCATAATTTAGTCCTGTTTTCACAAAACACAATATATTCAAAATTTGACAACATCATGCTTAGGAAGAATGTTCCATACACTCATACAAGTACATAAATTTCATTTGTTTTTCATTTTAGTCCCTCAAAATTTTTTTTAAATTTAGTCCTAATTACTCAATTTCATCAAAAAATCAAGCACAAAACTTGTTAATCTAACACATATATTTCATATTTCATCATCAAACATAAAAAAACATCATGCTTCCTTCAATGGAAATTCACGAAATACAAAACCAATTAAAAAATTCAAGGATGGGCTAGCTAAAACACAAAGCGACGATCTCAAAAACATAAAAATTATCAAAAACCGAGCTAAGCACATACCTTAATCAAGCTTAGACAATGCCGAATGTAGCTAGGTTATTTTATTTCTTTTTCCTTTAAGGTTTCGTCAAAGATGATGAGCATAATGCATGTTTTATGTTTTATTTTATTATACCATTAACATATATTAAAATAATGTACCATTTTCACCTAAAGAAATAATAAACAATTAAGCATTAAAACATCAACAATTAAAATTCCAATTTAGACCCTAATCGAAACAGTGGTTTTGGGAGCACAAATCTGAGTTAGAATAATATTTTAATATTATTTTCTGTGCATTTGATATGTGATTAAGCATATGTTAAAATTTCGTAAGTTAATTTTTCTATCTATGTGTTTAATTTGACAAAAGGACTAAATTGCATAAAAGGTAAAAGTGGCCTTCTATTTGATTGAGTGGCCAAATTGATGTGTCTTCTTTTATATGAGAATTTATGTTGCAATTTTACCATTTGGATTAGGTATGGACGGTAATGGACAATTGATAGTCGAAATTTTGATGGTTATTAAAAGGTTAAAATTGTAATTGATTAATAAATTTATTAAAGCTTGTATAATAAAACAAAATAAGCATGATAGTGGATTTTACTCATCCATCTATCACCGAAAATGTAAAAGAAGAAGAAAAAAGAAAGCAAAGCTAGGTTTCGGCTGTTGTCTTCCTTGATTGAGATCAAGAATCGAAGAATACAGATTTAGATCGTGGGAAAGCGAAAGTAGTTGAATAACCAAGTCCAATCGAATATCCTAATCTGAGGTAAGTCAATATACAAATAAACACATTTGAATTGATTTATTTGTGAATATATGAAATTTGAATTGATATGAATGATACTCAAAATGATGAATATATGGATTCTGAGAAAGTATCGAGATAAGGTTAATGTCTGAGAAGTCCCGTCTGAACCTAGGAATAGATAGGATAGTTTATGTCATGACATAGGTGTTCGTTATGTGATATCATGTAAGACCACATCTAGGATGTTGGAATTGATTCGAGATTCATGTAAGACCACGTCTGGGACATTGGCATCGAGATGAGATTTACGTGAAAGACCATGTCTGGGACATTGACATCGTATTGATTCGTGTAAGACCATGTCTAGGACAGTGGCATTAGTATCTGAATACATGTAAGACCTCGTATGGGACATTGGCTTTGTATGACTATTCTTAGCATTTTGAATATCATATTAGATTCTGAATGGTTCAACAGGCAAGTCCGAGAAATGAATGACTATGTGATTTGTAGATCTGTTTTAGGTACATTTGAAAAGTACACTATGTGTGTATGAAAGGTAAGAGTCTATATGAACTTACTAAGATGAATATGTGTATTGAAATGATGAGATAATATGTGAAGATATGCTTGAATGAGTTATGTGTATATGTGATATTTGAGTTGAAGGATGTGGTAAGATAGGGCTAAGCATATGAGCCAAAGAATATGTGATGAACTTGCTATGAGAACTATAAATGTCATTGTATCAAATGGTTATGTGCATTTTTATGCTAATTTTATCTGTATATGGCTTACTAAGCTTTTGAAAGCTTACTCTCTGTGTGTTTGCTCTATTTTATAGACCGTTAAAGCTACAAGAGGCTCGGGGACCGTCGAGGATCATCATCACACTACTCAAAATCATTTTGGTACTTTTGAATGTGTAAATAGTTAAATATGGCATGTATAGGCTAGTTGTTTTGGTACATGTTTGAAATGTGTATAAATAGCCTTGAGTTGTGGCTAGATGAATGTTAGTATTATGCATAAGTGAATATGGTATATGATGCATGTTTTGGTATGGCTTGATGACTATGAAATGTTCAAGTTTATGGTAAGCATATGGATGAAATTTGAGTATGTATGTTTGATCAAAGAAATGGTTATATGAAAGGTAAATGTTGATGAATCATGCTTGAATATATATACATTAGTTGTGCAAATTGGCATGATTGGAAATGAGATTAAATGGGAGATTTTTTTATTATTTGACATGTTTTTGGTTGTCAAATGTTCACGAAATGATTTGTATGTTGCTTGTAGGGTTGACCCTAGTGTGGGTGGCATGTTGGCTTGCTAATGGCCAATTTTGCCTACACGGTTGTGACACACGAGCATGCCCGGTGGCCATGTGAACAAGTCACTAGCTAGCCTAAATTTACACGGCCATGGCACATGGGCGTGTCTGGTGGTCGTGTGGATAAGTTAGTATACATGCTCTGTTTTGGCACGGCCAAGACACATGGGTGTGTCTGGTAGCCATGGGAGGCAAACGGCCTGCCCACACGGGCGTGTGACCTCTGTAACTTAGAAAATTTTTAAATTTCCAAGAACTTTAGTATGTGTTTGGTTTAGTCCCGACCCTATTCTATAGCATGATTAAGGTTACGTTGACCATTAAAAGGGACACTTTGATTGCCATTGATGAATAGTTTTACGAAATATCTGTTAAAGTTTCTGATCTGTCTGGTAACGTCATTAGCCCTAATTCGAAGACGGATACAGGTTAGGGGTGTTACATCACCCCATAGTCTTAAATTCTCAGGTAATGCATGAGACTAGGGCCAGACTCGACATGCAAACATATGACAAACTCTGGACTAAATATATACTCTTATTAATTTCTATTAAGTTTTATTTTGTTTTTGGATTGTGGTTTGGGTTTTATTTTAGTATGCATAACCAACACGTTGAGTGGATTCGTATGTATATCTAGAAACTGGGAAATGCATGTCACATGACCTAGCTGAAAACTTGACATAAACAAAGTTTTTTCGTTGCATTGAAAGCCAGCAGAATTTTTCAAAATAAGGGAAAAAAACAACAATTTTTCCTAAAAATTGCACTAACGTTAATAAATTCAAACTTAAGAATAAGGTGGCCTAAATAATGAATGTTTTCTGAAGTAACTCAAGAGAAGAATGCGGTTTTTCCTAAAAGAGATTAACTAAGGTGTTCAAAGGATCATAGGGTCACTTAATCACACCGGTGGCTATTTTATCCTTTACATTTCAACCAAAACGTCTAGGATTTTATTTTGAAATTGATCTCAATTTCATCCTTCTCTAACCCTCTAATATCTATATTTTAAAAAAATTAATGTCAAATTAGAAATATTTACAATTTAGTCCCTATGTTCAAAACTAACAACTTTCACTTTACAAAGTAGCCATTTTTCACATCTAAGCTTAAAATCTAACAATTTAGTGCCAAGAGCATCAATATTCAACAATGGAAACTTTTATAAACTTTAACAATTTTGCAAAATAGCCTCCAGGCTAGCTAAATTAAGCTCCCGAGATCTCAAAAACATAAAAATTACAAGAAAGTGACTAAAGTAAGCTTACCTATCAAGGACTTAAAGTTTAATGCCCTAGGACCAATTCTTCGTGGTTGAAGAAGAAATTGAGACAATGTTTCTCTTAATTTCCATGCTTTTATTTTCATTAACTTTTATTACTATTAATCATTTTCAACATAAAATTAACATTATTTTTAGTATTTCTAAGAGTTTTGTAACAACCTAATTTTCAATGGTATCGGAAACAATGGTTACAAGACCACAAATTTGATGAGTAAGTTCATAATAAATTATTATTTTATATGAGTCAACTATAATTTTATATTAAATTTTGATTTGATAAATTTTAGTTTATTGAACAAATAATAAAGATAAGTGGCTTGTTTTGAAAGTTAAGTGGTTTTGAAAATGAGATTTTGGGACCTCGTTTCTATAAATCAGTCAGTAAATATTTTATTGAATATCTATAGAGTTATTATAATGGTTTATTGAAGTTTGGTCTAGAAATTTTAATGTTTGACTAGTTAATTAAGGAAAAATGACTAAATTGTAAAAATTGTAAAACTTCATCACTATTGATTATCATTAACTAAAGTGCATAATTAAGGTTTTTTAAGGATTTGTAAGGTAATTAATCATTATTAAGGTTGGTGGAATAATAAACATTTCTTAAAAAGATAAAAACATAAAAAATAATATCATCTTTTTTCATGTTTTCTTCTATTCCACCGAATACACCATTGAAGAACATCCAAAAGCTTCCAGTGATCTTCTTTAATTTGCATGGTAAGTAATTTCTAAACAGTTTTTAGTAAAATTTATGTTTCTGTGATCATTGCAACTAGGTCTGGCTAACCTGTATTTTAGTTCTCAAAACTTTTAAAGTTTGTTAAAATTACCATTTATTAAATTTTGGTGTTTATGAGATTAAATGATGATTTGGTAATCTTGATTGTTAATTAGGATTATTTTGTAAAGGAGTTTTGGTTAGTTTTGAACCTAGGAACTAATTTGAAATTATGTAAAAATTTCTCATATTAATTATGAAGAATTTGTATGTTAAAGGCTGCTTTGGTGTGTTACTGAATTCAATTGGAAGTATTGGAGGTTAAAAGTTAAAATTTAAAAAGTTTTGATGTTAAGGACTTAATTGAATAAAGTGTAAAATTTTAGGGAAAATTGTAAAAAATGAAATTTAAGGGGCATATGCAAAGAAATAAATTTAATAATGTATTTGAATTGAATAAATTGAATTTAATTATAATAGAGATCAAGGATTGAACCATACAGAGGAAAACTAGGAAAAAAGGGAAAATTGCATAATAGTCCCCACAAACAAATTTGCTTGCTAGTTGAATTAGGTAAGTTCATAGTATAAACATATGAATATATTTATGATTCATGTTGTTATGAATTTATAAATCAAATTCTGATTGAAATGCTAATCCAATATTGACGATATTAATTGTTTATAATTAAGTTCAATATTGAAGTACCTATTATGAAATTGTTGAATGTATATGATACACAAGTTATATGATTTTAGAAAGGACAGAATTGATTTACAGCAAATGTACATATATTTTTAAAGTGCCTCTAAATGTTAAGTGTGATATTTTTGTTAAAATGCCCGTTTGAACGTAGTAGTCGATTAGGATATGATTGGCATGTCAGTAGGGTTAGAACATGCGCTTCTACGGGTTTGCATTTTTGTGCCTTTATTTGCACTTCGATGTCTCTGTTAGCATTTCGATGCTCTCTGGTGTTGTAACACCCCTTACCCGTATTCAATGCCAGAACAAGGTATGAGGTATTACCGGACATAAACACAAGCAAACATATAAAATCGAGACATAAATTTCCATCCAAATTTAAAACCTTTCACATAGATTCATATCGTCCCTATCACGATCCTACGAGGCCCAAAACATGCATCTGAAGTAGTTCAAGACTAAACCGAAGAACTTTGGAAACTTTTTGGAAACATAGAAAATTTCTCATGTAAAAGGGGTCACACGTCCATGTGGGTTCGAGACACGCCCGTGTGACCCTAAGACGCGCCTGTGCTTTAGGCCGTGTTCAAATTAGTTAGCTTTCTATTTATGACATCATCATTAAATTGAGCTCACACGGCCAAGTCACAAGCCAATGTGCTTAGGCTGTGTTATCGATTAAATTTTAAAAATTTTTCATAAAATAGGTGCAAACTTCAGACACCTAGGGCACACGTGTTCGAGGCTGTGCGGTCCACACAGCTGAGACACACGCTTGTGTCTCTGCCCTTGTGCTCATTACTGAGCATTTTGTTTTGCAAAAATTAAGGTGTAGGGGACACACAGCCAGAACACATGCCCATAGGGCAAGCCGTGTTCCACACACGGACTAGACACAAGTCCGTGTGTCTACCCGTGTGGACAAAAACAAGGCTATTTACCAAGCCATTTTGTCATCCTTCCATGCACATACATACACAACAAAACATAACACAAATCCAACCATATACATTCAACAAAATCAAACACAACCAAGGCAACAATACTCATTCATATACTACCACCTATCACATACAACCATCACATACTTATCAACTCAAGCATGCAAATTCCCACATCCATGATAAGCATCATCATATTCAAATATTTTTAAACAATATTAGCCAATTTCAATGGCCATTTACAAAATGAATTATCAACCATCATAAGCCAAACACATTTGGCCAAATCAATTATGACACATAACAAAATGACCAAGTCCCTATACATGCCATAACTCAAAATGTTAAATTCATCGGTACCCAAAATGATATGTTGACAGTGTGAGTGAATCTTGACAGTCTCTGATCCCCGAGCTAGCTTGGTGACACTATAAGACAAGGGAAAAGAAATGGGAGTAAGCTTTAAAGCTTAGTAAGTTCCTATGCAAATAATAGGCATTATAACACACATTTAACACATAATTAACATGATGTAAATGAACATAAATGTCATTAAAAATCTCATAGCCAAACTTACTAAATCACAAATTTACCGAGGGTTTATCACATATCGAGCTCATTAAGCATGAGTTTATGTACATACCTATACCCAAGTGCAACATACCAAAGTCTTTTACAACTTTATCATTTATGTCAAACTACATGTTGAACCACTTGGAATACTAAAGGATATTTGGGACATCTCGCATTCACAGTACCATACCAATGCCATATCCCAGATATGGTCTTACATGGTATCTCATATCGATGCCAATAGCCCAGCTATGGTCTTACACGAAATCTCAATAACCCTAATGTCATGACATTTGTATCCTAACTATTCCTAAGGTTCAATTAGGATTTTCACACTTGTCAAACTTTTTCGATTATGTTCAAGGAGTCGGTCATAATTCATACAATATTAAATCATTTAGAACATAAATAGAACAACGCATTATTTACATACGAACTTACCTCGGTACAAAAATAGTAGGAATAGGACCTAATCGTCAAATACTTTGTTTTCCCCCTAATCTAGGTCCAAACGTCATTTCTCTTGATCTATAATAGAAAATTTAACTCATTTACTATTCATATTATTCAATTTAGTCCAAAAATCACATTATGGAAAAAATTATATTTTTGCCCTAAACTTTGACATATTTGTATTTTTGCCCCTATGCTCGAAAAATGAATTCTATTCAATTTCTTCAATTCCCAAGCCTATCCGATCCTCTTTTATACTTATAGTAGTCCACATTTTTTATTTAATCACACTTTTACACACATTTTATAATCTTTTTACAAATAGGTCCTTTTGACATTTTCATGAAAACCACCTAGCAAAAGTTGTTTATCACACATCAAACATGCATAATCCACCATTAAACATCAAAATACACAAATATTCAACATGGGTCAAACCCTAGACCTTTATTATTCCTTAAATTAATGGTAGAAATAGATAGATCAAGTTACAAGGATCTCAAAAACATGAAAATCTTTAAAAATGGGGCTAGAATGGTTTACAATCGAGCTTGGAAGATTGACAAACCCTAACTATGTCTCCTTCTTGTAAATTTCGGCCATGGGGTTATATGAGCAAAAATTATCTTTTAATTTGATTATTAAGTAATTTAATTAGCCAAATAACCAAAATGCCCCTAACTTAAAACATGAAAATTCTCTTACTCCATGTCTATTTTTGTCCACTAACTTAACCAATGGTCTAATTACCATCTAAGGACCTTCAATTTAAAATTTCATAGCAATTGGACACCTCTAGCATGTAGAACTTAACTTTTTCACTTTTTATAATTTAGTCCTTTTGACTGAATTGAGTGCCCAAACGTCAAAATTTTCGAGTGAAATTTTCACGAAATCATTCCGTGAAATTGTGGACCATAAAAATATAATAAAAATGAACTTTGCTGTGTCATATTTTTGGTCCAAAAACCACTACTTCGATGAGGCCCAAAATCGGGCTATTACAACTCTCCCCTTAGGGATTTTCGTCCCCGAAAATCTTACCAGAGAATAGGTTTGGGTATTGTTTTTGCATAGCTTCCTCAAGTTCCCAGGTAGCCTCTTCCACACCATGTCTTTTCCATAAAACTTTCACTAGGGCTATACTTTTATTTCTCAACTGTTTAACTTCTCGAGCCAAAATCTTGATCGATTCTTCACCATAAGTTATATCAGGTCGAATCTTAACCTCTATCGGAGAAATCACATGTGAAGGGTCTGATCGATAATGTTGCAACATAGACACATGAAACACATTATGGATCCTTTCCAACTCTGTTGATAAAGGTAATCGATATGCCACTAGCCATATTCTTTCAATAACTTTATACGGCCCAATGAAACATGGACTCAACTTGCCTTTACAGCCAAATCTTAGAATCTTCTTCTACGGAGATACTTTCAGAAAGACTTTATCATTGACCTGAAATTCGATCTCTTTTCTTTTCAAGTCTACATATGACCTTTTTTTTAAAGCGGCTTTCAATCTCAGATTACCTTTAATTATTCTTTAGTTTCCCTAACCAAGTCAAACTGAGCTCTGTCCAATACAAAGGTGTTCGGCACTTGCGCCCATACAATGCCTCATAATGCGCCATCTTTATACTCGACTAAAAGCTGTTGTTATATGCAAATTTGATCAATGGTAGATATTTCTCCCAACTACCTTTGAATTTTAGAACACAACATCAAAGCATATCTTCAATAATTTGAATCGTTCTTTCAGACTGACCATCGGTTTGCGAATGAAACGCGATACTAAAATTTAACTGCGTACCCAAAGCCTCTTGTAACTTTTTCCAAAATCTCAAAGTAAACCTCATATCTCTATCGAAATAATAGAAATAAGCACCCGATGCAATCTTAGAATCTCAAAAATGTACAATTCAGCTAACTTATCCAGCGAGTAGTCCATACATACTGGTATAAAATGAGTTGATTTCGTCAATCTGTCAACCACAACCCATACGACATCTTTCTTTTTCGGAGTCAAAGGCAATCCCGTTACAAAATACATCATAATCATGTCCCATTTCCATTCGGGTACGATACTAGTTGAAGTAAACCCGAAGGAACTTGGTGTTTGACTTTTACTTCTTGACAAATCAAACATCTCGAAACAAGCTCTGAAATATCTCGTTCCATACATAACCACCAGTACAATGTTTTCAAATTGTTATACATTTTCGTACTACCCGAATGCATAGACAAGCAACCATTCTGTGCCTTACGGAGAATTTTCAGAATAAGTTCATCATCTTTGGTACACATACTCTACCTAAACATCAAACAACCATCAGATCTGGTATGAAAATCTGAATCACTGCCCGATTCACACTGAGCTCTCTTAGCTTGCAAATCACTGTCACATTTCTAAGCTTCACAAATTCGTTTAAGGAACAAAGGTCTAGCTCTCAACTTGGCTAGAATCGAACCATTAATGGAAAAATTCAACCGTGTATTCATCGCTCTCAAAATGAACAAATATTTCCTACTCGAGGCGTCAGCGACCACATTTGCTTTACGGGTGATAGTCAATCACCAAATCATAGTCTTTCACTAAGTTAAGCCATCTTCGTTACTGTAAGTTCAAATCTTTTTGAGTCATCAAGTACTTCAAGCTCTTATAGTCAATAAAAACATGACATTTCTCACCGTACATATGATATCTCCAAATTTTAAAGGCAAACACAATAGCAGCTAGTTCCAAATCATACGTCAGATAATTATTCTCGTGTGGTTTCCATCTGTCTCAAGGAATAAGCTATCACTTTTCCTCTTGCATCAACACACATCCCAATCAACTCAGTGATGCGTTACTATAAATTACAAATTCTTTTCCAGGTTCAGGTCGTACTAAAATCGGTGCCTCTATCAATAATGCCTCCAATTTCTCAAAACTTTCCTGACATTTTTAGACTAGTCAAATTTAACATCTTTTTGTAACAACTTGGTCATTGGAGTAGCAATCATTGAAAATCCTTTGACAAAATTTTGGTAATAACCGGCTAAGCCCAAAAAGCTTCTAACATCAGTTACATTCATTGGCAGTTTCCAATCAACAATTGTCAAAATCTTACTTGGATCAACTCGAATACCATCAACTGAGACAATATGTCTTAAAATTTGACTTCTTGGAGCCGAAACACACTTTAAATGAACTTAGCATACAACTTCTTATCTCTCAAAGTCTGCAAAATAGTTTTCAAGTGTTTGGCATTCTCGGACTCATTACGAGAATAAATCAAATTATCATCAATAAGCACAACCATAAACTTGTCCAAATACGGTCTAAAAATTCGATTTATTCGGTCCATAAAAACTACAAGAGAATTCGTTAACCCAAAATGAATGACAAGGAATTTATAGTGTCTGTACCTTGTTTTGAAAGTAATTTTGGCACATCCGACTCTTTTATTCTCAATTGATAGTAACCAGATCTCAAATCTATCTTCGAGAACATTGTCACTCCTTTTAGTTGGTCAAATAAATCATCAATCCTCGACAAAGGATACTTGTTCTTAATGGTTACCTTATTGAGATGTGGGTAATCTTTACAAAGTCTCATAGACCTACCTTTCTTTTTTACGAACAATACTAGAGCACCCCAAGCAGAATAACTTGGTCTCGCAAAACCCATATCAGTCAACTCTTGCAACTGAGTCTTCAACTCTTTCAATTCGGTTGGAGCCATTCTATAGGAGCAATAGATATCGGCGAGGTCCCTAATACTAAGTCAATACCAAACTCAACTTCCCTAACTAGTGGTAACCCAGGCAATTCTTTCAAGAACACATCTGGATATTCACAAACTATTGGCACTGATTCAATTTTCAATTCAAACTCTTTTGTATTCAACACATAAGCAAGATAAGCTTCACAACATTTTCTTACATATATTTTTGGTAGACATCGAAGAAATTACAACGGGTAACTCCCCAGGTTCATCTGAATCAATCTGAAGAGTTTTACCATTTTCATATTTCAGTTCAATAATCTTTCTTTTATAGTTCATTACGGTATCATGCAATGTCAACCAATCCATGCCCAAAATAACATCAAATTCATCAAATGGCAACAACATTAAATCTGCAGGAAAATAGTGACCTCGAATCATTAATGGATAATTCTTGCAAACTCTATCAACTAGTATATATTTTCCTAAGGGGTTTGACACTCTAATCACAAACTCAGTAAACTTAACAGGCAAGTTCTTACTAGTTACCAAATTTACACAAACATAAGAATGAGTCGATCCAAGATCAATCAATGCAACTGCATTAGTATTATAGAGAGAAAAGTACAGTGATAACATCTGGAGATGTTGCTTCTTCGTGAGAACGGATGGCATAGGCTCTAGCAGGTGCTCGAGCTTCGGATCTCACGATTGTATCTTTCATCACACCTTTACTATTAGCTCTATTTCTAGTGTTTCTCGGTGGGCTACCCCTATTAGTAATATTACTCAGCTTTGCACTCTGAAAATTTTCTTTCTCAGCCATTTTAGGGCAATCCCAGATAAAATGCTCTTGAGAACCATACTTGAAATAAGCCCGGTCATTCACCTTACACTCACTAGGATGTCTTCTTCCACAATGTTGACATTCGGGTCTGTTAGACCTCACATTACTCACACTTGCCATTGAAGTTGCCTGAGACTTAAAACTTGAATGTTGCTTCCCACGATCTCGGTGTGAATACCCCGCTGAAACATTCAAATGGGAATACATTTCTTTAGATTTCTTTGACTGAGATAGAAATGACTTACTCGTAGGTCTTTTCCTCGAATCCTTAGCTTTAAGATCAGCTTTCCTCTTCTCTTTATTAAACTCTTCGGCCTTACAAGCTCGTTCAACCAACACAACAAATTCTTTCATCTCTAAGATCCCAACTAACACACGAATATCCTCATTCAAACCATCCTCGAATCTTTTACACATAAAAGCCTAGGTAGAAACACACTCCCGAGCATATTTACTAAGTCTAATGAATTCTTGTTCATATTTGGTAACTAACATATGACCTTACTTCAACTAAAGAAATTTCTTACATTTCTGATCGATGAACTGCTGACTAATATATTTATTTCGGAATTCCTCTTGAAAGAATTCCCATATAACCCTCTCTCTTGGTACCACCGATACTAGTGTATTCCACCAGTGATATGCAAAATCCCTCAGAAGTGAGATGGCACACTTTAAACACTTATCTCGTGTACAAGATAGCTCATCAAATATGCTAATGGAGTTTTCGAGCCAAAACTCGGCTCTCTCGGGATCATCATCTACATTAGGTCTAAAATCTTAGCCCCATCTTTCAGATCTTATCAACCAGAGCCTTATTCATTCTTACAAACTTCATACCTTATGGAGCTACGGGAACATGTCGAGGTATATGTGGGGGTGAAGAAGGTTGGGCATTCATATTTGTTTGAGCAAATTCTGTATACCATTCATTCATCATGTGGAGAAAGGCTTCCCTAGCCTCTTCTCTTTGACCAATCGTAGTGGGTCTACTATCAGATGGCGTTGCCCCTTGAGTGGGAGCTAGCACATTACTTTCAATGTCATCAGCCATAGCTCAGTCGGGATTGTAACAGTATAATTTAAGGGCTAATCGGAATAGTGGTTTTGGAATCACTAATTTGAGGTCGGAAAAATTTATTTTTTATGTTATTTTATGATTTAAAGTATGATTATATAGGTGCATGAAAATTTTGATGCTATAATTTTTGCGATTGCATTCTTATTTCGAAAAAGGACTAAATCGCATAAAGAGTGAAAGTTTTATTTTTCTACTTAGAGGTACCAATTAGCTATGGAATCTTACTTGGAGGCCCTTAAAGTGAAATTAGGCCTTTCTAAAGGTCATAACCGGCCATAGGGAGACAAGATGATTAAATTAGTCAATGTTTTAGTGGTGTTAGGTGATAAATGAATAAAATAAGAGAAAAGTAAAAAAAAGAAAAATATCATCTTTTCTTCTTTCCTTCACCACCGAAAATTGGCAGCAAACTAAGGGGTTTGAGAGCTCAAAATTTTAGCAAGCTTCTCTCCTTGCAAGTAAGTGCATTAGTGATCATTTCTTGATAAAAATTATACTTTTGCAACCCCTAAAGCTTAAGCTTTTTAAAGAGGGGACTATATTGCAATATAGTGAAAAAGTTTAGGGATTTTCCATATGAGCTTTTAAGTTTTTTTTTCATTTTTATGGAAGAAAATGAGTCATAGATGTTTAATAAAAAAACTTTTGTGAAAGGTGTTACCATGAAAACACCTAAATATATCTTTTTGTAAAGGTTGTAAAATTTGTTGTAAATGTGTGAAATGTTGGGTTTTGATGATTGCCATAAGAGAAATAAATGTTCACCTAGGCTCGTTAAAGGTAGAAATTTGATTAAAATCAATTACCGAGCCTTGGGGTAAAGTGGTCATTTTGCAAAAGTCTAAGAGCAAAATAGTAATTTTGCCAAAGCATGATTATTGAAATGCAATTATTAATGTGAGAATTAAAATGAGCTAATTTGATATTATAGAGCAAGAAGAACCAAGAATCAACCTCGATCGGGGAAGAAGAAAATATCATACTAGATCGACAATCTAACCTATTTTGAAGAGGTAAGTTTGTATGCGATAAATTCAACATTTATGCTAGCACGTTTAAGAATGTTTGATATTATAATGATCCATGATATTCTATGAAATTGACTATTTGGTGTTAAATAAGAAAGATGAGAAAAGCTAAGATGGATAAGGTCCCGTGTAAGACCATGTCGGGGACATGGCCTCGGCAACAAATTGAAATCCTAAATAATACCATATCTAGGTATGGCTTCGGTATTGAATGTGAGAATTGTATAAGACCATATCCGGGATGTGACATTGATACTTGATGTGAGGTTCCATAGAAGACCATATCTGGGATATGGCATTAGTATTCAGAGGTAATCCCATGTAAGGCCACATCTGGGATGCGGCATTGGTTTTGTGTTTATATTAATGATAATGAATATTCATCCTTGAGTATCCCTAGTGATTTAATAGGATAAATAGACCAGCTTGGAAATATAAATGAGATTTGTATTAAAGCTATGTGACTAAGTGAATACAGGTATCCATGAGTAATTCACGAGGAACATTTACGATATGTGGCATGGTATGTGCTAGATAAGGGTAAGTACAAGTAAGTTATGGAAAAGAGCCTATGACTTTGTGTGTGGATATCTAATGCCATGGATGGATATTGTTATGAACTTATTGTTTCTATTTATTTTCATGCAAACTTACTGAGCTTTATGCTTACCCCTCTCATTTCCCTTTTCCTTGTAGTATTACCAAGATAACTCGAGGATCGTGGGACATCGGAGTTCAGAAATCAAACTAGCGACATCGCTTTGGTATAACAAATTAGACTTATTTTGAGTATGACATGTATTGGACTTGGATGTTTTGTAATGTCATATTAGTTAGCCAAAGTGTTGGCTATTTATGTTATTAAATTCATTTTGTAAATGGTCATTGAAATTGGGCTAATACTTGACAAGTATATATACATTCATTGTAACACCCCTAACCCGAAAATGTCACCGGAATAGGATTAAGGGTTATTACTGATCAATAAGAACATTTAACCTCTAAATGTTGACACAAGGTCAAACATCATCAAACACATTTATATAGAATCATAGTGTCCCTTAAACGAGTCATCAAGACCCTAAGCATGCTTATAAACCGAGTTGGGACTAAACTAAAACACATATAAAATTTCATGAAAAATTGAAACTTTTCTAGAATACAAGGGAGACACGCCCGTGGGGGTAGGCCGTGCCTCTCCCACTGCTACATGACATACCCGTGTGACCTCCCTATGGTTACATACTGCCAAAATCAACACGGCTAACAAGCACGCCCGTGTGCTAAGGCCGTGTCCTATAAGGTCATCTACTACCATTTCTTGCACGAACTGTAGGCACGCCGTGCCATGGCCATGTCTTGATTTAAGCCACATTCGCTAATTTACCCACTGATGCGAGGCACGCCCGTGTGCCCCAACCATGTGACATTATAGGCCATTTTTGCAAGGCCAACATGCCACCCACTTAGAGTAAAACCTACAAGCCAATCAACCAAACATCTCATGCACATATTGCCATCTAAAAGCATACCAATTTAGCAATTTAAAACATGCAATCAATACCAACTCTAATCATACCCAATTCAATACCAATACTTATTTTATCACAAGCATAATTCATTCCCAATCTCACTACCTCTACTAGCATTTATCAATACAAAGTTACCACTCAATAGCAATTTTATCAATCTACAAATCATGCCAAGAGATGCATTATATATATACCACATTCATTCTTGCCAAACCTATCACATATCTAGCCACATCTCATGGCTACTTTCAAATCTCAAACTTGATTCAATTAACTAGCCAATACATGCCATATTCCAGCTATATACATCTTTTCAAAAGTACAAAAATAGAATGCCGATAGTGTGATTGAGAAGCTGACGATCCTAGATCCGAGCTAGCTTTACTGACACTGCAAGGTAGAGAAACAAATCACACAGTAAGCTTTCCAAAGCTTAGTAAGTTCATAATATAATACATATTACTCAATACTACAACATCAATATGTATATATATATATGTACCATCACATAGGTAAAGGCATAACTAAGCACATTATCAATCTCAACCACATACCCAATTATCTATTCATTCAACTCTTAAATCTATCATCAACCACATAGGTTCAAACGTACCTTGATCAACACATAGTTACTTACCATTTATGCTACTCAATTGTTCGATATTACCTCTCGTTCAACCCTTGCTATTCCATTGATTTTTTCGCACACTTAGTGACAATTAGTGACAATTTCATAACTAAAACATAATCATCATCGTACACTTAGTGCCAATACATTAAACTAAATTATATTGGTATCGTACATACAGTGCCAAGTCGATAAGCTGAAGCTTTTATTTTTCGCACACACAGTGCCAATCATCTCTTTCTCGTTTCAAATTTTGTACACTTAGTGCCCCTTTATCTCAATTCAGCACATAGCATTTCAAATCTCATAGGTACATATACATCCATTCAATTTATATCACATAAATAATTATATCTGAACTTACCTCGGATGTCAAAATACCAAAACTGCTGATTAATCGAGCACTTTGTCTTTGCCTCGATCTCGATCCGAACCTCTCCGTTCTTGGTCTATACAACTTAAATTCAATCCATTTAATCACCAAATCATTCATTTTAATCCAAACACACATATTTAGGGCATTTTACAAAATAGCACTCACATTTTCACATTTTAACACTTTAGTCCCTATCTTACAAAATCATCAAATTTACAAATTCCACACATTCACATGCTTGGCTGAACCTCTCTAGGGATTATATAAGTCCAAATATTTTATCAAATTTGCTATTTAGTCCCTCAACTTTCTATTTTTCTTAATTTAGCCCAATATACTCAATTTCACCAAAAATCCAAATACAAACTATGCTAACCCAACATCAAGCTCTCATATTTCAATATCAACTAACACATAGCTCAAACATTCATCAATGGCTCATCACAAAAACATCATCAATGCATGGAATTTGAGCATGGGTTTTGTAAAGCACAAAGCAACGATTACAAAAACGTAAAAATTATCAAAAATCGAGCTAAAAACACATACCAATTGGAGCTTGAAGTAGACGAAAGTATCAAAGCTTCAAACCCTTTATTTTCTATCAACTTTCGATGGAAGAAAAGATGATAATGGCTATCAAATTCCTTTTTGTTTTTGTTATAATAACATTTTAAACAAACACTAATTTTGCCCTTTTATAAAACATATAAAACAAATATAAATTAAGGCTAATTTGTCATTTAGCCATCCATTAACTAAATAATGGTCAAATAACAATATATGGCCTCCACCTTAAAAAGCCAACATTAATTAAGTACTCATAAATCAACACATACCTTTCACTCACTATGTAATTAAGTCCTTTCTCTTAATTCGACACACAAACAATTAAATCATCACACAGAATTTCCACACAGACCATGTCACATACTATTCACACTGAAAATAATATTAAATTATTATTCTAACCTCAAATTTTGGTCTCGAATCCACTGTTCTGACTTGGGTCTAAACTGGGCTGTTACAACTCTCCCCCCTTAGGGATTTTCATCCCCAAAAATCTTACCAGTGAATAGTTGTGGATGTTGCTCTCTCATAACGTTCTCAGGCTCCCACGTAGCCACTTCAATTCCGTGTTTGTGCCACAATACATTCACTAAAGAAATTCTTTTGTTTCTCAACTCTTTGGTCTCTCGTGCCAAAATTCGGATCGATTTTTCACTGTATGAAAAATCAGACTGTATCTCAACCTTAGTAGGAGGAATCACATGAGACGGATCTGCTCTGTACCGTTGGAGCATTGACACATGAAACACATTATGGATCTTTTCTAACTCAGATGGAAGTCTCAATTTATAAGCAACCGGTCCAACTTGTTCAACAATCTCATACGGTCCAATGAACTTCGAACTCAACTTGCTTTTTCTGCCAAATTGAAGTATTTTCTTCCATAGAGATACTTTCAGAAACACTTTATCACCAACCTCAAATTCAATATCCTTTGGTTTCAAATCTGCATAAGACTTTTGACGATCTGAGGCTGCTTTGAAACTGTCACAAATTACTTTCACTTTATGCGCAGTCTCTTTTATAAGATTAACCCCATGAATCTTGTTCTCACTCAGCTCGGTCCAATACAACGGAGTTTGACACTATCGACCGTATAGAGCCTCATACAGTGCCATTTTAATGCTAGATTGAAAACTGTTGTTATACGCAAACTCAATCAATTATAAATGCTTTTCCCACATACTTTTAAATTCAATTATACAACATCTCAGCATGTCTTCAAGAATCTGAATGATTCGCTCAGATTGACCATCCGTTTGAGGATGAAAAGCAGTACTGAAATGCAATCTCGTGCCTAAAGCATCTTGTAATTTCTTCCAAAATCGTGAGGTAAATCTTGGATCTCGATGACACTATAAATAACGGATCTCATGCAATCTCATAATCTCGACGATATATAATCCAACCAACTTATCTAAAGAATAATTGGTTCTCACCAGAATGAAATGAGCTGATTTCGTCAATCTATCAACTATCACCATGATTGCATCTTTCTTGCTCGGAGATAAGGGCAAACCCGACACAAAGTCCATGGTAATTCTCTCCCATTTCCACTCAAGAATCATCATTGGTTGTAATAAACCGGACAGAAATTAATGTTCAGCCTTAACTTGTTGACAAAGTAAACATTTCAACATAAAGTCAGAAATATCTCTCTTCATACCATGCCACCAGTAGAATTGTTTCAAATCATTATACATTTTTGTACTCCCCAGATGTACAGTCAAATGACTATTGTAAGCTTCGGCCAAAATCATTTTGAATCAGCTCTGAATTTCTCGAAACATAGATCCGGTCTCTAAATCTCAAACAATCATCACTATCAACTCGAAATTCTGATTCAGCATTTGAACTGCATTGAATTCTTTTTCCTAACAACTCATTATCAATTTTCTGAGCATCACAAATCTGCTGTAAAAATAATGGTTTTACTTTCAATTCAACTACAACCGCATCATCATCACACAGATCCATCTGATTACTCATAGCTCGCAAGGTATATAGCGATTTCTGACTCAAAGCATCAGCCACAACATTAGCTTTACCCGGGTGGTAATCTATCACAAGTTCATAGTCTTTCAACAATTCTAACTATCTTCTCTGTCGTAAGTTCAAATCTTTCTGAGTCATCAAATACTTTAAACTCTTATGATCAGTATAAATATGACATTTTTCACTGAATAAATAGTGACACCAAATCTTCAATGCGAATACAATCGCAGTCAATTCAAGATCATGCGTTGGATAATTCTTTTCATGTAGTTTTAACTGTCTCGAAGCATAAGCGATGACTTTTCCTTCTTACATCAGCACATAGCCCAAACCATTCAACAATGCATCATTGTAAACTATGAATTCTTTGCCTTATTCGGGTTGAATGAACACTGGTGCTTCTGGTAATAACACTTTCAACTGTTCAAAACTCTGTTGACACTTTTCTGACCGCTTGAATCTAACATCCTTCTGTAACAACTTTGTCAAAGGAGCCATAATTATCGAGAAGACTTTCACAAATCGTCTATAATATCCCACTAGTCCCAGAAAACTACGGACTTCAGACACATTTCTCGGAGGCTTCCATTCCAAAATAGTAGAGATTTTATGCGGATCGACTAGTGTCCCAGCAGCGGATACAATATGCCTCAGAAAGCTGACCTCATGCAACCAAAATTCACACTTGCTAAACTTTGCATACAACTGTTTCCCACACAGATTTTGTAGCACAATTCTCAAATGCTCGGCATGTTGCATCTCATCAAGAGAATAAATCAAAATATCATCAATGAACACTACTACGAAGCGATCCAAATATGGTCTGAATATCCGATTCATCAAATCCATAAACACTGTAGGGGCATTTGTTAGTTCAAAAGGCATCACTAAGAATTCATAATGTCAATACCTCGTTCTGAATACAGTTTTTGGCACATCGAATTCTTTAACTCTCAACTGATAGTAGCCAAATCTCAAATCTATCTTAGAAAATACTGTAGCTCCTCTTAACTGATCAAACAAATCATCGATCCGAGGTAACGGATATTTTTTCTTTATTGACACTTTGTTCAATTATCGATAATCAATACACATTCTCATAGTTCCAACTTTCTTTTTCACAAATAATACAGGAGCTCCCCAGGGTGAAAAACTAGGTCTTGCAAATACTCTGTCGGTCAATCCTTGCAACTGAGATTTCAACTCTTTCAATTCTGTTGGTGCCATTCTATATGGAGCTATCGAAATAGGAGCAGTTCCTGGCACTAACTCAATACCAAATTCAACTTCTCTAATCAGAGGTAACCCTAGTAACTCTTTTGGAAACACATCTGGAAACTCACATATCATAGGCATAGATTCAACTTTCCTTTTCGACACTTTTGTATCAATCACGTATGCCAAATAAGCTTCACAGCCCTTTCTCACATAGTTCATAGCTTTCATCACAGATAGAACAGCTGGTAATCCGTTCATATCACTAGACTCAATTCGAACTATCTCACCATTCTGACACTTCAATTCAAAATTATTTCTCTTACAATTCACAATGGCATTATGCAAAGTAAGCCAGTCCATTCCCAAAATTATGTCAAATTTATCAAATGGTAGCAACATCAAATTGATCGGGAATCATAAATCACGAAACATCAACGGGCAATTCTTGCACACCTTATCCACCAAAACACACTTGCCTAAGGGGTTCGATACTCTAATCACAAATTTAGTAGACTCAACAGGTAGAGTCTTATTCGATACTAAATTCATACACACATAAGAATGAGTCGATCCTAGATCTATCAATGCAATGACATCAATATCAAATAAAGTGAAAGTATCGGTGATGACGTCTAGAGATGATGATTCCTCTCGTGCACGCATAGCATAGGCTCGGGTAGGTGCTCTTGCTTCTGACCTTGCAGATGTATTAGTCGTTCCTATCTGGCTTTCATTCACATTTCTGATTCTCCTGGGTAGTCTACTTCTGGCCATCACATTACTTGGTCTTTTGTTCTGAACATTTTCTTCTTCAACTATCCTTGGGCAATCTCGAATAAAATGATCTTGGGATCCACACTTATAACATGTTCTATTGTTATACCTGCCCCAGCATTCTCCCACATGTTGTCTCCCACATTGTTTACATTCGGGCTTGTTGTTCTTAACACTGCCCACACTTGACTCATTTGAAACTTGAATTCGTAAACCAGTACTCTGTCTCGAATGATCTCTATTAGGATGACCAAATGAAGCATTTGAACGATTGCTGGCATCTCTATATCTCTTTGAAGAAGACTGAGAAAATTTATTCATCGATCTATTTCTTTCATCTCGTGCCTTAGAATCGACTTTCTTTTTTTTTACTGAGTTCTTCAGCTTTGCATGCTCTCTCCACAAGTACAACAAATTCATTTATATCCAGTATCCCAACCAACAACTTTATGTCTTCATTCAATCCCTCTACGAATTGTTTTCACATAGTAGCTTCAGTAGAAACACACTTTCTAGCATATTGATTCAATCGCACGAATTCTCGTTCATACTCAACAACAGACAAACGACCTTGTTTCAACTCTAAAAACTCCTTACGTTTCTGATCAATGAAGCTTTGGCTGATATACTTCTTTTTAAACTTGACTTGAAAGAAATCCCAGGTGATTCTCTCTCTCGAAACCACAGATATCAATGTTTTCCACCAATTGTAAGCCGTGTCTCTCAACAAGGAAACTGCACACTTAATGCACTCATCAGGGTTCAACGACATCTCATCAAATACTCAAAGGGTATTCTCGAGCCAAAACTCAGCTCACTCATCATCATCATCAGCTGTGGCCCTAAACTCTTCGGCCCCATACTTGCAAATCTTGTCTACAGGTGGTTTATTCAATCTGATCGGATCTACAACTTGTGGCACAATAGGTACTTGTGGGGTGGAGGTTGTGGAGCAGTCGGATTTGTTCTAACAAATTCTGAAAACCATTCACTCATCATACGGAAGAAGGCTTGCTTAGCCTCACTTTCCTCACCACTATCATTTGGCCTTGATGTGGTCGGTGCTGTCCTTTGAGCGGGAGCAGGCGTATTACTCTCTACATCGTTAGCAACTGCTCAATCAACATCCATCACTATATTAAAACACATTTCAACTGTCAGATTTCATCACACTATCGAAATTTCACAATATGGCATGTATAGCTAGACTCACACACGCTACATTAGTTTGAGAATCGATTAAATAGTAGCTTTGATACCAATAAAATTGTAACACCCCTAACCCGAAACCGTCATCGGAATAGGATTAAGGGGTGTTACCGATCAATCAGAACATTTAACCTCTAAATGTCCACACAAAGTCAAACATCATCAAACACATTCATATACAATCATAGTGTCCCTTAAACGAGTTATCAAGACCCTAAGCATGCTTATAAACCGAGTAGGGACTTAACCGAAACACATATAAAATTTTATGAAAAATTGAAACTTTTCTAGAATACGGGGAGACACGCCCGTGGGGTAGGCCGTGCCTCTCCCACGGCTACATGACACACCCGTGTGACCTCCCCGTGGTTACGTACTACCAAAATTAACACGGCTAACAAGCACGTCCGTGTGCTAAGGTCGTGTCCTATAAGGTCATATACTGCCATTTCTCGTACGACCTGTAGGCACGCCCGTGGCATGGCCGTGTGTAGTTTAAGCCTCATTCTGCCAATTTACCCACGGTCTGAGGCATGCCTATGTGCCCCAATCGTGTGACATTATAGGCCATTTTTGCAAGGCCAACATGCCACCCACTTTGGGTAAAACCTACAAGCCAATCAACCAAACATCTCATGCACATATTGCCATCTAAAAGTATACCAATTTAGCAATTTAAAACATGCAATCAATACCAAGTCTAATCATACCCAATTCAATACCAAAACTTATTTTATCACAAGCATAATTCATTCCCAATCTCACTACCCCTACTAGCATTTATTAACACAAAGTTACCACTCAATAGAAAATTTATCAATCTACAAATCATGTCAAAAGATGCATCATATAAATACCAATTTCATTCATGCCAAACCTATCACATTATCTAGCCACATCTCATGGCTACTTACAAATCTCAAACTTGGTTCAATTAACTAGCCAATACATGCCATATTCTAGCTATATACATCTTTTCAAAAGTACCAAAATAGAATGCCGATAGTGAGATTGAGAAGCTGACGATCTCAGATCCAAGCTAGCTTTACTGACACTGCAAGGCAAAGAAATAAATCATACAGTAAGCTTTCCAAAGCTTAGTAAGTTCATAATATAATACATATTACTCAATACTACAACATCAATATGTATATATATATGTTCAATCACATAGATAAAAGTACAACTAGGCACATTATCAATCTCAACCACATACCCAATTATCTATTCATTCAACTCTTAAATCTATCATCAACCACATAGGTTCAAATGTACCTTGATCAACACATAGTTACTTACCATTTATCCTACTCAATTGTTTGATATTACCTCTCATTCAACCCTTGCTATTCTATTGGTTTATTCACACACTTAGTGCCAATTTCATAACTAAAACATAATCATCACTGCACACTTAGTGCCAATACATTAAACCAAACTTATATCGACATCGCACACATAGTACCAAGTCGATAAGCTGAAGCTTCTATCTTTTCGCACACACAGTGCCAATCATCTCTTTCTCGTTTCAAATTTCGCACACTTAGTGCCCCATTATCTCAATTCAACACATAGCATTTCAAATCTCATAGATACATATACATCCATTCAAATTATATCACATAAATAAATTTTACAGCTAGTATTATATCCGAACTTACCTTAGATGTCAAAATATCGAAACGATCAATTAATCGAGCACTTTGTCTTTACCTCGATCTCGATCTGAACCTCTCTATTCTTGGTCTATACACATTTAAATTCAATCCATTTAATCACCAAATCATTCATTTTAATCCAAACACACATATTTAGGGCATTTTACAAAATAGCACTCACATTTTCACATTTCGACACTTTAGTTCCTATCTCACAAAATCTTCAAATTTATAAATTCCACACATTAATATGCTTGGCCGAACATCTCTAGGGATTATATAAGTCCAAATATTTCATCAAATTTGCTATTTAGTCCCTCAACTTTCCATTTTTCTCAATTTAGCCCAATATATTCAATTTCACCAAAAATCCAAAATACAAACTATGCTAACCCAACACTAAACTCTCATATTTCAATATCAACTAACACATAGCTCAAACATATTTATCAATGGCTCATCACAAAAACATCATCAATACATAGAATTTGAGCATGGGTTTTGTAAAGCACAAAGCAATGATTATAAAAACGTAAAAATTATCAAAAATCGAGCTAAAAACACATGCCAATTGGAGCTTGAAGTAGACAAAAGTTTCAAAGCTTCAAACCCTTTATTTTCTATCAACTTTCGGTGGAAGAAAAGATGATAATGGCTATCAAATTCCTTTTTGTTTTTGTTATAATAACATTTTAAACAAATACCAAATTTGCCATTTTAGAAAACATATAATACAAATATAGATTAAAGCTAATTTGTCATTTAGCCATCCATTAACTAAATAATGGTCAAATAACAATATAAGGCTTCCACCTTAAAAAGCCAACATTAATTAAGTACTCATAAATCATCACATAGCTTTCACTTACTATGCAATTAAGTCCTTTCTCTTAATTCGGCACACAAACAATTAAATCATCACACAAAATTTCCACACAGACCATGTCGCATACTATTGACGCAGAAAATAATATTAAATTATTATTCTGACCTCAGATTTGTGGTCGCAAAACCACTGTTTTGACTAGGGTCTAAACTGGACTATTACATTCATTGATGATGAATCATGAAGTATATGCTTTTGTGGATGCTTGGTTTGAGTTGGTATAGGTATGGTTGTTATGTAGGGTGGCATTTGGCTTTGAATATAACATTCTTAATGTCCACACGGATAGACACATGGGTGTGTGTCTAGGCTATATGTGAAAGCCTCAAGGGCATGTTGATCGACCATGTGTCCCCTTGTATGCAAGGTTTACAAGTCTGTATGCTCAATAGTAAACACACGGGCAGAGGCACGGTCGTATGTCTCAGCCATGTTGGGGGCACGATGATGGACATGGCATGTGTCCAGGCCTTGTAAAGTCCGCACCTAAAATTAAGAATTTAATTTGACACACGATCTAAGGACACGGTCGTGTGCCTTGGCCGTGGGACCATAGTGAGGTGATGACATCATAAATAGAATACCATGGTTTTGGCACACGACTTACGACACGGGCATGCCAAGGCCATGTGAGGGATACGGGCGTCTGTTTGGACGTGTGAAAATCCCTGTAGGTTTGAAACACCCCAAACCCGGCCCACAAGCCCTGACCAGATCTGGCATGCTCCTTGAGTAAAATGTAGCTAAACCTCATTCTGTCACTTTAGAAAAAATTGGTGGTTTTAAAAAAAATGGATTTGAGTTGTATCAGTTTGAAAACCGTGTTGTTTTTGAAGTTTGTATTGAAACATTATTATCATGTGTTCAAAAATTTCAAGTTAAAAGAAATATCGAATTTTAGGTGTTTAGGTGTCAAAACAATCGAAAGTTATTTTACGAAAAATTGTTAAACCGTTTACTTAATGTTGATCGTATCGGAATAGAAATTAAAACGTAAACATAAAATAGTTAAATAGTAATGGCCTTATTACACAAAACAAAACCCAAAATAAATCTCAAAAAAACTTAATAAGAAAAACCGATAACACTGAGCTGAGCATGGCCACCATTAAGTCCCCGCCTACCCGGTCCATCTACTGAGTATCACCTGCAAAATGTTAGCCCACGAAGGGTGAGTCAACAGACTCAGTGTGTAATAGCCATCACAGATTCCCAATCGATAAAAGCATATTATTTCTCATATAATAACCATAGACAATGATACAACCCAAACCCACCTAGATATCCAACCTCTACACATCACCCGTACCTGTGAATCACACCGTGGGGATTACTAAATCGACCTCCATCCACTACACACCATCGAAGGTAGTCATTGCGATAAACTACACATCACCCTTATAATTGTGGCATAGCCACCGATAATGTGATGAGTCATCGATTCATAATATGTGACATAGGTCACCAGATAATGTGGTAAAAACCACCAGAACACTTCCCCTTTATCATTATCACCCATATGCCCATGCAACATACAAATCATACACATATCATGCAATTTACCTTACCCTATGGCCATAACGATATTTCTCATATTTTCATATCAATATTTATAAACTTGATTAACTGAAAGTTAGGGGTAACATGCCTGAATGCACTGTACCATTGAATGGTACCCTTAGCCACATTCATTCATTGCCTTATTAACATATACATAACATTATTATTATTAATCGAAAATTTAGGGTGGGTTATACACCGACCATTCGTAGGTTTAAGCAAAATCCCGAACTACGCGAAACTAACGAGATCCCTAAACATTTGCCTTACCCCTTCCTACAATCGGCCAATACTTGTTAGTAACCAAAAGCCTATTCGGCTCAACTGGAAATCTCGAAGGATATGTTGCATGGAGATATCATTTTTCATTATGCCAATTTGGTTTCCAACCAAATCCCAAACTACGTGATGATCCCTCCTTGCAATCGGCCAAGCACTAATACACACAAACAATTAGCCTCGGCTTTTTGAATGAATAAGAATCAGATCTGAAACACTAGAACCCTTACCTAGATCACTTGGCCAAATCCCAAAACTTCTCCTTACCTCTATCGAATTCCCCTTAAGAAAACATAGTTAGAATCGGCCATCTTCAAAATGATATGGACTTTGGCCGAATACTAACCCTTTACCTCGAATCTCAGATCCCGATAGATCTCTTTCTGCCGTCGGCTACAAGTGGATCCCGAAAGATCTCCTTTATGGTTCGGCCAAAAGAAAATAAGGGGAATTAGATCCCTAAATTTTTGGTAACCAAAGGAAAAAAAAGAGAAATTGAAATGAGAAACCCTTACCAACTATTAGATCCGATCGAAATAGATCCTGACAGATTCGGCCTAGTGATCAATCTTGAAGAACAAATCGAGATGGAAAAAGAGAAAGGAAGGGTATAAACGTAAAGTGAAGAGGAATTTGTGGATAGTAGATTCGACCAAGATTTCCAAAGGCTAGAAGGGCTATTCGGTTTTGAAAGTGAATAGTAAGTTTAAGACTACCAACATGGAAAGAAAAGAGGAGAAGAAAGAGAGGTATGGTTAAACGAGGAGAAGAAGTAAAAAAGAAAGAAAATGCACCAAATGGTCACCTTCAATTTCGGCTGAGAAACAAAAGAGAAGAAAAGAAAGTAAAAGCTTAAAGATGCCAAATGAATTTTGGCTTCTCTTTCCTACCTACATGACCGAAATTGTCATCCTAGAAGTCCCTTGGCCGGCCAAATCTCCTTCCCTCATCCAAATCCCCTGTTTCACTCTTACTTAGCTGAATCTTTAAGCTATTTGACCCAATCTACACTTAATCCATGAAGTGTCCTTGTGCCATCCATCACTGCCCTTCATTGTTGAAAAATAAAAGCTTCAAAACGCTTCCCTTGCTGCTCGAACCTAGGTCCCTTTACACTCCCTGTGGCATCACTGACTAAGGCCCTAAGTGGCTCCTCCTTGCCACTTTACCAAGGCTTTTCTTGTATCCTAAGCCACAAAATAAACTTTTTAAGGCCTAGCTCCCTTAGTTACCCTTTTTAGGCTTAAAATCAGATATTTTTATAAGGCTTCTACCTACAACCCAAGGTTCCTGAAGCCCCCAAAACACATTCAAATCACACACAAGCATGTTACCACATACATTTAAGTGAAAATGCATAACCCCTAAATCCTGGATGTTACAATTCTACCCCCTTAAAATAATTTGGACCTCGAAATTACCTAGCTAAAATAAGTGAGGCTATTGCTGTCGCATTGCTTCCTCTGGCTCTCGTGAAGCTTCTTCCGATCCATGGTTATGCCATAACACTTTGACTAGAGGAACTGATTTCCTCTGAAGCACCTTCACATCCCGTTCCAAAATCTGAATCGGCTCTTCCTCATAGGATAAATCTGGTCTTAGCTCCACCTCCTCAACCGGTATTACATGAGATGGATCCGATCGGTAACGACGTAGCATCGAAACATAGAACATATTGTGCATCTGCTTTAACTTCGAAGGCAACTCTAACTGATATGCTACTGGTCCAACCCGCTTCAAAACCCGATAAGGTCCTATAAACCTAGGACTTAGCTTTCCCTTGCGACCAAATCTCATCACCTTCTTCCATGGTGAAACTTTAAGAAACACCTGGTCCCCTGCGACAAACTCTATCTCCTTCTGCTTAAGATCTCAGATATGACTTTTGCACTGCCGATGCCTCCTTCAACCATGCCCGAATTACCTTAACCGTTTCTTCGGATTCTGCCACAATCTCTGGACCCAAAACATGATGTTCCCCAATTCTGTCCAACACGTAGGAGTGCGACACCTCCTTCCATACAGTGCTTCGTACGGTGCTATTCGAATACTTGCTTGATAGATGTTATTGTACGCAAATTCCGCTAAAGGCAAGAAATCTTCCCAACTTCCTCTGAAATCTATCACGCAACCCCTCAACATATCCTCTAGCACTTGAATTACCCACTCAGATTGGCTGTCTGACTGCGGATGGAATGCTATACTGAAGTCCAACCTGGTGCCAATGCTTGATGTAGTGCTTTCCAAAATCGGGACGTAAACCTCGGATCCCTATCCGAGATAATCGACACCGGCACTCCATGCAGCCTCACGATTTCTGCTACATACAATTTTTTGCCAATCTCTACAGGGAATATTCAACCCGTACTGGTATGAAATGTGCAGACTTCGTCAACCGATCTACTATCACCCATACCGAGTCCTTCTTAGTAGGCATAAGGGGAAGCCCACTAACGAAGTCCATGGTAATTCTCTCCCACTTCCATTGCGGAATCTTTATCGGTTGAAACAATCCTAACGGTACCTGGTGTTCAGCCTTGACTTGCTAACACGTTAAACACTTCCC
Source organism: Gossypium rotundifolium (assembly GCA_025506655.1). NCBI lineage: Eukaryota > Viridiplantae > Streptophyta > Magnoliopsida > Malvales > Malvaceae > Gossypium > Gossypium rotundifolium. The sequence goes on from CP106722.1 coordinate 140,943,916, forward strand.
TACAAATTCGGTAACTTCCCGCTTAAGACCAGGCCATCAAAATTGATCTCGTAGATCCTTATATAACTTATTTCCTCCAGGATGCATAGAATAAGGGCTACTATGCGATTCTCAAGAATTTGCTGCCTTAACTCCTCATCTTTTGGCATACAAACCTTGCCTCAAAAACACAGCACTCTATCGCTGTTTACACCATAGTCTTCCAACTCTCCATTTTGTACTTATAGCAGCTTAGCACTGAGTTCGTCATCTACTATCTGTTTCTCCTTTACCTGACTTAACCACGTCGGCTTCACTTGCAACTCTGCTAACAAACTCCCATCATCATATAGGCTAAGATGTGCAAACATTTCCCTTAGATCCAACACCACTTTCTGGCTTAGGGCATCTGCCACCACATTCGCCTTGCCTGGGTGATACTCTATTAAGTAATCATAGTCTTTCAACAACTCCACCCACCTTCACTGTCTAAAATTTAGCTCCTTCTGAGTCAGCAGATACTTCAAACTCTTATAGTCCGTGTAAATCATCAACCTTTCTCCATACAGGTAGTGCTTCCACACTTTTAGAGTGAACACTACTGCAGCCAACTCTAGATCATGTGTCGGATAGTTAACTTCATGTGGCCTCAACTGCCGAAACGTATAAGCGACCACTTTCCCGTCCAGCATAAGGACACATCCTAATCATGTATGGGAAGCATCACAATACACCACGAAGTCTTTCCCTGCTTCCGGCTGAATCAAAATTGGAGCCTCAGTCAATACTCTCTTAAGCTCCTCAAAACTCTCCTGCTGCTTATCCGCCCATACAAAAGGTACCTCCTTCCTTAACAACTTCTTCAGAGGTGCTGCTATTGACGAGAACCCTTCAACAAACCTTCTGTAATAGCATGCTAACCCCTCTACCACAGACTTAGGTGGTTTCCAATCTAATATTGTCTCAATCTTTTGAGGATCCACCCTTATTCCTTCCACAGACACCACATGCCCTAAGAACGTAACTTCCTTCAGCCAAAATTTGCACTTGCTGAAGTTGACATATAGCTTTGTTTCCTTTAACACTTGCAACACAACTTGGAGATGCTCATCATGTTCTTCCTCAAACTTAGAATACACTAGGATGTCGTCTATAAACACAACGACAAACTGATCCAAGTAGGGTTGAAAAATTTGGTTCATCATATCCATGAATGTAGCTGGGGTGTTCGTCAATCCGAACGGCATTACTAAGAATTCATAATGCCCGTACCTTGTCCGAAAAGCTGTCTTATGGACATCTGCTTCCTTCACCTTAAGCTGATGATATCCAGACTATAGATCTATATTTGAAAATATTGCGCCCCCCTTAAGCTGATTGAACAAGTCGTCTATCCTCGGTAATGGGTACTTGCTCTTGATGGTCAGCTTATTCAATTGTCGGTAATCTATGCACATACGCATAGTCCTGTACTTCTTTTTTACAAATAGGATCGATGCTCCCCATGGAGACATACTAGGTCGGATAAACCCACGATCGAGTAACTCTTGGATCTGGGCTTTAAGCTCTACTAACTTCTTTGATGCCATTTGGTACGGAACGATTGACATAGGAGTGCACCGACAAGAATCAATTCCAAACTCCACCTCCCTGTCCGGGAGTAACCTAGGCAACTCCTTTGGAAAGACATCCATGAATTCCCTTACTATTCTCACTCCACAATCTTCTTCTTTATTTGCATCCAAAGCACTCACGAAGGCCAAAAGTGCCTTGCACCCTTCTCGAACCATCTTATCAGCCTTTAAGGAGGCCAACACTCTCCTAGGTGCATCTTTCCACATGAGCACAAGTACGATATTGTCCTCCCGTGACAACCTGTTGACCTCGTGGCCCATCAACTCTAGGTCTCTTTTGAACGTTCTGGATGACCCTGATGATCCAAAACCTCTCTTTTGTCTATTCCTATCAGAATTCTATCTCACAGATTCCTTAACCCCTTCGGCTACCTTAGCCTTCTCTACCAACACGGCAAACTCCCGCTCCTGTTGTAGAGCTATCAGTAATCTTAGGTCATCCCTCAGTCCGTCCTTAAACCTGACACATCGTTCATGCTTCGTAGCCACGATGCCTCGAGCATACTAGCCCAGCCTTAAAAATTCTGCCTAATACTCTGCTACGGACTTACTCCCCTGAACTAGCCTCAGAAACGCCTTCCTCTGCGCATCAGTATAGTTATTCCCAATATACTTCTTTTAATATGCCGTCTTAAAATATTCCCAAGTGAGATCATTAGTTGCAGCACCATCCCAAACCATGAGCCACCACTGGTATGACTCATTGCGGAGAAGCGATACCACTCCTTTCAGTTTCTCCTCAACATTCAGATCTAAATCGTCCATAATTTGCTCCGTCGCCTCCAACCAATACTCAGCCGTACTGGGCGTTACACCAGATACACCTCAGAATACCTCAGCTCTATTGGCTCAGAGTCACTCAGGTATGGACTTTCGAGCTCCCATGCCTCCACCTGCTCCAACCACCCTCTCAAGAACTCGCAGCTGGTGGTGGTGGCATCTCATTCTCGGACCCTTGACCAGACCTAACGGATTCCGATACGATTATTCTGCCTCTACCACGCCCTCGCACATTACAACCACGTCCCCTAGAACTCATGCTTACGATCGCGATTTAATATGCTTTAAAAAGTTTTATGCCTTAGTTTTTGTTCCACTGATTACCCACGAACAAGTTTTATGTAAAAGAGTTTAATGGTAGTTCTTTCGATCATTTCAGGGTTTTTGTTTCAAATCTTCTACCCTAATTTAGAGAATAACATTCATTCAGTAGTATCTACTACACACGTTCACTGATTCGAGAATTTCTGTCTGTTCCAACCTAGGGGTATTTACGTAATTTGTCCTATAGGGGTGTTTTGGTAATTTTCCAAATTAGGGTATCTTGATATTTTACAAAATAGGGGTTTTTGGTATTTTTACAAAATAAGAATATTTTGATAAAAGTTGAGGGTAGTATGGCAATTTTATAAACTGAGGGTGTTTTTATAATTTTACAAACTAGTGGTATTTCGGTAATTTTTTTGTAAATCGGGGATATTTTAGAAAATTATTTCAAAACCTAGAATAGTTTTTACAAATCAAAGGGCTAATTCGGTGATTTTATAACTAAGGTTTTTATAAAATAGTGTAGCTAGTCCCTTTCGGGTTTTAATTATTGAATTTGGCCTATGATTAAGTCCTCTTGGTTAGGGTGAACCGTCACTACGCACCAGGTAGGATTCGAGCGGAGAGGAGGTGAGTCACTAAGACTGCTTAAATACCAAGCTCCCTTTGAATCTAATCCTAGACATGCACACAACAGTTGCCACACCCTTAACTCGACGGCTCACTCACATGTTTGTTTGATTAGACTTTAAATTTTATGTAATTCTGTGTTGGAGTAAGCTAATCCTAGGGTTCAATAGCTCCTAATCTACTAATCCACGTCCTCGTAATACCCACATACAAATCACACAGTGGTTAGGGGTAGTTACCTGGTGGACTTCGGGCCGGAGACTCAGGTGCCATGCCAGAGAACCTGCTCAACCTTTAGTAAAACTCAATTTCAAAAATAAATGCATTTTTAGGCCCAAAAAGCCCTCAAGGTTGAGTTTTGAACTGGGCTCTGATACCAAATTGAAACACTCCAAACCCGGCTCACAAGCCCTGACCGGATCTGGCATGCTCCTTGAGTAAAATGTAGCTAAACCTCATTCTGTCACTTTAGAAAAAATTAGTGGTTTTAAAGAAATTGGATTTGAGTTGTGATCAATTTCAAAACCATGTTGTTTTTGAAGTTTGTATTGAAACATTATTATAATGTGTTCAAAAATTTCAAGTTAAAAGAAATGTCGAATTTTAGGTGTTTAGGTGTCAAAACAATCGAAAGTTGTTTTACGAAAAATTGTTAAATCGTTTGCTTAATGTTGATCGTATCGGAATAGAAATTAAAACGTAAACTTAAAACAGTTAAATAGTAATGGCCTTATTACACAAAACAAAACCTGAAATAAATCTCAAAAAAAACTTAATAAGAAAAATCGATAACACTGAGCTGAGCATGGCCACCATTAAGTCCTCGCCGACCCGGTCCATCTACTGAGTATCACCTGCAAAATGTTAGCCCACGAAGGGTAAGTCAACAGACTCAATGTGTAACAGCCATCACAAATTCCCAATCGATAAAAGCATATTATTTCTCATATAATAAACATAGACAATGATGCAACCCAAACCCACCTAGATATCCAACCTCTACACATCACTCGTACCTACCAATCACACCGTAGGGATTACTAAATCGACCCTCTATCCTCTACACACCATCGAAGGCAGTCACTGCAGTCAACTGCACATCACCCTTATAATTGTGGCATAGCCGCCAGATAATGTGACCGAGTCACCAGATTCATAAAATGTGACATAGGTCACCAGATAATATGGTAAAAACCACCAGAACACTTCCCCTTTATCATTATCACCCATATGCCCATGCAGCATACAAATCATACACGTATCATGTAATTTACCTTACCCCATGGCCATAACGATATTTCTCATATTTTCATATCAATATTTATAAACTTTATTAACTGAAAGTTAGGGGTAACATACCTGAATGCACTGTACCATTGAATGGTACCCTTAGCCATTTTCATTCATTGCCTTATTAACACATACATAACATTAGTATTATTAATTGGGAATTTAGGGTGGGTTACACACCTGACTATTCGTAGGTTTAAGCGAAATCCCAAACTACGCAAAACTAACAAGATCCCGAAACGTTTGTCTTACCCATTCCTACAATTGGCCAACACTTGTTAGTAACCAAAAGCCTATTCGGCTCAACTGGAAATCCTGAAGGATATGTCGCATAGAGATATCATCTTACCTTATGCCGATTTGGTTTCCAACCAAATCCCGAACTACGTGATGATCCCTCCTTGTAATCGGCCAAGCACTATACACACAAACAATTAGCCTTCGGCTTCTTGAATGAATAAGAAACAGATCTGAAACACTGGAACACTTACCTAGATCGCATGGCTAAATCTCGAAACTTCTCCTTACCTCTGTCGAATTCCCCTTAAGAAAACATAGTTAGAATCGGCCATCTTCAAAATGATATAGCCTTTGGCCAAATACTAACCCTTTACCTTGGATCTCAGATCCCAGCAGATCTCCTTCTACCGTCGGCTACAAGTGGATCCCGAAAGATCTCCTTCATGGTTCGGCCAAAGGAAAATAAGAGGAATTAGATCCCTAAATTTCGGCTAACCAAAGGAAAAAGAAGAGAAATTGAAATAAGAAACCCTAACCAACTATTAGATCCGATCGAAATAGATCCTGACAGATTCAGCCTAGTGATTAATCTTGAAGAACAAATCGAGATGGAAAAAGAGAAATGAAGGGTATAAACGCAAAGTGAAGAGGAATTTGTGGATAGTAGATTCGGCCAAGATTTCTAAAGGCTAGAAGGGTTATTCGGTTTTGAAAGTGAAGGGTAAGTTTAAGACTACCAACATAGGAAGAAAAGAGGAGAAGAAAGAGAGGTATGGTTCGGCTTCAGAGAAGAAGTAAAAGGAAAGAAAATGCACCAAATGGTCACCTTCAATTTTACCGAGAAACAAAAGAGAAGAAAAGAAAGTAAAAGCTTAAAGATGCCAAATGGATTTTGGCTTCTCTTCCCTACCTACATGACCAAAATTGTCATCCTAGAAGTCGCTTGGCCGGTAAACTCTCCTTCCCTCATCCAAATCCCCCTTTTCACTCCTACTTAGCTGAATCTTTAAGCTATTTGACCCAATCTACACTTCATCCATGAAGTGTCTTTGTACCGTCCATCACTGCCCTTCCTTGCTGAAAAATAAAAGCTTTAAAACGCTTCCCTTGCTGCTCGAACCTAGGTCCCTTTACACTCCCTGTGGTGTCACTGACTAAGGCCCTAAGTGGCGCCTCCTTGCCACTTTACCAAGACTTTTCTTGTGTCCTAAGCCACACAATAAACTCCTTAAGGCCTAGCTCCCTTTGTTCCCCTTTTTAGGCTTAAAATCAGATATTTTTCTAAGGCTTCTACCTACAACCCAAGGTTCCTGAAGCCCCCAAAACACATTCAAATCACACACAAGCATGTTAGCACATACATTTAAGTGAAAATGCATAACCCCTAAATCCCTGATATTATAAGGTTCAAATTAGAAAATAAATTCCACACGGACTAAGGACATGGGCCTGTGTGACCACACGACCTGCTCACTTGGGCGTGTCCTATTTCACACTAGCGTGTGGCCGTTATTTAGACAAAAATTTTTAAGTGTACAAAAGTTCTGAATTTGATTTAGAGACCCTCCTTTTCCATGTTTAAGGCCTCGTAGGCCCATATTAAGGATGTTTTGCATGTGAATGGAAAGTTTAAGTTTGGAATGAAATTTTATAGCCCAAAATTGCATGATCAAGTGAGATAAGTTTAATAATACCTCGTACCAATTCCGGTGTTGAATACAGGTAAGGGGTGTTACATTTATTGGTATCAAAGCTACGGTTTAGTTGATTCTAGGACTAACGTAGCATAAGTATGAGTCTAGCTATACATGTCATACGTAAGAGTAAATGTGTAATGATAGTGTGACGGCTCCTAACATTTTAAATTGTGTTTTTATATAGTAAATGAATCCTGATCCCAACTGAACTGCAGCCAATGATGATACAAGTAATGCATTGACTTTCGTAAGGGGCCGTACTAGTAGATAGTAGACCCGAGACCTTGGGTCAGGGAGAAGAGGCCGAAGGCCCTTCTCCATATGATGAGCAATTGGTACACTGAGTACATTTGAGCAAGTCCTAATGGTCAACCCCCTTCACGCCCGCCTATTCGTCAACCCGCTCCTGTAGCTCCTCAAGTGGTTGAGGTAGTGAGAAGAGAAAGGCCTCCGATCGGTAAAATCTAGAAATAAGGATCCGAGGAATTTCAGGTCAGTAAGGATGATGACTAGAAAGGGCGGAGTTCTTGCTTGAGAATACCATCAGGGTATTCAATGAGCTGTCATTCGTGCATAAAATGTACGATATCTCTCTTGACAGATTTGACCTATCAGCGGTGGAACACCCTTGTGTTGGTAGAACCAAGGGAGAGAGTTAGCTGGGAATTCTTCCAAGAGGAATTTCAGAAGAAGTATATTAGTCAAAGATTCATTAACCAGAAGAGAAAATAGTTCTTAGAGCTAAAGCAAGGCCAAATAATGGTAACTAAATATGAACGTGAATTCGTAAGGCTTAGTAAGTATGCCTGAGAGTGCGTGTCTACCGAGGCTATCATGTGCAAGAGGTTCGAGGATGGGTTAACTGAGGTTATCCATTTATATGTTAGAGTTCTCCAACTAAAAGAATTTTAGTGTTGGTAGATAGAGTCTGTAAGGTTGAAGAGTTGGCTAAAGAGAAAAGAAGAGCTGAGATTGAGTCCTGTGACTCGAGAAAAAGGCAACTAAGTAAGTCAACCAATCCTTATCTAAGAAATCAAGGGATTTTTCTACTTGATTAGCCACTTCAGCCAGATTTTCAAACCAAAGTAAGGGTGAACAGTTCTCGGGGTCTAAGGCTCAAACTATTTCAGTTGCTAGTGTTGGTAATGCCCAGCCGAGTAAATCGAAATACCGCAGTGTGGCAGGCGTCATTTTGGTGAGTGCCAAGCAAACAAGAAGGCTTGTTTAAGGTGTGGGTCTCTAGACCATTTTATCCGATATTGCCCTGAGGTGGGCAAGAAAGAGAAGTCTCAGAATGTAAGACCGAGAAGTACTGCTAGAGGAAGACCATAGAGAAACTCGGGAAATGTGGTGAGTAGCAAGAATTCATCTAGAGAACATACTACAAGAGTTAAGGGTAGAGCACCAATGAGAACTTATGCCATTCGTGCTCGGGAAGAGGCGTTCTCTTCTAATGTAATTGTAGGTACATTTTCTCTCTATGATACTCGTGTTATAGCTTTAATTGATCCGGGATCTACCCACTCATATATTTGCATGAAATTTGTCTCTAGCATGAGCATGCCTATAGAGTCTACTGAATTTTTAATAAGAGTGTCTAATCCCCTAGGTAAATATGTGTTGGTTAATAAAGTATGTAAAGGTTGCCCTTTGATGATTACGGGACATTGTTTTCCTGCAAATCTCATGTTATTACCATTTGATGAGTTTGATGTCATCCTTGGGATGGATTGGTTAACTACTCATGATGTGTTTGTGAATTGTAGTAAGAAGTTTATTGAGTTAAAATGTGAAAGTGGGAATCTTATTCGTGTTGAATTAGATAAGCAAGACAGATCACCAATAATGATATCATCCTTGTTGACTCAGAAGTATTTAAGAAAGGGGTACAAAGGTTATCTTGCCATTGTGATGAATACTAAAGAGGCTAAGTTGAAAATTGAGTCGGTACCAATAGTATGCGAGTATCCAAATGTTTTTCTTCAGGAATTTCTAAGGTTACCTCCGATTAGGGAGATTGAATTTGGGATTGAGTTAGCTCCGGGTACCACCCCTATTTCCATTGCCCTATATATAATGGCTCCAACCAAGCTAAAATAATTAAAAGCACAGTTATAAGAACTAACGGATAAAGGTTTTACAAGACCGAGTTATTCTCCATCGTGGGGTGCTCCCGTATTATTTGCGAAGAAGAAAGATGGTTCCATGAGATTATGCATAGATTATCGGTAGCTCAACAAGGTAACTATAAAGAACAAGTACCCGTTTGCATAATCGATGATCTGTTTGATCAATTAAAAGGAGCCACGATATTTTCCAAGATAGACTTAAGGTCTGGGTACTATCAATTGAGAGTCAAGGACTCAGATGTGCTGAAAACTGCATTTCGAATGACGTATGGCCACTATGAATTTTTGGTCATGCCTTTTGGTTTAACAAATGCCCCTGCCGTTTTCATGGACCTGGTGAATCACATTTTTTGTGTAACACCCCTAATCTGTTACCGTCGCCGGATTAGGGTTACAAGGCATTACCAAACATAGCACAGGTCATAACAATTTTTTTCTGTTCATACAGTCCTATTTGAATGCAACATGATTAATACACTTCCATGGCATGTTTAAACAACATCGTACATATCTTAAGAACCATTATCCAAATTCATTTATAAGCATTACATAACTAATAATGAATGTTACCATTCAATTGGTCATTAAATCACATTATTAGAATATACACATGTTCTTTATTAACCTACTAAACAATTTAGCAATTATCAAAAGCTAAACCTATATATATATATATTTATATATATATATTTATTTATTAAGAGATTTACTTTTTCAATTCATAATATATCAATATTATACATTCCAAATACTATACCTATAATTTTATCACTTAGCGAATATACCATCCAAGATTTAAAATAATTTCTAAGTTGATTTGTATCTTACATTATGCATTTCATTAATAAGTATTTATCAACCATAACCCAAGCATATTCAAACACTACAACTATCATCTTACCAAAAGACTAATTACAATATATATATAAACCTAACATGACTTTATATCACTATCAAACTCATGGCTAAGTAGAACATACACACATTTTATAACTAGAGTTACTCAAACATTAGATCATTCAGAATAAATCCAAGCCATTTTCGCATGGCTTATTTATTCAATTCAAATTATCATTCAAGCATTAAACTAGCCTATACATGCCTTAATATTTTCGTCCAAACTTTAGAAGTACCAATATGAGTCGATAGTGTGGTTGACTTTCTTTGACGATTTCCGAGCCCGTAGCAAGACCAAAATCTATAAAATGAACATTATACCACGTAATAAGTTTACTAGCTTAGTAAGTCTCAAGCAAATAATAATATAACATTCAAACCCTTAAACATTTTATTCTTTAAACTTATGACATTGAATATAAATATTTCCATAAATAAATTTATGCGGGGCGAATACTAACGGTTCATTAACCTAAGCATTTACACTTCATTACCATAATTCTGTAACTCATCGAACTGTAGTAAAAACATATATTACATGAATCACATGCTCCAAGTCACATAGGGACAACATCCATATCAACTATATTATCACATTCAAAGTCTTTTCACTCTTAGCATTTTTACTTGTAACCGAACCTCTCAAAATAGTACATTTAAGCTCAATTTCTATCTTATACCATTCATACACATCGATCAATAAGCTCAATCACACATAGCACCATTCTTAACATAATATTTCAACTCAAGTAACATTAATCACAACTTACCTTATTTCTGATTAATTTAATGAGACTTAAGCTTACCTGAGTTAAACATATAGTCTATCATTGCCGAACTCCAATACCTCATTTAACTTAACATTTATCACTATTTTGCCTTTAACAAATAAATTACCATTTTAAGCATAAGGTTCAAATGGAAAATATCAACTTTCAACCATCTACTCATTACATATGCATATCATTCAATAAGGCCACATAAATGAACATATATACACTTGTCCATTCAACATTTCATATATCCAAGTATTCAATATCAATGTAATAACAATATGACCACATAACCAAAAGTCCGAATATATATATATATATGGTCTTTAGTCACATTCTTGCCCAACGAAATTCACATATATGCTTATCTATTTGATCGAACATAGAAACTCAATTAAATAACTCATATGCACTTACTGTATGGCCAAATATAAATAACTTGTATTATTAACACACTTACTCAATAAACACATCATGATGTAGTCTCATAAACCACAAGTTGATATTTCATCAACGGTATAAAACCCGCTAGGCACGAAGCTCGAATATATCACCGACACTAAGCACGCTAGGCACGGCCTAAATATATCATCGGCACTAAGCTCGCTAGGCACGAAGCTTTGAATATATCAAGCACTAAGCACCTGCTAGGCACGAAGTTCGAATATATCACCAACACTAAGCACCTCGCTAGGCATTTAGCCCGATAAATAACACCCAAGCACGAGGCCTACTAAGCTTAAAGCCGAAATAACCACATAATTAATCCAATCTTTCAATACAATACTAATTTCACTAACACATTATATATATATATCTCATATTACTTTCACATATCATATCAAATACAATTATTCATATCACATTTACAAAATGTATATTCAATCCAATTCAACACTTTTACGTTCGCTAACTCATAGTTTTATACTCAAGATTATCAAATATCATTATTTAATATATTCATAATTAACTCTTTAATAGATATTTGCTTAAGGACTTACCTCGATTGACAACGAATGACTTAAACCGGCTATTTCGAAACCTTTGTCTTTCCCCGATTCAAATCCGATTTTCTTTTCTCTTGATCTAAATATATTTAAAATAAGCTTATTCAAGTACATTTCATCCCAATTTGGTCCCAAAATACATAAATGGGCAAATTACCATTTTGCCCTATTATTTCACATTTTTACAATTTAGTCCTATTTGCTTAAAACACAAAATACACACAATTTGAATAAATACCTTAAGGGCGAATATCTATAGCATTCATACCAATCCATACATTTCATTTATTTCACATTTAAGTCCCTCTAAAATTTAATTTTCACAATTTAGCCCTAATTATTTAAATTTATAAAAATTCATGAACAAAATGTGTTCATCTAACACCTATCTTTCATTTAACATCAATAACCATCAAAAGCTTAAAATATCATCAATGGCATATCATACAAACATTATCAATTCACAAAATTAGTACATGGGTTTGATAGTTTTTGAAGCAACGATTACAAAACGTAAAAATTATCAAAAGCGAACTCAATTACTAACCTTAATTTAACATGCAAGTGTCAAATGTTTTGAGAGCTTAAACTTCCTTCTTTTCTCTTTTGTTTCAGTTGAAGAAAGATGAACATGCATGTGTTCTCTTTCTTTTATGTTTTATTTATTATATGATTATAATATTATTATAATATATTATAACATAACATATAATTTAAACATATAATTTCATTATGAAAATTACATGTTGTCATCCACTATCCCATTAAAATGGACAATTTTAAACATAGGTCCTCTCTTATATAAAGACATATTAATTTAACCACTCAATCAAGCAATAAGGCTACTTTTACCACTTATGCGATTTAGTTCTTTTTGTTAAATTGAACATACAAACGATTGAATTTTTCTACGAAACTTTCACAGACATTAATTCACTTATAATAAACACGAAATATAGTATTTAAATATTTCTCGGACTCGAATTTGTGGTCCCGAAACCATCGTTTCGATTAGGGTCAAATTCGGTCTGTTACATTTTGACCATACATGGATAAATTTGTAGTGGTCTTCATTGATGATATACTTATCTACTCTCGAGATGAGAACGAGCATACCGAGCATTTGAGAAAGGTTTTACAAATTTTGAGGGATAAATAATTATATGCCAATTTTAGTAAAAGTGAATTTTTGCCTCAAGGAAGTTGGATTTTTGGGATATATTGTCTCGGGATATGGAATTAGAGTCGACCCGAATAAGATTTCAGCAATTGTTCAATGGAAACCGCCAAGTAGCATAACTGAAGTAAGGAGTTTTCTAGGCCTAGCCAGATATTATAGGTGTTTTGTTAAGGGGTTTTCCATGATAGCTACTCCGATGACAAGGCTATTGCAAAAAGATGTGAAGTTTGAATGGACAGAGAGGTGCCAACAGAGTTTTGAGAAAGTAAAGGCATTGTTGACTGAGGCTCTTGTTTTGGTGCCTCCTAAGCCGGGAAGAGAATTTGTGGTCTATAGTGATGCATCCATGAATGGATTGGGTTGTGTACTTATGCAAGAGGGCAAGGTGATGGCATATGCTTCTAGACAATTAAAGCCGCACGAGAAGAATTGCCTGACCCCCGATTTGGAGTTAGCTGCAATTGTTTTTGCACTAAAGATTTGGAGACACCATTTGTATGGTGAGAGGTGTCGGGTGTTCACTGATCATAAGATTCTAAAGTACTTGATGGCTCAAAAAGAGTTGAATCTTAGGCAATGAAGATGGTTGGAGTTGATCAAGGATTATGAGCTAGTGATCGACTACCATTTGAGGAAGGCGAACATGGTCGCCGATGCTTTGAGCAAAAAATCATTGTTTACGCTGAGAGCCATGAATACACGAATGGCTTTGTTATATGATGGTTATATTCTAGCTGAGCTAAAGGATAGACCTTTATTTCTGTAACAGCCCTATCCCGTGTCTGATCACCGGATTAGGGTTAAAGGCATTACCAGACAGATTGAAAACATTTACAAAATTAATCGTTCAACCATTCATCAATATCAATCATAATGTCCCTTAAGTAGGTCATTGAGACCTTAAGCATGTTTATAAACCGACTTGGGACTAAATCGAAACACATAAGTAATTTCATAAAAATTTGAAACTTTTCTAAATACAGGGGACACACGACCGTAAGGGTAGGCCGTGCCTCACCCACATATACATGACACTCCCGTGTGTCTTCCCCGTGGTAGTATACTGCCAAAATCAACGCGGTCACCATGCATGCCCTTATGCTAAGGCTGTGTACTAATAGATCACATACTGCCATTTCTCACACGGCCACCAAGCACACCCGTGTTGAGGTCGTGTGCAATTTAAGCCACATTCTACCAATTTACCCACGGTCTCAGGCACACCCGTGTGCCTCAACCGTGTGACATTATAGGTCATTTTACAAGGCCAATATGCCACCCACTTAGGGTCCTTCTACAAGCAATATATACCAAAACATAATATGCATATATGGCAACCAAATCATATCAAATGGTTCACTTCATCCTTACATTCAATACCAATTCCATTCATACCAAATTACAAACTAAATCCTACATCATTTCAAACATGTATCATCCATTTGCTTAACCAAAACTTAACCATTTCATATGCATCAAAATATACTAAATATATGCTTCATAAGTCATTCATTCAAACATTTATCAACTCAAAAGCTTACCAATACACATGGCCATGCTCACTTCATAAACATATACACCTATGTAGCCTATACATGCCATAATTAGCCATATACATTTTCAAAAAAATACCAAAATAAGTTTTTGTAGTGTGATGACGATCCTTGACAATCCCGAGCCTTCAGTAGCTTCGACGACCTATAAAACAGAGAAAACACACACACAGAGTAAGCTTTTCGAAAGCTTAGTAAGTCATATACAAATAAACTTGGTATGGAAGGCATATATCAATTTGATACATTTGCACATCTCATTCACTTAATAATTTATCATGTATATGCTTGATTCATACCTATGACTACTTTGGTCACATTTATCCATTCAAAAACTCATTTGAAACACATAGCTCATTCATAATCTTTCTTGCATCTCATTCAGATTATCCTATTCAAACATACTTTTCTTCAAATCAAAGTCATATGCATACTTACCATTCATGCATACTTAATGCACATTCAACGCACTTGATTTAGATATTCATTCACTTAATTGATCATAGCTTGGATATACCATTCGTATTGCAGACTTGCCCGTTGAACCCTTAGGAACCTAGTAGGATACTCAGAATGCTCAAAATAATAGTACAATGCCAATGTCCCAAATGAGGTCTTACATGCACTCGTATATTGATGCCACTGCCCCAGACAGGGTCTTACACGTACAGATCATAATGATTCCAACGTCCCAGACATCGTCTTACACGAGTCAATATGATGCCGATGTCCCAGACATGGTCTTACTCATAAAGTTCATATCAATGCCTACGTCCCAGACGAGGTCTTTTACATATAATTCGTATCGATGCCTATGTCCCAGACGAGGTCTTACACGTAATTTTATGTCAACGCCAACGTCCCAGATGTTGTCTTACATGATAAAATAGAATAGATACCTATGTCATGTCATAGCTAATCCTATCTATTCCTAGGTTCGTACGAGGCTTCTCGGCTTTATCACTATATCGAGCTTATTTTAGAATTCACGCCCTTAGCATCTCATACTCATTCATTTTCATTGATAGACATATGAATACATATATTTAATTCAATAAGATAAGTTTATTTGCATAGTGGCTTACCTTGGATTTGGTTTATTGGAATGAAAACGGCTACTCGTTAACTTTCGATTTCCCACGATCTAAATTTGTTTTCCTCGGTTCTTGATCTAAACATATTCAGAATTAACCCTTTTATTCTCTATTCCATTCAATTCAATCAATACACATGTATTTTGGGCTATTTACAATTTAACCCTTATATTTGCACGCTTTATCAATTTAGTCCATTTTACGCAAAACATCAAATATACATAATTTGTTCACACATATGCATAGCCGAACCTCCCCAGAGACTATATAAGTCAACATATTTCATAAAATTCACAAATTAGTCATCCAAAATAACATTTTCACATTTTAGCCCTATTTAGCTAAATTCATCAAAACTTCAAGAACATAACATGTTCATTTAGCTCAAATATTTCATATATCATCCTCAAGCATCACAAAGCTTGTAAAATCATCAATGGCACATTTCACATACATCATCAAAATAGAAAATCAAGGCATGGGTTTTGTAGCTCTGAAAGCAACGATTGCAGAAACGTAGAAATTATCAAAAACTGAAGTCAAAACTTACCTTAATCTTGCTTAAAGCTAGCCGAAACATCCAAAGCTCAAAACCCTTGTTCTTTTTCTCTTATTCAGGTCATCAATAACGATGAACATGGCTTTTTCAATTGATTTTGGTTTATTAGCCTTTACTTAATCAAATTACACATTTAACCCTTCCATAATAATTCAAACAAACATACATCAAGGGCACATTTGTCATTCTAATGTCCACTATCTTAAAAGTGATCTATTTGCCACTTAAGGCCACAACTTAGAAAGCCACATTACTTAAGTACTTTAACAATTAAAAAGGAACTTTTACATTTAATGCAATTCAATCCTTTGTTCAAATTAAACATTCAAACGGACTAATTAGATTACGGAATTTAAACACGTGCTTAGTCATACATCAATGGCACAAAAAATAATATTAAAATATTATACAAACTCAGATTTATGGTCCCAAAACCACTGTTCTGACTAGGGTATAAACTGGACTATTACAATTTCTCTAAGATATTTGTGATGCTCAAAAAGAGGACAGTAACTTACAAGCCAAAATAGTTCTATATAAGTCAAATGTTGAGTAAGACTTTTGGGTAAGTCCTGATGGATGTATGATGTTTAGAGATAGGGTCTATGTACCCAAAAATGGTGAACTTATTCGTAAGATTTTGCATGAAGCACGTAGTAGATGTTTAACTATGCACCTAGGTAGCACGAAGATGTACAATGACTTGAGGAAGTGGTATTGGGGGCCGAGTATGAAGAAAGACATATCTGAGTTTATGTCGAGATGCCTAATTTGTCAGCAAGTGAAGGCACACGGTACCTTTGGATCTACTTCAGCCCATTATGGTTCTTGAGTGGAAGTGGGACCGTATTACCATGAACTTCGTGACGAGTTTGCCGTTGACGACAAAAAAGAAAGATGCTGTGTGGGTTGAAGTGTATAGACTCACGAAGTCAGCCAATTTCATACTAGTACGAGTCGATTACTCGCTTAATACGTTGGCTAATTTGCAAGTGTTAGAGATAGTAAGACTTCATGGAGTACTGTTATCGATTATTTCGGGTAAAGATCTGAGGTTTACGTCACAGTTTTGGAAAAAGTTGCAAGAGGACTTAGGTACAAAATTGAGCTTCAGTACAACTTTCCATTCGTAAACTGACGGGAAGTCGGAAAGAGTGATACAAATGTTTGAAGACATGCTACAATGTTTTGTTTTGGAATTCTAAGGCAACTAGGAAAAATACTTACCGTTGGTAGAATTCGCCTACAACAATAGTTTTCAGTCAAGTTTGAAGATGGCGCCTTATGAGGCTTTGTATGGACTTAAGTGCCAAATGCCCTTGTATTGGACAAAACATAAAGAGAATCAGATTCACGGGGTTGATTTAGTCCGAGAAGTGGAAAAGAAAGTAAAGGTGATCGTGAATGTCTGAAAGTAGCCTTAAATAGACAAGAGTCCTATTTGGATTTAAAAAGGCAAGAGATTAGGTTCCAAGTAGGTGATAAAATGTTTCTAAAAGTATCACTCTGGAGAAAAGTCCTCAGATTTGGCCGGAAAGGCAAATTGAGTCTGTGTTTTATCGGACCTTATAAAGTTACCGAGAGGATAGGACTGGTAGCTTATCATTTGGCCTTACCACCTGAGCTTGAAAAGATTCACGATGTCTTCCACATGTCTATGTTATGATGATCACATGTGATAGTACCAACAAAGGGTGAGATTCAATAGGACTTGACTTATGGCGAAGAGCCAATTAAAATTTTGGCACGAAAGGTCAAACAATTGAGAAACAAAAGTATAGCCCTTGTGAAAGTGCTATGGAAAAGACATGGAATAGAAGAAGCTACATGGGAGCCCGAGGAGGCTATGAGAAAATAGTATCCCAACCTTTTAACCGGTAAGATTTTCACGAAAAAAAATCCTCGAGGGGGAGAATTGTAACAGCCCGATTTAGGGGCTAGCCAAAATAGTGGTTTCAGAATCACTAATCTGAGGTCAGAGAAATTTATTTTTATGCTATTTTATGAGTTAGAGTATGATTGTATAGGTGCATGAAAATTTTGATGCTTTAATTTTAGCGATTGCATACTTAATTACGAAAAGGACTAAATCGCATAAAGAGCGAAAGTTCTATTTACAAGCTAGAGGTATCAATTTGCAATGGAATCTTAATTGGAGGCCCTTAAAGTGAAATTAGGCCTTTCTAAAAGTCATAGACGGCTATAGGGAGACAAGATGATTAAATTAGTCAATGTTTTGGTGGTGTTTGGTGATAAAGAAAATAAAAGTATCATCTTTTCTTCTTTCCTTCTCCACTGAAAATTGGTAGCAAACCAAGGGGTTTGAGAGCTCAAAATTTTAGCAAGCTTATCTCCTTGCAAATGAGTGCATTATTGATCATTTCTTGATAAAAATCGTACTTTTGAAACCACTGAAGCTTAAGCTTTCTAAAGAGGGAACTGTCTTGCAGTATGGTGAAAATTTTAGGGATTTTCCATGTGAGCTTTTAAGTCATTTGCTGAACTTTTATGGAAGAAAATGAGTCATAGATGTTTAATAAACAACTTTTGTGAAAGGTGTTACCAAGAAAACACCTAAATGGACCTTTTTGTAATGGTTGTAAAATTTGATGCAAATGTGTGAAATGTTGGGTTTTGATGATAGCCATAAGAGAAATAAATATTCATCTAGGCTCGTTAAAGGTAGAAATTTGATTAGAATCAATTATTGAGCCTAGGGGTAAAGTGGTCTTTTTGTAAAAGTCTACGGGCAAAATAGTAATTTTTCCAAAGCATGATTATTTGAAATGCAATTATTAATGTGAGAATTAAAATGAGCTAATTTTTTATTGTAGAGCAAGAAGAACCAAGAATCAACCTCGATCGAGGAAAGAAGAAAATATTGGACTAGATCGACAATCTAGCCTATTTTGAAATCCAGGTAAGTTTGTATGTGACAAATTCAACATTTATGCTAGCATGTTTGAGAATGTTTAATTTTATAATTATACATGATATTCTATGAAATTGAGTATTTGGTGTTGAATGAGAAAGTTGAGAAAAGATGAGATGTATAAGGTCCCGTGTAAGACCATGTCGGGGACATGGCCTCGGCATCGAATTGAAATCCCGTATAAGACCATATCTAGGATATGGCTTCGGTATTGAATGTGAAAATTATATAAGACCATATCGGGATGTGGCATCAAAAAATTGATGTGAGGCTCCGTATAAGACCATATCCGGGATATGGCACCGATTTTCAGAGGTAATCCCATGTAAGACCACATCTGGGATGCGACATTGGCTTCATGTTTATATCAATGATAATGAATATACATCCTTGAGTATCCCTAGTGATTTAATGGGATAAATAGACCAACTTGGAAATATAAATGAGATTTGTATTAAAGCTATGTGACTGAGTGAATACAAGTATCCATGAGTAATTCATGAGGAACATTTACGATATGTGGCATGGTATGTGCTAGATAAGTTCAAGTACGAGTAAGTTATGGAAAAGAGCCTATGACTTTGTGTGTGGATATCAAATGCCATGGATGGATATTGTTTTGAACTTATCATTGTTATTTATTTTCATGCAAACTTACTAAGCTTTATGCTTACTCCTCTCACTTCTATTTTCCTTGTAGTATTGCCAAGATAACTCGAGGATCGTATGACGTCGGAGTTTGAAAATCACACTATCGACATCTATTTGGCATAACAAGTTAGACTTATCTTGAGTATGGCATGTCTATGACTTTATTATTTTATTATGTCATATTAGTTAGCCAAAGTGTTGGCTGTTAAATTCATTTTGTAAATGGTCATTAAAATTAGGCCAGTACTTGACAAGTATATATATATTCATTGATGATGAATCATGAAGTTTATGCTTTTGTGGATGCTTGGTTTGAGTTGGTATAAGTATGGTTGCTATGTAGGGTGGCATTTGGCTTGGAATATAGCCTTCTTAATATCCACATAGATAGACACACAGGCGTGTGTTTAGGCCATATGTGACACACGGTCAGCCCCAATGGCATGTTGATCGGCCGTGTGTCCCATTGTATGCAAGGTTTACAAGTCAGTATGCTCAGTAGTAAACACACGGGCAGAGACACGTCCGTGTGTCTCAGTCGTGTTGGGGGCATGGTCATGGATATGGGCGTGTGTCCAGGTCGTGTGAAGTCTGCACCTGAAATTAGGAATTTAATTTGACACACGGTCTAAGGACACGGATGTGTACCTTGGCCGTGTTACCATAGTGAGGTGATGATGTCATAAATAGAATGCCATGGTTTTGGCACGCGGGTTAGGACACAGGCGTGTCGAGGCCATGTGAGGATACGGGCTAGGGACACGGGTGTGTGTTCGGCCATGTGAAAACTCCTGTAGGTTTGAATTAGAAAATAAATTCCATACGGACTAAGGACATGGGCGTGTGTAACCACACGGCCTGCTTACACGAGTGTGTGGCCCCTATTTAGGTAAAAATTTTAAGTGCACAAAAGTTCCAAATTCCAAGACCCTCCTTTTACATGTTTAAGGCATCGTAGCCCCATAATAAGGATGTTTTACATGTGAATGGAAAGTTTAAAGTTGGAATGAAATTTTATAGCCCCAAAGTTGCATGTTCAAGTGAGATAAGCCCAATAATGCCTTATACCCGATTCCGGTGTTGAATACAGGTAAGGGGTGTTACATTTATTGGTATCAGAGCTATGATTTAGTCGATTCTAGGACTAATGTAGCATAAGTATGAGTCTAGCTATACATGCCATACGTAAGAGTAAATGTGAAATGATAGTGTGACGGCTCCTGACGCTTTAAATTGTGTTTTTATATAGTAAATGGATCCTGATCCTGATCGAACTACAGCCAATGATGCTACAAGTAATGCGTTAGCTCCTGCGTAAGGGATCACTCCAGTAGACAGTAGACTCGAGACCTTGGGTTAGGGAGAAGAGGCCTGAGAAGCCTTTCTCTATATGATGAGCAATTGGTACATTGAGTACATTCGAGCAAATCCTAATGATCAACCCTTCCACCCTACCTATTCCTCAACCCGCTCCTGTAGCTCCTCAAGTGGTTGAGGTAGTGAGAAGGGAAAGGCCTCTGGTCGATAAGATCCGAAAATAAGGAGCCGAGGAATTCTGGGCTAGTAAGGATGATGATCCAGAAAGGGCGGAGTTCTTGCTTGAGAATACCATCAAGGTATTCGATGAGCTATCATGCAAGCCTGAAGAGTGCATAAAATGTGGGGTATCTCTCTTGAGAGATTCAGCCTATTAGTGGTGAACACCCTTGTGTCGGTGGTACCAAGGGAGAGAGTTAGCTGGGAATTTCAAGAGGAATTTCGAAGAAGTATATTAGTCAAAGATTCATTGACCAGAAGAGAAAATAGTTCTTAGAACTAAAGCAAGGCCGAATGATGGTGACTGAATACGAATGTGAATTCGTAAGGCTTAGTATGTATGCCTGGGAGTGCGTGTCTATCGAGGCTATCATGTGCATGATGTTCGGGAATGGGTTAAATGAGGATATTCATTTATATGTTAGAGTTTTGAACTAATAAAATTTGTAGTGTTGGTAGATAGAGCCTGTAAGGCTGAAGAGTTGGCTAAAAAGAAAAGAAGAGCTGAGATTGAGTCCCATGACTCAAGAAAAAGGCAACTGAGTAAGTCATACTGTAACACCCCTATCCCATGTCTGTCATCGGATTAGGGTTAAGAGCGTTACTTGACAAATTAGAAACTTTATCAAACAATTCATTGAGTATATCATCAATTACAACCATAGTGTCTCTTTGTAGGTCATCGAGACCTAAAACATGCTTTGTAATAATATTGGGACTAAACCGAAACACATACAAAAATTCTCAAAAATTTAAAACTTTTCTATGTTTCAGGGGATACACGCCCGTGTGGGCAAATCGTGTGCCTCCCACGGTTGCTAGTCACACCCATGTATCCTCCCCATGGTCGAACTTGACTTAACTCCATAGTCACCAAGCACTCCCATGTACTAAGGTCATGTACTCTTAGGTCATATACTGACTTCTTCACACAGCTACTAGGCATGCCCGTGTACCATGGCCGTGTGCTTTTAAGATAGCTACTGACTTTACCCCACATCACTAGGCACGCCCGTGTGCCACACCCGTGTGACATTATAGGCTAGTTGCAAGACCAAAATGCCTCCCAACTAGGGTCATATCTTACAAGTATTACCAACACAATCCATGAAAATTTATTAATCATGAATATGCCAAAATATCCATTCAAACTATACCTACTTAACCAATTCCATTTATACAAAATTTACAATGACTAAATCCCATATAAACATAAGCATAATTCATCCATTACTTACCCAAAATCTTGACCATTTCAATGTCATCTAACCATGCCAAAACATACATCATATAACACATTCATCAAAACATATTACCAATATATAACTAGCCAAATTACATGGCTATGTTCGAATCTCATATTCATATACAAGTATCTAGCCTATACATGCCATGTCTAGCTATATACATTTCCAAAATATACTAAAACGAGCTGAGTAGTGTGATGACGATCCTTGACAGTCCCCGAGCCTTCGGTAGCTTTGACAATCTATAAAACTTAGAAAACACACACAAAGTAAGCTTTTCAAAAGCTTAGCAAGTCATATACAAATAAACTTAACATGAAAGGCATATATGCATATAGTTACATTGGCACATTTTATTTTCATAGTGATCTATCACATGTATGCTTTAGTCCATATACTTGACCATATTTGCCACATTCATCAATTCAATAATCATATGAATACATAGCTCTTCATACATACTTTCACATATCATATTACTATACCATCATACATAATCGTCATAGTAAGATCATATAAATACTTACCTTGTATACACACTTAGTGAATATCAACGTACCTGAAATGAATTTATACTTCACATTGCCATTCATATCACAGACTTACCCATTGAACCATTAGGAACCTGATAGGATACCCAGAAAGTTTGGAATAGTTGTACAATGCCAACGTTCCAGGTGAGGTCTTACATGCACCCAAATATCGATGCCACTGTCCCAAATAGGGTTTCTTACGAATCAATACGATGTCGATGTCCAAGACATAGTCTTATACGTAAAGATCATATCGATGCCAACGTCCGAGACATGGTCTTACACAAAATCTCAAGTCAACACCAACGTCCTAGACGTGGTCCTACATGATAAAACAAAACAGATACGTATGTCATGATATAGCTAATCCTATCTATTCCTAAGTTTGTACGGGACTTCTCGGACCTTAACACTAAGTCAACCATATCTCAGAATTTATGTACAGATCATCTCATAAGCATTCATATTTAACAATAGTCATATGAACATATACAATTCAATACAAATGAGTTTGTTTGCATAATGACTTACCTCGGATTCGATTTAACGGAAATGAAAATGGCTACTCGGTTACATTCGATTTCCCACGGTCTAAGTCTATTTTCCTCAGTTCTTGATCTATACATATTCAGAATAACCCTTTTATTCACTATTTCATTCAATTTAATCCAAACACATATATTTTGGGTTATTTGTAACTTTACCCTCACATTTGCATAATTTATCAATTTAGTTTATTTTTCTAAAAACATCAAATTCACAAAATCATTACATACTCATGCTTAGCCAAATGTTCATACATCTCATACAAGCCCATATGTTCTATAAAATTTACAATTTAGTCCTCAAGTTACTAGTTTCTCAATTTAGCCCTAATTAGCTAAATTCATCAAAAATTCAAGAACAAAGTGTGTTCATCTAACACATGTCTTTCATTTAAAGAAATCAAACATCATAAAGCTTACCATTTCATCAATGGTACAACCTATAAATATCATCAATACACAAAATTGAGACATGGGCTTGATAGACTAAGAAACAATCTCAAAAACATAAAAATCATCAAAATCCAAATCAAAATCATACCTTAATTCAAGCTTACAATGGTTGAAACCTAGCTCAACTTCCTTCTTCTTCTTTCTTTGATTTTCGGTGGAAGAAATGGATGATTTAATGTCCATTTTCATGAAATTAACTTAATTATTAATGTACAAAAATAACCATTAATAATAATATACATAACACATAGTTCCAAGGTCATTTATGACCTTTAACAATCCACCTACTTATGAAAGGCTTAATTTCCATATAAGACCTCCATATTTTCAAAGTCATACACATTGGTACTTTAACAGTTAGCATGCTAGTTTTGCACTTGATGCAATTCAATCCTTTTATCAAATTAATCACACAGACAGATAAATTATCTCATGAAAATTTAACACATACTTAAGCACTCATCAATGGCATAGAAAATAATATTAAAACATTTTACTAACTCAGATTTGTGGTCCCAAAATCACTGTTTTGACTAGGGTATAAATCAGACTATTACAATTCTCCTCCTTAGGGATTTTCATTCCCAAAAATCTTACCATTAAACAAGTTTGAATATTGCTGTCTGATTGAATCTTTTGGCTCCCATGTAACGCCTTCTTTTCTGTGTCGATTCCACAGTACTTTTACTAACAAAATTTTCTTGTTTCTCAATTCATTTGCTTCACGAGCTAAGATACAGATTAGATCCTTTTCGTATGTCATATCAGATTAGATTTCAATTTTAGATGGGACAATCATGTGTGACGGATTGGATAGATATCTATGAAGCATTGAGACATGAAATACATTATGGATCTTTTATAGCTTAGGGGTAATCTCAATCTATAAGCTACAGGACCAACACGTTTAATAATTTCATATGGCCCAATGAACCTCAGACTTAAATTGCCTTTACGTCTGAATCGGAGCACTTTCTTCCATGAAGACACCTTCAGACATACTTTGCCACCAATCTCAAACTCTATATCTTTTCGTTTCAAATCCGCATAAGACTTCTGACTATCAGATGCTGCTTTCAAACAATCTCATATCAATTTCACATTTTGTTCTAAATCTTTTATCAAATCAATCCCGTGTATCTTGTTTTCAATGAGTTTAGTCCAATACAGATGTGTATGAGATTTACGACCATACAAAGCTTCATAAGGTGCCATTTTAATGCTTGACTGAAAATTATTATTGTACGCAAATTCAGTCAATGACAAGTATTGTTCCTATGTAAAGTCAAATTCAAGGTTGCAACATCTTAACATATCTTCAAGAATATGAACGATCTATTCGGATTGACAATCTGTTTGCGGATGAAAAGCTATATTGAAATGTAAATTCATGACTAATGCTTCTTTCAATTTCTTCCAGAATCGCGATGTGAATCTCGGATCTCTATCAAACACAATGGATAATGGCACCCCGTGCAATTTCACAATCTTAGAAATATAAAGCTCGGCTAATCTATCAAGTGAAAAATCAGATCTTACCAGAATAAAATGGGCAGATTTCATTAATTGATCAACTACGACCCATATCGTATCTTGCTTTCTCGGAGTCAGAGGCAATTTAGAAAGAAAATCCATTGTTACTCTATCCCATTTCCACTCTGGAATTAGAATCGGTTGTAGCAACCTAGACAGAACTTGATGTAACATCCTGAGTTAATGGGCCTTTGCAATTGATGTGTGTTATGTTCAATATGATAATTAGAGTGTTTAAGGGGTTCAGATTAGGCTCAAGTTTGGGCTGAGGCCTTAATCAAATTTTCTATTTGGGCACTTTAGTGGAAAGCTAGATAGGACCAGGCTTAAAAGATATTGTTCACGAATTAAAACACAAAAATGGGCTAGTGGCCGGTGGATAGTAGAGTGAAAAGCATTAAGGGGATCCAAGGTTCGAGTCGCATTACCCACTTATTTATTTTAATTGTTTTTGGCATTAAAAGGAGAGAGAGAGTGGGGGCGGCTAGGATGCTTTAAAATAGAAGGATTTATCTGTTGGATAATGTGGATATTGTGGTGATAATAGTAGGGAGATGTGGTGTTATTTATGTCTCTCTTAAAGGTGATTAGATCAAGATAAAGGAGAAAAGATAGGAGCTATCTACTGAGAGCAGAGTTGGCCGAAATTTCATCTCCTAGAAGGGGGGAAGGAATCTGTTTCTTCATGTTAAATGGGTGCCAAAATTTCCCCTATTATTTGATTAATTATTAGTTATCACGAATGGCACTTTTGGGTTTTGATAAGCAAGTGCCAAAATTCTTTATAAATAGGGGTAGTATCTCTTCAATCCCGACATTTGAACCTATTTTTTCCTCATTCTCTGTGCCAAAATTCTCAGTGTTTCTCTACAATTTATGTTCTCTCTTCTTTTCTAAAAGTCGAAACCTCTCAATTCTTTCCATCATCTTCACTTTCCTCAAAACCCAAAACCTCTCACTTCACTTTCTTTTTCCATTCTCTTTTCTTGTGCCGATTTCTCCATAAAGCTGGAATCTCCTGGAAGTTGCCAAATTCCCTATAAAGGTAGGTGCCAATTTTCTTCTGTTCTTTTTCCCTTCTCTTTCGATTTTGAGACTATAGCCAAATGGTTAGTTGATTGATAGGTCATCTTTAGTTTAACTTTTTCTCTAATCACATGTTCTTTTGGGCTGTACTTCAGGAAATCATAGTAGATCGAATCATCCAAATCTCAAAAAGCCAGAAGCCGTTAATCTATAAGTATCCTATCGATTTTTGGATTTCAAGGTAAGGGGTTTCTTTTAGATTCCTATTAGATTCGCTATCATATTTGAGATCTTAACTGATATATGGTTTAACAACCCTATTTCACTATAGTAATTATGACAAGGACTTTTTGGATGGAATCAAGTATGGATCAGGCAAAGGAGAGGATTGGGTCCGTAAACCCAATCCCTAAGTTTAAGAAATGAGCAGTGTCTACTGTTCGAGATTGGCCGTCGGGTTGTAGACCGACTTCTGAATAGCATCTTAGGTAGATAGCAGTCTTATCGACTTCTAATAGTGTCGATATAGAGGGTATCATCTTAACTGTAATAAGGTGTGTAGATTCTTGACACATAAGCTTTGTTATGTTATATGTATGCTATGGACTAAAAGCTAGAAAGAGAGGTTGTATGAATAGTCGTGTTACCCAGAAAGGGTAGGCAAGGGATGCAGGTACGTAATCATAGAAACTTTTCTATGTGTATCGAAGCATGTGAAAGTATGAGATCTGTTAGATGGCTTGATGTTTTGATTCTTGTATGTGTGTAAGCATGGGATAGGATTGATTGATTGATTTATGGAAGGGGAGCAAGTGCGGGGTGATTGATGGCTTTGCCACAAAGGTTCATATTATCTATCGGTCTTTTTATGACAGGCAGCATAGCTGTCGAATTACTAAATGTATTTTTTGAGGTTTGCAATAGCGATCGGTCTTTATGACAAAAGACAAATTTGTCGACGTGGTGTGTAGCGGATGGAGGGTTGATTGTAGAAATCCCCACGGTGTGATGGTTGGTACGGGGGTGTGTAGAGGATGGACTCTTAGGTTTTGGGATGGGTCATGTTGCATGACATATTTTGTTACCATTGTATATGGGCCAAGGCCCATAATGTGTTTAATGGGCCCTAGGCTTTTATGTGTTTTCAAGTTTTGCTACTCGAGTCTTTATGACTCACCCATTTATGTTTTTCCCACTATCTGATGAGAAGAGACCGTGGACATGGGAGCCGAGGTGGACTCGAGGGGCCATCAAGACTATTATTATTTTCATAGACTATCTTTGACTTTTCACTCAAAATATAAATCTTTGGGAATATTTTTGTAATAAGGCGCCATAACTTAGGTTTCCAATTTATGTGTTACTCGCTTTATTTTATTTTCACCCTTAATAAGTCACATGCTTATAAACCTATGGTTTTCCAAAGTCTTATTAATAAAATGAAATGATAAATGGGCTTTTCAAACTCAACAGATGCAAATGATAAGTTCTTCAAACTTTTTCATAAATATCACGATCAATGAAAAAAATTGAGACTTTTCAAAACCCATCGAAGCAAAGTTTTTAAGATTTAACTTGTAGCATACCAGATCCGATAATGACATATGGGCTGGGTTTGGGGTGTTACATTTTTTTATTAGAGCCTAGTTCAAAACTCGGGCTGTGAAATAGGTCCAGTAGGAATTTATGAAAGTAATGTAAGTTGAGAAAAGTTTTGGAAGATATGGCCTTCGAGTCTACCGGCACCCAATCCACCTAGGTAAGTACTCTAACCTTTGATGTGATATATATGATGGGCTTGATGGGCTTTATGGATGTAGACTAGTAGGATAGTGTTGATGGACTTTAGGGTTAGTATAAACACTTCTTCAAATCTCATAAGACTTAATTTTTCTTAATTAAACATGTCTGTGAACAAGTCACAGGGTTAAGGTGTGGAAACAGGCATACGCATGTCTAGGATTGGATCCAGGAAGAGCTTGGTATTTAAGCGGTCCTAGTGACTCACCTCCTTTTTTCTGGAATCCTACCCGGTGCATAGTGACTGTTTGCCTTAGCCACGAGGACTTATTGACAGGCCAAAATTCATAACTAAAACTCAAAAGGGACCAGTACCCTATTTTTGTAAAATGACTTGTATGTCCCTGATTTTGTAAATTATCCAAAACACCCTAGGTTGAGGAAATTTACTGAAATACCATTGTTTGAAAATTACCAAAGTACCCTTGTTTGAGAAATTATTAAATTATCCCCTAATTTACGAAAGTTACCAAAATTTGCAAAATTACCAAAATATCCTTATATTGCAAATTATCAAAATACCCCTATTTTGTAAAATCACCAAGATACCTTATTTTGGAAAATTACAAAAATACCCTTGTAGGTTAAAATTACAAAAATACCCCTGGGTAGTGAAATGACGAAAATACCCCTATGTGATGAATGTAAGTTCATGATGTTGCTTGTGTGTTGATGTGTGATAGATGTTGATTGAATGTGTATTCTAGAACTAGAAAATTTTGATTTGAGAACTAAACTTATAGATAGAATCTGAATTCGAAAGAACTATTGTTAAAACTACTTTCCATAAGACTATCCATTATTGATTAGTGGAAGAAAGAATTATTAATTCATAAAATTTTTAATCAGATAAATCGCGAACGGTAGAATGAGCACTAGAGGACGTGGTGTGCGTGGCCGAGGTAGAGGCAGGATTGCTATGTCAGAACCCGTAAGGTCTGGTCACGAGTTAGGGAATGAGGTACCAGTGCCACCAGCTGTGGAGGTGAAATTTCAAGATCAGACGACCGGAGATGATACTGTATCTCAGGCAACGTTATTAGTTTTAGAGAGGGTTGTTAGGGTAGGCATGGGCACAGGAGCCCGAAAGTCTGTGCAATAGCGACTGAGAGCCAACGGGGCAGAAGTGTTTAAGGGAATTTCTGGTGTAGCTCCTAGTACAGTAGAGTACTGGCTGGAAGCAATGGTGTCTCTTCTCCGGGACGAAGCATATCAATGGTGGCTTACGATTAAGGAGGGTACTGTAGCTGACCATATCACCTGGGATCACTTCAGAACAGTGTTCCAAAGTAAGTACATTGGGACAAGCTTTGTGGATGCACAGAGCAAAGCATTTCTAAACTTGGTTCAAGGAAGTAGGTCGGTAGTGGCGTGTGAAGCAGAATTCCTACGCCTTAGCCGTTATGCTCGAGGGATAGTGGCCACAGAGCTTGAGAGATGTGTTCATTTTGAGGATGGCCTAAAGGATGATCTACGTGTGTTGATAGCTCCATAATGAGAGCAAGAATTTGCTGTACTTGTGGAGAAGGCTAAAATAGCTGAGGAGGTGAAACGGACGAAAAAGCTGAATTGGGATAGAGATAAGGGTAGAGGTAAGAGAAATTTTGGATCAGCAGTGACAGCCGTGCGTACTTAGAAAAGACCTAGGTTGGATGGCCGAGATGAGCTAAAAGACCTGCTGCTAATCGAACAAGAAGGTGTCACTGATGTGACAAATTCCATGTAGGTGAGTGTTGGGCAGACAGTGGGAAGTGCTTTAGGTGTGGTTCTTTGGACCATCAGATAAGAGATTGTCTTCAGCCACGGGATGAGGTAGGACCCGTAGGGTAGGGAAATGCTCAACCAGGTAAAGGAGGTCAGCAGCCACAAAGAGGTCGTGGTCCGGCCAGAGGTGGTAATGGTTTCGGTCAGGGGCGTGGAGCACCAGGCCGAGGGGTAGGAAACACTAAGGCGAGGCAACCAGAGTTGGTCTACGCTGCCAGACGTTGAGAGGAGGCTGACGCATCGGATATTATAACCGGTACTTTTTCAATTTTTGGATTGCCTTATACTGCATTGATTAACATTGGGTCGACACATTCATATGTTGCTAGTAGTGTGTCTGAAACTTTAAGTTTAGATTTTGAAGTTACCCCTAGGGAAATGATGGTAATTAGCCCATTAGGACAATTTGTGGTGGTAGATAAACTTTAACGGGAGGTACCCTTAGAAGTTTAGGGAGTAGGTTTCCTAACGGATCTGATGGAATTACCATTCCGGGAATTTAACTTAATTTTAGGCATGGACTGGCTAGTAAAGTATCAGGTCAATGTAGATTGTGCAACCAAGTGTATGGTGTTAAGAACCCCGAGGGAGGTGAAGTGTTGGTGATATTGGAAAGGGGGAATTGTCTATCAAACGTGGTAACTGCCCTAAGAGCGAAAAAAATGGTGAGAAAAGGGTGCGAGGCAATTCTAATGGTTGTATGAGCTTTGGAAGCCAAGGACCTAACTGTTGAGGACATTAGGACGGTGAAAGAATTTCCTAATGTTTTCCCAGAAGAGCTTCCAAGATTACCTCTAGATCGAGAAGTGGTGTTTGGAATTGACCTTCTTCCAGGAATAGCACCGATATCTATTGCTCCATATAGAATGGAATCGAAGGAGTTGGTGGAATTGAAAGCGCAAATCTAGGAGTTGTTGGATGGAAGGTTTATTTGACCAAGTGTGTCACCTTGGGGAGTGCCGATGTTATTTGTTAAAAAGAAGGATAGTTCAATGCGTATCTACATTGACTATCGTCAATTGAATAAGTTAACCATCATGAACAAATACCCGTTGCCAAGGATCGATGACTTGTTCGATCAGTTGAAGGGGGCCTCAGTCTTTTCGAAGATAGATCTGAGGTCACGGTACCATCAGCTTAAGGTCAAGGAGGCGGATAATCATAAGACGACCTTTAGGACTCGCTACGGTTACTACGAGGTCATGGTGATGCCATTTGGGTTGACTAACATACCAGTACGTTTATGGATATGATGAATCGAGTGTTCCAACCCTACTTGGATCGATTTATTGTGGTTTTTATTGATGACATCTTGGTTTATTCAAGATCAGAGGAGGAGCATGATTCACATCTGCAAGTGATTCTACAGATTCTAAGGGAGAAGCGACTTTATGCCAAATTCAGCAAGTGCAAATTTTGGCTAAAGGAAGTTACTTTTCTAGGTCACGTGGTGTCGGCAGAGGGGATTAGGGTTGACCCTCGAAAAATTGAAGCGGTGTCGGATTGGAAGCCGCCTAAGTCAGTGGCAGAGATTAGAGCTTTCTTGGTTTAGTCGATTATTACCGAAGGTTTGTTGAAGGATTTTCCCGATTGCGGCACCATTGGCTAAGTTGCTGCGGAAAGGAGTTTTGTTCGTTTGGTCTGATAAGCAGAATGAGAGTTTTGAAAAGTTGAAAAGGATATTGATGGAGGCTCCGGTGTTGATTCAACCGGAGGCTGGGAAGGAATTCGTGATTTACTATTATACATCACACACGGGACTAGAATGCATGTTGATGCAAGATGGAAAGGTGGTTGAGTATGCATCACGGCAGTTAAGACCACATGAAGCAAACTATCCCACCCATGATTTGGAGTTGGTAGCGGTGGTGTTTGACTTGAAGATTTGGAGGCATTATTTGTACGAGGAGAAATCTGTCATTTACACAGATCATAAGAGTTTGAAGTATCTTTTGACAAAGAAGGAGTTGAATCTAAGGCAAATGAGGTGGATCGAGTTGTTAAAGGATTATGATTGCTCGATTGAGTATCATCCGGTAAGTCCAATGTTGTGGCATATGCTTTAAGTCGTAAGGTGATCTCTGACTTGAGAGCAATGTTTGCTCACCTTAGTCTGTACAACGATGGGAGTTTATTGGCGGAACTTCAAGTAAAACCCTCATGGGTCAGTCAGGTTAAGGAAAAGCAGCAGACTTATGAGTTGCTGAAGGAGAAGTTTTCGGTTGGAGCAAGTGATGAATCAACGGAATTTAGTGTGAATGAGGAAGGGCTATTATGTTTTCAAGGGAGAGTGTGCATGCCAAAAGACCCTGAATTGAGGCATAGGATCCTGCAAGAAATGCATGGTAGTCCATACGCTATGCATCCTGGAGGGAGTATGATGTATCGAGATTTACGAGAGCAATTTTGGTGGCCAAGCTTAAAACGAGAGGTGACTGAATTATTGGGGAAGTGTTTAACCTACCAATAGGTAAAGAGGAGCATCAATTACCATCAGGGTTGTTGCAACCGGTGAAGATTCCTTAGTGGAAGTGGGAAAGGATCACAATAGACTTTGTTAGTGGGCTACCTCTCACGCCAACTAGGAAAGATTCAGTTTGGGTGATCATTGATCGGTTGACGAAGTCTGCTCATTTTGTACCGATTCGAGTCGATTATTACTTATAAAAGTTGGCTAAGCTGTATATAGCGGAGATTGTAAGGTTGCATGGAGTACCTATGTCGATTATCTCAGACCAAGATCCTAGGCTTACGTCAAGGTTTTGGAAGGCGTTGCATCAAGCGTTGGGTACGAAGTTGGATTTTAGTATAGCATTTCATCCTCAGACCGATGGACAGTCTGAGTGGGTGATTCAGATCTTGGAGGACATGTTAAGGGGTTGTGCCATTGATTTTAGAGGTAGTTGGGAGGAGTTTCTACCATTGGCGGAGTTTGCGTACAACAACAGCTACTAGTCTAGTATTTAGATGGCGCCCTATGAAGCATTATACGGGCGAAAGTGTCGTACTCCTACCTGTTGGACGTAATTAGGGGAACGGTGAATTTTGGGTCCAGAGTTGGTTACCAAGATAGAGGAGAATGTTGAGCTAATTCGGGCTCGACTAAAGGTAGCGTCAGACAGACAGAAGTCCTATGCTGATTTGAAGCGCAAGGAAATAGAGTTTGCAGTGGGTGACAAGGTGTTCTTGAAAGTGTCACCATGGAAGAAAGTATTAAGGTTTTGACGGAAGGGTAAGTTAAATCTTAAATTCATCGGACCTTATTAGGTGCTGAAACGGGTTGGACCAGTAGCATATCAGCTTGAGCTACCTGCTGAATTGAATCAAATCCAAGATGTATTTCACGTCTCTATGTTAAAACATTATCGTTCGGATCCATCTCATGTAGTACCTTTGGAGGAAATCGAGGTAAGACCTGACCTGTCCTTTGAAGAGG
The DNA here is from genome assembly GCA_025506655.1 of Gossypium rotundifolium. Taxonomy (NCBI): domain Eukaryota; kingdom Viridiplantae; phylum Streptophyta; class Magnoliopsida; order Malvales; family Malvaceae; genus Gossypium; species Gossypium rotundifolium. The sequence goes on from CP106722.1 coordinate 140,977,081, forward strand.
AACCAATGGAAATAATGGGTCGTGATGTCAAAGTATTATGAAGGAAGAAGGTTCCGTTGGTTAAGGCTCTATGGTGGAATCACGGCTTTGAGGAGGCTACGTGGGAACCGGAGGAAGCGATGCGATAGCAATACCCTCATCTATTCGGATCAGGTAATTTTGAGGACGAAATTCCTTTTAGGGGGTAGAACTGTAACATCTCGAATTAATGGGCCTTTGCATTTGATGTGTGTTATGTTCAATATGATAATTAGAGTGTTTAAGGGGTTCAGATTGGGCTTAGGTTTGGGCTGAGGCCTTAATCAAATTTTCTGTTTGGGCACTTTAGTGGAAAGCTAGATAGGTCTAAGCTTAAAAGATATTTTTCGCGAATTAAAACACAAAAAGCTAGTGGCCCAGTAGACAGTGGCGTGAAAAGCAGTAAGGGGACCCAAGGTTCGAGTCGCATTACCCACTTATTTATTTTAATTGTTTTTGACGTTAAAAGGAGAGGAGAGTGGGGGTGGCTAGGATGCTTTAAAATAGGAAGATTTATCTATTGGATAATGTGGATATTGTGCTGATAATAGTAGGGAGAGGTGGTGTTATTTAGGCCTCTCCTAAAGGTGAATAGACCAATATAAAGAAGAAAAGATAGGAGCTATCTGCTGAGAGCAGAATTGGCCAAAATTCCATCTCTTAGAAGGGGGAAGGAATCGGTTTCTTCATGTTAAAGGGGTGTCAAAATTTCCCCTATTATTTGATTAATTATTAGTTATCAGGAAGGGCACTTTTGGGTTTTGATAAGAAAGTGCCGAAATTCTCTATAAATAGGGTGGTATCTCTTCAATTCGGCATTCGAACCCTATTCTTTTCCTCATTCTCTGTGCCAAAATTTTGAGTCTTTCTTTGTAATTTTTTCTCTCTTCTTTTCCAAAAGCTGAAACCTCTCAATTCTTTCTCTCATCTTCACTTTCCTCAAAAGTCGAAACCTCTCACTTCACTTTCTTTTTCCATTCTTTTCTCTTGTGCCGATTTCTCCATAAAGCCGGAATCTCCTAGAAGTTGCCGAATTCCCTGTAAAGGTAGGTGCCAATTTTTTCTGTTCTTTTTCCCTTCTCTTTCGATTTTGAGACTATAGCCGAATGGCTAGTTGATTGATAGGTCATCTTTAGTTTAACTTTTTCTCTAATCAGATGTTCTTTTGGGTAGCACTTCGGGAAATCATAGTATATCGAATCATCCAGATCTCAAAAATCCAGAAACTGTTAAACTCTAAGTATCCTATCAATTTTGGGATTTCAAGGTAAGGGGTTTTCTTTTGATTCCTATTAGTTTCGCTATCATATTTGAGATCTTAACTCATATATGGTGTAACAACCCTATTTCACTATAGTAATTCTGACAAGGACTTTTTGGTTGGAATCAAATATGGATCAGGCAAATGAGAGGATTGGGTCCGTAAACCCAATCTCTAAGTTTAAGAAACGAGCAATGTTCTCTATTCAAGATTGGTCGCCGGGTTGTGGACCAGCTTCTAAATAGTATCTTAGGCAAATAGCAGTCGTATCGACTTCTGACAGTGTCGACATAGAGGATGTCGTCTTAACTGTAATAAGGTGTGTAGATTCTTGACACATAAGCTTTGTTATGTTATATGTATGCTATAAGCTAAAAGCCAAAAAGAGAGGATGTATGAACAGTCGTGCTACCTAGAAAGGGTAGTCAAGGGATGCCAGGTACGTAATCATAGAAACTTTTCTATGTGTATCAAAGCATGTGAAAGTATAAGATCTATTAGATGGCTTGATGTTTTGATTCTTGTATGTGTGTATGCATGTAATGGGATTGATTGATTGATTTATGGAAGGGAGCAGGTCGCGAGGTGATCGATGGCTTTGCCACAAAAGTTCGCATTAGCGATCGATCTTTATGATAGGCAGCATAGCTTTCGAAATACTAAATGTATTTTCTAAGGTTCGCAATAGCGATTGGTCTTTATGATAGGCAGCACAGCTATCTACGTGGTGTGTAGCGGATGGAGGGTTGAATGTAAAAATCCCTACAGTGTGATGGTTGGTACAGGGGTGTGTAGAGGATGGACTCTTAGGTTTTGGGATGGGCCATGTTGCATGACATATTTTGTTACCATTGTATATGGGACAAGGCCCATAACGTGTTTGTGGGCCCTAGGCTTTTATGTGTTTTCAAGTTTTGCACACTGAGTCTTTGTGACTCACCCATTTATATTTTTCCCACTCCACAGATGAGTAGTAGACCGTGGACATGGGAGTCGAGGCGGAGTCGAGGGATCAAGACTATTATTATTTTCATAGACTATCTTTGACTTTTCATTTAAAATATAAATCTTTGGGAATATTTTTGTAATAAGGCCCCATAACTTAGGTTTCCAATTTATGTGTTACTCGCTTTATTTTATTTTCACCCTTAATAAGTCACATGCTTATAAACCTATGTTTTTCCAAAGTCTAATTAATAAAATTAAATGATAAATGGGCTTTTCAAACTCAACCGACACAAATGATAAGTTCTTCAAACTTTCTCACAAATATCACGATTAATGAAAAAAAAATTGAGACTTTTCAAAACCCATCGAAGCAAAGTTTTTAAAATTTAACCAGTAGCATACCAGATCCGGTAATGACGTATGGGTCGGGTTTGGGGTGTTACACTTGATGTTCAGCTTTGACTTGCTGACAGACTAAACATTTCGAAATAAAGTCAGAAATATCTCGCTTCATACCAGACCACCAATAGCATTGCTTCAAATCATGATACATCTTTGTATTTCCTGATGAACAGATAGACGACTGTTATGTGCTTCACTCAAAATCAGCTGAATCAACTCCAGATTTCTTGGACCACAAATACGACCTCAAAATCTCAAGCAATCATCAACAATTTGAAATTCAGATTCAGAATTCAATCCACACTGAGTTCGTTTTGATAACAATTCATTATCAATCTTTTGAGCATCACATATTTGTTGTACCAAGAACGGTTTAGCTTTTAATTCAGCTATCACAGAACTATCATCAGACAAATCTAACTGAGCATTCAAAGCACGTAGTGTAAACAATTATTTTCTACTCAACGCATCAGCAACAACATTTGCTTTACCTAGATGATAATCTATCACAAGCTCATAATCTTTTAACAGCTCTAAATATCTTTTTTGACACAGGTTCAAATCTTTCTGGGTCATCAAATATTTCGGACTTTTATGATCTGAAAACACATGACATTTTTCACCGTATAGATAATGGTGCCAGATCTTTAGTGCAAACACAATCGCAGCTAGCTCAAGGTCGTGCGTTAGATAGTTCCTTTCATCCGACTTCAATTGTCTCGAGGCATAAGCTACAACTTTGCCTTCTTGCATCAAAACACATCCTAGACCATTTAACGAAGCATCACTGTATATAACAAATTTTTTACACGATTTTTGTTGTACTAACATTGGAGCTTTTGTTAACAGAGTTTTCAACTGATCAAAACTTTTCTGACATTTATCAGAACATTCAAATCTAACATATTTCAGAAGTAGTCTAGTCAACGGAGTAGCTATTACTAAAAATCCTTTTACAAATCGACGATGATAACCAACTCAGACACATTCTTCGGAGGTTTCTAATCCAGAATAGCAAAAATCTTGCTCGGATCAACTCGAATTCCAGAAGCTGACACAATATGTCCCAGAAAACTAACCTCATGCAACCAGAACTCACATTTACTGAATTTTGCATTTAATTATTTTTCTCTCAGAGTTTGCAACATAATTCTCAAATGTTTAGCATGCTCATTTTCATTACGTGAATAAATCAATATATCATCTACGAACACCACAACAAATCGATCTAGATACGGTCTGACAATTCTATTCATCAGATCCATAAAAACAGCAGGAGCATTGGTTAGTCCAAAAGGCATAACTAAAAACTCATAATGCCCGTACCTCATTCTGAAAGCGATTTTCGGTATGTCTGAGTCTTTTACTCTCAACTGGTAGTATCCCGACCTCAGATCAATCTTGGAAAATACAGTAGCTCTGATCGTGTCAAATAGTCGAGTTTTAATATTTATAAAGAATGATCGAACCTGTAGACTAACTATGACAACGATGGAGGCAAGTGCACCTATCGAACAATAGTATAGTTTAGGCAAGATTATTTTATTGAACCCAAAGGAACCTAAAAGTACTATTACTCACTTTCTTTCTATTATTTAGCCTAAAATATGGAGTTATTGGTTTATTAATCTAAAAATAATGAAAAACTAAACTAGATGCAAAGACAAAAGAATGAAACTTTGGGAAAAGACTGTGGAAAAACTCAATTGATTTTAGACGATACCCTCAGGAAGAATCCACCTATGACTTCTCTTGTTATCTAACTTTCAATTCATATGACTTCTTTACCTAACTTGATTCGTGAGACTCCCTAACCTATATTAAACCCTCTCTCGAGGTGAATAACGTCTAACCTTAAGTTAATTAGTGGAACTCTCGTTCTCTTATAATAACCCCCTAAAGAAGAAGTAAATCGACCAATGGACTCCATATTAGGTTTCACCCTAATCCGGCAAAATCTCGTCACCCTATCTCTAGGCGTGCGATCAACTCCGCTTAACTATGCTAGATCTACTCTTAGGCAGGGTCTATTCCTCCTCCACCAAAGTACATCAGATTAAATTAAGCAACATAATTAAGAACAAAGTAAGTACATATCATATAGTTTAGAAATAAAATAACAAAATCCATCATAGGTTTATCCCCTTCAGGTATCTAAAGGGTTTAGTTCATAACAAAATAAGAGAACATCTCAAGAGAAAAGATAAAACAAAACATAAGAAATCCCTAAAACCACCTGAAGGAATTGAATAGGAGATCCTCTATCTTGAGTAGAACTATGGCTTCTTGAGATGGATCAACTGGCTATCTTCGAGTAATTCCCTGAATAAAAGCTCTGGTAGAAAACTCTGCCCAAAACTTGATTCTTCAGAACGACTGCCTTGGTTTGTTTATATAGGCTCTTTGGATGCTTTACTTGGCTCCTAAGTACCTCCTTCAAGTAGAATTACTATTAGGGTGTTTAAGTGGACTTAGGAGGGTGTTTAAGTGGACTTAGGAGTATGTTTCTTTGGCTCCAAGCATCCAAATCTGAGTGAAATTGCTCATTCCCGTGGCAGGGGCACGCCCATGGCAGACGCCCGTGCAAATCGTCTTCAGGCCGTATCTCGATTTTATCGATTGGGGCATGGCCGTGTAAATCGTGGCATGGCCGTGTGAAATAATTTGACGAGGCATGGCTATGTGGCTTGAAGTCTAGGCCGTGTCGATTTCCTCTTTGGCCCAAATTGGTCTATTTTAAGCCCGTTTCTTGTTCTTTTTATCCTTATGTGCTTTCTTGAGTATAAGACATGAAAAGAAAGGATTAAGAGCACCTTTTTACATAAATCAGGGATAAATCATCCAAAAACATACTAAATGTGGGATTAAAATATGTTACTTTTACGGTTTATCAAATGCCCCCACACTTAAGCTTTTACGTGTCCTCAAGGAAAATTCTCAACTTACAATTAAAACGAACTTTCCATAATTCATAATTCCTATCGACAATGTCTCATCATAATTTATAGATAATTTATACATTGATAATTTAACTCAAAGAGTTCTAAAGATTCAATCACGATAAGTCATACCTTTGTAGTACGAAAACATAGGTGTCTCGCCTTATCGAATAATTACCTTTAATTCAAAACCAACAAGGATTGACATCCTCACTAAAGGTTCACTCAAATCACTCAAAGTGTTTAAGGTTCAATAATAAGCACTCATAAGTCGAACCTGAAAAGTTAATCCCATAGGCTTGCCAGAAAATAAAATCTCCACCACTGTATATGAGATGATACACAAATCCAAAGGTCTTTAATTAGGGTTGTAACGGGGCTTGGGTTAGAAGGTGCGAATAAAGGCTGAATTAGAAGTTTAAAATCGAGACTGACTTGACAAATTACCTAATTAGAAACAATGAACTAAATATGAACATTTACATCGAATGAAAACTAATAATACCACTATTGATAATTACTCTATAATAAAGAGTATTTTCATCACTTAAAATTTGATAATACTTTAATACGAGCTTTTTCTTCAACAATTGGAATTTAAATGCTCTAAGCTTCTTTTTGTTTTTTTTTTTTAAGAACAAATTAAAATATTACATCATAAATGATAAATGTAACTACTGAACTAATATAATTTGGTAACTTAATCAAATCAAACCTCGATTAAAGGGTAGTGAAAAGAATGGTGATAACAAATTCAAAGGGATTTTGGGTTAATATTAATCGGTGAGTCAATAAAAAGGTTACTAGGATTTAACGGGGTTCACTAGGGGTTAATTTGTGAAGGTAGGCTTTTTATGGAGTAAGTGGGTTAAATCCTAGGTGCCTTTATCATCTCTGTATATCAAATCAAAAGTGTGGTCTCGACATGTATAAACGAGGCAAGTTCTAAAATAATAGTTTAAAGTTGACACTCTCATAATCAATAAAGTGAGCTCGAAAAAGAATATATGCTCTATAAGGCTCAAAATCTCACAAAATTTATGGGTGTTTGACATCAATCCCTGTAAATTTTGAACTTCAAGGTGATATTCAAATTCAGTTCAACAACCTAGACAAATTTTAATTTTTAGAAAGTAGACTTATCATGCTCAATTCTCTGTTATCCTTCAAATTTAATCGTCAATGCACAATTAACTATGACATAATCTAAAACATATCAATAAAAATCATAAATCATTATAAATTTCATCCTAATTAGTAATATGAGAAAATACTTTCGAACAAGTTTGAAATTCAGGATTTTGAGAACAATGAAAAATTAGGCATTAATTTGAGAATAATGCAAAACGTTAGGCACTTTTATCCCCCTACACTTAAGATGTACATTGCCCTCAATGTAAAAAGATAGGTAATAAAAATTAATATAAGATCAAAAGAGAGGGATAGAGTGCCACTTCCTAAATTTTGGGTGATTTCCAGGAGGATGGAAGAGAAATATAAGTTGGAGGGGTCGGTCTAGTTGGGTGTCTACAGATGATCTTTGTGCTAGATAAAGAAATTGGGTAGCCTACAAAGATATAGCCAAGAAATCTAAAGAAACATTAATAATATACTAATATTATAATTTAGGACAAAGGAAATAAAGAGAAGGAGACTAAGAAGAAAACTAAATTTGAAAGAAAAAACTAATGGACTAAGGAGTCCTTATTGTTGGATGGTTCACGAGGTGGATGTGACCTCTTAGGCTGTGGTGTATGATTCCCAAGCAGCCTTTAGAACCTAAAACCAAGAAAATAAATTAAAATAAACTAAACGAAGCATAAGATTGTTAAAGAGAAGGAAATTGAAGCAAAAGAGAAAAAGAAAATAAAAACTATATGGTCTCAAAGACCCTTGGCTTGTTGTTTGAATGAAGCGGCCATCATGAACTTATATAGATCGGTCTCCCATAGGGAGATTGTGATTGGCCTCTTACACTTCTTCAGCATGAATTTAGTGTAGCTTAAGAGTCTAAACACCTTTTCTAATACAAGACAGAAAAATTGAAAGAAAAAGAAGGAGAAAAGAAGATGGGGGAAAGGGGAAGGGCTATGTGGTTTAAATAGTTTTTTGCTTCTAACACTGTCCCATGCCCATGTATCTAGGGCATGTTGCTTTACACGACTATATTGTACGGCCGTGTTTGGAGGCGTGTTGGATATTAAACACCCATGGTCAATAAGTCATGCCCGTGGTTGATAAGTAAGTATCTTCTCAAGGTCGTGTCACACGACCGTGTTCTAGGCATGTTGGAGTGCCACACCCGTTTGTCTCTGATGCCACGCCCATTCTATAATGGCAGTGTTGACCCACGGCCACTTCGCATGGTTGTGGTGGGGTAGGTGAGCCCGTGACTTCTGCAGTTGGTTGGGGCAGGATTCGCACGGCCTCCGCTATGTCAGTACGATGATTCGGAGTGCCCACATGGCTAAAGCCATGGCCGTGTGCTAGACCGTGTGGTCTAGGAATCTGTATTTTTTCAATTTATTAAATTCTAGAAGAGAAATTAGAGATAAGAATAAAACTAAAACTATAAAATAAAAATTATTGTTAGTACTCGGGTTGCCTCCCGAAAAGCGCTCGTTTATAGTCTTAAGCTAGACTCTTCCCAAAAAATTTTCAGGGGGTTTAAAGGTTTGAACATCTTCCCTCATGCTTATAGCTCTATTTTCATGACAAAGCTCACGTCGAGAGGCGTTTACCTTGGAGGTATCGAATGTTGAGTTGCTTACCTCGACTGTTTCATGTGGGAAGATATTGTGGACCTTAAGAAGAATTTCTCCCTTTGGTTTCAGGTCTGTTGAAGTGATGTGAGGATCTGCTTTGTCTAACAATACCTGGTCTCTTATTTTGTAGTGGTTTGATGTTTATATGAGCTCTTCTTGTGGTTCCTCTAATTTTACTTCATGAGGTTCTTCTTTGACGTGTGTCCTCTGCTCTTCAAACTTGTCAGTCATAAGGTGTTATCCCTTGTAGGATTCTTCTTTGTTGTTTTAGGACTTATGAGTTGGCTCAGGGTTGTCTTTATGTGGTGTTTCTTGTGATGAAAGTTGAACAATTTGATTATATATTGAAGTGACTTTCTTACCTTCATCATCTGTTGTTCTGGCCGAGTTGAGAGCTTGAAGCTTAATTGATTCATCTCCTATGCGAAGTATGAGTTCACCTGTGGCAACATCAATTTTAGTTCTAGCAGTTGCTAGGAAAGGTCTTCCTAAAATTACGGGGATTGAATTATCCTTATCCATGTCTAAAACAATAAAATCTACTGGGAAAACAAATTTATCAATTTTTACAAGTACATCTTCAATAATGCCCCTAGGAATTCTAACAGTTTTATTAGCTAGTTGAATACTCATCCTAGTTTGTTTGGGCTTCCCTCGACCTAGTCATTTAAAAAATGCATAAGGCATGACATTTATACTTTCCCCTAGATCAGCTAACACATTATCAATAGTTAAATTACCAACTAAGCATGGAATCGTAAAACTCCCTGGATCTTTTTGTTTCTACGGTAGTCTATTTTGTAACATTGTCGAGCATGTTGCATTTAGTTCCACGTGGTGCTCTTCGTTTACTTTGCATTTGTTTGTCAAGAGTTGTCTTAAAAATTTCCTCGAGTCTAGCATCTGGAAAAGAGCTTCAAGAAGGGGTAAGTTAATATGCAATTTCTTTAAAAGTTTAAGAAACTTACCGACCTGTTCCTCTTAATCATCTCCTTTCAATGCTTCGGGATAAGGTATGCGAGGTTTGTATTCTTTGATTATTGGTTTTGGCTTTTCGTGTGGTACCTCTATTTTACCTTTTTCTTCATTGGTTTCTTGTGCTGTGGTGGACTCGTCTACCTTTGCACCCTCTTGAGCTATGATGGCTTGGATCTGTTCTTTTGGGATTATTTCTATGCTGCTTGGTAGACTTCCTTGTTGACTTTCAAAAATAAGCTTCATGAGATGTCCCACTAACCTAGTAAGTTCTTCAACTTTATTCTCGATCCCTTTGATCGATTTTTGTTCTTTATCAAGTGCTGCTTCAGTCTTTTGGAAACGAGAATTTGTAGCTGCCATGAATTTCGTCAGCATCTCTTCGAGGTTTGATTGCTTCTCTTGTGGATATAGCTGATTTTGATAATTTGGTGGAGGTTGCTGCCTCCCCACGATAAATTTGGGTGGTTCCTCCAACCTGCATTATAAGTGTTACTATAAGGATTATTATTGGATCTGAAATTGTTACCTATATAGTTTGTCTGCTCATATTCTGCTCTTGGTTGGTAGGGTGGGTACTCAAGATTTGCCACATTCCCACTCACTTCGCATTGCATTAACGGGTGTACCTGTGAAGAACATAAATTGTCAAGTTTTGTATTCATCATCTCCACCTGTGTTGACAGCATTATTTCTGCGTCTATGTTAAAAACTCCACTGATTTTGTCAGTTTTACCCTTGTAATTTGTCATTGATAGGTATTCAACGACATCTCTTCGAATAAAGTTGTAAGCCGCTTCAGGAGTTTTGTTATTCAAAGTTCCATCGGCTGATGAGTCAATTGTTTTCCTCGTTCAAGAATTCACACCGTTGTAAAAAGTTCGGACTTGAAGCCACAAAGGTAATTCGTGGTGTGGACATCTTCTCAGGAGATCCTTATATCTTTCCCATACATCATATAATGTTTCTGCGTCATTCTGCACAAAAGAAGATATGTCATTCCTAAATTTGGCTATTTTGGCTGGTGGAAAGTATTTTAAAATAAATTTTCGATCATTTGATCCCATGTGGTGATTGACCCTCGTGGTAATGAGTTCAACCACTACTTTGCTTTATTCCTTAATGAAAAGGGAAATAACCGAAGACGAATGGCATCATCTGAAATGCCATTTATTTTGAAGGCATCACAGAACTATAAGAAATTAGCTATATGAGTATTCAGGTCTTCATCCTGCAAACCATGAAATTGAACAAATTGTTAAATCATTTGTATTGTATTAGGCTTTATTTCAAAATTGTTAGCAGCTATAGCAGGCCTAACAATACTAGATTCTTCTCCTATCAAATTAGGTTTAGCATAATCATACATAGTACACGGAGCATTCTGTTCTTGCACATTTGGCGGTGGATTGTTTTCGTCCATCCCTTTAGTAGGATTGGATCTATCTTACTGTTCTTCTCCTTGGTAGTCTAGAGCTATTCTAGTTTCTCTGTGATTCCTGCGAGTGGTAGCTTCAATGTCACTTTCGTACGCTAAAGGTCCTCTCAGGTTCCTTCTAGTCATAAACTAGAGGTACCTGCTAGGAGAAGAAAGAAAGAAATAAAAATTTAACCTAAATTAAAAATAAAAGTAAATTGCAAAAAAATAATAAAATAATGGTTAAAGTAATAGAAATAGAGCTTTCTTAATATTTTAGTGTCCCCAGCAACGGCGCCAAAAACTTGATCATGTCAAACAAATGAAGTTTTAATATTTATAAAGAATGATTGAACTCAGAGACTAACTATGACAACGATGGAGGCAAGTGCACCTATCGAACAATAGTATAGTTTAGGCAAGATTATTTTATCGAACCCAAAGGAACCTAAAAGTACTACTACTCACTTTCTTTCTATTATTTAGCCTAAAATATGGAGTTATTGGTTTATTAATCTAAAACTAATGAAAAACTAAACTAGATGCAAAGACAAAAGAATGAAACTTTGGGAAAAGACTGTGGACAAAGTCAGTTGATTTTAGACGATACCCTCAAGAAGAATCCACCTATGACTTCTCTTGTTATCTAACTTTTAATTCATATGACTTCTTTACTTAGCTTGATCCGTGAGACTCCCTAACATATATTAAACCATCTCTCGAGGCGAATAACGTCTAACCTTAGGTTAATTAGTGGAACTCTCGTTCTCTTATAATAACCCCTTAAGGAAGAAGTAAATCGATCAATGGACTCCCATATTAGGTTTCACCCTAATCCGACAAAATCTCGTCACCCTATCTCTAGGCGTGCGATCAACTCCACTTAATTATACTAGATCTACGCTTAGGCAGGGTCTATTCCTCATCCACCTAAGCACATCAGATTAAATTAAGCAACATAATTAAGAACAAACTAAGTACTTATCATTTAATTTAGAAATCAAATAACAAAATCCATCATAGGTTTCATCCCCTTCATGTATCTGAAGAGTTTAGTTCATAACAAAATAATGAAACATTTTAAGACAAAAGATAAAGCAAAACATAAGAAATCCCTAAAACCACATGAAGGAATTGAAGAGGAGATCCTCTGTCTTGAGTAGAACTCCAGCTTCTTGAGATGGATTAACTGGCTATCTTCAAGTAATTACCTAAGTAAAAGCTCTGGCAAAAACTATGCCCAAAAATTGATTCTTCAGAACGGCTGCCTTGGGTTGTTTATATAGGCTCTTTAGATGCTTTACTTGGCTCTTAAGTACCTCATTCAAGTAGAATTACTATTAATGTGTTTAAGTTGACTTAGGAGTATGTTTTTTGGCTTCAAGCATCCAAATCCGAGTAAAATTGCTCATTCCCATGGCAGGGGCACGCCCATGGCACACGCCCGTGCAAATCATCTTTAGGCCGTGTCTCGATTCTGTCGATTGGGGCACGGCCATGTAAATCATGGCATAGCCGTGTGAAATAATTTGATGACGCACGGCCGTGTGGCTTGAAGTCCAGGCCATGTCGATTTCCTCTTTGGCCCAAATTGGTCTGTTTTAAGCCTGTTTCTCATTCTTTTATACTTAGGTGCTTTCCTAAGTATAAGACATGAAAAGAAAGGATTAAGAGCACCTTTTTACATAAATCAGGGAAAATCATCCAAAAACATATTAAATGTGGGATTAAAATAAGTTACATTTATCGTTTATCAAGCTCCTTATAATTGATCAAATAAGTTATCAATTCTGGGCAACGGATATTTATTCTTTATGGTCACCTTATTCAACTGACGGTAATTGATGCACATTCTCATCGTTCCATCTTTCTTTTCACAAACAGAACAGGAGCACCCCAAGGCTAAAAACTCAGTCCTAGCAAACCCTCTATCGGTCAATTCTTGCAGCTGTGACTTTAACTCTTTCAACTCTGTTGCTGCCTTTCTATACGGAGCTATCGAAATAGGTGTCGTACCAGGCAATAGATCAATACCAAACCCAACTTCACGAATCGAAGGCAAACCCGGCAACTCTTCAGAGAACACATCAGAATACTCATAGACAATAGGCACTGATTCAACTTTTTTTCAGACACTTTTGAATCAATCACATAAGCAAAATATGCCTCATATCCTTCTTTCACATATCTCTAAGCTTTCAATACCGATATCATAGCAGTAATCCATTTAAATCATTAGACTCAATCTGTACAATTTCATTATTCAGACATCTCAAATCAATAGTTTTCCTTTTACAGTTTACAACAGCATCATGCAATGTCAACCAATCTATACCCAGAATGATATCGAACTCATCAAATGGAAAAAGCATCAGATCAGCAGGGAAACATATATCTTAAAACATTAACGACAGTTCTTGTATAATTTGTCAACAAGGACACTTTTACCTAAGGGATTCAATACTTTTATAGTAAACTTAGTAGACTCTACAGGCAAAGTGTTACTGATTACTAAATTCATGCATAAATACTAATGTGTAGAACTAGGGTCTATCTATGCAATCACAGAATTATCATAAAGAGTAAAAGTACCCATTATAACATTTGGAGATGAATCTTCCTCACGAGCTCGTATAGCATATGCTCTCGCAGGCGCTCTAGCTTCAAATCTTGCAACAGTGTCTCTCGTAGTTCTCTGACTATTACTAACATTTCTTACATTCTTTGAATGTCTACCTCTCACAGGTGTATTGTAACACCCCAAACCCAGTCTAAACGCTATGACCGAATCTGGTGTGTCACTGGGAAGAAAACATTTTACAACTATTTTGTCGTCTTGATTTGAAAGGAAAACTCTTGGTGTAGTTAAGAAAAATGTGGTTGAATTGGGTGAATAATTAAAACATTTTGAAACTTAGTTTTAGCGTGTTAGAATTACCTTGTTGTTTATCATTCATTCGAAGTATATCTTTAAAAAAACTCAGAAAATTATCTTAAGTTTATAAAAATGTTCATATCATAAATTACTTGGCATGCCTTTTTCATTTAATGATAGTGTAAGGAAAAACAGAACAGATAACAATAAAACCCAAAACAAAGTTTAAATGGCCTTATTACAAACTGAAACCCAAACTTAAAGTAAATAATAACTAAATTCAAATTAACATTTAAGTTTAATGTTGAGCATGGCCACCGCGAGTCCACCCCAGCTTCGGATCCACAACTTAAAATGTAACAGAATGGGTGAGTCACCGAGACTCAGTGTGTAAATCCCCATCCCAAAAGATGTTATGCTCTTACACATATTCATATAATATTATGCATGTCATGCAACCCATTGCCTAATTATTCATCCGAGTCTCCCAAATCTACCCCTTGTAGCACCTAGCCACTGGTGGTACCTAACCACTAGGAACTAAAGTTACAAATATTCATGTATGGGGCCAACCCACTGTGGTACCTAACCACTGGGACAAGTCACAAAATAAGCACATGTGGTACCTAACCACTGGTGGTTCCAAACCACTGAGACTTAGTCACAAAATCATGATATGTGGGGCCAACCAACATGTGGTACCTAACCACTAGTGACAGTCTGATAAATCATGCCCTCCCCCTCCTCTCATCATACCCATATGCTATGTATATGTTTCTCAATACAATATAATCATGCTTAATGCATGGGAAAATACAACATGGCACACACAAGTTTCACATAGATCAAGCACGATATTCACCATAATGGACTTGCCCGGAGTCCTTGCTTATAAGGGTAACACAATGTTTCCCACTGTTAATTTGGCTTTCAACAAACACAACATTTAACATAACACATAAGAAGTGTGTAAGAGTTACACACCTATTTCTCGTACTATCGCACTCACTGCTTTAACACTATCGTCCCTCGAGACTACCACTATCGGCCTATGATCTATCTCTGATGTCGGCCCACACCCCGGTAGCCAATCTCGCACTCCTGATACTGCTCGCTTCTTGTACTTAGGGATCGGGTTTACAGATCCAACCCCTACTATCGCTTGGCTGACATTTGAGTCCATAACAATCCCTTGGTCACTAAACCGAATTTAAACGGTGAGATCAAAACTAAGAGGTAATCATAATACTTAAAATGAAACCCTTACCTAGATTGTCAAATCCCAAAAATCCTCAAGAAAGCGTCACCACCCTACTTACATTCGGCCAAGCATCCAACATTAGACCAACACGATTATCGCACCTATGCTTGATGAGATCCGATAAAAGAGAAAGGATAAGGGAGTGGCCATTCACTGAATCCTACTACCAACACATACCTTCGGCTTTCCTCATAGTTTGGCACGAGAGATCACAGCAAGAAATGCTCAACTTCTATGAATAAAGAATGAAAACTGACAAGATCTTGGGGAAGTAATTCGGGTTAGAAACTAAATAAGAAAGAGAGAAATAGCAAGGAAGAAAACCACGGAGAACTTACCAATCTTGAGATGATGATTCGACTATGGTGTAACTTCAGGAAAAGAGACTGATCGTGAAGGTTTTGGTTATGTGAGAAGAAAGTATGGCAAAAGAGGGTTCGACTTTTAGGGAAAATATTGAGGAGAGCTAGGGAGTTGCGGCAAAGAAAGGGAGAGAGAGCTCACAATAGAAAGGAATTTTCGGCTAGAAGAGAAAATATGACAAAAGGAAGTGATCACTTGCTACTAATTTCGGCATATCAAACCCCCTCCCCAAAGTTTTGATTTTCGGCCAACACTGCTGTCACTTGATAGCTCTTATCCCTCTTGATATCTTAATCTATATCCTCCCCTCAAAAGAGGCCCCCTTAGCACCAACTCCTCTCTTCCTATTATCAGCATATTATTAATCAAAATAAAAGAATTAAATCCCTTATTTTGGAGCTATTGTGCCGTCCATCCCTTCCCCCTCCTAGGAGTGCCGAATTCTAGCCCAAAACATGTGCTCCAAGTGGCCACCTTAAGCCTAATCCTTCCCCTTAGTGACGTCACCCACTTGCTCCCCTGCGGCACCACCTAACTTTTGGGCCACAAGCCCACCTTACAATTTAAACATAGACACCCATTTTTATTATGCCCTGTAGCTCTTTATTAGAAAATTAACCCAGGTCTCAGCCTAAACCTGAGCCCAATTCGTACCTCTAAACCTCAAGATAACACTATAACCCTATAACACACAAAATGCACAGACCCACTTATTCAGGATGTTACTGTTCTACCCCCCTTAAAATAAATTTCGGCCTTGAAATTTACCTGGTAAAAAGAGTTGAGGGTATTGCTATCGCATTACATCCTCTGACTCCCACGTCACTTTTTCTGATCCATGGTTCCATGACAAAACCTTCACCAAAGGGACTGATTTCCTGCGCAACACTTTGACATTTCAATCCAAGTTCTGCACTGGTTCCTCCTCAAAAGATAAGTCTGGGCTCACCTCAAATTCTTCTACTGGCACAAAATGAGACAGATATGAGCGATAGCGTCTAAGCATGGAAACATGAAACACATTATAGATTTGACTCAATTCGGGTGGTAACTCGAGTTGATAAGCTACTGGTCCCACTCGCTTCAATAACTGATAAGGCCCGATAAACCTAGGGCTCAGCTTGCCCTTCCGACCAAATCTTAGCACCTTCTTCCACGACGACACCTTCAAGAAAACCATGTCACCCTCTGCAAATTCTATATCCTTCCGTTTAAGATCAGCATAGGAGTTTTGTCTATCCGAAGCATCCTTCAGACGACCTCGAATCAGCCTAACCTTCTCTTCTGTTTCAGCCACCAACTCTGGACCCAACAATTGTCGTTCTCCCAACTCCGTCCAACACGTAGGGGTACGACACTTCCAACTATATAATGCTTCATATGGTGCCATCTGAATACTTCCTTGGTAACTATTGTTGTATGCGAACTCTGCCAACAGCAAAAATTCTTCCTAACTACCTTTGAAATCCAAGACACAACCCCTTAGCATATCCTCCAAGACCTGAATTACCCTCTCCGACTGTCCATCCGACTGGGGATGAAATACCGTACTGAAATCCAACTTTGTTCCAAATGCCTGATGCAACGCCTTCCAAAACCTCGACGTGAACCTAGGGTCCCTGTTTGAGATAATCGACACTGGCACCCCATGTAACCTCACAATTTCTGCCACATATAACTTAGCTAACCTCTGGAGAGAGTAATCAACTTGAACCGTTATAAAATGTACCGAATTTGTTAACCGGTCGACGATCACCCAGACTGAATCCTTCTTAGTAGGCGTGAGGGGTAGCCCACTAACAAAATCCATCGTGATCCTTTCCTATTTTCATTACGAAATCTTTACTGGTTACAACAATCCCGAGGGTAACTGATGTTCACCCTTGACCTGTTGACACGTCAAACACATACCCATAAATTCGCCATTTCGCTGAGGCCCTACCACCGTAATCGCTCCGTAAATCTCGGTACATCTTACTACCTCCAAGATGCATAGCATATGGACTACTATGAGCCTCTGAAGAATCTTCTGCCTTAACCTCACGTCGTTAGTCATGCAAACTTTCCCTAAAACACAAAGACTCTATCACCGCTCAAAGCTATACCCTTCCAATCCACCATTCTGCACTTACAAACACCGAGCGTTTAAGACTTCATCCACCGGTTGTTTTTCCTTAACCTGGTTTACCCACATTGGCTTCACTTGCAATTTCGCTAACAGACTTCCATCATCATACAGACTAAGGTGGGAAAACATGGCTCTTAGATCTGCCACCACCTTACGGCTCAAGGCATCAGCTACCACATTCACCTTTCCCAGATGGTACCCAATAAGCAGTCATAATCCTTCAATAGCTCGATCCACTTCCTCAGCCTTAAATTCAATTCTTTCTTAGTAAGGAGGTACTTCAAACTCTTGTGATCTATGTACACGATAGACGTCTCCCCATACAAGTAATGTCTCCAAATTTTTAGGGCGAAAACCACTACAGCCAACTCCAGATCATGCGTCGGGTAATTCACCTCGTGAGGTCTCAATTGCCCAGAAGCATACACTACTACCTTCCCCTCTTGCATCAGCACACATCCTAACCCTGTATGCGATGCATCACAATAAACCGTAAACTCTTTTCCTGCTTCAGGTTGAATCAGCACTGGAGCTTCCGTCAAAATCCTCTTCAGCTTCTCAAAACTCTCTTGTTGCTTGTCTGCCCACACAAACGAAACCCCTTTCCTTAGCAACTTGGTTAACGGTGTTGCAATCAAAGAAAATCCTTCCACAAACCTTCTTTAATGCCCTGCTAAACCCAGGAAACTTTGAATCTCCACCACAGACTTCGGTGGTTTCCAGTCCAATACAACTTCAATCTTCCGAGGGTCCACCCTAATCCCCTCAGCCGACACCACATGACCTAAAAAGGTAACTTCCTTCAACCAGAACTTGCACTTACTAAACTTAGCAAACAACTATTTTTCCCTCAAAATTTGTAACACCAATGAAGATGTACATCATACTCCTCCTTAGACTTGGAATAAACCAGAATATCATCGATAAACACCACAACGAACCAATCAAGATATGGTTGAAACACCCAGTTCATCATATCCATAAACAGTGCTGGGGCGTTAGTCAACCCAAACGGCATCACAAGAAATTCATAGTGACCGTAACGAGTACGAAAAGCCATTTTATGGATATCCGCCTCCCTGACCTTAAGCTGGTGATATCCCGACCTCAAATCTATTTTGGAAAAGACTGAGGCTCCCTTAAGTTGATCGAACAAGTCGTCTATCCTCAGTAATTGATACTTGTTCTTAATTGTCAACTTATTCAGCTGACGGTAATCAATACACATTCGCATTGATCCGTCCTTCTTCTTAACAAAAAGCACAGCGCTCCCTAAAGCGATACACTCGACGGATAAAACCTCGATCTAGCGATTCCTGAATCTGCGCCTTTAGCTCCACTAACTCCATTGACGCCATCCTATACGGGGCAATAAACACTGGTGCTGTTCCTGGTAGAAGTTCTATACCAAACTCCACTTCGCGATCTGGAGGCAAACCTCGGAGCTCTTTCGGAAAGACATCGGTAAATTCTTTCACCATTCATACATTCTCCAAAGCTGATTCCTTAACCTCCATGGCACAAACATAGACCACAAACGCCTTAAATCCTTTCCTCACCATCTTCTCAGCCTTCAAATCGGATACCACACTAGATAGGTAGTTTCTTCTCTTACCTATCATCACCACCTCATCACCTTCGGCCGTTCTCAGCACCATGCGCTTAGCTGCACAGTCTAGACCCGCCTGATACTTTACCAACCAATCCATCCCCAAGATTAAATCAAACTCCCCGAAGGGAGATTCCATCAAATCAGTTTAAAACACTACCCATTGAAGTTTTAGGGGTACATCCCTATACAGCTTATCTACTACCACAGAGTGTCCTAGAGGGCTAACTACCGTCATCTCCCTAGCAGAAGTCTCATAGGCTAAGTTCAAAGTTTTCACTACACTACTAGCAACATAAGAGTGCATCGATCCAACATCAATCAAAGTAGTATAAGGCAACCCAAAATTTAAAAACGTACCGGTTATGACGTCCGGTGCATCGCCCTTCTCATGATGCTTTGTTGCATATACCAACCCAGGCTGTCTTGCATCGGTATTTCAGGCACCCCTACCCAGTGCTCCACGGCCTCGTCTGTTTCCATTACCACCCCTAGCTACACCTCGACCCCTTTGTGGTCGCTGACCATTTCTCCTAATTTGGGTACGCCCTTGATTCTCAGTCTGCGCCTTAGCCGGCCTCCGTGGGCAATCCCTTATCTGGTGATCTATTGACCCATACTCGAAACATCCTCTATTACCTGTCCAACACTCCCGAATGGGACTTTCCACATCGGGCACACTGTGGTGGCCATTAAGCAACAGCAGTTGGCCTTGCCGCTTGATCCTATCCACCAAATCTAGCTCTTTTTTTTAGAACTCCCAGTAGATCCTAAAGGCCCATAACTTCTTTTATCCTTGTTCCTATTTTGGTTCTGCTTCTCCGTTTGCTTCACCTCCTCAACAATCTTGGCCTTTTCTACAAGAATGGTAAATTCCCTTTCTCACTGTGGTGCAATCAACACCAGCAGCTCGTCCCTTAGCCCATCTTCAAATCTAACACAACGCTTATGCTCCGTAGCCACGATACCCCGAGCATACCAACATCAACTGTAAGAATTTCACTTTGTATTCGGATATCGACTTACTCCTTTGCACCAAACTCAAGAACGCCTTACGTTGTGCATCTATATAACTAGACCCAACGTACTTCCTCTGGTAAGCCGCCTTAAAGAAATCCCAAGTGATGTCATCGGCCATCGCACCTTCCCTGATCGTAAGCCACCACTGATAAGACTCATCCTAGAGAAGAGACACTATCCCTTTCAACTTCTCCTCAGCCGTGAAATCCAAATCATCCATTATGCACTCTGTCACCTCTAACCAATACTCAACGATGTTGGGAGCCACACTTGAAACTCCCCTAAATACCTCGACCCCATTCGCTCAAAATCGTTCGGACACAAATTTTTGAGTTTTGTCCTTACACTTGCTCCAGCAACTCTCTCTAGGACTCATAGCATAGCTTGCGACACTGCATCATCACCACCTGCCTGCTCCTAATATTCAGCACCTACAGCGGGTGGCGGCAGCACCTCATTTTTTGACCCATAATCGGACCCTACCAGTTTTGACACAGTTGTCCTACCCCTACCACGACTGCGTGCAATACGCCCACGACCTCGAGTGCTCATTCTACCATTCGTGAATTAATCTAATTTAAAAATTTTATGGGTTAATAACTTTTTCTTTAAATGATTAACAACGAACATTCTTATGGAAGGAAATTTTTAACAGTGGTTCTTTCGAGTCTGAACTATATCTACATAGTTCAGTTCTTAAGTATGTATTTCTAATTCCAAAATTCACATTCAAATAACATCCAACACGGCACCATACACAGGTTTCACACACAAGTACATCCATGGACTCACGTTCCTTGCCTAGGGGTATTTTCGTCATTTCACTACCCAAGGGTATTTTCGTAATTTAACCTACATGGGTATTTTCGTAATTTTTCAAAATAAGGTATCTTGGTGATTTTTCAAAATAGGGATATTTCGATAATTTTACAACTCAATGGTATTTTGGTAATTTTACAATCTGGGGGTATTTTGGTAATTTTGCCAATTTCGGTAGCTTTCCTAAATGAAGGTAATTTGGTAATTTTCCCAAAGAAAAAGGGTTGTTTTGGTCATTTTACAAAGTCAAGGGTATTTTGGTCATTTACCTCAACCTAGGGTATTGTGGATAATTTTGCAAAATTCAGGGTCATATAAGTAATTTCGCAATGATAGGTACTGGTCCCTTTTGGGTTTTAGTTAAAATTTTAGCCTGTTAACAAGTCTTCGAGGCTAAGGTGAACAGTCATTACCCACCAGGTAGGATTCCAGAGAAGAGGAGGTGAGTCACTAGGACTGCTTAAATACCAAGCTCTTCCTGAATCCCCTCCTATAAATGCATACGCCTATTACCACACCCTAGTCCTTCTGATTGGCTCACATACATGACTATTTAAGGAAGTTAAGTTTTATGACATTTAAAAGTTTGTTGAGCTAAGCCTAAGGTCCACAAGCCCTAGTATAACTATCCACGTCCCTATAACCCATTTCGTACATATATATATCACAGCAAAGGTTAGGATACTTACCTGGGTGGATCAGTGCCGGAGACTCAGGTGCATGTTTTTCGAAGTATGCATTTCTGTCAAATCATTTTTCAGACCCCTTTTTAAAACATTTTGGGTCTTATACCCACAATCGAGCTTTTGTACCGGTTTTGATACAAAAAATGTAACACCCCAAACCCGGTTTAAACGTTACGACTGAATCTGGCGTGTCACTAGGAAGAAAATGTTTTACAACTATTTTGTCATCTTGATTTGAAAGGAAAACTCATGTAGTTAAGAAAAATGTGGTTGAATTGGGTGAATCGTTAAAACATTTTTAAACTTAATTTTAGCGTGTTAGAATTACCTTATTGTTTATCATTCATTCGAAGTATATCTTTAAAAAAACTAAGAATATTATCTTAAGTTTATACAAAACGTTCATATCATAAATTACTTGGCATGCCTTTTTCGTTTAATGATAGTTTAAGGAAAAATAGAATAGATAACAATAAAACCCAAAACAAAGTTTAAGTGGCCTTATTACAAACTGAAACCCAAACTTAAAGTAATTAAGAACTAAATTCAAATTAACATTTAAGTTTAATGTTGAACATGGCCACCGCAAGTCCACCTTGGCTTCGAATCCACAATTTAAGCATTATCTGCAAAATGTAACGGAAGGGGTGAGTCACCGAGACTCAGTGTGTAAATCGCCATCCCAAAAGATGTTATGCTCTTAGACAAATTCATATAATATTATGCATGTCATGCAACCCATTGCCTAATTATTCATCCGAGTCTCCCAAATCTACCCCTTGTGGCACCTAGCCATTGGTGGTACCTAACCAATGGTAACTGAAGTTACAAATATTCATGTGTGGGGCCAACCCACTTGTGGAACCTAACCACTGGTGACGATCCCTTAAATCGATATGTGGGGCCAACCCACTTTGGTACCTAACCACTGGTGATGATCCCTTAAATTGATATGTGGGGCCAACCCACTGTGGTACCTAACCATTAGGACAAGTCACAAAATAAGCACATGTGGTACCTAACCACTGGTGGTTCCAAACCATTGAGACTTAGTCATAAAATCATGATATGTGGGGCCAACCCACGTGTGGTACCTAACCACTAGTGACAGTCTGATAAATCATGCCTTCCCCCTCCTCTCATCATACCCATATGCTATGTATATGTTTCTCAATACAATATAATCATACTTAATGCATAGGAAAAATACAACATGGCACACACAAGTTTCACATAGATCAAGCACGATATTCACCATAATGGACTTGCCTAGAGTTCTTGCTTATAAGGGTAACGTAATGTTTCCCATTGTTAATTTGGCTTTCAACAAACACAACATTTAACATAACACATATGAAGTGTGTAAGAGTTACACACCTATTTCTCGTACTATCGCACTCACTGCTTTAACACTATCATCCCTCGAGACTACCACTATCGGCCTACGATCTATCTCCGATATAGGCCCACACCCCGGTGGCCAATCTCGCACTCCTGATACTGCTCACTTCTTGTACTTAGGAGCCAAGTTTACAGATCCAACCCCTCCTATCGATTGGCTGACATTTGAGTCCATAACAATCCCTTGGTCACTAAACCAAATTTAAACGATGAGATCAAAACTAAGAGGTAATCATAATACTTAAAACGAAACCCTTAACTAGATTGTCAAATCCCAAAAATCCTCAAGAAAGCGTCACCACCCTACTTACATTCGGCCAAGCATCCAACATTAGACCAACACGATTATCGCACCTACGCTTGATGAGATCTGATAAAAGAGAAAGGATAAGGGAGTGGCCATTTGGCCGAATCCTACTACCAACACATACCTTCGGCTTTCCTCACAGTTTGGCATGAGATATCACAGCAAGAAAGATTCAACTTCTATGAATAAAGAATGAAAATTGACAAGATCTTAGAGAAGTAATCCAGGTTAGAAACTAAATGAGAAAGAGAGAAATAGCAAGGAAGAAAACCACGGAGAACTTACCAATCTTGAGATGATGATTTGGCTATGGTGTAACTTCGGGAAAAGAGACTAATCTTGAAGGTTTCAGTTATGGGAGAAGAAAGTATGGTCAAAGAGGGTTCGGCTTTTAGGGAAAATATTGAGGAGAGGAGAGCTAGGGAGTTACAACAAAGAAAGGGAGAGGGAGCTCACAAGAGAAAGGAAATTTTGGCTAGAAGAGAAAAGATGAGAAGAAAAGATGACAAAAGGAAATGATCATTTGCCTACTAATTTCGGCATATCAGACCCCCTCCCCAGAGTTTGATTTTCAGCCAACACTGCCGTCACTTGATAGCTCTTATCCCTCTTGATATCTTAATCTATATCCTTCCCTCAAAAGAGGCCTCCTTAGTACCAACTCCTCTCTTCCTATTATCAGCATATTATTAATCAAAATAAAAGAATTAAATCCCCTATTTTGGAGCTATTGTGCTGTCCTCCCTTCCCCCTCCTAGGAGTGCCAAATTCTAGCCCAAAAGTATGGGCTTCAAGTGACCAACTTAAGCCCAATCCTTCCCCTTAGTGACGCCACCCACTTGTTCCCTCTGGTACCACCTAACTTTTGGGCCACAAGCCCACCTTGCAATTTAAACATAGATACCCATTTTTATTATGTCTTGTAGCTCTTTATTATAAAATTAACCCAGGTCTCAGCCAAACCTGAGCCCAATTCGCACCTCTAAACCTAAAGCTAACACTTTAACCCTACAACACACAAAATGCACAGACCCACTTATTTAGGATGTTACATGTATTATCTGATCTTAGATTCTAAACAATCTCTGGCTTAACAGACTCAGGGCAATCACGAATAAAATGATCAAGTGATCGACATCTGAAACAAGATTTTTCATTTAATCTATAGCTTCTTGGATGCCTTTTTCCACAATGTTTACATTTAGGTCTCTCAATCCGGGCATTACCAACACTGGCTACTGAAGTTGCTGAAGTTTTTGCACTCATTTACGATCTAGCTCGACTTTTATTCAAATGTCCCATATTATCTCTTGAACAACTTTGATCATCTTTGAATTTCTTTGAAGCAAACTAAAATGATCTACCTGAAATCTCTTTCTCATATTGTGAGATTCAGACTGAGCTTTTCTTTTATCTTTTTTGAGTGCTTCTGCTTTACATGCTCGATCAACAAGTACAACGAACTCTTTTATTTCTAAAATTTTGACTAGCAAACAAATATCTTCATTAAGACCATCTTCAAATCTTTTACAGATTATTGCTTCAGATTATATACATTATCGGGCATACTGACTTAATCTCACGAACTTTCATTCATACTCAATAACAGTCATTCGACCTATTTTAGTTCAAGAAATTCTTTCCATTTTTGATTGATAAATCTCTCACTAATATATTTCTTCCAGAACTCAATCTGGAAGAAAACCCACGTAACTCGCTCTTTCAGAACAACAGAAATCAGAGTTTTCCACCATTGATAAGCTGCATCTCAGAGTAATGATACAACACACTTTATGCATTCTTCTGAAGTCAGAGACATTTCATCAAATACCCGAATAGTATTTTCTAACCAAAACTCGGTCTTTTTAGCATCATCATCATTAGTAGCCCGAAACTTTTTAGCCCCATATTTATGGATCTTGTCAATCGTAGGCTTAGTCTACAAATTTAGATTTGTATTTCAAGGTATATCGGATGTCTGAGGGGGATTAACCAGGGGCGGGGGTTCCAAAATAGTTAGGTTATTTCTTATGAATTGAGTGAACCATCCACTCATCATCTGGAAGAAAGCTTGTTTAGCTTCTTCATCTTGACCGCACCCGATCTCAAATCAGAAGGCACTATCCCTGGTGCCGGAGCAGGCGCATTACTTTCTATGTCATCAGCTACGGCTCTTTCAGATCCATTTCTATACAAAAATCACATTTTATACATTAGGATTCATCACACTATCACAATTCAGATATATGGCATGTATAGATAGACTTTGACACGCTACGTTAGTCCGAGAATTGACTAAACCGTAGCTCTGATACCAACCAAATGTAACACCCTTATCCGTGTTTGTTGCCAAATTATGGTTAAGAGCGTTACCTAACAAATCAAAAACTTTAGCAGACAATTCATCAAGTATATCATCAATTACAACCATAGTGTCCTCTTTGTAGGTCATCGAGACCTAAAACATGCTTTGTAATAAGATCGAAACTAAACCAAAACACATAAAAAATTCTCAAAATTTAAAAATTTTCTAAGTTTCAGGGGATACACGCCCGTGTGGGCAAACCGTATGCCTCTTACGGCTGCTAGACACACCCGTGTGTCCTCCCCGTGGTTGAACCTAACTTAACTCCACGGTCACCAAGCACTCCCGTGTACTAAGGTCATATACTCTTAGGTCATATACTGACTTCTTCACACGGCTACTAGGCATGCCCTTGTACCATGGCCGTGTGCTCTTATGCTAGCTACTAATTTTACCCCACGGTCAATAGGCACGCCCGTGTGCCACACTTGTGTGACATTATAGGCCATTTAAAAGACCAAAATGCCACCCAACTAAGGTCATATCTTACAAGCATTACCAACACAATCCATGCACATTTATCAATCATGAATATGCCAAAATATCCATTCAATCTATACCTACTTAACCAATTCCATTCATACAAAATTTACAAAGAATAAATCCCATATAAACATAAGCATAATTCATCCATTACTTACCCAAAATCTTGACCATTTCAATGTAATCTAACCATGCCAAAATATACATCATATAACACATTCATCAAAACATATTACCAACACATAACTAGCCAAATCACATGGCTAAGTTCAAATCTCATATTCATATACAAGTATCTAGCCCATACATACCATATCTAGCTATATACATTTCCAAAATGTACCAAAACGAGTTGGGTAGTGTGATGACGATCCTCGAAAATCCCCGAGCCTTCGATATCTTTGACGACCTATAAAACAGAGAAAACACACACAAAGTAAGCTTTCATAAAGCTTTCTAAGTCATATACAAATAAACTTAACATGAAAGGCATATATGCATATAGGTACATTGGCACATTTTATTTTCATAGCAATCATCACATGTATGCTTCGGTCCATATACTTGACCATTTTTGCCACATTCATCAATTCAATAATCATATGAATACATAGCTCTTTCATACATACTTTCAAATATCATATTACTATACCATCATACATAATTATCATAGTAAGATCGTCTAAATACTTACCTTGTATACACACTTAGTAAATATCAACGTATATGAAACAGATTTATAATTCACATTGCCATTCATATTACAAACTTGCCCGTTGAACCGTTAGGAACCTAATAGGATACTTAGAAAGATTGCAATAGTCGTACAATGCCAATGTCCCAGACGAGGTCTTACATGCACCCAGATATCGATGCCACTATCCTAGATAGGGTCTTATACGAATCAATACGATGCCGATGTCCCAGATGTGGTCTTACATGAAATCTCAAATCAACACCAACGTCCCAGATGTGGTCTTACATGATAAAATAGAATAGTACCTATGTCATGATGTAACTAATCCTATCTATTCTTAGGTTCGTACGGGACTTCTCAAACCTTGACACTAAGTCAACTTTATCTCGAAATTTATGTACGGATCTTCTCATAAGCTTTCATATTTAACAATAGCCATATGAACATATACAGTTCAATACAAATACATTTATTTGCATAATGACTTACCTCTGATTCGATTTAACAAAAATGAAAACGGCTACTCGGTTACTTTCGCTTTCTCGCGGTCTAAGTCCATTTTCCTCGATTCTTGATCTATACATAATCAGAATAACCATTTTATTCACTATTTCATTCAATTCAACCCAAACACATATATTTTGGGTTATTTGCAACTTAACCCTAACATTTGCACAATTTATCAATTTAGTCTATTTTTCTCAAAACATCAAATTCGCAAAATCATTACATATTCATGCTTAGCCAAATGTTCATACATCTCATACAAGCCCATATGTTCTATCAAATTTGCAATTTATCCCCTTAAGTTACTAATTTTTCAATTTAGCCCTAATTAGTTAAATTCATCAAAAATTCAAGGACAAAGTATGTTGATCTAACACATATCTTTCATTTAACACAATAAAACATCATAAAGCTTACTATTTCATCAATTGTACAACCCACAAATATCATCAATACATAAAATTGAGACATGTGCTTAATAGTAGACTAAGCAACAATCTTAGAAACATAAAAATCATCAAAATCCAAATCAAAATCATACCATAATTCAAGCTTCAAATGGCTGAAACCTAGCTCAACTTCTTTCTTTTTCTTTCTTTGATTTTCGATGGAAGAAATGGATGATTTAATCTCCATTTTCATGTTTTATTATACTATAATTAACTTAATTATTAATGTCCAAAAATAACCTTTAATAATAATATACATAACACGTAGTTACAAGGTCATTTATGACCTTTAACAATCCACCAACTTATGAAAGGCTTAATTGCCATATAAGACCTCCACTTTTCAAAGTCATAACACATTGGTACTTTAACAGTTATCATGCTAGTTTTGCACTTGATGCAAATCAATCTTTTTATCAAATTAATAACACAGACATATAAATTATCTCAAGAAAATTTAAGACATACTTAAGCAATCATCAATGGCACAAAAATAATATTAAAACATTTTACTGACTTGAATTTGTGGTCCCAAAACTACTATTCTGGCTAGGGTATAAACCAGACTGTTACACATACCAATCCTCATCTAAGAAATCAAGGGATTTTGCTACTCGATTAGCCACTTCAACTGGGTTTTAAAACCTAAGTAAGGGTAAATAGTTCTAAGGGTCTAAGGCTCAAACTACTTTGGTTGCTAGTGTTTGCAATACCCGACCGAGTACACTGGAATGTCCGCAATGTAGGCAGACGTCATTCTGGTTAGTGCTTAGCAAACGAGAAGGTCTATTTCAGGTGTGGGTCTCTAGATCATTTTATCAGATATTGCCCCAAGATGGGCGAGAAAGAGAAGTCTCAGAATTCAAGACCGGAAAGTACTGCTAGAGGATGACCATAGAGAAACTCAGTGATAAACCGTAATATGTTCATATTTTAATCCCACATTTAGCATACTTTTGGATGCTTTATTCCCTGAACTGTGGAATTTGGTGCTCCTAATCCTTTAATTTCATATTTTATACTTAGGATAGTACCAGAGGATGAAAAGAACGATAAATGGGCCAAAAAAAGAGAAAATGGGCTAAAGTACGAAATCAACATAGCCTGGGCCCAAAATACACGGCCGTGCCTCCTTAACAGATCTGACCACGGCCTTGACCCGAATCACACGGCTGTACCACACGGGTGTGTCCCTATTGTAGCAAAGAAGTGTTTCATTTGGATTAGGGTGCTTAGAAGAAAAAAAGACATTCCAAAAGCCTATATAAACACCCTAGAGGCCAACCTTAAAGGGGGCGTTCAGCTAGGCCAAGGAGCCAAGCCAGAGGGCCAGAATTGTGGGATTCACTCGAAGAAAGCCAGTTCATTTATCTCGAGAAGTCGAAATCATACTCAAGACTAAAGATCTCTCCTTCAATTCCTTCAGGAGGTTTTAGGTTTTTCTTTATGTTTTGTTTTATATTTACTTTCGATATGTATTCTTTTATCATTATGAACTAATCCCCTCAAATACCTGAGGGGGATGAAACCTAAGATGTATCTTGTTATTGTTTTCTAAACTATATAATAAATACTTGATTTGTTCTTAACTTTTGATGTTTCAGGATATTGATTCAAGTATTGATATGCTTAGGCAGAGGAGGAATATTCCCTATTTAAAAATAGATCTAGCATAGTTAAATGGAGTTGATCGCAACTCTAGAGATAGGATGACGAAAATCTGTTGGATTAGGGTCAAACCTAATATGTGAGTCCATAGATCGAGTTAATGCAATTTTAGGGGTTTTAATTAGAAAGAGATTTCAATTAATCAACCTAGGGTTAGACATTAGTAGCCTTGAGAGAGGTATTAATATAAATTAGGGAATCCTACGGATCAAGTCAAGTGAATAAATTATCTGGTTCAGAGTTAGATAACAAGTGAAGTCTAGGTGGATTCTTCCTCGGGTATTGTCTTAATCAATTGGTTTTCCCACAAGTATTTCTCCAATTCCTTCTCTGTGTCTTAGGATCTTTAGCTTCGTAGTTAGGTAATTTTAGGTTAAACAACTATTCACTTAATTCTTAGGCTAAGTAATAAAAGAAAGTTAGTATTAGTACTTTTGGTTCCTTTGGGTTTGATAATCTGGTCTTGCCACTAAACTATACTACTATTTGATAGGTGCGCTTGCCTCAATTGTGGTGATAGTTAGTTTCTAGGCTTGATCATTCATTATATAAATTTTAAGACTTTTTCCACCACCCATCAAGTTTTTGGGGCCATTGCGCAGAACTGAAATATTAAGAAAGCTCAATTTTTTTAACTTTATCCATATTTTATTTTTGCAATTAAATTTTATTTTTACTTTTCTAATTTTCTTTTTCTTTTTATCTATTCCTATCAGGTATCTTGTAACATCCTAAAATTGGGCTTAGTAGAATTGAGCCTAATGAGCCTTGAGTGTAGGAGTGTTTAAAATTTGTGAGAACAAGAGAACAACTTTAAGTTGGACTTATTAGGAAGGTGATTTTGGAAAGTTACGGGGTTTCTAGGAAGTTTCGAGTTCAAGTTAGGCTATAGGAAAATTTTAGTATTGAAGCACTTTAAGAAGAGAAGGTAAGTGGCATCAAGGCTTAAGAAAATAAGTGTGTATTTTGCTAGCACAAGAGGAGCTAGTAGTAGAGTGGTGTGGTGTCACATTAAAGAGCTTAAGGGGTGGAGTTCGAATCCCACCTATTGTAAATTTTTGGATTATTTTGTGCTTTTTTTCCAAAGTGTCGGCGAAGGCTTTAAATATGGTAAGGGAGACTTTTTATTGATGGAAAGATGGCTAAGAAATATGGTAAGGGAGAGTTTTTATTGATGGAAAGATGACTAAGGAATATGGTAAGGGAAACTTTTTATTGATGGAAAGATGGCTAAGGAATATGGTAAGGAGGAAGACAAGGGAAAAAAAGGAAATAAATCAAAGAAAGGAATAAGGGGGGACATGTTGGCGAATATTAGGAGTTGCCTAAGGAAGAGTTTTGGTCAACACTCATCTTTTGGTATAGGTGATTCATGGTTTTGGTAGGGGGATTTTGGGAGCCATTTCGTTATAGCCTTTTTGCAAATTTGTGCATGAGAGGTATTTTCTTTTGGAACATTTTTGTGTCTCTTTTCCAACCTTTTTCCTTTGGTCGAAATACTCAAATCATTTTGGTTCTTTTCCTTTGTTTTGCCAAAGTATTCAAGACATTTTTGTCATATTCTACTTGGTGATAGCCGAAACCCCCTAACACTACTTCTCCATCTTTCTTTCTTTTTCTCACCATTTCTTCAACCTCTCTTTTCTTCTTCTTATTTGACAACTTTGATTGGTCGAATCTTCCTTGCCCTTTTCTTTTCATTAGTCGAATCTTTAACATCTTCTCTCTTCATTCTTGCGTGTTGAACATTTCTCCTTGGTTGAATCGGGTAAGGGCTTCATTCTACTCTTTTCATTTTCTTTTCCTCCCTATCCAAATGTATGTTTATTATCATTCGATTATTTCACTTTGTTCTAAACCAAAAATATCACTCCTACTCCCTCATATCTTAATCATCTTCTTGTTGTAAGTATTATAGTGGAAAGTCAATCGCATATCCTTGTCTCATCCATAACCATAAGTCAATCGGTAAAAATCAGATTCATCAACGTTAAGGTAAAGAGTTTTAGCGATTCATTTGGATCTATTTCTCAGTTATGTTGCTATTCGGATCGAAAGATTGACTAATTTGTTATTATAGGGATTAAATCGCTTGTTCTTATTCACTCGTTGATCCTTCGAAAATAGTGGTAAGTCGAATCTATACCTAAACAACTACTTGCACTCATCATAGTATCTTTCTAACCGAGACTTTTTCAATGGAGGCAAGTGGTAACGATTTGAAAGGAAAAGCGATAGGAGAACACAAAAGGAGTGGATTTGTAATTCCTAATCCTAAGTTCAAACGAAGGGCAGTATCAGTAGTTTGGGATTTTCCATCGGGTTGTGGACCATCATCTAGTGAGAATAGACAAATCGTGGTCTTTCACGATACTAAGGGTGCTGACGATCAAGAAGGTTTAGTTCTTACCATAATCAGATGTGTAATCTCACACCGAAATACCATAAATCTTTTATTTATCATCATGTTAGAAATATCGATCAATGTTGCTTAAGAACTTAATAACGGTAATATGGTATGAATCGAGTGATTTGCTTAAAAATCGTTAATATTAAGATTTGTCAAAATTGGTGTTAATTTGTAAAATTATGAAAATGCCCTTATGGGCCAAACTATGAATATACCCTCAATGGGCTATTTTATCAAAATGCCTTAACAGGTTAAATTGCTTAAACATCTTTAAAGTGCCAACTTCTGAAAATGGTCGAATTACGAAAATGTCGCTA
The DNA here is from genome assembly GCA_025506655.1 of Gossypium rotundifolium. Classification (NCBI taxonomy): domain Eukaryota; kingdom Viridiplantae; phylum Streptophyta; class Magnoliopsida; order Malvales; family Malvaceae; genus Gossypium; species Gossypium rotundifolium. The sequence continues at coordinate 141,009,171 of CP106722.1, forward strand.
TGGGCCGATTTACCAAAATGCCCCTATGGTCGATTTGCTAGAATGCCTTAATGGGCCGAATTATCAAAACATTTTAATGGGCCGATTCATCGAAATAATTCACTAAATTAATTATTGTTATATATATGTGGATATTCTATTTTATTATGTATGATGCATTTTGACATATTGCATGGGATGGGAAAAATTGAATGAAGAGCAGTGTAGCCTGGTGGCATTGTCACAATATAAATAAATGTTTATATAATTATGATTCCGGTGGCTCAGCCACAAATATTCTGTAATTAGCAGCTTGACTGCACATTTGGTGTGAGCGGCGGGGTGGGTTGACTTGATCCCCACAGGTGTGATTGGCTGGTCGGGGGAGTGATTGGATGGATGGGTTGGGTTGCATACATTTCATATATAAATATATATTGTTATGTTAACGGGCTTCGGCCCAAGATTATGTTATATGGGCTCAGGCCCAAGGTTTTATTATACGGGTTCAAGCTTAGTGGATAACGGTAAAGGGGATTATACACTGAGTTTTTGTAACTCACTCCTTTTCTTAATCCTTACAGGTTATGCTCAGTGACGAGGACTTGGGGCCATGGATGACTCGGTGGAGGCCATACTTAATAAATGATACTTTCAAACATTAGTAAACTTCTTTTCCGTTTAATTCGTTACTTTTACTATTTTGAGTTTTAAAAGTTGTAATAAGGCCTCTAGGATATTTTTATTTTGCTTTATGTTTAGTTGTATTTATTATCTTGCTTGAAATGTTTAAAATGGGGATTTTTCTAACATCATAAGTAATAATCTTCCAACATTGATTAACAAATGGATTTTATAACAAATATTTTTATAAATAATTTGACTTGGATTTTCTTTCGAATTATCAAAACTATTTTCAAAAGTCATGGTTTTAAGGTTCACTAGTTCGATTTTTGATTTACCAATCAACCTCTCGTGATTAAAAGTATTTTATCGAATATTTAAAACCAACCGTGCTTTTCCTATCTATAATCAAATAACGCCAACTTTATAAAATTCACAAGTTCATTATACATTTTCTTCATGTGACATACCAGATTCGATCGTAACGCGTGGGCGAGTTTGGAGTGTTACATTTTATGGTATCAGAGCTTGGTTACAAAACTCAGCTGTGGAATGGGTTCAAAAGTGTTTTCCAAAGCTGTTTAAACTTTAAATTATAAATGCATATTTTAGAGGAAGTATAGCACCGCGGGGAATCCGGCACCAAGTCAGTAAGTTTATGTTTTCATTTTATGATTATTGTGGTATGACTATAGAAATACTCTAGAACTTTTAGCTTTAGGAGCTGAAACTATAGAGATTGAGACTTTAGGAACCAAGTCAAGAAGTTTATGTTTTCATTTTATGATTATTGGGTATGACTATAGAAATACTCTAGAACTTTTAGCTTTAGGAGCTGAAACTATAGAGATTGAGACTTTAGCAATACGTTTTGTGAAAACGATTTTACTTCCTATACTCTATAAAACATTATTTAATAAACATTCAATAGTATATTGATTCATATGACTTGTAATCAGATTAAATTGACTTAGATAATATGAGAGCTAGAGGACGTGGACCCGTGAGACGAGGCCATGGTAGAGGCCAGGTTGCTAATTGGACCCTCGGCATCTGTGATTAGGCTCGAAAGGGAGGCGCCGACATCGCTAGTGATCGAGAGGAGTCCGAATCATACCCATTAGGTATCATATCAATCATCAACATTTTCATTAATCATCACACGGGTTATTAATCATATTACTAAATGAATGTGTTAGTTTACACACCGGTAAATCTGAGTCTAGAAATCTCGACAAAAGCAATCTAAGTCCCTCGAGTACTAGCTTCTACAATCGACCAAAACATAGGGGTTAGACATCTACACATTCGCCAACACCATTTAGACCAAAAAGGGTTTGTCAAAGCCCTTACCTTTCACCGATTTGGTTTCCTACCAAATCCGAACCAAAGAGTGGTTCCTTAGACAATCGGCCCACCTATCAAGAAGGAAACATTAATCTCTTGAAGTGGCCGGACCGATGTCAGCATCTCTCGATACAAGCCTTTCGTAACCCTTCAAACCATCATTACGCACTTATTAATGAGGTATTGAAGGAGGTTAAAGGAATCGGTGAAGCACTTCAAGTCGGATGCGTGGACCTAGAGGGTTTATTACGACTCGCAATGAGGTGCCAAACCTCCGTGACCCAAAGTCACAAAGTGTGCTACTAAAGCACTGGTGCTCACAAGACAAAATATCACCGCTCCCTCCACTCAGATCACCCATCAACATACCATACTCATGTAATCATGCATATCATATAACCATGCATATCATGCTATTATGTCTAACCTCATATCCCATGTCACATATAGTCACGACCATGGTATCACATAGATCATCAAGAACTCATAATAATAATATTGACTTACGAGTCCGTAATCATACCCATTAGGGTATCATATCAATCATCATCATTTCATTAATCATCACACGGGTTATTAATCATATTACTAAATGTAGTGTGTTAGTTTACACACACGTAAATACGAGTCTAGAAATCCGACAAAAGCAATCTAAGTCCCTCGAGTACTAGCTTCTACAATCGACCAAAACATAGGGTTAGACATCTACACATTCGACCAACACCATTTAGACCAAAAAGGGTTTGTCAAAGCCTTCATTTTCACACGATTTGGTTTCCTACCAAATCCGAACCAAAGAGTGGTTCCTTAGACAATCGGCCCACCTATCAAGAAGGAAACATTAATCTCTTGAAGCTTTGACTAACCAAGAATTAAGAGAATGAACTAACAACCAATCACTTAACCTCCACTTACTAATCAAGCTGACAGAAGAAAAGCGGCTCCTCTTGCTTGCTTTGTAACCTTTGATGTCCTATAATAAGAATTGGTTTATAAAAGATTAGCACCTTCCAACAATCACAATCGGCCATCAACGTAATAAGAATCGGCAAGGTGAGAAAAGAAGAGAAATGGCCATTGGCCTAGTACTTACCCACTACCAAACGATTGGAACCAAGCTCCCAACACCACCAAATATTCGGCCAACACAAGGAGGATTCGGCTAACAGGTTTTGGAAAAAGAGATGAAACAAAGAAAGATGAGTGGAGGGGGGTCACTTTCGGTTTTGAAAGGGAAAGAAATGAATACGGTGGGTTTAGAAGAAGAACTAGTTTCGGCTACTATCTTTTAAGGAAAAGAGAAAGAACATGCTAAGTTCGGCTCAAAGATGATGAAGAACAAAGGCTGGTTTTTGTTTAAAAGAGATGGTATGAAACAAAGGGAAATCGGCACAAGGTTGTGAAAGCACAAAGAAAGAAAATGAGAAGGAATCGACCAGCAAATGAGAAGGTTCGGCTTGAGTGCTTAACACCCTTACTTTGCTTTGTACAATTAAAGAAAGGGAAGAAAATGTGAGAAGAAGGGATATAGGTTTGGCTTACACAAAGGAAAGAAGAAGGAAGAAACAAGGTTTACTTTGGCAATAAGGTGCTAGAGGTTTCGGTTTAACAAAGTTGAAAAAGAAGCAGAGGGTGGGAGAGGCATTCGGCTTCTAAATGAAACAAAAAGAAAAACAAAAGAGCTACAAGTGCATTCGGCAATACCCAAGCTTCGGGTTTTCGATTCCAAGAAGAGAGAATATGGGCAAAAGAAAGAGAGTACAAGTTTGAAGCTTAAGCTACAAGCATGTGACCGAAAACACACACACACACACATGCACAAAGGAGATTTCGGCACTTCCCAAGCTCCCCCAAACACTCCTCAAAATCGGCCACACACTCCCTCTCCCCCCAAACTCTCACCAAACCGGCCAAATCTCCCCCATACACTCCACTCCACACATTTCAAATGTGTTTACCAAGTCTTACTCCTACAATCACTCTCCACCTCTCTTTGAATGGTTTGACTTAGTCCAAGGTAGAATTCCACTTGCCTTCTACCTCTTCCTCCCCGCCGTCAAAATGGGTGACAAAATGGGAGCCGACATCGCTAGTGGTGAGGCGAGGTCTCATGGTGGCCGGACCGATGTCTTGACTCACTTATTAATGAGGTATTGAAGGAGGTTAAAGGAATCGGTGAAGCACTTCAAGTCGGGTGCGTGGACTGTAAGAAAAAAAGAGATCACGATTCTTTACGGTTGCAGTCTCGTTTCGTAAAGCGTGTTAAGGCATGTCCAAACTTCCTAGCTTGCGATTATTGTAGAAGGCATCATCCGGGAGAATGCTGGAGGAGGTCAGGAGCATGCTTGAGATGCGGGTCTAAGGAGCCTAAGGCTCGAGATTATTTCATCACCATCAAGTCAGATATGTTTGGTTGGGCGTGATGTTTTAATGTAGAAATTTTAGGTATAAGTGGTAGATAACTGCTTGCTTCTCTGATTAGATGTTTGGTTGAGTGTAAGAGAATTCAAGATTAAGTTATTAAGATTAGAGTGTGCAGCGAAAGCATAGTGGTGTGACTTAAGCGGTGTGTTTAGTAGTTGGCTAGAAATTTCGAGGACAAAATTTTTTTAAGGAGGGTAGAATTGTAACATACCGACATTGGGCCTAGTAGAATTGGGCCTAATGGGCCTTGAGTGTAGGAGTGTTTAAAATTTTTGAGAATAAGAGAACGACATTATTTCAAGTTGGACTTACTAGAAAGGTGGTTTTGGAAAGTTACGAGATTTCTAGGAAGTTTCGGGTTCAAGTTAGGTTATAGGAAAATTTTAGTGTTGAAGCACTTTAAGAAGAGAAGGTAAGTGGCATCAAGGCTTAAGGAAATAAGTGTGTATTTTGCTAGCACAAGAGGAGCTAGTAGTAGAGTGGTGTGGTGTCACATTAAGGAGCTTAATGGGTGGAGTTTGAATCCCACCTATTGCAAATTTTTGGATTATTTTGTGCTTCTTTTCTAAAGTGTCGGCCAAGGCTTTAAATATGGTAAGGGAGACTTTTTATTGATGGAAAGATGGCTAAGAAATATGGTAAGGGAGACTTTTATTGATGGAAAGGTGGCTAAGGAATATAGTAAGGGAGACTTTTTTTTTATGGAAAGATGGCTAAAGAATATGGTAAGGAGGAAGACAAGGAAAAAAGAAGGAAAGAAATCAAAGAAAGGGATAAAGGAGGGGGACATGTTGGCTGAATTTTAGGAGTTGCCTAAGGAAGAGTTTTGGTCAACACTCATCTTTTGGTATAGGTGATTCACGGTTTTGGTAGGGGGATTTTGGGAGCCATTTTGTTATAGCCTTTTTACAAATTTGTGCATGAGAGGTATTTTCTTTTTGAACATTTTTGTGTCTCTTTTCCAACCCTTTTCCTTTGGCCTAAACACTCAAATCATTTTGGTTCTTTTTCCTTTGTTTTGCCGAATTACTCAAGACATTTTGGTCATATTCTCCTTGGTGATAGCCGAAACCCCCTAACACTACTTCTCCATCTTTCTTTCTCTTTCTCACCATTTCTTCAACCTCTCTTTTCTTTTTCTTAGTTGACAACTTTGATTGGCCGAATCTTCCTTGCCCTTTTCTTTTCATTAACTGAATCTTTAACATCTTCTCTCTTCTCCATTTTTGCATGTTGAACATTTCTCCTTGGTTGAATTGGGTAAGGGCTTCATTCTACTCTTGTCATTTTCTTTTCCTCCCTAGCCAAATGTATGTTTATTATCATCGGTTATTTCACTTTGTTCTAAGCCAAAATATCACTCCTAATCCCTCGTATCTTGATCATCTTCTTGTTGTAAGTATTATAGTGGAAAGTCAAATCATATATCCTCGTCTCATCCGTAGCCATAAGTCAATCGGTAAAAATTGGATTCATCAACGTTAAGGTAAGGAGTTTCATTACGATTTATTTGGATCTATTTCTCGGTTATGTTGCTATTCGGATCGAAAGATTGACTAATTGGTTATTATAGGGATTAAATCGCTCATTCTTATTCACTCGTTGATCCTTCGAAAATAGTGGTAAGTTGAATTCTATCCCTAAACAACTACTTGCACTCATCATAGTATCTTTCTAACCGATACTTTTTCAATGGAGGCAAGTGGTAACGATTTGAAAGAAAAAGCGATAGGAGAACACAAACGGAGTGGATTTGCAATTCCTACTCCTAAGTTCAAATGAAGGGTGGTATCGGTGGTTCGGGACTTTCTACCGGGTTGTGGACCATCATTCGGTGAGAATAGACAAATCATGGTCATTCACGATACTAAGGGTGTCGACGATCAAGAAGGTTTAGTTTTTACCGTAATCAGGTGTATAATCTCACACCGAAATCCCGTAAATTTGTGATTTATCATCATGTTAGAAATATCGGTCGATGTTGCTTAAGAACTTAATAATGATAATATGGTATGAATCGAGTGATTTGCTTAAAAATCGTTAATATTAAGATTTGTCAAAATCAATGTTAATTTATAAAAGTACGAAAATGCCCTTATGGGCAAAATTACGAATATACCCTCAACAAGCCATTTTTAACAAAATGCATTAACGGGCCGAATTGCTTAAACGTCTTTAAAGTGTCGATTTACAAAAATGCTCCTATGGGTCGAATTACGAAAATGCCCCTATGGGCCGATTTACCAAAATGCCCCTATGGGCCGATTTGTTAGAATGCCTTAATGGGCCGAATTATCAAAACATTTCATGGGACGATTCATCAAAATAATTGACTAGATTAATTATTGTTATATACATGTGGATATTTTATTTTATTATGTATGATGCATTTTGTCATATTGCATGGGATGGGAAAAATTGAATGAAGAGGAGTGTAGCCTTATGGCATTGCCACAATATAAATGTATGCTTACATAATTATGATTCCGGTGGCTGAGCCACAAATATTCCGTAATTAGTAGCTTGACTTCAAATTTGGTGTGAGCGGCGGGGTGGGTTGACTTGATCCCCACAGGTGTGATTGGCTGGTCGGGGGTGTGATTGGATGGATGGGTTGGGTTGCATACATTTCATATATCAATATATATTGTTATGTTAATGGGCTTCGGCCCAAGATTATGCTATATGGGCTCAAGCCCAAGATGTTATTTATAACACCCCAAACCCAGCCTATGCATTAAGCCCGAATTTTGGCATGCCACACAAATTAAACGTACATTCAAATCATTTAACGATGTAGGAATCAAATTCCAAAACGTTTAAGAGAAAGACTTTTATTGAAAAATCGAAGTTCATTGAAAACTATAATTAAAATACAAGAATTTATCATTTGATCTATAGAGTAGTAATTGATTAAATCTTTGGATTTATTTAGTTGAAATATTTCATCGAAAAGTTTTAAAAGACTTTCCTAAATTTCAGTAATATTTAAGAAAAACCTTTATTTTATACGAGAGTTATAGAAAAACATTTATAAAAAACTAAACCAATCCAACTTAGAAAAACTAAAACAAAATAAATTCCATCCATATAATAAAATCCATAATTAAAGAGGCCTTATTACATCGCCATAAAAATAGTACTTAATAAAAATTATTAAAGAAGCCTTAAAGTTTTATAAACCACCATTTGTAGTATAGCCTCCACATGAAGTCATCTCCGATCCAAGTCTCCATCAATTATTATTACCTAAGAGGGGTAAAAAAACTGGGGTGAGTTACTTAGAACTCAAGTGTGTAACTCACTTACCTCGATCCATCGGGCCAAAACCATTTAAGCATTTATTTGGGCCTAAGCCCATTACAAATATAATAATTTAGCATGTATGAAATGCAAGTGATATGCAATTCCCAAAACCAAACCTAGATTTCCATCCGCTACACAGGCCCGTACCAACCAAGACACCTGTGGGAGCTTTAGTCACCCACCCCGCCAACACAATCAAGTAGGCATTAAGCCGTATATCAAATTTTGTGGACAAGCCACCAGATTTACAGAGTTTACATGGCATTTGCCAGTTTTTAGAATTGTGGCAGAGCCACCAAATTTTGTAGCAAAGCTACCAGAACTTCTATTCGTCAAATAGCCCAACCCATGCAATCATGTATATAATATGCATAGCAATCCATTCATATAATTATTCCAACATAAGGCCCATTATAAAAGTTATTACAATCTGGCCCATTTCACATTTTAGCCCACGAAATCTCATATCACATATAGCCCATTTATCAATTATCATAAATGGCCCAATTATCAATATCACATATGGCCCATTGATCAAATATCACTTATGGCCCAATTATCAAATATCACATATGGCCCAATTATCAAATATCACATATGGCCCACTTATCAAATATCACATATGGCCCAATTATCAAATATCACATATGGCCCAATTGTCAAATATCACATATGGCCCACGTATCAAATATCACATATGGCCCACTTATCAAATATCACATATGGCCCAATTATCAAATATCACATATGGTCCACTTATCAAATATCACATATGGCCCAATTTTCACTTTTATCGAATTAGCCCGTTAAGGACATTTTCAAAATTTTCATGATCTTAATACCAATTTCAAAATTTTATCATTAAGGTGATAACTATGTTATTCTTCCCGATTTCACTAACTTGTGATTTCATCCAACGATTAATACAATATAGTCATCTAACCCATGAGATACGGTGTGAGATTACACACCTAATTACGGTGAGAACTACACTTTCTTGCTCGTCGATATCTAAACGCACATCACGATGGATTAAAACACTAATATTTAATATTAAACTATTCTAATGTTAAGCGATCTAGATCTTATCCTTGGAATTCGAACAACCACTATTTGCGATTTCTCTCCGATCAAAGGTTCAGAACCACGAGTAAACAATGGTTTGGGGTACGTACGACTTCGAATGTCCACAACCCAGTGGAAAGTCTCGGATTCTCTAAATAGTCCTTGTCTTAAACTTAGGGGGAATAGCGGAACCACCCCTCTTCTGAACACTATTTACTGCCTTTTTTTCCCTATCTTGATTGTCTCACAAATATCCTCATTCCACAATATGACAATCGAGCGATAACGTCCCCTAAAATGAAATCGATTAAATAACAATTTATATCCATATGTCGAGTAATATGAAAATCCTTAATAATCCCTTACCTTAACACATTAATTCGATTCCAACGATTTATGACATTTACGAACACATGAGTTTCGGCCCTCCACTATCACACTATTATCTAAGGCTTCAAAGAAGGAAAAGAAAGGATTGAAAAGAATACTTTGTATAAGAGAAGATTCGGCTATGAATAAAAAAAGAAAATAAAAATGATTGGGAAAAAGATTTTACCAACAACATTCGGCCATGATGAAAGATTTTGGAAAAATAGTGATGTTTGAGTGTTCTTTACAAGAAGAAAGAAAGGAGAGAAACAAAAAAAAGAATAAAGAGAGAGTGTTTATGTGTCGATTTCCAAGGATGGAAGATGAACAAAGAAGGTCTTGGGGTTGGTGTATATTCGGCCAAAAGGAAGAAAAAGAGTATGACCTTTCAAGATGGTATGGTTTCGGTACAATGAGTAAAAGAGCTTGGGGGAGTATGGAAGATCATAACAATTTAAGCTAAAAGAAATGACCAAAACCAAAGCAAAATTTTACCTATTACACAAGGCACATTCGGCTAGGGAGAAAAGTTTTGGAGAGAGATATGTTGCTACACTAAAATGAGAATGTGACTAAAACCAACACCCAAATCATACCAATTGCCAACAAAATTCGGCCATCTCCTCTAGCCCTTAAACCGTCCAAGTACATTAGTCAAATGGTCAAACTTTAGTCACCCCAAACTTTCCAAACATCTCCCCTTGTTTTAAGCCTTATTGCCCCCCTACATGCCTTTTCCATATGATTCCTTTCCCTAATTTAACACTTGCCTTTTTCCTATGGTCTTATTGCCATAAAAATTTAATCTAACTCATCCTAATCCTTATCCATGACCGACACATGCTAAGGAAAAGTAAAAATAAAAGCTTTCAAAATTTGTGCTAGGAGATTCGAACCTCTCCCCTCAAGCAAACATACATGCGCCAACACCACATTGCTGCTAGCTCATCTTATGCTAGTTTTTGACACTTAAATTTACTTAAACCTCAAAGTCACTTGATCCACCTCAATTAAGTACTCATTATAAAAAAAAATTTATTCTAATTCTGAAAAATTCTCAAGTCTTCTCAAGACTATACTAATCATGAAAAATTTAATTATACACAAGTTAAGCACCAAAACATGCATCAAATCAATACTCAAATTTTAGGATGTTACAACTCTACCCTCCTTAAAGAAAATTTTGTCCTCGACATTTACCTAACTAAAAGAGATGAGGATATTGTTGTCGAATTGCATCCTTAGGCTCCCACGTAGCTTCCTCCGCTCCGTGATTACGCCAAAGAACCTTAACCAATGGCATAGTCTTCTTTCTTAACATCTTAACATCGCGATCTAAAATTTTTACTGGCTCCTCGTTGAAAGACAAATCTGGCCTTAATTCCACTTCTTCCACCGGTACTATGTGTGATGGATCTGATCTATAGCGTCTCAGCATAGAAACATGGAAGACACTATGAATCTAACTCAACTCCGGAGGTAAATCAAGTTGATAGGCCACTGGTCCTACACGCTTCAACACACGATACGGTCCAATGAACCTAGGGCTCAACTTGCCTTTCCTTCCAAATCTGAAGATCTTCTTCCAAGGTGAGACCTTTAGAAAAACCTGATCTCCCACCACAAACTCAATATCTTTACGGTTCAGATCCGTGTACGACTTTTGTCTATCCGAAGCTTCCTTTAACCGCGCTCGAATTACCTTTACTTTTTCTTCCGTCTCTGATATCAATTCAGGACCCAAAAGCTGTCGTTCCCCTAATTCAGTCCAACAAGTAGGGGTATGACACCTACAACCATATAACGCTTCATAGGGTGCCATCTGAATACTGGATTGATAACTGTTGTTATACGCAAACTCTGCCAACGGTAGAAAATCCTCCCAACTACCTCTGAAATCAATTACACAACCCCTTAACATGTCTTCCAAAATCTGGATTACTCTTTCTGACTGACCAGCTGACTGAGGGTGAAAAGCCATGCTGAAGTTTAACTTTGTACCCAGAGCCTCATACAAAGCTTTCCAAAACCGTGATGTAAACCTAGGATCCCTGTCCGATATGATAGACACTGGTACCCCATGCAACCTCACGATTTTAGATACATACATTTTAGCTAACTTCTACAATGAGTAATCCGTACGAACTGGTAGAAAATGAGCAGTCTTCGTTAATCGATCTACTACCACCCAGACAGAATCTTTCTTAGTAGGTGTTAAGGGTAACCCACTAACAAAATCCATCGTTATCCACTCTCATTTCCATAATGGAATCTTTACTGGTTGCAACAATCCCGACGGTAATTGATGTTCTACCTTTACTTGTTGACAAGTCAAACACTATCCCACTAAATTAGTAACTTTTCGTTTTAACTTTGGCCACTAATACTGTTCACGGAGATCCCGATACATCTTATTTCCTCCGAGGTGTATAGCATAAGGGCTACTATCCGCCTCAAGAAGAATCATTTGCCTCAAATCTGAATCCTTGGGCATACAAACCCTTCCACGAAAACACAATACACCATCTTTGTTCAAACTAAAATCCCCTATTATACCACTTTCAACTTGTTGTATTAAAGGACCTAACTTTTCATCGATAATTGCTTTTCCTTGATTTGCTCCAACCATAGAGGCTTCACTTGAAGTTTCGCTAGCAAACTGCCATCCTCATACAAGCTGAGATGAGCAAACATTGCTCTTAACTCCGATACAACCTTACGACTCAACGTGTCTGCCACAATATTAGCCTTTCCAGGATGATACTCGATTGAGAAATCATAATCCTTTAACAACTCCACCCATCACCGTTGTGTTAAGTTCAACTCCTTTTGGGTAAGGAGATACTTAAGACTCTTATAGTCTGTATAAATGATTGACTTCTCACCGTAGAGATAATGCCTCCAAACCTTTAATGCAAACACCACCGCAACCAACCCCAAATCATGAGTAGGATAATTGACTTCATGTGGCCTCAACTGTCTAGAAGCGTAAGCTACCACTTTTCCACTTTGCATCAGTACACATCCTAAACCCGTGTGTGATGCATCACAGTAAACGATAAACTCTTTTTGACTTTTGGTTGAATCAGTACTGGCACTTCTATTAGAATCTTCTTTAGTTTCTTGAAACTTTCTTATTGTTTATCATCCCATACATACGGTACTTCCTTTCGCAATAGCTTAGTTAGGGGTGCAGCAATCAATGAAAATCCCTCAACAAAGCGTCTATAATAACTAGCCAAACCCAAGAAACTTCGAATCTCAGCTACTGACTTTGGCGGTTTCCAATCCAACACAACCTCTACCTTTAGAGGATCAACTCTTATACCTTCGGCTGACACTACATGACCCTAGAAAATCACTTCCTTTAACCAAAATTCACACTTACTGAATTTGGCATAAAGTTGCTTATCTCGCAAAATTTGCAACACAGTGCTCAAATGTGAGTCATGCTCTTCTTCATTCCTTGAATATACCAAGATGTCATCTATGAACACTACTACGAACCATTCTAAATAGGGTTGAAAGACTCGGTTCATCATGTCCATAAATGCAGCTGGTGCATTGGTCAAACCAAACGGCATCACTAAAAACTCATAATGTCCATAACGAGTTCGAAATGCCGTCTTATGAATATCTGCCTCTTTGACCTTGAGTTGATGATAACCCAATCTCAAATCAATCTTGGAGAAGACTGAAGCTCCTCTTAGTTGATCAAACAGGTCATCGATTCTCGACAATGGATACTATTCTTGATCGTCAGCTTATTCAACTGCCTATAATCAATGCACATACGCATCGACCCATCCTTTTTCTTGACGAACAAAATCGGTCTCCCCACGGAGACACACTTGGTCGAATAAATCCCCGATCTAGTAGTTATTGAATTTGAGCTTTAAGCTCCGCTAACTCCTTCGGCGCCATTCTATAAGTAGCAATGGATACCGGAGCAGTTTCGAGCAAAAGCTCAATGCCAAATTCTACTTCCCGATCTGGAGGTAGACCCGAAAGTTCTTCGGGAAAGAAATCTAAAAATTCTTTCACCGTTCTCACACCTTCTACCAATAATTCCTTGGCATCCAAAGCACTGATGAATGCTAGGAATGCTCTATTCCCTTTCCACACCAACTTTTCAGCCTTCAAAGTAGATACCACATTTGCCAAGAAATTTCTTCGCTCGCGTAACATTATTATCTCCTCATCATCCACAGTCCTTATTGACATCCATTTTTCGGCACAATCCAATTGCGCCCGATACTTCACCAACCAATCCATGTCCAAAATAAGATCAAACTCGTCGAAAGGTAATTCTATAAAGTCTGCTAGAAATACCTCTCTTTGAATCTCCAAAGGCATATCTCTAAATAATTTATTCACTATTACCGACTGTCCTAAAGGACTAATTACCGTCATCTCTCTATCGGTAATCTCAGATTTAATATTTAGGTTTCCAGATATGGCACTAGCAACATACGAGTGGGTAGACCCGATATCTATCAAAGCAGTAACAGGTACATTAGAAATGAAGAACGTACCAGTTATCACATCAGGTGCATCGCCGTCCTCACGACACCTGACAGTATAGACCAATCCTGGCTGTCTTGCCTCCGTGTTACCTCTAACACCATTACCTCGACCCGGTGTACCCTGTCCACGTCTGTTACCATTACCACCACGACCTCTTGGTGGCTGCTGAGTACCTCTAGCTGGCTGAGCATCAAGGTTACGAGCTTCCTGAGTCGTATCAGTCCATCCAGGGCAATTCTTAAACTGATGATCCTTGGATCCACATTTAAAGCAGGCACCAATTTTCATCCAACATTCTCCGGGATGTCGTCTTCCACAGTCGGCACATTCTCGACTTTGATTGGTAGTCACAGGTGCTCTAGCTTGAACTGGCTCATCATTTCGTGGCCTCTTTTGAAACCTTTTAGAAGAACCAGAGTACTTAAAATCCCTCTTTCCTCTGATTTTTTCTCGATTCTGATGTTCTGAATTCTTAGCCTCTTCGGCTATCTTAGCTTTCTCTACAAGTGAGATAAAAGTCCGTACTTGTTGTGGGGCTATCAGTACCTGTAACTCATCATTCAGCCTATCCTCAAAGCGTACATAGCGCTCATGATCAGTCTGCACTATAGTACAAGCATAACGGCTCAAACGAAGAAATTCTGCCTCTTAAGCTGCCACCGTCTTACTTCCTTGAACCAAATTCAGGAATTCATTCCTCCGGGCATCTACATAACTTGTCCCAACGTACTTCCCTTGGAAAGCAGCTTTAAAGAAATCCTAAGTAACCAATGCAGCCTCAGTGCCTTCTCGAAAGTAAGCCACCATTGATACGCCTTGTCTCCTAGGAAAGACACGGCTCCTCTCAATTTCTATTCGACGGTGCACTCCAGATCATCCATAATTTGTTCTACAGCCTCAAGCCAATATTCTGCCACATTCGGAGCTACACCGGAGACACCTCTAAAAACTTCTGCACAACTAGACTTGAGTCGTTTCGGTATTGATCCGCGAGCTACTGGCCCAGTTCTGGCCCTAGCTACTATTTATAGGACTCACAACATTGTTTGAGTCAAAGCATTATCCTCATTCGCATGATCATGAGATCTAGATTCGCTCTCAAATGACGCAGGTGCATCCATTTTCGGTATATGACCCGGCACCTCAGATGTAGCACCTCATCCTCTACTACGGCCACGTCTACCGCGTCTACGACCATGTCCTCTAGTGCTCATATTGACTAATTCGCTTTTAATCTGATTACAAGTTTTATGAATCAGAATATTATTTCAGTGTTTATTAACGATATTTTATGAGATATAAGAGATAGGGTTGTTTTCGCAATCACATCCTATAGTCTCGATCTCTATCGTTTTCAACACCTAAAACTAGAAGTTCTAGACTGTTCATAAGGTCTCATCACAATAATAAACATTTAATAAACAAATACTTACTTGACTTGGTGTTGGATCTCGTGGTGCCATACTACCTTTAAAACATAAAGTCTAGAAAAATTAAGTAGTTTTTAAACAAAATCATTGTTGAACCCAAATCACAGTCGAGTTTTGAAATTGGGCTCTGATACCATAAAATGTAACACCCCAAACTCAGCCTATGCATTAAGCCCAGATTTTGGCATGCCGCACAAATTAAACGTACATTCAAATCATTTAACGATGTAGGAATCAAATTCCAAAACGATTAAGAGAAAGACTTTTATTGAAAAATCGAAGTTCATTGAAAACCATAATTAAAAATACAAGAATTTATCATTTGATCTATAGAGTAGTAATTGATTAAATCTTTGGATTTATTTAGATGAAATATTTCATCGAAAAGTTTTAAAAGACTTTCCTAAATTTCAGTAATATTTAAGAAAAACCTTTATTTTATACGAGAGTGATAGAAAAACATTTATAAAAAACTAAACCAATCCAACTTAGAAAAACTAAAACAAAATAAATTACATCCACAAAATAAAATCCATAATTAAAGAGGCCTTATTACATCGCCATAAAAATAGTACTTAATAAAAATTATTAAAGAAGTCTTAAAGTTTTATAAACCACCATTTGTAGTATAGCCTCCACATGAAGCCATCTTCGATCCAAGTCTCCATCAATTATTATTACCTAAGAGGGGTAAAAAAAATGGGGTGAGTTACTTAGAACTCAGTGTGTAACTCACTTACTTTAGTCCACTGGGCCAAAACCATTTAAGCATTTATTTGGGCCTAAGCCCATTACAAGTATAATAATTTAGCATGTATCAAATGCAAGTGATATGCAATTCCCAAAACCAAACCTAGATTTCCATCCGCTACACACCACCCGTACCAACTAGCGCTTTTGTGGGGAGCTTTAGTCACCCACCCGCCACACACAAAGTAGGCATTAAGTCAGTATATCAAATTTCGTGGACAAGCCACCAGATTTACAGAGTTTACATGGCATTTACAATTTTTAGAATTGTGGCAGAGCCACCAAAATTTTGTAGCAAAGCTACCAGAACTTCTCTTCGTCAAATATCCCAACCCATGCAATCATGTATATAATATGCATAACAATCCATTCATATATTTATTCCAACATAAGGCCCATTATAAAAGTTATTACAATCTGGCCCATTTCACATTTTAGCCCACGAAATCTCATACCATATATAACCCATTTATCCATTATCATAAATGGCCCAATTATCAATATCACATATGGCCCATTTATCAAATATCACATATGGCCCAATTATCAAATATCACATATGGCCCAATTATCAAATATCACATATGGCCCACTTATCAAATATCACATATGGCCCAATTATCAAATATCACATATGGTCCAATTGTCAAATATCACATATGGCCCACTTATCAAATATCACATATGGCCACTTATCAAATATCACATATGGCCCAATTATCAAATATCACATATAGCCCAATTATCAAATATCACATATGGCCCACTTATCAAATATCATATATGGCCCAATTTTCACTTTTATCGAATTAGCCCGTTAAGGACAATTTTAAAATTTTCATGATCTTAATACCAATTTCAAAATTTTATCATTAAGGTGATAACTATGTTATTCTTCCCGATTTCACTAACTTGTGATTTCATCCAACGATTAATACAATATAGTCATCTAACCCATGAGATACGGTGTGAGATTACACACCTGATTACGGTGAGAACTACACTTTTCCGCTCATCGATATCTAAACACACATCACGATGGATTAAAACACTAATATTTAATATTAAACTATTCTAATCTTAACCGATCTAGATCTTACCCTCGAAATTTTGAACAACCACTACTTGCAATTTCTCTCCAATCAAAGGTTTAGAATCATGATTAAACACTAGTTCGGGGGTACGTACGACTTCGAATAATTAATTTTCACCGGATGAGGGTCCACAACCGGTGGAAAGTCTCAGATTCCCGAAATAGTCCTTCTCTTAAACTTAGGGGGAATAGCGAAACCACCCCTCTTTCGAACACTATTTACTTCCCTTTTTTGTCCCTATCTTGATTGTCTCACAAATATCCTCGTTCCACAATATGACAATCGAGCGATAACGTCCCCTAAAATAAAATTGATTAAATAGCAATTTATATCCATATGTTGAGTAATATGAAAATCCTTAATAATCCCTTACCTTAACACCTTAATTCGATTCCAACGATTTGCGACGTTTATGAACACTTGAGTTTCGGCCCTCCACTATCACACTGTTGTCCAAGGCTTCAAAGAAGGAAAAGAAAAGATTGAAAAGAATAATTATGTATAAGAGAAGATTCAGCTATGAATAAACATAAGAAAGAAAATTTATTCGGCAAAAGATTTTACCATCAACATTCGGCCATGATGAAAGATTTTGGAAAAATAGTGATGTTTGAGTGTTCTTTACAAGAAGAAAGAAAGGAGAGAAAAAAAAAAGAATAAAGAGAGTGTTTATGTGTCAATTTCCAAGGATGGAATATGAACAAAGAAAGATCTTGGGGTTGGTGTATATTCGGCCAAAAGGAAGAAAAAGAATATGACCTTTCAAGATGGTATGGTTTCGGCACAATGAGGAAAAGAGCTTGGGGGAGTATGGAAGATGATAACAATTTGGTCTAAAAGAAATGACCAAAACCAAAGAAAAATTTTACCTATTACACAAGGCACATTCGGCTAGGGAGAAAAGTTTTGGAGAGAGATATGTTGCTACACTAAAATGAGAATGTGACTAAAGCCAACACCCAAACCATACCAATTGCCAACAAAATTTCGGCTATCTCCCCTAGCCCTTAAACCGTCCAAGTACATTAGTCAAATGGTCAAGCTTTAGTCACCCCAAACTTTCCAAAACATCTCCCATGTTTTAAGCCTTATGTCTCCCTTACATGCCTTTTCGATATGATTTCTTTCCCTAATTTAACACTTGCCTTTTTCCCATGGTCTTCTTGCCATAAAAATTTAATCCAACACATCCTAATCCTTATCCATGACCGACACATGCTAAGGAAAAGAAAAACTAAAAGCTTTCAAAATGTGTGCTAGGAGATTCGAACCTCTCCCCTCAAGCAAACATAGATGCACCAACACCACCTTGCTACTAGCTCATCTTATGCTAGTTTTTGACACTTAAATTTACTTAAACCTCAAAGTCACTTGATCCACTTCAATTAAGTACTCATTACAAAAAAAAAAATTATTCTAATTCCGAAAAATTCTCAAGTCTTCTCAAGACTATACTAATCATAAAAAATTTAATTATACATAAGTTAAGCACCAAAACATGCTTCATATCAATACTCAAAATTTAGGATGTTACATTATTATACTGGTTCAGGCCCAGTGGATAATGGTAAAGGATATTATACACTGTGTTCTTGTAACTCACTCCTTTTCTTAATCCTTACAGGTTATGCTCAGTGACGAGGACTTGGGGCCATGGATGACTAGGTGGTGGCCATACTTAATAAATGATGCTTTCGAACATTAGTAAACTTCTTTTCTGTTTAATTCATTACTTTTACTATTTTGGGTTTTAAAAGTTGTAATAAGGCCTCTAGTGTAACAGCCCAAACCGGCCCAAACGTTAGGACCGAATATGGGTCGTTACAGAGAAAAAAAAACTTTGTGAAACCCATTTTAAAATCCAATTTAAGATTTGTTGTAAACTCCTCATTTTTGGTTATCTTGCTGAAATCTTACTTGGATTAAATTCGAAAATTTAATTAAAGTCAAGTTATTATACCAATTTTGGATGTGTCCGCTGACACGATAAAACATTTTCGTGTTGATTTAGGAAAACATGTGATCTTAATTTAATTTTTAATAGTGTAGTTAAAAGCAAGTATCCCACATATGAATAGTAGCAAAATAAAGCTTATGGAGGCCTTATTACAATCCAAATAAAACAAACCAATAATAAAATAATATAACTAAATTAAAGTTCATTTATTTCAAGTCCTTTGCATGGCCACCTCGAGTCCCTCCGGCTCCATATCCGCGATCTATGCATCACCGAGAAAAATAATGGAGAAGGTGAGTCACCAAGACTCGATATGTAACCCTTCCCGTTTTAAAACATTTTCATACACAACACATAACAATTAATATGCGAATATTAAATACCCATCCTAGCCATCCAAACGCCATCGCTCTACCTGTTGTGGTACCAAACCATTGGTGGTGCCAATCCACCGTGACATATAGTCACAATGTGTTGCCAAACACTGGTGTCCGTGAGACACGGATCAATTGATGGGGCCAACCCATCGTGTGATACCAAATCACCGCGAGGCGATCCCATATCTCAAGTGGGGCCAACCCGGTGGTGTTAACCACGTGGATAAGTCGCTATGAGGTGCCAAACCTCTGGAGGTACCAAACCTCGGTGATCGTAGTCACAGTGTGTTACCAAAACATCGGTGCCCGTCGGCACGATTAACACTGCCCCCTCCACTCATCGATCCCATATCAATCACATATGTATATGTTTCATGTCATCACATACTTAAATCTCATGTATCAATGCATCATGCTTCCCAAAAGCATCAAATAACAAATTCATATTAACAGGTACTTACCTGAATCACCATCTATACCGATGTGGTATATTATCCAATGCTACATAAAAATCAAAATAGCATTCACAACAATCAGCATATTTAACAAGTTATATGTGTGTATGTACACACCTGTCACCATTGAATGATCTAAATCCCGAATGATGGAGTCGGTCACACTAGATCTACTACCCCTATATTCGGCCAAAACATGAGTTAGTATATTCGGCCAAATCAAATAGTTTAAAAGGGTTCTCCTTTTGAACCCAAATCCTTACCCTTACGCTTTTAGATACTACAACACCGATTCCGAATCGCTTCACCAATTACCATCGGTTAGTAAACAAAGCTAATAGCCTTCACTTTTAAGTACTTGCATATTAAACCCATGAAAGTCGATTCTTACCATCACTTACCACTTGATTGGTCACGAATGACGGCTTGCTTTGTCGATCTCCAAAATCCCGGAACACCTAGATGATTCGGTTTCAAAAGCAGACACTTAGCACCTTGTAAATAAATGCCGATATTGGCCTTAATCCTTAAAAAGTCGACAAAGATAGGGGAAAAGGGAACATAGGCATTCGACCAACCCTACTTACCGTACAATTGATTGAACACTAGTGAAATCTCGATGTGTCTATGCCACTATACCATTCGGCCAAGGTGAGAAATTAGGAGGAAAGGAAATCGGCACTTCCAAGGGGGGTGTATTCGGCCAAGGGAAGAAAGAAATCAATGGAAGAGAAAGGTGTTAAAAGTTTCGGCTTAAGGGGGATTTTTGAGAAGAGGAGGATGTAAAGAGAAGGTGGTTTCGGTTTGGCAATGAAGAGAAAGAAAAGAATAGATGTTTTAGCTAGAGATCAAAGAATAAGAGAATTGGTTGGCAATGGAGAAAAATTTGAGAAAGAATGAAGAGTAAAATTATCACCAAGTGGAGGCTAGCTAAAAACAACCTCAATAAATTCGGCATTATCCCCTCCCCCAAAGTCCTTGCCGTCCACTCCACCAAGGAGTTCCAAATACTACCAACTCCTTAATTGGTTTGATAAAATTCAAAATAATCTTGAATTAATCCCCATAATGAATAATTCTAATAATATCTTCTTATGTTCTATTATCCTTGGAATTAATAATAAATAAAATGCTCATATTATCCTTAATTTTCTCATAATAAAAGAGTTTAAAGAGGGAAAACTCTCCTTCTATGTCAGTCAAAATATGAAAGAAAAAGGGATTACATGACTCGAACCAATGCTCTCCCTTGTTCTTGATGGGTCAATTTTAGCTCCCAAGTGGCCCTCCCTTTGCCACTTATTCTAGGCTCATTTTATGTCAAATATTTCCTTATTTATTCTTATAACCCCTAACTCCTAAGGCTATCCACCCTTAAAGCTCATAAATAATATTTTCTACTCTTCCGAGCCAACTCAAGGCCTTTAATTAAATCTTATCAAGCCATAATTAATATCTCAGCCATTCAACATAAACAAAATAATACGAATACAAATAACCCTATTTTTAGGATGTTACAGTTCTACCCCCTTAAAAGAATTTCGTCCTCGAAATTACCTGGTCAGAATAGGTGGGGGTATTGCTGTCGCATCATATCCTCGGGTTCCCACGTAGTTTCCTCTGCACCATGGTTCCGCCATAGCACTTTCACTAAGGGCACTGACTTCCTACGTAGAACCTTCACGTCTCTATCCAAGATTTGAACCGGTTCTTCCTCAAAAGATAAGTCCGAGTTGACCTCGATTTCTGTCACAGGCACCACGTGTGATGGATCTGACCGATACCGTCTAAGCATCGACACGTGGAAAACGTCATGGATCTGATTCAGTTCCGTCGGCAACTCTAGCTGATAAGCTACCGGTCCTACTCGCTTTACCACTGTATATGGCCCGATGAACCTTGGGCTCAGCTTCCCCTTTCGTCCAAATCTCAATACCTTTTTCCAAGGCGACACCTTTAGGAAGACCTTGTCTCCCACAGCATACTCCATTTCCTTGCGTTTGAGATCGGCATAAGACTTCTGCCTATCTGATGCTTCCTTGAGATGAGACCGAATCACCTTGACTTTATCTTCAGTCTCTGTTACCAATTCTGGACCCAGAACTTGTCGTTCACCCAACTCTGTCCAACATGTCGGAGTTCGGCATTTTTGTCCATACAGTGCTTCGTATGGTGCCATCTGAATACTCGCTTGGTAACTATTGTTGTAGGCGAACTCGGTTAATGGTAAAAATTCCTCCCAACTACCTCGAAATTCCAAGACACAACCCCTCAGCATATCTTCTAAGATCTGTATGTCCCTATCCGAGATAACTGATACGGGCACACCATGCAATCTGACTATCTCGGCCACATACAACTTTGCTAGCTTCTGGAGTGAGTAATCCATTCTCACCGGTATGAAGTGAGCTGATTTAGTCAGACGGTCTACGATTACCCAAACTGCATCTTTCTTGCTGGGCGTAAGGGGTAGCCCACTGACGAAATCCATAGTGATCCGCTCCCACTTCCATTGAGGGATCTTTACCGGTTGAAGTAGCCCCGATGGTAACTGGTGTTCAGCCTTAACCTGCTGACACGTCAAACACTTCCCTACGAATTTCGTTATCTCACGCTTCAACCCGGGCCACCAGAACTGTTTTCGTAGATCTCCATACATCTTGCTTCCTCCCGGATGCATAGCGTATGGGCTGCTATGTGCATCATGGAGAATTTTCCGCCTCAACTCCATATCCTTCGGCATACAGGGCCGACCTTGAAAACATAACACACCATCACCAGTCAAACTATACCCTTCTAAACCACCATCCTGAACTTGCATTCTCTTAGCATTTAACCCTTCATCCACTAACTGTTTGTCCTTAACTTCCTCGATCCATGTTGGCTTAACTTGAAGCTCTGCCAAAAGGCTTCCATCGTTATATAGGCTCAACTGAGCAAACATTGCTCTTAAATCCGCCACAACCTTCCGGCTCAACGCATCAGCCACCACGTTAGCCTTACCCGGATGATATTTGATGGAACAGTCGTAGTCCTTTAACAGTTCAATCCATTGGCGCTGTCTTAGATTCAGATCCTTCTGAGTCAGAAGATACCTCAAACTTTTGTGATCCGTGTAAACTACCGACTTCTCCCCATAAAGATAATGTCTCCATATCTTCAAAGCGAAGATGACTGCTGCTAACTCCAGGTCGTGAGTTGGGTAGTTAACCTCATGCGGTCTTAACTGACGGGATGCATAGGCTACTACCTTCCCTCCTTGCATCAGCACACATCCTAAACCAGTATGGGATGCATCACAATAGACGGTGAACAACTTTCACGCCTCAGTCGCACCAAAACCGAGCCTCGTCAAAATTTTCCTTAACTTATCAAAGCTTTCTTGTCTTTGCCCGTCCATACAAATGGAACACCTTTCCTTAGCAATTTAGTCAAAGCGCTGCGATCAAAGAGAACCTTCCACAAACCTTCGATAATACCCGCTAAACCTAGAAAACTTCAGATATCTCGCCACCGACTTAGGCGGTTTCCACTCCGACACCGCTTCAATCTTGCGGGGATCCACTCTAATCCCTTCCGCT
Source organism: Gossypium rotundifolium (assembly GCA_025506655.1). Taxonomy (NCBI): domain Eukaryota; kingdom Viridiplantae; phylum Streptophyta; class Magnoliopsida; order Malvales; family Malvaceae; genus Gossypium; species Gossypium rotundifolium. Next base: position 141,032,456 of record CP106722.1, read on the forward strand.
GACACCACGTGACCTAAGAAAGCCACCTCCCTTAGCCAAAATTCGCACTTACTGAATTTAGCATATAACTATTTTTCCCTCAACACTTGCAGAACTATCCATAAATGCTTGTCATGCTCTTCCTCTGTCCTTGAGTAAACCAATATGTCGTCGATGAACACCACGATGAATTGGTCTAAGTACTGTTGAAATACCCTATTCATTAAGTCCATGAACGCCGCTGGTGCATTGGTCAACCCGAATGGCATCACTAGGAACTCGTAATGCCCATACCGAGTTCGGAATGCCGTCTTGTGAACATCGGCCTCCTTCACCTTAAGTTGATGGTAACCCGACCTAAGGTCTATCTTCGAAAACACCGACGCACCCTTCAATTGGTCAAACAAGTCATCGATCCGAGGCAATAGGTACTTGTTTTTGATCGTTAACTTGTTTAATCGACGGTGTCGATGCACATCCGCATAGAACCGTCCTTCTTCTTGACAAACAATACAGGCGCTCCCCACGGAGATATACTAGGTCGAATAAACCCCCTATCCAAGAGCTCCTAAATTTGAGCCTTCAGCTCTACCAATTCCTTTGGTGCCATTCGATATGGTGCTATTGATCTGTGTCTTTGTTCGGTAGCAAATCTATATCAATTCGACTTCCCGATCCGAGGCGGAACCGGAAGTTCTTACGGGAACACATCAAGAAATTCCCAACCGTTCGGACCTTTCCAACTCGACTTCTTAGCTTCCAAAGCTGATTTGAACCAAAAATGCCTTACAACCCTTCTTGACCATCTTCTCAACCTTCAAGGCGGATACCACGTTGGATAGGTAATTCCTTCTATCACCTATCATAACCACTTCATTATTTCCAGCCGTCTTAAGAACCATGCGCTTAGCCACGCAATCCAAATTCGCCTGATACTTAACCAGCCAATCCATTCCAAGGATCAAATCGAACTCCCCAAACGGTAGTTCCATCAGATCAGCCACAAATACTACCCCTTGGAGTTCTAGGGGTACGTCTCTATAAAGTTTGTTTACCACTACAGAGTGACCTAAAGGACTCACTACAGTCATCTCCCTAGAAGCAGTTTCAGAGTTTAGGTCCATAGTTCCTACCACACTACTAGCAATGTACGAGTGCGTCGAGTCCACATCAATCAATGCAACATAAGGAAAACCAAAAATTAGAAATGTACCGGTTATGACATCCGGTGCGTCACCCTCCTCGCGATGCCTCGCTGCGTAAACTAAGCCGGGCTGCCTAGCCTCTGTGTTGCCTGAACCTCTGCCCTGAATTCCACGACCTCGGTTAGGACCGTTGCTTCCTCTGCCATTACCACGACCCCTCTGCGGTCCCACATTTCAATCCTGAGTACGGTTCTGTCCCTCTGGCTGGTTCTTAGCTAGTTTTCGAGGACAATCTCTGACCCGATGCTCTAAAGACCCACACTCAAAACATCCTCTATCGCCGATCGAACAACTTTCCCAATGGGTCTTTCCACAATGGTTACTTGAGTCGACCTCGATTAGCAAATCATGGACCTTGTCACTGATTTGGCCCACTTGGCCTAGCCTTTTTCTGGACACTACCACTAGATCCAGCTGACCCAAATCCTCTCTTTTGATTATTCCTACTATAATTTTGCCTCACAGCCTCCTTGATCCCTTCGGCTACCTTAGCCTTTTCCACTAGAGATGAAAACTTACGAACTTTATCATGGGCAATCGGTAACCTCAAATCATCTGAGTCCATCCCCAAAGCGGACACACATACTCGTGTTGAAGAGCCACGATGCCTCTAGCATACCTACTCGATCTTAAAAACTCCGCCTCATATTCCGCCATCGACTTAGCTCCTTGCACTAACCCTAGAAAGGCTTTCCTCGAGCATCTCAGATAACTGGTGCCCACATACTTCTTCGATAGGTGGTTTTGAAATAATCCCAAGTCGGATCATCTGCCGTAGCGCCATCTCGAATCGTCACCACCATCGATACGCTTCATCCTTTAGAAGCGTACGGCCCTTTTAGTTTTTCTTCCTCGATCGGTCAAGATCATCCATGATCCTTTCGATTAACTCTAGCCAAGATTCCATTGCCTTTGGTGCCACTCGACACACCCCGAAACACTACGCCCCTGTTGGACCGAATTCGCCGAGAACGATTTACGAGCTCCTAGATTTCCACCAGCCCGTACCACTATTTCCAAAACTCATAAAGCGACTTGCGACATCGCCTCTCCTCGCTGTCGATCTTGCTCGCCGGCTCCAAAAGTCAAGGTGGTGGTGGCGGTGGTACTTCATTTTTAGAACCATGTCCTGACCTAACGGGTTCAGAGATGGTCATTCTCCCCCTACCACGTCCACGTCGGCCACGTCCTCTAGAACTCATTCTATCTAACGCGCTTTTAATCTGATTAAGAAAAATTTTATGCGTTAGCATTTGTTCCACTTTCTTATTCATGAGAAATTTTATGGATAGAGTTCTAATCGAGATTCTTTCGAGCAAACAAGGTTTCATTTTCTAACCTAGTTCACACAAAAAGTTCTTGCATCCATTCCTTAATACTTTCCTTACCTATTCGATCTTCGGACATTTCTGCCCATTTCTAACCCAGGGGTATTTTCGTCTTTTTCCTACAGGGGTATTTTTTGTAATAAAATTCGAGAGATTTCAAACTTTGATAAAGCGTGCCACTTGAAATTCCTAAAACCGGAGGGTATTAATTGAAAATTGATAAGGTTTGAAGTTATGGTATCATTTTGGAATCGAGGGTATTTTGGTAATTTTGTCAATCGGGGTAATTTTGTAATTTTGTAAATCAAGGGTGTTTTAATAATTGTAAAACTCGAGGGTCCTTTTGAGAATTTTCCTTTCTTAAAAGCGGTGATGTTGCAAAAATTTTGTACTCGTGGTCGTTTGGGTAATTTTACAAGTTGAGGGTATTTAGTAATTTTCCAAAACCAAATTATTTTATTGATGATTTTCAAAGCGAGGTTGAATATTTGAGAAGTAGTTGAAATTTTGGACAAAATCATTGAGTTAATATTTTATGAACCAAGGGCATTTCAGTAATTTTACCCTAAGGGCATTTTCGTAATTTTTCGCAAATCAAACTTTTCGGGAAAACATTGTAAAAGAGTCGTTCTTATGTTTGGAAGAGTGATTTAAAAGATTTTGAAGAAATTAGGGTTTTGTTGTTTTCTTTTTTAAAAAAAACATGGTTAGTTCCTTTCGGGTTTTAGTCGTTATGTTTAGCCTATGACCGAGCCCTCTTGGTCGTGGTGAACCCAAGCTACGCACTGTGCGGGGTTTCGTGTGGAGAGGAGGTGAGTCACGTGGATCGCTTAAATACCAAGCTCCCACCGAACCTTTCTAGACATGCGCATGAGGTTACCACACCATCGAGCCCTCTGAGTTAGGGTGAACCCAAGCTACGCACTGTAGGATACTGCAAGAGGTGGTGAGTCACTCGGACCGCTTAAATACCAAGCTCTTTTGGATCCAATCCTAGACATGCGTCTGAGGTTACCACACCTAGCTCGATGACTAAGTCATAGGTTGGTTCGATTCTTTAAGTCTTATGTTACATTTTGTGTGTGCGAGTAATCTAATCCTAGGGTTCAAGTTCCTATAAGTCTATCTACGTTCCATGCTTCCTACCCTTCTACGTAATATAATTCACAAAGAGGTTTAGATGTACTTACGGGCGGATCGGTCTTGGGAGACTCGGGCCATGCCGTTCAAGAACCCAAAAATACTTTAAAAGGCTTCTACTAAAACATTTTTGGGCCTTGGGCCCCACAATGAGAGTATTGAACTGGCTCGATACCAATTTGTAACAGCCCAAACCCGGCTCAAACGTTAGGATCGAATATGGGTCGTTACAGAGAAAAAAAAACTTTGTGAAACCCATTTTAAAATCCAATTTAAGATTTGTTGAAAACTCCTCATTTTTGGTTATCTTGCTGAAATCTTACTTGGATTAAATTCGAAAATTTAATTAAAGTCAAGTTATTATACCAATTTTGGATGTGTCCGCTGACACGATAAAACATTTTCTTGTTGATTTAGGAAAACATGTGATCTTAATTTAATTTTTTAATAGTGTAGTTAAAAGCAAGTATCCGACATATGAATAGTAGCAAAAATAAAGCTTATGGAGGCCTTATTACAATCCAAATAAAACAAACCAATAATAAAATAATATAACTAAATTAAAGTTCATTTATTTCAAGTCCATTTGCATGGCTACCTCGAGTCCCTCCGGCCCATATCCGCGATCTATGCATCACCGAGAAAAATAATGGAGAAGGTGAGTCACCAAGACTCAAGATGTAACCCTTCCCCGCTTTAAAACATTTTCATACACAACACATAACAATTAATATGCGAATATTAAATACCCATCCTAGCCATCCAAACGCCATCGCTCTACCCGTCGTGGTACCAAACCATGGCGGTGCCAAACCCACCGTGACATATAGTCACAATGTGTTACCAAAACATTGGTGTCCGTGAGACACGGATCAATTGATGGGGCCAACCCATCGTGTGATACCAAATCACCGGCGAGGCGATCCCATATCTCAAGTGGGGCCAACCCACGGTGGTGTTAACCACGTGGATAAGTCGCTATGAGGTGCCAAACCTCCGGAGGTACCAAACCTCCGGTGACCGTAGTCACGGTGTGTTACCAAAACATCGCTTGCCCGTCGGCACAATTAACACCGCCTCCACTCATCGATCCCATATCAATCACATATGTATATGTTTCATGTCATCACATACTTAAATCTCATGTATCAATGCATCATGCTTCCCAAAAGCATCAAATAACAAATTCATATTAACAAGTACTTACCTGAATCACCATCTATACCGATGTGGTATATTATCCAATGCTACATAAAAATCAAAATAGCATTCAACACAATCAGCATATTTAACAAGTTATATGTGTGTATGTACACACCTGTCACCACTGAATGATCTAAATCCCGAATGATGGAGTCGGTCACACTAGATCTACTACCCCTATATTTGGCCAAAACATGAGTTAGTATATTCGGCCAAATCAAATAGTTTAAAAGGGTTCTCCTTTTGAACCCGAATCCTTACCCTTACGCTTTTAGATACTACAACACCCGATTCGAATCGCTTCACCAATTACCATCGGTTAGTAAACAAAGCTAATAGCCTTCGCTTTTAAGTACTTGCATATTAAACCCATGAAAGTCGATTCTTACCACCACTTACCACTTGATTGGTCACGAATGACGGCTTGCTCTGTCGATCTCCAAAATCCCTAACACCTAGATGCATTCGGTTTTCAAAAGCACACTTAGCACCTTGTAAATAAATGCCGATATTGGCCCTTAATCCTTAAAAAGTCGACAAAGATAGGGAAAAGGGAACATAGGCATTCGCCAACCCTACTTACCGCATACAATTGATTGAACACTAGTGAAACCCGATGTGTCTATGCCACTATACCATTCGCCAAGGTGAGAAATTAGGAGGAAAGGAAATCGGCACTTCCAAGGGGGTGTATTCGGCCAAGGAAGAAAGAAATCAATGGAAGAGAAAGGTGTTAAAAGTTTCGCTTAAGGGGATTTTGAGAAGAGGAGGATGTAAAGAGAAGGTGGTTTCGGTTTGGCAATGAAGAGAAAGAAAAGAATAGATGTTTCGGCTAGAGATCAAAGAATAAGAGAATTGGTTGGCAATGGAGAAAAATTTGAGAAAGAATGAAGAGTAAAATTATCACCAAGTGGAGGCTAGCTGAAAACAACCTCAATAAATTGGCATTATCCCTCCCCAAAGTCCTTGCCGTCCACTCCACCAAGGAGTTCCAAATCGCCAACTCCTTAATTGGTTTGATTAAATTCAAAATAATCTTGAATTAATCCCCATAATGAATAATCCTAATAATATCTTCTTATGTTCTATTATCCTTGGAATTAATAATAAATAAAATGCTCATATTATCCTTAATTTTCTCATAATAAAAAGAGTTTAAAGAGGGGAAAAACTCTCCCTTCTATGCCGTCCAAAATATGAAAGAAAAAGGGGATTACATGACTCGAACCAATGCTCTCCCTTGTTCTTGATGGCGTCAATTTTAGCTCCCAAGTGGCCCTCCCTTTGCCACTTATTCTAGGCTCATTTTATGTCAAATGTTTCCTTATTTATTCTTATAACCCCTAACTCCTAAGGCTATCCACCCTTAAAGCTCATAAATAATATTTTCTACTCTTCCGAGCCAACTCAAGGCCTTTAATTAAATCTTATCAAGCCATAATTAATATCTCAGCCATTCAACATAAACAAAATAATACGAATACAAATAACCCTATTTTTAGGATGTTACATCTAGGATATTTTTATTTTGCTTTATGTTTATTCGTATTTATTATCTTGCTTGAAATGTTTAAAATGGGTATTTTTCTAAATTGATAAGTAACGGTTTTCGAACATTGATTAACAAAGGGATTTTATAAAAAATATATTTATAAATAATTTGACTTGGATTTTCTTTCAAATTATCAACGCCATTTTCAAAAGTCATGGTTTTAAGGTTCACTAGTTCGATTTTCGATTTATCAATCAACCTCTCGTGATTAGAAGTATTTTATCGAATATTTAAAACCAACCGCATTTTTCCTATCTATAATCAAATAACGCCAACTTTATTAAATTCACAAGTTCTTTATACGTTTTCTTCAGATGACATACCAGATTCGGTAGTAACGCGTGGGTCGGGTTTGGGTGTTATATTCCTCTAGTTTATGACTAGAAAGAACCCTACAGGACCCTTGATTTATGACTGTGATATTAAAGGTACTGTTCACAGAAATCATAAAGAAATAAGGTGAAGCAAAACTACATACAAGAAGAGCAAGAAGACAAAATTAATACTACCGAATAGATGGCTTAAAATAATCTGCTACCTCAAGAGGTGGCCGAAAATCATGCTCCTCAAACTATGTATGATTATGCTAAACCTAATTTAATAGGGACTGAATCAAGTATTGTTAGGCCTGCTATAGCTACTAATAATTTTGAACTGAAACCTAACACTATACAAATGATTCAACAGTTTGTTCAATTTGATGGCTTGCAGGACGAAGACCCAAATACTCATTTAGAAAATTTTCTAAAATTCTGTGATACCTTCAAAATAAATGGAGTTTCTAATGATGCCATTCATCTTCGGTTATTTTCCTTTTCATTAGGAATAAAGCCAAATAGTTGTTGAATTCTCTTCCATGAGGATCAATCACAACATGGGATCAAATGACCGAAAAATTTTTATTAAAATATTTTTTGCCAGCCAAAACGGCAAAGTTGATGAATGATATCTCTTCTTTTGTGCAGATGGATTTAAAACACTTTACGATGCATGGGAGAGATACAAAGATCTATAGAGAAGGTGGCCACACCATGGATTACCCTTATGGCTACAGGTCCAAACTTTTTACAATGGTGTGAACCCTCAACAGCATAGATTGATTGATTCAATCGGCCGTGAAACCACGGATAATAAAACACCTGAGGCGTCCTACGAAATCATTGAAGAGATGTCACTGAATAACTATTAGTGGCAGGTCACGAGGACAAGGCCAACAAAAGCTGTTAGTGTTTTCAACCTCGACGCTATCACCATGCTATCAAATCAGGTAGAGATGTTAAAAAAAAAAGATTGATGGTTTGTGTGGTCCTTCGCAGGTACACCTAGTAATGCATTGTGATTTAAACCTAGGAGGTGTGGCAAATCCTGAGTACCCACCCTACGGACATGGCATGGAAAATGAGCAAGTTCACTATATGGGTAATAATTTTAAACCTCAAAATAACCCTTATAGTAATACTTATAATCCAGGTTGGAGGAACCACCCCAATTTCTCATGGGATGGTCAAGGAAATCAGAGACAACAACCCCCTCCAAACTTCCAACAACAGCCCTATCCACAGGAAAAGAAGCCGAACCTTGAGGACATGCTGATAAAATTCATCGCAGTGTCAGAAACTCATTTCCAAAACACCGAGACAACACTGAAAAATCAACAAGCATCGATTCAAGGGATCAAGAACCAGTTAGGGCAACTTGCTAAGCTGATCTCCGAATGAAAATTGACAAATTCATATTCCCAGTAGACTTTGTAGTTTTAGACATGGATGAGGACAATAGTATCCTCTTAATTTTAGGAAGACCCTTTTTAGCAACTACCAGAGCTAAAATTGATGTTGGTACAAGTGAACTTATACTTCATGTAGGTGATGAGACGATCACTCTTCAAGCTCTTGACTTGGCTAGGACATCAAGCAATCAAGGTGAGAAAATAAATTCTATTAATAACCATTCGGTTAAACCCTCTTTTCAGGAAACACCATAGAACCACACAACTGAGCCAGATCATAGACCTCGTGTCAATAAAGAAGAAATTTATAAGGAACGAAGGCTTCAAATCGACAAACTAGATGAGTGGAAAGTGCATTTCAAGGAGGAATCAAAGCCACAAGAAGCAAAGCCGAGGTAATCTCCTGACAAGCTTATAGGAACATCAAATCACTTCAAAATAGGAGATCAGGTATTGGTGGATAAGAAAGACCCTCGAATCGCCAGTTTAGACCATAAAACAAATGAAAAAATACCTTTCACGGTACTGGATATCTTTCCATATGGAACAATCAAGATAAGTAATCCCATATTCGACACTTTTAAGGTAAACACCACTCGACTTAAACTATATATTGATAACCGAATTGATAGCATGAGAAAGGATTTTCACCTCCTCAAACCACCATGATTATGCGAATGAGAGGTAAGTATAGCTTAAGACTTTAAACGAGTGCTTCTCAAGAGGCAACCCGAGCACTAACTTCACTAATGTCATATTTTTTATTTTTAGCACCTAACTACAAACTAGCCAATTTAATAAAAAGTAGGTTTCCCTACCACACGGCCTTGCACACGGGTGTGACTATGGCCGTGTGGATACCACGAGCAAGCACAAGAGGCATGGAAGAGATCGTGCAGAAGTAGGATGAAAATTTTCCCCAATCACGGGCTCTGACTAAATGCCATGGCCGTGCGACACGATCGGGGTCAAAACTGCCTAAAGAACACGGGCTGAGATAAATACACATGGCCGTGCGAGGCGGCCGTGGTCGACATTATCAACTTTTTCACACATCGTCGCCACCACCACCTCGAGATCACTCCGATGATGACTACCTTTGAGTCCTTTTCATTATTAAGTATAATTTGATTTCTTTTATCTCTGGCTGTTTAACTCTCGAGTAACTATAACAAACGTCCATTAAATAAGAACTCCATAAAAGCTTTACTTATAACTTCGCAGTTTAAAAAGGTTCAATGTGCCACTCCGAGAACGAAAACATCACCAGAGTATTCACCACCACACTCACCTATGTCTAAGTCATCATCATTAATCATCCTCCAAGAATTTCATCCAAAATTCAGGAAGTTTCACTTGTCTCCCTAACTTATGATTTTCTTACTATGAATATATATTTGTACTTTGAGGGCAATGTACATCCTAAGTGTGGGGGTGAATTTTATGCCTAACTTTTTAAATTTCTAAATTATATATTATCCTAATTAATTTTCTCATATCACTAATTAGAATGAAATTTTTGTTTATTTATGGTTTTTATTGATATGTTTTAGATTAAGTCATAGTTAATTGTGCATTGACAATTTAAACTTTAAGATACTAGAGAATCAAGCATGATAAGTCTATTTTTTAGAATTAAATATTTGTTAGGTTGTTGACCTAAATTTGAATAGTACCTTGAAGTTTGAAATTTGCAAGGTTGATATCAAAAACCCATAATTTTTTTTGTGAAATTTTGAGCCTTTTAGAGCATATATTCCTTTCTTTCTCACTTTATTGATTATGAATGTGTCAACATTGATTTGTTATTCTAGAACTTTCTTCGATTATACATGTCAAGAACACATCATTAATTTGATATACAGAATGATAAAGGGACCTAGGATTTAACCCACTTACTCCACTAAAAGCCTACCTTCACAATTAACCCCTAGTGAACCCCTTTGATCCTAACAACCCTTTTATTGATTCACCCATTAATATTAACCTAAAACCCATCTTGTATTTTCTCTTGAGTACCCTTCTATTGAGATTTGATTTGATCAGTTGCCTAATTATTTTATTTCAGTAGTTAAAATCATCTTATATTATGTATTTACTTGATTTGTTCTTAGAAAAAAATTGAAGTATATTCATTATTAGTTCTGTGATTAAGTGAGCTTTTACATTTAAATTCAACATCTTATTAGAAGAAGCTCATTTTATTAGTTTCAAGTTTTCAATTGATATAATTATTCATTCAGTGTTTCTAGTTAGGTAATTTGTCAATTCAATCTCAATTTTAACCCTTTAATTCAGCCTTTATCCACACCTTTAACTTAAGCCCCATTACAGCCCATTAAAGACCTTTTGATTTGTGTATCATTTCATTTTATAGTGGTGGAGATTTGATTTTTAGGTAAGCCTATTTGATTAACTTTTCATGTTTGACTGATGAGTGCTTTATTTTGAACCTTAAACACCTTGAGTGATTTGAGTGAATTTTTAGTGAGGATGTTAACTCTTGTCGATTTTGAATTAAAGGTAATTAGTCAAATAAGGAAAACACCTATGTTTTCGTGCTATAAACTTATGACTTTGATTGTTTGAATCTTTATGACTATTTTAGTTAAATTATCCATGTAATATCCCGGATTAGGGCTTATGCACTATGGCTAAAATTTTATGAAATAGTATGCCTTATGTGTTGTGAATGTGTTGTGTGCATATTAGGAAGCTTGGAAATGTAAGGAAATGTAAGGAAATGTAAGGAAATGCTTTAGAAAATATTAAGTCTTAAGAGGAAGCTTGGAAATGTAAGGAAATGTAAGGAAATGCTTTAGAAAATATTAAGTCTTAAGAGGAAACTTGGAAATGTTAAGTTTAAAAGAGGAAAGTGAACATTTTTGGAAACTTGGAAATGTTAAGTTTAAAAGAGAAAAGTGAACATTTTTGGAAACTTAGAAATGTTAAGTTTAAAAGAGAAAACTAAGGCAAGGTGGTCTTAAGAAAATTAATAGAAGAAATTTGACATAAGAACGGGCTTGGAGAAGTGGCTAGGAGGCACCACTTAAGGCCTAGGTAAGTGACGCCACAAGCTATGCAAATGGGCCTAGGTTCGAGAAACGTGGGAAGCAAATAAAGGATTTTATTTTGCTACAAGGAGCAAGGGAGTTGGACGGCACCAAGGCACTTGGAGAAGAGTTTAATTCTTTTTAAATTTGGTTAAATAGGTGGATCAATGATGGATAATTATTGTTTAAGAGATAAGAGATAATTAAGGGATTATTTCCATTAATTTTTAATAAAGATAAGAGAAGTGATGGCCAAGTAAGGGAGTCTTGGCCTAGTAATTTTGGCAAAAGGAGGAAAATAAGGCTATTCATCAATCTTCTCTTTTCCATTGAAGTCTCTCTAGAAAATTTCCTAGCAAACTCTCTCCTTTCTCTCTTATTTTGCCATAGCCAAATCTTTTTCTCCATAAGTCCACCATTGCGAATCCCCTAGTGACTCTTTTCCTCTCTTTTCTTTTGATAAACCGACAACACGAGATAACCTTTAGCCGACTTCTTGTTAAGTTCCAAAAGCCAAAACTTGCTATTATCAAGACCATAGCTGAATAGTTTGAGACTTCAAGCAAGGGTTGTCGACTTGTGCATTAAGGTTAAGGTTAGTGATTATCGATTTCTATTCTTTTCTTCTAAGATTAAAACCAAACCAGAAATCTAACCCCATTAATATCTTGTTGCGAAACTTTGAAAAGATCTTTCGGGATTTACTAAGTGTCGACTACAAGGAAGGAGAAATTCTTTTCAGAAGGTACACCATAGTAGCGTGTTCCTAGTTATTTGGTGAGTTTTGGATTTAAAATCCACAAGGTAAGTATCTATAGCATTCGCCAAGGCCATGTTGAGTAAATAGATGTGTTTCATTAATATTTAAAAGTCGAAACTAATCTATTCAAGTAATCTAGTGATTGCCGATTTCAAGGAAGAAGGATACAAAGTTTTGACATTTGATTAGACATCAATCGGCGAGAAGGTAAGGATTTAAGGGTACTAATCCTACTAGGATTTGGTTTTATGGCCAAATGGCTCTTTACTAAGTATTAAGTGATTGATCAAATGTAGAGATTTAAGATCTAAGGCATTAGATCAAGCTTTTCGGGATTTGAGTGAACTTGCTAAAGCGAATCAGGTGTGTACCCCACACTATTTCTTAATAAGTTTTATGGCAATGTTTAATATAAGTATGTGTATAATAATGTGAATATGGCTAAGGTACCATGTCATGGTAGAAAGTACTCAGGTACGTTTCCTACTCCTACTAGGATTATGTTAAATATCTATTACGACACACATATGACATTATAAGAATGTGAAATAAGAATTTGGCATGTTAATGCATGATATGTATGATATAGGGCATATGGGTTATATGAAAGGGGGAAGTGAATGTGGTGACCTAAGACCACGATAACTGAATGTGGTGACCTAAGACCACAATATCTGAATGTGGTGACCTAAGACCACGATATCTGAATATGGTGACCTAAGACCACGAATTTTATATGGGCGATGAGCACGTCCGATCGCAGCGATCGCCTTCGATGGTGTGTAGCGGATGGAGGGTTAACTTAGTAGTCCCTACAGTGTGCAGGACAATACGGGTGATGTGTAGCAGATGGCATATAGGTTTGGGTTCGGGTTGCATTATTATTTTATATCTACTATATGATTATATATGTGATGTGATAATATGCCTGAATCTATTTGGACATAGTGTTTGTGTACACATTGAGTCTGTTGACTCACCCCGTTGTGGGAACCTTTTTCAGGTGACGATCAGTAATGGACCGGGTCGGTAGGAGCTTAAAGGTGGCCATGCACAGCAAGGAATTTATTCAATTTAGATTTTTATTTTGTTAAGTACTTTGAAATTATTTTTTTTTTTTTTGGAATTATTTGATGTAATAAGGCCATAGTAGAACTACTTTACTTTGCTTTTATTTATTAAGCTTACAAACTTTTATTTATTAAAAGATTAATTAAATTTATTTTAAAACAAAGCCTAAACGTTTTGTCACCTAAAGTAAAGGATTTTAATAATGAAATAAACTTGTTTTCAACTCAAGCCCAACCCAAAACAATTTTTCTTTCAAAACACACAAGTTTTTCCTAAGTAACAAAAGAATTTGAAACGGTTTACACCGGGGAACATACCAGATCCGGTCAAGGCTCGTGGGCCGGGTTTGGGGTGTTTCAATTCATGTGTAAATTATCTATGAATTATGATGAAGCATTGTTGATGAAAATTATGAATCGAGGGAAGTTAATTTTAATTGTGAGTTGAGAATTTTGCTTGAGGACAAGCAAATGCTTAAGTGTAGGGGTATTTGATAAACCGTAATATGTTCATATTTTAATCCCACATTTAGCATACTTTTGGATGATTTATTCCCTGAATTGTGGAATTTGGTGCTTCTAATCCTTTAATTTCATGTTTTGTACTTGGAGAGCATCGGAGGATGAAAAGAATGAGAAACGAGCCAAAAATAGAGAAAATGGGCCAAACTACAATATCACCATGGCTTGGGCTCGAAACACACAGTCGTGCCCCCTTAGCAGATCCGACCACGACCTGGCCCCGAATCACACAGTTGTGCCACATGGGCGTGTCCCTGCCATAGCAAAGAATAGTTTCATTTGGATTAGGGTACTTAGAGGCAAAGAAAGACATTCCAAAAGCCTATATAAACACCCTAGAGGCCAACCATAAAGGGGGCGTTCAGCTAGGCCAAGGAGCCAAGCCAGAGGGCCAGAATTGTGGGATTCACTCAAAGAAAGCCAGTTGATTCATCTCAAGAAGCCGAAATCATACTCAAGACTGAGGATCTCTCCTTCAATCCCTTCAGGGGTTTTAGGGTTTTCTTTATGTTTTGTTCTATATTTACTTCTGAGATGTATTCTTTGATGATTATGAACTAATCCCCTCAAATACCTGAGGGGGATGAACCTAAGATGGATCTTGTTATTGTTTTCTGAACTATATGATAAATACTTGATTTGTTCTTAACTATGTGTTCTTAATTCTTCATTTGATGTTTCAGGATATTGATTTAGGTATTGATGTGCTTAGGAATAGGAGGAATATTCCCTGTTTAAGAGTAGATCTAGCATAGTTAAGCGGAGTTGATCGTAACCATAGAGATAGGATGACAAAATTTGCGGATTAGGGTCAAACCTAATATGGGAGTCCATAGATCGCATTAATACAATTCTAGGGGTTTTAATTAGAAAGATATTTCAATTAATTAACCTAGGGTTGGACGTAGTAGCCTCGGGAGAGGTATTAATATAAATTAGGGAATCCTACGGATCAAGTCAAGTGAATAAATTTTCTAGTTCAGAGTTGGATAACAAGTGAAGTCTAGGTGGATTCTTCCTCGGGTATTGTCTTAACCAATTTGTTTTCCCACAAGTATTTCCCCAATTCATTCTCTATGTCTTCGCATCTTTATCTTAGTAGTTAGTTAATTTTAGATTAAGCAACCATTCTCTTAATTCTTAGTCTAAATAATAAAAAGAAATTTAATATTAGTACTTTTGGTTACTTTGGGTTCGACAATCCGGTCTTGCCACTAAAATATACTAATTTTGATAGGTGCGCTTGCCTCAATCGTGGTGATAGTTAGTTTCTAGGCTCGATCATTCATTATATAAATTTTATGATTTCCAAAAATAAAAACAATCAAATACAAACAAAATAAAATCTAAAACAAATAAGTTACCAAAATAAAACTATTAAACTTCAAAACTCACTTGCAAAGACTCGAACCTGCGACATTGAGTTTCACCAACACTCACACCACCACCAGACCAGCAAGCCCATTCTGTCACTAAATTGCACGACTAAACACATATGTGATGCATCCTCACCGTCCCTATGATCAAATCCCAAAACTTCTAAGCCCATAATTTGGGGCGTTACATCATTACAATAATAATAAAATAATTATTTTGACCTCAAATTTGTGGTCTCGAAACCACTGTTTCGATTTGACTAAAAACGGGCTGTTACAACTTTCCTCACGTAGTGATTTTCATCCCCAAAAATCTTACCAGTGAATAGGTTTGGGTATATTTTCTCATAGCTTCTTCGGGCTCCAACGTGGCTTCTTCGATACCGTGTCGTTGCCAAAGTGCTTTCACTAAAGCTATGCTTTTATTTCTCAACTGTTTAACCTCTCAAGCTAAAATTCTGATCGGTTGTTCGTTATATGACATGTCATGTTGAATCTCAATTTCTGTCAGAGAAATTTCATGTGATGGATCCGATGTATATCAACGTAACATCGAGATATGAAATACATTGTGGATCTTTTCTAATTCTGACGGTAAAGCTAGTCGATATGTCACTGGCCCTACTCTTTTGACGATCTCATACGACTCGATGAAATGCATACTAAATTTGCCTTTGCAAACAAATCGAAGAATTTTATTCCACGGAGATACTTTTAGAAATACTTTATCACCGATTTGAAATTCAATGTCTTTTCGTTTCAAATCCACGTAAGATTTCTGTTTATCTGAAGCTGCTTTCAAACTATCGTGAATTACTTTCACTTTATATTCAGTCTCTTGGATCAAAACAACCCCGTGAATCTTTTTCTCACTAAGCTCAGTCCAATACAATGGAGTTTAGAATTTACGACCATACAAAGCTTCATACGGTGCCATCTTTATTCTTGATTGAAAACTGTTGTTATATGCGAATTCAACAAACAATAAATATTTCTCCCAATTGCCTTCAAACTCTAAAACACAACAACTATAACACCCCTTACCGTAGCTGACACTGGCATAGGGTACGAGGCATTACCTTACTAAAACACATAGTAACATTCATTCACAATCCATAAAAGTTCGTTCAAATTTAAAACTTTTAAATCTTCAACTCAAAATCCTTAATTTGGGCTTACGAGGCCCAAAACACACTTTAGAAATAGTTCAGAACCAAATCGAGTTCTTTAGAAGATCTCTGGAAAAAGTTAGAAAATTCTCATCAAATAGTCCACACGCCCGTGTTTAAGAAAGGACACGTCGTGTGGCATATCACATGCCCGTGTTCCAACACCCGTTAGATTTATTTCTCAATTCGAACCTACAGGGGTTTTCATATGGTGGACACATGCTCGTGTCCCTTATAAAGCCTAGACAAGTCCGTGTCTTAGCCCGTGTGCAAAAACCTTGACATTCTATTTCTGACGTCATCATCCCCATAGGGCCACATGGCCAGGGCACACGCCCGTGTCCTTAGACCGTGTGGCGAATTAAATTCCTAAATTCAGGTGCAGACTTCACATGGCCTAGGCACACACCCATGTCCTATGGCCCTATCTTCTACACAGTTGAGACACATGGCTGTGCTTAGCCCGTGTGGTTACTACTGGGCATTCTGTTTTGCCAACTTAACATGCAGAGGGACACACAACCAAACCACACTCCCATGGCGCAGACCGTGTGTCACACACGGCCTAGACACATGCCTGTGTATCTACCTGTGTGGACAGTAGCAAGGCTATTTACCAAGCTTTTTTCCCTTCATGCTTACGCCAATATAAACCACATCAAGCAACCGGCTCATTCAGGCACATATATATAAATTAATCAACCATGCAACTTGCACATTCATAACTAACATCATCATTTCATATATTAATAAGAAATAGCCATCAACCATGGCCGTTACAAAAGATTTCATCTTCAACTAAGCCAACACATTTGGCCAAAACAATATGACATACAACCAAAGACTAAGTCCCTATACATGCCATACTCAAAATGCTAAATCTAACTATACTATACCCAAAAGAATAGCTTGATAGTGTGAAACAAGCTCTGACATCCTTCGAATCCCCAAGCTAGCTTGGCGAAACTATAAGGAAATGGAAAAGAAATGGAGTAAGCATAAAGCTTAGTAAGTTTACATGTAAACGTTGAATATCATACCACATTTTTATTCATCAAGAACATTTCATACAACTCAAGAACAATTCTGAACCTTGTAGTTGTACTTACTCATTTCAAATTTCACCATATCCCAAATACATCTCATAAACATTTCTCATATTTACATTTACTTATGCCCCGCACTTGTCATCATAAAATCACATGTAACTTCACTTAGTCAAAGTTTCTCTATAAACACTCCGGAACATTACCAAGGATGCAGTGGTTTCGCACACATCCCACCAATTAATCACATATCTCGGTGGTATCGTACATAGCCCACCAAAAATCATAAATACTGTGGTATCGCACACAACCCACCAATAATGATAAATACGGTGGTTTCGCACACAGCCCACCAACAATAATTAGTACAAGAGGAACGTACACAGCCTACCAACAATAACAATTATGGCATTTTGATAAATATCGATAATATTTAACCACATTTCTCATAATGCATTTATATGTAAAAACATAAGTAAAAAGAGTGTATCATTCACATATTATCTTACCTCGATCTAAATGAGTCAATTTGGAATTTAATCTGAAACCTTGCCTTTTCCTCGGTCAAGGTCGATTCCGCGTTCTTCTTGATCTATAATGACATATTTAACTCATCAAATCAGCACATTATTCAAAACATTTCAAACTTTCCATTTTTGTAAAATTACCATTTTGCCCTTATACTTTCACAAGATTACAATTTTGTCCCCTAGGCTCATAAATCAATTCTAATTGAATTTCTTCCTTTAACAAGCCTAGTTGAACATTTATTACTTTTATAGAAACTCTCAATACAAACTATTTCATACATTTACCACCTATTTTACAACCTTTACAAAAAAGGTTCTTTTTAGGTATTTTCATGGAAACTCCTTTCACAAAAGTTGTTTATTTAATAACCAATACTCATTTTTTCCATAAAATTTCATCAAACCACTAATACTCACATGGGAAAACCCTAGACTCTTAACCATTTAGCAAAATAGTCCCCTCATTAGCTAGATCATGCTACAAGGGTTCCAAAATTACAAAAATTATCAAGAAAGACCACCAAAATCACTTAATTGCAAGGGTGAGAAGTTGTTGAAAATTTTAGGCTTCCAAAATACCTCCTTGGCTGATATTTTCGGTGGAAGAAGATGAACGTGAAAGGTGATATCATCTTTCTCTTTATTTTATTTATTTTCTTCAATTAAGTCACCTAATTCACCTACTTTGACCAATTTTGACATTTTTATCCCTATGGACAGCCAACACTCTATCAAGGGCCTAATTGCACATTAAGGACCTCCAATTAAGATTTTATAGCTATTTAACACCTTTATCTTCTAAAACAAAACTTTCACCCTTATTACGATTTAGTCCTTTTTCAAAATTAAGCATGCAATCACTAAAATTACTTCACCAAAATTTTTATGCACACATATAATCATGCTAAAACACATAAACAATTATATAAATAATTTTCTCTGACCCCAGATTAGTGGTTCCGAAAACTCTATTCCAACTAGCCCCTAAATCAGGCTATTACAACAACGAAGCATATCTTCGAGAATATGGATTATTCTCTCAGACTGACCGTCAGTTTGCGGATGAAATTCTTACTAAATTTAACCTGTACCCAAAGCTTCTTGTATTTCTTCCAAAATCACAATGTAAACCTTGGATCTCTATTCGATATAATTGAAGCTGGCACCCCGTGCAATCTAACTAACTCAGCAATGTACAACTCAACCAATTTATCAAGCGAATAGTCAGTAGATACTAGAATGAAATGTGCAAATTTCGTCATTCGATCAACGACAACCTAAATAGCATCTTTCCTCCTCGGAGATAGTGGTAATCCCGATACGAAATCCATCGTAATTCTAACCCATTTCCATTCTGGAATCATCATCGATTGTAGCAATCTCGAAGGCACCTGATGTTTAGCTTTAACTTGCTGACAAACTAGACATCTTGATACAAACTTTGAAATGTCTCTTTTCATACCTGACCACCAATAAAACTGTTTCAAATCATTATACATTTTAGTACTCCCCGGGTGAACAGATAAACAACCACTGTGTGCTTTGTTCATAGTTTTCTGTATAAGCTCTGGATCTATCATTATGCAAACTCTACCAAGAATCAATAAGCAATCATCGGATCCGATCTACTGATCTGAATCACTAGTCGATTCACATTGCATTCTTTTGGGTTGCAATTCATTATCACATTCGAGCTTCATAAATCTGTTGAAGAAATACTAGTTTAGCTATCAACTCTGTTAGAATCGAACCGTCATTAGATAAGGTTAACTGAGTATTCATCGCTATAAAAGAAAATAATGATTTTCTACTCAGAGCATCCACGACTACATTCTCTTTCCCCCGATGATAATCAATCACTAGCTCATAGTCTTTCAGAAACTCAAGCCACCTTCGTTGACACAAATTTAGATCTTTCTAAGTCATTATATACTTTAAACTTTTGTGATCAGAAAAGATGTGACACTTGTCACCTTACAAATGATGTCGCCAAACTTTCACTGTGAAAACAATAGCGGCCAACTCTAAATCATGCGTCAGATAATTCTTTTCATGCGGCTTTAATAGTTTGGAGGCATAAGCTATCAGTTTCCCTTATTGCATCAAAACACAAACCAAACCGTTCAATGACGCGTCGCTAAAAATTACAAACTCTTTACTCGACTCAGGTTAAACCAACACTGGTGCCTCATTTAACAATGCTTTCAACTGTTCAAAACTCTATTGACATTTCTTGTGTAAAATCCCTAACCCGTATCCGCCGCTAGAGTAGGGTTAGGAGGTATTACCTATCAATTCACAAAATATAACATACATTTATCAAACATAAAGCACTCATTCTCATAAATCATTCCACACAATTACATTGTCCCTTATAAGGGCCTATGAGGCCTTAAACATGCTTTAGAAGTGGTTCGGGACTAAGCCGATAATATAAGAAATTTTTTGGCAACTTAGAAAAATTCAACCATACAGGGGTCACACGCCCATGTGAACAGACTGTGTGCCTCACACGGCTCTAGACACGCCCGTGTCTCAGGCCATGTGAAAACAGGGCATACATACTGGCTTGGGTCACACGGCCAACCACACGCTCGTGTGTCTAACTCATGTGCCCTTCAGATTGGCCACACACCCCCGTGTGCCAAGCCGTGTGCTAGGCCATGCCAAACCTGTACCGTATATTGACTTATGCAATACAGAAAAGGCACACGCCAGTGTGCTATGCCATGTGCCAATTAGGGGGTATATTTACTTGTACCACACGGCCAGTCACACGCTCGTGTGTGAGGCCATGTGGAGCATACTAACTTCAATTCAATTTCAACACCAGGGGACACACGGCCGTGTAACATGACCATGTGTCACACACGACTGAGGCACACGCTTGTTTCTCTGCCAGTGTGGACAAAAATAGGCCATTTGCAAGGCCAATGTGCCACCCCAACTTCAATGTACCTACACAAGGCAAAATGGTACCATTTTCATAAATAAAGGGCGGCCAAATCAATCCCAATTCATGTTATACAAATAAAACCATTTCACTTACTCAAATAAATAACAGAACAGCATGATCTTTAACCCTAATTAATACAATATATATACCAATTTAATATTCACAATCGAAAACCATCCTCAACTCAATCAAATTATTCATTGTAATACACACTATTTAACTACCAATTTGACATATAAGTTCATGCCACAACAAGACATTTCTCAAGCTTCTATCCACTATAATTCAAATAACCATTTTAACTTCCATAATGTCTTGGTTACAAACATTTCAAAACAATCCATCTCACAAGGCATTATAAACATCTTATAAAAGTAATTAACAACCATTTCTAATAGCCAAACACATATCAATATTAACATTAGTTACAAGCCAAATCTCATGGCTATATTCACAACCAAAACACCACATCTAGCCTATACATGACATATACCATAAATGTATAATTCAAAGTACCAATTTAGATATTTGATAGTGCGATGATGTTCCCAACGACTCCTCGGTCTGAGCTAGCCTTGATTCACTATAAAATATAGAAAAATAACACGAAGTAAGCTTCATAGCTTAGTAAACACATATGCGAATAACTTAATTCATTGAATAAATGAAAATCAATCAATTATACATGACAAAACCATATATACATTAACTACAAACCTTTCTCATGTCTTAAAACATGATCAAATACAAACTCATCGAACTTTCACTATTTAATACTCGAATAGGTTTTGCACGTACCGGTATTGCCTTATATTAACCTCTTTCTCAACCACATCATTCGTTTACTCGTTGAACCATTCAAAATAGAAATTTGATACTCAAGAGTCTCGTACGATAAGTACCTATACCATGGCCCGTAGCCAAATCAAGGTAACTTATCCGAAGAACTATTATCATAGCCCGAAGCAAAATCATTCGATATGCATGGCCCAAAGCCAAATCGATAAAATACGCACCCGAAGTGCTAATATCATGGCCCAAAGCCAACTCAATGTATAACTTACTAACATCTCAATAGTACCAAAACTATTCTTAAGGTTCAATTGGTCTATCACACTTTTCGTTTCTATCATCGAATGCATTCGTAAAGTCATTTTCACAATTCATACATTATCCATAATCTTGTTTAAACAATTTATGAAATATTAAAGTATTTTAACATACATTTATAATGTAATCATCACATATGAACTTACCTCGATTCAAGATTTGGATTAGATTCGACTACTCGATAATCTTGCTTTTCCCCCGATCTAAATCTGAATTCTTTCTTTCTTGATCTATGTGAATTCAAAATTAACTTATTTATTCATCTACTCATTCAATTAATCAAAAAATACAAATTTGGGCATTTTTACACATTAGTCCCTAAACTTTTTACATTTAATCAATTTAGTCCCTATTTCACAAATACACAAAATTCACACAATTCAACAAAACTTTCATTTATTTCACATTTCAACCACACAATTTACACATTTCACAATTTAATCCCTATTATGCATTTTCGTCAAAAATCACTTAACAAAACATGTAAAACTATCATTAAGCTTTCATATTACAACATTAAACATCAAAGAACACATAGATTCAATAATGGCAACTCTCAAAATCTTTAACAGTTTCAAAATTAAAGGTATAGGCTAGCTAGATTGAGCTGCAACAATTACAAAAACATAGAAATCATAAAAAATGGGACAAAAATCACTTACATGCACAAGGATGAATTTTTTGAATTTTACTCTCCTCATTTAATGGTATATTCGACCATGGATGATGAAAAAAAGAAGGATGAAAGCTTTTTCATCTTTTAATTCTTTTACATTTTCTATTATTAATCAATTTACTATATTAACCTTAATAATAACCTTTAAACATTAATTAACCTTGTCCAAAAAAGTCCACTCAAGTTTCAAATGGTTTAATTACCATTTAAGGCTACCATTTTAAAAACCAAAGCTATTTGATACCTTAAACTAATAGAATATAAATTTTGCATTTTACGTGATTAAGTTTTTTTTTTTTTGAATTAACCACCCAATCAATAAAATTAGCTCACAAAATTTTTACACATATCAAATAACATGCTGTAAATACCAAAAATAATATTAAAATAATTTTTTGACATTGGATTTGTGGTTCTAAAACCACTGTTCTGATTTAGCTAAAAACGGGTTGTTACAACTCTCCTCCTTAAGGATTTTTGACCCCGAAGATCTTACTAGTGAATAGGTTTAGGTATTCTTCTTTCTCATAGCATCTTCGGGTTTCCATGTAGCTTTTTCAACCCCGTGTCGATGCCATAATACTTTCCCTAATGCAATTCTTTTATTTCTCAGCTCTTTGATCTCAGAGCTAAAATTCAAATCGATTATTCTGCATATCACATATTAGACTGAATTTCAACCTCGGTCGGGGAAATGACATGTGAAGGGTCGGATCGGTATCGTCGAAGAATCGACACATGAAATAGATTATGTATTTTCTCTAACTCAGATAGTAAAGATAGTAGACATGCCACTGGCCCAACTTGCTCAGTAATCTCATACAGTCCGATCAATCGCGGAATCAGTTTCCCTTTCCGACCAAACCGCAATATCTTTTTCCACGGTGACACTTTCAAAAACACTTTATCCCTTATCTGGAATTCAACATATTTCTGTTTCAATTCTGCGTATGATTTCTGTCAATCCGAAGCTATTTCAAACTATCGCGAATTACTTTCACTTTTTCTTTCGTATCACTGATAAGATCAACCCTGTAAATCTTATTTTTGCTAAGCTCAGTCCAGTACAACGGTGTTCTACATTTACGACTGTATAGAGCTTCGTATGGTGCCATCTTTATACTCAATTGGAAGCTATTATTGAAAGCAAATTCAATTAGTGATAGATATTTCGCTACCTTCAGACTCAATACTGTAACAACGCAACAACGCAACATATCCTTAAGTATCTGAATAACTCATTCGGATTGACCATCCATTTGCGGGTGAAAGCAGTGCTGAAATGCAACTTTGAACCCAAAGATTCTTGCTATTTCTTCTAAAATCGCGAAGTAAATCTTTGATCTATATCTGAAACAATAGATAGGGGAACACCATGTAATCTCACAATTTCAGAAATATACAACTCACATAATTTATCAAGTGAGAAACCTGTACGTACCAAAATAAAATGAGCTGATTTCATCAATCTGTCAACGACAACCCAGATTGCATCTTTCTTTTTCGGAGATAAGGGCAAACCTGATACGAAATCCATTGTTACTCTATCCCACTTCCACTCAGGAATCATAATAGGCTGTAATCAACCTGACAGCACTTGATGCTTAGCTTTGACTTGCTAACAAATCAAACATTTCGAAATAAATTCTGAGATATCTTGTTTCATGCCGTGCCACCAATAAAGCTGTTTCAAATTGTTATACATTTTCGTGCTTCCCGAATGTACTAATAAACAACTACTGTGTGCTTCATTTAGAATCTTCTGAATGAGCTCAGAATTTCTTGGTACACATATTCTATCATGAAACATCAAGCAGTCATTAGGCCCTATTCAAAACTCTGAATCAGAAGTAGACTTACACTAAGCTCGTTTTGCTTGCAATTCATTATCACATTTTTTAGCCTCACAAATCTATTGTAGAAATAACGTTCTCGCTTTCAACTCGGCTACTATCGAATCATCGTCAGACAAAGCTAATTGTATGTTCAAAGCACGTAAAGCAAATAAGGACTTTTAGCTCAAAGCATCAGCAACTACATTCATTTTCCCCAGATGATAATCAATCACTAATTCATAGTCTTTTAGCAATTCTAGCCATCTCTGTTGTCGTAAGTTCAAATCTTTCTGAGTTATCAAATACTTCAAGCTTTTGTGGTCGATATAAATATGGCATTTCTCACCAAACAAGTAATGATGCTAAATTTTCAATGCGAACACTATCGCAGCTAACTCTAGATCATGTGTTGGATAATTATTTTCGTGTGACTTCAACTGTCTCGAGGTATAAGCTACAAGTTTTCCTTCCTACATCAAAACACAATCCATGCCATTTAACGATGCATCATTGAAAACTACAAATTCTTTACCCGACTCAGGCTGAACTAACACTAGTGCCTCTGTCAATAATGCTTTCAACTGCTCAAAGCTCTGCTGACACTTTTCTGACCACTCAAATTTAACATCTTTTTGAAGCTATCGTGTCATCAAAGTCGCAATCATCGAAAAGCCTTTCACAAATTGTCTATAATGGCTGGTTAGTCCTAGAAAACTATGGACTTTGGATACATTTCTCGAAGGCTTCCAATCTATAATCCAAAAATTTTGCTCGAGTAAACTAGGATAAACTATATGTCACTGAAAACCAACCTCTCGTAGCCGAAACTCACATTTGCTAAACTTTGCAAACAACTGTTTATCTAACAAAGTTTGTAACATGATTCTCAAATGCTCGACATGTTCAGATTCATCATGAGAGTAAATCAAAATGTCATCATTAAACACAACTATAAATCAGTCTAAGAATGGCCTGAAAATCCTATTCATTAAGTCCATAAAAATAGCAGGTGCATTTGTTAGTCTGAAAGGCATAACAAGAAATTCCGTAGTGTCCGTACCTTGTTTTGGCACATCTGAGTCTTTAACTTGCAATTGGTAATAACCCGATCTCAAATCATTTTTGAAAACATTGTTGCCCTTTTAACTGATCAAACAAATCATCTATTCGTGCCAAAGGGCATTTATTCTTGATCTTCACTTTGTTGAGCTGTCGATAGTCTATACACATTCTCATCGTGCCATCTTTCTTTTTCACAAATAACACTAGTGCACCTCAGGGAGAGAAACTTGGCCTAGCAAAACCTCTATCTGTCAAATCTTGCAACTGAGCTTTCAATTCTTTTAACTCTGTCGGAGCTATTCTATACGGAGCTATCGATGTCGGCTTTTTTCTGGTACTAATTCAATACCAAAATTAACCTCTCTGATAGGTTGTAAACCCAGTAACTCTTTGGGAAATACATCTGGATACTCGCACACAACTTGTACTATTTCAATCTTTTTTTTGTCACTTTCGTATGAAGTACATAAGCAAGATAAGCTTCACACCTCTTTCTCACAAATCTTTGAGCTAACTTAGACAAGATCACAGCTGGCAAACTATTCAGATCATCAGATTCAATTCTAATAGTTTCATTATTCTGACATTTCAGTTCAATTGTTTTCGTCTACAATTCACTATAGCATCATGCATTGTTAGCCAATCTATACCCAAAATCACATCAAATTCATCAAATGGAAACAACATCAGATTCACCAGAAAATAGAAACCCCGATTCATTAATGGTCAATTCTTGCAGACTTTGTCAACCAAAACACATTTTCCTTGGATCTATCAATGCAATCACATTAGTATCATAGAGAGTAAAAGTACCGGTGATAACATCTGGAGATGATGCTTATTCGTGAGTGCGAATAGCGTAAGCTCTAGCAGCTGCTCTGGCCTCGGATCTCACAGCTGAATCCTTTGTCGCCCATCTACTACCACTTACATTTTGGCAATTCTAGGTGGTCTACCTCTATTCGACATGTTACTTGGTCTCACATTCTGAACTTTAACTTTATCATCCAGCTCAGGGCAATATCGGATGAAGTGATCTAGCGAGCCATATTTGTAACAAGCTTTATTACTTTTATTCCATCATTCTCCAAAATGTCGTCTCCCACATTTTTGACACTCGGGTTTGTTGTCTCTCACACTGCCAACACTCGATACTGATGTAACTTGAGCTTTAGAACTTGAGTATTGTTTTCTAAGATCTCTGGTCGAATATTCATTTAAAGTATTTGGGCGAGCGTACGAATCTCTAGATTTGTTTGATGAAGAATGATACAGCTTACTCATCGATCTTCTTCTCGAGTCTCTAACTTCTAAATCTGCTTTTCTCTTTTCTTTACTAAGATCCTCAGCTTTATAAGCCCTTTCAACTAGAATGACAAATTCTTTCAACTCTAGAATTTTGAATAGTAGTTTTATATATTCGTTCAACCCGTCAATGAACCGTTTACACAAAATCTCTTCGGTAGAAACTTACTCTTTGGCATACTTACTCAATCATACAAATTCTCTTTCATACTTGATTACAGTCATTCGACCTTGCCTTATTTCTAGAAACTATTTGTGCTTTTGATCGAGAAATCTTTAACTAATGTATTTCTTTTAGAATTTAGATCGAAAGAACTCCTAAGTAATGCATTCTTTCGGAACCATAGATATCAACGTGTTCCACCATTGATACGCGGTGTCTCTCAACAAAGATACAACACATTTAATACATTCATCAGGAGTACAAGACAATTCATCGAATACTCGAATCATATTTTCGAGCCAAAACATAGCTCTTCCAGCATCATCATCAGTAGTAGCCCAGAACTCTTCAGCTACATATTTACAAATCTTATGTATTAGCAGCTTGTTCAACCATATCGAATCTATAACTTGAGGAACAATAGGGATTTGTTAAGGAATAGGTGGGGGTGGAGGTTGTTGAGCAGCCGAATTCGTTCTAACGAACTCCGTGAACCACACGTTCATTTTTTTGAAAAAGGCTTCTTTAGCCTCTCCTCGTGGCTACTCGTTACAGACCTAGAATTAGATGGTGCTACCCCTTGAGCAGGAGCGGGCTCATTACTCTCTACATCATTAGCTACAGCTCATTCGGGATCTATTACTATACCAAAACACAATTTAAGTTGTCAGGAATCATCACACTATTGTAGAGTATATATGGTATGTATAGCTAGTCTCTCACAAATGCTACGTTAGTCCTAGAATCGATAAAATCATCGTATCCGTCGTCAGAGTAGGGTTACAAGGTATTACCTATCAATTCACAACATATAGCATACATTTATCAAACATAAAGCACTCATTCTTATAAATCACTCAACACAAATATATTGTCCCTTATAAGGGCTTACAAGGCCTTAAACATGCTTTAGAAGTGGTTCGAGACTAAACTAATAATATATGAAAATTTTTGGAAACTTGGAAAACTTTAAACCATACAGGGGTAACATACCTATGTGAACAGACCATGTGCCTCACACGGCTTTAGACATGCCCGTGTCTCAGGCAGTGTGAAAACAAGGCATACATACTGACTTGGGTCATACGGCCAACCACATGCTCATATGTCTAGCCCATGTTCCTTCGAAGTGGCCACACACCGCCGTGTGCCAGGCCGTGTGCTAGGCCATGCCAAGCCTATAGCGTATACTGACTTATGCAACACGGCCAAGTCACACGCCGGTGTGCTAGGCTGTATGCTAATTAAAGGGTATACTGACTTGTACCATACGGCCAGTCACATGCCCGTGTGTGAGACCGTGTGGAGCATATTGACTTCAATTCAAATTCAACACCAAGGGACACACGGTCGTGTAACATGACAGTGTGTCACACACGGCTAAGACACACACCCATTGTCTCTGCCCGTGTGGACAAAAATAGGGCATTTGCAAGGCCAATTTGCCACCCCAACTTCAAAGTACCAACATAGGGCAAAATGGTACCATTTTCATACATAAAGGGTAGCCAAATCAATCCTAATTCATGCACAATTCATGCTATACAAATACAATAATTTCACTTACTCAAATATATACCAAAACAACATGATCTTTAACCCTAATTCATACAACATATATATACCAACTTACTATTCACAACTGAAAACCATCCTCATCTCAATCAATTCATTCACTGTAATACATACTATTTAACAACCAATTTGACTTATAAGTTCATGCCACAATAAGACCTTTCTCAAGCTTCTATCCACCATAATTCAAATAACTATTTTAACATCCATAATGTCTTGGTTACAACCATGCCAAAACAATCCATCTCACAAGGCATTATAAACATCTTACAAAAGTCATTAACAACCATTTCTAATAGCCAAACATATATCAATATTAACATCATTTACAAGCCAAATCTTATGGCTAGAATCACAACCAAAATACCACATCTAGCCTATATATGACATATACCATAAATGTATAATTCAAAAGTACCAACTTAGATGTTTGATAGTGTGATGATGTTCCCAACGACTCCTGGATTTAAGCTAGCCTTGATTCATTATAAAACATAGAAAAATAACACGAAGTAAGCTTCATAGCTTAGTAAGCTCGTATGTGAATAACTTAATTCATCGAATAAATGCAAATTAACAAATTATACATGACAAAACCATATATACATTAACCACAAAACCTTTCTCATGTATGGGCTAGCTAGATTGAGTTGCAACGATTACAAAAACATAGAAATCATTAAAAACGGGACAAAAATCACTTACATGAACAAGGATGAATTTGCCGAATTTTACTCTCCTCCTTTAATGGTATATTCGGCCATGGATGATGAAAAATAAGAAAGATGAAAGCTTTTTCATCTTTTAATTCTTTTTACATTTTCTATTATTAATCAATTTACTATATTAATCTTAATAATAACCTTTAAACATTAATTAACCTTGTCCAAAAATATCCATTCAAGTTTCAAATGGTTTATTTACCATTTAAGGCCATCATATTTAAAAACCAAAGCTGTTTGATACTTTAAACTAATAGAATACAAATTTTGCATTTTACGGGATTAAGTACTTTTTATTGAATTAACCACCCAATCGATAAAATTAGCTCACGAAATTTTCACATATATCAACTAACATGCTGTAAATACCAAAAATAATATTAAAATAATTTTTTGACATCAAATTTGTGGTTCCAAAACCACTTTTCTGATTTAGCTAAAACCGCATTGTTACCTCTTGGTCCACGCAAATTTTACATCTTTTTGTAACAATTTGGTCATCAGTATAGCAATCATCGAGAATCCTTTAACAAAACGTCAAAAATAACCAACTAACCCTAGAAAACTTCTAACTTTAGATACATTTCTCATTGGTTTACAGTCGAAACTGTTGAAATTTTGCTCGGATAAACTCGTATACCTTTTGCTAGAACAATATGTCCCAAAAATCCAACTTCTCAGAGCCAGAACTCACATTTGTTGAATTTAGCGAATAGTTGTTTATCACTCAAGGTTTGTAACACAATCTTCAAATGATTGGCATGCTCTGACTCATCTCGAGAATAGATCAGAATGTTGTCAATGAATACAACAATGAATCTATCTAAATACGATCTAAAAATCTGATTCATCAAATCCATAAAAACTGCAGAAGCATTAGTCAATCCAAAAGGCATAACAAGAAATTCATAATGTCTGTACCTCGTTCTGAACGTAGTTTTCGAAACATATAAATCTTTAACTCGCAACTGATAATAGCCATATCTCAAATCAATCTTCGAAAACACTATTGCCCCTTTCAACTGATCAAATAAATCATCTATTCTCGGCAAAATATACTTGTTATTTATCGTAACCTTGTTGAGATGATGATAGTCAATATACATTCTCATTCATCCATCTTTCTTCTTTACAAACAATACTGGCGCACCCTAGGGTGAAAAACTAGGTCATGCAAAACCTCTATATTTTAACTCTTGGAACTGAGCTTTCAACTCTTTCAATTCTATTGGAGCCATTCTGTAGAGAGCTATCGATGTAACACCCCAAACCCGGCCCAGACATTTTGGTTGAATCTAGCATGTCACATCAAAGCGTCATTCAAATATTGAGTTTATCATTAAAAGTTTATTTCTATGTTTATATCCTTTTGCTCGAGTTTAGCAAATCATCTCGTCAAAAAATGTTTACTTAATGTATGGCATTGATACTTTAGGTTATTCTAATCGCGGAAGCTACTAAAGTTTGAAATATAAAAATGTCTATTTTTTAAGTGCTTTTGAAAATTGTTGTTAATTTTGAAAATTCGTGTTTAGTAGTTTTGAATAAGGAAATCTAAAGCCCATTTAAAAATTTAATCCCTCAAAGGCCTTATAACATAATTAAAACCCAAAATATACAATTCAAATAAAAAGTTTACAGCAAAGCATCAGTGATTGTGTGGCCACCTCTGAGTCTCTCGCTGCTTCAAATCGCCTAAGGCTAGGGATTACCTGTACATTTAGACAGAAGGGTGAGTTTGCAAAAACTCAGTGTGTAATCCCTTATAATACAGACAGTCAGATACACGGTATGCAAAAATAGACTGGTTCTGAGCCTATCACAGACACAGTATCAAGTGGGCCTTAACCCATTAACAAAACCAGGTGGACCTAAGCCCATTACAAAATCAATATCAGATGTAGATATGCAGATAGAAATCCAGCCCCATCCAACCAATACACCACTCTTACCAACTAGCACACCATGTGGGGATAAAATCAACCCATCCACCCAACACACCAAGCTTATCACCGGTTGCGGCACTAAGTCAACAGAACGGCTCAGCACCGTAGACAGAAAGACTAAAAGCCATAAATATCATAGCACCGCTGTCGGTTAACAGAATGGCTAAAAGCCATAAATATCGTAGAAAGGCTGAAAGCCTTGTACAGGATGGCAATGGACCGTACACTTCCTCCGTAATAATGTGCCAACCCCATGCAAAATGTCGTGTATGTCATGCTTAATCATCACAAATGTATGCAGAATGGCCATGTTCAGTAACGACCATTTAAACATATATTAAAATCATGTCAGTCACATGACCATAGTCAAGCCAGTTAAAACATAGTCATACGATCACAGTCAAATCAGTCAAATTCATAGTCTAAGTTAGTCATTTACCCACAAGGGCAAAACAGTCATTTTGCCCTATAGGGGTATTTCGATAATTTTAAAAATATTAGGGTCTCAATACTTATTATGACCTCTAAGAAGGTCTATCGTCACTTCGAGTGACTCAGATAACCTACACGGCTTGAATAGTGTATATGGGCCCAAAACCCGCTATTGGGCCCAAATGGGCCCACACACTCATGTGGCCCATGTAGCCCAAATTAAGTCACAGCTATTTGAACTACATAGCCAGTCTAATATTTGCCACTTGTCGTGGATTTTATCCGTGTGGGGCCCATGAGCCCATTGGGCCAACACTACCCATTTCATCAAAACGAGGCCCATAACGGCCTAAGAGCACGAGAACGCTTGTGGTGGCTTCTACAGTTTATCGCCCATGATTGCGGCTCAGTTTACCACATGAGAAATCGCACGCTTGTGAGCCCTCAAATTCTGAAGTTTGACTTTTTAGCTTTTCAGATTTTTCTGACTTATAGAAGCGATAGTGTGATTGCACACTTTACCGGCTTTTATGCCTATTACCGTTTGCAGGGTACGGTTACACACCTGATTGCGAAACGTACGAATCTCCCCGTGCTTCAAAGCCTATTTTCCATCAAATGATATTGTTAGTCTTCCAAACATTAGGATTCCTAAACATGCAATCCCAAACCAACCCTTTACCATTACCCTGAATAAGCAAAAAAGGCTTTATTACTCTTAACGCTAACTAAGGATCGATCTCGATGATTATCTACTCAGGCAACGAACCTTATTAGGCAAAACTATTTTCAAGAATATGGCTTAAAGTCCCAATATTAAATCATAGAGTATTCTGCCAACACCACTTGGCCCAAAAACGATTGAATGCCGAAAGAAGGATTCAAGCACACCAAATCAACTGATAGGAACGGTAGAACAATGAAGCAGTCGACCACTTGTCAAAGCAATTACAAGAGAAGGACCACTAAATCGAAACTAAGTGAAGAGGTAAGAAGGGAGAATCGATCACAAATGAGTAAGAGGAAAAAGAGTAGTGTGATTCGACAAAAAGTAGAAGAAAATATGTTGAGAATAAGGATTTTGACACTAAAACTTACACTAATCAAATCTCAAAAGAGCACGAAAAACTTGCAAAATCGGCACTAGGGAGAAAAGAAGCCAGAATCACCAAAAAGAACAAGAACCCCAAATGACAGAGAGGAAATTTGGCACCTATTCACTCAACAAATTGTCGAAAATGCATACCCAAATACCCCCTTAGCCAAATTGTACAAACAAGTCTCCCAATCAGCTACAACACTCCCTAATTTGAATTCCTTAAGTTTCTCCTAAAATCTTTCCCTTTATCCCTCGATATCCTTCATAACACCCTCCAAGACCCATTCAAACTCTCACCCAATAGTGTTTGAAACCACCTCAACCTCCTACCACCTCATGCTACCAAAATAAATATACTTTTTGCTTGCAATATGATTCGAACCCAGGCCCCCCCTCAATAGCTCAACATGCCACTTGCCTCCTTGCCACAAGCACTTTTGTGTCACATTTTATCTTCAATTAATTAAAAGGTCTAAAGATCAAAGTCCAAGTTCCTTTAAAATAAAAACCAAAATAAATTGCAAGAGCCAAGACTTGAACCCAAGCTCCCTTGTAACCTTAATGACATCACAACCACTAGACCACATGCTTCCTTGTGTCATTTTTTTAACACAATAATTTAAAAGGCCTACATCCAAGCATCCAGGGTTTTATCCACTTAAAACCAAAATTTTTGCTAAAGCCCAGGTTTGAACCCAGGACTTTTCCAACTCCTCTCAGGACTCTTAACCATTTGAGCAAACATTTAATTGTGTCATTTCCTAGCTCACATAAACTTTTAGGAACAGTTTCCTAACCGTTCTCTTGCTCAAGGCCCAATACTTCTAGGCCCAAATTTTGGGGCGTTACAATCGATATTGGGGATGTTCCGTCACTAATTCAATAGCAAATTCAACCTCTTTAATTCGTGGTAACCCCAGTAATTCATCTGAAAATACATCCGAATATTCACAGACAACTGGCACTGATTCAATCTTAGATTCAGACACTTTTGTATCCAAAACATAAGCTAGGTAAGAATCACAACCTTTTCTCACATATCACTAAGCTAACATCGATGAAATCACAACAGACAATCCATTCGACTCATCGGATTCAATTCAAAGAATTTCAAGATTCTAACATTTCTATTCAATAGTCTTTCATTTGCAATTCACAACAGCATCATGTAGCGTTAACCAATCCATACCCAGAATTACATCGAATTCATCAAATCATAAAAAATCAAATCGGCTTGAAAAATAGTAACCTCGAGTCATTAAGGGAAAGTTCTTGCAAACTTCATCAACTTAAAAATACTTGCCTAAGAGGTTCGATACTTTAATCACAAATTCAGTAGATCTAACAGGCAAACTCTTACTATACACTAAATTCATACAGATATATGAATGAGTCGATCCAGGATTAATCAATGCAATAACATTAGTGTCATAAAGAGAAAATGTAACGGTGATAACATTGGGTGATGACACATTTTCACGAGTGCGAATAATGTAAGCTCTAGGAGGTGCTCTAGCCTCTGATCTCACTGTAGATTCTCTCGTAGTACCATGATTACCACTCATACTTCCTAGTGTTTTTGGTTGGTCTCCCTCTAGCAGTTGTATTGATTGATCTTGTATTTTGATATGTATCTTTCTCATTTAACTCAGGACAATTCCTAATAAAATGATCTTGTGAGCCACATTTGAAACAAGCCTAACCATTCATTCTACATTCACCAGGATGTTGTATTCCGCATCGCTGACATTTAGGTCTACTGAACCTATCATTACCAACATTCACCATTAACGTAGCTTGGGCTTTAGAGCTCGAGTGTTGCTTCCCACGATCTCTATTTGAATATCCCATCGAAGCAGTTGAATGGTTAAACAAGTCTCGTGATTTCTTTGACGAGGATTGATATGGTTTGTTCAACAATCTCTTTCTCGAATCTCTAGTTTCAAAATAAGCTTTTACCTTTTCATTGCCAAGTTCTTCAGCTTCATAGGCTTTGTCAACCAACACAATGATTTCTTTTAATTCTAGAATCCTGACTAACAGTTTGATGTCTTCGTTTAACCCATCCTCAAATCTTTTGTACATAATGGCCTCAGTTGAAACACATTCCCGAGCATAATTACTAAGTCTTACGAACTCTCGCTCATACAACCCTGTTCTAAATCTAAAAACTCTTTTCATTTCTAATCAATGAACCATTGACTTATGTATTTCTTTTTGAACTCAGCTTGAAAGAATTCCCACGTAATTCTGTAATAGCCCATTTTAGTCAAATTGGAGCAGTGGTTTCGGGACACAAATCTAAAGTCAAAATATTTATTTTATTAATATCTTAATATTTACATCATGATAATGTGATTGTGTGAAAATTTTATTAAGAAATTTTATCATTTAGTTGGTCAATTTGATAAAAATGACTAAATCTCGTAAAATGCAAAAGTGTTGTTCTAGTAGCTAAAAGTGTCAAATAGCTATAGAACCATAAAGTTAAGGTCCTTATGTTGTAATTAGACCATTATATTGGTGAGTGGACATGTATGGACATGTTATAAATAGTTTTAAAGGTTAATATAGTAATTATAATATAACTTAAGTTAAATATAATAAAAACATTAAGTCTTCATCTTCATTAAGCACCACCACTAAAATTAGGGCTTGAAAAATAACATTTGAAATCTTGGAGTATTCAGCCATGGTATCTTGAGCGTGTAAGTCCATTTTTGGTCCCGTTTTTAATGATTTTTATGTTTTTGTGATCGTTACTTCGTATTCTAGCTAGCTTGTACCTTAGATTTTGAAACTGTTAAAGATTTTTCATGTTTCCATTGTTGAATTTTTGAGTAAATTGATGAATTATGATTGATTTTGAAGGTTTAGTGTTAGATTAATAGCTTTTGTAAAGTGATTTTCGACAAAAATGTTAAAAAGGAATTAAATTGAGAAAATGAGAAATGTGGTGGTTAAAAGTGTGAATAAATGAGAAATGTGGGCTAATATGAGTACTAGAGAAATTTGGCTAGTATGGGTTGTGGTTAAATTGCATGAATTTGTGATTTTATGAAATAAGGACTAAATTCTAAAAGATGTGAAATATTAGGGGCAAATGTGTAAAAAATGCCTGATCATGTGTCAAAGTCTTAAAAATTTATAAAAAGAATGATCGAACCTAAAGACTAACTAAGACAACGATGGAGGCAATCGCACCTATCGAACAATAGTATAGTTTAATGGCAAGACCGGATTGTCGAACCCAAAGGAATAAAAAATACTAATACTAACTTTCTTTTTATTATTTAACCTAAGAATTAAGAGAGTTGTTATCTAATCTAAAATTAACTAACTACTAAGCTAAAGATGTGAAGACAAAGAGATTGAATTGGGGAAATACTTGAGGGAAAAACCAATTGATTAAGACAATACCCGAGGAAGAATCCACCTAGACTTCACTTGTTATCTAACTCTAAACCAGACGATTTATTCACTTGACTTGATCCGTAGGATTCCCTAATTTATATTAATACCTCTTTCGAGGCTACTAATGTATAACCCTAGGTTGATTAATAGAAATATCTTTCTAATTAAAACCCTAGAATTGCATTAACTCGATCTATGGACTCCAATATTAGGTTTGACTCTAATCCGACAGATTTTCATCATCCTATTTCTAGGGTTGCGATCAACTCCGCTTAACTATACTAGATCTACTCTTAAACAAGGACTTTTGCTCCACTGCCTAAGCACATTAGTACTTGGATTAATATCCTGAAATATCAAATCAAGAATTAAGAACACATAGTTAAGAACAACTCATGTATTTATCATACAGCTCAAAAACAATAACAAGATTCATCTTAGGTTTCATCCCCCTCAGGTATTTGAGAGGTTTAGTCCATAATAATAATAAATACATCTCAGAAGAAAATATAAAACATAATATAAAGAAAACCCTAAAACCCCCAAAAGGAATTGAAGGAGAAATCCTCAGTCTTGAGTATGATTCTAACTTCTTGAGATGAATCAAGTGGGTTTCTTCGAGTGAATCCCACAATTTGGCCCCTCTGGCTTGGCTCCTTAGCCTAACCGAGCGCCTCCCTAAAGGTTGGCCTCTAGGGTGTTTATATAGGCTTTTGGAATGGCTTTCTTTGCCTCTAAGTGCCCTATTCCGAATAGAACTTTCCTTTGGTATGACAGGGACACGCCTATGTGCCATGCCTATGTGATTCGAGGCCAGGCCATGTTTGGGTCTGTTAATGAGGCACGGGCGTGTGATTCGGGGTCCAGGCCATGTGTAATTCATGTTAGGCCCATTTTTCCTTTTTCATTCCGTTTCTCGTTGTTTTCATCCTCGGTGCTTTCCTAAGTATAAAATATGAAACAAAGGATTAGGAGCACCTATTTCCATAATTAAATGGATAAATCATCCAAAAGTATACTAAATGTGGGATTAAAATATGTTCATATTACGATTTATCAAATACCCCCACACTTAAGCTTTTGCTTGTCCTCAAGCAAAATTCTCAACTCACAATTAAAATGAACTTCCTCAATTCATAATATTTATCGATAATGTTTCATCATAATTCATAGATAATTTATACATGGATAATTTAACTCAAAGAGTCCTAAAGATTCAAACAATCAAAGTCATGAGTTTTTAGTACGAAAACATAGGTGTTGTACCCTTCTCCGAATAATTACCTTTAATTCAAAATTGAAAAGAGTTGACATCCTCAGTAAAGATTCACTCAAATCACTTAAGGTGTTTAAGGTTCAAAATAAAGCACTCATCAGTCAAACATTAAAAGTTAATCCCATAGGCTTGCATGAAAATAAAATCTCCACCATTATAAAATGAGATGATATACAAATCAAAAGGTCTTTAAAAGGGGTTGTAACGGGGCTTAGGTTAAAGGTGTGGATAAAGGCTGAATTAGAAGGGTTAAAATCGAGATTGAATTGACAAGTTACCTAACTAGAAAAATAAACTAATCCTAAATAATTACATAAATGGAAAACTTGAAATACTAATAATACGAGCTTCTTCTTCACGATGTTGAAATTAAATGTATAAGCTCACTTAATCATAGAACTAATAATGAATATACTTCAATTTTTTTTTAAGAATAAATCAAGTTAAGTACATTATATAAGAAAAATTCAACTACTAAAATAAAATAATTAGGTAACTGATCAAATCAAGTCTCGATAGAAGGGTAGTCAAAAGGAATTGTGATAACAAATACAGAATGGGTTTTGGGTTAATATTAGTGGGTGAGTAAAAAAAAAGGGTTGTTAGGATCAAAAGGGTTCACTAGGGGTTAATTATGAAGGTAGGCTTTTAGTGGAGTAAGTGGGTTAAATCCTAAGTGCCTTTATCATCTCAGTATATCAAATCAATGATGTGGTCTCGACATGTATAATTGAAGCAAGTTCTAGAATAACAAATCAATGTTGACACACTCACACTCAAAAAAGTGAGCACGAAAAGAATATATGCTCTAAAAGGTTCAAAATATTACAAAAATAATGGGTTTTTATGAAAACCTTGTAAATTTCAAATTTCAGGGTAATGATTAGATTTAGGTGGACAACCTAACAAAATTTTAATTTTTGAAAATAGACTCATCATGCTTGATTCTCCAGTATCTTAAAGTTTAAAT
The DNA here is from genome assembly GCA_025506655.1 of Gossypium rotundifolium. Classification (NCBI taxonomy): domain Eukaryota; kingdom Viridiplantae; phylum Streptophyta; class Magnoliopsida; order Malvales; family Malvaceae; genus Gossypium; species Gossypium rotundifolium. The sequence goes on from CP106722.1 coordinate 141,070,659, forward strand.
CATCAATGCACAATTAACTATGACTTAATCTAAAATGTATCAATGAAAATCATAAATCAACAGGAATTTCATTCCAATTAGTGATATGAGGAAATTACTTAAGACAATATATCATTCATGGATTTGAGAATAATGCAAAAAGTTAGGAACTTTTTTCTAATTAATTTTCACCCCCACACTTAAGATGTACATTGCCCTCAATGTACAAAGATATATATGAAATCATAAGAGATAGGGAGAAGTGAAACTTCCTGATTTTTGGATGGATTCCTTGAGTTGGCAGTGGTCGTGATGTGGTGGACGTCGACAATCTCTGCGCTAGATGAATAAATTGGGAATCTTGTGAATAGTTAGCCAGGAAATAATAAGAATAAGTCTAAATATACTAATTATATATTTAAATAAAACAAAAATAAAAATAAAGAGTGTAAAAAGTGAAATAGGACTAAAGGAACTGATTAATGGACCAAAAGGTCCTTATTGTAAGATGGTTCGTGAGGTAGGTATGATTTTTAAGGTCGTGGTGTGTGATTCCCAAGCAACCTTTAGAACCTAAAAGCAAGAAACTAAAATAAAATAAACCAAATTTAGTAAAAGAAAAGAAGAGATAAGGAAAGTAAAAGAGACTAGAAAAGAAAGAGAGAAGATAAATGGACTCAAAGGTCCTTTTCCTATCGAGTTAATGAAACGGTCGGCATGAACTTATGTAGATCGGTCTCGCACAGGGAGACTGGGATAGGCTCCTTCCATTTCTTCAACAAGGCTATGGTTAGATCTTGAGTTAGGGGAATGAAAAACAAATGGAATGAAAATGAAAGAGAATGTAAGGGGTATGGAAGAGAAAGGAGTTGAGAGTAGGTAAGAAGGGGAGAGGGGTATTTTAAATAGAAATTCAGGTCTAGTACATCCCACGCCCATGTACCATGAGAGTGTCTAATCACACGGTTGTGTTATGCTTCCTTCATTTCTCCCACACCCATGTGCAGGTCGCCATGCCCATGTAACACCCCCAAACCCAGCCTACGAGCCTTGACCGGATCTGGTATGTCACTGCGGAAAACGTTGGAAAAGATTTTTACTTAAAAATAAAAGATGAAATTTGTTGTCGTTGGTAAAAACATTTCACATTTAAGATTCCAAGTAAAACCTTATTGGTACAAATTATCCGAATTTAAAAGCTTTATTATAAGTTGTTACAAAATGAGTTGATTCAAAATATTGCCAATTATTAACTCAATAATAGGTTAAACTTCAAAACCATAAATAAAGATGCAAATACTTTAAATGGCCCTTATTACATCAAATAATTATTCCAAAACTACTTAAAATATAAAGTACGTAAAATTAAGTAAAACATCTCCGGCATGGGCCACCTTTGTATCAGCTCTGACCCGGTCCAAGCATTACGAATCACCTGCGATGTTGGTAAGAAAATTTGGGTGAGTCAAACAGACTCAGTGCATAGTTATCTCACATGTCTCCACATGTGGGCTTGGCCCATATCCACACAGTCCACATACATAAATATGCAACATGAAGCCCAGCCCAACCTAGTATCCATCTGTTACACACCTACCTTGGCAGACCTGCTGCCCGAGGCCGTGGCTAAGCCATTGATCACCTAAGTGACCCCACATATCAATATCCTCGAGGTGACCCTAGGTCATCCTCAATCCACGGTGATGCACACAGCTATCATCCGCGAGGGTGAGGCACACGACCAACATTCCACCTTGATGAAGCACATAGCTAACATCAAGCGCCAATGTAACACAAGGCTAACATCGGACCACGTACATAAATGTACTCACCGTCCTTCAATAGTCACATCCCAAGCCCCATGTATCATGCCACAATATCATTAAAATAAGCATACATCACATACTATCACAATTTCATTCAGTATACCATAGGAAACTTATTGTCATAAAATCTTGACTGTTTAATCGATTACCCACCATGGGTATCCACCTTTTAGCCATTATTTGGCTACCATGCACATCATATACATATTTATATATATAACACATACACACAATAAGAGAACGATTGTGATAACTACGCTTTGCTTTTGGCACACTCGACTAAATCCGAAATATTTGCTTGCTCTCGAAAATGTCAAGATCCTACTTAACCATTGTTAGAATTGGCCCTACACCATAAATCCATGAAGATGGCCTTTAGCGAACTACATATCACTTACCACCTTACCCTGAATAGTCGAATCCAAGAGGCTCCTTACCGTTGGCTACACAAAAGAAACACAATATTATGACTCTTCATACATTCGACCCTCCCTTAGAAACCAAGGCCAACTGTTGGTTTCGGTATACTAAATGAAGAAGAAGAGAATTTGATTGCTAAGAAAATACTTACTATACTCGAAATCGATTGGAAGATTGATGAAAAGGAATGTCGACACCTCCCCTCTAAAGGTTCTAAAAGATTCGGCAAGAACTCCCAAATGGACATGGGATAATCGGCTATCACAAAAATAGGTATAGAACTGAGGTTGAGAAGAAGAAAAGAAGTGTAGATGAAAGTTAGGAGAATTGACAATGAAGAACAAAAAGGTGGAGAGGATAGGTTCAGTTTTTAGGAAGTGAAAGGAAGGAAAATAAGTTAAAAAAAAAAAGAAAAAGAAAAAGATGCACAAAATGACTTCCAACTTTCGGCTTTTGGTCAAGAAATAGGGTACAAATTTCGGCAATGGCAAGGGCGAAAAGAAAGTTTCGAAAGAGAATACTAAAGAAAGAAAAGAGAATCGAAAAAGAACTTATAGACCTCTTATAGGAAATTCGGCTATTTCCCCCCCACTCATGACCAAAAATTAACACCCAAAAGAGACCTACATTCGGCCTCCACACTCAAAATTCTTCTTGCCATCAATTCAAACTAATTTTGAATTGAACTCACTCTAAATTTCTCCTTATTTCCTCCTAATCACATTCGAATTAAGCCAACCCCTAGTCCACTATCTAGCCTACATTTATGGTCAAAAGGCCATAGAAAAGTTTCCAAAACAACACTCCATACTTCAAGCTTTATGTCCCTTATCCTACCAAAATTCCTTGATACCATACCATAAATAAGCACTTGCCTTATTCCTTAGTCTACTAACCATAAAGACAATAGTCCAACCTTACCTTAATTAGAGTTTGACCAACACATGCCATATAAATGCAAAATAAAAGTCACCTTAAGTCCATCCATGGGATTGAACCTAAGCCCCTTTCAATGCTTGTGGCGTCACCTTCCAAAGCCCTAAGTGGTGCCTCCTTGCCACTTTGCCAACTGGTTACTTGTGTTAAAATTCCCATGAATTACTCTTAACCCCTAGCTCCTTCAACTCCCTTTAACTAAAGCTTAAAAATAAAATTTTTCCTACAGCTCGAGCCTACCCTTGGCTTATTCCTAAGCCCTAGAACATCTCACTTAACAACACAACAATCCTAACTCATGCAAAACAATACAATCACAAATAACCCCTAATTCAGGATATTACAGCCCGTGTTTCTAAAATAGTGCCAGCCACGACCGCATCACACGGCCGTGGTGTTTAGTTGGAGCCCATAACTTGAAGATATTTTTTGTCCTATTTCATACTATCTCTGCCATGCCAGTACAAAAATCTGTAGCGTCCACACGGCCATGGCCACGGCCATGTGTGAGGTCGTGTGGTGCGAAAACCTATGCTTCATTAACTTGGTTAGTTTATAGTTAGGTGCAAAAGAAAGAGAATAAAAATAATGGGGTTAGTGCTCGGGTTGCCTCCCGAGAAGCACTTGTTTAAAGTCTTTAGCTAGACTTACCTCTCATTCGTACATTCATGGTGGTTTAAGGAGCAAGAAATCCTTTCTTATGATATCATTATATGGTTTGAGTCAAGTAGCGTTTACTTTAAAACTGTCGAATGTAGAATTGCTTACCTCGATTGTTCCATAAGGGAACACATTGATTACCTTAAAAGGGATTTCTTCGTTTGTATTCAGGTTTGATATGGCGATTCGAGGGTCTGTTTTATCTAATAGTACCTGATCTCCTATTTTGAAGTGATTTGACGTTCATGTAAGCTCATCTAGGGGTTCCTTCGGTTTCACTTTGTGTGGTTTTGATTCCTCCTTGAAATGCGCTTTCCACTCGTGTAGGTCATCGATTTGAAGCCTTTGCTCCTCATAAATTTCTTCTTCATTGGCATGAGGTTTATGAACGGGCTCAGATATGGGCGTCGTGGTGCATCCTGTAAAGAAGGTTTAATCGAAGGGTTATCAATAGAATTTACGTTCACACCTTTGTCGCTTGATGTCTTAGCTGAGTTGAAAGCTTGAAGACTGATTGATTTATTACCTATACGAAGTGTGAGTTCGCTTGTACTAACATCAATTTTAGATATGCTAAAATTAAAGGAACTGTATTGTTATCATCCATATCTAAAACAACAAAGTCCACGGGGAATATGAATTTTTCAATTTTAACGAGTACATCTTCAATTATACCCCTAGGAATTCTAATAGTTTTATTAGCTAATTGAATACTCATCCTAGTTTGTTTGAGTTTCCCTAGACCTAATTGTTTAAGCATTTTATAAGGCATAACATTGATGCTTGCCCCTAAATCAGCTAATGCATTATCAATAGATGAACTACCAATTAAACATGAATTTGTAAAACTCCCTGGATCTTTTAATTTTCGTGGTAGCTTGTTTTGCAACATTGCTGAACACACTGCGTTCCATTCCACATGCAACTCATCGTCTAACTTTTGCTTGTTTGTTAAAAGTTCTTTTAAAAATTTCCTAGAGTCTGGCATCTGCGAAAGAGCTTCAAGAAATGGTAAGTTAATATGTAATTTCTTTAAAAGTTTAAGAACCTTACCAAATGTTCGTCTGTGTCGTCTTTCTTCATTGCATTGGGGTATGGAATTCGAGGTTGGTATTCTTTAATTATCAGTTTTGACTTTTCTTGGCTTACCTCAACCTCACCTTTACTTATCATAGGTTCTTGCCATGGCTCATGTAACACCACAAACCCGATCAACACACACCACGACCGAATCTGGCATGTTACGGGGTGAAAATGTTTGAATAAACAAGTTCCTCGATCTATTTTACTGAAAACTCTATTATCGATCATAAAATTTAGAAAACCTTATATAAAGTGTTGCTGGAAACATTTTCGTGTTGCTTAAAAATCCAGAAAAATGCATGCTTAAGAAATCGTTTGATATCACTAGTTGTTGAAAATTTAGGTTTGAAATCATCTTTATTAGTTTTGTCATTACCTTGTGAATAATGTCACTCGATGGTAACGTTCTGTAAACCCGATATAGAGTGTAGTTTTGTAAATCCCAATTTAATTTCGATTACTAAAGCAAATCGGGTTATTAATCATATGCATACGATAATTAAAATAAAATCTAAAAAAAACCCAAACTAATTCTTAGCGGCCTTATTACAAACCAAAACCAAATTTAAGTAAATAAATAAAATTTGAAATAGTAACTAAAAAGAAAATCAAAACCCAAATGAGCATGCATGGCCGCCTCCAGTCCTCCTCGGCTCCATATCCGCAATCTACGCCTCATCTGTAAAACATAAGGGAAGGGGTGAGTCACCAAGACTCAGTGTATAAATCCCCAACCCGATAGTGCAAGCACTTACACAAATCATCAGTAAAAACATGCAAATCATGCAACCCCATAACCTAACCATCCAATCTCCTTTATCTAACCTGTGTGGTCAAAACCACTGGTGGTCAAAACCACTGGTGACCGTAGTCACAAATATATATCGGTGTGGTCAGAACCACTGATGATCGTAGTCACAAATTAAGTGATGGGGCCAACCTATCATGTGGTCAAAACCACTGATGACAATCCCGTAATTAACATGTGGGGCCAACCCACTGTGGTACCAAACCACTGGGACGAGTTACAATATTCATATGTGCTCAAAACCACTGGTGGTCAAAACCACTGGGACTTAGTCATAATTTATCAAATCAAAGGCAGGGCCAACCTGGTCGTCTCGTCAAAACCAGGTGACGGTCAAATAATTCTTCCCTCCACTAAACAATCCCACCATCATGTCCATATCAATCGTGGCATAATAACATATAGTGATACAAATAACACATGGCATACATTTAACAATGACATGATAGCATATCTGAGATTCATAGTCGGGGACTTACAGGAGTCCATGCTCATGCCCACAAGGCATAACTATTGGTTTAATGGCTATAACGAAACATAATAAACATGTCAAACTAACAAAGTGTGTAAGCGTTACACACCTGACTATTTGTAGATCTAAACGAAGTCCCAAAACGTTAGCCCTCACTCTGCCATACAATGGGCCAACATAAAATTTTAAGATTAAAGCCATTCGGTTAAACACCAAAATCCCGAAAATGTGTCACACAAAGGCACACTCACCTTAATGTCGATTTGGTTTCCAACCAAATCCCGAAACTACTCAAAGGATCTCCCTTTACAATTAGCCAAGCCCTAACATAAAGATAATCAGTCTTTAGCTTTTGAAAGAATAAGAACCAAATCTGAAACATCAAGAACCCTTACCCTAATCGGCAACCAAACCTCAAAAATCCACTATATTTGGCTACTCTCCTCCCTACAATCAACTTTAACACATCATTAGGAATCTAAAGGCCATTCGGCCATAACATGAATCCCGAAACCAAAAGAGTTTGACACATCCTTACCTTAGTCGACAGATTCGGCCACCAAATCACCAAAGTTTCGGCACACCCTAGTGATCTTAGAGGTTTCGGCTACCCACATGAAACAAGAATGAAGTTTAATATAGATCTTTAATAGAGGATCAGATAGAAAAGAAGCCACTTACCAAGACATTCGGCTCTTCAAAGAGGACTAGAACACGTGAGAAGAGAAGGGAATGAGGCTAAGGGTAGTCTGCCAAAATACTAGATGAAAATAAATGAGAAACAACAAGGCTTTCGGCTTTTGAAGATGGAAGAGGTGGAGAGGAAATAGACCCAAGATTCGGCAAAGAAGAGAAACTAAAGATGAGAAGGAGAACAAGTTGGATTTCGGCTTGAGCAAAAAGGAACAAAAACAAAAAGAGAAGATAAATGAGAGGGGTTTCGGTTTAACACTAAAGAAAGAAAGGAAAGACTCCTAAAGCTAGCCGATTTTAGCCTTTCCCCACAGCACATTCTGCTCACCCCCTTTTCCAAGTACCAACTGATTGCTTCCCAAACTCACACCACAACCCAAAGATTCGGCCAAGCATAACCCACTTATACTCAAACACTTGTCGTCCCCCCCTCATCCCTCCTTGAACTCCTATCATCCACTCATTCAAACAAGTTTGAATGAGTCCTACACCTATCACTTAAAGTTAGCTTAATCCATATCCTTTCAAACAAGATTGTTTGTGTCACAACCCTACAATAATATCTCTTAACCCCTAACTTCCTTAACTCCCTATTCCTAAGTGTGAAAACAAAAATTTTAGCCATGACTCAGACCTAACCCGAGGTCATGCCTAGGCCCCAAAACATGCTAAACTAGCACAGTAAGCATATTGTCACATGAAAACACACAAAATGTAGAGACCCAGCTTTAAGGATGTTACAGTTATACCCCCCTTAAAAATAATTTTGGCCTCGATATTACCTGGTCAGAAGAGTTGAGGGTATTGCTGCCACATCACATCCTCTAGTTCCCATGTGGCCTCCTCCGTACCATGGTTTCGCCATAACACTTTCACCAAGGGGACTAACTTCCTATGCAAGACCTTGACATCCCGGTCCAAAATCTGTACCGGTTCCTCCTCGAAAGACAAGTCCAAGCTCACCTCAATCTCCGCAACTGGCACAACGTGTGACGGATCTGATCGATAGCGCCTAAGCATCGAAACATGAAAGACGTCGTGAATCTAACTTAACTCTGCTGGCAACTCAAGCTGATAAGCTACCGGCCCTACTCACTTCAACACTATGTATGGCCCGATGAACCTAGGACTTAGCTTCCCTTTTCACCCAAATCTCAGCACTTTCTTTCATGGCGATACCTTCAGAAAAACCTTATCATCCACTGAATACTCTATCTCCCTGTGCTTAAGATCGGCGGAAGACTTCTGCCTGTCTGACGCTTCCTTAAGATGAGCCCGAATCACCTTAACCTTACCCTCAGTTTTTGCCACCAACTCCGGACCTAATATTTGCCGTTCACCCAACTCTGTCCAATAGGTAGGAGTGCAACATCTCCGTCCATACAGTGCCTCATATGGTGCCATCTGGATACTCGCTTGATAACTATTGTTATAAGCGAACTCCGCCAATGGTAGATACTCCTCCCAACTACCACTAAAATCTAGAACATAGCCCCTTAGCATATCTTCTAAAATCTGAATTACTCTTTTAGACTGTCCATCAGATTGTGGGTAAAAAGCTGTGCTGAAATCCAACCTCGTTCCCAAAGCCTGATGTAAAGCCCTCTAGAACCTCGACGTGAAGCTAGGATCCCTATCCGAGATAATTGACACTGGTACTCCATGCAACCTTACTATCTCGGCCACATACAACTTAGCTAACTTCTGCAGTGAATAATCAACCCTTACCAGTATGAAATGAGCTGATTTAGTCAAACGGTCCACAATCACCCAGATTGAGTCCTTCTTGCTAGGGTTAAGGGGTAGCCCACTGACAAAGTCCATAGTGATCCTTTCCCACTTCCATTGAGGAATCTTCACCGGCTAAAGTAAACCTGATGGCAGCTGATGTTCAGCTTTGATCTGCTGACACGTCAGACACTTACCCACAAACTCAGTCACTTCTCGCTTCAACCCTGGCCACTAGAACTGCTCTCGTAAATCCCGGTACATTTTGCCACCTCTAGGATGCATAGCGTATGGGCTGCTATGTGCATCCTGAAGAATCATTTGCCTCAACTCGACGTCCTTCGGCATACAAGCTCTCCCATGAAAACACAACATTCCATCATCAGTCAAGCTGTAACCTTTCAAACCAATACTATGTACTTGCAACCTCCGATCGTTCAAACCCTCATCCACTAACTGTTTCTCTTTAATCTGCTCTACCCCAGTCGGCTTTACTTGCAATTTTGCCAATAAACTCCCATCGTCATACAGACTAAGGTGAGCAAACATCGCTCGTAAGTCTGCTACCACTTTACGGCTCAACGCATTAGCCACCACGTTAGCCTTACCCGGATGGTACTCAATTGAGCAGTCGTAGTCCTTCAACAACTTAATCCACCTTCGCTATCTCAAATTTAAATCCTTCTGCGTCAAAAGATACTTCGGACTCTTGTGGTCCGTGTAGACTATCGACTCCTCTCCGTACAAATAGTGTCTCCATATTTTCAGGGCAAAAACCACTGCAGCCAACTCCAGATCATGTGTTGGATAGTTAACCTTATGCGGTCTCAACTGTCGAGATACATATGCCACTACTATCCCTTCCTAGAATAGCACACATCCTAAGCCAGTATGTGATGCATCGCAATAGACCGTGAATACCTTTCCTGCCTCAGGCTGAACCAGGACCGGAGCTTCTGTCAGAATCTTCCTCAACTTGTTGAAACTTTCCTGTTGTTTCTCTGACCACACAAATGGAACTCCTTTCCTCAATAATTTGGTCAATGGCGCCGCGATCAGAGAAAATCCTTCCACAAATCTCCGGTAATACCCTGCCAGACCTAAAAAACTCTGAATTTCTGCAATCGACCTAGGCGGTTTCCAATCCAACACTACCTCAATCTTACGAGGGTCCACTCTACTCCCTTCAGCGGACACTACGTGACCTAAGAATGTCACTTCCCTAAGCCAGAACTTGCACTTACTAAACTTGGCAAATAGCCGCTTCTCCCTCAGAGTTTGCAAAACTACCCGCAAGTGTGTATCATGATCCTCTCCAGTCCCTAAAGCACACCAATATGTCGTCTATGAATACTACGATAAACTGGACCAAGTACTGCTGGAACACCCGATTCATCAAGTTCATGAATGCTATCGGTGCATTAGTCAACCCGAACGTCATCACCAGAAACTCGTAATGCCCATACCGAGTACGAAATCCCATCTTATGAACATCAGCCTCCTTCACTTTAAGTTGATGATACCCCGACCTGAGATCTATCTTCGAGAAAACTGATGCACCCTTAAGTTGATCAAACAAGTCATCAATCCTAGGCAACAGATACTTGTTTTTGATCGTCAACTTGTTCAGCTGGCGGTAGTCTATACACTTCTGCATTGTACCGTCTTTTTTCTTAACAAAGAACACAGGTGCTTTCCAAGGAGATATACTTGGTTGAATGAAACCTCGGTCCAACAACTCCTGAATTTGAGCCTTCAACTCTACCAATTCTTTTGGCACCATTCTATACGGGGCTATAGACACTGGCGCAGTTCTGGGTAATATGTCTATACCAAATTCTATTTCCTGATCCAGATGCAGACCCAGAAGTTCTTCTGGGAATACATCCGCAAATTCCTCTACAGTTCAAACACTCTCTATAGCTACATCCTTGGCTCCCAAAGCACAAACATGCACCATGAATGCCTCACAACCCTTCCTTACCATTTTTTCGCCTTTAGTGCAAAGACCACATTGGATAAGTAATCCCTTCTATTACCTATCATCACCACATCCCTACCTTCTATCATCCTCAACACTATGCGCTTGGCTGCGCAATCCAAACTGGCCTGGTACTTCACCAGCCAATCCATCCCGAGAATCAGATCGAACTCCCCAAATAGCAGTTCCATCAAATCAGCCAAAAACACGACCCCTTTAAGTTTTAGGGGTACATCCCTATATAGTTTACTTACTTCTACAGAGTGACCTAGAGGGCTTATCACAGTCATTTTCCTAGAAGTAATCTCAGAGTTTAAGTTCATAGCTTTTACTATGCTACTGGCTACATATGAGTGTGTCGAACCCACATCTATCAAAGCATTATAAGGTAGTCCAAGGATTAGGAATGTACCGATTATGACGTCCGGTGCATTGCCCTCCTCTCGATGCCTCGTTGAATAGACTAATCCAGGCTGTCTCACCTCTGTACCACCTGCACCTCTTCCCTGTGCTCCACGGCCTCTACCAGAGCCATTACCTCCCTTAGTAGCACCATGGCCCCTTTGTGGCTGCTGACCATCACACCTATTTTGAGTACGATTCTGATCCCTAGACTGCAACCTAGCTGACCCCTGTGGACAATTCCTCACCCAGTGCCCCATCGATCCACACTGAAAGCATCCCCTATTTCCAGTCCAACATTCTTCCGTGTGAGATTTTCCACATCGAGCACATCATGGCGGCCACTGAGTATTATCAAGAGTAGGCCTAGCAGCTTGATTCGGCCCCTATATCTACCCCATTTCTGTTGATTCCCAGTAGGCCCAGACGATCTGGAATTCTTTTTATTCCAACCCTTGTCCTAATTTCGTCTTACCGACTATTTCACTTCCTCTGCAACTTTGGCCTTTTCCACTAAGACCGCAAACTCTCTCTCCTACTGTGGAACAATCAGCAACCTTAGATCATCCCTTAATCTATCCTCGAATCTGACACATCGCTCATGCTCCGTAGCTACGATGCCTCGAGCATATCGGCTCAACCTTAAGAATTCTGCCTCATACTTTGATATGGACTTATTCCCCTAAACCAGCCTCAAAAATGCCTTCCTCTGCGCATCAATATAACTGGTCCCAACATACTTCTTCTGATAAGCTGCCTTGGAATAATCCTAAGTGAGATCATCCGCTGCAGCACCATCCCGAACCGTGAGCCACCATTGGTATGACTCATCTCGGAGAAGCGACACTACTCCTTTTAGTTTCTCTTCAGCTGTTAGATCCAAATCGTCCATGATTTGTTCTGTCGCTTCCAACCAATACTCAGCCGTATTGGGCGCCACACCAGATACACCTTGGAATACCTCAACTCCATTGGTTCGGAGTCACTCAGATACAGATTTCTGAGCTCCCGTACCTCTACCTGCTCTAGTCACTCTCTCCAACACTCGCAACATCGCCTGCGACACTGTATCTTCCCCCATTTGATCCGGATACTCTACACTAGCAGCTGGTGGTAGTGGTATCTTATTCTCGGACCCTTGACCAGACCTAACGGGTTTCGACACGATCACTCTGCCTCTATCGCACCCTCGCTCATTACGACCACATCCCCTAGTACTCATGTCTATAATCGCGATTTATCTGCTTAAAGAAATTTTTTGAATTAGCTTCTGTTCCACTGATTACCCACGAGTAAGTTTTATGTAAAAAAATTTGGTAATGGTTCTTTCGATCATCACAAAGTTTTCATTTCCAGTCCTCTACCCTAAATCAGTGAATCACATTCACTCATCAATAACCTCCTCCACCCACATTCCACGTGTAGGGGTATTCTCATCATTTCACTACCCGAGGGTATTTTCATAATTAACCTATCGAGGTATTTCAGTAATAAATCAGGGTTAATTTGGAAACCTTTACAAATCATAGGTATTTTAGAAATTCCAGAAGTCGAGGGTATTTTGGTAATTTTATAAATCAGGGCTATTTTGGTAATCTAAGAAATTAGGGGTATTTTCGTAATTTTCCAAAATATGGTTCTAGGTGATTTTATGAAATAAAGGTATTTGAAAATTTTCAATTCGGGGGTACTTCAACAATTTTCCATATTGAGGGTATTTTGGTAATTTTCTTAAGTCAGGGGTAATTTGGTCATTTTTCAAATCAGGGGTATTTTGGTCATCTTCCAAATCAAGGGTACTTTGGTAATTTTAGAACCATGGGTTAATTTTAGAGTTGTCCAAAATAAGGTGGCTAGTCCCTTTCGGTTTTTAGTTATTGAATTTAGCCTGTGAATAAGTTGTCTCAGTTAGGGTGAACCGTCACTATACACCAGGTAGGATTCGAGTGAAGAGGAGGTGTGTCACTAAGACTGCTTAAATACCAAGCTTTCCATGAATCCATTCCTAGACATGCGCACAACAGTTGCCACACCCTTAACTTAGCGACATACTCACAGGTTTGTTTAGTGGATCTTTAAGTCTTATGTAATTTGTGTTGGAGTAAGCTATTCCAAGGGTTCAATAACTCCTAATCTTCTAATCTACGATCCCGAAATACCCATTTCCCCCACATATAATTCACACAATGGTTAGGGATACTTACCTGGGCGGATTGGTGCCGGAGACTCGGTGCCATGCTGTTCAAACCATGTACCTTTTCCACAAAAACTTTTCAAAACCTTACCTTAAACATTTTGGGCCTCAGGCCCACAGTCGAGCCTTTGAACCTAGCTTTGATACCAAAATTGTAACACCCCAAACCCGGTCAACACACACCACGACCGAATCTGGCATGCTACGGGGTAAAACTGTTTGAATAAACAAGTTCCCCGGTCTATTTTACTGAAAACTATGTTATCGATCTTAAAGTTTAGAAAACCTTATATAAAGTGTTGTTGAAAACGTTTTCATGTTGCTTAACAATCCAGAAAAAATGTATGCTTAAAAATCCGTTTGATATCACTAGTTGTTGAAAATTTAGGTTTGAAATCATCTTTATTAGTTTTGTCATTACCTTGTGAATAATGTCACCCGATGGTAACGTTGTGTAAACCCGATATAGAGTGTAGTTTTGTAAATCCCAATTTAATTTCAGTTACTAAAGCAAATCAGGTTGTTAATCATATGCATACGATAATTAAAATAAAATCTAAAAAAGATGCAAACTAATTCTTAGCGGCCTTATAACAAACCAAAACCAAATTCAAGTAAATAAATAAAATTTGAAATAGTAATTAAAAGAAAATCAAAACCCAAACGAGCATGCATGGCCGCCTCGAGTCCTCCCCGACTCCATATCGCAATTTACGCCTCATCTGCAAAACATAAGGGAAGGGTGAGTCACCAAGACTCAGTGTATAAATCCCCAACCCGATAGTGCAAGCACTTACACAAATCATCAGTACCAACATGCAAATCATGCAACCCCATAACCAAACCATCCAATCTCCTTTCTCTACCTAGTGTTGTCAAAACCACTGGTGACCGTAGTCACAAATATATATCGATGTGGTCAAAACCACTGATGACCTTAGTCACAAATCAAGTGATGGGGCCAACCCATCGTGTGGTCAAAACCACTGGTGACAGTCCAAATAATTCTTCCCCCTCCACTCAATAATCCCACCATCATGTCCATATCAATCGTGGCATAATAACATATTGTGATACAAATAACACATGGCATACATTTAACAATGACATGATAGCATATACCGAGATTCATAGTCAGGGGACTTAACCGGAGTCCATGCTCATACCCACAAGGCATAACTACTGGTTTAATGGCTATAACAGAAACACAATAAACATGTCAAACTAACACAGTGTGTAAGCGTTACACACCTGACTATTTGTAGATCTAATCGAAGTCCCAAAACGTTAGCCCTTACTCTGCCCTACAATCAGCCAGCATAAAATTTTGAGATTAAAGCCATTCGGCTAAACACCAAAATCCCGAAGATGTGTCACACAAAGGCACACACACCTTAATGCCGATTTGGTTTCCAACCAAATCCCAAAACTACTCAAAGGATCTCCTTTACAATCGCCACCATACAACATAAAGATAATCAGTATTCAACTTTTGAAAGAATAAGAACCAAATCTGAAATGCCAAGAACCCTTACCTTAATCGACAACCAAACCTCAAAAATCCACTGTATTCGGCTACTATCCTCCCTACAATCGGCTTTAACACATCATTAGGAATCTAAAGGCCATTCGGCCATAACATGAATCCCGAAACCAAAAGAGTTTGACACATCCTTACCTTAGTCGACAGATTCGACCACCAAATCACCAAAGTTTTGGCACGCCCTAGTGATCTTAGAGGTTTCGGCTACCCACATGAAACAAGAATAAAGTTTAATATAGAACTTTAACAAAGGATCAAATAGAAAAGAAGCCACTTACCAAGAGATTCGGCTCTTCAAAGAGGATTAGAACACATGAGAAGAGAAAGGAATGAGGCTAAGGGTAGTCAGCCAAAATACTAAATGAAAATAAAAGAGAAATAACAAGGCTTCCGGCTTTTGAAGATGGAAGAGGTGGAGAGGAAATAGACCCAAGATTCGGCAAAGAAGAGACACTAGAGATGAGAAGGAGAACAAGAGGGATTTCAGCTTAAGCAAAAAGGAACAAAAACAAAAAAAGAAGATAAATAAGAGGGGTTCCGGTTTGACACTAAACAAAGAAAAGAAAGACTCCTAAAGCTATCCGATTTTAGCCTTTCCCCACAGCACATTCGGCTCACCCCCTTTTCTAAGTACCAACCTATTGCTTCCCAAACTCACACCACAACCCAAAGATTCGGCCAAGCATAACCCACTCATACTCAAACACTTACCGTCCCCCCCTCATCCCTCCTTGAATTCCTCTCATCCACTTATTCAAACAAGTTTGAATGAGTCCTCCACCTATCACTTAAAGATAGCTTAATCCATATCCTTCCAATAGAGTCCTACCTGAGCACACCTCTTCCCACCTTGGCGTCAAAATAATAAGCAGAAAAGGGATTTTTGTAGCTCGAACCTGAGCTCCCCTTCCCTACATATGGCGTCACCAACCAAGCGCCTTAGTGGCGCCTCCCTTGCCATTTTGCCACTAGATTGTTCGTGTCACAACCCTCCAATAATATCTCTTAATCCCTAACTTCCTTAACTCCCTATTCCTAAGTGTCAAAATAAAAATTTTGGCCATGACTCAGGCCTAACCCGAGGTCATGCCTAGGCCCCAAAACATGCTAAACTAGCACAGTAAGCATATTGTCACATGAAAACACACAAAATGCAGAGACCCCACTTTAAGGATGTTACAGCTCAGGTTTAGAATCTACTAAACCTTCACTATTTTGATCGGTTATGGATTGAAGTTGCTCTTTTGGGTTTGTCTTAGTGTTATTTAGCAAGCTACCTTGTGGTTATTCGAAGATCAGCTTAGCGAGTTGCCCTAACTGGTTCTCGATTCCTTTAATCGATGCTTGTTGATTTTTAAGTGTTGTTTCGGTGTTTTGGAAATGAGTTTCTAACACCGCTATGAATTTTGTCAACATCTTCTCAAGGTTCGACTTCTTTTCCTGTGGGTAGGGCTATTGTCGGAAGTTTGGAGGAGGTTGTTGTCTCTGGTTTCCTTGACCACCCCATGAGAAATTGGGGTGGTTCCTCCAACCTAGATTATAAGTATTACTATAAGGGTTATTTTGAGATATGAAATTGTTACCCGTATAGTTTATCTGTTCGCTTTCCATGCCATGATTATAGGGTGGGTACTCAGGATTAGCCACACCTCCTAGATTTGGATCACATTGCATAATTGGATGTGCTGCGTAGAACCATACAAACCATCAACCTTTTTATTTAACATCTCTACTTGATTTGATAGCATGGTGACTACATCGAGGTTGAAATCTCTGGCTATTTTTGTTGGCCTTGTCTTTGTAACTTGCCACTGATAGTTGTTCAATGACATCTCCTCAATAAACTCATAAGCTTCCTTAAGAGTTTTGTTACTCAGGGTTTTGGCTACTAAATCAATCAGTTGTCTCGTCGAAGGGTTCACACCGTTGTAAAAAGTTTGGACCTGTAGCCACAAGGGTAACCATGGTGTGGGCATCTTCTCAATAGATCTTTGTATCTCTCCCATGCATAATATAGTGTTTCTAAACCCATCTGCACAAAGAAGAGATATCATTCCTTAATTTGGCCATTTTGGCTAGTGGAAAATATTTTAATAAAAAATTTTTGGTCATTTGTTCCCATGTAGTGATTGATCCTTGTGGAAGAGAATTTAGCCACTATTTAGCTTTATTCCTCAAAGAGAAGGAAATAATCGAAGACGGATGGCATCATCAGAAACGCCATTAATTTTGAAAGTATATCAAAATTCTAGGAAATTTGCCAAGTGATTATTTGGATCTTCATCCTGCAAACCATCAAACTGAACGAATTACTATATCATTAGTATAGTGTTAGGTTTCAGTTGAAAATTATTAGCAGCTATAGTAGGTCTAACAATACTTGACTCAGTTCTTGTTAAATTAGGTTTAGCATAATCATATATAGTTCGAGGAGCATGATTTTGGGCCACCTTCGGAGGTAGTGGATTATTCTCAGCCATCTCTTCGTTCGTATTAACTTTGTCTTCTTGCTTTTCTTGTATGTATTGTAGGCTTCTGCCTATTTCTCTGTGATTTCTGCGAATCATTCCTTCGATATCACTGTCGTAAATCAATAGTCTTGTCGGGTTCCTTCTAGTCATAAACTAGAGGTACCTACTTAGAAAAGAAAAAGAAAAAGAAAATTAGAAAGGTAAAAATAAAATTTAATTGCAAAAATAAAATAAAAAATATGGCTAAAGTAATAAAAATTGAGCTTTCTTAATATTTTAGTTCCCCGGCAATGGCACCAAAAACTTGATCATGTGTCAGAGTCTTAAAAATTTATAAAAAATGATCAAACCTAAAAACTAACTAAGACAACGATGGAGGCAATCGCACCTATCGAACAATAGTATAGTTTAATGGCAAGACCGGATTGTCGAACCCAAAGGAACCAAAAGTACTAATACTAACTTTCTTTTTATTATTTAGCCTAAGAATTAAGAGAGTTGTTATCTAATCTAAAATTAACTAACTACTAAGCTAAAGATGTGAAGACAAAGAGATTGAATTGCGGGAAAAACCAATTTATTACGACGTTACCCAAGGAATAATCTATCAAGACTTCACTTGTTATCTAACTCTGAACCAGGCGATTTATTCACTTGACTTGATCCGTAGGATTCCCTAATTTATATTAATACCTCTTTCGAGGCTACTAACGTCTAACCCTAGGTTGATCAATTGAAATCTCTTTCTAATTAAAACCCCTAGAATTTCATTAACTCGATATATGGACGCCCATATTAGGTTTGACCCTAAGCTGGCAGATTTTTGTCATCCTATTTCTAGGGTTGTGATCAACTCTACTTAAATGCTAGATCTACTCTTAAACATGGACTTTTGCTCCACTGCCTAAGCACATTAGTACTTGGATTAATATCCTGAAATATCAAAGCAAGAATTAAGAACACATAATTAAGAACAAATCAAGTATTTATCATACAGCTCAGAAAATAATAACAATATTCATCTTAGGTTTCATCCCCCTCAGGTATTTGAGAGGTTTAGTTCATAATAATAAAAGAAAACATATCAGAAGAAAATATAAAATAGAACATATAGAAAACCCTAAAACCCCTGAAGGAATTGAAGGATAAATCCTCAATCTTGAGTATGATTCCGGCTTCTTGAGATGAATCAACTGGCTTTCTTCGAGTGAATCCCACAATTTGGCCCCTCTGTCTTGGCTCCTTGGCCTATCTGAACTCCTAGCTAAACGCCACTCTAAAGGTTGGCCTCTAGGGTGTTTATATAGGTTTTTGGAATGGCTTTCTTTGCCTCTAAGTACCCTATTCTGAATAGAACTCTTCTTTGCTATAGTAGGGACATGCCCGTGTGCCACGCCTGTGTGATTCGAGGTTAAGCCATGTTTGGGTCTGTTAATGAGGCACGATCGTGTGATTCGGGGTCTAAGACATGTGTAATTTGTGTTAGGCTCATTTTCTCTATTTTCATCCCATTTCTCGTTCTTTTCATCCTCGATGCTTCCTAAGTATAAAACATGAAAACAAAGGATTAGGAGCACCTATTTCCATAATTAATGGTATAAATCATCCAAAAGTATGCTAAATGTGGGATTAAAATATGTTCATATTATGGTTTATCAATGCCTTAGAGTGAATTTTGGACTAAATTGAATAGAACGAATACTGAATGTGCTAAATTTGATAATATATAGATCAAGATAAGCTAAGATCAGGTTTAGATAGGGGAAAAGGAAAAGTGGATGAATAGTTGATAATTTCCATCCGAGCAACTTGATGTAAGTTCGTATAATTAGAATTGAATCTTTTAGTACTTGTGAATTATTTGAAATGAAAATATAATTGGATAAATGGTATTACTAAGTTCGAATGCCTAATTGGTGAGAATTATTGAATACCGAGTCCCGTTTGAACCGTAGAAAGTCGTAGGATACAAGTGACATGTCACTAAGGTTACCATTTTGGTCGAGATCCTACATATGATGCAGACTCACCATAGCTCGTATGAGCTTCGATATACCGACTCGTAAGAGCTCATTTTTAGCTCATGAGCTTATCGTTCACTCAATAGAGCTTACTATCCAGCAGCTCAAGAGGAGCTTACTGTTCATAGCTCAAAAGAGAGTCCCGTTTGAACCGTAGAAAGTCGTAGGATACAAGTGACATGTCACTAAGGTTACCATTTTGGTCGAGATCCTACATATGATGCAGACTCACTATAGCTCGTATGAGCTTACTGATATACCAGCTCGTAAGAGCCTACTATTTTTAGCTCATCAGAACTTATCGTTTCAGCTCAATAGAGCTTACTGTCCAGCAGCTCAAGAGGAGCTTACTGTTCATAGCTCAAAAGAGCAGAAAAGATAATGAATTGATGGATTATTGATTTATATACATAAAGTATAGCACCCGAGCATCCCTCGATATTTTAATAGGTTCAACGAGCATAAATCCTATTTTTGGTTTTGTAATAAAGCTATAAGTTTATACGGATGAATTACTATTTGTATGGAAGAAGTACTATTTATACGGATGAGTTACTGTTATCAAAAGAATAATTGTTTATATGATTGAGAGCAAATTGTTACAAATGATGTATGTGATATATGAATTTGAAATGATTCAATGTATTGAGTATTAAATTGAGATAATGGATGATTATCTGCACTTACGTGACTAACTTGTTGATGAATGATTGTGTTTAGGCATTTGGTAATTGAATTGAGTATACCTTGATTGTTGACTTGATTATGTATAAATGGTAAGTTTAATTCTAAATTATACGGGCTTATTAAGATATAAAGCTTACTCTGTTTCTTTTCAAAGTTTTATAGAGTTCGATAGCTCGGTCGATTCGAATAAAGTTGGAGTTATGCATTTGACAATCTAGTTGTCGATTGGTACTTTTGAGCTCATGGATATATATAAATATGACATGTATAGGTTAGTTATAAAGATGATAGTTATGGTTACTTGAGCTGGTGATTTTGGTACATGTTGTGGTATAAGATAAAGCCATTTGAATTGGCTTAACTTGGTATAATGCTTTGGTCGCATGTAAGTATTGAAATATGTGTATGAAATGTTATGGATTGGCTGCCTATTGAGTTACAGAATGTTGCAAATTATGCTTGTACAGGTGTAGAAAAAATAGGGTGGCAAAATGGCTTTGCAAATATTTTATTTTTATCCACACGGCAAAGATATAAGCGTGTGTCTCAGCCGTGTGTGACACACGATTATGTTACATGACCTTGTGTCCCCTGGTGTTGAAATTAAAATGAAATTAGTATGCACCATATGGTCTCACACACGGGCGTGTGATCTGCCGTGTGGCACAAGTCAGTATACCCCATAATTGGCACATGGCCTAGTACACGGGCGTGTGGCTTGGCCGTGTCACATAAGTCAGTATACCATACAGGTTTGGTACGGCCTAGCACACGGCCTAGCACATAAGCATGTATAGCCACTTCAAAGGGCACATGGGCATGTGGTTGGCCGTGTGACCCAAGTCAGTAACCTCACTTGTTTGGACACAGGTTGGGACACGGCCATGTGTTCCCATTTTGAATGTTCACACGGCCTGTGACAAAGGCGTGTGTCCCCTGTTTTGAAAAAATTTACTAAGTGTTGAATAATTTCTCGAGTTATTAGTTTAGTCACGAATCACTCCCAATGCATGTTTAAGGCCTCATAGGCTCGTTTAAGGGACACTATGATTGATTATGATGGGATTGTATTTGAATTGATTAAATTGTATATAAAGTGTATGTTTAAAAGTATTGAAAGTCTGGTAATGCTCCGTAACTCTATTCTGATAGTGAATAGGGGTGAGGGTGTTACAAACTCTTTCTCTCGGCACCACTGATACTAAGGTATTCCACCACTCATATGGTGTGTCCCTCAGAAGTGATACAACACAATTTAAACACTCTGCTAGTGTGCAAGAAAGTTTATCAAAGACCCTGATAATGTTTTCAAGCCAAAACTCAACTCGCTCAGGATCGTCATCAACATTATTTCTAAACTCTTCGGCTCTACGTTTTCTAATCTTATCAACTAGTGGCTTATTCAGTCGTAGAAATTCCATATACCTTGAGGAATTATGGGAACCGGTTGGGGATTAGGTGGGGTGGAAGTTATTGAGCAGCCAGATTTGTTTGAACATACTTCTAAACCACTCATTCATCATCTGGAAGAAGGCTTCTTTAGCCTCTCCTCCTTGGCTACCCGATACAGGTCTAGAATCGGATTGCGCTACCCCGTGAATGGAGGCAGGTGCATTACTTTCAACATTGTCAGCTATAGATCGATTGGTATCCATATACTATATGAAAACACAATTTAAATTATCAGGAGTCATCACACTATCACAGATTATATATGGCATGTATAGCTAGACTCTCACATACGCTACATTCATTCTAGAATTGACTAAACCATAGGTTTGATACCAAATAAATATAACACCCCTCACCCATATTCAACATCGAAATAGAGCTATGGAGCATTACCAAACGTATTATACATTTACACATACATTCAACATACAATTTCAAATTTCATTTAATCTTCAATTAATAACATCCATATCATCCCTAATATGTGTAACACTACTAACCCATATCCGTCGCCAGACTAAGGTTAAGAGGCATTACCGGGCATATCGAAACATTTTACACTCATTTCATAACATCAATCTTGTAACATTATTTTATAATAATTCATACATATAAAGTCCAATTAGAAAGTCTTCGAGATCTTAAACATGCATTAGAGAGGGTTTGAGACTAAACCGATCTCATACAGAAACTTTGCGAAACATAGAAAATTTTTCTTTCTAAACAGGGCACACGTCCGTTTCCTTAGGCCGTGCGCCACACATGGTCGTGCCTCAGCCCGTATGCAAAACTGACCTGAATCACACGACCTGTCACACACCTTTGTGCAATGCTGTCTTGGGTCACACGGCCTGTCACACGCCGTGTGTTTGGCTCGTGTGTAATGCTGATTAGCTTTCAATTGAGACAGTGAAGGACACGATCGGGACATTTGCCCATGAGCTCAACCTTGTCGGCAATTATAGGCCATTTGCAAGGCCAAATTACCATCCACTATAAGTCATATAAATAAGCATCAACAAGCATCATTTAATGTCACAAAATCAGCTAAAGCATATCAAATTTTCCATCACATAGCATGAACTACATTCACCCATAGTCACGTTCATTAACAAACCATATCACATGGCTATATATATATATACATGTCCCAAAACATATCTTAACATTTCTAGCCTATACATGCCATACTTCAATATATACATTTTTAAAAGGTACCAAATATAGTTTGATAGTGTGGTGATGATCATCAACAATCCTCAAGCTTCCGTAGTTTGATAATCTATAAAACAATGCAAACACACACAAAGTAAGCTTTCAAAAGCTTAGTAAGCCATATACAAATAAACTTATCATAAAGATCATTTATAAACCATTTCATTCATATAAATTTTGGCATAACATAATAGCAAATTCATATTTCTCCTTTGGCTCAATTGTTTCTAACCACTTGCTTACCAACATATCACATCTCCATGTAGTTCATTTGATCATAGCATATCTCAATTCTACAATTTTCACATATACTTACTTCTTATACTCAAACTTTGCATATATTTCAAACGTACCTACATCGAAAACACATTTCACATAATCATTCATTTCTCGCAGTGCCAATTGAACCGTTCGGAACCCATAAGGATACTCGGATATTTCTGAGAGCTCGTAAAATGCCGAAGTCCAAAATGCGGTCTTACATGTAATAAAATATCGATGCCACTGTCCCAGACAGGGTCTTATACGAAATCATATACGTTGCCAAAGTCCCAGACATGGTCTTACACATAAATAAAAAATCGATGCCAACGTCCCTAACGTGGTCTTACACGATAACACATATCGGAACCCTATGTCATGACATATGTATCCTAACTATTCCTATAGTTCATACAGGGCTTTTCGAACATTGACAAATTGTCGAAACTTTCTCAAATTTCACATATGCATCTCCTATAATCATTCATCACAATTAAATTTCATATAAGCCTAAATAAATCAATTCAAAGACATTTATTTATATATAGACTTACCTCGTACTGAACGAATAGATGGAAATGACTACTCGACCACTTTCGATTCCCCCCGATCTAATTCTGCTTTCTTTTGTTCTTGATCTATATAAATTCAAATTTAACTCTTTTATTCACCAAATCATTCCATTCAATGCATAAACACACATTTAGGGCATTTTACAAATTAGCCCTAATATTTTCATATTTTGACATTTAAGTCCCTATGTCATAAAATCACAAAGCATACATAATTTCATGTTACACATGCTAGGCCGAGTGTTTATACACTTCATATAAGCACATATATTTCATTTATTTCGCATTTTAGTCATTCAATTTCCCATTTTCACAATTTAGCCCATAATACTCAAATTCATCAAAAGTCCAAATACAAAACATATTAATCTCACACCAAGCTTTCATAATTCATTAATTAACATCATTAAACTCACAAAATCATCAATGGCATAACTCAAAATTATCATCAAATTCTAAAATTGAGGCATGGGCTTGATAGAATACTAAGCAATGACAAAAAAAATGTAAAAATCATCGAAAACGGACCAAAACACATACCTTAATCAAATAATATCAAGGTCGAACCCTATTTGCTTTCTTTTCTTTGTTTTTCTTTCTAATTCAAAAAAATGGATGAACATAATGGCCAAATCTTATGATTTGTTTTAATTAATAAACATTATTTAATCATTTATCATATTAACCTTTTAATTAACATATAAAACATATATATATTAAGGCCATTAATGTCCATTATCAATCAAAATGGTTTAATTACCATTTAAGACCATCATATTCAAAAGCCAACTCAATTAAACACATTAACTTATAGAATGTCACTTTTACCCTTTATGCAATTAAGTCATTTTTCTTAAATTGAGCACACAAACGATCAAATTAAATCATAGAAATTTCACACATAAAAGTTCACATGCTGTAAACTTGAAAAATAATATTAAAATATTTTTTAACTCGAATTTGTGGTCCTAAAACCACTATTCTGACTAGGGTATAAATCGGATTGTTACAACTCTTCCCCCTTAGGGATTTCTGTCCTCGAAAATCTTACCATTGAATAGATTCGGATATTGCTATCTGATAGCATCTTCAGGCTCCCACGTAGCCTCTTCAATACCATATCGATGCCACATTACTTTTACTAATGAAATTTTCTTATTTCTCAATTCTTTTACCTCACGAGCTAAGATACGGATCGATTTTTCTTCATAAGTTATATCGGACTGAATCTCTATCTTAGATGGAGAAATCACATGCGAGGGATTTGATCTGTATCATCGAAGCATCTATACATGAAACACATTATGAATATTTTTCTAACTTAGGTGGTAACGACAATCTATACGCAACCAACCCAATACACTCAATAATCTCATATGGCCCAATGAATCTTGGACTCAATTTGCCCTTTTTGCCAAATCGGAATATTTTCTTCCACGGAGACACTTTTATAAACACTTTATCATTGATCCCAAATTCAATATCTTTTTGTTTCAAGTCTGCGTATGATTCCTGTCGATCAGATGCTGATTTCAAGGTAACACGAATTACTTTCACTTTCTGCTCGGTCTCTTTTATCAAGTCAACCCCGTGAATCTTATTTTTGCTGAGCTCTGACCAGTATAACGGTGTTCAGCATTTACGACCGTATAAAGCTTTGTACAGTGCCATTTTAATGCTCGATTGGAAACTATTATTATACGCAAATTCAATCAATGGCAAATACTGTTCCCACATAACTTCAAACTCAAGAATGCAAGATCTCAACATATCCTCGATTATCTGAATAATTCGCTCAGATTGACCATCCGTCTATGGATGAAAAGCAGTACTGAAGTACAATTTTGTACCTAAAGCCTCTTGCAGTTTCTTCCAAAATCGTGAAGTAAACCTCGGATCTCTGTCAGAACAATAGATAGTGGCACCCCGTGCGATCTTATAGTATCAGAAATATATAGCTCAGCTAACTTATCAAGTGAGTACTCAGATCATACCAGAAAAAAATAGGCTAATTTCATCAATCTATTGATTACAACCCAGATCGCGTCTTTATTTCTCTGAGTTAGTGGCAAACCCGAAATAAAATCCATCGTCACTTTATCCCATTTTCACTCAAAAATCACAATCGGTCGTAATAAACCTGATGGCACCTGATGTTCAGCTTTAATTTGCTGACAAATCAAACGTTTTGAAACGAAATCAGAGATATCTCTTTTCATTCAAGGCAACAAGTAAAGTTGTTTCAAATCATTTTACATATTTGTATTTCCTGGATAAACAGATAAAAGACTACTATGAGCTTCTTTCAAAATCAACTGAATCAACTCTGAATTTCTCAAAACACAAATCCGATCTCGGAATCTTGGACAATTATCAACATCAACTCAAAATTCAGAATCAGAGTTCAAATTACACTAAGCTCGTTTCGCTAACATTTCATTATCAACTTTCTGAGCATCACAAACTTGTTGTAAGAAAAACAGTCTCGTTTTCATTTCTGCTAAAACCAAATCATCATCAGATAGAACTAAATAAGCGTTCATCACACGTAAGGCAAATAATGATTTATGACTCAAAGCATCAGCAACAACATTTTCTTTTCCCGAATGATAATCAATCACAAGCTCATAGTCTTTTAATTCTAACCATCTTCTCTGTCGCAGATTCAAATCCTTCCGAGTCATCAGATATTTTAGGCTTTTCTGATCTAAAAATAGATTACCCTTCTCACCAAAAAGATAGTGGCACCAAATTTTTAAAGCAAGCACGATCGCAGCTAATTCAAGGTCGTGCGTTAGATAATTCTTTTCATGTGGTTTCAATTGTCTCGAGGCATAAGCTATAACTTTGCCTTCCTACATCAAGACACAACCTAGACAGTTTAGCGAAGCATCACTAAAAATCACGAACTCTTTACCCGATTCTGGCTATACTAGCACTGGAGCTTTAGTTAATAGGGCTTTCAACTTATCAAAGCTTTTCTGACACTTTTCAGACTATTCAAATTTCAGATCTTTCTGAAGCAATCTCGTCATCAGAGTTGCAATCATCAAAAAGCCTTTCACGAGTCGTCGGTAATAACCCGCAAGTCCCAAAAACTATGAACTTCAGATACATTTTCAGAGGCTTCCACTATAAAATAGGTGAAACCTTGCTCGGATCAACTCGTATACCAGTTGCTGAGACAATATGCCCTAAAAATACAACTTTAGGCAACCAGAATTCACATTTACTAAACTTTGCGTACAATTGCTTATCACAAAGAGTTTGAAGCACAACTCTCAAATGTTTGGCATGCTCAATTTCATCATGCGAATAAATCAAAATGTCGTCAATGAATACAACAACAAATCGATTTAAATACAGTCTGAAGATCCGATTCATCAAATCCATAAAAATAGTAGGTGTGTTAGTAAGTCCGAAAGGCATAACCAGAAATTCATAGTGTCCGTACCTCGTTCAGAAAGAAGCTTTCGGTACATCGGAGTCTTTAACTTGTAGCTGATAGTAACCAGATCTCAAATCTATCTTTGAAAATACATAAGCTCTGTAAGACCCCAAACCTCGCCTAGAAGTTAGGCCCGAATCCGGCGTGCCACATTGAAGTGTTTTTTTCAAAAACCATGTTTTCATTGAAAATCCTTCTTAATTAAAAGCTTGAAAAAATCCCATTTACGTCAGTTTATTATTTTTTTTCCAGGTTCATAAAAAATTTATTACCTTCAAAACCTTTTTTATTACGGAAGCATAATTTAAGAATAATTGAGTTACGAAAATGTGTTGTTTAAAGATTAAGTTGTGAAAGCGTAGTGTTTTGAAAACATTTTGTTTAGGAAAATCACGATCTACTTTTAACAGTTACAAAACATCATAAATATATATCCCAAATAAAAACTAGAAATTAAAAGCGGCCTTATTACAACCCAATAAGAAAGCAGTTTAAGTAAGGTAAAATAAAAACTAAAATTTAAAGCTGCTCGTAGTGTGGCCACCTCCAAGTCCTCCAGTACGTCGAACCGCTTACTGAGGATTACCTAAAAAATTAAAAAGAGGAGGTGAGTTTACGAAAACTCAGTGTGTACAACCCCCATCGATCATAAGGCATGCATCACATCAATCTGGGCCTAAGCCCATTATTGTAATGGTGGCATTTGGGCCTTAGCCCATAATAGCCTTAGTTAGGTCTTAACCTAATACAGTAATAGTGGCATTTGGGCCTTAACCCATAATAGCCTCAGTTGAGTCTTAGCCCATATCAGATGTCACAGATTACATCTATCTGGGCATAAGCCCATCTAAATAACAGAACAAGTATATGCAATGCATTAATGCCCATACCAACACTACACTCCATCTCTTGTCTAACCCTACACTCTTGTAGGGATTTAATTAACCCACCCATCGTCCTTATGAAGCACCGATTTGACACTAACCAATATTGCAACAGAGTTGCCAATCACATAATCGGCTTAAAGCCATCAATGGATCCATAGTCGTCATGCGACCATGCAACCCTAACAAATCATATACTGCCTCCAAATCAATAATCCCATCCCCCATGCAGCATAATATTACATGAACACACATACCATAAATAACACACAATAATAATCATATAACATGTAGGGGCATTTTGGTCATTTTACCTTCGAGGGCATAGCAGTCATTTACCCTATAGGGGTATTTCAGTCATTTTACCCTCTAGAGGTATTTCGGTTATTTTACCCTCTAGGGGTATTTCGGTTATTTTACCCTCCAAGGGTATTTCGGCCATTTTACAACCTTCCCAAGGGTCTACAGTCACCTCGAGCGACACAGATGACATATAAGATCAAATGGTGTGTTTGGGCCCAAAGCCTAATATTCGACTTAGGTGGGCTCACACTCTTGTGTGCCCTATTTGGCCCATTTTCAATCACGGCTATGTGAACGTTATAGCCCGATTCAATTTCTGCCACTTTTCGTAAATTTAATCTATGTGGGCTCACGAGCCAATTGGGCCCACATGACCCATATCGGCCTAATGAGGCCTATAACGGCCTAAGTCCATGAGAACACTCATGGTGGCCTCAACCGTCTTATGCACATATTCATGGGCTCAGTCCACCACACGTGCGATCACACGCTCGTGTGGCATCATTCGCTGGTACTTTGGGTTTTAGGCATTTGCCGATGTACTTAGAGTGGTGTGTGTGTGTACACACCATGTTGGAGAAAAGCAGTAACCCGCGAACATAGAACCTATACCCAACACGATTCACCATTAGTCCTCTCTACCACAAGATCCATAATCATATTTGTCATAACACTTTTAATCTAGATTAGTAATAAAACTTGCCTTGATCGAACGATTGAGGATCATTCACTTAAACCATCGCAAGAGATTGATCAATAGGCCTTAGGGGTTATCTGTATTCCAACCAACACTTATCAACCATCAAACAATTGAATAGTTTGAACTAGATGATAAGTCACTTACTGACAACGCATAGTCTAGATTAGAAGAAAACAATCAATTGCCACACCCATACAAAAGCCGAAGGTACAAAGAACGATAGAGGCAAGATGGAATAATCGCACCCCTGAGATGGAATGTTCCACTAACACAAGACATAGAGAACCGACAGAACGAAATGAGGGAAAGATAGAAAAGGGAAAAGAGGTATTCGGTTATCACTGGAAGGAAAAGGAAAATTGGAAGAGAACGTAATAGGGGATAATCGGACAAGCACAAGATGGAGAAGAAAAGGATTGGTAAAGTCAAAAGAACTAAGAGAGAGAGGAAAGAGAGAATTCGGCTATGAAGAAAATGGAGTGAAAATAGAGCAAAAAGAATGCACGAGAGGTCACTTTTAGTGCAATTTCAATAGCATCTAGAAAAGAGAAAAGTAGCTAAAAGAAAAGAGAAGCAACACTCAAAAAATTGAAATATTTACCACATCCCCCCTTTGGCTTAATTTTTGAGTGCCACAAATCCCATTCGGCACCAACTTTTCTCCAACCATAAATCTCTTTGATTTCCTCCCATTATCTCTCCATGATCCTCTCCTTAATTCACTTATTTGACCCATTCAAACTCTCCAACACAGAGTTCAAATTCAACACAAACTCTTGCCCACACATGAGTAAAATAAATAATCCCCTTTGCATGCAGTGAGACTTGAACCTTTGTACTCCTTACTACTCCTGTGACTCCACAACCGCTCCACCGTAGGCTCTTTTGTGCCTCTTTTTAATCACAATTACTTAAAAGGATTAATACCAGGAGTTAGGGTTCCCCTAATGCTAAAAATAAAAATTTTCAATAAGACATAGATTGAACCCAAGACTTCATAGAAGCTTTCTAACCTTCCAAAACCACTCACCTAACAAATCCAACATGCATTTGTGCCATTCTCTTGTTCTCAAAAATTTTAAACGCATTAGAAAGTCCCATTAGAAAGTCTTCGAGACCTTAAACATGCTTTAGAGAGGGTTTGGGACTAAACCGATCTCATACAGAAACTTTGTGAAATTAGAAAATTTTTCTTTCTAAACAGGGCACACGCCCGTGTGGTTAGGACATTCACCACACATGGCCATGCCTCCGCCCGTGTGTAAAACTGACCTGAATCACACAGCCTGTCACACGCCCATGTGTCTAGCCCGTGTGCAATGCTGACTTGGGTTACACGGCCTATCACACGCCTGTGATTCTGACTCATGTACAATGTCGATTAGCTTTCAATTGAGACAGCGAAGGACACGATCGGGGCACACGCCATGTGCTCAAGTGTTTGGGAAATTATAGGCCATTTGCAATGCCAAATTACCACCCACTACAATTCATACCAACAAGCATCAACAAGCATCATTTAATGTCCCAAAATTAGCTAAAACATATCAAATTTTCCATCACATAGCATGAACTACATTTACCCATAGTCACATTCATTAACAAACCATATTACATGGCTATATATATAAATGTCCCAAAACATATCTTAACAAACCATATTACTTCAATATGTACATTTTCAAAAGGTACCAAATATAGTTCGATAGTGTGGTGATGATCCTCGACAATCCCCGAGCTTCTAAGAGCTTCAATAATCTATAAAACAATGTAAATACACACAAAGTAAGCTTTCAAAATCTTAGTAAGCCATATACAAATAAACTTATCATACATATACAAATAAACTTATCATATAGATCATTTATAAACCATTTCATTCATATAAATTATGGCATAACATAATAGCAAATTCATATTTCTCCTTTGGCTCAATTGTTTCTAATCACTTGCTTACCAACATATCACATCTCCATGTAGTTCATTTGACCATAGCACATTTTATTTCAAGGTTCACATACATGTATCTCAATTCTACATTTTTCACATATACTTTCTTTTGATACTCAAACTTTGTATATATTTCAAATGTACATGCATCGAGAACACACTTCACTTAATCATTCATTTCTTGGAGTGCCTGTTAAACCGTTCATAATTTATAAGGATACTCGGATATTTATGAGAGCTCGTACAATGCCAACGTCCCAGACGTGGTCTTACATGTAATCAAATATCGATGCCACTTCCCAGACAGGGTCTTATATGAAATCATATACGATGCCAATGTCCCAAACATGGTCTTACACGTAAATAACAAATCAATGCCAACGTCCCTGACGTGGTCTTACACGATAACACATATCGGAACCCTATGTCATGACATATGTATCTTAACTATTCCTATGGTTCATTCAGGGCTTTTCAAAAATTGACACATTGTTGAAACTTTCTCGGATTTCACATATACATCTCCCATAATCATTCATCACAATTCAATTTCATATAAGCATGAATAAATCAACTCAAACACATTTATTTGTATATAGACTTACCTCGTACTGATACGAACAGATGGAAACGACTACTCGACCACTTACGATTTCTACCGATCTAATTTTGTTTTCTTTTGTTCTTGATCTATATAAATTCAAAATTAACACTTTTATTCACCAAATCATTCAATTCAATCCATAAACACACATTTAGGGAATTTTACAAATTAGCCCTAACATTTTCACATTTTGACATTTAAGTCCCTATTTCATAAAATCACAAAACATACATAATTTCATGTTACACATGCTAGGCCGAGTGTTTATACACTTCATATGAGCCCGTATGTTTCATTTATTTCACATTTATTCCAATGTCTCATTTTCACAATTTAGCCCATAATACTCAAATTCATCAATAATCAAAATACAAAACATATTAATCTCACACCAAGCTTTCATAATTCATCAATTAACATCATTAAACTTAAAAATCATCAATGGAATAACTCAAAATTATCATCAAATTCTAAAATTGAGGCATGGGCTTGATAGAATGCTAAGCAACGATCACAAAAACATAAAAATCATCAAAATCGGTCCAAAACACATACCTTAATCAAAGAATATCAAGGTCAAACCCTAATTACTTTTTTTTATTTCTTTTTCTTTCAAATTCGACAAAATGGATGAACATAATGCTCATATCTTATGATTTGTTTTAACTAATAAACATTATTTAATCATTTACGATATTAACCTTTTAATTAACATATAAAACATATAATATATTAAGGCCATTAATGTCCATTGTCAATCAAAATGTTCTAATGACCATTTAAGACCATCATATTCAAAAGCCAACTCAATTAAACACATTAACTTATAGAATGTCATTTTTACCTTTTATGCAATTAAGTCATTTTTCTCAAATTGAGCACACAAATGATCAAATTAAATCACAAAATTTCACACATACCAATTCACATGCTGTAAACTCAAAAAATAATATTAAAATATTTTTTTCACTCAGATTTGTGGTCTCAAAATCATTATTTTGACTAGGGTATAAACTGGACTATTACAATTCGACCTTACGAGGCCCAATGAATGCATTCGAGGTGGTTTGAGACTAAACTGATGACTTTAGAAACTTTTGAAACTCATAGAAAATTTTTCGAAAATAAGGGACACACACCGTATTGCATGTCATGTGGACATTTGAAATAAGAGCACATGGCTATGTCCTAGCCCGTGTCTAACCCCGTGTGTCTGACCCCGTGTGTCCTAAAAATGGCCACACACGCCCCTGTGCCATGCCATGTGGTAGGCCATGCCAATCCTGTAGGGTATACTGACTTATGCCACACAGCCAAGTCACACACCCGTGTGTGAGGCCGTGTGGAGCATACTGACTTGATTTTTAATTCAACACCAGAGACACACGGCCATGTAACATAACCGTGTGTCACACACAGCTGAGACACATGCCCGTGTGGACAAAAATAGGCTATTTACTAAGCTATTTTTCCACCCAAACTTGTGCACACCTACATCAATCCAAATGGTACAAAACATAGAACCACTAGGCATTTAAAATAACTCCAATCAAACTCAATTCATACAATTCAATGCCAACCAATACATAACACAACAATGACATAATATACCTTTTAATTTCATATCAAATCTCCTAATTTCAAACATCAATATGAACACTTTCAAATTTTGCATCATCTAGCTTAATCTCACAACATACAAAATTCAATTATCAACCATTTAGTACCCCTAATTGACAAATATCAACAAGCATAACATATTCATCTTTAATCACCTAACCAAGCCATATGCACATTGGTATATACATAACCACATCAACGAAAGCAAGCCAACTCTCATGGCTATATACAAACCAAATATTTAACATTTACAAGTCATTTCAAAAGACCAAAATCGTTATCAGCTCATAACCAAAATAACCATAAATCCTATACATGCCATATAACTAAAAACATAAGCTAAAAAGTACCAAAGTGATAGTAGGATGGTGAGATAAAGTCTCCGACGATCCTCGAATCAGAGCAAGCTTTGAATTTACTATAAAGCAGGGTAAAATTGTAACAGCCCGATTTTGGGCCTAGTCGAATAGTGGTTTCAGGACCACAAATCCAACAAGGAAAAATTTATTTTTATTACATTTTTATGGTCTACAATTTCATGACATGATTTCTTGAAAATTTCGTTTGAAAATTTTGACGTTTGGGCACTCAATTTAGTAAAAAAGAATAAATTGTAAAAAGTGCAAAAGTTGAGTTCTACATGTTAGAGGTGTCCAATTGTTATGAAATTTTAAATTGGAGGTCCTTAAATGGTAATTATTCCATTGGTTAATTTTTTGGACAAAAATGGACATGAAATAGGTGAAATAGAATATTTTTAAGTTAGGGGCATTTTGATCATTTAGTAATTAAAATGAATTAAAAACAAAATTTAAGGCTAATTTTTGTCCATCATCAACCTCCTGGCCGAAATTCTCAAGGGGAAATCATGGCTAGGGTTTTTCAAGCTTCCAAGCTCGATTGTAAGTCTGTTATTGCCCTATTTTTAATGATTTTTACATTTTTTAAATCCTCGTAACAAGATCTTTCTATTTCTACCACTAATTTGAGATATGGTTAAAGTCTAGGGTTTTGAACCATGATGAATATGTGTGTATTTTTGTGTTTAATGGTAGAAAATGAATGTTTATGGTTAGAGAAACAACTTTTACTAAGTGATTTTTGGTAAAAATTCCTAAAAGGACTAATTTATAAAAGTTATGAAATTTGTCATAAAAGTGTGAATTAGTGGAAAATGTGGGTTGTTGTAGTTATGAAAATGGTTCAGCTAGGCTTAAAATCCAAGGAAATTGAATAAAAATCATTTTATGATCCTAGGGACAAAAGTGTAAATATGATAAAGTTTAGGGGCAAAAATATAATTTTTTCCAAAATATGAATTTAGGCTAATTTGAGTAGCAGGATGAATAAATAAATTAACTATGTTGTTATAGATCAAGGAAGACGAGATTCAGACTTAGAACGGGGGAAAAACAAAGAGTATGACGAATAAGTCATTTTACGAATAAGTCATTTTGTTATATTGTATGAGATATTGTTGATTATAGAGTAATTATTTGATGTAAATTATGAATTGTGATTGATTATGGATGGATTGGTAAAATGTTGAAAATTGAGAATTCCCGGTTGAACCTTCGGAATAGAAAAGATACAAATGAGGTAGCTAGGTCACATGTGTGGTACTAAGTGTAGGCCACTATGTGTACGAGAGAGCTACGAGATGGTTTTAGGTCACGTGTGTAGTACTAAGTGCAAGCTACTACATGTACCAGATAGATAGGTCGCATGTGTAGTACTAAGTGCAGACTACTATGCGTACCCGATAGCTTCGATCACATGTGTGGTGCTAAGTGCAAGCCACTATGTGTAAGTGATGGTTTTGGTCACATGTGTAGTACTAAGTGCAGGCTACTATGTGCACCAGATAGCTTTAGCTACAAGGGTGGTACTATGTACAGGTCACCGTGTATCTATTATTATTCTGATGAGTTCAACGGGAAATTGACTAAGTGTAATTGAATATGACTGTGTGATGAATAAGTGCAGGTATAAGTTTGAAAATTTATGAACAATGTTCTCGATATTTGATCAGACCTTCGGTAAGATGAAATGGAGTAAGTGAAATTATGAAAGAGTAAATTTAGCAACAAAATAGTTTTGGACAGAAGCAGTTGTAACACTTTGAAAAATCACCAAAAATGGTGGAAATTTAATTAGAGGTTTAATAAGATATGAAATTAAATCTTAGTGAGTCTAATTTCATATAAAAGAAACGGTGTAAGCAAAAGAATTTCATATACTAAGATATTTGAATTTTTGTGATACAGAGTTAGAATGATTTTGGAATCCCCTATTATGACTTGGGAAAATCATAAAAAAATAAAAAAATAATTTTTTGTTATAGTTTACATGCTTAAAATTCTTAATGAGTCTATTTTCTAAAGAAACAAATGAGAACATTATTGAATCCCTTGTGAGGAGATAAATAGTTTTTAGTGAAGAAGGGTCGAAACAGTTAGACAAAAGAATAGTGGAGACTTTAAAGAATAAACTGTATTTATTGGATAAACCAAAAAATTTTAAAATTTTATGGTAAGAATATATGTGAGTCTAGTTTTAGGAAAATTAGAAGATATTAATTTTGAGTTCTATAGCTCGAGATATAAATAATTTAGTTACTGTGACTTGAGTAGACAACTTGAGATGAACATGAATAAATAGTGGAACTATGTGCAATTATGATTGTATTTTCTTGAGAACATATTGTGAAGATTTATAAAAGTCTGTTAGTAAATCACTTATTATTTACATACCTACTTACTAAGCTATAATGCTTACCCCGCTTCCTTTCCTTTTTCATATAGTGTCATAGAGGTAGCTCGGGTTGGAGATCGTCGGAGATTCTATCACACTATCAAGCTTTTGACTAGTATCAATGCCTTCAAGTAATTTAAGTCTATGGCATGTATAGGGAATGTTTGCCAATTGTATTGGCTTCTAATGGTTAAAGGTTATTGTAGTATGTAGCCATGCTAATTGGCTTATATTCCTATATATATTATTTATATGCCAATATCTTGTACTATGAGCCGTGTTTGCATGATACATGATGAGTTGTGGGTTATGGCCTAAATACTTAGTGGTTGAATGTGCTAGTAGTCTTGATGTGGAATGGCTAAGTTTGGCTCAATGGTATGGTATGATAATTAGATATAATTATACATGTATTAGAGTTGTTGAGGATGCATATTGAGTGTGACCCTATTTTGAAGAAAAAATTTCTAAGTGTTGTGAAATTTTCAAAATTTCTCGGTTTAGTCCCGGCGGCTTCCAAAGAATGTTTTTGGCCTCGTAGACTCGTAATAGGCACAATATGATTATGAATGAAAAGTTTTAAATTTGAATGGAAATTTGTGACTAAAAAATGATCAGTTATATGTTATTCAGTCGGTAATGCCTCGTACCCTATTCCGACGACAGATACGAGTAAGGGGTGTTACAAAAATAAACAAAGTAAACTTTAAAGCTTAGTAAGCTCGTATGAAATAAACTCAATCTATTCATAAATGCAAAATTCATCAAATTGAAAATATCAACATGTAGCTCATATTATCTAACAAACCTTTCATATATTCAAGCATAAGATTAAATGTGTCTTTCACAAGTTTCTTTGATTTAAAGCTTATACGGTTCATGTACATACCTGTACCATCACATACCAATCTCATACTCAACAACACCTTTCATTTACTCGTTGAACCATTCAAAATACTATCGGATATATGGGAAACTTTCACCAAAGTGCCACATACATAGCCAAATGCTATCTCAATCTCATATCACATACATGCTCACTCTCGAGCTATCAACGGGCCTGCTCACACAAGCTTTCAAGTAACAGCAACACATGCCGGTATACTCAGCCATCGATAGGACATACTGGACCAGCACCCGGATCACAATATCACAATAACCCCTAATGACATGTCATTCATATCCTAATCTATTACTAAGGTTAAACCAGATTTTTCACCTTCATCGAATCATCGTCGAACATGTTCGTAGTCTCGTATTCACAGTTTATGCAATATCAAAGCATTTAAGATACATTTATAACAAAAATTATTACATACAAACTTACTTCGGACGCAAAAAAGGTGAAATAGATCGATTAGTCGAGTACTTTGTTGCACCCCCGATCTAGATCTGAATTTCACTTTTCTTGATCTATAAGTAATAGTCTGATTTTAGCTAAATTAGAATAGTGGTTTTGGAACCACAAATTTGAGGTTATAAAATTATTTTAATATTATTTTTGGTGATTATAGCATGTGATTATATATGTGTGAAAGTTTCGATAAATAATTTTAGCTTTTGAACGCTTAATTTGATAAAAGGACTAAATCACGTAAAATGCAAAAGTAGCATGCTATAAGTTAAGAGTGTCTATTTTCTATGGTTTATTAAACCAAAGGTCCTTATGATGTTATTATGCCATTGATAAGGTGAATGGACATTAATGGCCTTATATTTGATGATTAAATAGTTTAATAACTAGGGGTAAAATGATAAATTATGTATTAATGGGTTATCAATAAAACAAAACATGAAAATTAGTCATAATATTCATCTTTATCACCAAAAATAAAAAGAAGAAAGACCATTTGAAGCATTTTAGGGTTCGGCCCTTTGTATTATTGATTGAGGTATGTTTTGAGCTCAATTTTTCATGATTTTTACGTTTTTGAGATCGTTGCATCTAGTACTAGCTAGCCCGTGACCTAATTTTCAAGTTTTTTTTGATGATTTTGTGAAGTTCCATTGATGAATAGTTAAGCTTTTGAATGTTTTGTGATGGAAAATGAATATTTGTTGATAGTTACACAAGTTTTGTAAAGTGATTTTTGACAAAAATGTCAAATAGAGATTTATTTTTGAAAATGTGAAAACTTGTGGTTAAATGTGTGAATAAATGATAAATATGGGCTGATATGTGCACTAGGAAAATTTGGCTAGGTTAGGAAGGTATTAAATTGCATGAATTTTGTGTATTTGTGAAATAGGGACTAAATTGAATAAATATGGAACTTTAGGGGCTAAAGTGTAAAAATTCCCAAATATGTGTTTGTGGGTTGAATTGAATGATTTGTTGAATAAATGAGTTAATTTTGAATGTATATAGATCAAGAATGAAAGAAATCAGATTTAGATCGAGGAAAATCAAATGTTATCGAATAGTCGATCCATTTCGTTTATCCTGAAAACAAGGTAAGTTCATATGCAAATAAATGACTTTAAATTGAATTATATATGTTTAATTATCATTGAACTGTTATGAATGTTGAATGATCAAATATGAGCTAGAATCGACGGGTTACAATATCCGAAAGTAACATACGAACCTTAGGAATAGTATAGGATACAAATGTCATGACATTAGGATTACCGAGATATGAATAGATGTAAGACCATGTCTGGGACATTGGCATCGTTATATGATTTTGTATAAGGCCCTGTCTGGGATAGTGGCAACGATATGTGTTAACATGTAAGACCATATCCGGGATATGGCATTGTACGAGTTATATGTGATTTTTGAGTATCCTTAATGATTCAAATGGTTCAACAAGCAAAGTCATGTCGATAAAGAATGTGTGAATGAGTTAAGTGACTCAGGTACGTACAAGATTCAACGGGTATTGAAAAGGGAAGTATTTGATGAATTCACTTATGATTTTGAATATGTGTTCAATGGGAAAGGTTTGTGAGCTTTTATATGATTATTGATGATTTGTCTATTAATGAAAATGATATTGATTCATGTGGTAATTTTATTTGTATATGTCTTACTAAGCTTTTAAAGCTTACTTTGTGTGTTCTTTCCCTATTTTATAGATAATCGAAGCTAGCTCGGACTCGAGGATCATTAGGAACATTGTCACACTATCGAACAACTTGTTGGTACTTTTGATGCTATGTAAATATGGTATATGGCATGTATAGGCTAGTATTAAGATGTTATGTTTTGAGCTATGATATTAGCCATGAGATTTGGCTCATAAATGATGTACATCTTGGTGTGTATTTGGCCATCTAAGTTGGTTTAATTTATGAACTTGGTAAGTGATATGTGATGTATATATGGCCTTGTGTTTTGGCATGTTTGGTATGATGGTTGTGATGGTGAAGTGGTTAATTATTTTTATTAATTACCAATGATATATCATGGTTGATTTGGTATGATATAGGGATGATGAATTGGTATATTTTGTGGCATGAATTAGTTGATAAAATGATGAGAAAATGCATAGGAAAGATAGGTGAAATTGTTGGTAATGACATATTATTTTGGTATGTTTATGGTTATGATTTGAGTAGTAAAATGGCTGAAGATGAAATGGCATGATTTGTATATTAATTGGCATGTTTTGGTTATCTATAAATGTGTTGAAATGGTACTATTTTTGTTGTTTAGGTGAGCATGAGAAAAGGTGGCAAATTAGCCTTACAATTGGCCTATTTTTGTCTACACAGGCAGAGAGATGGGGCGTGTCTCTCAGCCGTGTGCGACACACGATCATGATACACGGACATGTGTCCCCTAGTGTTGAAATTAAATTGAAGTCAGTATGCTCCACACGGCCTCACACACAGGCGTGTGACCTATAACATCCTAGTTTAGACCCTAGTCAAAATAGTGGTTTCTGGACCACAAATTTGAGGTTAAAAAAATATTTTAATATTATTTTTCATGTTTATAGTGTGTGATTAAGCATTTGTGAAAATTCTGTGTGAAAATTTAATCATTTGTGTGCTTAATTTGCAAAAAGACTTAATTGCATAAAATGCAAAAGCTATCTGCTGATGGTTAAAGTGCTTAATTTGCATGGCTTATTAAATGAAAGGTTATTATGTTGTAATTAGACCATAGATATTGGAGATGGACATATATGTACATAGTTTGTGGAATTTTAAATGAAATAATAAAAGGGCAAATTGTTAAAATTATTATTAATGTTAATATAATAAAAACAAATACATTAAAATGACCATTAACAACTTTATTCCATCGAAATAAGAAAAGAAAAAAAGAGTTTGAAGCTTTGTGATATTCAGCCTTGGCTAAGTAAAATTAAGGTATGTTTTGGTTTCAGTTTTTGATAATTTTTACGTTTTTGTGATCGTTGCTTAGAGTATTATCAAGCCCATGCTTTAATTTTAGAATTTGATGATAATTTTGAGAAGTTCCATTGATGAATATGTGAGCTTTGTGTTGTTAGTTGGTGGAATATGAAACTTTAATGTTGGGTTAACATAGTTTGTATTTGGATTTTTGATGAAATTGAGTAATTTGGGCTAAATTGTGAAAAAATATTTTGAGGAACTAAAATGTGAAATAAATAAAATATATGGGCTTGTATGATCATAAGGAAAATTCAACTAGGCATATGTAAAGTGAAATTATGTGAATTTGATGGTTTTATGAGATAGGGACTAAAGTGTCAAAATGTGAAAATATGAGGGCTACTTTGTAAAATGCCCTAAATATATGTATTTGGACTAAATTGAATGATTTGGTGATTGAATAAGTTAAATTTGAATATGTATAGATCAAGAAAAGAGTGATTTGGATAGAGATCAAGGCAAAGATAAAGTGCTCAATTAATCAACTTGTTTTGTTATTTCGACATTCGAGGTAAGTTCGGGTATAATACGAATTGTTAAATTCATATCTATGTGTTATGAAATGAATGAATATGTGGTTGTTGAATTAGAAATGCTATATGTGGAATTGAGAAATGTGGCATTAAGTGTGAGTAATTGGAATTGAGATAGAGGTGAATAGCACTGTGTGTGCAAAATAAAGGAATCCTTAGCTATATTGATTGGCACTGTGTGTGCGATACTGAGTTAAATTTGATTTAATATAAACACAATACGTGTGCGATGATAAATAAGCTTGGCTAAGAAATTGGCACTAAGTTTGCGTCTAAATCGAATGAATAATGAAAGTTGATCAAAATGAGGCATTGAGCATTGAGTAGCAAGAATGGTCGATAACTATGTGTTGGATAAGGTATGTATGGAACCTATGTGGTTGATGATTTTGTAAATGGATATATGGATGATTGAGTGAGCATACTAGCTATTGATGATATGGTGTATATTTGTGATTTGATCTATGTGATGGTTTAATTTGTGTATTGTAATTGAATTATTGAGTTAAATGTATTATATGTTGAACTTACTAAGCTCCTAAGCTTACTGTGTGAAGTTTCTTTGTTTACAGTATAATTAAAGCTAGGTCAGATCCAGGGATCATTAGGGACTCAATCACACTATCAGCTATCTATTTTGGTACTTTTGGAAGATGTATATATTTAAATATGCCATGTATAGGCTAGTGATTATGGTATATATTTTGAGTTGTATAGTTCTTGCCATGTGATATGGCTTGAAAGATGAATAATTTTGGTATATGCTTTAGATGTGTGAAAAGGATGGTTAATAGGTGTATGTGTGTTCTAAATGAATGACCTTATGATATGTTTTGGTGATAAGAATGTAGTATACTCATGATATGAAATGGTATGGATTAAATGGTATATGAATTATATTTTTTGTTATGTAATTGATACTTTGGATTGATATGTTTAGATGGGTTTGTATGGGATGATGAATGATGATGTTAAGAGATTAAATTGAGGATGTTTTGGTATGTTTGAATGCCATTTGGGGTATCAAATTGTATTGGTTTGTGCTTTTCGGTGTGACCCTAAGTGTCGATGGCAAATTGGCCCTGTAAATGGCCTATATTTGCCTACACGGGTGAGCACACGGTCGTGTGGCTCGACCGTGTCTCTTAAGCTGGCATATTGAAATAAGTCAGTGTCGAACATGGGCTGAACACACGGATGTGTGACTGGCCATGTGATGAAAGTCAATGTCAACCATAGGTGTGGCACACGGGCATGTCTTCGGCCATGTGGAAAAGTCAGTATGTATGCCCTGTTTTGACACAACTTGGACACACGGGCGTGTGACCCCTGTAGCTTTGAAAAATGTTTGATTTTTAAAAAAATTTGTATGTGTCCAGTTTAGTCCCGAACCCTTTCTAACACGTGTTTAAGGTCTCGTAGACCACATTAAGGAAC
Source organism: Gossypium rotundifolium (assembly GCA_025506655.1). Lineage (NCBI taxonomy): Eukaryota > Viridiplantae > Streptophyta > Magnoliopsida > Malvales > Malvaceae > Gossypium > Gossypium rotundifolium. The sequence goes on from CP106722.1 coordinate 141,112,667, forward strand.
TATATGCATATATCTTGATATGTTTAGATTGATCGGTAATGCTTTTTAACCCTAGACCGGTGATGGTTACGGGCTAAAGGTGTTACATGTAACATTCGGGAATTAGGTTCTTTGCATCTGTTATGTTTCGGTATGTTTGGTATGCTTTATTTATTAATTTGTTGTGTTTGGGGGTCCTTGGGAAGGCTCAGGGTTAAGCCGAAGCCTTGGTGAAATTTTAAATTTTGGGCATTATAGGGGAGAGCTAATTGGGTCAGGCTTTAAGGAGGATTGCTTGTGTTTGTTGACACAAGAAAAGGAGTGGCAAAGTGGCAAGGAGACGGCACTAAGGATGTAGGTAAGTGACGCCACAGGGGAGCAGTGAGGGAGTAGGTTCGAGTCGCATGGTCTGCCTTTTTGGTGTTTATTTTGGCGTCAGGATGAGAGGTGATTGATTTGGCTAGGGACCTTGAAGAGTGGGAGTGGACTAATTCAAACATTTTAAATAAGTGGTGGAGAGGCATTTGGGGAGTTGAATTATTCAAACTGATTTGAATGAGTGAAGGAGAGAGGGTTAAGGAGAGAATCAAGGAGGAAACATTGGGATTGAGGTGAGAAGGGAGTTGGCCAAATTTTTGAGTATTGTTAGGGGATTCGGTCATATGGGGTCTTTTGGTAGGGGTAGGCATTTAGTTTTGGCAGAGGGGTTTAGGTGCCGAAATTTTGGTGTGTGTTTTGTGTTGAGAATTTCTCCTTTTGGCATTTGGTGTGCTCTTCTTTTCAACCTATTTTCTTTCTCTGTTTGCCGAAAACTCCTAAGGTTGTTATTTGTTCATCTCCTCATTGGTTAAGCTGAAACCTTTTTGGGCACTTTTTCCATTCTATTATTTTCCTTCTCCTCTCATTTGTTTCACTTCTCAAGCTCCCATTCTCCTTTTTGTTTCTCTTCTCATCTACTCAAAGCTGTAGCACTCCTTTGTTTCTTTTCTCTCTTTCTTGCTCCATATCTTCTCCACTTGTTTCTTCATTGTCGAAACCTATCCCTCATCTTTCTTTCACTTCAACCAAACCTAGTGTTTATCTTCTTGTCACCTTTGGTCATGAGTTCTTCTTCAAAGTGGAAGAAGATTGAATGATTGAATGATCGAGCCTATTTTAAATGTGGCTCATTATATCATTTCATTCGTAACTATCCTGAGTTGGCTGAGCAAGATACAGTATAAAATATGAGACCGAGTAATACAGCAGTTAGGGGTAGACCACCTAGAAACACGGAAATATGAGTGGTAGCTAGAGAGCGACTAAAGATTCTGCTGTGAGGTCAGAGGCCAGAGCACCTATATGAGCCTACGTTATTCGCGCTCGTGAAAAAGCGTCATCTCTAGATGTTATCACCGGTACTTTTACTCTCTATGATGCTAATGTAATTACATTAATAGATCCAGGATCAACTCATTCGTATATATATGTGAATTTGGTATCTAGTAAGACTTTGCTTGTAGAGTCTACTAATTTTGTGATTAGAGTATCAAACCCTTTAGGCAAGTGTGTTTTGGTTGATAAAGTGTGCAAGAACTGTCCATTGATGATTAGGGATTTTTGTTTTCCGGCTAATCTGATGTTGTTGCCATTTTATGAATTTGATATAATTATTGGTATGGATTGGCTAACTCTACATGATGCTATAGTAAACTATAAATCCAAGACGATTGATCTGAGATGTCAGAATAATGAGATTATATGAATTGAGTCAGATGATTTGAATGGTTGACCAGAAGTGATTTCATCGATGTTAGGTCAAAAATATGTGAGAAAGGGTTGCGAAGCTTATTTTGCTTATGTGCTTGATTCGAAGGTGACTGAAAAGAAGATCGAATCAGTGACAGTTGTGAGTGAGTAGCCGGATGTGTTTCCTATAGAGTTACCAAGTTTACCACCAATCCGAAAGGTTGAGTTTGGCATTGAGTTAGTGCCAAGAACTATGCCGATATCGATAGCTCCGTACAAAATGGCCCCGACAGAATTAAAAGAATTGTAAGCTCAGTTGCAAGAGTTGACAGATAAAGGTTTTGCTAGACCGAGTTTATCTCCCTAGGGTACAACAGTGTTTTTTGTGAAAAAGAAAGATGGCACGATGAGAATATGGATAGACTATCGACAGCTCAACAAAGTGATGATCAAGAATAAGTATTCTCTGCCCAGAATAGATGATTTGTTTGATCAATTGAAAGGGGCTATAGTGCTTTTGAAAATAAATTTGAGATCGTGCTATTACCAGTTGCGAGTAAAAGATTCAGATGTGTGAGAGACAGCATTTAGAGTAAGGTACGGTCAATATGAATTTTTAGTTATGCCTTTCAGACTAACGAATGCACCTGCTATCTTTATGGACTTAATGAACCGAATTTTCAGACTATACCTAGATCGATTTGTCATCGTTATCATTGATGACATTTTGATATACTCACATGATGAATCTGAACATGCCTAGCATCTGAGATTTGTACTACAGACTCTGCGAGGTAAGCATTTATTTGCAAATTCAACAAATGTGAATTCTGGTTGTGTGCGGTTAGTTTTCTAGGGCATATTGTGTCAGCATAAGATATTCGAGTCGATCCGAGCAAGATTTTTGCAATAATGGATTCGGAGCCTCGAAGAAATGTATTTGAAGCCCGTAGCTTCCTGGGACTCGCCGGCTATTATAGACGATTTGTGAATGGTTTTTTGATGATTGCGACTCCGATGATGAATTTGCTTCAAAAAGATGTTAAGCTCGAGTGGTCAGATAAATGTCAAAAAGGCTTTGATCAGTTGAAAGCTTTATTGACAAATGTACTAGTGTTAGTTTTCCTGAATCGGGTAAAGAGTTCTTAGTGTTTAGTGATGCATCATTGAATGGCCTAGGTTGTGTTTTGATGCAGGAAGGCAAAGTCATAGCTTACGCCTCGAGACAGTTGAAACCGCATGAAAAGAGTTACCTGATGCATGATTTGGAGTTAGCAGCTATTGTGTACGCATTGAAAATTTGGCGTCACTATTTTTTAGTGAGAAATGCCACATCTATACCGATCACAAGAGTTTGAAATATTTGATGACTAAAAAAGATCTGAATTTGCGACAACAGAGGTGGCTTGAATTACTAAAAGATTACGATTTAGTGATCGATTATCATACAAGAAAAGCTAATGTCGTTGCTGATGCTTTGAGCCAAAAATCCCTATTCGCTCTACGTGTGATGAACACTCAAATAGCTTTGTGTAATGATGGTTCGATTGTGGCCGAGATGAAAGCGAGACCATTATTTTTACAGTAGATTTACGTAGCTCAGAAAGTCGATAATGAAATGTTAGCAAAATGAGCTCAATGTGAGTTTGATTCATAGTTTCATGTTGATTCCGATAATTATTTTAGTTTTAGAGGCAAAATATGTGTTCCGAGAAATTTAGAGTTGATTTAGATGATTTTGAATGAAGCACATAGTAGTCATTTATATGTTCATCTGGGAATCACGAAAATGTATAATTACTTGAAACAGCTGTATTGATGGCATAGAATGAAAAGAGATATCTCCGAGTTTGTTTTGACATGTTTAATCTGTCAACAAGTCAAAGCTGAGCATCAAGTATCGTCGAATTTATTACAGCCAATCATGATTCTTGAATATAAATGGGATAGAGTGACTATGGATTTTGTATCGGGTTTACCCCTATCTTTGAGAAAGAAATATGCAATTTGGGTTGTTGTTGACTGATTGACAAAATCAGCTCATTTCATTTCTATACATTTAGATTTCTCGCTTGATAAGTGAGTTGAGTTATATATCTCTGAGGTTATGAGATTACATGGGGTACCTATTTCAATTTTTTCGGATAGAGATACGAGATTCACATTGCGATTTTGGAAAAAAACGCAAGATGCATTAGGTATAAAGCTACATTTCAGTATCGCATTTCATCCACAAACAGATGGTCAATCCGAGTGAGTTATTCAGATACTCGAGGATATGTTATGTTGTTGCATTCTTGAGTTTGAAGGTACATGGGAAAATTATTTGTCATTGATTGAATTTGCTTATAATAATAGCTTTCAATCGAGTATCAAAATGGCACTGTATGAGGATCTATACGGACTTAAATGTAGAACACCTTTTTATTGGAGTGAGCTCAGCGAAAATAAGATTTACGGAATTGATCTGATCAGAGAGACTAAAGAAAAAGTGAAAGTATTTTGTGATAGTTTGAAAGCAGCATTGGACCGACAGAAATCTTAAGCAGATTTGAAATGGAAAGATACTGAGTTTAATATCGGGGATAAAGTATTTTTGAAAGTGTCGCCTTGGAGAAAGATATTGCGGTTTGGTCAAAAAGGAAAATTGAGTCCGCAATTCATCGGGCCGTATAAGATTATCGAGTGAGTCGGACCAATTGGTTATCAACTATCTCTACCGTCTGAGTTAGAGTAAATAAATAATGTGTTTCATGTTTTAATGCTTCGACGATACTGATCCGACCCTTCACAGGTCATTTCCTCGACCAAGGTTGAAATTCAGCTTGATATGTCATATGCTGAAGAACTAAACCAAATTTTAGCTCGTGAGATCAAAGAATTGAGAAATAAGAAAAATGCATTAGTGAAAGTATTATGGCATTGACACGGGGTTGAAGAAGCTACGTGGGAACCTGAGGATGATTTGAGAAATCAATACCCGAACATATTCACTGGTAAGATTTTCGGGGACGAAAATCCCTAAGGGGAGTTGTAACAGCCCGATTTTAGCTAAATCAGAATAGTGGTTTTGGAACCACAAATCTTAGGTCAAAAAATTATTTTAATATTATTTTTGGTGTTTATATCATGTGATTATATATGTGTAAAAGTTTCAAGAAATGATTTTAGCTTTTGAACGTTTAATTCGATAAAAGGACTAAATCGCTTAAAATGCAAAAGTCGCATGCTATAAGTTAAGAGTGTCTATTTGCTATGGTTTATAATAAACCAAAGGTCCTTATGATGTTATTATGCCATTGATAAGGTTATTGGACATTAATGGCCTTATATTTGATGATTAAATAGTTTAATAACCAAGGGTTAAATGGTAAATTATGTATTAATGTGTTATCAATAAAACAAAACATAAAAATTAGTCATAATATTCATCTTTCTCACTAAAAATCAAAAGAAGAAAGACCAGTTGAAGCATTTTAGGGTTTGGCCCTTTGTAATCTTGATTGTAGTATGTTTTGAGCTCAGTTTTTGATATTTTTACGTTTTTGAGATCATTGCATCGAGTACTAGTTAGCCCATGCCCTAATTTTTGAGTTTGTAGATGATTTTGTGAAATGCCATTAATGAATAGTTAAGCTTTTGAATGTTTTATGATGAAATATGAATATTTATTGATAGTTACACAAGTTTTGTAAAGTGATTTTTGACAAAAATGTCAAATAGGGATTTATTTGTGAAAATTTGAAAATGTGTGGTTAAATGTGTGAATAAATGATAAATATGGGCTGATATATGCACTAGGAAAATTCGACTAGCTTAGGAAGGTATTAAATTGCATATTTTTGTGTAGTTGTGAAATAGGGACTAAATTGAATAAATGTGGAACTTTAGGGTCTAAAGATAAAATGCCCAAATATATGTTTGTGGACTGAATTGAATGATTTGTTGAATAAATGAGTTAATTTTGAATGTATATAGATCAAGAACGAAAGAAATCAGATTTAGATCGGGGGAAATCAAAGGTTATCGAATAGTCGATCCATTCCGTTTATCCCGAAAATAAGGTAAGTTCATGTGAAAATAAATGTCTTTAAATTGAATTATATATGCTTAATTGTCGTTGAACTATTATGAATGTCAAATGATCAAATATAATCAAGAATCGATAGGGTTACAATATCCGAAAGTCGCGTACGAACCTTAGGAATAGTATAGGATACAAATGTCATGACATTAGGATTACCGAGATGTGAATACGTGTAAGATCATGTTTGGGACATTGGCATCATTATATGATTTCGTATAAGACCCTATCTAGGATAGTGGCATCGATATGTGTTAACATGTAAGACCATATCTGGGATATGGCATTGTACAAGTTATATGTGATTTCGAGTATCCTTAATCTGAATGGTTCAACGGGCAAAATCAAGTTGAGAAAGATTTTGTGAATGAGTTAAGTGACTCAGGTACATACGAGATTCATACGAGTATTGAAAAGGGAAGTATTTGATGAATTCACTTATGATTTTGAATATGTATTCAATGAGAAAGGTTTGTGAGCTTTTATAAGATTATTCATGATTTGTCTATTAATGAAAATGATATTGATTCATGTGGATATTTTATTTGTATATGGCTTACTAAGCTTTTAAAGCTTACTTTGTGTGTTCTTTTCCTTTTTATAGATAATCGAAGCTAGCTCGGACTCGGGGATCATCGGGACATTGTCACACTATCGAACAACTTGTTGGTACTTTTGATGCTATGTAAATATGGTATATGGCATGTATAGGTTAGTATTAAGATGTTATGTTTTGAGTAATGATACTAGCCATGAGATTTGGCTCATAAATGATGTACATGTTGGTATGTATTTGGCCATCTAAGTTGGCTTAATTTTTGAACTTGGTAAGTGGTATGTGATGTATATATGGCCTTCTATTTTAGCATGTTTGGTATGCTTGTTGTGATGGCTAAGTGGTCAATTGTTTTGATTAATTACAAATGATATACCATGGTTGATTTGGTATGATATAAGGATGATGAATTGGTATATTTTGTGGCATTAATTAGTTGATAAAATGATGAGAAAAATGCATAGGGAATATAGGTTGGTATATTTTGGGAATGACATATTATTTTGGTATGCTTATGGTTATGATTTGAGTAGTAAAATGGTTGAAGATGAAATTGCATGATTTGTATATGAATTGGCATGTTTTAGTTACCTATAAATGTGTTGAATGGTATTATTTTGGTTGTTTAGGTGAGCATGAGAAAGGGTGGCAAATGGGCCTTGTAATTTGCCTATTTTTGTCCACCTAGGCAGAGACACGGGCATGTGCCTCAGCCATGTGCGACATACGATCATGATACACGACCGCGTGTCCTCTGGTGTCGAAATTAAATTGAAGTCAGTATGCTCCACACGGCTTCACACAAAGGCGTGTGACCGCCGTGTGGCACAAGTTAGTATACCCCCTAAATGCCACACGGCCTAGCACACGGGCTTATGACTTAGCCGTGTTGCATAAGTCAGTATACCCTACAGGATTGGCACGGCCTAAGACACGGCCTGGCATACAGGCGTGTGTGGCCAGTTCGAAGGGCACATGAGCTAGACACACGGGCGTTTGGTCAGCCGTGTGACCCAAGTCTGTAACGTCCCAAAGTAAGGGCTATAATTTTTGCTTGAATTCATGTTGTGCTTGATCGGCTAACTATTTTAATGTGTTTGGGGGGTCCTAAGGAGGCATGGGTTCAAGTCTGAGCTTGTGAAAAATTTTAGTTTTTAGTCCTTTAGTGGAGAGAGATGTTGGTAGTAGGGCTTAAGTATAATTGTGTGTGCTAGGATGACACAAGATGAGCTTGTAGCTCATTGGTAGTGGCGTCATTGGGTAGGCAAGGAGAGTTGGGTTCAAATCCCACTAAGTGCAATTGGATGCTTTTATTTTGTGACTTTGGAGGGGAGAAAGCAGAGTTCGGATCAAACTCTTCATGGGGAGTTAGAGACTAGGTCAACAAGTTTGAATGGGTGGCTAGGAGTGATTCAAGGAGAAATTAATGGAGGAAATCATGGAGATAGGGGAGAGTGGGAGTGTTGGCCGAATGTGGGGAAGTTGAATAGGGGAATTTCGGCCAAGGGTGGTCATTTGGGAGTGCATATTTAGTTTTTGAGAGGGGAGAGTGCCGAATGTTCTCTGGAGTTCTTTTGGGAGCATTATTAGGCTTTGTTTCTTTTTGGCATTTTCGTATTATTTTCTTCCTTTTTTTCTTTTATCATTTGTTTCTTTGTCGAAATCTCATTTCTCTTTCCCTCTTGACTTCTTTTCCGTACCCTTCAAGTTAGCAGAATCCACCGAGATCAATCTCTTCTTATCTTCCTCTTGTAGTCATATCTCTAAGGCCATACTCAAGGAAACTTGTCTTGTCGTATCTAAGGAGTAAGTATAGTGGTTTTCTTTCAATTATTTTCGTGGAGTCTATCAGTTTAGTCTCTGGGGCTGAATCTTCCCCATCTTCTGTGGCTTGATTTGCTGGTATGTAGGTTCACTCGAGGTGTAGGAGGGGACCAGCGGCTTGAAGCAGTCAATACATACTCATAGCCTTAACCCTGTAGGTATACTTGCTTTGTGTTTGTCAAGGGTGGACTTGAATCATATGTTGACTCTATTTCTTTTATTAAGAAGTGGTTTCTATCACAAAGTCCAATCAAGGATCCTTAATCTTGCTGATAATCGGAAAGGACTTAGCAAGGCTTGGTAAAAACAAGGTAGGAGTAAGTGTGGTTTCGGTTTGTTAGGGTAATAGGAGGATAACCCTCTTAATCGTCTGACTAACTATTGATCTAGTCTAACATAGGAATGGTGCTAAAGGATCGGCGGCACACTCGTAATCAAGGTGTGTAATCTCACACTCCTACTTGTTCCGTTAATGTGATGAACCGTGAATCGGCTAAAAGCCAAAATACTGAAAACCCGAAATAATGGCATCTGAGATCACTCGAGTGTACGAGCGCTCGTAGTGGTAAACCAAGCCACGAGCATTGGCGATAGCCTTTTGGGAGTGCCACGAACTCTCTCTTGGGACTGAGGCTATAATGAACCTTATTGGGCCGAATTTGGGCTTTAGGCCCAATTGCACCGTATAGACCAAAAAGGGAACCTGTGTCGTTCGAGGCAACAGTAGGCCTCTAGAAAGGCCGTTAGGTGACTAAGTTACTGAAATATCCTCGAAGGGTAAACTACCAAAATACATTTGAAGGGTAAAATTACCAAAATACCCTCGAAAGGTAAATGACCGAAATACCCTTGATGGATAAAGTTACCGAAATGCCCTTAATGGGTGAAATTGCTGAACTACCCTCGATGGGTAAAATTACTAAAATGTCCCTGAGGGGTGAACTACTATTTTAACCCCAACCGACCAAATGATCGTTATACCCTTAGTGGTAGAATTATTAATGTATGAGTATTAATTGTATGACTGATTTTGGTTGTGATGCACTGCATACATGAATTAATTATGACATGACATACTACATTGGGTTGGGTTATGGATTTTGGAGGAAGCACTATACTGGTGGCTCTGGCACATTATACTAATTTAGTGGCTCTTGCCACGTATACTGATTTTAGTGACCCAACCACGTATACTGTTATTACCAGCTAGACTGCGTTATTGGTGTGATAGTTGGGTTGGTTGACTTGGTCCCCACATGGTGTGTTGGTTGGTACGGGTGGTGTGTTGGCTGGACTGGGGTAGGTCATATATTTGTTTTTCATATCATAGGGCTTAGGCCCAGACTGTTATTTCTGAATAGGGCTTAGGCCCAGACTGCTACTGAATAGGGTTTAGGCCCAGTTTGATACTGCATGGGCTTGGGCCCAAACTGTGACTGTGATAGGGAATTACACACTGAGTTCTCGTAACTCACTCCTTCTATTTAAATGTGCAGGTAATCCTAGCCTTAGAAGATTTGGAGCTGCGAAGGACTCGGAGGTGGCCGCACGTCCAATATGTCTTTGGGTTAAATTTAGCGACTTTATTTCAGTTTATTTTATTTTAATTCTTGGGTTAATAATTTTTGTAATAAGGCCATTGGGTTTTCTTTTTAACTTTTATTTGGTACTTCTTTTCATTACAGACTACTAGTTTATTAACACGAGTTTTTAAAGCAATTCAAATATCACATTTCTGCAACTGTTTAATTCAAACTTTCGCAACAAATAATGTTTTAAAACAATAATATTTTTGCAAAAGAATGACTTGAGTAAATCTTGTTTTATTGATAAGCAAGGAAAATAGGGATGTTTAAACGGTAGAAGGTTTTAATTCATAGCAAAGTTTTTCAATGAGCACATTGTTTTCAAACAAACACTTGATATGTCATGCTAGATTCGGTCATAACTGTAACACCCCAAACCTGGCCTAGAAGTTCGACCCGAATCTGGTGTGTCACATTGAAGTGTTTTTCGAAAACCATGTTTTCATTAAAAACCCTTCTTCAGTGTAAAAATTCCAACCGTTTAAAAACCTATGTTTAATAGATTAGTAGTTTGTATTTAAAAGAAATACCAAATAAAGGTCAAAAAGAAAATCCCAAAGGCCTTATTACAAAAATTAGTAACCCAATAATTAAAATAAAATAAAGATGGAGTCACTAAGTTTAATTTTCAAACATGTGGGTCTTGTCACCACCTCTGAGTCCCTCGCAGCTCCAAATCCTCTACATTTGGGGATTACCAACACATTTAAAAGAAAGGGTCAGTTACGAGAACTCAGTGTGTAATCCGCTATAACGGTCTTAGTCTGGGCCTAAGCCCACATGGTATGAGTATGGGCCTAAGCACTATTGAGTAACAATCTTGGCGTAAGCCCTATTTGGCAAGGGGCGCTGCAAAAGAGCTATAAGGTGGAGTCATTAGTAGGTGAAGAGGCCTAAGTTATGGCCGATTGGAGCCCATGTATTTGGGCCATTTTTGGCACTTAAAGGAGGAGCAAGTGGGATGGCAATAAGGCTTAAAATTAGGAGGGATTAAATGACTTGGATAATGTGAATAATGTGCTGATAAAGGAAGGAAGAGGTGGTGTTATCCAAGACACTGTGGATGAGTAATCAGATGAAGATAAGGGAGAAAATTTAGGAATTATCTGCTGGTCACAGTGGTGGCCAAAATTCCAACACTGAAGGGGAGGAGGAATCGATTTTGGTATATCCAAGGGCTGCCGAAATTTCCCTTGATTAATAGCTTAGTTTGACGTTTTAAAAAGGGGCATTTTCGGGTTTTAGGTAGTAGGTGCCAAAATTCTGTGTTTAGGTAGGGGGAATATCTTTTTATTTTCGGCAATAGGGTTTTATTTTCCATTCTCTTCTCTCATTATTCAAAAGCCGAAATCCCTAATCTTATTCTCTCATCTCCACTTTTATGCAAAAGCTGAAATTCCATTATTTTCTCTACTTTCATCTCCATAGCCGAATACCCTTGTCTATTCTTTTCTCTTTGCCAATTTCTTCATCAAAGCTGGATCTTCATAGATCTCTTGAGATCATCTTTTCTTTCTGACCTTCTCAAAAGCCAAAATTCCCTAGGAGTTGTCGAATTCTCTGTGTTAAGGTAAGTGCCAATTTTTTCTTTTTTTTTTCTCTTCCGATTTTTGAGACCATAGCGAATGGATAGTTAGTTGCTAGGACAATTTTAGTTTGACATTTTCACTGATCTTGTGTTCTTTTGGACGACATTTCGGGTTTTTGAAGGGGATCTAATCGCCTAGGTTTCTAAGCCATAAATTGTTAGCTTTCGAAGTACATTACTTTTTTTTGGGATTTCAAGGTAAGGGTTTCGATTCTCCCTAAGTGTTCAATCAGTTTCCTTTCTTTATTGTGCCTTAACCTAATGCCTCATTAAGCAATCATATAGTATCCCCTAACTAAGGTCATTCATGGACTCGAATGTCAGCAAATCAAAGGAAGGGGTTAGATTTGTAGTCCCAGCCCCAAAGTTCAAGAAACGCGCGGTGTCAGCAGTTCAGGATTGGCTCTGAGTTGTGGACCGACTTCGGAGCAAAACCTTAGGCAGTTAGTAGTCGTATCGACTTCTGATAGTGTTGACATAGAAATCTTGTCCTATCGATGTCGGTGTGTAGATCTCTATCACACTAGTTAAAATGTACTATGTATATGTTATGGGCTAAAAGCCGGAAATAGGCTGTATGAACAGTCGTGTTACCCGAAAAGGGTAGGCAAGGGATGTCAGGTACGTGATCATAGAAACTTCCCTATATGTATCAAAGTATGTGAAAGTATGTGATCTTTTTAGATAGTATAATGATTTGATTTTTGTATGTATGCATGCATGGAATGGGATTAATATGATGAAGGGGAAGAAGGTAGCATAGCGATCGGTGGCTTTGCCACATAGGTTACATAGTGATCGATCTTTATGACAGGCAACACAACTGTCGAAATACCATAATATATTATTAAGGCCACATGGTGATCGATGGCTTTGCCACATAGATCACATAGTATCGGTCTTTATGACAGGCAGCACAGCTGTCGATATGGTGTGTAGCGGATGGAGGGTTGATTGTAGAAATCCCCACGGTGTGATGGTTGGTACGGGGGTGTGTATAGGATGGACTCTTAGGTTTGGGATGGGACATGTTGCATGTAAATATTCTATTTCCATTGTGTATGTGCCAAGGACCATAATGTGTTTGTGGGCCTCAAGGCTTTTATGTGTTTTCAAGATTTGCACACTGAGTATTGGTGACTCACCCTTTTATTTTTCCCAACTTTTCAGCAGTAAATCGTGGACATGGGAGCCGAGGTGGACTCGAGGGGCCATCAAGCCTTTTATTTTCATAGACTGTTTTCTGTTTTTCATTGAGTTTTAATTTTGGGATTATTTTTGCAATAAGGCCTCCATTACTTAGGTTATCGAACTATAATTTTTTATGTTACATCTTATAAACTTATGTTTTCAAAGTCTTAATTATAAAGTGAAAGGAAAATGGATTTTCCAGCATGTTTAACGCAAATGTTAAAATTTCTTCAAAAATGTCACAACTAATGATTAGTCGGTTAAAATAAACTGAGATTTTCAAAACCCCTTTAAAGTAAAGTTTTCAAAATTAAACCCGTAGCATACCAGATCCAGTCATGACGTATGGGCGGGTTTGGGGTGTTACAGTAGTAGCACACTGAAACTCCTTAGTTAGAGAATTTGAGACTAAAGGAGACTGGAAACTGTAGTAAATTTGATCTGCGAGAACAACCCCTAATTATTGTCTTTCATAAAATACCTATTAATGATTATGAGAACTATAAGTTGATTCATAAAACTTTTTTATCAGAAGATGCGCTACATCGATATGGGCACAAGAGGTCGCGGAAGGGGTGCACGTGGCCGTGGTAGAGGTCAAGGTGCTAGGGTTGGGTCTCAGCATCAGGACATATGCCTGAAAAGGAAGCACCGACATAACCAGTGACTGAGACAGGGTCTCACTACCGAGCCGATGGGGATGATGCCTTGTCTTAAGCGATGCTATGGGTTCTAGAAAGGGTTGTCGGAGTAAGCACTGGGTCAGTGGGCTGAGGGTCAATCTCTGAACGACTCCGGTCGAATGGGGCAGAAATCTTTAGGGGCATTTCTGGTGTAGCTCCGAATGTAGTAGAATATTGGTTAGAGGCCATCGAGCAAATCATGGATGATCTTGACCGCACGGTGGAGCAAAAACTAAAAGGAACGGTGTCTTTACTGCAAGATAAGGCATATCAATGGTGGCTTACCATGAGGGAAGGCACGCAGGCCGACCGTGTGACATGGGACTTCTTTAAGGCTGCCTTCCAAGGAAAATATGTTGGGGCTAGTTATGTGGATGCCCAGAGAAAGGAATTTTTGAGTCTAGTTCAGAGGAATAAGTCTGTAGTAGAGTATGAGGCAGAGTTTCTGTGGTTTAACCGGTATGCTCGGGGCATAGTCGCGACTGAGTATGAGTGTTGCTTGTGGTTCGAGGATGGTCTCTGGGATGAGTTACGGGTACTGATAGCCCCGTAGAAGGAAAGAGACTTTACCGCCCTAGTTTAGAAGATTATGATTGTCGAGGAAGTGAAACAATTAGAGCGTCAAAACTGTGAATAGGATAGGGGCAGAGGTAAGAGGAATTTTGGGCCTTCAAGCTCTTCTAGTGGGCCTAGAAAGAGGCCTAGGTTTGATGGGCTAGCCTGAGCTGGTGTTTCTAATGTTGAGGTCAGACCGTAGCCTTGCGCTGAGTGTGGGAGAACTCATCTGGAAGAGTCCTAAAAAGAACTAGAGTGTGTTTCAGATGTTGGTCCAGGGATCATCAGGTTAGAGACTATACTCAAAGGCCCGTTCAGATGCAAGCTGTAGGTCAGGGTTATGTGCAACCAAGGAGAGGTGGTCGGTAGCCACCGGGAGGCTTTGGTCCAGCCAGATGGGGAAATGGGATTGGACGAGGTTAAGGAGCACCGGGTAGAGGTACTGGTACATAGAGGCAAGACAGCCAGCATTGGTGTATGATGCCCAGTGCTGAGAGGATGGTGACACACCTGATGTCATAACTGGTACATTCCTCATTCTCAATGTACTGTATACACCTTTAATTGATATTGGGTCTACGCATTTGTATGTCACATGTACTATGTCTGGAACTTTGGGCATACAGTTCAAAATTACTAATAGGGGTATGTCGGTGATTAGTCCACTGGGACAGTCGGTTATAGTGAATAAAATGTTTAGAGATGTGCCCCTAGATGTCCAACGGGTTGTCTTTGTAACAGACCGAATTTGACCCTAATCGGAACGGTGGTTTCAAGACCACGAATCCGAGTCTGAGAATTATTTAAATAATATATTTTGTTCTTATTATATGTGAATTAATGTGTGTGAAAATTTCATAGAAAATTTAATCGTTTGTGTGTTTAATTTAAAAAAGGGATTTAATCGCATAAAATGTGAAAGTTACAAGCTATAGTGAAATGTGCTAAATTAATTATGGCTTTTTAATATGGGGTATTAAAAAGGCAATTAGCCCATCCTAAGAGTTAGTGGGCGGCATATACCAAAAATGACCTTAGTGTTATTTGTTTATATATTAAAGTATAAAGGTTAATTTAGTAATCAAACAATTACTTAACATATAGGTTAATTAAAACACAAAAATAAACATGTTTACTTCATCTTTCTCTTGGCCGAATATTGAAGAAAGAAAAGGGAGCTAGGTTTCATTGAATTTCGGTTACTTTCAAGCCAAATTCAAGATCAAGAACAAAGAAAAATGGATTTGGATCGGGGAAAGGGGAAGGTTACCGAATAGCTGGTCTACGTTCTCCGTCGATAGTCGAGGTAAGTCTTTAAGCAATTATATGTCAGAAATTACCTATGTACTGTCATAAATATTGAAAGCTGAAATGTTTGGAATATATATATAGTTGCCGAATGTGAATTGTATAATGCTGAGTTGGTTTATTTATGTAATGTGAAATAGCTTACTTGAAACTGATATGTGATGGGATTATGAAAAATAAGTGATACATGTGGTAGTGGTATTTAGTAATGTGTGTGGAATGATTAATTGTGTTTATATTCTGGCTTCGAGCCTAGCAGGCTTTGTGTCGATGATTTATTTGGGCTTCGAGCCTAGCGGACCTTTAGCCTAGCAGGCCTTGTGCCAGGGATCTATATTGGGCTTAATGCCTAGCGCCTTGTGCCGGTGAATATTTTGGGCTTATTGCCTAGCAGGATAAATGCTGGTGTTTAAACTCTCGGACCTTAAGTCTAGCAGGCCTAGGGCCGGTGTGTGCGATTTGGGTTGATGCCTAGTTAGTTCTATGCTGGTGAGTTTTCAATCCCCGAACTTTGATTATGTAATAGTAAAGTTATGAAACAAACCAAGAAAGCTTTAATTTGTGAAAGTGAATTTGTGGGTTCGGCTATAAGATATGTATTATTCATACTTTAAGGTTATGCATATATGTGCTATGATGATAAATAAATGTAACGATGAAAGAAAAGTGAGGTTCATATGGTGGATGTAAATTGTATATAAGCTATATGAGGAGGAGATTTGTTAAATGAAAGCATGAAAGTAGAGAAGTATTTGCATATGTATGATTATATGCATAAATGTGTGGTTATTTATTCGGTAAATAGGAATAATAACATATGACATTGGGGAAATTATTATGTTAAGTCATTGTATTCAATATCATATTCAAATTGATATTCGTATTTATATGAAAATGCTTGAATGTTTAGTTGTGTATCAAATTTGCTTGAGACTTACTAAGTTAGAAGCTTACTCTGTTTTTGTACAATGTTTGGTTTTATAGATTTTGGTCAAGCTACGGGCTCAAAGGATCATCGGAGAAGTCAACCACACTATCAACTCGTTTGGTACTAATAAACTTAGTTTTTAATTCGAAAGGCGTGTATAGGCTAGACTAAGTAGTAAACCAATGGTATTTAATCTTGTATATAAATATAGCCATGCGAAATGGCTATTTCTTTTGGTTAAGCTTCACTTATATGTTTTGGTATAATGACTTGATCATGAAGTTTAAGTTGGCTATAACTATTTTTGGTTAAACATTTGATGTGTTTGGTTTTGGTAAATTCGACTTTGGCATATTATGTACGAAATGAGGCTGATGTGTATATGTTGGAAGTATGATCTTGGTTAAGGTGATTTATGTGTTACTTGTTTGATTTGATTTATTAATGATAATTGAATTAAGTCATACATTTTGTTGATAAGGTAAATAATATATGTGTGACGTATTTAGAAGGAATAATGGTGTTATGCTTAACTAACTTCGGCTGTGTGATAATTATAGTTATAAAGTGAAGTATGAATATTTAAAGTAGCTATAAAGGTACAGATGCTAATGGTAAGAAGTGAATTTGTTTTATGGTTATTTATATGAAAATCCAAATGGTAAGTGAAATGATATGGTCAGTTAATATGAAAAAAATTGTGAAGTTTAGGTAAACCAATATCTATATTCGGATTTGGTATGTATTGTAAGATTAGTTGTGTGCAACGCAAATGTGGCTTCTACTTATAGGGTATAGTACACGCTATATATATTTATATATGTATCCATCATAGGTAAATTCGGTCATGTGGTAATTACTATGTTGTTCAAATATTTGATATAGTTTTTTGTAAAATGGTATGAAAGCATAGATGGTGCAGTTGGTTTACTATGTATTTGTATTGTAGTAAAATGAGTGGAGGACAGTTTGTGTTATATGAGATTTGTTTATGACATACATAGGTTTTAATGATACAAGTAGGGATATGTTTTAAGTGAATAAATATTTCATGAATGTCTATCTGGATTTGAGTTTACTTCAGTAATGCCTCTTAACCCTAATCCGACGATAGATACGGGTTAGGGGTGTTACATTTGATTGGTATCAGAGCTTATAATTTAGTCGATTCTAGGACTACTGTAGTGCGTGTGAGTCTAGCTATACATGCCTTTATCATATATATGATAGTGTGGTGACTTTTGACATTTCAAATTGTGTTTTATATAGTAAATGGATCCTGACAGAGCCGTAGCGGATGATGTAGAGAGTATAGCACTGATCTCACATGTGGGTTAGTGCTGATAGACTCTCGACCTGTCTCGAGTAGCCATGAGGGGGGCTAAGCAAGCCTTCTACCAGATGATGAATGAATGGTTTACCCAATTTGTTCAGACTAATCCGGCAGTACAAGAACCTCCACCCCCAAATAATCCAACTCCGATACCTTCAGCACCTCCGGTGATAGATCCGATGAGATCTAGTAGGCCTCCCGTTGATAAAATCAAGAAATATGGGGTTGAAGAATTCAAAGATAATGATGATGATGATGCAGAGCAAGCTGCGATGTGGCTTGCTAACACTATTCGGGTACTTGATGAGTTATCCTGTACTCCAGATGAATGCCTGAAGTGTGCTATATCTTTACTACATGACATTGCATATCACTGATGGAATACACTAGTATCGGTGGTCCCAAAAGAAAAAGTGACTTGGGATTTCTTCCACAACCGAGTTCTATAAGAAATATATTAGCCAGAGATTCATCGATCAGAAATAGAAAGAATTTTTATAACTAAAATAGGGTCGCATGACTGTGACTGAATATGAGTAGAAATTTGTCAGATTGAGCCGAGATGCCAAAGAGTGTGTATCAACAGAAGCCATTATGTGCAAAAGATTTGAATATGGTCTGAATGAAGATGTAAAGTTACTTGTTGGCATTCTTGAAATCAAAGAGTTCGTAGTACTTGTAGAGCGAACTTCCAAAGTTGAAGAGCTTGGGAAAGAGAAAAGAAAGGCTGAAATGGAAGCTAAAGACACTCGTAAAAGATCATCGAGTAAGACTTTCCATTCTATATCTAAGAAGTTCAAAGATGACTTCGGCTGACATAAAGTTATTTCAGACATATCTAGACGAGACCGACCTCCTGCGGGTTCTCGAGCTATTTCGATAGCCAGCGTTGGTAATGTTCATCAGAATCGAGTTGAATGCAAGCATTGTGGTAAATGGCATTCTGAGAGTTGTAGATTCTGTGATTGGTCCTGCTATAAATGTGGATCATCATATCATTTTATCAGAGAGTGCCTGATGTTAGCCGAGCAAAATACGACCCAGAATATCAGATTGAGTAATGTGTTAGTGCGAGGTAGACCACCTAGGCATTCGGGAAATGTAAGTGGCAGTCAGAAAGGAACTAAAGACACTGCAGTTCGATCGGAGGCTGTGCACCAGCTAGAGCTTATGCTATACGTGCCAGAGAGGATGCTTCTTTTCTAGATGTTATCATTGGTACATTCACTCTTTATGATACTACTGTGATTGCATTGATTGATCCTGGTTCGACTCATTCATATGTGTGTGAAACTTTAGTAACCAGTAAGACTCTGCCTGTTGAGTCTACTAAGTTTGTGATTTGTGTGTCCAACCCTTTGGGTCGTTGTGTACTTGTTGATAAAGTGTGTAAAGGTTGCCCATTGATGATTTGGGATTTTTGCTTTCCAGCTGATTTAATGTTGTTGCCTTTCGACAAGTTCGACATAATTTTGGGAATGGACTGGTTAACTTTCCATGATGTAGTGGTGAATTGCAAAAGAAAGATTACTGATTTGAGATGTCAGAACGGTGAGATCATCCGAGTTGAATCTAATGATCTGAGTGGGTTACCAGCAGTAATATCCTCGATGTTAGCCCGTAAGTATGCGAGAAAAGGATGTGAAGCTTACTTGGCCTATGTGTTGGATAATAAAGTGTCTAAAAAGTAGATTGAATCCGTAAAGTTGTGTTTGAATACCCAGATGTGTTTCTTGAAGATTTACCGGGTTTACCACCAGTACGAGAGATTGAGTTTGGCATTAAATTAGTACTGAGGATGACTCTGATTTCAATAGCTCCGTATCGGATGGCACCTACTGAGTTGAAAGAGTTGAAAGCACAGTTGCAAGAGTTGACAGATAGAGGCTTTGCACGACTGAGTTTCTCTCTTTGGGGTGCACCAGTTCTATTTGTGAAAAAGAAAGTTGGGACTATGTGAATGTGTATTGATTATCGGCAGTAAAATAAAATGAAAATAAAGAATAAATACCGTTGCCTCGAATTGATGACTTGTTTGATCAGTTGAAAGGGCTCTAGTGTTTTCAAAGATAGATCTGAGATCGGGTTATTATCAGTTGCTACAAACTTTGCGAGATCAATAGTTGTATGCAAAGTTTAGTAAGTGTGAGTTCTGGATGAATGAAGTTAGCTTTTTGGGTCATGTTGTTTCAGCGTCAAGTATTCGGGTTGATTCGAACAAAATATTGGCTATACTTGATTGGAAGCCACCAAAGAATGTTTCTGAGATCCAAAGCTTTCTGGGACTTGCTGGATATTACAGACGATTTGTGAAAGGTTTTTCCATGATAGCTACACCTTTGACAAAGCTACTACAGAAAGATGTCAAGTTTGAGTGGACGGAAAAATGTTAGAAAAGTTTTGATCAGTTGAAAGCTTTATTGACCGAAGCTCCAGTGTTAATTTAGCCTGAATCGGGTAAAGAATTTGTTGTGTACAGTGATGCTTTTTTGAATGGTTTGGGTTGCGTCTTAATTCAAAAAGGCAAAGTAGTAACCTATGCTTCGAGATAGTTGAAGCCTCATAAAAGAAATTATCGACTCATGATCTGGAATTAGCAGCCATTGTTTTCGCATTGAAAATTTGTCTTCATTACTTATTCGGTGAGAAATGTCATGTTTATTCGGATCACAAAAGTCTGAAGTATTTGATGACTCAAAAAGACCTGAACTTGAGACAATGTAGATGGTTAGAGCTATTGAAAGATTATGAATTGGTGATTGATTACCATCCGGGGAAAGCCAACGTTGTTGCGGATGCCTTAAGTCGAAAATCATTATTTTCTCTACGTACGTTGAACGCATATATAGTTATGTCTGGTGATGGTTCGATCATAGCTGAGTTGAAGGCAAGACCGTTGTTCATTCAGCAAATTTGTGATACATAGAAAATTGACAAAGATATGATTACTAGACGAGTTCAGTGTGAAAATGATACAGAGTCAGAGTTTCGAATTGATAAAAATGATTGTTTGAACTTAAAAGGCCAAATATGTGTTCTGAGGAATGTGGATTTGATTCAGATGATTTTGAACGAGGCTCATAATAGTCGATTTTCGGTACATCCGGGTAGCACAAAAATGTATAATGATTTGAAACAGTTCTATTGGTGGCTTGGCATGAAACGGGATATATCTGAATTTGTTTCAAAGTGTTTAAATTGTCAGCAAGTAAAAGCCGAGCATCAAGTCCTTCTGGGTTACTTCAGTCGATCATGATACCTGAATGGAAATGGGATAGATTCACTATGGATTTTGTATTCGGTTTGCCTACGACACCGAGCAAGAAAGATGCAGTCTGGGTTATAATGGATAGACTAACCATATCAGCTTACTTTGTTCCAGTTCGTATGGACTATTCACTCGATAAACTTGCTGAGTTATATATATCTCAAATTGTGAGATTACATGGTGTGCCGATTTCCATTATTTCGAACAGAGAACCGAGATTCACGTCGCGGTTTTGGAAGAAATTGCAAGATGCTTTAGGTACCAAACTAAACTTTAGCACAACTTTTCATCCACAGACGGACGGTCAGTCTGAACAAACCA
Source organism: Gossypium rotundifolium (assembly GCA_025506655.1). NCBI lineage: Eukaryota > Viridiplantae > Streptophyta > Magnoliopsida > Malvales > Malvaceae > Gossypium > Gossypium rotundifolium. The sequence goes on from CP106722.1 coordinate 141,133,599, forward strand.
TTCTGATACTTGAGGACATGTTGAGATGTTGCGTCCTTGAGTTTGAAGGTACATGGGGAAGATACTTACTTCGATTGAATTTGCTTATAATAACGATTTTTAATCTAGTACCAAAATGGCACCATACGATGCTCTTTATGGCCTCAAGTGTCGTACATCGTTGTATTGGATTGAGCTCTATGAAAACAAGATACACGGGGTTGATTTGATTAAAGAGACTGAACAGAAAGTGGCTATAATCAGAGATAATTTGAAAGCTACCTCGGATCGTCAAAAGTCCTATGCTGATTTGAAACGTAAAGACATTGAGTTTTAAGTCGGAGATCGGGTATTTTTGAAAGTTTCACCGTGGAAGAAAGTACTTCTATTTGGTCGAAAAGGCAAGCTAAGTCTGAGATTCATCAGACCGTATGAGATTATCGAACGTATCGGGCCTATTGCTTATAAACTAAAGTTTCCAGTTGAATTAGAAAAGATACACAATGTGTTCCATATTTCGATGCTCCATAGATATCAGTTAGATCCATCACATGTGATTTCTCCGTCTGAAATTGAAATCCGATCCGATATGATGTACGAGGAGGAACCGATTGTATTTTAGCTTAGGAAATAATGAGTTGAGAAACAAGAAAATTCCATTAGTGAAAGTACTATGGAATCGTCACGGAGTTGAAGAGGCTACGTAGGAGCCTGATTATTCAATAAGGCAACAATATCTGACTTTATTTAATGGTAAGATTTTCAGGGACGAAAATCTCTAAGGGGGAGAGTTGTAACAGACTGAATTTGACCCTAATTGAAATGGTGGTTTCAAGACCATGAATCCGAGTCCGAGAAATATTTAAATAATATATTTTGTGCTTATTATATGTGAATTAATGTGTGTGAAAAATCCGTAGAAAAAATTAATCATTTGTGTGTTTAATTTAGAAAAATGATTTAATCGTGTAAAATGTGAAAGCTGCAAGCTATAGTGAAATGTGCTAAATTGATTATGGCTTTTTAATATGGGGTATTAAAAAGGCAATTAGCCCATCCTAAGAGTTAGTGGACGGAATCAGGACATATGCCTAAAAGGGAAGCACCGACATCACCAGTGACTGAGACGGGGTCTCATTACCGAGCCGATGGGGATGATGCCTTGTCCTAAGCAATGCTATGGGTTCTGGAAAGGGTTGCTAGAGTAAGTATTGGGTCAGTGGGCCGACGGTCAATCTCTGAACGACTCCGTCGAATGGGTCAGAAAACTTTAGGGGCATTTCTGGTGTAGCTCCGAATGTAGCAGAATATTGGTTAGAGGCCACCGAGCAAATCATGGATGATCTTGACTGTACGGTGGAGCAAAAACTGAAAGGAGCGGTGTCTTTACTGCGAGATAAGGAATATCAATGGTGGCTTACCGTGAGGGAAGGCATGCAGGCCGACCGTGTGACATGGGACTTCTTTAAGGCGGCCTTCCGAGGAAAATATGTTGGGGCGAGTTATGTGGATGCCCAGAAAAAGGAATTTCTAAGTCTGGTTCAGGGGAATAATTCTATAGCAGAGTATGGGGAAGAGTTTCTGTGGTTGAGCCGGTATGCTCGGGGCATAGTCGTAATTGAGTATGAGTGCTACTTACGGTTCGAGGATGGTCTCCGGGATGAGTTACGGGTACTGATAGTCCTGCAGAAGGAAAGAGACTTTACTGCCCTGGTCTAGAAGACTAAGATTGTCGAGGAAGTGAAACGCTCAGAGCATTAGAACTGTGAATAGGATATGGGCAGAGGTGAGAGGAATTTTGGGCCTTCAAGCTCTTCTGGTGGGCCTAGAAAGAGGCCTAGGTTTGATGGGCCAGCCCGAGCTGGTGTTTCTAATGTTGAGGTCAGACCGTAGCCTTGCGCTGAGTGTGGGAGAACTCATCTGGGAGAGTGCTAGAAAAGAACTGGAGTGTGTTTCAGATGTTGGTCCAAGGATCATAGGTTAGATACTATACTCAGAGGCCAGTTCAGATGCAAGCTGTAGGTCAGGGTTATGTGCAGCCAAGGAGACGTGGTCAGCAGCCACCGAGAGGCTTTGGTCTAGCCAGAGGGGGAAATGGGATTGACGAGGTCAAAGAGCACTGGGTAGAGGTACTGGTAACACACAAGCAAGACAGCCAGCGTTGGTGTATGATGCCCGACGCTGAGAGGATGGTGACACACCTGATGTTATAACTGGTACATTCCTCATTCTCAATATACATTATACAGCTTTAATTGATATTGGGTCTACGCATTCGTATGTCGCATGTACTATGTCTGGAACTTTGGGCATACAGTTCAAAATTACTAATAGGGGTATGTCGGTGATTAGTCCACTGGGACAGTCGGTTAGAGTGAATAAACGGTTTAGAGATGTGCCCCTAGAGGTCTAACGGGTTGTCTTTGTAACAGACCGAATTTGACCCTCATTGGAACGGTGGTTTCAGGACCACGAATCTGAGTCTGAGAAATATTTAAATAATATATTTTGTGCTTATTATATGTGAATTAATGTGTGTGAAAATTTCATAGAAAATTTAATTGATTGTGTGTTTAATTTAGAAAAAGGATTTAATCGCGTAAAATGTGAAAGTTACAAGCTATAGTGAAATGTTCTAAATTGATTATGGCTTTTTAATATGGGTATTAAAAAGGCAATTAGCCCAACCTAAGACTTAGTGGACGGTATATACCAAGAATAACCTTAGTATTATTTGTTTATATATTAAAGTATAAAGGTTAATTTAGTAATCAAACAATTACTTAACATATATGTTAATTAAAACACAAAAATAAACATGTTTACTTCATCTTTCTCTTGGCCGAATATTGAAGAAAGAAAAGGGAGCTAGGTTTCTTTGAATTTCGGTTACTTTCAAGCCAAATTCAAGATCAAGAACAAAGAAAAATGGATTTGGATCGCGGAAAGGCGAAGGTTACCGAATAGCCGGTCTACGTTGTCTGTCAATAGTCGAGGTAAGTCTTTAAGCAATTATATGTCAGAAATTACCTATGTACTCTAATAAATATTAAAAATTGAAATGTTGGGAATATATATATAGTTTTCGAATGTGAATTGTATAATGTTGAGTTGGTTTATTTATGTAATATGAAATAGCTTACTTGAAATTGATATGTGATGGAATTATGAAAAATAAGTGATACATGTGGTAGTGGTATTTAGTAATGTTTGTGGAATGATTAATTGTGTTGATATTCGGGCTTCGAGCCTAGCAGGCTTTGTGCCGGTGATTTATTTTGGGCTTTGAGCTTAGTAGGCCTTGTGCCGACGATCTATATCGGGCTTAATGCCTAGCAGGCCTTGTGCCGGTGAATATTTTGGGCTTATTGCCTAGCAGGCAAAATGCCGATGTTTAAAATCTTGGACCTTGAGTCTAGCAGGCCTAGGGCTGGTGTGTGCGATCCGAGCTGATGCCTAGTTAGTTTTATGCTGGTGAGTTTTCAATCCCTGAACTTCGATTATGTAATAGTAAAGTTATGAAACACACCAAGAAAGCTTTAATTTATGAAAGTGAATTTGTGGGTTCGGCTATAAGGTATGTATTATTCATACTTTAAGGTCATGCATATATGTGCTATGATGATAAATAAATGTAACGATGAAAGAAAAGTGAGGTACATATGGTCGATGTAAATTGTATATAAGCTATATCAGGAGGAGATTTGTTAAATGAAAGCATGAAATTAGAAAAGTATTTCCATAGGTATGATTATATGCATAAATGTGTAGTTATTTATTCGGTAAATGGGAATAATGACCTACGGCCTTAAGGAAATTATTACGTTAAGTCATTGTATTCAATATCATATTCAAATTGATATTCGTATTTATATGAAAATGCTTAAAAGTTTAGTTGTGTAGCGAATTTTCTTGAGACTTACTAAGCTAGAAGCTCACGCTGTTTTTGTACACTGTTCTGTTTTATAGATTTTGGTCAAGCTACGGGCTCAGAGGATCATCGGAGAAGTCAACCACACTATCAACTCGTTTGGTACTAATAAACTTGGTTTTTAATTCAAAAGGTATGTATAGGCTAGACTAAGTAGTAAACCAATAGTATTTAATCTTGTATATAAACATAACCATGCAGAAATGGCTATTTCTTTTGGTTAAGCTTCACTTATATGTTTTGGTATAATGACTTGATCATGAAGTTTAAGTTGGCTATAACTATTTTTGGTTAAACGATTGATGTGTTTGGTTTTGGCAAATTCGGCTTTGGCATATTATGTGCGAAATGAGGTTGATGTGTATATGTTGGAAGTATGATCTTGGTTAAGGTGATTTATTTGTTACTTGTTTGATTTGATTTTTTAGTGATAATTGAATTAATTCATATGTTTTGTTGATAAGGTAAATAATATATGTGTGATGTATTTAGATGGAATAATGGTGTTATGCTTAATCGACTTGGATGTGTGATAATTATAGTTATAAAGTGAAATATGAATATTTAAAGTGGATATAAAGATATAGATGCTAATGGTAAGAAGTGAATTTGTTTTATGGTTATTTAAATGCAAATCCAAATGGTAAGTGAAATGATATGGTTAGTTAATATGAAAAAAATTTGTGAAATTTAGGTAAACCAATATCTATATTCAGATTTGGTATGTATTGTAAGGTTAATTATGTGCAAGGCAAATGTGGCTTTTACTTATAGGGTATTGTAACATCCTGAATAGGGCCTATGCATTTCAGTTTAATTGTATGAAATGACAAGTTTCAAGTACTATGAATAAATTTTTGATACTTTTGGAAACCTAGAAATGCATGAAAATGGAAATGAAAATAGAGATGGAAATGAAAATGGAAATGGAAATGAAAATGGACATTTTTGGAAACTTAGACATTTTTGGAAACCTAAGTAAATTAGGAAAGTGAACATTTTGGAAACCAAGCCAAAATAGGAAACTAAACATTTTGGTAACCAAACCAAAATAGGAAACTAAACATTTTGGAAACCAAACCAAAATAGGAAACTAAACATTTTGGAAACTTGGAAAATCTGAGTCATGTGAAAATTTTAGGAAACTTAAAATTGACCGAAATGTCAAATTTAAGAGCCCAAAGCGGAACTTAGGGCCGAGTGACCCTAAAAATATAAAGTACATGAAGTTTGACCCAATAACAGACTTGGAAATGTGGCCTGAAGATGCCACCTAAGGCCTTAGGAAATGGCCCAAATGCAAGAGGTTTTTGGGCCTGAGTTTGAGTCATCTAGGAAGCAAATAAAAGAAATTTTATTTTACTTCCATAAGTGGGGAGTTGGACGGAACAAGGTAAGCTAAGAAGAGGAGTTTTTATTCAATAGAACTTTTGGCTAATTAGGAGATTTGATGGAATTTCATAGTTGATAAAATTAAAACTTATCACAAATGAAGAATTGGAGGATTTAGGGACTCTAAGGCTAATAGTTTCGGCCAAAGAGAGAAAAGTAAAGAGCCATTCTCTTCTCTTCAACCTCTTGTCAAACCTCCTAATCAATGTAACAACAACTTTTCTTTTCTTTAGTAGAATCCTCCTTGTCAAAATTCTCTCCATCACTTTTCCTTTCTTTTTCTTTTCTTCTACTATTCCTCCACAAAAGCCAAAACTTCGAGATCCCAAATAGTGCCATAGCCGAATATTAAAAGAGATCATCCGGGATTCGAAAACGAGGTAAGTACATCAACATGCATTAGGCAAAAGGTCCTTCCATAATTGAATAATAGTTCAAATCTAACAAGCGATTTGGCAGAATTAAAATAAAGATCAACTTCGGGATTTGAGAACTTCAAGGTAAGTAAGTCTATACATTCGGCCAAGGCCAAATCTTAGTCAATTAGATCAAATTGATCAAAAACTAACCTATTCAGAGATCTAGGTGTTGGCCGATTACAAGGAAAAGGGAAGGTGAAGTTTCAGGATTTAAAAAAAAAAATCCATAAGGTAAGCATTTGAAAGTATTCGGCCAAGGTTGTGTGATTACATAGATAAGATCTATAATTATTAAAAAGCCGAAAACTAATTTTTGTTGAGATTTAAGGTTGGCCGAATATTAAGTGAAGGAAAACAAAGTTTTGGGATTTGAATAAACATCAAATCGGCATCAAAGGTAAGCCTCTTTACAAATCCTACTAGGATTTGGATATTATAGCCCAAAATAGAATTTATGCTAAGTATTACTTGATAAACCAAATGTAGGAATTAGGATCTAAACATTAGATCTTGCTTTCGGAATCTCAAGGAATCGCTAAACAAATCAGGTGTGTATTCCACACTGTTCTTAATAGTTTTATGGTTTAAATATGTTATATATGTTAATGTGAAAGTGAAAGGAAGTGGCTAAAGTGCCATATTATGGTACAAAGTATTCAGGTACGTTTTCCTACTTCTACTAGGATTTGAAAAAATGTTATACAAGTGAAAAGTGATGTGAAAGTGAAATAAATATATGTTATGCATGATATTTATTATTTGGGGCATTGGGTCAATTGAAGAAGGGAAGTGAATGTGATGACTTGGTCTCACTAAGTGAATGTGATGACTTGGTCTCACTAAGTGAATGTGATGACTTGGTCTCACTAAGTGAATGTGATGACTTGGTCTCACTAAGTGGTAACCGGTTACATTACTGATGGTGGCTATGCCACAATATTATCGATGGGCGATGAGCACGTCATTTATGTGACGCCTTCGATGGAGTGTAGCGGAAGGAGGGTTGACTTAGTAGTCCCCACGTGTACAAAGTTGGTACGGGTGGAGTGTAGCGGATGGCATATAGGTTTGGGTTGGGTTTGCATCATTACCTTGAAATTTTGATATGCATATGACTTTTTTTATGGTGTGCCTATTTCTATTATGTTTAGTGTTGGTTACACCTTTGAGTCTATCCACTCACCCGTTGTGGGAATATGTTTTGGTGATGAGCGATAATGGACCGGGACGGCAGAACTTGTGGTGGCCATGTTCGACTTGAAGCGCAATTTAATTTGAATTTTTTCCTTTTATTTTAAGTCTTGTACAATTTATTATTTTGGGTTTCGTTTTATGTAATAAGGCCACCGTGACAAATTTTTATTTTCGCTATAATTACTATGTTATGAATTTAGGGCTTTATAAAGAGTAAGCCCACTTAATATGAAATAAGTTTAAATAATTTGTCACTTGAAACAAATGGGTTTTGTTATAGAAATAAATTTGTTTTTAACTCAAGCCCAACCCACAACAAACTATCTTCCAAAACTCATAGTTTTCAAAGTATTGAATGAATTTGAGCAAGGTTACTTGAGGAACATACAGATCCATCCATTCTCGGGTAGGGTTTGGGGTGTTTCAGTATAGTACGCGCTATATATATATTTATATATGTATCCTGTAACATCCTTATCCCGAGTCCATCACCGGATTAGGTTTAAGGGCGTTACCTGTCATAGCACAAGGTATTGCATATAATTACTATTTACTAAGTCATAGTCAATTTCATTAAAGATAATAAATTACTATTTGAAGGTAAACTCATTAGCGAATACATATATATATATATATTGACTTTACTTAAACAATTCATCACCACCAATGCCAAAAAGTAAAATATCTATGTACATATTCTTTCAAGACTTATCGACACAAAATATACCAACTTCAATACCAACAAATGAACATTTCGTCATAATTTAAATGACTTCTTTTATGCGAACATAGTTAAAACAACAATATCAAACACACCTCTTACTAACCAAAACATGTGAATCTAAGCTCAATTCATATTGCACATGAGAAAACATGGCGAATATGCCCGACTCAAACACATGACCTATACAACTTTTCATACCGAATATACACACTTGTTTACCACTTAATACAACCTCATGTTTGATTATCACGTCTATAATTTAACTTTAAACAATCAAACCATTTAACCTAAATACCATACATAAATACATAATTTCTTATTCCTTTAATAACATGACCAAATATAACAAGTAATTATATTATATCTTGATCATTCATATATATATATCACACCTAATTTAAAAGAAATAATCTCTCATGATATGTATATACCATAACCTAACATGCAAGATAATAGTACCACACTCATGCAAGATTAAACCATATTCAAGCATAAATGATAATTCATGGCATGAGAAAACTATATCATCAAAACACGAAACAAGTTATCCAAAATAGATAGCCATTTTCGCATGGCTAGCATATTTACACAATTACAAAACATTAGTTATCTTTATTAGGTCTAACCTATACATGCCCTTTTAATACAAAACTAAGTTATTCAATACCAAAAGAAAGTCGATAGTGCGGTTGACTTCTTCCCGGATCCTTCAAGTCCATGACTTGAATCTAAATCTATAAAACAAGGGTAAACAAGAATACACACAATAAGCTTGCTAGCTTAGTAAGTCTCAAGCAAGATTTATGACATATACACACATATGTACCATCATAGTCGAATATCAATGTTCATATACAGCGAAACTTTATTCATCGTATGCTTAACTTGTAAGACTTATCAAAAGTACCTTGATCGATAAATAAAGTCATATGCATTTCCACATACAACCGAATAACATCTTCAATGTACATTTAAAATGATCTCACATAATTGAATGTATACAAATATATATATGTATAAAGCATGGCCAAAACTATATATATATAATAATTTCTCCTATATGCAAACAATCCACATCAACTCAATGTCATTTTTAATCGCATACCTTACATACCGAATGCACCAACACATTTCTATCAACTTACGTATTTGATCAACATCACATATATCATGAACTTGATTCAATACATACCTTTTGGCTGAACATAATCAATCATATAAAAATATATAATTTTACTTTCATTATTACAAATACATAAATAGGCCAAATCATGTATATGTTCAAATAGGTTAGCACATAATTCATATTTACATAACCATTTATCGTTTCAAATAATCAACTTACCTTGTCACTTACCAATATAATAAGCTAATTTCTTTCTCCTTTTTTTTTTTTTTAGAGCTTATACTCAATCTACTATGTATATACATCTCAATTCTCTGTTTTAACTTATCACCAAAAAAGCGCTGAGCATTAAAGCCGAATTAAGTCTCCGACACGAGGCTGCTAGGCGATAAGCACGAAATGAATCACCGGCACTAGGACTGCTTGGCACAAAGCCTGACATATAACACCAGCACAAAGCTTGCTGGGCATTAAAGCCTGAAATGAATCACCAAGCATAGGCACCGCTAGGCTTAAAGCCTGGAATAAGTCACCGGCACTAGGCCTGCTAGGCTTAGAGCCCGAGATATCATCATTTTCAACATTTCAATGAACATTTCAATAGTATCATAACCACTTATCACTTAGATTTCATAATTCTATCACATTTCCAATTCAACTAAGCTCATTCATTTTTCACAAATAAAACTATTATAACATTGTATAATAAAACACGACATTCGACTATCACATGAAAACATACCCAAATTTATCAAAAATTGTCATTTAATACTTTCATAAAACATTCTTTAATATAATCCAGCTTAGGGACTTACCTCGGTTGTCGATAGACCATGCAAATCAGCTATTCGAGAACCTTCGTCTTTCCCCGATCTAAATCTATTTTTCTTTGCTCTTGATCTTCAATTTTAGCTAGATGATGGCCAAACCTTCCAAGCTTTTAAACCCTTATTTTCATGGCTAACTTTCGGCACTTCAAGATGAAGAACAAAAATATGGCTTTTAAATTTTATGTAATATAACATATAATAACATTTTCTTATGTTTTACCATTTTAACCTTTATTTAATAATAAAAACAATTTATAACATAAGGTTATACTTGACCTTTGCCACCCACTAACTCATAAATGGGTTATTTACCCTTTTAATGCTCCACTTTAAAAAGCCATCATCAAATAGGCACTTTACACTATAGTTTGAGACTTTTAAAATTTACGCGATTAAGTCCTTTTTGTCAAATCGAGCACCCAAACGATGAAATTTTTCTACGAAACTTTCACACATTTTAATTCACACATAATAAACACAAAATAAAATATTAAAATATTTCTCAGACTTGAATTTGTGGTCCCGAAACCACCATTCCGATTAGGGTCAAATTGATTCATTACAACTCTCCCCTTAAGGATTTTCGTCATGAAAATCTTACCGTTAAACAACATCGGATATTGTTGCCTCATTGAATCTTCAGGCTCCCAAGTAACCTCTTCAAATCCGTGCCTTTTCCACAGTACTTTCACTAATGGAATTTTCTTGTTTCTTAACTCTTTCTTTTCCCAAGCTAAAATACGATTCGGTTCTTCCTCATACGTCATATCGGGTCAGATTTCAATCTCAGACGGTGTAATCACATGGGACGGATCTGATCTGTACTTACAAAGCATCGAAACATGAAATACTTCATGTATCTTTTCTATCTCAGAAGGCAACTTCAATCTATAAGTAACAGGCCCAATACGTTCAGTAATTTCATAAGGTCCGATGAATCTCGGACTAAGTTTGCCTTTCTGACCAAATCGAAGTACCTTTTTCCACGGAGAAAATTTCAAGAATATTCGATCTCCAACTTGAAATTCAATGTTTTTACGTTTCAAATCAGCATAAGACTTTTGACGATCCGAGGCAGCTTTCAAATTGTCTCTAATAATAGCTACTTTCTGTTCGGTTTCTTTAATCAAATCAACCCCGTGTATCTTATTCTCACTGAGTTCAGTCCAGTATAATGGCGTTCGACACCTTCGCCCGTACAAGGCTTCATAGGGTGCCATTTTGATACTAGATTGAAAGCTATTATTATAAGAAAATTCAATCAAAGGTAGGTATCGTTCCCACGTACCTTCAAACTCGAGAACGCAACATCTCAACATGTCCTCAAGTATCTGAATAGTTCGCTCAGACTGACCGTCTGTCTGCGGATGAAAGGATGTACTAAAATGTAGTTTAGTACCTAAGGCATCTTGCAACTTCTTCCAAAGCTGCGATGTAAATCTCGGTCTCATGCAAAACAATGGAACTCGGTACACCATGCAATCTTACAATCTGCAATACATACAATTTAGCAAGTTTATCGAGTGAAAAGTGCATCTGAACCAAGCACAAAATGAGCTGATTTAGTCGTCTATCAACTATAACCAGACGGCATCTTTCTTACTCGTGTCATAGGAAGACCGGATACAAAATCCATTGTAATTCTATCCCATTTCCATTCGGTATCATGATTGGTCAAGTAGTCCGGATGGCACTTGATGTTCAACTTTTCTTGGCGACAAACTAAGCATTTGAAACAATTTCAGATATATCCCATTTCATGCCTACCACCAATAGAATTGTTTCAAGTCATTATACATCTTTGTGCTACCCAGATGTATTGATAATCGACCACTATGGGCCTCACTCAGAATCATCTGTATCAAATCTGAGTTCTTTGGAACACAAATTCGGCTTTTAAAATTCAAACAGTCATTTTCATCAATCTAAAAATCTGATTCTGCACCTTTTTCACACTGAATTCAACTAGCAATCAAATCCTTGTCAACTTTCTATGCATCACAAATTTGCTGAATAAACATCGGTCTTGCTTGTAACTCGGCTATGATCGAACCATCACCAGACATAGCTATCTGTGCGTTCATTGCACGAAGAGCAAACAATGATTTTTGACTTAACGCATCTGCAACAACGTTAGCTTTTCCCGGATGGTAGTCAATCACCAACTCATAGTCTTTCAACAATTCTAACCATCTGCGTTGTCTCAAATTTAGATCTTTCTGAGTCATTAAATACTTTAGACTATTATGATCTGAATAAATGTGACATTTCTCGCCAAATAAATAGTGACGCCAAATTTTTAATGCGAAAACAATGGCTGCTAATTCCAGATCGTGAGCCGGATAATTTCTCTCATGTGGCTTCAATTGTCTCGAAGCGTAGGCTATAACCTTGCCTTCCTGCATCAAAACGCAACCCAACCCATTCAAAGAAGCATCGCTAAAAATAATAAATTCTTTACCCGTTTAAGTTGAACTAACACCGAGCTTACATCAAAGGGCTTTCGGTGATCAAATCTTTTCGACACTTTTCCGACCACTCGAACCTGACATCTTTCTGCAATAACCTTGTCAACGGGGTAGCTATCATAGAAAAACCTTTCACAAATCGTCGATAGTAACCCACAAGTCCCAGAAAACTTCGAATCTTGGAAACATTTTTCGGTGGCTTCCAATCAAGTATAGCTAAGATTTTGTTCAGATCAACTCGAATGCCTGATGCTGAAACAACATGTTCCAAAAAGCTGACCTCTTTCATCTAGAACTCACACTTACTAAACTTCGCATACAACTGCTGATTTCGCAAAGTTTGTAGCACTAATCTCAAATGCTCAGCATGCTCAATTTCATCTTTGGAGTAGATCAATATATCATCAATAAACACTACCACAAATCGATCTAAAAACTGTCTAAAAACTCGATTCATCAAATCCATAAAAATAGCAGGTGCATTAGTAAGCCCAAAAGGCATAACCAAAAACTCAAAATGTCCGTACATCGTCCGGAATGCAGTCTTTGGCACATCTGTATCTCGACTCAAGAAGCGATAATAACCCGATCTCAAATTTATCTTCGAAAATACTGAAGCCCCTTTCAACTGATCAAACAAATCATCAATTTGAGGTAACGGGTACTTATTCTTTATAGTTACCTTATTTAGTTGCCGATAATCAATACACATTCGCATCGTTCCATCTTTCTTTCTCACAAAAAGAACTGGTGCACCCCAAAGAGAGAAACTTGGTCGTGCAAAGCCCCTATCAACTCTTGCAACTGTGCTTTCAACTCTTTTAGCTCAGTAGGTGCCATCCGATATGGAGCTATTGAGATCAGAGTCATTCCCGGTGCTAATTCAATGCCAAACTCAATCTCTCGTACTGGGGGTAAACCCGGTAGTTCTTTAGGAAACACATCTGGTATTCACATGCAATCGATCTGATTCAATCATTTCTCGAGACAATTTATTATCTAGTACATAAGCCAAATAAGCTTCGCACCTTTTCTCACATACTGGGCTAACATTGAGGATATAATCAGGAAACCCACCTAAATCATTGGATTCAATTCTAATGATCTCACCGATTCGATGTCTCAAATCAATAAGCTTTCTTTTGCAATTCACCACTTGCATCATGCGAAGTTAACCACCCATTCCCAAAATTATATCAAACTCATCGATGGGCAACAAGATTAAATCGATTGGGATGCAAAATCCCGAATCATCAATGGGCAACCTTTACACTTTATTAACAAACATACATCTACCCAAAGGGTTGGATATCTGAATCACAAACTCAAGAGACTCAAGCTGGCGAGTCTTCATCAATACCGAAGTTTCACATACATATGAATGGGTCGAACCGGGATCAATCAATGCAATCACAAGAGTATCATAAAGGGTGAATGTACGGTAATGACATCGGAGAAGCGGCATCCTCCCTAGCTCGAGTAACATACGCTCTAGCGGAGCTCTAGCCTCGAATCGAGCTATGTGTTCTTCGTCCTCTCTCGACTACCACCTACATTGCCGTAATGCCTCGGTGGTCTACTCCGGTCGATGCATCGCTTCGGTCTAGAGTTCATGCCATATTCTACTCGCCTAACATCGGGCACTCTCGAATAAAATGATCGAAGATCCACATTTAATGCAGGACCGATCACGAACTCTACAACTCCCAGAATGCCACGTTACCAACACTCGCCATCGAGGTAGCTCGGGAGCCCGCTGGAGGTCGATCACGTCCCGGTAAATCAAGTAACTTTATGTCGGTGGAATCATCTCCGAACTTCTTAGATGTGGAATGGAAAGTCTTACCGACGACCTCTTACGAATGTCTCTAGCTTCTATCTCACCTTTCTTTTCTCTTTCCAAGCTCTTGACCGCAAGCTCGCTCAACTAGAGTCACAAATTCTTGACTTTCAAGAATGCCAACAAGCAACTTTATCTCTTCATTCGCACTGTCTTCAAACCTTTTACACATAATGGCTTCATTGATACACACTCTAGCATATCCGCTAACCCCGACAAATTTCCGTTCATATTCATCACGGTCATCCTTCCCTGCTTGATTCAAGAAATTCTTTTCGTTTTGATCAATGAATCTTTGATGATATATTTCTTGCGAATTCATTCGGAAGAAATCACGTCACTTTTTCTTTCGAGCCACCGATAATAGCGTATTCCACCGGTGATATCGGTGTCCCAAAGTAAAGATATAGCATACTTAGGGCATTAAATGCGAGTACAAGATAGCTCATCTAGTACCGAATAGTGTTATCAAGCCACATTTATTTCATTCTACGTCATCATCATCATTGGCCTTGAATTCTTGACCCCAAATTTCTGATTTTATCAGCTGGAGGCCTACTAGATCTCATCGGATCTATCATCGGGCTTGAAGGTATCAAGTTGGATTATTCGGGGTGGAGGTTGGTGTACAAAGGATTAGTTCGGATAAACTGGGTAAACCACTCATTCATCATTTGATAGAAGGCTTGTTTAGCCTCCCCTCGTGGCTACCAAACCGGGAGAGAGTCTTCCGAAAGACCGATCTATGTGCACGGTCGGTGCCACACTCTCCACATCATCCGCTACGGCTCTTTCGTGATTAGTGTCCATTTACTATATAAAACACGATTAGAATATCGAAGTCACCACACTATCGATATATGAAAAAGGCATGTATAGCTAGACTCACACGCCTGCAGTAGTCATAGAATCGACTAAACCGTAAGCTCGATACCAATCAAATGTAACACCCTTATCACGAGTCCATCAGGATTAGGTTTAAGGCGTTACTCATCATAGCACAAGGTATTGCATATAATTACTATTTACTAAGTCATAGTCAATTTCATTAAAGATAATAAAGTACTATTTAAAGGTAAACTCATTAATGAATACATATATATATATTGAGTTTACTTAAACAATTCATTAGCCACCAATGCCAAAAAAATAAAATATCTATGCACATATTCTTTCAAGACTTATCGACACAAAATATACCAACTTCAATACCAACAAATGAACATTTCGTCATAATTTAAATCACTTCTTTTGTACGAACATAGTTAAAACAACAATATCAAACACACCTCTTACTAACCAAAAACATGTGAATCTAAGCTCAATTCATATTGCACATGAGAAAACATGGCCGAACATGCCCAACTCAAACACATGACCTATACAACTTTTCATACCAAATATACACACTTGTTTACCACTTAATACAACCCCATGTTTCATTATCACGTCTATAATTTAACTTTAAACAATCAAACCATTTAACCTAAATACCATACATAAATACATTCTAAGGCATAATTTCTTATTCCTTTAATAACATGATGAATATAACAAGTAATTATATTATATCTTGATCATTCATATATATATCACACCTAATTTAAAAGAAATAATCTCTCATGATATGTATATACCATAACCTAACATGCACGAGATAATAGTACCGCACTCACGCATGATTAAACAATATTCAAGCATAAATGATAATTCATGGCATGAGAAAACTATATCATCAAAACACGAAACAAGTTATCCAAAATAGATAGCCATTTTCGCATGGCTAGCATATTTACACAATTACAAAACATTAGTTATACTATTCAGTCTAACCTATACATGCCCTTTTTAATACAAAACTAAGTTATTCAACACCAAAAGAAAGTCGATAGTGCGGTTGACTTCTTCCCTGCATCCTTCAAGTCCATGACTTGAATCTAAATCTATAAAACAAGGGTAAACAAGAATACACACAATAAGCTTGCTAGCTTAGTAAGTCTCAAGCAAGATTTATGACATATACACATATGTACCATCATAGCCGAATATCAATGTTCATATACGGTGAAACTTTATTCATCGTATACTTAACTTGTAAGACTTATCAAAAGTACCTTGATCGATAAATAAAGTCATATGCATTTCCACATACAACCGAAGATTTCAATACTAATCAAATCCCAAATCTATGCTATGCTCCTCCTTGTATTGGCCAAGCACTAAATCTCATCGGGGTTAGTTTCGCTTTTAAACAAACAAGAATTAGATCTAATTATCAAAATAGGCCTTGCCGAAAGCTATAGACACTTACCTTGTGGATTTTAAATCCCAAACTCACCGAATAAGTAGGAACACGCGCCTATGGTGTACCTTCTGAAAAGAACTTCTCCTTCCTTGTAGCCTACACTTAGTAAATCCCAAAGATCTCTTCAAAGTTTTGGCAACCATGAACATTAATGGATTAGCCCTAGATTTCGATAAGTCTAAAATATAAAATAATGGAAACCAAACTTGGATCTTACCCTTATTTGAAGGAATCGATTGCACCTTCACTTCACTTGACCTTCGAGATTAGACTTAGAGACTTGATGAACAATCGGCTATGATTCCTTTATGTATTCTTTTTAAAGATGAAAGAAGAGAGGAATAATAGGCTTAGAAGAAATCGGCTAGGAGGCTAAAAGAAAAGAAGAAAAGAATAGAGGCTCAAAAAGAATATTCGGCAGAGGAAAAGAGAGAGGGAGAATGAATAATGAATGGCCCTAGTCTCATCCTTTTATAGCCGAAATTACTAGGCCAAGAATCCTTAACTTGGCCATCACTCTTCCTTATTTTCCTAATTAAAGAATAGTTCTTCATTTATCCACCTATTTAGCCGAATTTTAAAGAGAGTAAAACTCCTCTTTTGCAAGCCTTGTGCTGTCCACCTCTTGGGCTTCTAGAAGCAAAATAAAACTTATTTTATTTGCTTCTTATGTGACTCGAACTCAAGCCCAACACCATTGCATGTGGGCCATTTTCGAGGCCTTAAGTGGCATCTTGTGCCACTTTTCCAAGTCCGTTAATGGGTCAAATTTCACATACTTTATATTTTAGGGTCACCGCCCTAAGTTCCCTTTGAACTTTTTAATTCGGCATTAGGGGTCATTTTTAAGTTTCCAAAATTTTCATGACTCTGTAAACTTGACATTTCCTAGGTTTCCAAAATGTTTAGTTTCATCTTTTAGCATAGTTTCCAAAATGTTTACTTTCCTCTTTGGCTTAGTTTCCAAAATGTTTACTTTCCTCTTTGGCTTAGTTTCCAAAATGTTCACTTTCCTCTTTTGGCTTAGTTTCCAAAATGTTCACTTTCCTAATTTACTTAGGTTTCCAAATGTTCACTTTCCTAATTTGCTTAGGAAACATTTTCCTATCAACGGTTTCCAAAATCATTCCAAATTTATTCCAAAAACATAAAACATGCAATCAAAATGCATAGGCACTTTTAGGATGTTACTGATTCAGAAACACATCCGAGTATTCAAATTCAATCTGACAGATTTCTCGGACAATTTATTATCTAGTACATAAGCCAAATAAGCTTTGCACCCTTTTCTCACATACTTCGGGCTAACATCGAGGATATAATCAGAGGAAACCCACCTAAATCACCGGATTCAATTCTAATGATCTCACCGCTCGATGTCTCAAATCAATAAGCTTTCTTTTGCAATTCACCACCGCATCATCGCGGTTAACCATCCATTCCCAAAATTATATCAAACTCATCGAAGGGCAACATCATTAAATCGATTGGGAAGCAAAATCCGAATCATCAATGGGCAACCTTACACACTTTATTAACAAACATACATCTACCCAAAGGGTTGGATATACGAATCACAAACTCAAGAGACTCAATGGCGAGTCTTATCAATACCGAAGTTTCACATACATATGAATGGGTCGAACCAGATCAATCAATGCAATCACAGAGTATCATAAAGGGTGAATGTACGGTAATGACATCCGGAGAAGCAAGATCCTCCTAGCTCGAGTAACATAAGCTCTAGTGGAGCTCTAGCCTCGATCGAATCGCCGTGTTCTTCGTCCGCTCGACTACCACCTACATTGCCGTAATGCTCGGTGGTCTACTCCGTCGATGATCGCTTCGGCCTAGAGTTACGTGCCATATTCTACTCACCTAACATCGGAACTCTCGAATAAAATGATCTCAAGATCCACATTTAATGCAGGACCGATCACGAACTCTACAACTCCCAGAATGCCACGTTACCAACACTCGCCATCGAGGT
Source organism: Gossypium rotundifolium (assembly GCA_025506655.1). NCBI lineage: Eukaryota > Viridiplantae > Streptophyta > Magnoliopsida > Malvales > Malvaceae > Gossypium > Gossypium rotundifolium. The sequence goes on from CP106722.1 coordinate 141,151,797, forward strand.
AGCTCGGGAGCCCGCTGGAGGTCGATCACGTCTAGGTAAATCTGAAGTAACTTTATGTCGGCTGGAATCATCTCTGAACTTCTTAGATGTGGAATGGAAAGTCTTACCCGACGACCTCTTACGAATGTCTCTAGCTTCTGTCTCAGCCTTTCTTTTCTCTTTCCCAAGCTCTTCAGCTTTGCAAGCTCGCTCAACTAGAGTCACAAATTCTTGAATTTCAAGAATGCCAACAAGCAACTTTATCTCTTCATTCAGACCGTCTTCAAACCTTTTACACATAATGGCTTCAGTTGATACACACTCTCTAGCATATCTGCTAACCCTGACAAATTTCCGTTCATATTCTGTCACGGTCATCCTTCCCTGTTTCAGTTCAAGAAATTCTTTTCGTTTTTGATCAATGAATCTTTGACTGATATATTTCTTGTGGAATTCATTCTGGAAGAAATCCCACGTCACTTTTTCTTTCGGAACCACTGATACTAGTGTATTCCACCGTGATATGCAAAGGTCCCAAAGTAAAGATATAGCATATTTCGGGCATTAAATGCGAGTACAAGATAGCTCATCTAGTACCGAATAGTGTTATCAAGCCACATTTCGGCTTGCTCTACGTCATCATCATCATTGGCCTTGAATTCTTCGGCCCCAAATTTCCTGATTTTATCAACTAGAGGCCTACTAGATCTCATCGGATCTATCATCGGTCTTGAAGGTATCGAAGTTGGATTATTCGGGGGTGGAGGTTGGTGTACAGCCGGATTAGTCTGGATAAACTAGGTAAACCACTCATTCATCATTTGATAGAAGGCTTGTTTAGCATCCCCCTCGTGGCTACCCGAAACTTGGAGAGAGTCTTCCAGCACTAATCTATGTGCACGGTCAGGTGCCACACTCTCCACATCATCCGCTACGGCTCTTTCAGGATTAGTGTCCATTTACTATATAAAACACAGTTCCGAATATCAGAAGTCACCACACTATCGATATATGAAAAAGGCATGTATAGCTAGACTCACACGCACTACGGTAGTCATAGAATCGACTAAATCGTAAGCTCTGATACCAATCAAATGTAACACCCTTATCCCGAGTCCATCACCGGATTAGGTTTAAGGCGTTATCATCATAGCACAAGGTATTGCATATAATTACTATTTACTAAGTCATAGTCAATTTCATTAAAGATAATAAAGTACTATTTAAAGGTAAACTCATTAACTGAATACATATATATATATTGACTTTACTTAAACAATTTATTAGCCACCAATGCCAAAAAATAAAATATCTATGTACATATTCTTTCAAGACTTATCGACACAAAATATACTAACTTCAATACCAACAAATGAACATTTCGTCATAATTTAAATCACTTCTTTTGTACGAACATAGTTAAAACAACAATATCAAACACACCTCTTACTAACCAAAAACATGTGAATCTAAGCTCAATTCATATTGCACATGAGAAAACATGGCCGAACATGCCCAACTCAAACACATGACCTATACAACTTTTCATACCGAATATACACACTTGTTTACCACTTAATACAACCCCATGTTTGATTATCACGCCTATAATTTAACTTTAAACAATCAAACCATTTAACCTAAATACCATACATAAATACATTCTAAGGCATAATTTCTTATTCCTTTAATAACATAACTGAATATAACAAGTAATTATATTATATCTTGATCATTCATATATATATCACACCTAATTTAAAAGAAATAATCTCTCATGATATGTATATACCATAACCTAACATGCACAGATAATAGTACCACACTCACGCATGATTAAACAATATTCAAGCATAAATGATAATTCATGGCATGAGAAAACTATATCATCAAAACACGAAACAAGTTATCCAAAATAGATAGCCATTTTCGCGTGGCTAGCATATTTACACAATTACAAAACATTAATTATACTGTTCAGTCTAACCTATACATGCCCTTTTTAATACAAAACTAAGTTATTCAACACCAAAAGAAAGTCGATAGTGCGGTTGACTTCTTCCCAGATCCTTCAAGTCCACAGCTTGAATCTAAATCTATAAAACAAGGGTAAACAAGAATACACACAATAAGCTTGCTAGCTTAGTAAGTCTCAAGCAGTATTTATGACATATACACACATATGTACCATCATAGCCAAATATCAATGTTCGTATACAGCAAAACTTTATTCATCGTATACTTAACTTGTAAGACTTATCAAAAGTACCTTGATCGATAAATAAAGTCATATGCATTTCCACATACAACCGAATAACATCTTCAATGTACATTTAAAATGATCTCACATAATTGAATGTATACAAATATATATATGTATAAAGCATGGCGAAACTATATATATATATAATAATTTCTCTTATATGCAAACAATCCACATCAACTCAATGTCATTTTTAATCGCATACCTTACATAAAGAATGCACCAACACATTTCTATCAACTTACGATTTGATCAACATCACATATATCATGAACTTGATTCAATAGATACCTTTTGGCCGAACATAATCAATCATATAAAATATATAATTTTACTATCATTATTACAAATACATAAATAGGACAAATCATGTATATGTTCAAATAGGTTAGCACATAATTCATATTTACATAACCATTTATCGTTTCAAATAATCAACTTACCTTGTCACTTACCAATATAATAAGCTAATTTCTTCTCTCTTTTTTTTCTTTTTAGAGCTTATAGCTCAATCTACTATGTATATACATCTCCAATTCTCTGTTTTAACTTATCACCGGCAAAAAGCCTGCTAGGCATTAAAGCTCAATTAAGTCAACCGACACGAGGCACGCTAGGCGATAAGCCTAAAATAAATCACCAAGACTAGGCTTGCTAGGCACAAAGCACGACATATAACAAAGACAAAGCGCTAGGCATTAAAGCCTGAAATGAATCACCGGCACAGGACCTGCTAGGCTTAAAGCCTGAAATAAGTCACCGGCACTAGGCCTGCAAGGCTTAAAGCCCGAGATATCATCATTTTCAACATTTCAATGAACATTTCAATAGTATCATAACCACTTATCACTTAGATTTCATAATTCTATCACATTTCCAATTCAACTAAGCTCATTCATTTTTCACAAATAAAACTATTATAACATTGTATAATAAAACACTACATTCGGCTATCACATGAAAATATACCCAAATTTATCAAAAACTGTCATTTAATACTTTCATAAAACATTCTTTAATATAATCCAGCTTAGGGACTTACCTCGGTTGTCGATAGACCGTACAAATCGGCTATTCAAGAACCTTCGTCTTTCCCCGATCTAAATCTGTTTTTCTTTGCTCTTGATCTTGAATTTTAGCTAGATGATGGCCGAACCTTCCAAGCTTTTAAACCCTTATTTTCATGGCTAACTTTCGACACTTCAAGATGAAGAACAAAAATATGGCTTTTAAATTTTATGTAATATAACATATAATAACATTTTCTTATGTTTTACCATTTTAACCTTTATTTAATAATAAAAACAATTTATAACATAAGGTTATACTTGACCTTTGCCACCCACTAACTCATAAATGGGTTATTTACCCTTTTAATGCTCCACTTTAAAAAGCCATCATCAAATAGGCACTTTACACTATAGTTTGAGACTTTTAAAATTTACGCGATTAAGTCCTTTTTGTCAAATCGAGCACCCAAACGATGAAATTTTTCTACGAAACTTTCACACATTTTAATTCACACATAATAAACACAAAATAAAATATTAAAATATTTCTCGAACTCGGATTCGTGGTCCCGAAACCACCATTCCAATTAGGGTCAAATTTGGTCTGTTACATATCCATCATAGGCAAATTAGGTCATGTGGTAATTACTATGTTGTTCGAATATTTGATATATATATTTTTTAAAATGGTATGAAAGAACAGATGGTTCAGTTAGTTTACTATGTACTTGTATTGTAGTAAAATGAGTGGAGGACAGTTTGTGTTATATGAGATTTGATTATGACATACATAGGTTTTAATGATACAAGTAGGGATATGTTTTAAGTGAATGAATATTTCATGAATGTCTATCTGGATTTGAGTTTACTTCGGTAATGCCTCTTAACCCTAATTCGGTGACGGATACGGGTTAGGGGTGTTACAGTCTTTCTGGCAGATTTGATGGAACTGTCATTTGGCAAGTTCGATCTCATTTTGGGCATGGATTGGTTAGTGAAACACCGTGCGAATTTGGATTGCGCTGCTAAGCGTATGGTACTGAAGTCTTCGGAGATTGAGGAGGGGTCGTGATAGGGGAGCAAAGGGATTATTTATCTAGTGTAATCTCTAAATTAAGGGCCGAAAAGCTGGTTTGCAAAGGTTACGAGGCGTTCCTAGCATATGTCAGCGTATCTAATGTTAAGGGTCCGTTTGTTGAGGATGTCAGAACTGTAAAGGAGTTGTCGGATGTATTCCCCGAAGAGCTTCGAGGTTGCCTCCTAGTCATGAGTTTGAATTCGGCATTGAGCTCCTACTAGGAACGGCTCCAGTGTCCATCGCCCCTTATAGAATGGCGCCGAATGAGCTGGTGGAATTAAAGGCCCAAATCCAAGAGCTGCTAGATCAAGGATTCATCCGACTGAGTGTGCCTCCTTAGGGAGCACCAATATTGTTCGTGAAGAAGAAGGATGGATCAATGCGCATGTATTGATTATCGTTAATTGAACAAACTGACGGTTAAGAACAAGCACCTGTTACCAATAATAGACAATCTGTTTGATCAGCTGCGAGGAGCTTCAATTTTCCCTAAGATAGATATCAGATCGGGGTATCATCAGCTAAGGGTTAAGGAGGTAGATGTGTACAAGACTGCATTCGGATTCATTATGGACATTACGAGTTTCTGGTCATGTCATTTGGAATAATGAATACACTAGTTGCTTTCATGGATATGATGAACTGAGTGTTTCAACTCTATTTGGATAAGTTCCTGATGGTGTTTTGTAACACCCCAAACCCGATCAACACACCATGACCGAATCTAGCATGCCACGGAGTGATGACCTTTTAAAAGCGAAAATTTGTCGGATAATTTCTTAGAAAACCCATTTTGTAGTACGAAAAAGTTTAGAAATCCTTGCTTGAAATCTACTTATTGTTGCAAGTTTTTAGAAAACATTCGAGTTATCTTTGTTATCATAATTTATGTGGTGTTACCCAATGGAAACGCTTTTAAGAAAAACGTAGGAGTTATAGTTTTGAAAACATTGCTTTTTATTGGTTAACTTAACAGAACCATAAATTCAACATAGTCAAAATCATAGCAAATAATAAAGAAAAACCCAAAATAAAACTTAGCGGCCTTATTACAAAACCCAAAACCAAAATTTAAAGAAAATTAATAAAATTGAAATAGTAACTAAAAGAAATAAAATCCAACAAACATGCATGACCGCTTCGAGTCCTTCCGGCTCCATCTCCGCAATCTATTCATCTTTAAAATATAAGGGAAGGGGTGAGTCACCAAGACTCGGTGTATAAATCCCCAACCCGATAGTGCATTCACTTACACAAGCTATCAATAATAACATGCAAATCATGCAAATCATGCAACCCACAACCTAACCATCCAATCTCCTTTAACTACCCCTGTGTGGTCAAAACCACTGGTGGTCAAAACCACTGGTGACCGAAGTCACAAATCAAGTGATGGGGCCAACCCATCGTGTGGTCAAAACCACTGATGACAATCCCATAAATAAGCTCGTGGGGCTAACCCACTATGGTACCAAACCACTGGGATGAGTCACAAATCGATATGAGGTCAAAACCACTGGTGGTCAAAACCACTGGGACTTAGTCACAATTTATAATATCAAGACGGGGCCAACCCCTTGTGTAGTCAAAACAACTGAGGACAGTCCAAAATAAATCATCCCCCTCCTCTCATCAAACCCATCATCATGTTCATATCAATCGTGGCATAAAACATATGATGATGCAATTAACGTATAGCATAGCATATAACCATTACATGATGATGTATAGCAAAGATCACATGACAGGGGACTTACCTGAAATCCAAGCACATACCCACAAGGCATAATCACCGATTTCATTGCTAAAACAATATTATATTAGGCATATTATACTAATAAAGTGTGTAAGCGTTACACACCTGACTATACTCGAAATCCTGAAACTACACGATACTACGAGATCCCAAAACGTGTGTCCTCACTGCACCTACAATCATACCACCTTTAGATTTAAAGCTATTTGGCCTATTCACAAAATCTCAAGGATGCATCGCACTTTAGTAGTACTCACCTTAGTGCCGGTTTGGTGTCCAACCAAGTCCCGAAGCTACACAATAATCCCCTTGCAATGGGCCAAACATAGAACACACAAATGGTTAGCCTTTAACTTTTGAGCGATTAGGAAATAGATCTTGAAATGTTTAAGCCTTACCTAGATCGGCCACCAAATCCCAGAGATTCGACTACACACCTTCCTACAATCGATTAACACCACATCAACTCTCATAGCCATTCGGCTATGATTAACAAATCTCGAAAGGAATAAACCATACCACAAGAACCACACCTACCTTAACGCACAAGATCTCTCTGGCTTTTACAAAGATTCGGCCCTAGCATCCAAAGATAGAAGAATCGACAACCAAAAGAGAAGGTGAGACTACTAAAAGATTCGGCCATAAACCGAAAGAGAGAAAGAGAAAGGCAGTAATGAAATAACAAAGACTTACCACACCAAGATTTGGGATTGACAAAGAGAATCAAGAAGAGATGAGTGTTGGAACTTGGGATGATGAAAAGAAAATGCAAGAAGAGAGGGGTTTATGAGCAAGGTATTCAGCCAAGATGAATGAGAGGACTTTCAACACAAGGGGTTTAAAAGAGAGAAGAGAAAAGATAAGTGTAAAGGGTTCGGCTATGGTGTTTCGACTTCAAGGTTTCAAGCAGAAAAGAGAAAATTCTTGTGACTCACAATTTTGGCCAAGAGAACTCAAAAGATGGCCACTCACACCCTCAAAATTTGACACTACCCCCATCCATGACCGAAACTATACTCCCCTCCAAAGTCCCATATTCGGCCAACTCTCTTCAAATGAGTTTGAAAATATTCCAACTCCTCAATTCCCCCAGAGTCCAACCTGAGCACTCCTCCTTCTAGCTTGTGGCGTCAAAAATAAATAAATAGAAAGGGATTTCTACAGCTCGAACCAAGATCCTCCTTGCTCCTTGTGGCGTCACCTCCCTTGTGACTTAAGTGGCGCCTCATTGCCACTTTACCAAGGCACTTCTTGTGTCTAAAACTCCCAATAATTCCTTTTAACCACTAATTGTTCTAGTTCCTTCTTCTTGAGTGCTAAAACAAAATTTTTAGCCATGTCCCAAGACTAACCCAAGATCATGCCTAGACCCCAAAACATATCAAACCAACACAGCATACTTACCAACACATGCAACCACATGCAAAATCCAGAGACCCCATTTTAAGGATGTTACATGATTATAGATGATATTCTGGTGTATTCAAGAATCGATGAGGAGCATGATTTGCATCTCTAAATTTTTCTGCAAATATTGAGAGAAAAGAAGCTTTATGCAAAATTCAGCTAGTGCGAGTTTTGGCTGAGAGAGGTGACATTTTTTACTCATGTCGTGTCTGTCGAGGGGATTAGGGTTTATCCTCAAAAGTTGGGGCCGTATTAGATTGGAAGCCACCAAAGTTAGTATTTGATATTCAAAGTTTTCTGAGTCTGGCCGGGTATTACAGACGATTCGTTGAGAGATTTTCACTGATTGCTGCACCACTAACTAAGTTACTGAAAATGAGTACCGTTTGTTTGGACTAATAAACAACAGGAGAGTTTTGATAAACTGAAGAAGATTCTAATGAAGCCCGATATTAATTCAACCAGATGCTGGAAAGGAATTCATTGTCTATTGTGATGCGTCGCACATGATTTTTGGTTGTGTGCTAATGCAAGAGGGTAAGGTGGTGGCTTATGCATCTCGTCAGCTTAGGCTGCACGAGGTGAATTATCCTACTCATGACTTGGAATTAGCTGCGGTGGTATTCGCACTAAAGATTTGGAGACACTACTTGTACAGGAGAAATCAATCATTTATACCGATCATAAAAGTCTCAAATACCTCCTTACCCTGAAGGAGTTGAACCTTAGGCAACATAGATGGATAGAGTTGCTTAAGGATTGTGATTGTTCGATTGAGTACCATTCGGGAAAAGCTAACGTGGTGGCGGATGCATTGAGTCGTAAAGTGGTATCTAATCTAAGAGTGATGTTTGCTCGTCTTAGCCTGTTTGAGGATGGTAGTCTGTTAGCTGAGCTTCAAGTGAAACTAACTTGGATTGATCAAATTAAGGAAAAGCAGTTGTTGGATGAATCATTGATTCCTTGTTTTCAACTGGTGAAGAAGGGAGAGACTACAAATTTTGGGCTGAATACTAAGGGAGTGTAATGCTTTTGTGGGAGAGTTTGTGTACTGAGGGATTCTGAGTTAAGGCAATCTATTCTACGGGAGGCACATAATAGCCCATACGCTATGCATCCTAGTGGAAACAAGTTATACCGAGATCTACGTGAAATGTACTGGTGGCCAGGACTTAAGCATAAGGTTACTGATTTTGCAAGTAAGTGTTTGACATGCCAGCAAGTGAAGGCTAAGCACCAAATGCCTTTGAGACTGCTACAACCTATTAAAATTCTACTTTGGAAGTGGGAGAAGGTAACCATGGATTTTTTTAGTGGGTTACCCCTAACGCCTACTAAGAAAGATTCGGTATGGATTTTTGTTGATCGACTGACTAAGTCCACCCACTTTACACTTGTTTTTACTGATTACTCGTTGCAGAAGTTGGCCAAGTTGTATGTGGCAAAAATTATGAGATTACATGGGGTACCAGTGTCTATCATCTTGGACAGGGATCCTAGATTCACATCACGATTCTGGAGAGTGTTACATGACGCTTTGGGTACAAGGTTGGATTTCAGCATAGCATGTCATCCTCAGACTGATGGTCAGTCGGAGAGGGTAATATATATTTTTGAAGACATGCTAAAAAAATTGTGTGATTGATTTTAGAGGCATTTGGGAAGACTACTTGCCATTAGCAGAATTCCCTTACAACAACAGCTATCAAGCCAGTATTCAGATGGCACAGTACGAGGCATTATATGGCCGTAGGTGTCGTACCCCTACTTGGTGGAAAAAATTGGGGGAACGGTGACTGTTGGGGCTAGAACTAGTTGCTGAGACAGAGGAGAAAGTAAAATTGATCCGCGATCGGTTAAAAGAAGCATCTGATAGAAAGAAGCCATATGCTGACTTAAAGCGTAAAGAGATAGATCACTCTGTGGGGGATTATGTCTTCTTGAAGGTCTCACCTTTGAAGAAGATTTTGAGATTTGGATGGAAGGGCAAGCTAAGCACCATATTCATCTGACCTTACCAGATATTAAAGCATGTAGGATCGATCGCCTATCAGCTTGAGCTACTTTTGGAGTTAAATCGAATACATGATGTGTTCCACATCTCTATGCTGAGGTGATACCTTTTTGATCCCTCACATATAGTGCCGGTGCAGGAGATCGAGGTAAAATCTAATCTGAGTTTTGAGGAAGAACCGGTGCAAATACTGGATCGTGATGTTAAGGTGCTAAGGAGGAAGTCTGTTCCGTTAGTCAAGTTGCTATTGCGTAATCACAGTTCAGAGGAAGCCACGTGGGAGCCTGAGGAGGCGATGCTACAACAATACCCTCATATCTTCTGATTAGGTAAATTTCGAGGCTAAAATTTCTTTAAGGGGGGAAGAGTTGTAATGTCCCAAAGTAGAGGTTGTAATTTTTGCTTGAATTATTGTTGTTCTTGATCGGCTAACTATTTGAGTGTGTTTAGGGGTCCTAAGGAGGAGTGGGTTCGAGTTTGAGCTTGGGAAAAAAATTTAATTTTTGGCCATTCAGTGGAGAGGGCTGTTGGCAGTAGGGCTTAAGTATAATTGTGTGCATTAGGTTGACACAAGATGAGCTTGTAGCTCAAAGGTAGTGGCGTCATTGGGTAGACAAGGAGAGTAGAGTTTGAATCTCACTAATTGCAATTGAAGGCTTTTATTTTGTGACTTGAGAGGGAAGGAAGCAGAGCTCGGATCAAACTCTTCAAGAGGAGTTAGAGACTGGGTCAACAAGTTTGAATGGGAGGTTAGGAGTGATTCAAGGAGAAGATATTGGAGGAAATCGTGGAGATAGGGGAGAGTGGGAACGTTGGCTGAATATGAGGAAGTTGAATAGGAGAATTTCGGCCAAGGGTGGTCATTTGGGAGTGAATATTCGGTTTTTGAGAGTGGAGAGTGCTGAATGTTCTCTGAGTTCTTTTGGGAGCATTATCAGGCTTTTTTTTTTTTTTGCATTTTCGTATTCTTTTCTTCTTCTTTTTTTCTTTTCTCATTTGTTTCCTTACCGAAATCTCATTTCTCTTTCCCTTTTGTCTTCTTTTCTGTACCCTTCAAGTTAGCTGAATCCACCTTCTTCTTTATCCTCAACATCTTACTATTATCCTTTAGGTTGAGTAACCAAGATCAATCTCTTCTCATCTTCCTCTTATAGTCATATCTATAAGGCCGTACTCAAGGAAACCTGTCTTGCCTTATCTAAGGAGTAAGTATATTGGTTTTCTTTCAATTATTTTTGTGGGGGTTATCATTTTAGTCTCTAGGCTGAATCTTCCCCATCTTCTATTGCTTGATTGGTTGGTATGTAGGTTCACTCGAGGTGTAGGAGGGGACAAGCACTTTGAAGCAGTCGATACATACTCATAGCCTTAATCCGATAGGTATACTCGCTTTGTGTTTGTCAAGGGTGGACTTGAATCATATGTTAACTCTATTTCTTTTATTAATAAGTGGTTTGTATCGCAGAGTCCAATCAAGGATCCTTAATCTTCGTTGATAATAAAAAAGGACTTATCAAAACTCGATAAAAACAAGGTAGGAGTAAGTGTGGTTTCAGTTTGTTTGGCTAATAGGAGGATAACCCTCTTAGTCATCTGACTAATTATTGATCTTGTCTAACATAGGAACGGTGCTAAGGGATCGGCAACACACTTGTAATCAAGGTATGTAATCTCACACTCCTACTTGTTCTATTAATGTGATGATTCGTGAATCGACTAAAAGTCGAAATAATGGCATCCGAGATCACTCGAGTGTGCGAGCCCTCGTAGTGGTAAAACGAGTCACGAACATTGGCGATAGCCTTTTGGGAGTGCCACGAACTCTCTCGTGGGACTGAGGCTGTAATAAGCCTTGTTGTGCTGAATTTGGGCTTTAGGCCCAATTGCACCGTATGGACCAAAAATGGAACATGCGTCGCTCGAGGCGACAGTAGGCCTCCGGAAAGGCCGTTAGGTGACTAAGTTATCAAAATACCCTCGAAGGGAAAAATACCAAAATAACCTTGAAAGGTAAAATTACTGAAATACCATCGAAGAGTAAATGACCGAAATACCTTTGATGTATAAAGTTATCGAAATGCCCTCAATGGGTGAAATTACTAAACTACCCTCGATGGGTAAAATATTGGAATACCCTTAAGGGGTGAACTACTGTTTTTACCACAACCGACCAAATGACCATTATACCCTTAGTGGTAGAATTATTGATGTATGAGTATTAATTGTATGACTAATTTTGGATGTGATGCACTACATACATGAATTAATTATGACATAACATACTGCATTGGGTTGTGTTATGAATTTTAGAGGAAGCACTGTACTGGTGGCTCTGTCACGTTAGACTGATTTAGTGGCTCTTTCCACGTATACTGATTTTAGTGGCTCAGCCACATATTGTTATTAGCAAATAGACTATGTTATTGGTGTGCTGGTTGGGTGGGTTGACTTGGTCCCCACATGGTGTGTTGGTTGGTACGGGTGGTGTGTTGGCTGGACTGGGGTGGGTCATATATTTTTTCTGAATATCATAGGGCTTAAGCCCCGATTGTTATTACTGAATAGGGCTTAGTCCCAAACTGCTACTGAATAGGGCTTAGGCCTAGGCCGCTACTGAAAAAGGTTTAGGCCCAGCTTGATGTTGCATGGGCTTGGGCCCAAACTATGATAGGGGATTACACACTGAGTTATCGTAACTCACCCTTTCTCTTTAACTGTGCAGGTAATCCCCAGCCTTAGAGGATTTGGAGCTACGAGGGACTCGGAGGTGGCCACATGTCCAATATGTCTTTGGGTTAAATTTTGCGACTTTATTTCAGTTTTTTTTTAATTTTTGGGTTAATAATTTTTGTAATAAGGCCATTGGGTTTTCTTTTTAACTTTTATTTGGTACTTCTTTTCATTACAAACTGCTAGTTTATTAAACACGGGTTTTTAAAGTAATAACTATTGTTTTCAAATATCATGTTTCTGCAACTGTTTAAATCAAACTTCCACAACAAACAAGGTTTTAAAATAATAATATTTTTGCAAAAGAATGACTTGAGCAAATCTTGTTTTATTGATAAGCAAGGAAAATGAGGATGTTTAAACGACAGAAGGTTTTAATTCATAGAAGGGTTTTTCAATGAACAAATAGTTTTCAAACAAGCACTTGATGTGTCACGCTAGATCCGGTCATAACGTCTAGGCCAGGATTGAGGTGTAACAAAGTCAATATGTATGCCTTATTTTCACACGGCCTGGGACACGGGCGTGTCTGGAGCCGTGTGAGGCACACGGCCTATTCACACGGGGGTGTGACCCTTTTATGTTTGAAAAATTCCTAAGTTTTTGAGAATTTTCTTTAGTTATCGGTTTAGTCCCGAACCACTTATAAAGCATGTTTAAGGCCTCGTAGGTCCTTACAAGGGACAATGTGATTATGATTGATTGGTGTTTGAGAATGGTTGTATAAATGTATGTTGTATGTTGTGATTTGATCAGTAATGCCTCGTAACTCTATTCTTGTGACGAATACGAGTTAGGGGTGTTACACAATATGTAATTAAATTTAGCTTATTTAATTACCTCTCTATTCAATTTAGTCCAGGACACTCATTAAATCACATTTACACTTTTGCCCTTACTATTTCACAACTTTTAGAATTTAGTCCTTATTTCATAAAAACACAATTTCATAAAATTTAACCACAACCCATACTAGCCGAATTTCAATTAGGTCCCTTGAAGCCCATATTTTTCATTTATTTCACATTCTAACCACAAAGTTTCCACATTTCACAATTTAATCCCCAATTTACATTTTCACTAAAAATCACTTAACAAAACTTGTATAACTATCATCAAACATTCATAATCTATCATAAATCATTAAAATACATGCTTATTCATCAATGGAAACATCCTAAATCTTTAAAAATTTTGCAAAATAGTCCCTAGGCTAGCTAGACTAAGCTGGAACTATATAAAAACATAGAAATCATTAAAAACGGGACAAAATTCACTTACATGCAAGATTGAAATTTGATCGAATGTTTAAAGCCCTAGCTATGGCTTCTTTTCTTCTAATTTTTGGAAAATGAAGAAGAGGATAGCATAAAAATTTAGTTTTTTTATTAAATTAATCTTTAATAACTAAATTGCAATTTTAACCATAATAATAAACCATTAAATCACCTAATTAATGGTCATACTTGTCCACTCACAATTTTAAATGGTCTAATTACACTTAAGGACTCTTGCTTTAATATTCCATAGCTTTTAAACACTTTTAACTAATAAAACATAAATTTTACATTTTACGTGATTTAGTCCTTTTTACCGAATTAAGCATTCAAACGATAAATTTTCTTAACGAAATTTTCACACAAACACACTATCATGCTGGAAATCTTAAAATAATAATAAAATAATTATTTTAACCTTAGATTTGTGGTCCCAAAACTACTATTCTGATTTGAATAAAAATGGGATGTTTCATAAATACCTTTAATTTTGAAAATAATATTAATTTGTAAAAGAGTAAAAAATTAGAGTTTTTAAGAGGCAATTACACCGAATTTTAAAAATCACCCTATATCTTCCCCTGCCTAGTTTAATTTCACAATAGTTTTCTTCTCCCTCATTCTTGTACCATCCTTTGCATCCCAAACTCCTACTCATCAAATTTGGATTCCCAAACTTAATTTCATTGATTTCTTTCATCATCATAGGATTAAATCTCCATAGAAACACAATAAAAACACTTAAATCACCATTATTTTTGCCACCCTTCAAGATTGTGGGTTTTTAGGTTTTCACTCAAACTCTTGGATTTTCGTCATCTAAGGTAACGATCCAACTCCTAAATACTTTTAAATGTTATTTAGTCTTTACAACTAAGTTTTTAGCCATTAAATTGCATGTTTTAAAAAAACCCAAAAATTAGCTCGTTAATGGTGGATTTTGGAATTTCGAGTAAAAACATTGTTCAAAGTATTTTTCAATTAGTTTTGACATGATTAAGAGGATTCTAAACTTAATTTGAAGTTTCACATGTTTTGGAATCGATGCTTGTAGTTCATTCTGTAATTGGGAATTTAGATGTAGCCTAAATCCCTACTCTAAATTTTGAGTGTAAGTGTTCTCACACCTAAGCTCCATTCAACATGATATGAGTGTTTGGTGTGTTGGAGAGTTCTAGCTATACGCTTCATATAACAGCCCATTTTTCTGTGGCGTCGAAAATAGTAGCTTTGGGGCCACCAAATCTGACGAGTAAGTTCGTAAATATTATTATTTAATATTTACAAGTTAAATATGGTTTTGAAAATATTTTTTATCGATAATTTATGTTTTATAAATGATTTATTTAGTTCAAGTGGTAAAACCCTAAGGTCAAGTGGTTTTACAAAATGAGGTATCGGGACCTCATTTTATAAATCAACTCATAAATATTTTTATAAATATTTACGTTGTGCCATTAAGGTGTTATTAAAGTTTTGTTGAAAAATTTTAACGTTTCGATACAGAAGTAATTAAAAAGGACTAAATCGTAAAAGATGTAAAATGTGATCACCATTTGATTTGACTGATTAAATGACCTATTGAATAAAGGAAAAGGGACTTATATGGTAATTAAAACATGGTCAAAGTTTCCAAGCAGTGGTTTCTTGATTGAATCCACTAGCTTTTGGATTATTTGTTCTTTTAGTCCTAATAAGTTTAGGATTAAATTGTAAATAAGTTTATTTAGTTAGAATTTCATTTAATTGAAGGACCAATTGTGAAATTAAATCTTCCTTAGATGGTAATTATTCCATATATTAATGTGATGGATAAACATGGACATGGAATTGGTATTTTATTTAATTATTAACTAAGGTTAAAATGGTAATCTGATAGATTAATTAAATTAAAAAAAACATAAGTAAAATAATGGTTGTCTTCTTCCATTTTCTTTTGTTTTTCAACTGAATGAAGCCATCAATATGCCTTGAAGCTTCGGTAAAGCTTCCATGTATGCATATCAAGATCGAGTGGAAAATAGAGGAGAATGAAAATTTACCAAAATGCCTCTATACTTGTTATTTCTGCAAATTAGCCATGTAAGTTCATATGAACTATTATATCTGCAAATTAGCCAGGTTAACATGTTTCGAGTGCTGGTCTTGAATTTCCTACTGGTGGCTAAGGTCCGACAGTAGTTGCGGATACTCAACAGCTTGTATGAGCAAACCCATTTTACAGCTCATGTGAGCTACGACTATATTTTTAGTGTAACACCCCTAACCCGTGTCCGTCGCCGGCTTAGGGTTAAGAGGTATTATCGATCAAACACAACATTTACCTAACATTCCACAACTCAATAAAATTTATTATCTAATAACATTCATTAACATACATAATGTCCCTTAAATAGGTCTATGAGACCTTAAACATGCTTTAGAGAAGGTTCGGGACTAAACCGATCACATTTGCAAACTTTAAGACCACTTAAAATTTTCAAACATTCAGGGATCACACGCCCATGTAAATAGGTCGTGTGAATCAGACACGCCCATGTCATAGGCCATGTGAAAATAGGGCATACATTCTGACTTGCACCACACGGCCGGGACACACCCATGCGTCAGGCCGTGTGAAATCTAGAGGGGTTACTAACTTGGGTCACACGGCCAGCCACACGTCCGTGTGCCTCACATGGCCAGTGACACGCCCGTGTGCCTCACATGGCCAGTGACATGCCCGTGTGTCTAGGCCGTGCCAAACTTGTAGGGTATACTAACTTAATTCGAAGGGCTACTCTAGGGGACACACGGCCATGTACCACAGCCTTGTGTCACTCACGGTCAAGCCACATGCCTGTGTGCTTAGCCGTGTGTAGTGAATATAGGCTTGGTTGAAGCCACATTTCTCACCCTTCTTAAGCATACCTAAAACACCACATTTCATGCCATTTTAAGACATTAATAAGCAGCCAAACCATGCTATTTCCGTACCAAACTTACAATACCAATTCTATCCATTTCATCAACTCAAATCAATACTATTTGTACATTCAAACACATAACAAACTAGCATAATTCATTCCTCATTTCTCACCTATTCAATCATATACCAAAGTACATATCATACTCATCAATACAAACTATTTCAATATGTATTTTTACTACCATCAATCACACTCAAAGCTTGACTCATAAATCATCTATTAGTCATTCACTTATCAAGTCTAAAATCATGCTTTTCATAAATAAATACTTGTCATATACCAAATGACCGAATGATCAACTTATCAACTTGAATCATCACCAACCATACCAAATAATGTCACTATACAAGGCAAATTATACATCAAACATAAGTCATTAATAAGCCATATAAAATGGCCAAATACATTTCCAACCATAATATCAAATACCATATCCTATACTTGCCATATAACCAAGTCATAAAGGGTATAAATACCGAAATCATTAGCCAGATAGTGTGATGCAATCTCCACCGACTTTCAACCCGAACGAACATCCGAATAACTAGAAAACATAGAAAAACAACACAAAGTAAGCTATAAACCTTAGCAAGCTCGTATCTTAATAAATTTAACATAACAAATAATTTCAATTCAATGCCATAAGTATAATATGCTATTTCACTTGTCAAAACACAACTTATCTCATGTTTATAACATGATTTCATATCAAATTATCACCATTCAATAATATACTTATTTACTTAATAACTTTAGCTTTCATAAGCTTATTCAATTCGATTCTCATATAACATTCAATTCTCACTTTCATATAGCCAAATGAGCACATTTTGGGAAATAACATATTCAATCATATATCTTTTTCATGTGAATCTCATTTCATCACCTTTCATTCATATGGTATCTGACAATTTCACATAGGCCACTTTATAAACCACATCTTATTCACTTTTTCATGTTTCATTTGCACATATTCATATTTCATTTGCATATACATCACATAACATTCATCCACATATATTGTAACGGCCCGATTTATGGCCTAGTCAAAATAGTGGTTGCAAGACCACAATCTGAAGTATAGCTATGTGTTTTATGACTTTTGTGAGGTGTATGACTTGTTTCCATGATTTTTGAAAATTTCATGAAGAATTTTTATTATTTAGTGATCAATTTATGCATTAGGACTAAATTGCAAAGATTGAAAAATATGAGATTCTAGAAGATTCAAGTATGAGATAGCATTAGAAACTTTATTAGAGGTCCTTATTTAGAAATTAGACCATTAAATCTTATGATGGACAAAAATAGACATGGGAAGGAAAAATCTCAAGAAAAAGGCCCTAAAGGCATTTTTGTCATTTGGTTAATAAGTTAATTAAAGGGAAAATAAGTCAAAAATCTTGTCCATCTTCTCCATGCTTAGCCGAAAATTTCAAGAACACCATAGCTAGGATTTCTTCAACTCTCAAGCTTGATTGTAAGTACCTCCTAGCCCCATTTTGATGTTCTTTATATTTTTGAGATCCTCGTAGCTCGATTCAGCTATTTCTACCATTATTTTGAGATAGGGTTCATGTTTAAAAATTTATCCATGTATGACATGCATGTATTTTGATGTTTAATGGTGGAATATGAACATCTTTTTCTAAGTGATTTTCATGGAAAATTCATAAAAAAGGACCTAGTTGTAAAAGTGATAAAATGTGTAGTAAATCAATTTTGAAAGAAAGTGTGAGCTTTTATAAGCTCAATAAATGTTTGGCTAGGCTTGGGTAACCAAGGAAATGAATACATTTCATTATACGAGCAAAGAGATCATTTTTTAAATATGTGAAAGTTTAGGGGAAAAATTATAATTTTGCCAAAGTATAATTCATGGATTGTTTTAGTCAATGTGATCATTAAATAAGTGAAATTGTCATTATACATCAAGAAACGCGAAGTCTGGACCTAAATCAAGGAAAGAAAAAGGTGGTGGACTAAATTAAACAACTACATATATTTTGGTATCGAGGTAAGTTTGTGTGTAATAAATCAACGTAATGTTATTATGTTTTAATATGCTTGATATCATGAGAAATGTATATTATCTCTATGAAATTGATTAATGAGGTCTCGATGAAATTATCATGAAATTATATTATGTGAAAGTTTCGGTTGGACCTTAGAAATGAAAGGATACTATTGTCACGACATGAGACTATTAGGGTCCTGTATAAGACCATGTCCAGGACATGGCCTCGACATCAAATTGAGATCCCGTGTAAGACCATATCTAGGATATGGCATCGGCATCAAATAGAGGTTCCGTGTAAGACCACGTTTGGGACTTGGCTTCAGTATGAAATCATGTAAGACCATATCTAGGCATGGCATCGATATACGATCTCATGTAAGACCATATCTAGGATATGGCATCGACATCGATATGAGATCCCATGTAAGACCATATCTAGGATATGGCATCAGCATCAAGATGTTATCCGTGTAAAACCATATCTGGGATATGGCATTGGTATCGTATTACATGTGTGATGATTCCTATGTATCCTTTAATATTCTAAGTGGTTCAACAGGGTAAAGAGCTAAGTCTATGTTCAAGATGGTAAAAGTGCTAAAATTATGTGATGAAGTGATATAGGTACATATGAGCAACTTACTAGAAATGAGTTCAATATGTGAATGTGATTGGTAAGAGTGAGAATGAGTAAGTTAGGTAGATGTGCTTATGAACTTGTGTTATTACTCAATGCAACGTATGGATGTATTATAAGATTTTATGTTGTTATTTATCACATGTAAACTTACTAAGCTTTATGCTTTTTCCGCTATTTTCACTTTTCCTTGTAGTATCGCCAAATTAGCTCGGAGATCGAAGAACGTTGGAGTTCGGTTCACACTATCAAGCTATTCTTTAGGTATAGTAAAGTTTGATATTTTGGGTATGGCATGTATAGGAACTTGGTCATTTTGTGATATGTCATATTTTTAGTCAATGTATTGGTTATTAATGCTACTCATTTCATTTTGTAAATAGTCGTTAGAATCGGCAAAAACTAGTTAAGTTATATCTATTCAATGATGATGGATTTCATGAAGTGCAAGTTTATGTAGTTGAGTGAATAATGTTTGAAGTATTTGCATGATGAAGTAAAGTGACAATTTAAGGTGTGCATGTCTCGATAGTAGATATTCAAAGTACATTATGGTTTTGCTAAGTGGCACTTGAAATGAAATGAATGTGGTTGCTTTTCATTGTGGCAAATAGCTTGATAAATAGCCTTATATTTGTCCGCACGGGCACACAGGACCGTGTGTGACACACGGTCAGCCTTATGGGCGTGTTGATAGGCCGTGTGTTCCCCTGCACACAAAATTAGCAAACCAGAATGCTTAGTAGTAAGTGCACAGGCAAAGACATGGCCGTGTGTCTCAACCATGTGAAGGCCACGGCCTCAGGACATGGGCGTGTGCCAGATCGTGTGAAGTTTCCACATAATCTGTGAAAAATTTAGTTCGTCACATGGGCTAAGACACGGGCGTGTCATGGCCGTGTAAGGGACATAGTCCAAAGACACGGGTGTGTGGCCCTATTTTGAGTAAAAATTTCCAAAGTGTTCATAAGCTTCCGGTTCAGTCTCGCTTCACTCTATTTGTATGTTTTAGGTCTCGTAGGCCCGTAATAGGCACTATATTATTAGGGATGAAAAGTTTTAAAGTTTGAATGAAATTTATGATCGATTTGGCATGATTTAAGTATGTTAAGTCCAGTAATGCCTCATACCCAGTACCGACTTTGAATACGGGTAAGGGGTGTTAATTTAGTGGTATCAGAGCTACGATTTAGTTGATTCTTAGACTAACGTATCGTATGCATGAGTTTAGCTATACATGTCATACGTATGAGTATTTACATAATGATAGTGTAATGACTCGTGACGATTAAAACTATGTCTTCATATAGTAAATGGATCCTGACAGAGAAGTGGTGGATGATGTAGAAAGTAACATACCGACCCCTGCCCAAGAGACGGTGCTAACTGAAAATGAGAATAGACCAATGATTGTGAGTCAGAGAGGAGGAGAAGAGACTAGGGAAGCCTTTCTCCACATGGTGAATGCCTGGTATATAGAGTTCGTTCGAACGAACCCCAACACATAACCCCCTCCACCCCGACCTATTCCTCAGCCAACCCCGGTAGCTCCTTAAGTTGTAAAAGTGGTAAGAAGAAAAAGCCCCTGTTGATAGAATCTGGAAGTAAGTAGTTGAGGAATTTTTAGCTAACAAAGATGATGACCCAGAGAGGGCAAAATTCTGGATTGAAAATACCATCAACGTATTTGATGAATTGTCCTGCACACTTGAAGAGTGCATGAAACGTGTTGTGTCTCTCTTATGAGATTCATCTTACTAGTGGTGGAACACCCTTGTGTCGGTTGTACCAAGGGAGAAGGTTAATTGGGAATTTTTCCAATAAGAGTTTTGAAAGAAGTATATTAGCCAGAAATTCATCGACCAGAAAAGAAAGGAATTCCTTAAACTAAAACAAGGCAGAATGATAGTAACTGAATATGAACGTGAGTTTGTAAGGCTTAGTAAATATGCTCGAGAATGTGTATCCACTGAATCCATCATGTGTAAAAGGTTTGAGGACGGGTTAAACGAAGATATTCAATTATTTTTTGGTATTCTAGAACTAAAGGAATTTGTTGTGCTAGTAGATAGAGCTTGCAAGGCCGAGGATTTGGCCAAAGAGAAAAGAAGGGATGAGATTGAGTCTCGTGACTCGAGAAAGAGACAATTGGGCAAGTCATTTCAACCATCAAAGAAATCGAGAGAGTTCACTACTCGATCATCTACTTCAGTTGGGTTCTCAAATAAAAGTAAAGGTAAACAGTACTCGAGTTATAAAGCTCAAACAACTTCTATTGCTAGTGTTAGTAATGCTCGAACAAGTAGACCGGAATGTTCATAGTGTGGCAGGCGTCACCGCAGTAAGTGCTGAGCAAATGGGAGGGCTTTGTTTCAAGTATGGTTGCCAAGATCACTTCATTAGATATTATCCCAAGATGGTTGAAAAAGAGAAAATTCAGAGTGTAAATCGAGAAGTACTACTAGAGGGAGGCCATGGAGAAATCCTGGAAATAGAATGAGTAGCAAGAATACACCTATAGATTAGATTGCAAAATCTGAGGGTAGAGTTCCTGTGAGGACTTACGCCATTCACGCTCGCGAAGAGGCGTCCTCCCCTGATGTGATTATGGGTATATTTTCTCTCTATGATACACATGTTGTAGCTTTAATTGATCCGGGATGTACCCATTCTTATGTATGTATGAAATTATTATCTAGTATGAACATGCTTGTAGAGTCTACAGAATTCGTGATAAAAGTGTCAAATCCCCTAGGCAAATGTGTGTTAGTTGACAAAGTATGCAAAGATCCCCCTTTGATGATTAGAGGTCATTACTTTCTGGCTAATCTCATGTTATTGGCATTTGATGAGTTCGATGTAATTCTTGGTATGGATTGGTTAACTTATCATGATGTGATAGTAAATTGTGGAAATAAATAAATTGAATTTATATGTGAAAATGGGGATACTATTTGTGTTGAATCAGATGAACAGGACAGATTGCCTGTAATAGTTTCTTTCATATTTACTCGAAAATACATAAGAAAAGGATATGAAGTTTATCTTGCTTTTGTGATAAATTCTAAAGAATCGAGTTAAGAATTGAATTAAAGTATGTGAGTATCTAGATGTATTTCCAGAAGAATTACCAGGGCTGCCTCTGGTTAGAGAGATTAAATTTGGCATTGAGTTAGCCCCTGGTAATTACCCCATTTCAATTGCTCCGTATGGGATGGCTCCAACCGAATTGAAAGAATTGAAGGCACAGTTACAAGAGTTGATGGATAAAGGTTTCGCAAGACCAAGTTATTCTCGATGGGGTGCTCCCGTATTATTTGTGAAATAGGAAGATGGTTCTATGAGGTTATGTATAGATTATCGTTAGCTTAACAAGGTAACAGTAAAGAACAAGTACCTATTGCCAAGGATCGATGATTTATTTGACCAATTGATGGGAGCCACTGTATTTTCTAAGATAGACTTGAGGTCCGATTATTATCAGTTGAGATTCAAAGACTCAGACGTGTCAAAAATTGCATTTCGGACAAGGTATAGTCACTACAAATTTTTAGTAATGCCTTTTGGTTTAACAAACGCCACTGTCGTGTTCATGGATTTAATGAATCGCATCTTTCGGCCATACTTGGATAAATTTGTTGTAGTCTTCATTGATGATATATTGATTTACTCTCGTGATGAAAATGAGCATGCTGAGTATTTGAGGATAGTCTTAAAAATTTTGTGAGATAATTAGTTATATGCCAAGTTTAGTAAAAGTGAATTTTGGCTCAAAGAAGTCAGATTTTTGGGGCACGTTGTTTTGGGTGATGGCATTAAAGTTGACCCGAGTAAGATTTTAGCAATTGTTGACTAGAAACTTCCAAGGAATGTATCCAAGGTTAAAAGTTTTCTGCACCTAGCTGGTTATTACAGACGGTTTGTCAAGGGATTTTCTATGGTAGCTACTCCGATGGCAAGGCTATTACAAAAAGATACAAAGTTTGAATGGAGAGAAAAGTGCCAACAGTGTTTTGAGAAACTAAAGGTGTTGTTGACTAAGGCTCCAGATTTAGTTCAACCTGAACTAGGAAAAGAATTTATGGTCTATAGTGATGCATCCTTAAATGGATTGGGTTGTGTACTTATTCAAGAGGGAACAGTGATAGCCTATGCTTCTAGAAAACTAAAGCCGCACGAGAAGAATTACCCGACGCATGATTTGGAGTTAGTTGCCATTGTGTTTGCGTTGCAGATTTGGAGACACCATTTATATGGTGAGAAATGTCGGGTGTTCACTGATCTTAAAAGTTTAAAGTACTTGATGACCCAAAAGGAATTGAATCTAAGGCAACATATATGGTTAGAGTTTATAAAGGATTACGAGCTAGTGATTGACTACCACCCAGGAAAGACGAACGTGGTCGCCGATGCTTTGAGTAGGAAATCTCTATTTATATTAAGGGCTATGAATAAATGGTTAGCTTTATCGGATGATGGTTCTATTCTAGCTGAGTTGAGAGCTAGACCGATGTTTGTCCAAGAGACTTGTGAAGCTCAAAAGGTGAGAGTCAATTGCAGGCCAAAAGAGTTCAGTGTGAGTCGAGTGTTGAGTCAGGCTTTCATATTAATTCAGATTGATGTTTGATGTTTCGGGATATGGTCTGTGTACCAAGAGATGATGAACTTATTTGGAAGTTTTGCACGAAGCACATAACGGATGTTTATTTGTACATCCAGGTAGTACAAAATGTATAATAACTTGAAGGAATGGAATTGGTGGCCGAGTATGAAGAAAGATATTTCTGATTTTGTATCGAGATGCTTGATTTGTTAGAAAGTGAAAGCTGAACACCAAGTACCTTCGGGTTTACTTCAGCTTATTATGGTTCCCAAGTGGAAATGGAACAGTATTACCATGGATTTTGTGATGGGTTTGCCTTTGACACAGAGAAAGAAGGATGTCGTGTAGGTTGTGGTTGATAGACTTACGAAGTCTGATAAACCATAATATGAACATATTTTAATCCCACATTTAGCACACTTTTGGATGATTTATCCCATTAATTATGAAAATAGGTGCTCCTAATCCCTTGTTTTCATGTTTTATACTTAGGAGAGCACCGGAGGATGAAAAGAACTAGAAATAGGCTAAAAATGGAGAAAATGGGCCTAACACAAAAATGGCACGGCCTGGGCCCAAGACCACAAGGTTGTGCCTCATTAATAGACCCGAACACGGCCTCGGCTCGACTTACACGGGCGTGTGCCATGGGCGTGTCCCTGACGTGACTTGTTTGAATTCTATTCGGGATAGGGTACTTAGAGGAAAAGAAAGCCAGTCCAAAAGCCTATATAAACAACCTAGAGGCCAACCTTCAGGGGGCATTCAGCTAGACCAAAGAGCCAAGCCAGAGGGCCAGAATTGTGGGATTCACTCGAAGAAAGCCAGTTGATTCATCTCAAGAAGCCGGAATCATACTCAAGACTGAGGATCTCTCCTTCAATTCCTTCAAGGGGTTTTAGGGTTTTCTTTATGTTTTGTTTTATATTTTGTTCTGAGATGTATTCTTTTATGATTATGAACTAAACCCCTCAAATACCTGAGGGGGATGAAACCTAAGATGGATCTTGTTATTATTTTCTGAGCTGTATGATAAATACTTGATTTGTTCTTAATTATGTGTTCTTAATTCTTGTTTTGATATTTCAGGATATCGATTCAAGCATTTATGCTCTTAGGAAGAGGAGGAATAGACCCTGCCTAAGAGTAGATCTAGCATAGTTAAGTGGAGTTGATCGCAACCCTAGAGATAGGATGACGAAAATCTACCGGATTAGGGTCAAACCTAATATGGGAGTCCATAGATCGAGTTAATGAAATTCTAGGGGTTTTAATTAGAAATAGATTTCAATTAATCAACCTAGGGTTAGGCGTTAGTAGCCTCAAGAGAGGTATTAATATAAATTAGGGAATCCTACGGATCAAGCCAAGTGAATAAATCTTCTGGTTCAAAGTTAAATAACAAATGAAGTCTAGGTGGATTCTTCCTCGGGTATTATCTCAATCAATTGGTTTTTCCCTCAAGTATTTTACCCAATTCATTCTCTTTGTCTTAGCATCTTTAGCTTAGTTGTTAGTTAATTTTAGGTTAAACAACAATTCCTTTAATTCTTAGGTTAAATAATAAAAGGAAAGTTAGTATTAGTACTTTTGATTTCTTTGGGTTTGACAATCCGGTCTTGCCACTAAATTATACTATTGTTCGATTTGTGCACTTGCCTCAATCGTTGTCTTAGTTAGTTTCCATGTTTGATCATTCTTTTATAATTTTTAAGACTCTGATACATGATCAAGTTTTTGGCGTCGTTGCCGAGGAGCTGAAATATTATGAAAGCTCAATTTTTATTACTTTATCCATATTTTGTTTTATTTTGTTTTTCAATTAAATTTTATTTTTACTTTTCTAATTTTATTTTTCTTTTTTCTTTTCTTGGTAGGTACCTCTAGTTTATGACTAGAAGGAACCCGATGGGACCCCTGATTTACAACAGTGATATTGAAGGTACTATCTGTGAAACCGAAGAGAAATAAGGAGAAGCTGACAATACATACAAGAAGAGCAAGAGAACGAAATTAATACTACCGAAGAGATGGCTGAGAATAATCTGCTACCTCCAGAGGTGGCCAAAATCATGCTCCTCAAACTATGTATGATTATGCTAAACCAAATTTAACAGTAATTGAGTCAAGTATTGTTAGACCGGCTATAGCTGCTAATAATTTTGAACTAAAACCTAACATTATACAAATGATACAACAATTTGTTTAGTTTGATGGTTTGCAGGATGAAGATCCAAATAATCACTTGGCAAATTTCCTAGAATTTTGCATACTTTCAAAATTAATGGTGTTTTTGATGATGCCATATGTCTTCGGTTATTTCCCTTCTCTTTGAGTAATAAAGCTAAATAGTGGCTGAATTCTCTTCCACAAGGATCAATCACTACATGGGAACAAATGACTGAAAAATTTTTATTGAAATATTTTCTGCTGGCCAAAACGGCCAAGTTAAGGAATGATATCTCTTTTTTGTGCAGATGGATTTAGAAACATTATATGATGCATGGGAGAGATACAAAGATCTATTAAGAAGGTGCCCACACCATGGATTACCCTTGTGGCTACAAGTCCAAACATTTTACAATGGTGCGAACCCCTCAACCCGGTAGTTGATTGATTCAGCAGCCGGTGGAACCCTGAATAACAAAACTCCTGAGATGGCCTATGAGTTTATAGAGGATATGTCACTAACCAACTATCACTGGCAAGATACAAGGACAAGGCCAACAAAAAGTAGCTGGAGTTTTCAACCTCGACGCAGTCACCATGCTATCAAATTAAGTAGAGATGTTAAATAAAAAGATTGATGGCTTATGTGGTTCTTTGCAGGTACATAGAGTTATGCAGTACAATATGAATGGAGGATGGATGAGCAATACAAAATATCCACATTACAACCCAAGCGTTGAAAACGAGCAAGTTCACTATATGGGTAACAATTTTAGACCTCAAAGTAGCCCTTATAGTAGTACTTACAATCTAGGTTGGAGATACCATTCCAATCAAAGACAACAACCCTACCCACAAGAAAAGAAGCCAAACCTTGAAGAGATGCTAAAAAAATTCATAGAGGTGTCAGAAACCCATTTCCAAAATACCGAAACAATATTGAATAATCAGGAAGCATCAATTCAAGGGCTTAAGGATCAAATTGAACAACTAACTAAGTTATTTTCTGAAAGGCGACCAAAAAGTTTACCTAGTAAAAAAGAGCATGTGAAGGCAGTTACACTAAGGAGCGGAAAAGAGTTGGCTGAAATAAAGAAGAAGATACCACACGAAACTAATAAGGCAAAGGATGAGGAAGCAAACGAGAATGCAATTCCAGTACCTGAAGAAATTAAACCACCGATCTTATATCTAGCAAAATTGAAGAAAGACCGCTTAGACGCACAATACGGTAAATTTCTTGAACTTTTTAAACAATTACATATCAACTTACCGTTTGTTGAAGCTATTTTGCAAATGCCGACAAATGTAAAATTTCTAAAAGAGCTCCTAAAAAATAAAAGGAAGTTTGAAGAGATATCAATAGTGGAACTTAATGAAGAATATTCAGCCATCCTCCAAAACAAGCTACCAAACAAATTGAAAGACCCAGGAAGTTTCACTATTCCCTGCTTAATTTGTAGTTTAAACATACAGAAAGCACTAGCTGATCTAGGTGCCAGTATTCATTTAAATCCTTATAAAATGTTTAAACAACTTGGTCTCGAGGAACCTAAACCCACTAGGATGAGTATTCAGCTAGCTGACAGATCTGTTAAATATCTTAGGGGAATTATTGAAGATACTCTGGTAAAAGTTGATAAATTTATATTCCATATTTATTTTGTTTTGCTTGACATGAATGAGGACATTGAGGTGCCTTTAATTTTGGGATGCCCCTTTTTAGCTACTGCTAGGGATGTTATTGATGTAGGTGATGGTAAACTTGCATTAAGGGTAGGCGAAGAGGAAATTATTTTTGAAATTTATGATGCTATGCGATATTCTAGAGAACAAGATGATTCATATTATTTTATTGTTGCGATTGATCATTCTATTCAAGATTCTTTGCAGGAAATCATACATGACGACACGATGGAATGGTGTCTTACCCAAGATGAGGGGGTAGATGATGATACCGATGAGTTGAATTCTAATACATTTTCCTCTATACAAACAAAAGAAGAGGGAATTAAAATCAACGACAAACTAAAACAAAAACATTCTATTGATGAGCCACCAAAATTAAAATTAAAATAGTTTCCAAAACACTTATAATATGCATTCCTCGGGAATAATTCTACGCTACCAGTAATTATCTCTTCAGAACTAAAACCCAAAGAGAAAGACAAGCTGCTACAGGTACTAAAGGATCATAAAAGAGCCATAGCTTGGAAAATTTCTGACATTAAAGGGATAAGTCCATCGTTCTGCACCCATAAAATTTTAACGGAAGATGAATATAAATCATGCGTGCAACCTCAAAGATGATTGAATCCTAACATAAAGGAAGTTGTTAAGGCTGAGGTAATTAAACTTCTAGATGGTGGAATCATTTATCCTATTTTTGACAGTACTTGGGTAAGCCCTGTGCAGGTTGTTCCAAAGAATGGAGGCATGACTGTTGTAACCAACGAAAAGAATGAATTGATTCCTACAAGAACAGTTACAGGTTGGAGAGTTTGCATTGATTATAGAAAGTTGAACGGTGCTACTAGAAAAGATCACTTCCCTCTACCATTTATTGATTAGATGATAGAAAGATTATCTGGGCATATGTACTATTGCTTCCTTGACGGACTCTTCGGCTACCTCCAAATCCCAATAGCCATTGAAGATCAAGAAAATACAAAATTTACATGTCCATATGGTACATTTACTTATCGTAGAATGCCTTTTGGATTATGTAATGCTCCTGCTACTTTTCAGCGCTACATGCTAGCCATCTTTGATGAACTTGTGGAAGACATTATGGAGGTATTTATGGATGACTTTTTAGTATTTGGTAATTCTTTCCATATTTGCCTTAAAAATCTAAAACGAGCTCTAATGAGATGTAAGGAAATGAACCTTTTACTAAATTGGGAAAATGTCACTTTATGGTTTGAGAGGGGATTGTGTTAGGACATAAAATTTCTAGTAAAGGGATTGAGGTAGATAAAGCAAAGGTGAAACCATAGAAAATTACCTCCTCCTAGTTCGATTAAGGATATTAGAAGATTTTTAGGACATCTTTGGATTTTATAGAAGATTTATTAAGGATTTTTCTAAAATAGCTAAGCCTTTATCGAAATTACTAGAAAAAGAAGTACCTTTCAATTTTGATCAGGAATGTTTAGATGCATTTAATATCCTCAAAGGTAAATTAATAAATGCTCCAATTATAATTACACCTAATTAGAATTTACCCTTTGAACTAATGTGTGATGCAAGTGATTTTACAGTAGGTGCAATTTTGTGACAGCGAAGAGACAAGCACTTTCAGCCAATTTATTACGCTAGCAAGACATTAACTGCCGCACAAGAAAATTACACCACCAAAGAAAAACAATTGCTAACTGTAGTTTTTGCATTTGATAAATTTAGATAATATTTGATATTATCTAAAGTTGTCATTTAAACTAACCATTCAGCTCTTTGTTATCTTTTGACTAAATTCGATGCAAAACCTAGACTCATAAGATGGATTTTTCTCTTATAAGATTTTGATTTGGAAATTCAGGATAAGA
The DNA here is from genome assembly GCA_025506655.1 of Gossypium rotundifolium. Classification (NCBI taxonomy): domain Eukaryota; kingdom Viridiplantae; phylum Streptophyta; class Magnoliopsida; order Malvales; family Malvaceae; genus Gossypium; species Gossypium rotundifolium. The sequence goes on from CP106722.1 coordinate 141,181,260, forward strand.
AAGGAGCTAAAAATCTTGCAGCAAATCATCTTTCTAAGCTTGAAAATCCACATATCAAAGAACTCGACGAGAGTGAGATAAACCTCTCGTTTCCTGAAGAATAAATATTTTCTATAACGGACTTCTAGGTACCTTGTTTGCAAATATTGCGAATTATTTAGTTGTTAACATCCTACCATAAAGGTTAACACATCATCAAAAGAAGTGATTCCTTGCTGATGTGAAAAATTATATTTTGGAGGACCTTTTTCTTTTCTGTATATGTGCAGATCAAGTAATTCAGAGATGTGTTACAAAGGTAGAAGCAAGCAAAATCCTAGAACATTGCCACTCAGGACCTTGAGGAGGACATTACAGTGGTATTAAGACAGCACATAAAACGCTCGAATCAGGTTTTTATTGGCCAACTCTATTTAAAGATGCCAACAAGTATGTTGTTTTTGTGATAAATGCCAAAGAATAGGTAATATCTCTAAATGCGTTGAAATGCCTCAAACGTATATGCTATCATGTGAAATATTCAATGTATGGGGTATTGAATTTATGGGTTCATTTCCTAGTTCATTTGGGAATAAATACATATTAGTAGCAGTAGATTACATGCCAAAATGGGTAGAAGCTCAAGCTTTACCTACTAATGATGCTAGAGTAGTAGCAAGGTTTCTTAAGAAACTCTTCCCTCTATTTGGAACACCCAAAGCAATTACTAGTGATAGGGGTACTCACGTTTGTAATACTCAATTTGATAAAGTCTTAAAGAAATATGGAGTACATCACAGGACAGCTACCCCTTATCATCCTCAAACCAATGGACAAGTAGAAGTAGAAAATTGAGAACTTAAGCATATTCTAGAGAAAACATTAAAATCAAACAGGAAAGATTGGGCATTAAAAGTAGACGATGCCTTATGGGCCTATAGAACAACTTTTAAAACTCCCATAGGAACATCCCCATACAAACTTGTCTACAGAAAAAGTTGTCATCTACCATTTAAGTTAAAGCACAAAGCTTTTTGGGCTATAAAATTTTTAAATTACGATCTTAAAACTACAGGTGAAAAATGGATGATGCAGTTGAACGAGCTTGATGAATGGCGAGCTAATGCCTAGGAGAACTCGCGACTATATAAAGAGGCAACAAAGCGACACCATGATGCTCGTTTAAAACAACAAAAGTAATTCGAAGTAGGAAAATTAGTCTTACCATATAATTCAAGGTTAAAATTATTCCCTAGAAAGCTAAAATCAAGATGGTCAGGTCCATTCGTAATAAAAACAATTTTCCCTTATGGCACAAAAGAGTTAACTCATCGAACTCGTGGCACATTCAAGGTAAACGATCAATGACTAAAAATTTATATTGGTGAAGATTTTAGAGATATGAGAGAGGAGCTTCACTCTATGAACCTTCATTTAGAAATGAAAATCGGGTAAGTCTAGCTTAAGACTTTAAACGAGTGCCACTCGGGAGGCAACCCGAGCACTAACTTCACTAATATCATATTTTTTATTTTCTAGCACTTAACTACAAATTAACCAATTTAACAAACACAGGTTTCCCTACCACACGGCCTTGCACACGGGCATGGCCGTGGCCGTACGGATACCACTAGCGAGCACATCGGTGAGGCAGAGGCCGTGTAGACTAACAACAAAAAAACCCCCAAAACATGGGCTACGACAAAACACCATGGCCGTGCGATTACCCGTGGTCAAAACTGAGTAAATAACACGGGTGTGCAACACGCCCGTGCCCCATAACCGTGACCAAACCTATCGAGTGAGCATGGGCATGGGGAAAAATGAAATGGGCGTGGGAGAAGTGAACCAAACTAGGCACGCCCGTGCGATATGGTCGTGGGACGCAACATAAGTGCGCTAGACCCCTAAACATTTGAAATGCACGGGCTAAAACAATTCACACGGGCATGCGACACGCTCGTGTACCCTTATTTCTATATAAACCCCTTACTATTCAATTTTTTTCCCCAAATTCTTCCTCCCAAACCATAGCCGTTTTCCTCTTTTCCCCTCCCCCTAATCCGACCACCGTTCCTTTCACTTCCCCTCACTCCCTTCTCTCCCTTCCCCCTACTCTCCTTCCTCATCCACGCGTAGGCCACGCCTATGCGACATTACCACACCCGTGCATCCATCCACGACCGTGCGTCATCTCCCTACCACCATCGGTTCACATTACTTCATCCCTTCTATACTTTGTTACTAATTTTATTTAATCCATGTTTATACTCTTTTAGAACTTTGATTTATTTCTTTCTTTAAATCTTTAGTATTCAATTTGGATTATTGTTGTTGATATTCATTTTAACTTAAGTGTTCTGAATGTTGCACCTCTAGTTTTAGGAGAATACTTAGGAAAAATCTTCCATGTTAGTATTATGAGGCAATAATATTGGATTCATAAATTCTATCATAGCAAAAATTTGGATGATATTCTTCAAATGCTCATACAGAACATAATGTCGTCCTCTCGAGAAAGAACATAATGACCCGACTTTTCTTTGATTTGTATCTGCTCTTCAAACTTGTCTAGAGAAGGTCTTGTCCCTTGTAGGAACTTATGAGTCGGCTCGGGGTTGTCTTTATGTGGTGTTTTGAAAAGTTCAACAATTTGATTATCTAGGGACTCTCCTACCTTCATCATCCTCGAGTCGAGAGCTTGAAGCTTAATCGATTCATCTCCTACATGAAGTATGAGCTCACTTTGTGGCAACATCAATTTTAGTCTTAGTAGTTGCTAGAAAAGGTCTTCCTAGAATTAAGGGATTAGATTATCCTCCCATGTCTAAAACAACAAAATCTACTTGGAACACAAATTTATCGATTTTTACAAGAACATCTTCAATAATGCCCCTAGGAATTCTAACAGTTTTATCAGCTAGTTGAATACTCATCCGAGTTTGTTTGGGCTTCCCTAGACCAAGTCGTTTAAACAATGCATGAGGCATGTCATTTATACTTGCCCCTAAATTAGCTAACGCATTATCAATAGTTAAACTACCAATTAAACGTGGAATTGTAATCCCTAGATCTTTTAACTTTCATGGTAGTCTATTTTGTAACATTGCCGAGCATGTTGCGTTTAGTTCCATGTGGTGCTCTTCGTCTATTTTGCATTTGCTTGTCAAGAGTTGTCTTAAAAATTTCCTCGAGTCTGGCATCTGGAAAAGAGCTTCAATAAGGGGTAAGTTAATATGTAATTTCTTTAAAATTTTAAGAAACTTACCAAACTGTTCCTCTGAATCATCTCCTTTCAATGCTTCGAAATAAGGTATGTGAGGCCAGTACTCTTTAACAACTGATTTTTCTTATGCTACCTCTATTTTACCTTTTTATTCCTTGGTTTCTTATGCTACAGTGGGAGTGTCTACCTTTGTACTTTCTTGAGTTGTGATGGATTGGATCTGTTCTTTTGGGTTTATTTCTGTATTGCTTGGTAGACATCCTTGTTGACGTTCAAAAATCAGCTTTGTGAGATGTCCTACTGACCTAGTAAGTTCTCCAACTTGATTCTCCATCCTTTTGGTCGATTTGTATCGTTCATCAAGTGCTGCTTCAGTCTTTTGGAAACGAGAATCAGTTGCTGCCATGAATTTCATCAGCATCTCTTCGAGGTTTGATTTCTTCTCTTATGGATATGGCTGATTTTGATAATTTGGAGGAGGTTGCTGCCTTTGATTTCCTTGATTTCCTTGTCCTCCCCACGAAAATTTTGTGTGGTTCCTCCAACCTGTGTTATTAGTGTTACTATAAGGATTATTATTGGATCTGAAATTGTTACCTATATAGTTTGTCTGCTAATGTTCTACTCTTGGTTGGTAGGGTGGGTACTCAGGATTCGCCATATTCCCACTCGCTTCATATTCCATTATCGGGTGTACCTGTGAAGAACATAAATTATCAAGCTTTTTATTCATCATCTCCACCTATGTTGACAGCATTGTTACTACGTCTATGTTAAAAACTCCAGCTGATTTTGTCAGTTTGGCCCTTGTAATTTGCCATTGATAAGTGTTCAACGACATTTCCTCAATAAAATCGTAAGCCACTTCAGGAGTTTTGTTATTCAATGTTCCAACGGCTGATGAGTCAATCATTTGCCCCGTTGAAGAATTCACACCGTTGTAAAAAGTTTGGACTTGAAGCCACTAAGGTAATCCGTGGTGTGGACATCTTCTCGGGAGATCCTATATCTTTCCCATGCATCATATAATGTTTACGTGTCATTACGCACAAAAGAAGATATGTCATTCCAAAATTTGGCTATTTGGCTGGTGGAAAGTATTTTAAAAGAAATTTTTCAGTCATTTAAATTAGATCATGTCTTAGATCACGCAAACCATCAAAACAAACTATTGAATCATTTGTAGTTTTAATATTGTTTTATAACAATAAGAATGATCGAACTTGTAGACTAACTATGACAACGATAGAGGCTTAAATCGGGTTCCTTCAGTCATAAACTATCGAATAGTAGTATAGTTTAGGCAAGTGTATCTTATCAAACTTGATCCAAACAATGAGTTTTAATATTTATAAAAGAATGGAACCTAAAAGTACTACTACTCACTTTAGTTTCTATTATCAAACCCAAGGGAACCTAGCTACTAAATATGGAGTGATTGGTTTATTAATCTAAAAACTAATGAAATACATAAACTAAATGGAAAGACAAAAGAACGAAACTTTGGGAAAAGACTGTGTAAAAACTCAGTTGATTACGATGATACCCTCAGGAAGAATCCACCTATGACTTCGCTTGTTATCTAACTTTTAATTCATGTGACTTCTTTACTTAGCTTGATCCGTGAGACTCCTTAACCTATATTAAACTCTCTCTCGAAGTGAATAACGTCTAGCCTTAGGTTAATTAGTGGAACTCTCGTTCTCTTATAATAACCCTCTAAGGAAGCAGTAAATCGATCAATGGACTCCCATATTAGGTTTCACCCTAATCCGGTAAAATCTCGTAACCCTATCTCTAGGTGCTCGATCAACTCTGCTTAATTATGTTAGATCTACTCTTAGGCAGGGTCTATTCCTCCTCCACCTAAGCACATCAGATTAAATTAAGCAACATAATTAATAACAAACTAAGTACTTATCATATAATTTAGAAATCAAATAACAAATTCCGTCATAGGTTTCATCCCCTTCATGTATCTAAAGGGTTTAGTTCATAACAAAATAAGAAAACATCTCAAGAGAAAAGATAAAACAAAACATAAGAAATCCCTAAAACCCCTTAAAGGAATTGAAGAGGAGATCCTCTGTCTTGAGTAGAACTCAGGCTTCTTGAGATGGAACAACTGGCTATCTTTGAGTAATTCCCTGAATAAAAGCTCTGGCAGATAACTCTACCTAAAACTCCCCCTTTAGAACGGCTGCCTTGAGTTGTTTATATAGGCTCCTTAGATGCTTTACTTGGCTCCTAAGTACCTCTTTCAAGTAGAATTACTATTAAGGTGTTTAAGTAGACTTAGGAGTATGTGTCTTTGGCTTCAAGCATCCAAATCCGAGTGAAATTGCTCATTCCCGTAGCAGGGGCACGGCCATGGCACATGCCTGTGTAAGTCGACCTCAGGTCGTGTGTCGATTCTATTAATTGAGGTATGACCATGGCACGGCCGTGTAAGTCGAGATTTAGGCCATGCTTCAAGTCTGTCGATTGGGACACGGCCATACAAATCCTGCTTGGGGCAAGTCTTTGAATGATTGGTGAGGCACGGTCGTGTGACTTGAAGTCCAGGCCATGCCAATTTCTTGGGTTGGCCCAATTTGGCTCGTTTTAAGCCCGTTTCTCATTCTTTTCATTCTCGGGAGCTTTCCTGAGTATAAAACATGAAAAGAAAGGATTAAGAGCACCTTTTTACATAAATTGAGGGCTAAATCATCCAAAAGCATACTAAATGTGGGAGGAAAATATGTTACTTTTACGGTTTATCAAATACCGCCACACTTAAGCTTTTGCTTTTCCTCAAGCAAAATTCTCAACTTAGAATTAAAATAAACTTTCCATAATTCATAACTCCTATCGACAATGTCTCATCATAATTCATAGGTGTCTCCCCTTATCTAAGTAATTACCTTTAATTCAAAACCGACAAGGATTGACATCCTCACAAAAGATTCACTCAAATCACTCGAAGTGTTTAAGGTTCAAGAATAAGCACTCTAAGTCGAGCCTGAAAAGTTAATCCCATTGGCTTGCCTGAAAATCAAATCTCCACCACTGTATATGAGATGATACACAAATTAAAAGGTCTTTATTAGGGTTGTAAGGGCTAAGGTTAAGGTGTGGATACGAAATTTGAATTAGAGGTTAGAATCGAGACCGACTTGATAACTTACCTAACTAGAAAAATGAACTAAATATGAATATTTACATCGAATGAACACTAATAATACCACTATTGATAATTATTCTATAATAAAGAGTATTTTATCACTTAAAATTTAATAATACTTTAGTATGCATTTTTCCTCAACAATTGGAGTTTAAATGCTCTAAGCTCTATTGTATACTACTAATATTGAATAAACTTGGATTTTTTTTAAGAACAAACTAAAATATTACATCATAAATGATAAATGTAACTACTGAACTAATAAAATTCGATAATTTAATCAAAACAAACCTCAATTAAAGGGTAGTCAAAAGAATGGTGATAACAAATTCAAAGGGATTTTGGGTTAATATTAGTGGGTGAGTCAATAAAAAGGTTATTAGGATTCAACGAGGTTCACTAGGGGTTAATTTGTGAAGGTAGGCTTTTTATGGAGTAAGTGGGTTAAACCTAGGTGCCTTTATCATCTCAGTATATCAAATCATTAATGTGGTCTTGACATGTATAAACGAGGCAAGTCCTAGAATAACAGTTCAAAGTTGACACACTCAAAATTAATAAAGTGAGCATGAAAAAGAATATATGCTCCATAAAGCTCAAAATCTCACAAAAATTATGGGTGTTTTTGACATCAATCGTTATAAATTCCAAATTTCAAGGTTGTACTCAAATTCAGTTCAACGACCTATTAATTTTTAATTTTTAGAAAGTAGACTTATCATGCTCGATTCTCTAGTATTCTTCAAATTTAATCATCAGTGCACAATTAACTATGACTTACTTTAAAACATATCAATATTAATCATACATCATTAGAAATTTCATCCTAATTAGTAATATGAGAAAAATACTTTCGATCAAGTTTAAAATTCAGGATTTTTGAGAACAATGAAAAATTAGGCATTAAATTGAGAATTATGTTTTATCCCCCCACACTTAAGATGTACATTACCCTCAATGTACAAAGATAGATAAATAATTATGTAATAAAAAGAGAAGGGGAGAAGTAACACTTTCTTTTTTGGATGATTCTGAGAGTTGGCGTCTTTGGTGGCGGTGATGGTGTGTTCTATGGGCCTGGTGGGGTGGCTACCGAAAAGCATTTTGCTAGATGAAGAAATTGGGTAGCCTGGGAAGATATAGCCAAGAAATCTAAAGAAAAATTAAGAATATACTAATAATATAGTTAAGGACAAGAAAAATAAAGAGAAGGAGACTAAGAAGAAAACTAAAGTTAAAATAGAATACTAATAGAATGAATAGTTCTTATTGACAGATGGTTTGCGAAGTGAGAGCGATTTCTAAGGTTGTGGATTGTTGGTGATGGTGGAATTGGTGTGGTTCCCTGGCAACATTTAGAACCTAAAACCAAGAAACTAGGATGAAGGGAATTAAATTAATGGAGGGAATTAAATTAAGCAGGAGAGAAGTATAGATAAGGAAAATAAAGGAGAAGAGAAAAGAAAAATAGAACCAAAATGGTTTCAGAGACCCTTGGAGCGTCGAATAGCTGAAGCTACCGGCATGTACTTATGTGTTGGGGTCTCCTTTAAGGAGACAATGCTTACCTTCTCATGCTTCTTCAGCATGATTTTAGTGTAGCTCAAGAGTTTGGACACTATCTTAAAGAATTAAGAGAAATTTGAAAGAAGAAGGAGGAAATAATGAGAGAAGAAATTGGTAGGAAAGGAGAGGGTTGTGGGGTTTAAATAGGTGCTCAAATCTGGCTCATTCCCATGCCCGTGGACCGAGGGTGTGTTGAATTATACGGCCGTTTCGCACTGTCATGTTGTAGAGTGTGTCGTTCGTCCATACCCGTGTTTTAGCCCATCATGCCCGTGTTTGTAAAGTCAATATATTGGCACGAGTGTGATGCACGGGTGTGTTGTGCCTGTGCTCGATAAGTCAGTAGCCTCGCACGGTCATGGGGCATAGCCGTGCTAATTTGTCGATGCCCGTGGGGGAGGGTAGTTGGATTCGTGACGTCAGAGGGTGGTTGGCCTAATTTGCGCGGACTCTGCTATGTTAGTACGGGATTCGGTGGTCCACACGGCCACGGAGATGGCCGTGTATAAGGCCGTGTGACCTTGAAATTTTGCATCCTTGGTTTAATAAAAAAAGAAAGAAAGAAGAAAGGGAAAGAAACTGAAAATAAAATTGAAAATAAAAAGTGTTAGTATTCGGGTTGCCCCCCGAAAGCGTTCATTTATAGTCTTAAGCTAAACTTTCCTTGTATTTGAAATTTTGAGGGAGGTTTAAAGGTTTGAATATCTTCCCTCCTACTTACAGTTTTAGTTTCTTGACAAAGTTTAGGTCAAGAAGCTTTTACCTTAAAAGTTTCGAATGTTGATTTTCTAACCTCGACTGTTCCGTGCGGAGAGATATTGTGTACCTTAAGCGGGACTTCTCCCTTCGCTCTTAGGTCTGTTGAAGAGATGTGAGGATCGGCTTTGTCTCATAGTACCTGGTCTCTTATTTTGAAGTGATTTGATGTCCCTACGAGCTTTTCTGGTGGTTTCTTTGGTTTTACTTCGTGTGGATCTGGGTTTTCTTTGATTTGTATCTTCTGCTATTCAAACTTGTTTAGCCTAAGGTCTTGTCCCTTGTAGGATTCTTCTTTGCTATTTTGGGACTTATGAGTCGGCTCAGGGTTTTCTTTATGTGGTGTTTCCTGTGATGAAAGTTCAACAATTTGATTGTCTATTGAAGTGACTTTCTTACCTTCATCATCTATTGTTCTGGCCGAGTCGAGAGCTTGAAGCTTAATCGATTCATCTCTACTGCAAGTATGAGCTACTTTGTGGCAACATCAATTTTTGTCTTAGTAGTTGCTAGAAAAGGTCTTCCTAGAATTAAGGGGATTGAATTATCCTCATCCATGTCTAAAACAACAAAATCTACTAGGAACACAAATTTATCTATTTTTACAAGAACATCTTCAATAATGCCCCTAGGAATTCTAACAGTTTTATCAGCTAGTTGAATACTCATCCTAGTTTGTTTGGGCTTCTCTAGACCTAGTCGTTTAAACAATGCATAAGGCATGTCATTTATACTTGCCCCTAAATTAGCTAATGCATTATCAATAGTTAAACTACCAATTAAACATGGAATTGTAATCCCTAGATCTTTTAACTTTCGTGGTAGTCTATTTTGTAACATTGCCGAGCATGTTGCGTTTAGTTCCATGTGGTGCTCTTCGTCTATTTTGCATTTTCTTATCAAGAGTTGTCTTAAAAATTTCCTCGAGACTGGCATCTAGAAAAGAGCTTCAAGAAGGGGTAAGTTAATATGTGATTTCTTTAAAATTTTAAGAAACTTACCAAACTGTTCCTCTGAATCATCTCCTTTCAATGCTTGGGAATAAGGTATGTGAGGCCAGTACTCTTTAACAACCGGTTTTTCTTATGCTACCTCTATTTTACCTTTTTATTCCTTGGTTTCTTATGCTGCGGTGGGAGTGTCTACCTTTGTACTTTCTTGAGTTGTGATCACTTGGATATGTTCTTTTGGGTTTATTTCTGTATTGCTTGGTAGACATCCTTGTTGACGTTCAAAAATCAGCTTTGTGAGATGTCCTACTGACCTATTAAGTTCTCCAACTTGATTTTCAATCCTTTTGATCGATTTTTTTCGTTCATCAAGTGCTACTTCAGTCTTTTGGAAACGAGAATCAGTTGCTACCATGAATTTCATCAGCATCTCTTCGAGGTTTGATTTCTTCTCTTATGGAAATGGATGATTTTGATAATTTGGAGGAGGTTGCTACCTTTGATTTCCTTGATTTCCTAGTCCTCCCCACGAAAATTTTGGGTGGTTCCTCCAACCTGTGTTATAAGTGTTACTATAAGGATTATTATTGGATCTGAAATTGTTAACTATATAGTTTGTCTGCTAATGTTCTTCTCCTGGTTGGTAGGGTGGGTACTCAGGATTCGCCACATTCCCACTCACTTCGTATTGCATTATCGGGTGTACCTGTGAAGAACATAAATTATCAAGCTTTTTATTCATCATCTCCACCTATGTTGACAGCATTGTTACTACGTCTATGTTAAAAACTCCGGCTGATTTTGTCAGTTTGGCCCTTGTAATTTGCCATTGATAAGTGTTCAACGACATTTCATCAATAAAATCGTAAGTCGCTTCAGGAGTTTTGTTATTCAATGTTCCAACGGCTGATGAGTCAATCATTTGCCCCGTTGAAGAATTCACACCGTTGTAAAAAGTTTGGACTTGAAGCCACTAAGGTAATCCGTGGTGTGGACATCTTCTCAAGAGATCCTTATATCTTTCCCATGCATCATATAATGTTTCTGTGTCATTCTGCACAAAAGAAGATATGTCATTCCTAAATTTGGCTGTTTTGGCTGGTGGAAAGTATTTTAAAAGAAATTTTTCAGTCATTTGGTCCCATGTGGTGAATGACCCTCGTGGTAACGAGTTCAGCCACTACTTTGCTTTATTCCTTAATAAAAAGGGAAATAATCAAAGACGAATTGTATCATCAAAAACACCATTTATTTTGAAGGTATCATAGAACTCTAAAAAATTAGCTATATGAGTATTCGGGTCTTCGTCCTGCAAACCATCAAATTGAGCAAACTATTGAATCATTTGTATTGTGTTAGGCTTTAATTCAAAATTGTTAGCAGCTATAGCAGGCCTAACAATACTAGATTCTACTCTTGTCAAATTAGGTTTATCATAATCATACATAGTACACGGAGCATCCTGTTCTTGTACATTTGGCGGTGGATTGTTTTCGTCCATCCCTTCAGTAGGATTGGATCTATCTTGTTGTTATTCTCTTTGGTATTCTAGAGCACGTCTAGTTTCTCTGTGATTCCTACGAACAGTAGCTTCAATGTCACTTTCGTACGCTAAAGGTCCTCTCGGGTTCCTTCTAGTCATAAACTAGAGGTACCTGCTAGGAGAAGAAAGAAAGAAGTTTAGTGTAAATAAAAATCTAAACTAAAAATAAAACTAAATTGCGAGAAAAAAAATAAAATAATGGTTAAAGTAATAGAAATAGAGCTTTCTTAATATTTTAGTGTCCCCAAGAACAGCGTCAAAAACTTGATCATGTCAAACAGTCGAGTTTTAATATTTATAAAAAGAATGATCGAACCTGTAGACTAACTATGACAACGATAGAGGCAAGTGCCCCTATCGAACAGTAGTATAGTTTAGGCAAGTGTATCTTATCAAACCCAAGAGAACCTAAAAGTACTACTACTCACTTTCATTCTATTATTTAGCCTGAAATATGGAGTGATTGGTTTATTAATATAAAAACTAATGAAATACATAAACTAAATGCAAAGACAAAAGAACGAAGCTTTAGGAAAAGACTGTGTAAAAACTCAGTTGATTACGACGATACCCTCAGGAAGAATCCACCTATGACTCCCTAACCTATATTAAACTCTCTCTCGAAGTGAATAACGTCTAACCTTAGGTTAATTAGTGGAACTCTCGTTCTCTTATAATAACCCCCTAAGGAAGCAGTAAATCGATCAATAGACTCCCATATTAGGTTTCACCCTAATCCGGCAAAATCTCGTAACCTTATCTCTAGGTGCTCGATCAACTCTGCTTAATTATGTTAGATCTACTCTTAGGCAGGGTCTATTCCTCCTCCACCTAAGCACATCAGATTAAATTAAGCAACATAATTAATAAAAAACTAAGTACTTATCATATAATTTAGAAATCAAATAAAAAATTCTGTCATAGGTTTCATCCCCTTCAGGTATCTAAAGGGTTTAGTTCATAACAAAATAAGAAAACATCTCAAGAGAAAAGATAAAACAAAACATAAGAAATCCCTAAAACCCCCTAAAGGAATTGAAGAGGAGATCCTCTGTCTTGAGTAGAACTCAGGCTTCTTGAGATGAACTGGCTATCTTTGAGTAATTCCCTGAATAAAAGCTCTGGCAGAAAACTCTACCTAAAACTCCCCCTTTAGAACGGCTGCCTTGAGTTGTTTATATAGGCTCCTTAGATGCTTTACTTGGCTCCTAAGTACCTCTTTCAAGTAGAATTACTATTAAGGTGTTTAAATAGACTTAGGAGTATGTGTCTTTGGCTTCAAGCATCCAAATCTGAGTGAAATTGCTCATTCCTGTAGCAGGGGCACGGCTATGGCACATGCCTGTGTAAGTCGACCTCGGGCCGTGTGTCAATTCTATTAATTGAGGTATGACCATGGCACGGCCGTGTAAGTCGAGATTTAGGCCGTGCTTCAAGTCTGTCGATTGGGACACGGCCATACAAATCGTGCTTGGGGCAAGTCTTTGAAAGATTGGCGAGGCACAGTCGTGTGACTTGAAGTCCAGGCCATGCCAATTTCTTGGTTTGGCCCAATTTGGTTCGTTTTAAGCCTGTTTCTCATTCTTTTCATTCTCGGGTGCTTTCCTGTGTATAAGACATGAAAAGAAAGGATTAAGATCACCTTTTTACATAAATTGAGGGCTAAATCATCCAAAAGCATACTAAATGTGGGAGGAAAATATGTTACTTTTACGGTTTATCAAATACCGCCACACTTAAGCTTTTGCTTTTCCTCAAGAAAAATTCTCAACTTAGAATTAAAACAAACTTTCCATAATTCATAACTCCTATCGACAATGTCTCATCATAATTCATAGGTGTCTCCCCTTATCTAAGTAATTACCTTTAATTCAAAACCGACAAGGATTGGCATCCTCAAAAAAGATTCACTCAAATCACTCGAAGTGTTTAAGGTTCAAGAATAAGCACTCTAAGTCGAACCTGAAAAGTTAATCCCATAGGCTTGCCTGAAAATCAAATCTCCACCACTGTATATGAGATGATACAAAGATCAAAAGGTCTTTATCAGGGTTGTAACGGGGCTAAGGTTAAGGGTGTGGATACAGACTGAATTAGAGGGTTAGAATCGAGACTGACTTGATAACTTACCTAACTAGAAAAAATGAACTAAATATGAATATTTACATCGAATGAAAACTAATAATACCACTATTGATAATTATTTTATAATAAAGAGTATTTTCATCACTTAAAATTTAATAATACATTAGCACGTTTTCTTCAACAATTAGAGTTTAAATGCTCTAATCTCTTTGTATACTACTAATATTGAATAAACTTGGAATTTTTTAAGAACAAACTAAAATATTACATCATAAATGATAAATGTAACTCTTGAACTAATAAAATTTGATAATTTAATCAAAACAAACCTCAATTAAAGGGTAGTCAAAATGGTGATAACAAATTCAAAGGATTTTGGGTTAATATTAGTGGGTGAGTCAATAAAAGGTTGTTAGGATTCAACGAGGTTCACTAGGGGTTAATTTGTGAAGGTAGGCTTTTTATGGAGTAAGTGGGTTAAACCTAGGTGCCTTTATCATCTCAGCATATCAAATCATTAATGTGGCCTTGACATGTATAAACGAGGCAAGTCTTAGAATAACAGTTCAAATTTGACACACTCATAATTAATAAAGTGAGCACGAAAAAGAATATATGCTCCATAAAGCTCAAAATCTCACGAAAATTATGGGTGTTTTTGACATCAATCCTTATAAATTCCAAATTTCAAGGTTGTACTCAAATTCAGTTCAACGACCTATTAATTTTTAATTTTTAGAAAGTAGACTTATCATGCTCGATTCTCTAGTATTCTTCAAATTTAATCATCAATGCACAATTAACTATGACTTACTTTAAAACATATCAATAATAATCATAAATCATTAGAAATTTCATCCTAATTAGTAATATGAGAAAAATACTTTCGAACAAGTTTAAAATTCAGGATTTTTGAGAACAATGAAAAATTAGGCATTAAATTGAGAATTATGTTTTATCCCCCCACACTTAAGATGTACATTACCCTCAATGTACAAAGATAGATAAATAATTATGCAATAAAAAGAGAAGGCGAGAAGTAACACCTCCTTTTTTGGATGATTCTGAGAGTTGGCGTCTTTGGTGGCGGTGATGATGTGTTCTATGGGCCTGGTGGGGTGGCTACCGAAAAGCATTTTGCTAGATGAAGAAATTGGGTAGCCTGGGAAGATATCACTAAGAAATCTAAAGAAAAATTAAGAATATACTAATAATATAGTTAAGGACAAGAAAAATAAAGAGAAGGAGTCTAAGAAGAAAACTAAAGTTAAAATAGAATACTAATAGAATGAATAGTTCTTATTGACAGATGGTTTGCGAAGTGAGAGTGATTTCTAAGGCTGTGGATTATTGGTGGTGGTGGAATTGGTGTGATTCCCTGGCAGCCTTTAGAACCTAAAACCCAGAAACTAGGATGAAGGGAATTAAATTAATGGAGGGAATTAAATTAAGCAGAAGAGAAGTATAGATAAGGAAAATAAAGGAGAATAGAAAAGAAAAATAAAACCGAAATGGTTTTAGAGGCCCTTGGCGTGTCGAATAGCTGAAGCTACCGGCATGTACTTATTTGTTGGGGTCTCCTTTAAGGAGACAATGCTTACCTTCTCAAGCTTCTTCGGCATGATTTTAGTGTAGCTCAAGAGTTTGGACACTATCTTAAAGAATTAAGAGAAATTCAAAGAAGAAGGAGGAAAGAATGCGACAAGAAATTGGTAGGAAAGAAGAGGGTTGTCGGGTTTAAATAGGTGCTCAGATCTGGCTCATTCCCATGCCCGTGGACCGAGGGTGTATTGAATTATACGGCCGTATCGCACTATCGTGTTGTAGAGTGTGTTGTTCGTCCACGCCCGTGTTTCAGCCCATCATGCCTATGTTTGTAAAGTCAATATATTGGCACGAGTGTGATGCTGGGTGTGTTGTGCTGTGCTTTCGATAAGTCGAGAGCCTCAGACGGCCATGGGGCATAGCCATGCTAATTTGTCGATGCCCGTGGGGGAGGTTAGTTGGATTCGTGACGTTAGAAGGTGGTTGGCCTAATTTGCGCGGACTCTGCTATGTTAGTACAGGGATTTCGGTGGTCCACACGGCCACGGACACGGACACGGCCTCGTGTAAGGCCGTGTGACCTTGAAATTTTGCATCCTTGGTTTAATAAAAAAAGAAAGAAAGAAGAAAGGGAAAGAAATTGAAAATAAAATTGAAAATAAAAAGTGTTAGTATTCGGGTTGCCTCGAAAGCGTTCATTTATAGTCTTAAGCTAAACTTTCCTCGTATTTGAAATTTTGATGGAGGTTTAAAGGTTTGAATATCTTCCCTCATACTTACAGTTTTAGTTTCTTGACAAAGTTTAGGTCGAGAAGCTTTTACCTTAAAAGTTTCGAATGTTGATTTTCTTACCTCGACTGTTCCGTGCGGAGAGATATTGTGTACCTTAAGCGGGACTTCTCCCTTCGCTCTTAGGTCCGTTGAAGAGATGTGAGGATCGGCTTTGTCTCATAGTACCTGGTCTCTTATTTTGAAGTGATTTGATGCCCCTACAAACTTTTCTGGTGGTTTCTTTGGTTTTACTTCGTGTGGATCCGGCTTTTCTTTGATTTGTATCTTCTGCTCTTCAAACTTGTCTAGCCTAAGGTCTTGTCCCTTGTAGGATTCTTCTTTGCTATTTTGGGACTTATGAGTCGGCTCAAGGTTGTCTTTATGTGGTGTTTCCTGTGATGAAAGTTCAACAATTTGATTATCTATTGAAGTGACTTTCTTACCTTCATCATCTGTTGTTCTGGCCGAGTCGAGAGCTTGAAGCTTAATCGATTCATCTCCTACGCGAAGTATGAGCTCGCCTGTGGCAACATCAATTTTAGTCTTAGCAGTTGCTAGAAAAGGTCTTCCTAGAATTATGGGGATTGGATTATCCTCATCCATGTCTAAAACAACAAAATCTACTAGGAACACAAATTTATCGATTTTTACAAGAACATCTTCAATAATGCCCCTAGGAATTCTAACAGTTTTATCAGCTAGTTGAATACTCCTCCTAGTTTGTTTGGGCTTCCCTAGACCTAGTCGTTTAAACAATGCATAAGGCATGACATTTATACTTGCCCCTAAATTAGCTAACGCATTATCAATAGTTAAACTACCAATTAAACATGGCATTGTAATCCCTAGATCTTTTAACTTTCGTGGTAGTCTATTTTGTAACATTACTGAGCATGTTGCGTTTAGTTCCATGTGGTGCTCTTCGTCTATTTTGCATTTGCTTGTCAAGAGTGGTCTTAAAAATTTCCTCGAGTCTGGCATCTGGAAAAGAGCTTCAAGAAGGGGTAAGTTAATATGTGATTTCTTTAAAATTTTAAGAAACTTACCAAACTGTTCCTCTGAATCATCTCCTTTCAATGCTTCAGAATAAGGTATGTGAGGCCAGTACTCTTTAACAACCGGTTTTTCTTATGCTACCTCTATTTTACCTTTTTATTCCTTGGTTCCTTATGCTGCGGTGGGAGTGTCTACCTTTGTACTTTCTTGAGTTGTGATCACTTGGATATGTTCTTTTGGGTTTATTTCTGTATTGCTTGGTAGACATCCTTGTTGACGTTCAAAAATCAGCTTTGTGAGATGTCCTACTGACCTAGTAAGTTCTCCAACTTGATTCTCAATCCTTTTGATCGATTTTTATCGTTCATCAAGTCGCTTGATCTCTTGGAAATGACATCGATTCATCAAGATCTCTTGAGGTTTGATTTCTTCTCTTATGGATATGGCTGATTTTGATAATTCGGAGGAGGTTGCTGCCTTTGATTTCCTTGATTTCCTTGTCCTCCACACGAAAATTTTGGGTGGTTCCTCCAGCCTGTGTTATAAGTGTTACTATAAGGATTATTATTGAATCTGAAATTGTTACCTATATAGTTTGTCTGCTAATGTTCTACTCTTGGTTGGTAGGGTGGGTACTCAGGATTTGCCATATTCCCACTCGCTTCGTATTGCATTATCGGGTGTACCTGTGAAGAACATAAATTATCAAGCTTTTTATACATCATCTCCACCTATGTTGACAGCATTGTTACTACGTCTATGTTAAAAACTTTGGCTGATTTTGTCAGTTTGGCCCTTGTAATTTGCCATTGATAAGTGTTCAATGACATTTCCTCAATAAAATCGTAAGCCGCTTCAGGAGTTTTGTTATTCAATGTTCCAACGGCTGATGAGTCAATCATTTGCCCCGTTGAAGAATTCACACCGTTGTAAAAAGTTTGGACTTGAAGCCACTAAGGTAATCTGTGGTGTGGACATCTTTTCAAGAGATCCTTATATCTTTCCCATGCATCATATAATTTTTCTGTGTCATTCTGCACAAAAGAAGATATATCATTCCTAAATTTGGCAATTTTGGCTGGTGGAAAGTATTTTAAAAGAAATTTTTCAGTCATTTGATCCCATGTGGGGATTGAACCTCCTGGTAACAAGTTCAGCCACTACTTTGCTTTATTCCTTAATAAAAAGGGAAATAACCGAAGACGAATTGCATCATCAGAAACACCATTTATTTTGAAGGTATTACAGAACTCTAAAAAATTAGCTATATGAGTATTCGGGTCTTCGTCCTGCAAACCATCAAATTGAACAAACTATTGAATCATTTGTATTGTGTTAGGCTTTAATTCAAAATTGTTAGCAGCTATAGCAGGCCTAACAATACTAGATTCTACTCTTGTCAAATTACTTAATATTTTAGTGTGATCGTGTAAAAATAGCAATGAGTTTTAATATTTATAAAAGAATGATCGAACCTATAGACTAACTATGACAACGATAGAGGCAAGTGCACCTATCAAACAAGAGTATAGTTTAGGCAAAAGTATCTTATCGAACC
Organism: Gossypium rotundifolium; assembly: GCA_025506655.1. NCBI lineage: Eukaryota > Viridiplantae > Streptophyta > Magnoliopsida > Malvales > Malvaceae > Gossypium > Gossypium rotundifolium. The sequence continues at coordinate 141,199,398 of CP106722.1, forward strand.
CAAGGGAACCTAAAAGTACTACTACTCACTTTCTTTCTATTATTTAGCCGAAAATATAGAGTGATTGGTTTATTAACCTAAAAACTAATGAAATACTTAAACTAAATGGAAAGACAAAAGAACGAAACTTTGGGAAAAGACTATGGAAAACTCGGTTGATTACGATGATACCTCAAGAAGAATCCACCTATGACTTCTCTTGTTATCTAACTTTTAATTCATATGACTTCTTTACTTAGCTTGATCCGTGAGACTCCCTAACCTATATTAAACTCTCTCTCGATGTGAATAACGTCTAACCTTAGGTTAATTAGTGGAACTCTCGTTCTCTTATAATAACCCCTAAGGAAGCGAAAGAATCGATCAATGGACTCTCATATTAGGTTTCACCCTAATCCGGCAAAATCTCGTAACCCTATCTCTAGGCGCCGATCAACTCCGCTTAATTATGTTAGATCTACTTTTAGGCGTGGTCTATTCCTCCTCCACCTAAGCACATCAGATTAAATTAAGCAACATAATTAAGAACAAACTAAGTACTTATCATATAATTTAGAAATCAAATAACAAAATTCATCATAGGTTTCATCCCCTTCATGTATCTAAAGGGTTTAGTTCATAACAAAATAAGAAAACATCTCAAGAGAAAAGATAAAACAAAACATAAGAAATCCCTAAAACCCCCTAAAGGAATTGAAGAGGAGATCCTCTGTCTTGAGTAGAACTCAGGCTTCTTGAGATGGATCAACTGGCTATCTTTGAGTAATTCCCTGAATAAAAGCTCTGGCAGAAAACTCTACCTAAAACTCCCCCTTTAGAACGGCTGCCTTGAGTTGTTTATATAGGCTCCTTAGATGCTTTACTTGGCTCCTAAGTACCTCTTTCAAGTAGAATTACTATTAAGGTGTTTAAGTAGACTTAGGAGTATGTGTCTTGGCTTCAAGCATCTAAACCGAGTGAAATTGCTCATTCTCATAAGAGGGCACGGCCATGGCACATGCCGTGTAAGTCGACTTCGGTCGTGTGTCGATTCTATTAATTGAGGTATGACCATGGCACGACGTGTAAGTCGAGATTTAGGCCGTGCTTCAAGTCTGTCGATTGGGACACGGCCATACAAATCGTGCTTGGGGCAAGTCTTTGAATGATTGGTGAGGCACGATCGTGTGACTTGAAGTCCAGGCCATGCCAATTTCTTGGGTTGGCCCAATTTGGTTCGTTTTAAGCCCGTTTCTCATTCTTTTCATTCTCGGGTGCTTTCCTGAGTATAAGACATGAAAAGAAAGGATTAAGAGCACCTTTTACATAAATTGAGGGCTAAATCATCCAAAAGCATACTAAATGTGGGAGGAAAATATGTTACTTTTACGGTTTATCAAATACCGCCACACTTAAGCTTTTGCTTTTCCTCAAGCAAAATTCTCAACTTAGAATTAAAACAAACTTTCCATAATTCATAACTCCTATCGACAATGTCTCATCATAATTCATAGGTGTCAACTCAAAGAGTCCATTTATCTAAGTAATTACCTTTAATTCAAAACCGACAAGGATTGACATCCTCACAAAAGATTCACTCAAATCACTCGAAGTGTTTAAGGTTCAAGAATAAGCACTCTAAGTCGAACATGAAAAGTTAATCCCATAGGCTTGCCTGAAAATCAAATCTCCACCATCAGTATATGAGATGATACACTGATCAAAAGGTCTTTATCAGGGTTGTAACGGGCTAAGGTTAAGGGTGTGGATATAGGCTGAATTAGAGGGTTAGAATCGAGACTGACTTGACAACTTACCTAACTAGAAAAAATGAACTAAATATGAATATTTACATCGAATGAAAACTAATAATACCACTATTGATAATTATTCTATAATAAAGAGTATTTTCATCACTTAAAATTTAATAACACTTTAGTACGCATTTTCTTCAACAATTGGAGTTTAAATGCTCTAAGCTCTTTTGTATACTACTAATATTGAATAAACTTGGATTTTTTTTAAGAACAAACTAAAATATTACATCATAAATGATAAATGTAACTACTGAGCTAATAAAATTTGATAATTTAATCAAAACAAACCTCAATTAAAGGGTAGTCAAAAGAATGGTGATAACAAATTCAAAGGGATTTTGGGTTAATATTAGTGGGTGAGTCAATAAAAAGGTTGTTAGGATTCAACGAGGTTCACTAGGGGTTAATTTGTGAAGGTAGGCTTTTTATGGAGTAAGTGGGTTAAACCTAGGTGCCTTTATCATCTCAAGATATCAAATCATTAATGTGGTCTTGACATGTATAAACAAGGCAAGTCCTAGAATAATGATTCAAAGTTGACACACTCATAATTAATAAAGTGAGCACGAAAAGAATATATGCTCCATAAAGCTCAAAATCTCACAAAAATTATGGGTGTTTTGACATCAATCCTTATAAATTCCAAATTTCAAGGTTGTACTCAAATTTAGTTCAACGACCTATTAATTTTTAATTTTTAGAAAGTAGACTTATCATGCTCGATTCTCTAGTATTCTTCAAATTTAATCATCAATGCACAATTAACTATGACTTACTTTAAAACATATCAATAATAATCATAAATCATTAGAAATTTCATCCTAATTAGTAATATGAGAAAATACTTTTGAACAAGTTTAAAATTAAGGATTTTGAGAACAATGAAAAATTAGGCATTAAATTGAGAATTATGTTTTATCCCCACACTTAAGATGTACATTGCCCTCAATGTACAAAGATAGATAAATAATTATATAATAAAAGAGAAGGGAGAGTAACACTTCCTTTTTGGATGATTCAGGAGGATGCATCTTTGGTGGCGGTGATGGTGTGTTCTATGGGCTCGGTGGGTGGCTCTAGAAAAGCATTTTGCTAGATGAAGAAATTGGGTAGCCTAGGAAGATATAGCCAAGAAATCTAAAGAAAAATTAAGAATATACTAATAATATAATTAAGGACAAGAAAAATAAAGAGAAAGAGACTAAGAAGAAAACTACAGTTAAAATAGAATACTAATAGACTGAATAGTTCTTATTGATAGATGGTTTGCAAAGTGGGAGTGATTTCTAAGGCTGCAGATTGTTGGTGATGGTGGAATTGGCGTGATTCCCTAGCAGCCTTTAGAACCTAAAACTGAGAAACTAGGATGAAGGGAATTAAATTAAGCAGAAAAGAAGTATAGATAAGGAAAATAAAAGAGAAGAGAAAAGAAAAATAGAATCAAAATGGTTTCGGAGACCCTTGGCGTGTCGAATAGCTAAAGTTGTCGGCATGTACTTATGTGTTGGGGTCTCCTTTAAGGAGACCATGCTTACCTTCTTACGCTTCTTCGACATGATTTTAGTGTAGCTCAAGAGTTTGGACACTATCTTAAAGAAATAAGAGTAATTTGAAAGAAGAAGGAGGAAAGAATGAGAGAAGAAATTGGTAGGAAATGAGAGGGCTTTGGGGTTTAAATAGGTGCTCAAATCTGGCTCATTCCCACGGCCATGGACCGAGGGTGTGTTGAATTATACGGCCGTATCGTACGACCGTGTTGTGGAGTGTGTCGTTCGTCCACGCCGTGTTTCAGCCCATCATGCCCATGTTTGTGAAGTCATTATATGGGCACGAGTGTGATGCACGGGCATGTTGTGCCCGTGCTCGATAAGTTAGTAGCCTCACACTATCTTGGGTCAAGAACTTGGTAATTTGTTGGTGCCCGTGGGGGGAATGGTTGGATCTATGACGTCGGAGGGTGGTTGGCCTGATTTGCATGGACTCTGCTATGTCAGTACGGGGATTCTAGTGGTCCACATGACCACGAACATAGCCGTGTGTAAGGTTGTGTACCTTGAAATTCTGCATCCTTGGTTTAGAGAAAAAAAGAAAGAAAGAGGAAAGGGAAAGAACTAAAAATAAAAAGTGTTAGTATTCGAGTTGCCTCCCGAAAGCGCTCATTTATAGTCTTAAGCTAGACATTCCTCGTATTTGAAATTTTTTTAGGGAGGTTTAAAGGTTTGAATATCTTCCCTCATACTTACAGTTTTAGTTTCTTGACAAAGTTTAGGTCGAGAAGCTTTTACCTTAAAAGTTTCAAATGTTGATTTGCTTACCTCAACTGTTTCATGCAGGAGATATCATGTACCTTCAGTGCGACTTCTCCCTTTGCTCTCAGGTCTGTTGAAGAGATGTGAGGATTGGCTTTGTCTAATAGTACCTAGTCTCCTATTTTGAAGTGATTTGATGCCCCTACGAGCTTTTCTGGTGGTTTTTTGGTTTTACTTTGTTTGGATCCGAGCTTTTCTTTGATTTGTATCTTCTGCTCTTCAAACTTGTCTAGCCTAAGGTCTTGTCCCTTGTAGGATTCTTCTTTGCTATTTTGGGACTTATGAGTCGGCTCAGGGTTTTCTTTATGTGGTGTTTCTTGTGATGAAAGTTCAACAATTTGATTATCTATTGAAGTGACTTTCTTACCTTCATCATCTGTTGTTTTGGCCGAGTCAAGAGCTTGAAGCTTAATCGATTCATCTCCTACGCGAAGTATGAGCTCGCTTATGGCAACATCAATTTTAGTCTTGGCAGTTGCTAGAAAAGGTCTTCCTAGAATTAACAGGATTGAATTATCCCCATCCATGTATAAAACAACAAAATCTACTAGGAACACAAATTTATCAATTTTACAAGAACATCTTCAATAATGCCCCTAGAATTCTAACAGTTTTATCACTAGTTGAATACTCATCCTAGTTTGTTTGGGCTTCCTAGACCTAGTCGTTTAAACAATGCATAAGGCATGTCATTTATACTTGCCCTAAATTAGCTAACGATTATCAATAGTTAAACTACCAATTAAACATGGCATTGTAAACCCTAGATCTTTTAACTTTTGTGGTAGTCTATTTTGTAACATTACTCGAGCATGTTGCATTTAGTTCCATGTGGTGCTCTTCGTCTATTTTGCATTTTCTTGTCAAGAGTTGTCTTAAAATTTCCTCGAGTCCGCATCCGGAAAAGAGCTTCAAGAAGGGTAAGTTAATATGTGATTTCTTTAAAATTTTAAGAAACTTACCAAACTGTTCCTTTGAATCATCTCCTTTCAATGCTTCGGATAAGGTATGTGAGGCCGGACTCTTTAACAACCGGTTTTTCTTATGCTACCTCTATTTTACCTTTTTATTCCTTGGTTTCTTATCTGTGCGGTGGGAGTGTCTACCTTTGTACTTTCTTGAGTTGTGATCACTTGGATATGTTCTTTTGGGTTTATTTCGTATTGCTTGGTAGACATCCTTGTTGACGTTCAAAATTAGCTTTGTGAGATGTCCCACTCGACCTAGTAAGTTCTCCAACTTGATTCTCAATCCTTTTGATCGATTTTTATCGTTCATCAAGTGCTGCTTCAGTCTTTTTGGAAATGAAAGTCAGTTCGTCAGCATCTCTTCGAGGTTTGATTTCTTCTCTTGTGGATATGGCTGATTTTGGTAATTCAGAGGAGGTTGCTGCCTTTGATTTCCTTGATTTCCTTGTCCTCCCCACGAAAATTTTGGGTGGTTCCTCCAACCTGTGTTATAAGTGTTACTATAAGGATTATTATTGGATCCGAAATTGTTACCTATATAGTTTGTCTACTAATGTTCTTCTTCGGTTGGTAGGGTAGGTACTCGATTTGTCACATTCCCACTCGCTTCAGATTGCATTATTGGGTGTACCAATGAAGAACATAAATTATCAAGCTTTTTATTCATCATCTCCACCTATGTTGACAAAGATTGTTACTATGTCTACGTTAAAACTCCGGCTGATTTTGTCAGTTTGGCCCTTGTAATTTGCCATTGATAAGTGTTCAACGACATTTCCTCAATAAAATTGTAAGCCGCTTCAGGAGTTTTGTTATTCAATGTTCCAACGGCTGATGAGTCAATCATTTGCCCCGTTGAAGAATTCACACCGTTGTAAAAAAGTTTGGACTTGAAGCCACTAAGGTAATCCGTGGTGTGGACATCTTCTCGGAGATCCTTATATCTTTCCCATGCATCATATAATGTTTCGCGTCATTCGCACAAAAGAAGATATGTCATTCCTAAATTTGGCTCTTTTGGTGGTGGAAAGTATTTTAAAAGAAATTTTCATCATTCGATCCCATGTGGTGATTGACCCCGTGGTAACGAGTTCAACCACGCTTTGCTTTATTCCTTAATGAAAAGGAAATAACCAAGACTAATTGCATCATCGAAACACCATTTATTTTGAAGGTATCACGAACTCTAAAAATTAGCTATATGAGTATTTGGTCTTCGATCCGCAAACCATCAAATTGAACAAACTATTGAATCATTTGTATTGTGTTAGGCTTTAATTCAAAATTGTTAGCAGCTATAGCAGGCCTAACAATACTAGATTCTACTCCTGTCAAATTAGGTTTAGCATAATCATACATAGTACACGGAGCATCCTGTTCTTGCACATTTGCCAGTGGATTGTTTTCGTCCATCCCTTCAGTAGGATTGGATCTATCTTGTTGTTATTCTCTTTGGTAGTCTAGAGCACATCTAGTTTCTCTGCGATTCCTACGAACAGTAGCTTCAATGTCACTTTCGTACGCTAAAGGTCCTCTCGGGTTCCTTCTAGTCATAAACTAGAGGTACCTGCTAGGAGAAGAAAGAAAGAAATTTAGTGTAAATAAAAATCTAAACTAAAAATAAAAGTAAATTGCGAGAAAAAAAATAAAATAATGGTTAAAGTAATAGAAATAGAGCTTTCTTAATATTTTAGTGTCCCTGAGAATGGCACCAAAAACTTGATCGTGTCAAACAAATGAGTTTTAATATTTATAAAAAAGAATGATCGTTTTTTAAAATTATATTTTTAGTAGACTAACTATGACAACGATAGAGGCAAGTGCACCTATCGAGCAATAGTATAGTTTAGGCAAGTGTATCTTATCAAACCCAAGGGAACCTAAAAGTACTACTACTCACTTTCTTTCTATTATTTAGCTTGAAATATGGAGTAATTGGTTTATTAATCTAAAAACTAATGAAATACATAAACTAAATGCAAAGACAAAAAACGAAACTTTGGGAAAAGACTGTGGAAAACCTCAATTGATTACGACGATACCTTTAGGAAGAATCCACCTATGACTTCTCTTATTATCTAGCTTTTAATTCATGTGACTTCTTTACTTAGCTTGATCCGTGAGACTCCTTAACCTATATTAAACTCTCTCAAGTGAATAACGTCTAACCTTAGGTTAATTAGTGGAACTCTCGTTCTCTTATAATAACCCCTAAGGAAGCAAAGAATCGATCAATGGACTCCCATATTAGGTTTCACCTAATCCGCAAAATCTCATATCTCCTCGATCAACTCCGCTTAATTATGTTAGATCTACTCTTAGGTGGTCTATTCCTCCTCCACCTAAGCACATGTTAAATTAAGCAACATAATTAAGAACAAACTAAGTACTTATCATATAATTTAGAAATCAAATAACAAATTTCGTCATAGGTTTCATCCCTCTGTATCTAAAGGGTTTAGTTCATAACAAAATAAGAAAACATCTCAAGAGAAAAGATAAAACAAAACATAAGAAATCCCTAAAACCCCCTAAAGGAATTGAAGAGGAGATCCTCTGTCTTGAGTAGAACTCAGGCTTCTTGAGATGGATCAACTGGCTATCTTTGAGTAATTCCCTGAATAAAAGCTCTGGCAGAAAACTCTACCTAAAACTCCCCCTTTGGAATAGCTACCTTAGGTTGTTTATATAGGCTCCTTAGATGCTTTACTTGGCTCCTAAGTAACTCTTTCAAGTAGAATTACTATTAAGGTGTTTAAGTAGACTTAGGAGTATGTTTCTTTGGCTTCAAGCATCCAAATCCGAGTGAAATTGCTCATTCCCGTAGCAGGGGCACGGCCATGGCACATGCCTGTGTAAGTCGACCTCAGCCGTGCGTCGATTCTATTAATTGAGGTATGACCATGGCACGGCCGTGTAAGTTAAGATTTAGGCCGTGCTTCAAGTCTGTCGATTGGGACACGGCCATACAAATCATGCTTGGGGCGTGTCTTTGAATGATTGGCGAGGCATGGTAGTGTGACTTGAAGTCTAAGCCATGCCAATTTCTTGGTTGGCCCAATTTGGTTATTTTAAGTCCGCTTCTCATTCTTTTCATTCTCGGGTGCTTTCACGAGTATAAGACATGAAAAGAAAGGATTAAAAGCCCCTTTTACATAAATCAAGGGCTAAATCATCCAAAAGCATACTAAATGTGGGATTAAAATATGTTACTTTTACGGTTTATCAAATACCCCACACTTAAGCTTTTGCTTTTCCTCAAGCAAAATTCTCAACTTAGAATCCATAAAAACAAACTTTCCATAATTCATAACTCAACTAAAGACAATGTCTCATCATAATTGTAGTACGAAAACATAGGTGTCTCCCTTATCTAAGTAATTACCTTTAATTCAAAATTGACAAGGATTGACATCCTCACAAAAGATTCACTCAAATCACTCGAAGTGTTTAAGGTTCAAGAATAAGCACTCTAAGTCGAACCTGAAAAGTTAATCCCATAGGCTTGCCTGAAAATCAAATCTCCACCACTGTATATGAGATGATACACAGATCAAAAGGTCTTTATCAGGGTTGTAACGGGGCTAAGGTTAAAAGGTGTGGATAATGGTGAATTAGAGGGTTAGAATCGAGACTGACTTGACAACTTACCTAACTAGAAAAATGAACTAAATATGAATATTTACATCGAATGAAAACTAATAATACCACTATTGGTAATTATTCTATAATAAAGAGTATTTTCATCACTTAAAATTTAATAATACTTTAATACGAATTTTTCTTCAACAATTGGAGTTTAAATGCTCTAAGCTATTTTGTATACTACTAATATTGAATAAACTTGGATTTTTTTAAGAACAAACTAAAATATTACATCATAAATGATAAATGTAACTATTGAACTAATATAATTCGATAATTTAATCAAATCAAACCTCAATTAAAGGGTAGTCAAAAGAATGGTGATAACAAATTCAAAGGGATTTTGGGTTAATATTAGTGGGTGAGTCAATAAAAAGGTTGTTAGGATTCAACGAGGTTCACTAGGGGTTAATTTGTGAAGGTAGGCTTTTTATGGAGTAAGTGGGTTAAACCTAGGTGCCTTTATCATCTCAGTATATCAAATCATTAATGTGGTCTTGACATGTATAAACGAGGCAAGTTCTAGAATAACTGTTCAAAGTTGACACACTCATAATTAATAAAGTGAGCACGAAAAAGAATATATGCTCCATAAAGCTCAAAATCTCACAAAAATTATGGGTGTTTTTGACATCAATCCTTATAAATTCCAAATTTCAAGGTAGTACTCAAATTCAGTTCAATGACCTATTAAATTTTAATTTTTAGAAAGTAGACTTATCATGCTCGATTCTCTAGTATTCTTCAAATTTAATCATCAATGCACAATTAACTATGACTTACTTTAAAACATATCAATAATAATCATAAATCATTAGAAATTTCATCCTAATTAGTAATATGAGAAAATACTTTTGAACAAGTTTAAAATTAAGGATTTTGAGAACAATGAAAATTAGGCATTAAATTGAGAATTATGTTTTATCCCCACACTTAAGATGTACATTGCCCTCAATGTACAAAGATAGATAAATAATTATATAATAAAAAGAGAAGGGGAGAAGTAACACTTCCTTTTTTGGATGATTCCGAGAGTTGGCGTCTTTGGTGGCGGTGATGGTGTGTTCTATGGGCCTGGTGGGGTGGCTACCAAAAGCATTTTGCTAGATGAAGAAATTGGGTAGCCTGGGAAGATATAGCCAAGAAATCTAAAGAAAAATTAAGAATATACTAATAATATAGTTAAGGACAAGAAAAATAAAGAGAAGGAGACTAAGAAGAAAACTAAAGTTAAAATAGAATACTAATAGAATGAATAGTTCTTATTGATAGATGGTTTGCGAAGTGAGAGTGATTTCTAAGGCTGTGGATTGTTGGTGATGGTGGAATTGGTGTGATTCCCTAGCAGCATTTAGAACCTAAAACCAAGAAACTAGGATGAAGGGAATTAAATTAAGCAGAAGAGAAGTATAGATAAGGAAAATAAAGGAGAAGAGAAAAGAAAAATAGAACCGAAATGGTTTTAGAGACCCTTGGCGTGTCGAATAGCTGAAGCTATCGGCATGTACTTATGTGTTGGGGTCTCCTTTAAGGAGACAATGCTTACCTTCTTATGCTTCTTCGGCATGATTTTAGTGTAGCTCAAGAGTTTGGACACTATCTTAAAGAATTAAGAGAAATTTGAAAGAAGAAGGAGGAAAGAATGAGAGAAGAAATTGGTAGGAAAGGAGAGGGTTGTGGGGTTTAAATAGGTGCTCAAATCTGGCTCATTCCCATGCCTGTGGACCGAGGGTGTGTTGAATTATACGGCCGCATCACACTGCCGTGTTGTAGAGTGTGTCGTTCATCCACGCCCATGTTTCAGCCCATCATGCCCGTGTTTGTAAAGTCAATATATTGGCACGAGTGTGATGCACGAGTGTGTTGTGCCTATGCTCGATAAGTCAGTAGCCTCGCACAGTCATGGGGCATAGCTGTGCTAATTTGTCGATGCCCGTGGAGGAGGGTAGTTGGATTCGTGACGTCAGAGGGTGGTTGGCCTGATTTGTGCGGACTCTGCTATATTAGTACGGGGATTTCGGTGGTCCACACGGCCACAGACACTGCCGTGTGTAAGGCCATGTGACCTTGAAATTTTGCATCCTTGGTTTAATAAAAAAGGAAAGAAAGAAGAAAGGGAAAGAAACTGAAAATAAAATTGAAAATAAAAAGTGTTAGTATTCGGGTTGCCTCCAAAGCATTCATTTATAGTCTTAAGCTAAACTTTCCTCATATTTGAAATTTTTTGAGGGAGGTTTAAAGGTTTGAATATCTTCCCTCATACTTACAGATTAGTTTCTTGACAACGTTTAGGTCTAGAAGCTTTTACCTTAAAAGTTTCAAATGTTGATTTGCTTACCTCAACTGTTTCGTACGGGGAGATATTGTGTACCTTAAGAGGGACTTCTCCCTTCGCTCTTAGGTCTGTTGAAGAGATATGAGGATCGGCTTTGTCTCATAGTACCTGGTCTCTTATTTTGAAGTGATTTGATGTCCCTACGAGCTTTTCTGGTGGTTTTTTTGGTTTTACATCGTGTGGATCTGACTTTTCTTTGATTTGTATCTTCTGCTCTTCAAACTTGTCTAGCCTAAGGTCTTGTCCCTTGTAGGATTCTTCTTTGCTGTTTTGGGACTTATGAGTTGGCTCAGGGTTGTCTTTATGTGGTGTTTCCTGTGATGAAAGTTCAGCAATTTGATTATCTATTGAAGTGACTTTCTTACCTTCATCATCTGTTGTTCTGGCCGAGTCGAGAGCTTGAAGCTTAATCGATTCATCTCCTACACGAAGTATGAGCTTGGCTGTGGCAACATCAATTTTAGTCTTAGCAGTTGCTAGAAAAGGTCTTCCTAGAATTAAGGGGATTGAATTATCCTCATCCATGTCTAAAACAACAAAATCTACTGGGAACACAAATTTATCGATTTTTACAAGAACATCTTCAATAATGCCCCTAGGAATTCTAATAGTTTTATCAGCTAGTTGAATACTCATCCTAGTTTGTTTGGGCTTCCCTAGACCTAGTCGTTTAAACAATGCATAAGGCATGACATTTATACTTGCCCCTAAATTAGCTAACGCATTATCAATAGTTAAACTACCAATTAAACATGGAATTGTAAAACTCCCTAGATCTTTTAACTTTCGTGGTAGTCTATTTTGTAACATTGTCGAGCATGTTGCGTTTAGTTCCATATGGTGCTCTTCGTTTATTTTGCATTTTCTTGTCAAGAGTTGTCTTAAAAATTTCCTCGATTCGGCATATGGAAAAGAGCTTCAAGAAGGGGTAAGTTAATATGTAATTTCTTTAAAATTTTAAGGAACTTACCAAACTGTTCCTCTGAATCATCTCCTTTCAATGCTTGGGAATAAGGTATGTGAGGCCAGTACTCTTTAACAACCGGTTTTTCTTATGCTACCTCTATTTTACCTTTTTATTCCTTGGTTTCTTATGCTGCGGTGGGAGTGTTTACCTTTGTACTTTCTTGAGTTGTGATCACTTGGATCTGTTCTTTTGGGTTTATTTCTGTATTGCTTGGTAGACATCCTTGTTGACGTTCAAAAATCAGCTTTGTGAGATGTCCTACTGACCTAGTAAGTTCTCCAACTTGATTCTCAATCCTTTTGATCGATTTTTATCGTTCATCAAGTGCTGCTTTAGTCTTTTGGAAACGAGAATCTATGGCTGCCATGATTTTTGTTAGTATCTCTTCGAGGTTTGATTTCTTCTTTTGTGGATATGGCTGATTTTGATAATTTGGAGGAGGTTGCTGCCTTTGATTTCCTTGATTTCATTGTCCTCCCCACGAAAATTTTGGGTGGTTCCTCCAACCTGTGTTATAAGTGTTACTATAAGGATTATTATTGGATCTGAAATTGTTACCTATATAGTTTGTCTGCTAATGTTCTTCTCCTGGTTGGTAGGGTGGGTACTCAGGATTCGCCACATTCCCACTTGCTTCGTATTGCATTATCGGGTGTACCTTTGAAGAACATAAATTATCAAGCTTTTTATTCATCATCTCCACCTATGTTGACAGCATTGTTACTACGTCTATGTTAAAAACTCCGGCTGATTTTGTCAGTTTGGCCCTTGTAATTTGCCATTGATAAGTGTTCAACGACATTTCCTCAATAAAATCGCAAGCCGCTTCAGTAGTTTTGTTATTCAATGTTCCAACGGCTGATGAGTCAAGCATTTGCCTCGTTGAAGAATTCACACCGTTGTAAAAAGTTTGGACTTGAAGCCACTAAGGTAATCCGTGGTGTAGACATCTTCTCAGGAGATCCTTATATCTTTCCCATGCATCATATAATGTTTTTGTGTCATTTCGCACAAAAGAAGATATGTCATTCCTAAATTTGGCTGTTTTGGCTGGTGGAAAGTATTTTAAAAGAAATTTTTCAGTCATTTGATCCCATGTGGTGATTGACCCTCGTGGTAACGAGTTCAGCCACTGCTTTGCTTTATTCCTTAATAAAAAGGGAAATAACCAAAGACGAATTGCATCATCAGAAACACCATTTATTTTGAAGGTATCACAGAACTCTATGAAATTATCTATATGAGTATTCGGGTCTTCGTCCTGCAAACCATCAAATTGAACAAACTATTGAATCATTTGTATTGTGTTAGGCTTTAATTCAAAATTGTTAGCAGCTATAGCAGGCCTAACAATACTAGATTCTACTCCTGTCAAATTAGGTTTAGCATAATCATACATAGTACACGGAGCATCCTGTTCTTGCACATTTGGCGGTGGATTGTTTTCATCCATCCCTTCAGTAGGATTGGATCTATCTTGTTGTTCTTCTCTTTGGTAGTCTAGAGCACGTCTAGTTTCTCTGCGATTCCTATGAGCAGTAGCTTCAATGTCACTTTCGTACGCTAAAGGTCCTCTCGGGTTCCTTCTAGTCATAAACTAGAGGTACCTGCTAGGAGAAGAAAGAAAGAAATTTAGTGTAAATAAAAATCTAAACTAAAAATAAAAGTAAATTGCGAGAAAAAAAAATAAAATAATGGTTAAAGTAATAGAAATAGAGCTTTCTTAATATTTTAGTGTCCCCAGGAATAGCGCCAAAAACTTGATCGTGTTAAACAGTCGAGTTTTAATATTTATAAAAAGAATGATCGAACCTGTAGACTAACTATGACAACGATAGAGGCAAGTGCACCTATCGAACAGTAGTATAGTTTAGGCAAGTGTATCTTATCAAACCCAAGGGAACCTAAAAGTACTACTACTCACTTTCTTTCTATTATTTAGCCTGAAATATAAAGTGATTGGTTTATTAATCTAAAAACTAATGAAATACATAAACTAAATGCAAAGACAAAAGAACGAAACTTTGGGAAAAGACTGTGTAAAAACTCAGTTGATTACGACGATACCCTCAGGAAGAATCCACCTATGACTTCTCTTGTTATCTAACTTTTAAGTCATGTGACTTCTTTACTTAGCTTGATCCGTGAGACTCCCTAACCTATATTAAACTCTCTCTCGAAGTGAATAACGTCTAACCTTAGGTTAATTAGTGGAACTCTCGTTCTCTTATAATAACCCCCTAAGGAAGCAGTAAATCGATCAATGGACTCCCATATTAGGTTTCACCCTAATCCGCAAAATCTCGTAACCCTATCTCTAGGGCTTGATCAACTCCGCTTAATTATGTTAGATCTACTCTTAGGCAGGGTCTATTCCTCCTCCACCTAAGCACATCAGATTAAATTAAGCAACATAATTAAGAACAAACTAAGTACTTATCATATAATTTAGAAATCAAATAACAAATTCCATCATAGGTTTCATCCCCTTCAAGTATCTAAAGGGTTTAGTTCATAACAAAATAAGAAAACATCTCAAGAGAGAAGATAAAGCAAAACATAAGAAATCACTAAAACCCCCTAAAGGAATTGAAGAGGAGATCCTCTGTCTTGAGTAAAACTCTGGCTTCTTGAGATGGATCACTGGCTACCTTCAGTTAATTCCCTGAATAAAAGCTCTGGTAGAAAACTCTGCCTAAAACTCCCCCTTTAGAACGTTTGCCTTGGGTTGTTTATATAGGCTCCTTAGATGCTTTACGTGGATCCTAAGTACCTATTTCAAGTAGAATTACTATTAAGGTGTTTAAGTAGACTTAGGAATATGTTTCTTTAGCTTCAAGCATCCAAATCTGAGTTAAATTGCTCATTCCCGTAGCAGGGGCACGGCCATGGCACACGCCCGTGTAAGTCGACTTCAGGCCGTGTGTCGATTCTATTGACTGAGGCACGGTCGTGTAAGTTGAGATTCAGGCCGTGCTTCAAGTCTGTCGATTGGGACACGACCATACAAATCATGCTTGGGGCGTGTCTTTGAATGATTGGCGAGGCACGACCATGTGACTTGAAGTCCAGGCCATGCCAATTTCTTGGGTTGGCCCAATTTGGTCCGTTTTAAGCCTGTTTCTCATTCTTTTCGTTCTCCGGTGCTTTCCTAAGTATAATACATGAAAAGAAAGGATTAAGAGCACCTTTTTACATAAATTGAGGGCTAAATCGTCCAAAAGCATACTAAATGTGGGATTAAAATATGTTACTTTTACGGTTTATTTAAGTAGACTTAGGAGTATGTTTCTTTCGCTTCAAGCATCCAAATCCGAGTGAAATTGCTCATTCCTCCGTAGCAGGGGCACGGCCATGGCACACGCACGTGTAAGTCGACTTCAGGCCGTGTGTCGATTCTGTCGATTGAGGCACGGCCGTGGCACGGCCGTGTAAGTCGGGATTCAAGCAGTGCTTCAGGTCTGTCGATTAGGACTCGGCCATACAAATCTTGCTTGGGGCGTGTCTTTCAATTATTGGTGAGGCACGGCCATGTGACTTGAAGTCCAAGCCGTGCCAATTTCTTGGGTTGGCCCAATTTGGTCCCTTTTAAGCTCGTTTCTCATTCTTTTCGTTCTCGGGTGCTTTCCTGAGTATAAGACATGAAAAGAAAGGATTAAGAGCACCTTTTTACATAAATTGAGGGCTAAATCATCCAAAAGCATACTAAATGTGGGAATAAAATATGTTACATTTACGGTTTATCAAGTGCCTCACGAAATATGACACCCATTCCTATGGTTTCCTCCGAGAACTCAGGAGGATCTTTATCAACTACTTCGCGCAAGACCTCTCGGCATAGGAAGGTGTATCGATTGGACCGCCTGGAGCAAGTCCAGCCAGCAGACAAGGTTCGGGCCCTATTATTCACAGATTCGTGGGGGCAATTTTTCGACATCATCGAGCCCACATACCTGAAGCTCACTTTGGAACTCTGTTTTACTTTCCACCTCCAGACGGTGATGACTAACTTCGACGACTCTGGCACTATCCAATTTTGTATTGGAGGTCTAGTCGGTGAGATGAGTGTCCCACAGTTCGGAGTTGCTTTGGGACTCTACACTGACAAATTCATAGAAGATGACAAGTTCAAGGATCTTCACCGCCACATCCATAACTCTCCAGTTTCCTGTTGGAAAGATCTAGTCCACGGCTCAATATATATGGCCCTAGTCACTCCTAAGCTATAGCTCTCACCCTACCACTGAGGTACGTACATGCTATCCTAGCTCATACACTGATAGGGAGGAGAGAGAGCACCAGCATCGTAAACACTCACGACGCCTATTTCCTATGGTGCATGGTGAATGAGCATGTGTTCGACCTTGCCTACTTCATAGCTCGCGCCATCCAACATCAGATAGAGCAACATAGGGGAGGCGTCATCTCTATGGGTCCATACATCACGTGCTTCACTCGACTCTTTGGACTCCTTAACACAGCTACACAGACTTCCTCAATTACCCCGATAAGACAGTTGTCCCCGCAGGGCATCCAAATGATGTTACAGATGAGGATGATCGAGCGTCGCCGTGGGACGCATCCTCCCCAGTACCGCCTCACTCACACCACCGAGGAGGAGGATCTTGAGAACATTACTGATGATGTTCCCCCACCACACGAGGCACCACCACCGAGCCATCGCCCAGCTCATGGGGTAGCTTCTTTTGCAGACACATCCGAGTGCTTATCACGATTCAAGCAGAATGTTTTCAGCACTTTGACCATATCAACACCACCCTCCACCAGATATGTCAGCACCTACATATTTCATCGCCGCCCCCACCTCACGACCTAGCCGATGACGAGACCCTTTGAGTCCTTTTATTTACTTTATTTTTCAATCTTAACATTTATTTTTCATTTTTAGTTTATTTTAGTTTTTTAATTAAACTTTTTACCTTGCTTATTTAAAACTTTTACTAGTATAGTTTAATTTCTTCTATCAACTGGCTGTCTAACTCTCGAGTACCTTTAACTACATCCATTAAATAGCACTCCCTAAAAATTTAACTATGACTTCGCAGTTTCAAAAGGTATAATGTGCCACTCCAGGAACGAACATATAATCAGAGTATTCTCCATCACCTTCACTTATGCTTAGTCATCATATTCATCATTTCTCATTCTCAAGGAATCCATCCAAAAATTTAAGAAGTTCACTTCTCTCCCTATCTTTTGATTTTCTACTATAATATTATTATATATCTTTGTACATTGAGGGCAATGTACATCTTAAGTGTAGGGGGAGTGAAAATTATTTAAGAAAAAGTGCCTAACTTTTTTCATTATTCTCAAAATATCTGAATGATATCTTGTCTTAAGTAATTTTCTCATATTATTAATTATAATGAAATTCCTTTTGATTTCTAATTTTATTGATATGTTTTAGAATAAGTCATAGTTAGTTATACATTGATAATTTAAACTTCAAGATACTAGAGAATCAAGCATGATGAGTCTATTTTCCAAAATTAAAATTTTGTTAGGTTGTCTACCTGAATCTAATTATTACTTTGAAGTTTGAAATTTACAAGGTTGTCATCAAAAAGCTCATAATTTTTGTGAGATTTTGAACCTTTAGAGCATACATTCTTTTCGTGCTCACTTTATTATGAGTGTGTCAACAGTGATTTGTTATTCTAGAACTTGCTTCGATTATACATGTCGAGACCACATCATTGATTTGATATACTGAGATGATAAAGGCACATAGGATTTAACCCACTTACTCCACTAAAAGCCTACCTACACAATTGACCCTTAGTGAACCTCTTTAATCCTAACAACCCTTTTATTGATTCACCCACTAATATTAACCCAAAGCCCATATTGTATTTGTTATCACCATTCCTTTTGACTACCCTTCTATCGAGACTTGATTTGATCAGTTACCTAATTATTTTATTTTAGTAGTTGAATTCTTCTTTTATTATGTATTTATTGATTTGTTCTTTAAAAATAAAAAAATTATTTGAAGTATATTCATTATTAGTTCTATAATTAAGTGAGCTTCTACATTTAAATTCAACATCATAAAGAAGAAGCTCGTATTATTAGTATTTCAAGTTTTCAATTGATGTAATTATTCAGAATTAGTTTATTTTCTAGTTAGGTAATTTGTCAATTCAATCTCGATTCTAACCCTCTAATTCAACCTTTATCCACACCTTTAATCTAAGCCCCATTACAACCCTTTAAAGACCTTTTGATTTGTGTATCATCTCACTTTACAGTGGTGGAGATTTCATTTTCATGCAATCCTATGGGATTAACTTTTCATGTTCGACTTTTGAGTGCTTAATTTTGAACCTTAAACACTTTTGAGTGAGTTGAGTGAATCTTTAGTGAGGATGTTAAAGTTTTGAATCAAAGGTAATTATTTAATAAGGGGAAACACCTATATTTTTGTGCTAAAAACTATGACTTTGATTGTTTAAATCATTAGGACTTTTTGAGTTAAATTATCCTTGTATAACTTATCTATGAATTATGACGAAACATTATCGATGAATATTATGAATTAAGGAAGTTTGTTTTAATTATGAGTTGAGAATTCTGCTTGAGGACAAGAAAAAGCTTAAGTGTGGGGGTATTTGATAAACCGTAATATGAACATATTTTAATCCCACATTTAGCATACTTTTGGATAATTTATCCCTTTAATTATGGAAATAGGTGCTCCTAATCCCTTGTTTCATGTTTTATACTTAGGAGAGCACCAGAGGATGAAAAGAATGAGAAACGGGCCAAAAATAGAGAAAATGGGCCTAACAAGAAAATGGCACAGCCTAGGCCCAATACCACACGGCCGTGCCTCATTAATAGACCCAAACACTGCTTGGCTTCAACTTACACGGGCGTGCACTATGGGCATGTCCCTGACGTGACATGTTTGAATTCTATTTGGAATAGGGTACTTAGAGGAAAAGAGAGTCAATCTGAAAGCCTATATAAACACCCTAGAGGCCAACCTTCAAGGGGGCGTTCAGCTAGGCCAAAGAGCAAAGTCAGAGGGCTAGAATTGTGGGATTTACTCGAAGAAATCCAGTTGATTCATCTCAAGAAGCCGGAATCATACTCAAGACTGAGGATCTCTTCTTCAATTCCTTCAGGGGGTTTTAGGGTTTTCTTTATGTTTTGTTTTATATTTTTTTCCAAGATGTATTCTTTTATGATTATGAACTAAACCCCTCAAATACCTAAGGGGGATGAAACCTAAGGCGGATCTTGTTATTGTTTTTTGAGTTGTATGATAAATACTTGATTTGTTCCTAACTATGTGACATTATAGGCCATTTGCAGAGCCAAAATGCCACTCATATGGGTCTTACCTATTAGAAAAATCATTAAGACAACTCATGCCTATTTGGCAACCAAGAACATACCAAATTAACATCCAATCCATATATTCAATATGAATTCCAACCATGTCAAAGTACAAGACTAAAACTCATCTCATCACAAGCATAACTCATCATTTACTTACTAAAAACTTGACCATTTCATATGCTTCAAACCATATCAAGATATGCATCATATAACACATTCATTCAAGTATAATGCCAACATATAAATAGCCAATTCACATGGCTAAGTTCATATTTCACACTTATCCCATTAACTAGCCTATACATGCCATATCTAGCCATATACATATTCCAAAATGCACCAAAACAAGTTGAGTAGTGTTATAAAGATCCTCGATGGTCTCGAGCCTTCAATAGCTTTGACGATCTATAAAAAAGAAAACACACACAGAGTAAGCTTTCCAAAAGCTTAGTAAGTCATATACAAATAAACCTATCATGTATGATTTTAACCATTTTCTTGACCATATTAGCCACATTCATCAATTCATACATCTTATATATACATATCTCTTTCATAACCATTCTTGCATCTCATTCACATTCTCATATTCAATCATATATTTCTACAAATAAAAATCACATAGGTACTTACCTTGTATACACATTCAGTGTATATTTAACGTACCTGAAATGGATTTATAATTCACATTGCCATTTGTATCACAGACTTGCCCGTTGAACCACTAGAAACCTGATAGGATACTTAGAAAGCTCGAAATAGTTGTACAATGCCAACGTCCCAAACGAGGTCTTACGTGTACTCAGATGTTGATGCCACTATCCCAGATGGGTCTTACATGAATCAATACGATGCTGATGTCCCAGAAACGGTCTTACACGTAAAGCTTATATCAATGCCAACATCCTAGACGTGGTCTTACATGATAAAACAGAACAGATTCCTATGTCATGACATAGCTAATCCTATCTATTCCTAGGTTTATACGAGACTTCTCGGACATTATTGCTATATCGATCTTATCTCGAAATTCATATACATAGCATCTCGTAAGCATTCACTGTTATCAATAGTCATATAAATATGCACAATTCAATACAAATACATTTATTTGCATAATGACTTACCTCGGATTTGATTTAACAGAATGGAAACGGCTACTCAGTTACTTTCACTTTCCTGCGATCTATGTCTGTTTTCCTCTGTTCTTGATCTATACATATTCAGAATTAACCCTTTTATTCACTAACTTATTCAATTCAATCCAAGGGCACACATTTAGGGCTATTTGCAAATTAACCCTCACATTTGCACAATTTATCAATTTTGTCTATTTTTCTCAAAACATCAAATTCATAAAATCAACCCATACTCATGCTTAGCCGATTGTTCATACATCTTATACAAGTCCATATTTCTCATAAATTTTGCAATTTAGTCCCTCAATTTACTATTTTCTCAATTTAGTCCTAATTAGCTAAATTCATCAAAATTTTAAGAGCAAAACATGTTCATCTAGCTCCAATCTTTCATTTAACACCATAAATCATCACAAAGCTCAACATGTCATCAATGGCATATCTCACAAACATCATCAATACACAAATTGAGACATGGGCTTGATAGTAGATAAAGCAACGATTGCAAAAACATAGAAATTATCAAAAATCGACTAAAACATACCTTGAATTTGTGCCTCAATCTAGTCAAATACCATAGCTTAATATTTCTTTGCTATTTTTCTTTTTTTTTTTTTGGTGGTAATAGATGAATGAATCCATTTTCATACTTATTTCTTTTATGATTCATGAGTTGATAATTTATTTATCATTTTACAATTTTAACCTTTACTAATAAATATAAATAACATATAATGCAAGGTTATTCTTGAGCATTACCACCTATTACCTCTAAAAGTGGTCTAATTGCCATTTAAGGCCTCCACCTTACAAAGCCACAACACATTGATACCTTAACATGCTAAGTTTACCTTTGATGTAATTCAATCCTTTTTATCAAATTAAACACATAAACGAACAAATTAACTCACAAAAATTTAGCACATGCTTAATTAGACATCAAAGTCATAGAAAATAATATTAAAATATTTTACAGACTTAGATTTGTGGTCCCGAAACCACTGTTCCGACTAGGGTATAAACCAGACTGTTACAGTTTGTAGCACAGTTCTCAAATGCTCAGCATGCTACGTCTCATCACACGAATAAATCAAAATATCATCAATGAACACCACTACAAAACGATCCAAATATGGTCTAAATATCCGATTTATTAGAGCCATAAACACTGCAGGAGCATTTTATAATCTGAAAGGCATCACTAAGAATTCGTAATGTCCATACCTCGTTCCAAAAGTAGTTTTAGCACATTGGATTCTTTAACTCTTAACTGATAGTAGCCTGATCTCAAGTCTATTTTTGAAAACACTGTAGCTCCTCTCAACTGATCAAACAAATCATCAATATGAGTCAACGGATATTTGTTCTTTATCATCACTTTGTTCAATTGTCGATAATCAATACACATCCTCATAGTTCCATCTTCCTTTTTCACAAATAACATAGGAGCTCCCCAGGATAAGAAACTCAGTCATGCAAATCCTCTGTCGGTCAACTCCTGCAACTGAGACTTTAACTCTTTCAATTATGTTGGTGCCATTCTATACGAAGCTATCAAAATGGGAGTGGTCTCTAGCACTAATTCGATACCAAATTCGACTTCCCGAATCAGAGGTAATCCCTGTAACTCTTCAGGAAACACATCTGGAAACTTACATACCACAGGCACAGATTAAAGTTTCTTTTTTGACACTTTTGTATCAATCACGTAAGCCAAATAAGCTTCACAACCCTTTCTCACATAGTTCATAGCTTTCAACACAGATACAACAGCTGGTAATCCTTTCATATCACTGGATTCAATTCAAACTATCTCACCATTCTAACTTTTCAACTCAATACTTTTTCTTTTACAATTCACAATGGCATTATGCAGAGTAAGCCAATCCATACCCAGATTATGTCCAACTCATCGAGTAGTAACAACATCAAATTAATTGGAAATCATATATCTCAAAACATCAATGGGCAATTCTTGCATACCTTATCCACCAAGACACACTTGCCTAAAGGGTTCAACACTCTAACCACAAATTTAACAGATTTTAAAAAAAAAGTCTTACCCGATACTAGATTTACACACACATAGGAATGAGTTGATCCTGGATCTATTAATGCAATTACATTAGTATCAAAAAAGTGAAAGTACTAGTGAAAACATCTGGAGATGATGCTTCCTCTCGTGCATGTATAGCATAATCTCGGGCAGGTGCTCTCGCCTCTGACCTCACAACTGTGTCATTAGTCCGTCTTTGACTTCCACTCACATTCCCTACATTTCTGGGTGGTCTACCCTAGTTGATACATTACTTGACCTCACATTCTGAACATTTTCCTCTTCGACCATCTTAGGGTAATCTCGGATAAAATGATCTTAGGATCCACATTTATAAGAAACTCTATTGTTGTACTTGCCCCAACATTCTCCCACATGTCATCTTCCACACTTTCTGCACTCAGGTTTGTTACTCTTAATGCTGTCAACACTTGATTCAATAGGAGCTTGAGCTCGTGGACCAACACTTTGTCTTGAATGATCTCTATTTGGATGTCCAAACGAAGCATTTGAATGAATGCTTGTATCTCTGAATCTCTTTGTAGAAGGTTGAGAAAACTTACTCCTTGATCTTTTTCTTTCATTACGAGCTTCAGAATCAGCTTTCTTCTTTTCTTTATTGAGCTCCTCGGCTTTGCATGCTCTTTCAACTAGTACAACAAATTTGTTTATATCAAGTATCCCAACCAACAATTTAATGTCCTCATTCAACCCTTCTATGAAGTGTTTACACATAGCAACTTTGGTCGAAACACATTCCCGTCCATACTGGCTCAATCTCACAAATTCCTGTTCATACTCAGTAACTAACAAATGGCCTTATTTTAGCTTGAAAAACTCTTTACGTTTTGGATCAATAAATCGTTGACTGATATACTCCTTTTTGAACTCGGCTTGAAAAAAATCCTAGGTGGTTCTCTCTCTTGAAACTACAGATATCAACGTCTTCCACCAATTGTAAGTCACATCCCTCAATAATGAAACAACACATTTTATACATTTATCCGGAGTCAACGACATCTCATCAAATACTCGAAGGGTATTCTCGAGCCAAAACTCGACTCGCTCAGTATCGTTATCAGATGTGGCCCTAAACTCTTCGACCTCGTACTTCCTAATCTTGTCCACAGGTGGTTTATTCAATCTGATTGGATCAGTAACTTGTGGCGCAATAGGTACTTGTGGGGGTGGAGGTTGAGGAGCAGTGGATTCATTCAAACGAACTCCGTAAATCACTCACTCATCATTCGAAGAAGTCTTGCTTAGCCTCTCCTCCTTCACCACTATCATTAGGCCTAGATGTGGCCAGCGCTGTCCCTTGAGCGGGAGCAGGCATGTTACTCTCTACATCATCAGCAACTGCTCGATCGGGATCCATTACTATATGAAACACATTTTCAAATATTAGAATTCATCACACTATCGTAATTTCATATATGGAATGTATAGCTAGACTCACATGCACTACATTAGTCCAAGAATCAACTAAATCGTAGTTCTGATACCAATAAAATGTAACACCCCTAACTCAAAACCATCGCTAGAATAGGGTTAAGAGGCATTATCGAACAATCGAATCATTTCATATCCCATTTATGACACAAAGTCAATCATCATCATAGTACATCAAGACATAATCAAATAGTCCCTTATTGAGACCTACAAGACCTTAAACACATTCTAGAGAGGGGTCGGGACTAAACTGAATACTTACGAAAGATTTAGAAATTTCAAACACTCAACAAGTCTGTTGAGGCCACATGCCCATGCCACCAGGCAGTGTGCCTCATACGGTCACCAGACACCCCCATGTGTCCAGGCCGTGCCAAAATAGAGCAAGCATTCTGACTTCTCCACACGACCACCAAGCATGCCCATGTGCTATGGCCGTGTGATCTTAAGCTAGCTATTGACTTATGCCTATGGTTAGTTGACACACCTGTGCCAAGATCGTGCACTATTAGGCTAGATCCTATCATTCACCCATGGTCATTAGGCACGCCCGTGTGCCATAACCATATTGGTAAAACAGGCCATATGTAAGGCCAATTTTCCACCCACACAAGGGTCAAACCTACAACCACATTTAAGCATAAATTCACACACAACTTGATAACTAATTTTATATCAAATGATCATCAATTCATCTCATACAATCTCATATATTATTATGTCAACTTATAACTAAATTGCACCATTTAATCACATTCAATACCAAACATGATTCATCCTCAAATTGACTAGATCATACTAGCATCAAACTATCACTAATATTACCATTTATAGACATCACTATTGCCATCAAAACATACCAAATCTATATATGCATATTTCAAACTTTTATCTAGCCACATCACATGGCTATTTACACATCTTATACATAATTTACATATCTAGCTTTTACATTTCATTTATTTCACAATTTAACCCTTCAATTTCTCATTTTCTCAATTAAGTTCAAAATACTCAATTTCACTAAAAACTCTAATACAAACTATGTTAATCCAACACCAAGTTTTCATATTTCACCAACTAGCATCACAAAGATCACATATTCATGAATGACATATCTCACATTCATCACTAATTCACAAAATTAACCATGGGTTAGCTAGAGCACGAAGTAACGATTATGAAAGCGTAGAAATTATCAAAAATCGACTCAAAATCATACCTCAATCAAGATAAACAATGACCGAATATCACAAAGTTTTTCCTCATTCTTTTCTTTTGTGTTTTCGGTGGACAAAGATGAACATATTCATCTTATTTTCATCTTATTTTTTTGTTTAATAAACATATTATTATTTTAATTACTATATTGTCCTTTCATTAAACATATAAGACAAATATATATTAAGGCTAATATGTCATTTAGCCATCCACTATCTTTAATAATAGCTTAATTTCCTCTTAAGGCCATTCTATTATGAAGACAACAACACTTAGGTACTTATTAATTACCACATAGCTTTTACTCTTTATGCGATTAAGTCTTTTCTCTTAATTCGGCACACAATCGATAAAATTATCATACAGAATTTTCACACATACTATGTCACATAGAATCAACACCAAAGATAACTTTAAAATATCATTTTGACCTCAAATTTGTGGTCTCAAAACCACTATTCTAACTAGGGTCTAAACTGGCTGTTACATGGGATATGGCATTGGCATCAACTAGAGATTCTGTGTAAGACCACGCTTGGGACTTGGCTTCGGTATGAAATCGTCTAAGACCATGTCTGAGACATGGCATCGATATATGATCTCGTGTAAGACCATATCTAGGATATGGCATCGACATCGATATGAGATCCCGTGTAAGACCGTATCTGGGATATGGCATTGGCATCGAGATGTTATCCCATGTAAGTCTATATCTGGGATATGGCATTGGCATCGTATTACGTGTGTGACGATTCCTGTGTATCCTTTAATTTTCTAAGTGGTTCAACGGGGTAAATAGCTAAGTCTATGTTCAAGATGGTAAAAGTGCTAAAATTATGTAATGAAGTGATACAGGTACATATGAGCAAAATACAAAAATGAGTCCGATATGTGATATGTGATTGGTAAGAGTAAGAATGAGTAAGTTATGTAGATGTGGTTGAGAACTTATGTTATTATTCAATGTAACGTATGGATGTATCATAAGATTTTATGTTGTTATTTATCATATGCAAACTTACTAAGCTTTACGCTTACTCCCTCTCTTTTCCCTTTTCCTTGTAGTATCGCCAAGTTAGCTTAGGGATCGAAGAACGTCGGAGTTCGATTCACACTATCAAGCTATTCTTTTGGTATAGTAAAGTTTGATTATTTTGGGTATGGCATGTATAGAAACTTGGTCATTTTGTGATATGCCATATTTGTCAGTCAATGTGTTGGCTATTAATGCTACTAATTTTATTTTGTTAATGGCCATTAGAATCAACATAAACTAGTTAAGTTATATCTATTCAATGATGATGGATTTTATGAAGTGCAAGTTTAGGCAGTTGAGTGAATAATGTTTGAAGTATTTGTATGATGAAGTAAAGTGAAAATTTAGGGTGTGGATGTCTCGATAGTAGATATTCGAAGTACATTTTGGTTTTACTAAGTGGTATTTAAAATAAAATGAATGTGGTTTCTTTTCAGTGTGGCAAATGGCTTGATAAATAGCCTTGTATTTGTCTACACGGATAGGCACATGGGCATGTGTCTAGACCGTGTGTGACACATGATTAGCCCTATGGGTGTGTTGACAAGCCGTGTGTTCCTCTGCACCCAAAATTAGTAAAATAGAATGCTTAATAGTAAGCGCACGAGCAAAAACACGGCCGTGTGAAGGCCACGGCCTCAGGACATGGGTGTTTGCCAGACCGTGTGAAGTCTGCACATAGTTTGCAAAAAATTTAGTTCGTCACACGGGCTAAAACACGGGCGTGCCATGGTAGTGTGAGGGACACGGTCCATAGACACGGGCGTGTGGCCCTGTTTTGAGTAAAAATTTCTTAAGTGTTCATAAGCTTCCGGTTCAGTCTCGATTCACTCTATTTGTATGTTTTGGGTCTCGTTGGCCCGTAATAGACACTATATGATTAGGGATGAAAAGTTTTAAAGTTTGAATGAAATTTTTGATCGATTTGGAATGATTTAAGTAAGATAAGTCTGGTAATGCCTTGTACCTGGTTCCGACGTTGAATACAAGTAAGGGGTGTTACATATATTGTATACATTTCAAAGTACCTAAATCAGAATGTCATTCACTTAATCACTTACTTCTCAGAACACCTTTTGAACCTTTTAGAATCAATAAGG
This sequence comes from Gossypium rotundifolium, assembly GCA_025506655.1. Classification (NCBI taxonomy): domain Eukaryota; kingdom Viridiplantae; phylum Streptophyta; class Magnoliopsida; order Malvales; family Malvaceae; genus Gossypium; species Gossypium rotundifolium. The sequence goes on from CP106722.1 coordinate 141,226,793, forward strand.
ATACTCGGATAGCTCAGAAAGCTCGTATAATGCCAATGGTCTTACATGTAAGCAAATATCAATGCCACTTTCCCAGACAGGGTCTTACACGAAATCATATATGATGTTGATGTCCGAGACATGGTCTTACACGTAATCTCTAATCGATGCCAGTGTGCTAGACACGGTCTTACATGATATCTTAAATCGTTGCCAACGTCCCAGATGTGGCCTTACATGAAATTATATCTAAAAATCCTATGTCATGACATATGTATCCTCTACTATTCCTAGGGTTCGTATGAGGCTTTTAGACATCGTCATGTTGTCGAAACTTCCTCGTGTTCATATATTCTGCTTCTCGAACAATTCAATATCATAATAACATATATATAACTTATTCAAAATACATACATTTGCATTACCATTCGACATTGAATTCAATCATACAAATAATATGCATTTATAACATGATTTTGTAATGTCTATTAAAATACGAACCTCGTTCGTAGTAATGACAAATTAAGTCGACTAATCCGATATTTTGACTTTCCCTCGAACTAGATCAGAATTTCACTTTTTCCAATCTAATTAATATCAAAATTAACTTACTTATTCAACATTTCATTCAATTTCATCCAAAACACACAATTGGGCATTTTTACACATTTGCCCCTAAAGTTTCACATTTATGCACTTTAGTCCTTATTGCACAAAAACAAAAAATTCACAAAATTACTTAAATACCCATGCTAGCCGAATTACCAAAGTTCCCTTAGTAGCCCATATTTTTCATTTATTTCATATTTCAACCTCATATTTTAAACATTTCACAAATTAGTCCAAAATTGACATTTTAACTCAAAATGACTATAAAACTTGTAAAACTATTACCAAATATTCATATTTCATCATCAAGCATCAAAGAACCCATAGATTCAGCAATGGCAACTCTCAAAATCATCAGTAGATTCAAAAATTGAAGCATGGGTTAGCTAGAATATGACACAACGATTTCAAAAACATAAAAATCATCAAAAATCGATCTCAAAAACTTACCTAATTGAACTCAACAATGGCTGAACCCTAAAAACTTATCCATGTCTTCTCCTTTCTTTTTATTTTCGACAAAATGAATGAAAGATGAACAAAATCATCATTTTGGTTTCATAAACTAACAATTATTTATTTAATTACCAAATTGTTCTTTAATAAAACATAATTAACACACTTAATGGTTGTCTATCTTTGTTCAGTCAAATATTCAATGGTCAATTTACAACATAAGGACTTTTCCTTTAATAAAACATAACAAATAAGTACTTTAACAAAGGGAATGACACTTTTGCATTTTACTCGATTAAGTCCATTTATCAAATTAGACAACCAATTGGTAAAATTAAATCACGAAATTTCCACACATATTAAATAACATGCTTTAATTACCAAAATTAATATTAAAATAATTTTACGACCTCAAATTTGTGGTTTCAAAACTACTATTTTGATTAAGGTCTAAATCAGGTTGTTACGACTCTCCCCCCTTAGAGGTTTTCATCCCCAAAAGTATTACTAGAAAGTAGATTAATGATTTGCTTCCATATAGTACATTTTAAATTCACACATAGCTCTGGATTTATATCTCTTTAATATCACAACTAAGATTCTGATCTGTCTTCCGCTATACGTCATATCGCTGAAACTACCTATAACTATATTGAATTACTTTCATTTTTTGCTTAATTTCATTGATGAATTCAATCCCGTAAATCTTTTTCTCACAAGGCTTGATCTCAAAACAACGGAGTTCGATAACAACAACCATACGATACCTCATATAATGTCGTTTCTTTTTATAATCACATGATAGCTTATCAAAACAGAAATAGTCTTTATTAGTTTATTTCATACTCTAAGACATATTGACAAACAAGAGTTTTGAGAATTGAATTAAGTTCTCTAATTTCAATACAACCTCGTACTCAAAACTTACTGTAATTTTTCTTAGAATCACAATATGAATTTCAGATTTCACTCCGAAACAATGATGACTAGCACTATGTGCAGGACTGACCACCTTTGGAACAGATAACTCAGCTGGTCTATCAAAAGAGAAATCCATACGTATTGAGAGATTTCTTCAGAGAGTTATCAATAATTCAGATAACATCTATCTTTTTTGATAATAAGGATAATCCCGATAAAAAATTCATCAACACTCTATTTCTATAATCAACAAAGTTAGAAATATCATAGTTCACACTCATTCATTAATACCATATCTCGGAATGTCGTGCATCATGTTACTCTCGTAGGAATAGACTAACCGACACTATGAGCTACCTATAAAAATGGTTATACAATCTCAAAGTTTTTCGGTATAGACACTTTACCTCGAAGCAACAAATAATCATCGATTCCACATCTGAAGTTCTGAATCAGAAATCAATTTATGCTAAACCCCTTTTTAACTTATAATTTGATAACACATTTCTAAGTTTCACATCTTCGCTAAATAACATTTATTTAGCTTCTAACTCAGCTAACAATTGTTCATCACCTGATAAGATCAATCACGTATTCATCGCTCATCAAGCACACAAGAGTTTCCCATTCAGAACATCTGGAACTATAATTGTTTACCTCGGATAATAATTGCTTACAAACTCAAAAGTTTTTTGATGATTTGAGCTAACTTTTCTGTGCCAAGTTCGGATCTTTCTTTGACATTAAACATTTTAAACTCTTATATTCATCATATATATCAAATAACTCTTTTCATGCATCATTAACTATATGAAATCACAGGATATCTCTGTACACTCTTTCATTAGAACACACTTCAAACCATTCATTAACATATAAATAAAAATCATAAAATCTTTATTCAACTCAGGCAAAACCAGAACTGACACTTCGGTTGATAATGTCTTCGTGCAAAAGAAAGCTTCAACATTCAAACTAACTTTAATTTACCACAACATTTCTCAGATAGAATTGTTCCAATAGATATAATTTTGTATTAAATCTTCAAGAATACAAATTATTCTTCCAGACTATCCCTCAAATCACATATGTACATACAAAGTTTATTTCCAGTCCAGTGGATAGATTGAAACACATATAACTCAATCATCACTTTTGTAACACCCCAAACCCGACCCAAACACCACGACCGAATCTGGTATGCCACTAAGAAAGTTTAATAAAACATGTCGCATTTTTGGAAAATATTATCCTTGAGTTTAACCTTTTATTCGAGAAAAATTAATAGGTTGTTAATTTGGATAAGCTATAAATTCTATGAGATGTTTTTAAAAACCGAAACTTAATACATGCTTTAGAAAAAAACTGTAAACTTAAAATGTCTGATAATAATAATAAAAGCCCAAAATTAAAACTGAATAGAAATATAAAGCTAACAGCTCGTGGCCTTATTACATTGAAATTTAAAACCCATTAAATAAAGATAAAAAATAATAAACTAAAGTCTTTTGCTGAATCCAAATATTCTTTTGCATGGCCACCTTGCGCTCCTCTCCAGCCCGGTCCGAAGCACTTGGTGTTACTTGGAAAATGTTAAATAATAGGTTGAGTCACGAGACTCAGTGTGAAACCCTCATGCACCTTTAGATTTGGGCCTTAGCCCCACAGAACAGAATAACAGAACAATTTATATATGAAAATATGCAAAGCCCAACCCAAATCCTAGGTTTCCATCCGCTACACGCCACTCTTACCTGCCAGTCACACCATTGTGGATTTCTACAATCAACCCACACCGCTACACACCATCGATGGCAGTCATGCTGCTCATCGTCAGATCATGGCAAAAGCCACTACGACAAATCATGGCAAAAGCCACTACAACAGATCATGGCAAAAGCCACTACACAGAACACTTCCCCTTTCATCAAACCCAACCCTGTGCAATCATAGAAATCGGCATACTTATAAAACATATCATCTTAACAGGAACATTCAATGAAGAATGACAAAGATCACTAACCTGGTGATTCACTTTTACCCTCATCGGGTTTTGAACGTTATGCCGGATTTCGGTATTTAACAGAATATAAGCAGATTTATTAACACATATTAACAGACAATCTAATGGTGTGAAAAGTTACACACCTGATAATGCATAGTACTACTTTCTATGTTGATACTCTCGCTAATCTGATCTACTGCCCTTTGTCTACAACCTTGCTCAAAAGCTGGAAGAACGCAAGGGTAAGGCCTCTCCTATATTCGGCCAAGGTTAGTGCTTTGCCCAATTTATACATTTAAATTAACAGATCTCCTTACCTTAAAATCTTGAAAGTAATTCGATCTGAGTGCTACTGAACTCTGGCTTAGAAATCTAAGCGATTGGACCCCTTTCAAATCCCGGGATGGCGCAAATGAGAGAAAACACCCGATTAGTTAACCATATAGACATTCAGCTAAGATCTCTAAAGGCTGAAAAAAGATTGAAATCTGACGAATCGACACTTGCCTATACAAATGGTTTCGGCTACCCCTTGCAGGAAGATTCGGCAATCACAGCAGAAGAACGAAGTGTAGAATATTAGAGATCTAAGAATTTTGGCTTTTAAGAAAATCCCGAAAAAGATGAACAATAGGAAGATTTCGGCTACAAGAACAAACAAGAGTGTAGTTTTGGCTTTTAGTAAATGAGAGAAGAATAACTTTGGAGATCAAGATTTGCTAATGTGAAATTTCAAAGAAAGAAGAAAGGGTAAAGGAGGTGGTGATTTTGGCTTTTTGAAAGAAAGTTGACAGAAATTGTGGAGGGAGAGACTGAGAATTTTTGCACAAAGAATGAAGAAAAAGTAGGGTTCAAATGCCGAAATTGATGAGCTATTCCCCCTGTTTATAGATAATTCGGCACCCCTATGGCTATTAGAAACTGATTTTTTACTCCTCTAGGTGATGGAATTTCGGCCAACTCTGCTCTCGGCAGATAGCTCCTAATTTTCTTCTCCTTTTATCTACCATATTATCAACTATATTATCTACATTATCCCATTCAAATAAATCCTCCTATTTTTGAGCCTTGTACCCATCCACTCCACCTAACCCTAATGCTAAAAATTAGCTAACTTGAATCCAAGGCATTGGGCTCCTTGAAACTTAAATTTGGGCTCCTAACTCCCTGGTGTGGTGTCACTTAACATTGGGCCACCAGCCCACTTTGGTGTTTTAAACACAGATGCTACCCTTTTAACCCTATAGTGCCCAAACAGAAAATTTAATTAGGGCCTCAACCCAAACCTGACCGCATTTTTGTGTCCTCTCTTCTCTTAATCTGCTTTTGAGGCCTCATCCCTGAGACTAGGGTCCACTAAGTAAGAACATAAATTTTTCTTTTGGTCTCCCTTAACTCTAAGGCTTCAAATAATCCCGATAATACCTTAATATTATTATTCTAAGTGCTACACATACATATTAACTCCCATGCATAGAAATTAAAAGTTTCGGATTTTTGGGCATTACAACCTAATAGGCCCAAATCTACTAGGCCAAAATTAGGGATGTTACAGTTCTACCCCCTTAAAGAAATTTTGTCCTCAAAATTTTCAACTAACTTTCAATTGTACTACCCAAGTCTCATCACTACGCTTCCGCTGCGCACTCCAATTTGAAAAAGAAACAAATACTCAATATACTATAGTAGGGTACGCACCATTATTCGCATCTGGAGCGTCTTCTTCCCCTTGTACTAATTCTTTTGATCGACGTTTATCTGATTAAAAATTTTATGAATAATTAATTCTTCCCACTTATTAACCGCGAACAATCTTATGTAAAATCGTTTCGATAGTAGTTCTTTCGAATTCGAATTCTATCTACGGGTTTAGTTCTCAAGTCGATACTTCCTAGTTCTAGAGTTCACCTTCAGTCAACATTCAGCACACATCAATCATAAAAATAGTCTTATAAACTTACATTCACCACTAGGGTATTTTCGTCGTTTCACTACCCATGGGTATTTTAGTAATTTTACCTATAGGGGTATTTTCATAATTGTTCGAAATAGAGTATCTTGGTTATTTTTTAAAATAAGGGTATTTTGGTAATTTCGTGAAGTAGGGGTATTTTGGTAATTTTGTAATTCGGGGGTATTTCGATAATTTTACAAATCGGGGGTATTTCTATAATTTTTCAAATCAAAGGCGTTTCGGTAATTTTTCAAACTAGGGTTTACTTTAGAATTTTACAAAACAGGGTGGCTGGTCCCTTACGGGTTTTAATTATAAGTTTTGGCCCATCAACGCGTCCTCATGTTTAGGGTGAGCAGTACCACGACTAGGTAGGACTCAGTGAAGAGGATGTGAGTCACTAGGGACGCTTAAATAACAAGCTCTCCCTGAATCCAATCCTAGACATGCGTATGCCTGTTGCCACACCCTAACACTACAACTAGTTCACAGGATTTGTTTGGATAGATTAAGTCTTATGAAATTTAAGTTGTTTGGGCTAAGCCTATAGTTCATCAAAATCTATTTAAACTAATCTATGTCCATTACAGCCCATCAAGCCCACATATATACCACACAATGGTTCAGAATACTTATCTGGCGGACTTGGGCCAGAGACGTAGGTGCCATGCTGAGGTAACAAACCTGTTATCATAAAAAACAACAACAACATGCATGTTTCAAAAACCCACATTTAGAAAATGTTTTGAGCCCAAAAACCCCAAAGTCGAGTTTTAAACCGGGCTCTAATACCAATTTGTAACACCCCAAACCCGGCCCAAACACCACAATCGAATCTGGTATGTCACTAAGAAAATTTAATAAAACATGTCACATTTTTGGATAATATTTTCCTTGAGTTTAACCTTTTATTCGGGAAAAATTAATAGGTTGTTAATTTGGATAAGCTATAAATTCTATGAGATATTTTTATGAATTAAAACTGAAACTTAAATATATGCTTTAGAAAAAATAATGTAAACTTAAAATCTCTGATAATAATAATAATAACCCAAAATTAAAACTGAACCAAAATATAAAGCTAACAGCCCGTGGCCTTATTACATTGAAATTTAAAACCCATTAAATAAAGATATAAAATAATAAACTAAAGTCTTTTGCTGAATCTAAATGTTCTTTTGCATGGCCACCTTGCGCTCCTCTCTAGCCCGGTCCGAAGCACTAGGTGCTACCTGAAAAATGTTAAATAATAGGTTAAGTCGCGAGACTCAGTGTACAACCCTCATGCACCATTAGATTTGGGCCTTAGCCCCACAGAACAAAATAACAGAACATATTATATATGAAAATATGCAAAGCCCAACCCAAATCCTAGGTTTCCATTCGTTATACCCCACCCTTACCTGCCAGTCACACCATTGAGGATTTCTACAATCAACCCACACCGCTACACACCATCGATCGCAGTCATGCTGCTCATCGTCAGATCATGGCAATAGCCACTACAATAGATCATGACAAAAGCCACTACAACAGATCATGGCAAAAGCCACTACACAGAACACTTCCCCTTTCATCAAACCCAACCCCGTGCAATCATAGAAATCGGCATACTTATAAAACATATAATCTTAACAGGAACATTCACTGAAGAATGACAAAGATCACTAACCTGGTGATTCGCTTTTACCCTCCTCGGGTTTTGAACGTTATGCCGAGATTTTGCCATTTAACAGAATATAAGCAGATTTATTAACACATATTAACAGACAATCTAATGGTGTGAAAAGTTACACCGATAACACGTAGTACTACTTTCTATGTTGATACTCGCTAACTGATCATCGCCTTTGTCTACAACCTTGTAATGAATCGAATCGACCCTAATCGAAAGGTGGTTTCGGGACCACGAATCCGAGCCCGAGAAATGTTTACATATTATATTTAGTGTTTATTATGTATGTATTTATATGTGTGAAAGTTTCGTAGAAAAATTTTATCGTTTAAGTGTCGAATTAGATAAAAAGGACTTAATCGCATAAAAAGTAAAAGTGGCCAACTAAAGTGAAATGTGTTAAATTGAGCATGGCTCTTTAATGTGAGGTATTAAAAGGGCAAATAGCCCATTTTAAGGTTAATGGCCGGCCACCTTAGTTGCATGTAATAGTGTTTGGATTATTATAATGTATATTATTACATTATATGTCAAAATAATGAATAAATATATGTTAATAAAACAATAAAATAAAAGCCATTCATTTTATTCATCTTTGGCGAAATAAACACAAAAGAAAAGGGAGAAAAGCCTTTGAACATTCGGCATTATTCAAGCAAAATTGGGTAAGAAATCTAGCTCGGTTTTGTTAATTTTTACGTTTTGAGATCGTTGCTTAGTATATTACAGACACATGCTAAAATTTCTAAGATTAGTGTGTATATATGAATCGGCCATGGATGAATTCTTGAGGTTATGATGTTTAATGATGTTAGATGAAAGGTATGTTAAAAATTAGTATATTATGTGTTGGAAGTTTTGGTGAAATTGTGTTTTAGGGCCAATATGTAAAAATAAAATTTTAGAGGGCTTGATTGTAAAATAAATGAAAGAAATGGACTTGTATAGTCCTTATACACATTCGACCTTTAAAGAGTAAGGGGTAATTTGATGTATTTTGAGTTTTATGCAAATAGGACTAAATTGTAAAGTTGTGAAATAATAGGGTAAAATAGTAATTTGCCCATTTATGTGCTTAGGGACTAAATTGAGATGAATTGTGCTTGAATAAGCTAAATTTAACGTGTTTTAGATCAAGAGCAAAGAAAAGCGAGTTAGATCGGGAAAGACAAAGGTTCTCGAATAGCCGATTCGCACGGCCTATCGACAACCGAGGTAAGTCCTTAAGCTGAAATTTGTTAAAGAATTATTCATGAACTCATTAAATGATAATGTTTGATAAATTTTGATATATAATCATGTTATAGCCGAATGTATATATATGTGTGTATGAGATTGATTTCATAAATTTGATAATATGAAATAAATTAGTGTATCAATGTGAATTGTGGAATTGTACAATGAAGTAATGATTTATTTGTTTAAGGTGAATAAGTTAGTTGATTTGGATATGTAATATAGTTATGAGGTGTGTGTGGAATGATTGATTATATTGATGTGTTGGGCTTCATGCCTGGGTGATATATTCTAAGCTTAGTGCCTAGTAGGCTTCGTCTTGGGTGATATATTCGGGCTTAGTGCCTAGCGTGCTTTGTGCCGTTGATATATTCGGGCTTAGTGCCCAGCGTGCTTCGTCTTTGTGATATATTCGGGCTTAGTGCCTAGCGAGCTTCGTGTCGGTGATATATTGAGCTTATTGCCTAGCGTGCTTCGTCTTTGATATATTCTGCTTAGTGCCTAGCAGCTTTATATGCTTGATATGCTATAAGAGGAATCTTGAACAACAAACAAGGTGAAATGTTTATATAGGGTTATGTGGTAAAGGTTCAGGTAAGAACTAACCCACCATTTTAGTAAGAAATGAAGTGAACAAAAGAATTCTTAATGTATAATTAAAGATCAGTGATGTGTGTGATAAAAGTGCTTGTTCTTGTGTATAAATGGAAATAGTAGATCGATGCCTAGATTGGTTTTCGATGTTATTGTAATGATATTTAAGTAAAGAGTATTACTATTATTCAATGATCTATATTTTATATAATGAAATAATTATGTGTTATACTATAAGCTCATTATATTTATGTATGCTTGGGACTTACTAAGCTAGTAAGCTTACTGTGTGTGTATCTTTGTTATCTTTGTTTTATAGATTTTGATTCGAACTATGGGCTCGACGGATCATCCGTGAAGTCAACCACACTATCGACTTTCTTTTGGTATTGAAAACTTAGTTTGTTATTTAAAAAGGGTATGTATAGGCTAGATTAAATCGTATAACTAATGTTTTGTAATAGTGTAAAAATGCTAGCTATGCGAAAATGGCTATCTAATTTGAATAACTTATTTCGTGTTTTGATGATATTGGTTGCTCATGCCATGAACTATTATTTATGCTTGATAATGGTTTAAACATGTGTGAGAGTGGCATTATTGTTTATGCATGTTAGATTATGATAAGAAAGACTTATGAATTGGTTCATGTTAATGAGCTTAATATTTAGTATATTCATTGATAATGTTTGGACTAAGATTCGGCTATGAGAAATGGTAAATGATAGTTATGGTTTAAGTATGTTTGGTTAGCTTTATTGGATAGTTAAAAGTGCCAAGTTGATGTTAATAATAATATGGGATGCACATGTGTGGTTGTAATATTTGGTTCATTTTGATATGCATATGACCTTGATTATGGTGTGTTGAATCGGTGACTAGTAATAAGATGAAAAATAAAGTTTAGGTATACAAATGTACTTGAGAATTAGGAGTATATTTAAATGTTGTTTGTGTTCAAATGTTAGATGTGGCTTTTATTTTAAGGTATAATGCACAATATATATATAAACATTAAAGGTATATTCGGCCATATTGTAAGGTTACTAAAATCGCATATGTGATTGCATAATAATTGATGTAATATGGTTGAATGTTTTGATTTTGTGTTTGTGTAGTAGCAATGAATTAATAGGTTCAATATTCAATATTTAAATAGATATATTGACATGCATGTGATGTATGAAGTGAAATATATATATATATATGTATATGTCTGCAATATGTTTTAAGTATACAATCGCCATTGATATTTGGGTCATAAGTATTAAGTATATGAACATGGTTTTGTGGCATATTAGTTAATTCGAGTATGTGGATATGTATAGATGATATTAATATGGTTGAAATTTTAAAGTATAGTTTGCATATGTATTATAAGTAACTAAGCATGAGTAACTTTATCTAGTTGTGTGTTTCATATGTGCAATTTTAACTAATATGATTTAGTGGAGGATTGCTATTGGATTTAGAAATTATATTGTGAAGAAATTGATATAACGTTGTGTATGAAAAATGATAAATGATTGTGTGAAACTGTATTGTCTGGTAATGCCTCGTAACCCTATTTCGACGACGAATACGGGTTAGGGGTGTTACATTTTATTGGTATCAGATCTACGATTTAGTCGATTCTAGGACTACCGTAGTATGAAAGAGTCTAGCTATACATGCCTTTAAATTGTATATATGATAGTGTGGTGACTTCTGACAAATTCGATTGTATTTTATGTAGTAAATGGATTTCGATCCCGATAGAGCCATAGCCGATGATGTGGAGAGTGTCATACTGGTGTCGCACATGGATCGGTGCCACTAGACTCTCAACCGCCACGGGTAACCACGAGGAGAGGCTAAACAAGCCTTCTATCAAATGATGAATGAATGGTTTGCCCAGTTTATTCGAATAATCCAACAGTACAACAACCTCCACCCCGAATAATCCAACTCCGGTACCTTCAAAGACTTCGATGATAGATCCAATGAGATCTAGTAGGCCTCCTGTTGATAAAATTAGGAAATTTGGGGTCAAGAATTTAAGGCCAATGATAATGATGATGCAGAGCGAATGAATTGTGGCTTGATAACACTATTGGTACTTGATGAGTTATCCCGCACTCTAGAGCGAATGTTTGAAATGTGATATATCCTTGCTCGGGACACTACCTATCACCGGTGGAATACACTAGTATCGGTGGTTCCAAAAGAAAAGTGACATGGGATTTCTTTCGAATGAGTTCGCAAGAAATATATCACCAGAGGTTCATTGACGAAACGTAAAGAATTCCTTGAATTAAAAGCAGGGCAAATGACCGTGACGGAATATGAGCGAAAGTTTGTCAGATTGAGCCGATATGCTCGAGAGTGTGTATCAACTGAAGCCATTATGTGCAAAAGGTTTGAAGATGGATTGAATGAAGACTTAAAGTTGCTTGTTGGCATTCTTGAAATCAAAGAGTTTGTGACACTTGTTGAGCGAGCTTGCAAGGCTGAAGAGCTCGTGAAGAAGAAAAGAAAGGCCGAGACCGAAGCTAGAGATGCTCGTAAGAGACCGCTGGTAAGAATTTTCATTCCACATCTAAGAAGTTTAGAGATGACTTGATCGACACAAAGCTACTTGATTCATCTAGACGTGATCGACCTCCGGTGGGTTCTCGAGCTACCTCGATGACCGGTGTTGGTAACGTCCCACAGAATCGAGTTGAATGTAAACATTGTGGAAAATGGCATCCAGGAGTTGTAGAGTTCGTGGACCGGCCTTGCTTTAAATGTGGATCTTGAGACCATTTTATTCGAGAGTGCCCGATGTTAATCGAGTCGAATACAAGATGTAACTCTAGACCAAGTAGTGCATCAAGATGGGCGGACCACCCGGACATTACCGCAATGTAGGTGGTAGTCGAGAGGGACAAAGAACACAACAGATCGATCGAGGCTAGAGCTCCAGAAGAGCTTATGTTACTCGAGCTAGAGAGGATGTCGCTTCTCCGGATGTCATTCTTGGTACTTTCACCCTTTATGATACTACTGTGATTGCATTGATTGATCCTGGTTCGACCCATTCATATGTATGTGAAACTCGGTATTGAGAAGACTCGTCGATTGAGTCTCATCGAGTTTGTGATTCGGGTATCCAACCGTTTGGGTAGATGTGTGTTTGTTAATAAAGTGTGTAAAAGTTGCCCATTGATGATTCAGGATTTTTGTTTCCCAGTTGATTTAATGTTGTTGCCTTTCGATGAGTTTGATATAATTCTGGGAATGGACTGGTTAACTTCGCATGATGCAGTGGTGAATTGCAAAAGAAAGCTTATCGATTTGAGACACCAGAATGGTGAGATCATTAGAATTGAATCCAGTGATTCAGGTGGGTTTCCTACAGTTATATCATCGATGTTAGCTCAAAAGTATGTGAGAAAAGGGTGTGAAGCTTATTTGGCTTATGTCTTGGATAATAAAGTGTCTAAGAAACAAGTTGAATCTGCATCCGATTGTATGTGAATACTCAGATGTGTTTCCTGAAGAACTACTGGGTTTACCCCCTATACGAGAGATTGAGTTTGGCATTGAATTAGCTCCAGGAACGACTCCGATCTCAATAGCTCCATATCGGATGGCACCAACTGAGCTAAAAGAGCTAAAAGCATAGTTGCAAGAGTTAACAGATAGGGGCTTTGCACGACCAAGTTTCTCTCCTTGGGGTGCACCAGTTCTTTTTGTGAGAAAGAAAGATGGAACGATGCGAATGTGTATTGATTATCTAAGAATCGAATAAGGTAACTCTAAAGAATAAGTACCCATTACCTCGGATTGATGATTTGTTTGATCGGTTGAAAGGGCGTCAGATTTTCAAGATAGACTTGAGATCGTGTTATTATCGATTCTAGTCGAGATACGATGTGCCAAAGACTGCATTTCAGACGAGGAACAGACATTTTGAATTTTTGGTAATGCCTTTTGGGCTTACTAATGCACCTACTATTTTTATGGATTTGATGAATCGGGTTTTTAGACAGTTTTTGGATCGATTTGTGGTGGTGTTTATTGATGACATATTGATCTACTCCAAAGATGAAATTGAACACGTTGAACATTTGAGGTTAGTGCTACAAACTTTGCGAGATCATCACCGATGCTAAGTTTAGTAAGTGTGAGTTTTGGATGAAAGAGGTCAGCTTTTTGGGACATGTGGTTTCAGCATCAGGCATTCGAGTTGATCCGAACAAAATCTCGGCTATACTTGATTGGAAGCCACCGAAAAATGTTTTTGGGATTCGAAGTTTTCTGGGACTTGCGGGTTACTATCGACGATTTGTGAAAGATTTTTCTATGATAGCTACCCCGTTGACAAGGTTACTGCAGAAAGATGTCTGGTTCGAGTGGTCAGAAAAATGTCAGAAAAGTTTTGATCAGTTGAAAGCCCTTTTGATGTAAGCTCTAGTATTAGTTCAATTTGAATCGGGTAAAGAATTCGTTGTTTATTCGATGCTTCTTTAAATGGTTTGGGCTGCGTTTTGATGCGTGAAGGCAAAGTGGTAGCCTACGCTTCAAGACAATTGAAGCCTTACGAGAAAGATTACCCGACGATGACTTAGAGCTTGCGACCATTGTTTTCGCATTGAAAATTTAGCGTCACTATTTATTTGGCGAGAAATGTCACATTTATTCAGATCATAAAAGTCTAAAGTATTTAATGACTCGAAAGACCTGAATTTGAGACAACGCAGTGGCTAGAAGCGTTGAAAGACTATTAATTGGTGATTGACTATCACCGGGAAAAGCTAATGTCGCTATGGATGCGTTAAGTTAGAAATTATTAGTTGCTCTTCGTGCATTAAATACAGATGGCTATGTCTAGTGATGGTTCGATCATAGCCGAGTTGCGAGCAAGACCGATGTTTATCCAACAAATTTGTCTTTGCGTAAAGTTGACAAGAATATGATTGCTAAACGAATTCGATGTGAAAAAGGTGCGATTGATTTTCGATTGATGCAAATGACTGCTTGAATTTTAAAAGCCGAATGTGTGTTCCAAAGAACTCAAATTTGATCTGATGATTTTGAGTGAGGCTCATAGTGGCGGCTATCGATACATCCGGTAGCACGAAAATGTATAACGACTTGAAACAGTTCTATTAGTGGCACGGTGTGAAACGAGATATATCGAATTTGTTTCAAAGTGCCTAATTTGTCAGCAAGTAAAAGCAGAGCATCAAGTTCCTTCTGGGTTGCTTCAACCGATCATGATACCTGAGTGGAAATGGGATAAAATTACAATGGATTTTGTATCCGGTCTTCCTATGACACCGAGTAAGAAAGATGTCGTATGGGTGATAGTTGATAGACTGACTAAATCAGCTCATTTTGTGCCGATTCGTACAGACTTTTCACTCGATAAACTTGTCGAATTGTATGTTTCGCAGATTGTAAGATTGCATGGTGTACCGAGCTCCATTGTGTCAGACAAAGACCCGAGATTTACATCGCGATTTTTGAAGAAGTTGCAAAATACTTTAGGTACTAAACTACATTTTAGTACTGACCTTTCATCCGCATGACGGCCGGCCCGAGCGAACTATTCAAATACTTGAGGACATGTTGAGATGTTGTGTTCTCGAGTTTGAAGGTGCGATGGAACGATACCTACCTTTGATTGAATTTGCTTACAATAATAGCTTTCAATCAAGTATCAAAATGGCACCTTATGAAGCCTTATACGGGTAAAATGTCGAACACCATTATCTTGGATGAGCTCGGTGAAAATAAGATACACGGTTTTGATTTGATTAAAGAGATCGAATGTAAAGTGGCCATAATCAAAGATAATTTGAAAGTCGCATCGATCGACAAAAGTCCTATGCTGATTTGAAATGTAAAGATATTGAATTCGGATCGGAGATCGAGTCTTTTAAAGGTTTCACCATGGAAGAAAGTGCTCTGCTTTGGTAGGAAAGGCAAGTTGAGCACAAGGTTCATTGGACCGTATGAAATCATTGAACGTGTTGGGCTGTTGCTTATAAATTGAAACTACCTCTGAATTAGAAAAGATACACGATGTATTTCATGTTTCTATGCTCTGAGATCTGAGATCGATCCGTCACATGTGATTGCTCGCCGAGATTGAGATACGATGCGATATGACGATGAGGAAAAGCCGATCCGTATTCTAGCTCTGGAAATGAAAGAGCTAAGAAACAAAAGATTTCCTTAGTGAAGGTGTTATGGAATCGACATGGAGTTGAAGAGGCAACGTGGGAGCCTCGAGGATTCAATGAGGCAACAATATCCAACATTGTTTAACGGTAAGATTTTCGGGACGAAAATCCTTAAGGGAGGAGAGTTGTAATGCATCGAATCGACCCTAATCGGAGAGGTGGTTTCGGACCACGAATCGAGCCCGAGAAATGTTTACATATTATATTTAGTGTTTATTATGTATGTATTTATATGTGTGAAAGTTTCAGAGAAAAATTTTATCGTTTAAGTGTCGAATTAGATAAAAGGACTTAATCGCATAAAAAGTAAAACCGCCAACTAAAGTGAAATGTGTTAAATTAAGCATGGCTCTTTAATGTGAGGTATTAAAAGGGCAAATAGCCCATTTTAAGGTTAATGGTCGCCACCTTAGTTGCATGTAATAGTGTTTGGATTATTATAATGTATATTATTACATTATATGTTAAAATAATGAATAAATATATGTTAATAAAACAATAAAATAAAAGCCATTCATTTTGTTCATCTTTGGCGAAATAAACACAAAAGAAAAGGGAGAAAAGCCTTTGAACATTCGGCATTATTCAAGCAAAATTGGGTAAGAAATCTAGCTCGATTTTTGTTAATTTTACGTTTTGAGATCGTTGCTTAGTATATTACCCACCCATGCTAAAATTTCTAAGATTAGTG
Organism: Gossypium rotundifolium; assembly: GCA_025506655.1. Classification (NCBI taxonomy): domain Eukaryota; kingdom Viridiplantae; phylum Streptophyta; class Magnoliopsida; order Malvales; family Malvaceae; genus Gossypium; species Gossypium rotundifolium. The sequence goes on from CP106722.1 coordinate 141,243,128, forward strand.
TGTATATATGAATCACCATGGATGAATTCTTGAGGTTATGATGTTTAATGATGTTAGATGAAAGGTATGTTAAAATTAGTATATTATGTGTTGGAAGTTTTGGTGAAATTGTGTTTTTAGGGCCAATATGTAAAAATAAAATTTTAGAGGGCTTGATTGCAAAATAAATGAAAGAAATGGACTTGTATAGTCCTTATACACATTCGCCTTTAAAGAGTAAGGGTAATTTGATGTATTTTGAGTTTTATGCAAATAGGACTAAATTGTAAAGTTGTGAAATAATAGGGTAAAATAGTAATTTGCCCATTTATGTGCTTAGGGACTAAATTGAGATGAATTGTGCTTGAATAAGCTAAATTTAATGTGTTTTAGATCAAGAGCAAAGAAAAACGAGTTAGATGGGGAAAGATAAAGGTTCTCAAAAAGCCGATTCAGACTACCATCGACAACCGAGGTAAGTCCTTGTTGAAATTTGTTAAAGAATTATTCATGAACTCATTAAATGATAATGTTTGATAAATTTTGATATATAATCATGTTATAGCCGAATGTATATATATGTGTATGAGATTGATTTCATAAATTTGATAATATGAAATAAATTAGTGTATCAATGTGAATTGTGGAATTGTACAATGAAGTAATGATTTATTTGTTTAAGGTGAATAAGTTAGTTGATTTGGATATGTAATATAGATATGAGGTGTGTGGAATGATTGATTATATTGATGTGTTCAAAGCTTCGTGTCGGTGATATATTCGGGCTTAGTGCCTAGCGTGCTTCGTCTTGGGTGATATATTCTGCTTAGTGCCTAGCAGTGCTTCGTCTTGGGTGATATATTCTGCTTAGTGCCAGCGTGCTTCGTCGTGGTGATATATTCGGGCTTAGTGCCTAGCAGTGCTTTATGCTTGGGTGATATGCTATAAGAGGAAGTCTTGAACAACAAACAAGGTGAAATGTTTATATCGGGTTATGTGGTAAAGGTTCGTAAGAGCTAACCCACCATTTTAGTAAGAAATGAAGTGAACAAAAGAATTCTTAATGTATAATTAAAGATCAATGATGTGTGTGATAAAAGTGCTTGTTCTTGTGTATAAATGGAAATAGTAGATCGATGCCTAGATTGGTTTTCGATGTTATTGTAATGATATTTAAGTAAAGAGTATTACTATTATTCAATGATCTACATTTTATATAATGAAATAATTATGTGTTATACTATAAGCTCATTATATTTATGTATGCTTGGGACTTACTAAGCTAGTAAGCTTCTTGTGTGTGTATCTTTGTTATCTTTGTTTTATAGATTTTGATTCAACTACGGCTCAAAGGATCATCCGTGAAGTCAACCACACTATCGACTTTCTTTTGGTATTGAAAACTTAGTTTGTTATTTAAAAAGGGCATGTATAGGCTAGATTAAATCATTATAACTAATGTTTTGTAATAGTGTAAATATGCTAGCTATGCGAAAATGGCTATCTAATTTGAATAACTTATTTCGTGTTTTGATGATATTGGTTGCTCATGCCATGAACTATTATTTATGCTTGATAATGGTTTAAACATGTGTGAGAGTGGAATTATTGTTTATGCATGTTAGATTATGATAAGAAAGACTTATGAATTGGTTCATGTTAATGAGCTTAATATTTGGTATATTCATTGATAATGTTTGGACTAAGATTCGGCTATGAGAAATGGTAAATGATAGTTATGGTTTAAGTATGTTTGGTTAGCTTTATTGGATAGTTAAAAGTGCCAAGTTGATGTTAATAATAATATGGGATGCTATGTGTGGTTGTAATATTTGGTTCATTTTGATATGCATATGACCTTGATTATGGTATATTTGAATCGGTGACTAGTAATAAGATGAAAAATAAAGTTTAGGCATACAAATGTACTTGCTAATTAGGAGTATATTTAAATGTTGTTTGTGTTCAAATGTTAGATGTGGCTTTTATTTTAAGGTATAATGCGCAAGATATATATATATATAAACAAGAAAAGTATATTCGCCATATTGTAAGGTTACTAAAATCGCATATGTGATTGCATAATAATTGATGTAATATGGTTGAATGTTTTGATTTTGTGTTTGTGTAGTAGCAATGAATTAATAGGTTTGATATTCAATATTTAAATAGATATATTGACATGCATGTGATGTATGAAGTGAAATATATATATATATATATATGTATATGCTGCAATATGTTTTAAGTATACAATCGCCATTGATATTTGGGTCATAAGTATTAAGTATATGAACATGGTTTTGTGGCATATTAGTTAATTCGAGTATGTGGATATGTATAGATGATATTAATATGGTTGAAATTTTAAAGTATAGTTTGCATATGTATTATAAGTAACTAAGCATGAGTAACTTTATCTAGTTGTGTGTTTCATATGTGCAAATTTAACTAATATGATTTAGTGGAGGATTGCTATTGGATTTAGAAATTATATTGTGAAGAAATTGATATAACGTTGTGTATGAAAATGATAAATGATTGTGTGAAGCTGTATTGTCCGGTAATGCCTCGTAACCCTATTCCGACGACGAATACGGGTTAGGGTGTTACAACCTTGCTCAAAAGCTGGAAGAACGCAAGGATAAGGCCTCTCCTATATTCGGCCAAGGTTAGTGCTTTACCCGATTTATACATTTAAATTAATAGATTTCCGTTACCTTAAAATCCCGAAAGTAATTCGATCTGAGTGCTACTGAACTCTGGCCTAGAAATCTAAGCGATTGGACCCCCTTCAAATCTCAGAATGCCGCAAATGAGAGAAAACACCCGATTAGTTAACCATATAGCCATTCGGATAAGATCTCTAAAGGCCGAAAAAAGATTGAAATCTCACGAATCGACACTTACCTACACAAATGGTTTCGGCTACCCCTTGTAGGAAGATTCGGCAATCACAGCAGAAGATCGAAGCATAGAAGATTAGAGATCTAAGAATTTTGGCTTTTAAGAAAATCCCAAAAAAGATGAACAAGAGGAAGATTTCAGCTACAAGAACAAAGAAGAGTGTAGTTTCAGCTTTTAGTGAATGGGAGATGAATGACAATGGAGATCAGAAGATTCGGCTAACAGGAAATTTCAAAGAAAGAAGAAAGGGTGTAACACCCCAAACCCGCCTATGCATTAAACCCGAATTTTGGCATGCCACACAAATTGAACATACATTCAAATCATTTAATGATGTAGGAATCAAAATCCAAAACGATTAAGAGAAAGACTTTTATTGAAAAATTGAAGTTCATTGAAAACCATAATTAAAAATACAAGAATTTATCATTTGATCTATAGAGTAGTAATTGATTAAATCTTTGGATTTATTTAGTTGAAATATTTCATCGAAAAGTTTTAAAAGACTTTCCTAAAATTTAGTAATATTTAAGAAAAACCTTTATTTTATACGAGAGTTATAGAAAACATTTATAAAAAACTAAACCAATCCAACTTAGAAAAACTAAAACAAAATAAATTCCATCCACATAATAAAATCCATAATTAAAGAGGCCTTATTACATCGCCATAAAAATAGTACTTAATAAAAATTATTAAGGAAGTCTTAAAGTTTTATAAACCACCATTTGTAGTATAGCCTCCACACGAAGTCATCTCCGATCCAAGTCTCCATCAATTATTATTACCCGAGAGGGGTAAAAAAATGGGGTGAGTTACTTAGAACTCAGTGTGTAACTCACTTACCTTAGTCCACTGGGCCAAAACCATTTAAGCATTTATTTGGGCCTAAGCCCATTACAAATATAATAATTTAGCATGTATGAAATGCAAGTGATATGCAATTTCCAAAACCAAACCTAGATTTCCATCCGCTACACACCACCGTACCAACAAGACACACACCGTGGGAGCTTTAGTCACCACCCCCAACACAATCAAGTAGGTATTGTCAGATATCAAATTTCGTGGACAAGCCACCAGATTCTGAGTTTACATGGCATTTGCCATTTTTTGAGTAATTGTAAGAGCCACCAAAATTTTGTAGCAAACCTACCAGAACTTCTCTTCGTCAAATAACCCAACCCATGCAATCATGTATATAATATGCATAGCAATCCGTTCATATAATTATTCCAACATAAGGCCCATTATAAAAGTTATTACAATCTGGCCCATTTCACATTTTAGCCCACGAAATCTCATATCACATATAACCCATTTATCAATTATCATAAATGACCCAATTATCAATATCACATATGGCCCACTTATCAAATATCACATATGGCCCACTTGTCAAATATCACATATGGTCCACTTATCAAATATCACATATAGCCCACTTATCAAATATCACATATGGCCCAATTTTCACTTTTATCGAATTAGCCCATTAAGGACATTTTGAAATTTTCATGATCTTAATACCAATTTCAAAATTTTATCTTTAAGGTGATAGCTATGTTATTCTTCCCGATTTCACTAACTTGTGATTTCATCCAACGATTAATACAATATAGTCATCTAACCCATGAGATACGGTGTGACATTACACACCTGATTACGGTGAGAACTACAGTTTCCCGCTCATCGATATCTAAACACACATCACGATGGATTAAAATACTAATATTTAATATTAAACTATTCTAATGTGAAGCGATCTAGATCTTACCCTTAGAATTTTGAACAACCACTATTTGCGATTTCTCTCCGATCAAAGGTTCAGAACCACGAGTAAATAATGGTTCGGGGGTACGTACGACTTTGAATAATTGATTTTCGCCAGATGAGGGTCCACAACCCGGTGGAAAGTCTCGGATTCCCAAAACAGCCCTTCTCTTAAACTTAGGGGGAATAGCAGAACCACCCCTCTTCCGAACACTATTTACTGCCCTTTTTTGTCCCTATTTTGATTGTCTCACAAATATCCTCGTTCCATAATATGATAATCGAGCGATAACATCCCCTAAAATGAAATCGATTAAATAACAATTTATATCCATATGTCGAGTAATATGAAAATCCTTAATAATCCCTTACCTTAACACCTTAATTCGATTCCAATGATTTACGACGTTTACGAACACTTGAGTTTTGGCCCTCCACTATCACACTATTGTCCAAGGCTTCAAAGAAGGAAAAGAAAAGATTGAAAGGAATACTTATGTATAAGAGAAGATTCGGCTATGAATAAACAAAGAAAAGAAATATGATTCGGAAAAAGATTTTACCATCAACATTCGGCCATGATGAAAGGTTTTGGAAAAATAGTGGTGTTTGAGTGATCTTTACAAGAAGAAAGCAAGGGGAGAAAAAAAATAATAAAGACAGAGTGTTTATGTGTCGATTTCCAAGGATGGAAGATGAACAAAGAAAGGTCTTGGGGTTGGTGTATATTCGGCCAAAAGGAAGAAAAAGAATATGACCTTTCAAGATGGTATGGTTTCGGCACAATGAGGAAAGGAGCTTGGGGGAGTATGGAAGATATTAACAATTTGGCCTAAAATAAATAACCAAAACCAAAGCAAAATTTTACCCATTACACAAGGCACATTCGGCTAGGGAGAAAAGTTTTGGAGAGAGATATGTTGCTACACTAAAATGAGAATGTGACTAAAACCAACACCCAAGCCATACCAATTGCCAACAAAATTTCGGCTATCTCCCCTAGCCCTTAAATCGTCCAAGTACATTAGTCAAATGGTCAAACTTTAGTCACCCCAAACTTTCCAAAATAGCTCCCTTTATTTTAAGCCTTATGTCCCCCTACATGCCTTTTCCATATGATTCCTTTCCCTAATTTAACACTTGCCTTTATCCCATGGTCTTCTTGCCATAGAAATTTAATCCAACTCATCCTAATCCTTATCCATGACCGACACATGATAAGGAAAAGCAAAAATAAAAGCTTTCAAAATGTGTGCTAGGAGATTCAAACCTCTCCCCTCAAGAAAACATACATGCGCCAACACCACCTTGCTACTAGCTCATCTTATGCTAGTTTTTGACACTTAAATTTACTTAAACCTCAAAGTCACTTGATCCATTTCAATTAAGTACTCATTACAAAAAACAAAATTATTCTAATTCCGAAAAATTCTCAAGTCTTCTCAAGACTATACTATTCATGAAAAATTTAATTATACACAAGTTAAGCACCAAAACATGCATCATATCAAAACTCAAATTTTAGGATGTTACAACTCTACCCTCCTTAAAGAAAATTTCGTCCTCGAAATTTACCTGACTAAAAGAGTTGAGAAAATTGTTGTCGAATTGCATCCTCAGGCTCCCACGGAGCTTCCTCCACTCTGTGATTATGCCAAAGAACCTTAACCAATGGCACATCTTCTTTCTTAACATCTTAACATCGCGATCTAAAATTTTCACTGGTTCCTCCTTGAAAGACAAATCTGGCCTTAATTCCACTTCTTCTACAGGTACTATGTGCGATGGATCTGATCTATAGCGTCTCAGCATAGAAACATGGAAGACACTATGAATTTGACTCAACTCCGGAGGTAAATCAAGTTGATAGGCCACTGGTCCTACACACTTCAACACACAGTACGGTCCAATGAACCTAAGGCTCAACTTGCCTTTCCTTCCAAATCTGAAGATCTTCTTCCAATGTGAGACCTTTAGAAAAACCTGATCTGCCACCTCAAACTCAATATCTTTACGCTTTAGATCCGCGTATGACTTTTGTCTATCCGAAGCTTCTTTCAACCGCGCTCGAATTACCTTTACTTTTTCTTTCGTCTCTAATATCAATTCAGGACCCAAAAGCTGTCGTTCCCCCAATTCAGTCCAACAAGTAGGGGTAAGACACCTACGACCATATAACGCTTCATAGGGTGCCATCTGAATCTTGGATTGATAATCGTTGTTATACATAAACTCGCCAGCGGTAGAAAATCCTCCCAACTACCTCTCAAATCAATCACACAACCCCTTAACATGTCTTTCAAAATCTGGATTTCTCTTTCCGACTGGCCATCTGACTGAGGGTGAAAAGCCGTGCTGAAGTTTAACTTTGTACCCAAAGCCTCTTGCAAAGCTTTCCAAAACTGTGATGTAAACCTAGGATCCCTGTCTGATATGATAGACACTGGTACCCCATGCAACCTCACGATTTCAGATACATACAGTTTAGCCAACTTTTGCAACGAGTAATCCGTACGAATTGGTAGAAAATAAGTAGTCTTCGTTAATTGATCTACTACCACCCAAACAGAATCTTTCTTAGTAAGTGTTAAGGGTAAACCACTAACAAAATCCATCGTTATCCGCTCCCATTTCCATAATGGAATCTTTACTAGTTGCAACAATCCTGACGGTAATTGATGTTTCGCCTTTACTTGTTGACAAGTCAAACAGTTTCCCACTAAATCAGTAACTTTCCATTTTAACTTTGGCCACCAATACTATTCATGGAGATCCCGATACATCTTATTTCCTCCGGGGTGTATAGCATAAGTGCTACTATGCGCCTCAAGAAGAATAATTTGCCTCAAATCCGAATCCTTGGGCATACAAACCCTTCCACGAAAACACAATACACCATCTTTGTTCAAACTAAAATCTCCCATTATACCACTTTCAACTTGTTGTATTAAAGGACCTAACTTTTCATTGGATAATTACTTTTCCTTGATTTGCTCCAACCACAGAGGCTTCACTTGAAGTTCCGCTAGCAGACTACCATCCTCATACAAACTGAGATGAGCAAACATTGCTCTTAACTCCAATACAACCTTACGACTCAACACGTCTGCCACAATGTTAGCCTTTCCAAGATGATACTCGATTGAGAAATCATAATCCTTTAACAACTCCACCCATCTCCGTTGTCTTAAATTTGACTCCTTTTGGGTAAAGAGATACTTAAGACTCTTATGGTCCGTATAAATGATTCACTTCTCACGGTAGAGATAATGCCTCCAAACCTTTAATGCAAACACCGCCGCAGCCAACTCCAAATCATGAGTAGGATAATTGACTTCATGCGGCCTCAACTGTCTAGAAGCATAAGCTACCACTTTTCCACTTTGCATCAGTACACATCCTAAACCCGTGTGTGATGCATCACAGTAAACGGTAAACTCTTTTTCGGCCTCTGGTTGAATCAGTATTGGTGCTTCCATTAGAATCTTCTTCAGTTGCTCGAAACTTTCTTGTTGTTTATTGGTCCATACATACGGTACTTCCTTTAGTAACAGCTTAGTTAGGGGTGCAGCAATCAACGAAAATCCCTCAACAAAGCGTCTATAATAACCAGCCAAACCCAAGAAACTTTGAATCTCAGCTACTGAGTTTGGCGGTTTCCAATCCAACACAGCCTCTACCTTTCGAGGATCAACTCTTATACCTTTGGCTCACACTACATGACCCAAGAAAATCACTTCCTTTAACCAAAATTCACACTTGCTGAATTGGCATAAAATTGCTTATCTCTCAAAATTTGCAATATAGTGCGCAAATGTGAGTCATGCTCTTCTTCATTCCTCGAATATACCAATATGTCATCTATGAACACTACTACGAATCGGTTTAAATAGGGTTGAAAGACTCCGTTCATCATGTCCATAAATGCAGCTGGTGCATTGGTCAAACCAAACGGCATCACTAAAAACTCATAATGTCCATAACGAGTTTGAAATGTCGGCTTATGAATATCTGCCTCTTTCACCTTGAGTTGATGGTAACCCGATCTCAAATCAATCTTGGAGAAGACTGAAGCTCCTCTTAGTTGATTAAATAGGTCGTCGATTCTCGGCAATGGATACCTATTCTTGATCATCAACTTATTCAACTGCCTATAATCAATGTACATACGCATCGACCCATCCTTTTTCTTGACGAAAAAAATCGGTGCTCCCTACGGAGACACACTTGGTCGAATAAATCCCTGATCTAACAGTTCTTGAATTTGAGCTTTAAGCTCTGCTAACTCCTTCAGCGCCATTCTATAAGGAGCAATGGACACCGGAGTAGTTCCGGGCAAAAGCTCAATGCCAAATTCTACTTCCCGATCTAGAGGCAGACCCGAAAGTTCTTCGAGAAAGACATCTGGAAATTCTTTCACCGTTCTCACACCTTCTACTGATAATTCCTTGGCATCCAAAGCACTGATGAATGCTAGGAATGCTCTATTCCCTTTCCGTACCAACTTTTCTACCTTCAAAGCAGATACCACATTTGCTAAGAAATTTCTTCGCTCGCCTATCATTATTATCTCCTCATCATCCACAGTCCTCATTGACATCCGCTCTTCGGCACAATCCAATTACGCCCGATGCTTCACCAACCAATCCATGCCCAAAATAAGATCAAACTCGCAGAAAGGTAATTCCATCAAGTCCACTAGAAATACCTCTCTTTGAATCTCCAAAGGCACATCTCTAAATAATTTATTCACTATTACCGACTGTCCTAAAGGAATAATTACCGTCATCTCTCTATCGGTAATCTCAGATCTAATATTTAGGTTTCCAGATATGGCACTAGCAACATACGAGTGGGTAGACTCGATATCTATCAAAGTAGTAACAGGTACATCAGAAATGAAGAACGTACCAGTTATCACATTAGGTGCATCGCCGTCCTCACGACGCCTGACAGCATAGACCAATCCTGGTTGTCGTGCCTCCGTGTTACCTCTAACACCATTACCTCGACCCGGTGTACCATGTCCACGTCTATTACCATTACCACCATGACCTGGTCCACGACCTCTTGGTGGCTGCTGAGTACCTCTAGCTGGCTGAGCATCAGGGTTACGAGCTTCCTGAGTCGTATCAGTCCGTCGAGGGCAATTCTTAAACTGATGATCCTTGGATCCACATTTAAAACAGGCTCCAATTTTTCTCCAACATTCTCCGGGATGTCGTCTTCCACAATCGGCACATTCTCAACAATGATGTGTAGTCACAGGTGCTCTAGCTTGGACTGGCTCATCATTCCGTGCCCTCTTTTGAAACCTTTTAGAAGAACCAGAGTACATAAAATCCCTCTTTCCTCGACTTTTCCGGTCTACGGCGTTCAATTCTTAGCCTCTTCGGCTATCTTAGCTTTCTCTACAAGCGAGGTAAAAGTCCGTACTTGTTATGGGGCTATCAGTACCCGTAACTCATCATTCAGCCCATCGTCAAAGCGTACACAACGCTCATGATCAGTCTGCACTATAGTACGAGCATAACGGCTCAAACGAAGAAATTCTGCCTCGTAAGCTGCCACCGTCTTACTTCCTTGAACCAAATTCAGGAATTCTTTCCTCCGGGCATCTACATAACTTTTCCCAACGTACTTCCCTTGGAAAGCAGCTTTAAAGAAATCCCAAGTAACCAATGCAGCCTCGGTACCTTCTTAAACAGTAAGCCACCATTTATATGCCTCATCTCTTAGCAAAGACACGGCTCCTCTCAGCTTCTATTCGATGGTGCACTCCAGATCATCCATAATTCATTCTGCAGCCTCAAGCCATTATTCTGCCACACTCAGAGCTACACCGGAGACATTTCTAAAAACTTCTACACCACTAGACTTGAGTCGTTTCGATATTGATCCGTGAGCTACTGGCCCAATTTTGGCCCCACCTACTCTTTCTAGGACTCGCAACATTTCTTGAGTCAAAGCATTATCCTCATTCGCATGATTATGTGATCCAATTTCGCTCTCAAATGACGCAAGTGCATCCATTTTTAGCATATGACCCGGCGCTTTAGAAGCCGCACCTCGTCCTCTACCACGGCGACGTCTACCGCGTCCACGTCCACGTCCACGTTCTCTAGTGCTCAGATTGACTAATTCGCTTTTAATCTGATTACAAGTTTTATGAATCAGAATATTATTTCGGTGTTTATTAACGATATTTTATGAGTTTTCGCAAGAGATAGGGTTGTTTTCGCAATCACATCCTATAGTCTCGATCTCTATCATTTTCAACACCTAAAACTAGGAGTTCTAGACTGTTCCTAAGGTCTTATCACAATAATAAACATTTAATAAACAAATACTTACTTGACTTGGTGTCGGATGCTCGTGGTGCCATACTACCTTTAAAATATAAAGTCTAGAAAAATTAAGTAGTTTTTAAACAAAATCATTGTTGAACCCAAACCACAACTGAGTTTTGAAACTGGGCTCCGATACCATAAAATGTAACACCCCAAACCCAGCCTATGCATTAAGCCCAGATTTTGGCATGCCACACAAATTAAACGTACATTCAAATCATTTAACGATGGAGGAATCAAATTCCAAAACGATTAAGAGAAAGACTTTTATTGAAAAATTGAAGTTTATTGAAAACCATAATTAAAAATACAAGAATTTATCATTTGATCTATAGAGTAGTAATTGATTAAATATTTGGATTTATTTAGTTGAAATATTTCATTGGAAAGTTTTAAACGACTTTCCTAAATTTCAAGTAATATTTAAGAAAAACCTTTATTTTATACGAGAGTTATAGAAAAAATTTATAAAAACTAAACCAATCCAACTTAGAAAAACTAAAATAAAATAAATTCTATCCACATAATAAAATCCATAATTAAAGAGGCCTTATTACATCGCCATAAAAATAGTACTTAATAAAAATTATTAAAGAAGTCTTAAAGTTTTATAAACCACCATTTGTAGTATAGCCTCCACACGAAGTCATCTCTGATCCAAGTCTCCATCAATTATTATTACCTAAGAGGGGTAAAAAAAATGGGGTGAGTTACTTAGAACTCAGTGTGTAACTCACTTACCTTAGTCCACTGGGCCAAAACCATTTAAGCATTAATTTGGGCTTAAGCCCATTACAAATATAATAATTTAGCATGCATGAAATGCAAGTGATATGCAATTCCCAAAACCAAACCTAGATTTCCATCCGCTACACACCACCCGTACCAACCAGCACACCTGTGGGGAGCTTTAGTCACCCACCCCGCAAACACACCGAAGTAGGCATTAAGCCGTATATCAAATTTTGTAGACAAGCCACCAGATTTATAGAGTTTACATGGCGTTTGCCATTTTTTAGAATTGTGGCAGAGCTACCAAAATTTTGTAGCAAAGCTACCAGAACTTCTCTTCGTCAAATAGCCCAACCCATGCAATCATGTATATAATATGCATAGCAATCCATTCATATAATTATTCCAACATAAGGCCCATTATAAAAGTTATTACAATCTGGCCCATTTCACATTTTAGCCCACGAAATCTCATATTACATATAACCTATTTATCAGTTATCATAAATGGTCCAATTATCAATATCATATATGGCCCACTTATCAAATATCACATACGGCCCAATTATCAAATATCACATATAACCCAATTATCAAATATCACATATGGCCCACTTATCAAATATCACATATAGCCCAATTATCAAATATCACATATGGCCCAATTGTCAAATATCACATATGGCCCACTTATCAAATGTCACGTATGGCCCAATTTTTACTTTTATCGAATTAGCCCGTTAAGGACATTTTCAAAATTTTCATGATCTTAATACCAATTTCAAAATTTTATCATTAAGGTGATAACTAGGTTATTCTTCCCGATTTCACTAACTTGTGATATCATCCAACGATTAATACAATATAGTCATCTAACACATGAGATACGGTTTGAGATTACACACCTGATTACGGTGAGAACTACACTTTCCCGCTCGTCGATTGTCCTCAGAATCCGAATGAGGCTCGGACAGCAGGCCAAGATTATGAGCAGTCAGGAAGAGGTGGTCAACAAGCGACAAGTGGTCATGGTTCGAACCATGGAGGAAATGGTTCAGGCCGAGGTCTTGGAGCACCAAGCAGAGATGCTGAAGGTGCAGACGCAAGGCAGCCAAGGTTGGTTCATGCAGTTGGCCATCGCGAGGAGGAAAATGTGCCAGATATGACAACAGGTACATTCCTTACTTCTAGAATTCCCTTAATTGTCTTGTTTGTGGTTAAGTCAGTTCGTTCTTATGTTGCTAGTAAAGTGTATGGAACCTTGATTGTGAACATAGAAATTGTGCATAGGAAGTATGATAGTTTTATAAGATTAGAGTGCGCAGCATAAGCATAGTGTGGTGAGTAGGAGTGCAATTAGCTAAGTAATTTCGAGGATGAAATTATTCTTAAGGAGGGTTGAACTGTAATATCCCAAATTAGGGGTTACGCATTTGGGGCATAATTCATGAATTAATAGGCTCAGTGTATGGGTGAGTGTGTTTAAGGGGTTTGGAGAACCTTAGGAGATGTGGAAAATGCATTGGAAAATATTAGAATTTTAAGTCTAAAGGGAAGCTCGGCTGAAGTGGTCTTAAAAGAAATTGAGGGGCGTTTAGGACGCAAGGAACCGTGTGGCAAATTGGCAAGGGACGCCACCTAGGAGCAGGGGAGCTTGCGTCAGGAGGGACGAGGTTCGAGCAGCAGAAATTGCATTGTGGGCTTTTCTTTTTGCGTCAAGAAGGGGAGCAAGGCTAGGGAGGCCTTAAGGAAAGATTGTAGGCACTTTTAGACATGAAATGGGTCTTGGTAAAGTGGCTACGAGGTGCCACTTAGGGCCTTTGAAACACCCCAAACCCGGCCTACAAGCCCTGACCTGATCTGGCATGCTTCTAAAGAAAATCCATGCAAATCTTGTTTGAAACTTTGCTAAAAACTTGTGTATTTTTGAAAAGACTTGAGTTGATTTGGGTTGGGCTTGAAATTAAATTCCTTGTTGATTTTGGTATCAAAACATTTGATAAATATACTTAAGAAAAATTTAACTTTTAAACTTTAAATTTGATGATGATCGTATCATACTATATAATTTAAAAGCATGCATAAATGATTCAATACTTTGGCCCTATTACATCAAATAAAAACCCGAATAATTCAAAACTTAAACATAAATAAAAATAAATTAATCCTTGAGCTTTGCATGGCCACCCTTGAGCTCCTGCCGACCCGGTCCATCACTGATCATTACCTGAAAAAGGTCCCACAAGGGGTGAGTCAAACAGACTCAATGTGTACAACCGACACCAAACTCAAATAAATTCAGGCATATCAAATCATACAGAATCATATAGCATTAACTAGAATGATGCAATCCTGGACCCAAGCCTAGTTATCCATCCGTTACACGTCACCCATACCAACTATCACACCGTGGGGACTACTAAGTTAACCCTCCATCAGCTACACACCATCGAAGGCAGTCGCTGCAGTCGACGTGCTCATCACCCTTATAAAAATTCATGGCATAGCCACCAGATACATACTTTGTGTCATGGGACACCATATTCAGATATCGTGGTCTTAGGTCACCACATTCAGATATCGTGGTCTTAGGTCACCACATTCACTTCCCCTTTACATATCACCCATATGCCCCATGTCATACAAATATGCATTAACTATATCATATTCCTTATTCACATTCTTATAAATTCATGTATATGCCATAGCAAAACTTATCATACTCATAGTATGAGTAGGAAGACGTACCTGAGTACTTAGTACCATTACATGGTACCTTAACCATAATCTTACACTTTTATATTAGCACATATAATAAATTAAATTTGTAAATCTATCGAGATTTAGAGTGGGGTACACACCTGATATACTTATCGAATTTATTGAAATCCCAAAAACTCGTTCTATTGCTTTAGATCTTTAATTCCTATATTCGGCCAACCATAACATGTTATTAAGAAGCCATTCGACTATAAATCCAAATCCTAGTAGGATTGTTGTAATCAAATTCTGACCTTGGTGCCGATTGGATTACAAATCAGATCCCGAAACTTTGAAATCCTTCTACCTTGTATTCGGCCAACATTAGATCACCTAAAGGATTACTTTCGGCTTTCTAAACAAATAAGGAATAGACTTAAAACATCAAATATGGCCTTGGCCGATTGTACTTATGCACTTACCTTACGATTTTCAAATCCGAAAAGTATCCCTTGCCTTAGGTGTCTGTCGAAATTCCCATGGTTACATGTTAGATCAATTTCTAACATTTAAACACATTAAGAATGGCCTATGGCCGAATATCATCTTACCTTGAATCTTAAAAATCCCAAAAGATCTTTTCTTGAAGTCGACAACACCTTTGCTTGAATTCCACAGGGATTCGGCTAGATGATAATAGGGAGATTCGGCTCCTACTCCTAATAGGAATAGGATATTCGGCTATTTTAAGGAATACAAGAGGAAGGGTATGATTCTTTTGAGGGGTTTCGGCTATCACTCTTATTGATAGGGCATTCGGCTTTCAAAGAAATAGAGAGAGATTTGAGGTTGA
The DNA here is from genome assembly GCA_025506655.1 of Gossypium rotundifolium. Lineage (NCBI taxonomy): Eukaryota > Viridiplantae > Streptophyta > Magnoliopsida > Malvales > Malvaceae > Gossypium > Gossypium rotundifolium. The sequence goes on from CP106722.1 coordinate 141,258,422, forward strand.
ATGAAAGAAAAGAATGAGAGGTGTGAGTGGGAAGAAATTCAGCACAAAGAAATTTAAAAAGATATCAAAGATGATTACTCCCCCCTTATAAAGAATTCGGCTACTATATCCTTGCTATTATCAAACTCTTTGATAATCTCCTCTATTATCTCCTTAACAAATAAAATAAATTAATCCAACATTAATCCCTTATCAAACTCCTATATTATCTCTTATCACCTATTTAAACCAAAATAAATAAAATAAATCCTTATTTATCTCTTATTCATTTGCACAAAATAATTAAATCAACAATTATCCTACTTGAATAAATAAAACAACAATTATCTATTATCTACCAACTTAAAATAAAATAATCATCAATTATCCTACCTTAGCCAAAATTAATAGGAGAATTAAGCTCAATCCTCCTTCAATTGAAAGTCCAATTGTCGTCCAATTTCTTCTCACCCTTCTTCCTTGACGCCAAAGAAAAAATAAAAACACTCCCATGTGCTTCCCACGTTACTCAAACCTGAGACCTGCTGGCCCTTTGACGCAAGCTGCAGGTAATGTCCCAAGCCACTTTGCTGCTGGCTCCTTTTGTGTCATAAACTCCCCACACTTCCTTTTAAGACCTCCTTCCCTAGCTCTCCCTTGTCTTAACGCCAAAAGCAAAATAAAAACACGCCTCCCTGCTGCCAACAAGATTCGAACATGAGACCTGCTCCTTGCTCCACAAATAACGCCCCAAGCCACTTTGCCAAGGCATTTTTTGTGACATGACTCACGCAGAATTTCTTTTAAAACCTCTTTTGCCAGGCGCCTTCTTGACACAAAAATAAACGCTCCTTCCTACTTCCTTCGCAACTCAAACCAAGGCCCTTATCCCCACTGCACATGGCGTCCATTGCCACTTTACCACATGATTTCTTGTGGCATTAATTCCCTAAAAATTCCTTTAAAGCCTCCTTAGCCCAGTTCCCCTTTTTGACGCAAAAATAAAAGTCTCTAATGCTTCCCACGATACTCGAACCTCTTCCCTTCCTCCCAGCCTATGACGTCATGCACCAAGGCCCTAAGTGGCGCCTTGTAGTCACTTTACCAGGCCCACTTTCATGTCCATAAACTCCTAAGATTTTCTTTAAGGCCTCATTTACCTAGTTTCTCATTTTAGACTTAAAATCCAACAATTTCCCAAAGCTTTCCCCTTCGTCCTTGGGTTCTAAAAACTCCTAAAACATACTCAACCACACTTAAAGCCTACTAATACTTGAGTTATGCTACAAACGCATAACCCTTAATTTAGGATATTACAGTTCTACCCTCCTTAAAAATAATTTCATCCTCGAAATTACTTATTATCGTTCAATCCTAACTCATCACACTATGCCTTTGCTGCGCACTCTGATCTTAACAAAACTAACACATTTCTTAGATACTACCTCGACCACGTCCACTAGAACTCATTACTAATGTCGTGATTTAATCGATTAAAAGTTTTGTGCTTTAGTTCTTTGTTCCTTTGTTTATCCACGAACAGTTTTATGAAAAGGAGTTTAATAGTGGTTCTCTCGATCAAACAAAGTCTCGATTCAAGTTCACCATTCTAATTCGAGATTCACATTCACATTCACATTCATCCAACTCGATAGAGACACATTTATTCACAACATTCACTTCACTACTTTGGGCATTCTGATCATTCCCCATCCAGGGGTAATTTCATCATTTTTCCTACAAGGGTATTTTGGTAATAAATCGGGTCAATTCAAAAATATTTTACAAATCAAAGGCATTTCAGAATTTACAAAACCTCGGGGGTTATCTTGAAAATTTTGTTTTCCAAATCAGAGGTGTTGCAAAAATTTCAGAAATTGGGGTTATTTCGATAATTTTGGAAGTCAGGGGCATTCCGTAAATTCTCCAAATCAGGGTATCTTGATATTTGTAAAATAGAAGTTTCTGGTATTTTGTAAAGTAGAAACATTTTAGCAAAAGTCGAGGGTATTTTTGGAAATCTTAAAAACTAAGGTATTTTAGTAATTTACAACACAGGGACATTTTAGTAATTTGGCAAACCGAAAATTTTTTTTGAGAAATTTTCAAAATAGATTTTGTTACAAATCGAATGGGTAATTTAAGGATTTTAAGAAAAACTAAAGTGTTTATAAAACAGTATGGCTAGTCCCTTTCGAGTTTTAATTATCGGTTTAGCCTATGAATAAGTCCTCTTGGTTAGGGTGAATCGTAGCTATGCACTAGGTAGTATTCGAGTAAAGAGAAGGTGAGTCACTAGGACTGCTTAAGTACCAAGCTCTTACCGAATCCACTCCTAGACATGCGCACAATGGTTGCCACACCTTAACTCGGTGACTTAGACACAAGTTTGTTTGATTGTCCTTAAGTCTTATGCATGTGCTTGAGTACACTAGCCCTAGGGTTCAATAGCCCTAATATTCTAATCTATGAGCCCAAATAAGCCCATAACATTCACATATAAATCACTTCAATAGTCAGAGGTACTTACCTGGTGGACTTGGTGGAGATCTGGTGCCATGCGTAATCAACCTCAAATAGTTCATAAAATCTTATATTTTTGAAAAGCCCATTCTGGAAAAATGTTTTTGGGCCCCACAACCCTCAAAGTTGAGTTTTGAATCGGGCTCTGATACCAAACTAAAACACCCCAAACTCGGCCCACAAGCCTTGACCGGATCTTGCATGCTTCTAAAGAAAATCCATACAAATCTTGTTTGAAACTTTGCTAAAAACTTGTGTATTTTTGAAAAGACTTGAGTTGATTTGGGTTGGGCTCGAAATTAAATTCCTTGTTGATTTTGGTGTCAAAACATTTGATAAATATACTTAAGAAAAATTAACTTTTAAACTTTAAATTTGATGATGATCATATCATACTATGTAATTTAAAAGCATGCATAAACGATTCAATACTTTGGCCCTATTACATCATACTCATAGTAGGAGTAGGAAAACATACCTGAGTACTTAGTACCATTACATGGTACCTTAACCATAATCTTACACTTTTATATTAGCACATATGATAAATTAAAGCCGTAAATCTATCGAGATTTAGTGTGAGGTACACACCTGATATACTTATCAAATTTACTGAAATCCCGAAAACTCATTCTATTGCTTTAGATCTTTAATTCCTATATTTTACCAACCCTAACATGTTAGTAAAAAGCCATTCGGCTATAAATCCAAATCCTAGTAGGATTGTTGTAATCAAATTCTTACCTTGGTGTCGATTGGATTAAAAATCAAATCCCAAAACTTTGAAATCCTCCTACCTTGTATTCGGCCAACATTAGATCACCTAAAGGATTAGTTTTGGCTTTCTAAACAAATAAGGAATAGACTTAAAACATCAAATATGGCCTTGGCGATTGTACTTATGCACTTACCTTACGATTTTCAAATCCGAAAAGTATCCCTTGCCTTAGGTGTGCATCAAAATTCCCATTGTTACATGTTAGATCAATTTCTAACATTTAAACACATTAAGAATGGCCTATGGTCGAATATCATCTTACCTTGAATCTTAAAAATCCCGAAAGATCTTTTCTTGAAGTCGACAACACCTTTGCTTGAATTCCACAGGATTGGCTAGATGATAATATGGAGATTGGCTCCTACTCCTAATAGGAATAGGATATTCGCTATTTTAAGGACTATAAGAGGAAGGGTATGATTCTTCCGAGGGTTTCGCTATCACTCTTATTGACAGGCATTCGACTTTCAAAGAAATAGAGAGATTTGAGGTTGAATGAAAGAAAAGAATGAGAGGTGTAAGTGGGAAGAAATTCGGCACAAAGAAATTTAAAAGATATCAAAGATGATTACTCCCCTTATAAAGAATTCGGCTACTATATCCTTGCTATTATCAAGCTCTTTGATAATCTCCTCTATTATCTCCTTAACAAATAAAATAAATTAATCCAACATTAATCCCTTATCAAACTCCTATATTATCTCTTATCACCTATTTAAACCAAAATAAATAAAATAAATCTTTATTTATATCTTCTTCATCTTGCACAAAATAATTAAATCAACAATTATCCTACTTGAATAAATAAAGCAACAATTATCTATTATCTACCAACTTAAAATAAAATAATCATCAATTATCCTACCTTAGCCGAAATTAATAGGAGGACTAAGCTCAATCCTCCTTCAATTGAAAGTTAAATTGCCATCCAATTTCTTCTCACCCTTCTTCCTTGATGCCAAAGCAAAAATAAAAGCACTCCCATGTGCTTCCCACGTTACTCGAACCTGAGACCTGCTGGCCCTTTGACACAAGCTGCAGGTAACGTCCCAAGCCATGTAACAGACCGAATTTGACCTTAATCAGAACGGTGGTTTCGGGACCATGAATCTGAGTCTGATAAATATTTTAATATTATATTTTGTGTCTAATATGTGTGACTTAATGTGTGTGAAAGTTTCGTAGAAAAATTTAATCGTTTAAGTGCCTAATTGGAGAAAAAGGACTTAATCGCGTAAAGCGTAAAAGTTTCAATCCATAGTAAAATGTGCCAAATTGATAGTGGTTTCTTGATTTGAAGCATTGAAAGGGCAATTAGTCCATTCTTGATATTAGTGGACGGTTAAAGCTCACTTTTGCCATTATGTTTTGTTAATGAATGTTATAATAATAAGGTTAAATTAGTAAATGGCCAAATATCATAATATATGTAAAATAAAACATAAAATAAAGCTTAGTGCTTCATTTTCCATGACCGAAATAAGAAAGAAACAAAGTAAAAGAGAGAGTTGGTACATTTGGCCATTCATTCAAGCTTCAATTAGGTATGGATTCTAGCTCGATTTTTGTTAATTTTTACGTTTTTGAGATCGTTGCTTCGAACCGTAGCTGACCCATAATGTAATTTTTAAATCTGAGCATGTCTAAGGTTCGACCATTAACATTGTTATATGATAATTGATGTTTGATGAATTTAATTTTAAGATAGGATTAAGATTGATAAGTTTTGTATTGAAGTTTTAGTGAAAATTGAGTAAATAGGACTAATTTGTAAAAATAAAAATTTGAGAGGGCTTAAATTTAAAATAAATGAAAGAAATGGACTTATATAGTCCTTATACATATTCGCCCTTGAGTGTTGTATTGAAATAATGTGTATTTTGTGTTTTGTGCAATTAGGACTAAAGTGTAAAAATGTGAAACACTAGGGGTAAAAGGGTAATTTACCCATTAATGTGATTTGGGACTAAATTGAATTGAAATGTACTTGAATGAGCTGAATTTAATGTGTTTTAGATCAAGAGTAAAGAAAATTGAAATTGGATCGGGGAAAGACAAAGGTTCTCGAATAGCTGATTTACACGGTCTATCGACAACCGATGTAAGTCCTTAATCAAATATACGTTAAAGATTTATTTACAACTATGATGAATGATGAAAATTGAATATTTAAAGTATAATTATAAACAATAGCCGAATGTAGAAGTATGGTATTGAATTGAATTTACTTTGTAAAATGATAAGTGTATAAATATGTTTTGGTTGGTATGTGAAGGTAATATGATCTATATGAGTTGTTTGCATTGTTGCTGTTATGAAATGAGTGCTGAATTGATGATCATATCTATATCGGGCTTTAAGCCTAGCGGAGCTTCGTCTTCGGTGTTATTTATCTGCTACATGCCTAGCGTGCCTTGTGCTTGATGTAATTCGAGCTAAATGCCTAGCGTGCCTTGTGCTTTGATGTAATTCAGGCTATGAGCCCAATGTGCCTTGTCTTGATGTATATAGGCTTATTGCCTAGTAGGCTTAATGCCTGGTGATCAAGTTCAGACCTCGGTGTAGCGTGCTTAATGCCTGGGTAATGTGTTATAAATTCTTTACAAGGTGGGATGAAAATACTTCAATAAACAAAATGCTCGGGTAAAAATAATGGTTTATAGATGCAAGGAACAAGGTAAGTGATTATCTTTCCTTTCAAATTACATAAGTGATAGAATGGTTAAAGTTTTGATAATGAGTCTTTATGATATGTGCATTTGAATTACTCATTAATAAGTGTGATATGTATATTGGATATAAGTTTGGTGATATCTTTGAGATTCTATCAAAGATAAAAATGTCAAAGGTGAAAGTTATCGAAAATACATATCTCAGTATATATATGATTAATCGTATATAATTGTGATATATGTTATACTTGTTGATAAGGTAATATGTGAATACTTAAGGCTTAAAGCTACTGGAAGGGTTGTATACATTCAATGAGGAATTAATAAATGATAAGTTACGAGAGACTACTGTTCGACCATAATGAAATTATTATTTGTTAAATTACTTGGACTTATAGGTATATTTATATATGTATGTGTGCTAAATGTTGGAATATTTGACTATTGTTTCATAAATGCTTAAGACTTACTAAGCTAGTGAGCTTATTTCGTGTGTGCTCTTTGTTCTGTTTTATAGATTTTCCATCAAGCTACGGGCATCGAGGATCATCAAAAAGTCAACCACACTATCTCCCTTTTGGTACTTAATCTAAGTTTTAAACCGAAGGCATGTATAGGTTAGACTAAGGGTTAGATTAATGACTTTCGGCCTTGTATATATATGAATAGCCTTGAGAAAATGGCTATTTCTTTTGATTAAGTTAAATTCCTATGTTCTTGATATAATGGATTGATTATGATATTAAAGGATGTGAAATTCGCCATGGTTTAATCATGTATGGAATATGGTCAAGTAATAAGCCTATTATATCTAGATGTGATGCATTCGGGTCAAGCATGACATATTAATATGTTTTGCATTTGTTTTGTTTTGGTTCGAATGAGGTGGATGTAGTTGAGATGATGTTCTTTGGGTTGTAAATAAATTTGGTCTATTTAGATTATTAAAGATGCCATGTTAATGTTGATAAGTAGTAAGTTATTTTAACCTATATTCGGTCATGATACATATATATTTGATAGGTATGGTTTGGTTTTGTGGTTTATGACATTTTGGGCTAAGATGATGATTTGATAAGGTATATTTGGTTTAATAGATGTTCATGTTATGTATAATATTTCACAAGATATATGTGCAGCCATTTGATGCGTAAAATATATTTATAATAATGATTTTACTAGTATATTTTGCTATAAGGATTAGATGTATAATGGTAAATAATAAAGTGGTACATAAACATATTTGTACGTGGATTGATAAAAAAATAGTATGTGCTAAATTGGTGTTTATAAATATTATATATATATATATATGGAATGCTTTAAGATTTTATTCGATTAAATATGTAAGTGACAATTAGATTTTTGTTTGTGCTCGTGTTATAGGCGAATAAATGTATAAATATTATATGTTTATCTTTGTTGTTGATTTTAAATGACCATGTGATTTTAATTATGCAAGTTGTTGTATTAGAGAGAATATATACGATAGAATATATATATATATATATTCATTTCTAATAGCATGAAATGATATGAATTTATCAAGTATTAGTCTGGATGGAGTGCTTGGGCTTGGTAATTGTTATAGAAAGGCCTCGTAACCCTAATCCGGCGACGGATATGGGTTAGGGGTGTTACAAGCCACTTTGCTGTTGGCTCCTTTTGTGTCATAAACTCCCCACACTTCCTTTTAAGACCTCCTTCCCTAGCTCTCCCTTGTCTTAACACCAAAAGCAAAATAAAAACATGCCTCCCTGCTGCCAACAAGATTCGAACATGAGACCTGCTCCTTGCTCCACAAATAACGCCCTAAGCCACTTTGCCAAGGCATTTTTTTGTTACATGACTCACGCAGAATTTCTTATAAAACCTCTTTCGCCAGGCACCTTCTTGACTCAAAAATAAACGCTCCTTCCTGCTTCATTTGCAACTCGAACCAAGGCCCTTATCCCCACTGCACATGGCGTCCATTGCCACTTTACAACATGATTTCTTGTGGCATTAATTCCCTAAAAATTCCTTTAAAGCCTCCTTAGCCCAGTTCCCCTTTTTGACGCAAAAATAAAAGTCTCTAATGCTTCCCACGATACTCAAACCTCTTCCCTTCCTCCCAGCCTATGACGTCATGCACCAAGGCCCTAAATGGCGCCTTGTAGCCACTTTACCAGGCCCACTTTCATGTCCATAAACTCCTAAGATTTTCTTTAAAGCCTCATTCGCCTAGTTTCTCATTTTAGACTTAGAATCCAACATTTTCCCAAAGCTTTCCCCTTCATCCTTGGGTTCTAAAAACTCCTAAAACATACTCAACCACACTTAAAGCCTACTAACACTTGAGTTATGCTCCAAACGCATAACCCCTAATTTAGGATATTACAGCCTTGATGATAACGCCATGTGTAGTGGGCAAGGGCCTTGGTTCGAATCACATTGGCGGCATGGGAGTGTGTTTTATTTTTACTCTTTGCGTCAAGAAGGGAAACTGGGCTAAGGAGGCTTTAAAAGGAATTGTGGGGAGATTATGACACAAAAGAGCTAGCAGCAAAGTGGCTTGGGGCATTATCTATGGGGGCTCCAGTAGGTCTCATGTTTGAATCTTGGGGGCAGCATATGGGTGGTTTTTATTTTGTAAATTTTAAATCAAGAGAGGGAGGAGTGTTGGACGGCACATGGGCATTGGAAGGATGAGATAAGGATTAAGCTTGTTTTATTTATTTTTTAAATGTTAAGATAGTGGATAAATATGGGTTATTTATTTTATTTATTTTGAATGGGGGTTGAAAAGTAGTAGATTATCAAGAGTTAGTGGCCGAATGGTAGACTCCATGGGGTGGCATTTTCGGCTTTAAAGTATGTTTTGGGGTGTGTCAATTTTGTTTCTTTTTTCTAGTCTCCTTGCGAATCTCTTTTCATTCTCTCCCCCTATTCTTTTTCTTTTCTTAAACCTTATTTTCTACATGTTTTCTTGTATAGCCGAATCCTCTAAAAGCCTTCTCTACTTTTGTGTATTTTGATCTTCACCATTAAAGTACCAAAACCCTCCTTATGTTAGCCGAACCTTGCTTCCTTGGAGAGCCTGTCGAATCTCTCGGTGTTCAATGAGACTTTGGGTGCAAGCAATTCGATCGATTCGATAGTGTGAAGTGATCTTTCGGATTTGGAGACTTGTGGTAAGCAACGTGGAAGGGTAAGTGATTTACGCCTTAGGTAATCGGTTTAGTTCTCTCTCAATAGGTATGCTTGAAATTATGTGATTAGGCCTTGATTTCTAAGGGTGGTGAATATGTTTAAGGCCATATTAATATGTGTTTCTTTTATGCCAACGTTAGGGTGCATTAAAGGAGATTTTTCTGGATTTGAAGCATTCAAGGTAAGCATCATGTACTATTCGGCCAAGGGCCATGGTTATGGATTTATGTATTAAGCCATTTATAACAGTGGTTAATAGGGATTTCGATAACTTCAGGAGCAAGCAAGTATTCGGGTTTTAAATAAGTTAGGTAAGTGATTGCAAATATTCAGCCAAATGCCATTTTATGGGTTTAAGAACTGACCGATTGTGATTATGGCTTTTAGAGGCAAATCGACAGGATTAAAGAGTTTCGGGATTCTAGATTGCGTTAGATCCAAATAGATTGGGATTTCGCTAAACAGTTAGGTGCGTAGTTATCGCACTATTCTCTTGTTATTTGTTTGTTGTTATGTATGTATGTTTATGATGTGTATGTTAGCCGAAAATAATGGCTAAGACGGTGGATACCTGTAGTGGGTAATCAATTAATCACGTCAGTGCTCTATTTTGCCTATGATATATGTGTGATATTTGTGGTGAGCATGTGATGAATACTTACTCTAAATGTTGATCTGACATGATATACATATATGCATGGGACTTGGGATGTGAAAATCGAAGGAAAGGGTGTACATATTTATGTACGTGGTCTAATGTTAGCCTTGTGCTACATTAGCGCTTGATGTTAGCTATGTGCTTCATCAATGGAGGTGTTAGCTAGGTGCCCATCTCGGTGGTTGATAGCTGTGTGCATCACCGTGGATTGATTGATATGTGGGATCACTTATGTGATTGATGGCCTAGCCACGGCCTTGAGCAGCAGGTCTACTAGGGTAAGATATATGGGATCACTTGGTTGATCGGTGGATTAGCCACGACCTTGGGCAGCGGGTTTGCCGAGGTAGGTGTAATGGATGGACACTAGGTTGGGTTGGGCTTCATAATTGCATAATTTATATGGACTGTGTGGATATGGGCCAAGCCCATATGGGGAAACATGTGAAATAACTATGCACTGAGTCTGTTTGACTCACCCAAATTTTTCCAACATTGCAGGTGATGCATAAAGCTTGGACCGGGTTGGAGTGGATACGAGGTGGCCCATGCAGAAGAAGTTTTACTTGTTTTAAGTTATTTTATAATTCATTACTTGGAATATTTAATTATTGTAATAAGGCCACTATAAGTGTTTAATTTTTATTATTATGTTTTAAAGTGGATTGGCAATTATTATTATTTGGAAATGTTTTAATTTTAGCAACTCTTATCTTAAAGATACATGTTAAAGTTTTAAATCGAAGAATTTATAACAACTAAATTTTTATAGTCTTTTAAATGCACAATGTTTTACAAAAGACACTAAATTTTCATGTTTTCAACTCTAAGTCAAAAATCTTTTCAAACGTTTTCCGCAATGGCATTTCAAATTCAGTCGTAGTGAATGGGTTGGGTTTGGAGTGTTACATGGATCGTCAAATCATTTCATTCGAGAGTGTCCGATGCTAGCTGAGCAAAATACGGCTCAGAACACTAAACCGAGCAGCGTGTCAGCACGGGGCAGATCACCCATATATTTAGGCAATGTAGGTGGCAGTTAGAGAGGGATGAAGGACATTGCAGTTCAATTAGAGGCTAGAGCTCCAGCTAGAGCTTATGCTATATGAGCCATAGAGGATGGTTCTTCCCAAGATGTCATTACCGGTACTTTCACACTCTATGATACTACTGTGATTGCATTGATTGATCCTGGTTTGACTCATTCATATGTGTGTGAAACTCTAGTAACCAGTAAGACTTTACCTGTTGAGTCTACTGAGTTTGTAATTCGTGTGTGCAATTGTAACACCCCTATCCGTCGCCAGATTAGGGTTTCGAGGTATTACTAACCAAAGCACATCTCTACACAGTTATAATTCACATGCTTTAAAAACTCCTCCATTCAAATCATATATGTATACTTCTTATTTATGGCATTCGAATAATCAATGTACAAAATAACTTATTATTTACAATTTAGTAACGCATACTTTAAACATGCAAACATATATCATTTCATTTCATATAGCTCATATATATACCAATATGTCTATTTCATCAGTCAAATATTAACGTACCATTTTTTTTATCACAGCACATGAGTATATTAGAAAAAAACCATTCAATCATTTCACACCAACTAATGTTTAAACTCATATGCAACCTTAGTGCACTCAATTACCAAACCAAATTACATATATCTAACCTTTCATCTCACTATTTATTCAACTAGCTAATTTAACCTATCATTATGACATTTGTATACCTATCACAGCAAAGCATATCACAGATAAGTATATAAATATTTTACTAGCATATGTCGAATATACCATCAACTTCACCTTTTTAGCTACCTAAATAAACTGACCAAAACATTCAAATAGTATATTCACAATTATCATTTCTAAACTAAAATACTCATACAAGCTTGCCATTTCAATCAGACACAAAAAGCACATTCCTTAATCAATTATTGATAACCTCACTTAGTCCACAAGTCCAATACCATAATTTTAACATTAACATATACTAAACATTTAATGACATGATTTTAGCACCATTGCTGAATAATAAATAGCTTATAACCATAACCTATATTTCATCGCATGAACCATACTTAAAATGTAAATCCCAAATAAATCATTTACAAGGTCAAACAACCTTAACCTTTTTCTACTTGAAATCGACCTAAACCAACCATTTCAGGAATACAACCATGAAGCATACTTTAACATCATTTCAAATCATGACTTAATACATGTAAAGTTTAACCAAAATGTCGAAACACATGACTAACTTAACACAGACATTGGTATTACAACCAAGCAATTATATAGAACGCATGATACATAAGCTTGAATAAAAGAAACAGACCATAGCTGGATTATTGAAACCAAACATATTAATCACATAGTCAATAACAAATAGAGCCGAACTTAAAACGAATGTTTAAGCCATTTTCGCATGGCTATTATACATATGTGAACAAAACATCCTTCAAACATTTAGCTAGCCTATACATGCCTTTTGATTCAAAAGTAGTTTGAAAGTACCAAAAAGGGATGATAGTGTGGTTGACTTCACCAAGGATTCTCCGAGCCCGTAGCTTGACCAAAATCTATAAAATAGAACATTGAACATAAATAGAGTAAGCTTGCTAGCTTAGTAAGTCTCAAGCAAGTTTGATACACAACTAAACATTCGAGCATTATATAAATATAATTATCAATTTGGACAAGATATCAAATACAATGATTTAACACGTAAACTTCACTAAGGCCGTATGTCATTATCCCCATTTAGTAATTACTGACCACTCACTTTAAGCATAACAACTCTCTAAAAAACTTTTATACCAAGGATATTTGCATGATCAAAGGCTTTTAGCTATAATATACATTTTAACCACATACGACTAGTCAATCACATATATAAGCATAACCTTTTGTTCCTACATTTAACATTTGTACTTATGTGAATCTCAATAGCATAGCCAAACTTATAATTCAATATACATATCATGCTGCCCGTAGCTTGACCAAAATCTATAAAATAGAACATTGAACATAAATAGAGTAAGCTTACTAGCTTAGTAAGTCTCAAGCAAGTTTGATACACAACTAAACATTCGAGCATTATATAAATATAATTATCAATTTGGACAAGATATCAAATACAATGATTTAACACGTAAACTTCACTAAGGCCGTATGTCATTATCCCCATTTAGTAATTACTGACCACTCACTTTGAGCATAACAACTCTCTAAAACACTTTTATACCAAGGATATTTGCATGATCAAAGGCTTTTAGCTATAATATACATTTTAACCACATACGACTAGTCAATCACATATATAAGCATAACCTTTTGTTCCTACATTTAACATTTGTACTTATGCGAATCTCAATAGCATAGCCAAACTTATAATTCAATATACATATCATGAGTAATTCACACTTAAACAATTCACTACAAGCTCTAACTGAAACACCCCAAACCCGGCCCAAAAAGTCTAACCGGATTTAGTATGTTCCTTGAGTGAAACTTTAGCGGAATTCCATTGTAAAGAAATTTTGTCTTTAAAAACATTATTCTTAGGAGGATTTAATAAAATCATAGAAACCAAACTTAAGAAAATTTCCTTGAAAACATTTATATAATAGTAACAAACACATTTTTAAATAATTTATCGAAAACCATTTAGATATTTAATAATTATTCATGGCGAATTTAAAATAAATCCAAACACAAAATTAAAGATAATTTATAATGGCCTTATTACATAATATTGGCAACCCAAAATAAAGTCTAAGTATTAAAATTTAACTTAAAGAGTTTAAGTTGGAAAATCTCCACAATACTTAATACGAAAGCACCGCCACCTCGAAATCCTTTCGCTCGATCCATCGCTTTCTGAGTTATCGAAAAGTTATCCCATAAAATGGGTGAGTCATAAACTCAATGTATAACACATACACTAAAAAGCCCATTTTATGAAATGCTTTCAAGCCCAAAAATTTCACATATGGCCATAGGCCCATTTAATCAAATATTTGGCCCAAAGGCCCCTTTTAGCTCAAATTTAGCCCAAAGGCCCATTTCATAGCAGATCAAATAATAATCATACAATATTACATGGATATACTTATGAGATGAGATGCAAGCCTCGGCCCAACCTAAATATCCATCCGCTACACACCCCGCACAACCTTGACTGACACCGTGGGATTACTAATCGACCCTCCATCCGCTACACACCATCGAAGGCGATTCTTTGTATCAACATGCACATCGCCTTATTGTGGCAAAGCCACCAAAGCAGATGTGACCGAAGTCACCGACCAAGTCAAATTTCAAATCGTGACCAAGTCACGAGCCAAATATGTGACCGGAAGCCACGAGTCAAATATGTGACCAAAAGCCACGAGTCAAATATGTGACCAAACCACCAGAGTCAAATATGTGAAAAGCCACCAATTTCACATATGTGACCAAGTCACGTAATTGTGGTAAAACCACCGAATACTTCCTCCTTTATTATACATACCCATATGCCCATGCACATACATATCAAATCGATTTTCATGCTATGTACCCACAAATCATAATATAGTCATGCTTATTTCATATTGATGCATATATCAAAATAAGCGAAATATTGGGTAACATACCGAATTTTGTATACCAATGATTAGTATCCATAAACAAACATATTATCATATAATCACTTTTAATAATATAATTCTATGGAAATTTTAATGTATGGTTACACACCTAGAAGCAGTGAGAACAATACTCTCTAGCTCGTCCACACCTAGATGATTAACACACTCGGTTAGTATAAACTATTGTTAGCAAAACTATACTTATAAGCGATGGATCTAAATCCTTACCCTCAGATTCACGAATGGCCGTTATTTGTGGTTTTCTCCACTAGATGGATCAAAACCACCGATATTCCACCAACGTAAAGTGGTTCGGTTTATACGCACTACTTGAATAATCGATCCTCGTTTGCGAGAGGTCCACAACCGGTGGAAAATCTCTAACCCCGATCTTGCTCTTCGTTTGTAGTTCGATGGTAAAGAATACCTCCTCTCTTCCAAACACTTGAGCGGCTCTTTTCTTACCTATCTTGATGATCTTAGATCGCTCCTAAAAATAACTTAGATTAGTGATCCATCTAAAAAATTGATATAATCTAAATTAGTAGTCTTACCTTGATGAATCGAATGGTCACTTAAGGGTTGTCCTCAACAAAGATCTTTGAAAAATCTTTTCAAAAGATTGACCTAAGAGAGAAATAAAAGATTATGATTTTAAGTTTGCTAAAGTAAAAGGAATAATGAAAATAATTGATAGCATCTTACTTTGATCACTTGGAGGTTGGCTTTGACAAAGAAAAAAAAGAATATGATGATTCGCCTTCACAAAATAAAAGAATAAAATGGTGGTTTCAATATGATGGTTTTGGTTTTGAAGGAAAGAAGAAAGAGAATGAAAAGAGAAGGAAGTAAAGAAAGAGGAGAAGAAAATGATAATGGTGATTTGGCAATGAGAAAAATAAGAGAAAAATAAGATGAAAAGAAAAAGAAAGAGAATATGATCAAAGAGAAGGAGATTGACTATGGAACTTAGATGCATTGACAAGAGGAGAGAAAATGAAGAAGAATAATGGTGCTTAATCTTTGTGGTTTTGGTTTCAAAATGAAAACTAAATGAGAGAAAGAAGGTTGTGTTTGGTTCAAGCAATTGAGGCTAAATCAAAAGTGAAAATGTACCAAAATGACTAAGGTACATTCGGCCAAAATGAAGAAAATTGGTCAAAAGATGAAAGCTAAAACAAAGAGAGTTTTTACCTAAACTCTATGGCAAATTCGGCTAGAGAGAATTTTGGAGAAAAATGAGAATAGATGGACAAACAAGGACTTTTGGCTAACTTTTCCCCCTAATGGCAAAGCATAAATTCTACCACATTAATGCCAACATATCCCCTTTTTCCTCCTTGTTTCTTCCTATCCACTCTTGATTGCTATCAAAGAAATAAACCTCTCCTTTAGCCTCCATGCCGTCTAGGTTCATGGTCAAATGACCATGGACACATCCCCAAAACATAGCCAAATATCAAGCCTTTGTCCCCTTCATCTTATCACCAACTTATGATTTCATGCCTTAAGTTTTTAACTTCCTTTTTCACATGGTCAACTAGCCAAAAATGGATGAAAGCTCATCCACTCTAGAATATTCTTGGCCGACACTTACAAGGAAGAAAACAAAAAAAATTAAAAATCTCCCTAATGTTAGCTAGGAGATTCAGACCTTACACCTCAAGCACACATCCATGCATCTTAACCACTTTGCCAATTACTTAACTTATGCTAGAACTTCTTATCATCAATTCTTAAGGCCTTATTAGCTTAGTTCTCTCTCTCTAATTAATAGAAATTAAAAGTCTAACAAAGTATTCACTTAATAAATGAAGCTCAAATAACTTCCAAAATTGCACTTAATAATGTTTAAGCATGCAACATCATTCAATTATGTCAAATGCATAGCCCCCAAAATATCAGGATGTTACAATTCTACCCCCCTTAAAATAATTTCGTCCTCGAAATTACATGCAGAATAAGTGAGGGTATTCTTTAGCATCGCTTCCTCGGTTCCCACGAAGCTTCTTACGATCCATGATTTTGCCATAATACCTTACTTGAGAGAACCGATTTTCTCCAGTAAAACCTTTACATCTCGCTCCGAATTTGAATTGGCTCCTCTTCATATGACAAATCTGATCTTAATTCCACCTCCTCAACTGGTACTATATGAGATGGATCCGAACGGTAATGGCGTAGCATTGAAACATGGAACACATCATGCATTTGCTTCAATTCAGAAGGCAAATCTAACTGATATGCCACAGATCCGACCCGCTTCACAATCCGATAAGGTCCAATGAACACAGGACTTAGTTTCCCTTTGCGTCAAATCTCATCAATTAAGCGTCTCTCTTTACTTGACTTAACCATGTCGGCATAACTCGAAGTTACGCCAACAAGCTTCCATCATCGTAGAGACTAAGATGTGCAAACATCGCTCTCAAATCGACACCACTTTTCGACTTAGGCGTACGCCACCACATTCGCCTTGCGGGTGGTACTCGATGAAACGATCGTAGTCTTTTAACAACTCTATCCACCTTCTGCGCCTCAAATTCAATTCTTTCGAGTCGGTAGATATTTGGACTTTTGTGGTCGTGTATATCACCGACTTTTCCCGTATAAATAATGTCTCCAAACCTTAAGAGCAAAGACTACATTTGCCAACTCCAAGTCATGCGTCGGGTAATTAACCTCGTGCACGGTCTCAATCTTTGAGATTCATACGAATCGCCTTTCCGCCTTGCATCGAACACATCCTAATCCCGTGTGAGAAGCATCGTAATACAAAACAAAATCCTTTCTGCTTCAGTGAATCAAAGCAGAGCTTAGTCAAAACTTTCTTGAGCTTTTCAAAACTCTCTTATTGCTTATCAGCCCACAAAAGGTATTTCCTTTCTCAACAATTTCGTTAAAAGTGCTAACGATGAAAATCCTTCAACGAATCTTCGATAATATCCCGCTAATCCCAAGCTGCGAACCTCAATTACAGATTTAGGTGGTTTCCAATCTAGCACAGCCTCAATTTTCCGAGGATCCACCCTTATCCCTTCTGCAGATACCACATGTCCTAAAATGTAACCTCTTTCATTAAAATTCACACTTCTTGAATTTGGCGTCTGATTCTTCTCCTTAAAACTCGTAACACAATCCGGAGATGCTCATCATGTTCCACTTCGGACTTAGAATACACCAAGATGTCGTCTATGAATACCACGACGAACTTATCCAAGTAAGGCTGAAAAATTCGGTTCATCATATCCATAAACGCAGCTGGGGCATTCGTCAATCCGAATGGCATTACCAGAAATTCATAATGGCCATATCTGGTTGAAAAGCCGTCTTATGGATATCCGCTTCTTTCACTTTAAGTCGATGATACCCCGACCTTAGATCAATTTTAGAGAATACATGACTCCTTTAAGTCGATCGAACAAGTCGTCGATCACGGGTAAAGGATACTTGTTCTTGATAGTCGACTTATTCAACCGCACGTAGTCTATACACATCCTCATCGATCCGTCCTTCTTCCTCACGAATAGAACGGTGTTCCCCATGGAGACACACTAGGTCGGATGAATCCACGATCAAGCAACTCACGAATCGGGCCTTAAGCTCAACCAACTCCTTGATGCCATTCTATATGGAGCAATAAGCTGGCGCCGCCTGTGCAATAAGTCTATCCCGAATTCTACCTCACGATCCGGAGGCAAACACGGAGGTTCTTGGAAAAACATCTACAAATTAGTTCACGATTCGACTTCATTAGCGATTGCTTCCTTAGCCTCCAAAGCACTCACCAACATCGAAAAGTCATCCTTTCCTAACCATCTTTCCGCTTTAAGGCGGATACTACATTAGATAAGTAGTTAGTCTTTTCGCCCATCACTACAACTTCCTTATCATCAAGAGTTCTTAAGGACATTCTCTTAGCGGTAATCCACATTTGCAGTGCTTCACAAGCCGATCCATGCCTAAAATAAGGTCGAATTCTCAGAATGGCAACTCCATTAAATCACCGAAGCTGTATCCCTTGGACTTCTGAGGCACTTCCTTAAAAGTTTGTCTACAACTCATGCATCTAGAGGACTAAGTCGATCATCTTCCTAGGTACGATTTGAAGTCACATGCAAAATCCCGGATACTTCACTAGCGATATAGGAATGAGTTGACCTATATCTATCAAAGTAATAAAGGGCAACCCGTAAATCAAAAAGCGTGCGTGATAACATCGAAAAAGTCCATCGTCTCTCTCACGATTTAACTGCATACACCAAGCACAGTTGTCTCGCCTTAGAGCTTTGCCTTCGCTGAAGTTCTGCGTCCTCTACCGAACCATTTCCCTTCCATTTGGACCACGTCCTCTTATCAGTTCTTGTCCACTTACATCGGCTGATTAGCACCCGACTTCTTTGGGCGGTTCTTCTCAGAGTTCATCGGACAATCTTTGATCATGTAATCCTTGAACCGCACTTGAAACATCCATGGGTTTTCTTCGGCATTCTCCAGTGCATTTTTCCACATTGAGAACAAGTACGACTTTGCACTCCGTGCGATCTGTTGACCTCGCGGTCCATCATTTCTTGACTTTTTCGAAAGTTCAGGAAGACCTCAAGACCCAAAGCTTCTCTTATTCTTGCTCGACCTCTGTCCGGTTACATCTCTCGGTCCGTTTAGCCTCTTGACAATTCTTGCCCTTTCCACTAAGATTGCAAAATCTCTTTCACGATGTGGGGCAATCATCACTCTTAGCTCATCTCTAGGTCCATCTTGAATCGATACACCGTTCATATTCCGTAGCCACTATCCTACGGCATAACGACTAAGTCGTAAAAATTTTGCTTCATATTCACTATCGACTTGTTTCCTTGTGCAGCATTGAAATGTCTTCCTCGAGAGTCGATGTAGCTAGCTCGACATATTTTCCTCAAATTTCACTTTAAAATACCCCAATCCGCAGACGATCCACGTGGGTACTTTCCTTGATAGTAAGCCACCACCGGTAGGCTTCATCACGAAGAAGTGAAATAGCACCTTTCAATTTCTCTTCATCGGTCGGTCTATATCGTCCATGATCCTCTCGATTGCCTCCAACCAATATTCAGCTACATTAGAGCTACTCCAGATACTCCTCCGAAAACCTCGGCTCCATTCGATCTAAGTCTCTCACCATGAGACTTAGAGATCCATTTCGAGAACTAACCGCTACTCGTTCAAAACTTCATGACACGACTTGTGATCTGCGTCACCACCTTCATTTTGTTCTTGGAAGTGCGCCCCAACAATGGGTGGTGGAGCTTCATTCTGGAACCTTGACGGATCGAATCGGTTCAAATAGTCATCCTTCCTCTTCCATGTCCACGACGACCTCGCCCCTAGAGCTCATGTCTACTACGTATCTTATCATTTTCTGAAAAGTCTTATGTATTAGAGTCTTTTCACTTCTTATTAAAGAAAGTCTTGTAAACAGATATTCGGTGGTTTTCGTAGTAGTACACATACACCTAGGGTCCATGTCTCTAAAGTTTCCTTAGGCTTATCGACATTCATATCATTTATCAAATGAAGGTACATACCGATGGATCAGGGCCACAATTCCGAAAGTGCCATGCTCTTATAAAACCATTTAACTTAAGAAAATTTTCAAAAATTCTTTTGGGCCAAAATTTTGAAAACGTTGTGGGCTTCAAAACCCAAGGCGAGAGTTTAAAGCTGGCTCGATACCAAGTGAAACACCCCAAACCCTACCAAAAAGTCTAACAGGATTTAGTATGTTCCTTGAGTGAAACTTTAGCGAATTCCATTGTAAAGAAATTTTGTCTTTAAAAACATTATTCTTAGGAGGATTTAATAAAATCATAGGAAACCAAACTTAAGAAAATTTCCTTGAAAACATTTATATAATAGTAACAAACACATTTTAAATAATTTATCGAAAACCATTTAGATATTTAATAATTATTCATGGCGAATTTAAAATAAATCCAAACACAAAATTAAAGATAATTTATAATGGCCTTATTACATAATATTGGCAACCCAAAATAAAGTCTAAGTATTAAAATTTAACTTAAAGAGTTTAAGTTGGAAAATCTCCACAATACTTAATCTGAGCAGCCACCTCGAAATCCTTGTTGCCTCGATCCATTGCACTCTGAGTTATCTGAAAAGTTATCCCATAAAATGGGTGAGTCATAAACTCAATGTATAACACATACACTAAAAGCCCATTTTATGAAATGCTTTCAAGCCAAAAATTTCACATATGGCCATAGGCCCATTTAATCAAATATTTGGCCCAAAGGCCCTTTTAGCTCAAATTTAGCCCAAAGGCCCATTTCATAGCGAGATCAAATAATAATCATACAATATTACATGGATATACTTATGAGATGAGATGCAAGCTTACCCAACCTAAATATCCATCCGCTACACACCCCGTCAACCAAAGACTGCAGTGGGATTACTAAATTGACCTCCATCCGCTACACACCATCAAGGCGATTGTTTCAATCAACATGCACATCGCCCTTATTGTGGCAAAGCCACCAAAGCAGATGTGACCAAGTCACCGACCAAGTCAAATTTCAAATCGTGATCGAAGTCACAGAGCCAAATATGTGACCGAAGCCACAGAGTCAAATATGTGGCCGGCCACCGGAGTCAAATATGTGACCGAAGCCACCAGAGTCAAATATGTGACCGAAGCCACCAATTTCACATATGTGACCGAAGTCACCAGAATTGTGGTAAAACCACCAGAATACTTCCTCCTTTATTATACATACCCATATGCCCATGCACATACATATCAAATCAGATTTTCATGCTATGTACCCACAAATCATAATATAGTCATGCTTATTTCATATTGATGCATATATCAAAATAAACGGAATATTGGGTAACATACGAATTTTGTATACCAATGATTGGTATCCGCAAACAAACATATTATCATATAATCACTAGTATAAACTATTGTTAGCAAAAACTATACTTATAAACGATGGATCTAAATCCTTACCCTCGGATTCACGAATGACCGTTATTTGTGGTTTTTCTCCACTAGATGGATCAAAACCCGCCGATATTCCACCAACGTAAAGTGGTTCGATTGTACGCACTACTTCGAATAATCGATCCTCATTTGCAGAGGGTCCACAACTGGGTGGAAAATCTCTAACCCCCGATACTGCTCTTCGTTTGTAGTTCGATGGTAAAGGAATACCTCCTCTCTTCCAAACACTTCGAACGGCTCTTTTCTTACCTATCTTGATGATCTTAGATCGCTCCTAAAAATAACTTAGATTAGTGATCTGTCTAAAAAAAATTGATATAATCTAAATTAGTAGTCTTACCTTGATGATTCGAATGGTCACTTAAGGGTTGTCCTCAACAAAGATCTTTGAAAATCTTTTCAAAAGATTGACCTAAGAGAGAAATAAAAGATTATGATTTTAAGTTTGCTAAAGTAAAAAGGAATAATGAAAATAATTGATAGCATCTTACTTTGATCACTTGGAGGTTCGGCTTTGACAAAGAAAAAAAGAATATGATGATTCGGCCTTCACAAAATAAAAGAATAAAATGGTGGTTTCAATATGATGGTTTTGGTTTTGAAGGAAAGAAGAAAGAGAATGAAAAGAGAAGGAAGTAAAGAGAAAGAGGAGAAGAAAATGATAATGGTGATTTGACAATGAGAGAAAATAAGAGAAAAATAAGATGAAAAGAAAAGAAAAGAGAATATGATCAAAGAGAAGGAGATTGACTATGGAACTTAGATGCATTCAAGAAGAGGAGAGAAAATGAAGAAGAATAATGGTGCTTAATCTTTGTGGTTTTGGTTTCAAAATGAAAACTAAATGAGAGAAAGAAGGTTGTGTTTGGTTCAAGCAATTGAGGCTAAATCAAAAGTGAAAATGTACCAAAATGACTAAGGTACATTCGGCCAAAATGAAGAAAATTGGTCAAAAGATGAAAGCTAAAACAAAAGAGATTTTTTACCTAAACTCTATGGCAAATTCGGCTAGAGAGAATTTTTGGAGAAAATGAGAATAGATGGACAAATAAGGACTTTTGGCTAACTTTTCCCCACAATGGCAAAGCATAAATTCAGCCACATCAATGCCAACATATCCCCTTTTCCTCCTTGTTTCTTCCCTATCCACTCTTGATTGCTATCAAAGAAATAAACCTCTCCCTTTAGCCTCCATGCCGTCATTAAACACTTCACTACAAGCTCTAACCATACCATAATTTACTTAATTTAAAAGAACATATATTTATATATACATATACATATACTTACCTGATTTTCTTGCATCTAAACAATACTTTTACTTACCCGAACATTTATCTTATTGTAGTAGCTACATTCCACTTTGTATACGATCCATGATTTCTCCCTTTAAATATGTCACCGGCATTAAGCTTGCTAGACATCAAAACCCGAGATACACATCGGCATTAAGCTTGCTAGACCCAAGGTCTGAAATTTAATCATCGGCACAAGGCCTGCTAGGCATTTAGCCTGATATGTAACACTGGCACAAGGCTTGCTAGGCTCGAAACTCGAATATGATTCACTGGCACTAGGCCTGCTAGGCTCGAAGCCCGAATATCAACACATTTTTCCATTCAATACACATCACTTAATGATAAGTTACAAACATTACATATACTTCATTTTTACTTTCGCATTTCAAACCGAATAGACATATTCACAATACAATTAATCAAAATAATTTCAACTCAATATCAACCCCACATTCGGCTATCACACACATTTTTGTTTAAAATTGTTAAATTCCATCATTTACTATGTTCATAAATAATTCTTTGACATATATTTGCTTAAGAACTTACCTCGACTATCGACGGACAATGTAGACTGGCTATTCTACAACCTTCATCTTTCCCCGATCCAAATCTGTTTTTCTTTGTTCTTGATCTAAACATATCAAAAATAAACTCATTCAAGTACCTTTCATTTCAATTTAGTCCCAAAGCACATAAATGGGCAAATTACTTTTATAATTTAGTCCTATTTGCATAAAGCAAAATACACAAAATTTCTCAATACTACTCAAGGGCCGAATATGCATAGGGACTATACAAGTCCATTTCTTTCATTAATTTTGCAAATAAGCCCCTCTAAAAATTTATTTTTACAAATCTCCCCTAAATACTCAATTTCACCAAAACTTCCAATACAAAACATACTAATCTTTAACATATCTTTAATATAAAATCATAAAACATCAAAAATCACAAAAACATAACAATGGCCGAACATCAAGCATGCTTATTTTTAAAAATTCTAACATGGGTCAGCTACAGTTCGAAGCAACGATCTCAAAAACGTAAAAATTAACAAAAATCAAAATCAAACTAACCTAGAATTTAAGCTTCTAAATGTTGAAAATCAAAAGAATTCAAACCCTTCCTCTTTCTTAATATTCGACAAAGCAAAATAAAAGATGATAATAGCCATACTTTTATGTTTTATTTAACATATATTATGACATTTAATCATTTATTTTTATAACCTTATTATATAAATTATATAATATAAAACTTAAGGTTAATCTTGTCATATGCCACCCACTAACTTAAAAATGGGCTATTTACTCATTTAATACCTCATATTAAAAAGACATCCTCATTTAAGCACTTTTCACTATAGAATGCAACTTTTACACTTTATGCGATTTAGCCCTTTTTGTTAAATTGAACACACAAACGGTTAAATTTTTCTATGAAACTTTCACACACATTAAATCACATATAATAAGCACAAAATATTTCATTTAAATATATTTTAGACTCGTATTCGTGGTCCCAAAACCACCATTCTGATTAGGGTCAAATTCGGACTGTTACAACAATCCTTTGGGTAGATGTCTACTTGTTGATAAAGTGTGTAAAGGTTGCCCATTGATGATTTGTGATTCGTTCTTTTCGGTCAATTTAATGTTGTTACCCTTCGACGAGTTTGATATAATTCTAGGAATGTTAACTTTGCACGATGCAGTGGTGAATTGCAAAAAGAAAAGAGATCATTAATTTGAGATGTCAGAACGGTGAAACCATCCGAGTTGACTCTAGTGATTTAAATGGGTTACCTACAGTAATATCCTCAATGTTAGCCCATAAATATGTGAGAAAGGGATTTGAAGCTTACATGGCTTATGTGCCAGATAATAAAGTGTCCGAAAAGCAGTTTGAGTCCGTACCAGTTGTGTGTGAATACCCTGAGGTGTTCCCTGATGAATTATCGGGCTTGCCACCAATACGAGAGATTGAGTTTGGCATTGAATTAGTACTGGGGATGACTCTGATTTCGATAGCTTCGTATCGAATGGCACCTATTGAGTTGAAAGAGTTGAAAGCACAGTTGCAAAAGTTAACAGATAGGGGTTTTGCACGACTGAGTTTTTCTCCTTGGGGTGCACCTGTTCTATTTGTGAAAAAGAAAGATGGGACTATGCGAATGTGTTTTGATTATCGGTAGTTAAATAAAGTGACAATAAAGAATAAATATACATTGCCCCGAATTGATGATTTGTTTGACCAGTTGAAAGGGGCTTAGTGTTTTCAAAGATAGATCTGAGATCGGGTTATTACCAGTTGTGAGTCAGAGATTCTGATGTGCCTAAGACTACATTTTGAACGAGGTACAAACATTTTGAGTTTCTAGTTATGCCTTTTGGGCTTACTAATGCACCCGCTATATTTATAGATCTAATGAATCGGGTTTTCAGATAGTTTTTGGATCATTTTGTAGTAGCGTTTATTGATGATATATTGATCTACTCTAAAGATGAAATAGAACACGCTGAGCACTTGAGGTTAGTGTTATAGACTTTACGAGATCAGCAGTTATATGCAAAGTTAGTAAGTTGCATTCTGGATGAAGGAAGTCAACTTTTTGGGGCATGTTGTTTTAGCTTTAGGAATTTGGGTTGATCCGAATAAAATATCGGCTATACATGATTGGAAACCACCAAAAAATGTTTCTAAAATTTGAAGTTTTCTGGAACTTGCTGGATGCTACGGATGATTTGTGAAAGGTTTTTCTATAATAGCTACCCTATTGACAAAGCTATTAAAGAAAGATGTCAAGTGTGAATGGACGAAAAATGTCAGCAAAGTTTCGATCGGTTGAAAGTTCTTTTGACCGAAGCTCTAGTGTTAGCTCAGCCTAAATCGGGTAAAGAATTTATTGTTTATGGTGATGCTTCTTTGAATGGTTTGGGTTGTGTTTTGATGCAGGAAGGAAAAGTCATAGCCTACGCTTCGAGACAATTGAAGCCTCATGAAAGAAATTATCCGACTCATGATTTGGAACTATCAGCCATTGTATTCGCATTGAAAATTTGGCGTCATTACTTATTTGGAGAGAAATGACATGTTTATCCAGATCACAAAAGTTTGAAGTACTTGATGACTCAGAAAGATTTGAACTTGAGACAACGCAGATGGTTAGAGTTGTTGAAAGACTATGAATTAGTGATCAATTACCATCCGGGGAAAGCTAACGTTGTTGCGAATGCTTTAAGTCAAAAATCATTGTTTGCTCTTCATGCGTTGAACGCACATATCGTTATGTTTGGTGATGGTTCGATCATAGCCGAATTGAAGGTAAGATCATTGTTTATTCAGCAAATTTGTGATGCATAGAAAGTTGATAAAGATATGATTGCTAGACGAGTTCAGTGTGAAAGTGATGCAGAGTTAGAGTTTTGAATTGATAAAAATGATTACTTGATCTTCAAAGGCCGAATATGTGTTTCGAGGAATGTGGATTTGTTTTAGATGATTTTGAATGAGGCTCATAATAGTCGATTGTCGATACATCAGGGTAGCACGAAAATGTATAATGATTTGAAATAGTTCTATTGGTGGCCTGGCATGAAAAGGGATATATCTGAATTTGTTTCGAAGTGTTTAATATGTCAGCAAGTAAAAGCTGAGCATCAAGTGCCTCCGGATTACTTCAGTCGATCATGATAATTGAATGGAAATAGGATAGAATTACTATGGACTTTGTATCCGGTTTGCCTATGACACCGAGCAAGAAAGATGCAGCCTGGGTTATAGTGGATAGACTGACCAAATCAGCTCACTTTGTGCCAGTTCGTACAGACTATTCACTCGATAAACTTGCTGAATTGTATGTGTCACAGATTGTGAGGTTACATGGTGTGCCAAGTTCCATTGTTTCAGATAGAGACACGAGATTCACATCGCGGTTTTGCAACAAGATGCAAGATGCTTTAGGTACTAAACTTCACTTTAGTACAACCTTTCATCCGTAGACAGACGGTCAGTCAGAACGAACTATTTAGATACTGGAGGACATGTTGAAATGTTGCGTCCTTGAGTTTGAAAGTATGTGGGAAAGATACTTACCTTTGACTGAATTTGCCTATAATAATAGTTTTCAATCTAGTATCAAAATGGCACCATACGAAGCTCTTTATGGCCGCAAATGTTGTACACCGTTGTATTGGACTGAGCATAGTGAAAGCAAGATACACGGAGTTGATTTGATTAAAGAGACTAAACAGAAAGTGGCAGTAATCAGAGATATTTTGAAAGCTACTTCGGATCGACAAAAGTCCTATGCTGATTTAAAATGTAAAGATGTTGAGTTTCAAGTCGGAGACCAAGTGTTTTTGAAAGTTTACCCGTGGAATAAAGTACTCTGATTTGGTCGAAAAGGCAAACTAAGTCCGAGATTCATCGGACCGTATAAAATCATCAAACTTATCAGACCTGTTGCTTATAGGTTGAAGTTGCCTTCTGAATTAGAAAAGATACACAACATATTTCACGTTTCAATGCTTCGTAAATATAGATCAAATCGTCACATGTGATCGCTCCGTCTGAGATTGAAATCGATCTGATATGACGTACGAGGAGGAACCGATCCGTATTTTAGCTCAGGAAATGAAAGAGTTAAGAAACAGGAGAATTCCATTAGTGAAAGTACTTTGGAATCGGCATGGAGTCGATGAGGCTACGTGGGAGCCTGAGGATTCAATGAGGCAACAACATCCGACTTTGTTTAACGGTAAGATTTTGGGGATGAAAATCCTTAAGGGGGAGAGTTGTAACAGTTTGAATTTGGCCCTAATCAGAATGGTGGTTTAAGGACCACGAATCCGAGTCTGAGAATTATTTAAATGATTTATTATGTGCTTATTATATGTGAATTAATGTGTGTAGAAATTTCGTGGAAAAATTTAATCGTTTGTGTGTTCAATTTGACAAAAGGACTTAATCGCGTGAAATAAAACTTTAATGGTTGATGTGTAAAGGCTGAATTGTTGTTGTTTCTTTAATTGGGGGTATTTAAAAGGTAATTCACCCACTTTTATGATTATTTAAGCGGGGTACTTAAGTTGTATTATGATTATTTTTATAATGGAAGGTTAATATGGTAATTAAACAAAAGGATAATATATATATGAAATTAAAACAAAAAAATAAGCCAAGCTTTGTTCAGCTTCCATGGCCGAATGCATGCAAAAAGAAATGAAGAATAGTCAAGCTTGATTCGGCACTTATTTTACTAATTTAAGGTATGTAACTAGCTCAATTTTTGTAAATTATTACGTTTTTGAGATCGTTGCTTCGAACCGTAGCTGACCCATGTTAGAATTTTTAAATCTAAGCATGCTTAATGTTTGGCCATTGACATGTTGTTGGGGTTTTTGATGTTTGATGATTTTATATTAAAGATATGTTAAAGATTAGCATGTTTTGTATTTGTGATTTTAGTAAATTTGAGTATTGTGGGCTAAATTGCAAAAATGAATTTTTGAGCGGACTAAAATGTAAAATAAATGATAGAAATGGACTTGTATAGTCCCTATGAACATTCGGCCCTAAGGTGTTATAGTGAAATTTTGTGTATTTTGTGTTTTGTGCAAATAGGACTAAATTGTAAAAATGTGAAACCTTAGGGGTAAAATGGTAATTTTTTGATTTAAGTGTTTTTGGACTAAATTGAAATTAAATGTGTTTGAATGAATTAAATTTAATATGTTTAGATCAAGGGGAAAGAAAAAAGGACTTGGATCGAGGAAAAACAAAAATAGTTGAATAGTCGGTCTTCGTCGTCCGTCGACAGTCGAGGTAAGTCCTTAAGCAAATAAATGTCCAGGAATTAATCATGATCTTAGTAAATGATGAATTTTGGAAATTTAAGGCATAAATACATGATATGGCCGAATATGAGTGTATGTTATTGAAGTGAATTTATTTTGTTTAATGCAATGTGAATAAGTAGGTTCGGTTTGATAAGTGAAAGTAGTATGAAGTATATGAGATGTTTGTGATTTTAGTATTAAGTAATGTGTATTGAAATGTTAAATGTGTTGATATTCGGGCTTTGAGCCTAGTAGGCCTTGTGCCGATGATTATTTCGGGCTTCGAGCCTAGCAAGCCTTGTACTGGTGATCTATTTTGGGCTTAATGCCTAGCAGGCCATGTGCCAGTGATTTGTATCGGGCTTTATTGCTAGCAGGCTTCGTGCCGGTGTGTAATTCAGGCTTAAATCCATAGTAGGCTTAATGTCAGTGATATGCTATAAATGGAGAATTCGAGAATTAAACGAGGTGAGGCATATAATTAATGCAATGTGCCATTAACTCCGGTAAGTGCTATTCTACTAGTGTAGTAAGGAATGAAGTGAGAAAGTATGATATCAATTGAGTTAAGTATTATGAAATCAAGTTGATAATTCGATAAGAATTTTCATTATGTGTAATTGAGCTTAATGTATACATTATTTTGATGAATTGGTTATAAGTGGAATTGTTAATGGAAAGTGAATTTGTATGTGTTTACATATATGCACAAAAATATGAAATGTGATTGATATGCGGATATTTTCCATTCAACTTGGAATTTATAGGTACTTATGATAAATATGTGATTTAATGGTGTATACATTCATGGTAGAGAAATGTCAAAACTTAGATTAAGGGTATTAATGACATTTGACTATGACTAAGTTACTTAATATAATGTTTATAATCTTGCCATGAATTTAATGATTAAAAGTTTAAATGAATGAATATTATTTTGTATTTTCTTAGGACTTACTAAGCTAGTAAGCTTACTCCGTTTATGTTTAATATTATGTTTATAGATTTTGGTCCACCTACGAGCTCGGGAAATCGTCAGCAAAGTCAACCACACTATCATCTTTTTGGTACACCTTTAGCTTGGTTTATTTTGGATAAAGGCATGTATAGGATGAGTAATGTTCTTGTTTAAGATGGAACCTTGGATAATATATGTATTATAGCCATACGAATATGGCTTTTATTTTGTGTTTTGATGAGGTTATACATGGTTTTCTTTTTAATGACTAAATGGTGCATATGGTTATGTCTTTGTGATGCAAAAGTGGTAAGGATTTATTTACATTATATTCGACCATGGTCTTGGTGTTTATAATAGGTAAAAATTTGGTTTTGTGAATAATGATACCATAGGCTAAAATAATAATATCTTGTTAATATGAAATTTGTCATGGAATGTAAGGATGATATGTTTGTTATGTTATTCAAGTTTGTTAAATTAGGTTAGATATAATGAATATAACCGAATAGGTGGTTATGTATTGGTTAATTGTATGAATTTTGATTAATTTATTTGGTCATTCAAATTTAGTGTGTTTATATTTGTTACTTATGCTAAATGCTTTAAATGATTATAGTGTAACACCCCAAAACCCGGCCCAAAACACCACACCGAATTCAGAATGCTACAAGGGAAAAATATTTGAAAAGAATTTGATTTAATGGGTGAAAACAATTTTGAGTTGAAAATATTTCTTAGTTTATAAGAAAACGAAAACCTTGAAGGTCGTGTGTAGTTTAAAACATTGAACGTTTGGAAATTTCAAGAGAAATCGTGTTATTTAAAATATTGAGTTAAAAACTCAAGTTTAATCTTTAAGTTGTAAATTGTTTCCAAAATTGTTCTCGCTTTTAATCGATAATCCATCGACTCATAATAAAATAAAATCCCCAAATATTTAAATGGCCTTATTACATTCAAAAGAAATCAACCCAAACGTAACTAGGAATTTAAGTGCATAAAACATTAAACAATTTCTGCATGGCCACCACGAATCTACTCCAGCCCGGTCCATGTATCACACATCACCTGCATTGTTTAAGGAAAAAAAGGGTGAGTCGAACAGACTCAGTGTGCAATTATTCCATATGTTTCCCAAATGGGTTTGGCCCAAATCACACAATCCACATACCACACATGGTGATGCAAATATGTTACCCAACCCAACCTAGAATCCATCCTCTACACACCCCCGTGCCAACCATTACACACTAGGGGATTACTAAATTGACCCTCCATCCGCAACGCACCTCTTTGGCAGTCAAGCTGCCCAAAGTCGTGGCATAGCCACCGATCACTATGTGACCAAATATAACGTGGCCTAGCCACCGATCACTATGTGACCAAATCTTGATATCCACGATGTGACCCATGGTCATCATCAAACTGCGATGAAGCACAAAGCAAGTATCAATCACTTGATGTGGCACATAGCCGACATCAAGTCATGATTTGGCACATAGCCAATCACCACACGTACATAAATGTACACTCGGTCCTTCATTTAACATATACATCCCGATCCCATGCATATGCAACATGCTATAATGATATGATAGAATAATGCATGGACATATTAGGTAGGCATTCAACATGCTCAAAATATCCACAATAATCAACCATCCACATCTTAGATAAAGTACTAACTTGGTTACCGTGATACCCAATTAAGGGTAACAAATCCACCACTATCACTGTACCAATTATCACCACATATAATTAAATGACTAATTATGGAAACAGCGAATTAACCACACACTTGATAACTTGAAGCACTAGACTCTCAACGTCAACACTATCCCTAAACGAGACTACCGCTATCTGCATACGATTCTGCTCCGATGCTGGCCCACACCCCGGTGGCCAATCCCAAACCGCAGAAACTGAACGTTTCTTGAACTTAGGGGTAGGGACAACCCCTTTCTCTCTTTGGCTGGTATTCGGCTCCATGAAACAAAGACTTGGTCAGAAGACCCGGTTTACACATTAAATCAATCTAAATGAGAAAACACCAAATCTTAATCGAATACCCTTACCGAAATAGATTCAAATCCCGAAGGCTCCTACTTGATTATGAGAGTTGCCAAAATCCCTACATGACTTATGTTAGATTTGGCCTAACATCTTGTGGTCCAAACGAAATGGCCTTCGGCCGAATAAAAGTTATAGTCCCCTTTACCTTGATTAATCGAAACCAATGGATCCCTACTACTCCTCACCACGCTGGCTATGACAAAGAAACAAGAATCAAGCCCTTCACATGTTCAGCCAATACACAAGAACTAAGCTAGGCGTCTAACTTTCGGCAACCAAAAGAGAAAGAAGAAAATAGAAATAGAAGAAACACTTACCAAATATTAAATCCACTGGAATAGAGTCTGACAGATTCGGACAAGACTCAAGGAGATAGAAGGGTTATTCGACTCATTAACAACTGAAAAGAAAAGAAAGGGGTGAAGGTTTATGGATGTTTCGGCTATGGTGACAATGGCATGTGTTTCAGCTTTTGAGTGAGAGAATGGGAAAGAGAAGAAGAGATTGTAAAGGAAAGAAAATAAGAGAGGGGGAAGAATGCTTAGAAGAGGTTTTGATTGAGAGAACAAAACAAGAGAAAACTAATGCCAAAAGGTGGTATAAGTGGTTTGCCAAAGAGAAAAAGAGCAAAAGATGCTCCTAAATCTACTAAGCAAATTCGGCACATGCTCACCTAGCCCCTAAACCGAAAGCTCCCCCATACACCAAGCCTCATTCGGTCAACAACCCCCCAACAAGCCACCAAATCCCTTGATTGTCTCCTATACTCACTCTCCTCCCACCATTTGAATCAGTTGAAAGATTCAAACCCCACCTTTCTCTCATGTCCACCTATTTCAAACAATTTGACCAATTCAACTCCCACACTTTAAGGTCCCAAATTGAAACCATCACCTCCCCACCCCAACGCCAAAATGAACTCCAAAAAGACAGATCGTGCGACTCGAACCTGCTCCAACCTGCTCCAAGCTCCCCTTGAGGCGTCATCCCCCCTTGCTTCCTAGGTGACACCTTACCACTCTTCCACACCCCTTCTTGTGTCATAAACTCAAAATAAGAGCCCTCAAGGCCTAACTCCCCTAGCTCTCTTCTAAAGGCTCTAAATCAAAAATTTACCCAAGGTCAAAACTTAGCCTCAAGATTTCTCAGAACCCCCAAACGCATACAGACAATATATAAAGCACACTACCACATTAATATGACTTAAGAAGTAAGAATAAATGCATGACCCCTAAATCCCGGATGTTACAGTTCTACCCCCATTAAAAATAATTTCGACCCCAAAATTACCTGATCAAAATAAGTGAGGGTATTACTGTCGCATCGCTTCTTCCGATTCCCATGAAGTTTCTTCTGCCCCATGATTACACCATAATACTTTAACTAGAGGAACTAATTTCTTTCGAAGTACCTTTACATCTCGCTCTAGAATCTGAATCGGTTCTTCTTCGTAGGACAAATCTGGTTTCAACTCAATTTCCTCAACTTACACTACGTGAGATGGATCCGATCGATAACGACGCAGTATTGATACGTGAAACACATCATGCATCTACTTCAATTCCAACGGCAATTCCGACTGGTAAGCCACTGGCCCCACTCGCCTCAAAATCTTATAAGGTCCTATAAACCGGGGACGTAGTTTACCCTTGCGTCCAAATCTCATCACCCTCTTCCATGGCAAAACCTTCAGGAACACACTATTACCCACAGTAAATTCCATCTCTTTCCGCTTCAGATCCGCATACGACTTCTGTCTGGCAGATGCCTCTTTCAACCGTGCTCGGATTACCTTAACCTTTTCCTCTGATTCTGTCACTATCTCTGGACCCAAAACATGACGTTCGCCCAATTCTATCCAAACGTAGGAGTGCGACACTTCCGTCCATACAACGCTTCATACAGTGCCATCCGAATACTTGCTTGGTAACTGTTTTTGTATGCAAACTCTGCCAAAGGCAAGAACTCCTCCCAACTACCCCTAAAGTCGATAACGCAACCCCTCAACATATCTTCTAATACCTGAATCACCCTTTCAGATTAGCCGTCCGACTGTGGATGAAATGCCGTGCTTAAGTGCAACTTGGTACCCAAAGCCTGATGCAATGCCCTCCAAAACCTCGACGTAAATCTACGATCCCTATCCGATATGATCGACATTGGCACCCCATGCAATCTCACAATTTCTGGTACATACAGCTTCGCTAAACCCTGTAGAGAGTAATCAACCTGAACTGGTATGAAATGCGCAGACTTTGTCAACTGATCCACAACTACCCATACTGAATCCTTCTTAGTAGGCGTAAGGGGAAGCCCACTCACGAAATCCATTGTGATCCTTTCCCACTTCCATAGTGGAATCTTCACTGGTTGCAGCAACCCCGAAGGTACTTGATGTTTCGCTTTAACCTGCCGACATGTCAAGCACTTCCCCACAAATTCTGTAACTTCTCACTTTAATCCAGGCCACCAGAACTGTTCTCGTAGGTCTTTATACAACTTACTTCCTCCAGGATGCATAGCGTAAGGGCTACTATGTGAATCCCGAAGAATCTTCTGTCTTAATTCCCCATCCTTCGGCATACATACCCTACCACGAAAACAAAGAACTCCGTCATTGTTCACACTATAATCCTCTAACTCCCCACTCTGAACTTGCTGAAGTCAAGTAGTCAGAACCTCATCCACCAACTGTTTCTCTCTTACTTGACTTAACCACGTTGGCCTTACCCACAATTCTGCTAACAAACTCCTGTCATCGTAGAGGCTAAGAAGTGCGAACATAGCCCTCAAATTCGATACCACCATTCGACTTAATGTATCTGCCACCATATTTGCTTTACCCTGGTGATACTGAATCGAACAGTCGTAATCCTTTAAAAGCTCCACCCACCTTTGTTGTCTCAAGTTCAGTTCCTTCTGAGTCAACAGATACTTCAGGCTCTTGTGGTCTGTGTAGATCACTGACTTCTTTCCGTTCAGATAATGCCTCCTCACTTTCAATAAACAAACTACTACTGCCAATTCCAGATCGTGCGTCGGATAATTAACTTCATGCGGTCTCAGCTGCCGAGACACATAAGCAACAACCTTCCTTCCCGCATCGAACACAACCTAACCCGTGTGAGAAGCATCACAATACACCACAAAGTCTTTCCCGCCACCGGTTGGATCAAAACTAGGGCTTCATTAAGACTCTCTTTAGTTTCTCAAAGCTCTCCTACTACTTATCTGAACAGAAAAAAGGTACCTCCTTCCTCAACAAACTTAGTCAAAGGTGCCGCTATCGAGGAGAACCTTCAACAAACCTTCTATAGTACCCTACTAGCCCCAAGAAATTGCGAACTTGCCATCGACTTAGGTGGTTTCCACTCCAGTACTGCCTCAACCTTCCAGGGATCCACCCTTATTCCTTCCGCGGATACCACGTGACCCAGAAAAGCAACTTCTCTCAACCAAAATTTGCACTTGCTAAACTTGGCGTACAACTTCTTTTCCTTAAAATTGCAAAGACCACCGTAGATGTGCATCATGTTCTTCCTCCGACTTTGAATATACTAGGATGTCGTCTATGAACACCACGACGAATTAATCCAAGTGAGGTTGGAAAACCCGATTCATCATGTCCATAAACGCAGCTGGTGCGTTACTCAATCCGAACGGCATTACCAGGAACTCGTAGTGCCCATATCGAGTCTGAAACGCCATTTTATGGATATTAGCCTCCTTTACCTTAAGCTGGTGATATCCCGACCTCAAATCTATCTACCTCAAATCTAGCTGGCAACAGGTCAATTCCAAATTCCACCTCTCGATCCGGTGGTAACCCTAGAAGTTCTTCTGGAAAAACATCTACAAACTCCTTTATCGTCACGACCTCCCCACACCGCCTCCTTAACATCCAAGGCACTAACAAACATCGAAAAGCCAAGCACCCTTATTCACCATCTTCACGCTTTGAAGAGCAAACACTACGTTAGACAAGTACTCTCTCCTCTCACCTATCACTACAACCTCATAATTCTCGAAGTTCTTATTGACATGCACTTAGCAAAGACAAATCCGAGTTCGCACGATATCTTACTAACCAATCCATCCCAAGGATCAGTCAAATTTCCGAACGGTAGTTCCATCAAGCCAGTGGGAATACCACCCCATGAACCTCTAAAGGCACGTCTCTAAAGGCACGTCTCACTAAATCCATTGTGATCCTTTCCCACTTCCATAGTGGAATCTTCACCGGTTGCAAAGAACCAGAAGGTACTTGATGTTCCGCTTTAACTCGCCGACATGTCAAGCACTTCCCACAAATTCAGAACTTTCGCTTTAATCCGTGCCACCGTAGGCTGTTCTCGTAGGTCTTTATAAAACTTACCTCCTCCAGGATGCATAGCGTAAGGGCTACTATGCGAATCCCGAAGAATCTTCTATCTCAATTCCCCATCCTTTGGCATACACACCCTACCATGAAAACAAAGAACTCCGTCATTGTTCACACTATAATCCTCTAACTCCCCACTCTGAACTTGCTGAAGTCGAGTAGTCAGAACCTTATCCACCAACTGTTTCTCTCTTACTTGACTTAACCATGTCGACCTTACCCACAATTCTACTAACAAACTCTTGTCATCGTAGAGACTAAGATGTGCAAACATAGCCCTCAAATTCGATACCACCTTTCGACTTAATGTATCCACCACCATATTTACTTTACCCGGGTGATACTCAATCAAACAGTCGTAATCCTTTAAAAGCTCCACCCATCTTCGTTGCCTCAAGTTCAGCTCCTTCTAAGTCAACAGATACTTTAGGCTCTTGTGGTCTGTGTAGATCACTGACTTCTCTCCATTCAAATAATGCCTCCTCACTTTCAAAGAAAAAACTACTGCAGCCAATTCCAGATCGTGCGTCGGATAATTAACTTCATGCGGTCTCAACTGCCGAGGCGTATAAGCAACCACCTTCCCTTCCTGCATCAGAACACAACCTAACCCCATGTCAGAAGCATCACAATACACCACAAAGTCTTTCCCCGCCATCGGCTGGATCAAAACTGGGGCTTCTGTCAAGAATCTCTTTAGCTTCTCGAAGCTCTCCTACTGCTTATTCGACCAGAAAAAAAGGTACCTCCTTCCTCAACAGCTTACTTAAAGGTGCCGCTATCGAGGAGAACCCTTCAACAAACCTCCTATAGTACCCTGCTAACCCCAAGAAATTGCGAACATCAGTTACCGACTTAGGTGGTTTCCACTCTAGTGTCAGCTTCAACCTTCGGGATCCACCTTATTCCTTCCGGATACCACGTGACCCGTAAAAGCAACTTCACTCAACCAAAATTCGCACTTGCTAAACTTGGCGTACAACTTCTTTTTCCTTAAAATTCGCAAAGACCACCGTAGATGTGCATCATGTTCTTCCTCTGACTTTGAATATACCAGGATGTCATCTATGAACACCACGACGAATTGATCCAAGTAAGGTTGGAAAACCCGATTCATCATGTCCATAAACGCAGCTGGTGCATTACTCAATCCGAACGGCATTACTAGGAACTCGTAGTGCCCATATCGAGTCTGAAACGCTGTCTTATAGATATTAGCCTCCTTTACCTTAAGCTGGTGATTTTCCTTCCTCAAATCTATCTACCTCAAATCTAGCTGGCAACAGGTCAATTCCAAATTCCACCTCCCGATCCGGTAGTAACCCTAGAAGTTCTTCTGGAAAAACATCTACAAACTCCTTTGTCGCTCGACCTCCCCACACCGCCTCCTTTACATCCAAGGCACTAACAAACATCAGAAAAGCCAAGCACCCCTTATTCACCATCTTCACCGCCTTAAGTGCAGACACTACGTTAGACAGGTGGTCTCTCCTCTCACCTATAACTGCAACCTCATAATTCTCGGGAGTTCTTATTGACATGCGCTTAGCAGCACAGTCCAGGTTCGCACGATATCTTACTAACCAATCCATCCCAAGGATCAGGTCAAATTTCCCGAACGGTAGTTCCATCAAGCCAGCTGGGAATACCACCCCATGAACCTCTAAAGGCACGTCTCTAAAGAGTTTATCTACTACCACAGATTGCCCTAAAGGACTAA
The DNA here is from genome assembly GCA_025506655.1 of Gossypium rotundifolium. NCBI lineage: Eukaryota > Viridiplantae > Streptophyta > Magnoliopsida > Malvales > Malvaceae > Gossypium > Gossypium rotundifolium. The sequence continues at coordinate 141,296,160 of CP106722.1, forward strand.
GTATGGTCATCTTCCTAGGGACAGTCCCAGAGTTCACATTCAAGGTTCTAGACACCATGCTAGCAATGTACGAATGTGTTGACCCAACATCAATTAAAGCAGTAAAGGGTAATCCATAAATAATGAACGCGTTCGTGATAACATCTGTGCGTCCCCTCTCTCACGACGTCCGCCGCATACACTAACCACGGTCGCTTTGCGTCGAGCTCCCAAAGACCTCTACGGTGCTCCACGACCTCGCCCAAAACCATTTCCTCCTCGGCTCGGCCCACGACCTCTCGTCACCTGTGAACCACCCCTTCCTGACTACACATACCCTTGAGCCACTAACTGAGCCCTATCCGCAATCTGAGGACAATTCCTCACAAAGTGAGTCTTAGACCCACACCTGAAACATTCCTTAATCTTTCCCCAACACTCGCCTACATGCATCCTCCCACACTGAGCACATGGACGGACCTGATTCCCAGCAGCTGGCATAACAGTACGAGTAGAATTATCCACCCTAGGATTTTTCTGGAAACTCTCCGAAGATCCTGACAATCCAAAACCCCTCTTGTTTCGGCCTCTATCTCTATCTCCATTCTATCTTTCAGCTCACTTAACTTCCTTGGCAATCCGAGATTTCTCCACCAAAGTGGCAAAGTCCCTCTCATGCTGAGGAGCTATCAACACCCGCAGTTCATCTCGGAGCCTATCCTCAAACCTCACATAGCACTCGTAATCAATAGCGACAATCCCTCTGGCATACCGACTTAACCTCAAGAATTCTGCCCCATACTCCGCCACTAACTTACCCCCTTGCACCAGATTGAAGAACGCCTTCCTCTGTGCATCCACGTAACTAGCTCCAACGTACTTCCCCTCAAACTTTACCTTGAAGTAACTCCAATCTACTCGGTCTACTGGAGTACCCTCTTTGATGGTAAACCACCATTGACGGTAAACCTGGTATCTGGTCCCTTTAAGGTTTTATTTTGAGATTTGGCCTGTTAACAAGTCCTCGCGGTTGAGGTGAACAATCACTACGCACCAGGTAAGATTCCAAAAAAGAGGAGGTGAGTCGCTAGGACTGCTTAAATACAAAGCTCATTCGGAATCCATGCCTAGACATGCACATGTTTGTTACCACACATGAACTCCACGACTTATTCCCTAGTTTGGTGAAATAAGTTAAGTCTTATGAAATTTAGTGTTGGGGCACGCTAATCCTAGAGTTCAATAGTTCCTAACTTACTAATTTACTATCCCATATCACCCTTCACCTTACATACAAATCATGCAACAGTTTGAAGTACTTACTTGGTGGACATCGGGCCGGAGACTCAGGTGCCATGCTAGAAAACCTGAACAGCCTCTGAAAATGCAAGTTTTAGCAAAACTCACTTTCGAAAGACATTTTGGGCCCAAAAGCCCTTAAAGCTGAGACTTAAACCGGGCTCTGATACCAAACTGTAATACCCCAAACCCGCCCAAAACACCACGACCAAATTCAGAATGCTACAAGGGAAAAATATTTGAAAAGTATTTGAGTTAATGGGTGAAAACAGTTTTGAGTTTAAAATATTTCTTAGTTTATAAGAGAATGAAAACCTTGAAGGTCGTGTGTAGTTTAAAACATTGAACGTTCGAAAATTTCAAGAGAAATTGAGTTATTTAAAATATACAAGTTAAAAACTCAAGTTTAATCTTTAAGTTCTAAATTGTTTCCAAAATTGTTCTTTGTTTTTAATCGATAATCCATCTGACTCACAATAAAATAGAAATCCCCAAATATTTAAATGGCCTTATTACATTCAAAAGAAATCAACCCAAACGTAACTAGGAATTTAAGTGCATAAAACATTAAACAATTTCTGCAAGGCCACCACGAATCTACTCCAGCCCGGTCCATGTATCACACATCACCTACATTGTTTAAGGAAAAAAAAAAGGGTGAGTCGAACAGACTCAGTGTGCAATTATTCCACATGTTTCCCAAATGGGCTTGGCCCAAATCACACAATCCACATACCATACATGATGATGCAAATATGTTACCCAACCCAACCTAGAATCCATCCTCTACACACCCCCGTACCAACCATTACACACCAGGGGATTACTAAATCGACCCTCCAACCGCTACACACCTCTTTGGCAGTCAAGCTTCCCAAAGTTGTGGCATAGCCACCGATCACCATGTGACCAAATATAACGTGGCCTAGCCACCGATCACCTATGTGACCAAACAAAACGTGGCATAGACACCGATCACTATGTGACCAAATCTCGATATCCACAATGTGACCTATGGTCATCATCAAACCGCGATGAAGCACAAAGCAAGCATCAATCCCTTGATGTGGCACATAGCTGACATCAAGTCGTGATTTGGCACATAGCCATTCACCACACGTACACAAATGTACACCCGATCCTTCATTTAACATATACATCCCGATCCAATGCATATGCAACATGCTATAATGATATGATAGAATAATGCATCGGCATATTAGGTAGGCATTCAACATACTCAAAATATCCACAATAATCAACCATCAACAGCTTAAATAAAGTACTAACCTGGTTACCGTGATACCCAATTAAGGGTAACAAATCCACCACTATCACTGTACCGATTATCACCACATATAATTAAATGACTAATTATGGAAACAGGGAATTAAACACACACCTGATAACCTAAAGCACTAGACTAGCAACGTTAACACTGTCCCTAAACGAGACTACCACTATCGCCACGATCTCGCTTCCATCACCGCCCACACCGTGGCCAATCTCGAACTGCAGAAACGGAACGTTTCTTGAACTTAGGGGTAAGGACAACCCCTTTCTCTCCTTGGCTAGTATTCGGCTCCGTGAAACAAAGTCTTGGTCAGAAAACCCGGTTAACACATTAAATCAATCTAAATGAGAAAACACCAGATCTTAATTGAATACCCTTACCAAAATAGATTCAAATCCCGAAGGCTCCTACTTGATTATGAGAGTTACAGAAATCCCTACATGACTTACGTTAGATTCGGCCTAACATCTTGTGGTCCAAACGAATTGGCATTCGGTCGAATGAATGTTATAGTCCCCCTTACCTTGATTAATCGAAACTAATGGATCCCTACTACTCCTCACCACGCTGGCTATGACAAAGAAATAAGAATCAAGCCCTTCACATGTTCGTCCAATACACAAGAACTGAGTTAGGCATCTAACTTTCGGCAACCAAAAGAGAAAGAAGAAAATTGAAATAGAAGAAACCCTTACCAATTATTAAATTCGATGGAATAGAGTCTGACAGATTCGGCCAAGACTCAAGGAGATAGAAGGGTTATTCGGCTCCACAACATCTTAAAAGAAAAGAAAGGGGTGAAGGTTTATGGATGTTTCGGCTATGGTGACAATGGCATGTGTTTCGACTTTTAAGTGAGAAAATGGGAAAGAGGAGAAGAGATTGTAAAGGAAAGAAAAAAATAGAGGGGGAAGAATGCTTAGAAGAGGTTTTGATTGAGAGAACAAAACAAGAGAAAACTAATGCCAAAAGGTGGTATAAGTGGTTTGCCAAAGAGAAAAAGAGCAAAAGATGCTCCTAAACTACTAAGCAAATTCGGCACATGCTCACCTAGCCCCTAAACCGAAAGCTCCCCTTACACCAAGCCTCATTCGGTCAACAACCCCCCAACAAGCCACCAAATCCCTTGATTGTCTCCTATACTCACTCTCCTCCCACCATTTGAATCGGTTGAAATATTCAAACCCCACCTTTCTCTCATGTCCACCCATTTCAAGTAATTTGACCAATTCAACTCCCACACTTTAAGGTCCCAAACTGAAACCATCACCTCCCCACCCCAATGCCAAAATGAACTCTAAAAAGACAGATTGTGTGACTCGAACCTGCTCCAACCTACTCCAAGCTCCCCTTGAGGCGTCATCCCCCCTTGCTTCCTAGGTGACACCTTGCCACTCTTCCACACCCCTTCTTGTGTCATAAACTCAAAATAAGAACCCTCAAGGCCTAACTCCCCTAGCTCTCCTCTAAAGGCTCTAAATCAAAAATTTACCCAAGGTCAAAACTTAGCCTCAAGATTTCTCGGAACCCCCAAACACATACAAACAACATATAAAGCACACTACCACATTAATATGACTTAAGAAGTAAGAATAAATGCATGACCCCTAAATCCCGGATGTTACGGTTCTACCCCCCCTTAAAAATAATTTTGACCCCAAAATTACCTGATCAAAATAAGTGAGGGTATTGCTGTCGCATCGCTTCTTTTGGTTCCCACGAAGCTTCTTCTGCCCCATGATTACGCTATAGTACTTTAACTAGAGGAACTGATTTCTTTCAAAGTACCTTCACATCTCGCTCCAGAATCTAAATCGGTTCTTCTTCGTAGGACAAATCTGGTTTCAACTCAACTTTCTCAACTGACACTACGTGAGATGGATCCGATCGATAACGACGTAGCATTGATACGTGAAACACATCATGCATCTACTTCAATTCCAACGGCAATTCCAACTGGTAAGCCACTGGCCCCACTCGCCTCAAAATCTTATAAGGTCCTATAAACCGGGGACTTAGTTTACCCTTGCGTCCAAATCTCATCACCCTCTTCCATGGCAAAACCTTCAGGAACACACTATCACCCATAGTAAATTCCATCTCTTTCCGCTTCAGATCCACATATGACTTCTATCTGTCAGATGCCTCTTTCAATCGTGCTCGGATTACCTTAACCTTTTCCTCTGATTCTGCCACTATCTCTGGACCCAAAACATGACGTTCGCCCAATTATGTCCAACACGTAGGAGTGCGACACTTCGTCCATACAACGCTTCATACAGTGCCATCCGAATACTTGCCTGGTAAATGTTGTTGTATGCAAACTCCGCCAAAGGCAAGAACTCCTTCCAACTACCCCTGATGTCGATAACGCAACCCTCAACATATCTTTTAATACCTGAATCACCCTTTCAGACTGGTCGTCTGACTGTGGATGAAATGCCGTGCTAAAGTGGAACTTGGTACCTAAAGCCTGATGCAACACCCTCTAAAACCTCGACGTAAATCTACGATCCCTATCCGATATGATCGACATCGGCACCCCATGCAATCTCACAATTTCTGGTACATATAGCTTCCTAACCTCTATAGAGACTAATCAACCTGAACTGGTATGAAATGTGCCGACATTATCAATTGATCCACAACTACCCATACCGAGTCCTTCTTTATAGGCGTAAGGGGAAGCCCACTCACAAAATCCATTGTGATCCTTTCCCACTTCCATAGTGGAATCTTCACTGGTTTCAAGAACTCAAGGTACTTGATGTTTCGATTTAACTCACGACATGTCAAGCACTTTCCCACAAATTTCAGAACTTCTCGCTTAATCCAGGCCACCGTAATCTGCTCTCGTAGGTCTTTATACAACTTACTTCCTCCAGGATGCATAGCGTAAGGGCTACTATGTGAATCCCGAAGAATCTTCTGTCTCAATTCCCCATCCTTCGGCATACATACCCTACCACGAAAACAAAGAACTTCGTCATTGTTCACACTATAATCCTATAACTCCCCACTCTGAACTTGCTGAAGTCGAGTAGTCAGAACCTCATCCACCAACTGTTTCTCTCTTACTTGACTTAACCATGTTGGCCTTACCCACAATTCTACTAACAAACTCCTGTCATCGTAGATGCTAAGATGTTCGAACATAGCCCTCAAATTCGATACCACCTTTCAACTTAATGTATCTGACACCATATTTACTTTACCCCGGTGATACTCAATCGAACAAACATAATCCTTTAAAAGCTCCACCCACCTTTGTTGTCTCAAGTTCAGTTCCTTCTGAGTCAACAGATACTTCAGGCTCTTGTGGTCTGTGTAGATCACTGACTTCTTTCCGTTCAGATAATGCCTCCTCACTTTCAATGAAAAAACTACTACGCCAATTCCGGATTCATCGTCGGATAATTAACTTTATGCGGTCTCAGCTGCCGAGACACATAAGCAACAACCTTCCCTTCCTGCATCAGAACACAACCTAACCCCGTGTGAGAAGCATCACAATACACCACAAAGTCTTTCCCGCCACCGGTTGGATCAAAACTAGGGCTTCTGTTAAGACTCTCTTTAGTTTCTCAAAGCTCTCCTACTACTTATCTGAACAGAAAAAAGGTACCTCCTTCCTCAACAGCTTAGTCAAAGGTGCCGCTATCGAGGAGAACCCTTCAACAAACCTTCTATAGTACCCTACTAGCCCCAAGAAATTGCGAACTTCAGTTACCGACTTAGGTGGTTTCCACTCCAGTACTGCCTCAACCTTCCGGGGATCCACCCTTATTCCTTCCACGGATACCACGTGACCTAGAAAAGCAACTTCTCTCAACCAAAATTTGTACTTGCTAAACTTGGCGTACAACTTCTTTTCCCTTAAAATTCGCAGCACCACCCGTAGATGTGCATCATGTTCTTCCTCTGACTTTGAATATACTAGGATGTCGTCTATGAACACCACGACGAATTAATCCAAGTGAGGTTGGAAAACTCGATTCATCATGTCCATAAACGCAGCTGGTGCGTTACTCAATCCGAACGGCATTACCAGGAACTCGTAGTGCCCATATCGAGTCTGAAACGCCATTTTATGGATATTAGCCTCCTTTACCTTAAGCTGGTGATATCCCGACCTCAAATCTATCTACCTCAAATCTAGATGGCAATAGGTCAATTCCAAATTCCACCTCTCGATCCGGTGGTAACCCTAGAAGTTCTTCTGGAAAAACATCTACAAACTCCTTTACTGTCCTGACCTCCCCCACAGCTGCCTCCTTAACATCCAAGGCACTAACAAACATCAGAAAAGCCAAGCACCCCTTATTCACCATCTTCACCGCCTGAAGAGCAAACACTACGTTAGACAAGTACTCTCTCCTCTCACCTATCACTACAACCTCATAATTCTCGGAAGTTCTTATTGACATGCACTTAGCAGCACAGTCCAGGTTCGCACGATATCTTACTAACCAATCCATCCCAAGGATCAGGTCAAATTCCCCGTACGGCAGCTCCATCAAGCCAGGTGGGTATACCACCCCCTGAACCTCTAAAGGCACGTCTCTAAAGAGTTTATCTACTACCATAGATTGCCCTAAAGGACTAAGTACGGTCATCTTCCTAGGGACAGTCCCAGAGTTCACATTCAAGGTTCGAGACACCATGCTAGCAATGTACGAATGTGTTGACCCAACATCAATTAAAGTAGTAAAGGGTAATCCATAAATAATGAACGTACCCGTGATAACATCTGGTGCGTCCCCCTTCTCACGATGTCTGGCCGCATACACTAACCCTGGCTACCTTACATCTGAGCTCCCAGCACCTCTACCTGGTGCTCCACGACCTCGGCCAAAACCATTTCCTCCTCGGCTCGGCCCATGACCTCTCGTCACCTGTGAACCACCCCTTCCTGACTACACATACCCTTGACCCACTAACTGAGCCCTATCTGCAATCTGAGGACAATTCCTCACAAAGTGAGTCTTAGGCCCACACCTGAAACATTCTCTAATCCTTCCCCAGCACTCGTCTACATGCATCCTCCCACACTGAGCACATGGACAGACCTCATTCCCAACAGCCGGCATAACAGTATGAGTAGAATTATCCACACTAGGATTTTTCTAGAAACTCCCCGAAGATCCTGACAATCCAAAACCCTTCTTATTTCGGCCTCTATCTCTATCTCTATTCTATCTTTCAGCTAACTTAACTTCCTCGGCAATCCAAGATTTCTCCACCAAAGTGGAAAAGTCCCTCTCATGCAGAGGAGATATCAACACCCGCAGTTCATCTCGGAGCCCATCCTCAAACCTCACACGGTATTTCAGAATCGAGAGCGACAATCCTCCGCATACCGACTTAACCTCAAGAATTCTACCTCATACTCCGCCATCGACTTACCCCTTGCACCAGATTGAAGAATGCCTTTCTCGTGCATCCACGTAACTAGCTCCAACGTACTTCCCCTTAAACTTTACCTTGAAGTAACTCCAATCTACTCGGTCTGTTGGAGTACCCTCTTTGACGGTAAGCCACCATTGATAGGCCTCATCCCGTAGTAAAGACATAGCGCCTTTCAGCTTTTCCTCAGCATTGCAGTCCAAATCATCCATGATCCTCTCGACCGCCTCCAACCAATACTCCACCGCATTTGGAGCCACCCCCAAAACACCTCTGAATATCTCAGCTCCATTCTCCCAAAGTCTCTCAGAAATGGACTTCTTGGCCTCGATACCTACATTCGCTCTCGTAACTCTTTCCAAGACTCGCAGCATAGCCTGAGATACTGCATCATCTCCATCCGTCTGATCTTGGAACTCAGCTTCTACCACAGGTGGTGTCATTTCATTCCCCGATCCATGACCAGACCAAACTAGTTTCGATATTGATTTTCTGCCCCTCCCACTTCCACGCGTGTTACGACCTCGTCCCCTAGAACTCATGTCTATCGCTGCGTTTTAATCTGTTTAAGAAATTTTATGCATTACTTATTGTTCCACGATTACCCACAAGCAATTTTATGCAAAGACACTTGATAGTAGTTCTTTCGGTCATTCAAAGTTTTGTCTTAAGTCCTCCAACCTAACTCAGAAAATCTCATTCATTCATCAATACTATCCACTACACACGTTCACCACTTTGAACATTTTCGTCTGCTCCCAACCTGTGGGTATTTTCGTACTTTGTCCTATAGGGGTATTTTGGTAATTTTCCAAATCGGGGTATCTTGTAATTTTGCAAAATAGGGTTTTGGTATTTTTCAAAATAGGGGTATTTTGGTAAAAAATGAGGGTAGTATGGTAATTTCATAAACTAGGGGTATTTTAGAATTTTTACAAATTGGGGTACTTCGATAATTTTGTAAATCGGGGTAATTTGATTATTTTCCAAAACCTGGTATCTGGTCCCTTTAAGGTTTTATTTTGAGATTTGGTCCGTTAACAAGTCCTCGCGGTTGAGGTGAACAATCACTACGCACCAGGTAAGATTCCAAAAAAGAGGAGGTGAGTCGCTAGGACTGCTTAAATACAAAGCTCATTCGAATCCATGCCTAGACATGCACATGTTTGTTACCACACATGAACTCCACGACTTATTCTCGGGTTTGGTGAAATAAGTTAAGTCTTATGAAATTTAGTGTTGGGGTACGCTAATCCTAGAGTTCAATAGTTCCTAACTTACTAATCTACGATCCCATATCACCCTTCACCTTACATACAAATCATGCAACGGTTTGAAGTACTTACCTGGTGGACATCGGGCTGGAGACTCAGGTGCCATACTAGAAAACCTGAACAGCTTCTGAAAATGCAAGTTTTAGTAAAACTCACTTTAGAAAGACGTTTTGGGCCCAAAAGCCCTTAAAGTTGAGTTTTAAACGGGCTCTGATACCAAATCAGAACACCCAAACTCGCCCAAAACAAAGACGGTCGAATTCGTAATGCTACTGAGGAAAAATATTTGAAAAGAATTTGATTTAATGGGTGAAAATAGTTTTGAGTTTAAAATATTTCTTAGTTTATAAGAGAACGAAAACCTTGAAGGTCATGTGTAGTATAAAACATTGAACGTTCGAAAATTTCAAGAGAAATCGAGTTATTTAAAATATTCAAGTTAAAAACTCAAGTTTAATCTTTAAGTTGTAAATTGTTTCCAAAATTGTTCTTTGTTTTTAATCGATAATCCATCTGACTCACAATAAAATAGAAATCCCCAAATATTTAAATGGCCTTATTACATTCAAAAGAAATCAACCCAAACGTAACTAGGAATTTAAGTGCATAAAACATTAAACAATTTCTGCATGGCCACCATGGATCTACTCCAGCCCGGTCCATGTATCACACATCACCTACATTGTTTACGAAAAAAAAGGGTGAGTCGAACAGACTCGGTGTGCAATTATTCCACATGTTTCCCAAATGGGCTTGGCCCAAATCACACAATCCACTTACCACACATGATGATGCAAATATGTTACCCAATCCAACCTAGCATCCAACCTCTACACACCCCCGTACCAACCATTACACACCAGGGGATTACTAAATCGACCCTTCAACCGCTACACACCTCTTTGGCAGTCAAGCTGCCCAAAGTCGTGGCATAGCCACCGATCACCATGTGACCAAATATAACGTGGCCTAGCCACCGATCACCTGTGTGACCAAATAGAATGTGGCATAGCCATCGATCACTATGTGACAAAATCTCGATATCCACGATGTGACCCATGGTCATCATCAAACCGCGATGAAGCACAAAGCAAGCATCAATCCCTTGATGTGGCACATAGCCGACATCAAGTCGTGATTTGGCACATAGCCAATCACCACACGTACATAAATGTAAACCCGATCCTTCATTTAACATATACATCCCGATCCAATGCATATGCAACATGCTATAATGATATGATAGAATAATGCATTGACATATTAGGTAGGCATTCAACATGCTCAAAATATCCACAATAATCAACCATCAACACCTTAGATAAAGTACTAACTTGGTTACCGTGATACCCAATTGAGGGTAACAAATCCACCACTATCAATGTACCGATTATCACCACATATAATTGAATGACTAATTATGGAAACAGCAAATTAAACACACACCTGATAACCTGAAGCACTAGACTCCCAACGTCAACACTGTCCCTAAACGAGACTACCGCTATCTACCTACGATCCTGCTCCGACGCTGGCCCACACCCCGGTGGCCAATCCTAAACCGTAAAAATTGAACGTTTTTTGAACTTAGGGGTAGGGACAACCCCTTTCTCTCCTTGGCTAGTATTCGGCTCCATAAAACAAAGTCTTGGTCAGAAAACCCGATTAACACATTAAATCAATCTCAATGAGAAAACACCAAATCTTAATTGAATACCCTTGCCAAAATAGATTCAAATCTCGAAGGCTCCTACTTAATTATGAGAGTTACAAAAATCCCTACATGACTTATGTTAGATTCGGCCTAACATCTTGTGGTCCAAACTAAATGGCCTTCAGTCGAATGAATGTTATAGTCCCCCTTACCTTGATTAATCGAGACCAATGGATCCCTACTACTCCTCACCACGCTGGCTATGACAAATAAACAAGAATCAAGCCCTTCACATGTTCGGCCAATACACAAGAACTAAGTTAGGCATCTAACTTTCGGCAACCAAAGAGAAAGAAAAAAATTAAAATAGAAGAAACCCTTACCAACTATTAAATTCGATGGAATAGAGTCTGACAGATTCGGCCAAGACTCAAGGAGATAGAAGGGTTATTCGGCTCCTTAACAATTTAAAAGAAAAGAATGGGGTGAAGGTTTATGGATGTTTTGGCTATGGTGACAATGGCATGTGTTTCGGCTTTGAGTGAGAGAATGGGAAAGAGGAGAAGAGATTGTAAAGGAAGGAAAAGAAGAGAGGGGGAAGAATACTTAGAAGGAGTTTTGGTTGAGAGAACAAAATAAGAGAAAACTAATGCCAAAAGGTGGTATAAGTAGTTTGCCAAAGAGAAAAAGAGCAAAAGATGCTCCTAAATCTACTAAGCAAATTCGGCACATGCTCACCCAGCCCCCAAACTGAAAGCTTCCTTTTACACCAAGCCTTATTCGGTCAACAACCCCCCAACAAGCCACCAAATTCCTTGATTGTCTCCTATACTCACTGTCCTCCCACCATTTGAAATAATTGAAAGATTCAAAGCCCACCTTTCTCTCATGTCCACCCATTTCAAACAATTTGACCAATTCAACTCCCACACTTCAAGGTCCCAAACCGAAACCATCACCTCTCCACCCTAATGCCAAAATGAATTCCAAAAAGGCAGATTCTGCGACTCGGACCTACTCCTACCTACTCCAAGCTCCCCTTGAGGCGTCATCCCCCCTTGCTTCCTAGGCGACACCTTGCCACTCTTCCACGCCCCTTCTTGTGTCATAAACTCAAAATAAGAACCCTTAAGGCCTAACTCCCCTAGCTCTCCTCTAAAGGCTCTAAATCAAAAATTTACCCAAGGTCAAAACTTAGCCTCAAGATTTCCCGGAACCCCCAAACACATACAAATAGCATATAGAGCACACTACCACATTAATATGACTTGAGAAGTAAGAATAAATGCATGACCCCTAAATCTCGGATGTTATATATAGACTATTTGATAATTTGGTAATAAAACAAAGTGGTATATATATGTATGGTAAGTTGGTACATGTATGATGTTTTGATTACATGGTAACGAATTAGGCATCTTCTGATATGTTTTTTATATTAATAATTATATTATAAGACCATATAGATATGCGATGTATATACCGTATAGGTATCTTAAATTCTATTATATGTATGCAAATGAATTCATGTGAGATCCGAGTTGATTGATTATTTAGGTTCGATCTGAATTTAGGTATTAACTATTAGTTGGATATTGGAAATTAAATTTGTGTTTTTGGATTTGATGAAGGTATGAATTACAATAAATGCCTGCGATGATCTAAGTCTATTTCAGTAATGCCTTATAACCCTAATTCAACGAGGGATACGAGTTAGGGGTGTTACAAGTATGTAAATTTGATTTATGAAAAGGGAAACCTTATAACTACGAACTAGGATCAAAATGAATAGCATTGTAGAATTTGAACGAGCTTAAGGATAGTTCGGCCTTATCTCAATAGCGCATAAAATTGGTATAATTCGAATGAGAGATAAATGGGAAAATTTTTCCAGTTATGTACTTTGAACAAAAATGAATGAAGTTTTAGGTAAATGAGCTCTTTTTAAATTCATTTTAGATCAATGACGGAAGGAACCGAAATCGGATCAGGGAAAGGCAAAATTAAACGAGTAGCCAAAAAATCTTCACTCTTCAATTACCAAAGTAAGTTTATAAGCAATTGGGTTTAAATGAATAAGTATTAAATTGAAACATACATTTTTTTTAAAATGAAATTTTGTCTAAAGTCTTGACTACCGAATAGATATGGTAATTTTAAATGTGAGTGCTGAATTTGATAGTATCATGGATATGTAATTGTTTATACAAATTTCTTGATTGGTTGAAAGATATAAAAGTATATAATGTTACCTATGTGATAGAGTATAGATGAAATAGTATTATTGGCCGAATGTGTGTTTGTCCTAGGTATGAAACTTTGAAATGTTTGGACTGGATAAATGATTTTGGGTTGAGTAGTAGTTAATTGTAGATCATGAATTAAGTGATGGTGCTGATTGAAATAATGACTATGTGTTTGATTAAGTAATGGCTCTATGTGAGTAATACGTTACAGGAAATTGGCACTGTGTGTGCAGAAATTTTAAGTAACGGCTCTATGTAAGCGATACGTTACGGGAAATTGACACTGTATGTACAGAAATATTAAGAAACGGCTCTATGTGAGCGATACATTACGAGAAATTAGCACTGTGTGTGCAAAAATGTTAAGTAACGGCTCTATGTGAGTGATACGTTATGGGAAATTGGCACTGTGTGTGTAAAAATGTTAAGTAACGGCTCTATGTGAGTGATACATTACAAGAAATTGGCACCGTGTGTGCAGAAATGTTAAGTAATGGCTCTATGTGAGTGATACATTACAGGAACTGTACCATGTGTTCAAATTATCAGATTTCCTTAAGAACTGAAAACCCTTAGTTAAGGTAAGTGTAGGCATCAGGTATGCACGGGTGCATGGTAATTATTATCCTGATATTTAATAGGTAAGTAAATTTTTATTTGGATATGGAGAATGTGAGTTTTCGGCTTACGGATAAATTGAGTTGGTAAGAAATTTCTTGGTAATATGTTGTATGTGCACGTGGCCTAAGGTATTTTACAGTTAAGATGAAGTGGATAAAGTTGTATAGTGAATTATTGCATATGATATTATTGCTTTAAACTTACTAAGCTATAATAGCTTACATGGTGTTTGTTATAATGTACCATAGGTTACTTGAAGTCAAAGCTCGAGCCCGGGGGATCTTTGTCAAAGTCAAACACACTATCAACTATTTTGGTACCCTTTTTGATAATGACCTTAAATACTATGGCATGTATAGGCTAAACTACTTTAGAGTTGACTCAAATGTTATTTTGTGGATGTATATACAGATGCCATGTGAAAATTGCTATATTCCTATGATTTGGTTGACTTGATTTTGGTTTAATATGATGTATATGTACGTGCATTATAGGTTGAGTTAAGAAGTATCATGAATGAGTTGGTTTGACGCTTTGAAATATGAATTTAATTTGATCATATTGCTTATATGGTCATGTGTAATTTGAGGAGTTAGCATATGCATTCGATCATGGTAATTTTTATTATTGAAATTAGTAAGTTGATTAATTGATATGTGGTACAAGTTGTAAGTGACGTTAATGGTAGGTTATGTATATATGAAAATCTATATGTGGATTAATACATAAGTATTGAACTAGCCTATATCAATTGTTTGGTATATGTTTATATTATATCGAGCCATGAATAATAGTATGGAAGTAATGATAAGTTAAGGATATGTTTGAATGTATGGTTGAGATTAGAAATAATTAAATGTTTGAATGTTTTATATATGTACCAATTTAGCTAATATTCAGGATTGATCTTGTGGGGTGTAGTATGTTTATGGAAGAATGGAAATTAGATGAAATGTACATGTAATATTTCAAATGAATGTTGTGACTTGGTATTTGGTTTAGTGATGCCCGTAACCTTAATCCGGCGATGGATACGGGTTAGGGGTGTTACAAGAAATCATAATGTCATAATCAGACTGACGTCTTAACCATAACAATAGATAATATCTCGACCATTAATAAAACATTTGAACATAGAAGAAAATCAAATATGATTTAAACAGCAACCAACGCTAAAGCACAACTTTTATAACTCTGATAAAGATACTACTGTACTCCCAAATTTCACAACAGAAATTATAATCATAATAGACATAGTCATCTCTGTCAAATAGAGATCTCTTACAGATAATTACTTGGAATCATAAGAGAACCAAAATCGCTAAATTTTAACATATGGAGTTACACAAGATATCTGAAAATTACAACCCATATAGAATTATATCAATTCGACGATATCTCAGAAAATGTATAGAAAGAACAATGTCACTCATAAATACTGGAATCCACAGTAACAGAAGCAATATAATCTTCACGTATATTCAACAGAATAATAACCATTAGAAACAGAATATTAGCTTCATATAGATTTTACCATCGACTTTTATATCCACACAATGAAATAAATTATCAGAGAAAGACATAACAATGTCAAACATAAGCCAAACAGATCAACAATGCTTTCGTCTATTAATATGTTTAGCTAATGTTCTCATACGATAAGACTTTTTTTCTGAAATTAAACAATCACATATACTTCTGAGGATAAATGTACACATAGAATGCCTAGAAGGAATCATAGTAACTGCCCGACTATAACCATTGCATTCAACCATCAATACAATTCAATCATTATTCAACTATCTAATTCTGTCATCAGAAATTTTCACATTATCCCTTCACTAACAGAAATCAATTCGGAAAAGCTTTCAGTTAATACTTTCTTTAAATAACATACTTGAATAGGTCATTTGATTGGAGTTATCTTCTTCTTTAATAGTGACATTGGATAATCTAAATAGTCTTTAGAACTTTTCAATATCTCCTTTAGTACTATCTTCATTTGCTGATTCATTCTCTTTTTTGACAACATTAGTAATCTTTCAAACACTGATCTCTGTAACTCCACATTCGTGAGCTTATTCATCCCAAAATCTTACAAATATAATTTTAACATTTCATTGATAAGGGGGTGAGGGTAGTAAAGCCTCAAATTTAACTCTCACATACATGTACATAACATATACTATCGAAAATAGCCAGTTCATTTCTAATTTCACATTCTCAAAACATTTAATAATCATTGACTTATCAACACTTTTGTACTTAACACATAGTTCATATGCCAACTCAAATCACTAATTCATAATCAAAGCATTTTATATAGTAGTCATAAGCCACATATCACAACTCATAAACTCATATCATTATAGCATTTATCAACAATAGAATATCTTGTATTCTTATTCATACCATCATCATCAACACATTTTCACTCAAATATTTGAGTTTTTACTTCTGTACTATCAGAATTAGCTTGGTTGAAAAACTTATCTGTCTCATCAAAATAATTTACGCCGAGTCAGGAGATATCACACTATCGCAGGTTAAATATGGCATGTATAGCTAAACTCACATGTTCTATGTTAGTCCTATAACTGATTAAACCATAGCTCTGATACTAATAAAATATAACACCCCTAACTCGTGTCCATCGCTGACTTAGGGTTAAGAGGTATTACCTATCAAACACAACATTTAACTAACATTCCACAACTCAATAAGCATTCATTATTGAATAACATTCATTAACACACACAATGTCCCTTAAATAGGTCTATGAGACCTTAAACATGCTTTAGAGAACGTTTGGGACTAAACTGATCACATTTACAAACTTTAGGAATCACTTAAAATTTTCAAACATTTAGGGATCATATGTATCATCCCGATTTAGGGCCTAGTTGAAATAGTGGTGTGAGACCACAAATCTAAAGTCAAAATATCTATTTTATGATTTTTACGAGACTCATGATGTGTTTGCATGATTGTGTGAAAATTTCATGAGGAAATTTTATTTATTAGTGATTAATTTGTCTATTAGGACTAAATTGCAAAGATTAGAAAATATGAGATTCTAGAAGATTTAAGTATGAAATAGAATTATAAAAACTACTAGAGGTCCTTATTTAGCAATTAGACCATTATATCTTAAGATGGACAAAAATAGACATGGGAAGGAAAAATCTCAAGAAAGGGGCCTTAAGGGCAAATTGGTCATTTGGTTAATCAATGAATTAAAAAAGGGAAAATAAGTCATAAATGGTGTCCATCTTCTCAAAGCTTGGCCGAAAATCACAAGAGCACCTTAGCTAGGGTGTCTTATACTTCCAAGCTTGATAGTAAGTGCATCCTATCCCCATTTTTTATTGTTCTTCGTATTTTTGAGATCCTCGTAGCTCAATTTAGTTATTTCTAGCTATATTTTGAGCTAGGGTTTATGTTCAAAAATTTACCCATGTATGAAATGCATGTATTTTGATGTTTTATGGAAGAATATGAAAAGTTTTATGTATGATAAACATCTTTTTCTAAGTGATTTTCATGAAAATTTCATAAAAGGACCAAATTGTAAAATTTATAAAAATGGTCATAAATGAGTGAAATAGTGGGAATTAGAGGCTGTTATAGTTAAGAAAATGATTCGGCTAGGCTTGATGTAACACCCCAAACCCGGCCTAGAAGTTAGGCCCGAATCCGGTGTGTCACACTAAAAAGTTTTCCGATAACGTATAAAGAAAACATGTCAAATGAGATAAAAAAAATGTTAGATCCTTTTCTAATCGTACAAAAATAGATGTTGATTTGTTAAAATCAAGAGAAACAAGTTTGAATTGAGATATTTAATAAAATACTACTAATTTTGAAGATTGATCGATTAAATTTGAAGTAATAATTTTATAAAATGTGACTTTTGGAAATATCATTGATAGTTCGAGGAAATTTCCGTATTAAAAATATTTGTAAAAGTTTATTTTGAAATTCATTTATTAATAAATTTTTGAAAACATTTATTATGATTTTAGAAAATCCCATTTAAAATAATTTGAGTAAAATATAAACAAAACAATAAATACGTCAAACATAAAACAAAATAAAATAATCCAGAGGCCTTATTATAACATAAAAACCCAAATAGTAAAAACAATGAAATAGAGTAGAAAAGTAATTTACTAAAGTTTGAAATGTTTATTTCTGAAGTATGGCCTCCACCGAGTCTTCCATTGGCCCAAGTCCCGATCACTGAGATTTACCTACAAGGATTGAGAAAGAAAGGGGTGAGTTACAAGAACTCAGTGTATAACCCCTTACCATCATCCACTGGGCCTGAGCCCGTTTAGCAATATCATGGGATTGAACCCATTTACATAATCTTGGGCCTAAGCCCACTTTCATGTAATAAATAAATGATATGAATGCAACCCATCCCATCCAGCCAATCTCTCCTGTGGGGATCAAGTCAACCCACCCCACCAGTCTCTCCACCCATACCAACTAATCTCTCTTGTGGGGATCAAGTCGACCCACCCATCCAGTCTCTCCAATTTGCATTCAAGTTGCCATCTATAATATTTGTGGCTGAGCCACCAGAATATACGGTAATATAATCGACATATAGCCTTAGTCACGATGGCACAAAGCCATATTTAAATTGACACATAGTCATTATCAAAATTTGTGGCAATGCCACCGGTCTACTCTTCTCTTCATTCAAGTTTCCCATCCCATGCAATATGTAAATATCCAACATACATAGCAAATCATAATATTTACAAATATAACAATGATAACTATTTCATACAAAAGTTTAGCCCATTAACACTTTGCACTTGACACATTAAGACAATTTATTACTGACTAAATTGACTATAACTCATGTTAGGAATCTCAAAATCTAAATCCATAAATTTTCTTTGAAACTAGACTTGTATATCTTTCTTGTATAATTTTTCCATAACTTTTTGCTTAACCATTTAGTACAGTTTATTCCTTAAAATTTCCCTTGTTTCACTGTCTCAATGATTCTGACCTCTCTTTCCCAAAATCCAAATATCTCACTGTACAATTTTCATATACTACTCCCACTTATCTCTATTAATAATAGGCTCAATAAAGAATCCATGCATATAAATTATGTTCCATAATTAACTTTTTACAATTTTATAAGATTTTTCCAAGATAGAATAGAATACCATGAAGTCATTCAGAACTAGTCTCACTAAAATTAACATATCCTAGAATATAATATTTCTTTTCCTTCTCTGTTTCTTCCATATTAAAGTAGACACAGTAAGATTTAATCTGATATCTTACTCATTTTGTAATTCCTTTTATCCAATTTTTCATGATTTTTCAAATACACGTCACTATTTTTGACCGAAACTATTTTATTACAAAACATGATTACCACTACGAGCATACGCACGTCCGAGTGATCACGGATATTGGTTTTCTGTTTTCTTCGATATTTCTACCGAATCATAGAATATTTATTGTAAACTTTCAGAGAGATGTGAGATTACTCACCATTTCAAACATATATTCGAAAGGGTACAAGATTACACAACTTGATTACGAGTTGTGCTTTCTACCAATTTCAACACCTATATTGATAGTTGATAGAAGATTAGTCTCAACTTCGATAATCATAACTAGAAACACTTTATTTGGCTAACCCCACTTACCACGACTGTGATCTCCCTCGATGCACCAAAAATCGATCCTACCAACAATAACAATTAGCCAACCTTCAATCCGATTAACTCAAAAACCAAATGGAGATATCGAATGGACTATGAAAGATCTTCCTTACCTTAATCGATTATAATCCCGTTTCTCACGATCGCCTTATGACTAGAGATAATTAGGTGATGTTGTGGTATTCGGCCTCCCTCTATATAACTACGAAGAAGAAAACAATCTCGTATGAGAGAAAGTAAGGTGATGGTCTTGTTCAAAATGACCATCCAAAAACCAAAGTATGGATTCAATCATAAGAGGAGAAAATAAAATATTAGAAAGAATACTTACCGATTGCTTAAGGAATGAGAAAGAAAGAACGATGGAAATCGGTTATGGAGGAGAGTGAACAATGATATTCGGCTATCAAGGAGATTATACAAAAAATGAATATGTGACCAATTCAAGAGAAGAGAAAATGCACTATTGTGCTAATATGTTTCGGCAAGGAGAGTTGCAAAAAGAGAGAAGATGACACGAATGTTGCAATAGGATTTTTGGCCAAAAGAAAACCAAGGCCTTACCAAATGCCAAGGTAAAATTTTCAGCCACCTATCTACCTCAAAACCGTCCACATGCTTCGCCCTTAGGATAAGAGTTTGGCGACCCAAGCTTTCCGAAACACCATCCACAAATTAAGCCTCATGTCCCCCTTTCATTCCTATTTCTCTTGATTCCTTTCCTAAACTTCAACCTTGCCTTATTCTTATAGCCACCTTACCAAAAATAATGAAGTCCACCCTTTCCATAAATAATCCTTGGCCGACACTTAAGGAAAGAGTGAAAAAATATTAGCCAAACATTGCACAAAAAGGGGTTTGAACCTCTTCCCTCAAGGTACTTCACTTAATGCCATAACCTCTTTACTAATTGCTCACTTGTGCTAACCATTTATTCGTTTATTTCAATAAGCATTGAAGCTACTTACCATCTCTCCTTAAAGTGCTAAAATACCAATTTTTTCCTAAGGCCCAATTAAACCCGAGACTTCATAGAAACCTCGTAAACTCCAAATTCACTTAACTAACAAGTCTGATTTGTAATAATGCCATTCTCTTATTCTCAAAATTTTAAACATTCCTACGCCCAAGGCCAATTGGGCCCAATCCTACTAGGCCCAATTTTGGGATGTTACAATTCTACCCTCCTTAAAGAAATTTCATTCTCAAAATTTCCAATTATAGGAACAATCGCAAATCCTAACCTAGCACCTTACACCTCCGCTGCGCATTCTGATCTTAATAACACTAATTCGCTTTCTGTCTCTAACCTTGGAAACTCTTCATATCATCAAATATTTAATCCCCAGAAGCAAACAGGTATTTATTGCTCATTCATAAAATTTTCTACATTCAAACATCACGTCTAACCAAAACATACCTAACTTGATAGTGATGGAGCAATCCGAGGCTTATGCTCCTTAGACCCACATCTCAAACATGCTCCTGACCTCCTCCAGCACTCACCCGGATGATGCCTTCCGTAATAATCGCAAGCCAGAAAGTTTTGATGTGCCCTAACATGCTTTACAAAATGAGAGCAATCCACAAGAACCACAATCTCCTTTCTTTTTACAGTCCACAGACCCAACTCGAAGTGCTTCACTGATTTCCTTAACCTCCTTCAATACCTTCTTAACTATCTGAGTCAGCTCATCAACCCCAACTCGATCATGAGATCCCGTCTCAGCCACTAACGATGTCCGCGCCTCTCTTTCGAGCACATGTCTTAGTGCCGAAGATCTAGCCCTAACACCTCGACCTCTACCACGTTTATGTCTACCGCGTTCGCGTCTTCTAGCGCTCATGTTTACTAAGTTGATACAATCTGATTAAGAGTTTTATGAATCTTTATGCTATTTCGATATTCATTAAACAATGTTTTATGAAACATAAGAAGCAAAGTTTTTTTCGCAAACGCATCCTAGAGTCTCAGTCTCTATAGTTTCAACTCCTAAAGCTAACAGATCTAGAGTATTCTACTTTGTAGAATTTTCGTATCACAAAAATTATAAAATGAAAACAAATACTTAATTGACTTGGTGTCAGATACTCGTGGTGCCATACTTCCTTTAGAACATATATTTATAAATCAAAATTCTAAACAGCTTTAGAAAACGCTTTTGAACCCAAACCACGATCGAGTTTTGCAGTTGGGCTCTGATACCATAAAATGCAACACCCCAAAACCCGGCCTAGAAGTTAGGCCCGAATCTGGTGTGTCACACTAAAAAGTTTTTCGATAACGTATAAAGAAAACATGTCAAATGAGATAAAAAAATGTTAGATCCTTTTCTATTCGTACAAAAATAGATGTTGATTTGTTAAAATCAAGAGAAACACGTTTGACTTGAGATATTTAATAAAATACTACTAATTTCAAAGATTGATCGATTAAATTTGAAGTAATAATTTTATAAAGCTGTGACTCTTGGAAATATCGTTGATAGTTCGAGGAAATTTTTGTATTAAAATATTTGTAAAAGTTTATATTGAAATTCATTTGTTAATCGATTTTGAAAACCTTTATTATGATTTTAAAAATCTCATTTAAAATAATTTGAGTAAAATATAAACAAAACAATAAACACGTCAAACATAAAACAAAATAAAATAATCCAGAGGCCTTATTACAACATAAAAACCCAAATAGTAAAAATAACGAAATAGAGTAGAAAAGTAATTTACTAAAGTTTGAAATATTTATTTCCGAAGTATGGCCTCCACCGAGTCATCCATGGGCCCAAGTCCTCGTCACTGAGATTTACCTACAAGGATTGAGAAAGAAGGGGGTGAGTTACAAGAAGTCAGTGTATAACCCCTTACCGTCATCCACTGGGCTCGAGCCCGAGCGATATCTTAGGTGAACCCATTTACATAATCTTGGGCCTAAGCCCACTTTCATGTAATAAATAAATGATATGAATGCAACCCATCCCATCCACCAATCTCTACCCGCACCAACCAATCTCTCCTGGGATCAAGTCAACCCACCCCGCCAGCCTCTCCACCCGTACCAACCAATCCCTCTGTGGGGATCAAGTTAACCCACCCATTCGGTCTTCTCCAATTTGCGGTCAAGTCGCCATTTATAATATTTGTGGTGATCCACCGTAATCATATACTTGTAATATAATCAGATACAAACCTTAGTCACGATGGCACAAAGCCATATTTAAATTGGCACATAGGCATTATCAGAATTTGTGGCAATGCCACCAGTCTACTCTTCTCTTCATTCAAGTTTCCCATCCCATGCAATATGTAAATATGCAACATACATAGCAAATCATGATAGCAAATCATGATATTTTCAAATATAACAACGATAATTATTTCATACAAAAGTTTAGCCCATTAACACTTTGCAATTCGGTACATTAAGGCAATTTATCAAATCGACCCATTAAGGCAATATATCAAATCGGCCCATTAAGCAATATATTAAATTTGGCCCATATATCAAATATCACATTTGGCCCATATATCACTTTTATCGATTTAGTCCATTGAGGACAATTTCGTAATTTGGCCCATAAGGGCATTTTTATAATTCGGCCCATAAGGGCATTTCGATAATTTTACCCACTAAGGGTAATTCGGTAACCTCGAAACCCAGGGGTATTTTGGTAATTTACCCTCCAAGGGTATTTTCGTAATTTTGCAACCCCAAACTTAATTACTAAATTGGGACATAAAACTTGAAACTGTCCATCTGCATCATACTGACTAAATTGACTATAACTCATGTTAGGAATCTCAAAATCTAAATCCGTAAATTTTCTTTGAGACTAGACTCATATATATATTTCTCCTATAATATTTTCAGAATTTTTGGCATAACCATTTAGTACAATTTATTCCTTAAATTTCCCTTGTTTCATTGTCCAATGATTCTGACCTTTCTTACCCAAAATCCAAATATCTCATTGTACAGTTTTCATATACTACTCCCACTTGTCTCTATTAATAATAGGCTCAATAAGGAATCCATACATATAAATTATGTCCCATAATTAACTTTTTACAATTTTATACGATTTTTCCAAGACAAAATAGAATACTCCGAAGTCATTCAGAACTAGTCTCCAATAAAATTAACATATCTCAGAATATAATATTCCTTTTTCTTCTCATTTCTTCCATATTAAAGTAGACACAAGAAGCTTTAATCTAATATCTTACTCACTTTGTAATTCCTTTTATCCAATTTTTCATGATTTTCAAATACACATCACTATTTTCGACCGAAACTATTTTATTACAAAACATGATTACCACTACGAGCATACGCACGTTCGAGTGATCACGGATACCAATTATCGATTTTCTTTGGTATTTATACCAAATCATAGAATATTTCTTGTAAAATTTCAGAGAGATGTGAGATTACTCACCATTTCAAACATATATTTGGAAGGGTACGGGATTACACACCTTGATTACGAGTTGTGCTTTCTACCGATATCAACACCTATATTGATAGTTGATAGAAGATTAGTCTCAACTTCGATAATCATAACTAGAAACACTTTATTAGGCTAACTCCACTTACCACGACTGTGATCTCCCTCGATGCACCAAAAATCGATCCTACCAACAATATCAATTAGCCAACCTTCAATCCGATTAACTCAAAAACCAAATGGAGATATCAAATGGACTATGAAAGATCTTCCTTACCTTAATCGATTATAATCCCATTTCTCACGATCGTCTTATGACTAGAGATGATTAGGCGATGTTGTGGTATTTGGCCTCCCTCTATATCACTACGAAGAAGAAAACGATATTGTATGAGAGTAAGTAAGGTGATGGTCTCGGTCAAAATGACCATCCAAAAACCAAAGTATGGATTCGGTTATAAGAGGAGAAAATAAAATATTGGAAAGAATACTTATCGATTGCTTAAGGAATGAGAAAGAAAGAACGATGGAAAGGTTTTGATTATGGAGGAGAATGAACAATGATATTCGGCTATCAAGGAGATTAGACAAAAGATGAATATGTGACCAATTCAAGAGAAGAGAAAATGCACTATTGTGCTAATATGTTTCGGCAAGGAGTGTTGCAAAAAGAGAGAAGATGACACTAAGGTTGCAATAGGATTTTTGGCCAAAACAAAACCAAGGCCTTACCAAATGCCAAGGTAAAATTTTTAGCCACCAATCTACCTCAAAACCATCCACATGCATCCCCCCTTAGGATAAGAGTTTGGCAACCCAAGCTTTCCAAAATACCATCCACAAATTAAGCCTCATGTCCCCTTTCATTCCTATTTCTCTTGATTCCTTTCCTAAACTTAAACCTTGCCTTATTCTTATAGCCACCTTACCAAAAATAATGATGTCCACCCTTGCCATAAATAATCCTTGGCTGACACTTAAGGAAAGAGTGCAAAAATATTAGCCAAACATTGCACACAAAGGGATTTGAACCTCTTCCCTCAGGGTACTTCACTTAATGCCAAATAAGCATTGAAGCTACTTACCATTTATTCATTTATTTCAATAAGCATTGAAGCTACTTACCATCTCTCCTTAAAGTGCTAAAATACCAAATTTTTCCTATTGCCCAATTAAACCCGAGACTTCATAGAAACCCCGTAAACTCCAAATTCACTTAACTAATAAGTCCAATTTGTAATAATGTCATTCTCCTGTTCTCAAAATTTTAAACATTCCAATGCCCAAGGCCTAATGGGTCCAATCCTACTAAGCCCAATTTTGCGATGTTACACTTGAAATACAAGAAAGTTGAATGAAAATCATTTTACGAGCTTAGGGGTAAAAGTGTAAATATATAAAAGTTTAGGGGTAAATCATAATTTTTCCAAAGTATGATTCATGAGTCAATTTAGTCAATGTGAGTATTAAATAAGTGAAATTGTTATTATAGATCATGAAACACGAAGCCTGAACCGAAACCGAGGCAAGAACAAAGTATCAGACTAAATCAAATATCTACACGCATTTTGAGTACCGAGGTAAGTTTGTGTGAAATTAAAGCTACATATACTATTGTGTTTAAATTACTTACTATTTTGAGAAATTCATATCTTTTCCATGAAATTTATGAATAATGTCTTGATGAGAGAATGAATGATAATATGCTAAGTAAAGTTGTAACATCCTGAATTAATGGGCTTTTGCATTTGATGTTTGTTACGTTCAATGTGATAATTAGAGTGTTTAAGGGGTTCAGATTGGGCTCAGGTTTGGGCTGAGGCCTTAGTCAAATTTTTGATTTGGGTACTTTAGTGGAAAGCTAGATAGGTCCGGGCATAAAAGATATTATCTGTGTATTAAAACACAAAAATGGGCTAGTGGCCCAGTAGACAGTGGCGTGAAAAGCAGTAAGGGGATCGAAGGCTCGAGTAGCATTACCTACTTATTTTTAATTATTTTTGGGGTCAAAGGAGAGGATAGTGAGGGCTGCTAGGATGCTTTAAAATAGGATGATTTATCTGTTTGGATAATGTGGATATTGTGCCGATAATAGTAGGGAGAGGTGGTGTTATTTAGGCCTCTTCTACAGGTATGAATAGATTAAGATAAAGAAGAAAAGATAGGAGTTATCTGCTGAGTGCAGTGTTGGCCGAAATTCCATCTCCTAGAGTGGGAAAGAAATCAGTTTCTTTATGGCAAAGGGGTGCCAAAATTTCCCCTACTATTTGATTAATTATTAGTTATCAGGAAGAGCACTTTTGGCTTTTGATAAGCAAGTGCCAAAAATTCTCTATAAATAGGGGTGGTATCTCTTCAATTCCAGCATTTGAACCCTATTCTTTTTCTCATTCTTTGTGTCGAAACTCTCAGTCATTCTCTACAATTTCTTTTCTTTTGATTACTTCAAAAGCCAAAATCTCTAAATCTTCACTTTTATTCAAAGGCCGAAACTCTGAACTTTCTTCTCATCTCTATAGCCGAATACCTCCTATTCTCTTCTGTTGATTTCTTCATCAAAGTCGAACCTTCATAGATCTCTTGATATCATCCTTTCTTTCTGATCTTCTCAAAAGTTAAAATTCCCTAGGAGTTGCCGAATTCTCTGTGTTAAGGTGAGTGTCGATTTCTTCTGTTCTTTTTCCCTTTTTTTGATTTTTTTGAGACCATAGTCGAATGGCTTGTTGGTTGATAGGCCATCTTTAGTTTGACTTTTCCACTAATCTCATGTTCTTTTGGGTGGTACTTTAGGTAATCAGATTAGATCAAATCATCCAGATATCAATAGCTAAAAATCGTTAATCTCTAAGTATCCTATCTATTTTGGGATTTCAAGGTAAGGGGTTTTTATTAGATTTCTGTTAGATTCCTTATCGTACTTAAGATCTTAATCATATGATATGGTTTAACAACCCTATGTCGTTATAGTAGTTCTGACAAGGACTCTTGATGGAATGATTGGATCTGTTAAACCAATACTTAAGTTTAAGAAGCGAGCGGTGTCAGCAGTGTCGGATTAGCCACCGGGTTGTAGATCGGCTTCAAAACAAAATCTTAGACTGTTAGCAGTCGTAGCAGCTTTTGATAGTGTTGACACAGAGAGTGTCGTCTTAACCATAACTAGGTGTGCAGATCCTTAGCACATAAGTATTGTTGTAATATATGTGTATGATATGGGCTAAAAGCCGAAATGAGATGCTATATGAACTGTTGTAATACCCAAAAAGGGTAGGCAAGGGATGCCAGGTACTTAATGATAGAAACTTCTCTATGTGTATCGATGTATGTGAAAGTCTATGATTGATTTAAATGGCTTAATATGTTGATTCTTGCATGTATGTATGCATGGGATAAGATTGATTGACTTATGGAAGGGAAGCAGGTCGCAAGGCGATCAGTGGCTTTGCCACATAGGTCACATAGTGATCGATCTTTATGACAGTCAGCATAGCTGTTGAAATACTTTAATGTATTTTTTGAGGTTCGCATAAGCGATTAGTGGCTTTGCCACATGGGTCACATGGTGATCGGTCTTTATGATAGGCAGCACAACTGTCAACGTGGTGTGTAGCGGATGGAGGGTTGATTGTAGAAATCCCCACGGTGTGATGGTTGGTACAGGGGTGTGTAGAGGATAGACTCTTAGGTTTTGGATGGGCCATGTTGCATGAAATATTTTGTTACCATTGTGTATGGGCCAAGGGCCATAATATATTTGTGGGCCAAAGGCTTTCATGTGATTTCGAGATTTGAACACTGAGTCTTTTTGACACACCCTTTTTATTTTTCCCACTTTTCAGATGAGTAATAGTTTGTGGACATGGGAGTCGAGGCGGACTCGAGAGGCCATTAAGACTATTATCTACATAGACTATTTTCGGTTTTGTTTTCATTTAAGTTTTAATTTTTGGGAACATTTTTGTAATAAGGCCTTCATAACTTAGGTTTCGATTTATTTTTTTTGTTATGGTGTTTTTTTTCAAACTTATGTCTTTTTCAAAGTCTTAAATATAAAATGAAATGATAAATGGGCTTTTCAAACTCAATCAACGCAAATGTTAAAGTTATTTCCAAAATTTCACATTTTATTGATTATTCGGCTATAATAAACTAAGTTTTTCCAAAACCCTTTAGAGTAAGTTTTCAAGATTCAACCCGTAGCATACCAGATCCGGTCATGATGCATGGGCCAAGTTTGGAGTGTTACATTTTGGTATCAAAGCCCAATTCAAAACTCGGGCTGTGAAATGGGTCTAGTACTGATTTGTAAAAGTGATGTAAGTTGAGAAAAGTTTTTGTTGAGATATGGCCTTCGAGTCTGCTGGCACCCGATCCACACAAGTAAGTATTCTAACCTTTGATGTGATATGTATGGTTGGCTTCATAGGACGTAGGCTAGTATGATTAAAGCTTGATGGACTTTAGGTTTAGTATAAACACTTCTTCAAATCTCATAAGACTTAATTTCTAATTAAACATGTCCGTGAACAAGTTACAGGGATAGGGTGTGGTAACGGGCATATGCATGTCTAAGATTGGAGCCAGGGAGAGCTTGGTATTTAAGCGGCCCTAACGGCTCACCTCCTCTTTTCTGGAATCTTACCTGGTGCGCAGTGGTTGTTCACTCTAACCGAGAGGGCTTGTTGACTGGCCAAAACTTATAACTAAAACCCGAAAGGGACCAATCACTCTATTTTTTTAAAATTAAATTATCCCTAGTTTTGTAAAATTTTTGAAATTCCCTTGATCTATGAAAATTACCCAAAATACCCCCGATTGACAAAATTTCCAAAATACCCTTAGTTGGCAAAAATTACTGAAATACCCCGAGTTGTAAAATTACCAAAATACCCCTATTTTGTAAAATCACTAAGGAACCCTATTTTGGAAAACTACGAAAATACCCCATGTAGGTTAAAATTACGAAAATACCCTTGGATAGTGAAATGACGAAAATACCCATAGGTGATGAGTGTGAGTTCATGGATGTTTACTTGTGTGTTTGATGCATGTATGTGGTGCTCTATTTGATGTTGATTGAATGTGAATTCTAGAATTAGGAAATACAGACTTTAGAACTGAACTTTGTAGATAGAATTCGAATTACTATTAAAACTACTTTCCATAAGACTGTCCATTATTAATCAGTGGAAGAGAGACTTATTAATTCATAAAATTTCTAATCAGATAAATCGCGAACGGTAGAATGAGCACTAGGGGACGTGGTGTGCGTGGCCGAGGTAGAGGCAGGATTACTATGTCAGAACCCGTAGGGTCTGGTGAGTCAGGGAATGGGGTACCAATGCCACCAGCTGTGGAGGCAGAATTTCAAGATCAGACGACCGGAGATGATGCTATATCTTAGCAATGTTAAGGGTTTTAGAGAGGTTTGCTGGGGCAGGCATGGGCACAGGAGCCTGGAAGTCTGTGCCGGAGTGACTTAGAGCCAATGGGGCAGAGGTGTTTAAGGGCATTTCTGGTGTAGCTCCTAGCACAGCAGAGTATAGGTTGGATGCAATGGAGCGATAATGGATGATCTTGACTTCACCAAGAGGAGAAGTCAAGGGAGTGGTGTCTCTTCTCGGGGAAGCTTATCAATGGTGGCTTCTGATTAAGGATGGTACCTTGGTGATCAGATCACTTGGGATTACTTGAATGGCGTTCCAAAGTAAGTACATTGGGACGAGCTATGTGGATCTTGCAGCAAAGCATTCTGAATCTGGTTCGTGGAAGTAAGTCGGTGGCGACTTATGAAGCGTAATTCTTACACCTTAGTCGTTATGCTCGAGGGATAGTGGCCACAGAACATGAGCGATGTGTTCATTTTGAGGATGGCCTGAAGGACGATCTACGTGTGTTGATAACTCCACAACAAGAGCGGGAATTTACTGTGCTTGTGAAAATAGCTAAGATAGCTGAAGAGGTGAAATGGATGGAAAAGCTGAACCGGGATAGAGATAGGGGTGGAGGTAAGAGAAAATTTGGATCATCAGGGACAGCCGTGCATACTCAGAAAATACCTAGGATGGATGGACTGAGACGGGTTGAGAGACCCGTTGCTACTAGCCAAACACGAAAGTGTGCTCGATATGGTAAGTTCCATGTAGGTGAGTGTTGGGCAGGCAGTGAGAAGTGCTTTAGGTGTGGATCTACGGATCATCGATAAGAGACTGTCCTCAGCCACGGGATGAGGTAGGACCTATAGGGCAGGGAAATGCTCAGCCGGGTAGAGGAGGTCAGCAACCGCAGAGAGGTCGTGGTCTGGCCAGAGGTGGTAACAGTTTTGGTTGGTGCCATGGAGCACCAGACTGAGGGGCAGGAAACACTGAGGCGAGACAGCCGAGGTTGGTTTATGCTGCCAAACATTGAGAAGAGGTTGATGCACCGGATGTTATAACCGCACGTTTTTAATATTTGGATTACCTTACAGTGCATTGATTGACATTGGGTCGACACATTCATATATTGAAGGTAGTGTGTCTGGAACTTTAAGTTTAGATTCTGAAATTTCCCCTAGGGCAATGACAGTAATTAGCCATTTAGGACAAACTGTGGTAGAAGATAAACTTTATCGAGAGGTACCCTTAGAAGTTCAGGGAATAGTTTTCCAGATGGATATGATGGAGTTATTGTTCAGGGAGTTCGACTTAATATTAGGCATGGACTGGTTGGTGAAGTACCAAGCTAATTTAGATTGTGCAGCCGAGCTTATGGTGTTAAGAACCCCCAAGGGAGGTGAAGTGTTGGTGATAGGAGAAAGGGGGAATTGTCTGTCGAACGTAGTGACTGCCCTAAGAGCAGAAAGAATGGTGAGAAAAGGATGCGAGGCAGTTTTAATGTTTGTACGGGCTTTGGAAGCCAAGGACCTAACTGTTAAGGACATTAGGACGGTGAAGGAATTTCCTGATGTTTTCCGAGAACACCTTTCGAGATTACCTCCGGATCGAGAAGTGGAGTTTGGAATTGATCTTTTTTCGGGAACAATGCTAGTATCTATTGCTCCATATAGAATAGCACCGAAGGAGTTGGTGGAATTAAAAGCACAAATCCATGAGTTGTTGGATAGAGGGTTTATTCGACCAAGTGTGTCGCCTCGGGGAGCACCGGTGTTATTTGTTAAGAAGAAGGATGGTTCAATGCGTATATGCATTGACCATCGCCAATTGAATAAGCTAACAATCAAGAACAAGTACCCGTTGCCGAGGATCGATGACTTGGTCGATCAGTTGAAGGGGGCCTCAGTCTTTTCGAAGGTAGATCTGAGGTTAGGGTATCATCAGCTTAAGGTCAAGGAGGCGGACATTCATAAGACGACGTTCAGAACTCGCTATGGTCATTACGAGTTCATGGTGATGCCATTTGGGTTGACTAATGCACCAGCAGCATTTATGGATATGATGAACCGTGTGTTCCAACCTTACTTGGTTCGGTTTGTCGTGGTTTTTATTGATGACATCTTGGTTTACTCAAGGTCGGAAGAGGAGCATGATTCACATCTGCGAGTGGTTTTATGGATTCGAGGAGAAGCAACTTTATGCCAAATTCAGCAAGTGCGTAATTCGCTAAGGAAAGTTACTTTTCTAGGTCACGTTGTGTCGTGAAGGGACTAGGTGGACCTCAAAAATTGAAGTGGTGTTGGATTGAAGCCGCCTAGATCGGTGAGTAAATTCAAAGTTTTCTTTTAGATCTACTTAAGATCTTAATCATATGATATGGTTTAACAACCGTTTATAGAGTTCGACAAGGACTTTGATGGAATCAAATATGGATCGGCAAAGGAGAGGATTAGATCTTAAACCAATACTTAAGTTTAAGGGGTGTAAAGGTTAGGCCCGGGTTATAGATCGCTTCAAACAAAATCTTAGATTAGGAAAGTGCCTTTTTGATAGTGTTGAAAGCGTGTCGCTTAACCATAACCGGGCATCTTAGCCATAAGTATTGTTGTAATATATGGGATATGGGAAAAGAATGAGATATTTATGTTTTGTAATACCCAAAAGGGTAGGGGGATGGTACTTAATGATAGAAACTTCTTGTATCGATGTATGTGAAAGTCTTGATCTTTAAATGGCTTAATATTTTGATTCTTGCATGTATGTATGCATGGATAAGATTGATTGATTTATGGAAGGAAGGTGTTAAGATCGGGTTTCCACAAGGTCAATATGATCGATCTTTATGAAAAAGATATCAAAATACTTTAATGTATTTTTGAGGTTGATAAGATTAGTGGCTTTCCCATGGGTCCTGGTGATCGGTCTTTATGATGGCAAACAACGGGTGGTGCGGATGGAGGGTTGATTTAGAAATCCCACTTGGATGGTTGGCGGGGTGTAGAGGATAGACTCTTAGGTTTTGGATGGGCCATGTTGCATGAAATATTTTGTTACCATTGTGTATGGGCCAAGGACCATAATATATTTTGGGGCCCAAGGTTTATGTGATTTTAGATTTACACCCAGTCTTTTGACACACCTTTTTATTTTTTCCCACTTTTATGAGCAAATTTGTGGAATGGGAGTGAGGCGATAGGGGCCATTAAGACTATTATCTACAAGACTATTTTCGGTTTTGTTTTCATTTAAGTTTTAATTTTGGGAACATTTTTGTAATAAGGCCTTCATAACTTAGGTTTGATTTATTTTTTTTGTTATGTTGTTTTTTTCAAACTTATGTCTTTTCAAAGTCTTAAATATAAAATGAAATGATAAATGGGCTTTTCAAACTCAATCAACGAAATGTTAAAGTTATTTCCAAAATTTCACATTTTATTGATTATTCCAAATAATAAACTAAGTTTTTCCAAAACCCTTTAGAGTAAGCAAGATTCAACCCGAGATACCAGACCATGATGATGGGCCAAGTTTGGAGGTTACATTTTATCGAGCCCAATTCAAAACTCAAATGAAATGGGTCTATCGATTTGTAAAAGTGATGTGTTGAGAAAAGTTTTGTTGAGATATGGCTTTGAGTCTACCGACCGATCCACCCAAGTAAGTATTCTAACCTTTGATTGATATGTATGGGGTTTTATAGAACGGGCTAGTATGATTAAAGCTTGATGGACTTTAGGTTTAGTATAAACACTTCTTCAAATCTAAAAACTTAATTTCTAATTAAACATGTCCGTGAACAAGTTTGGGATGGGGTGGTAAGGGCATATGCATGTTAGGATTGGGGGAGCTTGGATTTGGGCCCCCGGCTCACCTCTTTTTCGAATCTTAAATGGCGGGTTGTTCACTCTAACGAGGGCTTGTTGAGCCAAAACTTATAACTAAAACCCGAAAAGGACCAATCACTCTATTTTTTAAAATTAAATTATCCCTAGTTTTGTAAAATTTTGAAACTCCTCGATCCGTGAAAATTACCCAAAATACCCATTGACAAAATTTCCAAAATACCCCTAGTTGGCAAAAATTACCAAATACCCTGTTGTAAAATTACCAAAAATACCTCTATTTTGTAAAATCACTATGAACCCTATTTTGGAAAAATCAAAATACCCCCAGAGGTTAAAATTACTTAAATACCCTTGGATAGTGAAATGGCGAAAATACCCATGGGTGATGAGTGTGAGTTCATGGATGTTTACTTGTGCGCTTGATGCATGTATGTGGTGCTCTATTTGTTGTTGATTGAATGTGAATTCTAGAATTAGGAAATCTGAGACTTTAGAATTGAACTTTGTAGATAGAATTCGAATTACTATTAAAACTACTTTCCATAAGAAGCATCCATTATTAATCGGTTGGAAGAGAGACTTATTAATTCATAAAATTTCTAATCGGATAAATGTGAGCGGTAGAATGAAACCTAGGGACGGTGTGTGTGATCGAGTGAAAGCGGAGATTCTTTGTATCAGAACTCCGTAAAGATCTCAATGAAATCGAGAATAAATTACCAATGCCACCGGTGTGGAGCGCGTAATTTCAAAATCGACCACTGGAGATGATCATGTATCTTAGGCAATGTTAAGGGTTTTAGAGAGGTTTCTTTGGGGCGGGGCATGGAGCATTGTGGGCTCCGGAATGCATCTTGGTTTTGAGTGACTTAGAGCCAATGGGGCGTAGGTGTTTAAGGGCATTTACGGTGCTCCAGCAGCACTGAGTATAGTATAGGATGCAATGGAGCGATAATGGATGATCTTGACTTCACCAAGAGGAGAAATTGAGGGGGTGGTGTCTCTTCTCCGGGCGATGACTTATCAATGGTGGCTTAGGTTAAGGATGGTACCGGCGTATCAGATCACTGGGATTATCTTGAGCAGCGTTCCAAAGCAAGCACATCAATAGCCAAGGGATGCTGGAACTTGTGGTAATAAAGCATTCCTGAATGGTTCAGGGAGTAGGTCGGGCAGCGACTTATGAAGCGTAATTCTTACACCTTAGATGCGTTATGCTCGGAGGATAGTGGCCACGGAGACATGAAGAGCATGTGTTCAATTTCTGAGGATGGCACGAAGGATCGATCACGCGGTGTTGATAACTCCTGAACAAGAGCGAAATTCATGTGCTTGTGAAAATATAGCTAAGATAGTCAAGAGGTGAAATGGATGGAAAAATTTCAGCAGGATAGAGATAGAATTGGAGGTAAGAGAAAATTTGATCATCAACGAGACGGTATACATACTCGTAAAATACCTAGGATGGATGGATCGAGAGCGGGTTGAGAGACCGTTGCTACTAACCGAACACGAAAGTGTGTGCTCGATATAGTAAGTTCCATGTAGGTAAGTCAAGGGTGACGTGTGAAGTGCTTTAGGTGTGGATCTACGGATCATCGAGAAGAGACGTCCTGACCACGAGATGAGGTAGGACTGCAGGCGTGGAAATGCTCACCGTAGGGTGAGAAGTCGATAATCCGAGAAAGTCGTGGGTCTTATGCAGCGGTATGGCCACTGATCGTAGTGGAGCCCGGTGAAAGGCGGCTCTTGGGCGAGGCGCAGTCAATGGGTTGGTTTATCTTTGCCAAACATCGAGAAGAGGTTGGCCTGCACGGATGTTATAACCGGCGCGTTTTAATATTTGGATTACCTTACAAAGGTCGTTGATTGACATTGGGTCGACATATTCATATATTGAAAGTAGTGTATGCTCGAACTTTAAGTTTAGATTACGAAATTTCCCTAGAACAATGACGGTATTAGCCATTTAGGACAAAGCGTGGTAGAAGATAAACTTTATCGAGAAATTTCAGAAGTTCGGGAATAGTTTTCCGCATTTGATATGATGGAGTTATTGTTGAGTGAGTTCGACTTAATATTAGGCGTAGACCTGTTGGTGAAGTACCAAGTTAATTTAGATTATAAAGTACCAAGCTTATGGTGTTAAGAACTCCCAGTGTGAGAAGTGTTGGTGATAGGAGAAAGGGGGTATGTCGAGCCGAGCGTGAAAGTGATTTGCTGAAGAGCGTAAAGAATGGTGAGAAGGATGGATGCGAGGCGCTTAATGTTTATAATGGACTTTGGAAGCCAAGGACCTAAGCATTAAGGACATTAGAACGATGAAGGAATTTCTGATGTTTTCCGAGAACACCTTTCGAGATTACCTCCGGATCGAGAAGTGGAGTTTGGAATTGATCTTTTTCGAGAAATGCTTTGTATCTATTGCTCCATATAGAATAGCAACCAAGGAGTTGGTGGAATTAAAAGCACAAATCCATGAGTTGTTGGATAGAGGGTTTAATCGACCAAGTGTATTATTAAGCCTCGAGGGAACACCCTGTTATTTGTTAAGAAGAAGGATAGTTCAACGTGTTGTAACCATTGACCATCGCCATGATGAATAAGCTAACAATCAAGAACAAGTACCGTTCAGGGGGATCGATGACTTAGTCGATCGGTTGAAGGGAGCCTCGATCTTTTGAAGGCAGATGCGAGGGTGGGGTATCAATGAACCAAGGTCATGGCGCGACATTCATAAGGCGATGCTCTAACTTCTGCTATGGTCATTCACGAGTTCATGGTGATGACATTTGGGTTGACTAATGCACCTGCAAGATTTATGGATATGATGAGCTGGTGTGTTCCAACCTTACTTGGTTAGGTTTGTGGTGGTTTTATTGATGACATCTTGGTTTACTCAAGGTCGTAGGAGAGAGCATGATTCACATCTCTGAAAGTGGTTTTGCGATTCTAGAGGAGAAGCATTTATACCAAATTCAGCAGATGCTTAGATGCAGGCTAAGGAAAGTTGCTTTTCTGAGTCACGTTGTGTCGTGAGGGGACTAGGGTGGACCCTCAAAAATTGAAGTGGTGTTTGATTGGAAGCCGCCTAGATCAAAGCGTGAAATTCAAAGTTTTTCTTTGTCTAGTTGAGTATTCTAGAAGGTTTGTTGAAGGATTTTCTTTGATTGCGGTACCCTTGACTAAGTTATTACAAAAAAGGGTTCCGCTTGTTTGGCTGATGACAAAGCGAGGAGGTTTGAAAGGTTGAAGATGATTTTAGCGGAGGCTCGGTGTTGATTCAAGCAGAATTTGGGAAGGAATTAAGTGATTTATCAGATGATCCGTCGCACGTGACTAGGATGCGTATTGATGCAAGATGGAAAAGGTTGTTCCGCGTCTGCCGTGCGTTAAGGCCATACGAAGCAAACTATCCCACCCATGACTTGGAGTTGGCGACTGTGGCTTTTGCTTTGAAGATTTGGAGACACTATTTATATGGGGAGAAATCTATCATTTATACCGACCATTAAAGTCTAAAATACCTTTTGACCCAGAAGGAGTTGAATCTAAGGCAAAGAAGGTGGATCGAATTGTTAAAGGATTATGATTGCTCGATCGAGTATTATCCGGGTAAGGCTAATGTAGTGGCAGATACTCTAAGTCATAAGGTAATCACTGACTTGAGAGTAATGTTTGCTCACGTTAGTTTGTATGATGATGGGAGCTTATTGGCTAACCTTCAAGTAAAGCCCACATGGGTCAGTCAGGTTAAGGAGAAGCAACAAATTGATGAATTGCTAAAGGAGAAGTTTTCGGTAGGAGCCAGTGATGAATCAGCGGGATTTAGTGTGAATGAGGAAGGGATATTATGTTTTCAAGGGAGAGTATGCATGGCGAAAGATCCTAAATTAAGGCATAGGATTTTGCAAGAAGCGCATGGTAGTCCATACGCTATGCACCCTGGAGGAGTAAGATATGTATCAGATTTCATTAGAACAATTTTGGTGGCAGGGCTTAAAATGAGAGGTGGCCGAATTAGTGGGAAGTGTTTGACCTGTCGGCGATAAATCTGAGTAACATCGATTACCATCGAGGATATTGCGGTACCCAGTAAAGAATCCACAATTGAAGTGGGAAAGGATCACAATGGACTTTGTTGATGGTTTACCACTCACACCCTCTTGAAAGATTCAGCTTTGGATGATTTTTGATCACTTGGCGAAACTGCGCCATTTCCTACTAGATGCTAGAGTCGATTACTCTTTCACGTAAATTGGGTAAGCTCATAACGGAGGTGGTGAGGTTGCATGGAGTACCTATGTCGATCATATCGGATAGGGACCCTAGGTTCACATCATGATTTTGGAAGGTGTTGCCTTAGCGTAGGATGCTAAGTTGGATTTTAATACGCATTCCATCCTCGGATCGATGGGCGGTCGGAATGGTAATCTGATTTTGGAGGACATGTTAAGGTTGTGTCATTGATTTCAAAGGTAGTTGGGAGGAGTTTTACCATTGGCGGAGTTTCATGTACAACAATAGTTACCGATCTGATATTTCAAATGGCGCTTTACTGCTAGCATTGTATGGGTAGAGGTGTAATGAGTTCTACTTGTTGGAGCGAAATTAGAAGAACATCAAATTTGGAGTGCAGAGTTGGTTACGCTGAGAGTAGAAAGAAAATTGAGTTAATTTGAGCTCGACTAAAGGAAGCATCGAGATGAGCGAAGTCCTATCTTTGACTTGAAGTGTGAGGACATAGAGTTCTGATGGGTGACAAGGTGTTTCTCAAGGTATCGCCATGGAAGAAAAAATCGAGGTTCTGACGGAAAGGTAAATTAAGTCCCAAATTTATCGAACCTTATCGGGTGTTGAAGCAGGAGTTGGACCCGTGAGCGTGTCGATTAGAGCTACCTTCAGCTAAGCGATTCACAATGTGTTTCATGTGCTCTATGTTGAGACATATCGTTCGGATCCATCCCGTATAGTGCAGTGGAAGTTGAATGACGCCCAAAGTAAGTACATTGGGACGAGCTATGTGGATGCGATGCAAAGCATTCTGAACTGTTCGTGGAAGTAAGTCGGTGGCGACTTATGAAGCGAATTCTTACGCCTTAGTCGTTATACTCGAGGGATAGTGGCCACAGAACATGAGCGATGTGTTCATTTTGAGGATGGCCTCAAGGACGATCTACGTGTGTTGATAGCTC
The DNA here is from genome assembly GCA_025506655.1 of Gossypium rotundifolium. NCBI lineage: Eukaryota > Viridiplantae > Streptophyta > Magnoliopsida > Malvales > Malvaceae > Gossypium > Gossypium rotundifolium. The sequence goes on from CP106722.1 coordinate 141,334,492, forward strand.
CACAACAAGAGCGGAATTTATCGCTTGTGGAAAAAGCTAAGATAGCTGAAGAGGTGAAATGGATGGAAAAGCTGAACCGGGATAGAGATAGGGGTGAAGGTAAGAGAAAATTTGGATCATCAGGGACAACCGTGCATACTCAGAAAATACCTAGGATGGATGAACTGAGACGGGTTGAGAGACCCGTTGCTACTAGCCAAACACTAAGTGTGCTCGATATGGTCGGTTCCATGTAGGTGAGTGTTGGGCGCAAAGGGAAGTGCTTTAGGTGTGGATCTACGGATCATCGATAAGAGACTGTCCTCACCACGGGATGAGGTAGGACCTATAGGGTGGAAATGCTCATTGGTAGAGGAGGTCAAGAACCGCAGAGAGGTCGTGGTCCGGAGGTGGTAATAGCTTTGGTTGGTGCCATGGAGCACCGATGAAGGTGAAACACCGAGGCGAGACAACCGAGGTTGGTTTATCTTGCCAAACATTGAGAGGAGGCCGATGCACCGGATGTTATAACTGACGCGTTTTAATATTTGGATTACCTTACGATTGCATTGATTGACATTGGGTCACACATTCATATATTGAAGGTAGTGTGTCGGAACTTTAAGTTTAGATTCGAAATTTCCCCTAGGGCGATGACAGTAATTAGCAATTTAGGACAAACTTTGGTAGTAGATAAACTTTATCGAGAGGTACCCTTAGAAGTTCAGGGAATAGTTTTCCAGATGGATCTGATGGAGTTATTGTTCGTGGAGTTCGACTTAATATTAGGCATGGACTGGTTGGTGAAGTACCAAGCTAATTTAGATTGTGCAGCCGAGCGTATGGTGTTAAGAACCCCAAGGAGGTGAAGTGTTGGTGATAGGAGAAAGGGGAATTGTCTGTCGAACGTAAAGGATCGCCTAAGAGCGTAAAGAATGGTGAGAAAAGGATGCGAGGCGCTTTAATGTTTGTACGGCTTTGAAGCCAAGGACCTAACTGTTAGGGACGTTAGGACGGTGAAGGAATTTCTTGATGTTTTCCGAGAACACCTTTTGAGATTACCTCTGGATCGAGAAGTGGAGTTTGGAATTGATCTTTTTCTGGGAACAACGCTAGTCGCTAGTTCTGACAAGGACTCTTGATGGAATCAAATATGGATCAGGCAAAGGAGAGGATTTTATCTGTTAAACCAATCCCTAAGTTTAAGAAGCGAGCGGTGTCAGTAGTGCGGTATTGGCCACCGGGTTGTGGACCGGCTTTAGAACAAAATCTTAGACTGTTAGCAGTCATAGCGGCTTCTGATAGTGTCAACACAGACAGTGTCATCTTAACCATAACCAGGCATGTGGATCCTTAACACATCAGTATTGTTGTAATATATGTGTATTGTATGGGCTAAAAGCTGGAAAGAATGGCTGTATGAATAGTCGTAATACCCAAAAAGGGTAGGCAAGGGATGCCAAGTACGTAATCATAGAAACTTCTCTATGTATATCGATGTATGTGAAAGTTTGTGATCGGTTTAAATGGCCTAATGTTTTGATCCTTGCATGTATGTATGCATGGGATAAGATTGATTGATTTATGGAAAGGGAGCAGGTCGCGAGGCGATCGGTGGCTTTGCCACATAGGTCACATAGTGATCGGTCTTTATGATAGGCAGCATAGCTGTCAAAATACTATAATGTATTTTCTAATGTTCGTATAAGCGATCGGTGGCTTTGCCACATAGGTCACATGGTGATCGGTCTTTATGACAGGCAGCACAGCTGTCGACATGGTGTGTAGCAGATGGAGGGTTAATTGTAGAAATCTCTACGGTGTGATAGGTGGTACGGGGGTGTGTAGAGGATGGACTCTTAGGTTTGGGATGGGCCATGGTGCATGAAATATTTTGTTTCCATTGTGTATGGGCCAAGGGCCATAATGTGTTTGTGGGCCCAAGGCTTTCATGTGATTTCAAGATTTGCACACTGAGTCTTTGTGACTCACCCTTTTATTTTTCCCACTTTTCAGATGAGCAGTAGTTTGTGGACATGGGAGCCGAGGCGGACTCGAGGGGCCATTAAGACTATTATCTACATAGACTATTTTCGGTTTTGTTTTCATTTAAGTTTTAATTTTTGGGAACATTTTTGTAATAAAGCCTCCATAACTTAGGTTTCAATTTTTTTGTTTTGTTGTTTTTTTTCAAACTTATGTATTTTTCAAAGTATTAAATATAAAATGAAATGATAAATGGGCTTTTCAAACTCAATCAACGCAAATGTTAAAGTTATTTCCAAAATTTCACATTTAATTGATTATTCAGCTACAATAAACTAAGTTTTTCCAAAACCCTTTAGAGTAAGTTTTCAAGATTCAACCCGTAGCATACCAGATCTGGTCATGACGCATGGGCTGGGTTTAGGGTGTTACAAAAGTCCCGGCTGAAATTTCGAAATAACGAGGATACCTATGTCACGACATGAGATAAGGACGGTGTCGTGTATGACCATGTCTTGAACATGGCATCGGCATCGAATAAGGTAGGTCCCGTGTAAGACCATGTTTGGGACATGGCTTCGGAACCAAAGGAAGATCTCGTGTAATACCATGTCTGGGACATGGCATCGACATCTAAGTACGATCTCGTATAATACCATGTCTAGGATATGGCATCGACGTCGAGCTAAGAGATCTCGTGTAATACCATATCTGGTATATGGCATCGACATCAAGAGGTGATCCCATGTAAGACCATATCTGGGATATGGCATTGGCATCATGTTATATGTATGATGAGATTGAGTATCCTTTGACATTCCGAGTAGTTTAACGGGGAAAATAGCTAAGTATGCAAAGATGTTATAGAGTTAAACTATACAAGGATGATAATGAGTTCCATTTATGTTAAGGATGATGATGATTTATGTTACACCCCTAACCCGTAACCGTCACTAGAATTGGGTTAAGAGGTATTACTGGACAAACGGAAATATTCACAGACATTTCATATCATAATTCAACAAATCAAATCAAAGTGTCCCTTAAATAGGTCTACAAGACCTTAAACATGCTTACGAAAGGGGCCGGGACTAAACCGAGCACATAGAGAAATATCTAGAAATTTAAATTATTTTTTAAAATTATAGAGGTCACATGCCCATGTGGGCAGGTCGTGTGCCTCCCACGGCCTTAAACATGCCCATGTGTCTAAGTCGTGTCAAAATAGGGCATACATAATGACTTGTCCACACAGCCGTGGACACGCCCGTGTGCCTCAGCTGTGGTCGACACTGACTTGTTTTGAAACACAATCACAATGGACACGGTCGAGCCACACGCCCATGTGCTCAACCGTGTGGGAAAATATAGGCCATTTGTAAGGCCAAAATGCCACCCACACTTTGGGTCATCCATACAAGCACAAATAAGTATCATAGCAAACACAATTGGCAACCAAAAACATACCAAATAGTCACCCTTTTTAACTTATTCAAATACTATTCAAACATACCAACTTATATATCATTTATCCACATCAAATTGGAATTATCCAAGCTCAAAATATGTAAACACATTACCAATCATCTTGTCCTTAATTTGACTAATCAAATTTATTTATAAAAAGCTAAAACCAAAACATGCACTACTCATAAAACTAACTTTAACTGAATTTATGAGTACATTATTAACTAACTATAAGACTATTTAAAAGTCAACTAAATATCATTTTAAAGACCAAAAACATACATAGTTACCTATCACCAGCGTGTGCATATGTGTACACCAAATGAGCAAATTCCAAAAATCCATACAAATCATATCATAGTATAATTATTAAGCCAAATCAATATCACTCACATATGTGAATCAACATTGATCGTATACACCACAAGCTCATATAACATACCTATTACCTAACTAACACATAACATACCTTAACTAACATTCATTACTTAGCTTATTGCCTGAATACATAACCATATGCGACATACCTATATATACATGATATTTATTCTGATTTACTTAAACCATGATCAAATCCAAATATTTACAAGACATACCAAATTTACTCATTAAAGCATGCCATTTCAAATCAATACAAAAACCACATTTCCTAATCAAATTTTCATGGCCTAACTTAGCTCACATATGTACAATACCACAAATCTATCATGAACATATAACCAAACACTTGACGATAAGATTTAATCAAAATAGCCAAATTATATATAACTCCAAACCATTATATGCATATTTCATTTCAGACTCGAATACATAATTACTTTATAAACAATGTTAACCGATTCATATTACAATTTAGGCATCTCAATAATAAATCATTAACTATGCATAACCTAATTATATTCATCAACTTCATATATCAGGTTTATCAAATAAACAATCATGAGCTTAGCCAATCACGCATGTATATATTTCATAACCGAAATCACCAAAATCAAAGAGACAAATATTTAACCAAAAACATATAAAAATCAAACTTAAACATAATGATCAAGCCATTTTTGCATGGCTTTATATACACATGTCCCAAAATCAAACATTTTAATTATACTATACATGCCATAAGTTCAATTTCAAACTTAACAAAATATCAATAAGAGTCAATAGTGTGATAGGCTTCTCTGACGATCCCCGAGCTTGTAACGTGACTCCCAAAATCTATAAAATAGAGGTAAACAAGAACACACACAGAGTAAGCTATTTACGCTTAGTAAATCTTAAGCAAAAACTTATATAACAACAATTACATGTTAACATTTTGTTAACAAAGCCGAATATGCATAATATCATACATAAGCTAGCATTTACTACCAGATCATATTTGAAACTTACATACATATATCATATGGTCGTACATAATCAATCATATACATATACATAATTTCACTTTCATTATTACAAATACATCAATAGGTCGAATCATTTATATACACAAATAGGTTAACACATAACTCATATTCTCATAATTTTTTATTATTTCAAGTAACCAACTTACCTTATTTCCATATAAACAAATAACTAACACATACTTGAACCTGTAATTCAATTTCACATTTGGTCTTTACTTCACATTGCCCATTGAACTGTTCAAAATTAAAAAAGGATACGTGGATAGTCAAAATCTCGTACAATGCCAACGTCCCAGACGTGGTCTTACATGTAATCACATATCGATGCCACTATTCCAAGCAGGGTCTTACACGAATCAAATACAATGCCAATGTCCCAGACATGGTCTTACACGTAAACACAAGTTGATTCCAACGTCCCAGACGTGGTCTTACACGATAACACTTATCAAAAATCCTATGTCATGACATATGTATCCTATCCATTCCTAAGGTTTGTACGGGACTTTCAGACATTGAATCTCGATCGAATTGAACTCAAAACATAGTTCCCTATCTCATATTCACATTCGTCCAAGGCTTATATATAATCAAACAATTCAATTTATCACATAATATTTATATTATTTTTTTAATATAATAACATTTAAACGCTTATAGACTTACCTCAGATATTTTTTGACGATTTAATCGACTATTCGTCTACTTTCAATTTCCCCCGATCTAATTCTATTTTCTTTCATTTTAATCTAAATAAATTCAAATTTAACTAATTTAACCACATATTCATTCAATTTAATCATAAATCCATCAATGAAACATTTCAAATTCTTCATCAAAATCAAAAATTCAAGCATGGGTCTTGAAGTATTCGAAGCGGCGATTACAAAAACGTAAAAATTATCAAAAGTCGAACAAAAACTAACCTTGAATCAAGCTTTAAAGATGGCCGAACCTAACTTATATATATTAAAGTTACTATTGACCATTGCCACCCCCTAACTTATATAATGGGCTAATTATATCATAAAACCTCCAAATTACAAAGACAACAACAATTAGGTACTTTCACATTTAACCAACAAATTTTCATTTTACGCGATTGAGCCCTTTTATTAAATCGGGCACTCAAACGATGAAATTAAAACACAAAAATTTCACACAAGCAAATTCACACATAATAAACAAAAAATATAATTTTAAAATATTTTTTAGACTCAAATTTGTGGTCCCAAAACCACTATTCTGATTAGGGTCAAAATCGGGCAATTACAATTTAAGTTTATGTCCAAGTTAGCATAAGTGCTAAATTATGTGACTAAGTGATATAGATACCATGAGTAAAATTACTAGTTATGAAACCATAATGTGATGTGTAATGGTAAAAGTGAGTATGAGTAAGTACGCCTAAGCACTTGAGAACTTGTGTTGCTATTGTTATATGAGATGAATGGATTTTACCATGAACACTTATGTTGCTATATTAATTCATGCAACTTACTAAGCTATATGCTTACTCCTCTTTTTTCCCTTTTCCTTGTAGTATCACCAAGCTAGCTCGGGATCATAGAACGCTTGAGCTCGGATCACCTTATCAATCATTCTTTGGAGTCACCGACTATCGCGGTGAGGGACGTCTGCCGCAAGTTAGCTAGGATTTGAGGGGCCGAGGTAATGGTAGAGGAGGTAATAGTTCGCCGTGGTCGGAGCACCGCAGGTAATGTAGTTCCGAGGCCGATACCGGTTGGTGTATAATGTGGATCTAGACTCAAATATCTTCTAGGCGATGACCGCATAAGCCTCAGGTCCTCAGAGTTGTAGATAAGTCAGACAGAGACGCACTTTTATATGGCCATAGTTCGATCCGGATGGATTGGCCAATATTTTTCAAGTTTCATATTTTAATGATGATAAGTTTTATGAAGTGAAAGTTTCCAGAGCATCCGGTTTGCCACGTATCGTGAGGTAGAGTTCGATAGATCTCATACTGTGAACCGCCCAAGATTCATTGCTCCATACAGATGGCACCTAAAAGTTAGTGGAGCTTAAGGCTCGATCTGTGAGTTATTGGACCCAGGCTTTATCAGCCAAGTGTTTCTTCTCGAGAGCACTCTGCATTTTGTCAAGAAGAAAGATTTATTATGTGGATGTGTATAGACTGCTAACCGAATAAGTCGACGTCAAAACAAGTATCCTGCCGTCTTGATAGATGACTTCACCAAGGTAAAGGCCATTTTTTGAAGATTGATTTAGGTCCTGTATCACCAGCTAAAGGTGAAGAGATGGATATCCTGCAAGACAGATTGCACTCGTTTAGGCACTTTGAGTTCTTAGTTATGCCGCTTGATTTGACCATAAAATTCTTCATGGATTGAATGTGGTGTTTCAACGACGGATCGTCAGAAGTGGTTTTTATCCACACATCTTGTATATTCAAGGACCGAGGAGGAGCATATGATTTGCGGTGGTATTACTGATTCCAGGAGAAACAAATTTTATGCTAAGTTTAGCAAATGTAGTAGGATCCTTTCGATTTGGATTGAAGCCACAAGTCAAGAGTCAGATTCGAGTTTTCGGGCTTGACAGATATACCAAGATTTGTAGGGTTTTCTGATCGCAGCTACCGATACTAAATTATTAAGAAAAGGGTTCCGCTCATTTGACCAGAAGCAGCAAGAGAGCTTTCGACAAGTGAAGAAGATTTTGACCAAGCTCCGCTATCAACCCGAGGTCGGTAAAGAACATAGGATCGCGATGCATCACATACGTGTTTGGGTTGTATGTCAAGAAGGAAGGTTGTGGCTTACGATCTCTGTGAATGAGGCCACATGAGGTTAATTTCCAACGACGATCCGAGCTTATAGTCTTTGCCTTTGAAGATATAGAGGCATTACTTGTAACGAGAGAGATAACGGATCATAAGAGTCTCAAGTACCTTCCGACTCAACAAGACTTGAATCGAGATGTCAGATGGATCGAAATCAAAGACTACGATTGCTATGTACCATCCGCAAGGCTAACGGTGGCGCACGCCTGGAGCCGTGGTTGTTTCGGATTTAAGAGCGCTTGTTTGCCCACTTGAGTTTGTATGACGACGGAGTATTCGGGCAGAGCCGCAGTTGCTTCTACTCTGAAATGATCAAAGAAAACAGCTTGATGGATGAGGTTTTGAGCGCAGAGGACACAAGTGCGTAATGATGGTTTTACAGCTTGTTCAGTGAAGGGTGTTGTGTTTTAGGCTTGTATGCCGAGAGACACCGAAATGATTCTTCAGATGCACATACCACTTTGCTATGCATCCGGGGTAGCAAATGTATAGGATAGCGCCTGTGGCCGGTTCAAAAGGAAGTGATGAGTTTGTAGGAATTGGCCAATATTTTTCAAGTTTCATATTTTAATTGTGGATCGATGATAGGGATCCCGATTTCAAGGTTCGAAAGCGCAGCATCAGCTCGGTAACGCCGTTGGATTTCAAAGACAAGATTTCATGTTATACAGAATGTTACAGGTTGTGTATTGGACTTCGTGGGTAGTTGAGGAGTATTCACCGTTATCAATTCGAAAGTGAGGCGTTGTAGGTAGGAAATGCCGCCACCTACTTGTTGGATGAGTTTGAACGCCTTGTTGGGGCCAGAGTTGGTTGTTGAGACCAAGACAAGGTTGTTGATTCAAAGCGATTGAAGGAAGCTTCTGATCGCCGTAAGTCTTATGCCGATCTTGCGTAAGAGATATAGAGTTTCCGGGGGATCAAGTTTTTCAAGGTCTCGCCATGGAAGAAAGTGTTAGGTTCTGGAGGAAAGGCAATTTATGCTAAGTCAGACACGACGTGTTCCACGCTTCGATGCTCAAAGCGATATCGCCGTATCCATCCTCATTTTTATATGGCCATATTTTAAGGGGGTAAACTGTAATATCCCTGTTAATGGCTATTTTATTTTGTCATTGCTTGCATGTTATTGGCTTGCTATGTTGTTGTTGTGGTTTCGAGGCTTAGTTGTAGGCTAGAGTGAGCCCCAGTAGGGTTTTAGGTGTAAGAGTATGCCCAAAGATCAATCATGAGATGGTTGTAATAACATACTTGATTTACCATGTTTTTAATATAAAGCGTTGTCATTATTATTTCGGTCTTTCCTTACGTGTACAAATAAATTATTTTATAATAATGACACGAGAATAATATGATTATTCTTAAAATATCCTTAGTCAAGTATTATTGTTGACTAGGACAACAATAATGCTGAGAAGACTAACATGTAGTTGATTGATGATAAAGAGTTGTCATTGATATGGAGTGTCAAAATCAATGCATGAATATGTGTTAGAGAACAACATATTGGGGTGACCGCTATGAGTATGTTTCTTGGATTATTATGTAATTGTCACAACATTACTCATAGTGATTAATATGTATATGATCCTTAGACTTGAGATAATCATTATCCCAACATCGTGAGTCGTATATTTTGATACAATCAAACGCATAATCGTGAATCGGGTTGTTCTATAAAGGTCGATGTTGGATATACCACAATCTATGTAGAGGATATTGTTGATCAATATAGATAAGTCCTCCCACATAATGGGAGTAATATATTAGGCTACTTGATTGAGTGAGACTAGAAATGCATGGCCATGCTCAAATAAGTTGACATGAGATGTCATACTAATTTGTATATCATAGTCTACTCAAGATATCAAGAAACATGGGATGGACTATACAAGTGTGACTATTCCATGACTTGTATCTATTCGTAGATAAAGGACTTAAGGATTAATGCATGAAAAGTTAATCAAAAAAAGTTATGTCGAATCATGACTTATTGTAACTTAGGTAGCAATGATGCATTGCTAGATACCACTCATTGTTTGTGACATTAGAATCATTCTAGTATTACTACTAACGTTACAAGAACCTAAAGGGTCACACCCTATGGTTGAAATGAACAGAATCAAACATAGTTGGTATTGTGTTTGATTGTCACATGAATTAAATTAATTAAAGAATTAATTTAATAAGGCAATCAAATATTGAATATATTATATGTACAAGGATGTTGTACACATAATGAGAATTAATATATGAATTTGGTTCATATATAAATTTAAATAAATATGTTTATCGAAATCTATGTTATAATTAATGTAATTATAACTTTTGGGTATAATTAATGTAATTATAATTTTTGATTAAAACATTATTATATTTATTTAATTTTATAATTCATAAATGAAATGCCGATTATAAAAGGTAATAAGTGAAGAGAAACCCTAGGAATTTGCTTAGAAAAGTCTAGCAGCCGTCAAGCAAGTAAAACCTCTAAAAATAGTTTTTGGAGATTTCTGCTGTTCATAGTCAAACCAGGTGGATTACGTAGAGGCCGACATCGTAAAGGTTGCGGCTTGGTTCGACAGTAGATCAAAACTCTTGTTACCGAGGCGTCGCTGTCTACTCAGATTGAAATTTTGGTAATTTCAAAACCTTTATTCACCCCAATTTGTTCCTCACACATGGATTCATGGTTTGGATCGCTGGGATTAATTTTATTTCGCTACGCCATGGGGGTGCCGGTATTTAAACATTAGGGTGGAAATTGACTTGAAAAATAGCCTTCTAATTGTGCACACGGGTAGACACACAAGCGGGTGTCTAGGCTGTGTGTGACACACAATCAACCCCATGGGTGTGTTGATAGGTCGTGTGTCCCTTGTACCAAATTTACGAGAATTTGATTCGTCACATGGGCCAGGACATGGGCGTATGCCTAGGCCATGTGCCCCCTGAAAAGTTGCTGATGTCATAAACAAAATGCTAAGGTTTTTACACACAGGGAAGGACACAGGCGTGTCTAGGTTGTGTGAAGGAAATGGGCCATTAACACGGGCGTGTGTCCTGTATGTAACATCTTTAAAATGGGGTCTCTATATTTTGCATGTGTTTGCATGTGACGGTATGTCTGCTGTGCTAGTTTTGCATGTTTTGGGGTCCAGGCATGACCTCGGGTTAGGCTTGAGTCATGGCCAAAATTTTTGTTTTGGTGCCTAGTAAGAGGGAGCTAAGAAAGGTAAGGGTTAAAAGAAATTATGGAAGGATTTAGACACAAGGAATTGCCTTGGTAAAGTGGCAAGGAGGCGCCACTTAAGGCCTTAAGTAGTGACGCCATATGCAGAGAAGGGAGCTCAGGTTTGAGCAGCAGAAATCCCTTTTTGCTTATTCTTTTTCACGCTAGGAGCAAGGAAGAGGTGTGCTCAGGTAGGACTCTGTTGGAGGGATATGGATTAGGCTAACTTTAAGTGATAGGTGTAGGACTCATTCAAACTTGTTTGAATGAGTGGATGAGAGGAATTTAAGGAAGGATGAGGGGACGGCTATGAGTGGGAGTCTTGAAGTGTTGGACGAAAGTTGGACTGTGGGAAGGAGGAGAGCAATCGGTTGGTACTTGGAAAGTGGGTGAGCCGAATGTGCTTTGGAGAAAGGCTAGAATCAACTGGCTTTAGGGTCATTCTTTTATTTGTTTAGTGTCAAATTGAAACCCCTCTCATTTATCTTTTCTTTTTGTTTTTGTTCCTTTTTGCCCAAGCCGAAATCCCTCTTGTTCTCCTTCTCATCTTTAGTTTCTCTTCTTTTCCGAATCTTGGGTCTATTTCCTCTCCACCTCTTCCATCTTCAAAAGCCAGAAGCCTTGTTGTTTCTCTTTTATTTCCATCTAGTAGTTTGTCGAATACTCTACTCATAAATCCCTCTCTTCTTGTGTTTTTCTTCAGTATTCTAAGTGCCGAAGCCCATCTCTTCCTTGGTTCTTAAAATTGAACCTCAAACCTTGGTGTGGTGCTAGGGCCGAATCTTGGCAAAAGCCAGAGAGATCTCTTGCGTTTTCTCCTCCTTGACCGAATCTATCTTCTTCTTTTTGAGGCAAGCCAAATCCCTTGGTAAGTGATTTCCCCTCTATCCTCCCCTCTATTAAAGATCCGTATACTAAACTCTATTCCTGTTTACGTTGATAGCCAAAACCTCTAAGATCACTAGGATGTGCCAATATTTTAGTGATTGGTGGCCGAATATGTTGACTAAGGAAAGGATGTGTCAAACTCTTTTGGTTTTGAGATTCCTGTTATGGCTGAATGGCCTTTAGATTTCTAATGATGTGTTTAAGACTGATTGTAAGAGGGGGGAAGTAGCCGAATACAGAGGATTTTAGGATCTGGTTGCCGATTAAGGGCTTGACCGATTGTAAGGGAGATCCTTCGTGTAGTTTCGGGATTTGGTTGGAAACCAAATCGGCATCAGGTGAGTGTGCCTTTGTGTGATGCATCTTGAGGATTATGGTGTTTAATAATGGCTTTAAACTTAAAAACTGTGTGTTGGCCGATTGTAGGGTAGAGTGAAGGCTAACGTTTTGGGACTTCGTTTAGATCTACAAATAGTCAGGTGTGTAACGCTTACACACTTTGTTAGTTGACATGTTTATTGTGTTTCTGTTATAGCCATTAAATCAGTAGTTATGCCTTGTGGGCATGAGCATGGACTCCGAGTAAGTCCCCTAATTATAAATCTCGGTATGTGCTATCATGTCACTATTAAATGTATGCCATGTGTTATTTGCATCATTATATGTTATTATGCCATGATTGATATGGACATGATGGTGGGATTGTTGAGAGGAGGGGGAAGAGATATTTGGACTATCACCAGTGGTTTTGACCACACGACGGGTTGGCCTCGTCTTGATATTATATTATGTGACTGAGTCCCAGTGGTTTTGACCACCAGTGGTTTTGACCACATATGAATATTGTGACTCGTCCCAGTGGTTTGGTACCACAGTGGGTTGGCCCAACATGTTGATTACGAGATTGTCATCAGTGGTTTTGACCACACGATGGGTTGGCCCCATCACTTGATTTGTGACTTCAGTTATCAGTGGTTTTGATCACACCGTTATATATTTGTGACTACGGTCACTAGTGGTTTTGAGCACACGGGGTAAATAAAGGAGATTGGATGGTAGGTTATGGGGTTGCATGATTTGCATGTTTTACTGATGATTTGTGTAAGTGCTTGCACTATCGGGTTGGGGATTTATACACTGAGTCTTGGTGACTCACCCCTTCCCTTATATTTTGCAGATGAGGCGTAGATTGTGGATATGGAGTCGGGAAGGACTTGAGGCGGCCATGCATGCTCGTTTGGGTTTCGATTTCTTTTAGTTACTATTTCAATTTTATCTACTTACCTAAAGTTGGTTTTGGTTTGTAATAAGCCCGCTAAGTATTAGTTTGGGTTTTTGTTTTTAGATTTTATTTTTAATTATCGTATGCATATGTTTAATAACTTGATTTGCTTTAGTAACTGAAATTAAAATGGGGTTTATAAAACTATACTCTGTATCGGGTTTTTACAACGTTACCATCGGTGACATTATTCACAAGGTAATGATAAAATTAATAAAGTTGATTTCAAACCTAAATTTTCCACATCACTATAATGTTTCTCCTAAACTTTGAGATCAATAAAAGAGTTTTCAGTAAAAATAAATCGGGAAGCTTGTTTATTCAAACATTTTTACCCCATAACATGCCAAACTCGGTAGTGGTGTGTTGACCGAGTTTGGGGTGTTACAATTTGATACAGAGCCAGGTTCAAAGACTCGGCTATGGGCCGGAGGCCCAAAATGTTTAAAGTAGGGTTTTGAAAAGTTTTGAGGAAAAGGTACATGGTTTGAACAGCATGGCACCGAGTCTCTGGCACCAATCCGCCCAGGTAAGTATCCCTAACTATTGTGTGAATTATATGTAGGGGAAATGGGTATTTCGGGATCGTAGATTAGTGGAATAGGAGTTATTGAACCCTAGGAATAGCTTACTCCAACACAAATTACATAAGACTTAAAGATCCACTAAACAAACCTGTGAGTACATCGCTAAGTTAAGGGAGTGGCAACCTTTGTGCGCATGTCTAGGAATGGATTCGGGGGGGGGAGCTTGGTATTTAAGCAGTCCTAGTGACTTACCTCCTATTCACTTGAATCCTACCTGGTGCGTAGTGACGGTTCGCCCTAACTAAGACAACTTATTCATAGGCTAAATTCAATAACTAAAACCCGAAAGGGACCGGCCACCTTGATTTGAAAATGACCAAAATACCCTTAATTTGAAAATGACCAAAATACCCTTGATTTGAAAATGACCAAAATACCCTTGATTTGAAAATGACCAAAATACCCTTGATTTGGAAATGACCAAAATACCCTTGATTTGAAAATGATTTGATTACCTCGACTTGTAAAATTACCAAAATACCCTCAATATGGAAATTATCAAGTACCTTTAATTGAAAATTTTCAAAGTACCCTTACTTTGTAGAATCACCTAGAACCATATTTTGGGAAAATTATGAAAATAACCCTGGTTTATGAAATTACGAAAATAGCCCCGATTTTTGAAATTTTGAAATACCTATGATTTGTAAAGGTTTCCAAATTAACCTTGATTTATTACTAAAATACCCGATAGGTTAATTACGAAAATACCCCCGAGTATTCAAATAACGAGAATACCCCTACATGTGGAATGTGGGTGGAGGAGGTTATTGATGAGTGAATGTGATTCACTGTATTAGGGTAGGAAATTGAAATGAAAACTTTGTGATGATAGAAAGAACCACTACCAAATTTTTTTACATAAAACTTATTCGTGGGTAATCAGTGGAACAGAAGCTAATTCATAAAAATTTCTTTAGCAGATAAATCGCGATTATAGACATGAGTACTAGGGGACGTGGTCGTAATGTGCGAGGATGCGGTAGAGGCATAATGATCGTATCGGAACCCGTTAGATCTGGTCAAGGGCTCGAGAATGAGATACCACCACCACCAGCTGCTGGTGTAGAGTATCAAGATCAAACGGGGGAAGATGCAGTGTTGCAGGCGATGCTGCGAGTGTTGGAGAGAGCGGCTAGAGCAGGTGGAGGTACGGGAGCTCAGAAATCCATATCTAAGCGACTCTAAACCAATGGAGCTGAGGTATTCCGAGGTGTATCTCGTGTGGCACCCAATACGGCTGAGCATTGGTTGGAGGTGACAGAACGAATCATGGACGATTTGGATCTGATGGCTGAGGAGAAACTAAAGGGAGTAGTGTCGCTTCTCCGAGATGAGTCATACCAGTGGTGGCTCACGGTTGGGGATGGTGCTGCAGCGGATGATCTCACTTGGGATTATTTCAAGGTAGCTTATTAGAAGAAGTATGTTGGGACTAGATATATTGATGTGTAGAGGAAGGCATTTCTGAGGCTGGTTTAGGGAAGTAAGTCCGTATCAGATTACGAGGCAGAATTCTTAAGGTTGAGCCGATATGCTCGGGGCATTATAGCTACGGAGCATGAGCGATGTGTCAGATTCGAGGATGGATTAAGAGATGATCTAAGGTTGCTGATTGCTCCACAGTAGGAGAGAGAGTTTGTGGTCTTAGTGGAAATGCCAAAGTTGCGGAGGAAGTGAAACAGTCAATTAGACGAAATCAGGACAAGAGTTGGAATAAGAGAAATTCTGGATCATCTGGGTCTACCGGGAATCAACAGAAATAGGGTAGATATAGTGGGCCAATCAAGTCGCTAGGGCTCATCTGCCGATACTAGTGGTCGCCACGATGTGCTCGATGTGGAAAGTTTCACACGGGAGAATGTTGGATCGAAAATAAGGGATGCTTTGAGTGTGGATCGATGGGGCACTGAGTGAGGGATTGTCCACAGAGGTCAGCTAGGTTGTAGCATGGGGATCGTAATCGCACTCGAGCAGAGGGATGGTCACAGAGGGGCCCTACTAGAGGTGGAACAGGCGAGACAGCCTGGATTAGTCTACACAATGAGGCGCCGAGAGGAGGGTGTGATGCACTGACGTCATAACCAAAGACGTTCTTAATCTTTGGACTACCTTATAATGTTTTGATAGATGTGGGTTCAACGCACTCATATGTAGCCAGTAGCATAGTGGAAACTATGAACATGAACTCTGAGATTACTTCTAGGAAGATGATTGTGATAAGCCCTTTAGGTCACTCTGTAGAAGTAAGTAAACTACATAGGGATGTACCCCTAGAACTTCAAGGGGTTGTATTTTTGGCTGATTTGATGGAACTGCTGTTTGGAGAGTTCGATCTGATTCTCGGGATGGATTTGCTGGTGAAGTACCAGGCCTGTTTGGATTGCGTAACCAAGCGCATGGTATTGAGGACGATGGAAGGTAGGGAGGTGGTAATGATATGTAATAGAAGGGATTACTTTTCTAATGTGGTCTCTGCATTGAAGGCGGAGAAAATGGTAAGGAAGGGTTGTGAGGCATTCATGGTGCATGTTTGTGCTTTGGAAGCCAAGGATGCAGTTGTGGAGAGTGTTTGAACTATAGGGGAATTTGCGGATGTGTTCCCAGTAGAACTTTCGGTTCGCCTCCGAATAGGGAAGTTGAATTCGGTATAGACCTATTACCCGAAACTGCACCAGTGTCTATAGCCCCATATAGAATGGCGCCAAAGGATTTGGTGGAGTTGAAGGCTCAAATCCAGGAGTTGTTGGACCGAGGTTTCATTCAACCAAGTATATCTCTTTGGAGAGAACTTGTGCTCTTTGTTAAGAAAAAAGACGGTACAATGCGGATGTGTATAGACTACCGCCAGCTAAACAAGTTGACAATCAAAAACAAGTATCCGTTGCCCATGATTGACGACTTGTTTGATCAACTTAAGGGTGCATCGATTTGCTCGAAGATAGATCCCAGGTTGGGATACCATCAACTCAAGGTGAAGGAGGCTGATGTTCATAAGACGACATTCCGTACTCGGTATGGGCATTATGAGTTTTTGGTGATGCCGTTCGGGTTAACCAATGCACCAGTAGCATTCATGGACTTGATGAATCGGGTGTTTCAGCAGTACTTAGACCAGTTTGTCATAGTATTTATAGATGACATATTGGTGTACTCAAGGACTAAGGAGGACCATGATACGCACCTGCAGGTGGTTTTGCAAATTCTAAAAGAAAAGTAGCTGTTTGCCAAATTCAGTAAGTGCGAATTCTGGCTTAGGGAAGTGACTTTCTTAGGTCACGAGTGTCCGGCCAAGGGATTAGAGTGGACTCGCAAGATTGAGGCGGTGTTGGATTGGAAACCGCTAGGTCGGCTTGCAGAAATTCGTAGTTTTCTAGGTCCGTGGGATATTACCGAAGATTTGTGAAAGGATTTTCTCTGATCGTGGCGCCATTGACCAAGTTATTAAGGAAAGGAGTTTCATTTGTGTGGTGGAGAAACAACAGAAAGTTTTGACAAGTTGAGAAAGATTCACGAAGCTCCTGCCTCGCATGTACCGAGGTAGGAAAGGTATTCACGGCCTCATTGTGATGCATCACATAACCGGCTTGGGATGTGTCTTTGATGCAGGAAGGAAAGTGGTGGCGATGCGTCTCGCTAACCGAGACCGCATGAGGTTAACTATCCGACACATGATTTGGAGTTGGCTGCAGTGGTGTTCGCCCTGAAAATATGGAGACACTATTTATACGGAGAGAAGTCGATAGTCTACACGGATCACAAGAGTCTCAAGTATCCGCTGACGCAGTAGGATTTAAATTTGAGACAAAGAAGGTGGATTGAGTTTGTCAAGGACTACGATCGCTCGATTGAGTACCATCCGGGTAAGGCTAACGTAGTAGCTGATGCGTTGAGCCGTAAGGTGGTCGCAGACCTGCGAGCGATGTTTGCTCACCTTAGTCTATATGACAATGGGAGTTTGTTGGCGGAATTGCAAGTAAAGTCGACCTGGGTAGAGCAGATTAAAGAGAAACAGTTAGTGGATGAGGGCCTGAATGCTGGGAGGTTGCAAGTTTAGAGTAATGGGTTGGAAGGTTACAGCTTGACTCACGATGGAGTGTTGTGTTTTCAAGGGAGAGCTTGTATGCCGAAGGACGTCGAGTTGAGGCAAAGGATTCTTCAGGATGCACATAGCAGCCCATACGCTATGCATCCTGGAGGTAGCAAGATGTACTAGGATTTGCGAAAGCAGTTCTAGTGGCCAGGGCTAAAGCGGGAAGTGACTGAGTTTGTGGGTAAGTGTCTGACGTGTCAGCAGGTCAAAGCTGAACATCAGCTACCGTCAAGTTTACTTCAGCCGGTGAAGATTCCTCAGTGGAAGTGGGAAAGGATTACCATGGACTTTGTCAGTGGGCTACCCCTTACGCCTAGCAAGAAGGACTCAGTCTTGGTGATTGTGGACCGTTTGACTAAATCAGCTCATTTCATACCAGTGAGGGTTGATAATTCGCTCCAGAAGTTAGCCAAGTTGTATGTGGCCAAAATAGTAAGGTTGCATGGTGTGCCAGTATCAATCATCTCGGATAGGGATTCAAGGTTCACGTTGAAGTTCTGGAGAGCTTTGCATTAGGCTCTGGGAACGAGGTTGGATTTTAGCACAGCTTTTCACCCGCAATCTGATGGACAGTCTGAAAGAGTAATTTAGATTTTAGAGGATATGCTAAGGGGATATGTTCCGGATTTCAGTGGTAGTTGGGAGGAGTATCTACCATTGGCAGAGGTCGCTTATAACAATAGTTATCAAGCGAGTATCCAGATGGCACCATATGAGGCACTGTATGGACGAAAATGTCGTACTCTTACCTGTTGGACAAAGTTGGGTGAACGGCAGATATTAGGTCCGGAGTTGGTGGCAGAAACTGAGGATAAGGTTAAGGTGATTCTGGCTTGTCTTAAGGAAGCATCGGACAGGCAGAAGTCCTACGCCGATCTTAAGCGCAGGGATATAGAGTATGCAGTGGGTGATAAGGTTTTTCTGCAGGTATCGCCATGGAAGAAAGTGCTCAGATTTGGGCAGAAAGGGAAGCTAAGCCCTAGGTTTATTGGGCCGTACACGGTGTTGAGGCGAGTGGGACCGGTAGCTTATCACCGAGTTGCCAGCAGAGTTATGTAAGATTCATGACGTCTTTCATGTTTCGATGCTTAGGCACTATAAATCAGATCCGTCACACGTTGTGCCGATTGCAGAGATTGAGGTGAGCTCGGACTTGTCTTTTGAAGAGGAATCGGTACAGATTTTGGATTGAGATGTCAAGGTCTTGCGTAGGAAGTCAGTTTCCTTGGTGAAAGTGTTATGGCGAAACCATGGTACGGAGGAGGCCACGTGGGAACCAGAGGATGTGATGCGGCAACAATACCCTCAACTCTTCTAACCAGGTAATTTCGAGGTCAAAATTATTTTTAAGGGGGTAGAACTATAACACCTTAAAATGGGGTCTCTACATTTTGCATGTGTTTGCATGTGACTATATGTCTGTCTGTGCTAGTTTTGCATGTTTTGGGGCCCAGGCATGACCTCGGGTTAGGCCTGAGTCATGGCCAAATTTTTTTTTTTTGGTGCCTAGGAAGAGGGAGCTAAGAAAGTTAGGGGTTAAAAGAAATTATGGAAGGATTTAGACACAAGGAATTGCCTTGGTAAAGTGGCAAGGAGGCGCCACTTAAGGCCTTAAGCAGTGACGCCACATGCAGAGAAGGGAGCACAGGTTCGAGCAGCAGAAATCCCTTTCTGCTTATTCCTTTTCACACTAGGAGCAAGGAAGAGGTGTGCTCAGGTAGGACTCTGTTGGAGGGATATGGATTAGGCTAACTTTAAGTGATAGGTGTAGGACTCATTCAAACTTGTTTGAATGAGTGGATGAGAGGAATTCAAGGAAGGATGAGGGGGACGGCTATGAGTGGGAGTCTTGAAGTGTTGGCCAAAAGTTGGACCTGTGGGAGGAGGAGAGCAATCGATTGGTACTTGGGAAGGGGGTGAGCCGAATGTGCTTTGGAGAAAGGCTAGAATCGGCTGGCTTTAGGAGTCATTCTTTTATTTGTTTAGTGTCAAACCGAAACCCCTCTCATTTATCTTTTCTTTTTGTTTTTGTTCCTTTTTGCCCAAGCTGAAATCCATCTTGTTCTCCTTCTCATCTTTAGTTTCTCTTCTTTGTCGAATCTTGGGTCTATTTCCTCTCCACCTCTTCCATATTCAAAAGCCAGAAGCCTTGTTGTTTCTCTTTTATTTCCATCTAGTAGTTTGGCCGAATACTCTGTTCATAAATCCCTCTATTCTTGCATTTTTCTTCAGTATTCTAAGTGCCGAAACCCATCTCTTCCTGGGTTCTTAAAATCAAACCTCAAACCTTGGTGTGGTGCTAGGGCCGAATCTTGGCAAAAGTCAGAGAGATCTCTTGTGTTTTCTCCTCCTTGACTGAATCTATCTTCTTCTTTTTGAGGCAAGCCGAATCCCTTGGTAAGTGATTTCCCCTCTATCCTCCCCTCTATTAAAGATCCGTATACTAAACTCCATCCCTATTTATGTTTATAGCCGAAACCTCTAAGATCACTAGGGTGTACCGATATTTTGGTGATTGGTGGCCGAATCTGTCGACTAAGGTAAGGATGTGTCAAACTCTTTTGGTTTCGAGATTCTTGTTATGGCCGAATGGCCTTTAGATTTCTAATGATGTGCTTAAAACCGATTGTAGGAGGGGGCGTAGCCAAATACAGTGGATTTTAGGATCTGGTTACCGATTAAGGGCTTGACCGATTGTAAGGGAGATCATTCTTGTAGTTTCGGGATTTGGTTGGAAACCAAATCGGCATCAAGGTGAGTGTACCTTTGTGTGACGCATATTCGGGATTATGGTGTTTAGCCGAATGGCTTTAAACTTAAAAACTGTGTGTTGGCCGATTGTAGGGTAGAGTGAAGGCTAACATTTTGGGACTTCGTTTAGATCTACAAATAGTCAAGTGTGTAACGCTTACACACTTTGTTAGTTGACATGTTTATTGTGTTTTTGTTATAGCCATTAAATTAGTAGTTATGCCTTGTGGGCATGAGCATGGACACCGGGTAAGTCCCCTGATTATAAATCTCGGTATGTGCTATCATGTCACTGTTAAATGTAGGCCATGTGTTATTTGCATCATAATATGTTATTATGCCATGATTGATATGTACATGATGGTGGGATTATTGAGAGGAGGGGGAAGAGATATTCAGACTGTCACCAGTGGTTTTGACCACACGACGGGTTGGCCCCATCTTGATATTATATTATGTGACTAAGTCCCAGTGGTTTTGACCACCACTAGTTTTGACCACATATGAATATTGTGACTCGTCTAATGGTTTGATACAACAGTGGGTTGGCCCCACATGTTGATTACGGGATTGTCATCAGTGGTTTTGACCACACGATGGGTTGGCCCCATCACTTGATTTGTGACTTGGTCATCGATGGTTTTGACCACACCGTTATATATTTGTGACTACGGTCACGGTGGTTTTGACCACGGTGGTTTTGACCACATGGGGTAGATAAAGGAGATTGGATGGTTAGGTTATGGGGTTGCATGATTTGCATGTTTTACTGATGATTTGTGTAAGTGCTTGCACTATCGGGTTGGGGATTTATACACTAAGTCTTGGTGACTCACCCTTTCCCTTATATTTTGCAAATGAGGCGTAGATTGCGGATATGGAGCCGGGAAGGACTTGAGGTGGCCATGCATGCTCGTTTGGGTTTTGATTTCTTTTAGTTATATTTCAATTTTATCTATTTACCTAAAGTTGGTTTTGGTTTGTAATAAGGCCGCTAAGTATTAATTTGGGTTTTTGTTTTTAGATTTTATTTTTAATTATCGTATGCATATGTTTAATAACTTGATTTGCTTTAGTAACTAAAATTAAAATGGGGTTTATAAAACTATACTCTGTATCGGGTTTTTACAACGTTACCATTGGGTGACATTATTCACAAGGTAATGATAAAATTAATAAAGTTGATTTAAAACCTAAATTTTCCACATCACTATAAGGTTTCTCCTAAACTTTGAGATCAATAAAAGAGTTTTTAGTAAAAATAAACCGGGAAGCTTGTTTATTTAAACATTTTTACCCCATAACATACCAGACTCGGTAGTGGTGTGTTGACCGGGTTTGGGGTGTTACAATTTTGGTATCAGAGCTAGGTTCAAAGACTCGGCTGTGGGCCCGAGGCCCAAAATGTTTAAAGTAGGGTTTTGAAAAGTTTTGAGGAAAAGGTACATGGTTTGAACAGCATGGCACCGAGTCTCCGGCATCAATCCGCCCAGTAAGTATCCCTAACTATTGTGTGAATTATATGTGGGGGAAATGGGTATTTTGGGATCGTAGATTAGTGGAATAGGAGTTATTGAACCCTAGGAATAGCTTACTCCAACACAAATTACATAAGACTTAAAGATCCACTAAACAAACCTGTGAGTACGTCGCTAAGTTAAGGGAGTGGCAACCGTTGTGCGCATGTCTAGGAATGGATTCGGGGGGGGAGCTTGGTATTTAAGCTGTCCTAGTGACTCACCTCCTCTTCACTTGAATCCTACCTAGTGCGTGAGTGACGGTTCGCCCTAACTAAGACAACTGATTCACAGGCTAAATTCAATAACTAAAACCGAAAGGGACCGGCCACCTTGATTTGAAAATGACTAAATTACCCTTGATTTGAAAATGACCAAAATACCCTCGCTTTGAAAATGACCAAAATACCCTTGATTTGAAATGACCAAAATACCCTTGATTTGAAAATGACCAAAATACCCTTGATTTGAAAATGACCAAAATACCCTTGATTGGGAATGACCAAAATACCCCTGATTTGAAAACTGACCAGATTACCCCTGACTTGTAAAATTACCAAAATACCCTCATTATGGAAATTGTCGAAGTGCCCCCGAATTGAAAATTTTCAAAATACCCTTACTTTGTAGAATCACCTGGAACCATATTTTGGGAAAATTATGAAAATACCCCTGGTTTATGAAATTACGAAAATAGCCCCGATTTTAGAATTTTTGAAATACCTACGATTTGTAAAGGTTTCCAAATTAACCCTGATTTATTACTGAAATACCCGATAGGTTAATTATAGAAATACCCCTGGGTAGTGAAATAACGAGAATACCCCTAAATATGGAATGTGGGTGGAGGAGGTTATTGATGAGTGAATGTGATTCACTGTATTAGGGTAGGAAATTGAAATGAAAACCTTGTGATGATCTAAAGAACCACTGCCAAATTTCTTTACATAAAACTTATTCGTGGGTAATTAGTGGAACAGAAGCTAATTCATAAAAATTTCTTTAAGCAGATAAATCGTGATTATAGACACGAGTACTAGGGGACGTGGTCGTAATGTGCGAGGATGCAGTAGAGGCGGAATGACCGTATCGGAACCCGTTAGGTCTGGTCAAGGGTCCGAGAATGAGATACCACCACCACCAACTACTGGTGTAGAGTATCAAGATCAAACGGGGAAGATGCGTTGTCGCAGGATATCATGGTCTTTGGAGAGAGTGGCTAGAGTAGGTGGAGGTACGGAGCTCAAAATCAGATTCCGAGCGACTTCAACCAATGGAGCTGAGGTATTTCGAGGTGTATCTGGTGTGGCACCCAATACGGCTGAGTATTGGTTGGAGGCGATAGAACGAATCATGGATGATTTGGATCTGACGGCTGAGGAGAAACTAAAGGGAGTAGTGTCGCTTCTTCAAGATGAGTCATACCAGTGGTGGCTCACAGTTCGGGATGGTGCTGCAGCGGATGATCTCACTTGGGATTATTTCAAGGCAGCTTATCAGAAGAAGTATGTTGGGACCAGTTATATTGATGTAGAGGAAGGCGTTTCTGAGGCTGGTTTAGGGGAGTAAGTTCGTATTGGAGTACGAGGAAGAATTCTTAAGGTTGAGCTGATATGCTCGGGGCATTATAGCTACGGAGCATGAGCGATGTGTCAAATTCGAGGACGGATTAAGGGATGATTTGAGGTTGGTGATTGCTCTACAGCAGGAGAGAGAGTTTGCGATCTTAGTGGAAAAGGCCAAAGTTTGGAGGAAATGAAATAGTCGGTTAGAAGGAATCAAGACAAGGGTTGAAATAAGAGGAATTTTGGATCATCTGGGTCTACCGGGAATCAGCAAAAATGGGGTAGATATAGTGGGCCGAATCAAGCTGCTAGGCCTACTACTGCTGATACTTAGTGGCCGCCACGATGTGCTTGATGTGGAAAGTCTCACACGGGAGAATGTTGGACCGAAAATAGGGGATGCTTTGAGTGTGGATCGATGGGGCACCGAGTGAGGGATTGTCCATAGAGGTCAGCTAGGTTGCAGTCTGGGGATCAGAATCGTACTCAGAACAGGAGGGATGGTCAGCAGCCACAAAGGGGCCGTGGTGCTGCTAGGGGAGGTAATGGCTCTAGCAGAGGCCAGTGAGCACCGGGCAGAGGAGCAGGTTGAACAGAGGCAAGACAGCCTAGATTAGTCTATGCAGTGAGGCATCGAGAGGAGGGTGATGCACCAGACATCATAACCGGTACGTTCTTAATCTTTGGACTACCTTATAATGTTTTGATAGATGTGGGTTCAACGCACTCATATGTAGCCAGTAGCATAGTGAAAACTATGAACTTGAACTCTGAGATTACTTCTAGGAAGATGACTGTGATAAGCCCTTTAGGTCACTCTATAGAAGTAAGTAAACTATATAGGGATGTACCCCTAGAACTTCAAGGGGTCGTGTTTTTGGCTGATTTGATGGAACTACCATTTGGGGAGTTCGATCTAATTCTCGGGATGGATTAGCTGGTGAAGTACCAGGCCAGTTTGGATTGCATGGCCAAGCGCATGGTATTGAGGATGATGGAAGGTAGGGAGGTGGTGATGATAGGTAATAGAAGGGATTACTTATCTAATGTGGTCTCTGCACTGAAGGCGGAGAAAATGGTAAGAAAGGGTTGTGAGGCATTCATGGTGCATGTTTGTGCTTTGGGAGCCAAGGATGCAGCTGTGGAGAGTGTATGAACTGTAGGGGAATTTGCGGATGTGTTCCCAGAAGAACTTCTGGGTCTGTCTCTGAATAGGGAAGTTGAATTCAGCATAGACCTATTACCCGAAATTACGCCAGTGTCTATAGGCCCGTATAGAATGGCGCCAAAGGATTTGGTGGAGTTGAAGGCTCAAATCTAGGAGTTGGTGGACCGAGGTTTCATTCGACCAAGTATATCTCTTTGGGGAGCACCTGTGCTCTTTGTTAAGAAAAAAGACGGTACAATGCGGATGTGTATAGACTACCGCCAGCTGAACAAGTTGACGATCAAAAATAAGTATCCATTGCTCGAGATTGACGACTTGTTTGATCAACTTAAGGGTGCATCAGTATTCTCAAAGATAGATCTCAAGTTGGGGTACCATCAACTCAAGGTGAAGGAGGTTGATGTTCATAAGACGGTATTTCATACTCAGTATGGGCATTACGAGTTTTTGGTGATGCCGTTTGGGTTAACCAATGCACCGGCAGCATTCGTGGACTTGATGAATCGGGTGTTTCAGCAGTACTTGGACCAGTTTGTCATAGTATTTATAGACGACATATTGGTGTACTCAATGATTGAGGAGGACCATGATACGCACCTGCGGGTGGTTTTGCAAATTCTACGGGAAAAGCAGCTATTTGCCAAATTGAGTAAGTGTGAATTCTGGCGTAGGGAAGTGACTTTCTTAGGTCACGTAATGTCCGCTGAAGGGATTAGAGTGGACCCTCGCAAGATTGATGCGGTGTTGGATTGGAAACCGCCTAGGTCGATTGCAGAAATTTAGAGTTTTCTAGGTCTGGCGGGGTATTACCAGAGATTTGTGGAAGGATTTTCTCTGATCGCGGCACCATTGACCAAGTTATTAAGGAAAGGAGTTTCATTTGTGTGGTCGGAGAAACAACAGGAAAGTTTTGACAAGTTGAGGAAGATTCTGATGGAAGCTCCTGTTCGCATGTACTGAAGCGTGAAAGGTATTCACGATCTACTGTGATGCATCACATACTAGCTTGGGATGTGTGCTGATGTAGGAAGGGAAAGTGGTGGCGTATGCGTCTCGACAATTGAGACCGCATGAGGTTAACTATCCGACACATGATCTAGAGTTGGCTGCAATGGTGTTCACCCTGAAAATATGGAGACACTATTTATACTGAGAGAAGTTGATAGTCTACATAGATCATAAGAGTCTGAAGTATCTGTTGACGTAGAAGGATTTAAATTTGAGACAACGAAGGTGGATTGAGTTGCTGAAGGACTACAACTGCTCGATTGAGTACCATCCGGGTAAGGCTAACATAGTAGCTGATGCGTTGAGTCGTAAGGTGGTCACAGACCTGCGAACGATGTTTGCTCACCTTAGTCTGTATGACGATGGGAGTTTGTTGGCGAAATTACAAGTAAAGTCGACCTGGGTAGAGTAGATTAAAGAGAAATAGTTAGTGGATAAGGGCCTGAATGCTCGGAGGTTGCAAGTTTAGAGTAACGGGTTGGAAGGTTACAGCTTGGCTCACGATGGAGTGTTGTGTTTTCAAGCGAGAGCTTGTATACCGAAGGACGTCGAGTTGAGGTAAAGGATTCTTCAGGATGCACATAGCAGCCCATATGCTATGCACCCTGGAGGTAGCAAGATGTATCGGGATTTGTGAAAGCAGTTCTGGTGGCCAGGGCTGAAGCGGGAAGTGACTAAGTTTGTGGGTAAGTGTCTGACATGTCAGCAGGTCAAAGCTAAACATCAGCTGCCGTCAGGTTTACTTTAACCGACGAAGATTCCTCAGTGGAAGTGGGAAAGGATTACCATGGACTTTGTCAGTGGGCTAGCCTTACGCCTAGCAAGAAGGACTCAGTCTGGGTGATTGTGGACCGTTTGACTAAATCAGATCATTTCATACCAGCGAGGGTTGATTATTCGCTCCAAAAGTTAGCCAAGTTGTATGTGGCCAAAATAGTAAGGTTGCATGGTGTGCCAGTGTCAATCATCTCGGATAGGGATCCGAGGTTCACATCGAGGTTCTGAAGAGCTTTGCATCAGGCTTTGGGAATGAGGTTGGATTTCAGCATAGCTTTTCACCCGCAATTCGATGGACAGTCTAAAAGCGTAATTCAAACTTTAGAGGATATGCTAAGGGGCTGTGTTCTGGATTTTAGTGGTAGTTGGGAGGAGTATCTACCATTGGCAGAGTTCGCTTATAACAATAGTTATCAAGCGAGTATCCAGATGGCACCATATGAGGTACTCTATGGACGAAAATGTCGTACTCCTACATGTTGGACAGAGTTGGGTGAACGGTAGATATTAGGTCCGGAGTTGGTGGCAGAAATTGAGGATAAGGTTAAGGTGATTCAGGCTCGTCTTAAGGAAGCGTCGGACAGGCAGAAGTCTTCCGCCTATCTTAAGCGTAGGGATATAGAGTATGCAGTGGGTGATAAGGTTTTTTTGAAGGTATCGCCATGGAAAAAAGTACTGAGATTTGGGCGGAAAGGGAAGCTAAGCCCTAGGTTTATCGGGTCGTAGACGGTGTTGAGGAGAGTGGGACCGGTAGCTTATCAGCTCGAGTTTCCATCAGAGTTAAGTCAGATTCACGATGTCATTCATGTTTTGATGCTTAGGCACTATAGATCAGATCCATCATATGTTGTGCCAATTGAAGAGATTGAGGTGAGCTCGAACTTGTCTTTTGAAGAGGAACTGGTACAGATTTTAGATCGGGCTGTCAAGGTCTTGTGTAGGAAGTCAGTTCCCTTGGTGAAAGTGTTATGGCGGAACCATGGTACGGAGGAGGCCACGTGGGAACCAGAGGATGTGATGCGGCATCAATACCCCCAACTCTTCTAACCAGGTAATTTCGAGGTCGAAATTATTTTTAAGGGGGGTAGAACTGTAACATCCTTAAAATGGGGTCTCTGTATTTTGCATGTGTTTTCATGTGATGGTATGTCTACTGTGCTAGTTTTGCATGTTTTGGGGTCCAGGCATGACCTCGGGTTAGGCTTGAGTCATGGCCAAAATTTTTGTTTTGGTGCCTAGGAAGAGGGAGCTAAGAAAGTTAGGGGTTAAAAGAAATTATAGAAGGATTTAAACACAAGGAATTGCCTTGGTAAAGTGGTAAGGAGGCACCACTTAAGGCCTTATACATTGACGCCACATGCAGGGAAGGGAGCATAGGTTCGAGTAGCAGAAATCCCTTTCTGCTTATTCTTTTTCACACTAGGAGCACGGAAGAGGTGTGCTCAGGTAGGACTCTGTTGGAGGGAAATGGATTAGGCTAACTTTAAGAGATAGGTGTAGGACTCATTCAAACTTGTTTGAATGAGTGGATGAGAGGAATTCAAGGAAGGATGAAGGGGACGGCTATGAGTGGGAGTCTTGAAGTATTGGCCAAAAGTTGGACTATGGGGAAGAGGAGAGCATCGGTTGGTACTTAGGAAGGGGATGAGCCGAATGTGCTTTGGAGAAAGGCTAGAATCGGTTGGCTTTAGGATACATTCTTTTCTTTGTTTAGTGTCAAACCAACCCCTCTCATTTATCTTTTCTTTTTGTTTTTGATCCTTTTTGCCCAAGCTGAAATCACTCTTGTTCTCCTTCTCATCTTTAGTTTCTTTTGTTTGTCGAATCTTGGGTCTATTTCCTCTCCACCTTTTCCATCTTCAAAAGCCGGAAGCCTTGTTATTTCTCTTTTATTTTCATCTAGTAGTTTGGTCGAATACTCTGCTCATAAATCCCTCTCTTCTTGCATTTATCTTTAGTATTCTAAGTGCCGAAACCCATCTCTTCCTTGGTTCTTAAAGTCAAACCTCAAACCTTGGTATGGTGCAAGGGCTGAATCTTGGCAAAAGTCGAAGAGATCTCTTGCGTTTTCTCTTCCTTGACCAAATCTATCTTCTTCTTTTTGAGGCAAGCTGAATCCCTTGGTAAGTGATTTCCCCTCTATCCTCCCCTCTATTAAAGATCCGTATACTAAACTCCATCCCTGTTTATGTTGATAGTCGAAACCTTTAGGATCACTAGGGTGTGCCGATATTTTGGTGATTGGTGGCCAAATCTGTCGACCAAGGTAAGGATGTGTCAAACTCTTTTGGTTTCGAGATTCCTGTTATGGCCGAATGGCCTTTAAATTTCTAATGATGTGTTTAAGACCGATTGTAGGAGGGAAAGTAGCCAAATACAGTGGATTTTAGGATCTGGTTATCGATTAAGGGCTTGACCGATTGTAAGGGAGATCCTTCGTGTAGTTTTGGGATTTAGTTGGAAACCGAATCGGCATCAAGGTGAGTGTGCCTTTGTTTGATGCATCTTCAGGATTATAGTGTTTAGCCGAATGGCTTTAAACTTAAAAACTTTGTGTTGGCCGATTGTAGGGTAGAGTGAAGGCTAACGTTTTGGGACTTTGTTTAGATATACAAATAGTCAGGTGTGTAACGCTTACACACTTTGTTAGTTGACATGTTTATTGTGTTTCTATTATAGCCATTAAATCAGTAGTTATGCCTTGTAGGCATGAGCATGGACTCGGGTAAGTCCACTGATTATAAATCTCGGTATGTGCTATCATGTCACTGTTAAATGTATGCCATGTTTTATTTGCATCATTATATGTTATTATTCCATGATTGATATGGACATGATGGTGGGATTGTTGAGAGGAGGGGGAAGAGATATTTGGACTGTCACCGTGGTTTTGACCACACAACGGGTTGGCCCTGTCTTGATATTATATTATGTGACTAAGTCCTGGTTTTGACCGCCGATGGTTTTGACCACATATGAATATTGTGACTCATCCCGTTGGTTTGGTACCACAGTGGGTTGGCCCCACATGTTGATTACGGGATTGTCATCAGTGGTTTTGACCACACGATGGGTTGGCCCCATCACTTGATTTGTGACTTCAGTCATCAGTGGTTTTAAACACATCGTTATATATTTGTGTCTACGGTCACCAGTGGTTTTAACCGCCAGTGGTTTTGACCACCAGTGGTTTTGACCACACGGGTAGATAAAAGAGATTGGATGGTTAGGTTATGGGGTTGCATGATTTGCATGTTTTACTGATGATTTGTGTAAGTGCTTGCACTATCGGGTTAGGGATTTATACACTGAGTCTTGGTGACTCACCCCTTCCCTTATATTTTGCAGATGAGGCGTATATTACGGATATGGAGCTGGAAAGGACTCGAAGCAGCCATGCATGCTCGTTTGGGTTTTGATTTCTTATAGTTACTATTTCAATTTTATCTATTTACCTAAAGTTGGTTTTGGTTTGTAATAAGGCCGCTAAGTATTAGTTTGGGTTTTTGTTTTTAGATTTTATTTTTAATTATCGTATGCATATGTTTAATAACCTGATTTACTTTAGTAACTAAAATTAAAATGGGGTTTATAAAACTATACTCTGTATCGGGTTTTTACAACGTTACCATCGGGTGACATTATTCACAAGGTAATGATAAAATTAATAAAGTTGATTTCAAACCTAAATTTTCCACATCACTATAAGGTTTCTCCTAAACTTTGAGATCAATAAAAGAGTTTTCAGTAAAAATAAATCGGGAAGCTTGTTTATTCAAACATTTTTACCCCGTAACATGCCAGACTCGATGTGGTGTGTTGACCGGGTTTGGGGTGTTACACCGTACATGTGAAAACCCCTGTAGGTTCGAAATGAAAAATAAATTCTACATGGGCTAGGAACATAGGCGTTTGTGACCACACGGCCTGCCTATACGGGCATGTTCCATTTCACACGGGCGTGTGGCCCCTATTTAGGCAAAGTTTTCTAAGTGAACAAAAGTTTCTGGTTTTATCCCGAAACCTTTTGGATGTATGTTTAAGGCCTCATAGGACCATAATGTAAAACCCCTTACCCGTGTCTGACGCCGGGATAGGATATGAGGCATTAACAAACTTAAACAAAAACATTTATACAAAATCAGCTATAAAATTTCATTCAATTTAACATTCCTAATTCACATGCAAATTGTAACAGCCTGGTTTAGACCCTGTAGGAATAGTGGTTTTGAGACCACAAATATAATGTCAAAATAATATTTTAATGTTATTTTTAGTGTTGATTATATGTGATATAGCCTGTGTGAAAATTCTGTGTGGTAATTTTATCGATTGTGTGCTGAATTAAGAGAATGGACTTAATCGCGTAAAGTGTAAAATGTTGTGTGCTGATTGTTAAAGTGTCTAATTGTTGTTGTATTTTAAAGCCTTGTGAAGCAATTGACCCATTATTTAGTAGTGGAGTGGTTGTTTAAATGATTTTCAGAAACATTTCATTAAGGGCAAAATTGTTATTTGATTATTAATGTTATAATAAACAAAATAAAGCCATAATGCTCATATTATTCCTGTATCTTCCACCTAAATAAGAAAAGAAGAGGAGGGTTTGAGACTTTGTGATTTTTGACTAGCTTGAAGCATAGATTAAGGTATGATTTTGACTTGGTTTTTGATAATTTCTAGGTTTTCGTAATCGTTACTTCGTGCTCTATCTAACCCATGCCTTAATTTTGTGAGTTGATAATGTTTTAGAAATATTGCATTGATGAACATGTGAGTTCTTGAATGTTTGATGGAGGAAAATGAAAGATATGCGTTTGATTAAGATAATTTTTCCTTAGAGTTTTGACGAATTTGTGTGTTTTGGGCAAAATTGCGAAAAGTGTAAATTGAAGGATTAAAATGTGAAATAATGAAATGTGTGGACTTGTATGAACACAAGGGAAATTCAGCTAGGCTTATATGAAAAGAAATTATGTGAATTTTATGATTTTGTGAAATAAGGACTAAAGTGTCGAAATGTTAAAATGTAAGGGCTTTTTTGTAAAATGCCCTAAATAAGTGTGTGCGGACTAAATTGAATGAATTGTGATTGAATGGGTTTAATTTGAATGTGTATAGACTAAGAAAGGAGAGGTTCAGATCAAGATCGAGGCAAAGACAAAGTGCTTGATTAATCGACTGTTTCGTATATCGACATCCGAGGTAAGTTCAGATATAATATTTGCTATTAAAATAGTATCTATGTGATGAATAATGAATGAATGTATATTAATGGAATAGAATGTGTTATGTATCAGTTCGATTAATGAGGCACTTAGTGTGTGAAACGATAGGAGCTACACCTTTAATGATTAGCACTCTGTGTGTGAAACAATAGAAGCTACGGCTTTAATGATTAGCAATGTGTGTGCGAAAAGATAGAAGCTTGACTTATCAAATTGGAACTGTGTGTGTGATACCGATATAAGTCCAGTTTAACATATTGGCACTAAGTGTGAGATGACAATTATGTTTCGGTTATGAAATTGGCACTAAGTGTGCGAATTTATCAAATGAATAGCAAAGGTTGAATGACAGGTAATATCGAGAAATTGAGTAGAATTAATGATGAGTAACTATGTGTTGATCAAGGTATGTTTGAACGTATGTGGTTGATGATAGATTTAAGAATTGAATGAATAGACATTTGAGTATGTGATTAAGATTGATAATGTGCTTAGTTGTGTCTTTATCTATGTGATGGTTGGATAGCATGGTTAGTGAGTAACTAAGTGTTGGAAAAGGTATGTATGATACCTATGTGGTTAGTGAAATTGAAAGTAGATGAATGGAATGCTATGTGAGCATTGGATATAGTTGAAATTGTGTATCACTGATAAGTTATCTATGTGATGGTTCAATTTGTACATTGATTTGATTCAATGAGTTAATTATATTGTAATTCAAACATACTAAGCTTTGTAAGTTTACTATGTGATTTATTTCTCTATTTTACAGTGTCAGTAAAGCTAGCTCAGATCTCGGGACCGTCAGCATTTTAATCACACTATTTGAATATGGCATGTATAGGCTTGTTGTTTTGAAACATTTTTGAGATGTGTAAATAGCCATGTGGTGTGGATAGATATATGTTGGTTATATGTATGAATGGATTGTGTATATGATGCATATTATGGTAATGAAAATGTCTTATAATTGGTAAGCTTAGTGATGAATTGATGCTATTATGATCTAGTGGTATTGATGATGAATTATGCTTGGTTTTACATGTGAATTGGTTGAGCTATTTAGCATATAAGATGGTATGATAGAAATGAGATTGGTTAGGATGGTATGTTGATCATTTGACATGTATTTGGTATCCAAATTGTGTAATGAGAATATGCTTTTATTGTGCTTGTAGGGTTGACCCTTGTGTGGGTAGCAAATTGGCCTTATAAATGGCCTATTTTGCATACATGGCCAAGAGATATGGGCGTGTGTCTCTACCCTATGATTTAAGGATCACTTCTAGGTGTGTTTAGACAGGGTACATAGCCAAGGCCCATAGGCGTGCATGGTGGTCGTGCAACCAAGTCAGTACCTAGCTTAATTTTACACGGCCATGGCACACGGGCGTGTCTAGTGGCCGTGTGAACAAGTCAGTATGTATGCTCTATTTTGGCACGGCCTAGACACATGGGTGTGTCTGGTAGCCATGTGAGGCACACGGCCTGACTATACGGGCGTGTGATCTCAGCAGTATTACAAAAATATTTGAATTTCCAATAACTTTCATAAGTGTTCGATTTAGTCCTGACCTCTTTCTATCATGTGTTTAAGGTCTCGTAGACCGGGATAAGAGACTATATGCTCATATTTGAGTATGTGTGATTGATGATTGACATTGTGTCGTAAAGTTAATGTGAAATGTTCTGATGATATGGTAATGCCTCTTAACCCTAGTCCGATGATGGTTACGGGTTAGGGGTGTTACATTTTATTGGTATTAGAGCTACGGTTTAATCGATTCTCGAACTAACGTAGCGTGTGTGAGGCTAGTTATACATGCCATATATATGAAATTGCGATAGTGTGAGGAATTTTGACAGTTATAAATGTGTTTTCATATAGTAATTGATCCCGATCGAGTAGTTGCTGATGATGTTGAGAGTAACACGCCTGCTCTCGCTCAATGGACATTGTCGGCCACATCTAGGCAGAATGATAGTGGCGAGGGAGGAGTGGCTAAGCAAACCTTCTTCTGAATGATGAGTGAGTGGTTTTCAGAGTACCTGTTGTGCCACAAGTTGTAGATTCGATCGGGTTGAACAAACCTCCTATAGATAAGATTTGTAAGTATAAGGGTAAAGAGTTTAGAGCCACAATTG
This sequence comes from Gossypium rotundifolium, assembly GCA_025506655.1. Classification (NCBI taxonomy): domain Eukaryota; kingdom Viridiplantae; phylum Streptophyta; class Magnoliopsida; order Malvales; family Malvaceae; genus Gossypium; species Gossypium rotundifolium. The sequence continues at coordinate 141,368,398 of CP106722.1, forward strand.
ATGACGTTGTTGAGCAGGCTGAGTTTTGGCTCCAGAATACAATTCAGGTATTCAATAAAATGTCGTTGACTCTTGATGAGTGTATCAAGTGTGCAATTTCTTTGTTGAGAGATACAGTTTATAACTGGCAGAAGACGTTGACATCGTGGTTTCGAAAGAGAGAATCACCTGGGATTTCTTTCAAGTTGAATTCTAAAATAAGTATATCAGTCAACGATTCATTGATCAGAAACGTAAAGAGTTCCTTGAGTTAGAACAAGGTCGTTTGACAATTACTGAGTACGAGCAGTAATTTGTGAGATTAAGCTAGTATGCACAAGAATGTGTTTTGACTGAAGCTACTATGTGTAAACGCTTTATAGAAGGGTAGAATGAAGATATTAAGTTATTGGTTGGGATACTTGACATAAATGAATTTGTTGTGTTAGTTGAGAGAGCCTGCAAAGCCAAAGAGCTCAGTAAAGAAAAGAAGAAAGTTGATTCTCAAGCTCGAGATGAAAGAAAAAGATTGATAAGTAAGATGTCTCAACCTTCAATGAAGAAATTCAGAGGTGCAAGCAATCGATCAAATGCTTCATTTGGATATACGAGTAGAGATCGTGTGAGACTAAGTGTTGATTTGAGAACTCAAGCTCTGATGGAATCAAGTGTTAGTAATGCCAAAAGCAACAAGCCTGAGTGTAGACATTGTGGAAGGTGACATGTTGGAGAATGCTAGGGCAAGTATAATAATCGAACTTGTTATAAGTGTGGATCATGGGATCACTTCATTAAAAATTGTCCAAAGTTAGCTGAAGAAGAAAATGTTCAGAACGTGAGGTCGAGCAATGTAATGACAAGGGGTAGACCACCCAAAAATACTGGGAATGTGATTGGAAGTCAAAGAGGGATTACCAATACATCTATGAGATCAAAGGCGAGAGCACCTGCCCGAGTCTATGCTATACGTGCGCGAGAGGAAGCGCCATCGCCAGATATCATTACTGGTACTTTTACTCCATTTGATACTGATGTGATTGCATTGATAGATCCAGGATCTACTCATTCATATGTGTGTACGTGAATCTAGAATCAAGTAAGACTCTACCTGTTGAGTCTACTAAATTTTTATTAGAGTATTGAACCCCTTAGGCTAGTGTGTCTTGGTGGATAAAGTGTGCAAGAACTGTCCTTTGATGTTTCAGGATGTTTGTTTTCTGGCTAATTTGATGTTACTAACATTCGATGAATTTGATATAATTCTGGGTATGGATTGGCTCACTTTGCATAATGCCATTGTGAATTATAAAAGAAAGAGTATTGAATTGAGAAGTCAGGACGGTGAGATATTTCGAATCGAATCCAGTGATTTGAAAGGGTTACCACCTATTGTATCTGCGATGAAAGCTTTGAACTATGTGAGAAAGGGTTGCGAAGCCTATCTGGCATATGTGATTGATACAAAAGTGTCAGAAAAGAGAGTTAAAGAATCTGATGTGCCAAAAACTACTTTCAGAACAAAGTATGGATATTATGAATTCTTAGTGATGCCTTTCGGACTAACGAATGCTCTTGTAGTGTTTATGGATTTGATGAATCGGATATTCAGACTGTATTTGGATCGCTTTGTTGTAGTGTTTATTGATGCTATTCTGGTTTATTCCTGTGATGAGACACCACATGCCGAGGATTTGAGAATTGTGTTACAAACTCTATGTGAGAAGCATTTGTATGCAAAGTTTAGTAAATGTGAGTTTTGGTTGTGTGAGGTTGGATTTTTGGGGCATATTGTATCAGCTGCGGGAATACGAGTTAATCCTAGTAAAATCTCAGCTATTCTAGAATGAAAACCTCCGAGAAATGTGTTTGAAGTCTGTAGTTTTCTGGGACTAGCAGGATATTATAGACAGTTTGTGAAAGGCTTCTTGATAATTGCAACTTCGTCGATAAAGTTGATACAGAAATATGCTAAATTTGAGTGGTCAGAAAAGTACCATAAGAGTTTTGAGCAGTTGAAAGCATTGTTGACAAAAGTGCCAGTGTTCGTTCTTCCGCCTGAATCGGGCAAAGAAATTATAGTTTACAGTGATGCATTGTTAAATGGTTTGGGCTGTGTGCTGATGCAAGAAGGCAAAGTCATTGCTTATGCTTCGAGGCAGTTAAAGCCGCATGAAAAGAACTACCTAACGCACGACCTTGAATTTGCAGCGATTGTGATTGCATTGAAGATTTGGCGTCACTATCTATTTAGTGAGAAATGTCACATTTATACCAATCATAAGAGTTTAAAGTACTTGATGACTCAGAAAGAAATTGAATTTATGATAGGGAAGATGGTTAGAATTGTTGAAAGATTATGAACTTGTGATTGATTATCATTCGGGCAAAGCTAATGTTGTTGCCGATATCTTGAGTAAAAAGTCTTTAGGTGCCTTACGAGCTATGAGCACTCAGATAGATCTATGTGATGATGATTCAGTTTTGGCTGAGTTGAGAGTAAGGCCGATGTTTGTACGTCAGATTTGTATTGCCCAGAAAAGTGATGATGAAATGATAGCAAAATGAGATCAATGCAATTTGAATTCTATTCAGAATTTCAAGTTGATAATAATGGTTTTTTGAGATATAGAGATCGAATTTGTGTTTCAATGAATTTAGAGTTGATTTAGTTGATCCTGAATGAAGTCATTTGACCGTGCATCCGGGAGTACGAAAATGTATAACGATCTGAAACAACTTTATTGGTAGCATGGTATAATAAGAGATATCTCCGACTATGTGTCGAAATGATTAGTTTGTCAGCAAGTTAAAGCTGAACATCAAGTTCCATCTGGTTTGTTATGGACTTTGTGTCAAGATTGCCTTTGTCTCTGGGAAAGAAAGACGTAATCTGGGTGATAGTCGATAGATTGATAAAGTCAGTCATTTTGTTCTGGTGAGAACAAATTATTCACTTGATTGATTGGCTAAATCATATATTACTGAAATTGTGACATTTATAGGGTTGATCTTACAAAAGAGACTGAGTAGAAAGTGAGAGTGATTTGTGACAGTTTGAAAGTGGCCTCAGATCGTTAGAAGTCTTATGCAGACTTGAAATAGAAAGATATCGAATTTGAGATTGGTGACAAAATGTTTCTAAAAGTGTCTTCATGAAAGAAAATACTTCGATTTGGCTGAAAAGGCGAGTCTGAGATTCATCGAGCCGTATAAGATCATTGAACGAGTTGGATCGGTTGCTTATAGATTGATGGTGCTAGCTGAATTAGAAAAGATCCATAATGTGTTTCATGTGTCGATGCTTTGACGGTACCGATCTGATCCGTCCCATGTGATTTCTCCTACTAAGGTTGAAATTCAGTCAGATTTGTCGTATAGTGAAGAAACGATTCAAATTTTGGCACTATAGATTAAAGAGTTGAGAAATAAGAAAATCTCTTTAGTAAAAGTGTTGTGACACAAATACAGAGTTGAAGAGGCTAGGTGTGAACCTGAGAACGTTATGAGGGAACAGTATGCACACCTATTCAGTGGCAAAATTTTTGGGGACGAAAATCCCTAATGGGAAGAGTTGTAACAGCCCAATTTAGACCCTAGTTGGAATAGTGGTTTTGAGACCACAAACTGAGGTCAGAATAATATTTTAATGTTATTTTTGGTGTTAGCCTGTGTGAAAATTTTGTATGGTAATTTTATCGATTGTGTGCTAAATTAAGAGAAATGACTTAATTGTGCAAAGTGTTAAATGCTGTGTGCTGATTGTTAAAGTGTCTAATTGTTGTTGGCTTTTAAATAAGGAGGCCTTTTGAAGCAATTGACCCATTATTTAGTAGTGGAGTGGTTGATGGACAAATATGGCCATAGTTTAAATGATTTTTATAAACATTTCATTAAGGGCAAAATTGGTATTTGATTATTAATGTTATAATAAACAAAATAAAGCCAAAATGCTCATATTATTTATGTATCTTCCACCGAAATAAGAAAAGAAGAGGAGGGTTTGAGACTTTGTGATTTTCAGCTTGCTTGAAGCATAGATTAAGGTATGATTTTGACTTGGTTTTTGATAATTTCTACATTTTCATAATCGTTGCTTCATGCTCTAGCTAACCCATGTCTTAACTTTGTGAGTTGATGATGTTTTTGAAATATGCCATTGATGAACATGTGAGTTCTTGAATGTTTGATGGAGGAAAATGAAATATATGTGTTTGATTAAGATAATTTGTCATTGGAGTTTTGATGAATTTGTGTGTTTTGGGCTAAATTGAGGAAAGTGTAAATTGAGAGATTAAAATGTGAAATAAATGAAATGTGTGGGCTTGTATGAACACAAAGGAAATTCGGCTAGGCTTATATGAAAATAAATTATGTGAATTTTATGATTTTGTGAAATAAGGACTAAAGTGTCGAAATGTGAAAATATGAGGGCTATTTTGTAAAATGTCCTAAATAAGTGTGTGTGGAATAAATTGAATGAATTGTGATTGAATGGGTTGAATTTGAATGTGTATAGACCAAGAAGGAGAGATTCAAATTGAGATCGAGGCAACGACAAAGTGCTCGATTAATCGACCGTTTCAGTATATCAACGTCTGAGGTAAGTTTGAATATAATACTTGCTAATAGCATCTATGTGATGAATAATGCATGAATGTATATTAATGGAATAGAATGTGTTATGTATGAGTTCGAGTATTGAGGCACTAAGTGTGCGAAACGATAGAAGCTGTGGATTTAATGATTAGCACTGTGTGTGCGAAACGATAGAAGCTACGGCTTTTAAAGATTAGCACTGTGTGTGCAAAAAGATAGAAGCTTCGGCTTATCGAATTGGCATTGTGTGTGCGTTACCAATATAAGTCCAGTTTAACATATTGGCACTAAGTATGCGATGACATTTATGTTTCAGTTATGAAATTGGCACTAAGTTTGCGAATTTACCAAATGAATAGCAATGGTTGAACGAGAGGCAATATCGAGAAATTAATTTGCATTAATGATGAGTAACTATGTGTTGATCAATGTATGTTTGAACCTATGTTGTAACATCCCAAAATTGGGCTTAGTAGGATTGGGCCCAATGGGCCTTGGGCGTAGGAATGTTTAAAATTTTGAGAACAAGAGAATGGCATTATTACAAATTGGACTTGTTAGTTAAGTGAATTTGGAGTTTACGGGGTTTCTATGAAGTCTCAGGTTTAATTGGGCCTTAGGAAAAATTTGGTATTTTAGCACTTTAAGGAGAGATGGTAAGTAGCTTGAATGCTTATTGAAATAAATGAATAAATGGTTAGCACAAGTGAACAATTAGTAAAGAGGTTATGGCATTAAGTGAAGTACCTTGAGGGAAGAGGTTCAAATCCCTTTGTGTGCAATGTTTGGCTAATATTTTTGAACTCTTTCCTTAAGTGTCGGCCAAGGACTATTTATGGCAAGGGTGGACTTCATTATTTTTGGTAAGGTGGCTAAAAGAATAAGGCAAGGATGAAGTTGGGGAAAGGAATCATGAGAAATAGGTAAGTAAGGGGACAATGGGCTTATTTTGAGGATGGTGTTTTGGAAAGCTTGGGTGGCCAAACTCTTATCCTAATTGGGGATGCATGTGGACGGTTTTGAGGTAGATGGGTGGCTGAAAATTTTACCTTGGCATTTGGTAAGGCCTTGGTTTTGTTTTGGCAAAAAATCCGATTGCAATCTTTGTGTCATCTTCTCTCTTTTTGCTACTTTCTTTGCCGAAATTTTCTAGCACAATAGTGCAATTTTCTCTTCTCTTGAATTGGTCACATATTCATCTTTTGTCTAATCTTCTTGATAGCTGAATATCATTGTTCATTCTCCTCCATAACCGAAATCTTTCCATCGTTCTTTCTTTCTCATTCCTAAATCAATCGGTAAGTATTCTTTCCAATGTTTTATTTTCTTCTCTTATGACCAAATCCATACTTTGGTTTTTGGATGGTCATTTTGACCGATACTATCACCTTACTTTCTCTCGTACGAGATCGTTTTCTTCTTCGTAGTGATATAGAGGGAGGTCAAATACCACAACATCACCTAATCATCATTAGTCATAGGACGATCGTGAGAAATGTGATTATAATCGATTTAGGTAAGGAAGATCTTTCATAGTCCATTCGATATCTCCATTTTGTTTTTGAGTTAATCGGATTGAAGGTTCACTAATTAATATTGTTGGTAGGATCAATTTTTGGTGCATCGAGGGAGATCACAGTCGTGGTGTTGAAATTGGTAGAAAACACAACTCGTAATCAAGGTGTATAATCCCTACTTTCCGAATATATATTTGAAATGGTGTGTGATCTCACACTTCTCTGAAGGCTTGCATGAAATATTCTGTGATTCGGTCGAAATACACGAAGAAAAATAAAAAATCATCATCCGTAATCACTCGGGCATGCGTATGATCGTAGTGGTATCATGTTTTGTAATAAAATAGTTTCGATCAGAAACAGTGACGTATATTTAAAAAATACGAAAACTTGGATAAAAGGAATTACAAAGTGAGTAAGATACCAGATTAAAGTTTACTGTGTCTACTTTAATATGTAAGAAACGCAGAAGGAAAAGGAATATTATATTCTGAGATATGTTAATTTTAGTGAGACTGGTTCTGAATGAATTCGGGTATTCTGCTCGCCTTGAAAAAATGTATAAAATTGTAAAAAGTGAATTATGGGACATAATTTATATGTATGGATTCCTTAGTGAGCCTATTATTAATAGAGACAAGTGGGAGCAATATATGAAAACTGCATAGAGAGATATTTGGATTTTGGGTAAGAGAGGCCAGAATCATTGGACAATGAAACAAGGGAAACTTTAAGGAATAAAATGTACTAAATGGTTAAACTAAAACTTCTGGAAAAATTATAGGAGAAAGATATACGAGTCTAACTTCAAATAAAAATTACGGATTTAGATTTTAAGTTTCCTAACTCGAGTTATAGTCAATTTAGTCGGTATGACGCAGTTGGACAGTTTCAAACTTTTATGCCCCAAATTAGTAGTTAAGCCTTGGTTATGAAATTACCGAAATACCCTTAGAGGGTAAATTACCGAAATACCCTTAGCGGTTACGATTGCCAAATTATGAAAATGCCCTTATGGGCTGAATTATGGAAATGCCCATATTGGACCGATTTATAAAGTGTTAATGGGTCGAAATACGAAATTGCTTAATAGGCTGAATTGACATATTGCCTTATGGGCCGAATGGACATATTGATTAATAGGCAAATGTGATATTTGTTATATGGGCCAAATGTGATATTTGCTATATGGGCCAAATGTGATAAGTGATATATGTGTCTCATGTGTTAATGGGTCGTTTTGATAGATTGCTATATGGATCGATTTCTTATATTGCTTAATAGGCCAAATTGTGTAATGGGCCAAATTTTAATATGGGCCTGATGTTGAAATTATCATATGAATAAATTATTGTGCATTATAAATACATGATTGCATGGGTTGGGATATTTTGATGAAGAGAAGAAGGCTTCGTGCCCAATTTAAATGGCTAAATGCATGCGATTATAAATGGCCACTGGCCTGCGAATTATTGTTATAAATGGCTAAATGCTGCGAGTAAATGGCTCAGAATAATTAAAACCTACCTAAACGTTGGGACCGAATATGGGTCGTTCTTAAGAAGAACTTTTGAAACCCATTTTAAATCAATTTAAGTTTTGTTGAAAACTGCTCGTTTTAAGTTGTCTTGTTAAATTTATGCTTAGTCCAAACTCGAAAATTTAATTAAGTCAAGTTTTATACAAATTTCGGATGTGCCCGATGGCACGATAAAACATTTTCGTGTTAATTTAGAAAACGTGTGATTCAAATTTATAATTAAAACAAAATATCCAACATATAAGGAAATAACCAAAGTAAAGTATGATGAGGCCTTATTACATCCAAAATAAAACAACCCAACAACAAAATTTAAAATGACTAAAATTAAAGTTCGTTTAATTTTAAATCCACCGATGGCCTCCTCAAGTCCTCCGGCCCATGTCCGCGATCTAAGCATCACCGAAAAAATAATAATGGAGAAGGTGAGTCACCAAGACTCAAGATGTAACCCTTCCCCGCTTTTAAAATATTTTTCATACACAACATATAACAATTAATATGCGAATATTTAATTCCCGACCTAGCCATCCAAACGCCACTCGCTCACCCCGTTGTGGTACCAAACCCTTTGGTGGTGCCAAACCTCCGTGACATATAGTCACAATGTGTTACCAAAACACCGTGTCCGTGAGACACAGATCCTTTGATGGGGCCAACCCATCGTGGTGATACCAAATCACCGCGCATTTATCCCATATCTCAAGTGGGGCCAACCCACGGTGGTGTTAACCACGGGGACAAGTCGCTATTGAGGTACCAAACCTCTAGAGGTACCAAACCTCGGTGACATATAGTCACGATGTGTTACTAAAACACACGGTGCCCGCCAAGCACGATTAATACCGCCCTCCACTCACTAATCCCACATCAATCACATACTTAAATCTCATATAATAATGCATCATGCTTACCAAAAGCATTAAATAACAAGTACACATTTTGTGGACTTACCGGATTTCCAACTATACCGATATGGTATATTATCAATGCTACATAGAAATCAAGTTAGCATTCACAACAAAAAGCATATTAACAAATTATATGTGTATGTACACACCTGTCACCACGATTAATCTAAATCCCGAATGAAAGAGTCGACCACCTTAGATCTCTTTGTTCCTATATTCGCCATAATAGAGTTAGTGATATGGGCCATTCGCCAAACCAATTAATTTGAGAGGATTCTTGTGAACCCGAACCTTACCTTTATCCTTTGGGTTCCTAATCACAAAGACTCAATTCCAGCCTCGCCTCGCCAACCACCATCGATTAGTAATAATACCAATAGCCTTGCTTTTAATCATTAATCGACTTACTAGAATAGCACTCTATTTACCATAAATCCTTACCACCTACTTACCAATCGATTGACTAAGGAATGGAAGATCCGCCTTTCTGCTTTGAGATCCCGGAGTTTCCTAGAAAGAAATCGGTTTCACAAGGGTGTTAATACACTATTGAAATCGGCACTTACCCCCTTATGGATGTCGTGAGACACGTAAGAGAAGGAAAAGAAAAAAATAGTATTCGGCTAATACCTCTTACCGCTTCAATATTCGCCAAGTCTATAGAGTAGAGGAAGGAATTTGAATGTGGGTTTCGGCAAAAGAAGTAGAGAGGGCTTTTCATTGAAAAGGAGTGAAAAGTTTGGAGAAATGGAGTATGGAAGTAGAAAGGAAATTCGCTATTTCAAAGGAGTAAAATGAAAGATAAAAGAATGTGTGAAGAGAATTTTGACTTAGCAAAAATGACAAAAAGCAAACAAGGTGACAAGGTTGAACCTTTTATAGGCATTCGGCATCCCCTAGTGGCCTTGCTGGCCCACCTCCCCATGAGGTGTTTAAATTTCGCAATCACTTACAACCTCTCCGCCACTCATTTGATTTAATTCAAATCATTTGAAGAAAATAATCCCATAATAATTCATAATATCCTTGACTATCACTAATTATCCTTAGATAAAAATCTATTAATTCCCAAATAATCAAATAATCTCTTAATAATCCAAATAATTTCCTTATTATCACCTATTATCTTGTTTATCTAAATAAACTAATATCATCCTTATTATCCTTAGAATTAAACAATTAAAAAAAAACCAATTTAAAATGCTCATATTATCCTTTATTAATGAAATAAAATTTGAGCATTTTCTCTCTTGTTGCCGTCAAACAAGGTGCCAAAAGGAGAATTTTCATGACTCGAACCAAGGCTCTCCCTTGTTCTTGATGGCGTCAACTTCAGCTCCTAAGTGGCCTCCCTTTTGCCACTTTTCCAAGGCTTATTTTGTGTCAAAAGCTCCCTTATTTATTCTTATAACACCTCTTGCTAAGGCTCCTACCTTAAAAGTTAAAACTAAAATTTCCTACCAAATCGAGCCAACACAAAGCCTTAAATTGATCATTATTATTCCATAAATAATGACACAATATTTATACATAAGGAAAATAATTAAATCCAAATAGCCCCATTTTTGGGATGTTACAGTTCTACCCCCTTTAAAATAAATTTCGTCCCGAAATTACATAACTAAAATAGATGAGGGTATTGCCGTCGTATCACATCCTCTAGAACTCATTCTATCTACTTGCGCTTTTAATCTGATTAAGAAAATTTTTATGCGTTAGCATTTGTTCCACTTTATTACTCGCGAAGAAATTTTATGGATAAGGTTTAATCAGAGATTCTTTCGAGCAAACAAGTTTTCAGTCTTCTATCCTAGTTCATACAAAGGAGTTCATGCATCCATTCCTTAATGCTTTCCATACCTATTCACTCCTCGGACATTTCTGCCCATTTCTAACCCAGGGGTATTTCCGTCATTTTCCTACAGGGTATTTTCGTAATAAAAGAGATTTTAAAACTTTGATAAAATAGGTCACCCAAAAAAAATTGAGGAGCATTTCTGAAAATCCCGTAAAATTTGAAGTTATTGCTTTGTTTCGGAAACCAAGGGTATTTTGGTAATTTCGTCCATCAGGGGAAATTTTGTAATTTTGTAAATCAAGGGTGTTTTAGTAATTGAAAAACCCTGAGGGTCCCTTCGAGAATTTTCCTTTCTTAAAACGGTGATGTTGCAAAAATTTTGTACTGTGGTCGTTTTGGTAATTTTACACGCTGAGGCGTTTTCGTAATTTTCCAAAACCAAAGTGTTTCATTGCTGATTTCCAAAGCTGAGTTGAATATTTAAGAAGTAGTTAAAATTTTGGACAAAATCATTGATTTGATATTTTATGAACCGAGGGCATTTTAGTAATTTTACTCCTAAGGGTATTTTTGTAATTTTCCACAAATCGAACTTTTCGGGGAAAACATTGTAAAAAGAGTTGTTCTTACGATTTGAAAGAGTTATTGCAAAAATTTTGAAAACATTAGGGTTCTCGTTGTTTTGTTCCTTTCAAAACATGGCTAATTCCCTTTCGGTTTTAGTCATTAGGTTTAGCCTATGACCGAGCCTTCTTGGTCGTGGTGAACCAAAGCTACGCACTGTGCAGGTGTTTAGTGTGGAGAGGAGGTGAGTCACACTGACCGCTTAAATACCAAGCTCCCACCGAACCTTTCTAGACATGCGCACAGAGGTTACCACACCATCGAGCCTCCGGGTTAGGGTGAACCCAAGCTACGCACTGTAGGATACTGCCAAGAGGTGGTGAGTCACCTGACCGCTTAAATACTGTGCTCTTCCGGATCCAATCCTAGACATGCGCACAGGGGTTACCACACCCTAGCTCAAAGGACTAAGTCATAGGTTGGTTTCGTTTTTAAATCTTATGTTCGCTTGTGTGTTCGAGTAATCTAATCCTAGGTTCAATTCCTATAAGTCTATCTACGTTCCATGCTTCCTACCCTTCTAAAGAATGTAATTCACACAGAGGTTTAGATGTACTTACCTGGGCGGATCGGTGCCGGAGACTCGGGCCATGCTGCTTAAAACCCAAAATCAATTAATAAGGCCTACTAAAACATTTTTGGGCCTTGGGCCCCCACAGCCGAGTTTTGAACTGGGCTCTGATACCAATTTGTAACAGCCCAAACCCGGCCCAAACGTTGGGACCGAATATGGGTCGTTACGAAGAAGAACTTTTTGAAACCCATTTTCGAAATCAATTTAAGTTTTGTTGAAAACTGTTCGTTTTAAGTTGTCTTGTTAAATTTATGCTTAGTCCAAACTCAAAAATTTAATTAAGTCAAGTTTTTATACAAATTTCAGATGTGCCCGATGGCACGATAAAACATTTTTCGTGTTAATTTAGAAAAACGTGTGATTCAAATTTATAATTAAAACAAAATATCCAACATATAAGGAAATAACCAAAGTAAAGTATGATGAGGCCTTATTACATCCAAAATAAAACAACCCAACAACAAAATTTAAAAATGACTAAAATTAAAGTTCGTTTAATTTTAAATCCACCGCATGGCCTCCTCAAGTCCCTCCGGCTCCATGTCCGCGATCTAAGCATCACCTGGGAAAAAATAATAATGGAGAAGGTGAGTCACCAAGACTCAAGATGTAACCCTTCCCGCTTTAAAATATTTTCATACACAACATATAACAATTAATATGCGTAATATTTAATTCCGACCTAGCCATCCAAACGCCATCGCTCACCCTGCTTGTGGTACCAAACCACCGGTGGTGCCAAACCACCGGTGACATATAGTCACAATGTGTTACCAAAACACCGGTGTCCGAGACACAGATCGCTTGATGGGGCCAACCCATCGTGTGATACCAAATCACCGCGCATTTATCCCATATCTCAAGTGGGGCCAACCCACGGTGGTGTTAACCACGTGGACAAGTCGCTATTGAGGTACTAAACCTCTGGAGGTACCAAACCTCCGTGACATATAGTCACGGTGTGTTACCAAAACACGGTGCCCGTCGGCACGATTAATACTGCCCCTCCACTCACTAATCCCACATCAATCACATACTTAAATCTCATATAATAATGCATCATGCTTACCAAAAGCATTAAATAACAAGTACACATTTTCGGGACTTACCTTGATTTCCAACTATACCGATATGGTATATTATCAATGCTACATAGAAATCAAGTTAGCATTCACAACAAACAAAGATATTAACAAATTATATGTGTATGTACACACTGTCACCACGATTAATCTAAATCCCGAATGAAAGAGTCGACCACCTTAGATCTCTTTGTTCCTATATTCTACCATAATAGAGTTAGTGATATGGGCCATTCGCCAAACCAATTAATTTGAGAGGATTCCTTGTGAACCCGAACCTTACCTTTATCCTTTTGGGTTCCTAATCACAAAGACTCAATTCCCAGCTACGCTCGCCAACCACCATCGATTAGTAATAATACCAATAGCCTTCGCTTTTAATCATTAATGACTTACTAGAATAGCACTCTATTTACCATAAATCCTTACCACCTACTTACCAATCGATTGACTAAGGAATGGAAGATCCCTTTCGCTTTGAGATCCTGAGTTTTCTAGAAAGAAATCGGTTTCACAAGGTGTTAATACACTATTGAAATCGGCACTTACCCCTTATGGATGTCGACAGAGACACGTAAGAGAAGGAAAAAGAAAAAATAGTATTCGGCTAATACCTCTTACCGCTTCAATATTCGCCAAGTCTATAGAGTAGAGGAAGGAATTTGAATGTGGGTTTCGCAAAAAGAAGTAGAGAGGGCTTTTCAGTTGAAAAGGAGTGAAAAGTTTGGAGAAATGGAGTATGGAAGTAGAAAGGAAATTGCTATTGCCAAAGGAGTAAAATGAAAGATAAAAGAATGTGTGAAGAGAATTTGAGACTTAGCAAAAATGACAAAAAGCAAACAAGGTGACAAGGTTGAACCTTTTATAGGCATTCAGCATCCCCTAGTGGCCTTGCCGTCCACCTCCCATGAGGTGTTTAAATTTCAAGCAATCACTTACAACCTCTCCAGCCACTCATTTGATTTAATTCAAATCATTTGAAGAAAATAATCCCATAATAATTCATAATATCCTTGACTATCACTAATTATCCTTAGATAAAATCTATTAATTCCCAAATAATCAAATAATCTCTTAATAATCCAAATAATTTCCTTATTATCACCTATTATCTTGTTTATCTAAATAAACTAATATCATCCTTATTATCCTTAGAATTAAACAATTAAAAAAAAACCAATTTAAAATGCTCATATTATCCTTTATTAATGAAATAAAATTTGAGTATTTTCTCTCTGTTGTCCGTCAAACAAGGTGCCAAAAGGAGAATTTCGCTGACTGAACCAAGGCTTTCCTTGTTCTTGATGGCGCCAACTTCAGCTCCTAAGTGGCCTCCCTTTTGCCACTTTTCCAAGGCTTATTTTGTGTCAAAAGCTCCCTTATTTATTCTTATAACACCCTCTTGCTAAGGCTCCCTACCTTAAAAGTTAAAAACTAAAATTTCCTACCAAATCGAGCCAACACAAAGCCTTAAATTGATCATTATTATTCCATAAATAATGACACAGCAGTTTATACATAAGGAAAATAATTAAATCCAAATAGCCCCATTTTTGGGATGTTACATGGCCACTGGCCTGTGAATTATTGTTATAAATGGCTAAATGCCTGCGAGTAAAAATGGCCACTGGCATGTGAATTATTGTTATAAATGGCTAAATGCCTGCGATTATAAGTGGCCACTGGCCTGCGAATCATTAAATTAAATGGCTTAATGCTTGCGATTGGAGTGTTGGCAGGGTGGGTTGACTCGATCCCCACAGGTGTGCTGGTTGGTACGGGTGGTGTGTAGCGGATGGAAAAAACTAGGTTTGGTTGGGAAATTGCATTTCATACACATGTTATATTTGATACATTATTGTTATTGTAAATGGGCTTAGGCCCAAAATATTGCCATGTGTGTTCGACCCAGTGGATGATGGTAAGGGGATTTCACACTAAGTTCTTGTAACTCACCCCCTTTCTTTCTTAACCCTTGTAGGTAATGCTCAGTGACGAGGACTTGGGGCCATGGATGACTCGGTGGAGGCCATACTTCAAAAATGGTTTTATTTGGACTTTAGTTTCTTACTTCGTTTACTTTATTACTTTACTATTTTGGGTTATGTGTTGTAATAATGCTTCTAGATTATTTTATTTTGCTTTATGTTTGACGTGTTTATATTTTACTCAAATTATTTTAAATGGGATTTTCTAAAATCATAATAAAGGTTTTCCAAAATCGATTAACAAATGAATTTCAAAATAAACTTTTACAAATATTTTTAATACGGAAATTTCCCTCGAACTATCAACGATATTTCCAAAAGTCACAGTTTTTATAAAATTATTATTTCAAATTTAATCGATCAATCTTCGAAATTAGTAGTATTTTATTAAATATCTCAAGTCAAACTTGATTTTCTTGATTTTAACAAATCAACATCTATTTTTGTACGAATAGAAAAGGATCTAACATTTTTTTATCTCATTTGACATGTTTTCTTTATATGTTATCGAAAAACTTTTTAGTGCGACACACCGGATTCGGGCCTAACTTCTAGGCCGGGTTTGGGGTGTTACATTTTATGGTATCAGATTCGAGTTGCAAAACTCGACCGTGGTTTGGGTTCAAAAGCGTTTTCCAAGGCTATTTAGAATTTTGATTTATAAATATATGTTCTAAAAGAAGTATGGCACCACGAGTATCCGGCACCAAGTCAAGTAAGTATTTTTTTTTCATTTTATAATTTTTGTGATACGAAAATTTTACAAAGTAGAATACTATAGAACTGTTAGCTTTAGGAGTTGAAACTATAGAGACTGAGACTCTAGGATGCAAATTTGACTTTCGAAAATAACTTTTCTACTCGTACTCCATAAAACATTGTTTAATAAACATCGAATAGCATAATGATTAATAAAACTCTTAATCAGATTATATCGATTTAGTGAACATGAGCGCTAGAAGACGCAGACGCGGTAGAAGTGGACGTGGTAGAGGCTAAGGTGCTAGGGCTAGATCTTCAGCACTAAGGCATGTGCCCGAAAGGGAGGCGCAGTCATCGTTAGTGGCTGAGACGGGATCTCGTGATCAAGTTGGGGTTGATGAGCTGACTCAGATAGTTAAGAAGGTATTGAAGGAGGTTAAGGAAATCAGTGAAGCACTTTGAGTTGGGTTTGTGGACTATAAAAAGATAGGAGATTGTGGTTCTTGTGGATCGCAGTCTCATTCCGTAAAGTGTGTTGAGGCACGTCCAAACTTTTTGGCTTGCGATTATTGCGGAAGGCGTCATCTGGGTGAGTGTTGGAGGAGGTCAGGAGCATGTTTGAGATGCGGGTCTAAGGAGCATAAGGCTCAGGATTGTTCCATCACTATCAAGCCAAGTATGTTTTGGTTGGACGTGATGTTTGAATGTAGAAAATTTTATGAATGAGTGATAAATATTTGTTTGCTTCTGGGGATTAAATATTTGATGATATAAAGAGTTTCCAAGGTTAGAGATAGAAAGTGAATTAGTGTTATTAAGATCAGAGTGCACAACGGAGGTGTAAGGTGCTAGGTTAGGATTTGCGATTGTTCCTATAGTTGGAAATTTTGAGGACGAAATTTCTTTAAGGAGGGAATAATTGTAACATCCCAAAATTGGGCTTAGTAGGATTGGGCCCAATGGGCCTAGGGCATAGGAATGTTTAAAATTTTGAGAACAGAAGAATGGCATTATTACAAATTGGACTTGTTAGTTAAGTGAATTTGGAGTTTACGGGGTTTCTATGAAGTCTCGGGTTTAATTGGGCCTTAGGTAAAATTTGGTATTTTAGCACTTTAAGGAGAGATGGTAAGTAGCTTCAATGCTTATTGAAATAAATGAATAAATGGTTAGCACAAGTGAGCAATTAGTAAAGATGTTATGGCATTAAGTGAAGTACCTTGAGGAAGAGGTTCAAATCCTTTGTGTGCAATGTTTGGCTAATATTTTGAACTCTTTCCTTAAGTGTCGCCAAGGACTATTTATGGCAAGGGTGGACTTCATTATTTTTGGTAAGGTGGCTAAAAGAATAAGGCAAGGTTGAAGTTGGGGAAAGAAATCATGAGAAATAGGTAAGTAAGGGGGACAAGGGGCTTATTTTGAGGATGGTGTTTTGGAAAGCTTCGGTGGCCAAACTCTTATCCTAATAGGGGATGCATGTGGACGGTTTTGAGGTAGATAGGTGGCTAAAAATTTTACCTTGGCATTTGGTAAGGCCTTGGTTTTTTTTTGGCCAAAAATCCTATTGCAACCTTTGTGTCATCTTCTCTCTTTTTGCTACTTTCTTTGCCGAAATTTTCTAGCACAATAGTGCAATTTTCTCTTCTCTTGAATTGGTCACATATTCATCTTTTGTCTAATCTCCTTGATAGCCAAATATCATTGTTCATTCTCCTCCATAATTGAAACCTTTCCATCATTTTTTCTTTCTCATTCCTTAAGCAATTGGTAAGTATTCTTTCCAATGTTTTATTTTCTTCTCTTATGACCGAATCCATACTTTGGTTTTTGGATGGTCATTTTGACCGAGACTATCACCTTACTTTCTCTCATACGAGATCGTTTTCTTCTTCGTAGTGATATAGAGGGAGGCCGAATACCACAACATCACCTAATCATCTTTAGTCATAGGACGATCGTGAGAAACTTGATTAAAATCGATTAAGGTAAGGAAGATCTTTCATAGTCCATTCGATATCTCCATTTGGTTTTTGAGTTAATTGGATTGAAGGTTGGCTAATTGATATTGTTGGTAGGATCGATTTTTGGTGCATCGAGGGAGATCACAGTCATGGTGTTGAAATCAGTAGAAAACACAACTCGCAATCAAGGTGTGTAATCGCTACTTTCTGAATATATATTTGAAATGGTGTGTGATCTCGCACTTTTCTGATGGCTTGTATGAAATATTCTGTGATTCGGTCGAAATACCAAAGAAAAACTAGAAATCGGCATCCATAATCACTCGGGCGTGTGTATGATCGTAGTGGTAATCATGTTTTGTAATAAAGCAGTTTCGATCAGAAATAGTGGCGTATATTTGAAAAATCGCTAAATATTGGATAAAAGGAATTACAAAGTGAGTAAGATTTCAGATTAAAGCTTACTCTGTCTTGGAAAAATCGTATAAAATTGAAAATTTGAATTATGGGACATAATTTATATGTATGGATTCCTTAGTGAGCCTGTTATTAATAGAGACAAGTGGGAGCGGTATATGAAAACTGTAAAGCGAGATATTTGGATTTTGGGTAAGAGAGGTCATAATCATTGGACAGTGAAACAAGGGAAATTTAAGGAATAAACTGTACTAAATGGTTAAGCTAAAAATTCTGGAAAAATTATAGGAGAAAGATATACGAGTCTAGTTTCAAAGAAAAATTACGGATTTAGATTTTGAGTTTCCTAACTCGAGTTATAGTCAATTTGGTTGATATGACGCTGTTGGAGAGTTTCAAACTTTTATGCCCCAAATTAGTAGTTAAGCCTTGGTTATGAAATTACAGAAATACCCTTAGAGGGTGAATTACCAAAATACCCTTAGCGGGTATGATTGTCGAATTACAAAAATGCCCTTCTGGGCCAAATTATGGAAATACCCCTATTGGGCCGATTTGTAAAGTGTTAATTGGTCAAAATACAAAATTGCTTAATAGGCTGAATTGACATATTGCTTTATGGGCTGGAAGGACATATTGATTAATAGGCAAATGTGATATTTGCTATATGGGCCAAATGTGATATTTGCTATATGGGCCAAATGTGATAAATGATATATGGGCCTCATATGTTAATGGGCCGTATTGATAGATTGCTTAATGGGCCATTTTGATAAATTGCTATATGGCCGATTTGTTATATTGCTTAATAGGCCAAATTGTGTAATGGGCCAAATTTTAATATAGGTTTGATGTTGAAATTATCATATGAATAAATTGTTGTGCATTGTATATACATGATTGCATGGGTTGGGATATTTTGATGAAGGGAAGAAGGCTTCGTGCCCAGTTTAAATGGCTAAATGCCTGCGATTATAAATGGCCACTGGTCTGCGAATTATTGTTATAAATGGCTAAATGCCTGCGATTATAAATGACCACTGGCCTGCGTATTGTTATAAATGGCTAAATGCCTGCGATTATAAATGGCCACTGGCCTACGGATCATTGAATTAAATGGCTTAATGCCTGCGATTGGTGTCTTGGCGGGGTAGGTTGACTCGATTCCCACAGGTGTGCTGGTTGGTACGGGTGGTGTGTAGCGGATGGAAAAAACTAGGTTTGGTTGGGAAATTTCATTTCATACACATGTTATATTTGATACATTATTGTTATTGTAAATGGGCTTAGGCCCAAAATATTGCTATGTGTGTTCCGACCCAGTGGATGATGGTAAGGGGATTTCACACTGAGTTCTTCTAACTCACCCCCTTTCTTTCTTAACCCTTGTAGGTAATGCTCAGTGACAAGGACTTGGGGCCATGGATGACTCGGTGGATGCCATACTACAGAAATGGTTTTATTTGGTCTTTAGTTTCTTACTTCATTTACTTTATTACTTTACTATTTTGGGTTATGTGTTGTAATAAGGCCTCTGGATTATTTTATTTTGCTTTATGTTTGACGTGTTTATATTTTACTCAAATTATTTTAAATGGGATTTTCTAAAATCACAATAAAGGTTTTCCAAAATCGATTAACAAATGAATTTCAAAATAAACTTTTACAAATATTTTTAATACGGAAATTTCCCTCGAACTATCAACGATATTTCCAAAAGTCATAGTTTTATAAAATTATTACTTCAAATTTAATCGATCAATCTGTGAAATTAGTAGTATTTTATTAAATATCTCAAGTCAAACTTGATTTTCTTGATTTTAACAAATCAACATCTATTTTTGTACGAATAGAAAAGGATCTAACATTTTTTTATCTCATTTGACATATTTTCTTTATACGTTATTGAAAAACTTTTTAGTGTGACACACCCAAATTCGGGCCTAACTTCTAGGCCGGGTTTGTGGTGTTACATATGTGGTTGATGGTAGATTCAAGAATTGAATGAATAGACATTTGAGTATGTGGTTGAGATTGATAATTTTCTTAGTTGTGTCTTTATCTATGTGATGGTTGGATAGCATGGTTAGTGAGTAACTAAGTGTTGGAAAAGGTATGTATGATACCTATGTGGTTAGTGAAATTGAAAGCTTACTATGTGATTCGTTTCTTTGTTTTACAGCATAAAACTAGCTTAGATTTGGGGATCGTTAGCATTTCAATCTCACTATCGGCAATCTGTCTTGGTACCTTTGAAGATGTGTATATTTGAATATGACATGTATAGGCTAGTTATTTTGAAACATGTTTGAGATGTGTAAATAGCTGTGTGATGCAGCTAGATATATGTTGGTTATGTGTATGAATGGATTGTATATATGATGCATATTATGGTAAAGAAAATGTATTATGATTGGTAAGCTTAGTGATGAATTGATGCTATTATGATATAGTGGTATTGAGGATGAATTATGCTCAGTTTTACATGTGAATTGGTTGAGCTATTTTGCATATAAGATGTTATGATAGAAATGAGATTGGATAGGATGGTATCTTGATCATTTGACATGTGTTTGGTAGCCAAATTGTGTATGAGAATATGCTTAATTGTGCTTGTAGGGTTGACCCTTGTGTGGGTAGCAAATTGGCCTTGCAAATGGCCTATTTTGCATACATGGCCAAGAGACACAGGCGTGTGTCTCTGCCCTATTGTTTAAGGATCACTTCTAGGTGTGTCAAGATAGGGTACACGGCCGAGGCCCACGGACGTGCATGGTGGTCGTGCGACCAAGTCAGTAGCTATCTTAATTTCACACGTCCATGGCACATGGGCGTGTCTGGTGGCCATGTGAATAAGTAAGTATGTATGCTCTATTTTGGCACGGCCTCGACACATGGGTGTGTCTGGTAGCCGTGTGAGGCACACGGCCTGACTGCACAAGCATGTGACCTCAGCAGTATTAAAAAATGTTTGAATTTACAATAACTTTCATAAGTGTTCGATTTAGTCCCGACCTCTTCCTATCATGTGTTTAAGGTCTCGTAAACTAGGATAAGGGACTATATGCTTGTATTTGAGTATACGTGATTGATGATTGACTTTGTGTCATAAAGTGAATGTGAAATGTTTCGATGATCTGGTAATGCCTCTTAACCCTAGTCCGGCGACGGTTACGGGTTAGGGGTGTTACACAAATCTCCCCTTATATGGGCCTACAAGGCCCAAAACATACATTGAGAACTGTTCAGGACTAAACTGAGAATTTAGGAAACTTTAAGAAGACTTAGAAAAGTTTTCATCAAAATAGGGGTCACACGTCCGTATGGCTTGGGACACACCATGTGGGTAGGCCATGTGGTAACACATGCCCATGTCTTTAGCTCGTGTGACTCTGTTTTATGACGTCATCAACAAAATTGGGTCACATGGCCAAGTCACACGCCCGTGTGCTTAGGCCGTGTGGCGAATTAAATTTTGAAAAGAAAATGCAGACTTCACACACCCTGAGAACACCCCCATGTCCCGGGGTTGTGTTCTCCACACGCCTAAGACACACGACCGCGTCTTTGCCCGTGTGGCCAAGAAAATGACTATTTTCCAGACCATTTGGCACCCTCATTTGCACATACTTAAACACAACTTCAATCCATTCATCCCAACACACATAACCACATCACATAAAATCTTTATTATAAGCACACACATATAAATAGGCATTACAACTCATTAACCAATATGAACCAACACATTTAGCCAAATCAAATGATACATACACAATTGACTAAGTCCCTATACGTGCCATAGACTCAAAAGGTTTTGCATTCACTTATACCCAACATGATAGCTTGATAGTGTGATAGCATCTCCGGCGATCTCCAACCCGAGCTAGTATAAAACCCTACATGATATGCGAAAGGAAGGGGAGTAGGCTATAAAGCTTAGTAAGTATGTATGTCAATAATAAAAAATTTTTTACCATGCTTTAAACAATCCTTATTTTGAGTTCTTAAGATAATGCCATCATTATTGCATAAAATTTCTCAATTCACTTATGTTCATCTTGAACTGTCTACTCTAGTTATAGTCACTAAATTATTTTTATCAGGAGCTACGGAACTCCAAATTAAGATATGATAATTTTTCTTGAATCTAGACTCACATATCTTCTTACCATAAAGTTTCCCCTGTTTCACTGTCCAACAGTTCTAACACCTCTTCACTAAAAAAAATATTTTCTCATTGCAAAGAAATCAAAAAACGTTTCCATTTGTTTCTCTTGTAAATATACTCTTAAGAAATTCAAGCATATAAATTTTATCCCTTGATTATATTTGTAAAAATTTTAATGACTTTCCAAATTCAGAACAGGGGATTCCAAAATCATTCTGACTCTGTCTTATAAAAATATAAATATCTCATAATCTAAAATTATTTTGCTTACACCGTCTCTTTTATGTGAAAATAGACTCGATAAGCTTTAATTTCATATCCTATTCAACTTTTAATTTAATTTTTCACCATTTTTGGTGATTTTTCAAAGTTATTCAACTGCTGCTGTCCAAACTATTTTATTGCTAATTTTACTCTATCATGTTTTCTTTGTATTAATTCTCAATTACACACTTATAATACTAAAGCATATCCATAGTTAGCCATGCCAATAGCTAGTCATCATCAAATATTTACAAGCCATTCATTGGCTAATTTAACTTACACATCAACAGCAAAAACTTGAGCATTTCATTTCTCAATTTAATTTGGCTTAAAAGCCTCACAAATGATCACAATCCACATTTCCCACATATTCTTACATCATCAACATGGACTTAGCTCTTTGTCATTGATGCATAAAATTAGCTCTTTGCCATTGATGCATAAACTTAGCTCTTAGCTCTTTATCATTGATGCATAAACTTAGCTCATTGTCATTGATGCATAAACTTAGCCCTTTGTCATTGATGCATAAACTTAGCTATTTGTCCTGTCGAACTACTCGGAATATCCGAGGATACTTATCTCATCATACATGTATCACGATGCCAATGCCATATCCTAGATATAGTCTTACATGGGATCACCTCTTGATGCCAATTCCATATCCCATATATGGTCTTACATGGGATCTCTTAACTTGATGTCGATGCCATGTCCCAGACATGGTCTTATACGAGATCTTACATAGATGCCGATGCCATATCCCAGATACGGTCTTACACGAGATCTTCCTTTGGTACCGAAGCCATGTCCCATACATGGTCTTATACGGGACATTCCTTATTCGATGACGATGCCATGTCCCAGACATGGTCTTATACGGGACCTTCCTTATCTCATGTTGTGACATTAGTATCCTTGCTATTCCGAATGTTCAACCGGGACTTCAACTTAACATAATTTTAGCATACTCTCATCGAGGCATCATTATTCGATTTCATAGAAATAATATTCATTTCACATAATATCTAGAAATTAAAAATATAAAAACATTATGTAGCTTTAATTTCACACAAACTTACCTCGATACCAAAATGGAAAGAAGAGACCTAATCGTTAGTTACTAGTTTTCCCCCCGTTCTAAGTCCGAACCTCATTTTATTTGATGTATAACATCACATTTAACTTACTTATTAGTCACATTATTCATTGTGACCAAAAAATCATACTAGGAAAAATTATGTTTTTGCCCCTAAACTTTATCATATTTATACTTTTACCCTTAGGCTCGTAAAATGATTTTAATTTGATTTCCTTGTATGTTAGGCCTAGCCGAACCATTTTCATAACTATAGCAGTCCACAATTTGCATTCATTCACACATTTTCATACATTTTTAAACTTTTTACAAATTAGTCCTTTTATGCGATTTCATCGAAAATCACTTAGTAAAAGTCGTTTACTACACACCAAGCATTCATATTCTACCATTAGACATCAAAGCAATGCATTTCATCCATGGGTAAATTTTCAAACACAAACCCTAGCTCAAAATAATGGTAGAAATAGCTAAACCTAGTTACGGGGATTTAAAAAATGTAAAGAACATTAAAAACTAGGCTTGGATGCACTTACTATTGATCTTGAAAGCTTGAAATCCCTAGCCATGGCTTCCCCCATGCTAAATTTGGCCAAGGAGAAAGATGGACAAAGGTTTTTGGTTTTTATTTTGTCTTTTAGTCCATTTAATTACCACATTCCCAAAATGCCCCTAACTTAAAAATATCCTATTTCACTTATCTAATATCCATTTTTGTCCAAAAATTTAACCAATGGTCTAATTTCCATTTAAGGATCTCCAATTTAAAATTTCATAGAAATTGGACACCTCTAACATGTGGAACTCAACTTTTCACTTTTTACAATTTAGTCCTTTTGACTAAATTAAGTGCCCAAACGTCAAAATTTTGAATGAAATTTTCACGGAATCATTCCGTGAAATCGTAGACTATAAAAATATAATAAGAATAAGATTTTTCCTCATCAAATTTGTGGCCTCAAAACCATTGTTCCAACTAGGCCCAAAATCAGGCTGTTATACATAATAAGGATGTTACGAATATGAATGAAAAGTTTTAAGGTTGAAAAGAAATTTTATAGCCCGAAAATGTATGTTTAAGCAAGTTAAGTCTGGTAATGCCTCGTATCCTATCTCGGTGTCAGACACGGGTAAGGGGTGTTACATCACACGCCCGTGTGAACAGGCCGTGTGCCTCACACGGCCACTAGACACGCCCATGTCACAGGCCGTGTGAAAATAGGGCATACATTCTGACTTGAACCACACAGTCGAGGACATGCCCGTGTGCCAAGCTATGTGAATTCTATAAGGGTTACTGACTTGGGTCACAAGGCCAGCCACATGCCCATGTTCTAGCCCGTGAGCCTCACACAGCCAGTAGACACGCCCGTTTGTCTAGGCCGTGCCAAACCTGTAGGATATACTGACTTAATTCAAATGGATACCCCAGGGGACACACGATCATGTACCAAAACCATGTGTCAGACACGATCAAGCCACACACTGTTTGTTCGGCCATGTGGAGTGAAAATAGGCTTGGTTGAAGCCACATTTCTCACCCTTCTCAAGCATACCTAAAACACCACATTTCATGCCATTTCAATACATTAATAAGCAACCAAACCATGCTATTTCTTGCACCAAACTTACAATACCAATTCCATCCATTTCATCAACTCAAATCAATACTATTTGTACATTCAATCACATGCCAAACTAGCATGATTCATTCCTCATTACTCACCTATTCAATCATATACCAGAGTACATATCATACTCATCAATACAACCTAATTCAATATTTATTTTTACTACCATTAATCACATTCAAATCTTGACTCATAAATCATCTATTAGCCATTCACTTATCAAGTCCAAAATAATGCTTTTCATAAATAAATACTCTTCATATACCAAATGACCAAATGATCAACTTGAATCGTCACCAACCATACCAAATTATGTCACTACACAATGCAAATTACACATCAAACATAAGTCATTAATCAACATATAAAATGGCCAAATACATTTCCAACCATAATATCAAATACCATAGCCTATACATGCCATATAACCAAGTCATAAAGGGTATAAATACCAAAATCATTAGCCAGATAGAGTGATGCGATCTCCGCCGACTTCCAACCCGAGCGAACATCTGAATCACTATAAAACATATAAAAACAACACAAAGTAAGCTATAAAGCTTAGTAAGCTCCTATCTTAATAAACTTGTAACATCCTAAAATTTGAGTATCAATATGTTGCTAGTCTTTGGTGTTAGCTCGGGTATAATTTTATTGTGTGCTTAATATAGTCTTGAGAAGGCTCGGGTTTACTTGGAATTAGAATAAATTTTAGTAAAGAGTACTTTATCGTAGAGAAATCAAGTGACCTTGAAGTTAAGTTAATTAAGTGATAAAAGATGGCATAAGATGAGTAATTGGCAAAGAGGTGATGGCACTATAAGTTGGACTTGAGGGGAGAGGTTCGAATCCTTTGGATAGCATTTTGGTGACTTTAATTTTTGCATCTATATGGCATGTGTCGATCATGGATAAGGATTAGGATGAGTTGGATTAAATTTTTATGGTAAGAGGACTTAAGGTTATGGTAAGCATGAGTTAAGGGATGGAATTGCTTAACTTTGGGGATAGGATTTCTCAAACATAAGGAAAATAGAGGATGGTAAGGCTTGAGACTAGGTTGATGTTTTGGTAACTTTTTCATGGCCATTTTGACCATGAATGGGGACGGTTTTGTGGACTAAAATAGGGAGCCAATTTTGGGTGGTGAATTTTGGTGATAGGCTAGTTTGGTTGGTAGCTTTGGGGGGTATTACCTTTTGGTCATTTTGCTTTTGCAAAACACTTTCTCTCCATCCATTTTTCTCCCTTGGTCGAATGTATTGGTATAGAAGAAAAATAACTTTTGTTTCATTTATTATGGCCATACTTTTGACCATTTGATCACCTTATTTTTGCAAAACCTCTCTTAGTGCCGAAACTACCAACACAACAAGCCATAGTTTTCATCCCCCATTGCCAAATGCACCATTGTCTTAAACACTCTCTCTTTGATTTTCTTTTACCTTTGATAATTTAATTATAAACCTATCATTCTCTTTCTTTTTCTTTCATCTCTTTTTTTCTTTTCAACCATACTTTCTTCATTATTTTTCTCTCATGGCCGAATGTCAGTGACTATCTACCTAAGCCGAAAGTTTCTTTGCTTTTCACATGTTCTTTCTTCTCAATTCTGTTCTCTTCAAACTTTGACTATTCGGAAAGAACCCTCTTTGATAGTTTTAATTTTGTTCTTATTTACTTAATTGCCGAATCCTTAAGTTGGTTTTAGAAAGCCTTTTGACCAAAATCTTCATCCATTTCTCTTAAATAAATTCTCTTCATTTTATAGTGAAATAGAGATAGGCCAAAACTCAAGTGTTAGTAAGCGTCGTGAATCGTTGGAATCGATGTAAGGTGTTAAGGTAAGGGATTATTGAGGATTCTCATATTACTCGACATATGGACATAAATGGTTTATTAATCGATTTCGTTTTAGGGGACGTTATCGCTCGATTGTCATATTGTGGAACGAAGAAATTTGTGGTAAGCCAATCTCACTTTTAAAACCATTAGTCATAATTTCGATAATTTATTAGTCGGACTAATGATCTTTTGTCAATAGAGACAATCAAGATAGGGACGAAAAGGGTGGTAAATAGCGTTCGGAAGAGGGGTGGTTTCGCTATTCCCCTAAGTTTAAGCGAAGGACTATTTTGAGAATTCGAGATTTTTCACCGGGTTGTGGACCCTCATCCGAGGAGAACCAGTTGTTTGAAGTCGTTCGTACTCTCGAACCTTTGTTTGTTCGTGGATTTTCATCGGGTAACGAACCAACAATCGGGGAGAAACAGTAAATAGAAGTGGTTCAAAATTTTGAGGGTAAAAGTCGAGATCATTATTTCTAAGATATGATTTGTAAATAAATAATAGTGTTCTAATTTATCGTGTTGCATTTAGGTATTGACGAGCGGGAAAGTCTAGTTCTCACAGTAACCAAGTGTGTAACTTCACACTTATCCCGGGTTAGATACTATACCGTAAGTATTGGAAAAATCGTAAAGATGACAAAATCGAAAAATGCGTAATAATTAATACTTTTGTGTAAATACATGAAAACTGTTAAAGTTGTAAAATTTACGAAAACGCCCTCAATGAGTTAATTGGTAAATAGTAAATTTTATGCCTTATGTGTAACGGGCCAAAAAATTGCTAGATCGTTAATTGGGCCGAAAATCTGCTAGATTGTTAATTGGGTCAAAAATCTACTAGATCGTTAAATGGGCCAAAAAATGCTAGATCGTTAAATGGGCCGAAAATCTTCTACATTGTTAATTGGGCCAAAAATCTACTAGATCGTTAAACGGGCTAAAAATCTCTTAGATTGTTAAATGGGCCAAAAATTTGCTAGATCGTTAAATGGGCCAAAAATCTGCTAGATCGATATATGGGCCAAAGTTGCTAGATTGCTAAATGGGCTAAATGTTATTTTGTCTTGTGGGCCAAAATAAAAACTTGAAATATAGTGTCACATGTATTATGGGCTTTTTGTTAAATTATCATATGGATATAGACTGTTATGCATACATGATTGCATAGGTTGGGATAAATGATGAAGAGAAGAAAGGCCTGTTGCCAAAATCTAGTTCGGTGGCTCTGCCACAAATATTTTAATGGCTTAATGCCTCTAGTTCGGTGACTTTGTCACAATCTAGTTCGGTGGTGCACCACAACATTATTTTAAAATGGCTTTATGCCTACAATTGGTGTGTTGGCGGGGTGGGTTAACTTGATCCCCATAGGTGTGATGGTTGGTACGGGTGGTGTGTAGCGGATGGAAATTAGGTTTGGTTGGGAAATTTCATTTTACATGCATTTCATTTATTATATTGTTAAATCCGTTTATGGGCTCAAGCCCAAAATTAATGATGATCTGGCCCAATGGATTTGGTAAGTGAGTTATACACTGAGTTCTGAGTAAATCATTCCGTTTAATTTTCCATCTCAGGTAATGGCAATTGACGGAGGCTTGGGCCGATGATGACTTCGTTGAGGCCATACTTCGAACATGGGTTTTATAAACTATGAACTTTTAATTAAGTGAATTCTTTTAATTACTATTTTGGGTATGATGTAATAAGGCCTTTATTAATATTTCATGGATTTTTATGTGTGGATGGATTTAATTTTTGTTTTAGATATTTAATATGGGCTTATGTTAATCCTATAATGTTTCCTTAAAATACTTTGGTTTTTTTAAAATATATGAGATTCTTTAACTATTTTTGTTTTCAAATTCTTTTGAACTCTTTAAAAAACTACTTTAAGGTTTTTGACAATTAAATACTAAATGATAAGATTTCAACTAATGTTTCTTAAATTCGTCGATTTTAAATCATTTTTCTTGGTTTTACTAAACTTCACTTTCAAGAGGTTTTGTAGAATGGGTTCACCTAATTCATTAGAAAAATTAAAAGGATAGTTAATCTGTGTAACAAACCAAATCTCGTCTTAATGCATAGACCTGGTTTGGAGTGTTACATTTAATGGTATCAGAGCTGGTTTCAAAACTTGGCTGTGGTTGGGTTCAATAAATAACTTCCGTTTGAAATTATTTTTATTGATGTTTTAAAGTTAGTATGGCACCACAAGCATCCGGCACCAAGTCAAGTAAGTATTCATTACTGAATGATTATTATGATGATATGATCATAGGAACACTCTAGAACTTCTAGTTTTAGATGTTGAAAATTGTAGAGATCGAGACTATATGTGTTTGCGAAAAATAACATTATCTCTTGAATCTCATAAAATATCGTTAATAAACACTGAAACAGTTTTCTAATTCATAAAATTCATAATCAAATTAAAATGAGTTAGTCAGTATGAGCGCCAAAGGACACGGACGTGGTAGACGTGGCCGTGGTAGAGGCCAAGGTGTTAGAGTTGTGTCCGAGGAATCGAGACATATTTGAAAATGGATGCACCAAGCATCACCAAAGATCGAAAAATGATTCACAAGAGAATAGGAGAGAAGATAATGCTTTGACGCGAGCAATGTTACGAGTCCTTGAAAGGTCATTTGGAACTAGAGTTGGGCCAGCAACTCGTGGGTCGATATCGGAGCGATTGAAATCAAGTAGTGCTGAGGTTTTCAGAGGTGTCTTAGGTGTAGCTCCAAATGTTGCTGAATATTGGATTGAGGTGGTGGAGCAAATTATGGACAACCTAGAGTGCACTGTAGAACAGAAACTGAAGGGAGCGGTGTCAATATTAAGGGACGAGGCATACCAATGGTGGCTTACTGTCCGAGAAGGCACTGAAGCTGCATTTGTTACTTGGGAATTCTTCAAAGTTTTCTTTCAAGGGAAATATGTAGGAACAAGTTATGTGGATGCTCGGAGGAAGGAATTCCTAAAGTTGATTCAAGGAATTAAGACGGTGGCAGTGTATGAGGCTGAGTTTTTACGCTTGAGTCACTATGCTCGGACAATAATGCCAACAGATCATGAGCACTGTGTACACTTCGAGGATGGGCTGAATGATGAGTTGCGGGTTTTGATAGCCCCACAACAAGTTAAAACTTTTGCCACGCTTGTGGAAAAAGCCAAGATAGCCGAAGAGGCTAAGAGCTCAGAACGTCAGAATCGAGAAAGAGTCGGAGGCAAGAGAGATATAAAGTATTCGGGTTCTTCAAAAAGGTTTCAGAAAAGGCCTTGGAATGATGAGCCAGCTCAAGGTAGAGCATCTGTGGCTATTAAGCAGAGTCGAGATTGTGTTGAATGTAGGAAACGACATTTGGAGAGTGCTGGAGGAAAACTGGTGCTTGTTATAAATGTGGTTCAATGGATCATCAATATAAGAATTGTCCTCGATAGATGGATACGACTCAAGAAGTTTGTAATCCTGACGCACAGCCAGCCAGAGGAACTCAGCAGCCACCGAGAGGCCGTGGACTAGGTCGTAGTGGTAATGGGGCTGGACGTGGTCAATGTGCGCCGGGTCGAGGCAATGGTTCTAGAGGTAACACAAATGCAAGACAGCCAGGATTGGTGTATGCAGTTAAACGCTACGAGGATGGCAATGCACTTGATGTGATAACTGGTACGTTCTTCATCTATGATGTACCTGTTACTGCTTTGATAGATATTGGTTCTACCCACTTGTATGTTGCTAGTGCCATACCTGGAAACTTGAATCTAGAATCTAAAATTTTGATAGTAAGATGACGGTAATTAGTCCTTTAGGACAGTCGGTAATTGTAAATAAACTATTTAGAGACGTGCCCTTAGAAATCAAAAGAGAAATATTTCTAGCAAATTTGATGGAATTGCCTTTCGGCGAGTTCGATCTCATTATGGGCATGGATTGGTTAGTTAAGCACCGGGCGCATTTGGATTGTACTGAAAAGCGAATGTCAATAAGGACTTCGGATGATAAGGAGGTAGTATTGATAGGCAAACGAAGGAACTATTTGGCAAATGTGGTATCTGCGTTAAAGGCAGAAAAGTTGGTACGGAAAGGGTATGGAGCATTCCTAGCTTTTATTTGTACTTTGGATACCAAAGAATTATCGGTGGAAGATGTGAGAACGGTAAAGGAATTTTTAGATGTATTTCCCGAAGAACTTCCTAGTATACCTCCAGATCGGGAAGTAGAATTTGGTATTGAGCTTTTGCCCGGAACGACTCCAGTGTCCATTGCTGCTTATAGAATGGCACCGAAGGAGTTGATGAAGCTTAAAGCTCAAATTCAAGAATTGTTGGATCGGGGATTTATTAGACCGAGTGTGTCTCCATGGGGAGCATCGATTTTGTTCGTTAAGAAAAAGGATGGGTCGATACGTATGTGCATTGATTACAAGCAGTTGAATAAATCGATGATCAAGAATAGGTATCCTTTACCGAGAATTGATGACCTATTTGATCAATTGAAAGGAGCTTCGGTTTTCTCCAAAATTGATTTGAGATCAAGTTATCACCAACTCAAGGTGAAAGAAGCAGATATTCATAAGACGACATTCTGAACTCGTTATGGACATTATGAGTTTTTGGTGATGCCATTTGGGTTGAGCAATGCACCAGCTGCATTTATGGACATGATGAATCGGGTTTTTCAACCATATTTAGACCGGTTTGTGGTAGTGTTCATAGATGACACTTTGGTATATTTGAGGAATGAAGAGGAACATGACTCACATTTGCGTATAGTATTGCGCATTACTTGAGATAAGCAACTTTATGCCAAATTCAATAAATGTGAATTTTGGTTAAGGGAAGTGACTTTCTTGGGTCATGTAGTGTCAATCAAGGAATAAGGGTGGATCTTGGAAGGTTGAGGTCAGTCTTAGATTGGAAACCACCAAGTCGATAGTCGAGATTGAATTTTCTTGGGTTTGGCGGTTATTATAGAAGCTTTGTTGAGGTTTTCACGATTTTGATAACTGTTTGCACCTAACGTATGGAATGATAAATAGCAAGAGATTGAGAAATTGAAGAAGATTTTGATGGAAGCACAAGATCTTGATTCACTGTGGCTAGAAAAGAATTTATCGTTCTTGTGATGCATCACACACGGGTTTAGGTTGTGTGCTGATGCAAAATGGAAAAGTGGTGGCTTATGCTTCTCGTCAGTTGAGACCGCACGAAGTAAACTACCCTACTCATGACTTGGAGTTAGCTGCGGTAGTGTTTGCTTTAAAGATATGGAGGCATTATCTCTACGGTGAGAAGTCTATCATCTTTATGGATCACAAGAGTCTTAAGTATCTTCTTACTCAAAAGGAGTTAAACTTGAGACAAAGAAGATGGGTGGAGCTGTTAAAGGATTATGATTTCTCAATCGAGTATCATCCTGGAAAGGCTAACATGGTAGCAGACGCGTTAAGTCGTAAGGTGGCATCTGATTTGAGAGCAATGTTTGCTCATCTGACTTTATATGAGGATGGTAGTCTGTTAGCGGAACTTCAGGTGAAGCCTCTGTGGTTAGATCAAATCAAGGAAAAGTAGATATCAGATGAAAAGTTGGGACCTTTAATTCAGCAAATTGAAAGTGGTGAAATAGGGGATTTTGGTATAAACACGGGTAGAGTGTTGTGTTTTGTGGAAGAGTTTGTATGCCCAAGGACTCAGATTTGAGACAAATGATTCTATGGGAGGCGCATAGTAGCCCTTATGCTATGCATCCCGGAGGAAATAAGATGTATCGAGATCTCCGTGAACGATATTGGTGGCCATGGATGAAGCGTGAGATTTCTGAGTTTGTAGGAAAATGTTTGACTTGTCAATAATTGAAGACGGAGCATCAATTGTCGTCAGGTTTATTAAAACCGGTAAAGATTCCTCTTTGGAAATGGGAGCAGATAACAATGGATTTTGTTAGTGGGTTGCCTTTAACACCTACTAAGAAAAATTTCATTTGGATAGTAGTTGATCGATTGACGAAGACTTCTCATTTTCTTCCAGTTCATACGGATTACTCATTACAGAAGTTGGCTAAGCTGTATGTATCTGAAATCGTAAGGTTACATGGGGTACCAGTGTCTATTATATCAGACAGGGATTCTAGGTTTACATCACGGTTTTGGAAAGCTTTGTATGAAGCTTTGGGAACAAAGTTAAACTTCAGTACGACTTTTCATCCTCAGTCAGATGGTCAGTCGGAAAGAGTAATTCAGATATTGGAAGACATGTTAAGGGGTTGTGTAATGACTTCAGAGGTAGTTGGGAGGATTTTCTACCATTGGCGAGTTTACGATATAATACTGATTATCGTCTAGCATTCAGATGGCACCCTACGAGGCATTGTATGGTCGTAGGTGTCGTACTCCTACTTGCTAGACTGAATTGGGGGAACAGCAGATGTTGGGTCCTGAATTGATATCTGAGACGGAAAAAAAGGTAAAAGTTATTCGAGCACGGTTAAAGGAAGCTTCGGATAGACAAAAGTCATACGCAGATCTGAAGCGTAAGGATATTTAGTTTTTTGTGGGGGACCAGGTCTTTCTGAAGGTCTCACCTTGGAAAAAGATTTTCAGATTTGGAAGGAAGGGCAAGTTGAACCCTAGGTTCATTGGACCATATCGTGTGATGAAGCGTGTTGGTCCAGTGGCCTACCAGATTGAATTACCTCCAGAGTTGAGTCAAATTCATAATGTTTTTCATGTTTCCCTGTTGAGGCGCTATAGATTGGATCCGTCTCACATAGTACCTGTAGAAGAAGTAGAGTTGAGTCAGACTTATATTTTGAGGAGGAACCAGTGAAAATCTTAGATTGAGATGTTAAGGTACTAAGAAAGAAGATCGTACTGTTGGTCAAGGTTTTATGGTGTAATCACGGAGTGGAGGAAGCTACATGGAGCCTGAGGATGCAATTCGACAACAATATTCGCACCTCTTTTAATCAGATAAATTTCGAGGATGAAATTTTTTTAGGGGGTAGAATTGTAACATCCTAAAATTTGAGTATCAATATGTTGCTAGTCTTTGGTGTTAACTCGGGTATGATTTTACTGTGTGCTTAATATAATCTTGAGGAGGCTCAGGTTTACTTGGAATTAGAATAATTTTTAGTAAAGAGTACTTTACTGTAGAGAAATCAAGTGACCTTGAAGTTAAGTTAATTAAGTGATAAAAGATGGCATAAGATGAGTAATTGGCAAAGAGGTGATGGCGCCATAAGTTGGACTTGAGGGGAGAGGTTCAAATCCTTTGGATAGCATTTTGGTGACTTTAATTTTTGCATCTATATGGCATGTGTCAGTCATGGATAAGGATTAGGATGAGTTGGATTAAATTTTTATGGTAAAAGGACTTAAGGTTATTGTAAGCATGAGTTAAGGGATGGAATTGCTTGACTTTGGGGATAGGATTTCTCAAACTTAAGGTAAATGGAGAATGGTAAGGCTTGAGACTAGGTTGATGTTTTGGTAACTTTTTCATGGCCATTTTGACCATGAATGGGGACCGTTTTGTGGACTAAAGGAGGGAGCCAATTTTGGGTGGGGAATTTTGGTGATAGGCCAGTTTGGTTGGTAGCTTTGGGGGGTATTACCTTTTGGCCGTTTTGCTTTTGCAAAACACTTTCTCTCCATCCATTTTTCTCCCTTGGCCGAATGTATTGGTATAGAAGAAAAACAAATTTTGTTTCATTTCTTATGGCCATACTTTTGACCATTTGATCACCTTATTTTTGTAAAACCTCTCCTAGTGCCGAAACTACCAATGAGAACAAGCCATAGTTTTCATCCCCAATTGCTTAGAATGCACCATTGTCTTAAACACTCTCTTTGCTTTTCTTTTACATTTGATAATTTAATTATAAACCTATCATTCTCTTTCTCATTCTTTCATCTCTTATTTTCTTTTTGACCATACTTTCTTCATTATTTTTCTCTCATGTCCGAATGTCAGTGACTATCTACGTAAGCAGAAAGTTTCTTTGCTTTTCACATATTCTTTCTTCTCAATTATGTTTTATTCAAACTTTGAATATTCGGAAAGAACCCTCTTTGATAGTTTTAATTTTGTTCTTATTTGCTTAATTTCTGAATCCTTAAGTTGGTTTTAGAAAGCCTTTTGACTGAAATCTTCATCCATTTCTCTTAAATAAATTCTCTTCATTTTATAGTGAAATAGAGATAGGCCGAAACTTAAGTGTTCATAATTGTCGTGAATCGTTGGGATCGATTTAAGGTGTTAAGGTAAGGGATTATGAGGATTCTCATATTACTCGACATATGGACATAAATGGTTTATTAGTCGATTTCGTTTTAGGGGACGTTATCGCTCGATTGTCATATTGTGGAACGAGGATATTTGTGGTAAGCCAATCTCACTTTTAAAACTGTTAGTCATAATTTCGATAATTTATTAGTCGGACTAATGATTTGTAACACCCCAAACCCGGCCAAAACACCACGGTCGAATTCGGAATGCTACTAGAAAGAATGTTTGAAAAGAATTTGATCTAAAGGTGAAAACACGGTTTTAGTTTAAAATATTTTCCTTAGTTTATAAAAGAATGAAAACTTTGAAGGTCGTGTGTAGTTTAAAACATTGTACGTTTGGTAATCGAGTTGTTAAAAGTGTTGGGTTCAAAACTTAAACTTAAGTCTTTAAGTTGTAAATTGTTTCCAAAACCATTTCCAATTATTAACCGATAGTCAATCTAACTCAATATAGTAAAAATCCCCAAATATTTAAAATGGCCTTATTACAAGAAAGAGAAATTAACCCAAAAGTAATTAAGAATCCAAGTGCATAAAGAATTAAAACAACTTCTGCATGGCCACCTTGAATCTACTCCAGCCCGGTCCATGTATCACGTATCACCTGCATTGCATAAGAAAATAGAGCGAGTCGAACAGACTCAATGTGCAATTATTCCACATGTTTCCCAAATGGGCTTGGCCCAAAACCACACAATCCACATACCACACATGTTGATGCAAAATGTTACCCAACCCAACCTAATATCCATCCGCTACACACCCCCGTATCCTGCCATCACACACCAGGGGATTACTAAATCGACCCTTCATCCGCTACACACCTCTTTGGTAGTCAAGCAGCTCAAAGCTAATATAACGTGGCCTAGCCACCGATCACCATGTGACCAAATCTCGATATCCACGATGTGACCCATGGTCATCATCAAACCACGATGAAGCACAAAGCTAACATCATTCCACGATGTGGCACATAGCCGACATCAAGCCATGATATGGCACATAGCCAATCATCACCACGTACATAAATGTACACCGTGTCTTTCATTTAATATATATATCCCGATCCCATGCATATGCAACATGTTATAATTATATGATAGAATAATGCATGAACATATTAGGTAGGCATACCACATGCTCACAAATATCCACAGTAATCAACCACAACTACACCTTAGATAGGGTACTAACCTGGTTACCGAAATACCCAATAAAGGGTAACAAATCCACCACAACCACTGTACCGGTTATCACACACATAGCACATAATTAATTTACTAATCAGGGAAACAGCGAATAAACCACACACCTGATAACCCGAAGCACTAGACTCTCGATTTCCCTTACGTCCTCACACGAAGAGACAACAGCAATCTTCTTGTCTCTTTTCGATGCTGGCCCACACCCCGATGGCCAATCCTGAACCACAGAAACCAAACATTTCTTGAACTTAGGGGTAAGGACAACCACTTTCTCTCCTTGACTGGTACTCGCATCCATTGAATAGCACTTAATCAGAAGACCCAGTTACACTTTAAATCAAAACTTAAACAAGACAACACCAAATCTTAATCGAATACTCTCACCGAAATAGATCCAAATCCTAAAGGCTCCTCCTCAACCTCTGTCGAAACTCCTCCTTACATCAGTCTAGTTAGAATCGGCTAAATTGTAAAAAGCCAAAAGATGTGGCCTTTGGCCGAACCAAAAGTACACCCCTTACCTTGCTTGGTCAAATCCCGAAAGCTCTTAGATACCCCCAACATCGGCTTCCAAAAAGGGCACAAGGTCACCACCTTGAATAGGTTCGGCCACACCTATACAAAGTTAGGCATCTAACTTTCGGTAACCAAATGAAAGGGAAGCAAAACGACAAGAAGAGAACCCTTACCAACTATTAGATCCGATAAGAGCAGAGTCTGACAGATTTGGCCTAGAGATCAATCTTGAAAAACAAAACGGAATGGAAGAAGAGAAGAAAAGAATATAACCGCAAGCAGAAAAGAAAATATGAATGAGTGGTTCGACCAAGACTCAAAGAAATAGAAGAGTTATTCGGCTTCTAGCAAATGAAAAGAAAAGAGAGGGTTGGGGTTTATGGGTGTTTCGGCTATGGTGGAAGCAAAGAGAAAGGTTCGGCTAAAGTGAGGGAGTGAATAATTCCAAGAGAAAGAAAAAAGAAAAAGATGAATGCCCCAAATAGAAATCTCACTTTCGGTTTTGGCCTCTAAGAGACAGGGAGAAAAGAAACACACAATTACTAGCTTTTGGTACACCACTTTCGGCAAAGAGCTAAAAGAAAAGAAAAGAAAACCAAAAGTAAAATGACCCCCTAAATAGCTAAAGCACATTCGGCAGCTATCCCTCCTCTATATGACCAAAAATGTCACCTTCCCCTAGCATCCAATATTTAGCAAATTCCTCCTCTCTCCCAAATCCCTTCTTTTCCTCCTATTTTTCCTCTTCACCTCTCATTCAAACGAATTTGATTGTTTCAAACCTCTCCAAAAGCTCTCCACCACTCATTTAAACATCTTAACCAAGTCTTCCCCCCATCCTTCCAGAGTTCAAATGCCGCTTAACTCTCCCAATCCCTTGACGCAAAAAGCAACCCCAAAATGCTTCCTCTGCAACTCAAACCTTGCCCCACTAGCTCCCTGAGGCGTCACTCCCTTATGCACTAAGTGGCGTCTCCCTTTCCACTCTACCACTTGATTCCTTGTGTCTTAAACTCAACGTAAGAACCCTTAGGGCCTAACTTCCCTAGCTCTCCCCTAAAGGCTCTAAACCAAAAATCTACCTAAGGTCAAAACTTAGCCTCAAGATTTCCCGAAACCCCCAAACACATGCAAACATCATATAGAGTACACTACCACATACATATAACTTAAGAAGAGATGCAAGACCCCTAAACCCTGAATGTTACAGTTTTACCCCCTTAAAAAATAATTTCAGCCTCGAAATTACCTACCAAAATAAGTGAGGGTATTGCTGTCACATCGCTTCTTCCGGTTCCCACGAAGCTTCTTCTGACCCATGGTTACGCCACAACACTTTGACTAGAGGAACTGATTTCTTTCGAAGTACCTTCACATCTCGCTCTAGAATCTGAATCGGTTCTTCTTCATAGGACAAATCTGGCCTCAACTCAACTTCCTCAACCGGCACTACGTGGGATGGATCCGATCGATAATGACGTAGCATTGACACGTGGAACACATCATGCATTTACTTCAATTCTGACGGCAACTCTAACTGGTAAGCCACCGGCCCCACTCGCTTCAAAACCCTATAAAGCCCTATGAATCTGGGACTCAGCTTACCCTTGCATTCAAATCTCATCACCTTCTTCCATGGCCAAACTTTATGGAACACACTATCAGCCACAGTAAATTCTATCTCTTTTCGCTTAAGATTCGCATACGACTTCTGTCTGTCAGATGCCTCTTTCAACTGTGCTCGGATTACCTTAACCTTTTCCTCTGATTCTGCCACTATCTCTGGACCCAAAACATGACATTCACCTAATTCTGTCCAACACGTAGGAGTCCGACACTTCCGCCCATACAGTGCTTCATAGGCGCCATCTAAATTCTTGCTTGGTAACTGTTGTTGTATGCAAACTCTGCCAAAGGCAAGAATCCCTCCCAGCTACCCCTAAAGTCAATAACACAACCCCTCAACATATCCTCTAACACCTAAATTACCCTTTCAGATTGGCCGTCTGACTGTGGATGAAATGACGTGCTAAAGTCTAACCTGGTACCAAAAGCCTGATGCAACGTCCTCCAAAACCTCGATGTAAATCTAGGATCCCTATCCGATATGATTGACATCGGCACTCCATGCAATCTCACAATTTTGCTACATACAGCTTCGCTAATCTTTGCAGAGAGTAATCAACCCAAACAGGTATGAAATGCGCGGACTTGGTCAACCGATCCACAATCGCCCATACCGAGTCCTTCTTAGTAGGCGTAAGAGGAAGCCCACTCACGAAATCCATTGTGATCCTCTCCCACTTCCACTAATCTTCACTGGTTGCAACAACCCCGAAGGTACTTGATGTTCAGCCTTGACCTGCTGACACGTCAAGCACTTCCCAACAAATTCTGTAACTTCTCGCTTCAATCTAGGCCACCAAAACTATTCCCGTAGGTCCTTATACAACTTACTTCCTCTAGGATGCATAGTGTAAGGGCTACTATGTGAATCCCAAAGAATCTTCTGCCTCAATTCCCCATCCTTCAGCATACACACCCTACCACGGAAACATAGAACTCTGTCACTGTTCACACTGTAGTCCTCTAACTTCGCCACTCTGAACTTGCTAAAGTCGAGTACCCAAAACCTCATCCACCAACTGTTTCTCTCTTACCTGACTTAACCACGTTGGCCTCACCTGTATCTCTACTAATAAACTCCCGCCATCATAGAGACTAAGATGTACGAACATAGCGCTAAGATCCGATACTACCTTCCGACTTAATGCATCTGCCACCACATTTGCTTTACGGGTGGTATTCAATCGAACAGTCGTAATCTTTTAACAGTTCCACCCACCTCCGTTGTCTCAAGTTCAGCTCCTTCTGAGACAACAGATACTTCAGGCTCTTGTGGTCCGTGTAGATCATCGACTTCTCTCCATACAGATGATGCCTACACACTTTCAAAGAAAAAACTACTGCTGCCAACTCTAGATCTTGCGTCGGATAATTAACTTCATACGGTCTCAGCTGCCAATACGCATAAGCAACCACCTTCCTTTCCTGCATCAATACACAACCTAACCCCGTGTGAGAAGTATCACAATACACCACAAAATATTTTCCCGCCACAGGCTGAATCAAAATCGGGGCTTCTGTCAAAACTCTCTTTAACTTCGAAGCTCTCCTGCTGTTTATCCGATCATACAAAAGGTACCTCCTTTCTCAACAGCTTAGTCAAAGGTGCCGCTATCGAAGAAAAACCCTCGTCAAACCTCCTATAGTACCCCGCTAGCCCTAAGAAACTGCTAATTTCTATTACTGAATTAGGTGGTTTCCACTCGATACTACCTCAACCTTCCGGGGATCCACCCTTATTTCCTCCGCAGATACCACATGACCCAGAAAAGTGGCTTCACTCAACCAGAATTTGCACTTGCTAAACTTGGCGTACAACTTCTTTTCCCTTAAAATTCGCAGCACTACCCGAAGATGTGCATCATGCTCTTCCTCCAACTTGGAATACACCAGGATGTCATCTATGAACACCACGACAAATTGATCCAAGTAAGGTTGAAAAACCCGATTCATGACCAGACCCAACTGATTCCGATACAGACATTCTGCCCCTACCACGTCCACCCGTATTACGACCTCATCCCCTAGAACTCATGTCTATAGCTGAGTTTTAATCTATTTAAGAAATTTTATGCATTAACTTATTGTTCAACTGATTACCTACAAGCAATTTTTATGTAAAGACATTTAATAGTAGTTCTTTCGATCATTCCAAAGTTTTTGTCTCAAGTCCTCCACCCTAACTCAAAAAATCATATCGTTCATCAAAACTATCCACCACACACGTTCACCATTTGGAGTATTTTCATCCATTCCCAACCCAGGGTATTTTCATAATTTGACCTATAGGAGTATTTTGTAATTTTGCAAATCAAGGATATTTTGGTAATTTTGGTAACCAAGGTTATTCTGGTAAGAAATCGAGGGTAGTATGGTAATTAATCAATTTTTCTTTTTTTTGAAATCGAGGTAATTTGATTGTTTTATAAAATTGGGGATTCGGTCCCTTTCGGGTTTTAGTTATAGGTTCGACCCGTTAACAAGTCCTTATGGTTAAGGTGAACAATCATTGCGCACCAAATAGGATTATAGAAAAGAGGAGGTGAGTCGCTATGACTACTTAAATACCAAGCTCATTCGGAATCCATGCCTAGACATGCGCATGCTTGTTACCACACCTGAACTCTGCGACTCATTCTTGGGTTTGGTGAAATAAGTTAAGTCTTATGAAATTTAATGTTGGAGTAAGCTAATCATAAGGTTAAATAGTTCCTAACTTACTAATCTATGATCCCATATCAACCTTCATTCTTAGATACAAATCACACAATGGTTTGAAGTACTTACTTGGTGGACATCGGGCCAGAGACTCAGGTGCCATGCCAGAAAACCTGAACAGCTTGTAAAAATACATGTTTTAGTAAAACCCATCTTCGAAAGATGTTTTGGGCCAAAAATCCTCAAAGACGAGTTTTGAACCTAGCTTTAATACCAAAACTGTAAC
Organism: Gossypium rotundifolium; assembly: GCA_025506655.1. Taxonomy (NCBI): domain Eukaryota; kingdom Viridiplantae; phylum Streptophyta; class Magnoliopsida; order Malvales; family Malvaceae; genus Gossypium; species Gossypium rotundifolium. The sequence goes on from CP106722.1 coordinate 141,409,690, forward strand.
ACCCCAAACCCAGCCCAAAACACCACGGCTGAATTTGGAATGCTACTAGAAAGAATGTTTGAAAAGAATTTCATCTAAAGGTGAAAACACGGCTTGAGTTTAAAATATTTTCCTTAGTTTATAAAAGAACGAAAACTTTGAAGGTCGTGTATAGTTTAAAACATTGTACATTTGGTAATCGAGTTGTTAAAAGTGTCCGGGTTCAAAACCTAAACTTAAGTCTTTAAGTTGTAAATTGTTTCCAAAACCATTTCCAATTATTAACCGATAGTCAATCTAACTCAATATAGTACAAATCCCCAAATATTTAAAATGGCCTTATTACAAGATAGAGAAATTAATCCAAAAGTAATTAAGAATCCAAGTGCATAAAGAATTAAAACAACTTCTGCATGGCCACCTCGAATCTACTCCAGCCCGGTCCATTTATCACGTATCACCTGCATTGTATACGAAAATAGGGTGAGTCAAACAGACTCAGTGTGCAATTATTCCACATGTTTCGCAAACGGGCTTGGCCTAAAACCACACAATCCACATACTACACATGTTGATGCAAAATGTTACCCAACCCAACCTAATATCCATCCGGTACACACCCCCATATCCTGCCATCACACACCAGGGGATTACTAAATCGACCCTCCATCCGCTACACACCTCTTTGGCAGTCAAGCTGCTCAAAGCTAATATAACATGGCCTAGCCACCAATCACCATGTGACCAAATATAACGTGGGCTAGCCACCGATCACCATGTGACCAAATCTCAATATCCACGATGTGACCCATGGTCATCATCAAACAATGATGAAGCACAAAGCTAACATCATCCCACGGTGTAGCACATAGCCGACATCAAGCCATGATATGGCACATAGCCAATCATTACCACGTACATAAATGTACACCCTATCCTTTATTTAATATATATATCCCGATCCCATACATATGCAACATGTTATAATGATATGATAGAATAATGCATGAACATATTAGGTAGGTATACCACATGCTCACAAATATCCACAGTAATCAACCACAACTACACCTTAGATAGGGTACTAACCAGGTTACCAAAATACCCAATAAAGGGTAACAAATCCACCACAACCACTGTACCGGTTATCACACACATAACACATATAATTAATTGACTAATCAGGGAAACAGCGAATGAACCACACACCTGATAACCCGAAGCACTAGACTCTCGATTTCCCTAACGTCCTCACACGAAGAGACTACAGCGATCTGCTTGTCTCTTTTCGATACTGGCCCACACCCCGGTGGCCAATCCCGAACCGTAAAAACTGAACATTTCTTGAACTTAGGGGTAGGGACAACCCCTTTCTCTCCTTGACTGGTTCTCGTATCCATTGAATAGCACTTAATCAGAAGACCTAATTAAACTTTAAATTAAAACTTAAATGAGACAACACCAAATCTTAATCGAATACTCTTACCGAAATAGATCCAAATGTCGAAGGCTCCTCCTCAACCTCTGTCGAAACTCCCCTTACATCAGTCTAGTTAGAATCGGCTAAACTGTATAAAGCCAAAAGATGTGGCCTTTGGCTGAACCAAAAGTATACCCCCTTACCTTGCTTGATCAAATCCCGAAAGCTCTTAGATACACCCAACGTCGGCTTCCAAAAATGGACACAAGGCCACCACCTTGAATAGATTCGGCCACACCTATACAAAGTTAGGCATCTAACTTAGGCAACCAAATGAAAGACAAGGAAAACGATAAGAAGAGAACCCTTACCAACTATTGGATCTGATAGGAACAGAGTCTGACAGATTTGGCCTAGAGATCAATCTTGAAAAACAAAATGGAATGGAAGAAGAGAATAAAATAATATAACTGCAAGGAGAAAAGAAAATATGAATGAGAGATTCGGACAAGACTCAAAGAAATAGAAGGGTTATTCGGCTTCTAGCAAATGAAAAGAAAAGAGAGGGTTAGGGTTTATGGGTGTTTCAACTATGGTTGAAGTAAAGAGAAAGGTTTGACTTAAGTGATGGAGTGAACAATTCCAAGAGAAAGAAAAAAGAAAAAGCTGAATGCCCAAATAGAAATCTCACTTTCAATTTTGGCCTCTAAGAGACAGGAAGAAAAAAAACACACAATTACTAGCTTTTGGTACACCACTTTCGGCAAAGAGCTAAAAGAAAAGAAAAGAAAACCGAAAGTAAAATGACCCCTTAAATAGCTAAAGCACATTCGGCACCTATCCTTCCTCCATATGACCGAAAATGTCACCTCCCCCTAGCATCCAATATTCGGCCAATTCCTCCTCTCTCCCAAATCCTTTCTTTTCCTCCTATTTTTCCTCTTCACTTCTCATTCAAATGTTTCAAACCTCTCCAAAACCCACCACTCATTCAAAACTTAGCCTCAAGATTCCCACTCCTTGGCCTTAAAAAGCAACCCCAAAATGCTTCTCTCACTCAAACCTTGAAACCCCAAACACATACGTCTCCTAGCCACTCTACCACTTGATTTATATAGAGCTAACTCCCTAACTCTCCCTAAAGGTTCTAAACTACCACATACATATAACTTAAGATGAGATGCAAGACCCCAAAACCCTGGATGTTACATGATCTTTTATCAATAAAGACAATCAAGATAGGGACAAAAAGGGCGGTAAATAGTGTTCAGAAGATGGGTGGTTCCGCTATTCCCCCTAAGTTTAAGTGAATGACTGTTTTGGGAATCCAAGATTTTTCACCTAGTTGTGGACCCTCATCCGAGGAGAACCAGTTGTTTCAAGTCGTTTGTACTCCCGAACCTTTGTTTGTTCGTGAATTTTCATCGAGTAACGAACCAACAATCGGGGAGAAACCGCAAATAGAAGTGGTTCAAAATTTTGAGGGTAAAAGTCTAGATCATTATTTCTAAGATACGATTTGTAAATAAATAATAGTGTTCTAATTTATCGTGTTGCATTTAGGTATTGACGAGCGGGAAAGTCTAGTTCTCACAGTAACCAGCTGTGTAACTTCACACTTATCTCGGGTTAGATACTATACCGTAAGTATTGGAAAAATCGTAAAGATGACAAAATCAGAAAATGTGTAACAATTAATACTTTTATGTAAATACATGAAAAACTGTTAAAGTTGTGAAAATTACGAAAATGCCCTCAATGAGTTAATTGGTAAATAGTAAATTTTATGCCTCATGTGTAATGGGCTAAAAAATCTACTAGATCGTTAATTGGGCCGAAAATCTACTACATTGTTAATTGGGCTGAAAATCTGCTAGATCGTTAAATGGGCTGAAAAATCTGCTAGATCGTTAAATGGGCCAAAAATCTACTAGATTGTTAATTGGGCCGAAAATTTGCTAGATCGTTAAACGGGCCGATAATCTGTTAGATCATTAAATGGGCCAAAAATTTGCTAGATCGTTAAATGGGCCAAAAATCTTCTAGATCGATATATGGGCCAAAGTTGCTAGATTGCTAAATGGGCTAAATGTTATTTTGTCTTATGGGCCAAAATAAAAACTTAAAATATAGACTCACATGTATTATGGGCTTTTTGTTATATTATCATATGGATATAGACTGTTATGCATACATGATTGCATGGGTTGGAATAAATGATGAAGAGAAGAAAGGCCTGCTGCCAAAATCTAGTTCGGTGGCTCTGCCACAAATATTTTAATAGCTTAATGCCTCTAGTTCGGTGACTTTGTCACAATCTAGTTCGATGGTGCACCACAACATTATTTAAAAATGGCTTTATGCCTACAATTGGTGTGTTGGCGGGGTAGGTTAACTTGATCCCCACAGGTGTGATGGTTGGTACGGGTGGTGTGTAGCGGATGAAAATTAGGTTTGGTTGGGAAATTTCATTTTACATGCATTTCATTTATTATGTTGTTAAATCCGTTTATAGGCTCAAGCCCAAAATTAATGACTTGATGATCTGGTCCAGTGGATTTGGTAAGTGAGTTATGGCAATTAACGGAGGCTGGGGCCGAGGATGACTTCGTGGAGGCCATACTTCGAACATGGGTTTTATAAACTATGAACTTTTAATTAAGTGAATTCTTTTAATTACTATTTTGGGTATGATGTAGTAAGGCCTTTATTAATATTTCATGGATTTTTATGTGTGGATGGATTAAATTTTGTTTTAGATATTTAATATGGGCTTATGTTAATCCTATATTGTTTCCTTAAAATACTTTGGTTTTTTTTTAAACATTTGAGATTCTTTAACTATTCTTGTTTTCAAATTATTTTGAACTCTTTAAAAACTACTTTAAGGTTTTTGACAATTAAATACTAAATGATAAGATTTCAACTAACGTTTCTTAAATTCATCGATTTTAAATCATTTTTCTTGGTTTTACTAAACTTCACTTTCAAGAGGTTTTGTAGAATGGGTTCACCTAATTCATTAGAAAAATTAAAAGGATGTTCGATCTATGTGACAAACGAAATCTCATCTTAACGCATAGACCTGGTTTGGGGTGTTACAAAACTTAATGTAACAAATAATTTCAATTCAATGTCATAAGCATAATATGCTATCCCACATGCCAAAACACAACTTATCTTGAGTTTATAACATGATTTCATATCAAATCATCACCATTCAATAATATACTTACTTAATAAGTTTAGCTTTCACAAGCTTATTCAATTCGATTCTCATATAACATTCAATTCTCACTTTCATATAGCCAAATAAGCACATTTTGGGAAAAAAACATATTTAATCATATATCTTTTTCATATGAATCTCATCTCATCATTTATACCCAAATTCACCTTTCATTCATATGCTAACTAACAATTTCACATATGCCACTTTATAAATCACATCTTATTCATTTGTTCATGTTTCATTTGCAAACATTCACATTTCATTTGCATATACATCACATAACATTCTTTGCACATATATACTTACCTTTCATTATCAAATATTGTATACATTTCAAAATACCTGAATCAGAATGTCATTCACTTATTTCTCGGAATGCCCGTTGAACCGTTTGGAATCAATAAGGATACTCGGATAGCTCGAAAAGCTCGTACAATGCCAATGTCCCAAACGTGGTCTTACATGTAATCAAATATCAATGCCACTATCCCAGACAGGGTCTTACACAAAATCATATACAATGCCGATGTCCCAGACATGGTCTTACAATTACTATCTAATCGATGCTAGTGTCCCAAACACGGTCTTACACGATATCTCAAATCATTGCAATGTCCCAGATGTGGTCTTACACGAAATCATATCTTGGAATCCTATGTCATGACATATGTATCCTCTACTATTCCCAGGGTTCGTACGGGGCTTTTCGGACATTGTCAGGTTATCAGAACTTCCTCATATTCATATATTCTGCTTCTCGAACAATTCAATATAATAATAACATAAATATAACTTATTCAAAATACATAAATTTGCATTACCATTCAGCATTGAATTAAATCATACAAATAATATGCATTTATAACATGATTTTGTAATGTCTATTAAAATACGAACTTATCTCGTTCGTACTAATGACAAATTAAGTCAACTAGTCCAATATTTTGACTTTCCTCAATATAGATCCGAATTCCGCTTTTGCCAATCTAATTAATATCAAAATTAACTTACTTATTCAGCATTTCATTCAATTTAATCCAAAACATATAATTAAGGAATTTTACACATTAGCCCCTAAAGTTTCACATTTATGCACTTTAATCTTTATTACACAAATACACAAAATTCACAAAATTACTTAAATAACCATGCTAGCTAAATTACCAAAGTGCCCTTAGCATCCTATTTTTTCATTTATTTCACATTTCAACCTCATATTTTACACATTTCACAAATTAGTCCAAAATTGGCATTTTCACTCAAAATCACTTTATAAAACTTGTAAAACTTTTAGAAAATATTCTTATTTCATCATCAAGCATCAAAGAACACATAGATTCAACAATGGCAACTCTCAAAATCATTAGTAGATTCAAAAATGAAGCATGGGTTAGCTATAATACAACACAACGATTTCAAAAACATAAAAATCATAAAAAACCAAGTTCAAAAACTTACCTAATTGAACTCAACAATGGTCGAACCCTAAAAACTCATCCATGGTTTCTCCTTTCTTTTTATTTTTGGAAAAATGAATTAAAGATGAACAAAATTATTATTTTGGTTTATTAAACTAACCATTATTTATTTAATTACCAAAATATCCTTTACTAAAACATAATTAAAACACTTAACGGTTGTCCATCTTTGTCCACTCAAATATTCAATGGTCATTTTACAACATAAGGACTTTTCCTTTAATAAAACATAACAAATAAGTATTTTAACAAAGGGAATGACACTTTTGCATTTTACGCTATTAAGTCCTTTTATCAAATTAGACAACCAATCGGTAAAACTAAATCACGAAATTTTCACACATATCAAATAACATGTTACCAAAATTAATATTAAAATAAATTTATGACCTCAGATTTGTGGTTCCTAAACCATTGTTCCGACTAGGGTCTAGATCGGGTTGTTACATTTAGCACACATTGTGTGAGCTTTCCGCTTATCCGGTATTATTCTAAGTGGTTCAACGGGCATGAAAAGAGATGAACCAATAAGGGTTCCTATTGATTTCACTATGAAAATTATAGAAAGGTATGATGTATCGATGATTCAATAAAGAACATTCATGTTTATGAAAAGTATGATTTAAGTGATGCTATGTTTATATCATATGTGTTATGCAAATGAAATGGTAAAGACAACAATATGAGTTAAGACATGAAACTATATGAATATCCTTGATATGGTGATACATGGAAATTATATAAGTTAAGATGAGTAATAGATTCAAGTGATATATGTTTAGATTAAATGACTCTTCATGCTAATGTGCTTCTGATTTGTATCATGTATGCTAATATGTTTGGTGTGAATGATTAGGCTTTGGCCAAGCTTTGGTTGGATCATGCCATGTTAATTTACAGGTTATGCATTGTAGTGGTAAGTGTCCAAATGGAAATATGCTTGTGTTTATGAAAGAGTGTTAAGGTTTAAAATTATGTAATTTCTTATGAAATGATTTATCATGTGATTAATTCCCAAAAATGCTATGTTTAAATGCACTAGCTTGTGGCCATAGTTGATGATATTCTTATGTCTTGTGTGTTATGCATATGAAACGAGTGTGGAAAGGTAATGAAATAGTAAGTTCATACTTGAAGTATAAAATGATGAAAAGGGGAATGGTGAGTTGTTTAATAAGGTTTCATGAATCTTGCGTTATTGGTATAGGTTTACTCTTGATATGTATAAATTTCATATTTGAAATGAATTGATATGACTAAAGTTTATAAGAGATTGCTAAGCACTCATTGCTTACGTATTTTTTTCTCCTTTGCATTTCAAAATACAAGAAGCTCGACCGGGTTGGAAGTTCATTGGAGATCTATCACACTATCCTGAAATTATATCGTTAGATTTTGATGTCTTGGTTAAGGTTATAATGGAATGTATAGGTGAACTTATGGTTGATGATTAATTGAATGTTAGTTGATGTGTTTGGCATGTATATGTCATTTTGGGTGATGTAGCCTTGGTACATTTGGTGCCTTTGTAATAGCCCGTTTTTAGTCAAATTAGAACAGTGGTTTCGGGAACACAAATCTAAAGTCAAAATATTTATTTTATTATTATTTTAAGGTTTACAACATGATAATATTATTTTCTTAAAGTTTCATTTAGAAATTTTATCGTTTGATTAGTTAATTTGATAAAAATGACTAAATCGCGTAAAGTGAAAAGTTCGAGTTCTATAAGCTAAAAGGGTTTATAGTTATGAAAATTTCAAGTGGAGGTACTTATGTTGTAATTAGACCATTTAAAGCATGAGTGGACAAAGATGGACATCATTTTAATGGTTTTAAAGGTTAATGTGCAAGGTTACTTTAATAATTTATGTGTTAATATTGATAAAATAAAACGATTTGGTGCTTTCATCTTCTTCCTTAGTTGAATTGAAGAATAGAAAAGCCAAAATTTAGGTTTTCATTCGATCATGCTCGGATAGCTAATTAAGGTACGATTTTTGTCCTATTTTTAATGATTTATACATTTTTAAGATCGTTGCAACTAGGTCTAGCTAGCCCAGGACTATTTTGCAACACTGTTAAAGATGTTGAATGTTTCCATTTATGAATACATATGTGTTTTGATGTTTGATGATAGGTTATGAATGTTTGTTGTGAATTATACAAGTTTTATAAAGTGATTTTTAGTGAAAATGCAAATTAGAGATTAAATTGTGAAACATGAAAACTTTGTGGTTAAAATGTGAAATAAATGAGAAATATGGGTGGATATGAGTACTATAGAAATTCGGATAGCATGGGTTAGTCTTAAATTTCATTAATTTGTGTTTTAATGAAATAAGGACTAAACTATAAGAGATGTGAAACATTAGTGGTAATTGTGTAAAAATTCCTTAAAGTAAATTTTAGACTAAATTTAATAGAGAGATGATTTAATAAGTTGAATTTAATATTACATAGATCAAGAAAAATGAAATCCAGATCTAAAAGGCGAAAAAAATAAAGTACTCGATTGATCGATTCGTTTTGTCGATTTTACATCCTAGGTAAGTTCGTATGTTAAAAGCACTATTATAATTATGTTTTAAATGCTTAGATATTGCATAAACTGTGAATACGAGACTATGGACACATTTGATAATGATTCGATGATGAATCGACATTTGAAATCCCGATTGAACCTTAGGAATAGATTTGGATACTAGTGACATGTCATTAGGGGATTAATGTGATTATGTGATTCGGGTGCTGGTCCTGTACGTCCTACTGGTGGCTAAGTATACCATCATGTCTTGTGGATACTTGATAGCTTGTGTGGGTAGCATTGTGTAGCTACGTCTTGACTGACAGCTTGTGGGAGCAGGCTGTTGATAGCTCTAGTGTGAGCAGTATATGTGATATGAGATTGAGTTGGATTCGGGCCATGATATTGGCACTTAGTGTGCGAGATTTCTGAGTATCCAATAGTATTCCGAATGGTTCAACGGGTAAAGGAAAAATGTGATTATGTATGAGATTGATACGAGATGATACAGGTATGTACATTAACCGTATAAGCTTAAATCAAGGAAGTTGTGAAGTTCATATATAAGATTATGATTGAAAATATGAAAGGTTTGTTAGTTACATGAATACATATTGTTATTGAAACACCCACACACGCCATTACGAGAATGGACCGGATCTGGTATGTTCCTCAAGTAACTTGGTTCAAAATTCATTGAATACTTTGAAAGCGTGTGTTTTGAAAGATAGTTTGTTGTGGGTTGGGCTCGAGTTGAAAACAAATTTATCTTATAACAAAACCCATTTGTTTCAGGTGACATAATATTTAAACTTATTTTAAATTAAATGGGCTTATTCTTTGTAAAGCCCTAAATTCATAACATAGTAATTAAAGCAGAAATAAGAATCGTCACGATGGCCTTATTACATAAAATGAAACCCAAAATAAAATTGTACAGTACTTAAAATAAAATAAAGATTCAAATAAAATTAAACTTCAAGCTGAACATGGCCACCACAAGTTCTGTCGTCCCGGTCCATAACTGCTCATCACCTGAAACATGTTCCCACAACGTGGTGAGTCAATAGACTCAATGTGTACCCAACACCAAAACATAATAGAACTAGGCACACCATACATATCATATTCATATAAAAATTCAAGATAATGATGCAAACCCGAACCCAAACCTATATAGCCATTCGCTACACACCACCCGTACCATCCTGCACACCGTGGGGACTACTAAGTCAACCCTCCATCCGCTACACACCATCGAAGGCAGTCGCTGCAGTCGACATGCTCATCGCCCACTTATAATATTGTGGCATAGCCACCACTTTCAGATAATGTAACCGAAGTTACCACATTCACTTAATGTGACCGAAGTCACCACATTCACTTAGTGAGACCGAAGTCATCACGTTTCACTTAGTGAGACCGAAGTCGTCACGTTTCACTTAGTGAGACCGAAGTCATCACATTCACTTAGTGAGACCGAAGTCATCACATTCACTTCCCCTTTCTCAATTAACCCGAATGCCCCAAATTATACATATCATGCATATCATATTTAATTTCACTTTCACATCACTTTTCACATGTTAAATATAACATATTTTGAAATCCTAGTAGGAGTAGGAAAACGTACCTGAGTACTTTGTACCATAATATGGTACTTTAGCCACATTCTTACACTTTCATATTAACATATATATCATATTTAAGCCATAAATCTATTAGGATTAGTGTGGTGTACACACGGTACCTTAGCCATATTCTTACACTTTCATATTAACACATATATCAAGTTTAAGCCATAAATCTATTAAGATTTAGTGTAGGGTACACACCTGATTTGCTTATCAATTTCTTGAAATCCCGAAAACCCGATCTATTGCTTTAGATCTCAATTCCTACATTTGATTAATCACTTACTACTTTAATAAAAAAACCATTTGACCATAAATCCAAATCCTAGTAGGATTAGTATTCTTAAAACTTACCTTGTTGCCGATTTCAATACTAATCAAATCCCGAAATCTATGCTATGCTCCTCCTTGTATTCGGCCAAGCACTAAATCTCATCAGGGGTTAGTTTCAGCTTTTTAAACAAACAAGAATTAGATCTAATTATCAAAATAGGCCTTAAGAAAGCTATAGACACTTACCTTGTGGATTTTAAATCTGAAACTCGTAGAATAACTAGGGAACACGCTGACCTATGGTGTACCTTCGGAAAAGAACTTCTCCTTCCTTGTAGCCTACACTTAGTAAATCCCGAAAGATCTCTTCAAAGTTTCGCAACCATGAACATTAATGGGATTAGCCCTAGAGTTCTATAAGTCTAAAATATAAAGAATGGAAACCAAACTTGGATCTTACCCTTATTTGAAGGAATCGATTGCACCTTCACTTCAACCCTTGAGATTTCGCTTAGAGACTTGATGAACAATGGCTATGATTCCCTTATGTATTCGGTTTCAAAGATGAAAGAAGAGAGGAATAATAGGCTTAGAAGAAATCGGCTAGGAGGCTAAAAGTAAAGAAGAAAAAGAATGGAGGCTCAAGAAGAATATTGAGAGGAAAGAGAGAGGAGAATGAATAATGAATGGCCCTAGTCTCATCCTTTTATAGCCGAAATTACTAGGCCAAGAATCATTAACTTGGCCACCACTCTTCCTTATTTTCCTAATTAAAGAATAATTCTTCATTTATCCACCTATTTAGCCGAATTTTAAAGAGAGTGAAACTCCTCTTTTGCAAGCCTTGTGTCATCCACCTCTTGGGCTTCTAGAAGCATAAATAAAACTTATTTTATTTGCTTCTTATGTGACTCGAACTCAAGCCCAACACCCTTGCATGTGGGCCATTTCCTGAGGCCTTAAGTGGCATCTTCATGCCACTTTTCCAAGTCCGTTAATGGGTCAAATTTCACATACTTTATATTTTAGGGTCACCTGGCCCTAAGTTACCCTTTGAACTTTAAAATTTGACATTTTGGGGTCATTTTTAAGTTTCCAAAAATTTTCGCGCGGCTCTGTAAACTTGACATTTCCTAGGTTTCCAAAATGTTTAGTTTCCTCTTTTAGCATAGTTTCCAAAATGTTTACTTTCCTCTTTTGGCTTAGTTTCCAAAATGTTTACTTTCCTCTTTTGGCTTAGTTACCAAAATGTTCACTTTCCTAATTTACTTAGGTTTCCAGAAATGGTCATTTTCCTACTTTCAACGTAACCTTTCCATACATTCTCAGGTTTCCAAAATCATTCCAAATTTATTCCAAAACACATAAAACATGTCTTTTCGTACAATTTAGGCCAAAATGCATAGGCCCTTTTAGGATGTTACGCTTCTACCCTCCTTAAAAATAATTTCGTCCTCGAAATTACTTACTGATAGTCGTACAATCCTTCTCACCGCACTATGCTTACATTGCAAGACTCGATCATAATAGAACCATCATACTTTCCAGGCACAATCTCTAAATTCAAGTCCTTAGAACTCATTTCTAACGCCGTGATTTAATCGATTAAGAAGTTTTATGTATTAAAATTTTGTTTCACTGATTAACCGCGAAGAAATTTTATGAAAAGGAATTTAGGAGTGGTTCTTTCGTATTCATACATGCACACAGTCTTTTCATTCATTCATACATCCATTAAACAATTATGAATCTTAGTTCATTCAGAGAAACGTTGTAGTTTTCATTGTTGTTGTTGTTGTTGTTTTTTCACTACCCGGGGGTATTTTCGTAATTTGTCCTACAAGGGTATTTATGTAATTTGTCAAAATAAGGTTCCTTGGTGATTTTGTCACAAAGTATTTTTAAATTCAGGGTATTTCGAAATTTTTAGACCTTGGGGTATTTTGGTAATTTTTCACAAACCAGGTAAATTGTAAAATTTTAATAAATCGGGATATTTTAGAAGTTGCAAAACTTTGAGGGTTCTTTTGAGAATTGTACTTTCCACAATTGTGTTGTTGTAAAAATTTTGGAAATAAGGGTCATTTTGATAATTTTAGTAAGTTAGGGGCAATTTTGTAATTTTCCATAAATCAAGGTATATATTTTTTTATAGTTTGTAAATTAGGGTTTTGAACATTTATGAAATATTGAAATTTTGGCAAAATTGTTTGAGTAGTTGGGTATTTTATAAACCAAGGGCATTTTGTAATTTTACCATTAGGGGTATTTTTAGTAAATTTGTAAATCAAAAATATTTAGGAAAATTTATAAAATAATCTTTTTCAAATCAAGAGGGTAATTTAGAAATTTTAAAATTAGGGTTTCCATAAAATACGGCTAGTCCCTTTCGGGTTTTAGTTATTGGGTTTAGCAGTGACTAAGTCCTCTTGGTTAGGGTGAAGCAGTTACTACGCACTGTAGGATTCGAGTAAAGAGGAGGTGAGTCACTAGGACTGCTTAAATACCAAGCTCTTCTTGAATCCACTCCTAGACATGCACACAACAGTTACCACACCTAGCTCGGTGACTTAATCATGAGTTTGTCTAGTGTATTAAGTCTTATGTATTTGTGTTTGAGTAGACTAATCCTAGGGTTCAAGTTCCTATCATGCTATTCTACGTTCCATTCCTTTTCTACCCTTCTATAATTCACATAATCACACGAGATAGTTGGGGTACTTACGGTGGATCATGGGTCGGAGACTTAGGTGCCATGCCATCAAACCTGTCTACTTTCAGAAATATTTTCATAAAACTCATTTGGGCTCAATCTGAAAACGTTTTGGGCCTTAGGCCACAGGCCGAGAGTTTAAAACTGGGCTCTGATACCAAACTGAAACACCCCCCACACCCTACCACGAGAATGGACCAGATCTGGTATGTTCCTCAAGTAACCGGTTCAAAATTCATTCAATACTTTGAAAAGCTGTGTGTTTTGAAAGATAGTTTGTTGTGGGTTGGGCTCGAGTTGAAAACAAATTTATCTTATAACAAAAACCCATTTGTTTCAATTGACAAAATATTTAAACTTATTTTAAATTAAATGGGCTTAATCTTTGTAAAGCCCTAAATTCATAACATAGTAATTAAAGCGTAAATAAGAATCGTCACGATGGCCTTATTACATAAAATGAAACCCAAAATAAAATTATACAAGACTTAAAATAAAATAAAGATTCAAATAAAATTAAACTTCGTTGAACATGGCCACCACAAGTTTTACCGTCCGGTCCATTCTCGCTCATCACCAAACATGTTCCCACAACGGGTGAGTCGATAGACTCAATGTGTAACCAACACCAAAACATAATAGAAATAGGCACACCATACATATCATATTCATATAAAATTCAAGATAATGATGCAAACCCGAACCCAAACCTATATAGCCATCCGCTATACACCATTGCACCATCCACGCACACCGTGGGGACTACTAAGTCAACCCTCCATCCGCTACACACCATCGAAGGCGTCAGCTATATCGACATGCTCATCGCCCACTTATAATATTGTGGCATAGCCACCACTTTCGAATAATGTAACCGGTTACCACATTCACTTAATGTGACCAAGTCACCACATTCACTTAGTGAGACCAAGTCATCACGTTTCACTTAGTGAGACCAAGTAAATCACGTTTCACTTAGTAAGACCAAGTCATCACATTCACTTAGTGAGACCGAAGTCATCACATTCACTTCCCTTTCTCGTTAACTTGAATGCCCCAAATTATACATATCATGCATATCATATTTAATTTCACTTTCACATCACTTTTCACATGTTAAATATAACATATTTTGAAATCCTACTGAGTACTTTGTACCATAATATGGTACTTTAGCCACATTCTTACACTTTCATATTAACATATATATCATATTTAAGCCATAAATCTATTAGGATTAGTGTGGTGTACACACGGTACCTTAGCCATATTCTTACACTTTCATATTAACACATATATCAAGTTTAAGCCATAAATCTATTAAGATTTAGTGTAGGGTACACACCTGATTTGCTTATCAATTCCTTGAAATCCTAAAAACCCGATCCATTGCTTTAGATCTCAATTCCTACATTTGATTAATCACTTACTACTTTAATAAAAAACCATTTGACCATAAATCCAAATCCTAGTAAGATTAGTATTCTTAAAACTTACCTTGTTGCCGATTTCAATACTAATCAAATCACGAAATCTATGCTATGCTCCTCCTTGTATTCGCCAAGCACTAAATCTCATCAGGGGTTAGTTTCGGCTTTTTAAACAAACAAGAATTAGATCTAATTATCAAAATAGGCCTTAGACGAAAGCTATAGACACTTACCTTGTGGATTTTAAATCCCGAAACTCACCGAATAACAAGGGAACATGCGGCCTATGGCGTACCTTCGGGAAAAGAACTTCTCCTTCCTTGTAGCCTACACTTAGTAAATCCCGAAAGATCTCTTCAAAGTTTCGGCAACCATGAACATTAATGGGATTAGCCCTAGAGTTCGATAAGTCTAAGATATAAAAGAATGGAAACCAAACTTGGATCTTACCCTTATTTGAAGGAATCGATTGCACCTTCACTTCAACCTTCAGAGATTCGGCTTAGAGACTTGATGAACAATCAGCTATGATTCCCTTATGTATTCGGTTTCAAAGATGAAAGAAGAGAGGAATAATAGGCTTAGAAGAAATCGGCTAGGAGGCTAAAAGAAAAGAAGAAAAGAATGGAGGCTCAAGAAGAATATTGGAGAGGAAAGAGAGAGGAGAATGAATAATGAATGGTCCTAGTCTCATCCTTTTATAGCCGAAATTACTAGGCCAAGAATCCTTAACTTGGCCACCACTCTTCCTTATTTTCCTAATTAAAGAATAATTCTTCATTTATCCACCTATTTAGCGAATTTTAAAGAGAGTGAAACTCCTCTTTGCAAGCCTTGTGCCATCCACCTCTTGGCTTCTAGAAGCAAAATAAAACTTATTTTATTTGCTTCTTATGTGACTCAAACTCAAGCCCAACACCCTTGCATGTGGGCCATTTTCTGAGGCCTTAAGTGGCATCTTCAGGCCACTTTTCCAAGTCTGTTAATGGGTCAAATTTCACATACTTTATATTTTAGGGTCACCTGGCCCTAAGTTCCCCTTTGAACTTTAAAATTCGACATTTCGGGGTCATTTTTAAGTTTCCAAAAATTTTCGCGCGGCTTTGTAAACTTGACATTTCCTAGGTTTCCAAAATGTTTAGTTTCCTCTTTTAGCATAGTTTCCAAAATGTTTACTTTCCTCTTTTGGCTTAGTTTCCAAAATGTTCACTTTCCTCTTTTGGCTTAGTTTCCAAAATGTTCACTTTCCTAATTTACTTAGGTTTCCAAAATGTTCACTTTCCTAATTTGCTTAGGTTTCCAGAAATGGCCATTTTCCTACTTTCAACGTAACCTTTCCATACATTCTCAGGTTTCCAAAATCATTCCAAATTTATTCCAAAACACATAAAACATGTCTTTTCGTACAATTTAGGCCAAAATGCATAGGCCCTTTTTAGGATGTTACAGTTATGTTCAAATTGATGATTTGTATATTCATATTAAGATTAATTTTATTTCATACGAGCTTACTAAGCTATATAGCTTACTTTGTTTAATTTTCTGTGTTTTACAGTGACTTTGAAGCTAGCTCAAACTCGGGGATCATCGGAGACATTGTTGCACTATCCAACTATTAATTTGGTACTTTTGAGCTTATGTTTTAAGTATATGGCATGTATAGGAACTTTGGTCATTTTGGTTATGTGTTGGAAGTGAATTTAGCCATTTGAATTTGCTTGTAAATGTATATGTTTTGTTTTGTACATATATAGCCATGAGTGATGGCTCATCTTGGGTTGTTTCGATATGTTTGAATCATGTATATATATGGCTTGGTTTGTAAGTTCATGGATACCTATATGATATTTGTGTGATGGTTAATTGTATTATCCATTGTGTGTATCAAATGGTTGATTTGTGGATATTTGTTTGCTTGGAAAATTAAGTTAAATGATGCATATTTGTTAATGGTCATTTTGATGATTTGAGAAGATAAATATTGGTATGAACTTAGATGGCATAATGTGATAATTATGTTTTGTAATAGTTGGTGTTTGAAATGGTATAAACTATGCTTGATTTGGAATTGAATTATATGTCTATTGATGCTATGTTTTGTGCCATATGAGTTGTGTAGGTGTGTCTAAGTTTGGGTGGCAAATTGGCTTGGTAAATAGCCTATTTTTATCCAAATGGGTAGAGGACACAGGAGTGTGTCTCAATCGTGTGCGACATACGGTCATGTTACACGACTGTGTGTCCCCTGGTGTTGAAATTAAAATTAAGTCAGTATGCTCCACACAGCCTCACACGGGCGTGTGACTTGGCCGTGTGGTATAAGTCAATATACCCCACAGGGTTGGCACGGCCTAGCGCACAGCTTGGCACACGGGCATGTATGTCCATTTTTAGGGCACACGGCTATCCACACGGGCGTGTGTGTTGGCCATGTGACCCAAGTTAGAGAGTTACACGGGGTCAAACACGGGCTGGGACATGGCCATGTGCTCCCATTTCGAATGTACACATGGCTTGAGACACGGGCGTGTCTGCTGTGTGAAACACACGGCCGGGCCACATGGGCATGTGTCCCCTATTTTGAGAAAAATTTCATAATTGTTTTATGATTTTCCAAAGTTATCAATTTAGTCTCGAACAACTTCCAATGCATATTTCGAGCCTTGTAGGAACGTATTAGGGACAAAATGATTAGTTATGAGTCATGTAAGTTTAAATGTGTTATAAGTTTGGTAATGCTACGTAACCCTATTCTGGTGTTGAATACAGGTGATGGGTGTTACAGGCTTGTTGACATGTGTTAATTTGATAATGTGTCAAAGCATGTTTGAATGGCCAAAGTGGTATATGATTAATTGACCTCAACATGGTCAAGATATGGTATGTTTTGAAAAGGTTTTATAATTTACTATGCTATGTTTGTTATATATCAATTATGTTATATTTTGGCATGGAAACAAGTTAAGTGATAATTGGTTAAATATGCAAATGTACAGGTATTTTGGATGCTCAAGTAGCCATTTGTTTTGGCTTGTGTTTATGGTATTTTGGATGACAAAATTGGATTAGTTTTGGCATATATATAGATTTGGCCTTAAAGTGTTTGATATCCTTGTTCATGATGCTTGAATGATTAAAGATGGAATGGTGGTTTATAATTCATATTATAATGTCTTGTGATATGTTTCAATGTGGTGATTTGATACTTTTGTTATAAATGACATATATATGGCTATTGGTGATAATTGTTGAATGGCACATTTGGTATCATTTGGTGTGTAATTGATAGGTAAATCAAATGGTATGTTTTGATATAATCTTAATTAGAAGTTAGTGAACATTCTGGCCAATTTGAGTATATGGTTATACATGTTTAAGTGTTGAGATTGAGGTGTCCTTTGGGCATATTGGTTGTATGCTTATATACTTTATTTGAGTAGCTTGATGATGCATGTTTTTAGTGTCATTTTTTTGTGAGAAGCTGGATGAGAAGAAACTCTCATGTCTAGTTCTGTAGTAGAGATGGAATTCATAAACAACAACCACTAACTATAACCCCAAAAGAACCCTATTTCGTAAACAACATAGAGGAAGAATGAAGGGGATATCTTATCGAGATAATCAGATTTGTTTCGCTAGATATGCTCTTCAAGCACTTGAACCATCTTGGATTACATCTAGACAAATAGAAGCGGGGCACCACGCAATGACACAAAATGTACGTCGTGGTGGAAAACTATGGGTACGTATATTTCAAGACAAACTCATTATGGTAAGACCTATAGAAACACTTATTCCGGGAAAAGATCTCCTGAGTATTGGGTAGTTGTCGTTAAAATTGGCCGAATACTTTATGAAATGAGTAGAGTAGCCGAAAATATAGCCAGAAAGGCTATTTCAATAGCGG
Source organism: Gossypium rotundifolium (assembly GCA_025506655.1). NCBI lineage: Eukaryota > Viridiplantae > Streptophyta > Magnoliopsida > Malvales > Malvaceae > Gossypium > Gossypium rotundifolium. The sequence continues at coordinate 141,428,283 of CP106722.1, forward strand.
CGTCAAAAATGCCATATGTATTATTTAAGGAAAAATATGGCTATAGAATGGGCATTAGCCCTATGGCTAAGCTTCATCCTTTCCATTCCCTTGGTCCTAGGTTCTATGCATGTGTTTCCTTTATTTTTTTTTTCCATTAATTTCGACCAAAATGGGCCATTCTCCAAGCAACACTGGAAACTTTCCAAACCCTAATTATTAATTCCCTTTCCCAATCACATAAGGAGTTTCCATTCAATCTCAACCCAAATTAGAATTTCTTTTTCTCTCTTCATTAAATACAACTTTTTCTTTAATTGCCTCTCTTCTTTTTCATAAACATCCTCATCATCTTTTGTTGGATATTTTATATTCAAATCCTGAACTCAAAGTCAACCTTGTTTAATCTATTTTTCGTGTTGATTTTGCGAAACACTATCAAATCTGTCTAAATGAGTGAAGATTAGTAAGAATTCTTGTTTTTAAATCAATAGAACCCTCAGAGTTTGGATTAACATCATTTTTGACAATCTTTCAAATTAATTTTGAATCTTTTTTGAGTTGTAACACCCCTTACCCATATTCAACACCGGAACAGGGTACGAGGCATTACTGAACTTACAACACAAGCATTTACACAATATTGAGTCATAAATTTTTGTCCAAATTAAAAACCATTCATATTCATTCATAAAGTCCCTAATATGAGCCTACGGGGCCCAAAACATGCATTGGAAGTGGTTCATGACTAAACTGAAAACTTTAGAAATTTTTACAAAACTTAGAAAATTTTTACTAACTGCAGGGCTCATACGCCCGTGTGGTCTAAGGGACACACCCGTGTGACCCTGGGACACGCCCGTGCTTCAGGCCATGTTCAATTTAGGGTGCTTCCTGACTTGTGCCACACGGCCGTGCCACAAGCCTATGTGCTAGACCTTATGCTTATTTAATTTAATTCGAATTAATTGTAGGTTTCACACGGGCAAGACACACGCCCGTGTTCAAGGCCGTGTAGACTAAGGTGCAGAGGACACACGGCCAGGACACAAGCCCATTGGGTAGACTATGTGTCACATACGGCCTAGATACGTGCCCGTGTGTCTACCCGTGTGGATAAAAATAAGGCTATTTACCGAGCCATTTCAAGCTTATACATACAACCAAATCATCCACAACCAAGACACCAACACATCATTCACATGCAAACATCTATCATACATAAACATCACATAACTTATCAACTCAAATCATGCAAGTTTCAACATTCTTGAAAGGCATCATCATATGAATATACTTATACCAATATTAGCCAATTCAAATAACCTTATACAAAATGAACTTCTAACCAAGATAAGCAACACATTTGGGCAAATCAATTATGACACATAACAAATTGACCAAGTCCTCTATACATGCCATAACTCAAGATGTTGAATTTATTGATACCAAAATAATTGTTGATAGTGTGTATGGATCTCCGACGATCTCCGAACCCTGAGCTAGCTTGGTGACACTATAAGACATGGAAAAGAAAGGGAGTAAGCTATATAGCTTAATAAGCTCCTATGCAATTAAAAAGCATCATAACCACACATTTAACATACAATTAATATGATAAAAATTAGCATGAATATTATTAAAATCTTATAATCATAACTTATTCAATCACCACCTTCCCAAGGGTTCATTACATATCGAGCTCATTACATATGATTTTTACATACATACCTGTACCAACTCGCATTGTAACAGCCCAATTTTGGGTCTAGTTTTATAACAATTAAGTTATATGTTTCAGAGACTATCCGATCAGAAATCATACAGAAAGTAAAAGTGATTCGTGGCAGTTTAGAATCCACTTCAGATTGTTAGAAAACGTATGTGAATTTGAAACATGAGGATATGAAATTCCCATTAAATGAAAGCATGCTTCCGAAAGTATTGCCTTGGAAAAAGATCCAAAATCTCTTTTGTGTATCTATGTTGCGATGGTATCGATTGGACTCTTTGAGTATGAATTCTCTGATAGGGATTAAGATTCAGTTGATTTGTTGTATAATGAATAATCGATAGGAATTTTGACACCAGAGATTAAAAAGTTGGGAAATAAAAGCATAAACTTAGTGAGGGTTCTTTAGCAGTGTCAAGATATAAAGGAGTCTACGTGGAAATTGAATTTATATTCTGGTAAGATTTTCAAGGAAGAAAATCACTAAAGGGGGGAGAGTTGTAACAGCCCAATTTTGGGTCTAGTCGGAACAGTGGTTTCGGGACCACAAATCTGATATAGTAAAATTTATTTTTATTATATTTTTATGTTCTATTGTTATATGGAACGATTTCATGAAAATTTTGTTCAAAAATTTTGACGTTTTGGCACTAGATTTAGTTAAAGGGACTATATATGTTAAAGGTGTCCAATTGCTATTAGATTTTAAATTAGAGGTCCTTAGATGGTAATTAGACCATTGGTTAAATTGGTGGACAAAAATGGACATGGTTAGGTATGTTTTAAAGTTTTTCAACAAGGGCGTTTTAGCAATTTGGTAATTAAAATGAATTAAAAAGCCAAATTAAATTTTTGTTCATCTTCTACTCCATGGCCGAATATACCAAGAAGAAACCGTGGCTAGGGTTTTTCAAGCTTCCAAGCTCGATTGTAAGTCCTTTCTAGCCCCATTTTTAATGATTTTTATGTTTTTGAAATCCTTGTAACATGATCTATATATTTCTACCACCAATTTGAAGAGATGTCAAAGTCTAAAATTATACCCATGTTGAAGATGTACGTATTTTGATGTTTGATGGTGGAAAATGCATGTTTTTTGTTTGTTAAATGACTTTTGCTAAGTGATTTTCAAGTAAAAATGCCTAAAAGGACTTGTTTGTAAAAGTTTTAAAATGAGTAGTAAAAGTGTTAATAAAAAAAATTGTGGGTTTTTATGAGCATGATATAGGTTTGGCTAGGCTTGGGTGTAATGAGATTGAATGAAAATCCTTTTACGAGCCTAGTGACTAAAATGTAAAAATGTCAAACTTTTGGGGCAATAATTTAATTTTTGGCATAATAGTATTTTGGGCTGATTTAAATAGTATAATGATTAAATAAGTTAAATGTGATGCTATAGATCAAGAAAAATAAGATTTGGGATTAAAACGAGGGAAAAATAAGTATTTGACGGTTAGGTCATTTTTGTCGTTTTTATGCTGAGGTAAGTTCGTATGTTTAATAAGCATTAAACTATTTGTGTATAAATGCTTAATTGATATAATTGTGGTAAATGCTACAATATTGAAATGAAATGTGAATGCTATTGAGTACGATACTACGAAAATGACCGACAGAGATTTGATACAACAAAAGTCCCTGTTGAACCTTAGGAATAGATAAGATACAAATGTCATGACATTAGGGTTATTAAGATTACGTGTACGACCATATTTGGGATACGCCATCGATATGAGACTTCGTGTAAGGCCATATCTAGGATATGGCATCGATATGAGAATTTGTGTAAGACCATATCTGGGATATGGCATCGATATGAGACTTCGTGTAAGACCATACTTGGGCTATTAGCATCGATATGAGATTACATGTAAGACCATATTTGGGACATGGCATTGGTATGGTACTGTGTGTACTAGAATCCCGAGTATCCGATAATATTCGAAGTGGTTCAATGGGAAATTCAACGGGTATGTCAAAAAAGAGAAAGAGCATGTAAGTATTATGAATTAGTACATGTGTGTACATAAAGTTTATAAGCATCGACTTCATGATATTGTGAGTTCATGGTTTCCACGAGAATGTTTTTGTGAAAGCCTTATGATTTTTGGTCTATAGTTGTGATGTACGAAATACATGGTAAATCCAGTTAGTGATCGTGTAATTGGCTTTTTGGCCAAATTGAGTTATGATATAGCATGATACATTTACACAAATTGTGATTTATCAGATATGGGAAAAAGGAAAGGTTGGCATAATTGCCTATTAAAATGATTATCGATGTATGAAAAGATATGAGCTTTAAATAATTGAAAGATGTTAAAGTATATGATTGAGAGGTGAATACTAATAATTAATGTGCATGTTTATTATGAGGTATGAAATGATTGGTTGATTGTGGTAATTTGTTATAATGGAGAGATTACGGTTATTAGGCTAATGCCAAAACATGTTAAAATATGCTTGCAAATTGATAGAGCAAACAATGTGACTAGCAATTTAAATTATCTTGTGTTTATATTATCAGACTTGGTAAATTATTGGTAAAAGTTGCTTATTGTTTTCGTATGGACTTACTAAGCTATATATATATAGCTTACCTCCTTCCTTTCCAATGTCTTATAGGGTTATTGAGCTAGCTCGGGTTGGAAATCGCTGGAGATTCTATCACACTATCAAGCTGTCATTTTGGATATAAATTAATTCAAGTATTTTAATTATATGGCATCTATAGGGACTAGGTCAATTTGTTATATGTGTCATGATTTATTTGGCCATGTAGATTGACTTATTTAGGCTATCATGGTTGTATGCCTAAGTATAGATATATATGTGTTAATGTCTCTGGTGATATGAATATGGTATACTTGGTGAATGATAGAAATATGACTTATGACAAGAATGTGAAATGTTTGTATAAGTGGAATCTTGCATGATTTGTTGTGAAGAGTTTGATGTTCTAAGTATGATAAATAATGGCATGAGGATAACATGTTATTGCCTTGGTTGTGGTTGTTAGGTTGCTCTCATATGCTTGAATTTGTGCCATGAGATGTTAAGTTGATGTGTGCAAGTGAGGGTGGCAAAATGGCTTGGTAAATAGCATTTATATTGTCTACACAAGTAGGCACACGAGCTTGTGTCTAGATCGTGTGTGACACACGGTCTGCCATACAAGCATGTGTTTCGATCGAGTGTCCCCTGCACCTTAATTGTTTGAAAACAGAATGCCTAGAATTGTTCGCACGAGTAGAGACACAGGCGTGTGTCTCAGCGTGTGTGCTACAAGGCCTAGCACACAGGAATGTGGCACGACCTTATGGCACAAGTCAGGGAGCACCTTAATTTGCACACGGTTTGAAGCAGGCGTGTCCCTGGGTCACACGGGCGTGTCTCTTAGACCACACGGGCGTGTGAGCCTTGCCTCTAGCAAAAATTTTCTATGTTTTATAAAAATTTCCTAAGTTCTCGATTTAGTCCCGAGCAACCTCCAAAGCATATTTTGGGCCTCGTAGGCTCATATAAGGGACTTTATGATTGATCATGAATGGTTTTAATTAGGCGCAAATTTTATGACTCGAAATTGTGTGATTGCTTGTGATGTGAGTCTGGTAATGCCTCATACCCTATTTCAGTGTCGAATACGGGTAAGAGGTGTTACATTTAGTGGTACTAGAGCTATGGTTTTGTCGATTCTCAGACTAACGTAGCGTATGTTGGTCTAGCTATACATGCCATATTAATACCTGTGATAGTGTGATATATCCCGACTCTGATGAAATTGTTTTGTTAATAAAGAGATGCTTTCCAACTGAACTACTCTCGAAAATGCTGAAAGCGATACTAAGATATTTGAAAATGTGTTTATGATAAGTTGAAACTTGGAAAGCTATGAATAAGAGTTGATGGTATGTATGTGATGATGTACAAGATGAAATAACCATAAGTTGAGAAATATGGATAAAATGTTATTGTTTCGGTTGAACGTTGTATTTTGATGGATTATGGTGATTTTATGAAACAGATAAAATGTTTTAAATGTTGCAAAAATGATTTAGCCCGGAAGGGTAATCCTGAGTTAAGCCCTCTCGAGCATATGTTATGAAATGGATTTAGCCCAGACGGGTAATCCAGAGTAAGCCCTTTAGAGCATACATTACCGAAAGTGTTTAGCCTGGACTGGCAATCATGTTATATCATATGTGGCTCGAGAGTGTACTCTATGAATATGTGCCAAAAGGGAACTTTTGAATACGAATTGACGGATTGATGACATGTATACCATGAGTATACTACTCGAGTATCCATCAAAATTACAATAGTTCAATGGGAATTATTCTTGAAATATGAAAAGGTGAAATGAAATGAAAGTTTATATTGTGATAAGCTCATCAATGTTTGTTTAGCATTCATATGATGTTATGTGCCTAATTTGTTGATTAAGTGAATAAGTAAACTTACTCAAAATTTATGGAATGTATGTTTAAGTACACTTGTTTGAATAAAGGTAATCAGATAGTTCGTGTGACATAAATATGTATGTTAATTATCATGAAGTGAATTAATGATTGTGAAGATATTATGTTGATGATGACTGCTAAATTATATCTGTATTTATGAGAGTCGAGTTAAAGGCTTTACGACCTCACCCCTTACCAATGTGGTATTTTATAACGAAATTTCACGAGATTTAAGTTGAATGAGCTCACAAGTAGGGGACTAAAGAGTTCAGTAGTGGAATGACTAATAATATGGTCAGAGTTAAGAATAGTTTGGCAAGTGAATACAGTTCTAGAAAGGATGCCAGGTTGTTATAAGGATCATTCGAATTTCGCGATGTCATGGTTAAAGAAAAGGTTAATCTCAGCTAATCAACTCACTCAGGTATGATGTCTAAAGTATGTATTTGCTAGAATATCTTCTAGATTGATTTTCATTAGTGAATGGAATAGTCTAGGATTAGTGATGACAGAATTAGTCAGAGAAATGATATTTGAATCGTAAAGATGTCTAAGTGTAATAGTTGTAATTTAATAGATTGTGATGATCTTTCCTGGGTATTCCTTATATTCATTTAACCTCGGAGATATATGTGATTGTTCATTTTCTGATGAAATTCTTATCGTATGAGAATGCTAGCTGATTATAACGATAGATGAAAGCGCTATTAGTCTGGTTGGTTGATGAGCAACATTTCTTATATCTCTCTTTGGGATTCTATTCTATAACGTTTGAAATAAAAGTTGTCGGTGAAAATTTATGAGAGACTATTATTCTGTTTCTACTGGATGTTGTTTTATTTTGAATATATATTTGGAAAATATATGATCTCTGTTACAATTGATTCCAAAGCGTATAAGCATTGTTTTTCTTCTGATTTTCTCTAAGGAATCATCAAGATCTTTATTATTTTCTTATGAGTTATGTTCTCATACTTTCAGTATGATATCGTATCTTGGATTTCTTTATCTCGGTTTTCTTATCATCATTATTTCGTAAATTATCAATCACGACTCATCTTTAAAGTGTGTTCTTTGGCTTGTGATAGCTATGTCTATTATGGGTGTATTTCTGGTTTGATCATAGGAGCGTGGTGATTCTAGTATCAGGATTTCTCAAATTTTATGAAAGGAATTGACATCGGCAAAGGTATGGATAGTGGAAGCTCAAGCTCAAATTATACGATGGTTTTCTTTTCTCATGTAAGTTTGATTAAGGTTAATGAGTTCAATCAGGATATTTTGTTTCCTTGAGCTAATGCAGTTGTAAAGATCTTTGAGTAGCATGTGAGGAAATTTTGAAAGATTGTATGTTTGAGTTGTTTTAATAGCATGAAGAAGGGAGTATTTTGATATGATATTATTTGATAGTTGAGATAGACTCAGTTGTTTTTATCTGAGCGAGCTGGTCAGTTGAAAGATAATTTGAATTATATGCATTTAAGTTTATCCTTAGGTAAGAATATAAAATCTTGGACATTCATTGGTAAATTGATGAACAGTCTGAACGAAGAATTTATATTCAAAAAAGTGTGTGATACAAGGATGTATATATTAGATCGGTTCTAATTGGATGATGTTATTACGAGTTAAAGTTGTTTCGATTGATAAAGTTATCACATTTATGAAAGTTTGAATGGTTTGTTAAGTGTTAGCAAAGTTGAAAATGGTTAAAGGTATTGTTAACCGAAGCACTAATTCTGAGTTCAATTTAAATTGAGGAAAGAATTTGTGATTTTTCAATGGTGCACTATCGAACGGATTGGAATATGTTTTAATATAAAAATGTAAAGTGATAGTTTATACTTTCAGACGGTTAAAGTCGCATGAAAGGAACTGTCTACCGAGTGATTTAAAGTCAGCCACTTTTTATGTTTGTGTTGAGAATTTGATGATTTCAGTTGTCCAGCGAAAAATGTCATATGTTTCTTGATCCCAAGTGTTTAAATTATCTAATGTCAAAGAAGGATCTGAAATTAAAACATCATAGATGGCTTGAACTATTGAAAGATTGTGGGCAATTTTCAATCAACCTTTGGGAAAACATATATAGTTGAAAATGCTTGAATAGAAAAGCTTTGATTATTTTGTGAGTATCTAATACATGATTAATCTTATTTGATGATGATTTGAATCTAGCTAAATTAGAAGCTAAAGCGATGTTTTCTTTGCAAGATTGAGAACCTCAGGAATGTGATAGTGAGTGGTAAACTAAACTAGTACAGTGTGAGACAACTATTGATTCTGGATTTCAGGTCAAACTTGATCACTGTTATCATTATTCCGAGATAGAAATTGTGCACTGAGTAATTCAGAGCTTATGCAGAAAATTTTGTACGAAGCTTAGTAGCTTGTTTGTTCATTAAGGGAGTAATGAAATGTACAGTTATTTAAAATAGATGTTCTGGTGATCGAGTATGTCAATGATAGATTAGTTGAGTTATATGTTTCAGAGATTATCCGATCAGAAATTGTACAGAAAGTAAAAGTGATTTGTGGCAATTTAGAATCCCCTTCGGATTGTCAGAAAACGTATATGAATTTGGAACATGAGTATATGAAATTCTCGTTCAGCGATAGCATGCTTCCGAAAGTATTGCCTTGGAAAAAGATTCAAAATCTATTTTGCGTATCTATGTTGCGATGGTATCGATTGGAGTATTTGAGTATGAATTCTCTGATAGGGATTAAGATTTAGCCGATGTGTTGTATAACGAAGAATCGATTGAAATTTTGACATGAGAAATTAGAAAGTTGGGAAATAAAAGCGTAACCTTAGTAAGGGTTCTTTAGCAGTGTCACAAGATAGAGGAGTCTACATAGAAATTGAATTTATATTCTAGTAAGATTTTCGAGGACGAAAATCCCTAAAGGGGGAGAGTTGTAACCGCCCGATTTTGGGCCTAGTCGAAATATTGGTTTCGGGACCACAAATCTGACGCCGCAAAATTCATTTTTATTATACTTTTATAGTCTATAGTTTTATATAACGATTTCATGAAAATTTCATTCGAAAATTTTGATGTTTGGGCACTCTATTTAGTTAAATGGACTAAATTGCAAAAGGTGAAAAACTTGAATTCTATATGTTAAAGGTGTCCAATAGCTATGAGATTTTAAATTGGAGGTCCTTAAATGGTAATTGGACCATTGGTTAAGTTGGTGGACAAAGGTGGACATGGTTAGGTATGTTTCTAAAGTTTTTCAGTAAGGAAATTCAGTAATTTGGTAAGTAAAATGAATTAAAAAGCCAAAGTAAAAGCCAATTTTTGCTCATCTTCTACCCCATGGCCGAATGTACCAAGAAGAAACCATGGCTAGGGTTTTTCAAGCTTCCAAGCTCGATTGTAAGTCCGTTCTAGCACCGTTTTTTAATTATTTTTATGTTTTTGAAATCCTTGTAACATGATCTATCTGTTTCTACCACCAATTTGAAGAGATGTCAAAGTATAAAATTTTAACCATGTTGAACATGTATGTATTTTGATTTTTGATGGTGGAAAATACATGTTCGTTGTTTGTTAAATGACTTTTGCTAAGTGATTATAGGTAAAAATGCCTAAAAGGACTTGTTTGTAAAAAGTTGTAAAATGAGTAGTAAAAGTGTGAATAAATGAAAAATGTGGGTTTTTATGAGCATGATAGAGGTTCGACTAGGCTTGGGTGTAATGAAGTTGAATGAAAATCCTTTTACGAACCTAGGTACTAAAATGTGAAAATGTCAAACTTTAGAGGCAAAATGTAATTTTTTCATAATGTGATTTTGGGCTGATTTGGATAGTATAATGATTAAATAAGTTAAATGTAATGTTATAGATCAAGAAAAACAAGATTCAGGATTACAATGGGGGAAAAACAAGTATTTGGCGGTTAGGTCATTTTTGTCATTTCTATGCCGAGGTAAGTTCGTATGTTTAATAAACATTAAATTATATGTGTATAAATGCTTAATTGATATAATTGTGGTAAATGCTATAACATTGAAATGAAATGTGAATGCTATTGAGTAGGATACTGTGGAAATGTCCAACAGAGTTTCGATACAGCGACAGTCCTAGTTAAACCTTAGTAATAGATAGGATACAAATGTCATGACATTAGGTTTACCGAGATTGCATGTAAGACCATATATGGGATATGCCATCGATATAAGAATTCGTGTAAGACCATTTCTAGGATATGGCATCGATTTGAGACTTCGTGTAAGACCATACCTGGGCTATTGGAATCGATACGAGATTACATGTAAGACAATATCTAAGATATGGCATTGGTATGGTACTGTGTGTACTAGAATCCCGAATATCCGATAGTATTCCAAGTGGTTCAATGGGAAATTCAACGGGCATGTCAAAGAAGAGAAAGAGCATGTAAGTATTATGAATTAGTACATGTGTGTACATAAAGTTTATAAGCATCAACTTCTTCATATTGTGAGTTCATGGTTTCTACAAGAATGTTTTTGTGAAAGCCTTGTGATTTTTGGTCTATACTTGTGATGTATGAAATACATGGTAAATTTGGTTGGTGATCTTATAATTGGCTTTTAGGCTAAATTGAGTTATGATATAGCATGATACATTCACACAAATTGTGATTTATCGGATATGAGAAAAAGGAAAGATTGGCATAATTGCCTATTAAAATGATTATCGAAGTATGAAAAGATATGAGCTTTAAACAATTGAAAGTTATTAATGTAACATCCTAAAATTAGGGGTCTGGCATTTTTGCATTGTATGTGTTGAGCTTGTTTAGCTTGTTATTTGGGTGTGTTTGGGGGTCCTAGGGAGGCTTGGGTTCGAGCCCAAGCCCTGTGTAAATTTTGGATTTTGGCTCTTTAGTGGAGAGGGCTGTTGGAAGCAATACTTAATGAAATTTTTTTTGCTTGCTAACACATGGAAGCAAGGTGGCCTAGTGGTGTGGGATCATAAGGGAAGCAGAGGGGGAAAGAGTTCAAGTTTCATAAATAGCATTTTAGGTGGCAATTATTTTGTGTTCAGGAAAGGAGGAAGCAGAGTTGAGATCAAACTCTGCGGGAGAGAGAAGACTTGGTCAAATGATTTGAATGGGTGATAGAGAGCATGTTGGGGAGAAAAAAAGTGGAGTGAATCAAAGGATTGAGGGTGAGAGGTAGTAGTGGCTGAATATGGGGAATTGTTGAGGGGGAATTTTGGTAAAAGGGTTAGTAGTGTGGAGATTGCACATTTGGTTTTGTAAGGGGGTATGCTGAATTTCTCTAGTTTTTCCTTGGAATTTCTTGCGTTTTGTGCATTTCCCTTAAGCATTACGGGTCTATTTTCTTCCTTGCAATTTCCTGGTGGCTGATTTCTTTCTCTTCCTCTTTTCTCCAATTTGAAGTTATTGCTAATACCCTTTGCTAGTATCTGAATCTTCTCCTACTCACCTATTCTCTCATTTCATTCATTCCTTTCTCTTTTCTTTCCATTTTTATTTCTTTTTCTCTTCTTCAACTCTTTTTCTCCACAAGTCGAATCTTGCCTACTCTAGCTATTTCGGCTTGGTTCTCTATTTGTTCTTCAGTTCAGTGTAGCCTCCTTAGCTGAATCTTGGTTCTTGTGTATGCCAAAGCTTCTTTGCCTACTTGATTTTTGGGATTGCAAGGTAGTGTGTTTCTCTTCTTTTATTTCTTTCCCAGATCTCTTTTTCCCTCTTGTAAGCCGAATCTCTCACGCTACTTCTCCTTGTCTAAGGCTGAACCTGAGTACTCTTCTCCATCTTAAGTATCATCTGTTCTTTCTTTTGTGTGGAAGCCAAAACTTGGAGCAACTGCCGATTTTGTTGCACTTTGGTAAGGGTAGTTAGGGCTGAATAGGGGGAGTGGATGGTTGTTCTTTATTTTAAGTTCATTTAGGTCGGAAGGCTATTTTCTTGTTGTTTAGGAACAACATCGCTAACTTGTGCTTTTAATTAGGGACTAAATTTCATAATCGAGGGGAGTAACAAAACATTCAAAGCATAGCAAGGAGTTGTCGTCATTCTTGGTAAGTGTTGTGGACTGTGTTATCAATTTCAATTTTGGGATTATCCAACAAGAAGACTAACTGATAGAGAATTGTGTCATTAGGTGCTTCGGAGAGTATCGTGACATGAATTCCAAATCAGATGTGTAATCTCACACCCTTCTGGATGAATGCTTTCAATGTTCTATGAATTAGCCGAAAGCCGAAAAGCCAAAAAACTGGCAATTGTGACCACTCGAGCGTGTGAGCGCTCGTAGTGGTAAACTGAAACTCAAACAATGAAGGTAAGCCATTGAGAGTGTCATGGGCACTCTCGCGAAACTGAGGTTGTAATAGGCCTGACCGAACCGAAACGGGTTGAACGGGCCCAATGGGCTAATAGGCCCAAATGAGCAAAATTGATGAAACCCTATCAAATGATAGATGTGATTGTGAAATCTGAAAAACTGAGACCAAAACCATGTGAAATAGGCCACACGAGCATGTGGGCCCGTTTGGGTCTGAAATGAATTTTAGGCCCAATAATTTCGTAGAGACCCAAAAAGGGTCCTGTGTCGCTCGAGGCGATAGTAAGCCATCAGAGAAGCCATTAATGTGAAATTATCGAAATACCCCTAGAAGGGTAAATTACAAAAATGCCCATTGAGGATAAATGACCGTTATACCCCTAATTATGGATTGGTTATCACGTATACGCTTTATATGCACTTTTGTACGTATGATGCATTGCATTCATAATATGTTGCATGGGTTGGGTTTAATGATCGGAGGAATTGAATTCTGGTTGCTCTATCACATTCTGTCTGGTGGTTATGCCACGTATATTTTGTTATTCTGGTGGCTCCGCCATATATTCTGTGATTAGCAACTTGTCTTCCATATTGGTGTGTAAGGTTGGTAAGGGGGTATGTTGGGTTGGATTGGGTTGGGCTGCATTCTCTGTTTGCATTATCATGTTTATAGGGCTAAGCCCAGATTGTCACCAAATAGGGCCTAGGCCAAGTCTGCTTTCGTATGGGCTCGGGCCCAATTAATGACCGATTACGGGATTACACACTAAGTTCTTGTAACTCACCCCTTTTGCTTTAACCTTGTAGATGATCCCCAGCGTTGAGGATTTGGAGCTGCAGAGGACTCTAGGGTGGCCATACGTCGGAGTATTTCTCATGAAATTTAGTAAATTTCAGATTTGCTTTATTTTAAGACTATTTTAATTTGGTTTAATATTTTGTAATAAGGCCATTGAACTTTATTTTATTTTAAACTTTCTTTTCCGCTATGATTTATTGCTAAAAGATTAATATGGAGTTTTCTTTAAAAAAGTTAATACACGGTTTTCCAAAATATCACGTTTTTTTGCAAATTATTCAATCTGATTTCTACTATAAATGAAGTTTTCGCAAATATCAATAGTAACGTCTTTACAAGAAAACAATAAAAGTAAATCTAAATTTCTCTAACAACAAAGCTCGGAGTTTCAAAAGGAATACGAAGTTTTTAACGAACGCGCAGTGTTTATACAACCCTTTTATGTGACATGCTAGATTCGATCGTAACGTCTAGGTCGGGTTTGGGGTGTTATATTTTATGGTATCAGAACCAGGTTGCAAAACTCGACTGTGAAATGGGTTCAAAAATATTTTTCAAATTGGTTTGAAATATGGTTTAAGAAATATATATTGTTATTGGAAGTATGGCACACCGAGTCTCCGACACCAAATCCATAAGTCATCTTACTTTATATCTGATGATATGATGAAATGACTGTAGGGAGAAAACTACTAGAGATAGTGGTATTAAACTGAAACTGTTAGTTATAGGAACTAAAACTATAGAGACTGAAATAGTAGGAACTTCGATTCGCGAAAACAACTCTTACACCTATTTTCCATAAAACACTTGTTAATAAACATTAGAATTATAGACTGATTCATAAAATTTCTAATCAAATTAACTCGATTCAGCAATATGAGTACAAGAGGAAGTGGACAAGGAACACGCGGCCGTGGTAGGGGCCAAGGTGCTGGGGCTGGATCTTCAGAATCAGGGCATGTGCCTGAAAGCAAGGTGCCAGCGTCGCCAGTGGCGGAAGCAGGGTCTCTTGACCAAACTAGAGGGGACGATGCTTTGTCCCAAGCAATATTGTGAGTTTTGGAATGGGTTGCTGGGGCGAGTACTAGATTGGTAGCTCAGGGGTCTATTTCTTAGAGACTTCGGTCAAGTGGGGTCGAAGTTTTTAGGGGCATCTCTGGTGTAGCCCCGAATGTAGCGGAGTATTGGTTGGAGGCTGTGGAGTGAATAATGGATGACCTGGATTGCACAGTAGAGCAAAAATTGAAAGGAGCAGTGTCTCTACTGCGAGATGAGGCATACCAGTGGTGGCTCAATGTGAGGAAAGGTACACATGTAGATCGTATAACCTAGGATTTCTTTAAAATAGCTTTCTAGGGAAAGTATGTTGGGGCTAGTTATGTGGATGCCCAGAGGAAGGAATTGCTGAATTTAGTTTAGGGGAACAAATCTGTAGCAGAGTATGAGGTGAAGCTTTTGCGCTTTAGCCATTACGCTCGGGGTATAGTTGCGACCGACTATGAGCACTGTGTGCAGTTCGAGGATGGCCTGTGGGATGAGTTGTGAGTATTGATAGCTCCACAGAGAGAAAGAGATTTTGCCACTTTGATTGAGAAAGCAAAGATTGCCGAAGAGATGAAACATTCTGAGAGACAAAATCGAGATAAGGAATGGGGCAAGAATAAGAGAGGTATTGGGTCTTCAGGTTCTTCTAGGGATTTCAAAAGAGGCCTAGGTTGGATGGGCCAGCTTGTGTTGGGGTGCCAATTTCTGTGGGTCGGTTGCAACCTTGTGTGCAGTGTTGAAAAATACATCCTGGGGAGTGCTGGAGAATATCTAGAGGGTGTTTTAGATGTGGGTGTAGGGATCATCGGATAAAATACTGTCCTCGAGAGCCTGTTCAGACGCAAGTAGTAGGTCAGACGCTTATGAAGTCGGATAGAGGTGGTCAGCAGCCACCAAGAGGTTGTAGTCCACCTAGAGTGGGAAATGGGTTAGGACATGGTCGTGGAGCACCGGGTAAAGGTGCTGGTAATACCGGTAATACAGATGGGAGATAGCAAGGACTGGCTTATGCGGCTCGATGTCGAGAGGATGGCGATGCACCGGACGTTATAAGCAGTACGTTTCTCATATTTAACGTGCCATTTACAGCTTTAATTGATATTGGATCTACCCATTCATATATTGCTTGTGCTATGTATGGAACTCTAGGTATGCAATTTGAGTTTGTTGATAGGGGAATGTTGGTAATTAGTCCCTTAGGATAGTCTGTGGTAGTGAATAAGCTATTTAGAGATGTGCCTCTAGAAGTTCAAGGAGTTGTATTTCCGGTGGATTTTATGGAACTGTCATTCGGTGAGTTTGATCTTATACTGGGCATGGACTGGTTAGTGAAACACCGTGCGAACTTGGATTGCACTACTACGCGTATAGTATTCAGGACTCCAGAGGATGAGGAAGTGATTGTGATAGGTGAGAGAAGGAATTATTTGTCCAATGTAATCTCTGCACTAAGGGCTGAGAAGTTGGTACGTAAAGGTTGTGAAGCGTTCATAGCTTATGTCAACACGACTGATGTTGATAATTTTTCGGTTGAGAATGTCAAGACGGTAAAGGAATTTCTGGACGTATTTCCTGAAGAGGTTTTGGGGTTGCCTTTGAATCGCGAGGTCGAATTTGGTATTGAGCTATTACCGGAACTGCTCTGGTGTCTATCACCCCTTATAGGATGGCACCAAAGGAGCTAGTAGAACTAAAGGCTTAGATCCAAGAGCTGTTGGATCGAGGATTTATCAGACCAAGTGTATCTCCGTAGGGAGTGCGGGTATTGTTCGTGAAGAAGAAGGATGGGTCAGTGCGTATGTGTATTGACTATCGTTAGTTGAGCAAGCTAATGATTAAGAACAAATATTCGCTACCAAGGATAGACAACTTGTTCGATTAGCTACGGGGAGCTTTGGTTTTCTCAAAGATAGATTTAAGATCGGGGTACCATCAGTTAAGGGTTAAGGAGGCAGATATATACAAGATTTCATTCGAACTCGTTATGGGCATTACGAGTTTTTGGTTATGCCATTCAGATTAACGAATGAACCAGTCGCCTTCATGGATATGATGAATCGGGTCATCCAACCCTATTTAGACTGGTTTGTGGTGGTCTTCATAGATGACATTTTGGTGTATTCAAGATTGAAAGAGGAGCATGATTTACATCTTTGGGTTGTTTTGCAGATATTGAGAGAAAAGCAACTTTATGCCAAATTCAGTAAGTGCAAGTTTTGGCTGAAGGAAGTGTCATTTTTGTGGCATGTTATGTCTGCCGAGGGGATTAGGGTTGATCCTCGGAAGGTTGAAGCTGTATTGGATTTAAAGCCACTGAAGTCAGTATCAGAGATCCAAAGTTTTTTGACTTTGGCTGGGTACTACAGGCTGTTCATTGAGGGGTTTTCTTTGAATGCTGCACCCCTAACTAAGTTATTGCATAAGGGTATACAGTTTGCTTGGATTGATAAGTAGCAAGGGAGTTTTGAGAGACTGAAGAAGATTCTAATGAAGCACCAGTTTTGATTTAGCCAGAGGCTGGGAAAGAATTCATTGTCTATTGTGATGCATCACACACAGGTTTAGGTTACGTGCTGATGCAAGAGGGGAAGCTAGTAGCGTATGCATCTCAACAACTAAGGCCACATGAGGTGAACTATCCCACCCATGACTTGGAACTAGCTGCTGTGGTGTTCGCACCAAAGATATGGAGACATTACCTGTATGGAGAAAAGTCAATTATCTACACATACCATAAGTCTTAAGTATCTCCCAAAAGGAGTTAAATTTAAGGCAACTGAGATGGATAGACTTTCTAAAGGACTACGACTACTCGATTGAGTATCATCCGGGTAAAGCCAATGTGGTAGTGGATGCACTAAGTCGGAGGATGGTATCTGATTTGAAAGCAATGTTTGCTCATCTCAACCTTTATGAGGATGGTAGTCTGTTGGCAGAACTTCGTGTGAACCGACGTGGGTTAATTAGATTAAAGAGAAGCAGTTATTGGATAAGTCATTGGGTTCTCGATTTCAGCAGGTGAAAAGTGGGGAGGCGATGGATTTTGGGTTGAATAGTGAATGGATGTTATGTTTTCGTGGAAGAATTTGTGTGCCGAATGACTCTAAGTTAAGACAGATGATTCTGTGGGACGCGCATAGTAGCCCATACGCTATGCATCCCGGTGGAAACAAGATGTACCGAGATCTGCGAGAACTGTACTGGTGGTCAGGACTAAAATGTGAAGTTACTGACTTCGTAAGCAAGTTTTTGACATGTTAGCAAGTGAAGGCAGAGCATCAATTGCCTCAGGGATTGCTACAACCTATAAAGATTCCACTCTAGAAGTGGGAGAGGTAACAACGAATTTTGTTAGTGGGCTACCCTTAACGCCTACTAAGAAGGATTCAGTGTGGGTAATCGTTGATCGGTTGACTAAGTCCGCGCACTTCATACTAGTTCATACTGACTGCTACTACAAAAGTTGGCCAAGTTGTACGTGGTAGAAATTGTGAGGCTACATGGGGTACCAGTGTCCATCATCTCAGACAGAGACCCTAGATTTACATCACGATTTTGGAAGGTGTTACATGAAGCTTTGGGTACAAGGCTAGATTTTAGCATAGAGTTTCATCCATAGACTGATGGTCAGTGTAACACCCCTATCCCGTATTCGTCACCGGATTAGGGTTAAGGATATTACCAGTCAGATCAAAAACATTTACAGAAATTTCATACAACCATTCACCAAACACAAACATAGAGTCCCTTAAATAGGTTATCAAGACCTTAAACATGCTTAAAAACAGGGTCGTGACTAAACTGAAACACATATAGAAATTCTCAAAAATTTAAGACTTTTCAAATTTTCAGGGGATACACGCCCATGTGGATAGGCCGTGTGCCTCCCACGGCTGCTAGACACTCTAGTGTGTCCTCCTCGAGGTTAAAACTGATTTTACTCCATGGCCACCAAGCACGCCTGTGTTGCCTGGCCGTGGTCGATCCTGTCAAAACCATACGGCTACCAGGCACGTCCGTGTACCAAGGCCGTGTACTACGAAGCCATATACTGACTTTTTCACATGGCTACTAGACACGCCATGTGTATTGGCCGTGTGCTCCTAAGCTAGATACTGACTTAGTCCCACGGTCACTAGGCACAACTCTATGCCACAACCGTGTGACATTATAGGCCATTTGCAAGGCCAAAATTCCACCCACTAAGGGAAAACCTACAAGCCAATCATCAATACATCTCATACACATTTGACAACCAATAACATGCCAAAACATCCATTCAATCTATACATTCAATACTAATTTCAACTATGCCAACTTTCAAGACTAAAATATATATTCACAAGCATAATTCATCCAAATACTTACCCAAAAACATGACCATTTTCAATGTCATTTAACCATACCAAGACATATATCACATATCATAAACATTAATACATATCTTCAACTCATATCTAGCCAAATCACATGGCTAAGTTCACATCTCATAACTATCCAAATAACTAGCTTATACATGCCATATCTAGCTATATACATTTCCAAAATGTACCAAAATAAGTTGTGTAGTGTGATGACGATCCTCGATAGTCCCGAGCCTTCAGTAGCTTTGACGGTCTATAAAACAGAGAAAACACACACATAGAGTAAGCATTCCAAAAGCTTAGTAAGTCATATACAAATAAACATATCCTGTAAAGCATATAAGCATACAGAAACATTAGCAAAACTAATATTCATAGCAAGTTCATCACATATATACTTTGGTCCATTTACTTGGCCATATTTGCCACATTTCATCTATTCCATAATCTTATGAACACATAGCTCTTTGATGCATATATTCACATATCATATCATTGTTCCAATATACATAATCAACTTAGTAAGATCGTATAGATACTTACCTTGTATACACACTTAGTGTATAAATCAACGTATCAAACAGATTTACAATTTACTTAGCCATTCATATCATAAACTTGCCCGTTGAACCGTTAGGAACCTAAAGGATACTCAGAAAGCTCGAAATAGTTGTACAATGCCAACGTCCCAAACGTGGTCTTACATGCACTCAGATATCGATGCCACTGTCCTAGACAGGGTCTTACACGAATCAATACAATGCCGATGTCCTAGACATAGTCTTAAACGTAAAGTTCATATCGATGCCAATGTCCCAGACGTGGTCTTGCACGATATCTCAAATCAACGACAATGTCCCAGACGTGGTCTTAAATGATAAAACAGAACAAATACCTATGTCATGACATAGTTAATCCTATCTATTCTTAGGTTCGTACGGGACTTCTCGGATATTACCACTAAGTCGATCTTATCTTAGAATTCATATGCATAGCATCTCATAAGCATTCATTATCATCATTAGTCATATGAATATGCTAAATTAAATACAATTACATTATTTGCAATATGACTTACCTCAGATTCGATTTTATGGAAATGGAAACGACTACTCGATTACTTTCGCTTTCCCGCGATCTAAGTCCGTTTTCCTCGGTTCTTGATCTATACATATTCAGAATTAACTCTTTTATTCACTAACTCATTCAATTCAATCCAAGGACACACATTTAGGGCTATTTGAAATTTAACCCTCACATTTGCACAATTTATCAATTTAGTCCATTTTTCTCAAAACATCAAATTCACAAAATCATCACATACTCATGCTTATCCGAATGTTCATACATCTCATACAAGCCCATATTTTGCATCAAATTTTCAATTTAGTCCCTCAAGTTACTATTTTCTCAATTTAGCCCTAATTAGCTAAATTCATCAAAAATTCAAGAACAAAGTATGTTCGTCTAGTTTAAATCTTTCATTTAACAACTAAACTATTCACAAATCTCAACATATCATCAGTGGCATATCTCACAAACATCATCAATACACAAAATTGAGACATGGGCTTGATAGCACTCGAAGCAACGATTACGAAAATGTAGAAATTATCAAAAACCGATCAAGAACATACCTTGAATTAAACTATCAAATGATCTCATACGGCCCAATGAACCTCGGACTTAACTTGCCTTTATGTCTGAATCGAAGCACTTTCTTCCATGGAGACACTTTCAAAAAATACTTTTTCGCTGACCTCAAATTCTATTTCTTTTTGTTTCAAATCCGCATACGACTTCTGACGATCAGATGCTGCTTTCAAATAATCTCAGATTAGTCTCACTTTTTATGTTGAATCTTTTATCAAATCGACTCCAAGTAGCTTATTCTCATTAAGCTTGGTCCAATACAGAGGTGTACGACATTTATGTCCGTACAAAGCTTTATATGGTGCCATTTTAATGCTTAACTGAAAACTATTATTGTATGCAAATTCAATCAATGGTAGATACTGTTCCCACATACCGTCAAATTCAAGAATGCAACATCTTAACATATCCTCTAGAATTTGAATGATCACTCGAATTGACCATCTGTCTGTGGATGAAAAGCTGTACTGAAATGCAGTTTTGTGCCTAAAGCTTCTTGTAATTTCTTTCAGAACCTCGATGTAAACCTCAGACCTCTATCTGATACAATGGATAGTGGCACTCCGTGCATTCTCACAATCTCAGCAATATAAAGCTCAGCTAACTTATAAAGTGAGTAGTCAGATCTTACCGAAATAAAATGGGCGGATTTAGTTAATCGGTCAACTACAACCCAAATCGCATCTTTCTTTCTCGAAGTCAGAGGCAATCCCAAAATAAAATTAATTGCTACTCTATCCTATTTCCATTCAGGAATCAGAATCGATTGAAGCAACCCAGACGAAACTTGATGTTCAGTTTTCACTTGTTGACAGACTAAACATTTCGAAACAAGTCAGAAATATCCCGTTTCATACTAGACAACCAATAGTGTCGCTTCAAATCATGGTACATTTTAGTACTTCCCGGATGAACAGATAGACGACTGTTATGACCTTTATTCAAAATCAATGAATAAACTCCAAATTTCTCAGAACACAGATACAATCTCAGAATCTCAAGCAATCATCAACAATTTGAAATTTAGATTCAGAATTCGAATCACATTGAGATCATTTCGATAACAATTCATTATCAACCTTCTAAGCATTACATATTTGCTGTACAAACAACAGTTTCACTTTTAATTCAACTATCACAGAATTATCATCAGACAAATCTAACTGAGTATTAAAAGCACGTAATAAAAATAATGATTTTCTACTCAATGCATCAGCAACAACGTTTGCTTTACCCGGATGAGAATCTATCACAAGCTCATAATCTTTTAATAGCTCAAACCATCTTCTTTGATGCAGGTTCAAATGTTTCTGAGTCATCAAGTATTTTAGACTTTTATGATCTAAAAACACATGACATTTCTCACCATACAAATAGTGGCGCTAGATCTTAAGTGCAAACACAATCGCAGCTAACTCAAGGTCATGCGTCGGATAGTTCTTTTCGTGTGACTTCAATTGTCTTGAGGCATAAGCTACAACTTTGTCTTCCTGTATCAAAATACATCCTAGACCGTTTAATGAAGCGTCACTGTAGATCACAAATTCTTTACCCAATTCTGATTGTACTAATATTGGAGCTTCTGTTAACAGAGTTTTCAACTGATCAAAACTTTTTTGACATTTATCACACCATTCAAATCTAACATCTTTCTGAAGTAATGTAGTCAACGGAGTAGCTATCACTGAAAATCCTTTTACAAATCGACGGTAATAACCAGCTAAACCCAAAAACTATGGACTTTAGACACGTTCTTTGGAGGTTTCCAATCCAAAATAGCAGAAATCTTTGTCGGATTAACTCGAATCCCAGAAACTGACACGATATGTCCTAGAAAACTAACCTCTATAACCAGAATTCACATTTACTGAATTTTGCATACAATTCCTTTTCTCTTAAAGTTTGCAATACGATTCTCAATTGTTCAGCATGCTCATCTTCATCACTTGAGTAAATCAATATGTCGTCAATGAATACTACAACAAATCGATTTAAGTACGGTCTAAAAATTCTGTTCATCAGATCCATAAAAATAGCAGGAGCATTGGTTAGTCCAAATGGCATAACTAAAAACTCATAATGTCCGTACCTCGTTCTGAAAGTAGTTTTGATATATCTGAGTCTTTCACTTTCAACTGATATATCCCGATCTCAGATCAATCTTGGAAAATACAATTGCCCCTTTTAACTGATCAAATAAGTCATCAATTCTAGGCAACGGATATTTATTCTTTATTGTCACCTTATTCAACTGACGATAATCGATACACATTCTCATCATGCCATCTTTCCTTTTCACAAACAGAACAGGAGCACCCTAAGGTGAAAAACTCAGTCTAGCAAATCCTCTATCAGTCAACTCTTGCAATTGTGACTTTAACTTTTTCAATTCTGTTGGTGCCATTCTATATGGAGCTATCGAAATAGGTGTTGTACCAGGCAATAACTGAATACCAACTCAACTTCACGTATCAGAGGCAAACTCGATAACTCTTCAGGAAACACATTAGAATACTTATAGACAGTAGGTACTGATTCATCTTTCTTTTCAGACACTTTCAAATCAATCACATAAGCTAAATATGCTTCATACCCCTTTTTCACATATCTTTGATCTTTCAACACAGATATCACGATAGACAATCCATTCAAATCATTAGACTCAACCCGTACAATTCCATTATTCGAACATCTCAAATCAATAGTCTTTATTTTAAAGTTCACATTAGCATCATGTAATGTCAACCAGTCCATACCAAGAACAATATCGAACTCATCAAATGGCAGAAGCATCAAATCAGCTAGGAAACAAATATCACGAAACATTAATGACAGTTCTTGCATACTTTGTTGATAAGGACACTTTTACCTAAGGGGGTTCGATACTTTTATAGCAAACTCAATAGACCCTATAGGAAAAGTCTTACTGAATACTAAATTCATGCATATATACAAATGCATAGAACCAAGGTCTATCAATGTAATTATAGAAGTATCGTAAAGTGTAAAAGTACCCATTATAACATCTGGGGATGAAGCTCCTGCACGAGCTTAGATAGTATACGCTCTGGCAGGCGCTCTAGCTTTAGATCTTACAATAGTGTCTCTCGTAGTTCTCTGACTACTATTGACATTTCATACATTCTTTGAAGGTCTACCTCTCATAGGTACATTATTAGGTTTTAGATTCTGAACAATCTCTGGCTCGACTGACTCAGGGCAATCACGGATAAAATGATCAAGTGATCCACATCTGAAACAAGCTCTGCCATTTAGTCTACAACTTCTCGGATGTCTTTTTCCACAATGTTTATATTCAGGTCTCTCATTCCGGACATTTCCAACACTGGCCACTAAAGTTGCTGGGGTTTTGGAACTCATTTGTGATCTAGCTCGATTTCTATTCGAATGTCCCACATTATCTCTTGAACGACATTAATCATCTCTGAATCTTTTTGAAGCTGACTGAAAAGATTTGCTCAAAAATCTTTTTCTCATATATCGGGCTTTAGACTCAGCTTTTCTTTTTTCTTTCCCGAGTACCTCAGCTTTGCATGCTCGATCAACAAGTACAACAAACTTTTTTATTTCTAAGATTTTGACTAACAAGCGAATATCTTTATTAAGACCATCTTGAAGCTTTTTCACATTATTGCCTCGATGGATACACATTCACGAGCATATTGACTCAATCTCACAAACTCTCGTTCATACTCCCAAACAGTCGTTTGGCCATGTTTTAATTCCAAAAATTCCTTCTGTTTTCGATCAATGAATTTCTCGCTGATATATTTCTTCTAGAACTCAATCTAGAAGAAGTCCCATGTAACTCGCTCTTTCAGAACAACAGAAATCAAAGTTTTCCACCATTGATAAGCCACATCTCGGAGTAATATACAAAACATTTTATGCATTCTCCCGGAGTCAGAGACATTTCATCGAATACTCTAATAGTATTTTCTAACCAAAATTTAGCCTTTTTAGCATTATCATCAATAGTAGCCCGGAACTCTTCAGCCCTATATTTACGGATCTTGTCAATCGGAGGCTTATTTCACAAATTCACATTTGTAGTCGGAGGTATATCAAATGTCTGAGGGGGATTAATCGGGGGTAGGGGTTGCGAAACAGTTGGGTTATTCTTTACGAATTGGGTGAACCATTCACTCATCATCTAGAAGAAAGCTTGTTTAGCTTCTCCCCCTTGATCGCTCGTTACCGGTCCTAGATCAGAAGGAGTTGTCCCTTGCACGGGAGCAGGCGCGTTACTTTCTACGTCATCAGCTACGGCTCTTTTAGGATCCATTGCTATAAAAAAATCACATTTTATATGTCAGAATTCATCACACTATCACAATTCATATATATGGCATGTATAGCTAGACTCTGACACGCTACGTTAGTCTGAGAATTGACTAAACCGTATCTCTGATACCAACCAAATGTAACACCCCTATCCCATATTCATCGCTAGATTAGGTTAAAGGATATTACCAGACAGATCAAAAATATTTACATAAATTTCATACAACCATTCACCAAACACAAACATAGAGTCCCTTAAATAGGTCATCGAGACCTTGAACATGCTTAGAAATAGGGTCGAGACTAAATCGAAACACATAAAGAAATTCTCAGAAATTTAAGATTTTTCAAAGTTTTAGGGGATACACGCCCGTGTGGACAGGCCGTGTGCCTCCCACGGTTGCTAGACACTCCCATGTGTCCTCCCCATAGTCGAAACTGATTTTACTCCACGGCCACCAAGCACGCCTGTGTTGCCTGGCCGTGGTCGATCCTGTCAAAACCACATGGCTACAAGGCATGTTCATGTACCAAGGCCGTGTACTACTAAGCCATATACTGACTTCTTCACACGGCTACTAGACACGCCCATGTGTCTTGGCCGTGTGCTCCTAGGCTAGTTACTGACTTAGCCCCACGGTCACTAGGCATGCCCGTGTGCCACAATTGTGCAACATTATAGGCCATTTGCAAGGCCAAAAATGTCACCCACTAAGGGTCAAACCTACAAGCCAATCATCAATACATTTCATTCACATTTGACAACCAATAACATGCCAAAACATCCATTTAATCTATACATTCAATACCAATTTCAACTATGCCAACTTTCAAGACTAAGGCTCCCTTTAGATGCCCGTTTGGCTCTCGGGAGGTGAGATTGGCCTAAATAATTGCTGCCTTGCCTTCTTTGTCAGGTTGTTTGGTTTAGCAAGAAGGTTCATTGAAAACCCATCCCCACCACATCGGTCTGCTAAAAATCAACTGGGAGTGAAAGCGACAATTAAAGGTCGATGAGCGTTAGTGTTTTCATCGGACCAAAATACCCATACTATTAAACTAATTTCTTTCCCAACCTTCTGTATGAGAAACCTTATTTCTTTCCCAACCTTCTGTATGTTACAGGAAAAAGGTTTTGAGAGGTTTAGGTTTGAGTTTAAAAGTTGGAGGAAAACACTTCGCTAGGTTGTGCATTTGAAGAAAACTTGAGTAGGTTTGATTGAAATTTGATGATGTATTTGAAAACCGAAATTTTAGAAACTTACTTGATGGGTAGACAAAACAGTTTATCTCGTTAAGAAGTTTGGAGTTGTTTCTCATTGTTACAAAAACATTACATCTTAGTGGAAAATCGTGTTTAAGTTAGAAAACATTTGAGTTCTTCTTTATTCCAAATCTTAGTGTGATACCCGATGGTATAGTTTAAAATGTCGCTTTGTAGTTTTGAAATCGTTATCTTTCCAAATTTTAGCACATTATAACCCAATTAATTTGTTAAGGTATATTAAACTTTTACTTTAAGTATAAACAAGCAAACCATAATTTTAAAAAGGCCTTTTACAACCCAAAAAAAACCACATAGAAATAAATAACTAATGTACCAAAATTTTATAAAGTCCGAGCAACCCTTATTAGCATGGCATGAGCACCTCGAGTCTATCCTACTCCATGTCGCGTCATGTGTCACTGAAATAGTCAAAGGAGAGAGTGAGTCGCAAGACTCAAGTGTATAATTCCCTCTCCGGCATAACATGCCAACACACATATCATAATGTAATAATGCAAGTAATGCACCATCCTAACCAACCATATCACCTTTTCTACCCCGTGTGGTACCAAACCACCGGTGGTGCCAAACCACCGTGACCCAAAGTCACGATATCCATCTTGTGGTACCAAACCCACCGTGACCAAGTCACAAATAATCCAATGATGGGGCCAACCCATCGTGTGATACCAAATCACTAGCGACGATCCCATATCTCATAAGTGGGGCCAACCCACGGTGGTGCCAAACCACGTGGACGAGTCGCAATGAGGTGCTAAACCTCCGTGTCCCAAAGACACAAGTGATACTAAATCACTTTGGTGACCGCAATACAAATCCGGTGATGGGGCCAACCCATCGTGTGATACCAAATCACCGGCGTCAATCCCAGTATAATCAAGCGTGGGGCCAACCCATCGTGGTACTAAGCCACCGGGACGAGACGCCGAGGTGCCAAACCTCGTGACCCAAAGTCACAAAATATCATTGTGGTACCAAACCACCGGAGGTGCTAAACCTCCGTGTCCCAAAGACACAGCTTCCCAAAGACACGGATATCATACTCCCCTCCTCTCACATCACCCAATCACATATCATACTAGATGCAAAATCGTGCAATCATGCTATCATGCTCACATGCTCAATATGGCATCTCAATGAATATACACCCATAATCATGATATCGTATGTCATCACATATTTCATAACTAAACGGACTTACCCGAATCCGTATCCATACCTCAATGGGTACCAACATAGTCAACCACACCGTTTCATTTACACAAACAAAGTTATCACATTACTTAGTTAAGATAGTGTGTTGGTTTACACACACGAATAGCGAAAATGTTAATCCTAAGAATCTGGTCACGCCCCTTGATCACCTCGACAACCCCGAGTCTACAATCACCAACAAGAGATTAATACCTAAACCATTCGGCTATAACCAATTAAACCGGAAGGGTATATCGATTAACCCTTACCTTAACTTGATTTGGTTTCCTACCAAACCCGAATCGACAATGGTCCTTTTGATCAATCGACACCCTAAGAAAAATGGTTAATCTCTTAATGACTTTACATAACAAAGACTAAATGAATAATCTAAAAGAAAACTACTCTTACCACCACTTACCGCTTGCTTATCGATAACAAGGCTCCTCCCACTTGTTCCCAAAATCAATGTCCTACAAAGAGATTGGTCTACACATTAGATCAATATCCTTCAACCAATAACAAACCGGCCTTCATTTAAACCGCCAAATATAAGAAAAAGGAAAATGGCCATTCGCCAAGCTCTTACCCACTACCATTGATTGAAACCAAAGACCTAACAACACCCAATATTCGCCACCAAACACCACTAGGAGAGAAGAAAGATTCTACTTACTTACGAAGAGAGTTGTAAAGAAGAAGGAGTTACTATTCGGCCACCACCAAAACGGGAAAAAGAGAAAGATACCTTCGATTTTTGAGAAGAAATAGAAATGGAGGAAAAAGCTTTGGCTTCACACCAAGGTTTCGGCTAAAATGACTTTGGAAAAAGAAAATAGAATGATGGATACTTTCGGTTTTGAGAAAGAGGAAGAAATGAATAAAGTGTTCAGAAGAAGAACAAATTTTGGCTTAGCATGAATGAAAAAAAAAGAAAGGGAGAGAGAAGAGAACTTTCGGCTCAAGTTGAAAAGAAACACCAAGCTGGTTTCGGTTTAACACAATTGAAAAAGAAAGGAAGGTGGGAGAGGCATTCGGCTAACAAGGTTTCCAAAAGAGAGAAAAAGATGATAATGGGATGTTAAGTTCGGCAAGGGTAAGGGTGTTGAAGCTTTCGGTTTAAGGAGAACAAAAGAAAAATGAAAAAGAAAACACACCTGAGGTTTCGGTTTCAAGAATGAAAATGGAATAGGAGAGTTTTCTTTGACATTCGGCTTACCAAAAAAAAAAAATGACCAAAAGCTAGACTTGTTGATACTAGCTAAAGCCGAAAGTGCACAAGTTGCCTAAGAGAAAGAAAAATTTCGGCACTCTCCCACAACAACAACCGGCCACTCTTTTCCCTCCCCCAAACTCTCTCCAAATCCGGCCAACTTCCCCCAATCTCTCCCAAGCCACTAATTCAAATCCCTTTGACCAAGTCTTCTCCACAATATGCTCTCCACCCATCGCTTGAATGTGTTGACCAAGTCCATGGTAGAGTTTGAACTACCACCAACTCCTCCTCCTTAAGTCAAAATGGAACAAAAGGGTGGGATTTTCGCAGCTAGAACACAAGACCTCCCCCCTTGCACTTGACGTCACACCCAAGGTCTAAGTGGCGCATGCTTTGCCACTTTGCTAGCTCATCTCTTGTGTTACAAATTCACCTAAATTAATTTTAAACCCTAGCTCCTTCAGCTCCTATCCCCTAAAGCCCAAAAACAGAACTTTCCCACCTACTCAGGCACACTCCTAGCCTACAACTAAGCCCCGAAACCACACAAACAACAACATGGCACACCATAGACATGCAAACAATGCCAAAATTAAAATAGCCCTTAACCCGAGATATTACAGTTCTACCCCCCTTAAAATAATTTCGACCTCGAAATTACCTCGGTCAAGAGTTATGGTCTGCTTTGTCTCATCGTATCCTCGGGTTCCCACGCCACTTCTTCCACGCCATGATTCCGCCATAGAACCTTAACCAAAGGCATGACTTTCACGCAGAACCTTCACATCCCGATCTAAAATTTGAGCAGTGCTCTTCCTCCATGGTCATATCCGGGTTTACCTCAATCTCTCCCATCGTCACCACGCGTGCGATGGATCTCGAACGATATCGCCAAGCATCGAAACGTGGAACACATCGTGAATTTGACTTAGATTCTGCGGCAACTCGAAATGATATGCAATCGTCCCACTCGTCTCATTACCTTATACTACCAATAAACCTCGGACTTAGCTTGCCTTTCCTCCCGAACCTTAATACTTTCTTTCACGATGAGACCTTCAGGAAAACCCGATCTCCCATAGCAAATTCAATATCTCTCCGCTTAAGATCGGCATAGGACTTTTGTCGGTCCGAAGCTTCTTTCAACCGAGCCTGAATCAACTTAACCTTGTCTTCGGTCTCAGTAACCAACTCTGGTCCCAACAACTGACGCTCACTTAACTCTATCCAACAAGTAGGTGAGCGACACTTTCTACCGTAAAACGCCTCATAAGGTGCCATCTTGATGCTCGCTTGGTAGCTGTTGTTATAAGCGAACTTCATTAACGGTAGATACTCCTCCCAACTACCCGTGAAGTCCAATACACAACCTCGTAATATGTCCTCCAAGATCTGTATAACCCTTTCCGATCGCCCGTCGATCATGGATGAAATGCCGTTTGAAATCTAACCGTGTACCCGAGCTCGATGCAACGCTTTCGAACCTTGACGTGAATGGGATCCCTATCCGAGATGATCGACATCGCACCCTGCAGCCTCACAATCGCCGACACATACAACCGCCAACCTCTGAAGTGAGTAGTCCACCTCACCGAATAAAGTGAGCCGATTTAGTCGATCGATCCACAATTACCAGATCAATCCTTCTTGCTCGGTAAGCGATAATCCACCGCGAAATCCATAGTTATCCTTTCCCACTTCCATTGTGGGATATTCACCGTTGAATCAACCTGAGACAAGAATCGATGCTCACCTTGACCTGCGACATGTCATCACTTCCCCACAAACTTCGGTTACTTCCTTTTTCGCACCCGACCACGTAACTATTCTCGAGGTCCCTATACATTTTGCTACCTCCGGGATGCATAGCGAGGGGCGCTATGTGCATCTTCAAGAATCTTTTTCCTTAACTCAAGATCTCTCGGCATACAAGCCTTCCCCGAAAACACAAAGACCCCATCACTAGACAAGCTATAACCCTTCAAACCATCATTCGCACTTGTGTCCTCTGCGCTTTCGTAACCTCATCCAACAACTGTTTTTCTCCGACCGCTTCAACCCAAGTAGGCTTAACTGCGGCTCGCTGAATACTCCCGTAAATCATACAAACTTAAGTGGGCAAACAACGCTCTTAAATCCAAACAACCTTATGGCTCAACGCGCCCGCCACAACGTTAGCCTTGCGGATGATACTCAATTGAGCAATCGTAGTCTTTCGTGACTCAATCCATCGGTGACATCTCGATTCAAGTCTTTACGAGTGGAAGGTACTTGAGACTCTTATGGTCCGTGTAGACTATCGATCTTTCTCCGTACAAGTAATGCCTCCATATCTTTAAGGCAAATACTACTACCGCTAACTCCGGATCGTGCATTGATAATTCACCTCATGTGGCCTCAATCGCCTAGAGATCGTAAGCCACAACCTTCCTTCTTGCATCAAGACACAACCCAATCCGTATGTGATGCATCGCAAGACACCGTGAATTCCTTATCGGCCTCAGGTTGAATCAGAACCGGAGCTTCATTCAAAATCTTCTTCAACTTATCGAAACTCTCCTGCCGCTTCTCACCCAAATAAACTAACCCTTTTCTCAATAATTTAGTCATCGATGTTGCAATCAATGAGAAACCCTCTACAAATATTCGGTAGTATCTCGCCAAGCCCGAAAACTCGAATCTCCGCCATCGACTTAGGCGGATTCCAATCCAAAAGCGGCCTCTATCTTACGAGGTCCACTCTAATCCCTCACCGATACTACATGACCCAAGAACGCCACCTCCACGAGCGAACTCGATTTATTGAACTTCAGATAGAAATTGTTTCTCCCTTAGAATCTGCAACACCACCAGAATGCGCATCATGTTCCTCCTCGGTCCTTGAATATACCAAGATGTCATCGATAAAACCACTATGAATGATCTGAATCATGTTGGAACACCCTATTCATCAGATCCATGAAGGCTATAGGCGTATTAGTCAACCCGAACGGCATAACCAAGAACTCAAAGTGCCCATACCGAGTACGAAATGGCGTCTTGCAGATATCCGCCTCCTTCACCTTTAGCTTGGTGATACCCAGAGCTTAAGTCGATCTTGAGAAAATCGACGCCCCCTTTAGCTGATCAAACAAGTCATCTATCCGAGATAGTGGATACTTGTTTTTGATCGTCAGCTTATTCAGTTGGCGGTAGTCTATACACATCCGCATAGTGTCGTCTTTCTTCTTTACAAAGAGCACCGGCGCTCCCCATGGTGAAATACTTGGCCTGATAAAGCCTCGGTCCAATAACTCTGGATCTCGAGCCTTAAGCTCCACTAGCTCTTTAGGTGCCATCTCATGCGAGCAATAGATACGGCGCATTCGTGTAATGATCTATCCGAACTCTACCTCCGATCTGGTGGCAAACCGGAAGCTCCTCAGAAACACATCAAGAAATTCCCTAAGCTGCTCAACTGTCTCCACAAAGCAGACTCCTTAGCCTCCAAGGCATACACATGAACCACATATGCTTCATGTCCCTTTTCGCCCATCTTCTCGGCTTCAGAGCGAGATACCACATTGGATGATAATTCCTCCTATTACCGATCGAACTACCTCATCACCTCACCGTGTTTCGAGAACCATGCGCTTAGCCGTGCGATCTAACTTTGCACGGTACTTAACCAGTCCATCCCGTAATCGATCGAACTCCCCAGCGGCTAGTTCCATCAGATCGACCTCAAATACTACCCTTGGACTTCTAGAGGTGCGTCTCTATACGGTTTATCTACCACTACAGAGTGACCTAGAGGCTTATTACGGTCATCCGCCTAGAAGATATTTGAGTCTAGATCCATGGTCTTCACTATGCTACTTGCAACATATGAATGTGTTGAACCCACATCAATCAAAGCGATAAATGGAGAACCAAAGATTAAAACGCGTCTGTAATGGCGCCCCGGTCGTCGCCCTCCTCTCGACGTCAAGAAGATACACTAGCCCCTACCGTCGGCCTCGAAGTACACGCACCTCTACCCGGTGCTCCACGGCCCCGATCAGACCCATTACCTCCTCTGCCATTACCTCGGCCCCTCTACGGTGGTGGTCCGTTATTTCAGATCGAGTACGGCCCGATTCTCTGGTGAATCCTAGCTAACTTGCTTGACAGTCCCTCACACGGTGGTCTAGTGAGCCACACTAAAACAAACCTCTACCATCACCCAACATCCTCCCCAATGAGCCTTCCATAGCGGTTACACTGCGGCGGTCCCTGCCTAGCAGCAACAAACCTACCCGACTGATTCGGCCCACTCGGTCTAGCCCTTTTCTGCTGATTTCCTAATGACCCAGAAGATCCAAAACTCCTCTTGTGTCGGTTCCTATCCATACCCTGCCTCACAGATTCCTTAATGCCCTCGGCTACCTTTGCCTTTTCAACTAGGATAGCAAATTCACGCTCCTGCTGGGGCGCAATTATCAACCTTAATTCGTCTCGCAGGCCATCCTCGAAACGAACACACCTCTCATGTTCAATAGCCACCATGCCCCCGCATATCGACTCGACCTCGAAACTACGCCTCGATTACGACGCATTTGCTCCACGAACTAACCTCGTAAATGCTTTCCACGCTCATTAATGTAATTAGCCCCACGCGTTTTTTTCCGATAAGCACCCAAAAATAGTCCCAAGTCGATCTTCAACAGAAGGTTGTCTCCGAATAAAGGAGCCACCACCGGTATGACTCATCTCTTGAGAAGTGATACGATCCCTTTAATTTCTCTTCACCGTTAGGTCCGGATCGTCCATGATCCGATTCGTCGCTTCCGGCCAATACTCAAGATCTTTGGAGCAACACCCGAGACACCCTGAAAGAATTGACCCGTTTGCCAAGTCGCCAGCACAAATTTCCTAGCTCCTACGCCTCCACCTACTCCAGCCTACCCATTCTAAAACCCGCAAGATCGCCAGACCTGCGTCATCCCGATCTGGTCTTGAAACTCACCACCTCCGGTGGTGGCGGAACCGATATCTCATTCTCTCGAACCCCGACCCGAACCCACGGCTCGAAGCGTCATCCCACTGCGACCACGTCCATGACCACGCCCACCTCGGTACTCATGACTAAATCTCAAATGCGATTAAAGAATTTTATGTATCATCATTATTCCACTGTTTAAAAGCAAAGTCTTATGAATATTGCTTATTGAAGAAGTTTTGTTTTCATGAGTCCACGAGTCCTATCGGCCAGGTCTAAGGAGTCTTACTAGCCATCCAATCATATCAATTAATATCACAACCAATAGTACAGGTACTTACAGGCGGATTGGTGTCGGTGACTTCGGTGCCATGCCTTTCAAACCATATATTAAACAAAACATTTAAAACCAAATTTTTAAAACAATATTTTGGGCCTCGGGCCCACAAAAGCCTTTGAACTTGGCTCGATACCACAAATGTAACACCCCAAACCGGTCAATACACCACCAATCGAACGGTATGTTACAGGAAAAAGGTTTTGAGAGGTTTAGGTTTGAGTTTAAAAGTTGGAGGAAAACACTTCGCTAGGTTGTGCATTTGAAGAAAAACTTGAGTAGGTTTGATTGAAATTTGATGATGTATTTGAAAACCCAAAATTTTAGAAACTTACTTGATGGGTAGACAAAAGCAGTTTATCTCGTTAAGAAGTTTGGAGTTGTTTCTCATTGTTACAAAAACATTCTGCATCTTAGTGGAAAATCGTGTTTAAGTTAAAAAACATTTGAGTTCTTCTTTATTCCAAATCTTAGTGTGATACCCAATGGTATAGTTTAAAATGTCGCTTTTGTAGTTTTGAAATCGTTATCTTTCCAAATTTTAGCACATTATAACCCAATTAATTTGTTAAGGTATATTAAACATTTACTTTAAGTATAAACAAGCAAACCATAATTTTTAAAAAGGCCTTTTTACAACCCAAAATAAAACCACATAGAAATAAATAACTAATGTACCAAAATTTTATAAAGTCTGAGCAACCCTTATTAGCATGGCATGAGCACCTCGAGTCCATCTCGACTCCATGTCTGCATCTATGTGTCACCTGAAATAGTCAAAGGAGAGAGTGAGTCGCAAGACTCAGTGTATAATTCCCTCTCCCGGTATAACATGCCAACACACATATCATAACAGAATAATGCAAGTAATGCACCCGATCCTAACCAACCATATCACCTTTTCTACCCGTGTGGTACCAAACCACAGTGACCCAAAGTCACGATATCCATCTTGTGGTACCAAACCACTTTGGTGACCAAGTCACAATAATCCAATGATGGGGCCAACCCATCATGTGATACCAAATCACTAGCGACGATCCCATATCTCATAAGTGGGGCCAACCCACGGTGGTGCCAAACCACGTGGACGAGTCGCAATGAGGTGCCAAACCTCTGGTGTCCCAAAGACACAGGTGTGATACCAAATCACTTTGGTGACCATGATACAAATCCGTGATGGGGCCAACCTATCGTGTGATACCAAATCACCGGCGTCAATCCCAGATAATCAACTATGGGGCCAACCCATCGTGGTACTAAGCCTTTGGGACGACGCCGAGGTGCCAAACCTCCGTGACCCAAAGTCACAAAATATCATTGTGGTACCAAACCACCTGGAGGTGCCAAACCTCCGTGTCCCAAAGACAAAGTGTCCCAAAGACACGAATATCATACTCCCCTCCTCTCACATCACCCAATCACATATCATACTAGATGCAAAATCGTGCAATCATGCTATCATGCTCACATGCTCAATATGGCATCTCAATGAATATACACCCATAATCATGATATCGTATGTCATCACATATTTCATAACGAAACGGACTTACCGAATCCGTATCCATACCTCAATGGGTACCAACATAGTCAACCACACTGTTTCATTTACACAAACAGGTTATCACATTACTTAGTTATGATAGTGTGTTGGTTTACACACCTGAATAGCGAAAATGTTAATCCTAAGAATCGGCCCACGCCCCTTGATCACCTCGACAACCCCGAGTCTACAATCACCAACAAGAGATTAATACCTAAACCATTCAGCTATAACCAATTAAACGAGAAGGGTATATCGATTAACCCTTACCTTAACTTGATTTGGTTTCCTACCAAACCCGAGCCGACAATGGTCCTTTTGATCAATCGGCACACCCTAAAGAAAATGGTTAATCTCTTAACAAATTTTACATAACAAAGACTAAATGAATAATCTAAAAGAAAACTACTCTTACCACCACTTCACCGCTTGCTTATCGGATAACAAGGCTCCTCCCACTTGTTCCCAAAATCAATGTCCTACAAAGAGATTGGTCTACACATTAGATCAATATCCTTCAACCAATAACAAACGGCCTTCATTTAAACCGCCAAATATAAGAACGAAAAAGGAAAAATGGCCATTCGCCAAGCTCTTACCCACTACCAACCGATTGAAACCAAAGACCTAACAACACCCAATATTCGCCACCAAACACCACTAGAGAGAAGAAAGATTGACCTTACGAAAGAGAGTTGTAAAGAAGAAGGAGTTACTATTCGCCACCACCAAACGGGAAAGAGAAAGATACCTTCGGTTTTGAGAAGAAATAGAAATGGAGGAAAAAGCTTTGGCTCACACCAAGGTTTCGGCTAAAATGACTTTGGAAAAAAGAAAATAGAATGATGGATACTTTGGTTTTGAGAAAGAGGAAGAAATGAATAAAGTGTTGGAAGAAGAATAAATTTCTTAGCATGAATGAAAAAAAAGAAAGGAGAGAGAAGAGAACTTTCGGCTCAAGTTGAAAAGAAACACCAAGTGGTTTGGTTTAACACAATTGAAAAAGAAAGGAAGGTGGAGAGGCATTCGGCTAACAAGGTTTCCAAAAGAGAGAAAAGATGATAATGGGATGTTAGGTTCGGTAAGGGTAAGGTGTTGAAGCTTTCGGTTTAAGGAGAACAAAGAAAATGAAAAGAAAACACACACAGGGTTTCAGTTTCAAGAATGAAAATGGAATGGGAGAGTTTTCTTTGACATTGACTTACCAAAAGAAAAAATGACCAAAAGCTAGACTTGTTGATACTAGCTAAAGCTAGAAAGTGCACAAGTTGCCTAAGAGAAAGAAAAATTTTGGCACTCTCCCACAACAACAAGCGCACTCTTTTCCCTCCCCAAACTCTCTCCAAATCCTACCAACTTCCCCAATCTCTCCCAAGCCACTAATTCAAATCCTTTGACCAAGTCTTCCTCCACAATATGCTCTCCACCCATCGTTTGAATGTGTTGACCAAGTCCATGGTAGAGTTTGAACTACCACCAACTCCTCCTCCTTAAGCCGTTAAAATGGAACAAAAGGGTGGGATTTTCGCACT
Source organism: Gossypium rotundifolium (assembly GCA_025506655.1). Classification (NCBI taxonomy): domain Eukaryota; kingdom Viridiplantae; phylum Streptophyta; class Magnoliopsida; order Malvales; family Malvaceae; genus Gossypium; species Gossypium rotundifolium. Next base: position 141,465,008 of record CP106722.1, read on the forward strand.
AGAACACAAGACCTCCCCTTGCACTTGACGTCACACCCAAGGTCTAAGTGGCGCATGCTTTGCCACTTTGCTAGCTCATCTCTTGTGTTACAAATTCACCTAAATTAATTTTAAACCCCACTCCTTGACTCCTATCCCTAAAGCCCAAAAAGAACTTTCCCACCTACTCGGGCACACTCCTAGCCTACAACTAAGCCCCAAACCATACAAACAACAACATGGCACACCATAGACATGCAAACAATGCCAAAATAAAATAGCCCTTAACCCGGATATTGGTCCTGAAGTGGTGAAGTGGTGATTTTAGCCAAGTTCTTCCCAGTATCCCATCCCTACCAAGTAAGTTTTTACTCATCCAATTTGTTTTTCCTCCATATGAACTTTGACAAAATCGGTTCAAAACTTGATCAAAATCAATTGCTCCAAATGTATTAACTCTGCAATTCGGTAGGAAGTGGGGCAACCCCTTTGCTGTTTGAGATGAAGCTGATTTAGCTCTTTCAATCGGCAAATTGGGTAAAAATTATAACAAATATGAGACATAATCACGATTTGTCAAAGATTAATCTTTTTAATACAAAGAAAATCGTCGTTTGATTTTTTTTTTCAAATACAGATTGAAATTCAATTTCCAAGTTGGATTATATCAAAGATTCTCTACATAAAACAATGAAATAATGATATGCATGACATACAATATTAATGGAAGAATATAAGTTATTTTAGTTTAATTAATTGATTGATAAAGTGAACAAAATCGGAATTCAGTTTTAGCTAGTTGTTAATTGCCTGTTAGTTTGTGCCCAATTGCATACTTTATGTATAGAATTATCTTAGTGGACGATCTCGTCTATTTCAAGTCTCTAACCTACTACAAAATTGCTAGGTGTTTTTTACTTGCCTTGAACGAATTCTCATGGGATAATTTGAATACCCACTCTTCAGATAACCATGTATAGTAATATGTACATGTTGTGATGATTTGGAGAAGTTGAAGATGTGGAAAAGTTTTGGAAATTAGATTGGATTGCATCTTATTCATTGTTGTAATTGGCTAATTTGAAATTGTCAAATTGCTTGATGTATGCTTGCTTTGGCAATCTTACCTAACAATGGAAAATTTAACAAACAAACACCTTAACCCTCTCGCTACACTTCAAATAGAGAGAGTTTATCCACAACGTGTTGACTGCTACATTTCGACCTTGTTGTTGGAGGATAGTAACATGAAGAATTGGTGCCTCTTCTTCAAGCATTAATCTAGTCCAGGAAAGTTACAAGGGATTAATATAGGAATAGACTAAGTAAACCACTTTCAAAATTGTAGAGCAACGGGGGCATGGGTGGTGTGGGGTAATGGGTGCACCCACCAGCTTTGAAAAAATGACAAACACGTCTACCTAATTCTCCACGACGAAGTGAAGTTTTTCTCTGGTGAAACTGAAAGTTGATAGAAATTGTGGTTTAGAAAGGATCTTCACCAACCCCATATGTCTTTGTCAGCTAATCTCAAGAAAGTTGGATAAAAATGAATATTATATTCAATCCACCTACTAAACTTCAATCATGGAAGCAGCGATCAATATACTGGTATAGTGCATGTTTTCTTTTATCTTTTTGCATTAGAACTATTATATGTTAGAACACATATTCGTACTGCAGTTTGATTTTCTTTAGCCTGCTCAATTGCTTCAATAATGTTATCTTTGATTTTCTTCTATTCATGTTCTTTGTAGCATAACATGATTTTCTTCTACTCTTGAGCATTTTATTTGTTCATTATTATTCCTTTCTTTTGGTTAATTTGGAAAGTTTGCAGATGCTCCAATGAATTTTATGTGGAACATCTTGTTCACGGTGACGGACAATAAAATCATTTGTTGTTAACTTGCTAGTTTAATGTGCTTGCTTGTATTGTTTCTTCTAAATCTGAGCATTGTGCATGGAGATATAAATCGATAATTTGTTGATTACTAGCAGATGTGCGGTGAAGATAGGGAATTTCGTTGTCGACCAAGTTTTTTAGGTAATGGTTTTACTTCACCTGTAAATTCCCTCAAATTAGTGAGTTGTAACCAGAATTAGTGAGATGGATCCTGTTAGATGGTCTGGTTCAAAATGGAGATGCTCTTTGGTATGGTTGCGGACATTGCTTATACATTTCCAAATATTATACAAGTTCATATATGCCTTTCTGCTTTTAATACCGCCATAGCTTCTAATAAGGTTCCATTCAAACCTTAAGGTTATTATTCTAAAAGAGCTATATATGTTTATTGCATGCATGTTTCGATTCAAGGCCACCTATCGATTTGTTTGAGTAAATTCTATTCCAATTGATGAGATGCATTGCCCTTTTTGGGTTCATCACCCCTGAGCATTCTTTTAAATTTCATGTGACAATTTTTTTAATCTTGAGTTGAGATTATATTTATCATTGTTATAAAAATATTTAGCTATAAAAATTAAAAATAATTTTTATTTTATCTAATAAATAATTTAAATTGATTATATAATGCATTAAAATATTTATAATAAAATATTGGAAGATACATTTTAATATTTTATTAAATGAATTTATAAATTCACATACTTTAATAATTTTATATAAGTAAAATAATTTAAAACTTCTATTATATTTCAATTCTAATATGATGTCCTTAATAGTCATTTTATATTCTCACCTCACCGCTACAGTTGCGTTTGAATCCAAACACATATTCCATCGCTGTTTCTAATCTCACTGCTACAGTGTCCAATCTCACCGCTACTATAACTAATCTCACAGCCACCGCTGTTTTTAACCTCACCGGAGGTAAACACACCGCCCATCCAAACTAGCCCTAAAACATATATTCACAAGCATAATTCATCCTAATACTTACCCAAGAACTTGACCATTTTCAATGTCATTTAACCATACCAAGACATATATCACATATCATAAACATTAATACATATCTTCAACTCATATCTAGCAAAATCACATGGCTAAGTTCACATCTCATAACTATCCAAATAACTATCTCATACATGCCATATCTAGCTATATACATTTCCAAAATGTACCAAAATAAGTTGAGTAGAGTGATGATGATCCTCGACAGTCCTGAGCCTTCAGTAGCTTTGACAATCTATTAAACAGAGAAAACACAAACACAGAGTAAGCTTTCCAAAAGCTTAGTAAGTCATATATAAATAAACCTATCCTGTAAAGCATAAAAGCATATGGAAACATTAGCAAAATTCATATTCATAGGAAGTTCATCACATATATACTTTGATCCATTTACTTGGCCATATTTGCCACATTTCTCTATTCCATAATCTTATGAACACATAGCTCTTTCATGCATATATTCACATATCATATCATTTTTCTAATATACATAATCAACTTAGTAAGATCATATAGATACTTACCTTATATACACACTTAGTGTATAAATCAGCGTACCTGAAGTGGATTTACAATTCACTTAGGCATTCATATCACCGACTTGTCCGTTGAATCGTTAGGAACCTAATAGGATACTCAGAAAGCTCAAAATAGTTGTACATTGCCAACGTCCCAGACGAGGTCTTACAGGGACTCAAATATCGATGCCACTGTCCTGACAGGGTCTTACATGAATCAATACGATGCCGATGTCCCAGACATGGTCTTACACGTAAAGTTCATATCGATGCCAATGTCCCAAATGTGGTCTTACACGAAATCTAAAATCAATGCCAATGTCCTAGACGTGGTCATACATGATAAAACAGAACAGATACCTATGTTATGACATAGTTAATACTATCTATTCCTAGGTTCGTACGGGACTTCTCGGATATTATCACTAAGTCGATCTTATCTCGGAATTCATATGCATAGCATCTCATAAGCATTCATTATCATCAATAGCCATATGAATATGCTAAATTCAATACAATTACATTATTTGCAATATGACTTACCTCGGATTCGATTTTACGGAAATGGAAACGGCTACTTGATTACTTATGCTTTCCCACGATCTAAGTCCGTTTTCCTCGGTTCTTGATCTATACATATTTAGAATTAAATATTTTATTCACTAACTCATTCAATTCAATCCAAGGACAAACATTTAGGGCTATTTGAAATTTAACCCTCGCGTTTGCACAATTTATCAATTTAGCCCTAAAGAGCTAAATTCATCAAAAATTCAAGAACAAAGTATATTCGCCTAGCTCAAATCTTTCATTTAACAATTAAACTATTCACAAAGCTCAACATATCATCAATGACATATCTGACAAACATCATCAATACACAAAATTAAGACATGGGCTTGATAGCACTCGAAGCAACGATTACGAAAACGTAGAAATTTTCAAAAATCGATCAAGAACATACCTTGAATTAAACTCTCAAATGGTTGAATATAACAAAGCCCTTATTCCTTATTTTCTTTTGTGTTTTTGGTGAAAGAATGGATGAAATAATATCCATTTTCATGTTTTTATCATATAATAACATATATATTAATATAATTACCTTATTAACCTTTCATTTAACAATTCAAATAAACATACATTAAGGGAACATTTGTTCTTTGTTCATCCACTAACTAAATAGTGGTTAAATTGCCTCTTAAGGCCTCCACCTTTAAAAGCCACAACAATTAGGTGCATTAACATATAGCATGCAAATTTCACATTTAATGCAATTCAATCCTTTTTATCAAATTAAGCACACAGAAAGACAAATTAACTTACGAAATTTTCAAACATACATGATTATATGTATACGGCATAGAAAATAATATTAAAATATTATTATGACTCAAATTTGTGGTCCCAAAACCACTATTCTGACTATGGTATAAACTAGACTGTTACAGTTAGTCAGAGAGGGTAATCCAGATTCTGGAAGACATGTTAAGGAGTTGTGTGATTGACTTCAGTGGTAGTTGAGAAGATTATTTACCATTAGCGAAATTTGCATATAACAACATCTACCAATCCTAGCATTCAGATGGCACCCTACGAGGCGTTATATGGTCATAGATGTCGTACCCCTACGTGTTGGACAGAATTGGGTGAGCGGAAGTTACTAGGTCCCGTATTAATTTTAAAAAATAAGGAGAAGGTGAAGTTGATTAGGGGTCGGTTGAAAAAAGCTTTCAATAGACAGAAGTCGTATGCAAATCTTAAGCATAAGGAAATCGAGTACTCAATGGAAGATTATGTTTTCCTGAAGGTCTCACCATGGAAGATGATTCTGAGATTTGGACGAAAAGGCAAGTTAAGCCCTAGGTTCATCGGGCCTTATCAGGTGTTGAAACATCTCGGACTAGGAACATATCAGCTTGAGCTACCCCCTGAGTTAAATTAGATACATAATGTATTTCACGTTTCTATATTGAGGCACTACCGCTCAGATACTTCTCATATAGTGTCGGTGGAAGAATTTGAGATTAGACCTGATCTGACTTTTGAAGAGGAACTAGTGTAGATTTTAGATCAAGATGTTAAAGTGTTGAGGAGAAAATCCGTTCCGCTAGTCAAAGTGTTGTGGCATAATCACAATTCAGAGGAAGCCATGTGGGAGCCGGAGGAGGCGATATGACAGCAATACCCTCACCTTTTTAATCAGGTAAATTTTGAGGCCAAAATTTCTTTAAGGGGGTAAAACTTTAACGTCCTAAAATTAGGGGTCTGGCATTTTTGCACTATTGCATGTGTTGAGCTTGTTTAGCTTGTTATTTGGGTCTGTTTGAGAGTCCTAGGGAGGCTCGGGTTTGAGCCCAAGCCCTGGGAAAATTTTGGATTTTGGCTCTTTAGTGGAGAGGGCTATTGGAAGCAAGACTTAAGGAAATTTTTGGATTTTGGTTCTTGCATTTTGTGTATTTCCCTTAAGCATTACATGTCTATTTTCTTCCTTGCAATTTCTTAGTGGTCGATTTCTTTCTCTTCCTCTTTTCTCCAATTTGAAGTTGTTGCTAATATCCTTTACTAGTAGCTGAATCTTCTCCTACTCACATATTCTCTCATTTCGTCCATTCATTTCTCTTTTCCTTCCGTTTTTCTTTCTTTTTCTCTTCTTCTACTCTTTTTCTCCACAAGCCAAATCTTGCCTACTCTAGCTATTTCGACTTGGTTCTCTATTTGTTCTTCAGTTCAATGTAGCCTTCTTAGCTGAATCTTGGTTCTTGTGTATGCCAAAGCTTCTTTGCCTACTCGGTTTCTAGGGATTGCAAGGTAGTGTGTTTTCTTCTTTTATTCCTTTCCCGGTTCTCTTTCCCTCTTGTAAGTCAAATTTTCATGCTACTTCTTCTTGTCTAAGGTCAAACCAAGTACTCTTCTCCATCTTGAGTGTCACCTGTTCTTTCTTTTGTGTGGAAGTCGAAACTTGGAGTAACTACCAATTTTGTGGCACTTTGGTAAGGGTAGCTAGGGCGAATAGGGGGAATGGATGGTTGCTCTCTATTTTAGGTTCATTTAGGCCAGAAGGCTATTTTCTTGTTGTTTTGGAATAACATCACTAACTCATGCTTTTAATTAGGGACTCAATTTCGTAATCGAAGGGAGTAACCAAACATTCAAAGCATAGCAAGGAGTTGTCGTCGTTCTTGGTAAGTGTTGTGGATTGTGTTATCAATTTCAATTTTGGGATTATCGAACAAGAAGACTAACTGATAGCCAATTATGTCCTTAGGTGCTTCGGAGAGTATCAAGACATGTATTCCAAATCAGGTGTGTAATCTCACACCTTTCTGGATGAATGCTTGCAATGTTCTGTGAATCGGTTGAAAGCTGAAAAGCTAGAAAATTGGCAATTGTGACCACTCGAGCGTGCATGAACTCGTAGTGGTAAACTAAAACTTGAATAATGACGGTAAGCCATTGAGAGTGTCACGAGAACTCCATGGCCCGAGGTCATGCGGGCTTGATCGAGCAAAGCGAGATAAACAGGCCCAATGGGCTAATAGGCCCAAATAAGCAAAATTGATGAAACACTATCAAATGATAGATGTGATTGTGAAATCTAAAAAATGAGATTGAAACCATACGAAATGGGCCACATGAGTGTGTGGGCCCGTTTGGGCCTGAAATAAATTTCAGGCCCAATAATTCTGTAGAGACCCAAAAAGGGTCCTATGTCACTCGAGGTAACAGTAGGCCTTCGGAGAGGTCGTTAAATGCAAAATTATCGAAATACCCCTAGAAGGGTAAATTATCGAAATTCCCCTAGAGGGTAAATGATCGTTATACCCCTGATTATGGATTGGTTATCATGTATATGCTTTATTTGCACTTTTGTACGTATGATACATTACATTCATAATATGTTGCATGGGTTGGGTTTGATAATCGGAGGAAGTGAATTCTGGTGGCTCTGCCACATTCTGTCTTGTGGCTATGCCACGTATATTCTATTATTTTGGTGGCTCCACCACAAATTTTATGATTAGCAGCTTGTCTGCCATATTGGTGTGTAGGGCTAGGTGGGTTGACTTAATCCCCACAGGTGTGTAGGGTTGGGACACGGGTGTGTTGGGTTGGGCTGCATTCTCTGTTTGCATTATCATGTTTATAAGGCTAAGGCCCAGATTGTCACCGAATAGGGCACCAACCCAGTTTGCTTCTATATGGGCTCTGGCCCAATTAATGACTGATTAGGGGATTACACAATGAGTTCTTGTAACTCACCCCTTTTGCTTTAACCTTGCAGGTGATCCCCAGCGTTGAGGATTTGGAGCTGCGGAGGACTCTGAGGTGACCATACGTCGGAGTATTTCTCACGAACTTTAGTAAATTTCGGATTTAATTTATTTTAAGATTATTTTAATTTGGTTTAATATTTTGTAATAAGGCCATTGGACTTTAGTTTCTTTTAAACTTTTTTTTCTGCTATGATTTATTGCTAAAAGATTAATATAGAGTTTTCATAAAAAAAGTTAATACACAGTTTTCTAAAATATCACATTTTCGCAAATTATTGAATTTGATTTTTGCTATAAACAAAGTTTTCACAAATATCAATAGTAACATCTTTACAAGGAAAGCATAAAAGCAAATCTGAATTTCACTAACAATAAAGCTCGAAGTTTCAAAAGGAATATGAAGTTTTTAACGAACGTGCAGTTTTTATACAACCCTTTTATGTGACATGTCAGATCTGATCGTAACGTCTAGGTTGAGTTTGGGGTGTTACATTTTTTGGTATCAGAGCCAGGTTGCAAAACTCGACTATAAAATGGGTTTAAAAACATTTTTTAAATTGGTTTGAAATATGGTTTAGAAAATATATATCGTTATTGGAAGTATGGCACACCGAGTCTCCGGCACCAAATTCTTAAGTCCTCTTACTTTATATCTGATGATATGATGAAATGACTGTAGCTAGAAAACTACTAGAGATAGTGGTAGTACACTAAAACTGTTAGCTATAAGAACTAAGAATATAGAGACTAAAACAGTAAGAACTTCGATTCGCGAAAACAACTCTTATACCTATTTTCCATAAAACACTTGTTAATAAACATTGGAATTATAGATTGATTCATCAAATTACTAGTTAGATTAACTTGATTCAGCAATATGAGTATAAGAAGACGTGGACGAGGAACACACGGCCATGGTAGGGGCTAAGGTGCTGGGGCTAGATCCTTAGAATCGAGGCATTTTGGTCTTCAGGTTCTTCTGGGGGATTTCAAAAGAGGCCTAGGTTGGATGGGCTAGCTCGTGTTGGGGTGCCAGTTGCTGTGGGTCAGTTGCAACCTTGTATGTGGTATGCAAAAATACATCCGGGGGAGTGCTAGAGAAGATCTAGAGGGTGTTTCAGATGTGGGTCTAGGGATCATCGGATAAATGACTATCCTTAGGAGCCTGTTCAAACGCAAGTAGTAGGTCAGATGTTTATGCAGTCTGGGAGAGGTGGTCAGCAGCCACCGAGAGGTCGTGGTCCGCCTAGAGGGGAAAATGGGTTAGGACGTGGTCATGGAGCACCGGGTAGAGGTGTTGGTAATACGGGTAATACAGATGCAAGACAACCAGAACTGGTTTATGTGGCTCGACGTCGAGAGGATGGCGACGCACTGGATGTTATAACCGGTACGTTTCTCATATTTGATGTGCCATTTACAACTTTAATTGATATTGGATCTACCCATTCATATGTTGCTTATGCTGTGTCTGGAACTCTGGGTATGCAATTTGAGTTTGTTGATAGGGGAATGTCAGTAATTAGTCCCTTAGGATAGCCTGTGGTAGTGAATAAGCTGTTTAGAGATGTGCCTCTAGAAGTTCAAGGAGTGGTATTTCCAACGAATTTTATGAACTGCTGTTCGGCGAGTTTGATCTCATACTGGGCACGGACTGGTTATTGAAACACTGTGTGAACTTGGATTATGCTGCTAAGCGTATGGTATTAAGGACTCCAGATGATGAGAAAGTGATTGTGATAGGTGAGAGAAGAAATTATCTATCCAATGTAATCTCTGCACTAAGGGCTGAGAAGTTGGGGCGTAAAGGTTGTGAAGCGTTCATAGCTTATGTCAACACAAGACTGATGTTGATAATTTTTCGGTTGAGAATGTCAAGACCGTAAAGGAATTTTTGGACGTATTCCTGAAGATCTTCCGTGGTTGCCTCTGAATCGCGAGGTCGAATTTGGTATTGAGCTATTACCGGGAAACGGCTCGGTATCTATCGCCCCTTATAGGATGCCACCAAAAGAGCTGGTAGAACTAAAGGCTTAGATCCAACAGCTGTTGGATCGAGGATTTATCAAATTAAGTGTATCTCCATGGGGGTGCCAGTATTATTCATGAAGAAGAAGGATAGGTCGGTGCGTATGTGTATTGACTATCGTCAGTTGAACAAGCTAACGATTAAGAACAAATATCCGCTACCAAGGATAGACGACCTGTTCTATCAGCTACGAGGAGCTTCGATTTTCTCGAAGATAGATTTAAGATCGGGGTACCATCAGCTAAGGGTTATGGAGTCAGATATATACAAAACTGCATTACAAACTCTTTATGGGCATTATGAGTTTTTGGTTATGCCATTCACATTAACGAATGCATATGATGAATCGGGTCTTCCAACCCTATCTATACCGGTTCGTGGTGGTCTTCATAGATGACATTTTGGTGTATTCAAGATCGAAAGAGGAGCATGATTCATATCTTCGGGTTCTTTTGCAAATATTGAGAGAAAAGCAACTTTATGCCAAATTCATTAAGTGCGAGTTTTGGCTGAAGGAAGTGACATTTTTGGAGCATGTTGTGTTTGTCGAGAGGATTAGGGTTGATCCTCGAAAGGTTGAAGCTGTATTGGATTGGAAGCCACCAAAGTCAGTATCAGAGATTCGAAGTTTTCTGGATTTAGATGTGTACTACAGGCGGTTCGTTGAGGGGTTTTCTTTGATTGCTACACCCCTAACTAAGTTACTGCATAAGGACGTATAGTTTGTGTGGACTGGTAAGCAGTAAGGGAGTTTTGAGAGACTGAAGAAGATTCTAACTGAAGCACCGATTTTGATTCAGCTAGAGGCTGAGAAAGAATTTATTGTCTTGTGTGATGTGTTGCACACAGGTTTAGGTTGTGTGCTGATGCAAGAGGGGAAGGTAGTAGTGTATGCATCTCAACAACTAAGGCCACATGAGGTGAACTATCCCACTCATGACTTGGAATTAGCTGCTGTGGTGTTCACACTAAAGATATGGAGACATTACCTGTATGGAGAAAAGTCTATTATCTACACCGACCATAAGAGTCTTAAATATCTCCTTTCCCAAAAGGAGTTAAATTTAAGGCAATGGAGATGGATAGAGTTGCTAAAGGACTACGACTGCTCAATTGAGTGTCATTCGGGTAAAGCCAATGTGTAGCGGATGCACTAAGTCGGAGGGTGGTATCTGATTTGATAATAATGTTTGCTCATCTCAGCCTTTATGAGGATGGTAGTCTGTTGGCAAAACTTCAGTTGAAACCGACGTGGGTTAATCAGATTAAAGAGAAGCAGTTATTGGATGAGTCATTGGGTTATCGATTTCAGCAAGTGAAAAGTGGAGAGACAGTGGATTTTGGGTTGAATAGTGAAGGGGTGTTATGTTTTCGTGGAAGAACTTATGTGCCGAAGGACTCTGAGTTAAGAGAGATGATTCTGCGGGAGGCGCATAGTAGCCCATATGCTATGCATCTCAGTAGAAATAAGATGTACCGAGATCTGTGAGAACTGTGCTGGTGGCCAGGACTGAAATGTGAAGTTACTGACTTCGTAAACAAGTTTCTGACATGTCAACAAGTGAAGGCAGAGCGTCAACTGCCTTCGAGATTACTACAACCTGGAAAGATTCCATTCTGGAAGTGGGAGAGGGTAACAATGGATTTTGTTAGTAGGTTACTCCTGATGCCTACTAAGAAGGATTCAGTGTGGGTAATCGTTGATCGATTGACTAAGTTCGTGCACTTCATAACGGTTCGTACTGACTACTCGCTACAGAAGTTGGCCAAGTTGTACAGGTAGAAATTGTGTGAGGCTACATGGGGTACCAGGGTCGATCATCTCGACAGGAACCCTTGATTTACATCTCGGTTTTAGAAGGTGTTACATGAAGCTTTGGGTACAAGGCTAGAATTCAGCACAGCGTTTCATCCACAGACTAATGGTCAGTCTAACACCCCTACCCGTATCCGTCGCTAGATTAGGGTTAAGGATATTACCAGACAGACTGGAAACATTTAAAGAAAATTTTATACAACCATTCACCAAACACAAACATAGAGTCCCTTAAATAGGTCATCGAGACATTGAACATGCTTAGAAATAGGGTCGGGACTAAACCGAAACACATATAGAAATTCTCAAAAATTTAAGACTTTTCAAAGTTTTGGGGATACATGCCCGTGTGGACATGTTGTGTGCCTCCCACGGTTGCTAGACACTCCCGTGTGCCCTCCCGGGTCGAAATTGATTTTACTCCACGGCCACCAAGCACACCTATGTTGCCTTGCCATGGCCGATCCTGTCAAAACCACACGGCTACCAGGCACGTCTGTGTACCAAGGCCGCGTACTACTAAGCCATATACTGTCTTCTTCACGTGGCTACTAGACACGCCTATGTGTCTTGGCCATGTGCTCCTAAGCTAGCTACTGACCTAGCCCTATGGTCACTAGGCACGCCCGTGAGACATTATAGGCCATTTGAAAGGCCAAAATACCACCCACTAAGGGTCAAACGTACAAGCCAATCATCAATACATCTCATGCACATTTGACATCTAATAACATGCCAAAACATCCATTCAATCTATACATTCAATACCAATTTCAACTATGCCAACTTTCAAGACTAAAACAAATATTCAAAAGCATAATTCATCCAAATACTTACCCAAAAACATGACCATTTTCAATGTCATTTAACCATACCAAGACATATATCACATATCACAAACATTAATATATATCTTCAACTCATATCTTGCCAAATCACATGGCTAAGTTCACATCTCATAACTATCAAAATAACTATCTCATACATGCCATATCTAGCTATATACTTTTCCAAAATATACCGAAATAAGTTGAGTAGTGTGATGACGATCCTCGACGGTCCCGAGCCTTCAATAGCATTGACGATCTATAAAACAGAGAAAACACACACAGAGTAAGATTTTCAAAATCTTAGTAAGTCATATACAAATAAACCTATCCTGCAAAGCATATAAGCATATGGAAACATTAGCAAAATTCATATTCATAGCAAGTTCATCACATATATACTTTGGTCCATTTACTTGGCCATATTTGCCACATTTCTCTATTCCATAATCTTATGAACACATAGCTCTTTCATGCATATATTCACATATCATATCATTGTTCCAATGTACATAATCAACTTAGTAAGATCATATAGATACTTACCTTGTATACACACTTAGTGTATAAATCAACGTACCTGAAACAGATTTACAATTCACTTAGCCATTCATATAACAGGCTTGCCCGTTGAACCGTTAGGAGCCTAATAGGATACTCAGAAAGCTCGGAATAGTTTTACAATGCCAACGTCCCAAACAAGGTCTTACATGCACTCAAATATCGATGCCACTGTCCCAGACAGGGTCTTACATGAATCAATATGATGCCATATGTCCCAAACATGGTCCTACACGTAAAGTTCATATTGATGCCAACGTCCCAGATGTGGTCTTACATGAAATCTCAAAACAACGCCAATGTCCCAGACGTGGCCTTAAATGATAAAATGGAAACAGATAACTATGTCATGACATAGTTAATCCTATATATTCCTAGGTTCATACGGGACTTCTCGGATATTACCATTAATCCGATCTTATCTCGGAATTCATATGCATAGCATCTCATAAGGATTCATTATCATCAATAGTCATATGAATATGCTAAATTCAACACAATTACATTATTTGCAATATGACTTACCTCGTATTCAATTTTACGAAAATAGAAACGGCTACTCGATTACTTTCGCTTTCCCGCGATCTAAGTCCATTTTCCTCGATTCTTGATCTATACATATTTAGAATTAACTCTTTTATTCACTAACACATTTAGGGCTATTTTCAATTTAACCCTCACATTTGCATAATTTATCAATTTCATCCATTTTTCACAAAACATCATATTCACAAAATCATCACATACTCATGCGTAGCCGAATGTTCATACATCTCACACAAGCCCATATTTTCCATCAAATTTGCAATTTAGTCCCTCAAGTTACTATTTTCTCAATTTAGCCCTAATTAGCTAAATTCATCAAAAATTAAAGAACAAAGTATGTTCGTCTTGCTCAAATCTTTCATTTAACAATTAAACTCATCACAAAGCTCAACATATCATCAATGGCATATTTCACAAACATCATTAATACATAAAATTGAGACATCGGCTTGATAGCACTCGAAGCAACGATTACGAAAATGTAGAAATTATCAAAAACCTATCAAGAATCTCAAATGGCCGAATATAACAAAGCCCTTCTTCCCTATTTTCTTTTGTGTTTTCGATGAAAGAATGGATGAAATAATATCCATTTTCATTTTTTTTATCATATAATAAGATACATATTAATATAATTACCTTATTAACCTTTCATTTAATAATTCAAATAAACATACATTAAGGGCACATTTGTCCTTTGTTCATGCACTAACTAACTAGTGGTTAAATTCCCTCATAAGGCCTCCACCTTTAAAAGCCACAACAATTAGGTGCATTAACATATAGCATGCAAATTTCACATTTAATGCAATTCAATCATTTTTGTCAAATTAAGCACACAGACAGACAAATTAACTTACGAAATTTTTACATATACATGATCACATGTCTATGACACAGAAAATAATATTAAAATATTATTATGACTCAAATTTGTGGTCCCGAAACCACTATTCTGACTAGGGTATAAACCGGACTATTACAATTATCCCCTCTTGGGAATTTTTTTCCCTAAAAATCTTACCATTAAATAGAGTCGGATATTGCTGTCTCATTGAATCTTCAAGCTCCCATGTTGCCTCTTCAATTCCATGATGATTCCATAATATTTTCACTAACGGTATTTTCTTATTTCTCAACTCTTTCACTTCACGAGCTAAGATATGAATTGGTTTCTCTTCGTATGTCATATCAAATCAATTTTAATTTTAGACGGAATAACCACATGTGACGGATAGAAACGATATCTACGGAGCATCGAAACATGAAATACATTGTGTATCTTTTCTAGTTCAGGTGGTAAAAGCAATCTATATGCAACAGGCCCAACACGTTTAATGATCTCATACGGGCCGATGAACCTCGGACTTAACTTGCCTTTATGTCCAAATCGAAGCACTTTCTTCCACAGATACAATTTCAAATATACTTTATCACCAATCTCAAATTCTATATCTTTTCGCTTCAAATCCGCATATGACTGCTGATGATCAGATGCTGCTTTAAACAATCTCAGATTAGTTTCACTTTCTCTTCTGAATCTTTTATCAAATTGACTCCAAGTAGCTTATTCTCACTGAGCTCGGTCCAGTACAGAGGTGTACGACATTTACGTCCGTACAAAGCTTCATATGGTGCCATTTTCATGCTTGACTGAAAACTATTATTCTATGCAAATTCAATCAATGGCAGATACTGTTCCCACATACCTTCAAATTAAAGAATGCAACATCTTAACATATCCACCAGAATTTGAATGATCCACTTGGATTGACCATCTGTCTATGGATGAAAAGCTGTACTAAAATGCAGTTTTGTGCCTAAAGATTCTTGCAATTTCTTCCAGAACCTCGATGTAAATCTCATATCTCTATATGATACAATGGATAGTGGCACTCCGTGCAATCTCACAATCTCAGCAATATAAAGCTCAGCTAACTTATCAAGTGAGTAGTCAGATCTTACCGAAATAAAATGGGCTGATTTAGTTAATCGGTCAACTACAACTCATATCACATCTTTCTTTCTTGGAGTCAGAGGCAATCCCAAAACAAAATCCATTGTTACTCTATCCCATTTCCATTCAGGAAATAGAATCGGTTGAAGCAACCCAGAGGGAACTTGATGTTCAGCTTTCACTTGTTGAGAGACTAAACATTTCAAAACAAAGTCAAAAATATCTCGTTTCATACTAGACCACCAATAGTGTCACTTCAAATCATGGTACATTTTAGTTCTTCCTAAATGAACAAATAGACGACTGTTAGGAGCTTCATTAAAAATCAGCTAAATCAACTTTGAATTTCTTGAAACACAGATACGATCTCGGAATCTCAAGCAATCATCAACAATTTAAAATTTAGATTCAAAATTTGAATCACACTGAGCTCGTTTCGATAACAATTAATTATCAATCTCCTGAGCATTACATATTTGCTGTACAAACAATAGTTTCTCTTTTAATTCAGCTATCAAAGAATTATCATCTGAAAAATCTAACTGAGTATTCAAAGTACGTAATACAAACAATGATTTTCTACTCAATGCATCAGCAACAACGTTTGCTTTACCCAGATGATAATCCATCACAAGCTCATAATCTTTTAACAGCTCTAATCATCTTCCTTGACGCAGGTTCAAATCTTTCTGAGTCATCAAGTATTTTAGACTTTTATGATCTGAAAACACATGACATTTCTCACCATACAGATAGTGGCACCAGATCTTAAGTGCAAACATAATCGCAGCAAACTCAAGGTCGTGCGTCGGATAGTTCTTTTTGTGTGATTTCAATTATCTCGATGCATAAGCTACAACTTTGCCTTCCTGCATCAAAACACATCCTAGACCATTTAATGAAGCATCACTTTAAATCACAAATTCTTTACCTGATTCTGATTGTACTAACACTGGAGCTTCTGTTAACAGAGTTTTCAACTAACCAAAACTTTTCTGACATTTATCAAACCATTCAAATCTAACATCTTTCTGAAGTAATCTAGTCAATGGAGTAGCTATCACTGAAAATCTTTTTGCAAATTGACGATAACAACAAGCTAAACCTAGAAAACTATAGACTTCAGACATGTTCTTCAGAGGTTTCCAATCTAGAAAAGAAGAAATATTGCTCGGATAAACTCAAATCCCGAAGCTGACACAATATGTCCAAGAAAATTAACCTCGTATAACCATAATTCAATTTTATTGAATTTTGCATAAATTGCTTTTCTCTTAAAGTTTGCAATACGATTCTCAAATGTTCAGCATGCTCATCTTCATCACATAAGTAAATCAATATGTCGTCAATGAATACTACAACAAATCGATCTAAGTATGGTCTGAAAATTTTGTTCATCAGATCCATGAAAACAGTCAGGAGCATTGGTTAGTCCAAATGGCATAACTATAAACTCATAATGTCCGTACCTTGTTCTGAAAGCGGTTTTAGTATATCTGAGTCTTTCACTCTCAACTGATAATATCCCAATCTCAGATCAATCCTGAAAAATACAGTAGCCCTTTTCACTGATCAAATAAGTCATCAATTCTAGGCAACGGATATTTATTCTTTAATGTCACCTTATTCAATTCTTTTGGTGCCATTCTATGCGGAGCTATCAAAGTAGGTGTTGTACCAGGCAATAACTCAATACCAAACTCAACTTCATGTTTCGGAGGCAAACCCGGTAACTCTTCAGGAAACAAATCAGAATACTCACATACAATAGGTACTGATTCAACTTTCTTTTCAAACACTTTCGAATCAATCACATAAGCTAAATATGCTTCATACCCCTTTTTCACATACCTTTGAGCTTTCAATACATATATGACGATAGGCAATCCATTAAAATCATTAGACTCAACCCGTACAATTCCATTATTCGAACATCTCAAATCAATAGTCTTTCTTTTACAGTTCACAATAGTATCATGCAATGTTAACCAGTCCATACCAAGAATAATATCGAACTCATCAAATGGGAAAAGTATTAGATCATCTGGGAAAAAATGTCTCGAAACATTAACGGACAGTTCTTGCATACTTTATCGACAAGGACACTTTTACCTAAGGGGTTCAATACTTTTATAGCAAACTCAGTAGACTCTACAGGCAAAGTCTTTCTGAATACTAAATTCATGCATATATACGAATGCGTAGAACTAGGGTCTATCAATGCAATCACATAAGTATCATAAAGTGTAAAAGTACCCGTTATAACATCTAGGGATGAAACTTCCTCACGAGCTCGGATAGCATAAGCTCTGGCAGGCACTCTAGCTTCAGATCTTGAAATAGTGTCTTTCATAGTTCTCTGACTACTACTGACATTTCTTACATTCTTTGAGGGTCTACCTCTAACAGGTGAATTATCAGGTTTCAGATTCTGAACAATTGATCGTGTCAAACAATCGAGCTTTAAAATTTATAAAAAGAACGATCGAACCTATAGACTAACTATGACAATGATAGAGGCAAGTGCACCTATCGAACAATAGTATAGTTTAGACAAAAGTATCTTATCGAACCCAAGGGAACCTAAAAGTACTACTACTCACTTTCTTTCTATTATTTAGCCTGGAATATGGAGTGATTGGTTTATTAATCTAAAAACTAAACTAGATACAAAGACAAAAGAATGAATTAGAGAAAGACTTTAGGAAAACTTAGTTGATGAAGACGATACCCTCAGGAAGAATCCACCTATGACTTCACTTATTATTTATTCCCCAAACCATATGATTTCTTTACTTAGCTTGATTCGTGAGACTCCTTAACCTATATTAAACCCTCTCTCGAGGCGAATAACGTCTAACCTTAGGTTAATTAGTGGAACTCTCATTCTCTTATAATAACCCCCTAAGGAAGCAGTAAATCGATCAATGGATTCCCATATTAGGTTTCACCCTAATCCGATAAAATCTCATAACCTATCTCTAGGCGCCCGATCAACTCCGCTCAATTATGCTAGATCTACTCTTAGGCAGGGTCTATTCCTCCTCCACCTAAGCACATCAGATTAAATTAAGCAACATAATTAAGAACAAACTAAGTACTTATCATATAATTTAGAAATCAAATAGCAAAATTCATCATAGGTTTCATCCTCTTCAGGTATCTGAGGGGTTTAGTTCATAACTAAATAAGAAAACATCTCAAGAGAAAAGATAAAACAAAACATAAGAAATCCTTAAAACCCCCTGAAGGAATTGAAGAGGAGATCCTTTGTCTTGAATAGAACTCCAACTTCTTGAGATGGATCAATTGGCTATCTTCAAGTGACTCCCTCAAAGATGAAAGCTTGACAAAAGCCTCTGCAAAAAGCCCCCTTTCAATGTCTACATTGGGTTGTTTATATAGGCTTTGGGATGCTATACTTGGCTCCTAAGTACCTCCTTCAAGTAGAATTACTATTAGGGTGTCTAAGTAGACTTAGGAGTATGCTTCTTTGGCTTCAAGCATCAAATTCTGAGTGAAATTACTCATTTCTGCGGCAGGGACACGCCCATGGCACACGCCCGTGTAATTCGAGGTTGGCCTGTGCCTTGATTCTGTCATTTTAGGCACGACCGTGTAAGTTGGGATTCAGGCCGTGCTTTAGGTCTATCGATTAAGACACGGCCATGTAGATCACCAGGCACGTCTGTGTGATAAATGGATGATGCACGGCCGTGCAACTCATGAGTTAGGCCGTATTCTAGGTAGTCAGTAAGGTACTGTCGTGTGAGCTTTGGGCTAGGCCATGTTGATTTCTTGCTAAGGCCCAATTACTCCGTTTTAAGCCCGTTTTGTGTTCTTTTTATCCTCGGGTGCTTTCCTGAGCATATGACATGAAAAGAAAGGATTAATAGCACCTTTTTACCTAAATCAAGGATAATTCATCCAAAAGCATACTAAATGTGGGATTAAAACATGTTACTTTTATGGTTTATCAAATACCCCCACACTTAAGCTTTTGCTTGTCCTCAAGCAAGATTTTCAACTTACCATTAAAACGAACTTTCTATAATTCATAATTCCTATCGACAATGTCTCATCATAATTCATAGATAATTTATACATGGATAATTCAACTCAAAGAACCCTAAAGATTCAATCAAGAAAAGTCATACCTTTGTTGTACGAAAACATAGGTGTCTCCCCTTATCTAAATAATTACCCTTGATTCAAAACCGACAATAACTGACATCCTCACTAAAGATTCACTCCAATCACTCAAAGTGTTTAGGGTTCAAGAATAAGCACTCATAAGTCGAACCTGAAAAGTTAATCCCATAGGCTTGCCTGAAAATCAAATCTCCACCACTGTATATGAGATGATACACAGATCAAAAGGTCTTTATCAGGGTTGTAACGGAGCTAGGGTTAAAAAGTGTGGATAAAGGCTGAATTAGAGGGTTAGAATCGAAACTGACTTGACAAATTACCTAATCTAAAAACAATGAACTGAATGTGAATATTTACATCGAATGAAAACTAATAATACCACTATTGATACTTACTATATAATAAAGAATATTTTCATCACTTAAAATTTGATAATACTTTAATATGAGCTTTTTCTTTAACAATTGGAGTTTAAATGCTCTAAACTCTTTTATATACTGCTAATATTGAATAAACTTGGATTTTTTTTTTAAGAACAAACTAAGAAAAACTTAATCGAAGGAACTTTGATAATTGAAATAACTTTGATTGACAACTAATTAAATCAATTCTCGATAGACGGGTAGTTAAAGGAATGTTGATAACAAATACAAAAGGAATTTGGGTTAATATTAGTGGGTGAGTCAATAAAAAGGTTGTTAAGATTCAACGGGGTTCACTAGGGGTTATTTATGTAGGTAGGCTTTTTAGTGGAGTGAATGGGTTAAAACCTAGGTACCTTTATCATCTCAGTATATTAAATCATTAATATGGTCTCGACATGCATAAACGAGGCAAGATCTAGAATAATAATTCAAAGTTGACACACTCATAATCAATAAAGTGAGCATGAAAAAAGGGTGTATGCTCTATAAGGCTCAAAATCTCACAAAAATTATGGGTGTTTTGACAGCAATCCTTATTTGAACTTCAGGGTGATACTCAAATTCGATTCAACAACCTATCAATTTTAATTTTTAGAAAGTAGACTTATCATGCTCGATTCTCTAGTATCCTTCAAATTTAATCATCAATGCACAATTAACTATGACTTATTCAAAGACATATCGATAATAACCATAAATCATTAGAAATTTCACCCTAATTAGTAATATGAGAAAATTACTTTTGAACAAGTTTAAAATTTAGGATTTCGAGAACTATGAAAAATTAGGCATTAATTTGAGAATTATGCAAAAAGTTAGGCACTTTTACCCCCCACAGTTAAGATGTACATTGCCCTCAATGTATAAAGATAGATAAATAACAATTAGTATAAGATCAAAGAAGAGGGATAGATGCCACTTCCTGAATTTTGGATGATTCCTGGCGTCTTTGGTGGCGGTGATGGTGTTTTCTATGGGCCTGGTGGTGTGGCTACCGAAAAGCAATTTGCTAGATGAAAAAATTGGGTAGCCTGCGAAGATATAACCAAGAGATCTAGAGAAATCATAATATACTAATTGTAACACCCCAAACCCGGCCCAAAACACTACGGCTGAATTCAGAATGCTACGAGAAAACCTTAGGTTGAAAAACGGCTAAGTGATGATAAAACTTGCATGTAGCGGTGTTAATGTCAACATGAAAACAAGTGCGTAACTAAACCCTTAATGATTCGGTTTTAAAACAGGATTCAATTTCTTAGAATGACCTTTCACTTGGAAAATAATTTGAAGTTCAAGTTTAATTGAAAACGGGTCCTTTTTGAAATATTTTAAAGAATCCGAGTGATTACGAGAATCTCAGTTAGAAAACCTTAAATAAGTTTTTAAAGTAATAAAAGCGTCATGATTTGAAATTTCATTTGCAACTATTGATCCATGACTAGTCTAGCATAAACCATAATGAAAACCCAAAATAGTTAAATGGCCTTATTACATCAAAAACCCAAATAAATGAAATTAAAAACAATGTCTCGAATATGGAAGCTGCGTCGCATGGCCATCTCGAATCCCATCAAGCCGGTCCAACATCACGAATCACTGCATTGTTTGGTAAAAATTTGGGTGAGCCAACCGACTCGGTGTGTAATTAGTCCAGATTTCCCGTGTGGGCTTAGCCCAAAACCACACCAATCCACATAACAGAGAATAATGCAAAATGCACCCAACCTAACCTAGGGTCCATCCTCTACACACACCCGTATCCAACCACCACACACGGGAGATTACTAAATCGACCTCCAACCTCTACACACCAATTCGGCAAGTCATGCCATCCACCAAGTGGTCGTGCCACTGGTCCACGTGATCAAGTCACAATATAATCCACAACGTGACCATAGTCAACGTCAATCCATGATGAGGCACATAGCCATCACCAACCACAATATGGCACAAAGCCGATCTGAGACCATGATAAGGCACCGAGCGATCATCAATCCATGTGAGGCTCGTAGCCATCACTAAACCACATACATAAATGTACACCCTATCCTTCTTTTATATATATAAATCCCGCCCAATGCTTATGCAACATACAATAGTGATGTGATGAGATAATGCATGAACATATTAATCAAACATACAACGCATATATATACAACAACAACCACAATTTTATTGGCATTTAACACTGACCTGATTATCGACATACCGGCTAAGGGTATCCATCTCATTATTGCCACTATACTAATCATCATACTTATAACACATACAGTATTTTATACATACTCGAGAAATTGCATAATAATCACACACCTGATATCCCGAAGGCTTTTGCTTTACTTCCCACTTGTCGAACTGCCCCTAAAAGACCATAGTCTGAATCGGCCAACCTTAATAGACAATATGGCCTTTGGTCGAATATCTAGACCCCTCTTTACCTTGTTTGTCTAAATCCCGAAACTATTACTTGCCTTTGGAGTCTGTCGAATCCCTAAACACTCAAGTCAGAATCGGCTTCAACACAAAAATACCTATGGAAAAAGCCCTTGATCGAATATTAACCCCTTACCTTATGCAATCGAACCCACAAGATCTTATGCGCTTCCTTCCTTCCCTTCCTTCCTTCCTTCCATCATCATACAAGCTCAGATGTTGCAAACATCGCCCTCAGATCCGACACAACTTTTCGACTTAAGGCATCTGCCACCACATTTGCCTTGCTGGGTGATACTCTATGGAACAATCATAGTCTTTCAATAATTCCACCCACCTTCGCTGTCTCAGGTTCAACTCCTTTTGAGTCAGCATATACTTAAGGTTTTTGTGGTCTGTGTAGATCACTGACTTCTCTCCATAAAGATAGTGCCTCCATACTTTAAGAGCAAAGACCACTGCCGCCAACTCCAAATCATGCGTCGGGTAGTTAACCTCGTGTGGCTTTAATTGTCGAGACGCATAAGCAACTACCTTCCCATCTTACATAAGGACACCTCCCAATCCTGTGGGAAGCATCACAATACACCACAAAATCTTTCCCAGCTTCGGGCTAAATCAAAACTGGAGCTTTGGTCAAGACTCTCTTAAGCTTCTCAAAGCTCTCCTATTGCTTATTGGTCCACACAAAAGGCACTTCCTTTCTCAATAACTTTTTATAGTTGCGACTATCGATGAGAACCCTTCCACAAACCTTCGATAATAGCCTGATAATCATAAGAAACTACGAACCACTCGCCACAGACTTTGGGGTTTCCAATCCAAAAGCGCCTCAATCTTGAGGATCCACCCTTATTCCTTGGCGGATACCATATGTCCTAAAAGCGTAACCTCCTTAAGCCAAAATTCACACTTGCTGAATTTGGCGTGAAACTCTTCTCCTCAACACTTGCAACACAACTCGAAGATGCTCATCATGTTCTTCCTCAGACTTCGAATACACCAAGATATCGTCCATGAACACAATAACAAACTAATCCAGGTAGGGTTGGAAAACCCAGTTCATCATGTCCATGAACGCGACTGGGGCATTTATCAATCCAAACGGCATTACCAAGAACTCATACTGCCGTACCTTGTGCGGAAAGCCGTCTTATGGATATCAGCCTCCTTCACCTTAAGCTGATGATATCCAGACCTTAGATCTATCTTTGAGAATACGGCAGTCCCCTTAAGCTGATCGAACAAGTTGTCTATCCTTGGCAACGAATACTTGTTCTTGATGGTCAGCTTATTCAACTGACGATAATCTATGCACATGCGCATAGTTTCATCCTTCTTCTTCACAAACAAGACCGGTGCTCCCCATGGAGACACCTTTGGGTCGAATAAACCCTGATCTAGTAATTCTTGGATCTGAGCCTTGAGCTCAACCAACTCCTTTGGTGCCATTCTGTATGGGGTGATTGACATAGGAGCTGTTTCCGGGAGTAAATCAATTTCGAACTTCACTTCCCTATTCGGGGGTATTCTAGGTAATTCCTCTGAAAAGACATCCACAAACTCCCTTATCGTTCTAACTCCACTAATTCCCCCTTCGTTCATATCCAAAGCACTAACAAGAGCCAGAAATGCCTTACACCCCTTCCGAACCATCTTATCCGCTTTTAGAGCTGAAACTACATTAGACAGGTAGTTCCTTCTTTCCCCTATCAAGATTACCACCTCATCCTCCGAGGTCCTTAACTCCATTCGCTTGGCTGCACAATCCAATATAGCCCGATGTTCCACTAGCCAATCCATGCCAAGAATAAGATTGAATTCTCCGAAGGGTAGCTCCATCAAGTCGGCAGGGAATATCACTCCCTAAAGTTCTAGAGGTATACTCCGAAAGATCTTGTTCACCACTACAATTTGACCTAATGGGCTTACTATAGTCATCTCCCTATTAGATAGTTCAGAGGCTATTCCTAGAGTTTCAACTACTCTACATGCAACATAGGAATGGGTCGAGCCCACATCAATCAAAGCAACATAATGCTTACCAAATATAAAAAATGTACCAGTTATGACATCCGGTGCGTCTCCATCCTCCCTCCGACGAATCGCATAAACCAAACCCGACTGCCTAGCCTCCGTGTTACCAACACCTCGGCCTGGTGTTCTCCATCCTCTACCAAAACCATTACTTCTACCTTTAAAACCACGGCCCCGTTAAGGCTGTTGTCCCCCTCTTTCAGCCTGGTTAGAACCTTGACTTACTGGTCGTCCCCCTTCGGTTCTCACAAGACAATCCTTAATCATGTGGTCCTTGGACCCACACTTGAAGCATCCTCCCGTCTTATTTCAACACTCTCCTAAATGCTTCTTTCCACATTGGGCACAAATGCGACATCGCCTCTCAGTAGCGACTTCTGTCGACTTTGTGGCCCATCAACTCTAGGCCTCTTTTGCTCATTCCTTGAAGACCTTGAAAATCCAAAGCCTCTCTTCTGCCTATTCTGATCAGTGTTCTGCCTTA
Source organism: Gossypium rotundifolium (assembly GCA_025506655.1). NCBI lineage: Eukaryota > Viridiplantae > Streptophyta > Magnoliopsida > Malvales > Malvaceae > Gossypium > Gossypium rotundifolium. Next base: position 141,489,972 of record CP106722.1, read on the forward strand.
CAGAATCCTTGATACCCTTGGCTACCTTGGCCTTCTCCACTAACACAGCAAACTCCCGCTCTTGCTGTGGAGCTATCAACAGTCTCAAGTCATCCCTCGGCCCGTCCTCAAACCGGACACACTGATCATGCTCAGTTGACACTATGCCTCGAGCATAACAGCTCAGCCTTAGAAATTTAGCTTCGTACTCCGCCACGGACTTGTTCCCTTGAACCAGCCCTAGAAATGCCTTCCTATGTGCATCGATGTAATGAGTACCAACATACTTCTTCTAGTATGCCACCTTAGCATAATCCCATGTGAGTTCCTCAGCTGTAACACCATCCCAAACCGTGAGCCACCATTGATATGACTCATCGCAGAGAAGCGACACTATTCCTTTCAATTTTTCCTCGGTAGTTAAATTGAGCTCATCCATAATCCACTCAGTCGCCTCCAACCAATACTCAGCGGTACTGGGCGCCACACCAGATACACCATGAAACACCTCCGCTCCGTTAGCTCGGAGTCGCTCAGGTACCGACTTCGAGCTCCCATGCCTCCACCTACTCCAGCCACCCTTTCCAAAACCCGCATCGATCGCTGTGACCTGCGTCATCCCCATCGATCCACGATATTCCACATCAGCGGGTGGTGGTGGTGGTGGCATTTCATTTTCAGATCCTTGACCCGATCTAACAGGTTCTAACACAGTCATTCAGCCTCTACCACGGCCTCGTACGTTACGGGCACGTCCCCTTGAATTCATACTTCCACTTTGCGTTTATCTGATTAAAGAATTTTTTAGATTAGTTTTGTTCCACTGATTTATCACGAACAGTTTTATGTTTAATAGTTCTAAGGAGTAGTTCTTTTGATTTCATACACATACAATTTCATTTCATTCATTCAATCACATTTATGAACTTGCGTTCATTACAGAGAAATGTTGTAGTTGTCGTTGTTTGTTGTTTTCCACTACCTATGGGTATTTTCGAAATTTTATCCTATAGTGGTATTTTGGCAATTTTTCAAATTAGGGCATTTGAAAATTTCATAAAGTAGAGATTTTGGTATTTTTTATAAAATTGAAATGCTTGGTAAGAAAATTTCAAGCGTAAAATGGTAATTTTATACACTATGGGTATTTTTGTAATTTTACAAACTAGGGTCATCTCGGTAATTTTTCGCAAAACATGGTTCCTGGTGACTTTTGAAAACAAGGGTATTTTTAAAGATTTCTAATTTGAGGGTACTTCGGTAATTTTCCTCACTGAGGGTATTTTGGTCATTTGTACAGGTTAGGGGTAATTTGGTCATTTTGCAAATTAGAGTTAATTTTCGTAAATTTTCCAAGTCAGGATATCTTAATATTTGTAAAAATAGAGTTTTTTTTGGATATTTGTAAGGTAAGAGAATCTTGATAAAAACTATGGGTAGTATGGAAATTTTATGAACCAAGGGCATTTTAGTAATTTTTTTCCAACCAAGGGTATTTAGGTCATTTTAGTAAATCGAGAATATTTTGGAAAAATTTTCAAAATAGTTTTCCTACACATCAAAGGGGTAATTTGGTGATTTTAAGTCTATGGTTTTTATATAAATATGGCTAGTCCCTTTCGGGTTTTAGTTATCGGGTTTAGCATGTGGCTGAGTCCTCCTGGTTAGGGTGAATCATCACTACGCACCAGGTAGGATTCAAGTGGGTAGGAGGTGAGTCACTAGGACTACTTAAATACCAAGCTCCCGCCAAAACCAATCCTAGACATGCGCACAATGGTTGCCACACCCTAACTCGGCGACTTAGACACAGGTTTGTTTAATAGGGCATTAAAGTTTTATGCAATTTTGTGTTGGAGTAAGCTAATCCTAGGGTTCAATAACTTAATATACTAATCTACGTCCCTATAAATCTCACATACAATCACAAAAGAGTTAGGAGTACTTACCTGGTGGACTTCGGGCCGGAGACTCAGGTGCCATGCCAAAGAAACTTTCTCGTTTCTTAGTAAAACCCATTTTCAAAAGAAAAAAAAAACATTTTGGCCCCTAAAAGCCCTCAAGGCCGAGTTTTGAACTTGGCATTGATACCAAACTGAAACACCCCAAACCCAGCCCACGAACCATGACCAGATCTAGTATGTTCCTCGGGAAAAACGATTCAACTTGTTTATTTCTTTGGAAAACTTTAAGTGATTTTAGAGAAATATTTGATTTGGGTTCAAGTTGAAAACATAGATATTTTTAAAAGATTTCGTTTTGTTAAAACTTCGTGGTTATATTTCAAAACCATGAGTTGCTGGTAAAAGTCGAGTCTTTAAAGTTTGTTAATTAAATTGAAAATCATTTGTATTTGAGATGAAAAAACATTTCTCATTTTTTATTAAGAAAATTTCCTTACTTTAATTTGATAAGTATCGTGCCATAATAAAAAAATTTAAGTGCATGCATAAACAGTTCATACTATAGCCTTATTACATCAAAAATAAACCCAAAATAAAATTTAAAGTACTAATATAAAATAAAATGTCCAACTAATAAAATTCGTGCTGAGCAAGGTCACCACTAAGCTACTACCGACCAGGTCCATTATTGATCGACACCTAAAAAATATTCCCACAACGGGGTGAGTCATACAGACTCAATATGTACAACCAACACTAAGTCCCAACAGTTATGGCATATCAAATCATACATATTCATATAGCATTTAAATAAAATGATGCAATCCCGAACCCAAATCTAGATGCCATCCGCTACGCATCACCCGCACCAGCCATCACACCATGGGGACTACTAAGTCAACCCTCCATCCGCTACACATCATCGAAGGCAGTCGCTGCAGTCGACGTGCTCATCGCCCTTATATATTGTGGCGTAGCCACCAGATAATTAATTGTGACATAGTCACCACATTCAGATATTTGTGACATAAGTCACCACATTCAGATATTGTGGTAAAGACCACCAGATCACTTCCCCTTTACATATCACCCATATGCCCCATGTCATACAAAACATGCAAATATTATGCCTTATGCTTTATTCACATTCTTATAGTTGCACTTATGTGCCATAATGGATATTTATCACAATATACTCATAGTAGGAGTAGGAAAACGTACCTGAGTACTTCGTACCATTACATGGTACCCTAGCCATAATCTTACACTTTTATATTAACACATATAGTAAATTAAAGCCGTAAATCTATCAAGATTTAGTGTGGGGTACACACCTGATTCACTTAGTGAGTTCACTGAAATCCCAAAATCTCGATCTAAGCTTTAGATCCTTTAGTTCCTATATTCGGCCAACACTAGGCATATTAGCAAAACCTATTCGGCTATAACCAAATCCCTAAAGATTATTGCAACCAAAAACTAACCTTGTCACCAATTTGATTAAAAATCAAATCCCGAAACTTTGATGTGTTCCTTCTTGTAATCGGCCAAGCACTAGATCACTTCACAGGTTAGTTTTCGGCTTTTAACCGAAGTAAGAAATAGATCTAAGATCCTAAATAGGCCTTGGCCGAATGTCCAATATGACTTACCTTAGATCTTTAAAGTCCCGAAAGATCCTTCTTTGTAGTCGACAGCACCTAATTTCCCGAAGCCTCCCTTAATACAGAAGTTGACGACACCCTTGCTTGAAGTCCCAAGAAGTTTCGGCTATCTTTGCTAGATAGTAATTGCTTTGTTTCGGGTTGAGATCTAATGAACAATCGGCTAGGGGCTAGGAAGATCTTACTTTCGGCTTTAATGAAACTTGTGAGAAGAAGAGGAAGATCGATGATGATAATTCGGCTTTAATGGAAGAGTATGGGACCTAAGAGGAATCGGCAATGGTGAATATAGGAGGAAGAAGATTTGACTTGACAAAATAAAAGAGAAAGAGGATATTGCTAGAGAATTCAAGAGAGAAAGGAAGGAAAAGGAAAAAGAAAGAATAATGGCCTTAATTCCTCCTTTGGTAGAAAATACTAACCTTAGTCTCCCCAATCGGCCAACTCTCTCTCTCAATCCAATCCTTGTTTTCTCTCCTTACCCTTTCAAAATAATTTAAAAATAAGTCATCACTTATCTCCTACCTTAGCCAAAATTTCCAAAAGAATTAGACCTCATTTTAAACTCCTCCCATAGACTCCCCATGCCGTCCATTACTTCCCTTGTTGCATAAAAATAAAAGCTTTATTTAGCTTCCCATGTGACTCGAACCTTGGCCCATTTACACCTGTTGGTAGCATCATTTATAGAGGCCCTAAGTGGTGCCTCCAAGCGACTTAGTCAAGCCCATCTTTGTGTCTAATTTCCCCTATTTATTTTCTTAAGGCCTATCAGGCTTAACTCCCTCTTTTAGACTTAAATTAAATAATTTCTAAGGCATTCACCTACACACTAAGGTTCACAAAATTCATAGAACACATTCAGAATATTCATAAGCATGCTATTTCACACAATTTAGCAATAATGCATAAGCCATAATCTAGGATATTAGAGTTCTACCCCCTTAAAATAATTTCATCCTCGAAATTACCTGGCTGAAATAAGTGAGGGTATTGATACGCATTGCTTCTTCGGCTCCCACGAAGCTTCTTCTGCTCCATGATTACACCATAAAACCTTGACTAGCGGAACTGACTTCCTCCGAAGCACCTTCACATCTCGCTCCAGAATCTGAATCGGCTCTTTCTCATAAGACAGATCTGGTCTCAGCTCCACCTCTTCAACCAGAACTATGTAAGATGGATCCGATTGATATCGGCGTAGCATGGAAACATGAAATCGTCATGCATCGCTTCAATTCGGAGGCAACTCCAAGCGGTATGCCATTTGGTCCAACTTCGCCTTAATATCCGATAAGGTCCGATAAACCTTGGACTTAATTTCCCTTTGCGACCAAATCTCATTACCTTTTTCCAAGGTGAAACTTTGAGAAACACTTGATCTCCCACAGGAAATTCGATCTCCTTCCGTTTGAGATCTACATATGACTTTTGCCTATCAGACGCCTCCTTCAACCATGCCCGAATAATCTTAACCTTCTCTATGGATTCTGCCATAATTTTTGGACCCAAAATCTGACGTTCCCCTAATCTGTCCAACACGTAGGAGTATGACACTTCCTTCCATATAGCGCTTCGTACGGTGCCATTTTAATACTGGCCTGATAGCTGTTGTTGTAAGCAAATTCTGCTAGAGGAAAATATTCTTCCCAACTTCCTCTGAAGTCTATCACACAGCCTCTTAACATATCCTCTAACACTTGGATCACCTATTCCGATTGGCCATCCGACTGTGGATGAAAAGCCGTACTGAAATCCAATCTAGAGCCTAAAGCTTGATGTAAAGCTTTCCAAAATCGAGACGTAAACCTTAGATCCCTATCCAAGATAATCGACACTGGCACTCCGTGCAACCTTACAATCTCCGCTACATACAACCTTGCTAACTTTTGTAGGGAGTAGTCAACCCGCACTGGAATAAAATGCGCAGACTTGGTCAACCGATCCACTATCACCCATACTGCGTCCTTCTTAGTAGGCGTAAGGGGAAGTCCACTAACGAAGTCCATGGTAATTCTTTCCCACTTCCACTGTAGAATCTGTATTGGCTGAAGCAATCCCGACGAAACTTGATGTTCAGCATTAACTTGCTGACACGTTAAGCACTTGCCAACAAATTCAGTCACTTCCCGCTTAAGACCAGGCCACCAAGACTGTTCCCTTAGATTATTATACATCTTACAGCCTCCAGGATGCATAGCATAAGGGCTACTATGCGATTCCCGAAGAATTCTCTACCTAAGTTCTTCATTCTTGGCATGCAGACCTTACCCTTGAAGCACAATACTTCCTCCTCATTAATGCCATAATCTTCCAACTCTCCATTCTGTACTTGCTGTAACTTAACCCTTAGATCCTCATCCATTAACTAACTTTCCTTCACCTTATTCAACCATGTCGGTTTGACTTGCAACTCTACTAGCAGACTTCCATCATCAAACAAGCTCAGATGTGTAAACATCGCCCTTAAATCCGATACAACTTTTCGACTTAGGGCATCTGCCACCACATTTGCCTTGCCCGGGTGATACTCTATGGAACAATCATAGTATTTCAATAATTCCACCCACCTTCGCTGTCTCAGGTTCAACTCCTTTTGAGTCAGCAGATACTTAAGGCTTTTGTGGTCTGTGAAGATCACTGACTTCTCTCCATAAAGATAGTGCCTCCATACTTTAAGAGCAAAGACCACTGCCGCCAACTTCAAATCATGCGTCGGGTAGTTAACCTCATGTGGCTTTAGTTGTTGAGATGCATAAGCAACTACCTTCCCGTCTTGCATAATGACACCTCCCAATCCTGTATGGGAAGCATCACTATACACCACAAAATCTTTCCCCGCTTCAGGCTGAATCAAAACTGAAGCTTCGGTCAAGACTCTTTTAAGGTTCTCAAAGCTCTCATGTTGCTTATTTTTCCATACGAAAGGCACTTCCTTTCTCAATAACTTTGTTAGAGGTGCGGCTATCGATGAGAACCCTTCCACAAACCTTTGGTAATAGCCTGCTAATAATAAGAAACTCTGAACTTCTGCCACAGACTTTGGGGTTTCCAATCCAAAACTGCCTCAATCTTCCGAGGATCCACCCTTATTCCTTCAGCAGATACCACATGTCCTAAAAACGTAACCTCTTTAAGCCAAAATTCACACTTGCTGAATTTGGCGTAGAGCTTCTTCTCCCTCAATGCTTGCAACACAAGTCGGAGGTGCTCATCATGTTCTTCCTCAGACTTTGAATACACTAAGATATCATCTATGAACACAACAACAAACCGATCCAGATAGGGTTGGAAAACCCAGTTCATCATGTCCATAAACGTGGTTGGGGCATTTGTCAATCCAAACGGCATTACTAAGAACTCATAATGCCCGTACCTTGTGCGGAAAGCTATCTTATGGATATCAGCCTCCTTCACCTTAAGCTGATGATATCCAAACCTTAAATCTATCTTTGAGAATACGGCGGTCCCCTTAAGCTAATCGAACAAGTCGTCTATCCTTGGCAACAGATACTTGTTCTTGATGGTCAGCTTATTCAACTGACGATAATCTATGCACATGCGTATAGTTTCATCCTTCTTCTTCACAAACAAGACCGGTGCTCCCCATGGAGACACACTGGGTCGAATAAACCCACAGTCTAGTAATTCTTGGATCTGAGCCTTGAGCTCAACCAACTCCTTTGGTGCCATTCTATATTGGGTGATTGACATAGGAGCTATTCTCGGCAGTAAATCAATTCCGAACTCCACTTCCCTATCCGGGGTATTCCAGGTAATTTCTCTAGAAAAATATCCACAAACTCCCTTACCGTTCTAACTCCACTAACTCCCCATTCTTCATATCCAAAACACTAACGGGAGCCAGAAATGCCTTACACCCCTTTTGAACCATCTTATCCGCCTTTAGAGCTGAAACTACGTTAGATAGGTAGTTCCTTCTTTCCCCTATCAAGATTACCACCTCATCCTCCGAGGTCTTTAACTCCATTCGCTTGGCTGCACAATCCAATACAGCCCGATGTTCCACCAGCCAGTCCATGCCAAGAATAAGATCGAATTCTCCGAAGGGTAGCTCCATCAAGTAGGCAGGGAATATCACTCCCTGAAGTTCTAGAGGTACACTCCGAAAGATCTTGTTCACCACTATAGTTTGACCTAATGGGCTTACTACAGTCATCTCCCTATTAGATAGTTCAGAGGCTATTCCTAGAGTTTAAACTACTCTACATGCAACATAGTAATGGGTCGAGCACACATTAATCAAAGCAACATAAGGCTTGCCAAATATAAGAATCATACCAGTTATGACATCCGGTGCGTCTCCATCGTCCCTCCGACGAATCGCATAAACCAAACCCGACTGCCTAGCCTCCGTGTTACCAACACCTCGGCCCGGTGTTCTCCGTCCTCTACCAAAACCATTACCTCTACCATTAAAACCACGGCCCTGTTAAGGCTGCTGTCCCCCTCTTTCAGCCTAGTTAGAACCTTGACTTACTGGTCGTCCCCCTTCGGTTCTCACAAGACAATCCTTAATCATGTGGTCCTTAGACCCACACTTGAAGTATCCTCCCGTCTTCTTCCAACACTCTCCTAAATGCTTCTTTCCACATTGGGCACAAATGCGATCGCCTCCAAGGCGACTTAGCGACCTCATGACCTATCAACTCTACGCCTCTTTTGCTCATTCCTTGAAGACCTTGAAAATCCAAAGCCTCTCTTCTTCCTATTTCGATCGGTGTTCTACCTTACAGAATCCTTGATACCCTTGGCTACCTTGGCCTTCTCCACCAACACAGCAAACTCCCGCTCTTGCTGTGGAGCTATCAACAGTCTCAAGTCATCCCTCAGCCCGTCCTCAAATCGGACACATCGCTCATGTTCAGTTGACACTATGCCTCAACCATAACGGCTCAGCCTTAGAAATTCATCTTTGTTCTCCGCCACGGACTTGTTCCCTTGAACCAACCCCAGAAATGCCTTCCTTTGTGCATCGATGTAATGAGTACCAACATACTTCTTTTGGTATGTCGCCTTAGCATAATGCCAAGTGAGTTCCTCAACTGTAACACCATCCCGAACTATGAGCCACCATTGATATGACTCATCGCGGAGAAGCGACACCATTCCTTTCAATTTTTCCTCGGTAGTTAAATCGAGCTCATCCATAATCTACTCAGTTGCCTCCAACCAATACTCAGTGGTACTGGGTGCCACACCAGATAAACCACAGAACACCTCCGCTCTGTTGGCTCAGAGTCACTCAAGTATCGACTTTCGAGCTCCCATGCCTCCACCTGCTCCAGCCACCCTTTCCAAAACCCGCAGCATCACCTGGGACACTGCGTCATACCCCGTCTGATCCTGATATTCCACATCAGAGGCTGGTGGTGGTGGTGGCATTTCATTTTCAGATCTTTGACCCGATCTAACTAGTTTTGACATAGTCATTCAGCCTCTACCACAGCCTTGTACGTTACGGGCACGTCCACTTGAATTCATACTTCCACTGCTTATCGATTAAAGAATTTTTAGATTAGTTTTGTTCTCGATTATCACGTAAGCTTTTATGTTTAATAGTTCTAAGGAGTAGTTCTTTCGATTTCATACACATACAGTTTCATTTCATTCATTCAATCACATTTATGAACTTGCGTTCATTACAGAGAAATGTTGTAGTTGTCGTTGTTTGTTGTTTTCCACTACCTGAGGTATTTTCGTAATTTTATCCTATAGGGGTATTTTGGTAATTTTTTAAATTAGGGCATTTGAAAATTTCATAAAGTAGAGATTTTGGTTTTTTATAAAATTGAAATGCTTGGTAAGAAAATTTCAAGGGTAAAATGGTAATTTTATACACTAGGGTATTTTTGTAATTTTACAAACCAGGTCATTTCGGTAATTTTTCATAAAACATGGTTCCTGGTGACTTTTCAAAACAAGGGTATTTTTAAAGATTTCTAATTTGAGGGTACTTGGTAATTTTCCTCACTTGAGGTATTTTAGTCATTTAAGCAGGTTAGGGTAATTTGGTCATTTTGCAAATCGGGGTAATTTTAAGTAAATTTTCCAAGTCAGGATATCTTAATATTTGTAAAAATAGAGTTTTTTGGATATTTTATAAACCAAGGGCATATTAGTAATTTTATGAACCAAGGGCATATTAGTAATTTTTCCCAACTGTGGTATTTAGGTCATTTTAATAAATCGAGAATATTTTGGAAAATTTTTCAAAATAGTTTTCCTACACATCAAAAGGGTAATTTGGTGATTTTAAGACTAGGGTTTTTATAAAAATATGGCTAGTCCCTTTCGGGTTTTAGTTATTGGGTTTAACATGTGGCTGAGTCCTCCTGGTTAGGGTGAATCATCACTACGCACCAGGTAGGATTCAAGTGGGTAGGAGGTGAGTCACTAGGACTACTTAAATACCAAGCTCCCACCGAAACCAATCCTAGACATGTGCACAATGATTGCCACACCCTAGCTCGGTGACTTAGACACAGGTTTGTTTAATAGGGCATTAAAGTTTTATGCAATTTTGTGTTGGAGTAAGCTAATCCTAGGGTTTAATAACTTAATATACTAATCTACGTCCCTATAAATCCCACATACAATCACAAAATAGTTAGGAGTACTTACCTGGTGGACTTCGGGCCGGAGACTCAGGTGCCATGCCAAAGAAACTTTCTCGTTTCTTAGTAAAACCCATTTTCAAAAGAAAAAAACATTTTGGCCCCTAAATGCCCTCAAGGCCGAGTTTTGAACCTGGCTCTGATACCAAACTAAAATATCCCAAACCCGCCCACAAGCCACGACCAGATCTGGTATGTTCCTCGGGAAAAACGATTCAACTTGTTTATTTCTTTGGAAAACTTTAAGTGATTTTAGAGAAATATTTGATTTGGGTTCAAGTTGAAAACATAGATATTTTTCAAAGATTTCGTTTCATTAAAACTTCGTGGTTATATTTCAAAACCATGAGTTACCGGTAAAAGTTGAGTCTTTAAAGTTTGTTCATTAAATTGAAAATCATTTGTATTTTAGATGTCAAAACATTTCTCATTTTTTATTAAGAAAATTTGCTTACTTTAATTTGATAAGTATCGTGCCATAATAAAAAAAATTTAAGTGCATGCATAAGCAGTTCATACTATAGCCTTATTACATCAAAAATAAACCCAAAATAAAATTTTAAAGTACTTATATAAAATAAAATGTCCAACTAATAAAATTAAATCTGAGCATGGTCACCACTAAGCTCCCGCCGAGCCGGTCCATTCTTGATCGACACCTAAAAATATTCCCTAACAGGGTGAGTCATCTGAGACTCAATGTGTACAATCAACACTAAGTCCCAACAAGTTATGGCATATCAAATCATACATATTCATATAGCATTTAAATAAAATGATGCAATCCTGAACCCAAACCTAGATGCGATCCACTACACATCACCCGTACCAGCCATCACACCGTGGGGACTACTAAGTCAACCCTCCATCCGCTACACATTATCGAAGGCAGTCGCTGCAGTCGATGTGCTCATCGCCCTTATATATTGTGGTGTAGCCACCAGATAATTAATCGTGACATAGTTACCACATTCAGATATTTGTGACATAAGTCACCACAATCAGATATCATGGTAAAGACCACCAGATCACTTCCCCTTTACATATCACCCATATGCCCCATGTCATACAAAACATGCAAATATTATGCCTTATGCTTTATTCACATTCTTATAGTTGCACTTATGTGCCATAACGGATATTTATCACAATATACTCATAGTAGGAGTAGGAAAACGTACCTGAGTACTTCGTACCATTACATGGTACCTTAGCCATAATCTTACACTTTTATATTAACACATATAGTAAATTAAAGCCGTAAATCTATCAAGATTTAGTGCGGGGTACACACCTGATTCACTTAGTGAGTTCACTGAAATCCCAAAAATCCGATCTAAGCTTTAGATCCTTTAGTTCCTATATTCGGCCAACACTAGGCATATTAGCAAAACCTATTCGGCTGTAACCAAATCCCTAAAGATTATTGCAACCAAAAATTTACCTTGTCGCCAATTTAAATCCCAAAACTTTGCTATGTTCCTTCTTGTAATCGGCCAAGCACTAGATCACTTCACAGGTTAGTTTTCGGCTTTTAACCGAAGTAAGAAATAGATCTAAGTTCCTAAATAGGCCTTGGCTGAATGTCCAATATGACTTACCTTAGATCTTTAAAGTCCCGAAAGATCCTTCTTTGTAGTCGACAGCACCTAATTCCCAAAGCCTCCTTAATACGTCTGTTTAAAGCGACACCCTCGCTTGAAGTCCCAAGGAGTTTGGCTATCTTTGCTAGATAGTAATTGCTTTGCTTCGGGTTGAGATCTAATAAACAATCGGCTAAGGGCTAGGAAGATCTTACTTTTGGCTTTAATGAAACTTGTGAGAAGAAGAGGAAGATTAATGATGATAATTCGACTTTAATGGAAGAGTATGGGACCAAGGAGGAATCGGCAATGGTGAATATAGGAGGAAGAAGATTTCAGCTTGACAAAATGAAAAGAGAAAAGAGGATATTGCTAGAGAATTTGGCAGAGAGAAAGGAAGGAAAAGGAAAAAGAATGAATAATGGCATTAATTCCTCCTTTGGCCGAAAATACTAACCTTAGTCTCCCCCAATTGGCCAACTCTTCTCTCTTAATCCAATCCCTTGTTTTTCTCTCCCTTACCCTTTCAAAAATAATTTAAAAAAAAAGTCATCACTTATCTCCTACCTTAGCTGAAATTTCCAAAAAGAATTAGACCTCATCTTAAACTCCTCCCATAGACTCCCCATGCCGTCCATTACTTCCCCTTGTTGCCGCAAAAATAAAAGCTTTATTTAGCTTCCCATGCGACTCGAACCTTGGCCCATTTACACATGTTGGTGGCGTCATTTACAGAGGCCCTAAGTGGCACCTCCAAGCCACTTAGACAAGCCTATCTTTGTGTCTAATTTCCCCCATTTATTTTCTTAAGGCCTATCAGGCTTAACTTCCTCTTTTAGACTTAAAATTAAATAATTTCTAAGGCATTCACCTACACACTAAGGTTCACAAAATTCATAGAACACATTTAGAATATTCAAAAGCATGCTATTTCATACAATTTAGCAATAATGCATAAGCCATAATCCAGGATATTAGATTGAGAGTTATGGAGAGAAAGGAAAAATCCCAAAAAGGGTACCTAACACTATACTAACAAATTCAGCCTCTCCCCCTATCTTGACCGAAAATGCCATCACCAAGAGCCCCACTACCGGCCAACTCTCACCTCTTAGAGTCCCATATTCGGCCACTGCTTCTCTCTCTCCCTTATCCCTTGTTTCCCTCCTACCTAGACAAATCTTCAAGCTCTCCAACCTAATCTATACCTCGCCCTTTCTAAAGTCCAAATGCCGTCCAACTCTCCCTCCTCCTTGACGCAAAAAAGCAACTCAAATTGCTATCCTCATAGCTCGAACCTCCTCCCCCTTGACACCCCTTGTTGACGCAACCTCTCCTGCACCTTAAGTAGCGTCCCATGCCACTCCACCACCTCACTTCTTATGTCATAAGTCCCACACTAAGGTCCTTAAGGCTTAGCTCCCCTAGCTTCCCCTAGCTCAGGTTAGAACAAAAATTTTCCTATGACCTCTACCAAAGCCCAAGGTTCCCGAAACCCCCAAATACTTCCAATCAACGTGCAGAGCATATTAACACACATATATGAATTAAAATATGCACAACCCTCGAACCTTGGATATTACAGTTCTACCCCCTTAAAAATAATTTCGGCCTCGAAATTACCTGATCAAAATAAGTGTGGGTATTGCTGCCGCATTACTTCCTCTGGCTCCCACAAAGCTTCCTCCAATCCATGGTTACGCCATAACACCTTAACTAAAGGAACTGATTTCCTACGCAAGACTTTCACCTCCCGCTCCAAAATCTGAATTGGTTCTTCCTCGTAGGACAAGTCTGCTCTCAACTCCACTTATTCAATTAGAGCCACGTGAGATGGATCCGATCGATAACGACGTAGCATCGAGACATGGAATACATCGTGCAACTGTTTTAACTCTGAAGGCAACTCCAATTGATATGCCACAGGTCCAACCCACTTCAAAACCTGATAAGGCCTTATAAATCTGGGACTCAGCTTTCTCTTACTACCAAATCTCATTACCTTCTTCCACGGTGAAACCTTTAAAAACACATAGTCACCTACTGCAAACTCTATCTCTTTTCGCTTAAGATCTGCATATGACTTTTGCCTGTCAGATGCCTCCTTCAACCATGCCCGAATTACCTTAACCTTTTCTTCTGATTCTGCCACCATCTTTGGTCCCAAAACACGATGCTCCCCTATTTCTGTCCAACAAGTAGGTGTCCGACACTTCTATCCATACAAAGCTTTATACGGTGCCATTCGAATGCTCGCTTGGTAGCTATTGTTGTATGCAAACTCCGCTAAAGGCAAGAATTCCTCCCAGCTTCCTCTGAAATCTATCACACATCCCCTCAACATATCCTTTAATACTTGGATTACTCACTCGACCGCCGTCCATTTGTGGATGAAACGCCAGATCAAGTCTAACACTCGTCCCCAATGCCCGTGTAGTGCCCCCAAAATCGAGATGTAAACCTTGGGTTCCTATCTGAAATAATCGACACCCAGCACTCCATGCGTCTCATAATTTTGCCACATCTGACTTCGCCAACTTCGCAAAGAATAATCAACCCTCTTTGGGATGAAATTTGCGAGACTTTGTCAACCGATCTACTACCACCCATACCAAGTCTTTCTTAGTAGGCGTAAGGGAAGCCCACTTGAAGTCCATGGTGATTCTCTCCCACTTCCCTTGTGGAATCTTTATCGATGAAGTAACCTCAAGGACTTGGTGTTCACCTTGACTTGCTGACACGTTAAGCACTTCCCTACAAACTCTGTGACTTCCGCTTAAGACCAGGCCACCAAAATTGATCCCGTAGATCTTTGTATAACTTGCTTCCTCCAGGATGCATAGCATAAGGGCTACCATGCGATTCCTGAAGAATCTTCTGCCTAAGCTCTTCATCCTTGACATCTGAGACTTTACCCTTGAAACACAACACTCCGTCACTGTTCACACCATAACTTTCCAATTCCCCATCCTGCACTTGTCATAGCTTAGCATTTAGATCATCGTCTACCAACTGTCTTTCCTTCACCTGACTCAACCATGTCGGCTTTACTTGTAACTCCACTAGCAAACTTCTTCGTCATACAGGCTAAGATGTGCAAACATCGCCTCAGATCTGACACTACTTTTCGGCTTAGGGCATCTGCCACCACATTCGCCTTTTCCGATGATACTCTATAGAACAATCATAATCTTTCAACAACTCCACCCACCTTCGCTGTCTCAGATTCAGTTCCTTTTGGGTCAACAGCTACTTAAGACTCTTGTGGTCCGTATAGATCATCGACTTCTCTCGATATAAGTAGTGCCTCCACACCTTTAGCATAAAACCACAGTAGCCAACTCCAGATCATGCGTCGGGTAATTAACCTCATGAGACCTTAACTGCCAAGACGTATAGGCAACAACCTTCCCTTCTTGCATCAGAACATATCCCAATCCTGTGTGAGAAGCATCGCAATACACCACAAAGTCTTTTCCTATCGCAGGCTGAATTAAAATCAGAGCTTCAGTCAAAACCTTCTTCAATCTCTCAAAACTTCCTTGCTGCTTGTCCGTCCACACGAAAGGTACCTTTTTTTCTCAACAATTTCGTCAAAGGTGCTGCTATAGACGAGAACCCTTCTACAAATCTCTTGTTGTAGCCTGTTAATTCCAAGAAACTGTAAACCTCTACCACCGAACTAGGTGGTTTCCAATCTAACACCGCCTCAATCTTCCTAGGATCTACCCTTATCCCTTCTGTAGACACCACATGACCCAGAAAAGCAGCCTCCCTCACTAGAATTCACACTTTGAATTTGGCATCTGACTTCTTCTCCTTAACACTTGCAACACCACCGGAGATGCTCATCATGTTCCTCCCCAGACTTGGAATACACCAGGATGTCGTCTATGAACACAACGACGAATCAATCTAGGTAGGGTTGGAAAACCCGATTCACCATATCCATAAACGCAGCTGGGGCGTTCGTCAACCCAAATGGCATCACTAGGAACTCATAATGCCCGTATCGAGTTTGAAAAGTTGTTTTATGGATATCCGTTTCCTTCACATTGAGTTGGTGGTATCTCGACCTTAGATCTATTTTTGAAAACATCGCAGCCCCCTTAAGCTAATCAAACAAGTCATCTATCCTCGGTGGTGGGTACTTGTTTTTGATCGTCGACTTATTCAACTTGGTAGTCTATGTACATCCGCATAGGCCGTCCTTCTTCTTCTGAATAAGATCGGTGCTCCCCATGGAGACACACTGGGTTGGATAAACCCACGATCAAGCAACTCCTAGATCTGAGCCTTGAGCTCAACCAACTCCTTTGGTGCCATTCTGTACGAAGCGATAGATACTGTCGCTATACCTGGCAACAAATCAATCCCAAATTCCACCTCGCGATCTGGAGGCAACCCCGGCAGTTCCTTTGAAATAATATCCCCAAACTTTTTCACTGTCCTGACCTCACCTACCGCTGCTCCCTTAGCCTCCAAGGCACTAATAAGCATCAGGAAAGCCACACATCCTTTCCTCACCATCTTCTTTGCCTTAAGAGCTGACACTACATTCGACAAGTAATTTCTCTGTTCCCCTATCACCACAATCTCTTTGTCATCAAAAGTTTTCAACGACATGCGCTTAGCAGTACAGTCCAGGTTTGCATGATACCTCACCAGCCAATCCATGCCTAATATTAGGTCAAACTCCCCGAATGGTAGTTCCATTAAGTCAACCGAAAACTTCACTCCCTGAACCACTAAAGGCATTTCCTTAAAGAGTTTGTCTACTATTACGGATTGCCCTAAGGGACTAAGTACAGTCATCTTCCTAGGTACAATCCCAAAGTTTACATTCAGAGTTTCAGATACTTCACTAGCAATATAAGAATGAGTTGACCCGATGTCTATTAAAGCAATAAAGGGTAATCCAGTAATAAGGAACGTACCCGTGATTACATCTGATGCATCCCCCTCCTCGCGACGCCTGGCCGCATAAACCAATCTTGGCTGTCTCGTACCTAAACCCCAGCACCTTTGTCGGGTGCTCCACGACCTCACCAAACCATTCCCTATATGGTTTGAACCATGACCCATCGTCACCTGCTGGCCACCTCTGCCTAGCAGCACATATCCCTAGCTTACTGTCTGAGCCCTTTCCATCTCCTGAGGACAATTCCTAACCAAATGAGCCCTAGACTCACACCGAAAACATTCCTTATTCTGTCTCCAGCACTCTCCTGCATGAGCTCTCCCGCATTTAGTACATGGATGACTTTAATTCCTGACAACTGGTACTAGTGCACGAACAGAATTCTCAACCCTTGGTCTTTTCTGGAAACCCCCTGATGATGCTGACGGCCCAAAACTCCTCTTATTTTGATTTCTATCTCTATCCTTTGTTTTGTCTCTCAGTCCTCTTGACCTCCTCGGCTATCCGAGCGTTCTCTACTAGAACAGCAAAGTCCCTCTCTCTATGTGGAGCAATCAACACTCACAGCTCATCTCTCAGTCCATCTTTGAATCGGACACACCTCTCATAATCAGTAGCCACGATGCCCCAAACATACCGGCTCAATCGTAGAAATTCTACCTCGTACTCAGCTACCGACTTGCCACCTTACACTAAATTGAGGAAAGCTTTCCTCTGTGCATCCACATAACTAGCTCTTACGTACTTTCCCTCAAACTTGATCTTAAAATAACCCCAGTCCACTCGGTCCGCAGGGGTACCTTCCCTGACTGTGAGCCACCACCGGTAAGCCTTGTCCTGGAGCAACAAAACAACACCTTTTAGCTTTTCCTCAGCAGTGAAATCTAAATCGTCCATGATCCTTTGACGCCTCTAACCAAGACTCGCCACATTCTGAGCTACTCCCGATACTCCTCTAAAACCTTAGCTCCATTCGCTCTAAGTCTCTCGTAATCGACTTTGAGCCCCATTCCCCATACTTGCTCCACCACTCGCTCTAAAACTCACAAAGATAGCTCTGCGATCTTGCGTCATCTCCCTATCTGTTCTTGAAATTACGCCTCTACAATAGGTGGCGATGCTTCATTTTGGAACCTCGACAGATCCAAGCTGCTTCGACACGGTCATTACGCCTCTACCACGCCCTCGCACATTACGACCACGTCCCCTAAAATTCATGTCTACATTCGTGATCTAATCTGCTTTAAAAAGTTTTATGCATTAGTTTTTGTTCCACTGATTACCCAAGAACAAGTTTTATGTTTGATAGTTCTAAAAAGTGGTTCTTTCGAATTCATACACACACAGTATCTCAAGTTCATTCATCCAATCATCAACATTCATGAACTTGCATTCATTACAGAAAAATGTTGCGGTTTCATTGTTATTGTTCTCCACTACCCAAGGGTATTTTCGTAATTTGCCCTATATGGGTATTTTGGTAATTTTCCAAATCAGGGTATTTCAAAATTTTGCAAAATAAAGATTTTTAATATTTTTGCAAAATAAAAATACTTGGTAAGAAGATTCAAGGGTAATATGGTAATTTTATAATCTGAGGGTATTTTTGAAATTTTACAAACCAGGGATATTTCGGTAATTTTACAAAATATGGTTCCAGGTGATTTTATAAAATAAGGGTATTTTGGAAAATTTTAATTCGGGGGTACTTTGGCAACTTTCCATATTGAGGGTATTTTTGTAATTTGTACAGGTTAGGGGTAATTTGGTCAATATCTAAATCAAGGGTATTTGGGTCATCAAGGATACTTTGGCAATTTCAAAACCATGGTTTAAATTTTAGGGTTGTACAAAATAAGGTGACTGGTCCCTTTCGGGTTTTAATTGTTGTATTTAGCCTGTGATTGAGTCCTCTTGGTTAGGGTAAACCATCACTATGCACTAGGTAGGATTTGAGCGGAGAGGAGGTGAGTCACTAGATCGCTTAAATACCAAGCTCCCCTAATCCAATCCTAGACATGCACACAACGATTGTCACACCCTTAACTCGGTGACTCACTCACAGGTTTCTTTGGTTAGACTTTAAACTTTATGTAATTCGGTGTTAAAGTAAGCTAATCCTAGGGTTCAATAACTCTTAATCTACTAATCTACGTCCCTATAATTCCCACATACCAATCACAGAATGGTTAGGGGTACTTACAGTGGACTTGGTAGGACGATTTGAGTGCCATGCTCCACAAAACCTTTTTTCCTGAAAATTTTCTTTGACCCACTAAAACACAAAATGAAAACGTCTATGGGCTTCAAAAATCCATAGGCTGAGTGTAGAAATCGAGCTCTGATACCACTGTCCCTAAAAGACCATTGTCAGAATTGGCCAACCTTAATAGACAATATGGCCTTTGGCCGAATATCTAGACCCCTCCTTACCTTGTTTGTCTAAATCTCAAAACTGTCACTTGCCTTTGGAGTCTGTCGAATCCCTATACACTCAAGTCAGATTCAACTTCAACACAAAAATACCTATGAAAAAAGCCTTTGACCGAATATTAACCTTTTACCTTATGCAATCAAACCCACGAGATCCTTAGCGCTTCCTTCCTTTGGCTACACATGAAAGAAACACAAAATCAAGGCCCTACTAAGGTTCGACCATCCCAAATAACCAAGGCCAACCATTCAGTTTCGACCACAATTGAAGAAGAGTTAAAATCGATTGCTAAGAGAGAGATACTTACCACTAACACTTGCTTGAAGAGACTAAAAGAAAGTAATCGATGGCACTACCCTTGTAGGTTTGGCCTTAGAGAAATGACAAGAAAAGAATGGTTTAAAAAAATTGATGAGACAAAAGGACAAAGAAAGAAGAAGAGGACTACCACTTTCAGCTACTAAAAA
Organism: Gossypium rotundifolium; assembly: GCA_025506655.1. Taxonomy (NCBI): domain Eukaryota; kingdom Viridiplantae; phylum Streptophyta; class Magnoliopsida; order Malvales; family Malvaceae; genus Gossypium; species Gossypium rotundifolium. The sequence continues at coordinate 141,509,562 of CP106722.1, forward strand.
GAAGTATTTTGGCTTTTAAGAATTAAGGAAAGTAGATGAGAAAAGAAGTGGTGGGGAGGTTCAATAGAGGTTCGGCTATTGATAGTTATGGAAAGAAAAGAAAAATCCCAAAAAGGGTGCCTAACACTATACTAACAAATTCGGCCTCTCCCCCCTATCTTGATCGAAAATGCCATCACCAAGAGCCCCACCGCCACCAACTCTCACCTCTTAGAGTCTCACATTCGACCACCGCTTCTCTCTCCCTTATCCCTTGTTTCCTCCTACCTAACCAGAATCTTCAAGCTCTCCAACCCAATCTATACCTCACCCTTTCTAGATTCCAAATGCCATCCAACTCTCCCGCTTCCTTGACGTAAAAAAGTAACTCAAATTGTTATCCTTGCAGCTCGAACCTCCTCCCTCTTGACACCCCTTATTGACCCAACCTCCCCTGCACCTTAAGTAACGTCTCATGCCACTCCACCATCTCACTCCTTGTGTCATAAGTCCCACACTAAGGTCCTTAAGGCTTATCTCCCCTAGCTTCCCCTAGCTCGGGTTAGAATAAAAATTTTCCTATGACCTCTACCAAAGCCCAAGGTTTCTCGAAACCCCCAAATACTTCCAATCAATGTGCAGAGCGTATTAACACACAGATACGTATTAAAATATGCACAACCCTCAAACCTTGGATATTACACTAATAATATAATTAAAGATTAAAAAAATAAAGAGAAGGAGACTAAGAAGAAAACTAAGATTTAAAGAAAAGATTAATGGACTAAGGAGTCCTTATTAACAGATGGTTCATGAGGTGGGTTTGATTTCTAAGGCTGCGGAGTGTAGGTGATGGTGGAAGTTGTGTGATTCCCTAGCAGCCTTTAAAACCTAAAACCAAGAAACTAGTATGAAATAAATTAAATTAAGTAGAAAAGAAGTATAGATAAGGAAAATAAAGGATAAGAGAAAAGAAAAATAGAACCGAAAAGGTTTTGGAGACCCCTGGCATGGCAATTAGCTGAAGCTGCCGGTATGAACTCATGTTGAGGTCTCCTCTGAGGAGACGATGCTTTCCATCTTAAGTTTCTTCGGCATGCTTTTTATGTTGCTCAAGAGTCTTGGACCTTTTTCTATGAACAGAGAAAAATTTGAAAGGAAGAGAATGAAGAAAGAAGATGGGAAAAAGGGAAAAGGCTGTGGGGATTTAAATAAGATTTCCAATCTGGCACGTCCTCACGCCCGTGTACCAAAGGAGTGTCGATTCACATGGTCACCTCACACGACCGTGTTGTGGAGTGTGTTGTTCTTCTACGCCCATTTGTCAATTGAAACGCTCATTCCTAAAAAGCCAGTATGTGAGCATGATTGGAATGCACGAGCGTGGTCTTTTCGTGCTCAATAAGTCAGTATCTTAACACGGTCGTGAGGCACGGCGTGTTATTTTTGTCGGTGCCCGTGCTGTAGGTGGTTGGCTCCGTGACTTTGGAGGTGGTTGGCTGACTTGCACGGCTCTGCTCTGTCAGTGTGGTGGTTCCGGTGGTCCACACAGGCACGGCCGTGTGTAAGGCTGTGTGGCCTGGAAATTTGCATTCTTGTGTTTTAAATGTTGAGAGAAGAGAGAAAGAAAAAAAGAAAATAAATTTGAAAGTAAATAGTGTTAGTGCTTGGGTTGCCTCCCGAGAAGTGCTCGTTTATAGTCTTAAGCTAGACTGTCCTTGACTTTGAAAATTTTAGGGAGGTTTAAAAGTTTGAATATTTTCCCTCTTGCTGATAGTTTTATTTTCGCGACAAAGTTTAGGCCAAGAAGCGTTTGCCTTGAAATTGCCAAATATTGGATTGCTTACCTCGACTATTTTGTGTGGGAAAATATCGTGAGCCTGAAGGAGTATTTCTTCCTTTTTCTTCAAGTCTGTTGAAGTGATGTGAGGATCGACTTTGTCTAACAACACCTGGTCTCCTATTTTAAAGTGATTTGATGTCCCTATGAGCTCTTCTGGTAGTTCCTTTGGTTTTACTTCGTGGATCCGGCTATTCTTTGGTGCGTATCCTTTGCTCTTCTAAATTGTCGATCTTATGGTTTTGTTTCTGGTGTGATTCTTCTGTGACGACTTGGGGACTATGAGTTGGCTCAGCTTTGATGCATTGTGATGTTTCCTGCGATGAAGGTTGAACAATTTGGTTATCTATTGAAATGACTTTCTTACATTCATCTTCTATTGTTTTGGCTGAGTCAAGAGCTTGAAGATTGACTTATTCATCTCCTACACAAAGTATGAGTTCTCTTGTGGCAACGTCAATTTTAGTCCTAGCAGTTGCAAGAAAAGGTCTTCCTAAAATTAAAGCGATTGAATTTTCCTCATCCATGTCTAAAACAACAAAATCTACTGGAAAATAAATGTATCAATTTTTACTAAAATGTCTTCAATAATGCCACTAGGAATTCTAACAGTTTTATCAGCTAGTTGAATAGTCATCCTAGTTTGTTTGGGCTTCCCTAGACCTAGTCGTTTAAACAGTGCATAAGGCATGACATTTATACTTGTCCCTAAATTAGCTAACGCATTATCAATAGTTAGACTACCAATTAAACATGGAATCGTAAAACTCCCTGGATCTTTTAGTTTCTGTGGTAGTCTGTTCTGTAGCATTACTGAGCATTTTGCGTTGAGTTCCACATGGTGCTCTTCATCAATTTTGCGTTTGTTCGTCAAGAGCTATCTTAAAAATCTTATTGAGTTGGGCATCTGAAAAAGAGCTTCAAGAAGAGGTAAGTTAATATGTAATTTCTTTAAAAGTTTTAGAAACTTACCGAATTGTTCCTCAGAATCATCTTTTTTTCAATGCTTCGGGATAAGGTATGCGAGGTTGGTATGATTACCGATTTTGGCCTCTCTTGTGCTACCTCTATTTTACCTTTTCTTCTTTAGTTTCTTGTACTGAAGTGGGCTCGTCTACCTTTGTACCTTCTTGAGCTATGATGGCTTGGATCTGCTCTTTAGGTTTTGTTTCTGTGTTGCTTGGTAGACGTCCTTGTTGACATTCAGAAATTAGCTTTGTAATATGTCCCACTGACCTAGTAAGCTCTCCAACTTGATTCTCGATCCCTTTGATCAATTTTTGTTGTTCATCAAGTGTTGCTTCAGTCTTTTGGAGACGAGAATCTGTAGTTGCCATAAATTTTATCAACATCTCTTCAAGGTTTGATTTCTTTTCCTATGGATAGGGCTTATTTTGGTAATTTGGAGGAGGTTGCTGCCTTTGATTTCTTGGATTTCCTTGTCCTCCCCACGAAAAATTTGGGTGGTTCCTCCAACCTATATTATATATGATACTATAAGGATTATTATTAGATCTAAAATTATTACCTATATAGTTTGTCTGCTCGTTGTCTGTGCCCGATTGGTAGGGTGGGAACTCAGAATTCGCCACATTTCCACTCGCTTCGCTTTGCATGACTGGGTGTACCTGCAAAGAACATAAGTTATCAAGCTTTTTTGTTCATTAACTTCACCTGTGTTGACAGCATTATCACTGCGTCTATGTTAAAATCTCTAGCTGATTTTGTTAGTTTAGCTCTTGTAATTTGCCATTAATAGGTGTTCAATGACATCTCCTCAATAAAATCGTAAGCCACTTTAGGAGTTTTGTTGTTCAGAGTTCCACCGGTGATGAATTAATCATTTGCCTAGTTGGAGAATTCACACCATAGTAAAAAGTTTGGACTTGAAGCCACAAAGGTAATCTGTGGTGTAGGCATTTCCTTAGGAGATCCTTGTATCTTTCCCATGCATCATATAATGTTTCTGCGTCATTCTATACAAAATGAGATATGTCATTCCTAAATTTAGCCGTTTTCGCTGGTGGAAAATATTTTAAAAGAAAATTTTGGTCATTTGATTCCATGTGGTGATTAACCTCGTGGTAACAAGTTCAACCAATGCTTTGCTTTATTCCTTAATGAAAAAGGAAATAACCGAAGATGTATGGCATCGTCAGAAACGCCATTTATTTTGAAGTTTTCACAGAATTCTAAAAAATTAGATGTATGAGCATTTGGATCTTCATCCTGCAAACCATCAAATTGAACAAACTGTTGAATCATTTGTATTGTGTTAGGCTTTAATTCAAAATTATTAGCAGCTATATCGGGCTTAACAATATTAGATTCTACTACTGTCAAATTAGGTTTAGCATAATCATACATAGTACGCGGAGCGTTCTATTCTTGCACATTTGGCGGTGGCTTGTTTTCGTCCATCCCTTCAGTAAGATTGGATCTGTCCTGTTGTTCTTCTCTTTGGTAGTCTAGAGCTCATCTAATTTCTCTGTAATTTCTACGAGCGATAGCTTCAATGTCACTTTCGTACGCTAATAGTCCTCTCGGGTTTCTTCTAGTCATAAACTAGAGGTGCTTGCTATGAAAAGAAAGAAAGAAATTTAGAAAAACAAAAATATATGTATAGAAGAAAAAATTTAAAAATAAAAATAATGGCTAAAGTAATAGAAATAGAGATTTCTTAATATTTTAGATGTTCCCTGGCAACGGCGCCAAAAACTTGGTCGTGTCAAACAGATCGAGTTTTAAAATTTATAAAAAAAATGATCGAACTTGTAGACTAACTATGACAACAATAGAGGCAAGTGCACCTATCGAATAGTAGTATAGTTTAGGCAAAAATATCTTATCGAACCCAAGGGAACTTAAAAGTACTACTACTCACTTTCTTTCTATTATTTAGCTTGAAATATGGAGTGATTGGTTTATTAATCTAAAAACTAAACTAGATGCAAAAAAAAAAGAATCAATTGGAGAAAGACTTTAGGAAAACTCAGTTGATGAAGACGATACCCTCAAGAAGAATCCACCTATGACTTCACTTATTGTTTATTCCCCAAACCATATGATTTCTTTACTTAGCTTGATCCGTGAGACTCCCTAACCTATATTAAACCCTCTCTCAATGCAGATAACGTCTAACCTTAGGTTAATTAGTGGAACTCTCATTCTCTTATAATAACCCCCTAAGGAAGCAGTAAATCAATCAATGGATTCCCATATTAGGTTTCACCCTAATCTGGCAAAATCTTGTAACCCTATCTCTAGGCGCCCGATCAACTCCGCACAATTATGCTAGAACTACTCTTAGGCAAGGTCTATTCCTCCTCCACCTAAGCACATCAGATTAAATTAAGCAACATAATTAAGAAAAAAACTAATTAATTATCATATAATTTAGAAATCAAATAACAAAAACCGTCATAGGTTTCATCCCCTTTAGGTATTTGAGGGGTTTAGTTCATAACTAAATAAGAAAACTTCTCAAGAGAAAAGATAAAACAAAACATATGAAATCCCTAAAACCACCTGAAGGAATTGAAGAGGAGATCCTACGTCTTGAATAGAACTCTAGCTTCTTGAGATGGATCAACTGGCTATCTTCAAGAGACTCCCTCAAACATGAAAGCTTCGGCAAAATCCTCTGCAAAAAGCCCCCCTTTCAATGTCTGCCTTGGGTTGTTTATATAGGCTTTGGGATGTATACTTGGCTCCTAAGTACCTCCTTCAAGTAGAATTACTATTAGGGTGTCTAAGTAGACTTAGGAGTATGTTTCTTTGGCTTCAAGCATCAAATTTCAAGTGAAATTGCTCATTCCCACGGTAGGGGCACGCCCATGGCACACGCCCATGTAATTCGATGTTGGGTCGTGCCTTGATTCTATCATTTTGGGTACGATCGTGTAAGTTGGGATTCAGGCCATGCTTCAGGTCTGTCGATTGGGACACGGCCATGTAGATCACTAGGCACGTCCGTGTGCTAAATGGATAATGAACGGCCATGCAACTCGTGAGTTAGCCATGCTCTAGGTAGTCGGTGAGGCACGGTTGTGTGAGCTTTGGGCCAGGCCGTGTTGATTTCTTGCTACGGCCCAATTACTCCGTTTTAAGCCTGTTTTGTGTTCTTTTTTATCGTCGGGTGCTTTCCTGAGTATATGACATGAAAAGAAAGGATTAAGAGCACCTTTTTACCTAAATCAAGGATAATTCTTCCAAAAGCATACTAAATATGGGATTAAAATATGTTACTTTTATGGTTTTTCAACAATCTCTGGCTCGACTGACTTAGGGGAATCACGGATAAAATTATCATGTGATCCACATCTGAAACAAGCCCTGTCATTTAGTCTACAACTTCCCGGATGTCTTTTTCCACAATGTTTACATTCAGGTCTCTCATTCTGGACATTTCCAACACTGGCCACTGAAGTTACTAGGGTTTTGGAACTCATTTGTGATCTAGCTCGATTTCTATTCGAATTCCCACATTATCTCTTGAACGACTTTGATCATCTCTGAATCTTTTCAAAGTTGACTGAAATGATTTTCTCAGAAATCTCTTTCTCATATATCGGGCTTCAAACTCAGCTTTTCTTTTTTCGTTCCTAAGTGCCTCAGCTTTGCATGCTAGATCAACAAGTACAACAAACTCTTTTATTTCTAAGATTCTGACTAACAAGCGAATATCTTCATTAAGTCCATCTTCGAATCTTTTGCACATTATTGCCTCGGTGGATACACATTTACGAGTATACTAACTCAATCTCACAAACTCTCGTTCATACTTCGAAACAGTCATTCGGCCCTATTTTAGTTCCAGAAATTCCTTCCATTTTTGATCAATGAATCTCTCGCTGATATATTTCTTTTGGAACTCAATCAGGAAGAAATCCCACGTAACTTGCTCTTTCAGAACAACAGAAATCAAAGTTTTCCACCATTGATAAGCTGCATCTCGAGTAATGATACAACACATTTTATGCATTCTCCCGGAGTCAGAGACATTTCATCGAATACTCTAATAGTATTTTCTAACCAGAATTTGGCCTTTTCAGCATCATCATCATTAGTAGCCTGAAACTCTTCAGCCCCATACTTACGGATCTTGTCAACCGGAGGCTTATTCCACAAATTCAAATTTACAATCGAAGGTATATCAGATGTCTAAGGGGATTAACCGGGGGCGGGGGTTGCGAAACAGTCGGGTTATTCTTTAGGAATTGAGTAAACCATTCACTCATCATCTGGAAGAAAGCTTGTATAGCTTATCCATTTTAACCACTCGTAGCCGGTCTCAGATCAGAAGGCGCTGTCCCTTACACAGTAGCAGGTGCATTACTTTTTATGTCATCAGCTACGGCTCTTTCGGGATCCATTGCTATACAAAAATCATATTTTATACGCCAGGATTCATCACACTATCACAATTCAGATATATGGCATGTATAGCTAGACTCTGACACGCTACGTTAGTCTGAGAATCGACAAAATCGTAGCTCTGATACCAACCAAATGTAACACTCCTATCCCGTATCCATCATCGAATTAGGGTTAAGGATATTACCAGACAGATCAGAAACATTTACAAAATTTCATACAACCATTCACCAAACACAAACATAGAGTCCCTTAAATAGGTCATCGAGACCTTGAACATGCTTAGAAATAGGGTCGGGACTAAACTAAAACACATACAAAATTTTTAGAAATTTAAGACCTTTCAAAGTTTCAGGGGATACACGCCCGTGTGGACAGGACGTGTGCCTCCCATGGCTACTAGACACTCCCGTGTGTCCTCCTCGTGGTCAAAACTGATTTTACTCCACAGACACCAAGCACGCCTGTGTTGCCTGGCCGTGGTCGATCCCATCAGAACCACACAACTACCAGGCACGTCCGTGTACCAAGGGCGTGTATTACTAAGCCATATAATGACTTCTTCACATGGCTACTAGACACGCCTATGTGTTTTGGCCGCATGCTCCTGAGCTAGCTACTAACTTAGCTCCACGGTCACTAGGCACGCCTGTGTGCCACAACCGTGTTACATTATAGGCCACTTGTAAGGCCAAAATGACACCCACTAAGGGACAAACCTACAAGCCAATCATCAATACATCTCATGCACATTTGACAACCAATAACATGCCAAAACATCCATTCAATCTATACATTCAATACAAATTTCAACTATGCCAACTTTCAAGACTAAAACATATATTCCCAAGCATAATTCATCCAAATACTTACCCAAAAACTTGACCATTTTCAATGTCATTTAACCATACCAAGACATATATCACATATCATAAGCATTAATACATATCTTCAACTCATATCTAGCAAAATCACATGGCTAAGTTCACATTTCATAACTATCCAAATAACTAGCTTATACATGCCATATCTAGCTATATACATTTCCAAAATGTACCAAAATAAGTTGAGTAGTGTGATGATGATCCTCGACGGTCCCGAGCCTTCAGTAGCTTTGACGATCTATAAAACAGAGAAAACACACACACAAAGTAAGCTTTCCAAAAGCATAGTAAGTCATATACAAATAAACCTATCCTGTAAAGCATATAATCATATGGAAACATTAGCAAAATTCATATTCATAGCAAGTTCATCACATATATAGTTTGGTCCATTTACTTGGCCATATTTGCTACATTTCTCTATTCCATAATCTTATGAACACATAGCTCTTTCATGCATATATTCACATATCATATCATTGTTCCAATATACATAATCAACTTAGTAAGATCATATAGATACTTACCTTGTATACACACTTAGTGTATAAATCAACGTACCTGGAATAGATTTACAATTCACTTAGCCATTCATATCACAGACTTGCCCATTGAACCATTAGGAATCTAATAGGATACTCAGATAGCTTGGAATAGTTTTACAATGCCAACGTCCCAAACGAGGTCTTACATGCACTCAAATATCAATGCCACTATCCCAGACAGAGTCTTACACGATGCCAATGTCCTAGACATGGTCTTACACGTAAAGTTCATATCGATGCCAATGTCCCAAAGGTGGTCTTGTACGAAATCTCAAATCAACGCCAATGTCCCAGACGTGGTCTTACATGATAAAACAGAACAGATACCTATGTCATGACATAGTTAATCCTATCTATTCCTAGGTTTGTACGAGACTTCTCAGATATTATCACTAAGTCAATCTTATCTTGGAATCCATATGCATAGCATCTCATAAGCATTAAATATCATCAATAGTCATATGAATATGCTAAATTCAATACAATTACATTATTTGTAATATGACTTACCTCGTATTCGATTTTACGAAAATAAAAATGGCTACTCGATTACTTTCATTTTCTTGTTATCTAAGTCCGTTTTCCTTGGTTCTTGATTTATACATATTCAGAATTAACTCTTTTATTCACTAACACATTCCATTCAATCCAAGGACACACATTTAGGGCTATTTGCAATTTAACCCTCATATTTGCATAATTTATCAATTTAGTCCATTTTTCTCAAAACATCACATTCACAAAATAATCACATACTCATGCTTAGCTGAATGTTCATACATCTCATACAAGCCCATATTTTCCATCAACTTTTCAATTTAGTCCCTCAAGTTACTATTTTCTCAATTTAGCCCTAATTAGCTAAATTCATCAAAAATTCAAGAACAAAGTATTTTTGTCTAGCTCAAATCTTTCATTTAACAACTAAACTCATCACAAAGCTCAACATATCATCAATGACATATCTCATAAACATCATCAATACACAAAATCGAGACATGGGCTTGATAGCACTCGAAGCAACGATTACGAAAACGTAGAAGTTATCAAAAATCGATCAAGAACATACCTTGAATTAAACTCTCAAATGGCCAAATATAACAAAGCCCTTCTTCCCTATTTTCTTTTGTGTTTTCGGTGAAAGAATGGATGAAATAATATCCATTTTCATGTTTTTCTCATATAATAACATACATATTAATATAATTACCTTATTAACCTTTCATTTAATAATTCAAATAAACATACATTAAGGACACATTTGTCCTTTGTTCATCCACTAACTAAATAGTGGTTAAATTGCCTCATAAGGCCTCCACCTTTAAAAGCCACAACAATTAGATGCATTAACATATAGCATGCAAATTTCACATTTAATGCAATTCAATTATTTTTGTCAAATTAAGCACACAGATAGACAAATTAGCTTACAAAGTTTTTACGCATACATGATCACATGTCTACGACATAGAAAGTAATATTAAAATATTATTATGACCCAGATTTGAGGTCCCAAAACTATTGTTCTGATTAGGGTATAAATCGATCAGACTGTTACAGTCAGTCGGGGAGGGTAATCCAGATTTTAGAAGACATGTTAAGGAGCTGTGTGACTGACTTCAGGGGTAGTTGAGAAGATTATTTACCTTTAGCAAAATTTGCGTATAACAACAGCTACCAATCTAGGATTCAGATGGCACCCTACGAGGCATTATATGGTCATAGATTTTGTACCCCTACGTGTTGGACAGAATTGGGTGAGCGGCAGTTATGAGGTCCAGAATTAATTTTAGAAACTGAGGAGAAGGTGAAGTTGATTAGGGGTCGGTTGAAAGAAGCTTTCGATAGATAGAAGTTGTATGTAGATCTTAAGCATAAGAAAATCGAGTACTCGGTAGGAGATTATGTTTTCTTGAAGGTCTCATCGTGGAAGAAGACTCTGAGATTTGGACGGAAGGGTAAGTTAAGCCCTAGGTTCATCGGGCCTTATCAGGTGTTGAAACGTGTCGGACTAGTCGCATGTCAGCTTGAGCTGCCCCCTGAGTTAAATCGGATACATAACGTATTTCACATTTCTATGTTGAGGCGCTACCGTTTAGATCCTTCTCATATAATACCGGTGGAAGAAATTGAGATTAGACTTGATCTGACTTTTGAAGAGGAACCGTGCAGATTTTGGATCGAGATGTTAAAGTGTTGAGGAGGAAATTTGTTTCGTTAGTTAAAGTGTTGTGGCATAATCACGGTTTAGAGGAAGCCACGTGGGAGCCAGATGAGGCAATACGACAGCAATACCCTCACCTATTTTAATCAGGTAAATTTTAAGGCCAAAATTTCTTTAAGGGGATAGAATTGTAATGTCTTAAAATTTGGGGTCTGGCATTTTTGCACTATTGCATGTGTTGAGCTTGTTTATCTTGTTATTTGGGTGTGTTTGGGGGTTCTAGGGAGGCTCGGGTTTGAGCCCAAGCCCTGGGAAAATTTTAGATTTTGGCTCTTTAGTGGAGAGGGTTGTTGGAAATAAGACTTAAGGAAATTTGTTTGTGCTTGCTAACACAAGAAAGCAAGGTGACCTAGTGGTGTGGCATCATAAGGGAAGCAGAGGGGGAGAGAGTTCGAGTCTCACAAACTGCATTTTAGGTGGTAATTTTTTTGTGCTCAAGAAAGGAAGAAACTGAGTTGAGATCAAACTTTGCAGGAGAGAGAGAAGACTTGGTGAAATGATTTGAATGGGTAATGGAGAGCATGTTGTGGAGAAAAAAGTAGAGTGAATCAGGGGATTAAGGGTGAGAGGTAGTAGTGGCCAAATGTGGGGAATTATTGAGGGGGAATTTCAGCAAAAAGGTTAGTAGTGTGGGGAGTGCACATTCAATTTTGTAAGGGGGTGTACCGATTTTCTCTAGTTTTTCCTTGGCATTTTCTTGTGTTTTGTACATTTCCCTTAAGCATTAAGGGTCTATTTTCTTCCTTGTAATTTCCTGGTGGTCGATTTCTTTCTCTTCCTCTTTTCTCCAATTTGAAGTTGTTTCTAATACCCTTTACTAGTAGCTGAATCTTCTCCTACTAACCTATTCTCTCATTTCGTCCATTCCTTTCTCTTTTCTTTTCGTTTTTCTTTCTTTTTCTCTTCTTCTACTCTTTTTGTCCACAAGCCGAATCTTGCCTACTCTAGCTATTTCGGCTTGGTTCTCTATTTGTTCTTCATTTCAGTGTAGCCTCCTTAGCCAAATCTTGGTTTTTGTGTATGCTAAAGCTTCTTTGCCTACTCGGTTTCTGGAGATTGCAAGGTTGTGTGTTTCTTTTCTTTTATTTCTTTCCCAGTTCTCTTTTCCCCTATTGTAAGTCGAATCTCTCACGCTACTTCTCCTTGTATAAGGTCGAACCTGAGTAGTCTTCTCCATCTTGAGTATCATCTATTCTTTCTTTTGTGTGGAAGCAGAAACTTGGAGCATGTAACAGACCAAATTGGACCCTAATCGGAACGGTGGTTTCGAGACCATGAATTTGAGCCCGAGAAATATTTAAATATTATATTTAATGTTTATTATATATGAATTTAAGTGTGTGAAAGTTTCGTAGAAAAATTTTATCGTTTAAGTATTGAATTTGATAAAAAGGACTTAATCGCGTAAAAGGTAAAAGTGGCATACTAAAGTGTAATGTGCTAATTTGAGCATGGCTTTTTAATATGAAGTGTTGAATGGGTAAATAACCCATTTTTAAGTTAGTGGGTGGTATATGACATGATTGACCTTAAGTTTTATATTATATAATTTTATGATATAAGGTTAGTTTAGTAATTTGGTAATTATTTATTATATGTTAAAATAACCAAGAAAAGAAAGCCATCACCTTTTTACTCATCCATGGCCGAATGTGGAGGAAGAAAATAAGCTTTAGATTCTTTGAAATTTCGGCACTTTGAAGCCAAAAATTCAAGGTGAGTTTTAGTTAGTTTTCGATAAATTTTATGTTTTTGAGATCGTTGCTTCGAACCGTAGTTGACCCATGTTAAAATTTTTGAATCTAAGCATGCTTGATTTTCAGCTATTGATAGATTCATATGTTTTTTGATATTTGATGATGTTAAATAAAAGATAAGTTAAGAATTAGTATTTTATGTATTGGAAATTTTGATGAATTTTTGTGTTTAGGGCCAAATTGTAAAAATGAAATTTTAGGGGGGTTTATTTACAAAATAAGTGAAATGTGAGGACTTGTAAAGTCCCTAGGAATATTCGGCCCTTGTATAGTCTTAGCTAATTTGGTGTATTTTGTGTGTTATGCAAATAGGACTAAATTACAAAGTTGTGAAATATTAGGGGTAAAATAGTAATTTGCCCATTTATGTGCTTAGGGACTAAATTGAGATGAAATGTACTTGAATGAGCTAAATTTTAATGTGTTTTAGATCAAGAGCAAAGAAAAGCAGTTTAGATCGGGGAAAGACGAAGGTTCTCGAATAGCCGATTTTACGGTCTATCGACAACCGAGGTAAGTCCTTAAACAAATATATGTCTAAAATTATTTATGTGACTTAATGGATGATGAAATTTAAATGTTTTGAGGATATATATATATATATATATAAGATAGCGAATGTAGATAAATATTTTAGCGAGAAGTGTTGTAAAATTTTAATTGAATTGATAAGTTCATGTGATATGAATTAAGTATGGTTTGTATAATTACGTTAGCTTGTAATGTGGATGAGATGGAAGTAATATTGTATTTGGACTTTCGCCTACTTGAGCCTTGTGCTTGATGATTTATTTAGGGCTTTAATGCCTAGTAGGCTTCGTCTTGTTTGATTTATTTGAGCTTCGTGGTTTGATTTATTTCTGCTTTAATGCCTAGGTGCTTTGTGTTTGATTTATTTCTGCTTTAATGCCTAGCGAGCTTTATCTTGGGTGATATGTTATAAATGGAGGTTACGAGAATCAAACAAGGTGAGATATATATATATATAGTTATGTGCTAAAAGTTAGGGTAAGAATTTGCCTACTATACTAGTAAGGAAGAAAGTGAGTTAAGTTCTTTTGTTTTGAATCAAATGTGATGTGTAGAAATGGTCAATTGCTCAAGTACTATATTATATAATGTGAATCTATCATTGATGTGAATATACATAGCTATATGGGAAGTTGATAAAGTATATGTTCAGGATGACATAGTGATGATAATTGCTATAAATGTGACCCTAGTATTGGCTAGTGTATCCTATATATATATATAGGAAAATTTATGTACAATATTATTAGTTTGGAGATTAAAGTGTTTACCGTATGTTCATTAAAAGTGTATGTGCTTAAGACTAACTAAGCGGTAAGCTTACTCTGTTTATGTTTGTGTTCTATTTTATAGATCGATAATTCAACTACGGACTCGGGGGATCATCAAGACAATGACCACAATATCACTCTCTTTGGTATAGTTATGTTTTGTAAACTTTTGAATCAAAGGCATGTATAGGCTTTGTTTTGATAAATAATGAATGATGTTGAATTGTAGATATAAATATGGCCTTGCGAATAAAATTTGTTGCTTTTAGTTAAGTTTAGGTTTCACATTTTGATATAGTAGCTTGCATTATAATACCATTAGACATGTGATTTGGTCATGCTTTAAATCATACACATAAAATGATCATATGATATACATATATATATGGTGTAATATTGGGATATGTACTTAGCTAATAAATATAAATGTTGGATGCTAGATGATTTAAAGCATGTAATATGTTAGCAAGTTAATAGGTTGCTATATATATTTTTTGAAAATGGTTTAGTAATGCTTGTTTATGTTGTTATTAAATTATCATGTTCGGATATATATATCATGAAAGTTTAGTTCATATTATGTTATGTGTGAAATACTAATGATCAAATTATAGTATACTTACTTGTAATATTCGACCATAGCATTGGTAGTTTGGAGTTTATATTTTTATTTAATATTCACATGCATTAGGACATGAGTTTAGAATGGTTAAATTATTTTGGTGAACATTTAGTGATAGGTAGCATAAGATTATGTGTATATAGTTATATGATTTGTATTAATAACATTATAGATATATTTCTAAGTTCAAGACATTTGAAAAGGATATGATGAAATTTACATGAGCTTGGCTTTATGTAATTTGATCATGTCATCTATCACTTAATTAACCGATAATGTAGATGGATGATAATGGTAATTAGCAAAGCTTTGTCATGTAGGTATATTTTGTCTTAAATAATAATGCATCGATTGGTATATATTGAAGGTGATGTACATATTCTGCTAATGTATTCAAAATGACCAAATGAATAGTCTTTTTACTATTTGAATGAAACTTGTTTTTATAAGATAGTAAAGCTATTATTTGTAATAAGCTTGTTAGCATTAAAATTTTAAAATGAAAGTACATATTTGATTGTGATAGCATGGATTAATTACTATTAATTAAGGTAATAGTATTTGTATAAGTCGTTGATTGTGGTTTGACGAGTAATGCCTCGTAACCCTACTGGCGACGGATACAAGGTTAGGGTGTTACATTTTATTGGTATCGAGCTACGGTTTAGTCGATTCTAGGACTACCGTAGTACGTAAGAGTCTAGCTATACATGCCTTTGAATTTTATATGTGATAGTGTGGTGACTTGACAATTTCAATTGTATTTCATATAGTAAATGGATTAGATCCCGATAGAGTCAGAGCGATGACGTGGAGAGTGTTGCGCTGGTCTCGCACATGGATCGGCGCCATTAGACTCTCATCTGTTACGGGTAACCACGAGGAGAGGCTAAACAAGCCTTCTACCAAGTGATGAA
Organism: Gossypium rotundifolium; assembly: GCA_025506655.1. NCBI lineage: Eukaryota > Viridiplantae > Streptophyta > Magnoliopsida > Malvales > Malvaceae > Gossypium > Gossypium rotundifolium. The sequence goes on from CP106722.1 coordinate 141,525,007, forward strand.
TGAATGGTTTACCAGTTTGTTCGAATAATTAATTTGTACAACAACCTCCACCCCGAATAATCCAACTCCGGTACTTCAAGACTTCGATGATAGATCCAATGAGATCTAGTAGGCCTCTGTTGATAAAATCAAGAAATTTGGGGCTAAGGAATTCAAGGCTAATGATGATGATGATGCGAGAGAGTTGAAATGTGGCTTGATAACACTATTCGGTACTTGATGAGCTATCCTGCACTCCAGCATTTAATGTTTGAAATGTGCTATATCTTTACCGGGGACCGCCTATCATTGGTGGAATACACTAGTATCGTGGTTCCAAAAGAAAAGTGACATGGGATTTCTTCCGAATGAATTCGCAAGAAATATATCACCAGAGGTTCATCAACCGTAAACGTAAAGAATTTCTTGAACTAAAATAAGGGCAAATGACCGTGGATCGAATATGAGCGAAAGTTTGTCGATTAAGCCGATATGCTCGGAGTGTGTATCAATGAAGCCATTATGTGCAAAAGGTTTGAAGATGGATTGAATGAAGATTTAAAGTTGCTTGTTGGCATTCTTGAAATCAAAGAGTTTGTGACATTAGTCGGCGAGCTTGCAAAGTCAAGAGCTTGGGAAGGAGAAAAGAAAGGCTGAGACAGAAGCTAGAGACACTCGTAAAAGACCGTCGGGTAAGAATTTCCATTCTACATCTAAGAAGTTTAGAGATGACTTCAGTCGACATAAAGCTACTTCAGATACACCTAGACGTGATCGACCTCCAGTGAGCTCCCGAGCTACCTCGATGGCCAGTGTTGATAACGTTCCACAGAATCGAGTTGAATGCAAACATTGTGGAAAATGGCATTCTAGGAGTTGTAGAGTTCGTGATCGGTCCTGCTTTAAATGTGGATCCTCAGACCATTTTATTCGAGAGTGCCCGATGTTAGCTGAAAGAGAATCGAAGACGAACTCTAGACCAAAGCGATGCATCGACGCAGGCGGACCACCCGTGCATTACGGCAATGTAGGTGGTAGTTAGAGAGGGACGAAGAACACGGCAGTTCAGTCTGAGGCTAGAGCTCGAGCTAGAGCTTATGTTACTCGAGCTAGAGAGGATCTCGCTTCTCTAGATGTCATTCGGTACTTTCACCCTTTATGATACTCACGTAATTGCATTGATTGATCCTAGTTCGACCCATTCATATGTATGTGAAACTACGGTATTTAGTAAGACTACGCGGTTGAGTCTCTGAGTTTGTGATTCGCGTATCCAACCCTTTGGGTAGATGTGTATTTGTTAATAAAGTGTGTAAAAGTTGCCCATTGATGATTCGGGGATTTTGCTTCCGATCGATTTAATGTTGTTGCCTTTCGATGAGTTTGATATAATTTTGGGAATGGGTGGTTAACTTCACATGATGCGGTGGTGAATTGCAAAAGAAAGCTTATCGATTTGAGACATCGAATGGTAAGATCATTAGAATTGAATCCGATGATTTAAGTGGGTTTCTGATTATATCCTCGATGTTAGCCCTAAGTATGTGAGAAAAGGGCGAAGCTTATTTGGCTTATGTAATTGGATAATAAAGCGTTCGAAAAGCAGTTGAATCTGCATCGATTGTATGTGAATACCGGATGTGTTTCTGAAGAACTACCGGGTTTACCCCGTCGAGAGATTGAGTTTGGCATTGAATTAGTACCGAGAACGACTCCGATCTCAATAGCTCCATATCGGATGGCACCTACTAAGCTAAAAGAGTTGAAAGCACAGTTACAAGAGTTAACAGATAGGGGCTTTGCACGACCAAGTTTTTCTCCTTGTGGTGCACCAGTTCTTTTTGTGAGAAAGAAAGATGGAACGATGCGAATGTGTATTGATTATCGGCAACTGAATAAGGTAACTATAAAGAATAAGTACCCGTTACCTCAAATTGATGATTTGTTTGATCAGTTGAAAGGGCTTCATATTTTGAAGATAGATTTGAGATCGGGTTATTATCGATTCTTAGTCGGAGATACAAATGTGCCAAAGAGCGCATTTCGAGCGAGGTACGGACATTTTGAGTTTTGGTTATGCCTTTTGGGCTTACTAATGCACTTCTTTGTTTTATGGATTTGATGAATCGGGTTTTAGATAGTTTTTGGATCGATTTGTGGTAGTGTTTATTGATGACATATTGATCTACTCCAAAGATGAAATCGAACCACGAGCATTTGAGATTAGTGCTACAAGCTTTGCGAAATCAGCAGTTGTATGCTGAAGTTTAGTAAGTGTGAGTTTTGGATGAAAGAATTGACTTTTTGGGACATGTTGTTTCAAAGATCGGGCATTGAGTTGATCGAACAAAATCTGGCTATACTTGATTGGAAGCCACCGAAAATGTTTAGAGATTCAAGTTTTCGGGACTTGTGGGTTACTATCAACGATTTGTGAAAGGTTTTCTATGATAGCTACCCGTTGACAAAGTTATTGCGTAAAGATGTCGAGTTGAATGGTGAGAAAAGTGTCGAAAAGTTTTGATCGGTGAAAGCCCTTTTGTGAAGCTCGGTGTTAGTTCAAATTTTGAATCGGGTAAAGAATTTGTTGTTTATTCGATGCTTCTTTAAATGGTTTGGGCTGCGTTTTGATGCGGAAGGCAAAGTTGTAGCCTACGCTTCAAGACAATTGAAGCCGCATGAAAGAAATTACCCGACGCATGACTTAGAACTTGCAGCCATTATTTTCGCATTGAAAATTTGGCGTCACTATTTATTTGGCGAGAAATGTCACATTTATTTAGATCATAAAAGTCTAAAGTATTTAATGACCCGGAAGGATCTAAATTTGAGACAACGCAGATGGTTAGAATTGTTGAAAGACTATGAGTTGGTGATTGACTACCATCCGGGAAAAGCTAACATTGTTGCAGATGCGTTAAGTCGAAAATCATTGTTTGCTCTTCGTGCAAAGGACGCACAGATAGCTATGTCTGGTGATGGTTTGATCATAACCGAGTTACAAGCAAGACCGATGTTTATTCAGCAAATTTGTGATGCACAGAAAGTTGACAAGGATTTGATTGCTAGACGAATTCAGTGTGAAAAAGGTGCAGAGTCAGATTTTTAGATTGATGCAAATGACTGTTTGAATTTTAAAAGCCGAATGTGTGTTCAAAACTCGGATTTGATCTGAGATGATTACGAGTGAGGCCCATAGTGGTCGATTATCAATACATCCGGTAGCACAAAGATGTATAATGATTTGAAATAGTTCTATTGGTGGTAGGGCATGAAGCGGGATATATCTGAATTTGTTTTGAAATGCTTAGTTTGTCGACAAGTAAAAATTGAACACCAAGTGCCATCTGGATTACTTGACCAATCATGATACTGAATGGAAATGGGATAGAATTACAATGGATTTTGTATTGACCTTCCTATGACACCGAGTAAGAAAGATGCCGTCGGGTTATAGTTGATAGGTAGCTAAATCGGCTCATTTTGTGCCGGTTAAATGGACTTTTCACTCGATAAACTTCTTTGAATTGTATGTATCACAGATTGTGAGATTACATGGTGTACCGAGATCCATTGTTTCAAACAGAGACCCGAGATTTACATCACGGTTTTGGAAGAAGTTGCAAGATGCCTTAGGTACTAAACTACATTTTAGTACAGCCTTTCATCCGCAGACAGACGGTTAGTGCGAGCGAACTATTCGATACTTGAGAACATGTTGAGATGTTGTGTTCTTGAGTTTGAAGGTGCGTGGGAAATATATTTACCTCGATTGAATTTGCCTATAACAACAGTTTTCAATCTAGTATCAAAATGGCGCCCTATGAAGCCTTATAGGCGTAAAGTGTCGAACACCATTATCTTTGGGTGAGCTCGTGAGAATAAGATACAGGGTTGATTTGATTAAAGAAACTTAATGTAAAGTAGCTATTATTAGAGACAATTTGAAAGTCGCCGGATCGTCAAAAGTCTTATCTTGACTTGAAGCGTAAAGACATTGAATTTCGTGTCGAGATCGAGTATTTTTAAAAGTCTCTCCATGGAAGAAAGTGCTCGTTTTGGCCGAAAAGGCAAGTTGAGCACGAGGTTCATTGGACCGTATGAAATCGATGAACGTGTTGGGCTGTTGCTTATAGGTTGAAGCTACCCTCCGAATTAGAAAAGATACACGATGTATTTCACGTTTCTATGCTCGTGAGATCTGGATCGGATCCGTCACATGTGATTGTTCGTCGAGGTTGAGATACAACGATATGACGTATGAGGAAAAATTGATCCGTATTTTAACTCGGAAATGAAAGAGTTAAGAAACAAAAAGATTTCCTTAGTGAAAGTATTATGGAATTGGCACGGAGTTGAAGAGGCTACGTGGGAGCTGAAGATTCAATGAGGCAACAATATCCGACATTGTTTAACGGTAAGATTTTCTGGGACGAAAATCCTTAAGAGGAGAGTTTATGAGAATCGAATTGGACCCTAATCGGAATGGTGGTTTTGAGACCATGAATTGAGCTGAGAAATATTTAAATATTATATTTAATGTTTATTATATATGAATTTAAGTGTGTGAAAGTTTCAGAGAAAAATTTTATCGTTTAAGTATTGAATTTGATAAAAGGACTTAATCGCGTAAAAGGTAAAAGTGGCATACTAAAGTGTAATGTGCTAATTTGAGCATGGCTTTTTAATATGAAGTGTTAAATGGGTAAATAACCCATTTTAAGTTAGTGGGTGGTATATGACATGATTGACCTTAAGTTTTATATTATATAATTTTATGATATAAGGTTAGTTTAGTAATTTAGTAATTATTTATTATATGTTAAAATAACCAAGAAAAGAAAGCCATCACCTTTTTACTCATCCATGGCCGAATGTTGAGGAATAAAATAAGCTTTAGATTCTTTAAAATTTCGGCACTTTGAAGCCAAAAATTCTAGGTGAGTTTTAGTTAGTTTTCGATAAATTTTATGTTTTGAGATCGTTGCTTGAACCGTAGTTGACCCATGTTAAAATTTTTGAATCTAAGCATGCTTGATTTTCTGCTATTGATAGATTCATATGTTTTTGATATTTGATGATGTTAAATAAAAGATATGTTAAGAATTAGTATTTTATGTATTGGAAATTTTGATAAATTTTTGTGTTTAGGGCCAAATTGTAAAAATGAAATTTTAGGGGGGTTTATTTACAAAATAAGTGAAATGTGAGGACTTGTAAAGTCCCTAGGAATATTCGGCCCTTGTATAGTCTTAGCTAATTTGGTGTATTTTGTGTGTTATGCAAATAGGACTAAATTACAAAGTTGTGAAATATTAGGGGTAAAATAGTAATTTGCCCATTTATGTGCTTAGGGACTAAATTGAGATGAAATGTACTTGAATGAGCTAAATTTTAATGTGTTTTAGATCAAGAGCAAAGAAAAAGCAGTTTAGATCGGGGAAAGGCGAAGGTTCTCGAATAGCCGATTTGCACGGTCTATCGACAACCGAGGTAAGTCCTTAAGCAAATATATGTCTAAAATTATTTATGTGACTTAATGGATGATGAAATTTAAATGTTTTGAGGATATATATATATATATATATATATAAGATAGCCGAATGTAGATAAATATTTTAGCAAGAAGTGTTGTAAAATTTTAATTGAATTGATAAGTTCATGTGATATGAATTAAGTATGGTTTGTATAATTCTGGTTAGCTTGTAATGTGAATGAGATGGAAGTAATATTGTATTTGAGCTTGAGCCTAGTAGGCCTTGTGCCGGTGATTTATTTCGGGCTTTAATACCTAGCGTGCTTCGTGCGGTGATTTATTTAGGGCTTTAATGCTAGCGAGCTTCGTGTTTAAGTGATTTATTTAGGGCTTTAATGCCTAGCGTGCTTTATCTTGGTGATATGTTATAAATGGAGGTTCTGAGAATCAAACAAGGTGAGATATATATATATAGTTATGTGCTAAAAGTTCGGGTAAGAATTTGCCTACTATACTAGTAAGGAAGAAAGTGAGTTAAGTTCTTTTTGTTTTGAATCAAATGTGATGTGTAGAAATGGTCAATTGCTCAAGTACTATATTATATAATGTCGAATCTATCATTGATGTGAATATACATAGCTATATGGGAAGTTGATAAAGTATATGTTCAGGATGACATAGTGATGATAATTGCTATAAATGTGACCCTAGTATTCGGCTAGTGTATCCTATATATATATAGGAAAATTTTATGTACAATATTATTAGTTTGGAGATTAAAGTGTTTACCTGTATGTTCATTAAAAGTGTATGTGCTTAAGACTAACTAAGCCAGTGAGCTTACTCTGTTTATGTTTGTGTTCTATTTTATAGATCGATAATTCAACTACGGACTCAGGGGATCATCAAGACAGTCGACCACACTATCACTCTCTTTGGTATAGTTATGTTTTGTAAACTTTTGAATCAAAGGCATGTATAGGCTTTGTTTTGATAAATAATGAATGATGTTGAATTGTAAATATAAATATGGCCTTGCGAATAAAATTTGTTGCTTTTGGTTAAGTTTAGATTTCACATTTTGATATAGTAGCTTGCATTATAATACCATTAGACATGTGATTTCGGTCATGCTTTAAATCATACACATAAAATGATCATATGATATACATATATATATGGGTAATATTGGGATATGCACTTAGCTAATAAATATAAATGTTGGATGCTAGATGATTTAAAGCATGTAATATGTTAGCAAGTTAATAGGTTGCTATATATATTTTTTGAAAATGGTTTAGTAATGCTTGTTTATGTTGTTATTAAATTATCATGTTAGAATATATATATCATGAAAGCTTAGTTCATATTATGTTATGTGTGAAATACTAATGATCAAATTATAGTATACTTACTTGTAATATTCGACCATAGCATTGGTAGTTTGGAGTTTATATTTTATTTAATATTCACATGCATTTGGACATGAGTTTAGAATGGTTAAATTATTTTGGTGAACATTTAGTGATAGGGCATAAGATTATGTGTATATAGTTATATGATTTGTATTAATAACATTATAGATATATTTCTAAGTTCACACATTTGAAAAGGATATGATGAAGTTTACATGAGCTTGGCTTTATGTAATTTGATCATGTCATCTATCACTAATTAAGCGATAATGTAGATGGATGATAATGGTAATTAGCAAAGCTTTGTCATGTAGGTATATTTTTGTCTTAAATAATAATGCATCGATTGGTATATATTGAAGGTGATGTACATATTCGGCTAATGTATTCAAAAATGACCAAATGAATAGTCTTTTTACTATTTGAATGAAACTTGTTTTTATAAGATAGTAAAGCTATTATTTGTAATAAGCTTGTTAGCATTAAAATTTTAAAATGAAAGTACATATTTGATTGTGATAGCATGGATTAATTACTATTAATTAAGGTAATAGTATTTGTATAAGTGCGTTGATTGTGGTTTGACGAGTAATGCCTCGTAACCCTACTCTGGCGACGGATACGGGTTAGGGGTGTTACAGAGCAACTACCGATTTTGTGGTAATTTGGTAAGGGAAGCTAGGGTCGAATTGGGGAGTGGATGGTTGTTCTCTATTTTAGGTTCATTTAGGCCGAAAGGCTATTTTCTTGTTGTTTTGGAACAACATCGCTAACTCGTGCTTTTAATTAGGGACTCAAATTCGTAATCGAGGGGAGTAACCAAACATTCAAAGCATAGCAAGGAGTTGCTATCGTTCTTGGTAAGTGTTGTGGATTGTGTTATCAATTTCAATTTTGGGATTATCGAACAAGAAGACTAACTCATAGCCAATTGTGTCCTTAGGTGCTTCGGAGAGTATCGTGACATGAATTCCAAATCAGGTGTGTAATCTCACACCCTTCTGGATGAATGCTTGCAATGTTCTGTAAATTGGCTGAAAGCCAAAAAGCTGAAAAATTGGCAATTGTAACCACTCGAGCGTGCTCGTAGTTGTAAACTAAAACTAGGATAATGACAGTAAGCCATTGAGAGTGTCACGGGCACTCCCACGAAACTGAGGCTGTAACAGGCCTGATCGAACCGAAATGGGTTGAACGGGCCCAATAGGCTAAAAGGCCCAAATGAGCAAAATTGATGAAACACTATCAAATGATAGATGTGATTGCGAAATCTGAAACACTAAGACCGAAACCATGCAAAATGGGCCACACGAGTATGTGGGCCCGTTTGGGCCTGAAATGGATTTCTAGCCCAATAATTTCCTAGAGACCAAAAAGGGTCCTGTGTCGCTCGAGGGGACAATAGGCCTTCGGAGAGGCCGTTAAATGAAAAATTATCGAAATACCCCTAGAAGGGTAAATTACTGAAATGCCCCTAAAGGGTCAATGACCGTTATACCCCTTATTATGGATTGGTTATCATGTATATGCTTTATTTGCACTTTTGAACGTATGATGCATTGCATTTATAATATGTTGCATGGGTTGGGTTTGATGATCGGAGGAAGTGAATTCTGGTGGCTCTGCCACATTCTGTCTAGTTGTTATGCCACGTATATTCTGTTATTCTGGTGGCTCCGCCATAAATTCTATGATTAGCGGCTTGTCTGCCATATTGGTGTGTAGGGCTGGATGGGTTGACTTGATCCCCATAGGTGTGTAGAGTTGGTAAGGGGGTGTGTTGGGTTAGATTGGGTTTTGCTGCATTTTCTATTTGCATTATCTTGCTTATAGGGCTAAGGCCCAGATTGTCACCGAATAGGGCCTCAGCCCAGTCTGCTTCTGTATGGGCTTAGGCCCAATTAATGACTGATTAGGGGATTACACATTGAGTTCATGTAACTCACCCCTTTTGCTTTAACCTTGCAAGTGATCCCCAATGTTAAGGATTTGAAGCTACGGAGGACTCTGGGGTGGCCATACGTTGGAGTATTTCTCATGAACTTTAGTAAATTTGGATTTACTTTATTTTAATATTATTTTAATTTGATTTAATATTTTTTAATAAGGCCTTTGGACTTTATTTTCTTTTAAACTTTCTTTTCCGCTATGATTTATTACTAAAAGATTAATATGGAGTTTTCTTAAAAAAAAGTTAATACACAGTTTTCCAAAATATCATGTTTTTGCAAATTATTGAACCTGATTTCTACTATAAACAAAATTTTTGCAAATATAAATAGTAACGTCTTTACAAGAAAACTGTAACACCCCAAACCAGGCCTAAACATTACGACGAATTTGGTATGTCACAAGGAAAGGTTGTTTAAAAGAACTTTAGAATACTAAGGAATCATCAAAATTTTGAAAGCTTTTCATTTGGTGTTTCTATCTTGAAAATAACATCCAGTTTAAGGGTTTCTTACCAACTTTTATTCAGAAGAATTATTAGTCGGAAAGGGTTTTGAGATGCGAAAACCAAAAACTAGTGGTAATCTCATTTTGAAAATAGTGTTTGGGGTTTTAAGTAAATTTTTGAGTTGAGTTATTAATCAGTTTGTTATCCGCTTGCTGATATTTTGGGAAAAACATTTATTTATGTTTTAAGGAAAACCTTGTGTTTAGCAATTCATAATATAAAATCAACCCCATTTAAAGCAAAAGCCCAAATTAAAGTTATGGAGGCCTTATTACAAAACAAAATCCCAAATTAAAACAAGTTTAAATAAAGAAAACGAGTTTACATAAGAAGTGATGCATGGCCACCTAGAAGTCCACCTCGGCTCCAAATCTGTGGTTAAGAGTTACCTGCAAGAATAAGTAGAGGGGTGAATCACCAAGACCCAGTGTGTAATTCCCCTTACAAACGCAATTTGGCCTAAGCCCACAAATGCACGTTGGGCCTTAGCCCCCACAACCCAACATAATACAAGTGTATGCAATGCAACCTAGCCCATCTAGTTTTTCCATCCTCTATGTCACCGAAATCAGCCAAATGCCTGTGGCATCAAGCCACTATGGTTCCAAACCACTGTGATACCAAATCACTATGATAGAGTCACGAAATATAATATGTGGGGCCAACCCACTGTGGTACCAAACCATTGTGACAATCACTAATAAATATATGTGGGGCCAACCCACTGTGGTACCAAACCACTGTGATAATCACTGATAGATATATGTGGTGCCAAACCACTATGGTACCAAACCACTGAGACATAGTCACTGAATAAAATATGTGGGGCCAACCCACTACGGTACCAAACCACTATGACAGTAACTGAATCGCACTTCCCCTTTCAAGCATATCCCAAAGCCCATGTAAGCATGTTATCATACTAAGATGAATGCAAACATACTACCAATGTACAATAGATAATTACATCATACATACATACATTCGAAAGTAGAATCATAAAAGTACTTACCCGGTGTCTCCAACCTCATCCAAAAGGGTATCTGGACTGTCTATACAGTCATTTTGGCTTTCAGCCAACACAGTTATTAACACAAAATAATAAGAAAAGTGTGAGCATTACACACCTAACGCGTAAAACTAAACTCTCTATGTCGACGCTCTCACTAGCAGGGATAACAATGATTTGCCTATACTAGGCAGATGTCGGCTCTCTACGACACCCCGACGAAAAGTCTCGAACCGCCGACACAGCACATCTTTTGAACTTAGAGGCAGATACTACGAGTCAAATCCTCCTTAGTTTGATTGGAACTTGCATCCATGAAGAGATTTGATCAGTACTCAGAGTGAAACGTCGCTTGTCTAACTAGAGAATCCATTAAGACAGACTACAACCGATAAGGGATATAATAGCCAAATACCGAAAAGAAGTGACCCTTACCTTGGTAAATGATGAACCGCACAACAACTGATTCATCCTCGAATCAGAGATGAGTTGTGAGAGAAGCAAAGTTCGGTCTAACAGTCAAATATTGCCCTTGAGTATTCAGATAAAAAAACTTAGAAAAGTAAAAGGTATTGCACAAAGTTACCTTGCGATAATAATGGTGGTGAAAAGCTAAAATAGATTTGGCAGAGAAAAAATATCCGTCCATGCCTCAGGCTACACGAGCAGCATAGATTCGAGATGGAAAAGAAATAGAGATTCAGTTAGTGAAGGAGGAGATAGAGGAGTAGAGAAGAAAAAGAAAGAATGAAATAGAAGGAGAAGTAGATTCAGCTTTTATGAAAAGAGAGAAAGAAGAACATTACCTCCAACAATAAAATACATGAGGTGAACTTGATTCGTTTGGGACTAAAGGGATTAATCGGCCTAAGAAGAGAATAAAAGAAAGACAATGAAACTCCTTCAAAGTTTCGGCTATCAGAAGAAAAGAGTATTGAAGAGGAAAAGAATAGAAATAAAAAGGGAGATGATATCAATGAGGTAAGGTTCAGTTATGGTGATAGCCAAAAGAGAATGGTAAGAGAGTGGTTTGGCAAGGAGTGGCTTCAAAATAATTCGGCTTGTGAAGAATTGAAGAAAGGGATGAGGAAAAAGATGACCAAAAGAAAACCCAAAAGCACCAAATGAATAAAATTTAGAAAGTAGTAAAAGAACTAAGATGCACTTATGGACTTTTCGGCACTTACAAAGAATAGGCAAACTCGAAATGGAAAAAGAAAAAGTGCTCTCTCTCAACCTTGGCACCCCTACTTATGACCGAATGCCTCCTCAAACACCCCCTAGCCGAAATTTCACCCTTTAGGCACACTCCCAAATTCGGCCAACTATCACTTCACTCAAAATCCCTTATTTCGCTCCACTATTTGCTCCCCAACACCCATTTGAAATAGTAGACCAAGTCTTCCTCCACAAACTCCTAATGTCCACTCATTTGAATGCATTGAACCATTCAACCATCACCTTTGAAGAGTCCCTGCCGAATACCAACACTTCACTACCTTGAGCACAAAAAATAAAGCTCTTACTTGCTGTTGATGAGGCTCGTACTCCTTTCTTCCTCTTGTTCGCTTGTGACACCATCCCGCTTGCTCCTTAAGTGGCATTATCTTGCCATCACACCACACTCCATCTTTGTGTCAACAAACACCAAAAATTATTCTTAAAGCCTACTTTAACCAGCTCATCCCCCTAAAGTGCCCAAAAAGCAAAAGTTTACCAAGGCTCTGGCTTGACCCCGAGCCTCCCCAGGACCCCCAAACATACCAAAATAACATGCAGAACAAGCCAAGCACACAGAAATGCATACAATGCAGAACCCTTAATTCTAGAATGTTACAGTTCTACCCCCTTAAAGAAATTTTAGCCTCAAAATTTACCTGATCAAAAGAGGTGAGGGTATTGCTATTGCATCACATCCTCTAGGTCCCACGTGGCTTCCTCTGAACCGTGATTCAGCCACAAAACTGTAACCAATAGAACTGTCTTCCTTCTCAATACTTTAACATCTCGATCTAGGATCTGAACTAGTTCTTCTTCATAATATCAATCAGGTCTTACTTTAATTTCTTCCATCGGAACTATGTGAGATGAATCCGAATGATAGTGCCTTAACATTGAAACATGAAATACATCATGTATCTGCCTCAATTCCAAAGGTAACTTCAACTGATATGCCACAGGTCCCACAAGTTTCAACACTCGATTAGGCCCGATGAACCTGGGGCTCAACTTGCCCTTTGACCAAACCTTAAGACCTTCTTCCAAGATGAAACTTTTAGGAAAACCCGATCATCAACTGAAAATTCTATTTCCTTACGTTTCAGATCCGAATTTTTACCTACCGAAAGCTTTCTTCAATCGAGCCCGAATCAACTTAACTTTTTCCTCTATTTTCGAAACCAATTTCAAACCCAACAACTGCCACTCAACCAACTCTGTCTAGCAGGTAGGGGTACTACACTTACGACAATACAACACTTCGTAGGGTGCCATCTTAATGCTGGATTGATAATTATTATTGTACGCAACTCTGCCAATGGTAGGAAATCCTCCAACTACCCTTAAAGTCAATAACAAAGCCTCTCAACATGTCTTCCAGAATCTGAATTACCCTTTCTGACTGATCATCAAATTGTGGATGAAACGCCGTGCTGAAATCCAATCTTGTACCCAACACTTTGTACAAATCCTTCTAGAATCGAGATGTAAACCTAGGGTCTCTGTCTAATATGATCGACATTGGTACCCCATGTAACCTGACAATCTTTGCTATGTACAACATAGCTAACTTCTGCAACGAGTAGTCAACACGAATGGGTATCAAGTGAGTAGACTTCGTCAACCGATCGACAATCACCCACACCGAATCTTTCTTAGTAGGTGTAAGAGGTAGCTCACTAACAAATTCCATAGTTATCCTCTCCCACTTCCAAAGTGGAATCTCCACTGGCTATAGCAACCCCAAAGGCAACTGATATTCCGCCATCACTTGCTAACACGTCAAGCACTTATTTACATACCCGATAACTTCTTGCTTCAGACCTGGCCACCAAAACTGTTCAAAAAAATTTTAATACATTTTACTCCCACCGGGATGCATAGCATATGGACTACTGCGTGCTTCTTGTAAGTCCTCTGCATTGACTCGAAATCCTTTGGCATACAAGCCTTTCCTCGAAAGCATAATACCCATCACTGTTGAAACTAAAATCTTCTGTCTCACCACCTTTCACTTGCTAAAATCTAGGACTCAACGATTCATTTGACAACTGCTTTTCTTTGATCTGACTTACCCATGAAGGCTTCACTTAAAGTTCAGCTAACAAGCTTCCATCATCATAAAAACTGAGATGAGCAACCATTGCCCTCAAGTCCGATATTACCTTACGGCTCAACGCATCTGCCACTATGTTAGCTTTACCTGGGTGATACTCAATCGAACAATCGTAGTTTTTCAACAATTCAATCCACCTCCGTTGCCTTAAATTCAACTCCTTTGGATAAGGAGATATTTCAAGCTCTTGTGATCGATGTAGATAATCAACTTCTCTTCATATAAGTAGTGTCTCCAAATCCTCAAAGCAAACACTATCGTAGCCAACTCTAAATCATGAGTGGGATAGTTCACTTCATGTGGTCTCAATTGCCGAGACACATATGCTACCATTTTTCCCTCTTGCATCAACACACATCCTAACCCTGTATGTGACGCATCATAGTAGACGATAAACTCTTTCCCAGCCTCGGCAGAATCAATAATAGTGCCTCGATCATAATCTTTTTCAGTTTCTCAAAGCTTTCTTGTTGCTTATCAGCCCAAACAAACGGTACCCCTTTCCATAAGAACTTAGTTAAAGGTGCAGCTATCAACGAGAATCCCTCAATGAATCTTCTATAGTACCCAGCTAACCCAATGAAACATCAAATTTTAGCTACTGACCTCGGTGGTTTCTAATCCAAAATAACTTTAATCTTTCGGGGATCGACCCTAATCCCCTCAGTAGACACAACATGCCCTAGAAAAGTAACTTCCCTCAACCAAAATTCACACTTGCTGAATTTGGCATACAATTACTTTTCTCTCAAAATTTGAAGAACAATCCGAAGATGCGAATCATGCTATTCTTTCTTCCTTGAATATACCAAGATATCGTATATGAATACTTCGACAAATCGATCCAGATAGGTTTGGAATACCCAGTTCATCATATCCATAAACGAAGCTGGTGCATTCGTCAACCCAAACGGCATCACTAGAAACTTATAGTGACTATAGCGAGTTCGAAAAGATGTCTTATGAATATTTGCCTCCTTGACCTTAAGCTGATGATAACCTAACCTCAAGTCTATCTTTGAGAACACTGAAGCACCTTGCAGTTGATCGAATAGATCGTCAATCCTTGGCAACAAGTACTTGTTCTTAATCGTCAACTTGTTTAGCTCCTATAGTTAATGCACATCCTCATCGACCCATCCTATTTCTTGAGAAATAACACCGGAGCTCCCCACGGTGACACACTTGGTCGGATAAAACCACGGTCCAACAACTCCTGAATCTGGGCTTTAAGCTCCACTAGCTCCTTCGGTGCCATCCTATGTGGAGCAATGGACACCGGAGCTGTTCCCAAAAGAAGATCAATGCCAAACTCTACTTCGTGATCCGGAGGTAACCCTGAAAGCTCTTCTAAAAAAACATTTGAGAACTCTTTCACTATTCTAACATCTTTTATAGTCAACTCTTTGGCCTTCAAAGCACTGATGAAAGCTAAGAACGCTTTACACCCTTTTCGCACCATCCTTTCGGCCTTTAGAGCTGACATTAAATTGGACAAGTAATTCATTCTCTCACCTAACACCAACACCTCCTTATCCTCGAGAGTCTTCAGTATCATTCGCTTAGCAACACAATCCAAGTTTGCTCGATATATAACCAACCAGTCCATGCATAAAATCAAATCGAACTCGCTGAACAGTAGTTGCATCAAGTTAGCCAAAAAAACTATCCCTTGAACTTCTAAAGGCACACTCCTAAAAAGTGTATTTACCACTACAGATTGTCCTAAAGGGCTAATCACAGACATCTCTCTATAGGTAACCTCAGATACAATGTTCAAAGTTCCAGACACAGTACTAGCAACATACGAATGTGTAGACCCAATATCTATCAGTGCTGTAAAGGGCAAACCAAAAATAAGGAATATACCGGTTATGACGTCCAGTGCATCGCCCTCCTCTCGGCGTCTAGCTATATAAACCAACCCAGGAAGTCTCATATATGTATTCCCAGAACCTCTGCCTGGTGCTCCACGACCTCGACCAAAACCATTTCCTCCTCTAGCCGGACCACGACCTCTCGGTGGCTGCTGACCACCTCTTTCAAATTGTGCATAACCCTAACCTACTGGCTACGCCTTGACTAGCTCTCGTGGACAATCCCTTATCCGGTGATCTATAGATCCACACCTGAAGCATCCTCTATTACCTAGCACTCCCCCGCATAAAATTTCCCATATTGAGCACACTGTTGAGATCGACCAACTGCAATAGGCTTCGCAACTCGACTATGCCCATCAAATCTAAGCCTCATTTAGAAACCCCCAGCAGATCTTGACGACCCAAAGTTCCTCTTATTTCTACCCCTATCCTTGTCCCGATTCTATCTCTCAGACTGCTTTACCTCTTCAGCTATCGTTGCCTTCTCCACCAGAGTGGCAAACTCTCTTTCCGTTACGGAGCTATCAGTACTCGCAACTCATCCTCAAACCATCCTCAAACCGAACACAGCGCTCATAATCAGTTCCGACGATACCCCGAGCATAGCGACTTAGACGTAAGAACTCTGCCTCATACTCAGCCACTGACTTATTCCCCTGGACCAAGTTCAAAAATGTCTTCCTTTGAGCGTCCACGTAACTCGTTCTAGCATACTTTTCCCGAATGCTGTCTTAAAGAAATCCCAGGTAATGCGGTCAGCTGTTGTACCATCCCTTGCCGTGAGCCACCACTAGTATTCTTCATCTCAAAGGAGAGACACTACCCCTTTCAACTTCTCTTCTGTGGTACAATCAAGATTGTCCATGATTCGTTCCACTGCTTCCAGCCAGTACTCAGCTATGTTAGGAGCCACACTAGAAATACCCATAAACATCTCAGCCCCATTAGCCCGGAGTTGCTTAGAAATAAATTTTCGAGCTACTAATCTTGTGCCTACTCCAGCAACCAGCTCCAGAACACGTAACATAGCTTGAGACACAGTATAGTGTCCATTAGTTTGATCCTAAAATCTCGCTTCTGTAATTGGTGATGTCGGTACTTCACCTTTCGACCCATGCTTTAATTCTGAGGGTTCAGCCTCACCACCCCGGCCTCTACCACGGCCCCACATACTAGGTCCACGTCCTCTAGCCCTCATAACTACGGATTCGACTTAATCTCATTAAAAATTTTATGAGTTAGCATTTCTTCCACTGTTTATTACCCGACAGTCTTATGAAAAAGGCATTAGAAGTAGGTTTTCGCAAGAAATATTTCTAAAGGTCTCTATCCTTAGAGTTGTATTTCTCAAAACTATCTACCACAATATTTCATAAGAATTCAAGTAGCAATCAGAAAACTTATAGTGTGGATTGGTGCCGGAGACTCAAGTTCCATACTTCCAGAAAACATGGATTTTTCTAAACCATTTTCCACACCAACTTTTGAAAACATTCTAAACCCTAAACCCACAGTCGAGTTTTGTAAACTTGGCTCTGATACTAAAATTATAACACCCTAAAATTGGCCTAAACGTTACGACTGGATCTGGTATGTCACAAGGAAAAGTTGTTTAAAAGGACTTTGGAATACTAAGGAATCATCGAAATTTTGAAAGCTTTTCGTTTCATGTTTCTATCTTGAAAATAACATCCAGTTTAAGGGTTTCTTACCAACTTTTATTTAGAAGAATTATTAGTCGAAAAACGATTTTGAGATGTGAAAATTGAAAACTAGTGGTAATCCGAAACGTGTCATTTTGAAAATAGTGTTTGGGGTTTTAAGTAAATTTTTGAGTTGAGTTATTAATCTGTTTGTTATCCGCTTGCTGATATTTTGGGAAAAACGTTTATTTATGTTTTAAGGAAAACGTAGTGTTTAGCAGTTCATAATATAAAATCAACCCCATTTAAAGAAAAAGCCCAAATTAAAGTTATGGAGGCCTTATTACAAAACAAAATCCCAAATTTAAAAAAAGTTTAAATAAAGAAAATAAGTTTACATATGAACTAATGCATGGCCACCTCAAAGTCCACCTCGGCTTAAAATCTGCGACTAAGAGTTACCTGCAAGAATAAGCAGAGGGGTGAGTCACCAAGACCCAGTGTGTAATTCCCCTTACAAACACAATCTGGCCTGAAGCCCACAGATGCACATTGGGCCTTAGCCCCCACAACCCAACATAATACAAGTGTATGTAATGCAACCCAGCCCAACCTAGTTTTTCTATCCTCTACGTCACCGGAATCAACCAAACGCTAGTGGCACCAAGCCCTTGTGGTTCCAAACCAACTGTGTGACAATCAATCGATAAATATATGTGGTACCAAACCGTGACAATCATCGATGGTACCAAACCACTGTGATAATCACTGATAGATAATATGGTGCCAAACAACTGTGGTACCAAACCACTGAGACATAGTTACTAAATAAAATATGTGGGGCCAACCTACTGTGGTACCAAACCACTATGACAGTCACTGAATCACACTTCCCCTTTCAAGCATATTCCAAAGCCTATGTAAGCATGTTATCATAATGAGATGAATGCAAACATACTACCAATGTACAACAGATAATTACATCATACATACATACATTTAAAAGTAGAATCATAGAAGTACTTACCCGGTGTCTCCAACCTCACCCACAAGGGTATCTCGATTGTCTATACAGTCATTTTGGCTTTCAGGAAACACAGTTATTAACACAAAATAATAAGAAAAGTGTGAGCATTACACACTTGATTACATGTAAAACTAGACTCTCTACGTTGATGCTCTCACTAGCAGGGATAACAGTGATTTGCCTATCCCAGGCAAACATCACTCTACTACACCCCGATGAAAATTCCCAAACCACTGACATAGCACATCTTTTGAACTTAGGGGCAGAGACTACGAGTCCACTCCCCTCCTTAGTTTGATTAGAACTTGCATCCATGAAGAGTTTTGATCAGTATTCAGAGTGAAACGTCGCTTGTCTAATAAGAGAATCGATTAAGACAGACTACAAATGATAAGGGATATAATAGCCAAAAACTGAAAAAAAGTGACCCTTACCTTGGTTAATGATGAACCGCACAACAACTAATTCGTCCTCGAATCAGAGATGAGTTGTGAGAGAAGTAGAAGTTTAGCCTAACAGTCAAAGATTACCCTTGAGTATTTGGCTAAAAGAAAACTTAGAAAAGGAAAAGGTATTGCACAAATTTACCTTGCGATAATAATGGTGGTGAAAAGCCAAAATATATTTGGCAGAGAAAATAGCCCTCCACGCCTCAGGCTACACAAGTAGCATCGATTCGAGATAGAAAAGAAACAGAGATTCAATTAGTGAAGGAGGAGATAGAGGAGTAGAGAAGAAAAAAAAGAAAGAAATAGAAGAAGAAGCAGATTCAAGTTTTATGAAAAGAGAGAAAGAAGAACATTACCTCCAACAATCAAATACATGAGGTGAACTCACTTGGGACTAAAGGGATTACTCGGCCTAAGAAGAGAATAAAAGAAAGATAATGAAACTCCTTCAAAGTTTCGGCTATGAGAAGAAAAGAGTGTTAAAGAGGAAAAGAATAGAAATAAAAAGAGAGATGATATTAATGAGGTAAGGTTCGGTTATGGTGATAGCCAAAAGAGAATGGTAAGAGAGTGGTTCGACAAGGAGTGGCTTCAAAATAATTCGGCTTGTGAAGAATTGAAGAAAGGGATGAGGAAAAAGATGACCAAAAGAAAACTCGAAAGCACCAAATGAATAAAATGTAAAAGTAGCAAAAGAACTAAGATACACTTATGGACTTTTCAGCACTTACAAAGAATAGGCAAACTCGAAATGGAAAAATAAAAAGAGCTCTCTCTCAACTTCGACACCCCCACTTATGATCGAATGCCTTCTTAAACACCCCCTAGCCAAAATTTCACCCCTCAAGCACACTCCCAAATTTGGCCAACTATCACCTCACTCAAAATCCCTTATTTCGCTCCACCATTTGCTCCCCAACACCCATTTGAAGTAGTAGACCAAGTCTTCCTCCACAAACTCCTCATGTCCACTCATTTGAATGCATTGACCCATTCAACCATCACTTTGGAAGAGTCCTTGCCGAATGCCAACACTTCACTACTTTGAGCACAAAAAAAAGCTCCCACTTGCTGCTAATGAGGCTCGAACTCCTTCCTTCCTCTTGCTCCTTTGTGATGCCATCCCCCTTGCTCCTTAAGTGGCATTATCTTGCCATCACACCACACTCCATCTTTGTGTCAATAAACACCAGAAATTATTTTTAAATCCTGCTTCAACTAGCTCTCTCCCCTAAAGTGCCCAAAAAGTAAAATTTTACCAAGGCTCTGGCTTGACCCCGAGCCTCCCCAAGACCCCCAAACATACCAAAATAACATGCAGAACAAGCCAAGAACAAATGAATACATACAATACAGAACCCCTAATTCTAAGATGTTACAAAAATAATAAAAGCAAATCTGAATTTCACTAACAACAAAGCTCGGAGTTTCAAAAGGAATATGAAGTTTTTAACGAATGCGTAGTTTTTATACAACCCTTTTATGTGACATGCCAGATCCGGTCGTAACGTCTAGGTCGAGTTTGGGGTGTTACAGTTAAACTATATGCTTGAGAGATAAATACTAATAATTAATGTGCATGTTTATTATGAGGCATGAAATGATTGGTTGATTGTGGTAATTTGTTATAATAGAGGGATTACGGTTATTAGGCTAATATCAAAACATGTTAAAATATGCTTGCAAATTGATAGAGCAAATAATGTGACTGAATAAATTATAACTGTGAGTTTTTGTAACACCCCAAACCTGACCCAGAAGTTAGGCTCGAATCTAGCGTACCACATTGAAGTGTTTTTCGAAAGTCGTGTTTTCATTGAAAACCCTTCTTAATTAAAAGCTTGAGTAAAAACCCAGTTACGTCAGTTTATTATTATTATTTTCAAGGTTTATTAAAAAGTTATTGCCTTTAAAACCTTATTTTTACGGAAGCTTAATTTAAAACAAATGATTTACGAAAACGTGATGTTTAAAAATTGCGTTGTAGAAATGTAGTGGTTTGAAAACCGTAATCGTTTTGGGAAAGTCGCGTTCTACTTTTAGCCAATATAAATCATAGTAAACTGAATATCCAAAATTAAAAATCAGAAATTATAAGAGTCCTTATTACAACCCAATAAGAAAGCAGTTTAAGTAATGAAAAATAGAATACTAAAATATAAAGTTGTTCGTAGTGTGGCCACCTCAAGTACTCTAGACGTCGAATCGCCATCGAGGATTACGAAAAATTAAAAAAAGGGTTCGATTTTAAAACTCGGTGTGTACAACGCTCATCGATCATAAAGCATGTGTCACATCAACTCTGGGCCTAAGCCTATTACAGTAACAGTGGCATTTGGGCCTTAGCCCATAATAGCCTCAGTTGGGCCTTAACCCATATCAAATGTCACATAGCACATCTCTCTGGGCCTAAGCCCATCTCAATATCATAATCAGTATATACAATGCATGAATACCCAAACCAACCCTGCACTCTGCCTCCTGTCCAACCCTATACTCCTATGGGGATTTAATCGACCCACTCATTCCTACACTTTTTATGTAGCATTGGTTGCGACACTAACCAATATTGCATCAGAGCTGCCAGTCACATAATCGACTTAAAGCCATTGGTGGATCAACAGTTGTCAAGCGACCATGCAACCCTAACAAATCATATACTTTCTCCAAATCGATAATCCCATCCCCCATGCAGCATAATATCACATGAATGCAAACATACCATAAATGGCATACAATAACATGCATATAAGATGTAGGGCCATTTTAGTCATTTTGCCCTTCAAGGGCATAATGGTCATTTACCCTATGGGGGTATTTTAGTCATTTTCCATTAAGGGGTATTTCGATCATTTTAACCTCTAGGGATATTTCAGTCATTTTACCTTATAGGGGTATTTTGGTTACCCTACAGGGGTATTTTGGTCAATTTACCCTACAGGAGTATTTCGATCAATTTACCTTGTAGGGGTATTTCGGTCAATTTGCGACCTTCCCGAATGTCTACAGTAGCCTCGAGCAACATAGATAACATATATGGTTATAATAGTGTAATTGGGCCCAAGGCCCATTATTCGGCCCAAATGGGCCCACAAGCTCGTGTGGCCCATTTAGCCCATGTGA
Organism: Gossypium rotundifolium; assembly: GCA_025506655.1. NCBI lineage: Eukaryota > Viridiplantae > Streptophyta > Magnoliopsida > Malvales > Malvaceae > Gossypium > Gossypium rotundifolium. The sequence goes on from CP106722.1 coordinate 141,546,800, forward strand.
TTGTCATGGCCACTCATTATTTCCTATCCATCCAAAAAATTATTCACGTAGGGCCCATGGGCCTATTGGGCCCACTCGACCAATTTCGGTCTATTTGGCCCTAAAAATGGCCTAAGCCCATGAGAACACTCATGGTGGCCTCAACCATCTTACACCCATATTCGTGGGCTCGGTCCACCACACGTGTGATTGAATGCTCGTGTGGCATAATTTGCCAGTATTTCAGCTTTTTGGCATTTGATGATCTACTTAAAGTGGTGTGTGTGTGTACACATGCTTTTCGGCTCTTTTGCTGATTATCGATCACAGGGTATTGCTACACACCTGTTTACGAAAATGTGTAATCAGTCTGCAAGCACTCCAACCCTAGATTTCAACATAAACCACCATCAGTGTAACACCCTAAACTCAGCCTAGAAAATAGGCCCGGATCTGGCGTGTCACATTGAAGTGTTTCTGAGAAAACCTTGTTTTCATTGAAAACCCTTCTAAAAAAAGTTAAGTAAAATCCAGTTTCCTTTCAAAATGAGGAGTAGCCAAAAACCATTTCCTTGTTACTATGTAAATATTTCCTTTGACAGTGGAAGCTCATTCTTAAAACACAATTATTTTCAAAAAACTTGAAATATACTTAAAAGAAATAAATCCAAGTTCTGTTTCAAAATTATAATGCATAGTGGAAGTAATGGAATAATAACTAGAGGGAAAACCTTATTACAATCCAAAATAAAAAAACTTGAAATAAATAACTCAAAATCTAGAATTTAGATATTAAGAAAAATAGGTCTAATCGTCTTGCTAGTTGGCCACCTCTGAGTCCCTCCATCAATCGAACCGCCTACTGAGGATCACCTGAGAAAAATAAAAGAGGGAGTGAGTTGTCGAAAACTCAGTGTGTACGAACCTCGTCAAAACAAATAGCATACATATCATATTATTAACATAGTAATATCATACATGCAATGCAGTGCAAACCCTTCCCAAATAATCCATCCAGTACACATCATCTCTGTCTCGCTGAAACACATCTGTGGGGATTTCTAAATTGACCCACCCATCTGATACACAACAAGGGTAGCCCGATTACGGTACTACCTAATGTTGCAGCAAAGCTGCTGATCATATAATGGGCTTAAAAAGCCATCGGTGGATCTACAGTTGTCAAGCAACCATGAGATCCTCATATACTTCCTCTATTCCATAATTCCCACCCATATGTATCCTAAACAGAATATCATATGAATGCAGCAAATGTACATGTAACATCCATAAATCTTACAATCAACACATAGGGGTATTTTAGTCATTTCACAAATTAAGGGTATTTTGGTACAAGGGTATTTCAGTAATTCTCAACAGTATGGGTCTTAATTATGAACCTTGGCTGGTTAACAAGTCTTCGCGGCTAAAGTGAACAGACACTACGCACCAGGTAGGATTCTAGAGAAGAGGATGTGGGTCACTAAGACCGCTTAAGTACCAAGCTCTCCCTAGATCCAATCCTAGACATGCATATGTCCATTGCCACACTCTACCCTAGCGACTTGTTCACAAACATGTTTGATTATTAAATTAAGTTTTATGTTGTTTAAGAATTCATCAGAACTAAACTTAGAGTCCATTAAAACCCTAGCATGCATTTCTAAAATCCCATAAGGCCCACTAAGCCCAATCATGTCCATATAGCCCATTAAGCCCAATCATGTATATGTAGCCCATTAGGCCCGATCATAATCAAATCATACGACCATCCATACCAATCCATCATTCAATTTCACATATCAACTCTTGCCAATTTGGGCCCAAGAACTCGGTAGGCCCATTTAGCCCATTCTGGCCCGATCGACAAAACATGGCCTGAGACCATGAGATCGCTCTCTTGGCCCCGGTAGTCATATCGGTGTTCCCACATAAATGTTTGCACGCTCGTGTGGTTTCCACGGCCAACCTTTCAGCTTTTCAACTTTTCGGCATTTTGGTTTTTTGAGATTTTGCCTTTTGCTGATTTGTGTGTGAAGTGTATGTACACACCTGGTAAATGAGACGTGTTACACTATCCTCAGCCTTGAACCTACAACCAATACCAACCTCCAATCAATCACACACTTAACCACAATATTTACCAAAAATTGAAGCCTTACCATAACCTTACTGTGTGCCACAAGTCCTAATAGCCCTTCCTTAGCTACTACTCATGAATATCCCCTAGATTTGCATCAATCTTAATCGTTAAAGACAAAATAATAGGTGACTTGTATCCACTTAAGTCACCCTTTCCCTTACTATAGACTATTCGGCCAACATATCCCAGATTCAAGAACACTTACCCAAAAGCTGAAAAGTATGGATAGCTTTTCGGCAGAGACTTGTAGATCCAAGCTTGATTCCAATTTTTCCAAGATCTGATCCACCAAAAATCAAAGGAATGATGACAGCACGATAGAGATTTAGTCACTAGAGTATTCGACATAAGGGTTGGGGCGATGAAGGAAATGGCTCCAAGAGTAAAGGTTTTCAACTTTTGAAGTCACTAATATTAGGTCCCCAATGATTGAGATGAAGGTAGGATGGCACAAGCAATGGAGAAAGAAGAGAATGATATTCGATTTAAGGCTTTAGGAGAGAATAAAAGAAAATACATAAGGCAGAGGCAAGGTGTAACATCCCAAAATTTGGCCTAGAAGCATTGGGCCCATTGGGCCTTGGGCACGGGAGCGTTTAAAATTTTTAAGAATAAGAGAACTAAATTAGTGCAAGTTGGACCTATTAGGTGAGTGATTTTGGAAGGTTAGGGGGCTTCTATGAAGTCTCAGGTTCAAACTTTGGCTTTAGGAAAATTTTGGTTTTAGGTGAATAAAACCCTGAGAGTTAGTAGTAGGCTTTAAGAATAAAATGTGGAGAAAAATGACACAAGTGGAGTGTGTGGTGTAGTGGCAAAGTGACGCCACATAAGAGGCAAGGGGTGATGCCACAAGGAGGGAAGGAGGTCCAAGGTTCAAGTCTTGGCTCTTGCATTTTGGATTTCTTTTTGAATGGACTCTAGAATTTTGCCATAGGGTTATATTTAGTGGCGCATGATTTTAGACACAAGGAAGTGAGTGGTCTAGTGGCAAGGTGTCATTAAGGGTGCAAGGGAGCTTGGGTTCAAATCTCATGACAAGCAAGGGAGTATTTATTTTGTGGATTGGACGAGAAGATTTTGAGTTGGATTTAAACTCTGCTAACGGAGGGATCCCACATCACCAATAGTGGCGAAGGAAGGGCTACTATAACGTAAGGTGCACGGTAAGGTTACGGTGAGGTTTTGGTTTTCGATAAGTGTATATTAAGTTATGATTAATCGTTTGGTGATGTAAATTTTAGGTTCGTGATTAAAGGGTTTGCAAGGCACGTGGTTACCAGGTGTGTACAAACACTACACACATGATGCTGAAAAGCCGAAAAGCCGAAAGTGGCTAAATGGGCCCGGTGGGCCCTGAGGCTAAGTTTGATGAAATGGTTTGGATGGTTATACGAATTGAATTAGACATGCATGATACATGATCTGAATTTGTTCTGGGCCTATTTGGACATATGATGAGACTTGGGCCTGATGGGCCGTAATGATGTAATTTGGGTTTGATGAGCTTTATGGGGACGTAGACAAGTATGCTAGGATTTATGGAACTTAGGCCTAGTTTGAACAACTCTTAAATTCCATAAGACTTTCTAATAATTAAACATGTCTGTAAACAAGTCGCTTGGTTGGAGTGTGGCAACGGGCATACGCATGTCTAGGATTGGATCTAGGGATAGCTTGGTACTTAAGCGATCCTAGTAGCCCACCTCCTCTTCTATAGAATCCTACCTCGTGCATAGTGTCTATTCACTTTAGCCGCGAGGACTTGTTGATGGGCCAAAGTTCATAGCTAAAACCCGAAAGGGACCAAGTACCCCTGATTTGCAAAATTACCAAAATACCCCCAGTTTGCAAAATTACCAAAATACCTTTGATTTGCGAAAGTACCAAAATACCCCTGTAGGGTAGAATTATGAAAATACCCCTGGGTAGTGAAATTATGAAAATACCCCTGGGTAGTGAAATGACAAAAATACCCCTATGTGACGAATAAAATTTTATGGGCGTTACTTGTGTGTTTGATGCATTCATATGATATTCTGCTTAGGATGCATATGGGTGGGAATTATGGTATGGAGGAAGATTTCAAGATCGCATGGCCGTATGGTATGGATCCAAAGGAGGCTTTAAGCCCAATATTTGATTAGCAGCTTTACTGCAACGATCGGTAGTACTGCAACTGGGCTACCCTTGGTATGTAGCGGAGCGGTGGGTCGAGCTAGAATTCCCCACAGGAGTCATAAGGTTGGAAGGGAAATGGTGTGTGTAGTGGATGGATTTTTGGGGTGGGTTTTGCATTATTTGTTTATGAATGATGCGATATGATATGATATGAGGTCATTGTGGGATAAGGCCCAAGACCACCGATTTTGATAGGGCTTAGGCCTAATGTGGATATTTGTAAGTGATTTGTTTTCCAAGGGTTGTGCACACTGAGTTTTGAAACTCACACCCCTTTAATTTAATGTTTCAGGTAATCCCAAATAGACGATTCGACGTGGGAGAGGACTCGGAGATGGCCACACTACAAGAGGCTTGAATTTTCATTTATTTATTTCAAAGTACATGTTTTTATTTACTTAATTTTCAATGGACGTAATAAGGCCTTGTACTCCATTTTGACTTTAGATTTAATTTGGGTTTTGAGATTAAATGTTTATTTAATTATTAAACCTAATAAGCTCTTATGTTCAAACTTGGTTTACTAAATGCTTAAAATAATAAAATGGGTCTTTTTTTATCTTTAATTAATAAGTCTATTAGATTTTGGGCTTTTGGGCCTTAATTTTTAATTAGCAAAACCGTTTTGAATTGTGCCTTTAATGTGACATTCCGGATTTGGGCCTAACTTTTAGACGGGTTTGGGGTGTTCCACGAGGTTTAGAACAGAAAAAGTGAAGGAGAATTCGACAGAGCACTATAGTTGCCAAAATAGTACAAAGGGAATTCCAATTGCCGAAATAGCACAGAGGGAATTCAGCACCCCCTATTTATACACAAAATCGAAACTCTGCCTACCCCCCAAAGTCCCAATCGGCTCCAACTCTTCCCCATCTCATCTCCTCTTTTTTCTCCCTGATAACTCCCCAATCCTTTTCCTAAATTTTCTCTTCTGATCACTCTCCTTAGAGTCCATCATCACACCACTTCCAACCATCTAGAAGGCCAAAATTAAAATCCTTAAAAAATACTAACCTAGGATTCGAACCTAGCATCTCCTTGCTAGCCCAAAATGCCACCTTCCTATACATTAAGTGGCGTCACTTAGCCACTCCACCACAAGCTCTTTGAGGCCATTTTTCCTATTTTATTTAAAAGCCCAACTACTCACCGCCTTGGTTCCTTTAATAATTAATTGAAAATTCCCTCTCCTTAAAGTTCGAACCCAGAACTTCTCCAACACCCCTAGACATTCCAAGTTATTAAACCCTTAAAGCCAACATGTCATTTGTCATTTTCTTGCTTTTAAAAAACATTTATGAGACCCAAAGCCCAAAGCCCAATTCATCTAAGCCCAAAAAATTCAGGGCGTTACAATCAGTCCTCTATACCACAAAATCCATAATATTATTTGTTATAACACTTTTAATCTAGATTAGCAATAAAACTTGCCTTGATTGATAAAGGTGCTTAGCCTCCTAGTAATGCTGATGAAGGTTAACTATAATCTTCTTGTCAAAAATCTGTGTTATAGCCGGATTGTTTAGTCACATAGCTTAAATCCATATGTAAACTTATTACAACCACAAAACCTTAGACTTGATTACTTTGATCAATTGAACGACTTACCAAAAGTAGAAAAAGAGTGAGTAGTGGTAGAAAGGAAAGGAATAATACCAGTAACGAAACTAAATAAAAAGAATCACCATTACTTACTCTCGATCTTGGCAAACAGAAAAGAAAAAACCCGTAACTTTATGAAAGGACAAAGCAATAAGAACCGATTCGGCAATAGTTGATAGCGAGAGAGTAGAGGTCTTCGGCTTCTCCACTCCTTACGACCAATAGAACTAGCGTTGGGGAAAAGGTAGTTCGACTCATAAGAGGATAGTATTGAGAAAATAGAAAATTTGACTAGAGTTTGAGAATAGAAGAAAGAAGAGAAGAACAAGATCGATAAGAGGAGAAGAAAGGGAGAAAGGTTTCAAGGGAAAATTCAGCACTTGGTTTCTGTGTTTCGGCAAAAGTGAACAAACAATTGAGAAATAAAGTTGAAAAGAAAAGGACCCGAAAGGTCAAAAATGCACCAAAAGAATGAGAAAACAATAGCTCAAGAGGAAAGCTTCCGAAACAAAAATGAGAAAAAAAGCCCCTAATGCTCCTATACTAATTCGGCACAACCACAAGAGAATCCCCAAGTGCCGAATGCACACCCAAAATAATCGAATATTCAGCCAACATCTTCTCACCCAAAATCCATGATTTTCTCCCCTTATCTCTCCACAATCCACTTCTTAAATAACTTATTTGACCAATTCAAACTCTCCAACACAGAGTTCAAATACAACACAAACTCTTGTCCACACATGAGTAAAATAAATAATCCCCTTTGCATGCAATGAGACTGAAACCATTGTTCTCCTTGCCACACCTGTGACACCCCAACCATTCCACCACAGGCTCTCTTTGTGTCTCTTTTTAATCACAATTATTTAAAAGGCTTAATACTAGGAGTCAGGGTTCCACTAATGCTAAAAATAACAATTTTCCATAAGTCATAGCTTGAACCCAAGGCTTCATAGAAGCCCCTATAACCTTCCCAAAATCACTCACCCAACAATCCAACATGCAATTGTGCCATTCTCTTGTTCTCAAAAATTTTAAAGGCTCCCATGCTCAAGGCCCAATAGGCCCAAAATTCAGGGTGTTATAGTTTTATAGCAATTTATATTATCTTGTGTTTATTACATCGGACTTGGTAAATGATTGGTAAAAGTTGCTTATTATTTTCGTACGGACTTACTAAGCTACATATATATAGCTTATCCCTTCCTTTCTAATGTCTTATAGGGTTATTGAGCTAGCTCGAGTTGGAAATCATCGGAGATCCTATCACACTATCAAGCTATCATTTTGGGTATAATTGAATTCAAGTATTTTAAGTCTATGGCATCTATAGGGACTAGGTCAATTTGTTATATGTGTCATGATTTATTTGGCCATGTAGATTGGCTTATTTGGGCTATCATGGCTGTAAGCCTAAGTATAGATATATATTGCTAATGTCTCTGGTGATATGAATATAGTATACTTGGTGAATGATAGAAATATGATTTATGACAAGAATGTGAAATGTATGTATATATGGAATCTTGCATGATTTGGTGTGGAGAGTTTGATGTTCTAAGTATGATAAATAATGGCATGAGGATGACATGTTATTGTCTTGGTTGTGGTTGTTTGGTTGCTCTCATATGCTTGAATTTGTTCCATGTGATGTTGAGTTGATGTGTGCAAGTGAGGGTGGCAAAATGGCTTGATAAATACCCTTTATTTTGTCCACAAGACAGGCATACGAGCATGTGTCTAGACCGTGTGTCACACGGGCAGAGACACGGGCGTGTGTCTCAGTCGTGTGTGCTACATGGCCTAGCACACGGGCATGTGGCACAAGTCAGATAGCACTCTATTTTGAACACAGTCTGAAGCACGAGCGTGTCTCGAGGTCACACGGGCGTGTAAGCCCTACCTCTAGCAAAAAATTTGTATGTTTTATAAAAATTTCCTGAGTTCTCGGTTTAGCCCCGAACCACCTCCAAAGCATGTTTTGGGTCTCATAAGCTCGTATAAGAGACTTTATGATCGATTATGAATGGTTTTAATTTGGACGCAATTTTTATGACTCGAAATTGTGTGGTTGCTTGTGATGTGAGTCCGGTAATGCCTCGTACCCTGTTCCGGCGTCGAATACAGGTAAGGGGTGCTACACGCATCATAGCTATAACACCCTAAACAATATCAGTCACTGGTGTAGGGTTACGAGGTATTACCGATCAATACACATCATTTAATATACAATACTCATACATTTAAGCATTCATACTCAAATACCATTCAACACAATTCAATTTGTCCCTTATAAGAGCCTACGATGCCTTAAACATACTTTAGAAGTGGTTCAGGACTAAACTGATAACAAATGAAATTTTTTGAAAACTTAGAAATTTTTCATCCATACAGGGGCGCACACCCGTGTGCCTCACACGGCTCCAGACACACTTGTGTCTCAAGCCGTGTAGAAATAGGGCATACTTACTAACTTGGGTCACACGGCCGACCACACGCCCGTGTGTCTAGCCTGTGTGCCTTTCGAAATAGCCACACACGCCAGTGTGCTAGGCCGTGTACTAGGCCATGCAAAACCTATAGGGTATACTGACTTATGCAACACAGCCAAGTCACACGCCCGTGTGGTAGGCCTTGTGCAATTCAGGGGGTATACTAACTTGTGGCACACAGCCATGTGTGAGGCCATGTGGAGCATACTAAATTCAATTTAATTTCATCACCAGGGGATACACGGCCATGCAACATGACCGTGTGTCGTACACGGCTGAGGCATATACTCGTGTGGACAAAAATAGGCAATGTAAAGCCATTTTGCCACCCTATTTTTACATGTATATACAAGTATAAATTGTAGCATTTCACAACTCAATAGGTAGCCAATCCATGACATTTCATACTCATATTACACCAATTTAAAATAGTATTCAATTGTCTAATAAAAACATGTTTCCCTTTTTCATAATAACCATATATCAAGATAACATTTGCATATTTCCATTCCATCTATTACTAGCCAAACATATCATATTTGAATACTTAAACACAACTGAAATATTATATCAAGTTAAGCCAAATCACATGGCTTCAACTCATATCACAACATGTACCAAAATCAATATCCCAAGTAACCTTAACTATCATTCTCATAACTAGCCTATACATGCGATATTTACATATATCCATAAATTCATAAGTACCAACCAACAACTTGATAGTGTGATGCATAACTCCAACTTTATCCTAATCGAGCGAGCTATTGAACCTCTATAATATAAGGAAAAGAACTAGAGTAAGCTTTATAGCTTAGTAAGCCCGTATGATTCAGAATTAAACTTACCATTCATACATAATCAAGACAATAGGTAAGGTAAACTCAATTAAATTTCCAAATGCTTAACACAAGCATTCATCGACAAGTTAGTCACATAAATGCATGTAATTATCCATTATCTCAATCTCAATACTCAATGTATTGTATCATACCAAATTCATATATCATGTACATCATATTCAACATTTCACTCTCAATCATATAATCAATAATTCATTCCATAATAGTACTCATCTTTATAAAGAGTATTTATGCTCATTGAACCCATTAGAAATTCAAAGGATAATCGGGTTATATACATCAATAATCCATCAATTCATTATCATTTCTACTCTTTCGAGCTATGATCAGTAAGCTCTTCTTGAGCTGATGGACAGTAATCTCTATTGAGCTGAAACGGTAAGCTCTAACGAGCTGAAAATAGTAAGCTCTTATAAGCCGATATATCGGTAAGCTCATATGAGCTGTGGTGAGTCTGCAACAAATGAAGGAGCTTGACCAAAACGGTAACCCTAGTGACATGTCACTTGTATCTTACGAATTCGTACGGTTCAAACGGGACTTGGTAACCATCAGTCTATATCAAATAGGCATTCGTATTCCAAGTATATCAATTACTAAATTATATACATACATTTCAAATAATTACAAGTATTTAAAGTTCGATTCTAATTATACGAACTTACCTCAAGTATGAAAACGACGAAATGAGTTAATTACTTGATAATCTTGCCTTTCCCCCGATCCATTTCTAGATTCCTCTTTTCTTGATCTAAATATATTCAAATTTAACTTATTTAATTAACCATTCATTCAATTTAGTCCAAAACATACATTTAGACTTATTTGCACATTAGCCCCTAAACATTCACACTTTTATAAATTAGTCCTTATTTCACAAAAATACAAATTCAAGCAATTCAATCCAAATACATGCTAGTCGAATTTCATACGGACTCCTATCAGCTCGTATCTTTCTTTATTTCACATTTTTAACATATAAAATTTCACATTTCACAATTTAAACCTTTTTGACATTTTGTCAAAAATCACTTTACAAAACATGAAAATCTATCATCTAAAATTCATATTTCAACTTCAAACACCTAAGAACACATAAACTCATCAATGGAAACTCTCAAAATCTTTAAAAGTTTCAAAATCTAAGCTACGGGCTAGCTAGATTGAGCTACAACCATTACAAAAACATAGAAATCATTACAATTTACGCGATTTAGTTCTTTTTATCAAATTGACTATTTAAATGATATAATTAGCTCACAAAATTTTCACACATACATGCTGTCATGATGTAAACACATAAAATAATATTAAAATAATTTTCTGACATTGTATTTGTTGTTTCGAAACCACTATTCTGATTTGACCTAAAAATGGGTTGTTACAATAGCCATATGCTTTCACAACTTTGATATTCCCGTTGAACACTCGGAATATTAACGGATACTCAGAAATCTTGTACATAAGTCCCATATATGTAGCTAAAGCTACCTCATATCTCATAATACATATAGGCTCGCTTTCGAGCTATTCACGGGCCTACTTACACAAGCTGTCAGTCGGGACGTAGCTACACAGTGCTACTCACACAAGCTGCCAGGTATCTGCAACACATGCCGGACTACCCAACCACTGGTAGGATGTACAAGACTAGCACTTGGATCACATAATCGCATATACACATGGGTTCCTAGTGACATGTCACTTGTATCATATTCTATTCCTAAGGTTCAACCGGATTTCTCGTTTGTCGAAACTTTGTCAAATACGTCCAAAGAGTCAATCACAATTCATACAATATTAAAGCATTTAAAACATAAATATAACAATGCATTATTTACATACGAACTTACCTCGGTACAAAAATAGTAGAATTGGACCTAATCGTCAAACACTTTGTTTTTACCCCGATCTAGGTCTGAACCTTATTTTTCTTGATCTATAATAACAAATTTAAATCATTTAATACTCACATTATTCAATTTAGCCCAAAAATCATATTATGGAAAAATTACATTTTTGCCCCTAATGTTTCACATTTTTACAATTAGTCCTTAGCTCGTAAATTGAAATGTATTCCATTTCATCAAAACCCAAGCCTATCCGAACCATTTTTATACTCATACCAGCACACATTTTCCATTTAATCACACTTTTACTACTCATTTTATAACTTTTACAAATAAGTCCTTTTTGACATTTTCATCAAAAATCACCTAGTAAATGTTGTTTATCTAACACCAAAATACATTTTCTACCATTAGACATCAAAATACACAAATTATACCACCTAAACTTAATGTGCCCTTTCTTCTTGTAGAAGTTATAGGTTTTACCTCTGTTTGAATATATCGATTGACCCTTAGATTTATCGCAAGAATTTCGTTCATGTGTCCTCTCACGATTATCATCAGCATTTCTTTCTTATCTCCCAAAAACAATGAGACCTTCCCCCTAAGAGTCAGATCCTCACACAAGATGCTTCATCTTGTCATACGATGTTAAGGAAGCATATAATTCATCAACTGTGAGAGGTTCGCGCTATAAAAAATCGTATCTTTAAAGGTTGAATAAGAAGGGTGCAATGAACAAAGTAGAATTAAACCTGAATCTTCTTTATCGTACTGAACCTCTACGGCCTCTTGATTTGGAATAATTTCTATAAACACAATTAAGTGTTTGGGTATAGATGCATCTTCCTCCATACGATGACCATAAAGGCGTTGCTTTATATACAACTTGATAGTTAGAGTTTTCAACATGCATAGCTACTGCAGCTTTGCCCATAATGCAGCAGCGATCTTCTCATTCATCACGTCATGCAGAATTTCATCCAATAGATGCAAATGTTATTATGTTAAATCCTTTCAATCTTTATGCTTCCTCTCTTCCTCTGTCAATGTAGAAGGCATCTTTTCAACCCTTACCAGGGAATCTTCTAAATCCATTTGTACAAGAACTGTCTGCATCTTTATCTACAATAATGAGAATTAGTTGTTGTGATCCAACAGCTAAATATCATACTTCATTGTCTTCATTACCGTGATCGAAACCAAAAAACTTGAAAAGTTGTGATACCAATTTGTTAAAAACTAAACTTCTATAACGGCAATGTAGAATGTTCGTAAAGAAAATGAAAGAAAAAAACAAAACACACAGATTTTACATGGAAACCCAATTGAGAAAAAACTACGAGAAGAGGAGAAGAAAATTCACTAATGTTGAATTCAAATGATACAAGAGGAGTTTCAACTACATCTACTTAGAGGATGAAAAAGCCAAATTCTAATCAATGTAAAATATATTTTGCTAATAAATGCTAAATGTAACGCCCCAAAAATTTAAGGTTTGTAATTTTGCATGTTCTGACACAATTGTATGTTTGCTTCAGTGGTTAAGTGATTTGGGTGTGTTTAGGAGTGTTTGAGAAGCCTGGGTTCAAGTCTTGGCCTTTGCAAAATTTTTAGTTTTCTCTTAAATGAACCTGGACACTGGCAGTTAGGCGTTATTAGTTATAATGATTGTTTTATGGCACAGAAAGAGCCTGTAGTGTAGTGGCAAGGTGGCGTGTCTTATAACCGAGAGATCTAAGGTTCAAGTCCTAGGTTGCATAATGGAGTGTTTATTTTGCTTTTTGAGCTATGTAGGTAGAAGAGTTGGACTGAAACTCTGTAAGGTGAAGTTTGAATTGGTCTTAGATGGACTTGTGGAGAGATAGTAGGAACAAATCGTGGAGAGGAGTATGGAGAGAGTTGTGAGGAGAATCAAGGAAGTTGAGGTGTTTAGGGAGTGTTAGTACCGAATTGGTTTAGGGAAGCTTAGGAATTTTGACTGTAGGCATTTTTCCTTGTTTCGGTTTTGTGAGGTTGTGAAAGGAGAGTGCCATATTTTTTCCTTTGTGATTTTTATCATTCGGGAATTCTTTCGGGTTTTGTGTTTTAGCTATTGAGGTGACCAAAATTGCTTCTACTCTCTCCCTTTCCACATTTTTCGAATAGGTAACTTTCCTTTTGGTCTCATTTTCCTTTCTTTGTTGACCTTCTACTCTCCTAATAGTGCCGAATGCACTTCTCTTCTCTCCCCCTCCATTCTTCTATTTTTTCTCAAAGTCGAACCTACTTTCCATCTTCTTCTTCTCTGTTCCCCACTCTCTGCCCATCTTAGCCGATTTTCTTCAAGGCTCTTTTGTGTATTTTCAGTAACCATCTTTTCCCTATTGTGCTTGGCCGAATCCTAAGATATTCTAACCGACTTCATCATCATCAATTTCATTAAGTCTTTCAACTTTCCAAGCAAGTCGTTAGCACTGTGTTGTAAACCACTCTTATTTATCTGTTCTTAGGGTGTTAAAATCTTGAGAAGAGAAAAGAGGATTCTCTTGTGTGTGAAAGCATTCCAAATCTTCCCTTCACCAACCGTTTCATCATTAGGATAATCATTAAGAGCGTGGAATCGTGGCTTGGACAATAATCTTAGAAGAGTAGGCCATATTTCATACAATCATGGTAGGTGATGGTTGAATAACTGTGGTTTAAGTTCTTGAAAATATTTGTTATTGAAGGGCTGATCGAATAATCGAATCAATGTAGGTTAGGGACAAGAGGTATTTCGCTAGCGTTTGTGAAAAAGGTGTGTAATCACACTATCGCTTCTGTGAGTCGATAAAAAGCTGAAAAACCAAAACTTAGGCATTCGAGGCCTCACAAGTGTGTGATCGCTCGTGTGGTAAATCGAGCCCACAATCAAGGCCGATAGACTGTAGAGGCCACCATGAGCATTATCGTGCTCTTAAGCTGTTATAAGCCTCGTTTGGCTGAAATGGGCCGTGTGGGCCCAATAAGCTCGTAACTCCCACACGGAATAAATCCACGATAAGTGGCAAATACTGGAGTAGGCTATATCCTTCGCATAGCTGTGACTGAATTTAGGCTAAATGGGCCACACAACCGTGTGGGCCCACTTGGGCTAAATATTGGACCTTGGGCCCATTTATGTCATTTTGATCATATAGGTTATCTGTGTCGCTCGAGGTGACTATGGACCTTTAGAAAGGTTATTATCTGCACTGAAACCCTAAAATAAGTAAAATGACCAAAATACCCTTAAAGGGTAAAATTACTATTTTACCCCTAATAGATGGAAATTACCATCTTACCCCTAGAGGTAAGTCGACTGATGAATGCATATTATTAGATGACTGTATTGAGTAGCACATACTGCATACACAAAATATTTATGACATGGTATACTGGATGGGGTTGGGTTACTGATATGGAAGAAGTGTATTGTTACTGGTTGTAACAAACCTTACCCGTATTCTACGTTGGAACCTGGTACGAGGCGTTACCGTACTTAACTCACATGGTCATACAACTTTGGGTTATCAAATTTCGTTCCCAATTAAAAATTTTCCATTCACATAACTAACATCCTCATAATGGGCCTACGAGGCCCTAAAAATACTTCCGGAAGGTTTCAGAAATAAATCAAAAACTTTTACGTACTTAGAAAATTTTTACCTAAATAGGGGCCACACGCCCGTGTTGTTCAAAAGACACGCCCATGCTCCACACATGTACTCAACAATGACTTAATTCACACGGCCGGACACACACCCGTGTCCCTCACACGGCCTCGACACACCCGTGTCTTAGCCCGTGTGCCAAAACCTTGGCATTCTGTTTATGACGTTATCATCTTGCTAAGGTCACATGGCCTAGGCATACGCTCGTGTCCTTAACCGTGTGTTGAATTAAATTCCAATTTCAAGGTGCAGACTTCACACACCCTGGCACACGCCTATGTCCAAGGCCGTGCCTCCCACACGATTGAGACACACGGTCGTGTCTCTGCCCTTGTTTTTACTAATAAGCTTACTGACTTATATTTTTAGCATGCAAGGGACACACGACCTGATCACATACTTATGCAATTGATCGTGTGTCACACATGGCCTAGACACACGCCCGTGTGCCTACTCGTGTGGACAAGAACAAGGCTATTTGCCAAGCTCTTTCATCACCCTTTCTCACTCAAGCATAATTTATCCTCCACCATCAATTCATTCATGCATATCCACAACCAACAACCCAATCATATATTCCACATAATCATGAATAACCACTTCTTTTCATTAAATAATAGTATTGAGCCATTAACTATGGCCATATACAAAAGAATTCATCTATAGGGAACCAATACACACTTAGCCAAAATAACAAAACAATTCACCCAGTCTAGCCCCTATACATGCCATACTCAAAATGCTAATTCTAGATATACTGAGATGAGCTAATAGTGTAGGTGATCTTCCAATTATCTTTGTATCCCGACCCGGCTCTTTGACACTATAAAACAAGGGAAAGGAAAGGGAGTAAGCTTTAAGCTTAGTAAGTTTACATGTAAACAATAAACATCGTAACATGTTCTAATCAATAAATAGCATTTCACAATCCAAGACTGTAACACCCTAAAACTCTTGAAACCCTAATTTTTGTACATTAAAGTTGGTATGTATCTGTAGCACTTAGAATATTAATTTCAAGGTTTTGTCAGGATTATTTGAAGCCTTAGAGATAGGGGAGACCATAGGAAAATTTTTTTTCTTGCTTTAGTGGACCCTACTCTCAGGCATGAGGACTCTTAAGCAGATTAAGAGAAAATAAGACACAAATAGGCTTGTGGTCCAGTGGAAAGTGGTGTCACTTGGGAGATATGAGGTGTCGTGTGTGTAAGCTGAAGAGGTCCAAGGTTCGAGCTTTAGGAGTGTACTTTTGGAGTGTTTTATTTTGTATAGGTGGATGGCAAGAGTTGTGTTGGTTTTGAACTCTTGCCGTGGAGAGTTTGAAATAAGTAGGTGTGATGGATGTGGAGGAAATTTCGGATAAGATTAAGGTGTTATTAGGAAGAAAAATCAGGAGATGAGGAAAGGGAGGAGATGGTTCCGAATAGGACTTTGGGGGATGGCATATTCGGCTTGTGGCTATAAGAGGAGAAAGCTGAATGTTTTGCAAGGTTATTTGAGTTGCCATTATTTTTATTTTTTTCTCCCCCTTAATCGGTTTCTCCCATTGCCGAATTCACCTATAGCTAAATTCTCTTCTTTTCCAAGTTACTATCATTCTTCTTTGTTGAATCCTCCATACCCTCTCTTCTCAAATTCCATTTCTTGTTCACCTTTGGTTCTAGCCGATCACTTCTTCTCTTCTTCTCCCTATTGGTGCCAAATAGTCCCTGTCACCATAATAATCTCTAAAGCCAAAAACTTCTTGGGCCAATTGCTTCTTGGGTAAGTACTTAGTCAATTTTCCTTTAGTGTGTTCGGTAAAAGCCAGAGGGCTATCTAACTTTTCCTATCGTTAAACTTGTAATAACAAGGATAGGGTTCAAAGATCGCAAGCGTGGTAAGGATCGTTAGCAAAGAGGTAAGTGCACTTATTTTGGTTGTGGCTTAGTAAATGGCCGAATATAATATGGCTTATAGGGGTGACTTATGTGGAATATAAGTCATTTGTTTTTGATGATATGCGTTTGGGTGCAGATCTAGAGGATAATCGCAAATAGTAGTGACTGAAGGGCTACTAGAATGTGTGGCACACGGTAAAGGTACGGTGAGGTTTCAGTTTCTGATAAAGTGTGTATTAAGCCATGATTAATCGTTAAGTGATGTCGATTGTTGGTTTGTGATTAAGGGTTTTATAGCACACATGGTTACCAGGTGTGTACAAACACTACAAACACGATATCGGCAACGCCAAAAAGTCAAAAAGCTGAAAGTGGCTAAATGGGCCTGTCGAA
This sequence comes from Gossypium rotundifolium, assembly GCA_025506655.1. NCBI lineage: Eukaryota > Viridiplantae > Streptophyta > Magnoliopsida > Malvales > Malvaceae > Gossypium > Gossypium rotundifolium. The sequence continues at coordinate 141,563,857 of CP106722.1, forward strand.
CTTGTAGGCCCAAAACGGCAATGGTTGATATATGATCATGAAATTGGTTTGATGGGCCATGAGCATGAAATTGGTATGATGGGCTATATGAGCTTGAAATTGGTTTGATGGGCTATATGTGCATAAAATGGGCTTAATAGGCTCTATGAGATTCTAGAAATATATGTTAGGGTTTCATGGACTCTAGGCCTAGTTTGACAAACTCTTGAATAACATAAAACTCTTCTAATAATTAAACATGTCCGTGGACAAGTCGCTGGGTTAGAGTGTGGCAATGGACATATGTATGTCTAGGATTGGATCTAGGGAGAGCTTGGTACTTAAGAGGGTCCTAGTGGCCCACCTCCTCTTCTCTGGAATCCTACCTGGTGCATAGTGTCTGTTCACTTTAACTGCAAGAACTTGTTAATGGGCCAAAGTTCATAACTAAAACCCGAGAGGGACCAAATACCCCTAGATTTGTAAAATTACTAAATTACCCCTAATTTGAAAATACCCAAAATACCCTTAGTTTGGAAATTTACCATAATACCTTCGATTTAAAAAATTACCAAAATACCCCTAATTTATAGAATTACCGAAATACCCCCAATTTGGAAATTTATGATAATACTATAGGGTAGAATTACGATAATACTCCTATAGAGTAGATTTACGAAAATACCCTTGGGTTGTGAAATGACGAAAATACCCCTATGTGATGAGTATGAGTTTTGTGGATGTTACTCATGTGCATGTTGCATTCATACGATATTCTGTTTAGGATGCATAGGGGTGGGAATTATGGTACGGAGGAAGAATTTGAGGATCGCATAGTCGCTTGAGGACCATGGATCCACCGGTGGCTTTAAGCCCATTATATGATTAGCAGCTTTGCTACAACATTGAGTAGTGCCGCTGTGAGTGCTACCTTTGGTGTGTAGAGGATGGGTAGGTCGATTTAGAAATCCCCACAAGTGTGTATTGGTTGGAAGGGAGGTGGTGTGTGTAGCGGATGGATTTTTGGAGAGGGTTTTGCAATACCTTGTTTTGCATATGATATGATATGATATGATATGGTCATTGTGGGCTAAGGCCAAGACCATCGATTTTGATAGAGCTTAGGCCCAATGTGAATATTTGTATGTTGATTTGATTGCCAAGGGTTGTACACACTGAGTTTCAAAACTCATACCCTTTATTTAATGTTTCAGGTGATCCTCAGTAGACGGTCCGACGTGGGAGAGGACTCAGAGATGGCCACACTACGAGATGTTTAAATTTTTATTTATTTATTTAAAAAAACATGGTTTTAATTGCTTTATTTTAGTTGGATGTAATAAGGCCTTGTACTCTGATTTGACTTTGGATTTTGGGTTTGTTGTTTTCAACAGTTCACTTAAGTATTAAACCTAAGTAAATTTTGTATGTTTAAACTTGGCTTTTGAAATGCTTAAAATAATAAAATGGGCTTCTATCATTACTTAACAAGACTCAAGGATTTTGGGCTTTTGGGCCTTAAATTGTTAATTAGTAAAATCATTTCGAATTGTGCCTTTAATGTGACATTCTGAATTGAGCCTAACTCCTAGGCCAGGTTTGGGGTGTTACAAAGATCATGCTTACTCATTCATCTCTTACCACATTCCAACCATATCACAAACCAAATACTCTTATTATTTAACATACATTCCTGCACTTAATCACCACATGATCACATGGAACAACACATCACAATTACACAATAAGCCATTCTTAGTAATACCAAACACTCAATGGTTTCGCACTTAGCCCACAATTTATCTTTAACAGGGTGGTATCACACATAGCCCACCAACAAGAATATTTACGGTGGTATCGCACATTGCCCACCAAATGATAATATAAATGATGGTATCACACACAGCCAATCGTAAATAATTAATAAGGTGGTATCGCACATAGCCCACCAACAAGAATAATTAAGGTGGTATCGCACACAGCCTACCATTAATTACTACGAGTAATATTCCACACTTACATACCTAATTGAACATTCATATGAAAATTATTCATTATCTACCAAATTCAATCCATCTGAATCATATATGTTCTCAATCATACAATGCACCAATAAGTAACAACATGTGTATTTAAGATGCATCGTTTACACAGAAACTTACCTCAATGCAAATCGTATTGATCAACGGTCTATTCTGTAACCTTGCCTTTTCCTCGGTTAAGGTTGATTCCATGCTCTTCTTGGTCTATAATAACAAATATTCACTCATCAACCATTTTATGATCATAATATGTCACAATCTCTACTTAGGCAAAATGACCATTTTGCCCTTGTACTATGGCAAAATTTACGATTTTGCTCATTTTTCATCACATTCTATCATTAAACAAGCCTAGCTGAACATTTATTACTCTTACAACTACTCAAAATTTCAACTATTTCATGCATTTATTACCAAATTACAACATTCACAATTTAGTCCATTTAAGTGTTTTCATGACAACACTTTTCACAAAAGTTGTTTCTCATCTCCCTAACATTCATTTTATTCCATAAAAACTCAGCTAGCAACATAAAATCTCTCATGGAAAGTCCCTAAACTTTCAACCATTTAACAAAATAGTCCCCTCATTAGCTAGCTCAAGCTTTGGGGATTCCAAAAGTACAAAAATCATCAAAATAATCATCAAGATCACTTACTTGTAAGGATGAAATGTAGCTGAAAATTTGAACTTTAAAACCCCTATCCTATCTTAAATTTTTGGTGGATAAGAAGTGTGAATAGTAAAAGATGACAACTCTTTTATTCATCTTATTTTATTCATTTTTTTATCACCTAATGTTACCAAATTTTGACTAAAATTAATGCTCTTATCCCCTAAGCTATATGGCCTGCCATCACACATATAATGGCCTAATTTCACTTTAAGGACCTCCAATTTGATATTCTTTGGCTTCTAGACACCTCTACCACCTATAATGGAACTTTTGCAATTTATGCGATTTAGTCCTTTTTCACAATTAAACATACAATTGCTTAAATTAAAGCACCAAAATTTTCATATAGCCATATATTAATGCCATAACACATAAAATAATATCAAAATAAATTTCTTCATCCTCAGATTGGTGGTCCCGAAACCACAGTTTCAATTAGCCCCAAAATCGGGTTATTACACTGGTTGCTTTGCCACAAATACTATTACTGGCAGCTTTGATGCGACATCGTCATCGATGACTTTGTTGCAATATCATCTTGGTGGCCTTGCCATATATACTGCTACTGGTAGCTCTGCTGTGTTATTATTACTGGCAGCTATGCTGCAATATTGGTGTGTTGGCTAGGTGGGTCGATTTTTCCCCACATGGTTTGTTGGTTGGTACGAGTGGTGTGTTAGTTGAATTGGGGTGGGTTGCATATGTGCACCATACTGATACTGTAATGGGCTAAGGCCCATACAACACTGTTACTGAATAGGGCTCAGGCCCAGACTGTTACTGCATGACAGGGATTACACACTAAGTTCTCGTAACTCACCCTTTTCTTTTAACTGTACAGGTAATCCCCAACCTTAGATGATTTGGAGCTGCAAGGGACTCGGAGGTGGCCACACGTTCACTAATATTTTATTGTAAACCTAGTTATTTAAATTTTTATATTGGGTTGATATCTATTTAATAAGATGATAAACCGTAATATATACATATTTTAATCCCACATTTGGCATACTTTTGGATGATTTATCCCTTGAATTGCGGAATTCGATGTTCCTAATCCTTTAATTTCATGTTTTATACTTAGGTGAGCATAGGAGGATGAAAAGAACGAGAAACAGACCAAAAACAGAGAAATTAGGCCAAAGTGAGAAATCAACATGACCTGGAGTTCACCACACGGCCGTGCCGCTTTAGCAGACTCGAACACACTGGGCTCGATTCACATGGGCGTGTCCCTGTCGTGATCCATTTTAATTATACACAAAAAAAGGTTACTTAGAGGGAAAAAAAGACATTCTGAAGCCTATATAAACACCCTAAGTGTCACCTAAAAGGGGGGAGCCAAAAGAGGTGAAGCCAGAGAGGGCTAAATACAGGGAATTACTTGAAGAAAGCCAATTGATCCATCTCAAGAAGCCCGAATCACGCTCAAGATTGAGGATCTTCCCTTTAATTCCTTCAGGGTGTTAGGGTTTTTCTTTATGTTTTGTTATTTACTTTCTTTTGAGATGTATTCTATGATGAACATGAACTAAACCCCTCAAATACCTGAGGGGGATGAAACCTAAGACGGAACTTGTTTTTTTTTTTGAACTGTATGATAAATACTTGATTTGTTCTTAATTATATGTTCTTAATTCTTGTTTTAATATTTTAGGATATTAATTCAAGTATTGATGTGCTTATTCAGAGGAGAAAAAGTCTCTATCTACGAGTACATCTAGCATAATTAAGTAGAGTTGATCGCACTCCTAGAGATAGGACTACGAAAATCTACCGGATTAGGGTCAAACCTAATATGGGAGTCCATGGATCGAGTTAATGCAACACTAGGGGTTTTAATTAGAAATAGATTTCAATTAATCAACCTAGGGTTAGACATTAGTAGCCTTGAAAGAGGTATTAATATAAATTAGGGAATCCTACGGATCAGGTTAAGTGAATAAATCGTTTGGTTCAGAGTTAAATAACAAGTGAAGTTTAGGTGAATTCTTCCTCGTGTATTGTCTTGATCAATTGATTTTCCCAAAAGTAATTTCCCAATTCATTCTCTATGTCTTGGCATCCTTAGCTTATTAATTTGTTAGATAAAATCCCCTTTATTTTAGGCTAGACAATAAAAAGAAAGTCAGTACTAGTACTTTTGGTTCATTTGGGTTCGACATTCCGGTCTTGCCACTAAGCTATATTACTGTTCGATAGGTGTGGTTGCCTCAATCGTGGCGATAGTTAGCTTCTAGGCTCGATCATTCATTAAATAAATATTAAAAATCTCAAATCACGACCAAGTTTTTGGCACCGTCGCTGGGGAACTGGAATATTAGGAATGCTCAAATTTTATTACTTTATCTATTTTTATTTTATTTATTTATTTATTTCTTTCTAATTTTTATTTTTAGTTTTCTAATCCCTCTATTATTTGCTCTGATAGGTTTTTCTAGTTTATGACTAGGAGGAACCCGTCAGGACCATTGCTTTTTGATAGTGAGATCGAGGCAACCATTTGCAGAAACCGAAGAGAAATTAGGCGAAGTTTACAATACATAGAGGAAGAGCAAGAAAACATCACCAATACCCCTGAAAAGATGGCTGAAAATAAGAATAACCCATTACCTCCGGTGGTTATGGGTAATCTGGTGAATCAAAATCCTGCTCGTCGTACTATGTATAATTATGCTAAGCCTAGTTTAGCTGGTACTGAATCAAGTATTGTTAGACCTACTATTGCTACTGATGGAAGCTCGAAACAACTCCTATCGAACAGTAGTATAGCCGTGGTGAGTCCAGAATATCGTATCCTCAAGGACCAAGAGTACCTAATAATAACTATCTTTTTATTATCTAGCCAAATAATTAAAGGGGATGTATTTTTAATCTAAAATTTAACAAACTAATTTAACTAACTATAAGCGCGACAGAGAGTAAACTGGAAAATACTTCGGACAACTTATACGAGATGGACGACACCTAAGGAAGAATCCACCTAGACTTCACTTATTACTTTTGATTCATGTGATTTATTCACTTGAATTAATCCATAGAAATCTATGAATTATATTAATACCTCTTTCGAGGCTACTAACAACTGACTCTAGGTTGATTAACTGAAATCTCTGTCCAATTAAAACCCCTATTGTCGCATTAATTTGATCTATGGATTCCCATATTAGGTTTGACCCTAATTCGGTAGATTTTGTCACCCTATTTCAAGGGTTGCAATCAACTCCACTTAATTGTGTTGATCTTCTCTTAAACAGGGACATTTGCTCCACTGAATAAGCACATTCGACTTGGATCAATAACCTAAATTATCAAAACAACAATAAAAACTCACAATTAAGAATAAGCACAAGTATTTATCTCATAAATCAAATAATAATAAGATCTACTTAGGTTTCATCCCCTTAGATATCTAAGCGATTTAGTTCATACTAGAAGAGGAAAACATCATAAAAGAGGAAAAACAACAAAATGAAGAAAACCCAAAAACTTCTAAAGAACTTGATGGGAGATCCTCAATCTTGATGGAAATCCTTCTCCTAAGCTGTTCCTAACGGCTGTCTTAGAGTATTTTCTCCTTCTACTCTGCATCTATTCGACGTCCTATCGAACTCCCCGTTTAAGTTGCCTCCTAAGGTGTTTATATAGGCTTCGAGATGCCTTTCTTTGCCCAAAAGTATCCTAATCCGAATGAAACTCTTCTTTGCTATGGCAGGGACATGCTCATGTGACACGCCCTGTGAATCGAGCCCAGGCTGTGTTCGAGTCTTCTAAAGTGTCACGGCTGTGTGGTGAACTCCAAGCTGTGTTAATTTCTCACTTTGGCCTAATTTTTCCATTTTTGGCCCGTTTCTCGTTCTTTTTATCCTCTTATGCTCACCTAAATATAAAACATTAAATTAAAGGATTAGGAGCATCGAATTCCATAAGTCAAGGGTTAAATCATCCAAAAGTATGCCAAATCTGGGATTAAAATAAGTATATATTATGGTTTATCAAATACCCCCACACTTAAGCTTTTGCTTGTCCTCAAGCAAAATTTTCAACTCACAATTAGAACTAACTTCCCTCAGCTCATAATTCTCATTAACAATGTCTCATCATAATTCATAGATAATTCATACATGGATAATTTAACTCAAAAAGTCCTAAAGATTTAAACAATCTAAGTCATTAATTTTTATAGCACGGAAACATAGGTGTTTCCCCTTATCTAAATAATTACTTTTGATCCAAAACTGACAATGATTGACATCCTCACTAAAGATTCACTCAAATCACTCAAAGTGTTTAAGGTTCAAAATAAAGCACTCATCAGTCAAACATGAAAAGTTATTACCATAGACTTGCATGAAAATCAAATCTCCACCACTATAAAATGAGATGATACACATATTAAAAGGTCTTTAAAGGGTTGTAATGGGCTTGGGTTAAAGGTGTGGATATAGGCTGAATTAGAAGGTTAGAATCGAGATTGAATTGACAAATTACCTAACTAGAAATAATAAACTGATAATGAATAATTACATCAATAACACGAGCTTCTTCTAAAGATGTGAATTTAATTGTTTAAGCTCATAGAACATAGAGCTACTGATGAATAGATTTTCTAACTTTTTTTTAAGCACAAGTACATAATAAAAGATGAATTCCACTACTATAATTAGGCAACCGATCAAATCAAATCTCGACATAAGGGAATTCAAAGTGGGAGAAGTAAAAAAAAAAAAACTTGGTTTTGGGTTAATATTAATAGTTATGTCAAAGAAACGGTTTATTAGGATCAAAGGGGTTCACTAAGGGTTAACTATGAAGGTAGGATTTTTTTGGAGTGAGTAGGTTAAATCCTAGGTGCCTTTATCATCTCAGTATATCAAATCAAAAGTGTGGTCTCAAAATGAATAATTGAAACAAGTTCTAGAATAACAAATCAATATTGACACGCTCATAATCAATAAAGTGAGCACGAAAAGATATATGCTCTAAAGGCTCAAAATCTCACAAAAATTATGGGTTTTGATGTCAACCTTGTAAAATTCAAATTTCAAAGTAATATTTAGATTTAGGGAAACAACCTAGAAAATTTAATTCTGAAAATAGACTTATCATGCCTGATTCTCTAATATCTTAAAGTTTAAATTATCAATGCACAATTAACTATGACTTAATCCAAAACATATAAATAAAAATCATAAATCAAAAAAGTTTCATTCTAATTAGTAATATGAGAAAATTACTTAAGACAAGATATCATTCAGGGATTTGAGAATAATGAAAAAAGTTAGGAAATTTTGAAATTCACCCCCCACACTTAAGATGTACATTGCCCTCAATGTACAAAGATAGATAATAGCGAGATAATAATAAAATCATAAGATAGGGATAGATGTGAAACTTCCTAAATTTTGGATGGAGTCAATGAAAAGAAACCGGATAGGATTGTTAGAGGTGAATGTGGGGGAGTGCCTCAAACCGTTTGAAATTGGATCCTTGAAGCATCCGGCCTAATCTTATTTTATCCTAAGCTAAATCTAAATGGAATGAAGAAAAAGAAGAAAATAATAAAGAGAATAAAATAAAAATAAAAGTAAATAATGTAAAATGGGTATGATTTCAAAAAGAAAGGGAAAGGGAATAAGACTTAGGGAAGAAAGTGAACAGAAGAAGGGGATTAAATAGAAATTGGTATATATATATAGTCGTGGACCACGCCCGTGTGCCCTGGACATGACTGGTCACACAGCCAATTAGCACGACCGTGTGCGGTGTTGTTTGTTTTCCCACGCCTGTGTAGGGGGTCTCCACGCCCGTGTAGGTTTCTTAGTGTCAGCCACGATCACATCGCACAGCCGTTGCATTTTATCGCAACCCGTGTTGTTGGGAAAAGTTTTGTCCTTAAAATTATAATGTATAGTGGAAGTAATGGAATAATAACTAGAGGGAAAACCTTATTACAATCCAAAATAAAAAACTTAAAATAAATAACTCAAAATCTAGAATTTAGATATTAAGAAAAACAGGTCTAATCGTCTTGCTAGTTGGCCACCTCTGAGTCCCTCCATCAATCGAACCACCTACTGAGGATCACTTGAGAAAAATAAAAGAGGGAGTGAGTTGTCAAAAACTCAGTGTGTACGAACCTCGTCAAAACAAATAGCATACATATCATATTATTAACATAGTAATATCATACATGCAATGCAGTGCAAACCCTTCCCAAATAATCCATCCAGTACACATCATCTCTGTCCCGTCAAAACACATCTTTGGGGATTTCTAAATTGACCCACCCATCTGATACACAATAAGGGTAGCCCGATTACGGTACTACCTAATGTTGCAGCAAAGCTGCTGATCATATAATGGGCTTAAAAAGCCATCGGTGGATCTACAGTTGTCAAGCAACCATGAGATCCTCATATACTTCCTCTGTTCCATAATTCCCACCCATATGTATCCTAAACAGAATATCATATGAATGCAACAAATGTACATGTAACATCCATAAATCTTACAATCAACACATATGGGTATTTTAGTCATTTCACAAATCAAGGGTATTTTGGTAATTCTACTTTACAAGGGTATTTCAGTAATTCTCAACAGTATGGGTCTTAATTATGAACCTTGGCTGGTCAACAAGTCTTCACAGCTAAAGTGAACAGACACTACACACTAGGTAGGATTCTAGAGAAGAGGATGTGGGTCACTAAGACCGCTTAAGTACCAAGCTCTCCCTAGATCCAATCCTAGACATGCATATGTCCATTGCCACACTCTACCCTAGCGACTTGCTCACAAACATGTTTGATTATTAAATTAAGTTTTATGTTGTTTAAGAATTCATCAGAACTAAACTTAGAGTCCATTAAAACCCTAGCATGCATTTCTGAAATCCCATAAGGCCCACTAAGCCCAATCATGTCCATGTAGCCCATTAAGCCCAATCATGTATATGTAGCCCATTAGGCCCGATCATAATCAAATCATACGACCATCCATACCAATCCATCATTCTATTTCACATATCAACTCTTGCCAATTTGGGCCCAAGAACTCGGTAGGCCCATTTAGCCCATTCTGGCCCGATCGACAAAACAGTGGCCTGAGACCATGAGATCGCTCTCTTGGCCTCGGTAGTCATATCGATGTTCCCACATAAATGTTCGCACGCTCGTGTGGTTTCCACGGCCAACCTTTTATCTTTTCGACTTTTCGGCATTTTGGTTTTTCGGGATTTTGGCTTTTGCTGATTTGTCGTGTGTGAAGTGTATGTACACACCTGGTAAATGAAACGTGTTACACTATCCTCAGCCTTGAACCTACAACCAATACCAACCTCCAATCAATCACACACTTAACCACAATATTTACCAAAAATCGAAGCCTTACCATAACCTTACTATGTGCCACAAGTCCTAATAGCCCTTCCTTAGCTACTACTCATGAATATCCACTAGATCTGCATCAATCTTAATCGTTAAAGACAAAATAATAGGTGACTTGTATCCACTTAAGTCACCCTTTACCTTACTATAGACTATTCGGCCAACATATCCCAAAATTAAGAACACTTACCCAAAAGCTGAAAAGTATGGATAGCTTTTCGGCAGAGACTTGTAGATCCAAGCTTGATTCCAATTTTTCCAAGATCTGATCCACCAAAAATTAAAGGAATGATGACAGCACGATAGAGATTTAGTCACTAGAGTATTCGGCACAAGGGTTGGGCCGATGCTGGAAATGGCTCCAAGAGCAAAGGTTTTTGACTTTTGAAGTCACTAATATTAGGTCCCCAACGATTGAGATGAAGGTAGGATGGCACAAGCAATGGAGAAAGAAGAGAATGATATTTAATTTAAGGCTTTAGGAGAGAATAAAAGAAAATACATATGGCAGAGGCAAGGTGTAACATCCCAAAATTTGGCCTAGAAGAATTGGGCCCATTGGGCCTTGGGCACGGGAGCGTTTAAAATTTTTAAGAATAAGAGAACGAAATTAGTGTAAGTTGAACCTATTAGGTGAGTGATTTTGGAAGGTTAGGGGGCTTCTATGAAGCCTCAGGTTCAAACTTTGGCTTTAGGAAAATTTTGGTTTTAGGTGAATAAAACCCTGAGAGTTAGTAGTAGGCTTTAAGAATAAAATGTGGAGAAAAAATGACACAAGTGGAGTGTGTGGTGTAGTGGCAAAGTGACGCCACATAAGAGGCAAGGGGGTGATGCCACAAGGAGGGAAGAAGGTCCAAGGTTCAAGTCTTGGCTATTGCATTTTGGATTTCTTTTTGAATGGACTCTAGAATTTTGTCATAGGGTTATATTTAGTGGCACATGCTTTTAGACACAAGGAAGTGAGTGGTCTAGTGGTAGGGTGTCATTAAGGGTGCAAGGGAGCTTGGGTTCGAATCTCATGACAAGCAAGGGAGTATTTATTTTGCGGATTAGATGAGAAGATTTTGAGTTGGATTTAAACTCTGCTAACGGAGGGATCTCACATCACCAATAGTGGCAAAGGAAGGGCTACTATAACGTAAGGTGCACAGTAAGGTTACGGTGAGGTTTTGGTTTTTGATAAGTGTATATTAAGTTATGATTAATCGTTAGGTGATGTAAATTTTAGGTTCGTGATTAAAGGGTTTGCAACGCACGTGGTTACCAGGTGTGTACAAACACTACACACACGATGCTGAAAAGCCGAAAAGTTGAAAGTGGCTAAATGGGCCTGGTGGGTCCTGAGGCTAAGTTTGATGAAATGGTTTGGATGGTTATACGAATTGAATTAGACATGCATGATACATGATCTGAATTTGTTCTGGGCCTATTTGGACATATGATGAGACTTGGGCCTGATGGGCCGCAATGATGTAATTTGGGTTTAATGAGCTTTATGGGGACGTAGACAAGTATGCTAGGATTTATGGAACTTAGGCCTAGTTTGAACAACTCTTAAATTCCATAAGACTTTCTAATAATTAAACATGTCTGTAAACAAGTCACTTGGTTGGAGTGTGGCAACAGGCATACGCATGTCTAGGATTGGATCTAGGGACAGCTTGGTGCTTAAGCGGTCCTAGTAGCCCACCTCCTCTTCTCTAGAATCCTACCTCGTGCGTAGTGTTTATTCACTTTAGCCGCGAGGACTTGTTGATGGGCCAAAGTTCATAGCTAAAACCCGAAAGGGACCGAAGTACCCCTGATTTGCAAAATTACCAAAATACCCCCAGTTTGCAAAATTACCAAAATACCTTTGATTTGCGAAAGTACCAAAATACCCCTGTAGGGTAGAATTATGAAAATACCCTAGATAGTGAAATTATGAAAATACCCCTGGGTAGTGAAATGACAAAAATACCCCTATGTGACGAATAAAATTTTATGGGTGTTACTTGTGTGTTTGATGCATTCATATGATATTCTGCTTAGGATGCATATGGGTGGGAATTATGGTATGGAGGAAGATTTCAAGATCGCATGGCCGTATGGTATGGATCCAAAGGAGGCTTTAAGCCCAATATTTGATTAGCGACTTTCTTTGCAATGATCGTAGTATCATAATCGGGCTACCCTTGGTATGTAGCGGAGGGGTGGGTCGAGCTAGAATTCCCCACAAGAGTCATAAGGTTGGAAGGGAAATGGTGTGTGTAGCGGATGGATTTTTGGGGTGGGTTTTGCATTATTTGTTTATGAATGATGCGATATGATATGATATGAGGTCATTGTGGGATAAGGCCCAAGACCACCGATTTTGATAGGGCTTAGGCCTAATGTGGATATTTGTAAGTGATTTGTTTTCCAAGGGTTGTGCACACTGAGTTTTGAAACTCACACCCCTTTAATTTAATGTTTCAGGTAATCCCGAATAGACGACTCGACGTGGGAGAGGACTCGGAGATGGCCACACTACAAGAGGCTTGAATTTTCATTTATTTGTTTCAAAGTACATGTTTTTATTTACTTAATTTTCAGTGGACGTAATAAGGCCTTGTACTCCGTTTTGACTTCAGATTTAATTTGGGTTTTGAGATTAAATGTTTATTTAATTATTGAACCTAACAAGCTCTTATGTTCAAACTTGGTTTACTAAATGCTTAAAATAATAAAATGGGTCTTTTTTTATCTTTAATTAATAAGTCTATTAGATTTTGGGCTTTTGGGCCTTAATTTTTAATTAGCAAAACCGTTTTGAATTGTGCCTTTAATGTGACATTCGGATTTGGGCTAACTTTTAGATGGGTTTGGGGTGTTCCACGAGGTTTAGAAAGAGAAAAAGTGAAGGAGAATTGACAGAGCACTATAGTTGCCAAAATAGCACAAAGGAATTCCAATTGCGAAATAGCATGAGAGGAATTGGCACCCCTATTTATACACAAAACTGAAACTCTGCCTACCCCCCAAAGTCCCAATCGGCTCCAACTCTTTCCCATCTCATCTCCTCGTTTTTCTCCCTGATAACTCCCCAATCCTTTTCCTAAATTTTCTCTTCTGATCACTCTCCTTAGAGTCCATCATCACACCACTTCCAACCTTCTAGAAAGCCAAAATTAAAATCCTTAAAAAATACTAAGCTAGGATTCGAACCTAGCATCTCCTTGCTAGCCCATAACGCCACCTTCCTATACCTTAAGTGGCGTCACTTAGCCACTCCACCACAAGGCTCTTTGAGGCCATTTTTCCTATTTTATTTAAAAGCCCAACTACTCACCGCCTTGGTTCCTTTAATAATTAATTGAAAATTCCCTCTTCTTAAAGTTCGAACCCAGAACTTCTCCAACACCCCTAGACACTCCAAGTTTATTAAACCCTTAAAGCCAACATGTCATTTGTCATTTTCTTGCTTTTAAAAAACATTTATGAGACCCAAAGCCCAAAGCCCAATTCATCTAAGCCCAAAAAATTCAGGGCGTTACAATCAGTCCTCTATACCATAAAATCCATAATATTATTTGTTGTAACACTTTTAATCTAGATTAGCAATAAAACTTGCCTTGATTGATAAAGGTGCTTAGCCCCCTAGTAATGCTGATGAAGGTTAACTATAATCTTCTTGTCAAAAATCTGTGTTATAGCCGGATTGTTTAGTCACATAGCTTAAATCCATATGTAAACTTATTACAACCGCAAAACCTTAGACTTGATTTCTTTGATCAATTGAACGACTTACCAAAAGTAGACAAAGAGTGAGTAGTGGTAGAAAGGAAAGGAATAATACCAGTAACGAAACTAAATAAAAAGAATCATCATTACTTACTCTCGATCTTGGCAAACAGAAAAGAAAAAACCCGTAACTTTATGAAAGGAGAAAGCAATAAGAACTGATTCGGCAATAGTTGATAGCGAGAGAGTAGAGGTCTTCGGCTTCTCCACTCCTTACGACCAATAGAACTAGCATTGGGGAAAAGGTAGTTCGACTCATAAGACGATAGTATTGAGAAAATAGAAAATTTGACTAGAGTTTGAGAATAGAAGAAAGAAGAGAAGAACAATATCGATAAGAGGAGAAGAAAGGGAGAAAGGTTTCGAGGGAAAATTCAGCTCTTGGTTTCTGTGTTTCGGCAAAAGTGAACAAACAATTGAGAAATAAAGTTGAAAAGAAAAGGACCCAAAAGGTCAAAAATGCACCAAAAGAATGAGAAAGCAATAGCTCAAGAGGAAAGCTTCCGAAACAAAAATGAGAAAAAAAGCCCCTAATGCTCCTATCCTAATTCGACACAGCCACAAGAGAATCCCCAAGTGCCGAATGCACACCCAAAAAAATCGAATATTTGGCCAACATCTTCTCACCCAAAATCCACGATTTTCTCCCCTTTATCTCTCCACAATCCACTCCTTAAATCACTCATTTGACCAATTCAAACTCTCCAACAAAGAGTTCAAATCCAACACAAACTCTTGCCCACACATGAGTAAAATAAATAATCCCTTTGCATGCAATGAGACTTAAACCACTGTTCTCCTTGCCACACCTGTGACGCCCCAACCATTCCACCACAGGCTCTCTTTGTGTGTCTTTTTAATCACAATTATTTAAAAGACTTAATACTAGGAGTCAGGGTTCCACTAATGCTAAAAATAAAAATTTTCCATAAGTCATAACTTGAACCGAATGCTTCATAGAAGCCCCTATAACCTTCCCAAAATCACTCACCCAACAATCCAACATGCAATTGTGCCATTCTCTTATTCTCAAAAATTTTAAAGGCTCCCATGCTCAAGGCCCAATAGGCCCAAAATTCAGGGTGTTATAGTTTTATAGTAATTTATATTATCTTGTGTTTATTACATCGGACTTGGTAAATGATTGGTAAAAGTTGCTTATTATTTTCGTACGGACTTACTAAGCTACATATATATAGCTTACCCCTTCCTTTCTAATGTCTTATAGGGTTATTGAGCTAGCTCGAGTTGGAAATCGTCGGAGATCCTATCACGCTATCAAGCTATCATTTTGGGTATAATTGAATTCAAGTATTTTAAGTCTATGGCATCTATAGGGACTAGGCCAACTTGTTATATGTGTCATGATTTATTTGGCCATGTAGATTGGCTTATTTGGGCTATCATGGCTGTAAGCCTAAGTATAGATATATATTGCTAATGTCTCTGGTGATATGAATATAGTATACTTGGTGAATGATAGAAATATGATTTATGACAAGAATGTGAAATGTTTGTATATGTGGAATCTTGCATGATTTGGTGTGGAGAGTTTGATGTTCTAAGTATGATAAATAATGGCATGAGGATGACATGTTATTGTCTTGGTTGTGGTTGTTTGGTTGCTCTCATATGCTTGAATTTGTTCCATGTGATGTTGAATTGATGTGTGCAAGTGAGGGTGGCAAAATGGCTTGGTAAATACCCTTTATTTTGTCCACAAGGTAGGCATACGAGCATGTGTCTAGACTGTGTGTCACACAGGCAGAGACACGGGCGTGTGTCTCAGTCGTGTGTGCTACACGGCCTAGCACACAGGCGTGTGGCACAAGTCAGAGAGCACTCTATTTTGAACACGGTCTGAAGCAACAGGCGTGTCTCGAGGTCCTGCAGGCGTGTGAGCCCTACCTCTAGCAAAAAATTTGTATGTTTTATAAAAATTTCCTGAGTTCTCAGTTTAGCCCCGAACCACCTCCAAAGCATGTTTTGGGTCTCATAGGCTTGTATAAGAGACTTTATGATCGATTATGAATGGTTTTAATTTGGATGCAATTTTTATGACTCGAAATTGTGTGGTTGCTTGTGATGTGAGTCTGGTAATGCCTCGTACCCTGTTCCGGCGTCGAATACAGGTAAAGGGTGTTACACGCATCATAGCTATAACACCCCTAAACAATATCAATCACCGGTGTATGGGTTACGAGGTATTACCAATCAATACACATCATTTAATATACAATACTCATACATTTAAGCATTCATACTCAAATACCATTCAACACAATTCAATTTGTCCCTTATAAGAGCCTACGATGCCTTAAACATACTTTAGAAGTGGTTCAAGACTAAACTGATAACAAATGAAATTTTTGGAAAACTTAGAAATTTTTCATCCATACAGGGGTCGCACACCCGTGTGCCTCACACGGCTCCAGACACACTTGTGTCTCAAGCCGTGTGGAAATAGGGCATACTTAGGTCACACGGCCGACCAGCCGCCCGTGTGTCTAGCCCGTGTCCCTTACAAAATAGCCACACACGCCAGTGTGCCAGGCCGTGTACTAGGCCATGCAAAACCTGTAGGGTATACTGACTTATGCAACACAGCCAAGTCACACGCCCGTGTGGTAGGCCTTGTGCCATTTAGGGGGTATACTAACTTGTGGCACACAGCCATGTGTGAGGCCATGTGGAGCATACTGAATTCAATTTAATTTCATCACCAGGGGATACACGGCCATGCAACATGATCGTGTGTCGCACACGGCTGAGGCACATACTCGTGTGGACAAAAATAGGCAATGTAAAGCCATTTTGCCACCCTATTTTTACATGTATATACAAGTATAAATTGCAGCATTTCACAACTCAATAGGCAGCCAATCCATGACATTTCATACTCATATTACGCCAATTTAAAATAGTATTCAATTGTCTAATAAAAACATGTTTCCCTTTTTCATAATAACCATATATCAAGATAACATTTGCATATTTCCATTCCATCTATTACTAGCCAAACATATCATATTTGAATACTTAAACACAACTAAAATATTATATCAAGTTAAGCCAAATCACATGGCTTCAACTCATATCACAACATGTACCAAAATCAATATCCCAAGTAACCTTCACTATCATTCTCATAACTAGCCTATACATGCGATATTTACATATATCCATAAATTCATAAGTACCAACCAACAACTTGATAGTGTGATGCATAACTCCAACTTTAACCTAATCGAGCGAGCTATTGAACCTCTATAATATAAGAAAAGAACCAGAGTAAGCTTTATAGCTTAGTAAGCCCGTATGATTCAGAATTAAACTTACCATTCATACATAATCAAGACAACAAGTAAGGTAAACTCAATTAAATTTCCAAATGCTTAACACAAGCATTCATCAACAAGTTAGTCACATAAATGCATGTAATTATCCATTATCTCAATCTCAATACTCAATGCATTGTATCATACCAAATTCATATATCATGTACATCATATTCAACATTTCACTCTCAATCATATAATCAATAATTCATTCCATAACAGTACTCATCTGTATAAAGAGTATTTATGCTCATTGAACCCATTAGAAATTCAAAGGATACTCGGGTTATATACATCAATAATCCATCAATTCATTATCATTTCTACTCTTTCGAGCTATGATCAGTAAGCTCTTCCTGAGCTGATGGACAGTAATCTCTATTGAGCTGAAACGGTAAGCTATAACGAGCTAAAAATAGTAAGCTCTTATGAGCCGATATATCGGTAAGCTCTTATGAGTTGTGGTGAGTCTGCAACAAATGAAAGAGCTTGACCAAAACAGTAACCCTAGTGACATGTCACTTGTATCTTACGAATTCGTACGGTTCAAACGGGACTCGGTAACCATCAGTCTATATCAAATAGGCATTCGTATTCCAAGTATATCAATTACTCAATTATATACATACATTTCAAATACTTACAAGTATTTAAAGTTCGATTCTTATTATACGAACTTACCTCAAGTATGAAAACGAAGAAATGAGTTAATTACTTGATAATCTTGCCTTTCCCCTGATCCATTTCTAGATTCCTCTTTTCTTGATCTAAATATATTCAAATTTAACTTGTTTAATTAACCATTCATTCAATTTAGTCCAAAACATACATTTAGACTTATTTACACATTAGCCCTAAACTTTCACACTTTTATAAATTAGTCCTTATTTCACAAAATACAAATTCAAGCAATTCAATCCAAATACATGCTAGTCAATTTCATACGGACTCCTATCAGCTCGTATCTTTCTTTATTTCACATTTTAACATATAAAATTTCACATTTCACAATTTAATCCTTTTTGACATTTTGTCAAAAATCACTTTACAAAACATGAAAATCTATCATCTAAAATTCATATTTCAACTTCAAACACCTAAGAACACATAAACTCATCAATGGAAACTCTCAAAATCTTTAAAAGTTTCAAAATCTAAGCTACGGGCTAGCTAGATTGAGCTACAACCATTACAAAAATATAGAAATCATTACAATTTACGCGATTTAGTTCTTTTTATCAAATTGACCATTTAAATGATAAAATTAGCTCACGAAATTTTCACACATACATGATGTCATGATGTAAACACATAAAATAATATTAAAATAATTTTCTGACATTTCATTTGTTGTTTCGAAACCACTATTCTGATTTGACCTAAAAATAGGTTGTTACAATAGCCATATGCTTTCACAACTTTGATATTCCCATTGAACACTCGGAATATTAACGGATACTCAGAAATCTTGTACATAAGTCCCATATATGTAACTAAAGCTACCTCATATCTCATAATACATATAGGCTCGCTGTCGAGCTATTCACGTGCCTGTTTACACAAGTCGTCGGTCGGGACGTAGCTACACAATGCTGCTCACACAAGTCGCCTGTGTATCGCAACACATGCTTGGGACTACCCAACCACGGTAGGATGTACAAGACTAGCACTTGGATCACATAATCGCATATACACATGGGTTCCTAGTGACATGTCACTTGTATCATATTCTATTCCTAATGTTCAACCGGGATTTCTCGTTTGTCAAAACTTTGTCAAATACGTCCAAAGAGTCAATCACAATTCATACAATATTAAAGCATTTAAAACATAAATATAACAATGCATTATTTACATACGAACTTACCTCGGTACAAAAATAGTAGAATTGGACCTAATCGTCAAACACTTTGTTTTTACCCCGATCTAGGTCCGAACCTTATTTTTCTTGATCTATAATAACAAATTTAAGTCATTTAATACTCACATTATTCAATTTAGCCCAAAAATCATATTATGGAAAAATTATATTTTTGCCCCTAATGTTTCACATTTTTACAATTAGTCTTTAGCTCGTAAATTGAAATGTATTCCATTTCATCAAAACCCAAGCCTATCCGAACCATTTTTATACTCATACCAGCACACATTTTCCATTTAATGACACTTTTACTACTCATTTTATAACTTTTACAAATAAGTCCTTTTTAACATTTTCATCAAAAATCACCTAGTAAATGTTGTTTATCTAACACCAAAATACATTTTCTACCATTAGACATCAAAATACACAAATTATACCACCTAAACTTAATGTGCCCTTTCTTCTTGTAGAAGTTATAGGTTTTACCTCTATTTGAATATATCGATTGACCCTTAGATTTATCGCGAGAATTTCGTTCTTGTGTCCTCTCACGATTATCATCAGCATTTCTTTCTTATCTCCCAAAAACAATGAGACCTTCCCCCTAAGAGTTAGATCCTGACACAAGATGCTTCATCTTGTCATACGATGTTAAGGAAGCATATAATTCATCAACTGTGAGAGGTTCGCGGCTATAAAAAATCGTATCTTTAAAGGTTGAATAAGAAGGGTGCAATGAACAAAGTAGAATTAAACCTGAATCTTCTTTATCGTACTGAACCTCTACGACCTCTTGGTTTGGAATAATTTCTATAAACACAATTAAGTGTTCGGGTATAGATGCATCTTCCTCCATACGATGACCATAAAGGCGTTGCTTTATATACAACTTGATAGTTAGAGTTTTCGACATGCATAGCTGCTGCAGCTTTGCCCATAATGCAGCAGCAATCTTCTCATTCATCACGTCATGAAGAATTTCATTCAATAGATGCAAATGTTATTATGTTAAATCCTTTCGATCTTTATGCTTCCTCTCTTCCTCTGTCAATGTAGAAGGCATCTTTTCAACCCTTAGCACGGAATCCTCTAAATCCATCTGTACAAGAACTGTCTTCATCTTTATCTACAATAATGAGAATCAGTTGTTGTGATCCAACAGCTAAATATCATACTTCATTGTCTTCATTATCGTGATTGAAACCAAAAAACTTGAAAAGTTGTGATACCAATTTGTTAAAAACTAAACTTCTATAACGGCAATGTAGAATGTTCGTAAAGAAAATGAAAGAAAAAAACAAAACACACAGATTTTACATGGAAACCCAATTGAGAAAAAAACTACGAGAAGAGGAGAAGAAAATTCACTAATGTTGAATTCAAATGATACAAGAGGAGTGTAACAACCCAAACCCGGCCCAAACACTATGGTCGAATCTGGATCGTTACGAGGAAAAACCTTTTCGAAACCATTTCTAAACCCATTAAGCTTTGTTGAAAAACTTTTGGATTGGATTATCTTGATAAAATCATACTTAGTGTTTACTTTTAAAAAAAATATTTAAGTCAAGTTATGAAACAAATTTCAACTATGCCCGATGGCATTTTAAAATATTTTCGTGTTTAATTGGAAAATGTAATCTAAATTCAACAATAATAATATCCGAGTTTAAAATAATATCCAACATAAGAAAATAAAAATAAAGTATCAGAGGCCTTATTACATCCAAATAAAATAAACCCAAAGTAAAATTATTAAATGAAATTAAAGTCATTTAAATTTAATTCCTTTGCATGGCCACCTCGAGTCAACTTGGCTCCACATCCGCGATCTAAGTGTCACCGAAAATATAAAGGAGAGGGTGAGTCACCAAGACTCAAGATGTAACCCTTCCCCATTTTAAAGCATTTTCATACACATCAAATAACAATTAATATGCGAATAATGTGTACCCAACCTAGCCAACCATACGCCATTGTCTACCCGTTGTGGTACCAAACCCTTGGTGGTGCCAAACCCACGGTGACATATATTCACAATGTGTTACTAAAACTTTGGTGTCCAAGTAGACACAAATCGGGTGATGGGGCCAACCCATCGTGTGATACCAAATCACCGGCGGGCGATCCCATATCTCAAGTGGGGCCAACCCACGGTGGTGTAACCACGAGGATAAGTCGCTATTGAGGTACCAAACCTCTGAGGTACCAAACCTCGGTGACCGTAGTCACAAGTGTGTTACCAAAACATGGTGCCCGTCGGCACATTATCACCGCCCTCCACTCATCAACCCATATCACAACCATAACAGAGTTTATACATTTATCATATGTATTAAAATAAAACATGCTTCCCAAAAGCATCACAATAATCTCATATAAGCAGAGACTTACCGAGGTTCTCGCTTGTACCATTTAAGGTACCAAATCCATATTTACATCAAGCGATTTACAAACAACAAATATTTATCACACATATTAAGCGCTATAAGTGTGTATGTATACACACGATATCGATGGTAGTCCTAAATCCCAAAGAAAGCGTTGGTCACCACAGATCCACTTGTCCTATATTCTACCAAATCCATAGATTAGTCTTATGGCCTATTCGGCCTAATTAACTTATTTGGGAGGGTTCCTTGTGAACCCGAGATCTTACCTATAACACTCTTTGCTATTATCTACCGTACTTGATACTCGAATCATCGTCACCATCATTGATTAGCAAGTAAACCAATAACCTTCGGCTTTTAATCGAATTGCTAGAATAAGGAGATTGATCTTACCACCACTTACCGAAATTGAACACTAGAGATCAGGCTGTGAGTCGACTGTTTTACTTCCCTGAATACCTATAAGAAATCGGTTACTAACTGGTTTAGAAGCCATTCTTGAAATCGGCACCTCTCCTGTAAAAGAAATCGATGTAAAAGAAAGAAAAGGAAGATGGACATTCGCCAAGATCACTTACCACCTTATGAACCGATTGAAGGAGAGTCTAGAGGAGATTATTCACTGCTTGCTATTCGGCCAAGTCTTGGAATATGAAGAGGGAAATTCGCTATCGAGAAAGGAAAAAGGAAAGGAAGACAAATGAAGAAATTGGTACTTCCAATGGTATATTGACGAGAGAGTTAATAGGAAGGAAAGAAGTTTGACTAAAGAGCTTGAGAGAATGGTGAAAACGCAAGAGCAAAAGAGGGCTAGGAATTCGGCACTTAGCAAAAATTTGAAGAAAAGAAAAACAAGGAGATCAACTCATGTATTTATAGCCACCAAGCACCCTCGCAGTCCACCCTTTCTAATTAATTCAAATAAATTTTGAATTAATCCCAATAATCCTTTGATAATCCAACTAATATCCAATAATTCTTTTAATCTAATAATCCCTCAATTATCCTACATTTATCACATTATCATAATGATAGTAATATCCTTAATTTATCTTCTTAATATTAAGGAATTAAAACCAATTAAAATGCTCACAATATCTTATTTTCCAAGTAAAATCTAATTAAAATCCTTTATAAATAATAATAATATCCTCATTATTATCTCTATTATCTAAATAGATAATAAGAAGAATTAAGGAGAAAAATCTCTCTCCTTGTGCCGTCAAATAAAGAACAAAAGAGGGATTTCGCGACTCGAACACAAGCTCTCCCTTGCTCCTTGGTGGCGTCACATGTAGCTCTTAAGTGGGCTTACTTTGCCACTTAGTCTAGGCTCATTTATGTCCAAATTATCCCCATTTATTCTTATAACACCCTCCTGCTAAGGCTCCCTACCTTAAAAGTTAAAAACTAAAATTTCCTACCAAATCGAGCCAACACAAAGCCTTAAATTGATCATTATTATTCCATAAATAATGACACGTGATTCATACATAAGAAAATAATTTATTTCCAAATAGCCCTATTTTTGGGATGTTCTGATTCTACCCCTTAAAATAAATTTAGTCCCAAATTCCTTGATCAAAACAGTGGGGGTATTCTTTGCGCATCACATCCTCGGGCCCACATGGCCTCTTCCATCCGTGGTTCCGCCATAGTACTTTCACTAAAGTCTTGACTTCCCACGTAAAACCTTCACATCTCGATCCAAGATCCGAATCGGTTCTTCTTGAAGATAAGTCCGCATCCACCTCGATCTCTACCACTTTGGCTGGCGTCGATGGTCCGACCGACACCGTCTCGGATTGATCGTGAAAGGCGTTATGTATCGACTCGATTCGCAAGCAACTCTAGCTGATAAGCTACCGGTCCCACTCGCTTTACAACTGTATATGGGCCAATGAACCTTGGGCTCAGCTTCCCTTTTCGCCCAAATCTCAACACCTTTTTCCAAGGCGACACCTTAAGAAAAACCTTGTCACCTACCTCATACTCCATCTCCTTGCGCTTCAAGTCAGCATAAGACTTCTGTCTATCCGATGCTTCCTTAAGACGATCCCGAATCGCCCTAACTTTGTCCTCAGTTTCTGCAACCAAATCTGGACCCAAGACTTGTCTTTCACCTAACTCCGTCCAACATATAGGAGTACGGCATTTCTGTCCATACAATGCTTCGTATGGTGCCATCTGGATACTCGCTTGATAGCTATTGTTGTAGGTAAATTCCGCTAATGGTAGAAATTCTTCCCAACTACCTCGGAATTCCAAGGCACAACCCCTCAGCATATCCTCTAAAATCATATCACTCTCCGATTGTCCATCGATTTGTGGATGGAAGGTATCTTGAAATCAACCGTGTACCCAAAGCTTGATGCAACGCTTTCCAAAACCTCGGCGTGAACCTCGGATCCCTATCCGAGATAATCGACATTGGCACACCATGCAATCTGACTATCTCAGCCACATATAACCTTGCTAGCTTTTGGAGTGAATAATCCATTCTTACAGGTACGAAGTGGGCTGACTTGGTTAACCGGTCCACAATCACCCAAACTACGTCCTTCTTGCTGGGCGTAAGGGGTAGCCCACTGACGAAATCCATAGTGATCCGTTCCCACTTCCATTGAGGGATTTTTACCGGTTGAAGTAGCCCTAATGGCAACTGATGTTGACCTTAACTCGCCGACACGTCAAACACTTCCCTACAAATTCCGTTACTTCACGTTTCAGCCCGCCACCGTAAGCTGTTTAGAGATCTCCATACATCTTGCTTCCTCCCGGATGCATAGCGTATGGGCTGCTATGTGCATCATGGAGAATTTTTCGCCTCAACTCCATATCCTTTGGCATACAAGCTCGCCCTTGAAAACATAACACTCTATCACTAGACATACTGTATCCTTTCAAACCACCATCCTGGACTTGCATCCTCTTATCGTTCAACCCTTCATCCACTAGCTGCTTTTCCTTAATCTCGTCGATCCATGTCGGCTTAACTTGAAGTTCTGCCAAGAGACTCCCATTGTCATATAGACTCAACCGAGCAAACATCGCTCTTAAGTCCGTCACAACCTTAGGCTCAACGTCGGCTACTACGTTAGCCTTGCACGGATGGTATTCGATTGAACAATCGTAATCCTTTATGATTCAATCCACCGAGCGTTGTCTCGGTTCGGATCCTTACGAGTCAAAAGATACCTCAAACTCTTATGATCCGTGTAGACTATCGACTTCTCCCCATAAAGGTAGTGTCTCCATATCTTGATCGAAACGATTGCGGCTAACTCCAAGTCGTGAGTTGGGTAGTTCAATTCGTGTGGTCTTAACTGACGGGACGCATAGGCTACAACCTTTCCTCCTTGCATTAACACACATCCCAGACCAGTATGGGATGCATCGCAATAGACAGTAAATAACCTTCCCGCTTCAGGCTGTACCAAAACCGGAGCTTCAGTCAAAATTTTCCTTAGCTTATCAAAGCTTTCTTGCGCTTCTCCGTCCATGCAAATGGAACACCTTTTCTTAGCAACTTCGTTAATGGTCTTTGCGATTAAAGAAAATCCTTCTACGAATCTCCGATAGTACCCGCTAAACCGAGAAAACTTCAGATTTTTACCATCGTTCTTGGTGGTTTCCAATCCAATCTTGCTTCAATCTTGTGAGGATCTACTTTAATTCCTTCTCTGCGATACCACATGACCTAAGAAAGCCACCTCCTTCACCAAAATTAGCACTTCTGAATTTGGCATATAAGCGCTTCTCCTCAATACTTGCGTAACTATCCGTAAATGCTTGTCATGTTCCTCCTCCGTCTTAGAATAGACCAATATGTAGTCTATGAATACCACGACGAATCGATCCAAGCCTTCTTTGAAATACTCTATTCATTAAATCCATGAAGCGCCCGTGCATTGGTCAACCAAATGGCATTACGAGGAACTCAGAGTGCCCATACCGAGTTCGGAATGTCGTCTTGTGAACATCCACTTCCTTCACCCTTAATTGATGGTAACTTGACCTAAGGTCAATCTTTGAAAATACCGGCGCACCCTTAATTGGTCAAATAAGTCGTCAATCCGAGCAACGGTACTTGTTCTTGATTGTTAACTTGTTGGTGGCGGTAGTCGTTGCACATCCGCATCGAACCGTCCTTCTTCTTGACAAATAACAGGTGCTCCCCCGGAGATATGCTTGGTCGAATAAATCCTCTGTCCAAGAGCTCTCGAATTTGAGCCTTGACTCCACCAATTCCTTCGGTGCCATTCGGTATGGTGCTATAGACACAGTGCTGCGTTTGGGTAGCAAGTCTATACCAAATTCGACTTCCGATCCGAGGCGGACGGAAGCTCTTACGGGAACACATCAACAAATTCCCCAACCGTTCGGACCCTTCCAACTCATGACTCCTTAGCTTCCAAAGCTGATTCGAACCAAATCACGCCTTACAACCCTTCTTGACCATCTTTTTCGCCTTCAAGGCAGACACCACATTGGATAGGTAATTCCTTCTATCACCTATCATAACCACTTCACCACCTTCATAGTCTTAAGAACCATGCACTTAGCATAATCCAAATTACCGATACTTAACTTGACCGGTCCATTCCAAGGATCAAATTGAACTCCCCAAATGGTAGTTCCATTAGATCAAGAACAAAACTACCCTTAGAGTTCTAGGGTGCGTCTCTATAAAGTTTGTCTCACGACTCTGAGTGTCCTGAGGGCTTAATACCGTCATCTTCCTAGAAGTAATCTCGAGTCTAGGTCCATAGTTCCTACCACACTACTAGTAATGTACGAGTGCGTTGAACCCACATCAATCAATGCAACATAAGGAAAACCGAGATTAAAAACATACTGGTTATGACATCCGGTGCGTCACCCTCCTCATGACGCCTAATTGATAGACTAAGCCAGCCGCCTAGCCTCTGTGTTGCCGAACCTTTGCCACGAGTTCCACGACCTCGGTTAGGACCGTTGTTTCTCTGCCATTACCACGACCCTCCTGTGGTGCCATATTTCTATCCTGCGTGCGATTACGCCCTCTGCTGATTTTTGGCTAGTTTAGGGGACAATCTCTAACACGATGCTCCACCGACCCACACTCAAAACATCCTCTATCGCCGGTCGAACAACTTCCCCAATGGGTCTTTCCACAACGGTTATAATGAGTGGCCTCTAGTTAGTAGTCATGGGCCTTCTTTGCTGATTTGGCCCACTTGGCCTAGCCTTTTTACGGACATTACCACGACCCGGTGGCCCAAATCCTCTCTTACGATTATTCCTACTATAACTTTGCCTCACGGCCTCCTTGATCCCTTGGCTACCTTAGCCTTTTCTACCGAGATGAGAACTCACGAACTTGTCATGGGCAATCGGTAACCTCAAATCATCTCGAAGCCGTCCTCAAAGCGGACGCAGTAGCTCATCTTCAAGTGCTACGATTCCTCCGCATACCTACTCAAACCTTAAAAACTACGCCTCATACTCGGCCACGGACTTAGTTCCTTGTACTAGACCAGAAAAGCCTTCCTCTCAAGCGTCGGTGTATTGGTGCCCACATACTTCTTAAAAGCGGTTTTAAAGTAGTCCCGTGAGATCATCATTGTGGCTCCATCCCGAATCGTCACCACCACCGGTATGCTTCATCCTTTAGAAGCGACACCGCCCTTTCACTTTTCCTCCTCGGTCGGTCAAGATCATCCATTATCCTTTCTGTAGATTCCAGCCAATACTCTGCTGCACTGGGCGCCACTCCTGACACGCCCCGAAATACCTCAGCTCCATTAGCCCGGATTCGCTCGGGAGCAATTTACGAGCTCCTAGATTTCCACCGGCCCACCACAATCTCGAACTCATAATACCGCTTGCGACATCGCCTCACCACCGTCCGATCCTGCGCCTCGGCTATAAAAGTAGGAGGTGGTGGTGGCGGTGGTACTTCATTTTCAGAACCCTGTCCCGACCTAACAGGTTCTGACACGGTCATCCTACCCCTACCGCGTCCACGGCGTCCTCGTCCTCTAGAACTCATTCTATCTACTTGCGCTTTTAATCTGATTAAGAAAATTTTTATGCGTTAGCATTTGTTCCACTTTATTACTCGCGAAGAAATTTTATGGATAAGGTTTAATCAGAGATTCTTTCGAGCAAACAAGTTT
This sequence comes from Gossypium rotundifolium, assembly GCA_025506655.1. Taxonomy (NCBI): domain Eukaryota; kingdom Viridiplantae; phylum Streptophyta; class Magnoliopsida; order Malvales; family Malvaceae; genus Gossypium; species Gossypium rotundifolium. The sequence goes on from CP106722.1 coordinate 141,591,461, forward strand.
TCAGTCTTCTATCCTAGTTCATACAAAGGAGTTCATGCATCCATTCCTTAATGCTTTCCATACCTATTCACTCCTCGGACATTTCTGCCTATTTCTACCCCAGGGGTATTTCCATCATTTTCCTACAGGGTATTTTCGTAATAAAAGAAATTTTAAAACTTTAGTAAAGTGGGTCGTTTTGAAATTCCCAAAAGCTGGAGGTTTTTTAGAAAAAGTTGTAAAATTTTAAAGATACAACATCACTTTGAAACTAGGGGTATTTTGGTAATTTGTCATTTGGGGCAATTTCATAATTTTAATAAGTCGGGGTATTTTAACAGTTGTAAAACTCGAGGATTCCTTTTCAAGTTTTTCTTTCCAAACGTTCTTTGTTTGCAAAAGTTCAAAAGTCAAGGTCATTTTGGTAATTTTGCGGTTTAAGGGCGTTTTGTAATTTCTAAAACCAAAATATTTTGTTGATGATTTTCAAAACTAGGTGGTTGAATATTTGTGAAATAATTGAAATTTTGAGCAAAACCATTGAAGCGATGTTTTATGAACCAGGGTATTTTAGTAATTTTACCCTAAGGGCATTTTGTAATTTTTCACAAATCAAGTTTTTCGAGGAAAACGTTGTAAAATGAAGTTCTCGATTTGAAAGAGTTATTGCGAAATTTTGAAAACATTAGGGTTCTGTTGTTTCGTTCCTTTCAAAACATGGCTAATTCCCTTTCGGGTTTTAGTCATTAGGTTTAGCCTATGACCGAGCCTTCTTGGTCGTGGTGAACCAAAGCTACGCACTGGCGAGATTCGAGTGAAGAGGAGGTGAGTCACACGGACCGCTTAAATACCAAGCTCCCATTGAACCTTTCTAGACATGCGCATGAGGTTACCATACCACCGAGCCCTCCGAGTTAGGGTGAACAGAAGCTCGCACTGTAGGATACTGCAAGAGGAGGTGAGTCACGAGGCTGCTTAAATACCAAGCTCTTGGGATCCAATCCTAGACATGCGTCTGGGGATTACCACACCCTAGCTCAATGGCTTAGCCATAGGTTGGTTTAGTTCCTTAAGTCTTATGTTCCGTTTGTGTTTGACTAATCTAACCTTAGGGTCCAAGTCCTATAAGTCTATCTACGTTCCATGCTTCCTACCCTTCTACGAATATAATTCACCAAGAGGTTTAAAAGTACTTACAGGCGGATCGGTCTGGGAGACTCGGGCCATCTTTGCAACCCAAAAACAATTCAAAAGGCCTACTAAAACATTCTTGGGCCTTGGGCCCCACAATTGAGCTTTGAACTGGCTCGATACCAATTTTGTAACAACCCAAACCCTACCAAACACTATGGTCGAATCTGGATCGTTATTCGAGGAAAAGCCTTTTGAAACCATTTCTAAACCCATTAAGCTTTGTTGAAAACTTTTCGGATTGGATTATCTTGATAAAATCATACTTAGTGTTTATTTTAAAAAAAATATTTAAGTCAAGTTATGAAACAAATTTCAAGCTGTGCTCTGATGGCATTTTAAAATATTTTCGTGTTTAATTGGAAAATGTGTAATCTAAATTCAACAATAATAATATCCGAGTTTAAAATAATATCCAACATAAGAAAATAAAAAATAAAGTATCGAGGCCTTATTACATTCAAATAAAATAAACCCAAAGTAAAATTATTAAACTGAAATTAAAGTCATTTAAATTTAACTCCTTTGCATGCCTACCTCGAGTCAACCCTTGGCTCCACATCCGCGATCTAAGTGTCACTGAAAAATATAAAGGAGAGGGTGAGTCACCAAGACTCGAGATGTAACCCTTCCCCATTTTAAAGCATTTTCATACACATCAAATAACAATTAATATGCGAATAATGTGTACCCAACCTAGCCAACCATACGCCATTGTCTACCCGTTGTGGTACCAAACCTTTGGTGGTGCCAAACCTTTGGTGACATATAGTCACAATGTGTTACCAAAACACTGGTGTCCAGAGACACAAATCGGGTGATGGGGCCAACCCATCGTGTGATACCAAATCACAGCGGGCGATCCCATATCTCAAGTGGGGCCAACCCACGGTGGTGTAACCATAGGGATAAGTCGCTATTGAGGTACCAAACCTGGAGGTACCAAACCTCTCGGTGACCGTAGTCACAGTGTGTTACCAAAACATTGGTGCCCGTCGGCACATTATCTTGCCCCCTCCACTCATCAACCCATATCACAACCATAACAGAGTTTATACATTTATCATATGTATTAAAATAAAACATGCTTCCCAAAAGCATCACAATAATCTCATATAAGCAGAGACTTACCGAGGTTCTCGCTTGTACCATTTAAGGTACCAAATCCATATTTACATCAAGCGATTTACAAACAACAAATATTTATCACACATATTAAGCGCTATAAGTGTGTATGTACACACGATATCGATGGTAGTCCTAAATCCCAAAGAAAGCGTTGGTCACCACAGATCCACTTGTCCTATATTCGGCCAAATCCATAGATTAGTCTTATGGCCTATTCGGCCTAATTAACTTATTTGGGAGGGTTCCTTGTGAACCCGAGATCTTACCTTAACACTCTTTGCTATTATCACCGTACTTGATACTCGAATCGCTTTCGTCACCATCATTGATTAGCAAGTAAACCAATAACCTTGACTTTTAATCGAATTGCTAGAATAAGGAGATTGATCTTACCACCACTTACGAAATTGAACACTAGAGATCGGTTGTGAGTCATTGTTTTACTTCCCTGAATACCTATAAGAAATCGGTTACTAACCGTTTAGAAGCCATTGCGAAATCGGCACCTCTCCTGTAAAAGAAATCGTGACGTAAAAGGAAAGAAAAGGGAAGATGGACATTGGCCAAGATCACTTACCACCTTATGAACCGATTGAAGGAGAGTCAGAGGAGATTATTCACCTTGCTATTCGCCAAGTCTTGGAATATGAAAAGGGAAATCCGGCTATCGAAAGGAAAAGGAAAGGAAGACAAATGAAGAAATTGGTACTTCCAATGGTATATTCGACGAGAGAGAGTTAATAGGAAGGAAAGAAGTTTTGACTAAAGAGCTTGAGAGAATGGTGAAAACGCAAGAGCAAAAAGAGGGCTAGGAATTGACACTTAGCAAAAATTTGAAGAAAAGAAAACAAGGAGATCAACTCATGTATTTATAGCCACCAAGCACCCTTGCAGTCCACCCTTTCTAATTAATTCAAATAAATTTTGAATTAATCCCAATAATCCTTTGATAATCCAACTAAAATCCAATAATTCTTTTAATCTAATAATCCCTCAATTATCCTACATTTATCACATTATCAAAATGATAGTAATATCCTTAATTTATCTTCTTAATATTAAGGAATTAAAACCAATTAAAATGCTCACAATATCTTATTTTCCAAGTAAAATCTAATTAATAATCCCTTTATAAATAATAATAATATCCTCATTATTATCTCTATTATCTAAATAGATAATAAGAAGAATTAAGGAGAAAAATCTCTCTCCTTGTGCCGTCCAAATAAAGAACAAAAGAGGATTTCAGCGACTCGAACACAAGCTCTCCCTTGCTCCTTGGTGGCGTCACATGTAGCTCTTAAGTGGGCTTACTTTGCCACTTAGTCTAGGCTCATTTATGTCCAAATTATCCCCATTTATTCTTATAACACCCTCCTGCTAAGGCTCCCTACCTTAAAAGTTAAAACTAAAATTTCCTACCAAATCGAGCCAACACAAAGCCTTAAATTGATCATTATTATTCCATAAATAATGACACGAGAGTTCATACATAAGAAAAATAATTTATTTCCAAATAGCCCTGTTTTGGGATGTTACAAGGAGTTTCAACTACATCTACTTAGAGGATGAAAAAGCCAAATTCTAATCAATGTAAAATATATTTTGCTAATAAATACTAAATGTAACGCCCCAAAAATTTAAGGTCTGTAATTTTGCGTGTTTTGACATAATTGTATGTTTGCTTCAGTAGTTAAGTGATTTGGGTGTGTTTAGGAGTGTTTCAGAAGCCTGGGTTCAAGTCTTGGCCTTTGCAAAATTTATAGTTTTCTCTTAAATGAACCTGGACACTGGCAGTTAGGCATTATTAGTTATAATGATTGTTTTATGGCACAGAAAGAGCCTGTGGTGTAGTGGCAAGGTGGCGTGTGGTATAACTGAGAGGTCTAAGGTTCAAGTCCTGGGTTGCGTAATGGAGTGTTTATTTTGCTGTTTGAGCTGTGTAGGTAGAAGAGTTGGACTGAAACTCTGTAAGGTGAAGTTTGAATTGGTCTTAGATGGACTTGTGGAGAGATAGTAGGAGCAAATCGTGGAGAGGAGTATCGAGAGAGTTGTGAGGAGAATCAAGGAAGTTGAGGTGTTTAGGGAGTGTTGGTATCGAATTGGTTTAGGGAAGCTTAGGAATTTCGACTGTAGGCATTTTTCCTTGTTTCGGTTTTGTGGGGTTGTGAAAGGAGAGTGCCATATTTTTCCTTTGTGATTTTTACCATTCGGGAATTCTTTCGGGTTTTGTGTTTTAGCTATTGAGGTGACCAAAATTGCTTCTACTCTCTCCCTTTCCACATTTTTGAATAGGTAACTTTCCTTTTGGTCTCATTTTCCTTTCTTTGTCGACCTTCTACTCTCCTAATAGTGCTGAATGCACTTCTCTTCTCTCCCCCTCCATTCTTCTATTTTCTCTCAAAGTTGAACCTACTTTCCATCTTCTTCTTCTCTGTTCCCCACTCTCTGCCCATCTTAGCCGATTTTCTTCAAGGCTCTTTTGTGTATTTTCAGTAACTATCTTTTCCCTATTATGCTTGGCCGAATCCTAAGATATTCTAACCGACTTCATCATCATCAATTTCAGTAAGTCTTTCAACTTTCCAAGCAAGCCATTAGCACTGTGTTGTAAGCCACTCTTATTTATCTGTTCTTAGGGTGTTAAAATCTTGAGAAGAGAAAAGAGGATTCTCTTGTGTGTGAAGGCATTCCAAATATTCCCTTCACCAACCGTTTCATCATTAGGATAATCATTAAGAGCGTGGAATCGTGGCTTGGACAATAATCTTAGAAGAGTAGGCCATATTTCATACAATCATGGTAGGTGATGGTTGAATAACAACAGTTTAAGTTCTTGAAAATATTTGTTATTGAAGGGCTGACCGAATAATCGAATCAATGTAGGTTAGGGACAAGAGGTATTTCTCTAGCGTTTGTGAAAAAGGTGTGTAATCACACTATCACTTCTGTGAGTCGGTAAAAAGCTGAAAAAACAAAACTTAGGAATTCGAGGCCTCACGAGTGTGTGATCGCTCGTGTGGTAAACTGAGCCCACAATCAAGGCCGATAAACTGTAGAGGCCACCATGAGCATTATCGTGCTCTTAAGTTGTTATAAGCCTCGCTTGGCTGAAATGGGCCGTGCGGGCCCAATAGGCTCGTAGGTTCCACACGGAATAAATCCATGATAAGTGGCAAATACTGGACTAGTCTATATCCTTCGCATAGCTGTGACTGAATTTGGGCTAAATGGGCCACACAATCGTGTGGGCCCACTTGGACTGAATATTGGACCTTGGGCCCATTTATGTCATTTTGATCATATAGGTTATCTGTGTCGCTCGAGGTGACTATGGACCTTAGAAAGGTTATTATCTGCACTGAAACCCTAAAATAAGTAAAATGACCAAAATACCCTTAAAGGGTAAAATTACTATTTTACCCCTAATAGATGGAAATTACCAAGTTACCCCTAGAGGTAAGTCGACTGATGAATGCATATTATTAGATGACTGTATTGAGTAGCACATAATGCATACACAAAATATTTATGACATGGCATACTGCATGGGGTTGGGTTACTAATATGGAAGAAGTGTACTGTTACTGGTTGTAACAAACCTTACCCGTATTCTACGTTGCAACCGGGTATGAGGCGTTACCGTACTTAACTCACATGGTCATACAACTTTGGGTTATCAAATTTCGTTCCAAATTAAAAATTTTCCATTCACATATCTAACATCCTTATAATGGGCCTACGAGGCCCTAAAAATACTTCCGGAAGGTTTCAGAAATAAATCAAAAACTTTTACGTACTTAGAAAATTTTTACCTAAATAGGGGCCACACACCTGTGTTGTTCAAAAGACACGCCCATGTGCCCCTGAGACATGCCCATGCTCCACACCTGTGCTCGACAATGGCTTAATTCACACGGCTGGACACACACTCGTGTCCCTCACACGGCCTCGACACACCCGTGTCTTAGCCCGTGTGCCAAAACCTTGGCATTCTGTTTATGACGTCATCATCTCGCTAAGGTCACATGGCCTAGGCATACGCTCGTGTCCTTAACCGTGTGTCGAATTAAATTCCAATTTCAAGGTGCAGACTTCACACACCCTGGCACACGCCTATGTCCAAGGTCGTGCCTCCCACACGATTGAGACACACGGTCATGTCTCTGCCCTTGTTTTTACTAATAAGCTTACTGACTTATATTTTTAGCATGCAAGGGGACACACGACCTGATCACATACCTATGCAATTGACCATGTGTCACACACGGCCTAGACACACGCCCGTGTGCCTACTCGTGTGGACAAGAACAAGGCTATTTGCCAAGCTCTTTCATCACCCTTACTCACTCAAGCATAATTTATCCTCCACCATCAATTCATTCATGCATATCCACAACCAAACAACCCAAACATATATTCCACATAATCATGAATAACCAGTTCTTTTCATTAAATAATTGTATTGAGCCATTAACTATGGCCATATACAAAAGAATTCATCTATAGGGAACCAATACACACTTAGCCAAAATAACAAAACAATTCACCTAGTCTAGCCCCTATACATGCCATACACAAAATGCTAATTCTAGATATCTTTGAGATGAGCTAATAGTGTAGGTGATCTTCCAATTATCTTTGTATCCAGGCAGGCTCTTCGACACTATAAAACAAGGGAAAGGAAAGGAGTAAGCTTTAAGCTTAGTAAGTTTACATGTAAACAATAAACATCGTAACATGTTCTAATCAATAAATAGCATTTCACAATCCAAGACTGTAACACCTTAAAAATCCTGAAACCCTAATTTTTGTACGTTAAAGTTGGTATGTATCTGTAGCACTTAGAATATTAATTTCAAGGTGTTGTCAGGATTATTTGAAGCCTTAGAGATAGGGGAGACCATAGGAAATTTTTTTTTCTTGCTTTAGCGGACCCTACTCTCAGGCATGAGGACTCTTAAGCAGATTAAGAGAAAATAAGACACAAATAGGCTTATGGTCCAGTGGAAAGTGGCGTCACTTGGGAGATATGAGGTGTCATGTTTGTAAGCTGAAGAGGTCCAAGGTTCGAGCTTTAGGAGTGTACTTTTGGAGTGTTTTATTTTGTATAGGTGGATGGAAAGAGTTGTGTTGGTTTTGAACTCTTGGCGTGGAGAGTTTGAAATAAGCATGTGTGATGGATGTGGAGGAAATTTCGGATAAGATTAAGGTGTTATTAGGAAGAAAAATCAGGAGATGAGGAAAGGGAGGAGATGGTACCGAATAGGACTTTGGGGGATGGCATATTCGGCTTGTGGCTATAAGAGGAGAGAGCTGAATGTTTTGCAAGGTTCTTTGAGTTGCCATTATTTTTATTTTTTCTCCCCCTTAATCGGTTTCTCCCATTGCCGAATTCACCTATAGCTGAATTCTCTTCTTTTCCAAGTTACTATCATTCTTCTTTGTCGAATCCTCCATACCCTCTCTTCTCAAATTCCATTTCTTGTTCACCTTTGGTTCTAGCCGATCACTTCTTCTCTTCTTCTCCCTATTGGTGCCGAATAGTCCCTGTCACCTTAATAATCTCTAAAGACAAAAACTTCTTGGGCCGATTGCTTCTTGGGTAAGTACTTAGTCAATTTTCCTTTAGTGTGTTCGGTAAAAGCCAGAGGGCCATCTAACTTTTCCTATCGTTAAACCTGTAATAACAAGGATAGGGTTCAAAGGTCGCAAGCGTGGTAAGGATCGTTAGCAAAGAGGTAAGTGCACTCATTTTGGTTGTGGCTTAGTAAATGGCCGAATGTAATATGGCTTATAGGGGTGACTTATGTGGAATATAAGTCATTTGTTTTTGATGATACGCGTTTGGGTACAGATCTAGAGGATAATCACAAATAGTAGTGAATGAAGGGCTACTAGAATGTGTGGCACACTGTAAAGGTACGGTGAGGTTTCAGTTTCTGATAAAGTATGTATTAAGCCATGATTAATCGTTAAGTGATGTCAATTGTTGGTTTGTGATTAAGGGGTTTGCAGCACACATGGTTACTAGGTGTGTACAAACACTACAAACACGATATCGGCAACACCAAAAAGTCGAAAAGCTGAAAGTGGCTAAATGGGCCTGTCGAACTTGTAGGCCCAAAACGGCAATGGTTGATATATGATCATGAAATTGGTTTGATGGGCTATGAGCATGAAATTGGTATGATAGGCTATATGAGCTTGAAATTGGTTTGATGGGTTATATGTGCATAAAATGCGCTTAATGGGCTCTATGAAATTCTAGAAATATATGTTAGGGTTTAATGGACTCTAGGCCTAGTTTGACAAACTCTTGAATAACATAAAACTCTTCTAATAATTAAACATGTCTGTGGACAAGTCACTGGGTTAGAGTGTGGCAATGGACATATGTATGTCTAGGATTGGATCTAGGGAGAGCTTGGTACTTAAGAGGGTCCTAGTGGCCCACCTCCTCCTCTTTGGAATCCTACCTGGTGCATAGTATTTGTTCACTTTAACTGCAAGTACTTGTTAATGGGCCAAAGTTCATAACTAAAACTCGAGAGGGACCAAATACCCATAGATTTGTAAAATTACTAAATTACCCCTAATTTGAAAATACCCAAAATACCCTTAGTTTGGAAATTTACCATAATACCCTCAATTTACAAAATTACCAAAATACCCCTAATTTATAGAATTGCCGAAATACCCCCAATTTGGAAATTTATGATAATACTATAGGGTAGAATTACGATAATACTCATATAGAGTAGATTTACGAAAATACCCTTGGGTTGTGAAATGACGAAAATACCCCTATGTGATGAGTATGAGTTTTGTGGATGTTGCTTATGTGCATGTTGCATTCATACGATATTCTGTTTAGGATGCATATGGGTGGGAATTATGGTACGGAGGAAGAATTTGAGGATCGCATAGTCGCTTGAGGACCATGGATCCATCGGTGGCTTTAAGCCCATTATATGATTAGCAGCTTTGCTACAACATTGAGTAGTGCCGCTATGAGTGCTACCTTTGGTGTGTAGAGGATGGGTGTGTCGATTTAGAAATCCCCACAAGTGTGTATTGGTTGGAAGGGAGGTGGTGTGTGCAGCGGATGGATTTTTGAAGAGGGTTTTGCAATACCTTGTTTTGCATATGATATGATTGATATGATATGATATGAGGTCATTGTGGGCTAAGGCCAAGACCATCGATTTTGATAGAGCTTAGGCCCAATGTGAATATTTGTATGTTGATTTGATTGCCAAGTGTACACACTGAGTTTCGAAACTCATACCCTTTATTTAATGTTTCAGATGATCCTCAGTAGACGGCCCGACGTGGGAGAGGACTCAGAGATGGCCACACTACGAGATGTTTAAATTTTTATTTATTTATTTAAAAAAACATGGTTTTAATTGCTTTATTTTAGTTGGATGTAATAAGGCCTTGTACTCTGATTTGACTTTGGATTTTGGGTTTGTTGTTTTCAACAGTTCACTTAAGTATTAAACCTAAGTAAATTTCGTATGTTTAAACTTGGTTTTTGAAATGCTTAAAATAATAAAATGGGCTTCTATCATTACTTAACAAGACTCAAGGATTTTGGGCTTTTGGGCCTTAAATTGTTAATTAGGAAAATCATTTCGAATTGTGCCTTTAATGTGACATTCCGAATTCGGGCCTAACTCCTAGGCCAGGTTTGGGGTGTTACAAAGATCATGCTTACTCATTCATCTCTTACCACATTCCAACCATATCACAAACCAAATGCTCTTATTATTTAACATACATTCCTGCACTTAATCACCACATGATCACATGGAACAACACATCACAATTACACAATAAGCCATTCTTAGTAATACCAAACACTCAATGGTTTCGCACTTAGCCCACCATTTATCTTTAACAGGGTGGTATCATACATAGCCCACCAACAAGAATATTTACGGTGGTATCGCACATTGCCCACCAAATGATAATATAAATGATGGTATCACACACAGCCAATCGTAAATAATTAATAAGGTGGTATCGCACATAGCCCACCAACAAGAATAATTAAGGTGGTATCGCACACAGCCTACCATTAATTACTACGGGTAATATTCCACACTTACATACCTAATTGAACATTCATATGAAAATTATTCATTCTCTACCAAATTCAATCCATCTGAATCATATATGTTCTCAATCATACAATGCACCAATAAGTAACAACATGTGTATTTAAGATGCATCGTTTACACAGAAACTTACCTCGATGCAAATCGTATTGATCAACGGTCTATTCTGTAACCTTGCCTTTTCCTTGGTTAAGGTTGATTCCACGCTCTTCTTGGTCTATAATAACAAATATTCACTAATCAACCATTTTATGATCATAATATGTCACAATCTCTACTTAGGAAAAATGACCATTTTACCCTTGTACTATGGCAAAATTTACGATTTTGCTCATTTTTCATCACATTCTATCATTAAACAAGCCTAGATGAACATTTATTACTCTTACAACTACTCAAAATTTCAACTATTTCATGCATTTATTACCAAATTACAACATTCACAATTTAGTCCATTTAAGCGTTTTCATGACAACACTTTTCACAAAAGTTGTTTCTCATCTCCCTAACATTCATTTTATTCCATAAAAACTCAGCTAGCAACATAAAATCTCTCATGGAAAGTCCCTAAACTTTCAACCATTTAACAAAATAGTCCCCTCATTAGCTAGCTCAAGCTTTGGGGATTCCAAAAGTACAAAAATCATCAAAATAATCATCAAGATCACTTACTTGTAAGGATGAAATGTAGCTGAAAATTTGAACTTCAAAAACCCCTATCCTATCTTAAATTTTTGGTGGGTAAGAAATGTGAATAGTAAAAGATGACAACTCTTTTATTCATCTTATTTTATTTATTTTTTTATCACCTAATGTTACCAAATTTTGACTAAAATTAATGCTCTTATCCCCCCTAAGCTATATGGCCTGCCATCACACATATAATGGCCTAATTTCACTTTAAGGACCTCCAATTTGATATTCTTTGGCTTCTAGACACCTCTACCACCTATAATGGAACTTTCACAATTTATGCGATTTAGTCCTTTTTCACAATTAAACATACAATTGCTTAAATTAAAGCACCAAAATTTTCATATAGCCATATATTAATGCCATAACACATAAAATAATATCAAAATAAATTTCTTCATCATCAGATTGGTGGTCCCGAAACCACAGTTTCAATTAGCCCCAAAATCGGGTTATTACACTGGTTGCTTTGCCACAAATATCATTCATTGGCGGCTTTTCATGATATCGACATCTTGGTGACTTTTTTGCAATCATCGTACTAGTGGCCTTACCATATATATCGCTCATGGCGGCTACTGCTGCGTTATTATCTTGGCGCCTATCCGCAATATTGGTGTGTTGGCTAGGTGGGTCGATTTTTCCCCACATGGATTGTTGGTTGGTACGAGTGGTGTGTTAGTTGAATTGGGGTGGGTTGCATATGTGCACCATACTGATACTGTAATGGGATAAGGCCCATACAACATCACATTGAATAGGGCTCAGCCTGATCATTCTTGCATGACAGGGATTACACATTGAGTTCTCGTAACTCACCCTTTTCTTTTAACTGTACAGGTAATCCCCACCTTAGATGATTTGGAGCTGCAAGGGACTCGGAGGTGGCCACACGTTCACTAATATTTTATTGTAAACCTAGTTATTTAAATTTTTATATTGGGTTGATATCTATTTAATAAGATGATAAACCGTAATATATACATATTTTAATCCCACATTTAGCATACTTTTGGATGATTTATCCCTTGAATTGCGGAATTCGATGTTCCTAATCCTTTAATTTCATGTTTTATACTTAGGTGAGCATAAGAGGATGAAAAGAACGAGAAACAGACCAATAACAGAGAAATTGGGCCAAAGTGAGAAATGAACACGACCTGGAGTTCACCACACGGCCGTGCCGCTTTAGCAGACTCGAACACACTGGGCTCGATTCACATGGGCGTGTCCCTGTCGCGATCCGTTTTAATTATACACAAAAAAAGGTTACTTAGAGGCAAAAAAAGACATTTTGAATCCTATATAAACACCCTAAGTGTCACCTAAAAGAGGGGAGCCAAAAGAGGTGAAGCTAGAGAAGGCTAAATACAGGGAATTGCTTGAAGAAAGCCAATTGATCCATCTCAAGAAGCCCAAATCACGCTCAAGATTGAGGATCTTCCCTTTAATTCCTTCAGGGGTGTTAGGGTTTTTCTTTATGTTTTGTTATTTACTTTCTTTTGAGATGTATTCTATGATGAACATGAACTAAACCCCTCAAATACCTGAGGGGGATGAAACCTATGACGGAACTTGTTATTTTTTTTGAACTGTATGATAAATACTTGATTTGTTCTTAATTATATGTTCTTAATTCTTGTTTTAATATTTTAGGATATTGATTCAAGTATTGATGAGCTTATTCAGAGGAGAAAAAGTCTCTATCTACGAGTACATCTAGCATGATTAAGCGGAGTTGATCACACTCCTAGAGATAGGACTACGAAAATCTACCGGATTAGGGTCAAACCTAATATGGGAGTCCATGGATCGAGTTAATGCAACACTACGGGTTTTAATTAGAAAGAGATTTCAATTAATCAACCTAGGGTTAGACATTAGTAGCCTTGAAAGAGGTATTAATATAAATTAGGGAATCCTATGATCGAGTTAAGTGAATAAATCGTCTGTTCGAGTTAAATAACAAGTGAAGTCTAGGTGAATTCTTCCTGTATTGTCTTGATCAATTGATTTTCCCAAAAGTAATTTCCCAATTCATTCTCTATGTCTTGGCATCCTTAGCTTATTAATTTGTTAGATAAAATCCCTTTATTTTAGGCTAGATAATAAAAGAAAGTCAAGATACTAGTACTTTTGGTTCATTTGGGTTCGACATTCAGGTCTTGCCACTAAGCTATATTACTGTTTGATAGGTGTGCTTGCCTCAATCGTGGCGATAGTTAGCTTCTAGGCTCGATCATTCATTACATAAATATTAAAAATCTCAAATCACGATCAAGTTTTTGGCACCGTTGCTGGGGAACTGGAATATTAGGAACGCTCAAATTTTATTACTTTATCCATTTTTATTTTATTTCTTTCTTTCTTTCTAATTTTTATTTTTAGTTTTCTAATCTCTCTATTATTTTCTCTGATAGGTTTTTCTAGTTTATGACTAGGAGGAACCCGTTAGGACCATTGCTTTTTGATAGTGAGATCGAGGCAATCGTTTGCAAAAATCGAAGAGAAATTAGGCGAAGTTTATAATACATAGAGGAAGAGCAAGAAAACATCACCAATACCCCTGAAAAGATGGCTGAAAATAAGAATAACCCATTACCTCCGGTGGTTATGGGTAATCTGGTGAATCAAAATCCTGCTCGTCATACTATGTATAATTATGCTAAGCCTAGTTTAGCCGGTACTGAATCAAGTATTGTTAGACCTACTATTGCTACTGATGGAAGCTCGGAACAACTCCTATCGAACAGTAGTATAGCCGTGGTGAGTCCAGAATATCGTATCCTCAAGGACCTAGAGTACCTAGTAATAACTATCTTTTTATTATCTAGCCAAATAATTAAAGGGGATGTATTTTTAATCTAAAATTTAACAAACTAATTTAACTAACTATGAGCGGCGACAGAGAGTAAACTGGGAAAATACTTCGGACAACTTATAAGAGATGGACGACACCTAAGGAAGAATCCACCTAGACTTCACTTATTACTTTTGATTCATGTGATTTATTCACTTGACTTAATCCATAGAAATCCATGAATTATATTAATACCTCTTTCGAGGCTACTAACAACTGACTCTAGGTTGATTAATTGAAATCTCTGTCCAATTAAAACCCCTATTGTCGCATTAATTTGATCTATGGATTCTCATATTAGGTTTGACCCTAATTCGGTAGATTTTCGTCACCCTATTTCAAGGTTGCAATCAACTCCGCTTAATTGTGTTGATCTTCTCTTAAACAGAGACATTTGCTCCACTGAATAAGCACATTCGACTTAGATCAATAACCTAAATTATCAAAACAACAATAAAAACTCACAATTAAGAATAAGCACAAGTATTTATCTCATAAATCAAATAATAATAAGATCTATCTTAGGTTTCATCCCCTTAGATATCTAAGGGATTTAGTTCATACTAGAAGAGGAAAACATCATAAAAGAGGAAAAACAACAAAACAGAAGAAACCCAAAACTTATAAAGAACTTGATGGGAGATCCTCAATCTTGATGGAAATCCTTCTCCTAAGCTATTCCTAACAGCTATCTTTGAGTATTTTCTCCTTCTACTCTGCATCTATTCGACGTCCTATCGAACTTCCCGTTTAAGTTGCCTCCTAAGGTGTTTATATAGGCTTCGAGATGCCTTTCTTGGCCCAAAAGTATCCTAATCCGAATGAAACTCTTCTTTGCTATGGCAGGGACACGCTCATGTGACACGCCCTGTGAATCGTGCCCAGGCTGTGTTCGAGTCTTCTAAAGTGTCACGGCTGTGTGGTGAACTCCAAGCTGTGTTAATTTCACACTTTGGCCTAATTTTTCCGTTTTTGGCCCGTTTCTCGTTCTTTTCATCCTCTTATGCTCACCTAAATATAAAACATTAAATTAAAGGATTAGGAGCATCGAATTCCATAAGTCAAGGGTTAAATCATCCAAAAGTATGCCAAATCTGGGATTAAAATAAGTATATATTATGGTTTATCAAATACCGCCACACTTAAGCTTTTGCTTGTCCTCAAGCAAAATTTTCAACTCACAATTAGAACTAACTTCCCTCAGTTCATAATTCTCATTAACAATGTCTCATCATAATTCATACATGGATAATTTAACTCAAAAAGTCCTAAAGATTTAAACAATCTAAGTCATTAATTTTTATAGCACGGAAACATAGGTGTTTCCCCTTATCTAAATAATTACTTTTGATCCAAAACTGACAATGATTGACATCCTCACTAAAGATTCACTCAAATCACTAAAAGTGTTTAAGGTTCAAAATAAAGCACTCATCAGTCAAACATGAAAAGTTATTACATAGGCTTGCATGAAAATCAAATCTCCACCACTATAAAATGAGATGATACACATATTAAAATGTCTTTAAAGGGTTGTAATGGGCTTGGGTTAAAGGTGTGGATATAGGCTAAATTAGAAGGTTAGAATCGAGATTGAATTGACAAATTACCTAACTAGAAATAATAAACTGATAATGAATAATTACATCAATAACACGAGCTTCTTCTAAAGATGTGAATTTAACTGTTTAAGCTCATAGAACATAGAGCTACTGATGAATAGATTTTCTAACTTTTTTTAAGCACAAGTACATAATAAAATATGAATTCCACTACTATAATTAGGCAACCGATCAAATCAAATCTCGACATAAGAGAATTCAAAGTGGGAGAAGTAAAAAAAAAAACTTGGTTTTGGGTTAATATTAATGGTTAAGTCAAAGAAACGGTTTATTAGGATCAAAGGGGTTCACTAGGGGTTAACTATGAAGGTAGGATTTTTGTGGAGTGAGTAGGTTAAATCCTAGGTGCCTTTATCATCTCAGTATATCAAATCAAAAGTGTGGTCTCAAAATGCATAATCAAAACAAGTTCTAGAATAACAAATCAATATTGACACGCTCATAATCAATAAAGTGAGCACGAAAAGATATATGCTCTAAAGGCTCAAAATCTCACAAAAATTATGGGTTTTGATGTCAACCTTGTAAAATTCAAATTTCAAAGTAATATTTAGATTTAGGGAAACAACCTAGAAAATTTAATTCTGAAAATAAACTTATCATGCCCGATTCTCTAATATCTTAAAGTTTAAATTATCAATGCACAATTAATTATGACTTAATCCAAAACATATAAATAAAAATCATAAATCAACAAAAGTTTCATTCTAATTAGTAATATGAGAAAATTACTTAAGACAAGATATCATTCAGGGATTTGAGAATAATGAAAAAAGTTAGGAAATTTTGAAATTCACCCCCCACACTTAAGATGTACATTGCCCTCAATGTACAAAGATAGATAATAGCGAGATAATAATAAAATCATAAGATAGGGAGAGATGTGAAACTTCCTAAATTTTGGATGGAGTCAATGAAAAGAAACCGGATAGGATTGTCAGAGGTGAATGTGGGGGAGCTCCTCGAACCGTTTAAAATTGGATCCTTGAAGCATCCGACCTAATCTTATTTTATCCTAGGCTAAATCTAAATGGAATAAAGAAAAAGAAGAAAATAATAAAGAGAATAAAATAAAAATAAAAGTAAATAATGTAAAATGGTTATGATTTCAAAAGAAAGGGGAAAAGGGAAGAAGACTTAGGGAAGAAAGTGAACAGAAGAAGGGGATTAAATAGAAATTGGTATATATATATATATAGTCGTGGCCCACACCCATGTGCCCTGGGTGTGACTGGTCACACAGCCAAGTAGCACGACCGTGTGCGGTGTTGTTTGTTTTCCCACGCCTGTGTAGGGGTCTCCACGCCCGTGTAGGTTTCTTAGTGTCAGCCACGATCGCATCGCATAGCCGTTGCATTTTATCGCAGCCATGTTGTTGGGAAAAGTTTTGTCCTATTTTCACGGCCATGGCCACGCCCGTGTGCTAGGCCGTGTGGTTAGGTAATCTTGCGCCTAAAAATCTAGTTAGCTCTTAGTTAGATGCTAAAATTCAGAAATATGAAAATTAATGGGGTTAGTGCTTGGGTTACCTCTCGAGAAGCACCGTTAAAGTCTTAAGCTAGACTTACCTCTCATTCACATAATCATGGTGGTTTGAGGAGTTGAAAATCACTTCTCATGCTATCAGTTCTATTATCAGTATATAGTTCGAGTCGAGTAATGTTTACCTTAAAAGTACCGAATATAGGATTACTTACGTCGACTGTTCCGTATGGGAAGACATTGAGTACCTTAAAAGGGATTTCTTCGTTTGTTTTAATGTATGAAATGGCGATTCGAGGGTCTTTCTTATCGAACAATACCTGATCTCTTATCTTAAACTGGGCTATCCTATCTTTAAGTTTTACATGGTTTTTCTTTGGTTCTGCTTCGTGTGCTCTTGGTTTCTCGTTGAAATGTGTCTTCCACTAGTCTAGTTCATCAATCTGAGGTCTTCGTTCCTCATTAATTACTTCTTTGCTGGCATGAGGTTTAGGATCTGGCTCAATTGTGTAGTTCTATGGTGCTTCCTGAAAAGAAGGTTTAACCGAATGGTCATTAATAGAATTTATGTTCTCACCTTTATTACTTGATGTACAAGTCGAGTCAAGAGCCTAAAGAGTGATCACTTCGTCACATGCACAAACTGTGAGTTCACCTGTACCAACATCAATTCTAGCTTTAGCAGTTGCTAGAAAGGGTCTTCCTAAAATTAAAGGAACATTGTTGTCCTCATCCATGTCTAACACAACAAAGTCTACTAGGAATATGAATTTGTCAATTTTTACCAGTACATCCTCAATTATACCCCTATGAATCCGAATAGTTTTATCAGCTAATTGAATGCTCATCCTAGTTTGTTTGGGTTTCCCTAGACCTAGCTGTTTAAACATTTTATAAGGCATAACATTTATGCTTGCCCCTAAATCAGCTAAAGCATTATCAATAGATAAAATACCAACTAAGCATGGAATTGTAAAACTCTCCGGATCTTTTAATTTTCTTGGTAGTTTATTTTGTAAAATTGTCGAGCACACTGCCTTTAGCTCCATATTCGACGTATCGTCTAACCTCCATTTGTTCGTTAACAGCTCTTTTAGGAATTGCCTTGAATTAGGCATCTGCAAGAGAGCTTCAAGAAATGGTAAGTTAATATGTAATTTCTTCAGAAGTTTAAGAAACTTACAGAATTGTTCATCTATGTTGTCTTTCTTCATCGCTTTGGGGAACAACACTCGAGGTTGGTATTCTGTAATTACCGATTTTGGTGGATTATGGCTTACCTCAACCTTACCTTCCTCTACCACCTTCTCTTTCCTCAATTTTGGCTCATTTGACCCTTCACTATCGTGAGCAGTAACGGCATGAAGTTACTCCTTTGGGTTAGTTTCAGTGTTGCTTGGCAAGCAGCCTTGTGCCCGTTCAGATATGAGCTTAATGAGTTGTCCTAATTGGTTCTCGATCCCTTCAATCGATGCTTGCTAATTTTTTAGTGTTGTTTTAGTGTTTTGGAAATGGGTTTCTGACACCGCGATGAATTTTTTCAACATCTCCTCAAGGTTCAACTTTTTCTCTTGTGGGTAGGGTTACTGTTGAAAGCCTGGGAGGGGTTATGTTCTCTGATTCTCTTGGCCACCCCATGAAAAGTTTGGATGGTCCCTTCAACTTGGATTGTAAGTGTTACTATAAGGGTTATTTTGGGGTCTAGAATTATTACCCATATAGTTCATCTGTTCGTTCTCTATGCCGTGCTGTAGGCCGGGTATTCTGTATTATTTGTCCCTCCTCTGTATGTATCACACTGCATCACTGGGTATACATGCGAAGAACCACACAAACTATCAATCTTTTTATTTAATAGTTCTACCGATTTGATAGCATGGTTATTGCGTCGAGGTTGAAGACACTGGCGACTTTTGTTGGCTTTGTCCTCGTAACTTGCCACTGATAGTTATTCAGTGACATCTCTTTAATAAACCCATAATCTGCTTCAAGGGTCTTATTATTCAGGGTTCACCGTGGTGAATCAACTAACTGCCTAGTTGAGGGGTTCACACCATTGTAAAAGGTTTGAAACTGTAGCCACAAGGGTAACCCATGGTGAGGGCACCTTCTCAATAGATCCTTGTATCTCTCTCATGCATCGTAAAGTGTCTCTAAATCCATCTACACAAAAGAAGAGATATCATTCCTTAACTTAGCCATTTTAGCCGGCAAAAAATATTTTGATAAAAGTTTATCGGTCATTTGTTCCCATGTAGTGATTGATCTTCGTGGTAACGAGTTCAACTACTGTTTAGCTTTGTTCCTCAAATAAAAAAGAGAAACAACCGAAGACGAATGGCATCATTAGAAACGCCATTTATTTTGAAAGTGTCACAGAATTCCAGAAAATTTGCTAAGTGATTGTTAGGGTCCTCATCCTGCAAACCATCAAACTGAACAAACTGTTGTATCATCTGTATAGTGTTAGGTTTCAATTCAAAATTATTTGCAGCAACAGCAGGCCTAACAATACTAGATTCGGTTCCTGTTAAATTAGGTTTAGCATAATCATACATAGTAAGAGGAGCAAGATTTTGATTCACTAGGCTTGCTGCCACCACAGACGGTAGCGGATTATTATCAACCATCTCTTCGGTAGTATCGGGATCATTTTCTTGCTCTTCTTTTATGTACTATAGGTTTCACTTTATTTCCCTATGATTTTTGTGAATGATACCTTCTACATCATTGTCAAAAATTGTAACAGACCGAATCTGACCCTAATCGGAAAGGTGGTTTCGGGACCACAAATCTGAGTCCGATAAATATTTAATATTTATATTTTGAGTTTATTATATGTGAAATTATGTGTGTGGAAGTTTCGTAGAAAAATTTTATCGTTTGAGCATCGAATTTGACAAAAAGGACTTAATCGCGTAAAAGGTAAAAGTAGCATACTAGAGTGTAAAGTGCCTATTTGAGCATGGCTTCTTAATATGAAGCATTAAAAGGGTAAATAACCTAGTTTTTTTAGAGATAGTGGACGGCAACATGCAAATTTTATAAAGTAAAAATATGTTTATATTATATGTTATATTATAATATATTATTATATTATAAACATATTATAAAGAAAACATAAAAGAAAAGAAAGTGGAGTGTTCATCTTTATTTTTCATTGTTATTGCCGAAACAAAAGAAAAAGAAGAGAGAAACCAAAGCTCTCAAACATTCGGTCTTTGCAAGCTTGATTAGGTATGTAATTGAGTTCGATTTTTGATTATTTTACGTTTTTGAGATCGTTGCTTCAAAGCATGCCGACCCATGCTAGAATTTCTCGATTATTGTGTATGTATGAATCGGCCATTGATTAATTCTTGAGGTTTATGATGCTTGATGATGTTAGATGATAGATAGGTTAAAAATTAGTATATTATGTGTTGGAAGTTTTGGTGAACTTGTGTTTTAGGGCCAAATTGTAAAAATAAAAATTTAGAGGGCTTAATTGCAAAATAAATGAAAGATATGGACTTGTATAGTCCTCATATATATTCGCCCTTAAGGAGTATGGGGAAATTTGATGTATTTTGAGTTTTATGCAGATAGGACTAAATTACAAAGTTGTGAAATACTAGAGGTAAAATAGTAATTTGCCCATTTATGTGCTTAGGGACTAAATTGAGATGAATTGTGCTTGAATAAGCTAAATTTAATGTGTTTTAGATTAAGAGCAAAGAAAAACAGAGTTAGATCGGGGAAAGACGAAGGTTCTCGAATAGTCGATTCGCACTACCTATCGACAACCGAGGTAGGTCCTGTTGAAATTTGTTAAAGAATTATTCATGAACTTATTAAATGATAATGTTTGATAAATTTTAGTATATAATCATGTTATAGCCGAATGTATATATGTGTATTGGATTGATTTCATAAATTGATAATGTGATATGAATAAGTGTATCAATGCAATTGTGGGATTGTACGATGAAGTAATGATTTATTTGTTTAAGGTGAATAAGTTTAGTTGAATTGGATATGTAATATAGATATGAAATGTGTGTGGAATGATTGATCACATTGATATATTAGGGCTTAGTGCCTAGCAGTGCCTCGTCTTGGTGATATATTCGGGCTTAGTGCCTAGCGGGCCTCGTCTTGGGTGATATATTCGGGCTTAGTGCCTAGCAGTGCTTCGTGCGATGATATATTCGGGCTTAGTGCCTAGCTGTGCTTCGTGCGTGATATATTCGGGCTTAGTGCCTAGCGTGCTTCGTCTTGTTTGTGATTTATTTCGGGCTTTAAATGCTAGCGTGCTTTATGGGTGATATGCTATAAGTGGAGGTTCGAACATCAAACAAGGTGAGATGTTTATATAGTGTTATGTGGTAAAAGTTCGTAAGAACTAACCTACCATTTTAGTAAGGAATGAAGTGAACAAAAAATTCTTAATGTATAGTTAAAGATCGGTGATGAGTGTGACAAAAGCGCTTGTTCTTGTGTATAAGTAGAAATAGAAGATCGATGCCTAGATTGGTTTTCGATGTTATAGCAATGATATTTAAGTAAAGAGTATTACTATTATTCAACGATCTATATTTTACATAATGAAATAATTATGTTTTATACTATATGCTCATTATATTTATGTATGCTTGGGACTTACTAAGCTAGTAAGCTTACTGTGTGTGTGTCTTTGTTTATCTTTGTTTTATAGATTTTGATTCGAACTACGAGCTCGAAGGATCATCCGTGAAGTCAACCACACTATCGACTTCCTTTTGGTATTGAAAACTTAGTTTGTTATTTAAAAGGGCATGTATAGGCTAGATTAAACCGTATAACTAATGTTTTGTAATAGTGTAAATATGCTAGCCATGCTAAAATGGCTATCTATTTTGAATAACTTGTTTCGTGTTTTGATGATATTGTTTGCTCATGCCATGAACTATTATTTATGCTTGATTATGGTTTAATCATGTGTGAGAGTGGTATTATTATTTATGCATGTTAGATTATGATAATAAAGACTTATTAATTGGTTCATGTTAATGAGCTTAATATATGGTATATACATTGATAATGTTTGGATTATGATTCGCAATGAGAAATGGTAAATGATGGATATGTATTTGATTGAGTATTGGCTATATAAGCTTGGTTGCTAAATGATAAGTAAAGAATATGTTTCATGACTATTTTTGTTGATTGTTGGTACGGATCCAAATGGTAAATGATGGTTATGATTTAAGTATGTTTTGGTTAGTTTTATTGGATAGTTAAAAGCGCCAAGTTGATGTTAATATTAATATGGGTATGCACATGTGTGGTTGTAAATTCGGTTATAATATTTGGTTCATTTTGATAAGCATATGATCTTGATTATGGTGTGGCTGAATCAATGATTAGTTAATAAGATGAAAATGAAGTTTAGGTATACTAATATACATGCTAATTAGGAGTACATTGAAATGTTATTTGTGTTCAAATGTTAGATGTGGCTTTTATTTTTAAGGTAAAATGCACTATATATATATATATATATATATATATGCATCAATAGTATGTTCTACCATATTGTAAGGTTACTAAAATCGCATATGTGATTGCATAATAATTAATGTAATATGGTTTGAATGGTTTTATTTTGTGTTTGTGTAGTAGCAATGAATTGATATGTTCGATATTCAATTAATGAAATAGATATATTGACATATATGTGATGTATGAAATGAAATGATATATATCTTTAATATGTTTTAAGTATACAAACGCCATTAATATTAGAGTCATATGTATTAAGTACATGTAACATGGTTTTGTGGCATATTAGTTAATTCGAGTATGTGGATATATAGATGATATTAATATGGTTGAAATTTTAAAGCATAGTTTGTATATGTATTATAAGTAACTAAGCATGATTAATTTTATCTAGTTGTGTGTTTCATATGTGCAAATTTAACTAATATGATTTAGTGGATGATTGCTATTGGATTTAGAAGTTATATCGTAAAGAAATTGATATAACCTTGTGTATGAAAAATGATAAATGACGATGTGAAACTGTGTTTGTCCGGTAATGCCTCGTAACCCTATTCCGACGACGGATACGGGTTAAGGGCGTTACATTTTATTGGTATCAGAGCTACGGTTTAGTCGATTCTAGGACTACCGTAGTATGAAAGATCTAGCTATACATGCCTTTAAATTGTATATATGATAGTGTGGTGACTTCTGACAATTTCGATTGTATTTTATATAGTAAATGGATTTCGATCCGATAGAGCAGTAACCGATGATGTGGAGAGTGTCGCGCCTAATCTCGTACATGGATCAGTGCCACTAGACTCTCAACCGCCACGGGTAACCACGAGGGAGAAGCTAAACAAGCCTTCTACCAAATGATGAATGAATGGTTTACCCAGTATATTCAGAATAATCCAACGGTACAACAACCTCCACCCCGAATAATCCAACTCCGGTACCTTCAAAGACTTCGATGATAGATCCAATGAGATCTAGTAGGCCCCTGTTGATAAAATTAGGAAATTTGGGGCGAAGAATTCAAGGCTAATGATGATGATGATACAGAGCGGTGAAATGTGGCTTGATAACACTATTCGGTACTTGATGAGCTATCTTGCACTCGGATGAATGTTTAAAATGTGCTATATCTTTGCTTCGGACACCGCTTATCACCGGTGGAATACACTAGTATTAGTGGTTCCAAAAGAAAAGTGACGTGGGATTTCTTCCGAATGAATTCAAGAAATATATCACCAGAGGTTCATCGACCGTAAACGTAAAAATTTCTTGAACTAAAACAGGGCAAATGACCGTGGTGAATATGAGCAAAAATTTGTCGATTGAGCCGATATGCTTGGAAGTGTGTATCTCATGAAGCCATTATGTGCAAAAGGTTTGAAGACGGTTTGAATGAAGATTTGAAGTTACTAGTTGGCATTCTTGAGATCAAAGAATTTGTGACACTAGTTGAGCGAGCTTGCAAAGTCAAGAGCTTGGGAAAGAGAAAAGAAAGGTGAGGCAGAAGCTAGAGACACCGTAAAAGATCGTCGGTAAGAATTTTCATTCCACATCTAAAAGTTTAGAGATGACTTCATCGACACAAAGCTACTTGATTCATTTAGACGTGATCGACCTCCGGTGGGCTCCCAAGCTACCTCGATGGCGGTGTTGGTAACGCCCCACGTAATCGAGTTGAATGCAAACATTGTGGAAAATGGCATCCTAAGAGTTGTAGAGTTCGTGACCGGTCTTGCTTTAAATGTAGATCCTCGCACCATTTTATTTGAGAGTGCCGATGTTAATGAGAGCGAATACTGACGAGTAACTCTAGACCAAGTAGTGCATCAAGACGGGGCGCACCACCCGCATTCGGCAATATAGGTGGTAGTCGAGAGGGACAAAGAACACAACAGATCGATCGAGGTTAGAGCTCCAGCTAGAGCTTATGTTACTCGAGCTAGAGAGGATGTCGCTTCTCGGATGTCATTACCAGACTTTCACCCTTTATGATACTACTGTGATTGCATTGATTGATCCTAGTTCGACCCATTCATATGTATGTGAAACTCGGTATTCAAGAAGACTCGCCATTGAGTCTCATCGAGTTTGTGATTCAGCGATCCAACCCTTTGGGTAGATGTGTGTTTGTTAATAAAGTGTGTAAAAGTTGCCGTTGATGATTCGGGATTTTGCTTCCAGTTGATTTAATCTTGTTGCCTTCGATGAGTTTGATATAATTTTGGGAATAGATGGTTAACTTCGCATGATGCGGTGGTGAATTGCAAAAGAAAGCTTATTGATTTGAGACACCGAGCGGTGAGATCATTAGAATTAAATCCGATGATTCGTGGGTTTTCTGATTATATCATCAATGTTAGCCCAAAGTATGCGAGAAAAGGGTGTGAAGCTTATTTGGCTTATGTACTAGATAATAAATTGTCTGAGAAATGATTGAATCAGTCTTGATTGTATGTGAATACTCAGATGTGTTTCCTGAAGAACTATCGGGTTTACCCCCTATACGAGAGATTGAGTTTGGCATTGAATTAGCTCCGAACAACTCCGATCTCAATAGCTCCATATCGGATGGCACCTCTCGAGCTAAAAGAGCTGAAAGCACGTTGCAAGTGTTAACAGATAGGGGCTTTGCGACCCGATTTCTCTCCTTGGGGTGCCGGTTCTTTTTGTGAGAAAGAAAGATGGAACGATGCGAATGTGTATTGATTATCTAAGAATCTGAATAAGGTAACTATAAAGAATAAGTACCGTTACCTCGGATTGATGATTTGTTTGATCGGTTGAAAGGGCTTCAGTATTTTGAAGATAGACTTGAGATCGGGTTATTATCGATTCTGTAGTCGAGATACGAGATATGCCAAAGACGCATTTGGACGAGGTACGAACATTTTGAGTTTTTGGTAATGCCTTTTGGGCTTACTAATGGCACCTTATGAAGCCTTATACTGGTAAAATGTCGAACACCATTATATCGGATGAGCTCGATGAAAATAAGATACAGGGTTGATTTGATTAAAGAGATCGAGCGTAAAGTGGCCATAATCAAAGATAATTTGAAAGTCGCATCGGATCGACAAAAGTCCTATCTTGATTTGAAACGTAAAGACAATGAATTTCGGTAGGAGATCGTGTATTCTTAAAAGTTTCCGTGGAAGAAAGTACTCGATTTGGTCGAAGGCAAGTTGAATCCGAGGTTCATCGAATCGTATGAAATCGTTGAACGTACAATTGTTGCTTATAGATTGAAGCTACCCTCTAAATTAGAAAAGATACACGATGTATTTCATGTTTCTATGCTTCGTGAGATACAGATCGATCCGTCACATCTGATTGCTCGTCGAGATTGAGATACAACTGATATGACGATGAGGAAAAGTCGATCCGTATTCTAGCTCGGAAATGAAAGAGTTAAGAAACAAAAGATTTCCTTAGTGAAAGTGTTATGGAATCGACACGGAGTTGAAGAGGCAACATGGGAGCCTCAAGATTCAATGAGGCAACAATATCCGACGTTGTTTAATGTAAAGATTTTCGGGACGAAAATCCTTAAGGAGAGTTGTAACAGATCGAATCGACCCTAATCGGAAAGGTGGTTTTGGGACCACAAACCGAGTCCGATAAATATTTAATATTTATATTTTTAGTTTATTATATGTGAAATTATGTGTGTGGAAGTTTCAGAAAAAATTTTATCGTTTGAGCATCGAATTTGACAAAAAGGACTTAATCGCGTAAAAGGTAAAAGTGGCATACTAGAGTGTAAAGTGCCTATTTGAGCATGGCTTAATATGAAGCATTAAAAGGGTAAATAACCCATTTTTTAGAGATAGTGGATGGCAACATGCAAATTTTATAAAGTAAAAATATGTTTATATTATATGTTATATTATAATATATTATTATATTATAAACATATTATAAAGAAAACATAAAAGAAAAGAAAGTGGAGTGTTCATCTTTATTTTCATTGTTATTGCCGAAACAAAAGAAAAAGAAGAGAGAAACCAAAGCTCTCAAACATTCGGTCTTTGCAAGCTTGATTAGGTATGTAATTGAGTTCGATTTTGATTATTTTTACATTTTGAGATCGTTGCTTCAAACGCATGCCACCCATGCTAGAATTTCTAAGATTATTGTGTATGTATGAATCGGCCATTGATGAATTCTTGAGGTTTATGATGCTTGATGATGTTAGATGATAGATAGGTTAAAAATTAGTATATTATGTGTTGGAAGTTTTGGTGAATTTGTGTTTTAGGGCCAAATTGTAAAAAGAAAAATTTAGAGGGCTTAATTGCAAAATAAATGAAAGATATGGACTTGTATAGTCCTCATATATATTCGCCCTTAAGGAGTATGGGGAAATTTGATGTATTTTGAGTTTTATGCAAATAGGACTAAATTACAAAGTTGTGAAATACTAGAGGTAAAATAGTAATTTGCCCATTTATGTGCTTAGGGACTAAATTGAGATGAATTGTGCTTGAATAAGCTAAATTTAATGTGTTTTAGATCAAGAGCAAAGAAAAGCGAGTTAGATCGGGGAAAGACGAAGGTTCTCGAATAAGCCGATTCGCATACTACCTATCGACAACCGAGGTAGGTCCTGTTGAAATTTGTTAAAGAATTATTCATGAACTTATTAAATGATAATGTTTGATAAATTTTAGTATATAATCATGTTATAGCCGAATGTACATATGTGTATTGATTGATTTCATAAATTCATAATGTGATATGAATAAGTGTATCAATGCGAAATGTGGGATTGTACGATGGAGTAATGATTTATTTGTTTAAGGTGAATAAGTTTAGTTGAATTGGATATGTAATATAGATATGAAATGTGTGTGGAATGATTGATCACATTGATATATTCGGGCTTAGTGCCCAGCAGGCCTCGTCTTAAGTGATATATTCGGGCTTAGTGCCTAGCAGTGCCTCGTCGTTTGATATATTCGGGCTTAGTGCCTACTTGTGCCTCGTCTTGGTGATATATTCGGCTTAGTGCCTAGCGCTTCGTCGTGTTTGATTTATTTCGGCTTTAAATGCCTAGCGTGCTTTATGCCTTGATATGCTATAAGTGGAGGTTCGAACATCAAACAAGGTGAGATGTTTATATAGTGTTATGTGGTAAAAGTTCGTAAGAACTAACCTACCATTTTAGTAAGGAATGAAGTGAACAAAAAATTCTTAATGTATAGTTAAAGATCGTGATGAGTGTGACAAAAGCGCTTGTTCTTGTGTATAAGTAGAAATAGAAGATCGATGCCTAGATTGGTTTTCGATGTTATAGCAATGATATTTAAGTAAAGAGTATTACTATTATTCAACGATCTATATTTTACATAATGAAATAATTATGTTTTATACTATATGCTCATTATATTTATGTGTGCTTGGGACTTACTAAGCTAGTAAGCTTACCGTGTGTGTGTCTTTGTTTATCTTTGTTTTATAGATTTTGATTCGAACTACGAGCTCGAAGGATCATCCGTGAAGTCAACCACACTATCGACTTCCTTTTGGTATTGAAAACTTAGTTTGTTATTTAAAAAGGGCATGTATAGGCTAGATTAAACCATATAACTAATGTTTTGTAATAGTGTAAATATGCTAGCCATGCTAAAATGGCTATCTATTTTGAATAACTTGTTTCGTGTTTTGATGATATTGTTTGCTCATGCCATGAACTATTATTTATGCTTGATTATGGTTTAATCATGTGTGAGAGTGGTATTATTATTTATGCATGTTAGATTATGATAATAAAGACTTACTAATTGGTTCATGTTAATGAGCTTAATATATGGTATATACATTGATAATGTTTGGATTATGATTCAACAATGAGAAATGGTAAATGATGGATATGTATTTGATTGAGTATTGGCTATATAAGCTTGGTTGCTAAATGATAAGTAAAGAATATGTTTCATGACTATTTTTGTTGATTGTTGGTACGGATCCAAATGGTAAATGATGGTTATGATTTAAGTATGTTTTGGTTAGTTTTATTGGATAGTTAAAAGCGCCAAGTTGATGTTAATATTAATATGGGCATGCGCACATGTGTGGTTGTAAATTCTAACGTAATATTTGGTTCATTTTGATAAGCATATGATCTTGATTATGGTGTGGTGAATCAATGATTAGTTAATAAGATGAAAAATGAAGTTTAGGTATACTAATATACATGCTAATTAGGAGTACATTGAAATGTTATTTGTGTTCAAATGTTAGATGTGGCTTTTATTTTTAAGTTAAAATGCACTATATATATATATATATATATATATATGCATCAATAGTATGTTCACCATATTGTAAGGTTACTAAAATCGCATATGTGATTGCATAATAATTAATGTAATATGGTTTGAATGGTTTTCTTTTGTGTTTGTGTAGTAGCAATGAATTGATATGTTCGATATTCAATTAATGAAATAGATATATTGACATATATGTGATGTATGAAATGAAATGATATATATCTTTGCAATATGTTTTAAGTATACAAACGCCATTAATATTAGAGTCATATGTATTAAGTACATGTAACATGGTTTTGTGGCATATTAGTTAATTGAGTATGTGGATATATAGATGATATTAATATGGTTGAAATTTTAAAGCATAGTTTGTATATGTATTATAAGTAACTACGCATGATTAATTTTATCTAGTTGTGTGTTTCATATGTGCAAATTTAACTAATATGATTTAGTGGATGATTGCTATTGGATTTAGAAGTTATATCGTAAAGAAATTGATATAACCTTGTGTATGAAAAATGATAAATGACGATGTGAAAGCGTGTTTGTCGGTAATGCCTCGTAACCCTATTAGGACGACGGATAAGGTTAAAGGCGTTACATTTATTAGTATCGAGCTACGGTTTAGTCGATTCTAGGACTACCGTAGTATGAAAGATCTAGCTATACATGCCTTTAAATTGTATATATGATAGTGTGGTGACTTGAGACAATTTCGATTGTATTTTATATAGTAAATGGATTTCGATCTCGATAGAGTCAGAATCGATGATGTGGAGAGTGTCGCGCCTAATCTCGCATTACACGGATCGCTGCCACTAGACTCTCAACCCGATTACGGGTAACCACGAGGGAGAGGCTAAACAAGCCTTCTATCAAATGAAGAATGAATGGTTTACCCAAGATATTGAGAATAATCCAACGGTACAACAACCTCCACCCCGAATAATCCAACTCCAGGTACCTTCAAAGACTTCGATGATAGATCCAATGAGATCTAGTAGGCCTCCTGCTGATAAAATTAGGAAATTTGGGGCGAAGAATTCAAGGCTAATGATGATGATGTTGCAGAAGCGAAATGAAATGTGGCTTGATAACACTATTCGGTACTTGATGAGCTATCTTGCACCTGCACGAATGTTTAAAATGTGCTATATCTTTGCTTGGGACACCGCTTATCAACGGTGGAATACACTAGTATTAGTGGTTCCAAAAGAAAAAGTGACGTGGGATTTCTTCCAGAATGAATTCCGCAAGAAATATATCAGCCAGAGGTTCATCGACCAGAAACGTAAAGAATTTCTTGAACTAAAACAGGGGCAAATGACCGTGATTGAATATGAGCAAAAATTTGTCAGATTGAGCCGATATGCTCGGGAGTGTGTATCTACTAAAGCCATTATGTGCAAAAGGTTTGAAGACGGTTTGAATGAAGATTTGAAGTTACTAGTTGGCATTCTTGAGATCAAAGAATTTGTGACATTAGTTGAGCGAGCTTGCAAAGCTGAAGAGCTTGGGAAAGAGAAAAGAAAGGCTGAGACAGAAGCTAGAGACACCCGTAAAAGATCCTCGGGTAAGAATTTTCATTCCACATCTAAAAAGTTTAGAGATGACTTCAGTCGACACAAAGCTAGTTCAGATTCATTTAGACGTGATCGACCTCCAGTGGGCTCCCAAGCTACCACGATGGCCAGTGTTAGTAACGTCCCACAGAATCGAGTTGAATGTAAACATTGTGGAAAATGGCATCCTAGGAGTTGTAGAGTTCGTGACCGGTCTTGCTTTAAATGATCCTCAGACCATTTTATTTGAGAGTGCCCGATGTTAGTGAGCGAATCTGACAGCAGAACTCTAGACCAAGTAGTGCATCGAGACGGGCGACCACCCGTGCATTCGGCAATGTAGGTGGTAGTCGAGAGGGACAAAGAACACAACAGATCGATCGAGGCTAGAGCTCCGGCTAGAGCTTATGTTACTCGAGCTAGAGGATCTCGCTTCTCCGGATGTCATTCTTGGTACTTTCACCCTTTATGATACTACTATGATTGCATTGATTGATCTGGTTCGACCCATTCATATGTATGTGAAACTCGGTATTCAAGAAGACCGCCATTGAGTCTCTCCGAGTTTGTGATTCGCGATCCAACCCTTTGGGTAGATGTGTTTGTTAATAAAGTGTGTAAAAGTTGCCTGTTGATGATTCGGGATTTTGCTTCCAGTTGATTTAATGTTGTTGCTGTTTTCGATGAGTTTGATATAATTTTGGGAATTTCTTGGTTAACTTCATGATGCGGTGGTGAATTGCAAAAGAAAGCTTATTGATTTGAGACACCGAGCGGTGAGATCATTAGAATTAAATCCAGTGATTCGTGGGTTTCCTACAGTTATATCATCAATGTTAGCCGAAAGTATGTGAGAAAGGGTGTGAAGCTTATTTGGCTTATGTCTTTGGATAATAAATTGTCGAGAAAGCATTGAATCAGACGATTGTATGTGAATACTCGGATGTGTTTCTGAAGAACTACTGGGTTTACCCCTATACGAGAGATTGAGTTTGGCATTGAATTAGCTCAGGAACAACTCCGATCTCAATAGCTCTATATAGGATGGCACCTCTTGAGCTAAAAGATTTGAAAGCACGATTGCAAGAGTTAACAGATAGGGCTTTGCACGACCAAGTTTCTCTCCTTGGGGTGCACGGTTCTTTTGTGAGAAAGAAAGATGGAACGATGCGAATGTGTATTGATTATCGGAACTGAATAAGGTATCTATAAAGAATAAGTACCGTTACCTCGGATTGATGATTTGTTTGATCGGTTGAAAGGGCTTCATATTTTCAAGATAGACTTGAGATCGAGTTATTATCGATTCTGAGTCGAGATACAGATGTGCCAAAGACTGCATTTCAGACGAGGTACGAACATTTTGAGTTTTTGGTAATGCCTTTTGGGCTTACTAATGGCACCTTATGAAGCCTTATACGGGTGAAAATGCGAACACCATTATCTTTGGGTGAGCTCGGTGAAAATAAGATACACGGGTTGATTTGATTAAAGAGACCGAATGTAAAGTGGCCATAATCAAAGATAATTTGAAAGTCATCAGATTGACAAAAGTCCTATGCTGATTTGAAACGTAAAGACATTGAATTTCAGGTAGGAGATCGTGTATTCTTAAAAGTTTCCCGTGGAAGAAAGTACTCCGATTTGGTCGGAAAGGGAAGTTTAATCCGAGGTTCATCGGACCGTATGAAATCGTTGAACGTATTAGGCTGTTGCTTATAGATTGAAGCTACCTCCGAATTAGAAAAGATACACGATGTATTTCATGTTTCTATGCTCGTGAATACAGATCGATCCGTCACATGTGATTGCTCCGTCGAGATTGAGATACAATGATATGACGAAGAGGAAAAGCCGATCCGTATTCTAGCTCGGAAATGAAAGAGTTAAGAAACAAAAGATTTCCTTAGTGAAAGTGTTATGGAATCGACACGGAGTTGAAGAGGCAACGTGGGAGCCTCAAGATTCAATGAGGCAACAATATCCGACGTTGTCTATCGGTAAGATTTTCGGGACGAAAATCCTTAGGGGAGAGTTGTAATGCATCGAATCGACCCTAATCGGAAAGGTGGTTTCGGGACCACAAATCGAGTCCGATAAATATTTAATATTTATATTTTGAGTTTATTATATGTGAAATTATGTGTGTGGAAGTTTCAGAGAAAAATTTTATCGTTTGAGCATCGAATTTGACAAAAAGGACTTAATCACGTAAAAGGTAAAAGTGGCATACTAGAGTGTAAAGTGCCTATTTGAGCATGGCTTAATATGAAGCATTAAAAGGGTAAATAACCCATTTTTTTAGAGATAGTGGATGACAACATGCAAATTTTATAAAGTAAAAATATGTTAATATTATATGTTATATTATAATATATTATTATATTATAAACATATTATAAAGAAAACATAAAAGAAAAGAAAGTGGAGTGTTCATCTTTATTTTTCATTGTTATTGCGAAACAAAAGAAAAAGAAGAGAACCAAAGCTCTCAAACATTCGGTCTTTGCAAGCTTGATTAGGTATGTAATTGAGTTCGATTTTGATTATTTTTACGTTTTTGAGATCGTTGCTTCAAACGCATCTTCACCCATGCTAGAATTTCTAAGATTATTGTGTATGTATGACTCGCCATTGATGAATTCTTGAGGTTTATGATGCTTGATGATGTTAGATGATAGATAGGTTAAAAATTAGTGTATTATGTGTTGGAAGTTTTGGTGAATTTGTGTTTTTAGGGCCAAATTGTAAAAATAAAAATTTAGACGGGCTTAATTGCAAAATAAATGAAAGATATGGACTTGTATAGTCCTCATATATATTCGGCCCTTAAGGAGTATGGGGAAATTTGATGTATTTTGAGTTTTATGCAAATAGGACTAAATTACAAAGTTGTGAAATACTAGGGGTAAAATAGTAATTTGCCCATTTATGTGCTTAGGGACTAAATTGAGATGAATTGTGCTTGAATAAGCTAAATTTAATGTGTTTTAGATCAAGAGCAAAGAAAAGCGAGTTAGATCTGGGAAAGGCGAAGGTTCTCGAATACCGATTTGCACTACCTATCGACAATCGAGGTAGGTCCTTGGTGAAATTTGTTAAAGAATTATTCATGAACTTATTAAATGATAATGTTTGATAAATTTTAGTATATAATCATGTTATAGCCGAATGTATATATGTGTATTGGATTGATTTCATAAATTGATAATGTGATATGAATAAGTGTATCAATGCGAATTGTGGGATTGTACGATGAAGTAATGATTTATTTGTTTAAGGTGAATAAGTTTAGTTGAATTGGATATGTAATATAGATATGAAATGTGTGTGGAATGATTGATCACATTGATATATTCGGGCTTAGAGGCTAGCGGTGCCTCGTCTGGGTGATATATTTAGGCTTAGTGCCTAGCAGGCCTCGTGCCGGTGATATATTCGGGCTTAGTGCCTAGCAGGCCTCGTCTTGGGTGATATATTCGGGCTTAGTGCCTAGCGGTGCCTCTCTTGGTGATATATTCGGGCTTAGTGCCTAGCGTGCTTCGCGTTTGATGATATTCGGGCTTAGTGCCTAGCAGCTTCGTCGTTTGATATATTCGGGCTTAGTGCCTAGCGAGCTTCGCGTCGATGATTTAATTCGGGCTTTAAATGCCTAGCGTGCTTTATGCCGGTGATATGCTATAAGTGGAGGTTCGAACATCAAACAAGGTGAGATGTTTATATAGTGTTATGTGGTAAAAGTTCGTAAGAACTAACCTACCATTTTAGTAAGGAATGAAGTGAACAAAAAATTTTAATGTATAGTTAAAGATCGGTGATGAGTGTGACAAAAGCGCTTGTTCTTGTGTATAAGTAGAAATAGAAGATCGATGCCTAGATTGGTTTTCGATGTTATAGCAATGATATTTAAGTAAAGAGTATTACTATTATTCAACGATCTATATTTTACATAATGAAATAATTATGTTTTATACTATATGCTCATTATATTTATGTATGCTTGGGGCTTACTAAGCTAGTAAGCTTCTTGTGTGTGTGCCTTTGTTTATCTTTGTTTTATAGATTTTGATTCGAACTACGGGCTCGAAGGATCATCCGTGAAGTCAACCACACTATCGACTTCCTTTTGGTTTTGAAAACTTAGTTTGTTATTTAAAAAGGGCATGTATAGGCTAGATTAAACCGTATAACTAATGTTTTGTAATTGTGTAAATATGCTAGCCATGCGAAAATGGCTATCTATTTTGAATAACTTGTTTCGTGTTTTGATGATATTGTTTGCTCATGCCATGAACTATTATTTATGCTTGATTATGGTTTAATCATGTGTGAGAGTGGTATTATTATTTATGCATGTTAGATTATGATAATAAAGACTTATTAATTGGTTCATGTTAATGAGCTTAATATATGGTATATACATTGATAATGTTTGGATTATGATTAAGCAATGAGAAATGGTAAATGATGGATATGTATTTGATTGAGTATTGGCTATATAAGCTTGGTTGCTAAATGATAAGTAAAGAATATGTTTCATGACTATTTTGTTGATTGTTGGTACGGATCCAAATGGTAAATGATGGTTATGATTTAAGTATGTTTTGGTTAGTAAAACAAGTTGATGTTAATATTAATATGTAAATGTTATTTTGTGTTCATTTTGATAAGCATATGAAATGGTGTGTCTGAATTAGATGTGAAAATGAAGTTTAGGTATACTAATTATGCGAATTAGAGTACATTGAAATGTTATTTGTGTTCAAATGTTAGATGTGGCTTTTATTTTTAAGGTAAAATATATATATATATATATATATATATATGCATCAATAGTATGTTAACCATATTGTAAGGTTACTAAAATCGAGATGACTTGATCAACACAAACCCTTTATGATACTCTCGTGATTGCATTGATTGATCTGGTTCGACCCATTCATATGTATGTGAAACTACGGTATTGATGAAGACTCGCGAGTTGAGTCTCTTGAGTTTGTGATTCAGCGTATCCAACCCTTTGGGTAGATGTGTGTTTGTTAATAAAGTGTGTAAAGTTGCCCGTTGATGATTCGGGTTTTTGCTTCCCGATTGATTTAATCTTTGTTGCCTTTCGATGAGTTTGATATAATTTAGGAATGGATTGGTTAACCGCATGATGCGGTGGTGAATTGCAAAAGAAAGCTTATTGATTTGAGACACGAGCGGTGAGATCATTAGAATTAAATCCGATGATTCGGTGGGTTTCTACAGTTATATCATCGATGTTAGCCCGAAAGTATGTGAGAAAAGGGTGTGAAGCTTATTTGGCTTATGTACTAGATAATAAATTATCGAAGCAGTTGAATCATCTGGGTGTATGTGAATACTCGGATGTGTTTCTGAAGAACTATCGGGTTTACCCCTATCGAGAGATTGAGTTTGGCATTGAATTAGCTCAGGGAACAACTCCGATCTCAATAGCTCCATATCGGATGGCACCTCTTGAGCTAAAAGAGTGAAAGCAGTTGCAAGAGTTACGAGATAGGGGCTTTACGACCAAGTTTCTCTCCTTGGGTGCAGGTTCTTTTGTGAGAAAGAAAGATGGAGCGATGCGAATGTGTATTGATTATCGACAAGCTGAATAAGGTAACTATAAAGAATAAGTACCGTTACCTCGGATTGATGATTTGTTTGATCGGTTGAAAAGGGCTTGATATTTTCGAAGATAGACTTGAGATCGGGTTATTATCGATTCTTGAGTCGGAGATACGGATGTGCCAAAGCGCATTTGGACGAGGTACGGACATTTTGAGTTTTGGTAATGCCTTTTGGGCTTACTAATGGCACCTTATGAAGCCTTATACTGGTGAAAATGTCGAACACCATTATCTTTGGTGAGCTCGGTGAAAATAAGATACGGGGTTGATTTGATTAAAGAGACCGAGCGAAAGTGGCCATAATCAAAGATAATTTGAAATTTGCATCGGATCGACAAAAGTCCTATCTTGATTTGAAGCGTAAAGACATTGAATTTCGGGTAGGAGATCGTGTATTCTTACAAGTTTCCCGTGGAAGAAAGTACTCGATTTGGTCGGAAGGCAAGTTGAATCCAGGGTTCATCGGACCGTATGAAATCGTTGAGCGTATTGGGCTGTTGCTTATAGATTGAAGCTACCCTCTGAATTAGAAAAGATACACGATGTATTCATGTTTCTATGCTCGTGAATCTGGATCAGATCCGTCACATGTGATTGCTCAAATCGAGATTGAGATACAATCGATATGACGTATGAGGAATAGTCGATCCGTATTCTAGCTCGGAAATGAAAGAGTTAAGAAACAAAAGATTTCCTTAGTGAAAGTGTTATGGAATCGACACGGAGTTGAAGAGGCAGCGTGGGAACTGAAGATTCAATGAGGCAACAATATCAAGCGTTGTTTAACGGTAAGATTTTCGGGGCGAAAATCCTTAAGAGGAGAGTTATATGAGCACCGAATCGACCCTAATCGGAAGGTGGTTTTGGGACCACAAATTGAGTCGATAAATATTTAATATTTATATTTTAGTTTATTATATGTGAAATTATGTTTGTGGAAGTTTCGTAGAAAAATTTTATCATTTGAGCATCGAATTTGACAAAAAGGACTTAATCGCGTAAAAGGTAAAAGTGGCATACTAGAGTGTAAAGTGCCTATTTGAGCATGGCTTCTTAATATGAAGCATTAAAAGGGTAAATAACCCATTTTTTTTAGAGATAGTGGACGGCAACATGCAAATTTTATAAAGTAAAAATATGTTTATATTATATGTTATATTATAATATATTATTATATTATAAACATATTATAAAGAAAACATAAAAGAAAAGAAAGTGGAGTGTTCATCTTTATTTTCATTGTTATTGCCGAAACAAAAGAAAAAGAAGAGAGAAACCAAAGCTCTCAAACATTCGGTCTTTGCAAGCTTGATTAGGTATGTAATTGAGTTCGATTTTTATTATTTTACGTTTTGAGATCGTTGCTTGAAGCGTGCAGGACCCATGCTAGAATTTCTAAGATTATTGTGTATGTATGAATCGGCCATTGATGAATTCTTGAGGTTTATGATGCTTGATGATGTTAGATGATAGATAGGTTAAAAATTAGTATATTATGTGTTGGAAGTTTTGGTGAATTTGTGTTTTTAGGGCCAAATTGTAAAAATAAAAATTTAGAGGGGCTTAATTACAAAATAAATGAAAGATATGGACTTGTATAGTCCTCATATATATTCGCCCTTAAGGAGTATGGGAAATTTGATGTATTTTGAGTTTTATGCAAATAGGACTAAATTACAAAGTTGTGAAATACTAGAGGTAAAATAGTAATTTGCCCATTTATGTGCTTAGGGACTAAATTGAGATGAATTGTGCTTGAATAAGCTAAATTTAATGTGTTTTAGATCAAGAGCAAATAAAAACAGGGTTAGATCGGGGAAAGACGAAGGTTCTCGAATAAGCCGATTCATACGACCTATCGACAACCGAGGTAGGTCCTTAAGTGAAATTTGTTAAAGAATTATTCATGAACTTATTAAATGATAATGTTTGATAAATTTTAGTATATAATCATGTTATAGCCGAATGTATATATGTGTATTGGATTGATTTCATAAATTGATAATGTGATATGAATAAGTGTATCAATGCGAATTGTGGGATTATGCGATGAAGTAATGATTTATTTGTTTAAGGTGAATAAGTTTAGTTGAATTGGATATGTAATATAGATATGAAATGTGTGTGGAATGATTGATCACATTGATATATTAGGGCTTAGTGCCTAGAGGCCTCGTCTTAGGTGATATATTCGGGCTTAGTGCCTAGCGGGCCTCGTCTTGGGTGATATATTCGGGCTTAGTGCCTAGCAGCTTCGTCTTGATGATATATTCGGGCTTAGTGCCTAGCAGGCTTCGTCTTGAGTGATTTATTCGGGCTTTAAATGCCTAGCGGGCTTTATCTGGTGATATGCTATAAGTGGAGGTTACGAACATCAAACAAGGTGAGATGTTTATATAGTGTTATGTGGTAAAAGTTCGGTAAGAACTAACCTACCATTTAGTAAGGAATGAAGTGAACAAAAAATTCTTAATGTATAGTTAAAGATCGGTGATGAGTGTGACAAAAGTGCTTGTTCTTGTGTATAAGTAGAAATAGAAGATCGATGCCTAGATTGGTTTTCGATGTTATAGCAATGATATTTAAGTAAAGAGTATTACTATTATTCAACGATCTATATTTTACATAATGAAATAATTATGTTTTATACTATATGCTCATTATATTTATGTATGCTTGGGACTTACTAAGCTAGTAAGCTTCTTGTGTGTGTGTCTTTGTTTATCTTTGTTTTATAGATTTTGGTTGAACTACGGGCTCGAAGGATCATCCGTGAAGTCAACCACACTATCGACTTCCTTTTGGTATTGAAAACTTAGTTTGTTATTTAAAAAGGGCATGTATAGGCTAGATTAAACCGTATAACTAATGTTTTGTAATAGTGTATGATGTAACACCCCAAACCGGACAAGACACCACGTCGAATCTGGTATATTACGGAAACGTGTTTGTGAGAGGTTAAATTTTTTCGTTAAAAGCCGAGTGGAAACACGGTGTATTTTGGGAGACAATTTGAGTAGACTTGTTTGAAATCGGATGGAGTATGTGAAACAGGAGATTTTTGAAATCTTAACGGAATGTGTGGCTAAATGAGTTTAAACCATTTAAACCTTAATAGTTTCTTAGTGTTACTTAAAACCTTATTAGACTTAGGAGTAATACAAGTTTGATTTGAAAATCAATTGAATTTGCTTACTATAAAGGCGTAGTGTGATACAGATGGTATGGTTTTAAAACATATTGCGTTATCATTTTGAAATCATTATCTTTCCAAGTTTTAGTAAAATGCATACCAACTTGTGTTGTTAAGGCATATTAAAATCTAATTAAAACATAAACATCACCAAAACATAAATTAAAGGCCTTTTACAAATCCAATATAAAACCCAAGTAAAATAAATAAGCTAAAGTACCCAAATTCAATAGTCCTTTATTAAAGCATGGCATGTGCACCCCGAGTCCATCCGGCTCCATGTCGCGTCTCGAGTCACTGAAATATCAAAGGAGAGGGTGAGTCGAGTGACTCGATGTGTAAATCCGCTCTAGAAGAACAACATGCTAACACACATCATACAAAGCAACATAATTAATGCAACCGATCCTAACCATCCATATCGCCTTTTCTACCCGTGTGGTACCAAACCTTTGGTGGTGCCAAACCACTGGTGACATATAGTCACAATGTGTTACCAAAACACTTGGTGTCCCAAAGACACAATATCCGTCAATGTGGTGCCAAACCCTTTGGTGTCCCAAAGACACAATTGTGCTACCAAAGCACTTTGGTGACCGAAGTCACAAATCCGATGATGGGGCCAACCCATCGTGTGATACCAAATCACTAGCAGACGATCCCATATCTCAAGTGGGGCCAACCCACGGTGGTTAAACCACAGGGACAAGTCGCAATGAGGTGCCAAACCTCTGGTGACCCAAAGTCACAAAGTGTGCTACCAAAGCACTGGTGCTCGTCAGCACAAAATATCACTGCTCCCTCCACTCATATCACCCATACATGTCATACTGACTCATGTACAATATGCAATCATGTAACTCATGCAACCATGTCCAACATTGCATCTCATAGCATATATATATAGTATAGATCATCATATTCAAAGTATCCATAATAGGACTTGTAATAAAATAGACTTACGGATCCGTACACATACCCCATTTGGGTATCAATTATCCATCATCTTGGTATCGTTTTTAACGAGCAAAACGGGTTTATTAATAACATTACTAGGTATCGGTGTGTTAGTTTACACACAGTAAATCTGAGTCTAGAAATCGACAAAAGCAATCTAAGTCCCTCAGTACTAGCTTCTACAATCAGCCAAAACATAGGGTTGGACATCTACACATTAAGCCAACACCATTTAGACCAAAAGGGTTTGTGAAAGCCCTTACCTTTATCCCGATTTGGTTTCCTACCAAATCCGAACCAAAAGTGGTTCCTTAGACAATCGGCCCACCTATCAAGAATGAAACATTAATCTCTTGAAGCTTTGACTAACCAAAATTAAGAGAATGAACTAACAACAACCAATCACTTAACCTCCACTTACTAATCAAGCGACGAAGAAAGCGGCTCCTCTTGCTTGCTTTGAAACCTTTGATGTCCTATAATAAGAATTGGTTTATAAAAGATTAGCACCTTCCAACAATCACAATCGGCCATCAACGTAATAAGAATCGGCAAGGTGAGAAAAAAAAAGAAATGGCCATTCGGCCAACACTTACCTACTACCAGCGATTGGAAACCACACACCCAACACCACCAAATATTGACCACCCAACACGGAGGAGAATGATTGACGCTAAGGTTTGGAAAAGACAAGCAAATAAAATAGATGAATGAAGGGGTCACTTTCGGTTTGATGAAGAGAACAAATGGATGATGTTTGACACAAAGCTTCAAGAAGAAAGAAAGGTGAAAGAGGAGAGAGCATTGGCTTCAAGAAAGAGGAAAGAAAATCTGGATTCGGCTCAAAAATGATGAAGAACAAAGGCTGGTTTTGTTTAAAAGAGATGGTATGGAACAAAGGAAATCGGCACAAGGTTGTGAAAGCACAAAGAAAGAAAATGAGAAGGAATCGACCAGACAAATGAGAAGGTTGACAGTGCTTAACACCCTTACTTTCGACTTTGTACAATTAAAGAAAGAGGAAGAAAGATGTGAGAAGAAGGGATATAGGTTTGACACCCAAAGGAAAGAAGAAGGAAGAAACAAGGTTTACTTTCGGCAATAAGGTGCTAGAGGTTTCGGTTTAACAAAGTTGACAAAAGAAGCGGGAGGTGGGAGAGGCATTGACTTCAAATGAAACAAAAAGAAAAACAAAAGAGCTACAAGTGCATTCGGCAATACCCAAGCTTTGGGTTTCGGTTCCAAGAAGAGAATATGGGCAAAAGAAAGAGAGTGCAAGTTTGGCAAGCTACAAGCATATGATGAAAACACACACACACATGCACAAAGGAGATTTGGCACTTCCCAAGCTCCCCAAACACTCCTCAAAACCGCCACACTCCCTCTCCCCCAAACTCTCACCAAACCGGCCAAATCTCCCCATACACTCCACTCCACACATTTCAAATGTGTTTACCAAATCTTACTCCTACAATCACTCTCCACCTTACCTTTGAGCGGTTTGACTTAGTCCATGGTAGAATTCCACTTGCCTTCTACCTCTTCCTCCATGCCGTCCAAAATGGGTGACAAAATGGGAGCTCTCGACTTGAACTCTGGACCTCCCTCACTTGAAGATGGCGCCACACCCAAGGTCTAAGTGGCGCATGCCTTGCCACTTAGCTAGCTCCTCATTTGTGCTATAATTTCACTTAATTTAAATATAAACCCCAACACATACCTTCTATCCCTAAAGCCCATAAACAAGAATTTCACCACCTACCCAGGCTCACACCTAGCCTACAACTAAATCCCGAAAACACCAAAACAACATCATAGCAAGCAATTAAACATGCAAACAATGCCAAATCGAAATAGCCCCTTAACCCGGGATATTACAGTTCTACCCCCCTTAAAATAATTTCGACCTCGAAATTACCTAGTCAGAAGAGTTGCGGGTATTGCTGTCTCATCATATCCTCGGGTTCCCGTCGCTTCTTCCACGCCATGATTCCGCCAAGAACCTTAACGAGGCACAGACTTCTGCGCAGAACCTTCACATCCCGATCCAAAATCTATACAGGCTCTTCCTCTATGGACATATCCGGATTTACTTCGATCTCCTCTACTGTTACTACATGTGATGGATCGGAACGATATCGCCGAAGCATCGAAACGTGGAACACGTCGTGAATTTGACTTAACTCGGTGGCAACTCGGTGACGATCATAGCTAGTCCCACTCGTCTTAGTACCTTATATGGCCCAATAAACCTCGGACTAAGCTTGCCTTTCTTCCGAACCTTAATACTTTCTTCCACGGTGAGACCTTCAGGAAAACCCGATCTCCCACAGCAAACTCAATATCTCTCCGTTTAAGATCGGCATAGGACTTACGCGGTCGAAGCTTCCTTGATCGAGCTGAATCAACAACCTTGTCTTGGTCTCGACAACCAACTCTGGTCCCAATAAGCGGCGTTCACTTAACTCTGTCCAACAAGTCGGTGAGCGACACTTCCTACCGTATAGCGCCTCATAAGGTGCCATCTTAATGCTCGCTTGGTAATTTGTTGTTGTGGCGAACTCAATAGCGGTAGATACTCCTCCCAACTACCCACGAAGTCAATACACAACCTCGAAGCATATCCTCCAATATCTGTATAACCCTTTACGATTGCCGTCGATCTGCGGATGAAATCTTTGTCTTTGAAATCTAACAGTGTACCCGAGCACGATGCAAAGCCTTCGGAACCTTGGCGTGAATCTGGGGTCCCTATTCGAGATGATCGTCACGGGCACCCTATGCGATCTCACTATCTCCGATACATACTGACTTTGCTAACCTCGTAGTAAGTAATCCACCCTCACCGGAATAAAGTGAGTGATTTAGTCGGTAGATCCACAATTACCCAAACCGAATCCTTCTTGCTCGGTGTAGCGGTAATCCAGCGAAATCCATAGTTATTCTTTCCCACTTCTTTGTGGAATCTTCCTTTGGTGAAGCAACCAGATGACAGCGATGCTCGGCCTTGACACTGTGACAAGTCGGACACTTTCCTACAAACTCTGTCACCTCCTTTTTGAGACCGGCCACGAGGCTGTTCCACGAGATCCTTATACATTTTGCTACCTCCGGGATGCATAGCGTAGAAATTGCTATGAGCATCTGAAGAATCTTTTGCCTCAATTGACATCTCTCGGCATACAAGCCTTCCCACGAAACACGAACCCCATCCTTTGGACAAGCTGTAACCCTTCAAACCATTATTACTTTTTGAGTCCTCTGCGCGCTCAAAACCTCATCTAACAAGCCGCTTTTCTCGATCTGCTCAACCCAAGTAGGCAACTGCGATTACGCGAGAATACTCCGTCATCGTACAAACTCAAGTGGGCAAACAACGCTCTTAGATCCGAAAACAACCTTACGGCTCAACGCGTGCGCCACGGCGTTAGCCTTGCGGATGATACTCAATTGAGCAATCGTAGTCTTTCAATAGCTCAATCCATCGGCGCTGTCTCAGATTCAAGTCTTTCTGAGTCAGGAGGTACTTCAGACTCTTATGGTCCGTATAGACTACCGATCTTTCTCCGTACAAGTAATGCCTCCATATCTTTAAGGCAAATACCACAGCTGCTAACTCCAGATCGTGCGTCGGATAGTTGACCTCATGTGGCCTCAGTTGCTGAGAAGCGTAAGCCACAACCTTACCTTCTTGCATCAACACACAACCCAAGCCCGTATGTGATGCATCGCAGTACACTATAAATTCCTTACCAGCCTCAGGTTGAATCAGAACCGGAGCTTCGGTCAAAATCTTCTTTAACTTATCGAAGCTCTCCTGCGCTTCTCGGTCAAACAAGCGGAACTCCTTTCTCAATAATTTGGTCATCGGTCTTTGCAATTAACGAGAAACCCTCTACAAACCTTGGTAGTATCCGCCAACCCCGAAAACTCGAATCTCCGCT
This sequence comes from Gossypium rotundifolium, assembly GCA_025506655.1. NCBI lineage: Eukaryota > Viridiplantae > Streptophyta > Magnoliopsida > Malvales > Malvaceae > Gossypium > Gossypium rotundifolium. The sequence continues at coordinate 141,635,638 of CP106722.1, forward strand.
CTTGACTTAGGCGGCTTCTAATCGAGCGGCCTCTATCTTTCGAGGATCCACTCTAATCCCTCGGCCGACACTACATGACCCAAGAATGTCACCTCCACGAGCGAACTCGCATTCTTGAACTTTGCATAGATTTGTTTCTCCTTAGAATCGCAATACTACCCGCAAATGAGCATCATGCTCCTCCTCGATCCTTGAATATACCAAGATGTAAATCGATAAAAACTACCACGAACTGATCTAGATCTTGTTGGAACACCACATTCATCGGATCCATGAAAATTGCGGTGCATTAGTCAACCCGAGCAGCATAACCAAGAATTCAAAATGCCCATACCGAGTGCGAAATGCCGTCTTACAGATATCGCCTCTTTTACCTTCAATGGTGATACCGGACCTTAGGTCGATCTTGAAAACCGGCGCCCCTTGGTGATCAAACAAGTCATCTATCCGAAGCGGTGGATACTTGTTTTTGATCGTCGACTTATTCGGTTAGCGGTAGTCTATGCACATCCGCATAGTACCGTCTTTCTTCTTTACAAAATGCAAAGCGCTCCCCATGGCGAAATACTTGGCTTTGATAAAACCTCGGTCCAATAACTCTGGATTTGAGCCTTAAGCTCCACTAATTCTTTAGGTGCCATCACATGCGGAGCAATGGATACGAGTGCGATTAAAGATGCAGATCAATCCGAACTCTACCTCCGATCGGTGGCAAACCGGATGCTCCTCGAAACACATCCACAAATTCCTAAGCGTCGAACGGTCTCCACGAAGACTCCTTAGCCTCCAAGGCATACATGCACCATATATGCCCGTACCCTTTCGACCATTTTCTCGGCTTTGGGCGAGATACCACATTGGACGAGATAGTTTCTCCTATTACCAATCGAACTACTTCATCACCCTCGGTGTGCTCGAGAACCATGCGCTTAGCCATGTGATCCAACCGCTGATGCTTACTCGGCCGGTCCATCCCAAAATTAGATCGAACTCCCCAAGCGGCGGTTCCATCGAGATCGACCTCAAAAGATACCCTTGGAGTTCTAGAGTGCGTTTCTATCTGATTTATCTACCACTCTGAGTGACCTAGAGGGCTTATTACGGTCATCGCCTAGAAGATATCTCGAGTCTAAATCCATTGTCTCTACTATACTCACGGCAACATAAGAGTCGTAGACCCCACATCAATTAAAGCGTTATAAGGAGAACCAAAAATCAAAAACGTCTGGGTTATGGCGTCCGGTCGTCGCCCCTCTCGGCGCCTCATGACATATACCAAACCAGGTGCTGGCCTCGAACTACTGCACCTCGCCCGGTGCTCCACGGCCCCGACCAGGCTATTACCTCCTCTGCCATTACCTCGGACCCTCTGCGGCGGTCCATTATTTACAGTATTGATTACTACGATTCTCGATTTGAATTCTAGCCAACTTGCGCAGACGGTCCCTCACTCGGTGGTCAACGAGCCACACTTAAAACAACCTCTACCATTGGTCCAACATCCTCCCGGTGAGCCTTCCCTAGCGGTTACAATCGGCGGTCCACGTCCTAGCGACAACAACCCTACCCGTGATTGGCCCACTCGGTCTAGCCTCTTCTGCTGATTACCAGCGACCGGAAGATCCAAAACTCCGTTTATAGCGGTTTCTATCCATACTACGCCTCACGATTCTTTAATGCCCTCGGCAACCTTCGCCTTTTCAGCGAGCCGCAAATTCACGCTCCTCTTTGGCGCAATCAACAATCTTAACTCGTCTCGCGAGCCATCCTCAAAGCGAGCGCACCTTTCCTCTTGGTAGCCACCATACCCACAGCATCCGACTTCGACCTCGAAACTTCGGCCTCATACTCCGTCTGATTTGCTCCCGGACTAACCTCGAAATGCTTTCCTCTGCTCATTTATGTAATTAGCTCAAGCGTACTTCTTACGATAGCGGCCGAAAATAGTCCCAAGTCGGATCTTCCATTGCGGTATTTATCACGGACCGTGAGCCACCATGATATGATTCATCTCGGAAGTAATCGATCCCTTTAATTTTTCTTGGTAGTTAGGTCTAGATCATCCATGATCCGTTCGTCGCTTCGGCCGATCTTTCGGCGATGCTAGGAGCAACACGAGACACCCGGAAGAATTCAGCCCCATTTGCCGAAGTCGCTCGAGCCTGATTTCCTAGCTCCTCGCCCCACTGCTCCAGCTACCCTTTCTAAGACCCGCGACATCGCTGTGACCTTTGCATCATCGCCGATCGCTCTTGGAACTCACCACCTCCGGTGGTGGCGGGCAGGTACCTCATTCTCGAACCACCTTGAACCTACGGGCTCGAAGCAGATCATCCTACGCGACCACGTCCACGACCACGTCCACCTCGGGTACTCATGACTAAATCTCGTGCGATTAAAGAATTTTATGTATCGGTCATTATTTCACTTGTGTTTAAAGCAAAGTCTTATGAAATTTTAAAGAAGCTTTGTTTTGCGAGTCCTGAGTCCTATTAGTCTCGATCTCTAAAGTATCTTACTATCACTAGCCATTCAATCATATCAATTAATATTACAACCAATAGTGCAGGTACTTACAGGCGGCCCAGTGCGGTGACTCGGTGCCATGCCCTTCAAACCATACTTTAAAAGCAGAATACTTGAAAATTATAGTTTTAAAACATTTTGGGCCTCGGGCCCACAGTAGAAACTTTGAACTTAGCTCGATACCACAAATGTAACACCCCAAACCGGACAAGACACCACGTCAGAATACGGTATGTTACGGAAAACGTGTTTGTGAGAGGTTAAATTTTTCGTTAAAAGCCGAGTGGAAACACGGTGTATTTTGGGAGACAATTTGAGTAGACTTGTTTGAAATCGGATGGAGTATGTGAAACAGGAGATTTTTGAAATCTTAACGGATGTGTGGCTAAATGAGTTTAAACCATTTAAACCTTAATAGTTTCTTAGTGTTACTTAAAACCTTATTAGACTTAGGAGTAATACAAGTTTGATTTGAAAATCAATTGAATTTGCTTAATATAAAGGCGTAGTGTGATACCGATGGTATGGTTTTAAAACATATTGCGTTATCATTTTGAAATCATTATCTTTCCAAGTTTTAGTAAAAATGCATACCAGCTTGTGTTGTTAAGGCATATTAAAATCTAATTAAAACATAAACATCACCTAAACATAAATTAAAGGCCTTTTACAAATCCAATATAAAACCCAAGTAAAATAAATAAGCTAAAGTACCCAAATTCATTAGTCCTTTATTAAAGCCTGGCATGTGCACCCCGAGTCCATCCCGGCTCCATGTCCGCGTCTACGAGTCACCTGAAATATCAAAGGAGAGGGTGAGTCGAGTGACTCAGTGTGTAAATCCCGCTCCCGAAGAACAACATGCTAACACACATCATACATAGCAACATAATTAATGCAACCCGATCCTAACCATCCATATCGCCTTTTCTACCCCGTGTGGTACCAAACCACTGGTGGTGCCAAACCACTTGGTGACATATAGTCACAATGTGTTACCAAAACACTTGGTGTCCCAAAGACACAATATCCGTCAATGTGGTGCCAAACCACTGGTGTCCCAAAGACACAATTGTGCTACCAAAAGCTTGGTGACCGAAGTCACAAATCCGATGATGGGGCCAACCCATCGTGTGATACCAAATCACTAGCGAGACGATCCCATATCTCAAGTGGGGCCAACCCACGGTGGTTAAACCACGGGGACAAGTCGCAATGAGGTGCCAAACCTCTGGTGACCCAAAGTCACAAAGTGTGCTACCAAAGCTTTGGTGCTCGTCGTCACAAAATATCCACGCCCTCCACTCATATCACCCATACATGTCATCTTGACTCATGTACAATATGCAATCATGTAACTCATGCAACCATGTCCAACATTGCATCTCATAGCATATATATATATATAGATCATCATATTCAAAGTATCCATAATAGGACTTGTAATAAAATAGACTTACGGGATCCGTACACATACCCCATTTGGGTATCCAATTATCCATCATCTTGGTATCGTTTTAATCAGCAAAACAGGTTTATTAATAACATTACTAGGTATCGGTGTGTTAGTTTACACACACAGTAAATCTGAGTCTAGAAATCGACAAAAGCAATCTAAGTCCCTCGAGTACTAGCTTCTACAATCGGCCAAAACATAGGGGTCAGACATCTACACATTCGGCCAACACCATTTAGACCAAAAAGGGTTTGTCGAAAGCCCTTACCTTTCACCCGATTTGGTTTCCTACCAAATCCCGAACCAAAGAGTGGTTCCCTTAGACAATCGGCCCACCTATCAAGAATGAAACATTAATCTCTTGAAGCTTTGACTAACCAAGAATTAAGAGAATGAACTAACAACAACCAATCACTTAACCTCCACTTACTAATCAAAGCAGAAGAAAAGCGGCTCCTCTTGCTTGCTTTGAAACCTTTGATGTCCTATAATAAGAATTGGTTTATAAAAGATTAGCACCTTCCAACAATCACAATCGGCCATCAACGTAATAAGAATCGGCAAGGTGAGAAAAAGAAAAGAAATGGCCATTCGGCCAACACTTACCTACTACCAACGATTGGAAACCACACCCAACACCACCAAATATTGACCACCCAACACGGAGGAGAATGATTAACTAACGAGGTTTGGAAAAGACAAGCAAATAAAATAGATGAATGAAGGGTCACTTTCGGTTTTGATGAAGAGAACAAATAGATGATGTTTGACACAAAGCTTCAAGAAGAAAGAAAGGTGAAAGAGGAGAGAGCATTGACTTCAAGAAAAGAGGAAAGAAAATCTGGATTCGGCTCAAAAATGATGAAGAACAAAGGCTGGTTTTGTTTAAAAGAGATGGTATGGAACAAAGGAAATCGGCACAAGGTTGTGAAAGCACAAAGAAAGAAAATGAGAAGGAATCGACCAGCAAATGAGAAGGTTCGACTTGAGTGCTTAACACCCTTACTTTGACTTTGTACAATTAAAGAAAGAGGAAGAAAGATGTGAGAAGAAGGGATATAGGTTTCGGCTTACCCAAAGGAAAGAAGAAGGAAGAAACAAGGTTTACTTTCGGCAATAAGGTGCTAGAGGTTTCGGTTTAACAAAGTTGACAAAAGAAGCAGAGGGTGGGAGAGGCATTCGGCTTCCAAATGAAACAAAAAGAAAAACAAAAGAGCTACAAGTGCATTCGGCAATACCCAAGCTTTGGGTTTTCGGTTCCAAGAAGAGAGAATATGGGCAAAAAGAAAGAGAGTGCAAGTTTCGGCTTAAGCTACAAGCATATGACCAAAAACACACACACATGCACAAAGGAGATTTCGGCACTTCCCAAGCTCCCCCAAACACTCCTCAAAACCGCCACACACTCCCTCTCCCCCCAAACTCTCACCAAACCGGCCAAACCTCCCCCATACACTCCACTCCACACATTTCAAATGTGTTTACCAAGTCTTACTCCTACAATCACTCTCCACCTTACCTTTGAGCGGTTTGACTTAGTCCATGGTAGAATTCCACTTGCCTTCTACCTCTTCCTCCATCTTAGTCCAAAATGGGTGACAAAATGGGAGCTCTCGACTTGAAACTGGACCTCCTCACTTGAAGATGGCGCCACACCCAAGGTCTAAGTGGCGCATGCCTTGCCACTTAGCTAGCTCCTCATTTGTGCTATAATTTCACTTAATTTAAATATAAACCCCAACACCTTACGCTTCTATCCCTAAAGCCCATAAACAAGAATTTCACCACCTACCCAGGCTCACACCTAGCCTACAACTAAATCCCGAAAACACCAAACAACATCATAGCAAGCAATTAAACATGCAAACAATGCCAAATCGAAATAGCCCCTTAACCCGGGATATTACACATGAACTATTATTTATGCTTGATTATGGTTTAATCATGTGTGAGTGGTATTATTATTTATGCATGTTAGATTATGATAATAAAGACTTATTAATTGGTTCATGTTAATGAGCTTAATATATGGTATATACATTGATAATGTTTGGATTATGATTCAGCAATGAGAAATGGTAAATGATGGATATGTATTTGATTGAGTATTGGCTATATAAGCTTGGTTGCTAAATGATAAGTAAAGAATATGTTTCATGACTATTTTTGTTGATTGTTGGTACGGATCCAAATGGTAAATGATGGTTATGATTTAAGTATGTTTTGGTTAGTTTTATTGGATAGTTAAAAGTGCCAAGTTGATGTTAATATTAATATGGGTATGCGCACATGTGTGGTTGTAAATTCGGTTGTAATATTTGGTTCATTTTGATAAGCATATGATCTTGATTATGGTGTGGCTGAATCAATGATTAGTTAATAAGATGAAAAATGAAGTTTAGGTATACTAATATACATGTGAATTAGGAGTACATTGAAATGTTATTTGTGTTCAAATGTTAGATGTGGCTTTTATTTTTAAGGTAAAATGCGACTACATATATATATATATGCATCAATAGTATGTTAACCAAATTGTAAGGTTACTAAAATCGCATATGTGATTGCATAATAATTAATGTAATATGGTTTGAATGGTTTTATTTTGTGTTTGTGTAGTAGCAATGAATTGATATGTTCGATATTCAATTAATGAAATAGATATATTGACAAATATGTGATGTATGAAATGGAATGATATATATCTTTGCAATATGTTTTAAGTATACAAGCGCCATTAATATTAGAGTCATATGTATTAAGTACATGTAACATGGTTTTGTGGCATATTAGTTAATTCGAGTATGTGGATATATAGATGATATTAATATGGTTGATATTTTAAAGCATAGTTTGTATATGTATTATAAGTAACTAAGCATGATTAATTTTATCTAGTTGTGTGTTTCATATGTGCAAATTTAACTAATATGATTTAGTGGATGATTGCCATTGGATTTAGAAGTTATATCGTAAAGAAATTGATATAACCTTGTGTATGAAAAATGATAAATGACGATGTGAAACTGTGTTTGTCCGGTAATGCCTCGTAACCCTATTCCGACGATGGATACGGGTTAGGGGTGTTACAAAAATCAAGGGCCCTGTCAGGTTCCTTCTAGTCATAAACTAGAGGTACTTGCCAGAAACAAATAAAAGAAAAATTTGTAAAGTTAAAAATAAAATAAATATAAATTGAAAATAAATAAAATGGCTAAAGTAATAAAAATTTAGTTTTCCTAATATCTTAGTCCTCAGCAACGGCACCAAAAACTTGATGGAAGCTCGAAACAACTATTATTTTGACAAAGGCAAGCGCACCTATCGGACAGTAGTATAGCCGTGGTGAGTCTGAAATATCATATCCTCAAGGACCAAGAGTACTTAGTAATAACTATCTTTTTATTATCTAGCCTAATGTTATTAAAGAGGATTTATTTTTAATCTAAAATTTAACTAACTAATTTAACTAACTATGTTGTGACAGAAAGTAAACTGGGAAAATACTTCGGACAACTTATATGAGATGGACGACACTTAAGGAAGAATCCACCTAGACTTCACTTATTACTTTTGATTCATGTGATTTATTCACTTGACTTAATCCGTAGAAATCCATGAATTATATTAATACCTCTTTCGAGGCTACTAACAACTAACTCTAGGTTGATTAGCTGAAATCTCTTTCTAATTAAAACCCCTATTGTCACATTAATTCAATCTATGGATTCCCATATTAGGTTTGACCCTAATCTGGCAGATTTTCCTCTCCCTATTTCTAGGGTTACAACCAACTCTACTTAATTGTGTTGATCTTCTCTTAAACAGGGACTTTTGCTCCACTGAATAAGCACATTTGACTTGGATCAATAACCTGAATTATCAAGACAAGAATAAAAACTCACAATTAAGAATAAGCACAAGTATTTATATCATAAATCAAATAATAATAAGAACCATCTTAGGTTTCATTCCCTTAGGTATCTAAGGGATTTAGTTCATACTAGAAGAGGAAAACATCATAAAAGAGGAAAAACAACAAAACATAAAAAAACCCAAAAACTTTTAAAGAACTTGATGGGAGATCTTCAGTCTTGATGGAAATTCTTCTCCTAAGTTGTTCCTAACGGTTGTCTTAGAGTATTTTCTTCTTCTACTCGGTGTTTATTCGACGTCCTGTCAAACTCCCCATTTATGTTGCCTCCTAGGGTGTTTATATAGGCTTCGAGATGCCTTTCTTAGCCCGAAAGTATCCTAATTTGAATGAAACTCTTTTTTTCTGTGGGTGTGACACACCCGTGTGAATCGAGCCCAGGCTGTGTTCGAGTCTGCTAAAGTGGCACGGGCGTGTGGTGAACTCCAGGCCGTGTTGATTCCTCATTTTGGCCCAATTTCTCCTTTTTTGGCCCGTTTCTTGTTCTTTTCATCCTCCTATGCTCACCTAAGTATAAAACATGAAATTAAAGGATTAGTATCATTGAATTTCATAATTCAAGAGTTAAGTCATCCAAAAGTATAATATGGAATTAAAATACGTATATATTACGGTTCATCAGCTTAAATAATTTTGAATTGAAACTTAACATTATACAGATGATACAACAGTTTGTTTAGTTTGATGGTTTGCAGGATAAGGATCCTAACACACACTTAGTGAACTTTTTTGAATTATGCGATATGTTTAAAATTAATGGTGTTTCTGATGATGCCATTCGGCTTCAGTTGTTTCCCTTTTCATTGAGGAATAAAGCTAAACAGTGGTTGAACTCGTTACCACGAGGATCAATCACCATATGGGAACAAATGACCGAAAAGTCCTTATCAAAATATTTTCTGCCACTAAAATGGCTAAGTTGAGGAATGATATTTCTTTTTTTGTGCAGATGGATCTAGAGTCACTTTACAATGCATGAGAGAGATACAAGGATTTACTAAGAGGGTGCCCTCATCATGGGCTACCATTATGGCTACAGGTTCAAACCTTCTATAACGGTGTGAACCCCTCAACTAGGCAGCTTATTGATGCAGCCGCCGGTGGAACCCTAAATAACAAAACCCCTAAAGCGAATTACGAATTTATTGAAGAGATGTCACTGAATAACTATAAGTGGCCAGTTATGAGGACAAAGCCAACAAAAGCTGCTAGTGTTTTCAACCTTGACGCAGTCACTATGCTATCAAACCAGGTAGAGCTGTTGAATAAAAAAATTGATGATTTGTGTAGTTCTTTGCCAGTACATCTAATAATGCAGTGTGATATGAATGGAGGAGGGATGAGCAATACAGAATATCCAACTTACAACCCGAGAGCTGAAAATGAACAAGTTCACTATATGGGTAATAATTCTAGACCTCAAAATAACTCTTATAGTAGTACTTACAATCCAGGTTGGAGGAACCACCCCAATTTCTCATGTGGTGGTCAAGGAAATCAAAGACAACAACCCCCTCTAGGCTTCCAACAACAACCCTACCCACAGGAGAAAAAGTTGAACCTCAAAGAGATGCTTACGAAATTTATCGTGATGTTAGAAACACACTTCCAGAGCACCAAAACAACCCTAAAAAACCAGTAAACATCAATTCAAGGGATCGAAAACCAACTAGGTAAGCTTGCTAAGCTGATCTCAGAATGACCACAAGGTAGCTTGCCAAGCAACACCGAACCTAACCCAAAGGAGCAACTTCATGCCATCACAGTATGCGATGAAGAAGGTTTAGCGGAATCTAAATCTGAACCAAGGCAAGAACCTGTGGTCAATAAAGGTAAGGTTGAGGTAAGCCACGATACACAGAAACCTTTCATTAAAGAGTACCAACCTCGTGTGCCATACCCCAATGCGATAAAGAAAGACTGTACAGATGAACAATTTGGTAAATTTCTTAGACTTCTAAAGAAATTACATATTAACTTACTGTTTCTTGAAGCTCTTTCGCAGATGCCCAATTCATGGAAATTTTTAAAAGAGCTTCTGGCAAACAAGCGAAGGTTAAACGATACATCGCATGTGGAGCTAAATGCAGTGTGCTCAGCAATTTTACAAAATAAACTACCACGAAAGTTAAAAGATCCAGGGAGTTTTACAATTTCGTGCTTAATTGGTAGCTTATCTGTTAATAACGCCTTAGCTGATCTAGAGGTAAGCATAAACATTATGCCCTATAAAATGTTTAAACAGCTAGGTCTTGGGAAACCCAAACAAACTAGGATGAGCATTCAATTACCTGATAAAACTATTAGAATTCCTACAGGTATAATTGAAGATGTACTCGTGAAAATTGATAAATTTATATTCCCAGTAGACTTTGTCATTTTAGACATGAATGAGGACAATAATATTCCTTTAATTTTATGAAGACCCTTTTTAGCAACTGTTAGAACTAAAATTGATGTTGGTACAAGAGAACTTATACTTCGTGTAGGTGACGAGACAATCACTCTTCAAGCTCTTGACTCGGTTAGGACATGAAGTAATAAAGGTGAGAACATAAATTCTATTAATGACCATTCGGTTATACCTTCTTAAAGAGATTTCAATTACTCAACCTAGGGTTAGACGCTAGTAGCCTCGAGAGAGGTATTAATATAAATTAGGGAATCCTACGGATCAAGTCAAGTTAATAAATTGTCTGGCTCAGAGTTAGAAAACAAGTGAAGTCTAGGTGGATTCTTCCTCGGGTATTGTCTTAATCAATTGGTTTTCGTAACACCCCAAACCCGGTCCAAAACACCACGGCCAAATTCGGAATGCTACTGGAAAAGTGTTGAAAAGGATTCTGTTTAGAAGGTGAAAATAATAATAATTCTCTTACTTCCCCTAAAAATAAATACTCCACTAAAAGGGGTTTGTCGATTGAAAGTAGTAGTTTGCCGAGGAATAAAAACTTCCGGGTTGTATAGAGTTCAAATCGTTAATAGAATGAAATTTTGGGAAAACAAGTTATTTATAAGTAATCCAAAATTTTGAAAACTCCAATTTGATTTTCAGGTTGCAAATGTTTTGAAATCATTTTTTAATAAATTGTCTGTTAACAAATCTGACTTAAATCCATGATATCTCAAAATAGTTAAAATTGCCGTATTACATCATAGAAAATAACCCAATTAATATCCAACAGTTTAAAGCATATGTAAACTTAATGAAAACAACTTCTGCATGGCCACCTCGAATCCCCTCCAGCTCGGTCCATTGAGTTATGAATTACCTGCATTGGTTTGAAAAATAGGGTGAGTCACTAGACTCAGTGGGCAATTAATCCACATGATTCCACAAATGGGCTTAGCCCCAAATCCACATCAACGCAATATACCATGCATAATGATGCAATATGTTAACCCAACCCAGCCTAGTATCCATCCACTACACACCACCCGTATATCCATCCTCATCCACACCTGGGGATTTCTACAATCGACCCTCCATCCGCTACACACTTGTTTGGCAGTCTATGCTAACAGACACACTGCTCAAAGTCCACTTAGTGGCCTAGCCACTGATCCACGTGATTAAATCACAAATATCCACGATGAAACTCAAGGTCATCATCAATCGTGACAGAGTCACCCACATATAAATATACACTTCCCCTTTAGTCAATATATCCCGAACCACATGCACATACAGCATAAAATGGTGAATGGCAATATGATAGAATACAAACACATCTTGAGATATATAACATGCGTACATGCATCTACAACCAGTTATCCTCAATTTTGATGTAGGTAGTATACTAACCTGGTTTACCCGATTACCCCATATAGGTAATACCATCACCACAGCCACTATTTCGGCTACCACACAAGGTACATATATTTAATTAAAACATCTAAAGAAAATAGTGTGATAATTACACACCTGAAAACTTGTAGAACTAGACTATCGATCTCCCTAATGTCCTCACTCGAAGAGACTACAACGATCTACTTATCCTTTTCAGATGATGGTCCACAGCCCGGTGGCCAATCTTGAACTGCTGAAACTGATCGCTTCTTAAACTTGGGGGTAGGGACTACAGGTCCAACCCCTTCCTTCAATTAACTGGTACTCGATTCCATCCAATAAGATCTTGGTTAGAAACCCGGTTAAAACATGGAATAATAATATAACGAACCAAAAGAATACTTTGATTGAAAGAACATCCTTACCGAAGTCGACAGAATCCCGAAGGCTATTCACTTAAGTTTAGAAGTTGTCGAAGATCCTACATAAATCCCATGTTAGATTCGACCTACACTTATAATCCAAACAAAGTGGCCTTCGGCCGAACAAAAGTGTACCCCAACTTACCTTGAATAGTCGAACCCTGCAGATCCCTAATGCCCCTCACGCTGGCTACAACAATAGACACGAAATCACTATTACTAGAAACCAATTAAGAACCCTAAGGGATGAAAATAGAGGTTGACTCTGTCTTGGTGAAAAGAGGTGAAAATCAAAAGAAGAGAATATAGAGAATTCGGCCAAGATAGAAAAAAAAATCAAAGAGAAGGTGTGTCCAAGATTAGTGATTCGGCCAAGAGAAAAGAAATGGGGTATGAACTTCGTCTTTTAGTGCTTCAAGAACAAACGATTCCTAGGGAGAAAATGAGAAGTGACTTTCGACTATGTATACCAAGTAGTAAAGATAAGATGTACGAAAAAGAAAGAATGAGTAATAAATGACTCGGCTTCAAAAGAAAAATAGAAAATTAAAGAAGAAACATAATAGAGGTTTCGGTTTTGGTTGGATGTGGAACTCCAAAATGTAGGCTAACAATTTTGGCTTTATGTGCAAATGAGGAAATAGAGAACACAAGATAGTGTCGGTTCAATAAGGGAGAAGAAAGAAAATGCAAGCTACACGAAAATTTGGCACACTAAGCCACTCCCAAAATCGAATATACCCACTCTCCTATACTACTCAAAATTTCGGCTAACACCCAACATGCCTCCTCCTAAAATTTCTCCTACAATCACTCTTCTCCACTCATTCGATTTAGTTTGAATTATTCAAACTCCCCCAAAAGTTCCCCACCACTTGCTTGAATATCATGACCAAGTCTTCCCTCATCCTTCCAGAGTTTGATTGCCATCCAACACCTCCCCCCTTGACGCAAAATACAACTCCCAAAATGCTATCCATGTTGCTCAAACCTCCTCTCCCTTGGAACTCCCCTTTGACGCAACTCCCCTGCACACCAGATGGCGCCTCCTTGCCACTCCACCACTTCACTTGTTGTGTCCTTAATAACCACTTTTAATCCCTTAAGGCCTAGCCCCACTATCTCTTTCTTAAAGGCTTCAAACTAGAAATTTCACTAAAGCTAAGACTTAACCCCAAGGTTCCCCAAAGCCCCCAAACACACTCAAACAAGCATACAGAGCATACTAGCACATAGATACGAAGTAAAATGCGAGACCCCTAAATCCCAAATGTTATAGTTTTCCCAAAGTATTTCCCCAATTCCTTCTCTATGTCTTAGCATCTTTAGCTTAGTAGTTAGTTAATTTTAGATTAAACAACAATTCTCTTAATTCTTAGGCTAAATAATAAGAAGAAAGTTAGTATTGGTACTTTTGGTTCCCTTGGGTTCGACAATCCGATCATGCCACTAAACTATACTACTGTTCGATAGGTACGCTTACCTCAATCGTGGTGATAGTTAGTTTCTAGGCTCGATCATTCATTATATAAATTTTAAGACTTTTTCCACCACCATCACTCAGTTAATGAATAGTAATTTACATGAATTATCTATAAAATGTTCTGAAAGTTCTGGTAATTCTTTGTAACCCTGTTCTAGCGACAAATACGGGTTAAGGTGTGTTACATTCACATTGTCTTATCTTCAACCGACATGACATCCACATCATGAGTTGTCAATGCATTGCACCAGGAGTACAGAGGAGATTAGCAATTATATCACATACTTTTAGCAGTTTAACTCAATTTACTGTATATGGTAGTGTAACCTCCCAAACCTGGCCTAGACGTTATGGCTAGATCGAGAAGGCTACATTAGCCACCGAAGTGGCTAAGCTAACTTACATTACTTTGAAGACCTTAAATAAACTCAATATAGAGAAAATCATAGTTCTACTTTTGAGTTTGTTTAAAACATTCATTTATTAGGTCACTGTACTTAAGATTCATTTTATTGTTGATGGGGTTGTTTTAGAAAAACCATTTGCTTGTCGCTATTCTTTGTAAAAACTCAATGTTAAACTAATGTACCAGAAAAAATCATTTTCAAGTCATTTTGGAAACCTAGTTGTCTTATCGATTTGTTTTTCAAAAATAATTCCTTTGCAACGCAGAGAAGTTAAGGAAAATGTCACATTTTACTTAAGCTCGATATTATGCATTTTTGGATTATTATGCTTGAGTAATCCATGCATGCAAAAATCCCCAAATGAAATGTTACCAAGCCATAGAACAGAAATGATTAAAAGTTTCAAACAAAACCAATAGAGACTGATTAATACTTAATAAAAATAGTTCGGGGTCCAAGGTGATTCTTTGTATGCCAGGTCTTGTCCTAGTTTCAAAGTTTACCAGAAAAGTTAAACACTATAGGGGTGAGCTTATGAAAGCCTAGCGTGAGTCGAACAATTATTTAAAAAGACATAAATATCAAATACAGTGAAACATATTAGCATTAACAAAAGAACACATAACCATGATTTCAATTTCATATCATTAGATAACCATATGAAATTGATTTCAAACAGTATATGAGTATGAGCCATCATTCATTTGAGTAATAATCATTAATTGAAGTACCATTCAATACAACACAATATAATACGCAACATAAATCAATAACATAAGAAAATATTTTTTATTTTAGTAGGTTTAAAATTCTATATTTGAAAATAGATTTATTTGTTACAAGAATTATTATAAAAATAAATTTAACATTTGTGGCACAACTTGTTATAATGATTTTGCACTACCAATCTAAAATGACATAAAATTTTAAAATATAGAGTCCACACTAATTTGTTTTATCTAGTTGCGATTGGCCACCTAATAAAAACCATCTTTTCAAAATATTTATGACATTTGTTATTAAACAATACCATTTAATCACATGTTATCCAAAATCCTAAAAAGATAAGCTTAATTTTAAATTTGTAAAGTAATTCCATTTAACAAAAAATATTTTTATTTTAAATGAAATGAAATTTTCTTGCATCCACAACAATAGGTATCCTTTCAGAAAAAATTGATGAAATTTCGAAGACCCTCTCAACACCCCATGGAAATTCAATAACTTATTATCGCTTGAAAATGTTGCCTTATTTTTCTAAAAAAAAATATATTCGAACAACTCTAATATATATTTTTATTTTTACTTTTGGGAGTTTAATAGAATTTTATGCCTTAATACTTTATTATCACTTGGAAATGTTGCATTATCTTTCTAAACAAATAAATTTAAAAAATTCCTGTAAATATTCTAATTTTTATTTTTGGGAGTTCATTAGAATTTTATTCCTTAATGATTTATTATCACTTGAAAATGTTGCCTTATTTTTCAAAAAAGAATAATATTAAAAAAATTATAACGCCCCGAATTTTGGGCCTCGAAGTTTTGAGTTTTAAGTGTAGGGACAGTGGGGAGGTTACACATACGTGTTTGGATGTGAAGTTTAATGTCAGAATGGGCCTGCTGGTCTAGTGGTTGAGAGAGTGTTAGGGAACCTCATGGTTCCAGGTTCAAGTCTTAGTGTGAACGTTTTGGTAGGTATTTTATTTTGTTTTTAGTTAATAATTATAATTATTAAATTATTAGTTTATGAATAAAGCTACTTTTATTTTTCTCTTTTATTTTATTTTTGGATTTTCTATTTTCACATTCTCCTCTACTCCCCTCTCTTCTGCTTTCTAAATATTTCTAAAAACGGTTGATTGGTGGATTAGGGAATTTCATGCCTCTGCCGTCTTTTTCGATTGTAAACAGGTGTGGGATTCAAACTTTTACTATACTGTTTTATTCTTTGCAAAGTTTATGTCGGTTTCTATTGATTGTAGGCTAAACCATTGAATTTGAGGTTTTAGTGGAGGGAAGTGATGGAAAATCATTACTTTTTGATATATGTTGATAGGGCGAAGGTTAGGGACAGTTCTGGTGGCTGAAACGGCGATTTTGGGGCTATTGTAGGGTGGTTTCATGATCAACCCGATGACCACACATGGGCCGTGGAACATGGATGTATAGATTTGGGAATTAGGGTTTTCGAGCCAAATTGGGTGCCACACGGCTGTGTGGCCAATTTGGGGATTTTTTTGACTTTCATACGAGCGTGTGAGATTGGGAATTAAGGTTTCAGAGTTTTGGGGTCACACTGTCGTGTCTGCCCTGCACTTGATTTTAGCAAAATTGGACAATAATTTACATGGCCTGTTCACACGGCCGTGTCCCTGTTTTACACCGGCATGTGCATCTATCACACAACCATGTGCTACCCTTCACACAGGTGTTTGGACCCCACACGACCTGGATTGCTCCACACGGCTAGAGCACATGGGGTGTGGACCTATCTCGCCAAATACTAGTTTTAGGTCAAATTTAAGTGTAATCGCAACTCTGTGTGTTCCAACACTCGATTGAGCTTTATTGAGGGTAATTATGACTCTGACCTGGGCTTGATGTGTCTTATTTGTGATTGGTTGTGTGATAAGTTTGATACTGAACTCGAGTTATGAGTGTACACATGTCCGATTATGTAACTGACTAATTGGATGTGAGTGTCTGCTTCTGATTAACTGTTTGAAACCAGTGTTCTGATCAGGTACATCTAACTGCGTACATACATATGCATATACTATTTTTTGGTGGGATTTTGAAGAGAAGGAAGATTGACTAAACTAACAGCTGCTTCTGCTGGTTACTGATATCCCCTAATACCCAGAGGGCCGTGAACTTTACTGATAATGGTATAGCGAATTATCGCATTATACTGTATCTCATGTACGTTAGCTACGCTACATACCATTGACTGAACTGGTAGTTTCACTGCAACCTAATAGTATAGCAGATTACTGCATTGCACTGTACCGCATGTACATTAGCTACGCTACGTACCACTATCTAATCTGGCAGTTCATACTGCATGTCTATACCGCGATTTACCAAATTGTACAATACAGCTTATACGCTAGCTTTGCTGCGTAATATACGTGATTGGTATTCTATCTGCATACTATTAGCCCCAATAACTAGAAGGTCGAGGGCAGTCCCAATACCTGGAGGGTCATGGACAATGCTGATGGCCATCGTTGTCAGGCAACCCTAGATGGTATCATATGGAGTGTAGGGTTGGATGGGATTTTCGAGGTCCTATATGGAGTGATTGGTTGGACGAGCTTAATAAGCATATAAAAGACTATGTGAGGTAACAAAGTATCCTTACCTCGAAACAATTTAATCACATTGATCTTGCAAGTTATGCAAGGTATATGTATCGCCAAATACAATGCTCATCTAATCTTCAGCTACATTAGAAGAATTAAACATGCACTGATTAAGTACTGTGTTCATTAATTACAATTTCAATGTATTTAAATAATTAATTCTTTAGTTATCTAAGCAATTATAATGCCAGAATAACTTAGGCATGATTTTACTTAATCAAGCATTTTACCGAGGCCTATAAAAACATAACATAAATTTAACAAATCAAGAGGACAAAATGCAATCAACCCAAAATGACTTAATTCAAGCTAGATTGATTAAAATAACCATTTCAAAGACATGAATATTCACAGACATGTTCATCATAAAAACAATAGAAATTAAAAATATAAGCCCGGTTTAGACCCTAGTCGGAATAGTGGTTTGAGACCACCAATTTGAGGTCAGTATAAAAATTTAATATTATTTTCTGTGTTAATGGTATGTGACATTGTCCGCGTGAAAATTCTGTGTGATAATTTGATCGTTTGTGTGCCGAATTAAGAGAAAGGACTTAATCGCATAAAATGCAAAAGTTGTGTGCTGATTGTTAAAGTGCTTAATTGTCATGGCTTTTTAAATGAAGGGTCCTTATGTTGTAAATGGACCATTAAAAGTATAGATGGACATAAATGGGTATTTATTAAGTGAATTTATAATGTTTTAATGAAGGGAAAAATAGTAAACTTTGTTTTAATGTTAATATAATAAATAAAACACAAGATTTTACTCATTATGTTCATTCATGCACCGAAAATAGAGAGGAAAGAAAGGGTTAAGAGCTTTGTATATTTCGACACATTGAATTCTTGATTGAGGTATGTTTTAAGTTTGGTTTTGATAATTTCTACGTTTTCGTAATCTTTGCTTCGTGCTCTAGCTAACCCATGTTGTGATTTTGTGAATTGATGATATTTTTGTGATGTGCCATTGATGAACATTTGAGATTTGTGATGTTAGTTGGTGAAATATGAAAGCTTGGTGTTGGGTTAACATAGTTTGTATTTGAGTTTTTAGTGAAATTGAGTATTTTGGGCTAAATTGTGAAAAGTGTAAATTGAGGGACTAAAATATGAAATAAAGGAAAGGTGTGGGCTTGAATGAGCATAGTGGAAATTCGGCTAGGCTTGAGCACAAGCAAATTATGTGTATTTGGAGATTTGATGAATTAAGGCTAAAGTGTTAAAATGTGAAAATGTGAGAGCTATTGTGTAAAATGCCCTAAATATATGTGTTTGGACTAAAATGAATGATTTGATAATTGAATGGATTGAATTTCAATGTGTATAGACCAAGAGAGGAGAGGTTCAGATCGAGATTGAGACAAAGATAAAGTGCTCGATTAATCGACCGTATCGATAGTTCGACATCCGAGGTAAGTTCGGATATGATACATATTATTAAGATATGTTTTAGCATTATGAAATGAATATGTATTTGTGTATGAAAGTGAGTTGCTATGTGCAAGATTTGAGTCGATGGCACTAAGTGTTCAAAATTGAAATCGAAATAGAAATGAATAGCACTGTGTGTGCGATGATATAAAAGCTTCGGCTTATTGACCTGGCACTGTGTGTGCGATACCGAGATGAATCAGTTGAAAGATTAGGCACTAAGTGTGCGATGTCGATTATGATCCAGTTATGAAATTGGCATTAAGTGTGCGAATAAATCAAAAAGAATAGCAAAGGTTGAACGAGAGGTAATATCGAGCAATTGAGTAGCATGAATGGTGAGTAACTATGTGTTGCATGATAGCCTTAATAGTTATATGAATAGATACTTGAGCATATGGTTGAGATTGATGATGAGTCAAATTGTGCAATTTATCTATGTGATGATTTAATTGTGTATGATGTGGTATTATTGAGTAATATTTTAAATTACGAACTTACTAAGCTTTGAAAAGCTTACTGTGTGATTTTTTTTCTTCTTTGCAGTGTCAGTAAAGGTGGCTCAGATCTGGAGATCGATAGCATCTCAATCACACTATTGGCAATCTATTTTGGGGTATTTTGGAAAGATGTACATAGTTAAAATATGCCATGTATAGGCTAGTTATTTGAATCATGTTTGAGATTTGTAAGTAGCCATGAGATGTGGCTAGATATGTGATAGTTTTTGGCATGAATGACTTTGGTTTATATGATGCATCTTTTGTTATGGATTGTGAGTTGAGAAATTGACTTATGGATGGAAATTTTGGTGATGGTATGATGATAGTAGGAATAAGTGAAATTGGGAATGAATTATGCTTGTGATAGGATAAGTTTTGGTATTAAATTTGGTATGAATAGAATTGGTATTGAATACATGGTTTGAATGATTATTTTGGTATGCTTTTGGGTAGTCATAAGTGCATGAGTTGTTTTGGTAAATGTTGCTTGTACGTATGACCCATTTGGGTGGCATTTTGGTCTTGCAAATGACCTATAATGGCACACGGGTGTGTCTAGTGACCGTGGAGTAAAGTCAATAGCCTGCTTACGGGCGCACACGGGCGTGCCTAGAAGCTGTGTGAGAAAGTCAGTATATGGCCTAGTAGTGCACGACCTTAGCACACATGGGTGCTTGGTAACCGTGTTGCTTTGGCAGGATTGACCAAAGCCAGGGTACACGGGCGTGCTTTGTGGCCGTGGTGAAGAATCAGGTTCGACCACGGGGAGGACACACGGTGTGTCTAGCAGCAGTGGAGGGCACACGGTTGGCTCCCACGGGCGTGTATCCCCTTTATTTTGGATAAGTTTTTAAGTTTTCGAGAACTTCTGTATGTGTTTCAATTTAGTCCCGATCCTTCTCTAGCATGTGTTTATGGTTTTATAGGCCTCAATAAGGGACTATATGTTTATGTTTTGATGTGATATACTGATGATTGACTTTGTGTCATGAATGGACTGTTAAATGATTGGATTGTTCGGTAATGCCTTTAAACCCTATTCTGGCTATGGTTTCAGGTTAGAGGTGTTTCAAAAAAGATAGGGAACAAGAAGCAAATCATGTGTTTCTTCGTCGCTTGACTGATTACTCCTTCTTTTGTCTCTGTTTTCCTTGCCGATCAAGGCTTCTACGAACACTCGCTTGCTACCCCTAAATGGCTGAGAAAACACCTCTTTTCCAATAGGGGAAATCGGCACAAGACGACTTAGTTTTTTTGGAGAAAAAGAGAGAATGGAGATAAGAGAAGTAATGAGAGAATGAGAGTGTTGAGAGATCCTTTGAATGGGCAGCAAAGAGGGTTTTATATAGTTGAGGATGGCTGCTAAAAATAGAAAATTTCAGCAGCCAAAGAGCCCCCTCATGGCCAGCCATCTTACATGGCAAAGTTGAGACTTTCAACTTTGCTAAAATTAGCCTGGGGCAAATCCATAAAGCCTTAATTTAAGGTGGGGTTTGAATGCAATTTGGAAGTCTTCCAAGGGCCTTTTTGCAAGCTCATTTAATCAGCTAAAATGTTGATTTGGGTCAGTATTTGAACGGCTCTGGGCTGCCCGATTGGTGGCTGGTTCGGTTCGCTCAATTTGGTTCAACTGGTGCAGTTCAATTGGGCCCTTTTTCCATAATTAATTAAAATTAATTTATTTAGCCACATTAAATTGGGAATAAATTAAAATTAATTATATTATGAATTAATACACATATTTGGACCGTCTTAGGCTGGAAATTATTTCACCTTGTTACTTCGAATTGCTTCTCGATTTTGTTCTTCTAACGGTGTCTGTCGGGTCAATTTTCGCCCTTTGTACGAATCTGTCAAAAATAATCAAAATTCACTATAAATAATTGTAAAATTGACTAAAAATTAACATGTTCAAATTTTTAATACAATTTAATTATTTTATAAAATTAATTATTTTATGACAAAATTCTATCGAAAATGTATGATTTTAAGTAAAATTAGGTATGAAAAGTATATAAATCTTTGTGTTTCCACTAGGTTTATTTACAACTTTAATCCTTTCCTTTCTTGTAATGAAATTTTAAGCTTTAGTTTAATATATTTCAAGTTATTTTGCTTTAAATCTATTAAAGCTTGTTCCTTTTATGTTTCTTACTTTAGATTTTCTTGTTAAATGCTTTTAATTTTTTACTCTTTAAGTTTTCTTGCATAAAAATATCAACTTTTATATTTTTCTTAAGATTTACTTTCATGGCTGCCTTGTTTTACATTTTTATGTTTATTCTTTTACTTTGAGCATGAGTAGCTAAACCTCAAAGGAGATTGGTTGATGGAGATGTGGGTAAACTAAAAATATTGGACAAAAGACTAAATCATAATAAATTAGACTAAATCAAATAGAACTAAGAACTTAGGTAGTGACGCCCTTAAGGGAATATCAAGATAAAGTGAGACCAAAAGGTAATCTTGTCGAACACTCATTCATTAGTCCTGGATTAACTGATGAGATCGGAAGATAAATTAGAACTAATTCGTCTAATTTGGTAAAATTGAGATCGGAAGATAAAATGGAGCCACTTAGTAATGTAAGCGGTTTAAGTCCCTTGTTAGAGAACTGGTAAACCACATCAAACTCAACCAACCACTATTAGTTATTTATTTTATAATTTCTTAATTTTGTGCTTTTGCAATTTATTCCTTAGGATAGTTAATTTATAAATTAGTGTTAAAAATCTCGTTTATGCTTTACCGTACTATAACAACTAGTGAGTAGCTAGCTAGACTCCTTTCTTGCATGTATTTTTGAATAGAAATCATTAAATCGTCGAATAATTTGGGTTCGATCCTTGAAATACTCTAGTGTTCCATTGTAACACTATAAATATTACAAATGGCCTATACGCTTGCAGTAAAATCGGGCTTTAAAAATTAATTTATAAATTCGTTATTTTAACATGCATATGCTTACTCGATCAATGGTCTACGTTAGGCTGGCTATTACAAATCTCCCCCATTTAGAAAATTTTGTCCTCAAAATTTTTACCTGCGAATAGTTAAAGATATTGCTCTTTCATCAAACTCTCTCTCTCAGGTGGCTTCCTCCGTATTGTGATTCTTCCATAGTACTATTGCCAGTGGAATTCTTTTATTTCTCAATTCTTTCATTTCTCTTGTAACATCCTAAAAAAGGGCCTATGCATTTCTGACTTAAATGTACGAAATGACATGTTTTATGAGTTTTGAATAAATTTTGAACATTTTTAGAAGCCTAAGAATGTATGGAAATGTTACATTAAAAATAGGAAAGTGACAATTTTGGAAACCTAAGTAAATTAGGAAAATGAACATTTTGGAAACCTAAGCTAAAAGAGGAAAATAAACATTTTGGAAACTAAGAAATGTCAAGTTTACAGAGCCGAACGAAAATTTTTGGAAACCTAGAAATGACTTAGAAATGTCGAGTTTTAAAGTTTAAAAGAGATAATTAAGGCAAGGAGGCCTTAAAAGAAAAAGTACATGAAATTTGACACACAAATGGGCTTGGAAAAGTGGCCTGAAGATGCCACTTAGGGCCTTTGGAAATGGCGCCACATACAAGGGTGTTGGGCCTGAGTTCAAGTCACATGGGAAGAAAATAAAATAAGGTTTATTTTTGCTTCTAAAAGCCCAAGAGGTGGACGGCACAAGGCTTGCAAAAGAGGAGTTTCACTCTCTTTTAAATTCGGCTAATTAGAAGATAATAAGGATTATACTTTATTTGTTTTAAAATTAAAGAAATAAAGTTATCACATAAGGAAGAGTAGTGGCCAAGCAAAGGATTCTTGGCCTAATTAGACTAAGGCTATTCATTATTCATTCTCCCTCACTTTTCTTTTGCTAAATATTCTTTCTCCTCTCCCTCTGCCAAAATTCTTCTTGAGCATCCATTCTTTTTTTTCCTCTTCTCTTTTAGCATCCTAGCCAATTCCTTCTAAGCCTATTATTCCTCTCTTCTTTCATCTTTGAAACAGAATACATAAGGGGATCATAGCCGATTGTTCATCAAGTCTCTAAGTCGAATCTCTGAAGTGGTGGCAGGAGGGATCTGTCGATTTCAATATAAAGGGTAAGGATCTATAGTTATAATTGTATTCCTTTCTTTTAAGCGAAAGTTAGTCTAATCCTCCTATATTTTATTGATCGAAATATGGAAGGTGAATTTTGGGATTTCAGATCTAAGGTATTTTGGCATCTCCATTAATCAAGAAGAGAGTTTAGGGATTTAAAAGATTTAAGGTAAGATATATATATATTCGGCCAAAGGCCATGTTTATGTTTTAATGTTAGATTAAATCTAACATATGGTTAAAGGAATTTCGTCAGAGTCTTAATCAAGTGACGATTTTGGATTTGTTTGGAAATCAAATTCAGTATAAGGTCAAGAGATCTAGCATCGTAGATCGAATCTTGAGATCTAGGAATTTGGTAGAAATAGTGTGTAAAACTCTTACACACTTTATTAATTAACGTGCCATTTTGTTGCCTTTTAATCTTTTGCTAGTTTTGCTTGTGGGCATGAGATCGGATTCCAGTAAGTCCCCTAATATTTTGTTTAGGAGATATGATTGAGTATGCCATCATATCTTCGTTAAATGCATGATTTATGAAATTGATATGTAAGCATGATGATGGTGGGATTGATGAGAGGAGGGGATAATTTTATGGAATGGTTTTGACCACAAGATGGGTTGGCCCCATCAGATTATTTGTGACCTATGGTCATCAGTGGTTTTGACCACAAGATGGGTTGGCCCCATCAGATTATTTGTGACCTATGGTCATTAGTGGTTTTGACCACAACGATTGATTATTTGCGACTAAGTCCCAGTGGTTTGGTACCACCAGTGGTTTTGACCACATTTGATATATTGTGACCTATGGTCATCAGTGGTTTTGACCACACGATGGGTTGGCCCCATCATTTAAATTGTGACTTTAAGTCATCAGTGGTTTTGACCACACGGGGTAGAAAAGGAGTATGGATGGCTAGTTGGGTTGCATGTGCATGTTTAATTAATAAATTGTGTATGAGTTGTATTTTTAGGAGGATTTACACACTGAGTCTTAGTGACTCACCCCTTTCCCTTAACATTTTGCAGATGAGTAGATCGCGGAGATGGAGCCGGAGAGGACTCGAGGCGGCCATGCCATCATTGGATTTGAAATCTCCTATTTTAGTTAATCATATTTATTTTCCTAAGTCTTTTATTTTGGGATTGTAATAAGGCCGCTATTTATTTTGTGGATGTTATTTTATTTATTTTGCTTATGTTATGTTACAAATGAAATTTTCAATTGATAAGTAATCGGTTAAAAATAATTTTTCAAACTTAATAAATTTCTACGGGTTTTTAAAAGATGTTACCATCGGGTAACAAAAATAAACTAAGTCAACTACCACTTTGATGATTTTAAAACGATACATGATCAATGTTTTCAAAAGGGTTTATAAGGCCCAACTGAGTTTTCAAACCCGTTTTAAATACCTTAGCCAAATTTAATCTAATTTTCACCCAACTTTCATATTGGCCCAAAATATTTTACCCAGTGACATACCAGATCCGATCAGGACTCATGGGCGGGTTTGGGGTGTTACATCTCTTGCCAAAATACAAATAGGCTCTTCTTCAAACGATAAGTTGGGTTCCACCTCCAATGTTTTTGCTTGCACCACATGGCATAGATTCGATCGATATATCCTTAACATGGACACGTGAAACATGTTATGAATCTTTGATAGATCCAGAGGTAGTGTCAATTTATACACCATTGGACCAACTTGCACTAAAACTTCGTATGGTCCTATGAAACACATGCTCAACTCCCTTTTAATCCAAATCTTGTAACCATTTTTACTAGGAGAAACTTTTAAAAATGCCATGTTTCCTACTTCAAATGAAATTTTTTTCTTTTTATATCAGCATAAGCTTCTATCAATCTTAAGCAACCTTCACATGGGTTCGAATGATCGAAACTTTCTCTTCTGTTTCCCTTACTAAGTTAGGATTACCTATTTTTCTCTCACTGAGTTCCATCCAACAAGTGGGTGATCTGCGCCTTCTTCATACATTGCTTCGAAAGGTAACATTCCTAGAGTGGCATGATGACTTGTGTTATATGCAAACTCTTCAAAGGAATATATTTTTCCCAGTTAAATCCAAAATCTATTACATAACTTCTGAGCATGTCTTTAAGAACTTGAATTACTCTTTCAGATTGTCCATCTCACTGAGGATGGAAGTCTGTACTGAACTGTAACTTGGTTTCTAAGGATTTTTGTATTTGTTTCCAAAATCTCGACATGTACCTTGGATCTCGATCTAACACTATGGATGTTGGTATACCGTAGAGGCATACAATTTTAGATACGTAGAGTTTAGCCAATTTTTCTAGCGAAAAGTTTGTATGCGCTGTAGGAAATGGGTTAACTTAGTAAGTCGATCTACAATCTTCTAGAATGAGTTCTTTTTACTAGGACTGAGAAGATGACCCGAAACAAAATCTATGGTGATCTTGTCCCACTTCCACTTAGGAATCTCTAAAGGTTACTGCTTCCCTAAGAAAACTTGATGTTTAGTCCTTACTTGCTGGCATGTCAGACAACTCGAGACATACTTTGATATCTCTTTCTTCATTTTAGACCACCAATATAAACTTCTTAAATCACAATACATCTTAGTGCTTCTTGCATGAAGCAAGAAGGGTTTTTGGTGAGCCTCTTTTAATAATTCTTACCTTAAATCACTTCCTGTTGGCACATACATTCTACTCATAAATCAAAGCTCGCCATCTTTTCCTAAAGTGAAGTTTGATGTATCGTTAGACACCATCCGCCTCTTGTACTCATCACACTTCGTATCTTTTAACTTTTCTTTAAGAATTTGAGAAAGAAAGATAGGTTGAACATTCAATTCTACAAGAAGTGATCTATCATCTTCTAGGAAAACATTCGTTCAAAAATATGCAAAACCTGTCACAGTTTTCTCGCTTAAAGCATTTGCCACTACGTTAGCTTTTCCAGGATGGTACTTGATTTCCAGGTTGTAGTCTTTTAGTAGCTTCATCCATCACTGTTGGCGTAGATTTAAATCCTTCTACATCATCAGGTACTTTAAGCTCTTATGGTCTGAGAACACACGAAACTTTTCCCCAAAAAGATAGTGTCTCCGGATTTTTGAGTGTTAGCACCACACTGCTAGTTCCATGTCATGTGTTGGATAGTTCCTTTTATGTGTCTTGAGTTGGCGAGATCCTGATCGTGCCAAACAGTCGAGTTTTAATATTTATAAAAAGAATGATCGAACCTGTAGACTAACTATGACAACGATAGAGGCAAATGCACCTATCGAACAGTAGTATAGTTTAGGCAAGAGTATCTTATCGAACCCAAGGGAACCTAAAAGTACTACTACTCACTTTCTTTCTATTATTTAGCCTAAAATATGGAGTGATTGGTTTATTATGAAATACTTAAACTAAATGCAAATACAAAAGAATGAAACTTTGGGAAAAGACTGTGGAAAAACTCAGTTGATTACGACGATACCCTTAGGAAGAATCCACCTTTGACTTTTCTTGTTACCTAACTTTTAATTCATATGACTTCTTTACTTAGATTGATCAGTGAGACACCCTAACCTATATTAAACCCTCTCTCAAGGCGAATAACGTCTAACCTTAGGTTAATTAGTGGAACTTTCGTTCTCTTATAATAACCCCCTAAAGAAGTAGTAAATCGATCAATAGACTCCCATATTAGGTTTCACCCTAATTCGACAAAATCTCGTAACCCTATCTCTAGGTGCTCGATCAACTCCGCTTAATTATGTTAGATCTACTCTTAGGCAGGGTCTATTCCTCTGCCACCTAAGCACATCAGATTAAATTAAGCAACATAATTAAGAACAAACTAAGTACTTATCATATAATTTAGAAATCAAATAACAAAATCTGTCATAGGTTTTATCCCCTTCAGGTATCTGAAGGGTTTAATTCATAACAAAATAAGAAAACATCTCAAGAGAAAAGATAAGACAAAATATAAGAAACCTCTAAAACCCCCTGAAGGAATTGAAGAGGAGATCCTCTGTCTTGTGTATAACTCTAGCTTCTTGAGATGGATCAAATGGCTATCTTCGAGTAATTCCCTGAATAAAAGCTCTGGCAGAAACTCTGCCCACCAAAACTCCCCCTAGAATGGCTACCTTGGGTTGTTTATATAGGCTCCTTAGATGCTTTACTTGGCTCCTAAGTACCTCCTTCAAGTAGAATTACTATTAAGGTGTTTAAGTAGACTTAGAAGTATGTTTCTTTGGCTTCAAGCATCCAAATCTAAATGAAATTGCTCATTCCTGTAGCAGGGGCACGCCCATGGCACACCCCATGTAAGTCAACTTCAGGCCGTGTGTCGATTCTGTTGAGTGAGGCACGACCGTGTAAGTTGGGATTCAGGTCGTGCTTCAGGTCTATCGATTGGGACATGGCCTTACAATTCATGCTTGGGGCGTGTCTTTGAATGATTGGCGAGGCACGATCGTGTGACTTGAAGTCTAGGTCGTGCTAATTTCTTGGGTTGGCCCAATTTGGTTTGTTTTAAGCCATTTTCTCATTCTTTTTGTTCTCGGGTGCTTTCTTGAGTATAAGACATAAAAAGAAAGGATTAAGAGCACCTTTTGACATAAATTTAGGGCTAAATTATCCAAAAGCATACTAAATGAGGGATTAAAATATGTTACTTTTACGGTTTATCAAATACCCCCACACTTAAGCTTTTGCTTGTCCTCAAGCAAAATTCTCAACTTACAATTAAAACGAACTTTCCATAATTCATAATTCCTATTGACAACGTCTCATTATAACTCATAGATAATTTATACATGGATAATTCAACTCAAAGAGTCCTAAAGATTCAATTACGATAAGTCATACCTTTGTAGTATGAAAACATAGGTGTTTCCCCTTATCTAAGTAATTATCTTTAATTCAAAACCAACAAGGATTAACATCCTCACTGAAGGTTCACTCAAATCACTCAAAGTGTTTAAGGTTCAAGAATAAGCACTCATAAGTCGAACTTGAAAAGTTAATCCCATAGGCTTGCCTGAAAATCAAATCTCCACCATTGTATATGAGATGATACACAGATCAAAAGGTCTTTATCATTGTTGTAACAGGGCTAAGTTTAAGGGTGTGGATACAGGCTGAATTAGAGGGTTAGAATCGAGATTGAATTGACTAATTACCTAATCTAAAAAACAACTGAATATGAATATTTACATCGAATGAAAACTAATAATACCTACTATTGATAATTACTCTATAATAAATAGAATTTTCATCACTTATAATAATTTAATACGAGCTTTTCCTTCAACAATTGGAGTTTAAATGCTCTAAGCTCTTTTATATACTACTAATATTGAATATACTTGGTTTTTTTATAAGAACAAACTAAGATATTATATTAGAAATGTAACTGCTGAACTAATATAATTCGATAATTTAATCAAATCAAACCTCGATTAAAGGGTAGTAAAAAGAATGCTGATAATAAATACAAAAGAATTTTGGGTTAATATTAGTGGGTGAGTCAATAAAAAGGTTGTTAGGATTCAACGGGGTTCACTAGGGGTTAATTTGTGAAGGTAGGCTTTTTATGGAGTAAGTAGGTTAAACCTAGGTGCCTTTATCATCTCAGCATATCAAATCATTAATGTGGTCTCAACATGTATAAACGAGGTGAGTTCTAGAATAACAGTTCAAAGTTGAAACACTCATAATCAATAAAGTGAGCATGAAAAAGGATCTATGCTCTA
Source organism: Gossypium rotundifolium (assembly GCA_025506655.1). Taxonomy (NCBI): domain Eukaryota; kingdom Viridiplantae; phylum Streptophyta; class Magnoliopsida; order Malvales; family Malvaceae; genus Gossypium; species Gossypium rotundifolium. Next base: position 141,664,815 of record CP106722.1, read on the forward strand.
TAAGGCTCAAAATCTCACAAAAATTATGGGTGTTTTTGACATCAATCCTGATAAATTCCAAATTTCATGGTAGTACACAAATTCAGTTCAACGACCTATCAATTTTAATTTTTTAGAAAGTAGGCTTATCATGCTTGATTCTTCAGTATTCTTCAAATTTAATCATCAATGTACAATTAACTATGACTTACTCTAAAACTTATCAATAATAATCATAAATCATTAGAAATTTCATCTTAATTAGTAATATGAGAAAAATACTTTTTGAACAAGTTTAAAATTCAGGATTTTGAAAAATTAGGCATTAAATTGAGAATTATGCAAAAAGTTAGGCACTTTCATCCCCCCACACTTAAGATTTACATTGCCCTCAATGTACAAAGATAGATAAATAATTATGTAATAAAAAGAGAAGGGGAGAAGTAACACTTCCTAAATTTTGGATAATTTAGGAGTTGGCAGTGTTCGGTGGCGGTGATGGTGTTTTCTATGGGCCCGGTGGGGTGGCTACCAACGATCTCTGTGCTAGATGAAAAAATTGGGTAGCTTGGGAAGATATAGCCAAAAAATATAAAGAAACATTAATAATATACTAATATTATAATTAAAGATAAAGGGAATAAAGAGAAGGAGACTAAGAAGAAAACTAAAATTGAAAGAAAAGACTAATGGACTAAGGAGTCCTTATTGTTGGATGGTTCGCGAGGCTGGTGTGACCTCTACGGCTGTGGTATGTGATTCCTAAGCAGCCTTTAGAACCTAAAACCAAGAAACTAAATTAAAATAAACTAAAGTAAGCATAAGATTGTTAAAGAGTAGGATATTGAATCAAAAGAGAGAAAAAAAATAAAAACTATATGGTCTCAAAGATCCTTGTCTTGTTGTTTGAATGAAGAGGCCGGCATGAACTTATATAAATCGGTTTCCCATAGGGAGATTGTGATTGGCCTCTTACACTTCTTCGGCATGATTTTAGTGTAGCTCAAGATTCTGAACACCTTTTCTAATGCAAGACAGAAAAATTGAAAGAAAAAAAAGGAGGAAAGAAGATGGGGGAAAGGGGAAGGGCTATGGGGTTTAAATAGATTTTTGCTTCTGACGCTATCCCATGCCTGTGTATCTAGGGCATGCTGCTTTGCACGGCTATATCACACGACTGTGTTTGGAGGCATGTTAGAGTGCCACGCCCATTTCTAAAACGACAGTGTTGACCCATGGTCACCTCGCACGGCCGTGGTGGGGTAGGTGAGCCCGTGACTTCTGTAGTTGGTTGGGTCAGGATTTGCACGACCCCTGCTATGTCAGTACAGTGATTCAGTGTGCCCACACGATCGTGTGCTAGATCGTGTGGTCTTGGAATCTATAATTTTTTCAATTTATTGAATTCTAAAGAGAAAATAGAGATAAGCTATGTCAAATAGAAATTATTCGGTTGCCTTTGAAAATGCTAGTTTATAGTCTTAAGCTAGACTCTTTCAAAAAAAAATCAAGGAGGTTTAAAGGTTTGAACATCTTCCCTCATGCTTATAGTTCTATTTTCATGACAAAGTTCAAGTCGAGAAGCGTTTACCTTGGAGGTGTCGAATGTTGCGTTGCTTACCTCGACTGTTTCGTGTGGGAAAATATTGTGTACCTTAAGAAGAATTTCTCTCTTTGGTTTCAGGTCTGTTGAAGTGGTGTGGGGATCTACTTTGTCTAACAGTCTCTGGTCTTCTATTTTGAAGTGGTTTGATGTCCCTACGAGCTTTTCTGGAAGTTCCTTTGGTTTTACTTCATGTGGATCCGACTTTTCTTTGACTTGTATCTTCTGCTCTTCAAACTTGTCAAGCCTAAGGTCTTGTCCCTTGTAGGATTCTTTTTTGTTGTTTTGGGACTTATGAGTCGACTCAGGGTTGTCTTTAAGTGGTGTTTCCTACGATGAAAGTTGACCAATTTGATTATCTATTGAAGTGATTTTCTTACCTTCATCATCTGTTGTTCTGGCCGAGTCGAGAGCTTGAAGCTTAATCGATTCATCTCTTATGTGAAGTATGAGCTCACCTGTGGCAACATCAATTTTAGTCTTGGAAGTTGCTAGAAAAGGTCTTCCTAGAATTAAGGGGACTAAATTATCCTTATCCATGTCTAAAAAACAAAATTTATTGGGAAAACAAATTTATCGATTTTTACAAGCACATCTTCAATAATGCCCCAAGGAATTCTAACAGTTTTATCAGCTAGTTGAATACTCATTCTAGTTTGTTTGGGCTTCCCTAGACCTAGTCGTTTAAAGAATGTATAAGGCATGACATTTATACTTGCCCCTAGATTAGCTAACGTATTATCAATAGTTAAACTACCAACTAAGCATGGAATCGTAAAACTCCCTGGATCTTTTTGTTTCTGTGGTAGTCTATTTTGTAACATTGCCGAGCATGTTGCATTTAGTTCCACGTGGTGCTCTTTGTCTATTTTGTGTTTGTTTGGCAAGAGTTGTCTTAAAATTTCTCGAGTCGGCATCCGGAAAAGAGCTTCAAGAAGGGTAAGTTAATATGTAATTTCTTTAAAAGTTTAAGAAACTTACCAAACTGTTCTTCTGAATCATCTCCTTTCAATGCTTCGGGATAAGTATGTGAGGTTTGTATTCTTTGATTATTGGTTTTGGCTTTTCGTGTGCTACCTTTATTTTACCTTTTTCTTCCTTGGTTTCTTGTGCTATGGTGGGCTCGTCTACCTTTGTACCCTCTTGAGCTGTGATGGCTTGGATCTATTATTTTGGGTTTATTTCTGTGTTGCTTGGTAGACGTCCTTGTTGATATTCAGAAATTAGCTTCGTGAGATGACCTACTGACTTAGTAAGTTTCCAACTTCATTCTCAATCCCTTTGATCTATTTTTGTTGTTCATCAAGTACTACTTCAGTTTTTTGGAAACGAGAATCTGTGGCTGCCATGAATTTTGTCAGCATCTCTTCGAGGTTTGATTGCTTATCTTGTGGATATGGCTAATTTTGATAATTTAGAGGAGGTTGTTGCCTTTGATTTCCTTGGTTTCCTTGCCCTCCCCATGAAAAATTGTGTGGTTCCTCCAACCTGCGTTATAAGTGTTACTATAAGGATTATTATTGGATCTAAAATTGTTACCTATATAGTTTATCTGCTCATGTTCTGCTCCTGGTTGGTAGGGTGGGTACTCAGGATTCACCACATTCTCACTTGCTTCGCATTGCATTACTGGGTGTACCTGCGAAGAAAATAAATTATCAAGCTTTTTATTCATCATCTCCACCTATGTTGAAAGCATTGTTACTGCGTCTATGTTAAAAACTCCAGCTAATTTTGTCGATTTGGCCCTTGTAATTTGCCATTGATAGGTATTCAATGACATCTCTTTAATAAAGTCGTAAGCCACTTCAGGAGTTTTGTTATTCAAAGTTCCACTGGCTGATGAGTCAATCATTTACCTCGTTGAAGAATTCACACCGTTGTAAAAACTTTGGACTTGAAGCCACAAAGGTAATCCGTGGTGTGGACATCTTCTCAGGAGATCCTTATATCTTTCCCATGCATCATATAATGTTTTTGCGTCATTCTGCACAAAAGAAGATATGTCATTCCTAAATTTGGCCGTTTTGGCTGGTGGAAAGTATTTTAAAAGAAATTTATCGGTCATTTGATCCCATGTGGTGATTGACCCTCGTGGTAACGAGTTCAACCACTGCTTGGCTTTATTCCTTAATGAAAAGGGAAATAACTGGAGACGTATGGCATCGTCAGAAACGCCATTTATTTTGAAGGTATCACAGAACTCTAAAAAATTAGCTATATGAGTATTTGGATCTTCGTCCTGCAAACCATCAAATTGAACAAACTGTTGAATCATTTGTATTGTATTAGGCTTTAATTCAAAATTATTAGCAGCTATAGCGGGCCTAACAATACTAGATTACGCTCTGTCAAATTAGGTTTAGCATAATCATACATAGTACGCGGAGCATTCTGTTCTTGCACATTTGGCGGTGGATTGTTTTCGTCCATCCCTTCAGTAGGATTGGATCTGTCTTTTTGTTCTTCTCTTTGGTAGTCTAGAGATCATCTAATTTCTCTGCGATTTCTGTGAGCGGTAGCTTCAGTGTCACTTTCGCATGCTAAAGGTCCTTTCGGGTTCCTTCTAGTCATAAACTAGAGGTAGCTACTAGGAGAAAGAAATTTAGTATAAATAAAAATTTAACCTAAACTAAAAATAAAAGTAAATTGCAAAATAATAAAATAAGGGCAAAAGTAATAGAAATAGAGCTTTCTTAATATTTTAGTGTTCCCCGGCAACAGCACCAAAAACTTGATCGTATCAAACAGTTGAGTTTTAATATTTATAAAAAGAATGATCGAACCTATAGACTAACTATGACAATGATAGAGGCAAGTGCACCTATCTAACAGTAGTATAGTTTAGGCAAGAGTATCTTATCGAACCCAAGGGAACCTAAAAGTACTACTACTCACTTTCTTTCTATTATTTAGCCTGAAATATGGAGTGATTGGTTTATTATGAAATACTTAAACTAAATGCAAAGACAAAAGAATGAAACTTTGGGAAAAGACTATGGAAAAACTCAGTTGATTACGATGATACCCTCAGGAAGAATCCACCTATGACTTCTCTTGTTATCTAACTTTTAATTCATATGACTTCTTTACTTAGCTTGATCTGGTGAGACTCCCTAACCTATATTAAACCTCTCTCGAGGCAAATAACGTCTAACCTTAGGTTAATTAGTGGAACTCTCGTTCTCTTATAATAACCCCTAAGGAAGCGATAAATCGATCAATGGATTCCTATATTAGGTTTCACCCTAATCCGCAAAATCTCGTAACCCTATCTCTAGGCGCTCGATCAACTCCACTTAATTATGTTAGATCTACTTTTAGGCAGTGTCTATTCCTCCGCCACCTAAGCACATCAGATTAAATTAAGCAACATAATTAAGAAAAAACTAAGTACTTATCATATAATTTAGAAATCAAATAACAAAATTTGTCATGGGTTTCATCCTCTTCAAGTATATGAAGGGTTTAGTTCATAACAAAATAAGAAAACATCTCAAGAGAAAAGATAAGACAAAACATAAGAAATCCCTAAACCCCCGAAGGAATTGAAGAGGAGATCCTCTGTCTTGTGTAGAACTCCAACTTCTTGAGATGGATCAACTGGCTATCATCGAGTAATTCCCTGAATAAAAGCTCTGGTAGAAAACTCTGCCCACCAAAACTCCCCCTAGAATAGCTACCTTGGGTTGTTTATATAGGCTCCTTAGATGCTTTACTTGGCTCCTAAGTACCTCCTTCAAGTAGAATTACTATTAAGGTGTTTAAGTAGACTTAGGAGTATGTTTCTTTGGCTTCAAGCATCCAAATCCGAGTGAAATTGCTCATTCCTATAGCAGGGGCACGCCTATGGCACACGCCCGTGTAAGTCGACTTCAGGCCGTGTGTCGATTCTGTTGATTGAGGCATGGCTGTGGCATGGCCGTGTAAGTTGGGATCCAGGCCGTGCTTCAGGTCTGTCGATTGGGACACAGCCTTACAACTCGTGCTTAGGGCATATCTTTGAATGATTGGCAAGCAACGGCAATGTGACTTGAAGTCCAGGCCATGCCAATTTCTTGGTTTGGGCCAATTTGGTCTGTTTTAAGCCCGTTTCTCATTCCTTTCATTCTCGGGTGCTTTCCTGAGTATAAGACATAAAAAGAAAGGATTAAGAGCACCTTTTTACATAAATTGAGGGCTAAATCATCTAAAAGCATACTAAATGTAGGATTAAAATATGTTACTTTTACGGTTTATCAGATGCATACGCCACAACCTTCCCTCTTTGCATAAGCACACATCTCAACCCATTTAGGGATGCACCCGTAAACACAATGTACTCCACATCAGACTCTGATTTTGCTAAAATTGAGGCCTTTTTAAGAATTACTTCAGCTTGTCAAAGCTCTTCAGACATGCCTCTATCCACTCAAATTTTTCTTTCTAAATAGTCACGTGAGATGTAACACCCCTATACCCAGTTCAACCTATGGAACCTGATATAGGAATATTACATTTGGTGCCAAAGTGATTTTGGCTAATCACTAATAAATTTGAACATTAAAAAATAAATTTTTATAACCTATATTTTAGTCCCTACTACTTAGAACGCACTTGATCTTCCTAAATACATACCATTCTATTCAAAATTTTGAAACATACCCTCTTGGCACTTGGAGATGTGATGAAATGGATGCTCACAACCTCAATTACAAATCTTCAAAATCATTGTACCTAATCTATGCACGGAAAACAAAACCATACGCTGAGTAAAAACTCAGTGGTATTTCTATAATCCGAATATTTAAAGACAAGATAATATAATAGGCACAATTAAATTATAACGACATATTAATGTCTAGTATCATAACTATCATTTTTCATTTATTAAACAATATCCTAATTCACACAATTGCTATATAAATGGTTATTCACATATCAAACCATATTTATTTTTACAATGGCATCAGTCATGCAATACTCAATTCATGAATTCATTATTTCATACCATACTCAATTCATGAGTATATAATTCATATATTCCATGTATTGCCAACACATTTCACATGCTATTTTCAATTCACTATTTCACTTTCATTTCTCATATCATGCCATTTCAATATCAATTATAAAACTTTATTATTCATTTATCCCTATTAACATGACTCGGACTCAGATGGATACACGGATCCAACCAAAACACACCAGTTTGGCACCCAGTGCCTTATCGAATAATTCGAAGTAGTAAATTGACACCCAGTGTCTCATCGGTTAAACCGAAGTAAATTGGCACCCAGTGCCTCATCGACTCGAAGTCGAAGAAATCCCTAAACTCTTCCAATCCTATGGCATGCCATCTATATCCGACTCAGCCCGATACAATTAATAGGGTTTAATTTCACATTTCAAAAACAACCAATATCCAGTATCAATTTTTTCTTCATATAATCACCTATACACATGAATTCAATTCAATTCAAATAATCAATACAATCATAATATATATACCAATTCATATCAATTTCCATCAAATTTAATTCAATTCAATATCAAAATGCCAAATACTCACCTCAACCACTTAAGATAAACATTAAATCAAAATACAGCGATTAGTAAGTAGGTTCAGATTATAGAAATACAAACCAGAAATTACGAGCTATTTGATATCGACTTTATCTTTCCCCTTTTTAGTTGAGGATTCCGGTACGACATTAGCTACAGAAATAAAAAAATTAAAATTCATCAATACAACACAATTTAATTTCATATTGAAAATTTCAAATTTTTACTCAATATTTGCCTAATTCCAATTTAGTCCCTAAACCGAGACTAATTTTATTTCTTTACAATTAATCTTATATTTTCATACAAATTCCACTTTAAACTAAATTTAACTCCCTATTTTCACTTAAATTCTAAAATTTCAAAATTTTCATAATTTAGTCCCTATTACTTAAAATTTACAATTTATTCTACAATTTAATCCTTTTTATTTCTAACTTAAAAATCTATCTATTTAATCCCTAATACTAAAATTATTCAACATTAACAACCTTAAAAACTCAATAATTTCTAAAATTTTGACATAGGTCAGGTAGTATTGTAACACCCCTAACCCGCATCCGTCGCCAGAATAGGGTTACAGAACATTACTGGACTTATTTCTTAGACAATCATACAGTTCTTATATATTTCTCAAATCCAAACCAAATTCATTCAAATACAGTCATATAGTCCCTAACACGAGCCCTCAAGGCCCAAAACAAGCATTAGAAGTGGTTAGGGACTAATTTGAAGACTTAATAAATTTTTGGGAAAACATGGAAAATTAAACAAAGTGCAGGGGACACACGCCTGTGTAGCCAGACCATGTGTCTCACAGGGCCAAAAGACACTCCCATGTCACAAGCCGTGTGGACACTCGAAATGGGATCCAATGGCTGTGTCTCAGCCTGTGTCCGACCCCATGTAACTCATTGACTTGGGTCACACGACCAACCACGTGCCCGTGTGACTAGCCCGTGTACCCTTCGAAATGGCCTCACACGCCCCGTGTGCCAAGCCGTGTGCTAGGCCATGTGAAAACTGGAAGGTATACTAACTTGTGCCACACAGCCAAGCCACACGCCCGTGTGCTAGACCGTGTGAAGCTACTGACTTGATTTCTAAAAAGTACAAGGGGACAGATAGCCGTGTCACCTGATCGTGTGTCATACATGGCTGAGATACACGCCTTTTTCTCTACCCGTGTGGACAAAAATAAGTTATGTTTCAAGCCACATTTCTCATCCAAAATTGGCACCAACCTACACATACCAAATAGCATATGACCATATCTTCAATAGGCATTCAAACCAATCTAAACCAAGTCCATTTCATGCAATCTCAATACCAACAACCATAAGGCTCACAAGCATCAAAATTAACCATTCAAAAACATACCAATATGTCTCCAAATTTTACCTAAATGATCAAACTCACTTATTAGACTTTGTGCCTAATTCAACATGCATACCAATTCTCAAGTTCAACTGTTTTGTACTCAAAATACCAATACACAATAAAGGCATTTCCAAGGCAATTCCAAATACATACCAAAATGAGAATAACCACATATATACATACATTACCAACATATGCCAATTCAAGTCATTTTAAATGACTAATTACATAACCAAAACATATAGGCTTTCATTAGCCAAATAACCTATACATGTCATATAACCAAAATACACATAGTTCAAAAGTACCAAAACAACGGCTGGATAGTGTGATGAGATCTCCGACAACTTCCAATCTGAGCAAGCTTTGAAATCACTATAAAACACGGAAAAGCAAACAAAGTAAGCTATTAAGCTTAGTAAGCTCGCATAGCTAAAGTGTTCATCTTACCATTCATTCACAAATTAAGTAAATAAACATAGCATAATGCAACTCAATTTGAATCCAAAAGCCTAACACATATTCAATCAATAGGTTAGTCATGAATTCACAAATCTCATTGATCCAATGCTTATACAATTTATGAACATACGTGTACTGGTACATATCAATCTCTTACTCTTTCATATCATCAATATACCCATTGAACCATTTGGAATACTATCGGATACTCGAGAATCTCGCACACTAAGTGCCAATACATGGTCGAAACCATCACTATCTCATAAATCATATAAATGCTCCATCTCGAGCTATCACAAGCTGAAGGTCAAGACATAACTACACAGTACTACTCACACAAGCTGACGAGTAACTGCAACACACGCCAAAAAACTCAGCCACCGATAGAATGTACAGGACCAACACCTAAAACATGGAAACCCCTAATGACATGTCATTTGTTTCTTATCTATTCATAAGGTTCAATCGGGATTTATACATTGTTGATAACTTGTCAAAAAATTTTCCATGGTATTGTATCATCTTGATTATAACAATTAAGCATTCAAATACATATAATTTAATGCTTATTAAACATACGAACTTACCTCGATCACAAAAACGACTAAATAAGATCAACTAGTCTGATACTTTATCTTTCCCTCGATCTAGATCCGTACGAGGCTTAACTTGATCTAAATAATTAAATTCAATCCATTTAGTATTCATTATATTCAATTCAGTAAATTACATATTTTTGCAAATTTATACTTTTACCCCTAATATTTTAACTTCTTTATAATTTAGTCCCTATCTCATAAAAATGCAAATTCATGCAATTTAATCCACACCCGTGCTAGCTGAAATTCATAAAAGTTTATAGAAGCCCATATTTTTTCATTATTTCACATTTTTACTACATAATTTTCACATTTCACAAATAAATCCCTAATATGCAATTTCAATAACAATCACTTAACAAATATTGTTTATCTAACAACAACCATTCATTTTCTATCATCAAACATCAAAACACATACACATTCATCAATGGCAAAATTCAAAGATCTCAATAGTTTTGCAAATTAGTCCCTAGGATAGCTGGATTAAGTTACAATGACTTCAAAAACATAGAAATCAACAAAAATGGGACAAAAACCATACCTAAATGAACAATGGAAGCTTGGCTGAATATTAAGGACAACAATGGCTTTCTTCTTCTTCACAATTAGTTGAACAAACAAAATTAAAGATGTAACAGCCCCAAACCCAGCCTAAACATTATGACCAAATTTGACGTGTCACATCGAAGTATTTTTTGAAAACAGGCCTGTTGAGAGAAATCCATTTTTAAATGATAGCCATGTTTGTTACTATTGGTTTCTTAGTTGGTTAAAAACCCGCGTAAGCTACTCTAATTAATATCATTTGAAGTTTGAAAATATGTGTTTGTCTTTTTAAAACCGTTATTAACTTTGAAAACTTATTTGTATCAGTTTGGAAGTTTCAAATTAAGAATTTAAAACCCAAATAAGAGAAAATACAATCACCAGAGGCCTTATTACATATCAAACCAATATAAAAATTAAATAGCTAAGTCTAAAATTAAATAATAGTGAACGTGTGGCCACCTCCGAGTCCCTCGCAGCTCCAAATCATCTAAAGCTGGGGATTACCTGTACAGTTAAAAAGAAAGGGTGAGTTACGTGAACTCAATGTGTAATCCCCTATCATGCAGTAAAAGTGTGGGCTTCAGGCCTATTCAGTAACAGTACAGTGTGGGCCTTAGCTCAATCAAGAATGATGTGGGGCCTAAGCCCAATATAATATCAGTATGGTAGAAGTATACAAACCCACCCCAATCTAGCCAGCACACTGCCCGTACCAACCCAACACACCATGTGGGGACAAAATTGACCCACCAAGCCCTCACACCAATATTGCGGCATAGTTACCAGTAATAATAACGCAGCAGAGAGCCGTCGATCAGATATATGGAAAAGCCACTAAGAATGAAGAATTGTGGTAGAGCCACCAAGATGTCGATATGTGTGGCGAGCCACCAAGATCGATACTTCCACCATAACAGAATCCCAACCCCATGTAGTATGCCATGTCATCATGCAATATGCCTTGTCATCAATATTTCGTGTATGTAACATGTCCTACTCAATACAGTCATGCAATACATATTTTCATCTTTCAATCTATCTCCAGGGGTAAAATAGTCATTTTCATGTATTAAGGGTAAAACAGTAATTTTTTCCTTTAGGGGTATTTTGGTCATTTTACTCACTAGGGATATTTCGATCATTTTATTCATTAGGGGTATTTTAGTCATTTTATTCATTAGGGTATTTCAGTCATTTTATTCCCTAGGGGTCTCGGTATAGTTAACAACCTTTTTGAAGGTCTACAGTCGCCTTGAGTGACACAGATAATCCTTTTGGTCGAACAGTGTAAATGGGCTTAAAGCCCAATATTCACCCAAATGGGCCCACACGCTCGTGTGGCCTATTTGGCCTAAATTCAATCATGGCTATGTGATCTACATAGCCCAATCCAATTTTTGCCCATTTTCGTAAATTTTATCTATGTGGGGCCCACGAGCCCATTGGGCCCATACGACCCATTTGGCCTAACAAGGCCCATAATGGCCCAAGTGCACGAGAACACTCATAATGGCCTTTTCAGTCTACCATCCTCAGTTGTGTGCTTGATTTTCCTACATAAGCAATCGCACGCTTGTGAGGCCTCAAATGCCGAAGTTTTGGCTTTTCGGCTTTTACCGATTCACAGTGGAGATAGTGTGATTACATACACTCTTTCGGCTTTACGACAGTAATGATTTATGGTGTACAGTTACACACATGCCTGTGAAGTCGAGCGAACAGTTCATCACGACAAGGCCTACATTCCTTCAAGGTATACCGTCAGTTTTCACATCATTAGTGTTCACAATACTTAAACCCAAATCGTCACTCACTACTCACCTTGAATGAACAAGAATAGCTTACTACCCTTAGATCGCTGATTAAGAATTGATCTCACGATTCACCGATTATCATCTCAAGCAATGAAACCTATAAGACTGGGTTGTTTACAAAATAAGACTTAAGACCCCAAAAGTACGTAAAGAATGAAATAATAATCAGTCAGTAAGGTTATTCAGTTTTGAAAAAAGAATAGAAGAACACAGGTGCATTCAATTTTAAAAAGAAAAGAAGAGAGTAGCGTTTGGTCACTTACCGATTGTCAGAGCCATTGCAGAATCGAAACAGAGAGGGGAGAACTTTCGATCACAAACCGAAGAAGACAAAGAATCCCAAGTATAGGGTGATAGGTTCTGCCGAAAGATTCAATAGGCAAGAAGGGACTTGGCCAAAACTTAAAAAGAATAGAGGAGAAAGGGAGGTTCGACAGATGTTAGTGCAAAAGTGGAAGAAGGGAATGGTCAATTGCAAGAGAAAAGAAAAATGCACGAGTGGTAAGTTGAAGTTTATACACTAGAGAAAAAAAAGAAGAAAGTCCCAAAAGCCGGTGACAAAAACTGACCAAAATGGGGAAACTCCTCAGCAAGTGTAACACCCTGAATTAAGGGTTATTTATAATTTAAATAAATTCCATGTGGGCTTCAAGAAATAAATAAATATGATTTTATTTTTCATGATTTAGGGTCTAGAAACAACCCCGAATTAGGTCAGATTTGGAATTAAAAATCTCTTTTTAAAGTACATAAAAGAAAGGAGCTAGGTGGAGATAGGGTTTAAATAAAAATTAGGGGAAGCATGACACAAGAAAGTAATTGGCACATTGGCTTGGTGCGCCTAGGGGTTTAAAAAGGGGTCTTGGATTCGATCCATGGGAGATACAAGGAGGAAATATTTTTCGCTTGTGGGCTTTTTGGGCGTTGGGCTAGGGAGGCCTTATAATTAAATAAAGGAGGTTTGTGACATGAAAGTTAGGTGCGGTGGAGTGGCATGGGGCGTGGCTTAGGGGCCTTGGTATGAGGTCTCAGGTTCGAGTGGCTAGAGGGGCGTTTTGCGATTTAATTTTTATATGCGATGACGAGCTCAAGTAGGAAGCTTTAAAAATTAAAAGGTGAGGTGCATGACATGAAAGTCGGGTTTGAAGAGATGGCAAGGGGCGTTGTAGGGGGCTGCATTAGAGAGGTCACTGGTTCGAATCAAGGAAGCAGCACCTTGATTTTTTTATTTTTTTCTTTTTGTTCTTTGGTGAATGGGAGAGTGTTGGTTCAATTTTGGACTCTTAATTTTATTTGGAAGAAGGAATTTTAGTGTTTTATTTTCATTTAATTTGTTAAAGAGGGATTAAGGGATAGGAAGTAAGATAAAATTAGATTTAATTGTGATAATTCAAGGCTGAAAATTATCACAAAATAGGAGTGTTTGCCAAAATTAGAGACCTTTGGGGCTGTCCATATCTGTTTTTGTACAAAGAAAGAAGTGTAAAAGTTCAAACAATTTTCTTTTCTTCTCCCCAAATTTTTCTTTCTTGAATTCTCATTTGTTTCCTAGCCAAAACTATTCAAAACTTCCAATTTTTTCTTGCTTCTTTTAGCCGAATATACCCCCTTTAAGAGAAAATTTCCAGCAAATTCTTTCTCTTCTTCCTCTCTTCATTGTGCTGCCAAATCCACCCTTAACTCTTATCCAAAATTTGCTCAAGAATTTCCAGCATCATTGTTTCTTCTTGGTCGAATACCCCTTCTCCTCTTCTCTAAAATTTTAGCCTTCCAATTTTGCTTAGGTCGAATCTCCCTTGAGGAAAAGGGTGCTGCCAATTTTCAATAAGTGTGGGAAGACATAGCCATTAAGGAAAGCTTTCGAGATTTATTCCCCTAAGGTAAGTGGTGGTAAGGATCGATTTTAATAGACAATATTTTTAGTGATTGAAAAGTCGAAGGCTACTAATATGTATGGTTGCCGATTGTAGGGAAGTGAAACGGATTTACATATCGTGAAGTGGTTAGTGTTCAAAGGACGTGTAGGGTCAAGATCTAGCGTTGTAGATCGGAGTTTCGAGATCTAGGAATTACGATAGTAACAGGTGTGTAAGATCTCTCTACACACTTTATTAATTTACATAACGTTATTGTTTGCCTTAAATCTTTTGGTTGTGGTTAGCTTGTGGCATAATCATGGATTTCGGGTAAGTTCCCTAAACTTGTAATTTTTGATATATGTGTGCATGCCATCACATGGTGTTTAATACTATGACATGATATATGATAATTGATGTATAAGCATGTGATGGTGGGATTGATGAGAGGAGGGGGATGAATTATGGACTGTCGTCAGTGGTTTTGACCACAAGATGGGTTGCCCCATCAAATTATTTGTGACCTATGGTCATCAGTGGTTTTGACCACAACGATTGATTATTTGCGACTAAGTCCTAGTGGTTTGGTACCACCAGTGGTTTTGACCACACTTGATATATTGTGACCTATGGTCATCAGTGGTTTTGACCACACGATGGGTTGGCCCCATCACTTAAATTGTGACTTTAAGTCATCAGTGGTTTTGACCACACGGGGTAGAAAAGGAGTATGGATGGCTAGTTGGGTTGCATGTGCATGTTTATTAATGAATTGTGTATGAGTCGGATTTTCCGGGAGGGGGAATTACACACTGAGTCTTGGTGACTCACCCCTTTCCCTTAATATTTTGCAGATGAGTAGATCGCGGAGATGGAGCCGGAGAGGACTCAAGGCGGCCATGCTTATTGTTGGAGTTAGATTTTATTTTCGCTAAGTTTAATTATTATATTTCCTAAGTATTTTAATTTGGAATGTAATAAGGCCGCTATTATTATTTTGGATGTTTATTTTACTTTTTATTTTACTTATAATATATTACAAATGAAATTTACAAATGTTAAAGTAAACGGGTAAAAGTAACCTTTTCCAACTTAATAACTTCTACGAGTTTTCAAAGACGTTACCATTGGGTAACCAAAAATAAACTTAGTCAACTGCAACTTGATGTTTTTGAAATATACAAGATCAAATGTTTTCAAAAGGGTTTATAAAGCCCAAGCTGTATTTATAAAAGGCCTAATTGAGTTTTCAAACTCCGTTTTAATACCTTAGCCAAATTTTGTCAAACTTTCTCCAAAATTTCAAATTGGCCCAAAATATTTTACCAGTGACATACCGGATCCGGTCGGGACTCATGGGCGGGTTTGGGTGTTACATTTTGGTATCGAGCTTGGTTCAAAACTTCATTGTGGGGCCCAAGGCCCAAAATGTTTGGTTTTGATAGTAGGCCTTATTATGATGTTTTGAGAAAGTGGTTGTGATTTGAACAGCATGGCACCGAGTCTTCGACACCTATCCGCCCATGTAAGTACTTGTATCAACTTTTATGAATTCTTTTGATGAGGGGTAGAAGAGTAAAAAGGGAACGTAGACTATTAGAATAGGAATTATTGAACCATAGGGCTAGCATACCTCAACTATGCATAAGATTTAATAATTACCTAAACAACCCTGTGAGTTGTCACTAAGCAAAGGGTGTGGCAATCGTTATATGCATGTCTAGGATTGGATTCAGTGGGGGCCTAGTATTTAGCAGTCCTCGTGACTCACCTCTTACCCACTCGAATCCTACCTGGTGCGTAGTAACGGTTCATCCTAGCTGAGACGACACACTCACAGGCTAAACTCAATAACTAAAACCCAAAAGGGACTAGCCGTTTTGATTTTGGAAATAAATAAAATCTTAGCTTTTAAAAAAAATGACCAAAATACCCCTCAGTTTGAAAAAAATGACCAAAATACCTTAGGGAAAAATTACAAAAAATGCCCCCGATTTATGATATTTCCAAAATACCCATAGTTACAATCAAAATTTCCATTATATATAAAAGTGCCCAAAAACCTTACTTTGCAAAATATCGAAAACATCATGATTTTAGGAAAATTACAAAATTGCCCCTAACCAACAAAATTACCAAAATGACCTTGGTTTTCAAAATTTTTGCAACACCATCAAAATGGAAGATGAATTCTTAAAATAACTCCCAAAGTTTTACAACTTTTTGAAACATCCCTGATTTATCAAATTTTACAAATTCACCCAAATTTATGAAAAATTACCAAAATGCCCCTGAGTTTCAAAATCACCAAAAGACCCCCGAATTTCAAAATTTTCCAAAATACCCCAGGAAATTAAGAGTTTTAAAATAATTTTTGACAAAATCATCCGAGAACCTATATTTTTGGAAAAATTATGAAAATACCCCTGTAGGACAAATTACGAAAATACCCCCGGGTAGTGGAAAAATAATCACAACGAAACTACAACATCTCTTTGGAATGAATGAATGAAAGACTGTGTGTTTGTATGATTACAAAAGAACCACTTCTAAAACTTCTATCATAAAATTTCTTCGGGATAACCAAGTGAAATACTAATGCATAAAATTCTTAAACAGATAAACGCGATCGTTAGAATGAGATCAAGAGGTCGTGGTCGTCCGCCGCATGGCCGTGGTAGAGGCAGGATGACCCTGTCGGAGCCCGCAAGGTCTGGTCATGGGTTCAAAAATGAGATGCCGGATCTGTCGGCAGCGGAGATTGAGTTCCAAGATTAGACGGGAGGTAACGATGTTGTGTCACAACTATATTACGGTATTGGAGCAGGTGAGGGTTTGGTGGCAGGGAACCCGTAAAGCTAAACGACTCGAGCTAACGAGCGTAAGTATTGAGTGTCCGGAGTGGCGCCTAGTGTGGCGTATTGGCTAGAATCCACTAAAAGGATTATGGGTGATTTGGATTTCACCGATTGAGGAGAGGGTATCATCTCTCCGGAGGGATGAGTCATATCGGTGGTGGCTTACCGTAGGGATATTGGCTAAAATCTCACTTGAGAAGGATTATGGGTGATTTGGAACTAGCTATGTAGGCCACGCAATGATAGGCTTTCTTGAACTGGTTTCAAGGTAATAAGACGGTGGCTGAGTATGAGGCCGAGTTCCTTCGATTGGATAGGTATGCTCGTGGTATTGTGGGTACCGAGCATGAGCGCTGTGTTAGATTTGAGGACGGCCTGAGGGATGAGCTGAGGATGATGATAGCTCCACAACAAGAACGAGAGTTTACTGTCCTTGTGGAGAAGTCTAAGGTTGCTGAGGGAGTGAGACAGTCCGTTAAATGAAACCAAGACGAATTGGAATAAGAGGAGCTTGGGACCTTCAAGGTATTCTGGTAATCAATAAAAGAGGTCAAGGTATGGTGGGTCGGATCAAACTGCTAGGCCTGCCGCTTGCTAATCCTCAATGGCCGCCGCGGTGTGATAAGTGTGGCAAGTCTCACAAGGGAGAGTGTTGGAACGAAAATCATGGATGCTTTGGATGTGGGTCTATGGAGCATCGGGTCAGAGAATGTCCAAAGAAGGCAAATAGGCTGAGAACAGAGGGTCACGATTGTGCACCAAGCGAAGGACAACCAACGACCTCGGAGGGGTCGTGGTGCAAGTAGAGGAGGTAATGGTCTTTGGCGGGGGTTGTGAGGCACCGAGGGAAATACGGTGGTACCGAGGCTAGACAACTGGTTTGGTCTATGTCGAGGCGTCCAAGAGGAGGGCAATGCATCGGACGTCATAACAGGTATGTTCTCGATCTTTGGTGTGCCTTATAATACATTGATTGACATTGGCTCAACCCACTTGTACATTGCTAGTAGCGTAGTGGAAACTTTGCATCTAGACTCTGAACTTGCTTCTAGGAAGATGATTGTAGTAAGCCCTCTAGGTCACTCCGTAGAAGTAAGTAAACTTTATAGAGACGTACCCCTAGAACTCCAAGGGGTCATGTTCTTGGCTGACTTGATGGAACTACCGTTCTGGGAGTTTGACCTAATTCTCGGGATGGATTGGTTAGTGAAGTACCAGGCTAGTTTGGATTGCGCGGCTAAGCGCATGGTGTTAAAGACCGAGGAGGGAGAAGAGGTGGTGATGATAGGTAAAAGGGGAGATTAGCTATCTAACTTGGTTTCGGCATTAAAGGCGGAAAGGATGGTGAAGAAGGGTTGTGAAGCTTATGTGGTTCATGTCTGTGCCTTGGAAGCTAAGGATGTCGCAGTGGGAGATGTTCGTACGGTAAGTGACTTTGTGGATGTGTTTCCAGAGGAACTTCCGGGTCTACCTCTGGACCGTGAGGTTGAATTTGGGATAGATCTGTTGCCCGGAACCGCTCCAGTATCAATAGCTCCGTATCGGATGGTGCCGAATGAATTGGTAGAGTTGAAGGCGCAGATTCAGGAATTGTTGGATAGAGGTTTCATCCGACCAAGTGTATCGCCGTGGGGAGCTCCAGTGCTGTTTGTCAAGAAGAAGGATGGAACAATGAGGATGTGTATTGACTATCGGCAGTTGAACAAGTTGACTATAAAGAATCGGTATCCTTTACCCAGGATTGACGATCTGTTCGATCAACTTAAAGGGGCATCGGTGTTTTCTAAGATCGACCTTAGGTCAGGGTACCATCAGCTCAAGGTGAAGGAGGCTGATGTTCACAAGACGGCATTCCGTACTCGGTATGGTCACTACGAGTTTCTGGTAATGCCCTTTGGTTTGACGAATGCACCAGCCGCATTTATGGACATGATGAACTGGGTTTTCCAACACTATCTGGATCGGTTCGTCGTGGTCTTCATAGACGACATCTTGGTGTACTCAAAGTCAAAAGAGGAGCATGACGCACATCTTCGAGTGGTTCTATAAGTTCTAAGGGAGAAATAGCTGTATGCCAAGTTCAGCAAATGTGAGTTCTGGCTCAAGGAGGTGACTTTTCTAGGACATGTTGTTTTAGCTGAGGGAATTAAGGTGGATACCCGTAAGGTTGAGGCGGTGTTGGAATGGAAGCCACCAAAATCGGTTACGAAAATTTGAAGTTTTCTAGGGTTGGCAGGATACTATAGGAGATTTATGGAAAATTTCTCCTTAATCGCAGCACCATTGACTAAGCTATTGAGGAAAGGAGTTCTGTTTGTGTGGGCTAAGAAGCAGCAAGAGAGTTTTGATAAGTGAAGAGGATTCTGATAGAAGCACCGGTTTTGATTCAGCCTGAGGCTGGGAAGGAGTTCATGGTGTATTGTGATGCATTGCATACCGGTCTAGGGTGTGTGCTGATGTAAGAAGGGAAGGTGGTCGCTTATGCGTCACGGCAATTGAGGCCTCACGAAGCCAATTATCCGACATATGATTTGGAATTGGCTGCTGTGGTGTTCGCCTTGAAAATTTGGAGGCACTACCTGTACGGGGAGAAGTCGGTGGTGTACACGGATCACAAGAGCTTGAAGTACCTCCTGACCTGAAGGATTTGAATCTAAGGCAACAGAGGTGGATTGAGTTATTAAAGGACTATGATTGCTCAATCGAATACCATCCGGGGAAGGCTAATGTAGTAGCTGATGCATTGAGCCGAAAGGTGGTAGCGAATTTACGAGCAATGTTTACTCATCTAAATCTTTATGAGGATGGAAGCCTTTTGGCGGAATTGCAAGTGAAGCCATCTTGGATCATTGAGGTCAAAGAGGGGCAGTTAACCGACAAAGCTTTGAGTACTCGGAGGTTGCAAGTACAGAATGGGGAGGCCGAAGGTTTCAGTTTGGGCAGTGATGGAGTATTGCACTTTCAGGGGAGAATGTGCATGCCTAAGGATGATGAGTTGAGGCAGCGAATTCTGAAGGAAGCTCATAGCAGTGCGTACGCTATGCACCTGGGAAGCAGTAAGATGTATCGTGATTTGAGGGAACAGTTTTGGTGGTCGGGTCTTAAGCGTGAAGTGACCGAGTTAGTGGGCAAGTGTCTGACATGCGAGTAGGTTAAGGCTGAGCATCAATTGCCAGCGGGACTGTTGCAGTCGGTAAGGATTCCACAGTGGAAGTGGGAGGATATTACCATGGATTTCGTGAGTGGGCTTCCCCTTACGCCCAGAAAGAAAGATGCTGTTTGGGTGGTAGTAGACCGGTTGACTAAGTCGGCTCATTTCATACCAGTGAGGGTTGACTACTCACTTCAACGACTAGCTAAGTCATACATTGCCAAGATAGTGCGGTTACATGGAGTACCGGTGTCCATTATCTCAGATCGGGATCCGCAGTTCACGTCGAGATTTTGGAAGGCCTTACATCAGGAGTTAGGCACCAAGTTGAATTTTAGCACGACTTTCCATCCACAGTCTGATGGACAATCTGAAAGGGTAATCCAAGTGTTGGAAGACATGTTAAGGGGCTGTGTTTTGGATTTTCGTGGTAGTTGGGAGGAGTACCTACCCTTGGCAGAGTTCGCTTATAACAATAGTTATCAAGCGAGCATCTAGATGGCACCGTATGAGGCGCTGTATGGTCGGAAGTGCCGTACTCCTACCTGTTGGAAGGAACTAGGAGAACGCCGGATGTTGGGTCCAGAATTAGTAGCAGAGATGGAGGATAAAGTGAAAGTGATTCGGGCTCGTCTTAAGGAGGCATCGGACAGAAGAAATCCTACGCTAATCTTAAGCGCAGAGAGGTTGAGTATGTAGTAGGTGACAAGGTTTTCTTGAAGGTATCACCTTGGAAGAAGGTGCTAAGATTTGGTTGGAAAGGCAAGCTAAGCCCTAGATTCATCAGACCGCATACGGTCTTTCAAACGTGGGACCGATAGCTTACCAAACCGAGTTGCCAAAGTGGAATTGAGCGAGATCCATGATGTCTTTCATGTTTCAATCTTCGAGGCGTTATCGATCGATCCCTCACACGTTGTACCGAAGAGCGAAAATTGAGGTGAGCCCGGACTTGTCTTTTGAGGAGGAGCCAGTACAAATTTTGGATCAGGATGTCAAGGTTCTTCGCAGGAAGTCTGTGCCATTGGTGAAGGTGTTATGGCGGAATCATAGTATGGAAGAGGCCACATGGGAACACGAGGATGTAATGCGGCAGCAATACCCCCAACTCTTCTGATCCAGGTAATTTCGAGGCCGAAATTCTTTTTAAGGGGGTAGAACTGTAACACCCTGAATTAGGGGTTATTTGTAATTTAAATAAATTCCATGTGGGCTTCAAGAAATAAATAAATATGATTTTATTTGGCATGATTTAGGGTCTAGAAACAACCCCAAATTAGGTCGGATTTGGAATTACAAATCTCTTTTTAAAGTACTTAAAAGAAGGGAGCTAGGTGGAGATAGGGTTTAAATAAAAATTAGGGGAAGCATGACACAAGAAAGTAATTGGCACATTAGCTTGGTGCGCCTAGGGGTTTAAAAAGGGATCTTGGGTTCGATCCATGGGAGATACAAGGAGGAAATATTTTTCCCTTGTGGGCTTTTTGGGCGTTAGGACTAGGGAGGCCTTATAATTAAATAAAGGAGGTTTGTGACATGAAAGTTACGTGCGGTGGAGTGGCATGGGGCGTGGCTTAGGGGCCTTGGTATGAGGTCTCGGGTTCGAGTGGCTAGAGGGGCATTTTACGATTTAATTTTTATATGCGGTGACGAGCTCAAGTAAGGAAGCTTTAAAAATTAAAAGGTGAGGGTGCATGACATGAAAGTCGGGTTGGAAGAGATGGAAAGGGGCGTTGTAGGGGGCTGCATTAGAGAGGTCACTGGTTCGAATCAAGGAAGCAGCACCTTGATTTTTTTTAATTTTTTTTCTCTTTTTGCTGCTGGCGAATGGGAGAGTGTTGGTTCAATTTTGGACTCTTAATTTCGGCTAGAAGAAAAAATTTTAGTGTTTTTCATTTAATTTGTTAAAGAGGGGATTAAGGGATAGGAAGTAAGATAAAATTAGATTTAATTGTGACAATTCAAGGCTGAAAATTATCACAACATAGGAGTGTTTGTCGAAAATTGGAGACCTTGGGGTTGTCCATATCTGTTTTTGTACAAAGAAAGAAGTGTAAAAGTTCAAACAATTTTCTTTTCTTCTCCCCAAATTTTACTCTTTAGAATTCTCATTTGTTTCTAGCCAAAACTATTCAAAACTTCCAGTTTTTTTTTTGCTTCTTTTAGCCAAATATGACCCCTTTAAGAGAAAATTTCCAGCAAATTCTTTCTTCTTCCTCTCTTCATTGTGCTGCCGAATCCACCCTTAACTCTTAGCCAAAATTTGCTCAAGAATTTCCAGCATCATTGTTTCTTCTTGGCGAATACCCTTCTCCTCTTCTCTAAAATTTCAGCCTTCCAATTTTGCTTAGGTAGAATCTCCCTTGAGGAAAAGGGTGCTTGCCAATTTTCAATAAGTGTGGGAAGACATAGCCATTAAGGAAAGCTTTGGATTTATTCCCTAAGATAAGTGGTGGTAAGGATTGATTTTAATAGACAATATTTTTAGTGATCGAAAAGTCGAAGGCTACTAATATGTATGGTTGCCGATTGTAGGGAAGTGAAACGGATTTACATATCGTGAAGTGGTTAGTGTTCAAAGGGCGTGTAGGGTCAAGATCTAGCGATGTAGATCGGAGTTTGAGATCTAGGAATTACGATAGTAACGGTGTGTAAGATCTCTCTACACACTTTATTAATTTACATAACGTTATTGTTTGCCTTAAATCTTTTGGTTGTGGTTAGCTTGTGGCATAATCATGGATTTGGTAAGTCCCTAAACTTGTAACTTTTGATATATGTGCATGCCATCACATGGTGTTTAATACTATGACATGATATATGATAATTGATGTATAAGCATGTGATGGTGAGATTGATGAGAGGAGGGGGATGAATTATGGACTGTCGTCAGTGGTTTTGACCATAAGATGGGTTGGCCTCATCAAATTATTTGTGACCTATGGTCATCAGTGGTTTTGACCACAACGATTGATTATTTGCGACTAAGTCCCAGTGGTTTGGTACCACCAGTGGTTTTGACCACACTTGATATATTGTGACCTATGGTCATCAGTGGTTTTGACCACACGATGGGTTGGCCCCATCACTTAAATTGTGACTTTAAGTCATTAGTGGTTTTGACCACACGGGGTAGAAAAAGAGTATGGATGGCTAGTTGGGTTGCATGTGCATGTTTATTAATGAATTGTGTATGAGTCGTATTTTCCGAGAGGGGGAATTACACACTGAGTCTTGGTGACTCACCCATTTCCTTAACATTTTGAGATGAGTAGATCGTGGAGATGGAGTAGGAGAGGACTTGAGGCGCCATGCTTATTGTTGGAGTTAGATTTTATTTTGCTAAGTTTAATTATTATGTTTCCTAAGTATTTTTAATTTGGAATGTAATAAGGTCGCTATTATTATTTTGGATGTTTATTTTACTTTTATTTTACTTATAATATATTACAAATGAAATTTACAAATGTTAAAGTAAAGGGTAAAAGTAACCTTTTCCAACTTAATAACTTCTACGAGTTTTCAAAGACGTTACCATTGGGTAACCAAAATAAACTTAGTCAACTACAACTTGATGTTTTTAAAATATACAAGATCAAATGTTTTTAAAAGGGTTTATAAAGCCCAACTGTATTTATAAAAAGGCCCAATTGATTTTTCAAACTCCGTTTTAATACCTTAGCCAAATTTTGTCAAACTTTCTCCAAACTTTCAAATTGGCCCAAAATATTTTACCCAGTGACATACCAGATCCGGTCAGGACTCATGGGCCGGGTTTGGGGTGTTACAGCAAGGAAATTTGGCACACCCAAAAAGTGCCCAAAGCCGAACAAGATTAGAGAAAAGCACTCAGAAACCCCCTAGCTGAAATATTCACACTCAAGACTCATTGTTCGACTACAACACACTAACTTTTGAACTTTCGGATTCTCCTTACCCATAATACTCTCCCTTAATCCTCTCCACGATTTGATCCCACAATCTCTCTATGACTAATTCAAACACCTCATCTAAAAAAAAAATTGATATAATCTAAATTAGTAATCTTACCTTGATGATTCAATGGTCACTTAAGGTTGTCCTCAACAAGTGTTTCAAGATCTAACTCTTCTACCTTCCCACTCAAATAGTAAAATAAACACTCCATTGCTTATCCCAAGATTTGAACCTCTAGAGAGAATTTTGAAGAAAATGAGAAAAGATGGGCAAACAAAGACTTTTGGACCTCATAGATACACAACATAGCCCTATTTCATGCCGCCACTTGCCACTAGACCTTGGCCGACACTTACAAGGAAGCTCTTCTTGTGTCATTAACCAAACATTATCATTAATAAAGCCTAAATGCCAATGTCTCGTGCTCATTTAAGGAAAAATTTAAAATTTTGTAGAAGCTAGGACTTAAACCTGAGCTTCACAAATACCTCCATACACACCCAAATCCTTAGCCATTAAAGAAAACAAGCAATTTTGTCAAAACATAAAAATTTAAAGACCCTATACCTTTTTAGGGTGTTACAATTCTACCCCTTAATTTTCTTCGATTAGACACTATCTCTCGGACCCAAAATCATTGCCTCTAATTTCGTCCAACACGTAGGAGTGCGACACTTTCGTCCATATAGTGCTTCATACGGTGCCATCCGATATCGGATTGAAATCGTTGTTGTATGCAAATTTCGCCTTGAAGAATTCTCCCAACTTCCTTTGAAATCTATCACACAACCCTTAACATATCTTCTAAGATCTCGATTACTTTCTTGACCGACTGGTCTGACCGAGGATGAAATGCCGATCGAATCCAACTGTGCCCAAAGCTTAATGCAATGCTTTCCAAAATCGCGACGTAAACCTTGATCTCCGTCTCAAATTATCGACAACGCACTCCATGCAATCTCACAATTTCACCTACATATAATTTTGCCACTTTCAAAGAGTAATCAACCCGAATCGATAAATGTGCAGATTTCAAATCGGTCCACTATCACCCAAATGGAGTCTTTCTTAGTAGGCGAAGAGGAAGCCCACTAACAAAGTCCATGGTGATTCTCTCCCACTTCCATTTATGAATCTTTATCTGCTGAAGCAACCCGATGGTACTTGATGTTCATTTGATTTGTCGACACGCCAAGCACTTCCTACAAACTCAAGAACTTCCCGCTTAAGAGTAGGCCATTAAAACCGATCTGCAAGTCTCGATATAACTTACTTCCTCCAGATGCATGTAGATGGGGCTACCATGCATTCCTCAAGTATCTTTTGCCTCAACTCCCGATCCTTCTGCATACAAACTTTACCTTTGAAGCACAATACTCCGTCAAATAATCGAATCTTCCAATTTCCTACTGCACTCCGTCAAGCTTTTCACTCAGATCTTCATCTATTAACTATCTCTTTACTTGATTTAACCATGTTCGCTTAACTCAAGTTCGCCAACAAGCTTCCATCATCGTAGAGACTAAGATGCAAACATCGCCTCAAACCGACACCACTTTTGACTTAGAGCGCCCGCCACCACATTCGCTTTGCCCGGATGGTACTCGATGGAACAAATGTAGTCTTTCAACAACTCTATCCACCTTCTCTCGCCTCAAATTCGCTTCTTTCTGAGTCGCAGATATTTTCAGACTTTTGTGGTCCAGATATATCACCGACTTTTCTCCGATAAGTAATGTCTCCAAACTTTAAGAGCAAACACTATACCGAAATCCAAGTCAAAGGCCGGGTAGTTAACTTCATGTGGTCTCAATCGCCGAGACGACACGCGAACTACCTTTCCGCTTTGCATTAGAACACACCCTAATCCTGTGAGAAGCATCACAATACACGATAAAATCCTTTCCTCGCTTCAGTGAATCAAAACAGAGCTCCACAAAACTTGAGCTTCAAACTCTCTTGTCGCTTATTAGCCCACACAAAAGGTACTTCCTTCCTCAAAGAATTTCGTTAAAGGTGCGGCTAACGATGAAAATCCTTCAATGAATCTTCGATAATATCCGCTAATCCCAAGAAACCGCGAACCTCGATACGGACTTAGGTGGTTTCCAATCTAATACGCCTCGATCTTCCGAGGATCCACCCTAATCCTTCCGCAGATACCACATGTCCTAAAAATGTAACCTCTTTTAAAATTCACACTTGTCAATTTGGCATGACAGCTTTTCTCTCCTTAAAACTCGAACACAATCCGTAGATGCTCATCATGTTCCACTTCGGACTTAGAATACACCAAGATGTCGCCTATGAATACCACTTACTTAACCGATCCAAGTAGGGCTGAAAATTGGCTCATCATATCCATAAACGCAGCCTGGGCGTTCATTAATCCTAATGGCATTACCGTAAATTCATAATGCCCATATCTAGTTCGAAAGCCGCCTTATGGATATCCGCTTTTTCACTTTTAAGTCGATGATACCTCGACCTTAGATCAATTTTAGAGAATACCGAGTTCTTTGTCGATCGAACAAGTCGCCGATCCTCGGCAAAGGATACTTGTTCTTGATAGTCACTTATTCAACCGCGTAGTCTATACACATCCTCGATCGATCCTTCTTCTTTTCTGAATAGGACCAGTTGCTCCCCATGGAGACACACTAGGTCGATGAATCCACGATCAAGCAACTCCTCTGAATCGAGCCTTAAGCTCAACTAACTCCTTGGTGCCATTCTATATGGAGCAATAGAAGCTGGCGCCGTTCTAGGCAATAAGTCTATCCCGAATTCTACTCACGATCCGGAGGCAACCACGAAGTTCTTAGGAAAAACATCTACAAATTCATTCACCGTCTCCGACTTCATTAATGATTGCTTCTTTAGCCTCCAAAGCATTCACCAACATCGGAAAAGCTTCAGATCCTTTCTTAACCATCCTTTCGCCTTAAGAGCGGATACTACATTAGATAAGTAGTTAAGTCTTAGCCCATCACTACAACTTCCTTGTCATCAAAAGTTCTTAGGGACATTCTCTTAAACACAATCCACATTTGCACGGTGCATTTCACAAGCGGTCCATGCCTAAAATTAGGTCGAATTCTCAGAATGGCAACTCCATTAAATCACCGAAACCGTATCCCTGAACTTCTAGAGGCACTTCCTTAAAGAGTTTGTCTACAACATCGCTCATGCATCTGAGGACTAAAATGCATACCATCTTCCTAGGTGCAGTTTGTAAGTCACATGCAAAGTCGGATACTTCACTAGCGATATAGGAATGAGTTGACCCTATATCTATCAAAGCAATAAAGGCAACCGAGGAATCAAAAACGTATTCCATGATAACATCAAAAGGCCATCATCTTCTTCTCGCGATTTAACCGCATACACCAAACACGGTTGTCTCGCCTCGAGTTTCCACCTTTCTCATCAAGTTCGCGACCTCTACCGTAACCATTTCTTCCATTTGGACCACGTCCTCTTATCGGTTGTTGTCCACTTCACGACTGATTAGCACTCGACTTGTTGGGCGGTTCTTCTCCGAGTTCATCGGACAATCTTTGATCATGTGATCCTTGAACCGCACTTGAAACATCCGCCGGCTTTTCTTCCAAAGATTCTCCCGAGTGCATTTTCCCACATTGAGAACAAGTACGACTTTGCACTCCGTAGCGATTGCTGACCTCGCGGTCCATCATTTCTTGACTTTTTCGAGAGTTCTTAAGACCTCAAGACCCAAAGCTTCTTATTCTTGCTCGACCTCGTCCTGTTCATCTCTCGGTCAGCTTAGCTTCTTCGCGATTCTTGCCCTTTCCACTAAGATTGCAAAATCTCTTTCACGATGTGGGCAATCATCACTCTTAGCTCATCTCTAAGTCCATCTTCAAATTTGACATAACGCTCATATTCGTATCCACTATCCTCCGCATAACGGCTAAGTCGCAAAAATTACGCTTCATATTCATTATCGACTTGTTTCCTTGTACCGATTCGTAAATGTCTTCCTCGAGAGTTGATGTAGCTAGCTCGACATATTTTCCTCAAATTTCACTTTAAAATACCCCCAATCCAGACGATCCACGTGGGTACTTTCCTTGATAGTAAGCCACCATCGGTAGGCTTCATCACGAAAGTGAAATAGCACCTTTCAATTTCTTCGTCGGCTGATACTATATCGTCCATGATCCTCTTGTTGCCTCCAACCAATATTCAGCCACGTTTGGAGCTACTCTAGATACTCCTCTGAAAACCTGGCTCCATTCGATCTATGTCTCTCTACCATGACTTCGAGATCCATTTCCATAACTAGCCGCTACTCGTTCCAAAACTCGCATGATGCGACTTGTGATCTATCGTCACCTCCTTCATTTTGTTCTTGGAAGTCCTTCAACGGTTGGTGGTGGAGCTTCATTCTCGGAACTTTGACCAGACCGAATCGGTTCTCAAACAGATCATCCTTCCTCTTCCATGTCCACGATGACCTCGCCCCTAGAGCTCATGTCTACTACGTATCTTATCTGCTTACTTAAAAGTCTTATGTATTAGAATCTTTTCACTTCTTATTAGAAGAAAGTCTTATGAAACAGATATTCGATGGTTTCAGTAGTAGCACACATACACCTAGGGTCCATGTCTCTAAAGTTTCCTTAGGCTTATCAAACATTCATATCACTTATCAAATAAAGGTACATACCTGATGGATCTGGGCCGAGAATTCCGAGTGCCATGCTCTTACAAAATTATTTAACTTAAGAAATCTTTCAAAAAAAATCATTTGGGCCAACTTTTGAAAATGTTGTGGGCTTCAAAACCCAAGGCCGAGAGTTTAAATCTGGGCTCTGATACCAAGCTGAAACACCCCAAACCCGACCCAAAAAGCCCAATCGGATTTGGTATGTTCCTCAAGTAAAACTTTAGCGGAAACATTATTTTTAGAAGGAATTAATAAAATCATAGGGAAACCAAATTTAAGAAAATTTCTTTGGAAACATTTATATAATAGTAACAAACACATTTTTAAATAATTTATCGAAAACCATTTAGATATTTGATAATTATTCATGGCAGAATTTAAAATAAATCCAAACACAAAATTAAAGATAATTTATAGTGGCCTTATTACATAAAATTTGGCAAACCCAAAATAAAGTCTAAATAATAAAATTAACTTAAAAGTTTAAGTTGGAAAATCTCCACAATACTTAATACGAGCACTGGCCACCTCGAAATCCTTGCTGTCCCAATCCATCGCACTACGAGTTATCTGAAAAGTTATCCCATAAAAAATGGGTGAGTTATAAACTCAATGTATAACACATACACTAAAAAGCCCATTTTATGAAATGCTTTCAAACCCAAAAATTTCACATATGGCCATAGGCCCATTTAATCAAATATTTGGCCCAAAGGCCCATTTTAGCTCAAATTTAGCCCAAAGGCTCATTTTACTCAAATTTAGCCCAAAGGCCCATTTTACTCAAATTTAGCCCAAAGGCCCATTTTACTCAAATTTAGCCCAAAGGCCCATTTTACTCAAATTTAGCCCAAAGGCCCATTTTATAGTAGATCAAATAATAATCATACAATGTTACATGGATATGTATATGAAATGAAATGCAAGCCCTACCAACCTAAATATCCATTCGCTACACACCCCTGCACCAACCAAAGACACACCGTGGGATTACTAAATCGACCCTCCATCCGCTACAGACCATCGAAGGCGATTCTTGCAGTCAACATGCACATCGCTTTATTGTGGCAAAGCCACCAAAACAGATGTGACCAAGTCACCGACCAAGTCCAAATTTCAAATACGTGACCAAGTCACCAGAGCCAAATATGTGACCAAAAGCCACCAGAGTCAAATATGTGGAAAAGCCACGAGTCAAATATGTGACCAAAGCCACCGAGTCAAATATGTGACCAAAGCCACCGAGTCAAATATGTGACCAAAGCCACCAATTTCACATATGTGACCGAAGTCACCGTAATTGTGGTAAAACCACCGAATACTTCCTCCTTTATTAAACATACCCATATGCCCATGCACATACATATCAAATCATATTTTCATGCTATTTACCCACAATTCATAATATAGTCATGCTTATTTCATATTGATGCATATATCAAAATAAACGAAATATTGGGTAACATATCGAATTTTGTATACCAATAATTGGTATCCACAACAAAACATACTATCATATAATCACTTTTTAATAATATAAATCTATGGAAATTTTTAATGTATGGTTACACACCTAGTAACAAGTGAGAACAATACTCTCTAGCTTGTCCACACCTAAATGATTAATAAACCTGTTAGTATAAACTATTGTTAGCAAAACTATACTTATAAACGATAGATCTAAATCCTTACCCCTGATTCACGAATGATAGTTATTTGCGGTTTTCTCCACTAGATGGATCAAACCCACGATATTCCACCAACGTAAAGTGGTTCTTGGTTGTACGACTACTGAATAATCGATCCTCGCTTGCGGAGGGTCCACAACCGGGTGGAAAGTCTCTAACCCCGACATCGCTCTTCGCTTGTAGTTCGATGGTAAAGGAATACCTCTCTTCCAAACACTTGAACGGCTCTTTTCTTACCTATCTTGATGATCTTAGATCGCTTCCTAAAATAACTTAGATTAGTGATCCGCCTAAAAAAAAATTAATATAATCTAAATTAGTAATCTTACCTTGATGATTCGAATGGTCACTAAGGGTTGTCCTCAACAAGATCTTTGTAAAAATCTTTTCAAGAGGTTCTACCTAAGAGAGAAATAAAAGATTATGATTTTAAGTTTGCTAAAGTAAAAAGGAATAATGAAAATAATTGATAAAGTCTTACTTTGATCACTTGGAGGTTCGGCTTTGAAAAAGAAGAAAAGAAAATGATGATTCGGCCTTCACAAAATAAAAGAATAAAAATGGTGGCTTCAATATAATGGTTTTGGTTTTGAAGGGAAAGAAGAAAGAGAATGAAAAGAGAAGGAAGTAAAGAGAAAGAGGAGAAGAAAATGATAATGGTGATTTCGTAATGAGAGAAAGATAAGAGAAAATAAGATGAAAAGAAAAGAAAAAGAATAGGATCAAAGAGAGAGAGATTGACTATGGAACTTAGATGCATTCGGCAAGAGGAGAGAAATGAAGAAGAATAATGGTGCTTAATCTTTGTGGTTTTGGTTTCAAAATGAAAACTAAATGAGAGAAAGAAAGTTGTGTTTGGTTCAAGCAATTGAGGCTAAATCAAAAGCGGAAATGTACCAAAATGGCTAAGGTACATTCTACCAAAATGAAGAAAATTGGTCAAAAGATGAAAGCTAAAACAAAAGAGAGTTTTACCTAAACTCTATGGCAAATCTCGGCTAGAGAGAATTTTGAAGAAAATGAGAAAAGATGGGCAAACAAAGACTTTTGGCTAACTTTTCCCCTAATGGCAAAGCATAAATTCGCCACATCAATGCCAACATATCCCCTTTTTCCTCCTTGTTTCTTCCCCATCATATCCAAAGAATTTACTACACAACTAGGCCTCTCCTTTAGCCTTCATGCAGTCTAGGTTCATGGTCAATTGACCATGAACACATCCCCAAAACATAGCCCTATTTCATGCCTTTGTCCCCTTATCTTATCACCAACTTATCCTTTCATGCCTTAAGTTTTAACTTCCTTTTCACATGGTCATCTAGCCAAAAATAGATGAAAGCTCATCCACTCTAGAATATTCTTGGCCGACACTTACAAGGAAGAAAAAAAAAAATTAAAAATCTCCCTAATGTTAGCTAGAGATTGAACCTTACACCTCAAGCACACATCCATACATCTTAACCACTTTGCCAATTACTTAACTTATGCTAGAACTTCTTATCATCAATTCTTAAGGCCTTAATAGCTTAGTTCTCTCTCTAATTAATAGAATTAAAAGTTTAACAAAGCATTCACTTAATAAATGAAGCTCAAATAACTTCCAAAATTGCACTTAATAATGATTAAGCATGCAACATCATTCAATTATGTAAAATGCATAGCCCCCAAAATATCAGGATGTTACAGATTCTCTCCATAATACTCTCCCTTAATCCTCTCCACGATTTGCTCCCACAATCTCTGTAAAATAAACACTCCATTGCTTATCCCAAGATTTGAACCTCAGACCTCATAGATACACAACACGCCACTTGCCACTAGACCACAAGCTCTTCTTGTGTCATTAACCAAACATTATCATTAATAAAGCCTAAATGCCAATGTCCAGGCTCATTTAAGGGAAAAATTTAAAATTTTGTAAAAGCTAAGACTTAAACCCAGGCTTCACAAATACCTCCATACACACCCAAATCACTTAGCCATTAAAGAAAACAAGCAATTTTGTCAAAACATAAAAATTTAAAGACCCTATATTTTTAGGGCATTACAATTCTACCCCCTAAAAGAAATTTCGGCCTCAAAATTTACCTAGTTAGAATAGGTGTGGGTATTATTATCGCATCGCTTCCTTAGGTTCCCACGTGGCTTCCTCGGTACCGTGATTCCTCCAAAGCACTTTAACCTGTGGGATTGATTTCTTCCTTAATACCTCAACCTCACGGTCCAATATTTACTCGCTCCGCCTTGAAAGTCAGATCTGGCCAAACCTCAATCTCCTCGATTGGTACTATATGTGTGGGATCAGAGCGGTAAAGCCTCAGCATGGAGACATCAAACACATCATGAATTTGATCTAATTTCGGAGGTAACTCAAGTTGATAGGTGATCGGTCCTACACGTTTCAGTATACGGTAAGGCCCAATGAACCTAGGGCTAAGCTTACCCTTTCGCCTAACCTCAGTATCTTTTTCCATGGTGAGACCTTAAGAAATACCAAGTCTCCTACAGAATACTCAATCTCTCGGTGTTTAAGATCTGCGTAAGACTTCTGCCTATCAGACGCTTCCTTCAACCAGTCTTGAAATAATTTCACCTTTTCTTCGGTATCAGAAACTAACTTTGGCCCCACAAATCGCTGCTCACCTAGCTCAGTCCAACATGTAGGGGTACGACACTTACGACCATAGAACACCTCGTATGGTGCCATTTGAATACTAGACTAATAGCTGTTATTATATGTGAACTCTACTAGCGACAAATAGTCTTCCCAGCTGCCTCAGAAATCAATAACACGACTTCTTAACATGTCTTCCAATATCTAAATCACCCTCTCTGACTGGCCATCTTTCTGAGGATGGAACGCAGTACTGAAGTCCAACCTAGTACCCAAATCCTCGTGTAATTTCATCTAGAATCAAAATGTGAATCGATGGTCTCTGTCAGATTTGATGGAAATCGGTACCCCATGCAGTCTCAAAATCTCAGCCACATACAACTTTTCCAACTTCTGAATAAGTAATCCATATGAACTGGTATAAAATGGGTAGATTTAGTCAGTCGGTCTACAAAACCCATACCGAATCCTAAGCGCAGTCTTATACACATCAGCTTCCTTAACTCTAAGCTGATGGTACCCAAAGCGAAGATCTATCTTGGAGAAAACTGAAGCTCCTCGTAGCTATAAAAAGATCGTCAATTCTTGGCAGGGGATACTTGTTCTTGATAGTCAATTTGTTTAACTGCCAATAGTCGATGCACATGCATGGATCCATCCTTTTTCTTCACAAACAACACTGGTGCTCCTTACGGAGACATATTCGATCGAATGAATCCTCGGTCCAGAAGCTCTTGAATTTGAACCTTTAATTCCACCAACTCCTTCAGTGTTATACTATATAGGGCAATGGACACTAGAGTTGTTCCAGGTAAATCCTCAATACCTAATTCAACCTCGCAGTTTGGAGGCAACCCAGGGAGCTCATTAAGAAATACTTCTGGAAAATCCTTAACAGTTCTAATATCTCCGACAGAAGAACCTTCAAAATTAGAAATACTAACATAGGCTAAAAACACCTCGCTACCCTTGCAAATCAGTTTCTCGGCCCTTAATGCTAAGATCACATAGACAAATAATTCCTTCGCTCCCCAATCACAACCACCTCCTCTTCCTCGGTGGTCTTCAACACCATACACTTAGCAGCACAGTCCAAACTAGCTCAATGTTTCACCAGCCAATCCATACCTAAAATAAGGTCGAATTCACCAAACGATAGTTCCATCAACTCCGCTGGAAAAATTACTCCTTGGACCTCAAGGGGCACATCTCTGAATAACTTATTTACCTAAATGACTAACCCGGTTGACTTATCACAATCATCTCACTAACATTAATTTCAAACTGAATACCCAAAGTTTCGACACAGTGCATGCAACGTACGAATGTGTAGACCCAATATCAATTAAAGCAGTATAAGGTACATCATAAATTAGGAACGTATCAGTTATGTAGTCAAGGGCTCACCATCCTCTCGGTGATGTGCACCATAGACTAAAGATGGTAGCCTCACTTCAGTGTTACCAGTACCCCTACCTGGTGCTCCACGACTTCATCCCATACTATTTCCACTTCTAGCCTGCCCACAGCCTCTCGGTGGCTACTGACCACCTCTAACTAACTGAACATGGCCTGGTCCTACAGCTTGCATCTGAAAAAGCCTTTGAAGATAATCCTTAACCTGATAATCCATGGATCCACATCTAAAGAACGCCTCAGTCCTCTTTCAGCACTCACCCTGGTGAGATCTCCCATAATCATCACAAGGCTGCAGTCTATTAATAGTAATAGGGATCCCATTCCGAACATGCCCATCAAACCTGACCTTCTTAATAGGCCTCCCCAAAGAACTTGAAGGCCCAAAATCCCTCTTATTTTTACCCTTATCTTTTTCACGGTTCTGGCGCTCTGAGCACTTTACCTCTTCAGCAATCTTTTCTTTTCAACAAGAGCAGTAAAATCTTGCTCCCTCTGTGGAGCTATCAATACCCTTAACTCATCTCAAAGGCCATCCTCAAAATGCACACAGCATTCATACTCAGTTGGTACTATCCCTCAGGCATACCGACTCAACCACAAGAATTCGACCTCATATTTTGCCATTTTATTACTCCTCTAGGTCAGGCTTAAAAATTCCTTTCGTCGAGCGTCCACATAACTTGTGCCCACGTACTTTCCTTGAAATGCCACCTTAAAGAAATCCCACGTTACACGATCTGCTTGTGTACCCTCTCTCACGATAAGCCACCATTGGTAAGCCTCGTCTCGCAGTAAGGATACTGCCTCTTTTAATTTCTGCTCTGTAGTACAGTCAAGGTCATCAATTATTCATTCGGTAGCCTCTAAACAGTACTCCACAACATTTGGGGCTACTCCAGAAATACCTCTAAAAATTTTCGCTCTATTAGACCAGAGTCGTTCTGAAATTGACCCTCGGCCCACTATTCCAATACTAGCTCCAGCAACCCTCTCTAGAACGCAGAGCATCGCTTGGGATAGAGCATCATCCCTAGCTGCTTGATCATAAGACCTCGTCTTAGTTACTGGTGAGGCTGGTGCCTCCCTAGCAAGTATATGACCCAATGCCGATGATCCAGCCCAAACACTTCCTCGGCCTCTACTGCGGCCCCGTGTACCCCTTCTGCGAGTACCTTGTAATAGCTCGTTTATGACCCTAATCGAAACGGTGGTTTTGGAACCACGAATCCAAATTAACAAGGAATAATTTTGTTAAGTCTTAATATTATTATTTTTCATGTTTAATAATTATGCTTGATCATATACTAGAATTTCATTAGGTTAAATTATTGTTAATGTGAGTAATTTTAGTAAAAGACTAAATTTAATAAGAATGAAAATGATAGCTATTGTGGAATCTAGGATTTAATTGAATAAGCTTTCTCTTGATTGGTCTTTAAGTGGCAATTTGGCCATTAAGGAAATGAAGGTGGACGGCAACATGGCTAAAGAATTATTAAGAAATATTTTATTATATTATTAGATGATAGTGGAGTAATTAAATAAGGAGGGATAATATTAAAATAAGAAAAACATGTTTTGTTTCATCTTTCTCTTCTCCATCTTCTTCACCGAATTTTCACAAGGAAGGAGGAAGCTAAAACTTCCATTTTTATTCGATTGTGCATGTCTTATTGAGGTGAGCATTTGAGCTTGATTTCTATGATTTTTTGCATTTTTGAGTAAGTTATTTTAAATACTATCAAATCCATGTGAAAAATTTTGAGTTTGAAGCATGCCATACAATCGGCCATGAATGGATTGTTTGCTTTGTTATGTTTGATGGTTAAATGTTATGCCTATGCTTGAAATCAACATGTTTGAGTAGGAAATTTAGATGAATGGAGAATGATGGCTTAGATTATGAGGTTTTATAATTGAGGGTGTAAAATGCAAAATAAATTGTTGGTATAGATTTGTATAAAGATGAGGAAAATTCGGCTCTTAAGAGAGAGATCCAAATTTCATGTATTTTGTGTTTAATGTTTTGGGGATTAAATTGCAAAAGATGTAAATTCTAGAGATAAAAGGGTAAATTTCATAATTAGGTGTTATGATCAAATTGAATAGTATTTTAAGACTTTAATGAGCTTAAGGGACATTCGGCCTTAGCTCAAAAATGTGCAAATTGTCCTAGTTCGAATGAGTGAAAAATAATACTAAATTGTAAAAATGCAAACTATGAGTGATAGATTGGAAGAATGGTGCAATTATGTCT
The DNA here is from genome assembly GCA_025506655.1 of Gossypium rotundifolium. NCBI lineage: Eukaryota > Viridiplantae > Streptophyta > Magnoliopsida > Malvales > Malvaceae > Gossypium > Gossypium rotundifolium. The sequence goes on from CP106722.1 coordinate 141,701,220, forward strand.
TTTGAGTTAAAAATGAATGTAATTTTATTTGAATGGACTCTTTTTGAACTTTATTTTAGATCAAGGATGGAAAGAACCGAAATCGGACTAGGGGAAAGCAAAATTAAACGAGTAGCCAAAAAATTTTAGCTCATCAATTACCAAGTAAGTGTTTAAGCAATTGGAATTAATCCGATAACTTTTATAATGTAATGTATACGTTTTAATAAATTAATGGTTTTGATATTTTTGAATTGTCGAATGAGATATGGAATCCTATAGTGTGTTAGCCGAATGTGGTTAATTATATACATGTATTTGGATACATCTCATGAGTAGTAAAAAGAAAATAAACATACTAAAATTTCAATTTAGTCGAATAGGGTATGGAATGAGATTTAATATATATACTAGCTGATTGTGTGAATGAACTATGTGGAAACTTGGTGTATTTGGGGTGGTTATATAAGTATGGGATGAGTAGTAATTAATCCTGGACCATGAGATAGGTGATGGTGTGATTGAAAAAATTATCTATGTACTTATATGAATGAGGCCGAATGTGTTAAATAGACATAGTAAGATAAGTTCGACTAGAGTATGGATATATGAGTATAACATATGTACAAAATGTGGATATTAATATATGTGTTTAATGTCAACAAGAAGAGGAGATTTGTTAATGAGCATTGTGTGTGCGAAAATGCAAAGTAACGGCTCTATGTGAGCGATACGTTACGAGAAATTTGCACTAAGTGTGCGAAAATGTAAAGTAACGGCTCTATGTAAGTGATACGTTATGGGAAATTGGCACTAAGTGTGCAGAAATGTAAAGAACGGCTCTATGTGAACGATACGTTACGGGAAGTTGGCACTAAGTGTGCGGAAATGTAATCATCCAAATGTTAAATAATGAATGGAGATATTTAGATATTGTATTTGTGAAAATGATGCATGATATCTTGGGCAATATGGTATTAACGAGGTAAGTTATTCCTACTTCATGAAATTTTAGGATAAGATGTGTAAATATTAATTAAGGTATTTATTCAGATAGAAAATATGGTATAATAATATGCAATTTTGAGGTATATGAAAATAGGTAAGGTTTCCATGTTAATTGGTTGCATATGTATACGATTATGAGCTCTTTTACGATTGAATTGATTCATTTAAAGTTCGATTATTGAAATGTTGATCATAAAAACCATTGCTTATCACTTACTAAGCTAAGTAAGCTTACCGTTGATTTTATTTGATTGTTTATAGGTCTTGAAGTTTAAGCTCGTACTTGGGAAAATTCCTGTCGAAGTCAAGCACACTATCAACTACTATTTTGGTACCTTATTAAAGTTGATCTTTTGTATTAATGGCATGTATTGTAACACCCTAAAACCTGCCCATGCGTTAATGCCGGATATGACATGTTACCTGAGAAAACATTTTTAAGCCCTTTTCATTCATACATAAACAGATATTGATTTGTTAAAAATCAATAAAAACAATTTGTTTTAATTATTTGACAAAATGTTACTAACTTCGAAGAAGATTGATAAATCAACAAATTTGAACTAATGATTTTATAAACCGTAACTTTTGAAAACATTGATGAAAATTTGAGAAAAATTTCTGAGTTAAAAATATTTATGTAAGTTTGTAACACCCCAAACCCAGTCTATGCGTTAAGACAAAATTTAACATGTCACACAAAATGAACATACACCTAGTCTTTTAAAGATTTGAAAGAAATTGATTAAAAAGATCTTTTTAACATGGAGTTATTGAAAACTAGGTTTGATTACTAATCTAAAAGTTTTGGTCATAAAAATTTATAAATTTAAAACTTTGGAAAAATTAATTTAATATTTTGAGAAAATTTTAAGAGTTCAAAGGTGATTTGAAAACAAGAATTTAAAATATTGTTACTGAGAAAAATTTTGAGATTAAAAAAAAATATTTAAGAGAGACATCCTTTTTGTACATATATTTAAGAAAAACGTTTATTTCTATTTTAGAAAAGAAATCACACTTAAGTATTTTAAACGTAGTATAAAATCCATCCACAAGTAAAACATCCATAAAAATTTAACAAGAGGCCTTATTACAAAATAGCAAAAATATTAAAAAGTACTTATAAAGAAATCCAAAATTTAAATAACCCTTAATTTGTAGCATGCCCTCCACCGAATCGTCCCCGGCCCAAGCCTCCATCACTGATCATTACCTGAAAAGAGTAAGGTAAATGGGGTGAGTTACTTAGAACTCAATGTGCAACCCACTTACCATAGTCCACTAGGCCAAAAATCTCATTAAGCAATTATTTGGGACTAAGCCCATTTACAAATTCAATAATAACATATAATATGCATGTAATATGAAATTCCCAAACCAAACCTAATTTCCATCCGCTACACACCACCCGTACCAACCAGCACACATATGGGGAGCTTTAGTCACCCACCCCGCCAACACACCAAATTGGGCATTTAAGCCATAAATCATACTGGGCATGAAGCCATATAATATACTGGGCATGAAGCCATCAGAATTATGTAGCAAAGCTACCAGAACTTCCCTTCATCAAAATCCCAACCCATGCAAATCATGGACATATAGTATGCATTTTCATTTGGCCCATTTATCACATATCAATATGGCCCATTTATCAAATAACACATTGGGCCCATTTATCACATATCATATTTGGCCCATTTATCATATAACACATTTGGCCCATTTATCATATAAAACATTTGGCTCATTTATCATATAACATATTTGGCCCATTTATCACATATCAATATGGCCCATTTATCAAATAACACATTTGGCCCATTTATCACAGTCTTAATACCGATTTTTATAGTTTCTACCAAAATAATGACAATTATTCCGTCTTAGCCGATCTCACTAACAAGTGACTAAATCGAGCGATTTACCATTTGTCACAGTATAAATATCCATCCCATGATATATGGTGTGAGATTACACACCTGATTACAGTAAGCACTACACTTTCTTGATCGTCGTCACCTAAAAATATGTTTAACGCTCGATTAGAGAAATAAATGCGATCTAATAAAACTACTCCAAACAAACGATCTAACATTTACGCTCGGAATCGCGAATAACAATTATTTGCCTATTTTCCCCACTTGACGGTCCACAACCCGTTGGAAAACCCCGAACCGCTAATGGCTCCAAACTACGAACAACCTCGAATAGTTGATTCTCACCAGATGAGGGTCCACAACCCGGTGGAAAATCCTGGATCACCAAAATAGCCTTTCATTTGAATCTAGAGGGGATCGCAAATCGCTCCTTTTTCGATCACTATTCACCACTCCTTTAGATTCGATCTTGTTAGCCTCCATTGACAAATGAATATTAGTTCAAACTAATATTTTGTAATTAAAAACAATTGGTCTTATGAGCAAAATTGGCTTACCACAAAATCCTTACGTTCAAAGGATGAAAATCGAGTGATAGAGTCCCTATGATAAAATCGGTTAATAAACCCTATCTTTAACGAAATAATACAAAATCCTCGAAAGAAAATCCTTACCTTAGATTTTGAACTGAATCCTAGTGTTACATGATGACTTCAAACACTCCAAGCTTCGGCCTTCCACTAAGTTTCTATGATAGAGAAAAGATTGGAATGAGATATGGTATGATGATGGTCTCAATCCAAAAAGGTCATCCCACACCACTTATAGATTTGGCACAAAAGAAAGGGAAAATAACAATACCAGAATATTGTACTAGCCACTTACCGATTGATTAAAGTGTGAGTAGAAAGAAAAATGATTGAGAAAGAGATATGTGAGTGGTAGAAGATTCGATTATAGAGGGAAATTGAAGAGGATGATGCTTAGTAACATTCGGCCATGGTGAAAATAAAAGGGAGCATAATATTTGACAGATTTTTGTAAGAAGAAAAGATGAAGAAAAGTATAAAAAAAATAAGGTTTTTAGGTTTCGGTTCTTTTCAAGAATGGAAGATGAATGAAGAAATGAGTTTGAGGCTAGTGGGCATTCGGCAAAAAGAAAAGTAAAGAGAAAATGGCCTTCCAAGGTCTTGGTGATTTCGGCACTAGGGAGAAATGGTTTGAAGAGAAAATGAGCAATAAGACCAAAATGGTCAAAATGTGAATTGGCCAAAAGAAAACAATTGTTTACCTATTGCTCCAAGTGCATCCGGCTAAGGAGAGGAAATTGAGAGAAAAGTGTTGGAGAAAAACACAAAAATGTCCAAATGCCAAAATGACCAACTAACACCTAAACTTGACCAAAGCCTTCAAAATTTTGGTCACCCCCTTACCCCCTAAAACCGTCCAAGTACATGGCCACAAAGTCAAAGTTTGGACACTCTAAACTTTCCAAAACATCTTCCTCGTTATGTGCCTTGTGTTCCCCCTACATACCTTATTCAAATGATTCCTTACCTTAAGTTAAACACTTGCCTTTTCTTTTAGCCACCTTACCATAAAAATTTAAGTCCAACCTACCATAAATACTAGGCTTGACCGACACTATGAGGAAAGAAAGAAAAAAATAAAATTCACATGCACATCAAGGGATTCGAACCTCTTCCCTCAAGGTAAACATATGGCGCCAACTCCTCTTTTCTACTTGCTCATCTTATGCTAACTTTTACCTCTTAATTACCTTAAGCTTTAAGGTTACTTGTTCCACTTCTTTCAAGTACTCATTACCAAAAATTATTCTAAATCTAAATAAATCCCGAGCTTTCTCGAGACTATTTAAATGCACACATTGAATCATCTCACTAGCTAGGACCAAAATAATGCATCATATCAATACTAAATTGTAGGATATTACAATTCTACCCCCTTAAAATAATTTCGTCCTCGAAATTTACTTGGTTAAAAGAGGTAAGGATATTGTTGCCGAATAATGTCCTCAGGCTCCCACATAGCTTCCCCCGCTCCGTGATTACGCCAAAGAACCTTAACCAACGGTACTGACTTCTTTCTTAGCACTTTAACATCTCGATCTAAAATTGTCACTGGTTCTTCCTCAAACGACAAGTCAGTTCTTAACTCAACTTCCTCTACCGATAGTATGTGAGTTGGGTCCAATCGATAACGCCTCAACATAGAAACATGGAAAACACTATGAATCTAACTCAACTCCAGAGGTAATTCAAGTTGATAAGCCACTGGTCCTACACGCTTCAACACACGGTATGGTCTGATGAATCTAGGGCTCAACTTGCCTTTCTTTCCAAATCTGAAGATCTTCTTCCAAGGTGAGACCTTTAAAAAGACTTGATCTCCCACCGCAAACTCAATATCCTTACGCTTTAGATCCGCATACTACTTTTGTCTATCCAAAGCTTCCTTTAACCGTGCTCGAATCACCTTTACTTTTTCTTCCGTCTCAGATATCAATTTAGGACCCAATAACTGCCATTCCCCCAATGCAGTCCAACAAGTAGGGGTACGACACCTACGACCATATAACGCTTCATAGGTGCCATTTGGATACTGGATTGATAACTGTTGTTATATACAAATTCTGCCAACGGTAGAAAATCCTCCCAACTACCTCTAAAGTCAATTACACAACCCCTTAACATGTCTTCCAAAATTTGGATTACTCTTTCTGACTGACCATATGATTGAAGATGAAAAGTTGTGCAGAAGTTTAACTTTGTTGCCAAAGCCTCATGCAAAGCTTTCCAAAACCGCGATGTATACCTAGGGTCCTTGTCTGAAATAATAGACACTGGTACCCTATGTAACCTCACGATTTCAGCTACATATAGTTTGGCCAACTTTTGTAGTGAGAAATCCGTTCGAACAGGTAGAAAATGGGCAGTCTTCGTCAATCGATCCACTATTACCCAGACGAAGTCTTTCTTAGTAGGCGATAAGGGTAACCCACTAACAAAATCCATCGTTATCCGTTCTCACTTCCATAATGGAATCTTCACTGGTTGCAGCAATCCCAACGGCAATTGATGTTCCGCCTTCACTTGTTGACAAGTCAAGCACTTACTCACATATTCAGTAACTTCGCTTCAATCTTGGCCACCAATAATGTTCATGGAGAACTCAATACATCTTATTCCCTCTGGGGTGCATAGCATAGGGGCTACTATGTGCCTTTCGCAGAATCATTAGCCTCAAATCCAAATCCTTGGGTATACAAATTCTTCCGCGAAAACACAGTACTCCATCCTTATTCAATCGAAAATCCCCTATTACACCACTTTCAACTTGTTGAATTAAGGGACCCAACTTTTCATCTGATAATTGCTTTTCATTGATCTGTTCTAACCATATAGGCTTTACCTGAAGTTTCGCTAGCAGACTGCCATCTTCATACAAACTGAGATGAGCAAACATTGCTCTTAACTCCGATATTACCTTACGACTCAATGCATCTGCCACTACTTTAGCCTTTCCATGATGATACTCGATTGAAAAGTCATAATCCTTCAACAGCTCTATCCATCTCTACTGTCTTAAGTTCAAGTCCTTTTCGATAAGGAGGTACTTCATACTTTTATGATCTGTATAAATGATCGACTTCTCACCGTATAGGTAGTGCCTCCAAATCTTCAAAGCAAAAACCATCGTAGCCAACTCTAAATCATGAGTAGGATAATTGACTTCGTACGGCCTTAACTGATGAGATGCATAAGCCACTACTTTACCACCTTGCATCAACACACATCCCAAGCCCGTGCGTGACGCATCGTAGTAAACAACAAACTCTTTTCCAGCCTCAGGTTGAATCAGTACTGGACCTTCCGTCAGAATATTCTTCAATTTCTCAAAACTCTCTTGCTTCTGATCCGACCACACAAATGGTACTCCCTTGCACAATAGTTTAGTTAGAGGTGATGCAATTAACGAAAACCCCTCAACAAAATGCCTATAGTAACCAAACCGACCCTAGGAAACTCGAATCTCGTACCGACTTCAGTGGTTTCCAATCTAACACAGCCTCTACCTTCCGAGGATCAACTCTGATTCCTTCGGCCAACACAACATGTCCTAAAAAAGTCACTTCCTTCAGCCAAAATTCACACTTACTGAATTTGGCATAAAGTTGCTTTTCTCGTAATATTTGCAATACTATGCGTAGATGTGAGTCATGCTCTTCTTCATTCCTCGAATATACTAAGATATCATCTACGAACACCACCACAAACCGGTCTAAGTAGGGTTGAAAGACTCGGTTCATCATGTCCATAAACACAGCTAGTGCATTGGTCAATCCAAATGGCATCACCAAAAACTCATAATGTCCATAACGAGTTTGAAATTCCATCTTATGAATATCCGCCTCCTTAACCTTGAGTTGATGATAACCCGACCTCAAATCTACCTTGGAGAAAACTGAAGCTCCTCTCAATTGATCAAATAGGTCATCGATTCTCGGCAATGGATACCTATTCTTGATCATCCATTTATTCAACTGCCTATAATCGATGCACATACGCATCGACCCATCCTTCTTCTTAACGAACAAGATCGGTGCTCCCCATGGAAACACGTTCGGTCGAATGAATCCCGATTCAACAACTCTTGAATTTGAGCCTTAAGCTCCACTAACTCCTTCGGCACCATTCTATAAGGAGCAATAGACACCGGAGCCGTTCTGAGCAAAAGCTCAATGCCAAACTCTACTTTCCGGTCTGGAGGTAAACCCAGAAGTTCCTCGAGAAAAACATCTAAAAGTTCTTTCACCTTTCTAACACCTTCCACCAATAATTCCTTAACATCCAAAGCACAAATGAAGGCTAGGAATGCTCCATACCCTTTTCACACAAACTTTTGTGCTTTTAAAGTAGATATCACATTTGCTAAATAGTTTCTCCATTAGCCCATCATCACCACTTGCTTATCTTCCAAAGTCCTTATCGACATCCGCTTTGCAGCACAATCCAAGTGCGCACGGTGCTTCACCAACCAGTCTATGCTCAAAATAAGGTCGAATTCGCTGAAAGGCAGTTCCATAAAATCCGCAAAAAATATTTCTCTTTGAATTTCCAAGGGCACGTCTCTAAACAATTTATCCACTATCACTGACTGTCTTAAAGGACTAATTATCGTCATCTTTCTATCAGTAATCTCAGATCTAATGTTCAAGTTTCCAGATATAGTACTAGTAACATACGAATGGGTAGATCCGATATCTATCAAAGCAGTAACATGTATATTAAAGATGAAGAACGTAACAGTTATCACATCAGGTGCATCGCCATCCTCACGGCGTCTGACCGCATAAACTAACCCTTGGCTATCTCGCCTCCGCGTTGCCTCTGAAACCATTACCTCTACCGGTGCACCTTGACCATGACCACCGCTATTACCACCTCGACCTGGCCCACAACCTCTCGGTGGCTGTTGAGCGCCTCTAGCTGGCTGTGTATCAGGGTTACGAGCTTCTTGAGTCAGAGCAGTCCGTCGAAGATAGTTCTTAAGCTGATGATCCTTAGAACCACATTTGAAACACCCACTAATTCTTTTCCAGCATTCACCAGGGTGTCATCTTCCACAGTCAGCACATGGTTGAATCTGATTGGTAGCAGTAGGTGCTCTAGTTTGAGATGGCTCATCATTCTTGGGCCCCTTCTGAAACCTTTTAGCGGAACTCGAGTACTTAAAGTCCCTCTTGCCTCTACCTCTTTCTCGGTTCTGACGCTCAGAGTTCTTAGCCTCTTCAGCTATTTTGGCTTTCTCTAATCTTGGCAAAAGTCATTTCCTATTGTGGGGCTATCAATCGTGCAACTCATCAATCAATCCATCCTCAAAATGTACAAAGCGCTCATGATCGGTTGGCACTATTGTCTGAGCATAACGGCTCAAGGGTAAAAATTCTGCCTCGTAAGCTGCCATCGTCTTATTTTCTTGGACCAGATTCAGGAATTCCTTCCTCTGGGCATCCACATAACTTGACCCGACATACTTTCCTTGGAATTTAGTTTTGAAGAAATCCCAAGTAACATGTTCAGCCTGAGTGCCTTCTTGAGCAAGAAGCCACCATTGATCGCCTCGTCCCTCAACAAGGACACGACTTCTCTCAATTTACATTCGAGTGGTGCACTCCAAATCATCCATGATCCGTGTAACTGCCCCAAACCAGTCAATACACCACAATCAATTCGGTATGTTACGGGAAAAATGTATTTGAGAGGTTTAGGTTTACATTTAAAAGTTCGATAAAATCATCTAGCTAAATTTTGTACTTGAAGAAAATCTTGAGGTTGGTGATTTAAAAATCGATGATGCATTTGAAAACCCGATAATTTTGAAAACTTATTCAGATATGTAAATAATACAAGTTCACCTCGTTTTAAAATTCAAGTAATCCTTGTTGTTGCTAAAAACATTTTTACTTAATACGAGGATACATTCAAGTTGGAGAACATTTGAGTTTCATTTATCTTAAATTACGATGTGATACCAGATGGTAAAGTTTAAAACATATCGCTTGTATTTTGAAAACCTTATCTTTACAAATTTTAACCAAATTTTAACCCAACAAATTATTAAGGCATATTTGAAATCCAATCACGCATATAAATAATAAAACATAAGTTTAAAAAGGCCTTTACAATCCAAATAAAACAAATGAAAACCGGTCAAATAAAGTACCAAGTTTAAATAAATGCAATTTGAATTTATCCATGGCATGGGCACCTCGAGTAAAATCCGGCTCCAAGTCCATGATCTATGTGTCACTGAAATGATAAGGAGAAGGTGAGTGCAAGACTCGGTGCATAAATCCTCTCCGGTATATGCAACATGCTAACACACATCATAACAAAGCAATACAAGTAATGCACCGATCCTAACCATCCATAACACCTTTTCTACCCCGTGTGGTACCAAACCACTGGTGGTGCCAAACCACTGGTGACCCAAAGTCATGATATCCATAGATGTGGTGCCAAACCACTGGTGACCCAAAGTCACGGAAGATCCATCTGTGGGGCCAACCCATGTGTGATACCAAATCACTGGCGACAATCCCGTATCTTAAAAGTGGGGCCAACCCATGGTGGCGTTAACCACAGGGACGAGTCGCTATGAGGTGCCAAACCTCTGGTGTCCCAAGGACACGAGTGTGATACCAAATCACTGGTGACCGCAGTCACGGTTAAGATGATGGGGCCAACCCATCGTGTGATACCAAATCACTAGCGTCAATCCCGTATAATCAACCGTGGGGCCAACCCACTGTGGTGCTAAGCCACTGGGATGAGACGCGGAGGTGCCAAACCTCTGGTGACCCAAAGACACAATAATCAATCTGTGGTACCAAACCACTGGAGGTGCCAAACCTCTGGTGTCCCAAAGACACGGATATCAAATTCCCCTCCTCTCATATCACCCAATCACATATCATACTAATGCAAAGTCGTGCAATCATGCTATCATGCTCACATGCTTAATATGACATCTCAAAATACATACCATAAATCATGATATCACATATCATCACAGATCTCGTAATGAAACGGACTTACCCGAATCCGTATCCATACCTCATTGGGTATTACATCGGCCAACCATACTGTTTCACTTACACAACCAGGTTATTAACATATTACTCAGTTAAGAAGGTGTGTTAGTTTACACACCTGATAGAACGCACGCTCAATCCCAAAGAACCGGTTTAAACCCCTCGATTATTTTGCTCCTAAAAGCGGCCAAACACCAGATTAGTCACACATAACTTTCGGCCAAAACCAATAAACCAAAAAGGGTTTGCGTTAAACCTTTACCTCGCAAATGGTTTGCTTTCCTACCAAACCCGAACCAACAATGGTTCCCTTACCAATCGGTCACACCCTAGAAATGAAAATGGTTAATCTCTTAATAACTTGGCTTAAAGAAAACTAAACGAAACCGACTAAAAGAACTCGTTCTTACCACCACTTACTGATTGCTTAACAGAGAAAGAAGGCTCCTCATGATCGTTCCCAAAATCTGGATGTCCTATATTGAAATCGATTTAGACACTAGAGATTAACTCCCTTCAACAAAAGCCCAAAATCAGCCACTTAAACAAACCCAAACCGAATAAGAACATGAGAGAGAGAAGATAACCATTGACCAAACTCTTACCTATCCCATCGATTGACAACAAGTGCCCCAACAAGATGACCACCCTCCTAGGATTTGGCCAAGATGCACCCAAAAGAAGAAGGAAGATTAGGCTATAGGTGCACAACCCAACCTATGTTTGGCTTTGAGTATAGTTTAAGCAAGATGGTATAGAAAAGAAAATGAAGGTTAGGGAATAAGGTAAGATGGTTTGACTTAATGAAATGGTAAGAAACAAATGGAAAATTGACTAAGAAGGCAATGTGAATTGGCACAAGAGTTGTAAAAAAAAAAGAAAATGTGAGAAGGAAGGATCACTAGTTTGACTTCAACAATTGGAAAAGAAAGGAGAGAGATGAACATTCGGCTACCAAGGTTTTCAAATAAGGAAAAGTATGGAGAAGAAAGAGTAGTAGTTTGCTTACTCAAATGAAAAGAAAAACACATGGAAAGGAGCATTCTACCACAAGTACACAATTAAGAAGAACAAGGCAAATTTCTACAAGTAAAGGTGCTTGAGGTTTTGGTTTCAAGAAGCAAAAATGGGAGAGTTTTTCCGAAATTGACACCAAAAGACCAAAAGAAAGACTTTTCTTCCCAAAATTGACTTAGGCTATTGACAAAAAGAAAGAACTTGCTTGACACTAACTATGACCGAAAATGCACAAATTAACAAAATGAAAATTCAAGACACTCCCCACTACGCTTACCAAGCCGTCCACTCCCCAAAACCTCTCCAAAATCGCCAAACACCTTCAACCACTCCAAGCCACTAATTCAAATCACTTTGAATTAGTCCACTTCTAATCACTCTCCACCTACCATTCAAAATGGTAGACTTAGTCCAACCTCAACCACCTTGGCATCAAAATGGAGACAAAAAGTGAGCATCCTGCGGCTTGAATCTGGGACCTCACCCCTTGCAAGTGGCGTCCCACACAAGCCTTAAGTGGCGCCTAACACCGCCACTCCACCAGCTCATCACTTGTGCTAGAATTCACCAAAAATGCTTATTAACCCCAACTCCTTCAGCTCCTCTCACATAAAGCTTAAAACCAAAATTTCCCCACCTACACAGGCTTACACCTAGCTTACAACTAAGCCCTTAAAACATCAAAACAGCAACATAGCACACCATGCACATGCAACAAAGCCAGAAAAAAATAGCCCCTTAACCCGGGATATTACGGTTCTACCCTCCTTAAAAATAATTTCGACCTCGAAATTACAGTCAAAAGAGTTACGGTATTCTTGTCTCATCATATCCTCGGGTTCCCACGTAGCTTCTTCCACGCCATGATTACGCCATAGTACCCAACCAAAGGCACAGACTTCCCACGCAGAACCTTCACATCCCGATCTAAAATCAGACAGTGCTCTTCTTCCATGGTCAAATCTGGGTTAACCTCGATCTCTTCCATCGCCACCACGTCGATGGATCCGGCGATATCGCCTAAGCATCGAAGCGTGAAATACGTCGTGAATCTAACTTAGCTCATTGGCAACTCAAGGCGATATACTATGGTCCCACTCGTCTCAAAGACCTTATACGCCCAATAAACCTCGGACTTAGCTTACCTTTTCTTAGAACCTTAACACCTTCTTCCATGATGAGACCTTGAAAGACTTGATCTCCCACAGCAAATTCAATATCTCTCCGCTTAAGATTGGCATAAGTCTTACGCGGTCAAGCTTCCTTCAATCGGGCTGAATCAACTTAACCTTGCCTTCGGTCTCAGCAACCAACTCTGGTCCCAACAATTGGCGTTCACTTAACTCCGAATCCAACAAGTAGGTGAGCGACACTTCCCACTGACAACGACTCATATGGTGCCATCTTGATGCTTGCTTGGTAACTATTGTTGTGGCGAACTCACTAATGGTAGAAATTCTTCCCAACTACCTCTGAAGTCCGAACACAACCTCGCAACATGTCCTCCAAGATCGTATAACCCTTTCCATTGCCCGTCGATTGCGGATGAAATGCCGTCTTTGAAATCCAACAGCGTACCGAACTGATGCAGCGCTTTCAGAACCAGCAAGATCGCTTTGTGACCTGCGTCGTCCCGATCATTCACGAAACTCACCACCTCCAGCTGGTGGCGGTATCGGTATCTCATTCTCTGACCCCTGACCAGAACCTACGAGTTCAGAAACTGTCATCCTACCTCGACCACGTCCACGACCACGTCCACCTCGTGTACTCATGACTAAAATCTTATCTGAGTTAAAGAATTTTATGCATCAGTAATTATTCCACTGTTTAAAAGCAAAGTCTTATGAGTATTAAAGAAGCTTTGTTTTCGCAAGTCCACTGAGTCCTATCAGTTTCAGTTTCTAAGGTAATCCACTATTGCTAGCCATCCCTTCACATCAATATCAAAATCACAAGCAATAGTAAGGGGTACTTACTTGGGCGGACTGGTGCCGGAGACTCGGTGCCATGCCATTCAAACCATATTCTAAAAAAAACACTTTAGAATCCAGAATTTAAAACATTTTGGGCCTCAGGCCCACAGCCGAGCCCTTAAAACTTGGCTCTGATACCACAATTGTAACAGCCCAAACTCGGTCAATACACCACGACCGAATCCGGTATGTTACAGGAAAAATGTATTTGAGAGGTTTAGGTTTCTGTTTAAAAGTTCGATAAAATCATCTAGCTAAATTTTGTACTTGAAGAAAATCTTGAGGTTGACTGATTTAAAAATCGATGATGCATTTGAAAACCCGATAATTTTGAAAACTTATTCAGATATGTAAATAATACAAGTTCACCCCGTTTTAAAATTCAAGTAATCCTTGTTGTTGCTAAAAAACATTTTTACTTAGTACGAGGATATATTCAAGTTGGAGAACATTTGAGTTTCATTTATCTTAAATTACAGTGTGATACCCGATGGTAAAGTTTAAAACATATCGCTTGTATTTTGAAAACCTTATCTTTACAAATTTTAACCAAATTTTAACCCAACAAATTATTAAGGCATATTTGAAATCCAATCCACGCATATAAATAATAAAACATAAGTTTAAAAAGGCCTTTTACAATCCAAATAAAACAAATGAAAACCAGTCAAATAAAGTACCAAGTTTAAATAAATGCAACTCGGATTTATCCATGGCATGGGCACCTCGAGTCCGTCCCGGCTCCAAGTCCGCGGTCTATGTGTCACCTGAAATGATAAGGGAGAAGGTGAGTCGCAAGACTCAGTGCATAAATCCCTCTCCCGGTATATGCAACATGCTAACACACATCATAACAAAGCAATACAAGTAATGCACCCGATCCTAACCATCCATAACACCTTTTTTACCCCGTGTGGTACCAAACCACTGGTGGTGCCAAACCAGTGGTGACCCAAAGTCGCGATATCCATAGATGTGGTGCCAAACCTTTGGTGACCCAAAGTCACGGAAGATCCATCTGTGGGGCCAACCCGTGTGATACCAAATCACCTGGCGACAATCCCGTATCTCAAAAGTGGGGCCAACCACGGTGATGTTAACCACAGGATGAGTCGCTATGAGGTGCCAAACCTCTGGTGTCCCAAAGACACGAGTGTGATACCAAATCACTGGTGACCGCAGTCACGGTTAAGATGATGGGGCCAACCCATCGTGTGATACCAAATCACTAGCGTCAATCCCAGTATAATCAACCGTGGGGCCAACCCTTTGTGGTGCTAAGCCAGGGCGACGAGGCGGAGGTGCTAAACCTCCGTGACCCAAAGTCACAATAATCAATCGTGGTACCAAACCTTTGGAGGTGCCAAACCTCTGGTGTCCCAAAGACACGGATATCAAATCCCCCTCCTCTCATATCACCCAATCACATATCATACTAATGTAAAGTCGTGCAATCATGCTATCATGCTCACATGCTTAATATGACATCTCAAAATACATACCATAAATCATGATATCACATATCATCACAGATCTCGTAATGAAACGGACTTACCCGAATCCGTATCCATACCTCATTGGGTATTACATCGGCCAACCATACTGTTTCACTTACACAACCAGGTTATTAACATATTACTCATTTAAGAAGGTGTGTTAGTTTACACACCTGATAGAACGCACGCTCAATCCCAAAGAACCGGTTTAAACCCCTCGATTATTTTGCTCCTAAAAGCGGCCAAACACCAGATTAGTCACACATAACTTTCGGCCAAAACCAATAAACCAAAAAGGGTTTGCGTTAAACCTTTACCTCGCAAATGGTTTGGTTTCCTACCAAACCCGAACCAACAATGGTTCCCTTACCAATTGGTCACACCTAGAAATGAAAATGGTTAATCTCTTAATAACTTGGCTTAAAGAAAACTAAACAAAACCGACTAAAAGAACTCGTTCTTACCACCACTTACCGATTGTATGAGAGAAAGAAGGCTCCTCACGATCGTTCCCAAAATCCGGATGTCCTATACTGAAATCGGTTTAGACACAAGAGATTAACTCCCTTCAATAAAAGCCCAAAAATCGGCCACTTAAACAAACCCAAACCGAATAAGAACATGAGAGAGAGAAGATAACCATTCGGCCAAACTCTTACCTATCCCACCGATTGACAACAAATGCCCCAACAAGATGACCACCCTCCTAGGATTTGGCCAAGATGCACCCAAAAGAAGAAGGAAGATTAGGCTATGGGTGCACAACCCAACCTATGTTGGCTTTGAGTAAAAGAGAAAAGAAAAAATGTGGTGAGAGTATAGTTTGACAAGATGGTATAGAGAAAAAAAAGGAAGGTTAGGGGAACAAGGTAAGATGGTTTCAGCTTAATGAAATGGTAAGAAACAAATGGAAAATTCGGCTAAGAAGGCAATGTGAATTTGGCACAAGAGTTGTAAAAAAAAAGAAAATGTGAGAAGGAAGGATCACTAGTTTCACTTCAACAATTGGAAAAGAAAGGGAGAGAGATGAACATTCGGCTACCAAGGTTTTCAAATAAGGAAAAAGTATGGAGAAGAAAGAGTAGTAGTTTCGACACTCAAATGAAAAAGAAAAACACATGGAAAGGAGCATTCGGCCACAAGTACACAATTAAGAAGAACAAGGCAAATTTCGGCAAGTAAAGGTGCTTGAGGTTTCGGTTTCAAGAAGCAAAAATGGGAGAGTTTTTCCGAAATTGACAACAAAAGACCAAAAGAAAGACTTTTCTTCCCAAAATTCGGCTTAGGCTATTGACAAAAAGAAAGAACTTGCTTGACACTAACTATGACCGAAAATGCACAAATTGACAAAATGAAAATTCGACACTCCCCACTACACTTACCAAGCCGTTCACTCCCCAAAACCTCTCCAAAATCCGCCAAACACCTTCAACCACTCCAAGCCACTAATTCAAATCACTTTGAATTAGTCCACTTCTACAATCACTCTCCACCCACCATTCAAAATGGTAGACTTGGTCCAACCTCAACCACCTTGGCGTCAAAATGGAGACAAAAAGTGAGCATCCTGCGGCTTGAACACGGGACCTCACCCCTTGCAAGTGGCGCCCCCACACAAGCCTTAAGTGGTGCCTAACACTGCCACTCCACCATTTCATCACTTGTGCTAGAATTCACCAAAGAATGCTTATTAACCCCAACTCCTTTAGCTCCTCTCACATAAAGCTTAAAACCAAAATTTCCCCACCTACACAGGCTTACACCTAGCTTATAACTAAGCCCCTAAAACATCAAAACAGTAACATAGCACACCATGCACATGCAACAAAGCCAGAATAAAATAGCCCTTTAACCCGGGATATTACAATCCGCTCCACTGCCTCGAGCCAATACTCCACTACATTTGGAGCTTCACCCGAGACACCCCTAAAAACCTCGGCACCACTTAATTTAATTCGTTCTGATATTGATCCACGAGCTGCTGGCCCAGTTTTAGCCCCAGCAACCCTTTCTAGGACACATAACATTGCTTGAGTCAAGGCAATGTTCTCTCTCGTATGGTCATGTGATCTAGTCTCATTCCTAGGTGATGCAGGTGTGTCCATTTTTAGTATATGTCCCGACACTTCAGACGCAACCCTAGCACCTCGGCCTCTACCACAACCACGTCTACCACTTCCACGTCCTCTAGCGCTCATTTTGAGTATTTCAGTTTAACCTGATTATAAGTTTTAAGAATCAGTATACAATTCCAATATTTATTAACGATATTTTATGAGACATAAGAGGTAGAGTTGTTTTCGTAAATGCATCCTATAGTCTCAATCTCTATAGTTTCAACACCTAAAACTAAAAGTTCTAGAGTGTTCCTATAGTCATATCACGATAATAAGAATTATTCAATTCACATGCACTTACTTGTCTTGGTTCCAGATACTCGTGGTGCCATACTACCTTTAAAAACATAAGTTCTATAATTCAAAACAATTTTGTACCATAAATGTTTTTGAACCCAAACCACAGCCAAGTTTTGAATCGGGCTCTGATACCATTAAATGTAACACTCCAAACCCGGTTTATGCGTTAAGACCAAATTTAACATGTCACACAAAATGAACATACACCTAGTCTTTTAAAGATTTAAAAGAAATTGATTAAAAGATCTTTTAATGTGGAGTTATTGAAAACTAAGTTTGATTACTAATCTAAAAGTTTGGGTCATAAAAATTTATAAATTTAAAACTTAGGAAAAATTAATTTAATATTTTGAGAAAATTTTAAGAGTTCAAGGTGATTTGAAAACAAGAATTTAAAATATTGTTACAGAAAAATTTCTAAGATTAAAAACAAAATATTTAAGAGAGACATCCTTTTCAGACGTATATTTAAGAAAACGTTTATTTCTATTTTAGAAAGAAATCCCACTTAAGTATTTTAAACGTAGTATAAAATCCATTCACAAGTAAAACATCCAAAAAATTTAGCCAGAGGCCTTATTACAAAATAGCAAAAATATTAAAAAGTACTTATAAAGAAAACTGAAATTTAAATAACCCTTAATTTGTAGTATGGCCTCCACCGAATCATCCCCAGCCCAAGCCTCCATCACTGATCATTACCTGAAAAGAGTAAGGTAAACGGGGTAAGTTACTTAGAACTCAATGTGTAACCCACTTACCATAGTCCACTTGGCCAAAAATCTCATTAAGCAATTATTTGGGACTAAGCCCATTTAAAAATTCAATAATAACATATAATATGCATGTGATATGAAATTCCCAAACCAAACCTAATTTTCATCCGCTACACACCACCCATACCAACCAAAGACACCAGAGGAGCTTTAGTCACCCACCCCGCCAACACACCAAACTGGGCATTTAAGTCATGAATCATACTGGGCATGAAGCCATATATTAAACTAGGCATGAAGCCATATATTATACTAGGCATGAAGCCATCAAAATTATGTAGCAAAGCTACCAGAACTTCTCTTCATCAAAATCCCAACCCATGCAAATCATGTACATATAGTATGCATTTTCATTTGGCCCATTAATCACATATCAATATGGCCCATTTATCAAATAACACATTTGGCCCATTTATCACGTATCACATTTGGCCCATTTATCATATAACACATTTGGCCCATTTATCATATAAAACATTTGGCCCATTTATCAATATGGCCAATTTATCAAATAACACTTAATATCGATTTTTATAGTTCCTACCAAAATAATGATAATTATGCCGTCTTACCCGATCTCACTATCAAGTGACTAAATCGAGTGATTTACCATTTGTCACGGTATAAATATCCATCCCATGATATATGGTGTGAGATTACACACCGATTCTGAGAAGAACTACACTTTCTTGATCGTCGTCACCTAAAAATATGTTTAACGCTCGATTAGAAAAATAAATGCGATCTAACAAAACTACTCTAAACAAATGATCTAAGATTTACCCTCGGAATCGCGAATAACAACTATTTGCCAATTTTCCCCGGTTGACGATCCACAACCCGTTGGAAAACCCCGAACCGCTAATGGCTCCAAACTACGAACAACCTTGAATAGTTGATTCTCACCAGATGAGGGCCCACAACCCGATGGACAATCCCGGGTCACCGAAATAGCCTTTCGTTTGAATCTAGAGGGGATCACAAATTCGCTCCTTTTCTGATCACTATTCACCACTCCTTTAGATTCGATCTTGTTAGCCTCCATTAACAAATGAATATTAGTCCAAACTAATATTTCATAATTAAAAACGATTGGTCTTATGAGCGAAATCGGCTTACCACAAAATCCTTACGTTTAAAGGATGAAAATCGAGTGATAGAGTCCCCATGATAAAATCGATTAATAAACCCTATCTTTAACGAAATAATACGAAATCCATGAAAGAAAATCCTTACCTTAGATTTTGAACCAAATCCTAGTGTTACATGATGACTTCGAACACTCCAAGCTTCGGCCTTCCACTAAGTTTCTATGATAGAGAAAAGATTAGAATAAGATATGGTATGATGATGGTCTCAATCCAAAAAGGTCATCCCACACCACGTATAGATTCGGCACAAAAGAAAGGGAAAATAAAAATACCAAAATATTGTACTAGCCGCTTACCGATTGATTAAAGTGTGAGTAGAAAGAAAAATGATTGAGAAGGAGATATGTGAGTGGTAGAAGATTCAGTTATGGAGGGAAATTGAAGGGGCTTAGTAACATCCGGCCATGCTGAAAATTAAAGGGAGCATAATATTTGAGAGATTTTTGTAAGAAGAAAAGATGAAGAAAGGTATAAAAAATAATAAGGTTTTTAGGTTTCGGTTCTTTTCAAGAATGGAAGATGAACGAAGAAATGAGTTTGAGGCTAGTGGGCATTCGGCAAAAAGAAAAGAAAAGAAAAAATGGCCTTCCAAGGTCTTAGTGATTTTGGCACTAGGGAGAAATGGTTTGAAGAGAAAAGGAGCAATAAGACCAAAATGGTCAAAATGTGAATTGGCCAAAAGAAAACAATTGTTTACCTATTGCTCCAAGTGCATTTGACTAAGGAGAGGAAATGGAGAGAAAAGTGTTGGAGAAAAACACAAAAATGTCCAAATGCCAAAATGACCAACTAACACCTAAACCTGACCAAAGCCTTCAAAATTTCGATCACCCCCTTAGCCCCTAAAACTGTCCAAGTACATGGCCACAAAGTCAAAGTTTGGCCACTCTAAACTTTCCAAAACATCTTCCTCATTATGTGCTTTGTGTTCCCCCTACATACCTTATCCAAATGATTCCCTACCTTAAGTTAAACACTTGCCTTTTCTCTTAACCACCTTACCATAAAAATTAAAGTCCAACCTACCATAAATACTAGACTTGACCGACACTATGAGGAAAGAAAGCAAAAAAATAAAATTCACATGCACATCAAGGGATTCGAACCTCTTCCCTCAAGGTAAACATATGGCGCCAACTCCTCTTTACTACTTGCTCATCTTATGCTAACTTTTACCTCTTAATTACCTTAAGCATTAAGGTTACTTGTTCCACTTCTTTAAAGTACTCATTACCAAAAATTATTCTAAATCCAAATAAATCCCGAGCTTTCTCGAGACTATTAAACGCACACATTGAATCATCTCACTAGCTAGCACCAAAATAATGCATCATATCAGTACTAAATTTTAAGATATTACAAAGTTTATTATGAAATCCATTTGTAAATCCATTTTAGAAAATCTTTATTTGAGTTTTTAGAAAAATCCCTTTTAAAGAAATTTGAGCAAAATATAAATACGTCAAACATAAAGCAATATAAAATAAACCAGAGGCCTTATTGTAACATTTAACCCAAAATAGTGAAGTAATAAAATAAACGAGGAAGAAGTTTAAAGTCCAAATAAACCATTTTTGAAGTATGGCCTCCACCGAGTCATCCATGGCCCAAGTTCACGTCACTGAGTATTACCTGAAAGGGATAAGGAAAACGGGGTGAGTTACTAGAACTCGGTGCATAACCCCCTTACCATTGTCCACTGGGCCTGAAACCCATTTAGCAATATCTTGGGCCTAAGCCCCTTTTTACAAAATAATGTATCAATTATATATCATATGAATGTAATGCAATCCCAAACCAACCTAATAATCCATCCGCTACACACCACCCATACCATCCATCACACCTGTGGGGATCAAGTCAACCCACCCCGCCAAACACACCAATCGCAGGCATTTAGCCATTTATAATATATTCAAATTATGGACAAGCCACCAGAATCATAGTGAATCAAATTATCAAACATATTTGTGGCAGTGCCACCAGAATCACTTCTCTTCAACATTTTCCCATCCCATGCAAAGTCATGTAAATGCATCATACATAGCAAATCATGATATTTACAAATATATCAACAATAATTAATTCAGACAAAAGTTTATCCCATTAACACTTTACAAATCGGCTGTAAGGCAATTTATCAAATTGGCCCATTAAGCAATAAATCAGTTCGGCCCATTAGGCAATATATCAATTCGGCCCATTAAGCAATTTATCAAATAGGCCCATTAAGCATTGTATCAAATCGGCCCATAAGCAATATATCAATTCGGCCCATTAAGGTAATTTCGTAATTCGTCCCTTTAAGGGTATTTTCGTTATTCGCACAATGATATCACCGATTTTGTCAATTTTATCAAAATAGTGTATCTTAGGCCAAGTTTTTGGTTTACACCCTATTACATTTTTAGTCATAGCTATTTATTTCCAATATGATATCAATCTTAAAATCCATGATATTGGTGTGAGATTACACACCTAATTACGGTAAGCACTAAGCCTTCTTGCTCGTCGACACCCTCAGAATCGTGAACAACCACGATTTGACGATTCTCCCCGAAGATGGTCCACAACCCAGTGGAAAATCCCGAACTACCAATACCACCCTTCATTTGAATTTAGGAGTAGGGATTGTAAATCCGCTCCTTTTTCGATCTCCAATCGCTACCTCTTTCGATTTGATATCGCTTGTTTCCATTGAATTAGACTTTAGTCAAAATGATATTTCGTTAAAAAAAATATGGATTGTCTAATGACAAAAGATTCAACTTATCACTATAATTGTATTATCAACAAGTCGATCGATCGAGCGATTTAGACCCTACCAATAATATCAATTAGCCAACCTTCAATCCGATTAACACAATAACCAAATGGAGATATCGAATGGACTATGAAGGAACTTCCTTACCGTAATCGATGATAATCCCATTTCTCACAATTGTCCTATGACTAGAGATGATTAGGCAATGTTGTGGTATTCAGCCTCCCTCTATATCACTACGAAAAAAATATTGATCACAACATGAGAGTGATGGAGAGAGATATTTTGATTGAGAAACAAAGTAGAATAACTGAATGATGATGAACTCATATATTCGACTAGTAAAAAAATAATAATGAAATGAAAAAAGAGATAATAAGTCACTTACCAACTCGGTCAAAAAGAGATTGTCCACAACAAAAAGAAAAGAAAAAGTGAAGAGATGGAACGATACTAGATCCGGATTTAGAGGAAAATCAAACAAGAAAATGTGACCTTAAAGTGATGTCAATTTTTTAGAAGAGGAAGGATTGAAGAAATAGTTAAAAGAAAAGAATGGAAGGATGGATGGATGCTAGATGATTCGGCTAACAAGGGAAAGTGAATAAGAGATGAATGTTTCGACCAAACAAAAGAAAAGAAATGCACAAATGTGCAAGGAGGTTTCAGCAAAGACAAAAGAAAAGAAGAAAATAATAAAACTCACTAATGGTTTTAGGATTCGGCAATGAGAGTAGCAATTTGGAGAAAATGACACAAAAGGTTGCAAGTAGGAATTTTGGCCAAAATAAGCACCAAAGTTTTTACCAAAGAAAAACAAAGCAAATTCGGCTATGCCCTCTCTATGCCAAAACCGTCCATGCCTTGGCCAATAGGTCAAAATTTGCCAATCAAAACTTTGCAAAACATCACCCTTGAAAATGGCCAACATGTTCCCTATACTTGCCTTTTCTTTTGATTTCTTTCCCTACCCTCAATCTTTCCTTATTTCCTTAGCCACCTTGCCAAAATTAAAAAGTCCACCTTGCCTTATTTACTAGCTTGGCCGACACTTAGGGAAAGAATGCAAAAATAATAGTCAAAATTTGTACATTATGGGATTTGAACCTCCTCCCTCAAAGTCCATCATGTGGCGCCATATCCTTTTTACCAACTACTCATTTATGCAAGCACATTACTCATTTATTTCTATAATCCTTGATGCTACTTACCTTCTTTCCTTAAAGTGCTTCAACACTAAAATTTTCCTATGCCTAACTTGAACCCGAAACTTCCTAGAAACCTCGAAACTTTCCAAAATCACCTTACTAATAAGTTTAACTTGAAATAATGTCGTTCTCTTGTTCTCCAAAAATTTTAAATGCTTCCGTGCTCAAGGCCCAATGGGCCCAATCCTACTAGGCCTAATTTTGGGATGTTACATGTATAGGCTATGTTACCTTTGGAAATGTTGCAAATGATATGTATATGTATTTGTGTATTTATGTATGCCATGCGAAAATGGCTAAAACATGATATTTTGGTTTATGAGAGTTCGGTCATGTTAATATGTTATGATGAAGGTATGATTCATGTTGTGTATGTGATTGATGCTTGGTTATAAGAATGAATGTGTGAAATAAGGTTTGGTGTTTGTATATTTGGTTTCGAAAATGGTTAAGCCATTTCAATAAACTGATTATAGCATGTTCATATTTAGAGGATGGTGTTTCGATGCCCTAATGAATTGGGTCCTTTATTTGTAATGAATAAGAATGCCTCTTACATGAACTGGGTTATACGCATTAGGGATAGATAAGGTAATGTTTAAATCATGCTAAAGAAGTTCATTATTACCTATTAGCCATTCGGTAAAGACCATATGAATATTGATTGTTATGCACGAAATGTATGTACATGTTTATGCTATTCGATCTTGTTGTATATAACTAAACAAGTAGTTTAATTTTATTACATGTTAGTTGATTTCAATATATAAATAAACAAATGATATGCATGTAAATTATTTATTTGTAGATGCTTGTTTGGGGTTATGTTATGTTAAGTAATGCCCTATAACCCTAATCCAACGATGGATACAGGTTAAAGGTGTTACATTTGATTGGTATCAGAGCTACGGTTTAGTCGATTCTCGGACTAACGTAGCGCGTGTGAGTCAAGCTATACATGCCATTATTATATAATGTGATAGTGTGATGACAATGAAATGTGATTATTTCTTTCAAATAGTAATAGATCCAGATCCTGAATGAGCCATAGCTGATGACGTTGAGAGTGTGGCACCCGCTCCCGCATAAGGGACTACGCTAGAGGAATCTCGACCGGCTACGAGTAATCTGCATGAGGGGTCCCGACAAGCTTTCTAGTCCATGATGAACGATTGGTTCAGTCAATACATACGAACCAATCCAGCTGTTCAACCACCCTTAAATCTGAATGTTCCCCCCTATAGTACCGATGGTACCTCCGATTGCCAATCCTAAAAGAGTAATTAAACCTCCTGTTGATCGTATCAGAAAGCATGAGCTCAAGAATTTAGAGCCGAGTATGATGATGATGCAGAGTGGGTCAAATTTTGGCTCGATAATATTGTTCGTGTTTTTGACGAGCTATCTTGCACACCCGATGAGTGTCTGAAGTCTTCCATATCATTATTACGGGATTTCTTTCAGACAAAATTTCATAAAAGTATATAAGCCAGTGCTTTATTGAATCTAAGCGTAAAGAATTTCTTGAGCTTAAATAGGGTCGTATGACCATATCCAAATACGAGCGCAAGTTTGTGCAACTTAGTCGCTACGCTCATGAGTGTATTTTATCAAAGGATGCTATGTGTCGGAGGTTTGAAGAGGGTTTCATTGAAGACATAAATCTTCTGGTTGGTATTCTTGAGATTAATGAGTTTATTGTATTAGTTGAAAGAGCTTGTAAAGTTGAAGAACTGGGAAAAGAAAAATGGAAAGCTAAGCTTGAATCTAAAGATTTCTAAAAGGGATCTACGAGTAAATTTTCGCAGATGGTAACAAAGAAATTCAAGAATGATTGTAGCAGATCCAAACCTAACACCGAGATTTCTATTCGAGAATGACCACCAGTGAGTTCTCGGGCTACATCAGTTGCTAGTGTTGGCAATGAGAGATCGAGGCAATGAGAGATCGAGCAAACCTGAGTGTCAGCAGTGTGGCAGACAGCATTTTGGAGAGTGTTGGGGTAAATCCATTTCTCGTACTTGTTACAAATGTGGCTCATAGGACCACTTTATTTGGGATTGCCAGGAGACTGCTGAAAAGGGTACTGCTCAGAGTACGAGATCGAGTGGCACTACAGCTAAAGGTAGATCATCTCGTTTTGGGGGAGGTAGGAGTGGTGCACAGAGGGGGACTGCAGATGCGGTTGTTCGATCAGATACTCGTGTACTAGCTAGAGCTTATGCCATCCGTGCTAGAGAGGAGGCCTCATCTTCAGATGTCATTACCAGTATTTTCACTCTCTTTGATACTAGTGTAACTACCTTGATTGATCAGGTTTCAAACCCTCTAGGTCTATGTGTATTAGTTGATAAAGTGTGTAAGAACTGCCCTTTGATGACTCAAGACAGGTGTTTTCCGACCGATTTGATACTGTTACCTTTTGATAAGTTTGATATAATCCTCGGTATGGATTGGTTAACAAATCATGTAACACCCCAAACCCGACCCATACGTTACGACTGAATCTGGAATGTCACAAGGTGAAGTAAAACTAAGTCTTAGTTAAATTTATGAAAAACCAGCATTTTGGAAGATAACTTTTTCTATTATCGCGTCGGCTTTTGAAAATAGGATGTTTGGTTTAATAAAACTCCAATTTAACTTAAACATTTAAGCTGTCGAAGTGACAAGTTCGTTATAAACAGTAAATAATAAAATAAAACGAAATACAATCTTGAAGGGCCTCATTACATAATGGAAATCCCAAATTTGAACGACTTAAAAAATGCCAAAAAGTAAAGGAAAGAAAATGAAAACATGGCCTCCACGAGTCTGCCTCGGCTCCTACATCCACGAGCTACTGCTCACTTGAAAGGTTAAGTAAAAAGGGGTGAGTCATTAAGACCCAGTGTGTAAAACCTCCCACATTAAATATACTGCAACTAACCCACAATCACACATTGGGCCTGAGCCTACATATCAGCAACAACATATGAATGCATTAAGCCCAACCCAAACCTAGTTTTTCCATCCGCTACACACCAACCCTTACCAACCAATCACACCGTTGGGATTTCTACAATCAACCCTCCATCCGCTACACACCATCACGACAGTCTTGCTGCCAATTAAACACAATCACTAGGTGACCAAATAAACACGATCACTAGGCTTAGGCCTTTCGGCTTTTCAAGATCAATCGGCTATAGTATGAAAGTGGAGAGGAAAGTAGAGTTAAGAGTTTTTCGGTTTAGGCAAAAAAAAGAAGAAGAATCCTTTGTTGCTAAAATTAGGAGGAGAAAAGAAGAAGAGAAAAAAATCTAAAGCTATGCTCTAGGAAAAGATAAAATTCGGCACACTATTCACAAATGGGAATTTCGGCACACCCTTAGCCATTCAACCGATTTTCCCTTGCACACAGTCCCACATTCGGCCATCTCTTCCCCCTCTATCCTATCCCTTGTTTTTCTCCTATCCTCATCTTTCTATCTATAGACTCAATCCACACTTACTCCTTTAGAGTCCCAGCCGAAACCACCTCTCACTCCCTAGTCACATATAAAAAAAACACTCTTTTTGCTAAGCATGGGATTCTAACCTACTCCCTCCAAACATGCTTGTGGCGTCACCTATCTGCTCCCTTAGTGGCGCCTCCTTGCCACTTTACCAATTAAATTTTTGTGTTAACTTTCCCATTCAAGTACCCTTAAGGCCCACTTCACCTAGCTCTCCCTTTTTGTGACTAAAAACAAAATTTCTTCCAAGGCTCAGGCTTAACCTCAAGCTTTCCCAAAAGCTCTAAACATATCAGACACACACACATAACATGGCATACACACACAACATATCACAAATGCAGAGCCCCCATTCTAGGATGTTACATATCATGATGCGGTAGTGAATTACAGATGAAAGACTATTGATTAAAGATGCCAGAATAATGAGATAATTTGAATTGAGTTTGCAGATTTGAAAGGACTACCAGTTGTGTTATCGCCGATGTTGGTGTAAGAGTATGCCCAAAGATCAATCATGAGATAGTTGTAATGACATACTTGATTTACCATGTTTATTAATATAAAGCGTTGTCATTATTATTTCAGTTTTTCCTTCTGTGTGTACAAATAAACTATTTTATAATAATGTCCTGAGAATAATATGATTATTCTTAAAAGATCCTTAGTCAGGTATTATTATTGACTAGGACAACAATAATGCATTAAGACTAACATGTAGTTGATTGATGATAAAGAGTTGTCATTGATATGGAGTGTCAAAATCAATGCATGAATATGTGTGTTAGAGAACAACATGTTGGACTGACCCGCTATGAGTATCTTTCTTGGATTATTATGTAATTGTCACAACATTACTCATAGTGATTAATATGTATATGATCCTTAGACTTGAGATAATCATTATCCCAACATCGTGAGTCGTATAATTTGATACATTCAAACGTACACCATAACTGGTTGTTCTATAAAGGTTGATGTTAGATATACCACAATCTATGTAGAGGGATATTATTGATCAATATAGGATAAGTCCCTCCCACATAATGGGAGTAATATCTTAGGCCACTTGATTGAGTGAGACTAGAAAAGCATGGCCATGCTCAAATAAGTTGACATGAGATGTCATACTAATTTGTATACCATATTCTACTCAAGATATCAAGAAACATGGGATGGACTATACAAGTGTAACTATTCCATGACTTGTATCCATTCCAGAGATAAAGGACTTAAGGATTAATGCATGAAAGGTTAATCACAAAAAGTTATGTCGAATCATGACTTCTTGTAACTTAGGTAGCAATGATGTATTGCTAGATGCCACTCATTGTTTGTGACATTAGAATCGTTCTAGTATTACTGCTAACATTACAAGAACCTACAGGGTCACACCCTATGGTTGAAATGAACGGAATAAAACATAGTTGGTATTGTGTTTGATTGCCACATGAATTAAATTAATTAAAGAATTAGTTTAATTGGGTAATCAAATATTGAATATATTATATGTACAAGGATGTTGTACACATAATGAGAATTAATATATGAATTTGGTTCAGTATATAAATTTAAATAAATATAGTTTACCAAAATCCATGTTATAATTAATGTAATTATAACTTTTGGGTATAATTAATGTAATTATAATTTTAGGTTAAAACATTATTATATTTATTTAATTTTATAATTCATAAAAGACATACTGATTATAAAAGGGAATAAGTGATGAAAAAACTATTTAAGAGAAACCCTAAGAATTTGCTTGAAAAGTCTAGCAGCCGTCAAGCAAATAACAAAAACCTCTAAAATAGTTTTGAAGATTTTTTTCGTTCATAGTCAAACCGGGTGGATTACGTAGAGGCCGACATCGTAAAGGTTACGGCTTGTTTCGACAGTAGATCAGAACTCTTATTGCTAAGACGTCGCGTCTACTCAGATTGAAATTTTGGTAATTTTGAAATCTTTATTTCACCCGATTCGTTCCTCACACATGGATTCATGGTTTGGATCACCGGGATTAATTTTATTTCGCTATGCCATAGGGGTGCCAGCGTTCCAACAGTTGGCTCGACAGTATTTGAGGAAGGGTTGCGAAGCTTATCTAGCGTATGTGATTGATAGCAGGGTAATCGAAAAGAAAATTGAATCGGTACTGACCATAAGTGAGTATTCAAATTTGTTTCAGAAGAATTACCAGGATTTCCACCTGCTCACGAGGTAGAGTTTCGTATTGAGCTAGTGCTAGGGACCACTCGATTTCAATAGCTCCGTATAGAACGGCACCAACTGAATTAAAGGAATTGAAGGCTTAGTTGCAAGAATTGACGGATAGAGGTTTCACCCGACCGAGTTTCTCTCCCTGGGGTGCGCCCGTTCTATTCATGAAAAAGGACGGAACTTTAAGAATGTGCATTGATTATCGATAGCTCAATAAGGTGACAGTTAAGAAAAAATACCCATTTTCCCGTATGATGATTTATTTGATCAACTTAAGGGAGCCTCGGTGTTCTTGAAAATTGATTTGAGGCCGGGATATTAACAGCTACGAGTTAGCAAATCAAATATACCAAAGACTACTTTTCGGGCTAGATACAGTCAATACGAGTTCTTGGTGATGCCGTTTGGGCTCACTAATGCCCCTGCGATTTTCATGGATTTGATGAAATAGGTATTCAGATCGTATTTAGATCAGTTTGTAGTGGTATTCATAGATGATATATTGATCTATTCACGAGATGAAATCGAACACGCTGAACATTTGAGGTTAGTGTTACAGATCTTACGTAAAAAGCAATTGTACGTAAAATTTAGTAAATGTGAGTTTTGGTTGAAAGAAGTCAGCTTCTTGAGGCATGTCATTTCAATATCGGGTATTCGGGTTGACCCGAGTAAAATCTCTACTATATTGGAGTGGAAACCTCCACGGAATGTATCTGAGGTACGTAGCTTTTTAGGGCTTGTAGGATATTACAGACGTTCGTGAAAGGATTTTCCATGATAGCAACCACGATGATAAAGATACTACAAAAGGATGTGAAATTTGAGTGGACAGAAAGGTGTCAGAAGAGTTTCGATCAATTGAAAACCTTGTTAACGGAAGCTTCAGTGCTAGTCTTGCCAGAATCGGGTAAAGAGTTTGTTATTTTTAGTGATGCATCTTTAAATAGGCTTAGTTGTGTGTTGATACAGAAGGGTAGAGTTGTAGCCTACGCCTCGAGATAGTTGAAACCGCACGAGAAGAATTATCCGACGCACGACCTTGAGTTGGCCGCTATAGTTTTTCTTTGAAAATATGGCGTCATTATCTATTTGGTGAGAAATGTCACGTTTATTCGGATCATAAGAGTCTAAAGTATCTAATGACCTAGAAGGATCTGAATTTGAGGCAACAACGATGGTTAGAACTATTGAAAGATTATGAGCTCGTGATTGATTATCACCGAGAAAGGCTAATGTGGTTGCCGATGCACGTAGTCTAAAGACACTATTTGCTCTACGGGCAATGAATGCGAATATGGCTATAACTAATGACGGTGTGATCATTGTAGAGTTGAAAAAGAGACCATTGTTTGTACAACGGATCCGAGAGGCTCAGGAGATCGATGATGATTTAAAAGAAAAAAAGGGTCATTGTGGCTCGGGTACAGATTCAAATTTTTAGATAGATGATGAAGGATGTTTACGGTTCAAGAATTGAATATGTGTACTGAAGAATCCTAAATTGATTCGAATGATTTGTGATGAAGCTCATAGTAGTAGATTGTCGATTCATCCAGGTAGCACGAAGATGTATAACGACCTAAAACAGCATTATTGGTGGCACGGTATGAAACAAGACATCTCAGACTATGTATCGAAGTGTTTAATGTGCCAACAAGTGAAACCTGAGCATCAAGTGCCATCGAGACTACTTCAGCCGATTATGATACCTGAGTGGAAGTGGGATTGAGTCACGATGGATTTTGTATCGGGTTTTCCTTTGATGCCAAGTAAGAAAGATTCAATCTGGGTTATCATTGATAGATTGACAAAATCGGCTCATTTTATCCCTGTGCATACAGATTTCTCACTTGATAAGTTGGCTGGGTTATATGTATCGCAGATTGTACGATTACACAGAGTACCTACTTCTATTATTTCGGATAGAGATCCGAGGTTCACACCGCGGTTTTGGAATAAACTGCAAGATGCTTTGGGTACCAAGTTACACTTTAGTACAGCTTTTCACCCTTAGTCGGATGGTCAATCCGAGCGTGTTATTCAAATACTCGAGGATATGTTGAGATGTTGCATTCTCAAGTTTGAAGGTACGTGGGAACGATACTTACCTTTAATTGAATTCGCGAACAACAATAGCTTCCAATCAAGTATTAAAATGGCACCCTATGAAGCATTATATGGTCGAAAATGTCATACACCACTATATTGGACCGAGTAAAGTGAAGGCAAGATACACGAGGTTGATTTGATTAGAGAGACAGAACAGAAAGTTAGAGTAATTCGAGAAAATTTGAAAGTTGCATCAGATTGTCAGAAGTCGTAACAAATTTGAACCGAAACGATATAGAGTTTCAAGTGGGTGATCGTGTGTTCTTGAAGGTATCGCTGTGGAAAAAGATACTTAGATTTGGCCATAAGGGAAAGTTGAGCCCGCGGTTCATTGAACTGTATAAAGTTGTTGAGTGAATTGGGCCAGTTGCGTATAGACTTATGTTGCCACCTGAATTAAATAAGATTCATAATGTCTTCCATGTGTCGATGCTTAGACAATACCGATCTGACCCTTCGCATGTGATTAAATCATCAGAGATTAAAGTTCAACCTGATCTAACTTACGAGGAGGAACAATTCGTATCTTAGCTCGTGAAGTGAGAGAGTTGCGAAATAAGAAAATTTCGTTAGTAAAAGTTATGTGGCATAAACACGGGGTTGAGGAAGCGACCTGGGAGACTGAAGAATCTATGAAAGAACGCTACCCACAATTATTTAATAGTAAGATTTTCGAGGATGAAAATCTCTTAAGGGGGAGAGTTGTAACATTCTGTTTATGACCCTAATCGGAATGGTGGTTTCGAAACCACGAATCTGAATTAACAAGGAATAATTTTGTTAAGTCTTATTATTACTTTTTTTGTGTTTAATAATTATGCTTGATCATATACCAGAATTTCATTAGGTTAACTTATTGTTAATGTGAATAATTTTAGTAAAAGACTAAATTGAATAAGAAGGAAAATGATAGCTATTGTGGAATCTAGGATTTAATTGAATAGGTTTTCTCTTGATTGGTCTTTAAGTGGCAATTTGGCCATTAAGGAAATGAAGGTGGACGGCAACGTGGCTAAAGAATTATTAAGAAATATTTTATTATATTATTAGATGATAATGGAGTAATTAAATAAGGAGGGATAATATTAAAATAAGATAAACATCTTTTGTTTCATCTCTCTTCTCCATCTTCTTCACTGAATTTTCACAAGGAATGAGGAAGCTAAAACTTCCATTTTTAATCGGTTGTGCATGTCTTATTGAGGTGAGCATTTGAGCTTGATTTCTATGAATTTTTGCATTTTTGAGCAAGTTATTTTAAATACTATCAAATCCATGTGAAAAATTTTGAGTTTGAAGCATGCCATAGAATCGGCCATGAATGGATATGTTTGCTTTGTTATGTTTGATGGTTAAATGTTATGCCTATGCTTGAAATCAACATGTTTGAGTAGGAAATTTAGATGAATGGAGAATGAAGGCTTATATTATGAGGTTTTATAATTGAGGGTGTAAAATGCAAAATAAATGGTTGGTATAGATTTTTATAAAGATGAGGAAAATTCGGCTCTTAAAAGAGAGATCCAAATTTCATGTATTTTGTGTTTTATGCTTTGGGGATTAAATTGCAAAAGATGTAAATTCTAGGGATAAAAGGGTAAATTTCATAATTAGGTGTTATGATCAAATTGAATAGTATTTTAAGACTTTAATGAGCTTAAGGGACATTCGGCCTTAGCTCAAAAATGTGCAAATTGTCCTAGTTCGAATGAGTGAAAAATAGTACTAAATTGTAAAAATGAAAACTATGAGTGATAGATTGGAAGAATGGTGCAATTATGTGTTTCGAGTTAAAAATGAATGTAATTTTATTTGAATGGACTCTTTTCAAACTTTATTTTAGATCAAGGACAGAAAGAACCGGAATCGGACTGGGGGAAAGCAAAATTAAACGAGTAGCTGGAAAATTTTAGCTCATCAATTACAAAGTAAGTGTTTAAGCAATTGGAATTAATCGATAACTTTTATAATGTAATGTATACATTTTAATAAATTAATGGTTTTGATATTTTTCAAATTGTTGAATGAGTTATGGAATCCTATAGTGTGTTAGCCGAATGTGGTTAATTATATACATGTATTTGGATACATCTCCTGAGTAGTAAAAAGAAAATAAACATACTAAAATTCCAATTTAGTCGAATAGGGTATGGAATGAGATTTAATATATATACTAGCTGATTGTGTGAATGAACTATGTGGAAACTTGGTGTATTTGGGGTGGTTATATAAGTATGGGGTGAGTAGTAATTAATCATGGACCATGAGATAGGTGATGGTGTGATTGAAAAAATTATCTATGTACTTGTATGAATGAGGCTGAATGTGTTAAATAGACATAGTAAGATAAGTTCGACTAGAGTATGGATATATGAGTATAACATATGTACAAAATGTCGATATTTATATATGTGTTTAATGTGAACAAGAATAGGAGATTTGTTCATGAGCATTGTGTGTGCGGAAATGTAAAGTAAAGGTTCTATGTTAGCGATACGTTCAGGAAATTTGCACTAAATGTGCGAAAATGTAAAGTAACGGCTCTATGTGAGTGATACGTTACGGGAAATCAGCACTAAGTGTGCGAAAATGTAAAGTAACGGCTCTATGTGAGTGGTACGTTATGGGAAGTTGGCACTAAGTGTGCGGAAATGTAATCATCCAAATGTTGACTAATTAATGGAGATATTTAGAAATTGTATTTATGAAAATGATGCATGATATATTGGGCAATATGGTATTAACGAGGTAAGTTATTCCTACTTCATGATATTATAGGATGAGATGTGTATATATTAATTAAGGTATTTATTCAGATAGAAAATGTGGTATAATAATATGCGATTTTGAGGTATATGAAGATAGGTAAGGTTTGCATGTTAATTAGTTGCATATGTATACGATTATGAGCTCTTTTACGATTGAATTGATTCATTTAAAGTTCGATTATTGAAATGTTGATCATAAAAACCATTGCTTATCACTTACTAAGCTAAGTAAGCTTACCGTTGATTTTATTTGATTGTTTATATGTCTTGAAGTTTAAGCTCGTACTCAGGAAAATTCTTGTCGAAGTCAAGCACACTATCAACTACTATTTTGGTACCTTATTAAAGTTGATCTTTTGTATTAATGGCATGTATAGGCTACGTTACCATTGGAAATGTTGCAAATGATATGTATATGTATTTGTGTATTTATGTATGCCATGCAAAAATGGCTAAAACATGATATTTGGGTTTATGAGAGTTTGGTCATGTTAATATGTTTTGATGAAGGTATGATTCACGTTGTGTATGTGATTGATGCTTGGTTATAAGAATGAATGTATGAAATAAGGTTTGGTGTTTGTATATTTGGTTTCGAAAATGGTTAAGCCATTTTAATAAACTGATTATTGTAACACCCCAAACCCGGCCCATACATCATGATCGAATCTAGTATGCTACGGGTTGAATGTTGAAAACTTTACTTTAAAGGGATTTTGAAAATCTCAGTTTATTTTAACCGACTAATCATTAATTGTGACATTTTTGAAAGGAACCTTAACATTCGCGTTGAATGTGCTTGAAAAGCCCATTTTCATTTCACTTATAATTAAGACTTTGAAAACATAAGCTTATAAATTGTAACATAAAAAAAATATAGATCGATAACCTAAGTTATGGAGGCCTTATTAAAAAAAATCCCAAAATTAAAACTCAATGAAAAATCGAAAACAGTCTATGAAAATAAAAGACTTGATGGCCCCTCGAGTCCACCTCGGCTCCCATGTCCACGATCTACTGCTCATCTAAAAAGTTGGGAAAAATAAAAGGGTGAGTCACCAAGACTTAGTGTGCAAATCCGAAAACACATAAAAGCCTTGAGGCCCACAAACACATTATGGTCCTTGGCCCATACACAATGGCAATAGATTATTTTTATGCAACATGGCCCATCCCAAACCTAAAAGCCCATCCTCTACACACCCCGTACCAACCATCACACCGTGGGGATTTCTACTATCAACCCTCCATCCGCTACACACCATATCGACAGCTGTGCTGTCTGTCATAAAGATTGATCACTATGTGACCTATGTGGCAAAGCCATCGATCGCCATGCGACCTTAATAATACATTGTAGTATTTCGACAGTTGTGCTGCCTGTCATAAAGACCGATCACTATGTGACCTATGTGGCAAAGCCA
The DNA here is from genome assembly GCA_025506655.1 of Gossypium rotundifolium. NCBI lineage: Eukaryota > Viridiplantae > Streptophyta > Magnoliopsida > Malvales > Malvaceae > Gossypium > Gossypium rotundifolium. The sequence goes on from CP106722.1 coordinate 141,736,534, forward strand.
CCGATAGCCATGCGACCTTCTTCCCCTTCATCATATCAATCCCATCCCATGCATGCATACATACAAGAATCAAATCATTATACTATCTAAAAGATCACATACTTTCATATACTTTGATACACATAGAAGTTTCTATGATCACGCACTGCATCCCTTGCCTACCCTTTTCGAGTAACACATTTGTTCATCTGACCTATTTAGGCTTTTAGCCCATAACATATACATAATACAGTTTAACTAGTGTGATAGAGATCTACACACACGATTACCGATAGGACAAGATACTTTTATGTTGATACTATCGTAAACCGATATGATGGCTACTGTCTAAGGTTTTGTTCGAAGTGGTCCACAACCCGGTGGCCAATCCGTATCTATCGACACATGGGTTTCATGAACTTTGGGGTGGGACTCTGATCCAACCCCTTCCTTCAATTTGCTGACATTCGATTCGATGAATGACCTTAGTCAGAGGATACTATAATGATTGCTTAACGAGGCATTAGGTTAAGGCACAATAAGGAAAAGAAACCAATTGAACACTTAGGGAGAATCGACACCCTTACCTTGCAATCCCAAAAAAGTAATGTGGTTCGAAGGCTAATGGTTTACGGCTTAGAAACCTAGGCAATTAGATCTCCTTCAAATCCGGAATGCCGCCCAAAAAGAACACAAGATCAGTGAAAACGTCAAACTAAAGATGGCCTAACAACCAACTAGCCATTCGGCTATGGTCTCAAAAATCGGAAGAGAAGAAAAAATGGAACAGAAGAAATCGGTACTTACCTTAAGACAGAGTATTCGGCAACTCCTAGGGAATTTTAGCTTAATGGAGAAATCGATACAAGAGGAAAAAGAATGAAGAAGAGAGTGAAATAGGAGGTTTTGGCTTCTAAAGAAATCAAAAAAAAAGATCGTAGAGATTGAATGGGGTTTCGGCTTGTAGAAGAGAACAGAGAATGAGAGAAAAGATTAAGAGAATGGGGTTCAAATGTCAGAATTGAAGAGATATCCCCCCTAATTAAAGGAATTTCGGCACCTACCTCTCAAAAGCCGAAAATGCCCATTCCTCAAACTAAAAACTAATCAATTAATAAGGGAAATTTCGGTACCCCTCTGGCATATTGAAACCGATTTCTTCCCCCTTTAAGAGATGGAAATTCGGCCACCACTGGTTGTTCAGCAGATAACTCCTATTCTTTCTCCCTTATCTTTATCCATTCACACCTCCAAAAGAGGCCTCTTCCTTCCTTTGTCAGCACATTATCCATATTATCCAAGTCATTTAATCCCTCCTAATTTTAAGCCTTATTACCATCCCACTTGCTCCTCTTTAAAGTGCTAAAAATGGCCCAAATACTTGGGCTCCAAGCGGCCATAACTTGGGCCTCTTCACCTGCTAATGACGCCACCTTATAGCTCCTTTACAGAGCCTCTTGCTACTGGGCCACAAGCCCATTTTGTAATTTAAACCACAGATACCATCTTTTAAACCCTATAGTGTCCAAACAAAAAATTTAACCAAGGCCTTGGCCCTATCCTGAGCCTAATCTGGACCCCTAACACTCTAATTAACACATTACACATAACCACACATTAAACACAAAGGCCCATTAATTCAAGATGTTATAGTTCTACCCCCTTAAATATATTTCGGCCTTGAAATTACCTGATCAGAATAAATGCGGGTACTGCTACCGCATCGTCTCCTCTAGTTCCCATGTAGCCGCCTTAACTGTGATTCTGCCATAGAACCTTAAGCAACGGAACCGTCTTCCTTCACAACATTTTGACATCACTATCCAAGATTTCCACTGGTTCCTCTTCAAATGATAGGTCAGGTCTTACCTCGATTTCCTCTATAGGCACCACATAAGACGGATCTGAACGATATCATCTCAACATAGAAATGTGGAATACATTGTGAATCTAGCTTAGCTCAGAAGGTAGCTCTAGCTGATAGGCTACCGGCCCCACTAGTTTTAACACTCGATAAGGCCCGATAAATTTGGGACTTAATTTACCCTTCCTTCCAAACCTTATTACTTTCTTCCATGGTGACACCTTCAAGAACACCTTGTCACCCACCGCAAACCCTATGTCCTTACGCTTCAAGTCTGCATAGGACTCTGTCGGTCTGACGCTTTCTTTAGTCGAGCTCAAATTAACTCAACCTTCTCCTCTGTCTCGGTAACCAACTCCAGACCCAAAATTCAACGTTCCCTAATTAGTCCAACGGTGTAGGAGTACGACATACGCCCATACAATGCTTCATAGGGCGCCATCTGAATACTAGACTGGTAGCTTTTGTTATAAGCGAACTCTGCCAATGGTAAAAACTCTTCCTAACTACCTTCGAAATCAATGACACATCCCCTCAACATGTCCTCCAAGATCTGAATTACCCGCTCAGACTGTCCATCTGTCTGAGGATGAAACGCTGTACTTAAATCCAACTTCGTACCCAATGCTTGATGCAAAGCCTTCCAAAATCGCGACGTGAACCTAGCCAGCTTTTGCAGAGAGTAATCGACCCGTACTGGTATGAAATGAGCTGATTTTGTCAAGCGATCAACAATTACCCAGACTGAATCTTTCTTAGTAGGCGTGAGGGGTAGCCCACTAACAAAGTCCATTATGATCATTTCCCACTTCCATTATGGAATCTTCACTGGCTGCAACAACCTTGATTGTAACTGATGCTTCGCATTTACCTTCTGACAGGTCAAACACTTACTCACCAATTCAGTTACCTCACGCTTCAAGCCCGGCCACCAGAACTGATCCGCAAATCTCGATACATCTTACTCCCTCTGGGGTGCATAGCGTATGAACTTCCATGCACTTCTTGCAAAATCCTACGCCTCAATCCCGGATCTTTTGGCATGCAAACTCTCCCTTGAAAACATAATAATCCTTCCTCATTCATACTGAAGCCCGTCGATCCATCACTTGATCCTACATGAAACTTCTCCTTTAGCAACTCATCGATCTGCTGCTTCTCCTTAACCTGACTGACCCAAGAGGGTTTCACTTGAATTTTAGCCAATAAGTTCCCATCATCATACAAACTAAGGTGAGCAAACATTGTCCTCAAGTCAGAGATTACTTTTCGACTTAAGGCATCCGCCACCACATTAGCTTTACCCGGATGGTACTCGATCGAGCAATCATAATCCTTTAACAACTCGATCCACCTCCTCTGCCTTAAATTCAACTCCTTCTGGGTCAAAAGGTATTTTACGCTTTTATGATCTGTATAAATAATAGATTTCTCCCCGAACAGATAATGTCTCCAAATCTTTAAAGCAAAAACCACCACCGCTAACTCTAAATCATGGGTGGGATAATTTGTTTCGTGCGGTCTTAACTGCCGAGATGCATACGCAACAACATTTCCATCTTGCATCAACACGCATCATAGTCTCGTGTGTGATGCATCACAGTAAATCACGAATTCCTTCCCATCCTCCGGTTGAATCAATACTGGAGCCTCTATCAAAATCCTTTTCAACTTCTCGAAACTCTCTTGCTGCTTATTAGACCAAATAAACGAAACTCCTTTCCATAATAACTTAGTCAATGGTGCCGCGATTGAAGAAAATCCTTCAACAAACCTTCGATAGTAAGTGGCCAGACCAAGAAAACTCTGAATTTCTGCCACAGACCTAGGCGACTTCCATTCCAACACCACTTCAATTTTTTGAGGGTCAACCCTAATCCCCTTTGCCGACACAACGTGACCTAGAAATGTAACTTCCCTTAGCCAAAATTCACACTTACTGAATTTGGCATACAGCTACTTCTCCATCAAAATCTGCAAAACCACTCGCAAATGTGAATCATGCTCCTCTTCCGATCTTGAGTAAACCAAGATATCATCTATAAATACCACGACAAATCGATCCAAGTAGGGTTGGAACACTCGGTTCATCAAATCCATAAACGCCGATGGTGCGTTAGTTAACCCAAATGGCATTACAAAAATTCGTAATGGCCATAGCAGGTCCTGAAAGCTATCTTACGAATATCCGATTCTTTGACCTTAAGCTAATGGTATCCTGATCTCAAATCTATCTTTGAGAACACTGACGCCCCTTTCAGTTGATCGAACAAGTCATCAATCCTTGGCAACGGATACTTGTTCTTGATAGTCAACTTGTTCAGCTGATGGTAGTCAATGCACATACGCATTGATCCATCCTTCTTCTTAACAAATAACATCGGCCCTCCCCAAGGCGACACACTTGGTCGAATAAATCCTTTATCTAACAACTCTTGTATTTGTGCTTTCAACTCTACCAACTCCTTTGGCGCCATCCTATATGGAGCGATAGACACTGGTGCTATTCCTGGAAGAAAATCGATACCAAACTCCACTTCACGATCCGGAGGTAATCCCGAAGCTTTTATGGGAAAACATCAGGAAATTCCTTCACCATTTTAATGTCCCCAACAGTTAGGCCCTTGGCTTCCAGAGCCCGAACAAACATTAATATTGCATCGCATTCTTTTCTCACCATCCTTTCTACTCTTAGGGCAGTCACTACATTCGACAGACAGTTCCCCTTTCTCCTATCACTAACACTTCACCACTTTTGGGGGTTTTCAACACCATACGCTTGGCTGCACAATCTAAATTAGCTTGATACTTCACCAGCCAGTCCATGCCTAATATTAAGTCAAACTCCCCGAACGGTAATTCCATCAGATCCGTCCGGAAAACTATTCCCTAAACTTTTAAGGGTACCTCCCGATAGAGTTTATCTACTACCACAGATTGTCCTAATGGGCTAATTACAGTCATCGCCCTAGGGGTAATCTCAAAATCTAAACTTAAAGTTCTAGACACACTACTAGCAACATATGAATGTGCCAACCCAATGTCAATCAATGCAGTGTAAGGCAAACCAAATATTAAAAATATACCGGGTATAACATCCGGTGTGTCAACCTCCTCTCGACGTCTGGCAGCATAGACTAACCCCGGCTATCTCGCCTCAGTGTTTCCTGCCCCTCAGCCTGGTACTCCACGACCTCGACCGAAACCATTACCACCTCTAGCTGGACCGCGACCCCTCTGTGGCTGCTGACCTCCTCTACCTGGCTTGAGCATTTCCCTCCCCTGTGGGTCCTACATCGCTCGTGGCTGTGGACAGTCCCTAATCTGATGGTCCAAAGACCCACACCTAAATCACTTTCCACTGCCTACCCAACACTCACCTACGTGGAATTTACCACAGCGAACACACCTCTGTGTCTAGTTAGCAGGAGGTCTCTCCACCCGGTTTGGCCCATCTGACCTAGGTCTTTCCTGAGTACGCCCAGTTCTTCTTGACGATCTAAAATTCCTCCTACTTCCACTTCTATCTTTATCTCGATTCATCTTTTCCATTCGCTTTACCTCATCAACCATCTTAGCCTTCTCCACAAACACAGCAAATTCCCTCTCTCGCTGTGGAGCTATCAAAACATGTAAATCATCCTTCAGGCCATCTTCAAATCGAACACACTGTTCATGTTCTGTGGCCACTAGCCCTCAGCATAACGACTCAAGTGTAAGAATTTTGCTTCATACGCCGCCACCGACCTACTTCCTTGAACCAGATTTAGAAATGCTCTACGCTGCGCATCCATATAACTCGTTCCAATGTACTTACTCTGGAACACCATTCTGAAGTAATCACAGGTGATACGATCAGCCACTGTACCATCCTTAACCATAAGCCACCATTGATAAGCTTCATCCTGAAGAAGGGACACTACTCTTTTCAGCTTCTCTTCTTCCGTGAAATCCATTTCATCCATTATGCGTTCGACCGCCTCCAACTAATACTCAGCTGTACTCAGAGCTATCCCAGAAATTTCCCTAAACACTTCTGCCCCATTAGCTCTAAGTCGCTCCGACACAGATTTTCGGGCTCTTATGCCCATTCCTGCCCCAGTAACCCTCTCTAACACCCTCAACATCGCCTGAGATACTACATCATCTCCGATCGTCTGATCCTGAAATTCTGCCTCCACAGCTGGTGGCACTGGTACCTCATTCCCCGACTCGTGACCAAACCCTACTGGTTTCGACACAGTAATCCTGCCTGTACCTCAGCCATGCACACCACGTCCTCTAGTGCTCATTCTACCGATTCGCGTTTATTTGACTAGGAATTTTATGAATTATTAATTTCTTCCACTAATTAATAACGAACAATCGTATGGAAAGTAGTTTTAATAGTAGTTCTTTCGAATTTGAACTCCATCTACAAGGTTCAATTCTCAGGTCTGTATTTTCTAGCTCTAGAATCCACATACATTCAACCATCACACATCAACATACAAGTAGCATCCATGAACTCACATTCATCACATAGGGGTATTTTTGTCATTTCACTACCTAGGGGTATTTTCATAATTTTATCCTACAGGGGCATTTTCGTAATTTTCCAAAATAAGTTATCTTGGTGATTTTACAAAATATGGGTATTTTGGTAATTTTTCCAACCGAGGGTATTTCGGTAATTTTATAAATTTTGGTAATTTTTACAAATCTAGGGTATTTCAAAAATTTTACAAAATTAGGGATATAAGTAATTTTACAAAAATAGGGTGGCTGGTCCCTTTCGGGTTTTAGTTATAAATTTTAGCCCGTCAATAAGCCCTCTCGGTTAGAGTGAACAAACACTACGCACCAGGTAGGATTCCATGCGAAGAGGAGGTGAGCCGCTAGGGCCGCTTAAATACCAAGCTCTCCCTGGATCTAATCCTACACATGCGTATGCCTGTTACCACACCCTAACCCTGTGACTTGTTCACAGACAAGTTTAATTAGAAATTAAGCCTTATGAGATTTGAAGAATTGTTTATACTAAACCTAAAGTCCATAAACTCTAGCATACTAGCCTACGTCCCTATAGAGCCCATCAAGCCCAACATGCATATCACATAATGAGTTTAGAATACTTACTGCGTGAATCGGGTCTTAGAGACTCGAAGGCCATATCTCAAGGCCATATCTCAAACTTACATCACTTTTACAAATCACTACTGGACCCATTTCACAGCCCGAGTTTTGAACTGGGCTCTGATACAAAAAAATGTAACACCCCAAACCTGACCCATACGTCATGACCGGATCTGGTATGCTACGGGTTGAATGTTGAAAACTTTGCTTTAAAGGGGTTTTGAAGATCTCAGTTTATTTTAACCGACTAATCATTAATTTTGACATTTTTTAAAGGAACCTTAACATTCGCGTTGAATGTGCTTGAAAAGCCCATTTTCATTTCACTTATAATTAAGACTTTAAAAACATAAGCTTATAAATTGTAACATAAAAAAATATAGATCGATAACCTAAGTTATGGAGGCCTTATTACAAAAATAATCCCAAAATTAAAACTCAATAAAAAATTGAAAATAGTATATGAAAATTAAAGACTTGATGGCCCCTCGAGTCCGCCTCGACTCCCATGTCCACGATCAACTTCTCATCTGAAAAGTTAGGAAAAATAAAAGGGTGAGTCACCAAGACTCAGTGTGCAAATCCGAAAACACATAAAAGCCTTGAGGCCCACAAACACATTATGGTCTTTGGCCCATACACAATGGCAATAGATTATTTTCATGCAACATAGCCCATCCCAAACCTAAAAGTCCATTCTCTACACACCCCCGTACCAACCATCACACAGTGGGGATTTCTACAATCAACCCTCCATTCGCTACATACCATATCGACAGCTGTGCAGTCTATCATAAAGACCGATCACTATGTGACCTATGTGGAAAAGCCACCGATCGCATGCGACCTTAATAATACATTGTAGTATTTCGACAGCTGTGCTACCTGTCATAAAGACCGATCACTATGTGACCTATGTGGCAAAGCCACCGATCGCCATGCGACCTTCTTCCCCTTCATCATATCAATCCCATCCCATGCATGCATATATACAAGAATAAAATCATTATATTATCTAAAAAGATCACATACTTTCACATACTTCGATACACATAGAGAAGTTTCTATGATCACATACCTGGCATCCCTTGCCTACTTTTTTCGAGTAACACGATTGTTCATACAGCCTATTTTTGGCTTTTAGCCCATAACATATACATAGTACAGTTTAACTAATGTGATAGAGATCTACACACCTGATTACCGATAGGACAGTACTTTCTATGTCGACACTATCAGAAACTGATACGACGGCTAATTATCTAAGGTTTTGTTTTGAGGTGGTCCACAACCCGGTGGCTAATCCTGTACTGCTGACACCGCGCGTTTCTTGAACTTTGGGGCTGGGACTATAGATCCAACCCCTTCCTTCGATTTGTTGACATTTGAGTCCATGAATGACCTTAGTCAGAGAATTCTATAATGATTGCTTAACAAGACATTAGGTTAAGGAACAATAAGGAAAAGAAATTGATTGAACACTTAGGGAGAATCGAAACCCTTACCTTGAAATCCCAAAAAAGTAATGTGGTTCAAAGGCTAACGATTTCTGGCTTAGAAACCTAGGCAATTAGATCTCCTTCAAATCCCAAAATGTCACCCAAAAAGAACATGAGATCAGTGAAAACGTCAAACTAAAGATGGCCTAACAACCAACTAGCCATTCGGCTATGGTCTCAAAAACCGAAGAGAAGAAAAAAAGAACAAAAGAAATCGGCACTTACCTTAACAGAGAGTATTCGACAACTCCTAAGGAATTTTGGCTTAATGGAGAAATCGACACAAGAGGAAAAAGAATGAAGAAGGGAGTGAAATAAGAGGTTTCGACTTCTAAAGAAATCAAAAAAAAAGATTGCAGAGATTGACTGGGGTTTTGGCTTGTAGAAGAGAACAAAGAATAAGAGAAAAGATTAAGAAAATGGGGTTCAAATGCAGGAATTGAAGAGATATCCCCCCTAATTGAAGAGAATTTCGGCACCTACCTCTCAAAAGCCAAAAATGCCCCTTCCTCGAACTAAAACTAATCAATTAATGAGGTAAATTTTGGCACCCCTCTGGCATATTGAAACCAATTTCTTCCCCCTCCAAGAGATGGAAATTCGGCCACCACTGGTTGTTCAGCAGATAACTCCTATTCTTTCTCTCTTATCTTTATCCATTCACACCTCTAAAAGAGGCCTAAATAACACCACCTCTTCCTTCCTTTATCAGCATATTATCCACATTATCAAAGTCATTTAATCCCTCCTAATTTTAAGCCTTATTAGCGTCCCACTTGCTCCTCTTTTAAGTGCTGAAAATGGCCCAAATACATGGCTCCAAGCAGCCATAACTTGAGCCTCTTCACCTGCTAATGACGCCACCTTATAGCTCCTTTGCAACGCCCCTTGCCAATGGGCCACAAGCCCATTTTTTAATTTAAACCACAGATACCATCTTTTAAACCCTATAGTGTCCAAATAGAAAATTTAACCAAGGCCTCGGCCTATCCTGAGCCCAATCTGGACCCTTAACACTTTAATTAACACATTATGCATACCACACATTAAATGCAAAGGCTCATTAATTCAGGATGTTACAATTATAGCATGTTCATATTCAGAGGATGGAGTTTCAATGACCTACTGAATTGGGTCCTTTGTTTGTAATGAATAAGAATACCTCTTACATGAAATGGGTTATACGCATTAGGGATAGATAAGGTAATGTTTAAAGCATGCTAAAGAAGTTCATTATTAACTATTGGCCATTCGGTAAAGACCATATGAATATTGAATGTTATGCACGAAATGTATGTACATGTTTATGCTATTCGATCTTGTTGTATATAGCTAAACAAGTAGTTTAATTTTATTACATGTTAGTTGATTTCAATATATAAATAAACAAATGATATGCATGTATATTTTTTATTTTAGATGCTTATTTAGGGTTATGTTATGTTAAGTAATATCCGTAACCCTAATCCAACGATAAATATGGGTTAGGGGTGTTACATACCTCTTGTGCTCATTTCGATATGCACTTTATCTGATTAAAAGGTCTTATGTATCAACTTACAATTTCAGTAATTATTAACAAATGTATTATGAAAAATAGTCATTAGAGGTTTGTTTTCGTGGATTGAGGTCTCACTACAATTTACAGTCTCCTATGGTTTCAGTTTCCTCTATCTAAAGTTTTACAGTATATCAGTAATTAGAATTAGGGAACTTACAGATTTGGCGCCGGAGACTCAGTGTGCCACACTTGTACCTCTTTTGAAAACATTTCAAATCTTTAAAATCTACTTTCAGAAAAAATTTTCAAACCTATCCCACAGTCTAGTTTTGCAACTTGGCTCTGATACCACTAAATGTAACACCCCCAAACCCGACCTAGACATTACGATCGAATCTGACGTGTCACATCAAAGTGTTTTTCAAAAATAGGCCTGTTGAGAGAAATTCATTTTTAAACGATAGCCATGTTTGTTACTGTTGGTTTCTTAGTTGGTTAAAGACTCGCGGAAGCTACTCTAATTAATATCATTTTGAAGTTTGAAAATATGTGTTTGTCTTTTTAAAATCATTATTAACTTTGAAAACTTATTTGTATCAGTTTGGCAGTTTCAAATTAAGAATTTAAAACCCAAATAAGAGGAAATAAAATCACCAGAGGCCTTATTACATAATTATCAAACCAACATAAAAATTAAATGGCTAAGTCTAAAATTAAATAATAGCGAACGTGTGGCCACCTCCGAGTCCCTCGTAACTCCAAATCACCTAAGGCTGGGGATTACCTGTACAGTTAAAAAGAAAGGGTGAGCTACGAGAACTCAGTGTGTAATACCCTATCATGCAGTAACAGTGTGGGCCTCAGCCCTATTCAGTAACTATACAGTATGGGCCTTAGCCTAATACAATAACAGTGTAAGCCTAAGCCCAATACAATATCAATATGGTGTAAGTATGCAAACCCACCCCAATCTAGCCAGCACACCACCCGTACCAACCCAACACACCATATGGGGACAAAGTTGACCCATCCAGCCCTCACACCAATATTGTAACATAGCTACCAGTAATAATAATGCAGCAGAGCTGCCAGTATCGTATATGTGGCAAAGCCACCAGTATCAGTATGTGTGGCAGAGCAACCAGTATCAATACTTCCTCCATAACAGAATCCCAACGCCATGCAGTATGCCATGTCATCAATATTTCGTGTATACAACATGTCCTACTCAGTACAGTCAAACAGTACATATTTTCATCTGTCAATCTATCTCTAGGGGTAAAATAGTCATTTTCATGTATCAGGGGTAAAACGATAATTTTTTCCTTTAAGGGTATTTTGGTCATTTTACTCGATAGGGATATTTCAATTATTTTACTCATTAAGGGTATTTCAGTCATTTTATTCATTAGGGGTATTTCAGTCATTTTATTCTCTAGGGGTCTCTATACAGTAAACGACCTTTTCGAAGGTCTACAGTCGCCTCAAACGACACAGATAATCCTTTTGGTTGAATAGTGTAAATGGGCTTAAAGCCCAATATTCAGCCTAAATGGGCCCACAAGCTCGTGTGGCCCATTTGGCCCAAATTCAATCATGGTTATGTAATCTACATAGCCCAATCAGTTTTTGCCACTTTTCGTAAATTTTATCCGTGTAGGGCCCACGAGCCCATTGGACCCACACGGCCCATTTCAAATTTTATTTACTATTTTTCAATTTTTGTTTATTTAATTTCATAATATTTTAATCTCATTTTATTTATTTTACACAGGACTGCAAGAGTCGTGGGCACGAAACTATCCATTAAGGGCCTTAGTTGTGAGAAATCCGAACACTGTCAGACCAATCCCTATAAGATTAACCCTACCCCCTATATTACGAATTTTATATTATGTTCTTAGGCGTAGGATTTATTTTTGGTGGATTTAGCATTCATCAAATGTTGGCGTCGTTATTACGGATTGGTGCCTACTAATATTTTTTTTTCTCTTTATGAGCAGGTATAAAAGTTTGAGCATGTTTAAGTGCGAACCAGAAAACGAAAAGACCATGTGTGTTAAGGAGAGGAAAAACTAAAAAATACATTTATCCAACTTCAAATTGGTTTTTAATCTTAAAGGATTAGTGTAATTGCCTCCTTTATTCATTTATCCAACTTCAAGTTGGATTAAAGTTATGGAAATGGAATATTTGAAAATTTATTAATGAGAATGAGTTGTGGCCATAACCGATGCCAACTATTTCCTTGAAAAAGGAAACAATTTCCAAAAAGCATGTTGTAAAATAGACACTTGGTTAAGTTAGCCTATGAATTGATTATATATTATAGATTTAATCTCTAATTTATGATAATGAATGTTAGAAAATAATTTTATTTGTTTAGTAGTACTACAATTAGAATGAGTTTCAACCCTATTATTAGACACCGGTAATGAAAGCCCAACTTGTAATTAGTAACCTTTAATTCTAAAGTTCAATGGGTAACAACAAGTTATCGTTATGCGTCTGATGCACTAGTAAAACTCATTCTAAAAAAATAAGTTTAATGGAAACTAGTGCGGTCCATTACATATAGAGGATGAGTTTAAATATTATTAATGGAGTCTGCTTCTTATTGTTTAAATTTCTAAAGCAATAGAGACATTAAAGGAATTCTGCTTATATAAACACAAAAAGTCGTGCCGCTTAAACAAGTAGAGGTGGGGTCTTTTGTAACGTCCCAAAGTTTGAACTTTTGTGTGTTAATTCTATCAATAATTGAGTGTCTACTTTAGTGGCTTAGAGCCTAAATTGTATGTTTGAGGTCAGGGGTTCAACTCCCATTTCTAGAAAAAAATTTCAATTATTTTGAGTCAACCATTACTCTGAGCTTTGGACTTAAGTTAAATTCTGTGTAATTTTGTGTCAGGAATGAGTCTGTTGGCTCAATGGTTAAGCTTTTGCATACCCTTTGGTCTTGTGTTCGTCTTTGCGTAAGCAAAAGCGAAGATATGTTTTTACTACTCTGTAGAGTAAGTTATTTGTTTTTAAAAAAATTTAATTAAATTGTTTTTTTCTTTTCTCCTCTTACGTTCCTCTCTTTTTTTTCTTTTTTCCTTCTTTTGTTTTTTTCCTTCTTTCTTCTTTTTTTTTTTTTTTTTTTTGATCTCTGAAGTTTGCCGTTAAATTTTTTTCTACTATGTGGTCCGGGAAGTTTCACATTTCGTTACCTTTTGACTGAAAGGTAATTACATGAGTTTTATTTTAGAATTTCTATTAAACATTTGCTCTAGTTCATTTTTTTTTTTTTTGAAATTGAGTTTTTTCTTAATTTACTCAAATTATCTGTTTAAGAGCTTGATTAGCTTTCTTTTTAGGTGAAGATATTGAAGGTAACATTCCTCCAACGTGCTAGTTCCATAAATTGTTGTTACACGCAAGGTGAGTGTGTGAATTTTTGGGTTGAGGGTTTTGTGTCAAAACTTTTTTACATGAATTTGGTTTGGTAAGATAATTCTTGCGATTTGTTTGAGAATAATTATTTAATTGGTCATCAAATTGTTGTTTTTAGGTTTCATATTAACCTTTGTTGCTTCTATGTCAAACCCGTACCAAGTGTGTGGCAAAAACCCCGAATTTTGGGATCAAAAGAAGCCGGAAACTATGGTTGTCGATGGCACACAGCTGTGTGTCAGGCCATGTGGTAGGCCGTCACATGGCCATGTGTCAGGCTGTGTGGTAGGCCATGTAACTCACTGTTTTGGAATTAGAGTCACACAGGCGTGTGTCCAGGCCATGTAACTCATTGTTTTGAAATTAAAATCATACGGGCCAAAGACACGGCGTGTGTCCAAGCCATGTGAGAGGATTTTTGGGTCTTGAATCACATGGACGTGTGCTTGGCCATGTGATAGGTTGTGTAGACCATACATGCCAGCCATCCAAGCTATGTGAATCCACACGAGCGTGTGGGCTAAAAATCAAGATTTTTTCCTAGGGCCAAAATGTCGTTCTAATCAAACGTGGGCCTATTGTAAGGTTCGTGGGATCTTAATTAGGCTTTATAACTTGTCATATGATGATCTAATGATGAATAAAATATAATATGTGCTTACATTTATTGAGATATTCATTAATTGAGTCTGATTTGTTTAATTCAAATATGATCTGAATCTGAATAATGACATGTGCATTTCTAATTTCTGACAATTTTGTAACTGCATTAGGTTTGGATTTGTGATAAAGGAGGAAGTGTGAGCAGTTATTTATCTACTGATTATGGTGGCTAAGCCACATATAAATCTGATTCTAGCAAAATATCGCACTCTAGTCTGGCAGCTAGTGCGCAGACACTCTAATTCGTGACATACATTCATTATGCAGTGTGTAGGGATGGATGGGTACTTGATACCCAATTTGGTGTGTAGGGATGGACAGGGATAGTGTGTAGTGTATGGGGGTAAGAAATCCACATCGATATCTAATGCGATCTGTAATTTGTAACTGATATATTCTATTTCTGTATCCAAATTTGAAAACTGACCGTAATTGTTGATCCGAAGACATATTTGTTATACTTCCACTTACTTTAAATATATCATTTATATACTAAGTTGTAAACTCATTTAGTTTTTTTTTTTTGGATTTTAGGAAACCCACAAGCTTAAGTGGGTCGGCGTAGTTGGAGCTCGGTTAATTCTCTTTTAATTATTTTACCATTTTTAACTGAATTTATACTATCTCATATTTTATTTTGGGTTGTTGTTATAAGTTTATATTTCTCTATTTGGTTTAATAGTTTAAAAGATTTCTCATTGTTGAATTTTAAATAATTTAAATTTGATTTTTCCAAGATGATTGTTGTAACTAGGCTGGGTTTGGGGTGTTACATCTTTCTTGTATATGTTTATTATAAACATGATAAGAACATGGTCATATTAGTGCTAAAAGTGAACAACCTCTGACAGAAATATAAATGAATATTATGTGTGGTGTATTTCAACTTCTAATACAAAAAGTTGTGGTTCAATCTCCGGACACCAACAACTTCATTAGAACTCTGAAATACATCCACTGATTGATGGTTCAAATCGAGAGATATCATATTGTATGCATAGTATTTGTTTGTGTAAAAGACTATGAAGTATGGTACAACATTTTAAACTAAGGGGAAATTGTTAGTTGTTTGTTATATTGGTAGTAAAAATATTTTATTATGTAGAAAAGTATAATAAATTAGAATTATTGATCAAATAGTTGTGTTGTAAAGACATAACTTTTGTACATAAAGCTTTCTTATAAAGATATAACTTTATGTAAAGTTGCCTTGTAAAGAAACACAATTATATGAATGTATCATATTAAAAGATACATCTATATGAAAGGGTATCTCATGAAAAGATACATCTATTGGATGTCTATATAAAGGACTTTTCTGTTAGTCATTTTACTATTCTATCTGGAGTGTTGAGGGCTTTGCTGTATCTTGGAGGCATATAAAAGCCTTAAGAAAAGTGTTCTACACTTTTAAGGAAATTTCGGACAAATCAGTACAACAATTAAAGGAACGATATTCTAGGATCTTTAGCTATATTAGTGCGATTAAAGTAATGATATACTAGGCTCTTTAGCTATATTAGCAGATGTATTTTTGGTAGTTACTTTGTATAGAAAATCTTGATTTGTACAGATATAGAAGTTTATTTCTAGTAGGAATCTTGGATCTGCATATATATGTTTGAGGTCAATGAGAATAATGGACATCTTTTTAATCCTAATATTTTTTTCTTCATGGTGTTAGAGCCATGGCTCCCAGAGATGAAGAGATTTTTGGTTCTGATAAGAAAACTCCAAGTCCTTACACTCTGAGCCCCAACAACAATCCAAGCAACATAATTACTCAAGTGCTGTAACACCCCAAACTCGGCCTAAACATTACGACCGGATCTGGCATTTCACATGAAAGGAATGTCTAAAAACTGTGCGTTCGTTAAAAAGTTCGTGTTCTTTATATTTGTTGTGAAAAGTCAAGTTTACGTAATTTTGAATAAGAAACAGTTTATTAATATTTTGGAAAATGGTTATTAAGGGTTTAGGAAATTCTCATATTGAACATTTAATAATAGTAGGCAGTAGTCAAATTAAAAGCGAAACCAACCAAAATACCAAAATTAAAGTTGTAGAGGCCTTATTACAAAATTGTAAACCAAACTTATAGTAAAACAACTCCCATGATAAAAATTAAAATAAAACCAAAATATTGAGCATGGCCACCTCGAGTCTGCCTCCGCTCCCAAATCTGCGATCTAATGATTACCTGCAAAATTTAAACAAAGGGGTGAGTCACCGAGACTCAGTGTGCAATTCCCTTACCACGATAACTGGGCATAAGCCCACAATAATATGTTAGCCCAATGCCATGGCATATCAATAATTAGTGCAATGCAATTAATCCACACGTATTCCACAAATGGGGTTGGCCCCAAATCCACATAAAACCACATACCATGCATAATGATGCAATATGTTACCCATCCCAACCTAATATCCATCCGCTACACACCCTCGTATCCTGCCACACACACCAGGGGATTACTAAATCGACCCTCCATCTTCTACACACCTTTTTGGCTGTCAAGCTGCTCAAAGCTAATATAACGTGGCCTAGCCACCGATCACCGTGTGACCAAATCTTGATATCCACGATATGACCCATGGTCATCATCAAACCATGATGAAGCACGAAGCTAACATCATCCCTCGATGTGGCACATAGTCGACATCAAGTCATGCTATGGCATATAGCCAATCATCACCACGTACATAAATGTACACCACATCCTTCTTTTAACATATATATCGATCCCATGCATATGCAACATGTTATAATAATTACGTGTATGCGTTATGACATGTATGCAAATCATATATCGATAACGTATGAAATGAATTACCATCATAATCAGAATAATAATATACAACATAATCAAGCTAACCAACCTCTAAGGGTATAACGATAATTTTACCTACCAAGGGTATTTTGTAATTTACCCACCAAGGGTATTTTTGTAATTTACCCACCAAAGGTATTTTGTAATTTTGCACCTGCAATGGCCTTTTCGAAGGTCTAATATTACCCTGAGTGACTCGGCTACCATTTTCGATCGTCACTAGACTATTAGGCCTAAACCCCAATTTCGACCCATTCAGGCCCACACGCTCGTGTGGCCCACCTAACACAAATCTAGCCACGTATATAGGTTCCACCTAGTCTAGTTCACTATATACTATATCATCATACAATTTATTCCAATTGGGCCCACGGGCCCACTTTGGCCAATCGTGGCCCAATCAGCCCCAACCCACAAGAATACTATTGATGGCCTCAACTATCGCGTCGAAGCCCCACACTCAAGGCCACACACGTGTGGCTACTAATGCCATGTGCCAAGCATTTTGGCTTTGCCACTCTGACTAGAGTAGAAAATTACACACTTGATAGGACTCTGGTGCTAAACCGTCTGCGACCACTCCTGTGCCCAACGCCCACCAAGGTATGTTAACCCTCCTCCTGGCATGCTCTTTATATAGCTAGCTCTTCACCTTCATTCCTTGTATCTTTTCGATGTGGGATCCCTTCGTCAGAAGAGTTTAAATTCAACTGAAACTCTTATCGTCCAATCCGCAAAATAAATACTCCCTTGCTCCTCATGAGATTCGAACCCAAGCTCTCCCCTCAGCCAATTCACGTCACTTGCCACTAAGCCACAAGCTCCTCTTATGTCTTAAACCATGCGCAACTAAATATAAACTATGGCCAAATTCTAAGATCCAAGTAAAAAGAAAACCAAAATGCAAAAGCCAAGACTTGAACCTTGGACCTCCTTCCTTCCTTGTGGTGTCACCCCCTTGTCTCTTATGTGGCGTCACTTTACCACTACACCACACACTCCACTTGTGTCATTTTCCTCTACATTTTATTCTTAAGGCCTACCTGCCAACTTCCAGGGTTTTTTTTCACCTAAAACCAAAATTTCCCTAAAGTCAAAGTTTGATCCCGGGACTTCATAGAAGCCCTCTAACCTTCCAAAATCACTTATCTAATAGGTCCAACTTGTATTTAAGCCGATCTCTTGTTCTCAAAAATTTTAAACGCTACTACGCTCAAGGCCCATTGGGCTCAATTCTCCTAGGCCCAATTTTAGGATGTTACAAATCTACCCTCCTTAAAGAAATTTCGTCCTCGAAATTTCCAACTACTAACAGTCACAAATCCTAACCCACCACACTACGCTCTTTCTGCGCACTCTGATCTTAATAAAACTAATATACTTTCTAACTAAATCTTGGAACCCCTTCACATAACTATCTACCACCGAAGCAAACAGATATTTTTCATACATACAATTCCTATATCACATCCACACATCGCTAAATAAATACAATCATTCAGCATATAACAGAATATAGTAAAAAGGAAACTTACAGATTTGGTACCGGAGACTCGGGTGCCATATTTACAGAAAAGAGATATATATATTTTCTAAACCATCCTTTGAAAACATTTTTGAACCCAAACCACAGCTGAGTTTTTGAACCTTGGCTCTTATACCAAAATTGTAACACCCCAAACCCGGCCTAAACGTTACGACCGGATCTGGCATGTCACATGAGAGGAATGTCTAAAAACTGTGCGTTCGTTAAAAAGTTTGTGTTCTTTATATTTGTTGTGAAAAGTCAAGTTTAAGTAATTTTGAATAAGAAATGGTTTATTAATATTTTGGAAAATGGTTATTAAGGGTTTAGGAAATTCCCATATTGAACATTTAATAATAGTAGGCAGTAGTCAAATTAAAAGCGAAACCAACCAAAATACCAAAATTAAAATTGTAGAGGCCTTATTACAAAACTGTAAACCAAACTTATAGTAAAACAACTCCTATGATAAATATTAAAATAAAACCAAAGTATTGAGCATGGCCACCTCGAGTCTGCCTCCACTCCCAAATTCGCGATCTAATGATTACCTACAAAATTTAAACAAAAGGGTGAGTCACCGAGACTCAGTGTGCAATTCCCCTTACCACGATAACTGGGCCTAAGCCCACAGTAATATGTTAGCCTAATGTCATGGCATATCAATAATTAGTGCAATGCAATTAATCCACACGTATTCCACAAATGGGCTTGGCCCCAAATCCACATAAAACCACATACCACACATAATGATGCAATATGTTACCCATCCCAACCTAATATCATGTAACATCCTAAATTTTTGGGCCTATGCGTTTAATGGGTGAATATGTGGAATGAATTAATTTAAGTGTTAGGGTCCAAATTGGGCTCAAGTTTAGGCAGAGGCATTGATTAAAACTATCTGTTTGGGCATTATAGGGTTTAAAAGGTAGTATCTATGTTTAAAATACCAAAGTGGGCTTGTGGCCCAATCTTAGGAGGTGACGCCAGACACAAGGAGTAAGGGACCCAAATTTAAGTTTCATGGAGCCCAATTCTTTTAATTTAAGTTAGCTAAATTTTGGGCATTAGGATTAGGTGGAGTGGATGGCAACAAGGCTAAAATTTAGGGGTTTTAATGTTTAAAATATGGGGATAATAAGCAGATAAAGGCTATTATTTAGGAATTTATTAAATAATTTATTTTATGTGGATAAAAAGCAAATAAAGGCTAAGATCTAGGGATTTTTATGATTAAAATATGTGGATAATATGCTGATAAAGGAGGGAGGAGTTAGAGATAATTAAGTCTCTTTTAGATGAGCTAGTAGATTAAGATAAAGGAGAAAAGTTAGGAATTTATCTACAAAGAGAGTGATGGCCAAGAATCCATCACTGAGAGGAGTAAAGAAACCAGCTACTACATGGCAAAGGGTTGCCGAATTTCCTATAAATAGGGGGGCTAGCTCCTTGTTTCTGACATTAAATCATCTCCCTTTTGTGCCGAAATTCCTTAGCTTCTTTTCTCCAAATTTCTTTCTCCAATTTCTCTAAAAGCCGAAAACTCCATTATTCTCTTCTTTCTTCTAAAAGCCAAAAACTCCATTATTCTCTCCTTTCTCCTAAAAGCCGAAAACTCCATTATTCTCTTCTTTCTTCTAAAAACTAAAAACTCTATTATTCTCTTCCTTCTCTAAAAAGCCAAAATCTCTATAGTTTTTATTTTATTCATCCTATTTGAGAAATTGTTCTATACCTCCGGCATTTAAATCCTCCATTAACATTGTCAAATCCTCTCTCTAGTACTAGCCGAATCTCCTAAGTTAAGGTAAGAGTAGATTTTTGATTAGTTCTCATAATCTATTCTCGATTTTGAAAAGGAAAAAGCCAAAAGCTAATAGTTTAATGGTTTATGATGGGCGGCAAGTCGGGATTTGAAGGAAGCCTAGTCGACTAGATCTAAAAGTCGAAATTTATAAGTCTCCAATTTTGAGATTTTTAAGGTAAGAAGATTTTCCTAGATTTCTATTAGATTTCATCATTATATACAAGATTTTAACTTTATAAGGAGGATTAACAATTAAATATTATTATAGTAACTCGATAAGGATTTATGATGGAATTAAATATGGATCGGCAAAAGAAAGAATCCTAAGTTTAAGAAGCGAGCGATCTGCTTTGCTCGAGATTGGCCAATTAGTTATGGACCGACTTACGAACAACACCTTAGGTAGATAGCGGTTGTGTCGACTAAGGATAGCGTCGATATAGAAAGCCTCGTTTTATCGGTGTCGGTGTGTAGATTCTTGACACATAAGCTTTGTTATATTATATGTATGTTATGGGCTAAAAGCGGAAAAGGTGTGTAGATCTCTATCACACTAGTTAATCTGAATTATATGTATGTTATGGGCTAAAAGCGGAAAATGAGGTTTGTATGAGCGATCGTATTACCCGTAAAGGGTAGGCAAGGGATGCAGTGCGTAATCATAGAAACTTCTATGTGTATCAAAGTATGTAAAAATATGTGATCTGTTTAGATAGTTTAATATTACGATTCTTGCATGTATGCATGGGATGGGATTGATTGATTCTGAAAGGGAGGCGGTCGCGAGGCGATCGGTGGCTTTGCCACATAGGTCACATAGTGATCGGTCTTTATGACAAAAGACAAATTGTCGATATATTATTAAGGTTGCACATTGATCGGTGGCTTCGCCACATAGGTCCTATAGTGATCGGTCTTTATAATGAAAGACAATATCGATATGGTGTGTAGCGGATGGAGGGTTGATTGTAGAAATCTCCACGATGTGATGGTTGGTGCAGGGGTGTGTAGAGGATGGACTCATAGGTTTGGGATGGGCCATGTTGCATATTTTGTTACCCTTGTATACGGGCCAAGGCTCATAATGTGTTTGTGGGCCTCAAGCCTTTTATGTGTTCTCGGGATTTGCTGCTCGAGTCTTGGTGACTCAACCTTTTATTTTTCCCAACATTTCGGTGAGCGAGAGATCGTGAACATGGGAGCCGAGGTGGACTCGAGGGCCATCAAGTTTTATTTCTACAAATTATTTCGGATTTCTTTAAGTTTATTTTATTTTTATTTAGGATTTTTTTAAGGCCCCTAGTTTTTATTCAACTAAGAAGTTTTTAATGTTATGCAACTTATAAATTTTATGTCAAGGTTTATTTATACTCAATAGTAAAAATACAAATAGGTTTATTTTCAAAAAGTCTCTCCTTTATTCAAAATTAATTAATTTAACTTGTGTTTTCAAAATGCGATAAAATGTTATGTGTTCGATAACATGCCAGATTCGGTCGAAACGCATGGGCCGGGTTTGGGGTGTTACATTTTGGTATCAGAGCCCAGTTCAAAACTCGGGCTGTGAAATGGGTCTAGAAATGTTTTTAGAAAAAAAAATTTTGGTTCGAGGACATGGCCTTCGAGTCTACCGGCACCCGATCCGCCCAGGTAAGTATTCTAAACTCTTGTTGTGTTATTTATGTGGGCTTAATGAGCTTTATGGGACGTAGACTATCTAGGTTAGAACTTGATGGACTCTAGGCTTAGGCAAACAACTCTTCAATTCCATAAGACTTAACTTCACTAAAACAAAACCTATAAACGAGTCACAAGACTAAGGTGTGGCAACAGCATATACATGTTTAGGAGTAGATCGGGAAGAGCTTGGTATTTAAGCGGTCAAGTGACTCACCTCCTCTTCACAGAATCTTACAGTGCGTGGTATTTATTCACTCTAGCTATAAGGACTTGTTCATGGTGAACCCATAATTAAAACCCAAAGGGACCAACCACCCTATTTTGCAACCAAAACCCTAAGTTTTGTACACTTCCGAAAAAATACATTTGATTTGAAAATGTTCACAACTATAAAGAAAATTACCAAATTACCCTTGTTATGCAAAATGACCAAAATAATACGATTTGTAGAATTACCAAACTACCCTTATTTTGTAAAATTACCGAAATACCTTTGAATCACAAAATTACCAAAATACCCTCAGATCACAAAAATTACCGAAATACCTCCAAATTTCAAAATTACCGAAATACCCTAGAATTTCAAAATTATCGAAATACCCCTAAATTTTAAAATTATCGAAATGCCCCCGAATTTCAAAATTATCGAAATACCCTCAAATTTCAAAATTTCTAAAATGCCCCGAATTCTAAAATTACCAAAATACCCTCGATTTCCAAAATTACCAAAATACCCCCGAGAATGCAAAATTACCAAAATACCCTTATTTTATAAAATCATCAAGGAACCTCATTTCAAAAAAAATTACGAAAATGCCCCTGTAGGATAAAATTATGAAAATACCCCTGGGTAGTGGAAAACAACAACAATGACAACCACAACACTTTTCTGTAATGAACGCGAGTTCATGAATGTTGATGATTGAATGAATGAACTTGAGACAGAGTAGTGTGTGTGTATGAATTGAAAGAACTACTTTTTTGAACTATTAATCATAAGACTGTTCGCGATAAATCAGTGGAAAGAAATAATGATTCATAAAATTTCTAATCAGATAAACGTAAATCGGTAGAATGAGTACAAGGGGACGAAGACACTTCAGATGCAAATAATGGTGCATACCCTACCATAGTATACTAAGTGTTTATTTTGGCTTTAGAATTAGAGTTCGCAGGAAAGCATAGTGGTGAGACTCAGGTAGAATGATTACTAGTTAGTTGAAAATTTTGAGGACAAAATTTCTTCAAGGAAGGTAGAACTGTAACATCCTAAATTTTTGGGCCTATGCGTTTAATGGGTGAATATGTGGAATGAGTTAATTTAAGTGTTAGGGGTCCAAATTGGGCTCAGGCTTAGGCAGAGGCATTGATTAAAACTATCTGTTTGGGCATTATAGGGTTTAAAAGGTAGTATCTATGTTTAAAATACCAAAGTGGGCTTGTGGCCCAATCTTAGGAGGTGACGCTTGAGACACAAGGAGTAAGGGCCCAAATTTAAGTTTCATGGAGCCCAATTCTTTTAATTTAAGTTAGCTAAATTTTGGGCATTAGGATTAGGTGGAGTGGATGGCAACAAGGCTAAAATTTAGGGGTTTTAATGTTTAAAATATATGGATAATAAGCAGATAAAGGCTATTATTTAAGAATTTATTTTATATGGATAATAAGCGAGATAAAGGCTAAGATCTAGGATTTTATGATTAAAATATGTGGATAATATCTTTGATAAAGGAGGAGGAGTTAGAGATAATTAAGTCTCTTTTAGATGAATTAGTAGATTAAGATAAAGGAGAAAAGTTAGAATTTATCTACAAAGAGAGTGATGGCCAAGAATCCATCCTCGAGAGGAGTAAAGAAACCACTACTACATGGCAAAGGGTTGTCGAATTTCCTATAAATAGGGGCTAGCTCCTTGTTTACGACATTAAATTATCTCCCTTTTGTGCCGAAATTCCTTAGCTTCTTTTCTCCGAATTTCTTTCTTCAATTTCTAAAAGTGAAAACTCCATTATTCTCTTCTTTCTTCAAAAAGCCAAAACTCCATTATTCTCTTCTTTCTCTTAAAAGCGAAAACTCCATTATTGTCTTCTTTCTTCTAAAAACTAAAAACTCCATTATTCTCTTCCTTCTCTAGAAAGCCAAAATCTCTATAGTTTTTATTTTATTCATCCTATTTGAGAAATTATTCTATACATCCGGCATTTAAATCCTCCATTGACATTGTCAAATTCTCTCTCTAGTACTAGCCGAATCTCCTAAGTTAAGGTAAGAGTAGATTTTTTATTAGTTCTCATAATCTATTCTCGATTTTTGAAAAAGGCAAAAGACGAAAGCTAATAGTTTAATGGTTTATGATGGGCGGCAAGTCGAGATTTGAAGGAAGCCTAGTCGACTAGATCTATAAGCCGAAATTCATATGTCTCAAATTTTGGGATTTTTAAGGTAAGAAGATTTTCCTAGATTTCTATTAGATTTCATCATTATATACAAGATTTTAACTTTATAAGGAGGATTAACGATTAAATATTATTATAGTAACTCGATAAGGATTTATGATGGAATTAAATATGGATCGGGCAAAAGAAAGAATCCTAAGTTTAAGAAATGAGCGAGATCTCTTTGCTCAAGATTGGCCAATTAGTTATGGACCGGCTTACGAACAACACCTTAGGCGGATAGCGGTTGTGTCGACTAAGGATAGCGTCAATATAGAAAGCCTCGTTTTATCGGTGTCAGAATGTGTAGATTCTTGACACATAAGCTTTGTTATATTATATGTATGTTATGGGCTAAAAGTAGGAAAAGGTGTGTAGATCTCTATCACACTAGTTAATCTGAATTATATGTATGTTATGGGCTAAAATCCGGAAAATGAGGTTGTACAAACAAATCGTATTACCCGAAAGGGTAGGCAAGGGATGCAGTGCGTAATCATAGAAACTTTCTATGTGTATCAAAGTATGTAAAAATATGTGATCTGTTTAGATAGTTTAATGTTACGATTCTTGCATGTATGCATGGGATGGGATTGATTGATTTGGAAGGGAGCTGGTAGCGAGGCTATCGGTGGCTTTGCCACATAGGTCACATAGTGATCGGTCTTTATGATGACGACATAATTGTCGATATATTATTAAGGTCGCACATCGATCGGTGGCTTCGCCACATAGGTCACATAGTGATCGGTCTTTATGATGAAGACAATTTGTCGATATGGTGTGTAGCGGATGGAGGGTTGATTGTAGAAATCCCACGGTGTGATGGTTAGTACTGGGTGTGTGTAGGATGGACTCATAGGTTTGGGATGGGCCATGTTGCATATTTTGTTACCCTTGTATACGAGCCAAGGCTCATAATGTGTTTGTGGGCCTCAAGCCTTTTTTTATGTTCTCGGGATTTGTACACTGAGTCTTGGTGACTTAACCTTTTATTTTTCCCAACATTTCAGGTGAGCAGTAGATCGTGAACATGGGAGCCGAGGCGGACTAGAGGGGCCATCAAGTTTTATTTCTACAAATTATTTCAGGATTTCTTTAAGTTTATTTTATTTTTATTTGGGATTTTTTAAGGCCCTAGTTTTATTCAACTAAGAAGTTTTTAATGTTATGCAACTTATAAATTTTATGTCAAGGTTTATTTATACTCAATAGTAAAAATACAAAGAGGTTTATTTTCAAAAAGTCTCTCCTTTATTCAAAATTAATTAATTTAACTTGTGTTTTCAAAATGCGATAAAATGTTATGTGTTCGATAACATGCCAGATCCGGTCGAAACACATGGGC
The DNA here is from genome assembly GCA_025506655.1 of Gossypium rotundifolium. NCBI lineage: Eukaryota > Viridiplantae > Streptophyta > Magnoliopsida > Malvales > Malvaceae > Gossypium > Gossypium rotundifolium. The sequence goes on from CP106722.1 coordinate 141,762,222, forward strand.
CGGGTTTGGGGTGTTACATATCCATCCGCCACACACCACCGTATCCTGCCACACACACCAGGGGATTACTAAATCGACCCTCCATCCGCTACACACCTCTTTGGCAGTCAAGCTGCTCAAAGCTAATATAACGTGGCCTAGCCACCGATCACCGTGTGACCAAATCTCGATATGTACGATGTGACCCATGGTCATCATCAAACCACGATGAAGCATGAAGCTAACATCGTCCCTCGATGTGGCATATAGCCGACATCAAGTCATGCTATGGCACATAGCCAATCATCACCACGTACATAAATGTACACCCTATTCTTCTTTTAACATATATATACCGATCCCATGCATATACAACATGTTATAATAATTCGTGTATGCAGTATGACATGTATGCAAATCATATATCAGATAACGTATGAAATGAATTACCATCATAATCAGAATAATAATATACAACATAATCAAGCTAACCAACCTCTAAGGGTATTTTCGTAATTTACCCACCAAGGGTATTTTCGTAATTTACCCACCAAGGGTATTTTCATAATTTCGCACCGATAATGGCCTTTCCGAAGGTCTAATGTTACCCTGAGTGACTCGGTTACCATTTTCGGTCGTCACTAGACTATTGGGCCTAAAACCCGATTTCGGCCCATTCAGGCCCACACGCTCGTGTGGCCCACCTAACACAAATCTAGCCACGTATATAGGTTCCACCTAGTCTAGTTCACTATATACTATATCATCATAAAATTTATTCCAATTGGGCCCACGGGCCCATTGGGCCCACATTGGCCAATCGCGGCCCAAGCAGCCCCAACCCACAAGAATACTACTGATGGCCTCAACTATTGCGTGAAGCCCCACACTCACTTTCTTGACTTCGTGTGGCTACTAATGCCGTGTGACTGGCATTTCGGCTTTGCCACTCTACAGCTAAAGTAGAGAATTACACACCTGATAGGACTCTGGTGCTAAACCGCGCTGCGACCACTCCTGTGCCCAACGCCCACCAAGTTATGTTAACCCTCCTCCTGGCATGCTCTTTATATAGCTAGCTCTTCACCTTCATTCCTTGTATCTTTTGATGTGGGATCCTTCGTCGGAAGAGTTTAAATTCAACTGAAACTCTTACAGGTCAATCGCAAAATAAATACTCCTTACTCCTCATGAGATTGAACCCAAGCTCTCCCTCGGCCAATTCACGCCACTTGCCACTAAGCCACAAGCTCCTCTTGTGTCTTAAACCGTCATGTAACTAAATATAAACTATGGCCAAATTCTAAGATCCAAGTAAAAAGAAAACCAAAATGCAAAAGCCAAGACTTGAACCTTGGACTCCTTCTTTCCTTGTGGCGTCACCCCCTTGTCTCTTATGTGGCGTCACTTAGCCACTACACCACACACTCCACTTGTGTCATGTTCCTCCACATTTTATTCTTAAGGCCTACCTGCCAACTTTCAGGGTTTTTTTTTCACCTAAAATCAAAATTTCCCTAAAGCCAAAGTTTGATCCCGGGACTTCATAGAAGCCCTCTAACCTTCCAAAATCACTTATCTAATTGGTCCAACTTGTATTTAAGCCGATCTCTTGTTCTCAAAAATTTTAAACGCTACTACGCTCAAGGCCCATTGGGCTCAATTCTCCTAGGCCCAATTTTAGGATGTTACAAATCTACCCTCCTTAAAAAAATTTCATCCTCGAAATTTCCAACTACTAACAGTCACAAATCCTAACCCACCACACTACGCTCTTTCTGCTCACTCTGATCTTAATAAAACTAATATACTTTCTAACTAAATCTTGGAACCCCTTCACATAACTATCTACCACCGAAGCAAATAGATATTTTTCATACATACAATTCCTATATCACATCCACACATCACAGAATGAATACAATCATTCAGCATATAACAGAATATAGTAAAAAGGAAACTTACGGATTTGGTGCCGGAGACTCGGGTGCCATATTTATAGAAAAGAGATATATATATTTTCTAAACCATCCTTTGAAAACATTTTTGAACCCAAACCACAGCTGAGTTTTTGAACCTTGGCTCTGATACCAAAATTGTAACACCCCAAACTCGGCCTAAACGTTACAACCGGATCTGGCATGTCACATGAAAGGAATGTCTAAGAACTGTGCGTTCATTAAAAAGTTCGTGTTCTTTATATTTGTTATGAAAAGTCAAGTTTAAGTAATTTTGAATAAGAAACGGTTTATTAATATTTTGGAAAATGGTTATTAAGGGTTTAGGAAATTCCCATATTGAACATTTAATAATAGTAGGCAGTAGTCAAATTAAAAGCGAAACCAACCAAAATACCAAAATTAAAATTGTAGAGGCCTTTATTACAAAACTGTAAACCAAACTTATAGTAAAACAACTCCCATGATAAATATTAAAACAAAACCAAAATATTGAGCATGGCCACCTCGAGTCTACCTCCGCTCCAAAATCCGCGATCTAATGATTACCTGCAAAATTTAACAAAGGGGTGAGTCACCGAGACTCAGTGTGCAATTCCCCTTATCACGATAACTGGGCCTAAGCCCACAGTAATATGATAGCCCAATGCCATGGCATATCAATAATTAGTGCAATGCAATTAATCCACACGTATTCCACAAATGGGCTTGGCCCCAAACCCACATAAAACCACATACCACGCATAATGATGCAATATGTTACCCATCCCAACCTAATATCCATCCGCTACACACCCCCGTATCCTGTCACACACACCAGGGGATTACTAAATCGACCCTCCATCCGCTACACACCTCTTTGGCAGTCAAGCTACTCAAAGCTAATATAACGTGGTCTAGCCACCGATCACCGCGTGACCAAATCCTGATATCCACAATGTGACCCATGGTCATCATCAAACCATGATGAAGCACAAAGCTAACATCGTCCCTCGATGTGGCACATAGCCGACATCAAGTCATGCTATGGCACATAGCCAATCATCACCACGTACATAAATGTACACCCTGTCCTTCTTTTAACATATATATACCGATCCCATGCATATGCAACATGTTATAATAATTCGTGTATGCAGTATGACGTGTATGCAAATCATATATCAGATAATGTATGAAATGAATTACCATCATAATCAGAATAATAATATACAACATAATCAAGCTAACCAACCTCTAAGGGTATAACAATAATTTTACCTACCAAGGGTATTTTCATAATTTACCCATCAAGGGTATTTTCGTAATTTACCCACCAAGGGTATTTTCGTAATTTTGCACCTGCAATGGCCTTTTCGAAGGTCTAATGTTACCCTGAGTGACTCGGCTACCATTTTCGGTCGTCACTAGACTATTGGGCCTAAAACTCGATTTTGACCCATTCAGGCCCACACGCTCGTGTGGCCCACCTAACACAAATCTAGCCATGTATATAGGTTCCACCTAGTCTAGTTCACTATATACTATATCATCATACAATTTATTCCAATTAGGCCCACGGGCCCATTGGGCCCACTTTGGCCAATCGCGGCCCAAGCAGCCCCAACCCACAAGAATACTACTGATGGCCTCAACTATTGCGTCGAAGCCCCACACCTGCACTCGCACGCTCGTGTGGCTACTAATGCGTGTGATCGACATTTCGGCTTTGCCACTCTACAGCTAAAGTAGAGAATTACACACCTGATAAGACTCTGGTGCTAAACCGCGCTGCGACCACTCCTGTGCCCAACGCCCACCAAGGTATGTTAACCCTCCTCCTGGCATGCTCTTTATATAGCTAGCTCTTCACCTTCATTCCTTGTATCTTTTCGATGTGGGATCCTTCGTCGGAAGAGTTTAAATTCAACTGAAACTCTTACCGTCAATCCAAAATAAATACCCCTTGCTCCTCATGAGATTCGAACCCAAGCTCTCCCCTCAGCCAATTCACGCCACTTGCCACTAAGCCACAAGCTCCTCTTGTGTCTTAAACCGTGTGCAACTAAATATAAACTATGGCCAAATTCTAATATCCAAGTAAAAAGAAAACCAAAATGCAAAAGCCAAGACTTGAACCTTGGACCTCCTTCCTTCCTTGTGTCACCCCTTGTCTCTTATGTGGCACTTTGCCACTACACCACACACTCCACTTGTGCCATTTTCGTCCACATTTTATTCTTAAGGCCTACCTGCCAACTTCCAGGGTTTTTTTTTCACCTAAAACCAAAATTTCCCTAAAGCCAAAGTTTGATCCTGGGACTTCATAGAAGCCCCCTAACCTTCCAAAATCTGTAACACCCCTAACCAGTATCTGTCGTCGGATTAGGGTTACGGGGCATTACTGATTAAATCACAACTTTTTAATCAATCACTTAATTGAACCAATGCAATCCTAAAATTTGTTAACATATGCATAATTGAGCCACATAAATTTAAACAACTTATTTGTTTCTTTTGCATGCACTATTCATACCAAATCTCGCTCAAATAGAATGCTCATATATTTAAAATAACAAATTTTCATTCAACTTGCAAAACCAAAATGTCATTTTATAACCAAATATAATACACCCATATGTTCAAGCTCTATAATCATAATTTAACATCACGTACATATATCACTTAGGTGGTAGAATATACATGGTCATGTATACACATGTTTAAGATTCAATTCCAAAATTTTCATATCATTATTTCATTAAGCGAATACACTTACCAAATTCACTAATATTCTCTCGTTACCAAATGCATAGTTTACAAGGCTAACTCATGCTTCTAATTTACACTTCCAAATAATATGCTTTGAGTCCTAATCCATTTCACTAAACTACCACCCTTATTCACATATAAAAGGTTTATCAAATCTCATATAAGTAATCACATAACAAACATATCATATCTAAACATTATTTGTTCTAACAATCAATAAACTAATCAAAAGTTCGAACCTAATATACAACTAACCAAGAATAATATATGTATGTACTCACTTACACAAACCGAATCAAAATAGCCCAATACAACGATACATTATTGAACTTAATGCTTATCTATCAAATGACCAATTCAAATATACACATGTCATAACGTTATTTAACACCTATATTTCACATTTTATAACTTCAATATACATCCATCGTTTACTTTATTGACTAAACCTAATATCACACCAAACTTACCATTATTCATTGTAGAATCATAAATCCAACATTATAAGCGTATATATATATCATATAATAAGCTCATCATCATGAATTATTTTATAAATCATTCATGTCATAACCTAACATGCATAAATAATAGCACCATTCCACACATGATTAAACCATAATCAAGCATAATTAATAGTTCATGGCATGAGCAAACTATAACCTCAAAACACAAAACAAGTTATTCAAAATAGATAGCCATTTTCGCATGGCTAGCATATTTACACTATTACAAACATTAGTTATACGGTTTAGTCTAGCCTATACATGGCCTTTCAAATAACAAACCAAGTTTTCAATACCAAAAGAAGTCGATAGTGTGGTTGACTTCACGGATGATCCTTCAAGCACGTAGTTGATTCAAGATCTATAAAAGCAGGTAGACAAAAACACACACACAGTAAGCTTACTAGCTTAGTAAGTCTCAAGCAAATATCAATATAATGAACATACATTCAAACATATTAAAATCCAAGCTTGTAATATGAAACATAATTTTTTCATTATGTAAAATTTTGATGGCTGAATAATAGTAATGCTCTTTACTTAAACATCATTGCTATGACATCGTAAACCTGTACAATATTATTGTTCCATATAAACCAATCTAGGAATCGATCTTCTATTTCTACTTATACGCAAGAACAAGCGCTTTTGTCACACTCATCACTGATCTTTAACTATATAATAAGAATTTTAGTTCACTTCATTCTCTACTAAAATGGTAGGTTAGTTCTTACCTGAACTTGTACCACTTAACACTATATAAACATCTCACCTTATTTGATATTCAGAATCTCCACTTATAGCGTTTCATCGGCATAAAGCCTGAAATAAATCACCGGCACTAAGCACGCTAGGCACTAAGCCCGAATATGTCACAAGACGAAGCACTGCTAGGCACTAAGCGAATATATCAAAGACGAAGCACTGCTAGGTACTAAGCCCGAATATATCACCCAAGACGAAGCTCTTAGAGCATTTAGCCCGAATTCAACACATTTAACATTTCAATACACTTTACTTAATAATTGAAATCACCATAACTTATATACTTCATACAACTTTCATTCATCAACCAAACTTACATACTTACATCACATTTAACAATTTAAAACTCACTATCAAGTTATACTACCACATTCGGCCAACACACATTTTTATACTTAAAATTTCCTAACTTTATCATATGCAATGTTCATAATTATTCCTATAGTATACACTTGCTTACGGACTTACCTCGGTTGTCGATAGACCGTGCAAATCGGCTATTCGAGAACCTTCGTCTTTCCCCGATCCAAATCCGTTTTTCTTTGCTCTTGATCTAAAACACATTCAAATTTAGCTCATTCAAGTACATTTCATCTCAATTTAGTCCCTAAGCACATAAATAAGAAAATTACCATTTTACGCCTACTATTTCAATACTTTGCAATTTAGTCCTATTTGCATAAAACTCAAAATACATTAAATTTCCCCATACTTCTTAAGGGCCGAATATATATGAGGACTATACAAGTCCATTTATTTCATTTATTTTGCAATTAAGCCCTTCTAAATTTTTATTTTTACAATTTGGCCCTGAGAACACAAATTCACCAAAACTTCCAACACATAATATACTAATTTTTAACCTAACTATCATCTAAAATCATCAAATATCAAAAACCACATGAACACAACAATGGCCGAACATCAAGCATACTTAGATTCAAAAATTACAACATGGGTGGCTACGGTTCAAAGCAACGATCTCAAAACGTAAAATTACTAAAACCAAATCAAACTAACCTTGAAATCAAGCCTCAAATTGCGAAATTTGAAGAACAAAACCCTTTTATCTTTCTCAACTTTCGCCTTAAGACACTGGATGATATCATGGCTTTAATTTATGTTATTATAACATATAATAAAGAAATTTATTAAATTACTTATATAACCTTTAATATAAAATAAAACCAATATATATACTATGGATATTTTTGTCAAAAGCCACCCACTAACTTTAAAATGGGTTATTTACCCATTTAATGCTTCATATTAAGCCATGCTCAAATAGGCACTTTACACTCTAGTATGCCACTTTTACATTTTACGCGATTAAGTCCTTTTTGTCAAATTCGATACTCAAACGATAAAATTTTTCTACAAAACTTTCACACACATAAATTCATATATAATAAGCACTAAATATAATATTTAAATATTTCTCGAGTTCAGATTTGTGGTCTCGAAACCACCGTTTCGATTAGGGTCAGATTCGGTCTGTCACAACTCTCCCCCCTTAAGGATTTTCGTCCCCGAAAATCTTACCGTTAAACAACGTCGGATATTATTGCCTCATTGAATCTTCAGGCTCCCACGTTGCCTCTTCAACTCCGTGTCGATTCCATAACACTTTCACTAAGGAAATCTTTTTGTTTCTTAACTCTTTTATTTCCCGAGCTAAAATATGGATCGACTTTTCCTCATACGTCATATCAGATTGTATCTCAATCTCGATTTTGAGCAATCACATGTGATGATCGATCAGTATCTACGAGCATAGAAACATGAAATCGTCATGTATCTTTTCTAACTCGAGGGCAATCTTAATCTATAAACAACCGCCCAATACGTTCAATGATTTCATACGATCCGAAAAATCTCGGACTCAACTTGCCTTTTCGACCAAATCGGAGTACTTTCTTCCACGGAGAAACTTTTAAGAATACACGATCTCCTACCTGAAATTCATTGTCTTTACGTTTCATATCAGCATAAGACTTTTGACGATCCAAGCGACTTTCAAATTGTCTCTAATAATAGCTACTACTGCTTGGTTTCTTTAATCAAATCAACCCGTGTATCTTGTTCTCACTAAGCTCGATCCGATTATAATGGTGTTCGACATTTTAAGCCCATATAAGGCTTCATAAGGTGCCATTTTGATACTTGATTGAAAGCTATTATTATAAGCAAATTCAATCAAAGGTAGGTATCGTTCCCACGTACCTTCAAACTCGAGAACGCAACATCTCAACATGTCCTCAAGTATTTGAATAGTTCGTTCGGATGGCCAAATCTGTCTGCGGATGGAAGGTCAGACTAAAATGAAGTTTAGTACCTAAAGCTTCTTGCAACTTCTTCCAAAGCTGCGATATGAATCTCGGGTCTCGTGTAAAACAATGGAACTCGGTACACCATGCAATCTCACAATCTGTGATACGCACAATTCAAACAAGTTTATCAAGTGAATAGTGCATGCGTCTTGGCACAAAATGAGTCGATTTAGTCACCTATCAACTATAACCCATACGGCATCTTTCTTACTTGGTGTCATAGGAAGACCGGATACAAAATCCATTGTAATCCTATCCCATTTCCATTCGGTATCGAGGATTGGTGAAGTAGTCCAGATGGCACTTGATATTGACTTTTACTTGGCGACAAATTAAGCATTTGAAACAAATTCGGATATATCCTGTTTCATGCCAGCCACCAATAGAAGCATTTCAAATCGTTATACATCTTCGCTACCCGGATGTATCGATAGTCGGCCACTATGAGCCTCACTCAAAATCATCTATCAAATCGAGTTCTTTGGAACACACATTCGGTTTTAAAATTCAAGCGGTCATTTGCATCAATCGAAAATCGATTACGTACCCTTTTCACATCGAATTGGCTAGCAATCAAATCTTCATCAACTTTACATGCATCACAAATTTCTTTGAATAAACATCGGTCTTGCTCGTAACTCACTATGATCGAACCATCACTAGACATAGCCATCTCGTGCATTCGAAGGCACGAAGAGCAAATAATGATTTCGACTTAATGCATCCGCAACAACATTAGCTTTTCGGGTGATAGTCAATCACCAATTCATAGTCTTTCAACAATTCTAGCCACTGCGTTGTCTCAAATTCAGGTCTTTCGAAGTCATTAGATACTTGGACTTTTGTGATCCGAGTAAACATGACATTTCTCACCAAATAAGTAATGGCGCCAAATCTTGGTCACGAACACAATGGTCGCAAGCTCTAAATCATCGTCGGGTAATTTCTTTCATGCGGCTTCAATTGTCTTGAAGCGTAGGCTACAACTTTGCCTTCACGCATCAAAACGCAGCCCAAACCATTTAAAGAAGCATCGAGTACACAACAAATTCTTTACCCGATTAGAAAGTTGAACTAATACTAGAGCTTACATCAAAGGGCTTTCAACCGATCAAAACTTTTTCGACATTTTTCGACCACTCAAATAGGACATCTTTCTGCATTAACTTTGTTAGCAGGGTTGCTATCATAGAAAAATCTTTCACAAATCATCGATAGTAACCCGCAAGTCCCGAAAACTTTAAATCTAGAAAACATTTTTCGGTGGCTTCCAATCAAGTATAGCAGAGATTTTGTTCAGATCAACTCGAATGCGATCTTTGAAACCACATGTCCCAAAAAGTGACCTCCTTCATCCGAACTCACACTTACTAAACTTCATTATCGGTGATGATCTCGCAAAGTTTGTAGCACTAACCTTAAATGTTGGCGTGTTCAACTTCATCTTTGGAGTAGATCAATATGTCATCAATAAATACCACCACAAATCGATCCAAAAGCGCCTAAAACCCGATTCATCAAATCCATAAAAATAGCGAGTGCATTAGTAAGCCCAAAAGGCATTACCAAAACTCAAAATGCCCGTACCTTGTCCGTAATGCGATCTTTGGCACATCCGATATCTCGACTCAGAATCGATAATAACCCGATCTCAAATCTATCTTGAAAATCTGAAGCCCTTTCAAGTGATCAAACAAATCATCAATCCGAGGTGTGGTACTTATTCTTTATAGTTACCTTATTTAGTTCGATAATCAATACACATTCGCATCGTTCCATCTTTCTTTCTCACAAAAGAATGGTGCACCCAAGGAGAGAAACTTGGTCGTGCAACAAGCGTGCTTTTAGCTCTTTTAACTCAATGGGTGCCATCCGATATGGAGCTATTGAGATGAGTCGTTCTGGAGCTAATTCAATGCCAAACTCAATCTCGTATAGGGGTAAACCGGTAGTTCTTGAAACACATCGAGTATTCACATACAATCAGTGCAGATTCAATCATTTCTCGGACAATTTATTATCCGATTACATAAGCCAAGTAAGCTTCACACCCTTTCTCACATACTTCGGGCTAACATCGATGATATAATCAGTAGAAACCCACGAATCTTTGGATTCAATTCTAATGATCTCACCGTTCTGGTGTCTCAAATCAATAAGCTTTCTTTTGCAATTCACCACTGCATCATGCGAAGTTAACCAGTCCATTCCCAAAATTATATCAAACTCATCGAAAACAATGACATTAAATCAAGCTGGAAGCAAAAATCTCGAATTATCAATGGGCAACTTTTACACACTTTATTAACAAACACACATCTACCCAAAGGATTGGATCGCGAATCACAAACTCGGTGAGACTCATTTGGCGAGTCTTCTTGAATACCAAAGTTTCATATACATATGAATGGGTCGAACCAGGATCAATCAATGCAATCACAGTAGTATTATAAAGAGTGAAAGTACCGGTAATGACATCTGGAGAAGCAGTATCCTCTCTAGCTCGAGTAACATAAGCTCTAGCTGGAGCTCTAGCCTCAGATCGATCTTTTGTGTTCTTTGTCCCTCTCGACTACCACCTACATGGCGGAATGCTGGATAGTCCGCCTGATCTTCTTGTACTACTCGGTCTAGAGGATTACATCTTTGTATTCTACTCACTAACAATGGGCATTCTCGAATAAAATGGTGCGAGGATCCACATTTAAAGCAGACCGGTCACGAACTCTACAACTCCCGAATGCCATTTTCCACAATGTTTGCATTCAACTCAATTTTATGGAACGTTACCAACACTAGCCATCGAGGTAGCTCGGGAGCCCTTTGGAGGTCGATCACGTCTAAATGAATCAAGTAGCTTTGTGTCGATCGAAGTTATCTCTAAACTTCTTCGATGAGGAATGGAAATTCTTGCAAGCGATCTTTTACGGGTGTCTCTAGCTTCATCTCGACCTTTCTTTTCTCCTTCCCAAGCTCTTGACTTTGCAAGCTCGTTCTACGAGTGTCACAAACTCTTTGATTTCAAGAATTCCAACAAGCAACTTTAATTCTTCATTTAAACCATATTCAAACCTTTTGCACATAATGGCTTCGGTTGAAACACATTCCCAAGCATATCGGCTCAATCTGACAAATTTTTGCTCATATTGACCACCGTCATTTGCCCCTGTTTTAGTTCAAGAAATTCTTTGCGTTTACGGTCAATGAACCTCGATCGATATATTTCTTGCGAATTCATTCGAAAGAAATCCCATGTCACTTTTTCTTTTGGAACCAGCGATACTAGTGTAATCCACCGGTGATAGGCGGTGTCCCAAGTAATGATATAGCACATTTTAAACATTCATCTAGAGCACGGGATAACTCATCAAGCACGAATAGTGTTATCAAGCCACATTTCACTCGTTCGCATCATCATTATCATTAGCCTTGAATTCTTATTTAAATTTCCTAATTTTATCAATGTGAGGCCTACTAGATCTCATTGGTGTAATATCCGGGTTAAGGGCTATTTTATTTTGGCATTGTTTGCATGTTAATGGCTTGTTATGTTGTTGTTTGTGTGGTCTCGAGGCTTAGTTGTAGGCTAGGAGTGAGCCTGAGTAGGTGGGAAAATTTTAGTTTTAAGCCTTTGGGTGAGAGGAGTTGAAGGAGTTGGGAGTTATATATATTATTTGTTGAGTTGTGGCATAACAAAGGAGTTGGTGGAGTGGCAAGCATGCACCACTTGGAGCATGTGTATGGCGTCAATTGCAAGGGGTGAGGTCCTGAGTTCAAGCTGCGAAAATCCCCCATTTTGGCTCCCATTTTGACGGCATGGAGGGGAGGAGTTGTAGGCAGTTCAAACTCTGCCTTAGACTAAGTCAACACATTCAAATGATGGGTGGAGAGCAAATGGTGGAGGAAGACTTGGTCATAGTCATTTCAATTAGTGGCTTGGGAGAGATTGGGGGGAGGTTGGCCGGTTTTGAGGAGATTTTAGGGGAGGTTGGCCGGTTGGTAAGTGTTGTGAGAGTGTGGGAGTGTCTCGAATCTTGGCATTGGGTAGGTGTGCATTTTCAGTCATAGGGGGAATAGCAAACCAAGTTCTTTTTTTTTTGCCAAAATAAGCTGATTTCTCTTTTAGTCAAGCTAGCCAAAAGAAAAACTTTAAGGTTAATTCTCCTCTCATTTCCCTTAAACCGAAAGTCCAAGGTTGCTTCTTGCCAAAAAGGTTGTTTTTTCTTTTTGGTAGCCGAATGCCTCTCCCACTTTCTTTTCTTTTGCATTTGTGTTAAACCGAAACCAGTTTTTGTCTTCTCTTCAACATTTAGCCGAATCTAGCTTCTCTTACTCTCCTTTTTCCTGCTCATATTCTTCTTTTCATTGTGCTAAGTTCTTCTCTTGGAACCGAAAACCCAAGCACTTGTGTGCCGAAATTTTGCCTTGTTTCTTTCTTCTTCTTCTCATTGTGCTAAGCCAAAATTAGCATCTTCTTCCCACATTTTCTTTCTCCTTTTCTTGAAGATCAGTAGCCGAAACTCATCCTCCAAAACACCTTCCTCATTTCTTATTTTTTCAAAACCGAAAGTAACCCCCTATTCATCTTTTACTTTGCTTTTCCCAAACCCTTTAGCCGAACCATCATCCCCTTCATAGAAATTTCCTTCTTCTATTTTTCTTCTTCTTCCATCTTGGCCGATTGTGAGGTGTGGTGTGGATCATTTTTGGGTTTTGTTTTCAAAGCGTTGGAAGGGTAAGTTCTTGGCCGAATGGCCATTTCTCTTTCTCTCTAGTGCTATGTTGATTTGGGTTGGACAGGCCTATGTGGTTTTTGGTTGAGTTAATCATTTGTTTAAACATCTCATTATAGGGCTTTGGAGTTCCAAGCGGTCAAGAAAGCTTTTATCTGGATTCAATTGTTTGGTAAGTGATGGTGAAATGGTGGCTCATGGTCTATTTGGTTAGTTTCGATTAAGTATAAGGTTTCAAAAGGATTTATTATTCTCTTTTATGGTGTAGTCGATTAGTGGAGGAACCCTTTGTTGGTTCGAGACTTGGTTGGTAACTGATTCAAGGGCAGGTAAGAGATCAAAGATTAACCCCTTTTTGTGTAAATGGTTATAACCGAATGGTATGTTGATTAATCCTTTGTTGGCTGATTATAGGATCGGGGTTGTCGAGGTGATCAAGGGACTTAGACCGGTTCTTAGGATTTAACCTTCGCTATTTTAGGTGTGTAAACCAACACACTTTTTAACTGAGTAATGTGATAACCTGTTGTGTAAATGAAACAGTGTGGTTGACTATTTTGGTACCCATTGAGGTGCGGATCTGATTCGGGTAAGTCCGTTTCATTATGAAATATGTGATGATATATGATATCATGATTATGGGTGTATATTCGTTGAGATGCCATAATAAGCATGTGAGCATGATAGCATGATTGCACGATTTTGCATTTAGTATGATGTGCTATTGGGTGATATGAGAGGGGGAGTATGATATCCGTGTCTTTGGGACCTGTGTCTTTGGGACACGGAGGTTTGGCACCTCCGGTGGTTTGGTACCACATATTTTGTGACTTTGGGTCACGGAGGTTTGGCACCTCAGCGTCTCGTCCCAAAGGGCTTAGTACCACGGTGGGTTGGCCCCACAGATTGATTATACGGATTGGCGCGGTGATTTGGTATCACACGATGGGTTGGCCCCATCCGGATTCGTGATTGCGGTCACAAAGTGATTTAGTATCACTTTGTGTCTTTGGGACACGGAGGTTTGGTACCTCATTGCGACTCGTCCCCCCGTGGTTAACACCACCGTGGGTTGGCCCCACTTATGAGATCTGGGATCGTCGCTAGTGATTTGGTATCACACGATGGGTTGGCCCCATCATTGGATTATTTGTGACTTGGTCGCGGTGGTTTGGCACCACATTACGGATATCGTGACTTTGGGTCACCGGTGGTTTGGCACCACCGGTGGTTTGGTACCACGGGGTAGAAAAGGAGATATGGTTGGCTAGGATCGGGTGCATTACTTGCATTATTTTGTTATGATGTGTGTTGGCATGATATACCGGGAGAGGATTTATACACCGAGTCCAGCGACTCACTCTCTCTCCTTTGACTTTTTGGTGACACTTAGACGGACATGGAGCCGGATGGACTCGAGATGCTCATGCCATGCTTAAATAAAGATTTGCTCAGACTTTTTATAAAATTTGGTACACTAGCTGATTTATTTCTATTTTGTTATATTTGGGTTTGTAAATGGCCTTTTAAAATTATGTTTTGATATGTATATGCTTAAAGTAGATTTTTAATATGCCTTAACAAATTAATTAGGTTAAAATGTGCTAAAATTTGGAAAGACAACGATTTCAAAACTACAAAAGCGATATCTTTAAGCTGTACCATCGGGTATCACACCATAATCTAGGATAAAAAGAACTCAAATGTTTTTCTAACTTAAACTTGATTTTCTACTAAGTCAAAAATGTGATAGTAATAATGAGAGACAACTTAAACTTCGTAACGAGATAAACCTGTTTTACCTACCCATCGGAGTAAGTTTTTAAAATTTCCGGGTTTTCAAATACATCATCAGATTTCAATCAAACCTACTCAAGTTTTTCTCCAATTACACAATTTAGCGAAATGTTTTTCTCAAACTTTTAAACTTAAACCTAAACCTCTCAAAACCCTTTTTCCCTGTGACATACCAGATTCGGTCGTGGTGTGTTGACCGGGTTTGGGGTGTTACATTTGTGGTATTAGAGCCAAGTTCAAAGGCTCGACTATGGGCCCGAGGCCCAAAATGTTTTAAAACTATAATTCTTGAAGTGTTTTGTTTTAAAGTATGGTTTGAAAGGCATAACACCGAGTCACCGGCACCAATCCGCCCAGGTAAGTACCCCGTACTATTGTTTGTGATAATGATATTGATGTGATGGAATGGCTAGTGATAGTAAGACTACCTTAGAGACTGAAACTGATAGGACTCTGTGGACTCGCGAAAACGAAACTTCTTTAATAAGCAATATTCATAAGACTTTGCTTTTAAATAGTGGAATAATTACTGATGCATAAAATTCTTTAAATTAGACGAGATTTAGTCATGAGTACCCGAGGTGGACGTGGTCGGGGATGAGGTCGCGGTAGGATGACGGTTTCAACTCAGAGGTTCAGTCGGGGTTCGAAGAATGAGATACAGCCCGCCACCATTTGGAGGTGGTGAGTTCCAAGAGGTGGGGGATGACGCAGTGTCTGAGCGATCTTTGCGAGTGTTAGAAAGGGTAGTTGGAGTAGGTGGAGGTGTAGGAGCTAGAAAATTTGTGCTGAGTGACTTTGCAAGCGGGTGAATTCTTTCGGGTGTCTCGGGTGTTGCTCCTAGCATCTTGAATATTGGTGGAAGCGACAGAGCGGATCATGGACGATCTAGACTCGATCGCTGAAGAAAAGTTAAAGGGATCGTATTACTTCTCGAGATGAGTCATACGGTGGTGGCTCACGGTTCGTGTGATCTTTGCGCAGAAGATCGACTTGGGACTATTTTGGTACGCTTATCGGAAGAAATGCGTCGGAGCTAACTACATAAATGAGCAGCGAAAGCATTTCGAGGTTAGTTCGGGGAGCAAATCGTGTCGAGTCGAGGCGAGTTTCTCGGTGAGTCGGTATGACAGGGTATGGTGGCTCTTGAACATGAGAGGTGCGTTCATTTTGAGGATGGCCTACTGAGGGCAATTAAAGGCTGTTGATTGCGCCTCGGCGGGAGCGTGAATTTGCTGCTCTGGTTGAAAAGGCAAAGGTGGTGAGGTATTAAAGAGTCGTGAGGCAAGGCATGGATAGGAGCCGACACAAGAGGAGTTTTGGATCTTACGGGTCGTCGGGAATCGATGAAAAGGTTAGACCGAGTGGGCGAATCGATCGAGTAGGTTTGTTCTTTGCTAGGACAGAGGGACCGTCATGATGTAACCGTTGTGGAAAGGCTCATTGGGAGGATGTTGGGTGATGGTAGAAATTGTTTTGAGTGTGGCTCATTTGGACCACCGTGTGAGGAATGTCCGCAAGTTGGCTAGAATTCATCAGAGAATCGGCCGTACTCAATTATAGGAATAATGGACCACCACCGCAGAGGGCCGAGGTAATGGCAGAGGAGGTAATGGTTCAGTGGGCCGTGGAGCACCGGGCAGAGGTGCGAGTAGTTACGAGGCCGACAGTAGGGGTTGGTGTATGCTACGAGGCGCCGAGGAGGAGGCGACGACCGGACGCCATTACTGTGCGTTTTAATCTTTGGTTCTCCATTTTTGCTTTGATTGATGTGGGTTCAACACATTCATATGTTGCAAGTAGCATAGTGAAGACCATGGATTTAGACTCGAGATATCTTCAGGCGATGTAGTAATAAGCCCTCTAGGTCGATCTGTAGTGGTAGATAAAGCGTATAGAGGCGATACCTCTAGAACTCAAGGGTAGTATTTGAGGTGATCGATGGAACCGCCGTTTGGGGAGTTCGACCCGATTCTTGGGATGGACTGGTGGTTAAGTCAGGGCGAAGTTGGATGTGGCTAAGCGCATGGTTCGAAACACGGTGAGGGTGATGAGGTAGTTACGATCGGTAATAGGAGGAATTATCATCCAATGTAGTATCTGCTCTGAAAGTCGGAAGATGGTCGAGGAAGGGTGTGAAGCATATGTGGTTCATGTGTATGCCTTGGAGGCTAAGGAGTCTGCTTGTGAGACAGTTGCACGATTAGGGAATTTCTTGATGTGTTTCACGAGGAGCATCCGGGTTTGCCACCAGATCGTGAGGTAGAGTTCGGGATAGATCTGTTACCAGGAACTGCGCCAGTATCCATTGCTCCATACAGGATGGCACCTAAAAAGTTAGTGGAGCTTAAGGCTCAGATCCAGGAGTTATTGGACCGAGGCTTTATCGGGCCAAGTGTTTCGTCTTGGAAACCGGTACTCTTTGTCAAGAAGAAATACGGTACTATGCGGATGTGTATAGACCGCTATGTTGAATAAGTGACGATCAAAACAAGTATCCATTGTCTCGGATAGATGACTTGTTTGATCATTTGAAAGGTCGTCGATTTTCTCAAAGATTGATTTAAGGTCAGGTATCACCAGATTAAAGGTGAAGGAGGCGGATATCGCAAGACGGCATTTCATTACTCGGTTTAGGCACTTTGAGTTCTTAGTTATGCCATTTAGATTGACTAACGCTTGGTAGCCTTCATGGATCTGATGAATAGGGTGTTTCAACGGTATTTGGATCAGTTCGTAGTTTTTATCGACGACATCTTAGTATATTCAAGGACTGAGGAGGAACATGATGCGCATTTAGGGTGGTGTTGCAGATTTTGAGGAGAAACTTGACTTTATGCGAAGTTCAAGAATGCGAGTTACGGCTTAGGGAGGTGGCGTTCTTGGGTCATGTAGTATCTGGCGAGGGATTAGAGTGGACCCTCGTAAGATAGAGGCCGTTTTGATTGGAAGCCGCCTAAGTCGGTGGCGGAGATTCGAGTTTTTGGGTTTGGCGGGATACTCTAGAAGATTTGTAGAGGATTCTCGTTGATCGCAAGACCGATGACTAAATTATTAAGAAAAGGGTACCGTTCATTTGACCGAGAAGCAACAGGAGAGCTTCAATAAGTTGAAAAAGATTTTGACCAAGCTCGGTTACGATTCAACCCGAGGTCGGTAAGGAATTCACGAGTATCGCGATGCATCACATACGGGTTTGGGTTGTGTCTTGATGCAAGAAGGAAGGTTGTGGCTTACGATCTCGGCGATTGAGGCCACATGAGGTAAATTACCCAACGCACGATCTGGAGTTAGCGGTGTAGTTTTGCCTTAAAGATATGGAGGCATTACTTGTGCGAGAGAGATCGATTGTCTACACGGATCATAAGAGTCTCAAGTACCTTCCGACTTAGAAAGACTTAAATCTGAGGCAAGCATGAGATGGATTGAATTCCGAAAGACTACGATTGCTCAATTGAGTATCATCCGGGCAAGGCTAACGTGGTGGCGTAGCGTTGAGCCGTAAGGTTGTTTCAATTTAAGGCGATGTTTGCCCACTTGAGTTTGTATGACGACGGAGTATTCAGCGAGCTACTGAGTTGAGCCTACGTGGGTTGAGAAGATCGAGAGAAAAGCAGGTTGTTGGATGAGGTTCGAGTGCACGAGAGGACACAAGTGCGAACGATGGTTTGGAGATTCTGATGTAATGGCCGGGTGATGGAGTCTTTGTGTTTTAGGGAAAAGCTTGTATCTTTGAGGATCTTGAGCTAAGGCAAAAGATTCTTGGGGCCTTTATAGCAGCCCTACGCTATGCATCCCGGAGGTAGCAAAATGTATAGGATCTCGAGAACAGATTACGGTGGTAAGATGCGAAAAAGGAAGTGATGAGTTTGTAGGGAAGTGTCGACATATCGGCACAGTCAAGGTGAGCATCGATTGCCGTCTGGGTTGCTTCGGTAGATGAAGATCCACGATGGAAGTGGGAAAGGATAACTATGGATTTCGTCGGTGGATTACCACTTACACCGAGCAAGAAGGATTGATTTGGTAATCGTGGATCGATCGACTAAATCACTCACTTTATTACGGTGAGGGTGGATTACTCACTTGTGAGGTTGGCGGTTTGTATGTGTCGAGATTGTGAGGCTGCACGGGTGCCGATGTCGATCATCTCGTATAGGGATCCCATTCACGTCAAGGTTTTGGAAAGCGTTGCATCGTGCTCGTACACGGTTAGATTTTAGCACGGCATTTTATCCGCAGATCGACGGGTAGTCGGAAAGGGTTATCTGATCTTGGAGGATATGCTACGAGGGTGTGTTTTGGACTTGAGGGTAGTTGGGAGGAGTATCTACCGTTATTGAATTCGCCTACAATAATAGTTACCAAGCAAGTATCCAAATGGCACCATATGAGGCGCTAGACGGTAGGAAGTGTCGCTCACCTACTTGTTGGACAGAGTTAAGTGAACGCCGTTGTTGGGACGAGTTAGTTCTTTGAGATCGAAGACAAGGTTAAGTTGATTCAGCTCGATTGAAGGAATCTTGAGGCCGTGAAGTCTTATGCCGATCTTAGCGGAGAGATATTGAATTTTTGTGGGAGATCGGGTTTTCTGAAGGTCTCACCGTGGAAGAAAGTGTTAAGGTTAGGGAGGAAAGGCAAGCTAAGTCTAAGGTTTATTGGGCGTATAAGGTAATTGAGACGAGTGGGACCATTGCATATCACTCGAGTTGCTAGCAGAGCTAAATTAGATTCACGATGTGTTCCACGTTTCGATGCTTCGGCGTTATCGCTCGAGATCCATCGCATGCGTGGTGGCGATAGAAGAGATCGAGGTAAACCCATTTGACCATGGAGGAAGAGCGCGCAGATTTTAGATCGGGATGTGAAGATTACTGCAGAAGTCTATGCCTTTGGTTAAGGTACTATGGCGTAATCATGGCGTGGAAGAAGCGGCGTGGGAACCCGAGGATACGATGAGACGAGAATACCCGCAACTCTTTTCGACTGTAATTTCGAGGCCGAAATTATTGTTAAGGGGGGTAGAACTGTAATATCCCGGGTTAAGGGCTATTTTATTTTGGCATTGTTTGCATGTTAATGGCTTGTTATGTTGTTGTTTGTGTGGTCTCGAGGCTCAGTTGTAGGCTAGGAGTGAGCCTGAGTAGGTGGGAAAATTTTAGTTTTAAGCCTTTGGGTGAGAGGAGTTGAAGGAGTTGGGGGTTATATATATTATTTGTTGAGTTGTGGCATAACAAAGGAGTTGGTGGAGTGGCAAGCATGCGCCACTTAGAGCATGTGTATGGCGTTAATTGCAAGGGGTGAGGTCCTGAGTTCAAGCTGCGAAAATCCCCCATTTTGGCTCCCATTTTGACGGCATGGAGGGGAGGAGTTGTAGGCAGTTCAAACTCTGCCTTGGACTAAGTCAACACATTCAAATGATGGGTGGAGAGCAAATGGTAGAGGAAGACTTGGTCATAGTCATTTGAATTAGTGGCTTGGGAGAGATTGGGGGAGGTTGGCCGGTTTTGAGGAGATTTTGGGGGAGGTTGGCGTGTTGGTAAGTGTTGTGAGAGTGTGGGAGTGTGCCGAATCTTGGCATTGGGTGGGTGTGCATTTTCGGTCATAGGGGGAATAGCAAACCAAGTTCTTTCTTTTTGCCAAAACAAGCTGATTTCTCTTTTAGTTAAGCTAGCCAAAAGAAAAACTTCAAGGTTAATTCTCCTCTCATTTCCCTTAAACCGAAAGTCCAAGGTTGCTTCTTGCCAAAAAGGTTGTTTTTTCTCTTTGGTAGCCGAATGCCTCTCCCACTTTCTTTTCTTTTGCATTTGTGTTAAACCGAAACCAGCTTTTGTCTTCTCTTCAACATTTAGCCGAATCTAGCTTCTCTTACTCTCCTTTTTCCTGCTCATATTCTTCTTTTCATTGTGCTAAGTTCTTCTCTTGGAACCGAAAACCCAAGCACTTGTGTGCCGAAATCCTGCCTTGTTTCTTTCTTCTTCTTCTTATTGTGCTAAGCCAAAATTAGCATCTTTTTCCCACATTTTCTTTCTCCTTTTCTTGAAGATCAGTAGCCGAAACTCATTCTCCAAAACGCCTTCCTCATTTCTTATTTTTTCAAAATCGAAAGTAACCCCCTATTTATCTTTTACTTTGCTTTTCCCAAACCCTTTAGCCGAACCATCATCCCCTTCATAGAAATTTCCTTCTTCTATTTTTCTTCTTCTTCCATCTTGGCCGATTGTGAGGTGTGGTGTGGATCATTTTTGGGTTTTGTTTTCAAGCGTTGGAAGGGGTAAGTTCTTGGCCGAATGGCCATTTCTCTTTTTCTCTCTAGTGCTATGTTGATTTCGGGTTGGACAGGCCTATGTGGTTTTTGTTTAAACATCTCATTATAGGGCTTTCGGGATTCCAAGCAGACAGCAAAGCTTTTATCTGGATTCAATTGTTTGGTAAGTGATGGTGAAATGGTGGCTCATGGTCTATTTGGTTAGTTTCGATTAAGTATAAGGTTTCAAAAGGATTTATTGTTCTCTTTTATGGTGTAGTCGATTAGTGGAGGAACCACTGTTGGTTCAAAACTTGGTTAGTAACCGATTCAAGGGCAGGTAAGAGATCGAAGATTAACCCCCTTTTTGTGTAAATGGTTATGACCGAATGGTATGTGGATTAATCCTTTGTTGGCCGATTATAGGATCGGGGTTGTCGAGGTGATCAAGGGACTTAGACCGGTTCTTAGGATTTAACCTTCGCTATTTCAGGTGTGTAAACCAACACACTTTTTAACTGAGTAATGTGATAACCTGTTGTGTAAATGAAACAGTGTGGTTGACTATTTTGGTACCCATTGAGGTACGGATACAGATTCGGGTAAGTCCGTTTCATTATGAAATATGTGATGATATATGATATCATGATTATGGGTGTATATTCGTTGAGATGCCATAATAAGCATGTGAGCATGATAGCATGATTGCACGATTTTGCATTTAGTATGATGTGCTATTGGGTGATATGAGAGGGGGAGTATGATATCCGTGTCTTTGGGACACTTTGTGTCTTTGGGACACGGAGGTTTGGCACCTCAGGTGGTTTGGTACCACATATTTTGTGACTTTGGGTCACGGAGGTTTGGCACCTCGGCGCCTCGTCCAGTGGCTTAGTACCACGGTGGGTTGGCCCCACGATTGATTATCTGGGATTGACGCGAGTGATTTGGTATCACACGATGGGTTGGCCCCATCACCGGATTTGTGACTGCGGTCACCAGTGATTTGGTATCACACTGTGTCTTTGGGACACCAGAGGTTTGGCACCTCATTGCGACTCGTCCCTGTGGTTAACACCACCGTGGGTTGGCCCCACTTATGAGATACGGGATCGTCGCTAGTGATTTGGTATCACACGATGGGTTGGCCCCATCATTGGATTATTTGTGACTTTGGGTCACCAGTGGTTTGGCACCACATTATGGATATCGTGACTTTGGGTCACGGTGGTTTGGCACCACCGGTGGTTTGGTACCACACGGGTAGAAAGCGGAGATATGGTTGGCTAGGATCGGGTGCATTACTTGCATTATTTTGTTATGATGTGTGTTGGCATAATATACCGGGAGAGGGATTTATACACTGAGTCTAGCGACTCACTCTCTCTCCTTTGACTTTTTCAGGTGACACTTAGACGCGGACATGGAGCCGGGATGGACTCGAGATGCTCATGCCATGCTTAAATAAAGATTTGCTCGGACTTTTATAAAATTTGGTACACTAGTGATTTATTTCTATTTTTTATATTTGGGTTTGTAAATGGCCTTTTAAAATTATGTTTTGATATGTATATGCTTAAAGTAGATTTTAATATGCCTTAACAAATTAATTGGGTTAAAATGTGCTAAAATTTGGAAAGACAACGATTTCAAAACTACAAAAGCGATATCTTTAAGCTGTACCATCGGGTATCACACCATAATCTAGGATAAAAAGAACTCAAATGTTTTTCTAACTTAAACTTGATTTTCTACTAAGTCAAAAATGTGATAGTAATAATGAGAGACAACTTAAACTTCGTAACGAGATAAACCTGTTTTACCTACCCATCGGAATAAGTTTTTAAAATTTTCGGGTTTTCAAATACATCATCAGATTTCAATCAAACCTACTCAAGTTTTTCTCCAATTACACAATTTAGCGAAATGTTTTTCTCAAACTTTTAAACTTAAACCTAAACCTCTCAAAACCCTTTTTCCCTGTGACATACTAGATTTGGTCGTGGTGTGTTGACCGGGTTTGGGGTGTTACAATTGGATCTATCATCGGGGTTGCCAAAGGTACCTGAGTCGGATTATTCGGGGGTGGAGGTTGTTGTGCAGTGGATTATTACGAACAAACTGGGTGAACCATTCATTCATCATTTGGTAGAAGGCTTGTTTAACCTCTCCCTCTTGGTTACCCGTAACTGGTTGAGAGTCTAGTGGCACTAATCCTCGTATGAGACCAAAGCAACACTTTCTACATCATCTGGCCACTCTATCGGGATCGTAATCCATTTACTATATAAAATACAATTGAAATTGTCAGAAGTCACCACACTATCATATATACAATTTAAAGGCATGTATAGCTAGACTCTTACATACTACGGTAGTCCTAGAATCGACTAAACCGTAACTCTGATACCAATAAAATGTAACACCCCTAACCAAAGATCCGTCATGGGATTAGGGTTACTGAGGCATTCTTGATTAAATCACAACTTTTAATCAATCACTTAATTGAACCAATGCAAACCTAAAATTTGTTAACATATGCATAATTGAGCCACATAAATTTAAACAACTTATTTATTTCTTTTGCATGCACTATTCATACCAAATGCTACTTCAGTCGAATGCTCATATATTTAAAATAACAAATTTTCATTCAACTTGCAAAACCAAAATGTCATTTTATAACCAAATATAATACACCCATATGTTCAAGCTCTATAATCATAATTTAACATCACGTACATATATCACTTAGGTGGTAGAATATACATGGTCATGTATACACATGTTTAAGATTCAATTCAAAATTTTCATATCATTATTTCATTGCGAATACACTTACCAAATTCACTAATATTCTCTCGTTACCAAATGCATAGTTTACAAGGCTAACTCATGCTTCTAATTTACACTTCCAAATAATATGCCTTTGAGTCCTAATCCAAATTTCACTAAACTACCACCCTTATTCACATATAAAAGGTTTATCAAATCTCATATAAGTAATCACATAACAAACATATCATATCTAAACATTATTTGTTCTAACAATCAATAAACTAATCAAAAGTTTGAACCTAATATACAACTAACCAAGAATAATATATGTATGTACTCACTTACACAAACCGAATCAAAATAGCCCAATACAACCATACATTATTGAACTTAATGCTTATCTATCAAATGACCAATTCAAATATACACATGTCATAACATTATTTAACACCTATATTTCACATTTTATAACTTCAATATACATCCATCGTTTACTTTATTGACTAAACCTAATATCACACCAAACTTACCATTATTCATTGCCGAATCATAAATCCAACATTATAAACGTATATATATCATATAATAAGCTCATCATCATGAATTATTTTATAAATCATTCATGTCATAACCTAACATGCATAAATAATAGCACCACTCCCACACATGATTAAACCATAATCAAGCATAATTAATAGTTCATGGCATGAGCAAACTATAACCTCAAAACACAAAACAAGTTATTCAAAATAGATAGCCATTTTCGCATGGCTAGCATATTTACACTATTACAAACATTAGTTATACGGTTTAGTCTAGCCTATACATGGCCTTTCAAATAACAAACCAAGTTTTCAATACCAAAAGAAGTCGATAGTGTGGTTGACTTCACGGATGATCCTTCAAGCTCAGAGTTCGATTCAAGATCTATAAAAGTAGGTAGGCAAAAACACACACAAGAAGCTTACTAGCTTAGTAAGTCTCAAGCAAATATCAATATAATGAACATACATTCAAACATATTAAAATCCAAGCTTGTAATATGAAACATAATTTTTCATTATGTAAAATTTTGATGGTGAATAATAGTAATGCTCTTTTCTTAAACATCATTGCTATGACATCGTAAACCTGTACAATATTATTGTTCCATATAAACCAATCTAGGCATCGATCTTCTATTTCTACTTATACGCAAGAACAAGTGCTTTTGTCACACTCATCAACGATCTTTAACTATACAATAAGAATTTTAGTTCACTTCATTCTCTACTAAAATGTTAGGTTAGTTCTTACGAACTTGTACCACTTAACACTATATAAACATCTCACCTTATTTGATATTCGAATCTCCACTTATAGCGTTTCAAGGCATAAAGCCACGCTAGGCATTTTAAAGCTGAAATAAATCATCTAACACTAAGCACGCTAGGCACTAAGCCCGAATATGTCACTGCACGAAGCTTCTCGCTAGGCACTAAGCGAATATATCACCAAGACGAAGTTCGCTAGGCACTAAGTCGAATATATCACAAGACGAAGCTCGCTAGGCATTTAGCCAATTCAACACATTTAACATTTCAATACACTTTACTTAATACTGAAATCACCACAACTTATATACTTCATACAACTTTCATTCATCAACCAAACTTACAAACTTACATCACATTTAACAATTTAAAACTCACTATCAAGTTATACTACCACATTCGGCCAACACACATTTTTATACTTAAAATTTCCTAACTTTATCATATGCAATGTTCATAATTATTCCTATAGTATACACTTGCTTACGGACTTACCTCGGTTGTCGATAGACCGTGCAAATCGGCTATTCAAGAACCTTCGTCTTTCCCCGATCCAAATCCGTTTTTCTTTGCTCTTGATCTAAAACACATTCAAATTTAGCTCATTCAAGTACATTTCATCTCAATTTAGTCCCTAAGCACATAAATAAGAAAATTACCATTTTACCCTACTATTTTAATACTTTGCAATTTAGTCCTATTTGCATAAAACTCAAAATACATTAAATTTCCCCATACTTCTTAAGGGCGAATATATATGAGGACTATACAAGTCCATTTCTTTCATTTATTTTGCAATTAAGCCCTCTAAATTTTTATTTTTACAATTTGGCCCGAAAACACAAATTCACCAAAACTTCCAACACATAATATACTAATTTTTAACCTAACTATCATCTAAAATCATCAAATATCAAAACCACATGAACACAACAATGGCGAACATCAAGCATACTTAGATTCAAAAATTACAACATGGCTCTGGCTACGGTTCAAAGCAACGATCTCAAAAACGTAAAATTACTAAAACCGAAATCAAACTAACCTTGAAATCAAGCCTCAAATTACCGAAATTTGAAGAACAAAACCCTTTTATCTTTCTCAACTTTCGCCTTAAGAGAATGGATGATATCATGGCTTTAATTTATGTTATTATAACATATAATAAAGAAATTTATTAAATTACTTATATAACCTTTAATATAAAATAAAACCAATATATATACTATGGATATTTTTGTCAAAAGCCACCCACTAACTTTAAAATGGGTTATTTACCCATTTAATGCTTCATATTAAAGCCATGCTCAAATAGGCACTTTACACTCTAGTATGCCACTTTTACATTTTACGCGATTAAGTCCTTTTTGTCAAATTCGATACTCAAACGATAAAATTTTTCTACAAAACTTTCACACACATAAATTCATATATAATAAGCACTAAATATAATATTTAAATATTTCTGGGTTCAGATTCGTGGTCCCGAAACCACCGTTCGATTAGGGTCGATTCGATTCATTACAAAATCACTTATCTAATAGGTCCAACTTGTATTTAAGCCGATCTCTTGTTCTCAAAAATTTTAAACGCTACTACGCTCAAGGCCCATTGGGCTCAATTCTCCTAGGCCCAATTTTAGGATGTTACAAATCTACCCTCCTTAAAGAAATTTCGTCCTCGAAATTTCCAACTACTAACAAATCACAAATCCTAACCCACCACACTACGCTCTTTCACAAGACTCGATCTTAATAAAACTAATATACTTTCTAACTAAATCTTGGAACCCTTCACATAGCTATCTACCACCAAGCAAATAGATATTTTTCATACATACAATTCCTATATCACATCCACACATCGCTAAATAAATACAATCATTCAGCATATAACAGAATATAGTAAAAAGGAAACTTACGGATTTGGTGCCAGAGACTCGGGTGCCATATTTACAGAAAAGAGATATATATATATTCTAAACCATCCTTTGAAAACATTTTTGAACCCAAGCCACAGCTGAGTTTTTTAACCTTGGCTCTGATACCAAAATTGTAACACCCCAAACCCGGCCTAAATGTTACGACCGGATCTGGCATGTCACATGAAAGGAATGTCTAAAAACTGTGCGTTCGTTAAAAAGTTCATGTTCTTTATATTTGTTGTGAAAAGTCAAGTTTAAGTAATTTTGAATAAGAAACGGTTTATTAATATTTTGGGAAATGGTTATTAAGGGTTTAGGAAATTCCCATATTGAACATTTAATAATAGTAGGCAGCAGTCAAATTAAAAGCGAAACCAACCAAAATACCAAAATTAAAATTGTAGAGGCCTTATTACAAAACTGTAAACCAAACTTATAGTAAAACAACTCCCATGATAAATATTAAAATAAAACCAAAATATTGAGCATGGCCACCTCGAGTCTGCCTCTGCCCCTAAATCCGCGATCTAATGATTACCTGTAAAATTTAAACAAAGGGGTGAGTCACCGAGACTCAGTGTGCAATTCCCCTTACCACGATAACTGGGCCTAAGCCCACAGTAATATGTTAGCCCAATGCCATGGCATATCAATAATTAGTGCAATGCAATTAATCCACACGGATTCCACAAATGGGCTTGGCCCTAAACCCACATAAAACCACATACCACGCATAATGATGCAATATGTTACCCATCCCAACCTAATATCCATCTTCTACACACCCCCGTATCCTGCCACACACACCAGGGGATTACTAAATCGACCCTCCATCCGCTACACACCTCTTTGGTAGTCAAGCTGCTCAAATCTAATATAATGTGGCCTAACCACCGATCACCGTGTGACCAAATCTCGATATCCACGATGTGACCCATGGTCATCATCAAAACACGATGAAGTACAAAGCTAACATCGTCCCTCGATGTGGCACATAGCCGACATCAAGTCATGTTATGGCACATAGCCAATCATCACCACGTACATAAATGTACACCCTGTCCTTCTTTTAACATATATATACCGATCCCATGCATATGCAACATGTTATAATAATTCGTGTATGCAGTATGACATGTATGCAAATCATATATCAGATAACGTATGAAACGAATTACCATCATAATCAGAATAATAATATACAACATAATCAAGCTAACCAACCTCTAAGGGTATAACAGTAATTTTACTTACCAAGGGTATTTTCGTAATTTACCCACCAAGGGTATTTTTGTAATTTACCTACAAGGGTATTTTTGTAATTTTGCACCAACAATGGCCTTTTCGAAGGTCTAATGTTACCTTGAGCGACTCGGCTATCATTTTCGGTCGTCACTAGACATTGGGCCTAAAACCCGATTTTAACCTATTCAGGCCCACACGCTCGTGTGGCCCACCTAACACAAATCTAGCCACGTATATAGGTTCCACCTAGTCTAGTTCACTATATACTATATCATCATACAATTTATTCCAATTGGGCCCACGGGCCCATTGGGCCCACTTTGGCCAATCGTGGCCCAAGCAGACCCAACCCACAAGAATACTACTGATGGCCTCAACTATCACGTCGAAGCCCCACACCTGCGCTCGCACACTCGTGTGGCTACTAATGCCATGTGACCGGCATTTTGGCTTTGCCACTCTACAGCTAGAGTAGAGAAGTACACACCTGATAGGACTTTGGTGCTAAACCGCGCTGCGACCACTCCTGTGCCCAACGCCCACCAAGGTATGTTTACCCTCCTCCTGGCATGCTCTTTATATAGCTAGCTCTTCACCTTCATTCCTTGTATCTTTTCGATGTGGGATCCCTTCGTCAGAAGAGTTTAAATTCAACTGAAACTCTTACCGTCCAATCCGCAAAATAAATACTCCCTTGCTCCTCATGAGGTCCGAACCCAAGCTCTCCCCTCAGCCAATTCACGCCACTTGCCACTAAGCCACAAGCTCCTCTTGTGTCTTAAACCGTGTGCAACTAAATATAAACTATGGCCAAATTCTAAGATCCAAGTAAAAAGAAAACCAAAATGCAAAAGCCAAGACTTGAACCTGTGACCTCCTTCCTTCCTTGTGGCGTCACCCCCTTGTCTCTTATGTGGCGCACTTTGTCACTACACCACACACTCCACTTGTGTCATTTTCCTCCACATTTTATTCTTAAGGCCTACCTGCCAACTTCCAGGGTTTTTTTTTTCACCTAAAACCAAAATTTCCCTAAAGTCAAAGTTTGATCCCGGGACATCATAGAAGCCCCCTAACCTTCCAAAATCACTTATCTATAGGTCCAACTTGTATTTAAGCCGATCTCTTATTCTTAAAAATTTTAAATGCTACTACGCTCAAGGCCCATTGGGCTCAATTCTCCTAAGCCTAATTTCAGGATGTTACAAGTGCAGTTGTAGGGAGAAAATTATAAAGAGTGGGAACGGGTAGTGCAGACTACATTGAGGGCAAAAAAGAAGCATGGTTTCATTGATGAAATTGTGAAACAATCGACAAATGATTCGTCATAAATTGAAGACTAGTGGATAGTCAATTCCATGCCTATTACATAGGTATTTAACACTATTGAACCCTCTTTACGTTCAATTATTTCTCTTGTGGAGAATGTAAGAGATCTGTAGGACAACATAAGATAACACTTCTCTAATGGGAATGGACTGATAATGCAATAATTGAGGTTGGATTTGATGAACTGTATGCTGGATGGACAAACCATAGTCAATTACTATAGACAACTTAGAACTATATGGGGCGAACTAAATAATTATGACAAAATACCATTTTGTAGTTGTGGTGGATGCATATGCAATCTCACTACTGAGTTGGAAAAGACAAGGGAGGAAGAAAAAGTTCATCTATTTCTGATAGGCTTGGATGAAGAACACTATGGTACTATGCATGCTAGTATATTGAGTACAGTCTCATTACCCAATCTATATAGGGTATAAGCAACTATTATTCAACAAGAACGAGTAAGGACAATGTCATGAACAAGAGAAGAGAAAGGCAACCCAATGAGCTTTGCTGTTCAGGCTAGCGATGAAATTCAATGGGGACAAAACTGTGGATTTGCTCGCATTGTAATGGAGAGGGACATGACTTGGGTACTTGCTTTTAGTTGATAGGGTATCCATTTTGGTGGGGAAATAGACCTTGCTCTAGTGCTATAGGATGAGGAAGTGGGCGTAAATGCAATAGTACTGGAGGACGTAACAAAGGTGGTGTACCACGATCAAATGTCACTCAAACATTTGCAACAAAGAGCAGTCACAGAGGCGTCATAGAATCTGACAAGAAAGGGCTTAGTGGTTTGAATGATGAAAAATGAAGTACTTTGCTGGGAATTTTGAGTTCAAAGAAGACTGTATCTAATAAAAGGTTGATAGGTAAGCAATGAATTTTGTCTTGGATAATAGATTCAGGGGCTTCCCATCATATGATTGGCACAAGGGGTTATTTGAGAGATATGTCTGACATTATCCCATGTTTATTCGAATTGCCAAATCATGAAGTAATTGTAGCACTAAAAGAAGGAACGATGCATCATAGAGAAAGATTAAAGTTATAACATCCCGATTTAGGGCCTAGTCAGAATAGTGGTGCGAGACCACAAATTTGAGGTATATGTATGAGTTTTTAAGATTTATGCCATGTTTGCATGTTAGTGTGAAAGTTTCATGAAGCAATTTTATTAAATTGCGGTTGAATTTTCCAAAAGAACTAAATTGCAAAAGTTGCAAAATGTGAGATTCTAGAAGCTATTTGTGTGAAATAGTTTTGAATTATCAATTAGAGGTCCTTAAATAGTAATTTTCCCAAATTCTAATTTTTGGACAAAATTGGGCATGAATGGGTTAAAATTTGAAAGTTTGACAAAAAGGGCATTTTGGTCATTTGTCAATTAAAAGATTAAAATGGGAAAAGATGATAGAATTTCATCCATCTTCTTCTCCAAGCTACCGAAAATTGAGAGAAGCCATTGTTAGGGCTCTTCAACTTTTCAAGCTAGCTAGTAAGTGTATTCTAGCTCCGTTTTTGATATTCTTCGTATTTTTGAAGTCCTAGTAGCATGAGTAAGCTATTTTCAGCTATATGTTGAGCTAAGATGGATGTTCAAAAATATACCCATGTATGACATGCATGTATTTTGATGTTTTATGGAAGAATATGAAAGCTTGAAGTAGTAGAAACATCTTTTGCTAAGTGAATTTCATAAAAAAATGCATGTAGGGACTAGTTTGTGAAAGTCTTGAGATTGGTCATACATGTGTGATTTAGTGAGAATTGATGATTGCTTTAGTTGAGTAAATGGTTCGGCTATGCATGAAAGGCTAGAAAGTTGAATAAAAATCACTTTACGATCCTTAGGCCAAAAGTGTAAATATAAGAAAGTTTTAGGGCAAAATGGTAATTTACTAAAGTATGAAATAAGGGCCAATTTCATCAATGTGTGTATTGAATAAGTTTATTTATTCATTATAGATCAAAAAAGATGAAGCCCAGATCGAAACCGAGGCAAGAGCAAGGTGGTGGACTAAATTGCACATCTCTATACTTTTGAGTGTCGAGGTAAGTTTATACATAAATAATGCATTCATACTTACAATTTGTTGATGCTAGTTAGTGTATAGCATGACTGAGAATGACTGAGAACCGATGTGGTTCAAGTGGAATAGATGTAGTAGATATTGTGAATAGATGAATGAATTGTAAAATAAACAAGTAAATGTGTAGTGATAATACTTGATGGTGGGCTAAGTGCGATACCACCCTAATACTTAACGATAATGAGCTAGGCTATGTGCGATGCTAACGTTAAGTATATTATCTTGTGGCTAAGTGTGGAACCACTATGATTACTTTGTTGGTAGGCTAAGTGCGATACTACCCTATAATTTGATTGTGGTAGGCTAAGTGTGATACTACCCTATAATTTGATTGTAGTGGGTGAGTGAGAAACCACTGAGAATTTAGTGGTGTGGTTTAGCTGTGTGGATGTATTATTGAGTAAATTAGCTGTGTGGATGTATTATTGAGAAATAACGATGTGATGTATTACGAGTAAAGATGATATTGAATGCAGGGGTCCATGTCAATAATTATGAGTATACGACTCATGATGTGTTGGAAATGTGGTAAGGGATAGAAATAATAAACATAGTTGTAATGTGAATTTATTTGATAGTACAATGCTAATTGTTGTTTAGCTTATACTAGAATGCTTAAAATTGTTATGTGTAAACTTACTAAGCTCAAAGCTTACTCCATTTAATTTCCCTTGTCTTATAAAGAAAAAGGGTTGATTCGAAATATATGGATCAAACAGAAGATCGTCCACACTATCAACACACTCCGGTACATTAAACTCAATGTTTTGTATATGGCATGTATAGGGGCTAGACAAGTTAATGAATTTTGTTGTAATGGCTAAGATGTGTTGGCCTTTAGATGGATAGTCTATTTTGTATAATGCCACGGTTATTGGCTATCTTATTATATGAAAATATGTAGATAACCATGTGAGATTATGTTTTAATATGAATTGTTTATGGATGAGTTGAATGAGTATATGTTGTATGAACTTGAGGGGTAAGAAGAGCTTAGCACATAGCTTTGTTCTTGTTCATGTGGATAGACACACGGGAATGTGTCTAGGCCATGTGTGACACACGGCCAGACCACGGGCGTGTGCCTTGGTCGTGTCTCTTTGACAGTTTCAAGTAGTATAGGCCACGGGCTAGCCACACGGACGTGTGTCTAGACTCTAGGCTGTGTAAGGTAATCAGTGTTCACCACGGGTGGTGAGCACGGGCATGTGCCCTAGCCGTGGGCCATTGGCAGTATGCTTGGGTTTTCATGCACAAGTTGAGGGCATAGGCGTGGGTGACCTCCATGGGCGTGTCTCACCTTACACAGGCGTGTAGTCCCTGTTTAGGTGGAGAAATTTTATAATCGTAGAAGTTTTCGATAAGGCCTCAAGAGCCTTCGTGAGTTTGAGTGAGGCCTCATAAGTGGAGAATGAGGTTGTTGAGGTGACTTAAGAGAGTAGTCATGATGAGCCTAAGTGGCAACCATGTGGTTTTAATATAGTAATGCCTCGGGCCCGGTTCTGGCAGGAATTACGAGTAAGGGGTGTTACAGAAGTTTCAACATATTCTTTTTGTGCCTAATTTAAAATAAAATTTTATTTCTATTTCACAACTTCTTAAGGACTCAAAACTAGTGTTGCAAACCACTAACAAAATATGTGTTATACAGGACCAAAATATGATGAGGTTGATTGGAGCTAGTGAATAATGTGTGGGGCTGTATTTTCTTAAGGAGATGGTTTCAACAAATACTTGTAAAACTTTTGGAGTTGCAGACTTCGATCTCTGGCATAGGAGAATGGGTCATCTATCAAATAAGATGCTAGAGCTGATTTTTGCAACAAATAAATCTAGTAAAAGTAGTGATAACTTAAATTCTGATGTTTGTTTTAGAGCAAAGCAAACTAGAGAGATGTTTTATTCTATTGACAGTAAAGCTAAAGATTGCTTCGATTTAAT
Organism: Gossypium rotundifolium; assembly: GCA_025506655.1. Classification (NCBI taxonomy): domain Eukaryota; kingdom Viridiplantae; phylum Streptophyta; class Magnoliopsida; order Malvales; family Malvaceae; genus Gossypium; species Gossypium rotundifolium. Next base: position 141,795,917 of record CP106722.1, read on the forward strand.
GTATTGTGATTTATGAGGACCTTATCGAGTTTTAGCTTTTTGTGGAGTTAATTATTTTTTTTTTACTATTGTTGATGATTGTTCTCGTGTTGTGTGGATTTATTTGCTTAAAGGAAAACATGAAGTTGCTTATGATCTTAAGAATTTCATTGTTATGATTAAAAAATAGTTTGAGAAGGATGTGAAAACTATTATGCATGATAATGGCAATGAATTTGTGTCTGAGAGAATATTTTGATGATCATGACATATTACACCAAATTCTTGTGTAGGAACTCCCCAAAAGAATGGACGTGTAACATCCCAAGTTAGGGGGTTCTGCATTTTATGTTTTCTGTGTGCCTGGCTTGTTCTGCTTGCTATTTGGATATGTTTGGGGGTCTTAGGAAGGCTCGTGCTCAAGCTAGAGCCTTGGTTAAATTTTTTTTGAAGGCACTTTAGGGGGGAGAGCTTGTAGAGGTAGGCCTTATGTATATTTGTGTGTGGTTGATAACGCAAAAAGGAGTGTGGAAGGGTGGTAAGTGACGCCTTAGGGAGCAAGGGGGATGACGCCACAAGGGAAGCAGAAAGGGTAAAGGTTCGAATCCTGCATGCCACACAAAGGAGCTTTATTTTTTAGAGTCAGGATGGAGAGGTGGTAGCCTTCGGCTTGGACTCTGATGAGGTTGTTGAATGAGTCAAATATTTTTGAATGGATGGACAAGAGGAGTTGTGGGGGGTTTGAATGGGTCAAGGTTGTTGTGAGAGTTCAAATGAGGGATGGAGAGTGAAGGGTGGAAAAATTCTTGGGATGTGGAGAGAGGGTTGGTAGTTGACCGAATGTTGGAGTGTTGGGGAGGATTTTCGGCTATGTGTTGGGGTTGGCTAGCCTAATCGGCATTTGGGGAATAGGGAGCATAACCGAAGCTTTGGTGTGCTTTTGTACTAAGACTCTATAGGACTCTAGTGACCTCTTTTGCATTTTCGACATTTTCTTCTCTTACTTCCTCTTCATAGTTTTCTTCCATTAGGTTCTTTTGCTCAACAACCGAAGGTATATTTCCCTTTCATTGTCACCATAGGCCGAACTTCAATGAGTGATTGCTCCTTGTTCCTGCGTTATCTCTGTTTGTTAAGAGCCGAAACTTTCCTTGTTCTCTCTTTGTCTATTCTCATTTGAGCTACTCTCATACCATTTTTTTCTCTCTCAAAGTTCTTCATAGCCGAATTTGGAACTCCTATTGTTATTGCTACAATCGCCAAATCTAGCCTTTCCAATCGGCATTTCTTTGTTATTTCAGTAAGGGTTCCTCTTCCTCTATCTCTTTTCATTATTTTCCCTTCTCTCATTGTCTTGTTAAATAGAAGATTTTGACACACTTCTTTTGGTCGTTGGCCAATTGTAGAGGGGTTTATCCTCATCTTCTTTTCTTCGTTTAGCCGGCATTCAGGAGGTCTTTGGTAATTATGAATGTTGGCCGAATGGATGATAAGGGCCCTTTCTCATTTTGTTTGGCTGAAAGGCCATTTCCTTTGTTCTATTTTGGGTATCAATTCTAACTTGGTGTTATCTAAAGACTCATCTGGTTTCGTAAGCCAAACCTTCTGGTGTTTAGTTTCTGTTGATCAAAGTAAGAAGTTTCTTTTGAGTTGGTACCTACTCACTCTTTCTCTTTCGTTGCCTTAACCTAGTTTCTTGATCAAGACTCTTATCGTGGATATGAGTGCTAGCCGATCCAAGGGGTGCATCTAAGGAGCCTGAGGGGAGCAAACACGTGGTCTCTGCACCTAAGTTTAAAAGATGTGCGGTGTCGGCGGTGCGAGACTTTTTACCAGGTTGTGGTAGGGAGCCGACATCTGCATGGAATAGACAGATTACGGTTGTTTCTTCTAGAGAAAGTGTCGAAGACATTGAAAGTCTAGTTCTTCGCATTTTTAGGAGTGTAATTCTCACACATTCCTTCGTTTGTTATACAATAAATAAATGCATTATTTAAAAGATGAAACTTCGGTAATGGCTGTTGGGTTACCCTTGGAGGGTAAAATCGAGATACCAGGTTAGTGAATTTCTGTCTACGCTGTTTAAACACCTTAGCATGGATATACATACGCTTTGATTATTTTGTGCATGTTAATAAATGTTGCATCCATTTCACTATGATTGTATGTTGCATGGGAATGGGGATATAATGTTGTTGAAAGGGGCAGTGTAATTTGGTGGCTTTGCCACATATTTTGGGTAACTTTGTCACATTATTTTGGTGGCTATGTCATATATTTTGGCGATGAGCAGCTGACTGCAGCACGACTGCAATCGATGGTGTGTAGCGGTGAGGGTCAGTTGTAGAAATCCCCACTGGTGTGCTTGGCAGGAATGGGCGGTGTGTAGCGGATGGATATCTAGGTTGGATTGGGTTTTGCATCATTTTGCATATGTTATGTGCTATACTGTGTTAATAGGGCTAAGACCCAATCCAATTTTGAATGAGCTTCGCTCAAGGTGATTTTGTAAGGGCTAAGGCCTTGATGGTATTTGAATAGGCTTGGGTCCAGTTATGGTTTGTGTCGGGTAATTGCACACTGAGTCTTCTTAACTCACCCGTTCTGCTTAAATTTTTGCAGGTTATTCTTAATCTAGTTGATATGGGTGGGGTGGACTTCAAGGTGGTCATGCACGGTTTTAGTAAATTAAACTTTACTCATCTTTGAATTTTCTTTAATTTGGGGATCCTGTTATGTAATAAGGCCACTAGTATTTTGATTTGGATTAAAACGCTTTAATCTATTATTTAATTGGTATGATGTTTTCTTAATAAAATGTAAATGACTATTTTTCCAAAACTTAACAAACGAATTACAAATGATATTGGATAACATCTCGAGTTAACTTAAAGCAAAAACAAGTGTTTTCAAACATCACCTAAAAGTAGATTCTGAATTAAATGCTAGTTTTCAAAATAAACACAGAGTTTTCAAATGATCAACCGAACTCGAAGTTTAAAAGAAAGAAAATTTTTTAATATTTTTAGATGATTGCGAAGTTTCATGTGACGCATCAGATCTGGTCATGGCATTTAGGTCAGGTTCGGGGTGTTACAATTGTGGTATCAGAGCCAGGTTACAAAGCTCGGCTATGGGTTTTGGGTTCAAAAACATTTTTTGAAATTGGTTTGAAAAATGGTTTAGAAAAAAATAATATATACATGTTTCCTGGAGTTGTGGCACTCGATTCTCCGGCACCAAGTCCGTATGGTAAGTCTTCTGACTGTTAGGTGATTTGCATGAAGTGATTATATTATACTAGAGTTAAGAAACTCAACTTTAGATATTGAAACCTTTAGGTATATATATGTTCTACGAAAAACTACTCTTAACTCTATTTTCATAAGACTACCCAGTAATAAACAGTGAAAGAAATGCTAATTCATAAAATTTGTAATCAATTTGTAATCAGATTAAGACGATTCAGTAGACATGAGTGCTAGAGGACGTGGACGTAGTGCACGCGGCCATGGTAGAGGCCGAGGTGCTGAGGTTGAGTTCTCAAAATCAAAACATGAGCCTGAAGGCAAAGTGTCAGCATCACCCATGGCAGAAACAGGATCTCAAGACCGAACTGGAGGGGACGATGCTTTGTCCCAAGCGATGTTGCATGTTCTGGAGTGGGTTGCTAGGGCAAGTATTGGGTCTGTAGCTCGAAAGTCTATTCCTAAGCGACTTCGAGCAAATGGGCCTAAGACATTTAGGGGTATTTCTGGTGTGGCCCCAAACGTGCTGAGTATTGGTTAGAGGCAGTTGAACAAATTATGGACGATCTAGACTGCACGACAGAGGAGAAATTAAAAGGAGCGGTGTCTCTTCTCTGAGATGAGGCATATCAGTGGTGGCTCATGGTAAGAGAGGGTACTCTAGCGGACCGTATTAACTGAGATTTCTTCAAGACAGCATCACAAGGGAAATATATTGGGGCAAGCTATGTGGATGCTCAGAGGAAAGCATTCCTGAATTTGGTTCAAGGGGGTAAATTGTGGCTGAATATGAGGCAAAATTTATGTGCTTGAGCCGTTATGCTTGAGGGATAGTTGCGACCGACAATGAGCGTTGTGTACGGTTCAAAGATGGGTTGCGAGACGAGTTGCGAGTATTGATAGCTCCACAGCGGGAGAGAGATTTTGCCATTCTTGTTGAAAAAGCTAAAATAGCCGAAGAGGTAAAGCGTACTGAGAGGTAAAACATGGATAAAGATAGGGGTAAAAATAATAGTTTTGGGTCATCGGGATCATTTGGGGTTTTCAAAAGAGGCCTAGGTTTGATGGGCCAACTCGAGTTGCGATGCCTGCTGCAGTAGGTCAGTTTTAACCATGTGCTCTGTGTGGGAAAATGCATTCGGGGGAATGTTGGAGAAGAACTGGGGGATGTTTCAAGTGTGGATCTAAGGATTATATGATTAAAGATTGTGCACAAGAATTGGATAAGGTGCGGCCAATAGGTCAGGGTTTTGCTCAGTTCAGGAGATGGTCAGCAGCCGCCGAGAGGTCGTGGTTCGGCCAGAGGAGGAAATGGTTTTGGTCGAGGGCGTGGAGCACCAGGCAGAGGTGCTAGGAATGCAGATGCAAGACAGCCTAGGTTGGTGTATACAGCTAGACGCCGAAAGCATGGCGATGCACCAGACGTCATAATCGGTATGTTCCTTATTTTTGGTGTTCCTTTACCGCTTTGATAGATATTGGGTCTACATATTCGTATGTCGCTAGTATTGCGTCTGGAACTTTGAACATAGAATCTGAGGTTTCTTCTAGAGAGATGACTGTAATTAGCCCTTTAGGACAATCCGTAGTAGTGAACAAGTTATTTAGGAGTGTGCCTTTAGAAATTCAAGGAGTAGTAGTTCCGGCAGACTTGATGGAATTGTCATTCAGTGAGTTTGACCTTATCTTAGGCATGGATTGGCTGGTTAAGCATCGTGCAAATCTGGATTGCGCTGCTAAGCGAATGGTGTTGAGAACTCCAGAGGACAAAGAAGTAATTGTGATAGAAGAAATAAGGAATTATTTTCTAATGTGATTTCTGCACTAAAGGCTGATAGGATGGTGCGGAAAGGGTGCAAGGCATTTTTAGCTTTCATCAGTGCTTTGGATGCAAAAGAATTGTTGGTAAGGGATGTTAGAACGGTGAAGGAGTTTATGGATGTCTTTCCTGAAGAGCTTCCTGGGTTACCTCCAGATCGCGAGGTGGAGTTTGGTATTGATCTACTTCCAGAAACGTATGCGACCAGTAGCTTATCAACTCGAGTTACCTTCAAAATTGAGACAGATACATGATGTGTTCCATGTTTCGATCTTGAGGCGCTACCATTCGGATCCGTCTCACATAGTGCCAGTGGAGGATATTGAAGTAAGACTAGACCTATCTTTTGAAGAGAAACCAATGCAGATCTTAGATCGAGATGTTAAGGTATTGAGGAGGAAATTAGTTCCATTGGTCAAAGTCTTATGGCGAAATCACGGTGCGGAGGAAGCCACATAAGTGCCGGAAGATGTGATGCGACAGTAATACCCTCACCTCTTTTGATTAGGTAAATTTTGAGTCCAAAATTTCTTTAAGGGGGTAGAACTGTAACATCCCAAGTTAGGGGTTCTACATTTTATGTTTTTGTGTGTCTAGCTTATTCTGCTAGCTAATTGAATGTGTTTGGGGGCCTTAGGAAGGCTCAGGTTCAAGCTAGAGCCTTGGTTAAATTTTTGTTTCAGGGCACTTTAGGGGAGAGCCTGTAGAGGTAGGCCTTATGTATACTTGTGTGTGGTTGATAACACAAAAAAGAGTGTGGAAGGGTGGTAAGTGACGCCTTAGGGAGCAATGGGGATGACGCGGAAGCAGAGAGGGTGAAGGCTTGAATCCTGCATGCCACACAAAGGAGCTTTATTTTTTTAGCGTTAGGATAGAGAGGTGGTAGCCTTCTGCTTGGACTCTGATGAGTGGTTGTTGAATGAGTCAAATATTTTTGAATGGATAAACAAGAGGAGTTGTGGAAGGTTTGAATGGGTCAAGGTTGTTGTGAGAGTTCAAATGAAGGATGGAGAGTGAAGGGTGGAGAAATTCATGGGATATGGAGAGAGGGTTGGTAGTTGACCGAATGTTGGAGTGTTGGGGAGGATTTTCAGGTATGTGTTGGGGTTGGCTAGCAAAATTGGCATTTGGGGAATAGGGAGCATAACCGATGCTTTGGTGTGCTTTTGTACCGAGACTCTATAGGAACTCTAGTGACCTCTTTTGTATTTTTGACATTTTCTTTCTACAATAGCAAAACCGTTCTCTCTTCTTCTCTTACTTCATCTTCATAGTTTTCTTCCATTAAGTTCTTTTGCCCAACAACTGAAGGTATATTTCCCTTTCTTTGTCACCATAGGCCGAACTTCAATGAGTGATTGCTCCTTGTTCCTACGTTATCTCTGTTTGTCAAAAGCCAAAACTTTCCTTGTTCTCTCTTTATCTATTCTCATTTGAGCTACTTTCATACCATTTCTTTCTCTCTCAAAGTTCTTCATAGCCGAATTTGTAACTCCTATTGTTATTGCTACAATAGCCAAACCTAGCCTTTCCAATCGGCATTTCTTTGTTATTTCGGTAAGGGTTCTTCTTCCTCTATCTCTTTTCATTCTTTTCTCTTCTCTCATTGTCTTGTTAAATCAAAGATTTTGACTCACTTCTTTTGGTCGTTGGCCGATTGTAGAGGGGTTTATCCTCATCTTCTTTTCTTCATTTAACCAGCATCCGGGAGGTCTTTGGTAAGTATGAATGTTGGCCGAATGGATTATAAGGGCCCTTTCTCATTTTGTTTGGCGAAAGGTCGTTTCCTTTGTTCTGTTTTGGGTATCAGTTCTAACTTGGTGTTATCTAGGGACTCATCCGATTTCCTAAGCCAAACCTTCTGGTGTTCGGTTTCCGTTGATCAAGGTAAGAAGCTTGTTTTGAGTTGGTACCTACTCTTTCTTTCTCTTTCGTTGCCTTAACCTAGTTTCCTGATCAAGACTCTTAACCGATCCAAGGGGGTTCATCTGAGGAGCCTAGAGGGGAGCAGACCCGTGGTCTCTGCTTCTAAGTTTAAAAGACGTGCGGTGTCGGCAGTACGAGACTTTTCGCCGGGTTGTGGTAGGGAGCCAATATCTGCTTAGGATAGACAGATTGTGATTGTTTCTTCCAAGGAAAGTGTCGAACACATTGAGAGTCTAGTTCTTCGCGTTTTTAGGTGTGTAATTCTCACACCTTCCTTCGTTTATTAAACAATAAATATATGCATTGTTTAAAAGTTGAAACTTCGGTCATGGCTGTTGGGTTACCCTTGGAGGGTAAAATCGAGATACCAGGTTAGTGAATTTCTATCTGCCCTTTTTAAACACCTTAGCATGGATATACATACGCTTTGATTATTCTGTGTATGTTAATAAATATTGCATCCATTTCACTATGATTGTATATTGCATGGGAATGGGGATATGATGTTGTTGAAAAAGGCAATATAATTCGGTGGCTTTGCCACATATTTTGGGTGACTTTGTCACATTATTTCGGTGGCTATGCCACATATTTTGGCGATGAGTAGCTGACTGCAACACGACTGCCATCGATGGTGTGTAGCGGTGAGGGTCGATTGTAAAAATCCCCACTAGTGTGTTTGGCAGGAATGGGCGATGTTTAGCGGATGTATATCTAGGTTGGGCTAGGTTTTGCATCATTTTGCATACGCTATGTGCTATACTGTGTTAATAGGGCTAAGGCCCAGTCTGATTCTGAATGAGCTTCGCTCAAGGTGATTTTGTAAGGGCTAAGGCCCAAATGGTATTTGAATGGGCTCGGGCCCAATTATGGTTTCGTGTCGGGTAATTGCACACCGAGTCTTCTTGACTCACCCGTTCTACTTAAATTTTTGTAGGTAATTCTTAATCCAGTGGATATGGGCCGGGGTGGACTTCAAGGTGGCCATGCACGATTTTAGTAAATTAAACTTTACTCATCTTTGAATTTTCTTTAATTTGGGGATCCTGTTATGTAATAAGGCCACTAGTATTTTGATTTGAATTTAAACGCTTTAATCTATGATTTAATTGGTATGATGTTTTCTTAATAAAATGTAAATGACTATTTTTCCAAAACTTAACAAATGAATTACAAACGATATTGGACAACATCTAGAGTTAACTTAAAGCGGCAACAAGTGTTTTCAAACATCACCTAAAAGCAGATTTTGAATTAAATGCTAGTTTTCAAAATAAACACAGAGTTTTCAAATGATCAACTGAACTCGAAGTTTAAAAAGAAAGAAAATTTTTCTAATATTTTCAGATGATTACGAAGTTTCATGTGACGCATCAGATCCGGTCATGGCATTTAGGCCGGGTTTGGGGTGTTACAGGACATGTCGAGAGAAAACATCATCACATACTTAATGTGAAGGGAGCTTTGATATTTCAGGCACACTTGCCAATTGATTTTTGGGGTGAATGCATTCTTACCACTGAATACTTAATCAATAGAATGCCTTTTGCAATTTTGAAGGAAAAAACTCCTTATGAAATTCTCTTTGGATAGCCCCATTCCTATAATCATAATAGGGCTTTCGAGTGTCTTTGTTATGCGCATAAAAAACTTAAAGATAAGGATAAATTTGCCAGTAGAAGTCGTAGATGTGTTTTTGTGGGGTACCCTTTTGACAAGAAAGGATGGAAATATATGATTTAGAAACTTCCAAGTATCTAGTCTCAAGGGATGTGGTGTTTATAGAAACAAATTTTTCATATGCTACACATATGTTTGCAAGTGATAATTCCACTAGAATTATAGATGGACCTAACATTCATAAGGATTGGGAAACTATCAAAGAAGAGCGGGAGAATTGGACAGCAAGAAAGCTTTTGAAGATAGTCTTACTACTAAGGTAAATTCTAGAGACATAGTTGTCGAAAATAAGGAAAATTTTTCAAAAGGAGAGGGTGTGCTTGTAGAACACTAGTTGGGTCGAAGACATAATATTAAATACTCATCCACTCGTCTAAAGGATTATGTGACAAATAATGTGAGATTTAGCTCCTCGCAGAGTTCATCTCTCTAATCGCCTTCCTTAGGTATGTCTTATCCCATAGCCAATTTTGTCAATTATGATAAGTTTTCTTCGCATCATTGATCTTTCTTGGAAAGCATCACTGCAGGTTCAGAACCAACTTCTTATAATGAAGCAATGGAGGCAAACTGTAACAACCCAATTTCAGTAATGTCTATTTCAGTAATGTCAATTTTAGTAGTGTTGAAAATAGTGTTTTCGGACCACGACTTTGATAAGTGAGTTATTATTTTAATATTTATTTAATGTCTATAAGGTTAATTTAGGGTAGTTTTAAATTTTTGTTAAGAAACTTTGAAATTTAAATAGTTAATTAGTTAAAAGGGACTAAATTGAAAAAGGTGCAAAATTTGAGTTCTATTAGTTAAGTGGACAAAATAGCTTTAAAAAGGTAAATATATGGGCTTGGATAGCAATTATGCCATAACTGAGTTAGTGGATGATATTGGATTAGTTTTGGTGTAATTAAGTGATTTTTAAAAGGTTAATTAAATAAATAAATTAAGACAAAAAATTAAACGAAAGAAAATTAAAGTGGCCATCTTCAACCTTTATTTTTCTTGTTTCAACCAAAAACCATAGCAAAGGAGGAGCTAAATTTGGCCAAGCTAAATTGCTAGTGCATGGTATGTATTCAACCCCGTTTTTAGTGATTTTTATGTTTTTGAGCTCGTTTTAGCTTAAACTACTTAGCCCAAGGGTTAATTTGTAAACCTATTAAAGGTTGAGGGTTATGTTAGGAATGAAATTGATGAATTTGTGATGTTAATTGATAGATTATTGAACTTGGTTGTTAAATAAACTTGTTTTGTTAAGTGATTTTTTATGAATTTAGGGTTAAAGATTAAATTGTTGAAAGTGTAATAACCCATTGGTTTTAATGTGAAATGATGGTAATTATGGGTTGTTCAAGACCCCTAGTAAAATTGGTTAGCATGTTTTAGTTAGAAAAATGGTGAAATTACAAGTTAAGAATTTAGTGACTAAATTGTAAGAAAGTTAAAGTATTGAGGGTCAATTTGTAATTTGGTGATGGAAGGGTTTAATTGCATAAAACTACTTATTTGAATGCTGGAATTATAATAATTGAGTTAAATTATTAGTTAGATCAAGAAAAGAACCAACCGGACTTAAATCGAGGAAAGACAAAAGCTTTGGATTAGTCTCCAACTCTAGTTTGACGATTATAGTTATTGAGGTAAGTTCGTATAGAGATTAACTTTGTCATGTGATGTTTTCAATGATTTATTATAAATAATTATGTGAAATTAATCTTTATTTGAAGTTTATTCGGTAATTGATATAATGGATTAAATTGTATCATTGGGATATTTTAAGTTGGTACTTGAGAAATGTATATTCAATGAAACATGTGTGGAATGGTACAATATAATGATATTAAAGGATTCAAATATATGCAAAGGTCCCGTTTGAACCTTAAGAATTCTTAGGATAAAAATGACATGTCATTAGGGATTTCATGTTTTGAGTGCTGGTCTTAAATGTCCTACCAATGGCTGAGGTCTTGCATTTGTTGTGGATTCTCCACAGCTCATGTGAGCAGCATCGTGTAGCTAAAATTTTGACCCACAGCTCATGTAAATAGGCCAATTTCACAGCTCGTGTGAGCACTATTGAAAAGGAAAGGTTACGGTTATATGGAAAGGCACACTATATGTGAGCATTCCTGAGTATCCAATGTAATTTTGATGGTTCAACAAGTAAGCAAAGGTTAGTGGAAAGTTATGTATACAATTGGGTAATGGTTCATAATCTTATGAAAAGGTTAATGTGATAAATGATGTGTACATGAAAATCTACTTATGGTATAGTTGAACTTATATGTATCATGTATGAACTTACTAACTTGTGAGCTTGGTGTTGCTTATATAGGATTTTACTAAGCTTACGAACATGGTAATGATATGAATAATTTATAAATTGAGCTTAAGAATGGTAATTTATGTTTGATTTTATACGAGTTTACTAAGCACTAGTTGCTTACGTAGTTAATTTCCTTTGTCTCATAGATTATCGGAAGCTTGGAAGCTTGTCGGAGATCTATCACACTATCCAGCAAATCACTTCGGTAGTTTTTAAGTTAGTTTGACCAATGTTATAAATGGAATGTATAGGACTTTATATAATGGTAGTTTGAATGTGTTAATGATCAGTTTGGTATGAATATGCTTTTAAAGTATATATGTAACGACCCGAAATTTACGGTTATCGAAAAGTGTATTTTTGGGTCCCCGTTTTCGTAAAACGAAAATATTTATTAAAAATATTTACGAAGTTAGTTGTGTGGTCAATTAGATTTTGATTAAGTGAATTAGCTTGAATTAAGGTTAATTAGGTGAAAGGACTAAATTGAATAAAGGGTGAAAAATTAATTATAGATTATGGAAAAGTGAAAGGACTAAATAAATAAATAAACCATATGTAACACTTGTATAGTAAAAAGTAAATACAAGTGTATAATAAGTGTAAAATATATTTGGAAAAATAATGTACATATGTATAAAATACTAATATATATAAACTTAATATTTAAGAAAATATTATTATAATATATTATTATATTATAACTAAAGTAAAGTAAATAAATAAAAGAAACAAAACAATAAAAGAAAGAACAGAAGGCAAACGAAACAAGGGAGAAAAGGGAGAAAGAAAAAGAAAGGAAAATTAGGGTTTTAAAGGTTTGAAGTTCAAGTGGTAAGTCAATTTAATTCCTTTTCTTGTAATTTTTGAGTTTTTAGGATCCTAAAACAAAATACTACTTGATTTATGTTAGAATTTTGAAAGTTAGTAAATTTTTAGATGTAGTTTATATTAAATTAATTGAAGAATTAAGGGTTAAATTGATAGAATTTCAAGTTAAAATTGAATAAAGGATTGAATTGTAAAACAAATCATAAGTTTTGAGTAATAGGGACTAAATTGAGAGAAATTTGAAATTGGGGTTTTATGGTGAAATTAGAGAGTTAAATTTAGTTTTAAGTGATAAATTGAATGAAAAATAAAGAATAAATTGTAAAGAAATAAAGTTAGTTTTGGTTAGGGATTAAATTGAAATCTATACCAAAGTTGAATGTAAATTGAAATATTCAATACAAAATTGTACTGTATTGATAAATTCTAATTGTGTCGATTTCTGTAGCTAACGTTGAGTTGAAGACCTTGGCTAAGAAAGGAAAAGACAAAATTAACGAGGAGTAGCTGGGGAATTACGGTTCGTATTTCTATAAACTGAACTTATTATATTATTGTTGAATTTATTATTTAATATGTATGGTAAGTAGATTGAGGTAAATATTGGTATTATGGTGTTGAAATGAATTGAGTTGAATTTATGAGTATTTGTGAATATTTGAATTGAAATGTATATATTGGTTGCAAATTGAAAGCGATGTGAAAACCCTATTAACTGAATCGGACTGAGTCGAATATAGTTGGCATGCCATAGGATTGAAAGTGTTCAGGGATACTTCGACCACGAGCCAATGAGACACTGGGTGTCAAACTATTGCTTTGGATAAATTCGATGAGGTACTGGGTACCAATTTAATTTGACATGGCCAATGAGACACTGGCTGTCAACTTATTACTTCGACTTATCCGATGAGGCACTGGGTGCCATACTGGTGTGTTTTGGTTGGATCCGTGTATCCGCAAAAGTCCAAGTTGTGTTAATAGGGGAAAATAAATGAATTGGCAATATGAAGGATATTGGATGAATTTGAATATGAATTGGACTTGAAATTTTGAATTGAGACAAGAAATTGAAATATAAGAACCAATGGGTTCATGAAATGGTTATTGATACAGTGAAATGATATGTGTATCCTATTGAGAAAAGTTGTTTGAATATCAATTATGAAATTGAAATAGTAAGAGATAAGAATTGAAAATGTTATGAATGATGTGTTATTAAATTGATTATTTGTTTAAATGATTTTTGTTACGTATGTTTATATATATAAATATTGTGAATTCTTGTTTAATAAGTATTCAGATTATAGAAATACCACTGAGTTTATACCCAACGTATGGTTTGTTTCCATGCACAGGATAGGTTAAAGCCAGACCATTGGACTAGCATCCAAAATCGATCCCAAACTCAAAGTGGTGAAGTATATTTTCTTTTTGGTAAACGACATGTACCTAGGATGTTTGAGTTTGTCATTTTGGGAAGTGTTTGTAAAATATGTTATAAAATGTTGTTGGTTACTTATATATAAGTTTATGTGCTATATTAAGTTTATAAAATAATATGTTTTGGTATGAAATTAGATTTGGCTTAAATAATGTTCATGTGTAAATAATTTATGAATTGTTCGTATTTGATCTGTAATGTCTGGTAATGCTCTGTAACCCTGTTCTGGCGATGGATAAGGGTTAGGGGGTGTTACAATATATTTTGTTTGATGGACTTATAATGTTTTGGCAAGTTAATAGCATTTGGTCATTTTTAAGTACTTTGCATATATGGTCCTTTTTGGTATGTTTATTATGAAATTTGAATGGTTATAATTGTCGTCATTAAGTACCTAAATTGATTAGGTTTTATGCTTGAGATGTGGCATTATATCCTTGTTTTGAGTGATGTTATTTGAGTATAAATGTGCTGCCTTTTAATGGCATATTGGTTAGGTGAAATAGGTTGATTGAATTGGTATGTTTATGTGTGTTTGAAAGGTGTCTTGGTCTATTGAATGTATGCATAAATGGAGTGGATGATTGGGTAAGATTTGGTCTTAAAATGGTATGTTTTTAGGGTCAAATTATGGAGCACACGACCTGGGACACGAGTTGTCACATGGCCGCACACGGCCGTGTGTCACTTATTATTTTAACTCAGTGAGTTACATAGTCTAGCACACAGCCTGTGACATAGCCATGTGTCACAAGTCAGACAGTTACACGGTCTGGCACACGGCTTGTGACAAAGCCGTGTGTCAAAAGTCATAGAGTTACACAGTCTGCGACACGGCCGTGTGACTAACTCAGTGAGTTGCACGGTTTAAGATACGGGCTGGGACACGACCGTGTGTACCTTTGTTCGAACACCATATGGTCTGGGCTATGTCACATGGCCGTGTGACCCCTATTTTCAAAGTTTTCAACTTTTTTTACCAAAATTTTCTGAATTGTTTCAAATTAGTCCCGAATTGCTTTCAAACTATTTTTAAGGCCTCAAAGCTCGATTCAAGGCCCAAAAGTATATGTTTGCTAAGTTTATAATGAGTTTTATGTAATTATTGTTAGAAATTATTTTTCTAATTTTACAGTAATGCTTCGTAACCCTAATTCGACGACAAAGATGGGTTACGGGTGTTACACAAACGATGGCGAGAAGCTATGAGAAAATATATCCAAGCTTTGGAAGATAATAAGACTTGGACGGTGGAAGACTTGCCCCTTGGGAAGAAAGCTATTGCCAGTAAGTAGGTTTACAAAATAAAACATAATTTAGATGGAAGCACTGAATGGTGAAAGGCTCGATTGATAATTCTTGGTAATAACAAAAAGTGGGTATCGACTTCCATGAAACTTTTTCTCACACTGCAAAGACTGCCACTATACGTAGTTTTATTGCGATGATTACTGCAAAGAACTAGGGATTGCATCAAATGGATATGCATAATGCTTTCTTGCACGGAGATTTTAATGAGGAAGTTTACATGAAAATGCCACCAGGTTTTTCCTCTGAAAGTCCTAGAAAAGTGAGTAGACTTTGCAAGTCTTTATATAGCTTGCGTCAGGCACCACGCTGTTGGTTTGCTAAGCTAGTAGATTCTTTAAAGGAGCATGGTTTTCATCAATCTTGCTCAGACTATTCATTATTTATTTTTTGCAAATGGCACATGAAAATAAATGTTCTTGTCTATATGGATGATCTCATTATTTCAGGTAATGATTTCAAGGTTGTGCAACAATTTAAGGAGTATTTGAGCAGCTGTTTCCATATAAAGAATTTGGGATGGTTGAAATATTTTTTGGCATAGAGGTGATGAGAAATGCTGAAGGGTTCTCTGTCAACAAAATTATGCCTTGGATATCATCTCTGAGGTTGGTTTGCTGGGAGCTAAGCCAACAAAAACTCCACTTAAGTAGAATCATAAACTTGCTCTTATAAAAGGGAAAGATGCTCATGACCCCGCTCAATATCGTCGACTTGTAAGAGACTGATCTATTTAACTATTACACGACTTGAGTTGAGTTACTGTATGCATATTCTTGCTCAATTTATGCAGTAACCAAAGAAGGCTCACTGGGAAGAAGCATTACAAGTAGTACAATATTTGAAGGATAATCTTAGACAAGGAATTCTATAACACCCCTAACATGTCCCCATCACCAGATTAGGGTTACGGAGTATTATCGATCAATTAGAAATCATTTAACATCTTAATAGTAAATAGATTAACCTTATTAAAAACCAACCAATCATATGTATTTTGTCCTTAAATCGAGCCTTCGAAGCCCTAAAAATATCTTAGAAGCAATTCGAGACAAATTAGAAAATCTCAAGAAAATATGAAAATTTTCAAAAACAAGGGACACATGGCCATGTGGCCAAGCCATGTGGAACGCCCCAGGCCGTGTAACTTTCAAAATTGGGACACACAGCCGTGTCCCAACCCGTGTAACTCACTGAGTTACACAGCTGTGTTGCAGGCCATGTGCCAAAACGTGTAACACTCTGAATAATGACATGTGACCATGTCGTAGGTCGTTTCCTAGGGCGTGTAACACACTGAATTAATACATACGGCCGTGTCACAAGCCATGTGTGGCACACGGCAAAGTGGCACAGGCGTGTCCCAGGCCGTGTGCACCTAAATGAACCTTAAATGACAAGTTTACCATTTCAAGATTTCTTGGACACTAAGTAACCCATTTACTAGCCATTAGACCTATTTAAAATGACGTTAAACAAGCTCAAATCATGCTATTTCAACCATCTTAAGTGCCTAACCTGTAACAGCTCGATTTAAGGCCTAGTCGGGATAGTGGTGCGAGGCCACGAACCCGAGGTGAAATTATGAGTTTTCCAGGTTTATGCCATGTTTTCATGCTAGTATGAAAGTTTTGTAAAGCAATTTTATAAAGTTGAGGTCAATTGGCCCAAAAAGGACTAAATTGCAAAAGTTGCAAAATATGAGTTTCTAGAACTTTTTGCATGAAATAGCTTTAGAATAATAATTGTGAGTCCTTAGGTAGCAATTTGCCCAAAATTTAATTTTTGGACAAAATTGGCCTTAAGAGACTATTATGGAAATTTTTAAGAGGAATGGCATTTTGGTCATTTGGCCTAATTAGTGATTAAAATAGGATAAAGATGAGAAAAATTCACTCATCTTCTTCCTTGTGGCTGCCAAAAATTTGGAGACACCATAGATAGGGTTCTTCATTTTTTTTTAAGCTCATAATCAAGAAAAACGAAGCCCGGATCGAAACTGAGGCAAGAACAAAGTCGAGGACTAAATTGCACAACTACATACATTTTGTAAATGAGGTAAGTTTGTATGATTTTTAAGTTTTATAAAAATCATTAATTTTCTTAGTATAATGTACAATAATTGTATGAAATGATCATGTTATGTTCAAGCAAGAAATCACAAGTTATCATGTAAGTCCAAGGCAAGCTTGGCATTGATCAAGTTATCATGTAATTCCAAGGCAAGCTTGGCATTGATCAAGTTATCATGTAAGTCCAAGGCAAGCTTCGCATTGATCAAGTTATCATGTAAGTCCAAGGCAAGCTTGGCATTGATCAAGTTATCATGTAAGTCCAAGGCAAGCTTGGCATTGAGCAAGATATCATGTAAGTCCAAGGCAAGCTTGGCATTGAGTATGTTATCAAGAGCAAGACTTCATATAAGTCCATGTCAAGACATGGCCATGAAACCAAGATGAGATAACCTATGTAAGACCATGTCTAGGATATGGCTTTGGCATCATATTATGTGGGAAGAGATTTAGTATCTTCAGTTATTCACAGAAATTCATCGGGCAAATGAGTAAGCTAAAAGAAGATAGTAAGAAAGCTAAGAAAGTAAAGTTAGTATCAAGATGAAGTTAGTATATCAAGGATTAGCACACGGTCTAAGCCCACGGGCATGTCATGGCCGTGTGAAATTAATCAGTAACCTCCCACGATTGGTAGACACGGGTGTGTCTAAGCCGTGTGGAAATAGTCAGTAGCCCTACACGGTTTGAGGGCATAGGTGTGCTTAAGGGTACACGGGCGTGTTCCAAGTCACACAGGCGTGTGAACGCTGCTTCAAGAATGAGCTCTTTGATTTTAATTTCGAAAGTTTTCTAACATGAGTTAAAGGGCTCGTAGGCCCTTGTTATAAGTGTTGACTAAGAAAGTGAAGTTTTTAAGTTGGAATAAAATTTTATAGCCCGTAAGTACACATTTAAGTGAGTTCAAGCATAGTAATGTCTCGTATTCAGACCCAGTATCGGTCTTGGGTGCGGGGTGTTACATTTAGTGGTATTAGAGCTACGGTTTAGTCAGTTCTAGGACTAACATAGCGTGAGCATGAGTCTAGCTATACATGCCATACGTAAGAATGTTTTTATAATGATAGTTTGACGACTCCTGACGACTTAAATTATGTTTATACATATAGTAAATGGATCCCGAAAGAGTTAAGGCGGATGATGTAGAAAGTAACGCACTGACTCCATAAAGGGACGGTCTTAGTATGAGAATAAGAATAGACCTACTAAGGTGAGTCAAGAAGGAGGAGGAGAAGAGGCTAGAGAAGCCTTCCTCCATATGATGGATGCTTGGTACACGGAGTTCGTTCGAGCGAACCAGAATGCACAACCCCCACCACCTCCGCCTGTTCCACAACCTACTCCAGTAGCCCCTCAAGTAGTAGAGGTGGTATGAGGAGATAAACCTCCAATTTATAGGATCAGGAAGCATAGGGCAGAAGAATTCTGAGCTAGAAAATATGATGATCTAGAAAGAGCTGAGTTCTGGTTAGAAAATACCATCGAGGTATTTAACGAGCTGTCCTGCACCCCTGATGAATCCATGAAGTGTGTAGTCTCTCTCTTAAGAGATTCTGCTTACCAATGGTGGAACACCCTTGTGTCTGTGGTACCAAAAGAAAGGATCTCATGGGAATTCTTCCAAGAAAAGTTTAAGAAAAAGTATATCAGCCAGAGGTTTGTAGACCAGAAGAGGAAAGAATTTCTAGAGTTGAAGCAAGGTAAGATGTCAGTAACTGATTATGAGCGAGAGTTTGTACGACTCAGCAAGTACGCTCGCGAATGTGTGTCCACTGAGGCCATCATGAGTAAAAGGTTTGAAGATGGTTTAAATGAGGACATTAAGCTGGTTGTTGTTGTCCTCGAATTAAAAGAATTCATTGTGCTAGTGGAAAGGGCTTGCAAAGCCGAAGAACTAGTAAAAGAGAAGAAGAAATTTGAAATGGAGTCTTGCAATTCTAGAAAGAGACAGTGGAATAAGTCGTTCCAATCGTCATCCAAGAAGTTAAGAGATTTTCCAACTCGATCAGCTACTTCCACTAGATTTTCAAGGAAAGACAATAGTAAGCAGTATTTGGGAAATAAAGCACAGACCACTTCAGTTGCAAGTGTTGGGAATTTTAGACCTGACAAACCAGAATGTCCACAATGTGGCAGACGCCATTTGGGAGAATGCCGAGCACACGAAAATGTATGTTTTAGATATGGTTCCCAAGACTATTTCATAAAGGGTTGTCTAGAGATGACTAAAGAAGAGAGAACTCAGAACCCGAGATATGGGAGTATGGTCAGAGGGAGACCGCAGAGGAACCTGAGAAGTGGGACAAGTGGAAGAGAAACCCGTAAAGCGGTAGTGAGACCCGAGGCGGGCGCTGCAAGGACTTATGCCATTCGCACTCATGAAGAGGCATCTTCCGGATGTTATTACGGTACCTTTTCTCTTTACAATACCAAAGTTATTGCTTTAATAGACCCCGGATCCACACACTCTTACATTTGCATGAAATTAGTACCTAGTTTGGGTGTGCCTATAGATGCCACAGAATTTGTGATTAAGGTGTCTAATCCTTTAGGCAAGAGTATGTTAGTTGATAGAGTTTGTAAAGATTGTCTATTAATGATTAGAGGTCATTGCTTTAAAGCAAACCTTATGTTGTTACCATTTGATGAATTCGACCTCATTCTTGGTATGGACTGGTTGACTACTCATAATGTAATTGTATTGTGGGAAGAAATATATTGAGATGAAATGTGAGAATGGGGATATTCTTCATGTAGAATCAGATGAGCAAGGTAGATCGTCGGTAATAATTTCTCATATGATGGCGCAGAGATATCTAAGAAAAGGGTTTGAGGCATTTTTGGCCTTTGTATTGAATGATAAAGAGATAGAGTTAAAGATTGAATCAGTGCCGATAGTATGTGAGTATGTGGATGTTTTTCCTGAGGAATTATCAGGATTACCACCAGTTAGAGAAGTTGAGTTTAGCATTGAGCTAACTTCCGGTACCGTACCAATATCTATTACTCCTTATAGAATGGCTCCAACAGAGTTGAAAGAATTGAAGTTACAGTTGTAAGAGTTGACAGACAAAGGCTTTACAAGATCAAGTTGTTCACCATGGGGCGCTCTGGTTTTGTTTGTGAAAAAGAAAGATGGCACCATGAGATTGTGCATTGATTACCATCAGCTTAATAAAGTGACAGTAAAAAACAAGTACCCATTACCTAGAATCGATGATTTGTTTGATCAATTGAAAGGAGCGACCGTGTTCTCCAAAATAGACTTGAGATCAGGGTACTACCAGCTGAGAGTGAAAGATTCAGATATATCCAAGATTGCCTTTCGAACAAGATATAGGCATTATAAATTTTTAGTCATGCCCTTTGGGTTGACCAATGCTCCTGCGGTATTCATGGACTTAATGAACTACATTTTTAGACCATACCTTGACAAGTTTGTAGTCAATTTTATTGACGACATACTGATTTATTCTCGAGACGAGAATGAACATGCTGATCATCTACGGATAGTTTTACAGACCCTTCGAGAAAATCAGTTGTACGCCAAATTCAGTAAAAGTGAATTTTGGCTCAAGGAAGTGGGATTCCTGGGACATATTGTCTCGAGAAATGGAGTCCGAGTAGATCCAAGTAAGATCTCAGCTATAATAGACTAGAAACCACCGAAGAACATCACTGAGATTAGAAGTTTTCTGGGCCTAGCCGGCTACTATAGACGATTTGTCAAGGGTTTTCTATGATTACAACCCCGATGACTAAATTGTTACAGAAGAACGTGAAGTATGAGTGGTCAAAAAGATGCCAACAAAGTTTTTAGAAGTTGAAAGCAATATTGACAGAACCTCCAGTCTTAGTACAACCCGAATCAGGGAAAGAATTTGTAGTCTACAGCGATGCATCCTTAAATGGATTGGGCTGTGTACTCATGCAAGAAGGCAAAGTGATTGCTTATGCCTCAAGCCATTTAAAACCTCATGAGAAGAATTATCCGACGCATGACCTAGAATTGGCCGCCATAGTCTTCGCATTGAAGATCTGGAGACACCATTTATACGGTGAACGATGTCGAATTTTCATCGATCACAAAAGTTTGAAGTACTTGATGACGGATAAAGAGTTGAACTTAAGACAACGAAGATGGTTAGAGTTGATAAAGGACTATGAGTTGGTCATCGACTACCATCCAGGAAAGGTGAATGTAGTCGCCGATGCTTTGAGCAGGAAGTCTCTATTTATTTTAAGATCATTGAATTCAAGGATATCCTTATCCGATGATGGTTCTATTTTAGCTGAGTTGAGAGCAAGACCAATGTTCCTTCAAGAGATCTTGGAAGCTCAGAAAGAAGATAAGGAATTGCAAGTTAAGAGAGCTCAATGCGAGTCAGATGCTGAATCTAACTTTCGGATTAATTCTGATGGATACTTGATGTTCAGAGATAGAGTTTGTGTTCCAAGAAAAGAAGAGCTTATACAGAGATTTTTTATGAAGCACATAACTGGTGTTTATCTGTACATCCGGGTAGCACCAAGATGTATAATGATCTAAAGCAACAGTATTGGTGGCCGAAAATGAAGAAAGACATTTCAGAATTTGTTACCAAGTGCATAATTTGTCGACAAGTAAATTTGAACACCAAGTACCTTTGGGTTTGCTTCAACCCATCTTGGTCCCCGAGTGGAAATGGGACCGTATCACCATGGATTTCATAACGGGTTTACCGTTGTCTCTCGACAAGAAAGATCTTTGTTTGGGTAGTGGTGATAGACTCACGAAGTCACCCACTTTATACATGTCTGAGTGGATTACTCCCTAGACAAGTTGGCAAACTTGTATGTTTGAAATAGTAGACTTCACGGAGTTCCTTATTGATCATATCGGATAGAGATCCGAGATTCACGCCCGATTTTGGAAGAAGCTGCAAGAAGCTTTGGGTACAAAATTGAGTTTTAGAACAGCTTTTCACCCTCAGACTGATGGTCAGTCAGAAAGGTTAATTCAAGTACTCGAGGACGTGCTCAGATGTTGTGTTTTGGAATTCCAAGGCAGTTGGGAAAAGTTTCTTCCATTGGTAGAATTTTCCTATAATAATAGCTTTTAGTCGAGCTTAAAGATGGTGCCTTATGAGGCCCTATATGGGCGTAAGTGTCGAACTCCCTTGTTTTGGACTGAACTCAAGGAGAACCAAATTCACGGGGTTGATTTGGCTAAAGAAGCTGAAGAGAAAGTGAAAGTAATTCGAGAATGTTTAAAAGTCGCCTCGAGATGAGCGTAAATCCTATTCAATTTAAAGAGAAAGAGATCGAGTACCAAGTTGGGGATAAAGTCTTTTTGAAAGAATCACCATGGAGAAAAGTTCTCATATTTGGCCGTAAAGGCAAATTAAGTCCACGTTTTATTAGACCCTACGAGATTACTGAGAGAGTTAGACCGGTAGCCTACCGTTTGGCTTTGCCATCAGAATTAAAGAAGATACATGATGTGTTTCACGTGTGAATGTTACGACGCTACAGATCAGACCCTTCACATGTAACTACCCTTGAGAATAGAGATTAAGCTAACATGACTTATGGTGAAGAACCAGTCAAGATTTTGGCTCGGAAAGTCAAGCAACTGAGGAATAAGAGTATTGCCTTATTAAAAGTATTGTGGCAAAGACATGGAATCGAAAAATCTACATGGGAACAAGAAGAGAGTATAAGAAACCAGTATCCAAACCTTTTTGCTGGTAGATTTTCGAGGACGAAAATCCCTAAGAGGGGGAGAATTGTAACAGCCCGATTTAGGGCCTAGTCGGGATAGTGGTACAAGGCCATAAACCTGAGGTGAAATTATGAATTTTCCAGGTTTATGCCATGTTTGCATGCTAGTATGAAAGTTTTGTAAAGCAATTTTATTAAGTTGAGGTCAATTGGCCCAAAAAGGACTAAATTGCAAAAGTTGCAAAATATGAGTTTCTAGAAGCTTTTTGCATGAAATAGCTTTAGAATAATAATTGTGAGTCCTTAAGTAGCACTTTTCCCAAAATTTAATTTTTGGACAAAATTGGCCTTAAGAGACTATTATGGAAATTTTTAAGAGGAAAGGCATTTTGGTCATTTGGCCTAATTAGTGATTAAAATAGGATAAAGATGAGAAAAATTCACTCATCTTCTTCCTTATGGCTGCCGAAAATTTGGAGCACCATAGCTAGGGTTTTTCATTTTTTTTCAAGCTCATAATCAAGAAAAACGAAGCTCGGATCGAAACCGAGGCAAGAACAAAGTCGAGGACTAAATTGCACAACTACATACATTTTGTATATTAAGGTAAGTTTGTATGATTTCTAAGTTTTATGATTTTTATCATTAATTTGCTTAGTATAATGTACAATAATATTATGAAATGATCATGTTATGTTCAAGCAAGAAATCACGATAATATGTTCAAGCAAGCCCCAATTGAAGATGAATTTCCCTAGGATACTCGATCTACCACACAAGTTATCATGTAAGTCCAAGGCAAGCTTGGCATTGATCAAGTTATCATGTAAGTCCAAGGCAAGCTTGGCATTGAACAAGTTATCATGTAAGTCCAAGGTAAGCTTGGCATTGATCAAGTTATCATGTAAGTCCAAGGCAAGCTTGGCATTGAGCAAGATATCATGTAAGTCCAAGGCAAGCTTGGCATTGAGTATGTTATCAAGAGCAAGACTTCATATAAGTCCATGTCAAGACATGGCCGTGAAACCAAGATGAGATAACCCATGTAAGACCATGTCTAGGATATGGCTTTGGCATCATATTATGTGGGAAGAGATTTAGTATCATCGGTTATTCACAGAAATTCATCGGGAAAATGAGTAAGCTAAAAGAAGATAGTAAGAAAGCTAAGAAAGTAAAGTTAGTATCAAGATGAAGTTAGTTTGAAGTTGAGTATTATTCATGTTGTGAATGAGAAAGTAGATATCATGATTATTGTTATTATAGTATACTGATCAATGTGATCAAGTGATACAGGTATCATAGTTACCTTACAAGTATGATATTAGTAAGTGTCATGAGACATGTAAGAATCTATATGAGTAAGTAAGCTCTTTAGCTGAAATTCATGATACCATTGTTTATGTGAAATGGTTTATATTAAGCAATGATGATGTTATGAGTTGTTACATGCAAACTTACTAAGCTATATGCTTATGTTATGATTCTTTCTTTCTATGTAGTCCCGGCAAGATAACTCGTGGATCATTAAAGTCGAAGCTCACAACACACTATCTGTAATATCCCGGGTTAAGGGCTATTTTGTTTTGGCATTGTTTGCATGTTAATGGCTTGCTATGTTGTTGTTTGTGAGGTTTCGGGGCTTAGTTGTAGGCTAGGAGTGTGCACAGTAGGAGGAAAAAAATTTTAGTTTTGGGCTTTAGGGGATAGGAGCTGAAGGAGTGGGTCTTATATATTTTAATTGGTGTTCTTGAGCACAAGAGATGAGCTAGCAAAGTGGCAAAGCATGCGCCACTTAGACCTTGGGTGTGACGTCAAGTGCAAGGGAGGAGGTCTTGTGTTCAAGCTGCGGAAATCCCCTATTTTTGCCTCCTTTTGACGACAAGGAGAGGAGAGTTGTGGCGGTTCAAACTCTGCCTTGGACCAAGTCAATAGGAGGAAGGGATGGCAAGGAGTGAATTGTGGGATTTGACTAATTCAAACTAGTTTGAATTAGTGGCTTGGGAGTATTTGGGGAAGTTGGCGATTTTAGGAGATTTTTGGGGAGAATGGCGGTTTGTGGTAGGTGTGGGAAGTCTTAGAAATTCTCTTAGGCTTAGTGATGTTTTGGTCACTTTAGTCTAGTATGTCAAGCGATTTTTTTTTCAAAGTAAGTCTCTCATTATTCTTCCTTGAAAGCAAAGCTTCAAGCAAACATACTTAGCCAAAAATTGCCTTGTTTTCTCTTAATTTTGGCTAGTAGCCGAATGTCCTCTTGAATTCTTAAACATTTTTTTCTTCTTTTTTTTTGTTTTGCTTCTTTCTCTTTGTTTTAGCCGAACTATTCACCCTCCCATATCTCTCTTTTCCTTTTTCCTTGTGCTAAGCGAAACCACACCCTCCTCAAAGAATTGGTAGAATATCAACATTCTTCCTTCCCTTTTCTTTCGGTTTTCTTTCTTTGTGTGAAGCCGAAACTTCTTCTTGTTGTTGTTAAGGGTGTTAGCCGAATCTCCCTTTAACCTTAGCCGATTGTCACCATCTGTTTCTTCCCACTTCTCTTAAGCCGAAACCCTCTCAATCTCACCTCTACTCTCCCTTTTCTTTCCACTCAAAGTCGAACATAGGCGTGTTAAACACCTTGGCGAACCCTTTTCTTTTAGTTTTGCACTTTGGCGAATCTCTTTCTTTCTTCCTATAGTTCTTCATTGCAGTAAATAAGAAAAGGGTGAGACCTCGTTGGAGCCTTGTTCAATCGGCCTAGTAAGAGGTAGGTGTTGGCGAATGGCCATTTCTTTTTCTTGTTGCTTTGCTGATTTTAGCTTTGTTTAAGGGCCGATTTTGGCATCGGTTATAAGGAGTTAATGTTTAGTTTGGTAATCATTTTTCGTATAGGGCCGTTGGAGTTCGGAAGCAAGCAAGAAGGAGCTTTCTTTCTCTGATAAGCGATCGGTAAGTGGTGGTAAGTAGGGGTAAGAGGTTATCCTGTTAAGTCTATTCTTTTAGAGTTTTATAAGCCAAAGTTCAATGGATTAACTGTTCTTGTAATAGGGTCTGCCGTTTGTTAAAAGAGGAACCATTGTCGATTCGGGTTTGGTAGGAAACCAAACGTTTGCAAGGTAGGGGTTAATCGATATACCCTTTGGATTAAATGGTTTTGGCGAATGAGTTAAGTGCTAATCCCTTATTGGCGAATGTAGGCTCGAGTTGTCGAGGTGATCAAGGGACTTTGACCCGTTCTTAGGATTAACATCTTTGCTATTTCGGTGTGTAAACCAACACACTTTCTTAAGCGAGTAATGTGATAACTGTTGTGTAAATGAAAGCAGTGTGGTTGACTATTTTGGTACCCATTGAGGTATGGATACGGATTCGGGTAAGTCCGTTTCATTATGAAATATGTGATGATATATGATATCATGATTATGGGTGTATATTCGTTGAGATGCCATAATAAGCATGTGAGCATGATAGCATGATTGCGATTTTGCATTTAGTATGATGTGCTATTGGGTGATATGAGAGGAGGGAGTATGATATCCGTGTCTTTGGGACTTTGTGTCTTTGGGACACGGAGGTTTGGCACCTCCGGTGGTTTGGTACCACAGCGATATTTTGTGACTTTGGGTCACGGAGGTTTAGCACCTCGGCGTCTCGTCCCAGTGGTTTAGTACCACCGTGGGTTGGCCCCGATTGATTATCTGGGATTGGCGCTAGTGATTTGGTATCACACGATGGGTTGGCCCCATCATCGGTTGTGATTGCGGTCACCGGTGATTTAGTATCACTTGTGTCTTTGGGACACGGAGGTTTGGCACCTCATTGCGACTCGTCCGTGGTTGACACCACCGTGGGTTGGCCCCACTTATGAGATCTGAGATTGTCGCTAGTGATTTAGTATCACACGATGGGTTGGCCCCATCATTGGATTATTTGTGACTTGGTCACCGGTGGTTTAGCACCACATTATGGATATCGTGACTTTGGGTCACGGTGGTTTAGCACCACCGGTGGTTTGGTACCACGGGGTAGAAAAGGTGATATGGTTGGTTAGGATCGGGTGCATTACTTGCATTATTTTGTTATGATGTGTGTTGGCATGTAT
Source organism: Gossypium rotundifolium (assembly GCA_025506655.1). Classification (NCBI taxonomy): domain Eukaryota; kingdom Viridiplantae; phylum Streptophyta; class Magnoliopsida; order Malvales; family Malvaceae; genus Gossypium; species Gossypium rotundifolium. The sequence continues at coordinate 141,822,337 of CP106722.1, forward strand.
ATCTGGGAGAGGATTTACACTTGAGTCTTACGACTCACTCTCTCCTTTGACTTTTCGGTGACACTTACGCGGACATGGGCCGGGATGGACTCGAGGTGCTCATGCCATGCTTAAATAAGGAATTGCGTAGACTCTTATAAAGTTTGGTACATTAGCTTATTTATTTCTATTTGGTTATTTTGGTTTGTAAAGGCCTTTTAAAATTATATTTTGTTATGTTTATGCTTAAAGTAGATTTTAATATGCCTAACAAATTAATTGGGTTAAAATGTGCTAAAACTTGGAAAGATAACGATTTCAAAACTACAAAAGCGACATTTTAAACTATACCATCGGGTATCACACTAAGATTTAGAATAAAAGGGGACTCAAATGTTTTCTAACTTAAACTTCTTAAAGAGATAAATTAGTTTTACCTACACATTTGATTAAGTTTTCAAAAATTTTGGGTTTTATATACACCAAAGATTTAAATCAAGCCTACTCAAGTTTTTCTTTAAATACACAATCTAGCGAAGTGTTTTCCTCAAACTTTTAAACTTAAACCTAAACCTCTCAAAACCCTTTTTCCTGTGACATACCAGTTCGATTGGTGGTGTGTTGGCCGGGTTTGGGGTGTTACATTTGTGGTATCGAGCTAAGTTCAAAGGCTCATTTGTGGGCCCGAGGCCCAAAATGTTTAAAACTATAGTTTTGAGTATTACATTTTAAAAGTATGGTTTGAAAGGCATGGCACGAGTCTCGGCACCAATCCGCCTGTGTAAGTACCCGTACTATTGTTTGTGATAATGATATTGATGAGATGTGATTGAATGGCTAGTGATAGTAAGACTACTTTAGAGAATGAAACCGATAGGACTCGTGGACTCATGAAACGAAACTTCTTTAATAAGCAATATTCATAAGACTTTGCTTTTAAGCGATGGAATAAATCTTGATACATAAAATTCTTTAAATCGACGAGATTTAGTCATGAGTACAGAGGTGGGCGTGGTCGTGGGACGAGGTCGTGATCATGATAGGATGGCGAGTTTCGAGCCCGTGGGTTATGGTCGGGGTTCGAGAGCGAGATCTGGGTTCGCCACCAGGTGGAGGTGGTGAGTTCAAGCGGTGGTGATGACGCAGATGTCACGAGCGATCTTTGCGAGTGTTAGAAAGGGTAGCTGGAGTAGGTAGAGGTGTAGGAGCTAGAAATCGTGCTGGCGACTTGAACAAGCAAATTTGAATTCTTTCGGGTGTCTCGGTGTTGCTCTAGCACGGTGAATCTTGGTGGAAGCGACAGAGGCGGATCATGGACGATCTAGACTGATCTTGAAGAAAAGTTAAAGGGATCGTATCACTTCTCGAGATGAGTCATACCGGTGGTGGCTCCTTTGTTCGGGACAGTATTGCATTGAAGATCGACTTGGGACTATTTACGGGCTACTTATCGGAAAAAATGCGTGGGAGCTAACTACATTAATGAGCGTGGAAAGCATTTACGAGGTTAGTTCAAGGAGCAAATCGTGTCGAGTCTGGCGAGTTTCTCGGTGAGTCGGTATGCTAGGGGTATGGTGGCTCTTGAACATTAGAGGTGCGTTCGTTTGAGGATGGCTTGCGAGGCAATTAAGATTGTTGATTGCGCCGGTGAGGCGTGAATTGCAGTTACGGTTGAAAAGGCAAAAGGTGGTGAGGGTATTAAAGAGTCGTGAGGCAAGGTATGGATAGGGCAAACACAAGAGAAGTTTTGGATCTTACGGGTCGTCGGGAATCAATGAGAAAAGGGCTAGACCGAGTGGGCGAATCGGTCGGGTAGGTTTATTCTTGCTAAGGCGAGGGACCGCCATGATGTAACCGTTGTGGAAAGGCTCATTGGGGAGGATGTTGGGTGATGGTAGAATTTGTTTTGAGTGTGGCTCATTTGGAACACTGTGTGAGGGAATTTGTCCGCGCAAGTTGGCTAGGATTGATCAGAGTCGGGGCCGTACTCGATTATAGGAATAATGGACCACCATGAGAGGGCGAGGTAATGGCGAGAGGAGGTAATGGTTACAGTGGGGCCGTGGAGCACCAGGAGGTGCGAGTAGTTTCGAGGCAGACGGTAGGGGTTGGTGTATCTTTGCGAGGCTTAGGAGGAGGCGGATGCCGGATGTCATTAAGAATGCGTTTTAATCTTTGGTTCTCCATTTCTTGCTTTGATTGATGTGGGTTCAACACATTCATATGTTACAAGTAGCATAGTGAAGACCATGGATTTAGACTCGAGATATCTTCTAGGCGGATGGTAGTAATAAGCCCTCTAGGTCACTCTATAGTTGTAGATAAGGCGTATAGAGGCGTACCTCTAGAACTCAAGGGTAGTATTAGTGGGCGATCGATGGAGCGCCTTTGGGGAGTTCGACGATTCTTGGAATGGATTGGTGGTTAAACACCGAGCAAAGTTGGGCTGCACTGCTAAGCGCATGGTTACGAAACGGTGAGGGTGATGAGGTAGTTTCGATCGGTAATAGGAGGAATTATCATCCAATGTGGTATCTCGCTCTGGCCGAGAAGATGGTCGAGAAAGGATGTGAAGCATATGTGGTTCATGTGTATGCTTTGGAAGCTAAGAGTCTCTTTGTGGAGGCAGTTGAGACGATTAGAGAATTTGTTGATGTGTTTCTGAGGAGCTTGGGTTTGCCACCGGATCGGGAGGTAGAGTTCGGGATAGATCATTACCGAAACTACTTGGGTATCCATTGCTCCATCTGAGGATGGCACCTAAAGAGTTAGTGGAGCTTAAGGCTCAAATCCGGGAGTTGTTGGACCGAGGCTTTATTAGGCCAAGTGTTTACGCCTTGGGGCGCTTGGTACTCTTTGTCAAGAAGAAAAGCGGTACTATACGGATGTGTATAGACTACCGCCAATGAATAAGTGACGATCAAAAACAAGTATCCATTGCCTCAAATTGATGACTTGTTTGATCAATTTGAAGAGGCGTCGATTTTCTCGAAGATCGACTTAAGGTGCAGGTATCACCGATTAAAGGTAAAGAAAGGCGGATATCGTAAGGCGGACATTTCGTACTCGGTATGGGCACTTTGAGTTCTTAGTTATGCCGTTTGGGTTGACTAATGTGCGTGACCTTCATGGATCGATGAATAAGGTGTTTCAACGGTATTTGGATCGATTCGTAGTGGTTTTATCGACGACATCTTAGTATATTCAAGGACCGAGGAGGAACATGATGCGCATTTGCGGGTGGTGTTGCTGATTTTGAGGAGAAAGCGACTTTATCACGAAGTTCGATAAATCTGAGTTATGGCTTAGGGAGGTGGCGTTCTTGGGTCATGTAGTATCGGTGAGGGATTAGAGTGGACCCTCGTAAGATAGAGCGATTTTGGATTGGAAGCCGCCTAAGTCGATGGTGAGATTCGGAGTTTTACGGGCTTGGCGGTACTATCGAAGATTTGTAGAGGTTTCTCATTGATCGCGACTCAGATGACTAAATTATTGAGAAAAGGGTTAGTTTATTTGGGTGAGAAGCGGCGGGAGAGCTTCGACAAGTTGAAGAAGATTTTGTGAAGCTCGGTTCTAATTCAACTGAAGTGGTAAGGAATTCACGATATCTGCGATGCATCACATCGGGTTTGGGTTGTGTCTTGATGCAAGAAGGAAGGTTGTGGCTTACGGGTCCCGGCGCCTAAGGCCACATGAGGTAAATTACCCAACGCACGATCTGGAGTTAGCGGCTGTAGTTTTTGCCTTGAAGATATAGAGGCATTACTTGTATGGTGAGAGATCGATAGTCTACATGGATCATAAGAATCTGAAGTACCTTCTGACTCAGAAAGACTTAATCGAGGCAGTAGCGAGATGGATTAAAGCTCTTGAAAGACTACGATTGCTCAATTGAGTATCATCCGGGCAAGGCTAACGTGGTGGCGACGCGTTGAGTCGCAAGGTGGTTTTGATTTAAGGCGTTGTTTGCCCACTTGAGTTTGTATGGCGACGGGAGTATTACGGCGAGCTGCGAGTTAAGCCTACTTGGGTTGAAGCGGATCGAGAGAAAAGCAGTTGTTGGATGAGGTTTTGAGTCGCGAGAGGACACAAGTGCGAGCGATGGTTTGGAGGTTCTGATGTGTCGGGTGATGGAGTCTTTGTGTTTTCGGGAAAGCTTGTATGCTTGAGAGAATCTTGAGTTAAGACAAAAGATTCTTGAGGATGCACATAGCAGCCCTACGTTATGCATCCCGGAGGTAGCAAAATGTATAGGGATCTCGGAGAGAACGATTACGGTGGTAAGATCTAAAAAAGGAAGTAGCGAGTTTGTAGGGAAGTGTTTGACATGTCAGCAGGTCAAGGCTGAGCATCAATTGCCGTCTGGGTTGCTTCAGCCAGTGAAGATCCCTCAGTGGAAGTGGGAAAGGATAACTATGGATTTCGTCAGTGGATTACCACTTACACCGAGCAAGAAGGATTCAGTTTGGGTAATCGTGGATCGACTAACTAAATCACTCACTTTATTCGGTGAGGTGGATTACTCACTTGAGAGGTTGGCGAAAGCTGTATGTGTCGAGATTGTGAGGCGCAGGGTGCGATGTCGATCATCTCGGATAGGGATCAGATTCACGTCAAGGTTTTGGAAGCGTTGCATCGGGCTCTGGGTACGGTTAGATCTCGACCACGGCATTTCATTCGCGGTGACAGGCGATCGGAAAGGGTTATCTGATCTTGGAAGACATATTACGAGATTGTGTATTGGACTTGAGGGTAGTTGGGAGGAGTACCTACCGCTAATGAGTTCGCTTACAACAATAGTTACCAAGCGAGCATCAAGATGGCACCATCTGAGGCGTTGTCGGTAGGAAGTGTCGCTCACCTACTTGTTGGACGAGTTAAGTGAATGTCGATTGTTGGGACCGAGTTGGTTCTTGAGGCGAAGACAAGGTTAAGTTGATTGAGCACAATTGAAGGAAGCTTGGACGGCGAAGTCTATCCGATCTTAAGCGGAAAGATATTGAATTCTTGTGGGAGATCGGGTTTTCTGAAGGTCTCACCGTGGAAGAAAGTGTTAAGGTTAGGAAGGAAAGGCAAGCTAAGTCCGAGGTTTATTGGGCCATATAAGGTCTTGAGGCGAGTGGGACGATGGCGTATCGACTTGATTTGCTAGCGAGCTAAGTCGATTCACGACGTGTTCCACGTTTGATGCTTGACATTATCGCTCGAGATCCATCATGCGTGGTGCGATAGAAGAGATTGAGGTAAACCCAGATTTGACTATGGAGGAAGAGCCGGTACAGATTTTAGATCGGGATGTGAAGGTTCTGCGTAAGAAGTCTGTGCCTTTGGTTAAGGTACTATGGCGGAATCATGGAGTGGAAGAAGCGGCGTGGGAACCCGAGGATACGATGAGGCAACAATACCATAACTCTTGACGGGTAATTTCGAGGTCAAAATTATTTTAAGGGGTAAAGCGTAATATCCGGGTTAAGGGCTATTTTGTTTTGGCATTGTTTACATGTTAATGGCTTGCTATGTTGTTGTTTGTGAGGTTTGGGGCTTAGTTGTAGGCTAGGAGTGTGCACGAGTAGGAGGAAAAAAATTTTAGTTTTGGGCTTTGGGGATAGGAGTGAAGAATTTGGGTCTTATATATTTTAATAGGTGTTCTTGAGCACAAGAGATGAGCTAGCAAAGTGGCAAAGCATGCGCCACTTAGACCTTGGGTGTGACGTCAAGTGCAAGGGAGGAGGTCTTGTGTTCCAGCTGCGGAAATCCCCTGTTTTTGCCTCCTTTTGACGACAAGGAGAGGAGAGTTGTAGGTAGTTCGAACTCTGCCTTGGACCAAGTCAATAGGAGGAAGGGATGGCAAGGAGTGAATTGTGGGATTTGACTAGTTCAAACTAGTTTGAATTAGTGGCTTGGGAGTATTTGGGGGAAGTTGGCCGATTTTTAGGAGATTTTTGGGGGAGAATGGCCGGTTTGTGGTAGGTGTGGGGAGTGCCGAAATTCTCTTAGGCTTAGTGATGTTTTGGTCAGCTTTAGTCTAGTATGTCAAGCCGATTTTTTTCAAAGTAAGTCTCTCATTATTCTTCCTTGAAACCGAAAGCTTCAAGCAAACATACTTAGCCAAAAATTGCCTTGTTTTCTCTTAATTTTGGCTAGTAGCCGAATGTCCTCTTGAATTCTTAAACATTTTTTCTTCTTTTTTTTTTTGTTTTGCTTCTTTCTCTTTGTTTTAGCCGAACTATTCACCTCCCATATCCTCTTTCCTTTTCCTTGTGCTAAGCGAAACCACACCCTCCTCAAAGAATTAGTAGAATATCAACATTCTTCCTTCCCTTTTCTTTGGTTTTCTTTCTTTGTGTGAAGTGAAACTTCTTCTTCTTGTTGTTAAGGGTGTTAGCGAATCTCCCTTTAACCTTAGCCGATTGTCACCATCTGTTTCTTCCCACTTCTCTTAAGCCGAAACCCTCTCAATCTCACCTCTACTCTCCCTTTTCTTTCCACTCAAAGTCGAACATAGGCGTGTTAAACACCTTGGCCGGACCCTTTTCTTTTAGTTTTGCACTTTGGCCGAATCTCTTTCTCTCTTCCTATAGTTCTTCATTACCGTAAATAAGAAAAGGAGTGAGACCTCGTTGGAGCCTTGTTCAATCGGCCTAGTAAGAGGTAGGTGTTGGCCGAATGGCCATTTCTTCCCTTTCTTGTTGCTTTGCCGATTTTTAGCCTGTTTAAGGGCTGATTTTGGCATCGGTTATAAGGAGTTAATGTTTAGTTTGGTAATCATTTTTCGTATAGGGCCGTTGGAGTTCGGAAGCAAGCAAGAAGGAGCTTTCTTTCTCTGATAAGCGATCGGTAAGTGGTGGTAAGTAGGGGTAAGAGGTTATCCTGTTAAGTCTATTCTTTTAGAGTTTTATAAGCCAAAGTTCAATGGATTAACTGTTCTTGTAATAGGGTCTACCGATTGTTAAAAGAGGAACCATTGTCGATTCGGGTTTGGTAGGAAACCAAACGTTTGCAAGGTAAGGGTTAATCGATATACCCTTTGGATTAAATGGTTTTGGCCGAATGAGTTAAGTGCTAATCCCTTGTTGGCCGAATGTAGGCTCAGGGTTGTCGAGGTGATCAAGGGACTTTGACCTGTTCTTAGGATTAACATCTTTGCTATTTTAGGTGTGTAAACCAACACACTTTCTTAACTGAGTAATGTGATAACCTGTTGTGTAAATGAAACAGTGTGGTTGACTATTTTGGTACCCATTGAGGTATGGATACGGATTCGGGTAAGTCCGTTTCATTATGAAATATGTGATGATATATGATATCATGATTATGGGTGTATATTCGTTGAGATGCCATAATAAGCATGTGAGCATGATAGCATGATTGCATGATTTTGCATTTAGTATGATGTGCTATTGGGTGATATGAGAGGGGGAGTATGATATCCGTGTCTTTGGGACCTTTGTGTCTTTGGGACACGGAGGTTTGGCACCTCCGGTGGTTTGGTACCACAGCGATATTTTGTGACTTTGGGTCACGGAGGTTTAGCACCTCGGCGTCTCATCCAGTGGTTTAGTACCACCGTGGGTTGGCCCCGATTGATTATCTGGGATTGGCGCTTGATGATTTGGTATCACACGATGGGTTGGCCCCATCATCGATTTGTGATTGCGGTCACGGTGATTTGGTATCACACGTGTCTTTGGGACACGGAGGTTTGGCACCTCATTGCGACTCGTCCACATGGTTGACACCACCAGTGGGTTGGCCCCACTTATGAGATCTGGGATTGTCGCTAGTGATTTGGTATACACGATGGGTTGGCCCCATCATTGGATTATTGTGACTTGGTCACGGTGGTTTGGCACCACATTATGGATATCGTGACTTTGGGTCACGGTGGTTTAGCACCACCGGTGGTTTGGTACCACACGGGGTAGAAAAGGTGATATGGTTGGTTAGGATCGGGTGCATTACTTGCATTATTTTGTTATGATGTGTGTTGGCATGTTATACCGGGAGAGGGATTTACACACTGAGTCTTGCGACTCACTCTCTCCTTTGACTTTTCAGGTGACACTTAGACGCGGACATGGAGCCGGGATGGACTCGAGGTGCTCATGCCATGCTTAAATAAGGAATTGCGTAGACTCTTATAAAGTTTGGTACATTAGCTTATTTATTTCTATTTGGTTATTTTGGTTTGTAAAAGGCCTTTTAAAATTATATTTTGTTATGTTTATGCTTAAAGTAGATTTTAATATGCCTAACAAATTAATTGGGTTAAAATGTGCTAAAACTTGGAAAGATAACGATTTCAAAACTACAAAAGCGACATTTTAAACTATACCATCGGGTATCACACTAAGATTTGGAATAAAAGGGGACTCAAATGTTTTCTAGCTTAAACTTCTTAAAGAGATAAATTAGTTTTACCTACACATTTGATTAAGTTTTCAAAAATTTCTGGGTTTTTATATACACCAAACAGATTTAAATCAAGCCTACTCGAGTTTTTCTTTAAATACACAATCTAGCGAAGTGTTTTCCTCAAACTTTTAAACTTAAACCTAAACCTCTCAAAACCCTTTTTTCCCTGTGACATACCAGATTCGGTCGTGGTGTGTTGACCGGGTTTGGGGTGTTACACTATCAACTCTTATTTTGGTATAACCAAGTTACTTTACTAAGTATGGCATGTATAGGAAACATTCATTTTGTGGATATGTTTTAAGAAGGGCCTTTATAAAGGCTATCAAGTTTATTATTCTTTTGTATATGGCTAAGTGATTGGCCAAATTTGACTAAGCATGTATATTTATTGAGATCAATGAAGCATGTAGTATTACTCATAAAATTGGGTTGTTATTGCACCGTTGAATTACGTATGGATATGATCTTCATTTCAGGGTGGCTAACGGCTTGGTAAATAGCCTGCAAGTGCCCACGGTTGGACACACGGGCGTGTGTCAAGATCGTGTTAACCCTGCACCTTAGTATTATTAATCATAATAGGCTACGGGCAAATCCCACGGCCGTGTGTGTGTGTACCGTGTAAGACACACGGTTTGGACATGGGCATGTTCCCAGACCGTGTTGATTTAGTCAGTTTATCAAGGATTAGCACACGGTCTAAGCCTACGGGTGTGTCATGGCCATGTGAAATTAGTAAGTAACCTCCCACGATTGGTAGACACGGGCGTGTCTAAGCCGTATGGAAATAGTCAGTAGCCCTACATGGTTTGAGGGCATAGGCGTGCTTAAGGGTACACGGGCGTGTTCCAAGTCACACGGGCGTGTGAACCCTGCTTCAAGAATGAGTTATTTGATTTTAATTCTGAAATTTTTCTGACATGAGTTAAAGGCCTCGTAGGCCCTTGTTATAAGTGTTGACTAAGAAAGTGAAGTTTTTAAGTTGGAACAAAATTTTATAGCCCGTAAGTATACGTTTAAGTGAGTTCAAGCATAGTAATGTCTCGTATCCAGACCTAGTATCGGTCTTGGGTGCAGGGTGTTACATAACAAATGTACCCTCATTGGTACCACAAGTATACACACTTATACAACAATATAAATCATCAACCAAAACATGCCAATTCACACAACTTAACTTCTAACCAATATGCCTATTATAGGCACCTCAAATCACAATAATTCAAGATTACATATTAATCTAACATATGCTATAAACTTGAACCAAAAACATCTTCCTTCATTCACATATATCACAATAAGTTGTCTACTTGCACTTAGGCTCATTCTTTATAGATTTACATATCAAAACAAAAGTAATGACACAGCCTATTACACGTCATATAATCCAAAATAAATGTTCACAATCTACCAAAATTAGATGGATAGTGTGATTTGAGTGCTGACCCGATCGTCCAACCTTCAAAAGTATCTACAAGAAACATAAATTTACACAAGTAAGTCCATTGAAGCTTAGCAAATTCGATGTACAGAAACAATTACCGAAGTAAATATAAAAATTCAATCAACAATAATTCAACAACAAGTGTTTCCTGCCATCCATAATGTCAAACCGGTGAATTGCATAACTCAATTCAAAGCTCAAATGGAAATTTTCTAGGAAAACATACATATCCATAATAGAGTCAAGTCAGGATATCAAGTACATGTCATGCCATTCAAGTCATTAAACATGCTATAGTACAACAATTTACGACCTAATGAACGACTTACAAATATGAGTACACAAGTAATCCAACCGAAACACGCCAAATGCAAATAAAAGCTAATTCAACCGAAACACGTCAAATGCTCATAAGAGCTAATCCAACTGATAACACGCCAAACACTCATAATAGCTAATCCCACTGATAACACGCCACGACACTAAGTGCCTAGCCCGTAGGCTATACATCCACCCCCATAACACGCCAGCTCAAGGTAGTATAACATGAGAGTTCGCAACAAATACTGAATTTCGGTATACTCAGGAAAAATATATAAATCTATCCACATCAATCTCCATTCCAAATTTGCATAATAATACCCCATCATTTAGTTGTACTCTATCTTGCATTCATCCGACCCAATCATCGATATCAATAACATTTCTAAAGCAACTTACATCATCAATCGTATAATTTATACTCACTATTTCATATCAGATCATCATACAATTTATATAAATATTAAATTACAATCCGTACGAACTTACCTGGACTGAGTTGTAATAGTTGCAGAAGTTCAAGGACTATTCCACAATTTTCCTTTTTCCACATAAATCAGCGGGTCTTGATTTAAAATGTAAATTTTCTCAATTATTATCTTACAATTCATATTGCAATTTATTCTACATTTTATACCCTTTCAATTTTGAAATTTACACAATTTCCTTAACTTTTACAATTTATGCAATTTAGTCCCTTACCCCGAAAATCATCAAATTGACCATTTCCTAGAAATCAGATTACATCCAAATATTTAGGCCCTTAAACAGTCCACAAAACACCTCTTATTCACCAATAAACCATGTAATTTTAACGATTTAATCCTTTAACCAAAAACTAACTAAAATCACTTAACAAAACAACCAAAAATCACAATCAAAACTTCAAACACATAATTATCATCACAAACAACTAAGATTCATCAATGGTAACTTCTCAAAATTTTTAACAGATTCAAAAATGAAGGTACGAGCTAGCTGAACATAGTTGCAACAATCACAAAAACATAAAAATTACAAGAAACGGGCATCAATTTCAGTTACATGCAATGAAAACCACACAACCAAAGCTTCTTCTCCCTAGCTATGGCATTCAACCACTTGAAGAAGAAATTTTTTTATTCTTCCTTTAATTTTGTTTTAGATTTTGATTTAATTACAAAATTGCCATTTAACATAATTTTCTTTAAATTTTCACTCCAAAATCATCCACTGTCAAACAAGAAGGTTTAATTTCCTTATTGTCCCTCCCACATTTATTATATCTAAATGCAATAATTTAGAAGTTTTGTACCTTATACAATTTAGTTCTTTTTCTTTAATTAGCTATCTAAATGTTAAAATTTCTTGATCAAATTTTAATAAGATCCTAATGACTCTGTAAATATTCTATCAATAATATTTACAGGTTGACATAATAGAAATTTTTGGTCCCAAAACCACTATTCTGTCACCACTGAAAAATGGGCTGTTACAAATTCTTTTGCGAGCAAATTCTAATCCTAATCTGTATGCTTATTGTGACTCAGGTTGGGCTAGTTGTCCCTAGACAAGACACTTCTTAACAGGTCCTTTTATTAGTTTGGGAAAATATTCTGTTTCATGGAAAACCAAGAAACAACAGTTAGTTTCTCGCTCCTCTATCGAAGCAGAATATCAGTCAATAACTGTTGTAGCTTGTGAACTTAAATGGTTGAAGGGTTTGTTGCTATTTCTTGGTGTCGTTCATTCTAATTCTGTAACAGCCCAGTTTAGACCTAGTCAGAATAGTGGTTTTGAGACCACAAATCTGAGTCTGAAAAATATTTTAATATTATTTTCTGAGTCTACAGCATGTGAATTGGTATGTGTGAAATTTTCGTGATTGAATTTGATCGTTTGTGTGCTTAATTTTCAAAAAGGACTTAATTGCAAAAAATGTAAAAGCTGTGTTCTACTTGATGAAGTGTTGAATTGACATGGCTTTTTAAATGAGAGGTCCTTATTATGTGATTATACCATAGTTGGTGGATTTTGACTTAAATGGTCACCCATTATATGAAACTTTAATGTTTTATTAATGGACATTTTGGTAATTGATAAATTGGTATGAATTAAAATAAACTAAGCATGAAAATATGGCCATTATCATCTTGTTTTGCCAAAAATTGAAGAAAGAAATAGGGTTCTTAAGCTTTCAAGCATTCGACACTAATCTTGGTCAATTAGGTATGAGTTTTTATTTATTTTTGATGATTTTTATGTTTTTAAGATCATTGCTTTGTCATCTACCTAGCCCATGTATCAATTTTAGAATGTGGTGAACATTGTGAGTTACGCCATTGATGATTTTGTAAGCTTTGTAATGATAATTGATGAAATATGAAAGATATGTGATAGATTAATATGTTTTGTCTTTGAATTTTTGATGAATTTGACTATTTTGGGCTAAATTGTGAAAATGAGAAATTGAGAGACTAAAATGTGAAATAAATGAAATATGTGGGCTTATATGAGCTAAAGGAATATTCTTCCAAGCTATGATATTGTTAAATTATGTGTATTTTGTGATTTTATGAAATAGGAACTTAAATGTCAAAATGTGAAAATGTAAGGGCTAATTTGTAAAATGCTCTAAATATGTGTATATGGATTGAATTGAATGATCTGATGAATGAATAAGCTAAATTTGAATGTGAATAGATCAATAACCAAAGAAAATAGAATTAGATTGGGGAAAATCGAAAGTGGTCGAGTAATCGTTTCCATCCGTTCGTATCCGTACAAGGTAAGTCTATATATAAATAAATGTGTTTGAATTGCATTATTATCGTTGTATATAAATGAATTGTGATATATGGCTAGTTGAGTTGAATATGTGGAATTTGGGAAAGTACCGATAATATGACGATGTCCGAAAAGTCCCGTACGGACCTTAGGAATATTTAGGATACGTATGTCATGACATAGGATTCTGATATGTGTTATCTTGTAAGACCACATCTGGAACGTTGGCATCAATTTGAGATTTACGTGTAAGACCCTGTCTAGGATAGTGGCATTGATACTAATTACATGTAAGACCACGTCTGGGACGTTGGCATTGTACTAACTTTTCGAGCCATCCGAGGATCCTATTTGATTTTGAAGCGGTTCAATAGGCATTTCGAGATATAATTGAGTATGTGAAAATGTATCCATTCAGGTACGTATAAAATGTATATGAAATTTGGCAATGGAAGATAAGTATGAATATGATCATTTGATATGTGAGCTACATGAAATGTGATATGCTTGTAAGTAAGTGGTTAAGAACAATTGAGCCAAATGAGAAATATGAATTTGCTATTGGGTTATGCCATAGTTTATATGAATGAAATGGTTTATAAATGTTCTATGTGATAAGTTTATTTTTATATGGCTTATTAAGCATTTAAAAGCTTACCTTGTGCGTGTTTGCATTGTTTTATAGATTATCAAAGCTATTGGAAGCTCGAGGATCGTCGAGTATCATCACCACACAATCGAACTATATTTTGGTACCTTTTGGAAATGTACATATTGATGTATGGCATGTATAGGCTAGAAATGTTATGATACGTTTTGAGATATGTATATATATATAGCCATGTGATATGGCTTGATGATGAATGTGAATATATGTGAATTTAGTCCATGATATGTGATGCATAAATTGCTATGTTTTAATGTGCTCATGAATGGTCAATTGGTAAGTTTCATGGTTAATTTGGGAGATTGAAATGGTGAGAAATGCTATGTATTGAAATGAAATCTATAAGATGTAAGAATCACATGTTTTTGAGGTGAGATTGATATTTGAATTTGTATGAAGTATGAATGATGTTGTTATGGGTTAAATTGTGCATAATTTGGTATATTTTGGCTGTTTTTCGGACATATATTGATGCCTGCTTGATGCTTGTAGGGATGACCCAAAATGGGTGGTAATTTTGGCCTTGCAAATGTCCTATAATTGCCCACACGGTTGAGCACATGGGCGTATGACTCGATCGTGTCCTTCACTATCCTAATTCAAAACATGTCAGTGTTGCACATGGCTAGACACACGAGTGTGTGATAGGCCATGTGATTTAGATTAGTTTTGCAGACGGGCTGAGACATGGTCCAAAGCACGGCATGTGAGGTACACGGCCTAGCCACACAGGCGTGTGCCCTGTTTTGAAAGAAAAAAATTTCTAAGTTTCGCAAAGTTTCTGTATGAGATTGGTTTAGTCCCTAACCTTCTCTAAAGCAGGTTCAAGGTCTCGTGGACCTTCTCGTGGACCTTCTAAAGGGACTATGTGGGTATGAATCATTATGAAATGACATTGTATGATTGATGTTAAGAAATGAGTGTAAAATGTTCGATATGTCCGATAATGCCTCTTAACCTTGGTCCGGCGATGGATACGGGTTAGGGGTGTTATAGGTTCCATACATTTGTACTATGACAATCAATCTACTTTACATATTGTAGCAAATCCTGTATATCATGAGCGTACAAAAAACATCGAATTTGATTGCCATTTTATTCATAAGGAGATATAAAACGAGAATATTAAAACAACTCATGTGCGTTCTTCTTTTCAACTTGCTGATATTTTCACTAAAGCTTTAGGCACAGACCAATTTCAGTTTCTTCTTGGCAAGTTGGGCATTTTGAATCTTCATGCTCCAACTTGAGAGGCGTTGAAGAAATTTTAGACAAATCAGTGCAACAATTAAAGGAATGATAATCTAGGATCTTTAGCTATATTAGTGTGATTAAAGGAATGGTATTCTAGGATCTTTAGCTATATTAGTGGATGTATTTTTGGTAGTTACTCTGTATAGGAAATCTTGATTTGTATAGATATAGAAGTTTATTTCTAGTAGGAATCTTGGATCCATATATACATGTTTGAGGTCAATGAGAATAATGGACATCTTTTTTATCCTAATATTTCTGTTTTCTTCATACACGCCTCAAAGCCATTATATTTTAATAAAATTATTTTATTTTATTTGTTTCAATTTTCCTATTTAATATTTCTAACAGGCTTATTATGCTTCACCTTCTTGGTACTTCTCAATAATTGTGCTTTCTCCTCCAGCAAGAGATTCGATTATCAATTGCTTATATTTTTCCCCTCTTTCATTTTTTAGTCTAAATTTGATGTCCAAAAAGCTTTTAAACTTTTGGGATGAGAATTGAAACATGAAACAAATCATATGGACCTATACTATGTTCTATCTTTGGTCTTTCAACTTTTCAATGATCCAGGAACCCATTATTGAAAATACACTCAATGGTGTCAATGTTATTGCAAAAATAATTATTTGGTTATTGGTTTGTTGATGCATCAATGTTTATTTTTCCTAAACTTCTAATAAAATATGAGTAATGAGCAAAGGACAATAAAATTCAATCCATGTCACAAATTTTGCCTACATTTGTTTTGAATTTCTTTTAAATGTGGATGTAGATAGTTTTGATAAATACTTAATTTGTCTTAAACAATTCTATTTATGATAAAAATTATATTATAAATTATACAATACTAAATTTAAAATAACTAACAATTGTTTTATAAATAAACTACCTTATAAATTTTAGAATATTAAATTAAGAATAAATAATGCAAAATGAGATAATGCTTCATGGAGTTGTGTATGGTAGTTAAAAATAAAATCAACATCTAAGGAAATGTATGTTTTCAACATCTATAGAATAACCACCAAATAATTAGTTTTTCTCCAATATTTCTAATGTAGTTAAGTAATAATGTATCTACTTTGTATCAAATAATTATTCATTTACAAATACGAGTATAGAAGTGGCTTTTAATACATTGATTGTGGATTAAGTTCATAAGTAATGTCGAGTCTTGTTTGAAGTAGTGGTTACATTTTTTTTCTAACTTCTAGATGTTATAGGTTCAAATCCTATCATCCTTCTTTCACCAATATTGTAATGATGGAAAAAAATCATAAATAACGTTAATGTTAGGCGTGAAAATACCAAGGGGGTGAATTGGTATTTTAAAAATCTTTACAAATTATTCCAAATTAAAAGAGAAAAGGAGAATTGCTTGGACAAATCGATTTATAGTAGTTTGACTCCAATTGCCTATATTCACTACTTTGGTAACCAATGATTTCTCAATTCACTATAAGAATTTATATCTTTCAAGGAGAAGGTATAACATTTACAATTCTATACTTTTCTCAAAGCTTGATAGAACATTTCCCCTAACTTTTATGGCTAAACTAGAACCCTTTTTAGTTTTTATGACACAACTAAAGTCATCCTAATTTACAATTGGTGACAAGATGAATAAAGAATAATGACTGCCTCTATGAAGGTAGATGTTTACAAGTATGAGCTGTACATACAAATATATGTGAATGATAAAAGATTTGACACTAAGCTCCTAAAGAATATTTACAAGAGAAAATGAAAGAATAAAGATTTGAAGACTTTTCTCTTCATCGTTTAGCTTTAATGTTGCTCTCTATAGTCTTCAAGTGTTCTTGACTTGAATATATATCCTCTAACCAATTTTTAACGTTTGAAGCCATTGGAAGGAGTTTCTAACTGTTAGAAGAATTAATCTTGAGCATTTAATACAAATTGTAAAGTCAAGTCTCAATACTTAAAGGACATGTATCAAGACTTGGTTGAAAAATGACCGTTAGAAATCTTGAGCTCTCAAGACCTAACAAACAAGTCTCAAGACTTGAGCAGTAAGTCTCGATACTTAAGCCAATAAGTTTCAAGACTATATTGCTCTCAAAAGGCCTACGCTTACTGTTTTATAAGTCTTGATATTCGCAATGCTAAGGCTCGAGACTTAGCACATATATCATGCTATACCTTTGTCAAAATGTTTGTTTGAAATTGGTTGGGAGATATTGAGAATTTGAGGACTAAGTCTCAATACTTGACTTGGGAAATTCTTTTTAAAGCTTGGAAACAATTTTGAAAGGTGTTGGAGTTGTTCAAAAATATTTTTGATTTATCTAAGTCATTTGAGAATATTATTTTTGTTAGGATCGACCCGATTAAGCAACAAGTAAAAAAAATAGTGGAATAAATTGAGAAATTGAACACACAAATTTAACATGGAAAAACCCCTCCAAAGAAGATAAAAAACCATGGGCAAAGATAACTTTACTATAATAGCAAAAAGAACGAAGAGTACAAAAGACGGAGATAAAACTAAACCTCAAAAACCCGAAAACAAAGAATCATCAAAACGTAAACACAAATTTCTCTAAATGTGTTATGAGTTCTAATCTCTAATGGGTGTATTTTCTAAGGTTGTAAAAGAACCTATTTATAGGCTAAATTAGTAGGTCAAATAAACTATGCTAATAAATGCTAAAAATATTAAACTAATAAATACTAAATCTTCTAGAAAGAAAATATATTTTGTTTAACTTGACTTGCAAGCAATCTCTTAGAATTTAGGTCACACAACTCTAACAATCTCCACCTTAACACGAATTCTTACAACGCCATCTTTGCCAAAGCCCGGCACGGGCCTATCTTGAACTATGCAGGGAATTAACTGAGTCGAATATGTGCTTAGAAGCTGGAAGACTTCTAACCTTCGACTTATGCACTGCCAAATCAAAACTAACCCGGGTCTGATTTTCACGAACACAGTGCCTTAACTTTTTAAAACTTGCATCCAAAAGAGAACCTCTCTTCAATGAAACGGTCATAACTTTTTCCCTCCTATGACCAAGTTGCCTCCGCTCCAAAAACGAGTTTACTTTGACTCTGTAACGGACAATGGACGTCCGATTTCACTGGTTACTGTAAAACCTTCTTGAATATAAAGACTACCGTTTTTTTACCTTTTAACAAAACGAGAGCTCCACGAGATACTTTAATGTTGCTCGACTCGATGTTGATTCTACATCCTTTCAAGTCTAAAATACTCAAGGAAATGAGATTCTTTCGTAAATCAGGTACATACTTGATATCTGAGAGTGTCCTAATCATCTCATCGTGTATCCTAATTTTAACAGTACCATACCAATTACCTTACTAGATGAATCGTTTCCCATGCGCACAACTCTACCTTCAACCGAACTGTATGTGGAGAACCATTATCTATTGGGACACATGTGGAATGAACATCTCGAATCTAAGATCCACTCGGACGTGAGCTTGTAGTTATCACTCGTTGACACTAACAAGAAATCATCACCGCTTTCATCGGCCAAATTAGCACCAGCTACATCTTCCTCATTACTCTCAGCAACTCTTTTATTTCATAGTTTATAACAATCTTCTTTGACGTGACGTAACTTTTTACAATAGCGACGCATTTTGCCTCGTTTCTTTGATGCTACCAAAATGGAAGCTTGCGTATATGCCTTGCTATCTAAGCCAAACTCATTGTCGAGTTTGTCTCTACTCAACAAATGACCCTTCACATCTTCGAACAAGAGTTTGTCTCTACCATAAATCAGGGTCTCTCTGAAAGACTTGTATGAAGGGGGTAAAGAGCACAATAATAGCATAGCTTGATCTTCATCGTCAATATGAACCTTAACGTTTTTTTAAATTATTTAAAAGAGTAATAAATTGACTGATGTGATATCTAAGAAGCTAACCTTCGTTCATGCGAAACGTAGATAGATGTTGTTTCAACACTAAACGGTTAGCCAGAGACTTAGTCATATAAAGAGTTTCTAACCTTTTCCACAAGGCAGATAAGGTCTTTTCCATCAATACCTCCTACAATGTCATATTCGCGAGGCACAACTGGATTACAAACAATACCTTTTCATCAAGCTCTTCCCATTATGTTTGATTTAGATTCTCAAGCTTTTTCCCGGTAACAACCTTTTTTCAATCCGATTTGAACTAGAATTGCCATCATCTGAACTTGCCATAGATTGAAATTTGTCTCACCATTAAACTTCTCAATTTCAAACCTTGTTGCTACCATATCTGAACGGGCTGATATACAAAAATTGAACTAACTCTGATACCACTTGTTAAGATCGACCCGATTAAGCAACAAGTAAAAAAAATAGCGGAATAAATTGAGAAATTGAACACACAAATTGAACGTGAAAAAACCCCTCCAAAGAAGATAAAAAACCACGGGCAAAAATAATTTTACTATAATGGCAAAAGAACGAAAAGTACAAAATATGGAGATAAAACTAAATCCCGAAAACCCGAAAACAAAGAACCATCAAAACGTAAACATAAAATTCTTTAAATGTGTTATGAGTTCTAATCTCTAATGGGTGTATTTTCTAAGGTTGTAAAAGAACCTATTTATAAGCTAAATTAGTAGGTCAAATAAACTATACTAATAAATGTTAAATATATTATACTAATAAATACTAAATCTTCTAGAAAGAAAATATATTTTGTTTAACTTGACTTGCAAGCAATCTTTTAGAATTTGGGTCACACAACTCTAACAATTTTAAATTTGAAACACTTGAAAATAAATTATACATATTTGATTGAATTTTGAAATTGTTTTTGAAAATCAAAGCTAACATATAAGAATTTATTATATGTTTCAAATTAACTATGAAGATCCATTAGTATTTGAATGACGTTGATAATTTTATATGTGGGAAACTTTCAAATTACACAATAAATTCAATTTGCAATGCGATACTAAAATTTTGGTTTGTTTTAATTATATATTTATATATGAAATTTTAATTCATTTTCACCGACTAGTGACATTAAGCAAAAAGATTAATTCATTTTCATCTTAGGCTAAATATTATTTTTGTGCAGGCGTTTGGTTGAAAGAAAGTAAGGTTAGTTTTTAATAGGATTATAATGCAAAATTTTTAGAGTGAAATGTTGTTACATTACTTTATTTGGATCATTTAACTGAAATATAGAATTTAAGTGTTTGTTTGATAAAGTGTAAGATTATCTAAAATACATATTACTAAATAATCTTTGTTATAGAAATTTTTTTTAACAAGTTTAGTTTTAATATTTTTAGTCTCAATTTTCATAAAATTATGAATCATTATAATTCTTATTTTGTATTACAAATTATATATTAATGAGTAACTATATGATGTTAAAGTAAATATATAAATATTAATTATAATAATTCATAAAAAGTGATTGTATCATCAATCATATTAAAATAATTAATATACTAATAAATAAATCAACACAATAAATATAATAATTATAATTTTAAAATATAACGTCTACTATTCCATTGTTAAGAAAAGAGGAATTTTATTTTAATTAGACTTTTTTTAAAAAAAATTAAATTGATTAAAATAATAAAAATAAAGAATAAATTGATCTAAAATTTAAAATTACGCTCATAATCTAAAATTATTTAAAAAAAAAAAGAGTTTTAATGAGATTGAATCTTATATAAGAATATCTTTATACTAATTGAGTATTACGAAGTGATTGGAATGGTTATAAATGAAGCTAGTAGCATACAAGTATACAATAGTTGCTAAAAATCAAAGTTAAACATGAATAATTACACGAAATCAAAACATATGTATTTGAATAAGATAATGTACAAACTTGAAAATTATTTTAACTATTATTCGCTTAAGTTAGTTAATCTATTTTAAAAACAAATATTAATTATTGGAAAATGAGCTTGCGGGCCGTCTTAGCTCAGCCGATAGAGCGCATGGCTTTTAACCATGTGGTCGTGGGTTCGATTCCCACAGACGGCGTCTATTTTTTTTTGTTATTTCACTGTTCATTTTCGGCTGGTTATTTGGGCTTACATTATTTTTGTTCTCTAAAACGGGAAAAGAATGTCTTTCCGTCCAACAAAATTGGGCCATAATTTTGGATTGGATCATGAAATCAAGCCCAAACCCCAAAGTCAGTTGGAAACTGAGTTCACCATAAAAAACCCTAATCACTTGGAGTCAATGAATGCATCGTTTAGAGGCCTCACTGAACATCAGCATCAGAGCGTAAGGGTTTAGAGAAGAATATGGCGGCCAAAAGGAAGACCCCCGTCAAGTCCCGAAACCCAGATCTCATTCGTGGCGTCGGCAAGTATTCCAGGTCTAAGATGTACCACAAGCGTGGCCTTTGGGCCATCAAGGCCAAAAACGGCGGCGTTTTCCCCGCCATGACCCCAAACCTAAGGCCCCCGCCGCCGCCGAGAAACCCCCCAAGTTTTACCCTGCTGAGGATGTCAAGAAGCCCCTTCTCAACAAGCGCAAGCCTAAACCCACCAAGCCCAGGTTCTTCTCTCTAATCATTATTTATTTGTTTCGTAGATATTTTAGAAGTTGCTACTTTCTTAATGTTGGATCATTTTTTTGGGGGGGTTTAATTTGTTTAGAGCAAGCATTACGCCTGGGACGGTGCTGATTTTGTTGGCTGGTAGATTTATGGGGAAGAGAGTTGTTTTCTTAAAGCAACTTCCTTCTGGGCTTCTTTTGGTTACTGGTAACCTTTTTTATCATCTAACTTTTGTTTCATTTGCTGAATGTTTATGTGGAATTTGTTTTATGGAATGATATTACAGATAGGAGACCCATATCTGGAAATTTTATTTTAACAAATTTCATAAAATGATATAACAACCAAGTATGCCAAAGTTGAA
The DNA here is from genome assembly GCA_025506655.1 of Gossypium rotundifolium. Taxonomy (NCBI): domain Eukaryota; kingdom Viridiplantae; phylum Streptophyta; class Magnoliopsida; order Malvales; family Malvaceae; genus Gossypium; species Gossypium rotundifolium. Next base: position 141,844,084 of record CP106722.1, read on the forward strand.
TTATTAAAAATTATCATGCTTAACTCTACTATTTTTTTTTTTTTTAATAATATAATATCTGTAGTATGGACTATGAATGCTTGAACTGATGATTTTTCAATTGCTGCATTTTGGCTTGGGTTCTACTTCTACTTATATGTTAGATTCTATCATAATATATCCCGTTTAACATTCAATGCTCTGGTGTTCAAGTGCTGCGATCGTGAAATCATAACCTGAGATTTACTTGTATGCTAACTGTTTTGGTATCTATGTTTGCCTCTCGTGGTTTAAGGAGGCTCGGTTATCATTACTTGTTGGTTGTTTGAATTTCATGCTTTGCTCATATATGGGGAACTTGTTTTCATTGTAGGACCATTCAAGATTAATGGCGTTCCTTTAAGGCGTGTGAACCAATCCTATGTCATTGCGACTTCCACTAAGGTTGACATCTCCGGAGTTAAGGTAGAGAAGTTCGATGACGAGTACTTTGCCAAGGAAGTAGACAAGAAAGAGAAGAAGAGCGAAGGGGAGTTTTTCGAAGCTGAAAAAGAGGTTAGTTATATTGCATTTACTATTATTTAAGCTTGTCATAATTAAGCAAATCTGATTTGAGTTCCTTTAATTTTTGTCAAAATGGTATAGGATAAGAAGAAACTGCCAGAAGACAAGAAAGAAGATCAGAAATCTGTCGATGCCTCTTTAATAAAGTCCATCGAGGGAGTCCCAGACTTGAAGGCCTACCTTGCCGCAAGATTTTCGCTAAAGTCTGGCATGAAACCGCATGAACTTGTCTTCTAGAAGTAAGTTGTTAGCTAAGTGCTTTTACATTGGTGTTGTTTTGGTTTTTCATTGATCCTATTTTCGGATGCTATATAGGTAAACCTAAATCTTTTTGTGAGGCAAGAACCCCAAATTTCCATTTTTGTGTTTTCTTCTAATCTCTACTGGATTTTGTTTTTATTTTTTTTATTGTAGTTATAGTATGGAATTTTGCCCACTAGAGACTAGAGTTTTGTAAGGGAAAACCATTACGATTTTTGCCAGCTAAAAAGAAAAATAATAAAAATAATTTTACAAAAGAGTAAAGTTAGATGGGTAATTTAATATTTATATATAAAAAAAACCTTAAAGCCCACTCTCCTATATTTTTATCTAGTTATAATTTCCCAGCTTTGACTGGAATTTTCTTTTATAATTATTTTCGTAAAATTTCATAAATAATAGTCAACCAAAAGTAATTAGTATGAATAATGAAATATGAGTAAATTTTATTCAAACATATTTTTTATCACTTGTAAAGCATATATATAATTTTTTTATTATCTTAAGTAAATATAAACTTGCTATCTTCAGTAAATATATGATCACTTATAGCATTTAAATTAAATTGACATTATTGTGTTGGGCATAGACTGTTTTTGATTAGACTATGTTTAAATTTAGAAGTATATATAATTTGGTTTTTACATGATATTCTTAATTATTTTATTCAAAATGTTGAAATTGAGATTTTCTTAAAGATATCCATTCTAATTCCATGCGAATATATATATATATATATATGGTGTTAGAAACATATTTTAAGAGATTCACATAATCATTTTAATCAATATAATTAAAGGTAATAACAATTTGAAAAGGCCATTATAAAAGCGTGGTTGATCAAATTATGTCAAATTAAAATATAAAATTAAATCACAAACGTGAGCATGGTAGTGAGATCGAACCCGAATTTTACAAATATCTTATAATGACTTTGAAAAAGAAGTCATGCTATTTATTAGTTTTCAAATAATTATCACCTTTAATATTTTGATAGCTGACATGGTGTTTTTAGTAGCACTTATTTCAATTCATTATGCCAATAAAATAAATGTTTTTGATGAAGTAGTATTTCACTAAAAATATTGATGTAACAAAATTAATTAGAATAGCTAGAAATGTTAACTATTTAGATTTATGTATGTCATTGTAAAAGTAAAGAATTAAATTATGTCAAATTAAAATGTAAAGATTAGTTTTAATTGGTGGTTAGCATTTATCCTTTAATATTGTTACAAAATGCGGATGATTAATTATTGAGCATACTTTAATAAATACATTGAGAAATTAAAAATATATATAAGACTAAAATATAAAATGTGAGCATAATAGAGTACCAAAATTCAAGTTTTTACCATTGTACTTGCAATGAGAAAAAGTAAACAATCTGAGGGCTAAGTTGGTTTGGGGCGGTGTGTTTATCTCCATGAGGTTAAAAACAATGGTGGCGGTGAGATTAATTCTTGAAGCGGTGAGATTGGACATCAGAAAGTGAGATTAAAAACAATGATTGGAGTGTGTGTTTGGATTCGAACGCAATTGTAGCAGTGAGGTGAAAATAAAAATGATCATTAAGGACATCATATTAGAATTGATATATAATAGTTGTTTTTAAATTATTTTACTTATGTAAAATTATTAAAGTATGTGAATTTATGAAATCATTTAATAAAATATTAAAATGTATCTTTCAATATTTTATTATAAATATTTTAATAAATTATATAATCAATTTAAATTATTTATTAGATAAAATAAAAATTATTTTTAATTTTTATAGTTAAATATATTTTTATAACAATGATAAATATTATTTTCGCAATTAATAACATTATACTTGGATCAAATTTTGAAGTATCTAACCGAATGATTTTTAATAAAAAATATAGTAACATAAGACATAACAAGTTTCATTATTGATAGAAATTAAGTTATGATACAAAATTGTTTTTACAAATATGAAGTAGTGGGATTTCAAAGTCGGATTATATAATTGCTTAAGAAATAATTTTTCCCGACTTCAAAACTCAAATCCAATTTTTAACTAGTAAAGTAGTAATTCAAGGTGTTTCTTGAAAAGGTTAATAAAATTTTATGGGATGGTCATCGGGAGACCACCTCGGAGGAAGGAGTCTATAAGGATGAGCACTAGAGAGAGGAATTGGCGACAAAAAGTACAAACAATACAAGAGGAAGATGCACCTTTACGGGATTGTAGTATTTTAATTACTTAAGAAAAAATCAAACCGTTCTCGAAGTAAAGGAAGTGTGAACAATAGAAGTCTCAATGGAAATAATATATAAAAATTATATATTGTTACTTTAATGTTCTCTGGACCAAGATCTCGTGATCTAGTTGAATACCATCTGCAGTAATTCCAACTGGTATTTCTTTTTCTATTTCCTCCAATGTTACAGATCCTTCTCGTGTTTCTTATGCTTGTCACATTCGAAACCTACCAAAATGAACCATGCTAAATGTAAAACAAATAATTTCCTATTCTAGACTAGAAAAGTACATTTGAAAACTCTCGCTTCAAGATATAAATAAACTCAACATTCATCTTTTCCTTTGAAAAATAATCTAGAGCTATATGTCATTCCACATTGCAAAACCGGTCTATGAAGAAAAATAAACCTGCACCATAAGTCCATGACCACCCAAAAGGACTTGTTCTCGCACATCACAAATCACCACCATTTTAGTGAGCAACCATTAACTTTCTTAATAGATCGATGAAATGTTTTGAACTCTATTATAGGATTAAAATGTAATGTTAAAATGTTGTGTTTTTATGTGAAATTTTCAGTACTTTTTCGTTTTCTACACAATTAGAACATGACTAAATTAATCGTCAGTTCATGCAAACTAGTGTTGAAAAGCTTGAGATTACGATTTGCAATAGTGAAAGATGTACGTAGAGTTTAAAGTTGAAGTGGAGTTGATCCGGTCAAATGTTAGAATAGAAGGGCTCCATTGAGAAGACACACAGATGTAAATTTCTAGAAAAAATACAAATGAAGAAAATAAGAGAAAAGGACTTAGAAGGTTCGGTGATAGATGAAGAAGACCAAAAGGTAATAGGGCCAACCACTAAGTGTTCTCTAGAAGTAATGATGGGTATTTTCCTTTTCTTTTAGTTAAACTCACATGATAAACCACAAATTCAAGTTATTGTGCAAGTATAATAAAACCGATGTAACTATTACTCCTCGGTTTTCATTCTCCATTCACAAAAAGGGTCACTAATATGATTGCAACAAGTTTTATTGATTGGTATGGAAGTGTTACCTAGTATAGTTCGGACACTGTAAATCATTTTGCACATGATTACGAGTTTAAATTACTACATCTTTACCTTCTTCACAAATCTATGACACCACAAACTATCGACGGACAACTCAAAATTTAAAATGAAAGGCATAGTGTAAGATTGTTATCATGTTTATAAGTAACAAGAATTACGTCCATAAACAAAGATATCGTGTCTCCAACAAGGACAAAGAATTAATAGAGTTTAGGCATTAAACAAGCAATACTTGCTTGATCCCAAAGATTTCAAGGATATCATATCCGTATTTGCAAAGAAACCAAGCTTCCATTCTACATATGTACCATCGCATCACTTCATAGGCAAGTCCTTCTTGTCTATAAAAAAGCAGGACATGTCAATGACACTAAATAAACCCATGTTTATCAACACGGAAATGAGATAGTGATGCGAAACACAAATACCTTAAGTCGATTCCTATCTAGCATAATTGATATTGCTTTAAGGACTGACATGTCCTCCTTGTGTTAAATCCGTGCATTTCTCGGCCTAGAGGCAAAAATATAGGGAAAAATGATCACATGACATTACAATGCCCGGTTATAGCAAAGACAAACTAGATCATTTATTTAGAACAATACCTCTTTGAGTATTCTCTTGAATACATCTCTAACTTCAACAACAATCTCTTGTGGAACTTTACTACCATCCATATCAAAAAGTGTATAACTAATAAAAGTAAAGTCGATCCTTACAAAAGTAGTTCAAACTACAATGAAGGAAGATATAGCGCAAGTTGGTTTACATGCGTAGAGATGTGACCCGTGAAAGAACTAATACATGTTGTCAAGTATCACTTTTGGTTATTACTAGCTAATTGACACGCACGTACTAATACATGATACAAAAATTATATATACCACATTAAATAAGAGATTAGAACAACCAACCATATAAAGAAAAAAATAGAGATAGTAATGAAAGAATAGGAAACCGCAGGACTAAAACAATTTCTTTCTACAAGTTAAAGCGGTTGGACTTTGACCAACACAACAGAAGATAGCCTTCTCTCACACCATCATAGACCCTTCCCTTCCCTTCTCAAGATTCACTGCACCTTCAGTTTAAAGATTCATTCTAATCATTGACTACCCCATTGATGATGAGAGAGCAGTTACAAAGAAATATCCATGTTGCTATTTCTTTTACTTTTCAAAAAATATGAGATTAACTGATTTTTTTGAATTGTGATCATTTAATGTCAATATACGTCAAGAGTATGTTCAAATTCATTGTCCATATTCACTACGAACATGCTTTAACAATGGCAAAGATTTGTTCATTCCACGAAGTAATGGTACAAATCTCACAAGCCATACCCTTTCGGTCTACTAAGAACATTGTTTATCCGAGTTTGGGACATATGGCGGGATGAAACAATGTATAAAGGGTCCAAGACCAAGATAATGATGCAATATAGATTGATGAAAGCCATGCGCCCATGAGGAAAAAGAAAAGAATAGCACAAGATTGGTATTGTCATTTGTCGAACCATGCATGTGATCTTGAGAGCATGCTAGAAAAGTATAAGCGAAAGTTAGAAAAGATTACCTTTCCAAATCTTGGTCATACAACATGTAATTGTCACCACTAGTACGGTACAATTTAAGGCCCAGAGAGGATATTAATGGAGCTAAGGAATTCTCATTGCATACCCCGTGTAGCCTGAAATATTAGAAAGATAATTAATAGACAAGAAATAGATTCTCATTGCAAATTCAGTACTTTTCAATATTTGCATTTCTTGAAGTTCTTCAAGTTGCAAAACAAACAAATTATGTTAAGTGCTACAAAATAATAACAATAATACAAGGAATGAAACAAAGCACAAAGTTTTAAGGGACATCTTTAGCAACTTACACAAAATTTACCTAACCTACAGTGTTGCTTCTTCATAGCTTCACTTCCACATCAACCCCGGCAGGAAGGTCGAGCTTCATCAACGAATCGATCGTTTGCGCCGTCGGGTATAGAATATCGATGAGGCGTTGGTGTGTTCAAATCTTAAAGTGGAACCTTGCGTCTTTGTGCACGTGTGGGGATTTCAGGACGCAATAGATCCTCTTCTTGGTCGGTAATGGCACTGGTCCCATCATCTTGGCATTGGTAGTCCGTGCGGCATCCAAAATCGCTTGCGCGATCCTCGATTAAAGGGACCCAAGATGACCTGAGTTTAATTTCGATCTTACGCTTAGGTGCACTGTGGAAAGAAACACGAATAAGAATTTCCGATATAACCACCGGAAAGCAAGATCAAAATATAATCTATTTAGAAATTAGACATAATGCTATTATCTAGTGCATTCGTCAACCATTGGAACCACATGGCTAACAAAGAAGCCTCAGATAAACTACGTTAATCGTTCCTTAAAAAGATGCAACCATGACCCCCAATTTATTCTTCCATGTACTTTTTCACAACAATAACATTTCTAGGCAAGCCTCCACGGAACTAGATGTCAATTCGCCAAGATTAACTCATTATATATAATCAATAGCATACTTTTATCATCACAATATGTGCAAAGTGAGGAGAGCAATAAAATGTATACCGTGATTCATTCTTCCTCATACAGTTCGATAATGAAAACAATTCTATGCAAGCCTTCTACGGACCATCTCGATGCCAATCAAGCTAAGATTACCTCATATATAATCAATAGCATACTTGATTACCACCATAAGTGCAAAGACAGAAAAGCAATAAACTCCATAGTTTATCGATTGCAAAGTGCCTACTGTGGTCGGTCCGTGAGCACTAACAAAAATCGAGAAAACCACTAATAATGACTTGACATATATTAAACTTTTTACAGAAGCTACAAAACTGCAACAAGAAGAAAAAGAACCTTAAACATTGTCACCTAACCTTCTAGTAGCATCCATAGAGTCATATTAGAATATAGCCGAAGAATTTCCTTCTATCAATGGTTTTAACGACATACCCTATATTTTCAAAGGAGTATTAAGGAGAGCACTTATATTATCATTGATGGGGTATATCATATTATATCTAATATCTTTTACAAAGGAGGTTAACTCAAAAATAGAACTTATTTGACCTGCAACACGATTTTAAACAAGTTTCACTATTTCAAATACATACCTTGCGCTTCTACAAGAATGAGATGAAGTAGGCACCTCGAGCCTCCAACCCGCAAGACACAAATCATAAGAACGGAATATTGAATGTCTAACTAAGCTCACTTTTTTTCTCACATTTCATAACAAACAAACAAAGAATTTATATAATGGTAAGGTTCATTTTCTTCTCACTTTTCATAGCAAACAAACAAAGAATTTATCCCAATGCACTTCTAAAACTCAATCCCATCAACACAACAAAGACTTGTTTTTTTTCAATTCCATATCTTTTTCAATTAACCAAATTCAACTAAGTTCGGTTTTGGTGTTCGGACTTCAAATTTGAGTGCCAAAGAAAATCAAAATAGGCTCATATTGCAGTTCATCTTTCTTTTCCTCATATTTATTAGCAAACAAACAAAGAATTATCCATATGTACTTCCAAGAACTCAACCCCATCAAGGCCAAAGTCTATTTTCTTTTCAATTCCCATATTTTCTTTCAAATATCCAAATTCAACTAAGCTCACTTTTTGGTGTTCGTGGTTTCAAGTTTGAGTGCAATAATAACAAAAATGAAATGGTGAAAGTTCTTTTTAACCTCACATTTCTCAACAAACAAACAAAGAATTAACCAAATGCACTTCTAAAACCACAACCCCATCATACCCAAAGGAGAAAGCCATGTTTTTTTTTTCTTCAATTCCCATTATCAAATTAAACCTTTAAACTAAATCCCAAAATTCTCCAAAACAATAAAAAAAGAATAAAAATAGGAAAATTTTCAAACCTCGGTGTCTCTTCCAAAGCTCAGGAGCAAAGAAAGATCTCTGTGGTAGATTGTGAATGTTTGAGAGAAGAATTGGGGAGCTTCAAGGGTTGAAAGAGAGTGGTGAAGAATGAGATAAAATAGTGAACCTTGGCTTGGGTGAAGAAGTGTTTGGGATTGTTAAAGAAGGAAACAGAGTTGAAGAGATTGTTGATATCGCCATTGCAAAATTTCAATCGGAGAAAAGGGTGAGAGATTAGAAAGGTAAGGAAGTCGTCAGAGGTCACACAGCCTCACCATTGTTATCCAAAGTAAGGGTATTTTTGTGCGAGGAAACACCAACCGCTCACCGACCTTTACACTCCCGGCTGATTTTCACTCTCCAAGGCGGTGGAGATGAATTTTCACCGAACCTCGCCGATGAACTGAAGGCGGGTGAGCAATTTTTACGCCAATCTCACCACTTTGGAGGCAAACGGTGAACCAAAGGGGCCCTGAATCAGGTGAAACTAAATCTAAAACTTAATTAGTCTTTATATGATTTCATTTTTTACTAATATTAACAATTTAAATTAGTCCAATCACGAATATAGCTAAACTCGTTGATTTATGTTAAAGTTTTTTTCTCAAAATCGTGAATTTAGATCTAATCATGGGTTGAATTATCTGGCTTAGTTTGAAGGCTCGCCTGAAATGTAAGAAGATTTGGACAAAAATATAGGCCCAAAAAATGGGCTTGGACAAAAAATAAGGCTCATTTAAAAAACGGGTCAGGCCTCGAATAAGACATTTTGACCCGAGTTTAGTCTTGCCCGAATTCACTAAAGGACAAAAAAAATTTGCTCTTTTTTAATGTTATTTTTTTATTGTTTTCTCTTTATTTTGCTGTCATTTTACTATTATGTTGCTATTATTTTGTTGTTATTGTTTGGATATTATATATTTTATTGTTAATTTTGTTATTATTTTAAAGGTATTTGTTAATTTTGTTATTATTTTAGAGGCAATTTGCTTGTTAAGTTGTATTTATGTTAGTGTTATTTAAGTCTATATATTTTTAAAATTTATTTTCAATTTGTTTGGAAATATTTATTTTGATGTTTTAATATTTTTCATGTATTATATATATTTAAAATTATATAAAAATAATATAAAATTAATATGAGCGGGCTAGGTCGGGCTTAAGTTTTATCTTTTTTATCCGGGCTGAACTTGAGTAAAAATTTTAAATCTATTTTTTGGGTTGGGCTAAGCCCGGGCCTAAAAAATGGGCTTAAATTTTTAATTGGGCCTGGCCCGACCCATGAACACCTCTAAATTGGTGAACCTAGGTTGAAGTTTTTGTTGCATGACAAATTAATAAAAAAAATATTTTAATACGAGAAATTTCAATTTTTGGATTTGTTAAGAAATGTACAATTATTAATACCAATTTTCTAAAGGGTAAATTATAAAATGGTAAAAGTTAATAGCTGTTTGAATATTAACGGAATTGTTCATGTGTGCTTTTTATTGATTTGCATCATCTTAACCTTGGTTTATGGCTTTCCCTCGGTCCTCCCTGCCTTCCCACTGTTGGGATTCTCGAATGGAGACTCAGATATTCAAGAACCCGATAGCCCGGATTTCTTCTTTCACGTCGTCTCTTTTCTCCGTGGTGCCAAATTTTGTTTTTTTCCTTGTCTTGAGTGTTTCTCTTTGTATTGCTGCTATGTTTTGTTGATTTGTATGTTGTTGCTTTGTGTACTTGCTTGACTGCTGTTGTTTCGACTAGTCTTGAGTGTTTCTTTGTCGACTGTTGCTCTATTTTTTTTTTCTTGATATTGAGTGTTTGGTTTTATGGTTATTGTTATATTGTAATAAAATTAGCACCTTTTAAAAATACAAATGAAGAGAAAAAAAAAATTCTTGCATTCTTGAATGGGTTCAATGATGGTGGTGGTGGTGCAGTGTGAAGAAGACGACGACGACGATGGTGATGAACTTGATTGTGTTTTGAAAATATTAAAAAGAGCTTGGAAAATGACAATGGTGTGAACGACGGTGGGGTTAGGTGTTGGGTCGGGGCTTGAGCGACCGAGCAAGGCAGGCGATGGTGTGGTCAACAAGGATGGTCCTGGGAGAAGAAAGAAAAAAATTGAAAAATTGAATTAATTAAAGGTTTTTATTTTTAGTTTATTTCTAACTAATAAAAATTAAAAGAAAATCGATAAAAAATTCAATTAAATTATTTTTCTTTTTAGTACAGGTGGCACAATGTTTTTTTTCCATTAATACACATGACATGACACAATATAATTGGATGATAAAAATTAAGGACAATTAAATTTAGCTACCAAGTAAGGGCAAATATCTTAAAATACCAAAAAATCAAAAATTATCGGAAAAGACGGGTTTCAAAATATTGACCGGAAGGACAATTTCCCAAAAAATCGCGTCCGTCGGTAGCGTTTTTGGGAAAGTAACCTAAAAAGCGCATCCATGGGGAGCGCTTTAGGCCACCTCTCAAGAAAAACGCTCCCACGAGGGCGCTTTTCTGAGGTGGCCTAAAGCGCCCCCATGGACGCGCTTTTAGCCACTTTCCCAAAACGCGCGCCGACGTGACGCATTTTTGGGAATCTTCCGTCCACTTGCAATGTGAAAATGAAATAATTTTTGGGCGTAGTCTCCGGCAAAATAATTTTGAGGAGACGTTTGAACAAACCGTGGCCAAAACGCTCTCACGTGGACGCGCTTTTGCTGATGGTCTCCGCAAAATTATTTTGAGGAGACGTTTCAACAAACAAGCCAAAAACGCCCAAAGAGGTGCACTATTACCGAGCACCGAAAAGCGCTCCCCGTGGGACGCACTTTTGCTAGAAGTCTTTGTCCGGCAAAATTAGGCTATAATCACCAAATTGCATTCTCGGTTAGCGTAAAGCAAATTCAAGCAAAAGGAAAAAAATTGAAAATGAGTGAACGATTAACGTCGTTATTTACTACGATGGTGAAGTGCGTGACATCAAGATGGTGTTGTTTTCTTATCGGAGAACACAGTACGATTGAGTTTTAATCAAACGTCGATTTGGTAGGACTTCACAAAAGAATTAGGCGTAAAATATTGAACAACGCCAATGAAAGTTTAGTCTATTAAGTATAGATTTTGCGCTCGGTTGATCCGGTGAGATATGACGATTCGACATCAAAGGTCCTCGGAGCCTTGAGGCAATGGTGGAGACTCATCTTCTAGTGGATGATAGAAATACGTATTGGGGGACATCATCAACTTCTAGTGGATGGCAATCCACATACGATTGGAATCTTTACGAAAGATGTTTAAGGAGGGATGATGTATTACCGACGGCATCCACCAAATGAGGGCCCTCGTTTGTTGTAGGTTATGGAGGATCGGACGATGAATCCGATGTGGATCCACCTCGGGAGCCAGGGCTTGACGGTGCAGAAGTTGGACTATTTTCTGAACCGGAGCCCGTTCCAATTGTACCTGAAGATGTTGAGGGCGGTTCAGACGAAGAAGAAGAAGATCCGCTATTCAGGGCATACTCGCCTCCAGCGCACATACATAATGTCGATCTATCTCAAGATGATGCATTGGAGTTTCCTGAACTACCACACCGGACTCGTGACCGTACAAATTCTTCGTTGGATTCGGACCAATTAGAAGTTGGTAACCAGTTTTCGAACAAGAACACTTTTCTTGGTGCATTGAAACAATACAGCATTAGGAACGGGGTTAACTACACTATGGTTAAATCAAAGCTCGATAAGTACAAAGGCGAAGTGTCTTTGTGCAAGGCGGCACATGTGCATGGAAAATCATGGCGTCGTTGAGGAAAAGGACGGGGATGTGGGAGGTGAAGAAGTACAAAGGTCCGCATACATGTCTTACCGTGCAGTACCACTATGTGTTCAATGATTTGAATAACACTAATATTATGTAATGTTGCATTATTTAACGACTTCGTTGATGGTGTAACACAAGATCATCCGAGGATGGATTCGACATATTGGCCGATTTAATAATCCCGACGGTGAAGGCCGATCCTAAAACTACAAGATCAGGCCTTAATTGGCAATATTCAGTAGCAAATGGGGTACACACCCTCTTCTGAAAGGCTTGGATAGCCAAGCGAAGGCATTGGAAAAGTTGCACGGTTGGTGGGATGCTTCATATAATGAAGTGTGGCGGTGGTGTAAGGTCTTTGGAGAGATATGTCCCGAGCAAAGACAATGAGACATTGAAGCGAACCGCAGACTACAACGATCGTCGCTTCCGTGGATGCGCAGTGTTCAAGCGCCTGTTCTGGACATTTAAGCAATGCCGAGATGCTTTTACATACTGCAAGCCATTGGTACAAATTAACGGTACCTTCATGTATGGTAGATATACGCATCGGCTATTGCTAGCTGTGGCACAAGACGGCTGTGGGAGAATCCTTCCGATTGCGTTCGCAATAACACCAGGGGAGTCAGCTGATGACTGGGACTTCTTCCTATCTAGGTTAAGGAGGCATGTCTGCCCTCAACCTGACATATGCATTATATCGGATCGGGGTCCTGGAATACTTACGGCAATAGAACGACAGGGAAGCATGTGGCATCGCACACACCATCGATATTGCTCGAGGCATGTTTCATCCAACTACTATGGGCAACACCGATCTAAAAGGCGAAGCGGCAAGTGACCAATATGGGTATGAAATATCTATTAATATAATTTCTTTTGAAATTTTCAATTTATTCGCAATTGAATAGTGGTATGTAATATTCGATATCAACGTATATTGGCGGTACGAGATCAATAAAGACCATTTTCACGAGATGTTGGCGGTTTATGCGTGAGATAACGCCAAAGCGCAGAGTACATGCAATATTCCTTTTGAGCAGTGGACACAAGCATATGACAACGCCTACGATTTGGTCATATGACCACAAACCTGGTCAAATGCATAAATTCTATGCTAAAAGGAACCCGTCATCTGCCGATTACAGCGGTTTTGAGGGAGACATATTTTCGTTTAGCGGCACTATTTTCGAAGAGAGCAGCGAGTTATCGAGGGCAGATGCAAGGAGGCCATGTATGGAGCCCGAAGGTCTTATAAGAAATTAACCGTGGGAAGGCACGGGCGAACACCATGCACACAGTTTGTCACGACCGCGACAGCCTATGGTTTCGTGTCACGGAGTTTGACAGACCGAACCAAGGTATTGTTGGCGGGCATTATCGTGTACACTTGACAAATAGGACATGCGACTGTGGGATATTTGATGCACTTCGTTACCCATGTGCTCATGTACTTGCGGCTTGTCATAATCTTCGTCTTGACCCCATGAGCTATGTCGACGAAGTCTACAAATTAGAAAACATGTACAACGTGTGGAGACACGTATTCCCACCAGTCCCAGATGAACGTAAGTGGCCATCGGTATCGCTTGCACCGTATAAGCATTGCTTGGGATAGAGAATTGAGACGAAACCAAAAGGTTGACCTTCCTCGACTAGAATACGCAACAATATGGATATCCGAGAACCAACCAACCAAAGTCGGCGGTGCGGGTGGTGTAGGAACCCGGGCCATACATCTCGCTCGTGTCCAAATCGGACTAGTTGACCGTGTTCTTAGCTTGTTTGTCTCTTCTTTGGCTATGTAATTTCTATTTTTTGGAGGAAAAGCGGTGAACTTTTGTATAATAACTCAAATTTATTAAATATAAGATAATTAAAATTAAATTACAAACACAAATAATCAAACAACTTTTTATTCAAAAATAAAAAAATTATTACAATTTAAAAATAAAATAGCCCATCCTAATCAACGTTGATGCTTGAAATAAACCACTTTTATTTTATTCAAGTTATTAAAATTAAATTAAAAATTAAATTAAAAAATTAAATCATTTCTATCTTATCAAAGATATTAAAATTAAAATAAAAAATTAAAATACAAAACAAATAAAAGTAAACTCAATTTTATTATATAAAAAATTAAATTTAAAAAATTAAATAAATTAAAAAATTAAATTACAAAAAAAACTTAAATTTTATTAAATATATTACACCTTAATTAAAAAAATAAACCAAACCTATTTTGTCAAAGTTATTAAAATTAAATAAATTAAAAAATTAAATTACAAAAAAAAACAAACTCAAATTGTATTAAATATATTACAACTTAATTACAAAAAAAAAAAACCAAACCTATTTTGTCAAAGTTATTAAAATTAAATAAATTAAAAAATTAAATTACAAAAAAAACAAACTCAAATTGTATTAAATATATTACAACTTAATTACAAAAAAAATAAACCAAACCTATTTTGTCAAAGTTATTAAAATTTAATAAATTAAAAAATTAAATTACAAAAAAAAACAAACTCAAATTGTATTAAATATATTACAACTTAATTACAAAAAAAAAATAAACCAAACCTATTTTGTCAAAGTTATTAAAATTAAATAAATTAAAAAATTAAATTACAAAAAAAAACTCAAATTGTATTAAATATATTACAACTTAATTACAAAAAAAAATAAACCAAACCTATTTTGTCAAAGTTATTAAAATTAAATAAATTAAAAAATTAAATTACAAAAAAAAAACTCAAATTGTATTAAATATATTACAACTTAATTACAAAAAAATAAACCAAACCTATTTTGTCAAAGTTATTAAAATTAAATAAATTAAAAAATTAAATTACAAAAAAAACAAACTCAAATTTTATTAAATATATTACAACTTAATTACAAAAAAAAAATAAACCAAACCTATTTTGTCAAAGTTATTAAAATTAAATAAATTAAAAAATTAAATTACAAAAAAACAAACTCAAATTTTATTAAATACATTACAACTTAATTACAAAAATTAAACCTTAATTACAAAAAAATTAAACTCAAATTATAAATTAATTTACAATTACTCAAATTAGGGGTTTAGGGTTTAGTGCGGATCTTTGGTGGGAACCAGTGCCACCAGGCGATCGATTGATACGCTACTGGATTCCTCCTTCTTCTAACTTCCCGGGGTCGTGGAACCTCGGTGAGAATCCGATCCCTCGGCAGTGGAGTGCAGTTCAGGTGTTGCGATGATGACCCACCTTGATAAAATAATGACCGGAGGTGTTTGCATAAACCACGGCGGGGTGATCGCATCCGTGCACGGTGAAGGAGCACAGTAGAAAGAATCGCTCCCGACGGCGCCTCCTCTAATCCCACACCCGACGTCGGCCTCACGATCGGTGGCTAAAAGGAGTTATCGAACGGACTCGAACCCGCCATGCATTCCAACACAGGGGGACTAGAAAAGGAAACATATATAGGTTAGGAGGATACATGTAGGGGGTGGTACGCGCTTTGGCATAAAGCGTGGACGCTGTGTGTTGTCGGTGTTGTCGGTGAACCGATGGGCCGGTGATTGTGTAGGTATTGTTGATGGGCCGGTGGATCGTAGGAGCTATTCTTTGGGCCCGTCTCATCACCCATTCTCCTTGAATGTAAAGGGGCCCGACGTTCCCTTCGCTCGCGAATTTGCCGTCGCCTCTCTTCATCCGACAACATATACGGCTTGCCATGGATTCTAAACCATGGCATGTACTCCGGCACGCATGCTAACTCAAGAAATACGATCGATTCCCGGTTAGGTAAAAAGTCATACCGGTTCTCCCACGTCTCGATATGTTCTGACCAAAATATTGGCCAATCCGTGTGCTACCGCCGTAAGTCCACACTGTGCTCATCATCGAGCACCTCAGGAGCCACGGGAATCGATTGTCGGCATCCAAATTGTCGCATAACTCGATCTGGCTGGTGCATCTCCACGGTCGCGTAGGTGATTAGCGGGACCTTAACGTGCCAACTGTTCGGATTTTGGAGGAACTCCCCCGGAATTACTGCCCGAATTTCGGGATCCTCGTACGGTGTCCATTGAAACTATATTAACATTACCAAAATATTAGTTATATACATAAATACTAAATTATAATAACGAAATTGACACTTACTTGTGATTCGACCGTTGTTCCAATAGGAGCCAGTATATCCTCAAGCGAGTCGGTATTCCAACATGACTCGTCGGATGGTTCCACCTAATTAAATAAACTTTTAGCATGCAATTATACTATAAATCTACGACATAATTGTAAAATATAATATTAAATTTACCTCGTTATCAATGGGAATGAATATGGTCGGTCAAGTCGAGGGCGTAAAAATGGAAATCGAAACCATGCCCATGATGCAGAGTGATAGGCAACCTCCGATTTTTGCTTTACTCGACACCGTCAGCTTCAAGACATCTCCAGTACAACCTCGATAGTACGGCGGACCCCAACTCAATTCACCGGCCGCTCTGAAATCAACAAGTTTGAGAGCCATCTCGTGGACGAGGTTTCTAGAGAGGTCCCGCATCGATAGCCTCCAATTATCTCAAGTATGTATGCCGTGCATACCGTATTCTTTCATCTTGATCGGACCTTCATTCGGTTGCGGAATGTGTCTCGTAACTAAACCATATCGATCCGACCTCCTTGCAATTTATCCGGAATGGCACCCGGAGCTCGTAGCATCGGCCATCCAATCGAGAGATGTTACGGACCGGTGACTCACTGGGCCGATCCACCAATAATCCCAAGCTCAGAATCGCACATCTTCTAAGGTGATGGTACACTCTGCGCATGGCGGATGGAAAGTGTGCGTCTCGGGTCTCCACCTCTCTATCAACGCGCTGATCAAAATCGGATCCAACTTGAACCCCCTACCTATCGTGGCCATGTGCCAAAAACCCGCTTCCATGGGAATTCTCGATCAATGGTGATGGGGACCGGGCATGTTGCGAATATAACATTGCAACACCGATCTCTGATATTTAAAAATTATAAAATTCAAAATTAATTAAAATTGCATAATTAAAAAATTTAATAATATTGAAAAATTAAAATTCAAACTTACCATTTTCAATTGCTCGACGCCAATGTGATTCTTTGTCTAGGCCTCGTAAATCCCCGACCATTGTACTCCGATAAAGAATTTTAAATTTTCCAAAAAATAAATATATTAAAAAATTATAAAGGGCTTTTTAAGTAAATAGTAGAAGACTATTTTGAAATTTAAGCGTAATTTTCAAGGGCTTTGAGAGAAACTTGAGAGAAAATTGAGAGCAAATTGAGAGAAAATTGAGAGAAAATGAGAAAGGATTGAAGTGTGAAAAAATGAAGGGTTGGGGGTATTTATAGTTTTTTTTTTTACCGTTTGTTTTGACCATTGGACCCCAACGGTCAAAAAAATTTGATCACAGACGGCCTAAAGCGCGTCCATGGGGGCGCTTTAGGCCACCTCAAGAAAAGCGCCCTCGTGGGAGCGTTTTTTTGAGGTGGCCTAAAGCTCTCCCCATGGACGCTTTAGCCTTTCCCCAAAAACGCTACGACGTGGATGCGATTTTTGGGAAATTGCCCTTCCGTCAATATTTTTGAAACCTGTCCTTTCCGATAATTTTTTATTTTTTTTTGTATTTTTGGGATATTTGCCCACCAAGTAAAGTTCATATTTCTTTGTATATATTAAACCTTTTAAAAATGAAAATTTATTATTTATTTTGAAAGCTAAATTTATTAATGCATGAATTTAAGAAGTCTAAATTTGTCATTAATCTCAGTAATTCCGATAAAATTCACCGATACAAGAGCGGAGTAAAGAGGTGAATATAGAAATGAAGCCCCGGAGAATAAAATAATTAAATATTAATTGATCAGCACCTCGTTCTGTGGAACAAGGGTATTAATGAATGACCTTTTCCTATAAAATGTTGATATACTTTTTATAAGAATTACACAACAAACAAACCTAAATTAACAAATCATAAAAGCTTGGCAAAGATATATCAGAACACAGTTTGGGAAAAGAAGGAAAAAAAAAAAAGAAAAAAAAAGAAAGAAAGAAATAAAACAAAGGTATTGTTATTAGAATTAGGATCCTCCACAGCAGCCACCTTGATTTTGGATTTGCGGTTCTTGATTGGGAACAATAATCCTGGTTCCCTTAAGAAGACCTGAATTACCATTGGCGTCTAACTCATCATTTGCAGAAAGGGTTTTCTTGCTGATTATTCGGTATATCTCTGTTAGAATTGTCAAAAATGCAGTTTCGACATTGGTCGATTCTAGAGCTGATGTCTCCATGAAGAACAGGTTCTCTCTTTGAGCAAACTCTTGTGCATCTTCAGTTGGGACTGCTCTCAGGCTCCCCAAGTCGCATTTGTTGCCGATGAGCATTACAACAATGTTCTTATCGGCATGCCCCCTCAATTCCTCTAGCCACCTTGCCATATTGTCAAACGATTGACGCTTGGTCATGTCGTAAACTAACATTGCTCCTACAGCTCCTCGGTAGTATGCGCTCGTCACAGCCCTATACCTGATAGGACAACAAATAAACTGATCAGTTTCAGCATAGCATACAGCATGAAAGGAACAAGATAGAGTAGATTGATGCGAAAATACACAGCTCCAGGAGATCTTAGTCTATCAGGCATTGTCATGTTACTTTCAGGCCCTAATCTATGAGTTAAAAGATATAAAGATTGAAAATACCAAAGCCATTAAGCATATGCTAAAGAAGGTCCAATTTTATATTGATTCATATTGAGTAAGCCAGCACTAAGACTACCATTTCAAAGACAAAGATTAGCAGCATCCGATTGTTTCTGTAGCAGGATATGTGACTAGTATTTTAAAGCAAAGCAATTGTCATCATCAGTCATTTCTTGCTTTCAGCTAAAGGTTGCACTAATGAGATGTGTTAAATACTTGGATTGGATGATATGTCCATGACCAATAATGACCATTTAACATGCATGCTGCATAAGTTAATTAATGAGGGTTTATGTTACAGCTTCATTCCTGTTGCAGCAGCAGTTATGGATTTTTGAGGTAGAGCTCACTACCCTTCCATTTTTATAGTCATGAATCTATTACTCAAAAATCATTGATCTGCTTGAACTGCTCTAAAAATCTCAAGAGAGGAACTAATTATGTTTTTCAGTGTAGCATTAATCTGCTCGAGTAAAGATAAATAGATAAGAACTCACTATCCTTCGCTGTATATAGTCATGAACCTATTAGACAGATTCATTGATCTGTAAGAACAGTTCTAGAAATTCCCAAAAGATGAACCATGTATTTTTGTCAATGTAGCATTAATCTGCTTATGTAAAGATGATTTGATTAGATTCGGAAAATTTGCTGAACACTAAAACTCTCTAACAACACTGAGCGCAGTTTTTCTATTACCTGAGTTCCATATGAACAAATGTTTGTTTGTGATTGTTATTCTTCTTTCAGTTTCCAAGACTCCTATAGTATCAAAAACTTACAAATTTCACTATCTCCCATCAATTGCCTATTACTTTCAGCACAAGTCCGGCCCAAGAATAAAGCATAAAGTTCCGAAGAAATTATCCATTAAGTCGGAAAAAACTCGAGCCTAACATTGCCATGCTCTTGAGAAAACTATAATACAACTGTGTCACAAATGAAAAGACAAAAAGCCTATTAACAGCATAACCAACATGAAAATGCTTTACTAAAATGCTTGACGGCATTGTGACATATAAGAGTTGGAAACGATAGTATAATGTGTTTATAAAAAGTCTTTGATATTGTGCTTCACTTTTTGTCTTTTTGCTTTCTAATTTTAATAGGAAGGGGAAGTGTAAGGAAAAAAAAGCTTATACCAACATCAGAATCAGAAAAACTCTCCTCATTTGAAAAATTTTAAAATCTGTAACCAGGAAAAGATGAGTGTGTATCTTCTACAACAATGACACCAAAAAGCTGAAGTCTTAATTGGAGGACTAAGAATTATCCATTGAATATCATCTAAAACAGTTCCTAGAAGTACTGGCCTGGCCAAGCAGCTCAACAGCTATGGCTATGGCATTGCCTTCCACTCTGAACAGCCTTTTACTGACAAATATAATTGAATTGAAAAGAAGCATCATAAAGATCTGCTCAGAACAACCCAATCAGAAAATCTCAAGCCACCAATTCCCGTGGGTTTATGTAGTCTATAAGCAACCAATACATCAACACCTCCAGAAATTAACCATAAGCCAAGTAAATATGACGTTTTCATATCATCACTAAAAGAATATCAAAAAAGGTATTACTTTCTTATCAGATTCCTGTTTCTTTCATGTCATTTGGGCCTCAATTCCATTGTATATCATTTGCCAATTACAAGTATTACACTGTTCCTTGGATAGGTAATATGTATATATAATTGTTACCTGACATTTTCTACTCTAAATTCTTCCATTTCCTCGAACCTAGCAACTAGGCCATTATGAAAATAAACTAATTGTAAATTTCAGGCAATAACAAGTAAAAATCTAACCTTTCTTGGCCAGCAGTATCCCAAATTTGCGCTTTAACAGTTTTATTATCAATAACAAGGGTTTTAGTCTGGAATTCAACACCGATTGTGGCTTTCGAATCCAAACTAAATTGGTTCCGGGAGAAACGAGCCAGCAGCTGAGATTTCCCAACCGCTGAATCCCCAATCAAAACCACTTTGAATACATAATCAATCTTTTGATTGAAATCCCCGCCGCGGATGTTTGACATTATAACCACCCAATCAAAAAATTCCCACCTTCAAATCGATCCACGGCTCAAAATCCAGAAATTAATTCGATCATAAAAAAAACACACAAAATAGTCAAATCATATAAAAAATAGGTGGTTACGTTTAATCATGTGCATCTGGTGGGTTATACAAGAGAAAAGATGCAACGGTTGGCATAATTATAGATCAGAGAGAGACAATTGAAGGATGGCGAATGGAAAGAGGTGAATTAGGGTTAGGGTTAGGGTTAGAGGAAGAAGAAGAAGATCAGAGAATTTTGGGATTTTTTGGAAGGCATTTTTGTTAAGACGTGAAAACACCAACGGTCTGTGCGGGACCCCATTAACGGTTTTTGTCTTATTGCTGCTTTAGAAGAAAAAAGCTTTGGTGTATTGCATGGACACCGAATTTTGGTGTATCTTCTCTAATTTTATTTTATTTCATTTTTAATGCATAGCAACAAATACTAGAAATTTTCTTTATTTAAATGTTTGTTTTTATTTATTTCTCCAAATAGGGATATTTTGTCATTAATTTTTGAAATATATATCTCTAATATTAAATAATTTAGTGGTGAATTCACTAAGAGGTCCACAAGGGTTATAGCTCCCAAGGTCTAAGATTTTTGTAATTTCTCCCTTTGTGTATACTATGACCCTCCCAAAAATATAAGTAGATTCCTTCAATATTTTTATAGTATTAAAAATAATATTTAAAAAATTGTTCTTGATTATTGCATGTAAATATGTAATGCAAATGTGCAAGTGTACACGTCGATTCAAGTAATATAATGATGAATGAGTATCGTCTCCACTGGGATCGAAAATTGATTAGAATTGGAAAGTATTATTGAAAATTTAGCTAATGAAATGTGCAAAAGAAACAGAGTATAAATTGATGAAGGGAATTAATGAATGAACTAATAATATCAATTATAACAGAAAAATGACAAAATAATCTAAATGTCGTGGCAATTCACAAAGAAAAAGTAGGGAGTATTTCTGTTGTTGAATGATAAAGGTTGGAATTACTCAAGGAATATTTTCATAACATAATAATGCCATAGCATAATTTTGACTAAACTACTACCCAGAGAATTACTATTGCAGTCTACTGCTTTCGAGAGTAAGACTTTAGTTATTATTTTGAGTCTGTGTATGTCTACAAGACTCACAAATGATAACCACACTAACGTTCTTCACCTGTATAGATCGCAAATTTTATAGTAAGACTTTAATATCGTCTCCACAATAACGTTCTTCACTGTACATATCAAAACTTTTATGTCTAGAGTGGCCTTCCTTCCATTTGTCGAGATTGTTTTGTCATGGCACTTTTATCGGTAATATAAGTTACATCTACTTCAGCATTTTTCTGGTTGCTCTTTTCCTTTGTAGCTTGCCTTCCCTACTGATTCTAAATTCTTTTCATTTGCAAAAGTTGAAATTCTTTCTTCAGTAATGGTGTCATTCACAACTCCTGGTAGTTGAGTACCACTTCGCAGTGTAATGGCTTTGCACTGTTCCTTCCGTTAAGATTGAAAACTCTCAGTGTCACTCGGTAATGCTTCTTGCTATCTGGAATTCAATGCAATGGCAATTTTCCCTACTTGATTTTCCAAAGCTCTTAAAGATGTAGCTTGGCTCTGAATGATAGCATCATTCTTGGCCATGTACTATTTCAATAAAGCTTCCATAGAAGAACTTGAAGCTGAATTTTGATTGTACCCAGGTGGTACACTTGCAACATTCGGTCGAATGACATTATTGCCATTTCCTCCATTGATTACTCCAACTGAAATTAGGATGTTGTTTCTACCCCGGATTGTATATGTTGGAGTATGAGTTGTTGTTGTTGCGATTAAAATTCCCCATGTAGTAAATTGAGGTTGGATTTTATGGGCATTCATAAAAAACATGATCTTCTCCATAGTAAACACATCCTAACTCTGTTGCTTTCATTTTCTGCACCGTAGATAGCATTTTCAATGTTTTAATTATATTTGCTAAAGACGATACCTGAGCTATTAGAGATGTAATTGCATCAAGCTCCATCACACCTGCAACTCTTCTGACAGTTCCAACTCTGGTGTGGGTATTGATAATCGTTATTTGCTATCCTTTCCAAAATTTCATAAGCCTCGTTGTATGATTTATCAAGTAAAGTCCCATTGGCAGATGCATCGACAACCATTCTTGTATGAGCATTCAATCCATTGTAAAACATTTCCATTTGTGTCCAATGCTGGAAACTATGCATCAAGTATTTTTTAGTAGCTCCTTGAATCGTTCTAATGCTTCATATAATGTTTCATTCTCTGATTGTTTAAACTATGTAATGTCGTTCCTCAACTTGGCATTCATGTTACGAGGATTATATCTTAGTAGAAACCTCTGACACAGTTTATTCCATGATGCCACCGTACCTGATGGCAATGCATTTAACCATGCTCTAGCGCGGTCTCGCAATGAGTAAGGGAATAACTTCAGTTGCAGGGAATCTTCAAGAACACCTTGCTGCCTGAATAAATCACAGACTTCCAAAAAAATTCGTAAATGCAACCTCGGATCTTCAGTAGGCAACCTACTAAATTGCCCCGCTGTTTGCAGCATTTGAAACATCACTAGCTTTAACTCAAAATGCTGAGCCTGAATATGCGGCCTGACAATTCTTGAATTTAAATCATCAAAGATTGGCACTACATGTTCTCTGAAGGGTCTGTTTCTGTCATCTAAAATTCAAGGAATATCAGCATCCCTTCTTTCCTGATGTAGTGGCTCTTCTCTAACCTGATGGTTTGTAATTCTTTCCATCTCTCGCAACTCCTTTCTCTTTCACCTTAAGGTTCTCTCGATCTCTGGATCAAAACAGTACTCTGTATTCTCCAGAATATTTCTATGCATGCACTAGCACATATCTAAAAAAGAAAAATCAAAACAACTAATTAAACTAATTGAAATTAAATAGATAATAACAAACCAATTTTCACCAATGTTGTCGATCCCCGAAAATGGCTCCAAAAACTTGTTGCATGTAAATATGTAATGCAAATGTGCAAGTGTACACGTCGATTCAAGTAATATAATGATAAGTGAGTATCGCCTCCACAAGGATCGAAAATTGATTAGAACTGGTAAGTACTACTGTAGATTTAACTAATGAGACTGTGCAAAAGAAACATAGTATAAATTGATGAAGGGAATTAATGAATGAACTAATAATATCAATTATAACAGAAAAATGACAAAGCAATCTAAATGTCATGGCAATTCACAAAGAATACGTGGAAAGTATTTCTACTGTTGAATGATAAAGGTTGGAATTACTTGGGGAATATTTTTATAACATAATAATGCCATGGCATAATTTTGACTAAACTATTGCCCAGAGAATTACTATTGCAGTCTACTTCTTTCGAGAGCTAGACTTTAGTTATTATTCTGAGTCTGTGTATGACTACAAGACTCATGAATGATAACCATACTAACGTTCTTCACATGTACAGATCACAACTTCTATGTCTAGAGTGCTGCGAATATTCTTTTGAGTACTCGCCTATATCAATCGATTAATAATATGATGTATTTAATCCTTTCAAATTCAAGTCATCTAAGAACATAACATGCAATCAACTAGGTCTAGAGCTTGCATGCATGTATTCAAAATAAACATGAATAGAATGAAATCTTGATTTTAATCAAAATCATATCATGGCTGGGCATTACAGATAATTCAATATTCACCCAAATAATTCCAACCCAAAGATAATTAGCTCATGGGTTGGGCAATAAAATCCAAAATTAAATCAGTCACCAACATTCTTCAAGTTTTACGAATCATAGAAATTAAAACCAAGAAAAATAAAAAAAAGGCAGAATTGCAAGAAGTTCTTGCTACACTCCAGCTTCTTCTTAAGATTTTACGCAAAACCCAGGGCAGATTCCTCTTCTTCTTCTTTGCGTCTATGGTTTCTTCTTTTTAGCTACTACCCTCTTATTCTCTTTTAAATTTCTCATGCAATTACTCCACATGATTTTGAGAGAGTAACCGCTTTATTTCTTTTCTTTTCTCCTCACAATCCGTGTGTGTTTCATTTCTTCCCTCTCCTCTTTTTATAGGGTAGATCTGTCCCTCTTAGCACACATATTTTGCTCTTATTTTTTGGGGTGATTTATCTGGTACACGTACAGCTGCTTGAGAGTGAATGGATTGAGTGTTGCATCATCTTCCTAGAATTTTCATGGCATTTCTGTTGGTAATCTATCCCACCATTTTCCATGGCAATGTTTCACCTCCTTCATTCTCTTTTCCTTATTCTTGCCTCTTTCATCCTACCTGCACCTACTACCAAAAACTACCAAACCTCTTTCCATCAATTAAAAGTAACATAAATTTATAGTTAAAACACAATCCAAACTTTAGTATGTAATGTTCTAGTAATTAGTCTAAAATGCAAACATATTTTCTTAATTACAAGAAAATAATTCAGTTTACAAGCCTGAAATATAACTCTTTTCAAGTTTAAAAATATGGATGGAGAAAACAACTACCTCCTTAGCTACTTAGCTTAATACTTCAGTGGAGTGTCCTTAAATTATTATTAATTTTTTTTAATCACTCTTATTTGAACTCATTTTTCTGATCAATAATACGATGGAGCAAACAAAGCATTACTGACCTACTCAATAGTTTCTGTCGAAACCATTTTTTAAATCGAGTTTTGAAAAAACGGGGGTCGACTTTAAAAAAATATGGAAATAGAGTCGGCGTGGAACGTACGAAGGCGTTGGAAGATGCTGCAGCGTCGAGCGGGGAGGCACGCGCGAGGGAGTCCAAGCGTTAGGTTGGGTTGCAGGGCTTGGAATACTCTAGAACCTTGCTGAGAAGATTGCGGCGCTGGTCTTAGGGTTTCAGTTTCTGAAACCAGCATTCGGGCTATCTAGGCCGTTTTAGGATTGCGCTATTAATGTTTTGGGCTAACTTGTTGGGCCTGTATTGTAATTTGGACTAATACCTGATTTAGGTTTTAAATGTAATGGACATTTAATTATCGGACTGTTTTGAATTTTTTTGTCGAAACTTTCCTTTTTTATCGAAGTTTTGAAAAAATGGGGATCGACTTTAAAAACAGAGAAATGGAGTTGCCACCGATCTTTTATTCAAGGTGTGATCGGATCACCTTAAGATGGATTATTTTAATAAAACATTTTCATTTATTAAAACAATAATTTTGGTCTACGAAATCCAGAAAATAAGCTCGGGAATCGGTTACGCACGAGGAAGGATTAGCACCCTCACAACACCCAAAATTGGTACCAAATTGATTAATGAATGTCTTAATGCCGAAAATTTGAAAAGATTCTAGATTGCAATCCATTTACTTAAGATATATATTTGGACAGAATCATATTGGATGCCAAAGCTTCTTATTTCGAAGAAATAAAATGCCGTACTCGTAAGTTAGGGCACCACATCTTATATTCTCGAAATTAGGTTTATCCTTCGACATTCAATACTCATACATTTAAAAATAAGAAGGATATTCAATTATTTGGGTCAAATGAAAAATCGCAACCCAATAAGTTAGGGCACTATTTCTCAAAATTCCAGAATACGGAATATTGCCTTTGCTCTTTTGAAATTCTTATCTCGATATGATGAAATATCACACCCAGTAAGTTAGGGCGCAATATCTCAACTTCCCGAGAATAAGTTTTTTATTTAAAATATCGTGCATTTTGATTTAAGAGAGAAAGGATACTCCGTTGCTAGGTTTTAAACGAGGAGAATCGGAACTCAGTAAGTTAGAGCACGATTTTCTCGAAACCACTAAGCATGAGCATTGCCTTATGATTTTAAAATCGAAATGACATTAAAACACTACATCTTTCGTAAGATACAATGGAATACTAATACACAAAGCAATATATTAACCCATACATCAAACATTTCAACGATGGATCACAAATAATCAATAGTTACAAATTAACAAATTACAATTCATATGCTAGGAAAAATCATATAATGAAATTAACAATTGAAGAAAATAGAGCAAAATAATATATAACCAATCATAGGAAATAAACCTAAATCCAATAATAAATAAGTTTAAAACAAATGATGTAAAAAATAGATAATATATAAAAGTTTAGAGTAGATATTATGTATATATTTTTTTAAATAAATAGTAAAACGAACTTTAGTAAACATTATATTAAGACAAGTTAAAATAGATAATACATATAAATAATAATTTAAAAACAAATAGTATAAATATATATGTATTTATATCATATAATAAAATAATTTAAAACTAAATAATAGATGAACTAAATTTGATAAAAATGCAAAGATCATGTACAATAACAAAAAGGGTACTTAATTGAAACAAAACAAAGTTAGAAGACTGCTTTACAATAAATAAAATCATTAATATTTATGCCAGGATCAAAATGAAATGCGCGTAGAATCAGGGACTAAACCAGCAAATATTTTCAAAGCTCAAAACGCAGTGTTTAAGCGGGGACCAAAATGAAAACAAAATACTTACTAAGGGCGAAATTAAAAATAAAATAAAACTTGGTCAAAGGGAAATAAAATGCAGAAGGACTAAGATAATAAATAACCCATCAGAACCAAAACACGCGGATCTTGGCCTTAATCGGTTGAGTCTCGGGCTTTCCGACAAAAGCAGCGTCGTTTTGATCATAGAAAGACCATACCAAAACGATGTCGTATCATGGGCTTATAAAAACCAAAAATCAGTTAAAAAAACATTTTAATCATGTCTTTAAAAAACAAAAGAAAATCCTCTAAAAAAATAGGTAAAATAGATTAAACCCTAGCCCCCCATTTTTGTTTCATTCTCAGCTGCAGAAATAGATCCCTTTTTGGCCACCACAACAGCCACGACAATCGGCGATTGGGGGGCCAACTCAGGTCTGATCAGTCAACCTCTTTCCAACCAAACCTGCTCCTAACCCCGACGACCACCCTCGCTTCGATTTCGACGAAGAAGGCGGACCGTCGATTCAACCTTCGAAGGTAAGTCCTCTTTTTATTTTATTCGCGTGTAGTAGAAAAAAATTGCTATTGAAGTAGATAAAAGAACAAGAAGAAGGTGAAATCGAAGAAAAACCTTTGAAATTCTATTTTTGATTTGTATTTTCTATATCCTTTGTATTAAAAAATCGTCCCCTTTACAATAGTTTTTTTTTGCCTTTTTAATGCCGAAAATCAAAAATAGAAATAAAAAAAATGATCAATACAACTGTTTTTTCTCTTTTTTTTTTTTTGCTGCTATCTGTTTGCTATCGTTTATCCTTGTTTTTGTAGGTTCGGTGGCGGTATGAGAGTACGGAGAAATGCGTGCGAGACGACGTGTGGTATTGGAAGCTTCTTTGTTGGAGGTCATGACGCGAAAGGGAAAACCCTAGGGTTTCCTGGTTTAATATGTTCTGGGCCATTCGGGCCTACTTTGTAAATTGGGCTACCTACAAATAGTTTGGACTTGTTGGGTAGTGGCTTGTATATATTTTTTATTTTGGACTGATGGACTGTTTTTGGTTTCTGTTTGGTTAACATTGGGGCCGGGCGAAAATGGGCTTTTACAGGTTTTGAATTTTTTTAATTTTGGTTTTATTGGTTAATGAATGGGCCCGGGCAGATTTGGGCTCCTACAGTTTCAAACATTGGAATATAAAACTATTGCTAAGGTATTCCTTTGAATATATACTATGACCCTCCAAAAAATATAAGTAGGCCCCTCCAATATTTTTATAGTATTAAAATAATATTAAAAATTATTCTTGATAAAAACAAAGGAAAATATTCTTGAAGAAGTTAAATTATTCATGATAACTTTTGAATGATATTTTGTTCAATAATAAATTAATATTTATTTAGTATTTTACTTAAAATAATATTTTATAAGTAATATATATATATATATAAAGAAAAAAAAGACGAACATATTTTCATAATTTTTCTTCTTCATATTTTTACCTAGGAAGAAATGAAGAAAAAAAATTTCTTCATCTTTTTCCTTCAAATTTCAAGTATAAGGCATGTTTTTCTTCAAATTTTAATAGATTTTGAATTTTAAAGCTTGTTTTGCATATATGTACCAATAGTTTTTATTTTATTTTATCAAGTGTATTAAAAGTTGTCATTAAAGGATATTGATGGAAGCTTAGAAAATTTAAATGAAATGTGTATGTTTTGGATGGAAAATGATTAGGGGACGATTTCTAACTTGTTAAAAGTGTAAAAATGAAACAAAAATAGCCAGATAATGTTATAGTAAGTTTCTATTCCATGATACCTTTACAATGATATATCATATGTTTAAAATGGTTGAGTGATGAATGAGAAATTGATACTCAAAGTAAGCTACTTGGAAATATTTGTTGAGGAAAAGAAAAGCTTAGATCCCACATTGGTTAAATACCAAGTGTGAGACGTGTTTATATATGAGAACTCTCTTAAAAAGTGATTGAATGACAAAGCTTGGAAACTTGCCTCGCGCGCAAGGGGGTGTAGGTCCAAACCCGTCGAGGTTGGGGTGCACCCGCACGACATGGGCTACGTGAAATTTCTAAACCAATCGGTCTCAAAATGGGCCTGCGGATGTTTTAGCCCAACACAAAATTATTTTTTTTTGTCCTCAGCAGACATAATCTGTTTATATAAGGACATTTATCTTATTGATTTGATTCCAATTAATTTGAGCTCAAGTAGTTACACCAAATAAAGATAAAGTAAAGGAGTTCTCGCTTTCAAATTCTAGAACCCCCCAAAAAAGGTCTACTCTTTACTCAAGTTCCAAGAAACATTTCATTGATTGATTCTTCTTTTATTGATTTAGATTTTCTTAATTCTTTATTCAATTCAAAATTAGGACATAAATGAAATGTGAAATTCTTGAGTAGTCTACTTCCCTCGAATGTTGAATCCTCTTTAATTAAAATTAAAGGAGTTCCATAAGGGATTTCCTTGTCTATTTATCTTAAAAAGAAACAGTTTGAGAAGGTTCGAGTGTCCAAAATGAACTTCTAGATCCGTGGATTTATCAACATCAAATTTGTAAAAAAGAACAAATTCTCTTGGTAATTAGGTTAGGTATAATGAAAAAAAGGATGAAAAGTCTTTTGCTTGTTTCTACTCTTTCTCTAGGAATGGCTTTTACTTCATTCAAAACAAAATATGTATATTGTGAATAAGACTATTTGTCTTTACCTCTTTTTTTTTTTCAATCTAAATTGTACTAAAAATCAAATTGATTTGTTCGCTCCTTTAATAGCAGGTTTTATGGATATTTCCAAAATTTCACCATACTAAATGCCTATAAAGGGCTATGAATTCTGTAGAATTTTTCCTACACTCATAATCTCTCACACCGAATTTCTTTTGCTCTCAAAACTCTTCTTTTCTTTTCCATGTATTCCAACGTTTTGGTGATAGAAAAAGGCAATGTATGTTCGTTGATCATTGCAGAGGTGATATTACTTTGATCATTGTGTTGTTGTATCTTGGGAGACATTCGACCAACGTTTCTCCAAGTACCGTAGGAGCGGCCAAATCTGTCTTAAGGAAACTGTGTTAAACAGGCCTCAACATTTAGTGAATTTCTATTCTTATTTTCAATTTCAACCTTTTTGTTATGATTTTTATTGGTTTACGTGTTTAACAATTTAAATATAAATTATTCTATTTATATTTTATTTACATATAAATATGTGTTTATTCATATTTAAATATTTTGTTTGCTAACGTGTTTTTATCCAACAATTCTTTCTCTCATTAACATGCCGCTTCAAGCAATCGGATCGGTTGATTTGACACTTTTTGAGTAATGGTTGTTACACTATGAAAATGGGGTATAGAGTGGCTTTAAGCACAATGAATGATTTAAGCCAACATTTTGTTGAAGGTCCTTGGTCTTGGCTATGGAGGGCAAAGTTAGCACCAAGGTAAAAAAATTTATTCAGCATTGTCTTCGTTGTTTTCTTCCAAAAAAAACTTAACTGATTGAGAAGGGATTGGACCTTTACCCTTCTTCTCCACACTACAGCAATTTAGAGGACTTGGATCATGTCCTTTCATTTTGTCCTTTTGCATTAGATGCTTGGCATGTTGCAGTTATTCATGTTACCCTACCTAGAATTTAAACTCGTGAGTTCATCATCTCGTTACTACTCTCAACTAATGAGAAAATTAGAGGGAGAAGCCTGATGATCATGTGGAGCCTTTGGTTCCACTAGAATTTAGACTGTTGGAAAAATACTATTGTAACCTATCTCAATTGTCACCTTTGCAGACTCTTTTCTATAGACTGAGATTGATTTGCAACATCTCTTTAGTAGAATTCAGTTGATTTCTAAGCCAACAACATCTAGGAATGTACCGTGGGTTGCTCTTTCTTGGAGGTGGCTTAAATGCAATGTCGACGCCACTATATAGGAAGAAAATAACGCAGTCAGTTTTGTTGCAATTCTCAAGGACTCTCATACACAAGTAGTGAAAAGCTTCATTGGTTTCTTTTCCTTTCTACCAAGCATAGCTGAAGTTATTACCATCAGGAAGGCCTTGTCTTGGTCGAAGGTGATGCATGTTTGTTAGAATTAAGTGACCTGAATCCTTATTTAAATAAAATACAATGGTAAAATAAAATAAAAGAAGAATCCCTATAGAACTACACTTATTTTATTTTATTTTAAATAAGGTATTTTTAAACCTTATTAAACTCCATCTATTTGATATTGATTAGAATAAGGTGTTTCAATCTTACTACACTCCTATTAGAATATGGTTTTACAAGCCTATAAATAGACATAGTCTATTCCTCTTGTAATTATTTGAATTCGACATAGTGAATTTTCTTCTTCTCTGCCTGTGGTTTTTTTCTAAAAGGGTTTCCACGTAAAATCTATATGTTCTTTAATTTTTATTCCTCTTTTCTTTGCAATATATTGTCATTATCGACGTTATATTTTTAACAAACTGGTATCAGAGCTTTCAAATTTTTCATCTCGATCACAGTAATGGCGTCTTTGAAGTATGAAATTCTACTGTTGGATCGAAACACTAGATTTGCATTGTGACAGATAAAGATATAGGGAGTTCTTGCACAGATGGATTTAGAGGAAGCCCTGCTAAGGGTAGATAATATGCCTTCGATATTAACGAAGGAAGTGTAGAAGTGCAAGGATCGAAAGGTGTTAACACAGTTACATCTACATTTGTCTAACAAAATTTTGTAGAATGTGATGAAGGAGAAGACCATCGCTGCATTATGGAAGAGGCTAGAACAAATATGTATGTCGAAAACTCTAACTAGCAAGTTGCATATAAAGCAACGTCTTTATGCTCATCGTTTGGAGGAAGATGCGTCTGTGCACGAACACCTAACAGTATTTAAAGAAATTCTCTCAAACTTGGAGGCCATGGAGGTTCAGTATGATAAGGAAGATCTAGGGTTGATTCTACTTTGTTCGTTGCCCCCCGTCTTATTCAACCTTTAGAGACACGATTTTATATAGCCACGAGTCTCTCACAATTCATCATACTCCACAGTAAAACGGTGTTGTAGAACGAATGAACAAAACGATCATGGAGAAGGTTCGATGTATGTTGTCAAATGCCAATTTACCAAAGTCGCTTTGGGTCGAAGCAGCCTCTACTGCATTTTTTGATCAACCGATCTCCATCCGTTGCCATTGAGAAAAAAACTCCACAAGAGGTATGGTCTGGTAATCCTACTATCTGATTTAAATATCTTTGAGTGTCCTGCGTATGCTCATGTTGATAATGGAAAATTGGAACCGAAATCCATTAAATGTGTTTTTCTTGGTTATAAAGCTAGTGTAAAAGGGTATAAGTTATGGTGTCCTGAAAACAAAAAGTTGTGATTAGCAGAGATATTATTTTTGGTGAAACTGCTATGCTACCTAACTTATCTCTTAAAGACTCTTCTAATAAAAAAAATCAAAAGAAGGTGGAGCATCAGATTAATATAGAGTCGACTCAAGCCAGTACATAAATTAAGAATAGAGTTGCTTCTTTACCACAATACTTTATCACCAAAAACAGAACTAGAAGAGAAATTAAACCTCCAAAGAAGTGTGTCGAGGCTGATCTAGTTACTTATACTTTAAATGTGGCTGAAGATATAGATGCAAACCAAGAGCCGTCTAATTTTTCTGAGGAGGTTAGCTGTGAAGACTCAGAAAATTGGATGTTTGCTATGTAAGAAGAGATTGAATCACTCCACAAAAACAGAACATGGAATCTTGTGAAACTTCCTAAAGGTAAAAAGGTTGTTCGTTGTAAATAGGTGTTTAAAAAGAAAGAAGGGACTCTAGGAGTTGAAGAGCCCAGATATAAAGCAAGGCTTGTTACAAAGGTTATAATCAAATTCCAGGAGTGGACTTCACAAATGTGTTCTCCCCAGTTGTGAAGCATAGTTCGATTCAAGCTTTGCTTAGCATTGTGGCCATGTATGATTTGGAGCTTGAGCAATTAGATGTAAAAACTGCATTTTTGCATTGAGAACTTGAGGAAGATATTTACATGCAACAATCAGAGGGTTTTACAGTCTTAGAAAAAGAGGACTATGTTTGCTTGCTGAAAAAGTCCCTTTACAGTTTGAAACAGTCACCAAGACAGTGGTACAAGAGGTTTGATTCCTTTGTGACTTCTCATGATTTTAAAAGAAGTAGCTTTGACAGTTGTGTTTACTTTAAGAAAAATAGTGATGGTTCTTTTGTGTATCTACTTCTTTATGTTGATGACATGTTGATAGCAATAAAAGATAAAAGAGAGATAAAAAAGGTCAAAGCCCAACTAAGTGAAGAATTTGAGATGAAAGATTTGGGACTAATAAAGAAGATACTTGGTATGGAGATTCTCAGAGATAGAAAAGCAAGTAAATTGTACCTAAGTCAGAAGGACTACATTGAGAAAGTTCTCTGCAGGTTAAATATGCAGAGTGCTAAGCCTTTTAGTACTCCTTTAGCAACCCATTTCAGACTTTCATCGGCTTTGTCTCCACAAACAGATGATGAGATTGAGTACATGTCACATGTTTCATACTCTAATGCAGTGGGATCTCTCATGTATGCTATAGTTTGTTCACGTCCAGATTTATCATATGCAGTCAATGTAGTTAGCAGATACATGGCGAATCTCGGTAAAGAATATTGGAAAGTATTTTAGTGGATTTTAAGATACTTACGAGGTACTACTGATGTTTGCTTACAGTTTGGAAGAACTAAAGATGGAGTCATTGGATATGTTGATGCTGATTTTGCTGGAGACCTTGATAGAAAAAATCTCTCACTGGTTATTTCTTTACAATCGGAGGTTGTGCAATCAGTTAGAAAGCTACTTTGCAAAATACAGTCGCTTTGTCTACCACTGAAGCTAAGTACATGGTGATTACTGAGGCTTGTAAAGAAGCTATTTGGTTGAATGGACTCTTTAGTAAGTTCAATGAAGACCTTCAAATCAGCACAGTATTTTGTGACAATCAGAGTGCCATCTTCCTTACAAAAGATCAAATGTTTCATGAGAGAACAAAACACATTGATGTTCGGTATCATTTCATTCGTGATATTATTGCTCGTGGTGATATTGTTGTGAGAAAAATTAGTACTCATGAAAATCCTGCAGATATGATGACTAAGTCACTTCCTATAATCAAGTTTGAGCATTGCTTAGGCTTGGTTGGTGTTCATTGTTGAAGTTAAACCCTTAAGGGGTTTTATGGAAGAGGTGGGGAACTTGTTCGTTGAAAGTTCGTGATGAAAAACTTGTCCATTAAGAATTCATGTCAAGGTGGAGATTGTTAGAATTAAGTGACCCGAATCCTTATTTAAATAAAATATAATGGTAAAATAAAATAAAAGAAGAATCCCTGTAGAACTACACTTCTTTTATTTTATTTTAAATAAGGTTTTTTAAACCTTATTAAACTCCATCTATTTGATATTGATTAGAATAAGGTGTTTCAATCTTACTACACTCCTATTAGAATATGGTTTTACAAAGCTTATAAATAGACATAGTCTATTCCTCTTGTAATTATTCGAATTCGACATAGTGAATTTTCTTCTCCTTTGCCCGTGATTTTTTTCCCGAAAAGGTTTCTACGTAAAATCTGTGTGTTCTTTAATTTTTATTTCTCTTTTCTTTACGATATATTTTCATTATCGACATTATATTTTTAACAATGTTCATAATGTGCTTCTTGATTCTGATTGCTAAATTGCTTTTTCTGCTCTGATAGGTTCACATAAAACACTTTGTAAATTTGGGGTGCTTGTTCATGACCATTTGACTGTCAAAATGCATTTCAACATTTTCCCTTCTTGCGAACATGTAGGAGAGCTAATAAGATTCCTCATTTACTAATAAAAGTGCCCTTATTTTTTATTTATCAAGTATCTTTGAGCAAGCTCAATAACTAATCTTTTACATTCTGTAAGTCCATTAAATGGATAGATGTTGGCCATGAGTTTTAAAGTTGCTCTGCATTTTGTAAATCCATTAAAAGGATAGATACTGACTACGAGTTTTAAAGTTATTCCTTATCAAAGCTTACTTCTAAAATTGCCCTTATTGAATGCAAGTGAGATTCTCCTCGTTCTATTCTCAATTTAGATACTAGCCATTCTATTTTTTATTGGAATAATGATATATTTACCCCCTATACTTTAGTAAACTTTTCAATATAATATTTTGCTCCCGTACATGAGTCCAACAGCATTAAAACATGATCAGGTATACCACTAAAATATCAACACCTGACACTTTTGTGAAAGAAAAAAAGTCAGCAAAGTCAAATCAAGGGCACAATAACAATTTTACCATTTTATTTTTGAAACCAAAAAATAATATAAAAAATAATATGCTAGAAGAATCGAGCAGGTGTTGCAGGGAAGGCAAATGTTTAGGGAAGAAATAGTTGAGGGAAGAGTCGACTAGAGGGAAAGCTGAAAATGGGCCATGGATGGCGGTAGAGGATGCAGTGTTGGCGAAGTACGTTAGGGCTCATGGAGAAGGGAAATGGAATTTAATGTTGCAGGGTTGGCTCGTTGTGGCAAAAGTTGGGTAAGATGAGTTAACCCTTCAATTCCTAACTTGAAGAAAGGAACTTTTTCGCCTGAAGAAGAAAGGATTATTGTGAGTTGCATGCTATCATGGGAAATAAATGAGCTCATATGGCTGCTCCACCAAATTTTGTTCTTTTATGATTTAAAAAAAATAAAACTCCATTTTTAATCTTGCATTTTTTTATTTCTTTACTTTGATGATGTTTTTCTAAGAAATCATTTTGATTTTGTCTTTGTTCATAAATTTTAAAATTTTTAGAAATTTATTCATAATTTTACTTTATTAGAATATGATATTATGGGTGGTTGGAACTTGGAACCGATGCATTGTTTTTAGCTATTTTATTTATTTAAATCTACATATATAGCATTGTTTTGTCCACTTTGTCAGAAACCTTAAATTTAAAGAAATTGATATGACAATTTGATCATACATTCTTTTTTTCGGCCATTGATGATAGCTTCAATGGAACAACAGAATGAAAGAACTATCGAAACACTAGAGTAAAAAGAAGGAAAAGCCAAGGCCTCCCACTTGCCCCTTTTGAAATACAGGCCTTGTATTCTCAGCCTCACCTGCACTAATGTTGTGAAGTAACCATCCATGCATTGGTGAACCTTGATTACAAGTCTGCGAGCTCATCAAATAGTGCAAGCTCACTAAACTTACGAAAGTCACTAAAGGTGTGAGCTCTGTCAGGCAAACTCATACCTCTGAGCTCCTTACTCTGCAAGTTGTCAACTTGAACTAAAACAATGATGATTTATGAAAAGATGTTTTGATTGTTGATTAGAATAAAATCAGCCAATGAATGAGCAAGTTGAATTAATCAAGTTCCAAGATTAGTCAAGTTGTAATTATTTTATTATTATCAGCTTATATAAGCACAATTGTTCTTGTAAACTCGTATAAGTTTTTCAAGTAATGAAATAGTTTATCAAAAGTTGGTTTTCTTCATTTCTTTTTCTTTTGTTTCAATCTTTTCTTCATCAAATATTCAATAATTGGTATCTAGAGTCACTTATCTTTGAGGGCCTATTTTTTCATAAAAAATGTCTTTAGCAAGCTTTACACCACCACCACCCCCCGTTTTCACAGAAGAAAACTATCATATTTGAGTAGTAAAAATGAAATCTTATCTTTAAGCCTTTGATCTTTGGGAGGTTGTAAATGTTGAAATAGAACCACCAGTGTTGAGACCAAATCCTACACTTGCTCAAATGAAACAACATAGTGAGGAATGTGCCAAAAAACACAATGCGGTGTCTTGCCTATAAAATGATGTTTCAGACATGATCTTTACAAGAATCATGGCCTATGATACTCCTAAACAAGCTTGGGATAAGATCAAGGAGGAGTTCCAGGGTTCACAGAAGATAACACAATAGTAGATGATAAATCTCAGATGATATTTTGAAAACCTCAATATAAAGGAAGCTGAGATTGTGAAGCAATATTTAGATCGAATCATGGAGTGGTGAACCAAATAAGACTGCTAGGGGACCAGTTCGAGGATAGTCAAGTAGTTGAGAAGGTGATTACCACACTTCCTAAGAGATATGAATCAAAGATATCCTCACTAGAAGATTTAAGAGATCTATCAACCATCCCACTCTTAGAACTAGTTAATGCTCTGTATGCTCTAGAACAAAGAAAGGTAAGTAGAGAAGAAGGGCACACCGAATGAGCTTTTTAAGCCAAAAATAAAGAATTTGCAAGCTCCTCAAGTTAGAAAGGAAAAGAGATGGTCAGATAAGAAGGAGAAATCAAAAAAAGATAGTGGAAAGAAAAAATATCCAATGTGTTCATACTACAATAAGTTAGCTCATCTTGAGAAATTCTATTGGTTCAGGCCTAATGCCCAATGCAAAAACTACAAGTAGTTTGGTCATGAAGAAATGGTGTGCAAGAAAAAGGGGCACACATAACAACAAAACACTTAGGAACAAACTACAGAAGAAAGTCAAGAAGAACTAATGTTCGCAACCTCATTCGAGGCACAGCTTGTGGAATCCTACGAACCCCTTGCAAAGTCTAGTTCGATCCACTATGCGAACCCTCCAACAAAGAAAGAAAAAATTGGTTGGTTGACAGTGGTTGTACAAGTCATATGACTGTAGTTGAGAACATTTTCAAAAGCATTGACAAAAGGTTCTACTCCAAGGTGAAAGTTGAAAATGGCCAGTACATCGAAGCAGTAGGAAAATGAGATGTTTTGATTAAAACTCCATCAAGTACTAAACTTGTCACACATGTTCTTTTAATTCCTGACATAGATCAAAATCTGTTGAGTGTGGGTTAGTTGCTTGAGAAAAAAATATTATGTGGTACTCAAAGACAACAGATGCTTAATCTCTGATACTAGTGGATGAGAGCTCATTTCAACAAAAATGGCTGATAGAAGCTTTACTGTCAATTGGAACTTAGCAACTTCAGTAGTATATACCAGCTCGCTGGATGAAACCAAGTTATGGCATAGAAGAATGGGACATGTCGACTACAAATCCTTAATCCAAATGTCCAAGAATAACTTGGTTGAAAATTTATCAAACATGGTTAATCATGAAGATGTATGCGATGTGTGCCAGCTTAGGAAACAAGCGAGGTCTCTATTTCTTACGAACACAGCATGACGAGCCACAGAGAAGTTACACTTAATGCATACTGACATTTGTGGACCCACGAAAATAAGTTTGCCAAATCGAAGTAGGTACTTTGTGACTTTGTGTTGTTTATTTATGTCAGTACAAGGTTCTATTGGGTGTATTTCATGAAGAACAAGTCCAAGGTGGCTGAAATCTTATTCAAATTTAAAGCCATGGTTGAGAACCAAAGTGTCTGCAAGCTCAAGATGGTAAAATCAGACAATGGGGCAAAATACACCTCAGAGAAGTTTGAAAATTCTGCAAAGAGCCTGGTGTCCATCATCAATTGAACAATGTTTATACTCCACGGTAGAATGGACTAAGTGAAAGAAAAAATAGAACTATAATGAACATGGCTCGTTGCTTGTTGTTTGAAAGTAAACTACCAAATGATTTTTGGGCAGAGGTAGTAAACACTATTGTTTACTTGCTAAATAGACTACCTATTAAAGTTGGTCAAGGGAAGACACCATTTGAGGCATGGTATGGTTTTAAACCTTTTGTTTCTCACTTAAGAGTATTTGGTTGCACCTATTTTGTTCATGTTCCAAGAGAGAAAAGAAATAATTTGGACAGTAGATCGCAACCAAGATATTTGTTAGATATTCCGATGTTAAGAAAGGATATAGAATCTATAATCTTTTTACCAAGAAAGTGATCAAAAGTAAATGTATGAAGTTTGAAGAAGGAAAAATCTGGAATTAGATTGCAACAGAGGAGGAGATGTGCGAACAAGAGGGTCCAAAACTTGATCTGCGAGCCACTAGAGACCAAACTAAAAATGATGTAGTCGATGAACAACTAGTGCGACAAATCAGGTCCATCACTAAAATTTATCAACGATGTAATCTGGTGAAGCTAGAACCAGCCACTTTTGAAGAAGCTGTTCAAGAAGCTGAATGGCGAACAACTATCAAAGCTAAAATCACCATGATCAACAAAAATGAAACATAGGAGTTTGTGGATAGACTAGTTCGCAAAAAGTGATTAGAGTAAAGTGGGTATTTAAAACCAAGATGAACCCTAATGGATCAGTTAACAGATATAAAGCCAGGTTGGTTACAAAAGGATTTAGCCAGCAACATGGAGTAGACTTCACTAAAACCTTTACCCTTGTTGCGGGGTTAGACACCATAAGGCTGTTATTGACTCTTGCAGTTCAAAAGGGTTGGATGATACATCAAACGAATGTAAAGTCAGCCTTTCTAAATAGCTTTCTAAAGGAAGAAATTTATGTTGAGCAACCTTAAGGGTTCGCAGTACTTTGGTGAGAGGCCAAGGTTTTCAAACTAAACAAAGCACTCTACGACTTGAAACAAGCACCAAGAGCTTGGTATGAAAGAATTGAAAGTCATCTGACAGAGATGGATTTTGAAAAAGCATTAGCGAACCCACTTTATATGTGAAGAAAACTAGTAATGAAATACTCCTCATTATTTCATTATATGTTGATGATTTGCTTGTGATTGGCAGCAACAACTAACTGGTGATTGTATTTAAAAACCAAATACAAGCGAAGTTTGAAATGTCAAACTTAGGCGAAATGACATACTTCCTCGGTCTTGAGGTGAATCAAGCTCGCAATACAATTTTCATAAACCAAAAGTGGTTCACGATGAAAATTCTGTGAAGATATAGCATAAAGAATTGTAAACCAGTGAGAACCCCTATCGTGCAAGGCGAA
This sequence comes from Gossypium rotundifolium, assembly GCA_025506655.1. Classification (NCBI taxonomy): domain Eukaryota; kingdom Viridiplantae; phylum Streptophyta; class Magnoliopsida; order Malvales; family Malvaceae; genus Gossypium; species Gossypium rotundifolium. The sequence goes on from CP106722.1 coordinate 141,884,137, forward strand.
AAGCTCGCTAGTAATGAAGATGTTGAGAAGGTTGATTAAACAAGCTACAGAAGCTTGGTTGGATGCCTACTATATTTGACTACATCTAGACTTGACATAATATTTGTTGTAAGTATGCTGTCAAGATACATGCATTACTATAATGTGAACCATTACAGAGCAGCAAAAAGGGTTCTGCGATACATAAGAGGAACTCTAAACCATGGAGTGAAGTTTGTGAAGACTGAAAAGGTCAAACTACTTGGGTATTCAAACAATGATTGGATTGGGACTACTAAAGACATGAAGAGTACCTTAGGTTATTTCTTTACTCTAGGATCGAGCGTGTTCTATTAGAGCTCGAAGAAGAAAGAAATAGTGGCGCAGTCAACTGCTAAAGTTGAGTATGTTGCTGCCGTAGCAGATGTAAATCAAGCGATATGGTTAAGAAAACTGTTGAATGATTTGAATTTAAAACAAGAAGAAGCAACAAAAATTAAGTATGATAATCAATTTTTGTTGTAATTACAAAAAATCCAGTATTCCATGGAAGAACAAAACACTTCAAAATCAAATATCACTTTGTGAGAGAAGTGAAACAAGCCAATGAAGTAACCTAGGTTTATTGCAGTTCGCAAGATCAGTTGGCTGACATTCTAACAAAACCCATTGGGAAAATGAATTTTGAAAAGCAACGTTATGATACTAGGGTTCGCAGCATGGAGGCCAAGGAGAAGTGTTGCGAAGTGGCCATCATGCATTGGTGAACCCTGATCACAAGTTTGCGAGCTCACCAAATGTACGATCTCTACAAAACATCGAGCTCACCAAACCTGCAAAGTCACTAAAGGTGCGAGCTCTGACAGGCGAACTCATACCTACGAGCTCCTTACTCTGCAAGTTGCCAACTTGCACTGAAAGATGATTTATGAAAAGATGTTTTGGTTGATGATTAGAATGAAATCAGCCAATGAAGAAGAAAGTTGAATTAATCAAGTTGTAATTATTTTATTATTATCAACTTATTTAAGCATAATTGTTCTTGTAAACTCGTATAAGTTTTTTAAGAAAAGAAATAGTTTATCAAAAGTTGATTTTCTCCATTTTTTGCTTATGTTTCAGTCTTTTCTTCATTAAATATCCAACAACTAAGACCATATTCAACCTCTTCTTTCTCCTTTCAAAATTCCACCACCTATCCTTTGCAAACCTCCATGCTAACATCATCATCACCATCCCTACCACCACAACTTCTTGCCAACAATCTACATTCAGCCGCACACAATCGCCTATCTTTAGTCCATGTCCAACCTCAATACCACCACCTCTTTCAAGCCCTTTTCATGTCTCTCCACTTCAATCTCCCCATAAGCCTCCATTTTCAGCTCTCCCTCTCACCAATTCTTCTCCTTGCAAAACCCCCCTCGATTCTTCTAGCATTTTATTTTTATTATTTTTTAACTTCACAAATAAAATGGTAAATTTGTTACCATGCACCTAAATTTGACTTTGATGATTTTTTTATTACATAAAAGTTCCACGTGCTGATGGTTCAAATACACTATCATATCATGCTTTAATGTGGTTAAAGTCAAATGTTGTTTCAAAATTTTTTTTGAATAAAGTCCCTGATGCATTTATTAAAAAAATGAAAAGACTAAACAATGCCTTAAAGCCCTTCATCTCGTCCAACTGTCAAATAAGTAGCAGACTGGATGGGTGGTGCCTTGAGCTCTTAAAATAATAATCAAGTTCCTAAAAAAGAACAATTTGAAATGGGAAACTAAAACATCCTAAACACTACTAAGCAAACAAACCCTAATAGCAATTTAGCCTTATCCCGCACTCATTTCTCCTCTCTGCATCAGATAATGACTAGTGTGAGAATTGGCAACTCTCAGCCCACATCCTTAACAAATCTTATCCTCCATCCTCACTACCCATCGAGATTCTTCAGAGTTTCAACTAGCCCTGCAATCTTTCGGTCTCAGTAGACAACTTCCTACTAGACATCCTCTAGCCTCTACCACTGTCTTCGATTAATAAATGCTCCAGTTTCACGGGGATTTCTTCCACCCAGTACCTCGACGAGTCGTCGCCCCCAAACCGCCAGCCCGTGCGCCACCCTGTTATGTTGTTTCAAAAAATTAAAATAAAGTATAAGAGAACATTAGACATTTAAAAACTTTAAGTAACACATTAAAAATTTTATTAAAATATAAGTGCAAATATGTCATTGTCTTATTTCGGTTTAGATATTTCTCATTCTATTCTTGCTTATGAAGTTGATGTAAGAATTGAGTATTTACTCCGGCTAACTCCTGCTAACTTGGGTTTAGTTTTGTGATCTTCATTAGTTATCTTGTTCTCCTTTGTTATTATTTTGAGTTTTGTTTTATATAATTTTCGCTAAAAATATTCTTTAGGGAGATCAAAATACTATTTTATTAAATTAATGTGGATGGTATAAATTTTTATTACAAGACTTATTAATTTTATTAAGGAAAGATATAATAACTTTTAAATAATAAATTTTTAGTTTATAAATTGTTTTAATTATTTTTATTTTTATTAAAGATACTTTTAATTAAATTAAAATTACATGATTTTTATATAATTAAAAATCATTAAATATATACTTAAAACACAAGATTTTAACAATTTAAAAGTTTCTAGAAAAATTATATAATAAAGCATGTGTAATTTTTTCCGATGCCAAGAGCACAAATAATGCATATGTACTGAGACACAAATGTATTATATATATATATATATATATATATGGATTATATAATCAATAGAGGTTCGCAATATGTAAAATTAAATAAATATTTATTAAATTATTTAAAAACTTGTAGTTTTGTTTAATTTTAGATTTAATATTATATCATGAATAATGAATTATTTCTTCAGAAAAAAAGTTTTGTTTGATTTTAGGAAATAGATGTCATATTCGTTTTCTTCGAGAATGGAAAACATTTAGATAATATGTTTGGTTAAAATATTGAAAAATATTTTTGAAATATAGAAATAACATTATGTAAAAGTTAGATAATAATAAATAATTATTTTTACTAAAATGCTTTGTAAATTTTGTAACACCCTGAAAATTAATATATTATAAAAGTAGTAATAAAATAAATAGTGTATAAAGATGATGAAACAAAAGATTGAGAAGTATGCTACGGGATGCTAAATTAAAGTAATGATTAAATCGTAAAAGTGTCAAAAGTTTTGAGGTTCAAAATAATTATTCAAAATTTGAAAGGTTGAAGTGTAAATATTAGAAAAATTGAAGGATCAAACGTGAAAATAATCTAATTTCTTATGACATGTAATTAGTATGTAGGGACTAACTTGAATAAGTGGAGAAATATGAAGGACTAAATCACGATTTTACCACAAATAGTGACTCAAAAGTGGAATTTTGAAGAAACATGAGGGGTAAAATGGTCATTACCCGAATTAGATAATTATATGATGTAATAATTAAGGAAAAAACGTGCAAAATTATGATTGGTTGAATATGTTGTTATTAAAAGATATTTTCATATTTTAATTAAAATATTAAAGAGATATTTGCATGGAAGTGTGAAGAAAATTCTCCACACTTTCCATGCACTCAATGTGACACCATTATAAATAGGGGAGGAGTTCTTGTTTTCTTACAATCTGGTCCTTATCATTAAATCCCACTTTTTCTTATAAATTCCTTGATAGTTTCCATAGCCACCCAAAAGGAGAAGTGAAGTATAAATACTAGAGAGTTAAAATATCATCTTGGAAGCAAGAAATTAGAATTGAAAGTGAAGAAAGTTGAGAAGAAAGTGAAGAGATTAAAGAGATAAGGTAAGTATATCAAGAATTCTACTTTGTTTTCTAAGTGTAGGGAATGTAAAATAATTGAATTAATTATACTATACAAGTACCATGTGTGAGATTAAGTTAGTATATTGAAGTAGTAGAAAAATGACTAAATTGTAAAGTAAGGAAAATAAGTTATATGAAGTGGAATACTAAAGTAAGATTACAAATGATGTATATTGAAATAGTGATGACATAAAAAGTAATTGGTGATAAAAAATTACCAAGATACATTGAATTTATGATAAAAGGGACTAAATTGTAAAGTGTATAGAAGTTTATGATTTAAATAAAAGTATTAGGATAAAGAGTTTAAATAAAGTGTTAAGTGTTAGTGAATTTATTACAAGGTAATGTTAAGATGAAAATATAGTAAATAATGAATTTACATGATACTAAGGACTAAATCATAAACTTGCAAAATTTATAATTAAAATAAAAGAAGTTATGACAAACCTATATGTTGATGATAAGTGAATTTTAAGAATTAAATTGAATAAAGTATAATTACTATGTATATCTAAATGAAAGTTAATGCAAAGAATCATGAAAAAGTAAACATTAATAATAAAATAGTTTAGGACAACAACGGTGGCTTAACTTTGAAAAATCACTAAAAAATTATAAATTGAGTTAAAGGTTAAATAAAAATGTAATTAAAGCCTATTTAGTATAGTTTTGCATAGAAAAATGGTGTAAGAATGGAATTGTAGATTATGAGATATAATAATTTTGTGAGACAATATCGAATGATTTTATGATCCCTATTCTAACTTTGAAAAATCATTATAGATTGTAAAAAAAATGTTTAGGAGATAAAATTTATATGAATAAATTTCTAATGAGTGTATTTCCAAGAAAAACAAACAGTAACTTAATACGAGACTTTTACTGAAAGATATTTAATTTTTAGTGAAAAAGGGTCAGAGCTGCCTAGCAATAGAACAGGGGAAATTTTGAAGAAAAAAATGTATTAATTGGCTTAAGTAGATATTATTATATTTTATAGTAAAAATTTCAATGAGACTAGTTTTATAAATAGAAAGCGAGATCCTAATTTCAATTTTGTAGGTCAATATATAAATAATTTAGTAATTGTTACTCAAGAAGACAACTTGGTTAAAAGTATATGTGTAAATAGTGGAAGAATAGTTAAAGTTACATATAAGTATGTCATACTAAAGGTCAAAGATTCTTATATAGGTAAATGTGTAAGAGTATACCCAAAGATCAATCATGAGATGGTTATAATAACATACTTGATTTACCATGTTTATTAATATAAAGCGTTGTCATTATTATTTAGTTTTTCCATACGTGTACAAATAAACTGTTTTATAATAATGTCCTAAGAATAATATGATTATTCTTAAAATATCCTTAGTCAAGTATTATTGTTGACTAGGACAACAATAATGCATTAAGACTAACATGTAGTTGATTGATGATAAAGAGTTATCATTGATATGGAGTGTCAAAATCAATGCATGAATATGTGTGTTAGAGAACAACATATTGGGTGACCCGCTATGAGTATGTTTCTTGGATTATTATGTAATTGTCACAACATTACTCATAGTGATTAATATGTATATGATCCTTAGACTTGAGATAATCATTATCCCAACATCGTGAGTCGTATATTTTGATACGATCAAGCGTACAAATGGCGGTTGTTCTATAAAGGTGATGTTGGATATATCACAATCAATGTAGAGGATATTGTTGATCAATATAGGATAAGTCCCTCCCACATAATGGGAGTAATATCTTAGGCCACTTGATTGAGTGAGACTAGAAATGCATGGCCATGCTCAAATAAGTTGACATGAGATGTCATACTAATTTGTATATCATAGTCTACTCAAGATATCAAGAAACATGGGATGGACTATACAAGTGTGACTATTCCATGACTTGTATCTATTCCGAGATAAAGGACTTAAGGATTAATGCATGAAAAGTTAATCACAAAAGTTATGTCGAATCATGACTTCTTGTATCTTAGGTAGCAATGATGCATTGCTAGATGCCACTCATTGTTTGTGACATTAGAATCGTTCTAGTATTACTACTAACGTTACAAGAACCTCTGAGGTCACACCCTATGGTTGAAATGAACGGAATGAAACATAGTTGGTATTGTGTTTGATTGTCACATGAATTAAATTAATTAAAGAATTAATTTAATTCGGTAATCAAATATTGAATATATTATATGTACAAGGATGTTGTACACATAATGAGAATTAATATATGAATTTGGTTCAGTATATAAATTTAAATAAATATAGTTTACGAAATCCATGTTATAATTAATGTAATTATAACTTTTGGGTATAATTAATGTAATTATAATTTTCGGTTAAAACATTATTATATTTATTTAATTTTATTATTCATAAATGAAATCTGATTATAAAAGGGTAATAAGTGAAGAAAACCCTAAGAATTTTGCTTAAAAAGGTCTAGCGTAGTCAAGCAAAACACCTCTCTAAAAAATAGTTTTTGGAGATTTCTGCCGTTCATAGTCAAACCGGGTGGATTACGTAGAGGCCGACATCGTAAAGGTTGTGGCTTGGTTCGACAGTAGATCAGATATCTTGTCGCCGAGGCGTCGCTATCTACTCAGATTGAAACTTTGGTAATTTCGAAACCTTTATTTCACCCCGATTCGTTCCTCACACATGGATTCATGGTTTGGATCACGGATTAATTTTATTTCATTGCGCCTTGGGGTGCGGCGTTCCACCAGTGGTATCGAGCCACTTGTGTGATACGGACTCGGGTTTAAATACTTGGGTGATGCAATTGTATGAGATGCATGCTTTTATTTTACTACGTTTTCGGTTGTTTAAATCGTTTAAGCATAACCTGATAACTGTTCCTTTCGATAATTGATTAAATGTTAATCATGGTGTTGTGGCCTATTCGATCTTATGTTATTTACATTAACTATTAACAAATCTTTAATATTGCGACGGTGGTATTTACGGTTTCGATGAGGTTAAGCGGCTAGTGGAACAAGGGTTGTTCCGATATGAACCTCAAGGATTAAAATCTTGAAAACACGATTCCGTTGATAAAAGTTATCAAATCATGAGGTTTCATTTGATTGGGTATGCGATTTGTACCGCATGGTCCATTTGTGAGCTCCGCCCACTTTTGGCTCCTCTGTAACATCCCTCTCATATTTTGAGGATGGGGATCGAGGGCTGACTCGGCCGTGGCCTTGACCTCTTCCTCCGACGCCTTAGACCCCATTTTCTTATTATAGTATATTTTGTTAATAAAAGAAATATATATAAACTTGATGGGCCACATAAGGTTGAAAGGATATTTTATAATTCACCTTAGCAAAGAGCATTGAATTATGTATGCTATTTTTGACATGTGTTTGAAATGCATAGTTATAGCAGATGACCCATTTGATAAAAGGTTGTAATTTTATATATATAAATAAGGCTGCGTGTCGTGCCTTACTACTATTCTCTTGTATTTCTCTTCTCATCTTACTCCCTCATATGTAAAACGAGTTTCTGCATATTGTAATTTGCAAAAGTTGCTATGGGCTAGACGAGAAGGAAGTTGGGACAACTATTGAGGATTGATAGTTTATGAAACCGCTTACACCTTTAGGTTTCCTTTTGGTTCTCCCATTGGCTTGGGTTGAATCACCTTAGTTTATGGGCTATAACTATTGCATTTATTTATTGCTTTATTTATTCATGTATGAGATGCTATGGATGTTTAAAGCATGCCAATTTTATATATTAAAATTTAATAATAAACCCAATTAATTGATGAGATCAATTAAAAGACTAAATGGACTAAAGTAGACCATAATTGGTGAGATGGAACATCCTTAATAAAATCCTCTATTAAAATATTAAGTCAACATGGCCTTCCAATTTTGCCTCGTTAATGCCTCGATCAATACTATGTAGGTTATGCCAAAGCAAAGTACTAGTATTTATCTTGGTTAAACGCGAAGAATAAACAAGTGATATTCGCTGGTTAAAAATTGGTTAATGACTTAACTAGGTTACTCTAATAGGATTAGAAACCTAGAGGCAATTAAATTGGATAAACCATAAGATGATTAGAACAAGAGTTGTTCACTAAATATTAGGAGTTACATATGATGTAATTAGCAAAGGTTGCTTACCTAAATAACCATAGTCTTGAGAGTAAAGCCAAAGCTGACTTAAGAGGAGGTGAAATATGGATCCTTAACCCACTAGAAATACTTTAGAAAAAGTTTTTCCGAAATTAATATATGGGGGTTATTAATTTTGAAATAAAATAGTGGGATCATCATTTAATAAAGTCTTTTTAATGATTGATATAAACTTGGTAAATTTACTCACACGCATATTCAATTGTTGTAGATATATTATGGCTGCAAATACTAGCACACTCTCATTGCGATCGGTCCTTGAGAAGGACAAATTGAATGGTTTGAATTTTCTTGACTGGTTCCGTAACTTGAGGATTGTCCTCAAACAAGAACGGAAATTGTATGTCATTGAACAACCACTTCCTAATGAACCACCTATTAATGCCTCGAGGCGATAAAGATGCTTACAAGAAGTATCTCGATGACAAGGTAGATGTTGGATGTCTTATGCTTGCCACTATGAATCTTGAGCTTCAGAAGCAACATGAGGACATGGTTGCTTATGATATGATCGAGCACCTGAAAGAACTTTATCAGGGGCAAGCACGACAAGAGAGGTTCGATATCTCTAAAGCCCTATTCCAATGTAAGTTGGTGAAGAAAGCCAGTGGGACCTCATGTCCTTAAGATGATTGGCTATATTGAAAGTCATCTAAGCTTGGTTTTCCATTGGGCCAAGAGTTGGCCCTTGATGTTATTCGCAATCGTTCTTGGATAGCTACTGACGGTTGTCCTTAATTTCAATATGAATGAAATTGACAAGACTCGCCACGATTACTCGGTATGTTCTGACTGCTGAAGGTAACATGAAAAGGTTGGACCCAAGCCCATACTGATGGTCCGTAACAACAAGGGCAAGGGAAAGGCCAAAGTTCAGACAAAGCCCAAGGGTAAAGGTAAGCCCAAGCCTGGCAAAGGAAAGGCTACAATGAAACCTAAAGGTGGAGTGTCTAAGGAAGGAAACTGCTTTCATTGTGGTGTGACTGGACATTGGAAGCGGAACTGCCCTATCTATCTTGAGGAAGTCAAGAAGGCCAAAACAAGCGGAACGTCTACTTCAGGTATTTATGTTATTGATATTAATTTATCAACTACTACTTCTTGGGAATTAGATCTGGTTGTGGTTCTCATATTTGTACTTACATGCAGGGACTACAAAGGAGTAGGGCGTTGGCTAGAGGAGATGGGGACTGCGAGTTGGAAATGGAGCAAAGGTTCTTTGCATTAGGCGTGGGAACATATACTTTATCTTTGCCTAGTGGACTTGATTTAATTTTAGAGGATTGTTATTTTGTGCCCAGTTTGACTAAAAACATTATTTCAGTTTCTTGTTTAGACAAAATTGGTTTTGAGATAATTATTAAGAATAATTTTTGTTCCTTTTATCTCAATAATGTTTTTTATGGTTCGGCACAATTGATTAATGGCCTCTATATTTTAGATCAAATGAACCCTATTTACAACATAAATACTAAAAGATCTAAAATAAATGACTCAAATCAAACTTATCTTTGGCATTGTTGTTTGGGCCACATAAGTGAGAGACGCATATCCATACTCCATAAAGATGGTTTCTTAGATTCATTTGTTTTTGAACAATTTGAAGTATGTGAATCTTGCTTATTAGGAAAAATGACTAAATCTCCTTTTACTGGTAAAAGTAAACGAGCTAGTGATTTATTGGGCCTAATACATTCTGATGTATGTGGACCAATAAATACACAGGCCAGAGGTGGATTTCAATACTTCATTACTTTCACCGATGATTTGATAGATATGGGTATATTTATCTCATGCGCCATAAGTCCGAGTCTCTTGAAAAGTTCAAGGAATTCAAAATGAAGTACAAAATCAACTAGGCAAAACTATCAAGTCACTTGATCGATCGAGGTGGAAGTATTTGAGCCTAGAGTTTGATGATCTATTGAAGGAATGTGGGATTGTCTCACAACTTACTCCTCCTGCTACTCCTCAATGGAATGGAGTTTTCGAGAGAAGAAATCGAACTTTATTAGACATGGTTCGATCCATGATGAGTCATGCTGATCTACCGACTTCTTTTTGGGGACATGCAATTGAGACAGCTGCTTTCACACTAAATCGTGTTCCATCTAAATCGGTTCAAAAGACGCCATATGAGATGTGGATTGGGAAACGTCCCAGTATGTCTTTTATGAAAATTTGGGGTTGTGAAGCTTATATTAAACGTCAGACGTCTACTAAGCTTGAACCCAAATCTGAAAAGTGTATTTTTGTGGGGTATCCGAAAGAAACCAAAGGTTATTATTTCTTTAATCCCACTGAGAACAAAATGTTTGTTGCTCGGACTGGTGTCTTCCTAGAGAGAGAATTTATTTCTAGAAAAGGAAGTGGGAGAAAGATTGAACTTGAAGAAATTCGAGAATCACAAGATACCACTGAACCGTTGATAGAACAACAACAAATTCCACAAGAAATTGAGGAACAAGTAGCTTAGAAACACAACCACTGCGAAGATCTTTAAGAGAACGCCATGCACTTGAGAGATATGGATTTCTCATTACAACACATGGTGACGTTCTTCTTATAGATCAAGATGAGCCTAGGACTTATCAAGAAGCGGTGTGAGCCCGGACTCGAGAAATGGCTTGAGGCCATGAGATCGAGATGGATTCCATGTATGAAAATCAAGTATGGACTTTGATTGACCCAGAAGGGGTTAAACCTATAGGGTGCAAGTGGGTTTTCAAAAGAAAACCGACATGGATGGTAATGTACAAACATACAAGGGCGATTAGTCGCTAAAGGTTTTCGCCAAATTCATGGTGTTGACTATGATGAAACCTTTTCTCCTGTAGCTATGTTTAAATCCATCGAGATCTTGCTCGCCATAATTGCATTTCATGATTATGAAATCTGGCGGATGGACGTCAAAACGACTTTCCTTAACGGAAACTTGAAGAGGATGTGTACATGACACAACTTGAAGGTTTTGTTAATCCAAAGGATGCTAGAAAGATTTGTAAGCTACAAAGATCCATTTATGGATTAAAGCAAGCTTCTCGAAGTTAGAATCTTCGTTTTAACGATGCAATTAAAGAGTTTGGTTTTATCAAAAATGAAGATGAACCATGTGTTTACAAGAAAGTTAGTGGGAGCACTATCACATTCTTGGTACTATATGTGGATGACATACTAATCATGGGAAATGACATACCTACCTTGCGGTCTATTAAGACTTGGTTAGGAAGTTATTTTTCTATGAAGGACTTGGTGAAGCTACTTACATCTTAGGAGTCAAGATCTATAGAGATAGATCAAGGCGACTACTAGGTCTAAGCCAAAGTACATACATAGATAAAATCTTGAAAAGGTTCGGTATGGAAGAATCTAAAGAGGATTTCTACCTATGAGACATGGTATTTCACTCTCGAAGGAAATGTGTCCTTCAACTCCACAAGAGAGAAGCATGAGTAAAATTCCATATGCTTACGCTATTGGATCTATCATGTATGCCATGTTATGTACCCGTCTAGATGCCTCGTATGCCTTAAGTATGACGGCGGTACCAAGTAGATCCGGTGAAGGTCATCGGACCACGATCAAGAATATCCTTAAGTACTTGAGAAGAACTAAGGATACGTTCCTAATATATGGAGGTGAGGAAGAGTTAAGTGTAAAGGTTACACCGATACGACTTCAAACCGACAAGGACGATTCTCGATCGCAATCAGATTTGTGTTTTGCCTTAATGGTGGTCTTGTGAGTGGAAGAGTTCAAAGCAAAGTACGATGTCGATTCTACAACGGAGGTAGAGTATATTGCGACCGGTGAGGCTGAAAAAAAGCGGTTTGGATCAAGAAGTTCATTCTTGGACTAGGGGTTGTGCCTAGCATATCGGATGCTATAGAACTCGATGTGATAACAATGGAGCTATTACACAAGCTAAAGAACCCAGATCTCACCGTGATCCAAACATATACTTAGGCGCTATCATCTTATTCGAGAGATTATCGATCGAGGAGATGTTGAGATATGTAGAGTACCTACGGATGATAACATTCTTGATCCTTGACCAAGCCTCGACACGGCGAAGCATGATCGTCACACTAAGTCTCTTGGTATTAGATATATGATTGATTGGTCTTAGTGCTAGTGGGAGATTGTAAGAGTATGCCCAAAGATCAATCATGAGATGGTTGTAATAACATACTTGATTTACCATGTTTATTAATATAAAGCGTTGTCATTATTATTTCAATTTTTCATACGTGTGTACAAATAAACTGTTTTATAATAATGTCACGAGAATAATATGATTATTCTTAAAATATCCTTAGTCAAGTATTATTGTTGACTAGGACAACAATAATGCATTAAGACTAACATGTAGTTGATTGATGATAAAGAGTTATCATTGATATGGAGTGTCAAAATCAATGCATGAATATGTGTGTTAGAGAACAACATATTGGTGACCCGCTATGAGTATGTTTCTTGGATTATTATGTAATTGTCACAACATTACTCATAGTGATTAATATGTATATGATCCTTAGACTTGAGATAATCATTATCCCAACATCGTGAGTCGTATATTTTGATACGATCAAATGTACACCGTGAATCGGTTGTTCTATAAAGGTGATGTTGGATATATCACAATCAATGTAGAGGATATTGTTGATCAATATAGGATAAGTCCCTCCCACATAATGGGAGTAATATCTTAGGCCACTTGATTGAGTGAGACTAGAAATGCATGGCCATGCTCAAATAAGTTGACATGAGATGTCATACTAATTTGTATATCATAGTCTACTCAAGATATCAAGAAACATGGGATGGACTATACAAGTGTGACTATTCCATGACTTGTATCTATTCGGAGATAAAGGATTTAAGGATTAATGCATGAAAAGTTAATCACAAAAGTTATGTCGAATCATGACTTCTTGTATCTTAGGTAGCAATGATGCATTGCTAGATGCCACTCATTGTTTGTGACATTAGAATCGTTCTAGTATTACTACTAACGTTACAAGAACCTCTGAGGTCACACCTATGGTTGAAATGAGCGGAATGAAACATAGTTGGTATTATGTTTGATTGTCACATGAATTAAATTAATTAAAGAATTAATTTAATTCGCAATCAAATATTGAATATATTATATGTACAAGGATGTTGTACACATAATGAGAATTAATATATGAATTTGGTTCAGTATATAAATTTAAATAAATATAGTTTACGAAATCCATGTTATAATTAATGTAATTATAACTTTTGGGTATAATTAATGTAATTTTAATTTTGGTTAAAACATTATTATATTTATTTAATTTTATTATTCATAAATGAAATCTTGATTATAAAAGGGTAATAAGTGAAGAAAACCCTAAGAATTTTGCTTAAAAAGGTCTAGTAGTCAAGCAAAACACCTCTCTAAAAAATAGTTTTTGGAGATTTACGCGTTCATAGTCAAACCGGTGGATTACGTAGAGGCCGACATCGTAAAGGTTGTGGCTTGGTTCGACGAGAGATCGATATCTTGTCGCCGAGGCGTCGCTATCTACTCGATTGAAACTTTGGTAATTTGAAACCTTTATTTCACCCGATTCGTTCCTCACATGGATTCATGGTTTGGATCATGGGATTAATTTTATTTCATTCGCCTTGGGGGTCTTGGCGTTCCAACAAAATGTACATAAGTATGTGGAATGGGGAGGAGGAGGAGGGAAAATAATAGGAGTTATACTATTAAGAAATTGTTATAAACAATAGATTTGCTAACACATAGAAGAACTTCAAACTTACTATTGAAATATCAAGTGAGTGAATGTTTTAAAATGAATTAAGGAATTCTTAATTGGTGAATTGATTGATAAATGTTGCCAATAGTGATGGTATGTAGAAAAAATAAACTATTTTTGCCAGTACAAGTCCTCTAAAGGACTTATTTGTAAAACTTCAATAATTGTGTTAACTCTATAAATTTTGGTACAAAAGGAATGCACATAGAGTTCATCAATTAAGAAAAGTATCATATATATTTAAGAAATGGGTTGTTGAATAATGATCTTGGATGATAAACTGCATATTTTGAACATATTGAGCTAATTTGGAATAATTTAAAGAAGTTAGGGAATAAAGGTGTAAATTGTTCCATAATGAGTTTCTCTTATTTTTGAACATCGAATCAAGATTTGGTATGAATACTAGGGGTAAAATACTGATACCTTAAAGAAGGTATCGATACTTCAGTCAAAGTATCAATTCTATGGTAAAGATATAGATACTTCAGTATAGGTATCGATACATGTTGAATTTTGTTTAAATTTTCTAAACTTTGAAGCTCAAATTGGTATCGATACCAGGATAGGGATATCGATACCTAAGCTAGGGTATCGAGACCTTATATTCAGTATCAATGCTTGAGCCCTACTTTGTATGGAGAAAATGTTGAAACAAATTTTACCCAATAATTATATAAGATATTATTTAAGACCGACTTAATATGGGAATATTACATTGATAAATACTCAAATATTTACTGTAAAAAAACCCAACTTATTATAATATAGTCATGGTTGTTCTGGCAACAAATGTAGCATTCCTATATCTTGACCCAATAGTCGAGATAGGTATAGGGGCGTTACAAATTTGTTAATTTAATGATACATTAGACTGGACCTAAGATGGATTAATTCTTAATCCGTTTGTGAATTAATTCACTTGTGATGTTGATGGTGTGATTTCCCTAAATCCTGAGTTAGTTATTGGCCAACTCATGTGATTTGATATAAATGGAGTTTTATGCTCTAAAGATGATCGAGCTCATAGTTGGTATGTTGGGTACATGACTTGTGTATGGGATGGCTTTACTAGCAACAGGGGAATTCATAGCTCAATTAAAGAGTTAATGATATCCTCTCATTGGCATTGTGAGGATTGATAAATATGGAACGTGGCCACGGGTTGCTAATTCTCAAATGAGAAATTTATCATAGTCATTTGTTGGCAGTGATCATATTAGTCATTAAGAAGACACAATGGTGACAATGAGATAAAATAGGATTGTATTGAGTGAATGGATTTAACTCAAATGAATCAAGGATATCATATGAGGGTAACACACACATGACAAGGTCATTGGACAAAGTAATTGGATTAATTGTTTTCATAAAGAGCATATAATAAGGAGTTTTCAATCATGGAACTTCCTATGGACTGCCTCCATGATTAAGCAATTGCGAATTATCGAAACAATACTTCTAGACATAATTGCAATCACTAGAGCCTCATTGTATATGTCTGATTGGTCCCTTCGCTAGCTCAACAAAAGCTCGATCGGACTGCATTTGAATCATAAGAAAATTGTACGACTTTGAGAATAATTTAATTGAGTCGATTTATTCGATGTGAAATTAAATTAGGTAGTCGTAAGACTTGTTCAACTAGAGAATTTGATTAAATGATTTTCTTGAAAAATTAATTTGAAAAATCTAAGTGATTTTTGGAAAAAATAATTTTGATAAAGTAAAATAAAATTAATAAAATCAATTAAAATTAATATGATATTTTTGGAAGTTAATTTTCAAGTCAGACAATTGGCCCAATGGATAATGGAACTTGAAAATTGGACCTGAGATTGTAAATTGAGCTTGAGAGCCCAAAATCGAGACCAAGACCCAAAGACTAGTCTAACCGAGCCGATATGTGAAATCGGGCCAATAGTCCAACCGGTGGCTAGGTCGGATCGACTAGGTCATCACTGACCCAGGTTGAATCGACAACAGCCAAACCGACTCGGGGTCCTGTAATGGTGTCGCACCTGCATCACTGGAGACAGCGGTGCCGGCGGCTAAGACGGCGGCTTCTCGGTGGCCGACGACTTAGCAATAGAAGAGTTGCACTCGTACTTGTGCTCTACCAAAGAATTTGATTTCAGAATAATTATTCTAAAAATAATATTATTTTAATTGTTTAATATTAAATTTAATTTAATACTTATCTTAATAGTATTTTATTAATATAATAGTAAAGTGATTATCTTAATATTAAATTCAATCTAATATTTATCTTGATAAATATTATATTAATTTAATATTAAAGTAATTAAGTTTAATCATAGTTGAACTATCTAAACTCTCCCTATATAAACAGAGCCTTAGGTAATTATTTACACACACTTGAATTCAAGAGAAAGTTGTAGAGAGAAAATTCTCTGAAGAGATTATTCTAGAAAATTTCTAGAGATATTTTTCTGATTTACAACTTGACCCAAAAATTTAGAGAAATTGCAAAATTACCCCACTGGAAATTTTTGTGAAATTTTTTTGATTCGAAGCTAGCCCACACACGGCAAACATGAGCTTAATGATAGCGGAGAAAACTACTCAGTCAAAACGCTCATCCTAGATGAATCAAAAAGGTACAATTTTAATTAAGTGTTTATTACTTTAGATATCACAACCAAGATCTTGTTTTGAAAAAAAATAATTAAACTCTGGTGTTTCCCTAAATTTATTTTCCGCTACGTTTTTCAAACCCGTTTTTCCAACAAGTAACAAATTAGTGAGTCATGGCAATAAGATATGAGGATTAACTAGTCGTGACAAAATTGGTGATAATCACGAGATAAGGGGAGTGGTGTGCTACTATTGTCATGAGTCTGACTACACTAAGCTTTATTGCTAAATGCTTCAAAATAATGCTAAGAGAGTACAATCAACAAAAGTTGTAGCAATGAGTATTGAGACCATTTCATCTAAAATAATCACTCCTCATATCACTACTATCGTCGAGTCAGGTAACTCCACTAAGTGCCTCTTTTCCTTATCCTTCAAGGTCATTGACTCTAGTTCTATGGATCATATAGCAAGTAATCCTTTCTCTTTTCAACCTTTAAGGCCCAAACACATACTTCTAAAGTTGTTTTAGTTTATGGGTCCACCTATTGTATTCTTGGATTTGGCACCGTTAATCCTACACCACCTATTTCCTTCAATTATGTGTTATGTATCGCATGTGAAATGATATGCAATTTGTGCAAGTATACACTTCAAATCAAGTAATAAAATGATGAGTGAGTATCGTTCCCACGAGGATCAGATTGAGGCACAAAAGTGGTCAAGTTATTATAATAAAATACAATTAATGCTATGGTAAAGCTATGGTAAGTATGCAGTGGCAATTAAAAGGAATAATGATGTATGCAATATGTGGAATTAATGTGTAACACCTCTCACCCGTATTCAACGCCGGAATAGGGTTTCGAAGCATTATCGGACTTATAACACGATTACACATACATTTTCTCATACATTTTCAAATTTCATTCAATTATTAATCAACACATTCATATCATCCCTAAAACGAGCCTACGAGGCCCTAAACATACATTGGGAGTGGTTCGGGACTAAATCGATAACTTTGGAAACTTATTGAACATCTAAGAAGTTTTCACAAAAACAAGGGACACACGCCCGTATGGCTCGGCCGTGTGACTCACACGGCCAACAGACACTCCTGTGTCACGGTCGTGTGGACATTCGAAATGGGATCACATGGCCGTGTCCCAGCCCGTGTTCAACCCCGTGTAACTCTCTAACTTGGGTCACATAGCCCAACACACACGCTCGTGTGGATAGCCCGTGTGCCCTAAAAATGGCCACACACACACATGTGTCAGGCCGTGTGCTAGGTCGTGCCGATCCTGTAGGGTATACTGAATTATGCCACAAGGCCATATCACACGCCCGTATGTGAGGCAGTGTGGAGCATACTGACTTGGTTTCAAAATCAACACCAGGGGACACACGACTGTGTAACCTGACCGTGTGTCACACACAGCTGAGACACACGCCCGTGTGGATAAAAATAGGCTATTTACCAAGCCAATTTGCCACCCAAATTTGAATGTACCTACAACACATCATTTTGCACCATTCCATAGCATAAATAAACATTTAAACCAGCCAATTCAAACCTAATTCATGCATATTCTATATCACAGTTCTCAATACACACAAGTTGCAAAATAAACCAATCCATTTATACCCAAAATCTCATAAACTTAGATCATCAATATGGCTACTTAAAATATGCATTCTTTACCTTGATTCACAAACAAATAACATCACCAATATCAACATTCAACTTCCATAATACCAACTATTAATATGTATCACAAAACCAACCTCAATTTACATAACATAAACTATGTGCACATACACACATACACAAGAAAATTAACTCAAAATAAGCCAACTCTCATGGCTATTATACACAAACCAAGTCATACACATTTACAAGCCAATTAAAATGGCCAAAATCATTACCAAAATATAACCAACATGACCAAAGTCCCTATACATGCCATATACTTAAAATACCAAAGTTCATAGGTACCAAGTGATAGGTGGATAGTGTGATGTGATCTCTGACAATCCCCGAATTCGAGCTAGCTTGAAATCACTATAAAACATAGAAAAATAAACAACGTAAGCTTTATAGCTTAGTAAGCTCGTATGAAATAAACTCGATATAATCATAAACACATAATTCAACAATTGATTATAAATACATGAATTCACATCAACTAACAAACCTTTCAATTACTCATTCACAAAACTATATATTTTCTTCACCATTTCTTCGATTCAAAGCTAATATGGTTTATGCACATACCTGTACCGTCTCGTATCAATATCATTCTCAACCACATCATTCATTTACCGTTGAACCATTTGGAATAGAAGTCAGATACTCAATAGTCTCGCACAATAAATACCTATACCATGGTCCGAAGCCAAATCAAGGTAACTTATATCCAAAGTACTGATATCATGGCCCGAAGCGAAATTAGTCGATATTCATGGCCCGAAGCCAAATTGGTATAACTCACACCCAAAGTGCTAATATCATGGCCCGAAGCCAACTCAATGTATAACCCTAATGTCATGTCACTAGTATCCTAAACTATTTCTAAGGTTCAACCGATATTTCGAACGCCGAATTATCATCGAGTCATTGTCGAACTTGTCCAAAGTCTCGTATTCATAGTTTATGCAATATCAAAGCATTTAAAATACATTTATAATGAAATTTATCACATACGAACTTACCTCGGATGTGAAAAATGACGAAATAAGTCGATTAGTCGATAACTTTAGTTTTCCCCCAATCTAGATCTGAATTCCGCTTTTCTTGATCTAAATATATTTAAAATTAACTTATTTAATAATCTCTCTATTCAATTTAATCTAAAACATACATTTAAACACTTTTACCTTTTACCCCTAGAATTTCACAACTTTTACAATTTAGTCCTTATAACACAAAATCACAAATTCATGAAATTTCTTTAATACCCATGATAGCTGAATTACTATAATGCCCCTAATAGCCCATATTTATCAACTTTTCACACATTTAACCACACATTTTCACATTTTCACAAATAAATCCCTATTTTGCATTTTTACTCAAAATCACTTTACAAAATATGAAAATCTAGCAACAAGATTTCATATTTCATCATTAAACATCAAAGAACACATATTTTCATCAATGGAAACTTTCAAAACTTTTAAAAATTTTCAAAATAGTCCCTGGGCTAGCTAGAACTAGTTGTAACGATCACAAAAACATAGAAATCATTAAAAATGGATCAAAAACACATATCTAATTGATGAAAGTAGAAGTGCCAAACCTTAGGCCTAATTTCTCAAGAAAACCGGTTAGTTTTTGCCTTTTGAAGAAGATGAATACAAATTAAACATTTTGTTTTATTTAACTTTCATTTATTTACTAAATTACAAAATTAACCTTGATTAATAAACATATCAATCACTTAATGCTTGTCCATCTTTGTCCACTCATGTTTCAAATGGTCTAATTACAACATAAGGACCTTCACATTAAATTTCTATAGCTATTAGGCACCTTTAACTAATATAACATCACTTTTGCACTTTATGCGATTTAGTCCTTTTTATCAAATTAACTAATCAAACGATAAAATTTCTTAACGAAATTTTCACACAAACATATTATCATGCTATAGACATTATAATAATAAAAAAATAGTTCACTTCAGATTTGTGGTCCCGAAACCACTGTTTCGATTTGACTAAAAACGGGCTGTTACATAATGAATACTTGGAAATGCTTGGGCAATGCAAAATTAAAAAATGAAATGGAAATTACGAAAATGATTATATGAATAATATGTAACTGAACAAATAAACAACTAAGGATGGGATGGCAAAGATACTATGGCAAGGGATAAGGGATATACGATGTTGATATGGAAGGTTGGAATTACTAAAAATCTACCATTACTATCAGAAATGCCTTAGCAAAATCGTAATCAATCTACTGCTCAGAAGAGTTCTAAAGTGGTCTGCTTCTTTCGAGAGAAAAAACCTCAAGTTACTTGCCTATGTCTATAGGCCTTTAATAGGGTACCCTGCACTGTTTCCTTCTATATGAACGTTGCTCTATGTCTAGAGTCTACTACAAGTATCTGTCGAGTACTTGCTTATATCATTTAATTCGGTTCAACTACTCCAACCTTTTCAGAACTAGATTTAATTTATGGGCATGCCAAACAGTCATCTATGTCTAAGGATTGCATGCATACAATTTAGAAATAAAAACTATTGAATGAAACAGTAAATTGGTTTTGATATATGCTTCAACCATTAAAGAAAATAAAAGTTTCGTCATGTTATCCCAACCCTATGGGATTTAGCTCATGGGTTGGCACATAAAATTCAAAACTAAAATAACATCCAACACCATTTTCATCATTCAATTCACATAAGAACAAATTAAGAAATACAAAAGACTTTGAGAAGACAACTTTCGCATGTCCAGTTCACACTCCAGTAGCACAGTGTCCTGCGAGGACTTAGAGGGACTACTTTCGTCTTCCTTTTTCCATCTCTACTCAACTGCTACCCTCTATTTTTTCCTAAGGATCTCTTCCTTTTTGTTCGTCTTTTTGGGTTTCCTCTTTTTGCTTTTTATAGGATTTTCCCTAGGGTAAATCCAACAACCCATATTTATCTTCTCCTTTTTTTTAGGTAGGTTTTTCTGGTACGAGTATAGTTGGGCTGAAACTAGTATGTGTTGAGTGTTGACTCGGCCTTCTTGGAATTGCTACGGCATCCATGTTGACAAATTGTCCAACCTTTTGCCCTAACAAACCTTCACTCCTTTATTTCTCGCTCCTCAACCTACACCTGCCAAACCAACATAGCCCTACCAAATGCAATTAAAAGTAACATATAATAACATTTAAGCATAGTCCAATCTTCTTAATGTAATGCAATGAAAATTACGAATGGAATGTCCTAAAATGAAACTAAATTTACTTAAGTACATGCAATTAGCTAGGTCTAAAGGCATGAAATATAACTCTTTGCAAGAGTTATCACACCCCAAACTTGAGTTATTGCTTATCCTCAAGCAAAATATGCATGAATGCATTAATGTAAGAATTGCCATAGTAATATAATCATCTTTACATTGTGAGACCCTTAAGAAAGCATTTTGTACTTTAGTTCTTAACAATATTCTATGTCTAAAATTTTTATCAAGTTTCATAATTTTATTTAGCAAAGGCAATGCAGAAAATATTGCCCTAAAGGAAAGAAAAATCCCAAGTATTCATGCAATTTTCACTGTAGCAAGTACCTCCTAATTTACTTAGTTCATCTTTTAACTAAATCAATTTTCTTTCTTCTTTTTTTGCTTTGGCTTTATACATACTCAAATACATACATATCCATTTATTATACCTCTTTTTTTTTTCACTTGTGGAATTCAGCTCGTCACATGATTCTTTGACTTGACAATGACAATAGAGCATACACTAAGCTGTCGAATACTCAATCGTGTCACGATTTGAATACTCACTCGTTAAGCTAAGGCTTTTAATTAAACAGATGGATGGAGCAAACAACTACACTCTTAGGTCCTTAGCCCGTTACTACAGCAGAGTCCCCCTAATTTTCTTTATTATACATTCTTACTCAAACTCACCTCTTTAGTCAATAGCACGATGGAGCAAACAAAGTGGTGTTGACTTACTCGGTAATTCTAAGCATTGGAGTATTTAATGGCATTTTTTATTATTTTTGAAGAATTTTCTTGGACATTACCACTTTATTCATTATTGAGTATTGCTATGTTATTGGATATAGCTCCAAGAGTCTCTAATTTTATCAAAAGAAACTTACTATGGATAAATTGTAATTGGAATTAGGACATCCTAATTTTAGGGATCCATTTAAAAGCAAACTATCCTAAGCTAACGTCACCTAATCCACTGTCACAACTTTCTAAATTTATAGAAGAATTAAGCTCCTTATCAAACATCACAGAAAAAAAAAAATACATTCATCACAATCAAAACAATTCTTGGTAGTCATGCGTACTCTGGAAAAATGAATGGCAAATGAACAAAAAAACTAAAATGTGCATGCTCAACAAAATATCTAATGCAGTCTAGATGCACAATACACCCCCAAACCTAAGGAATGCATTGTCCTTAATGCATGTACAGACATGAATCATGAATGCAAGAACATATATATGTACATAATAAGATGTAATAAAGGGAGAAAAACTTCTCGAGCTTGGAACTGAATGCTGGTACTTTAATTGCGATGAGTGGTCTTTCGTGCACTCATCTTATAACGCATTGCCCTTTTAAGTAAATTGAGTGGTACATCCTCATTTTCATTATCAAATCTGGTGAGTTCATCAATAATCTGATCGATTTCATGATCTTGTTTAGCCATTGGTTCAGTAGAACGAGATGGAACAATCGCAGTGTTGTCCACTGGTGGTGCAACGGAGGGATTTGCTTTCTCTTTGTCCTCACAATCAATTTCAATGCTGACAGACTCTGTTTTCTCGGTTCTTCCTCAAGAGCTTTGGGTGTATTCTCTTCATTGGCAGGATTTGTCTCAATGGGCTCTACGTCACCAACCCCTTCCCTCCTGCAGTTTTGTAGCACCCCTAACCCGTATCCATTGTTGGATTAGGGTTACAGAGCATTACTATACAATCAAAATATTTAAACTTAATTTCATTCAATAACATAAAAATATCATAAACCAAACATACACATGCATATCATCCCTAAATTGAGCCCTCGAGGCCCTAAAAATACCTTAGAAACGATTCGGGACTAAATAGGAATCATTTGGAAAGTCTAAGAAAAAGTCACAAAAATTTAGAAACAAGGATCAAACGACCGTGTCTCACATGGCTGAGACACACGCTCATGCCTTAGACCGTGTAACCTTTGAACTAGGGACACACACGGTGTTTAACCCATGTCCTCACCGTGTAACTCTTTAAGTAGGGTCACACGGCCATATCACACGCCCGTGTGTTAGGCCGTATAACTCTCTGAGTTGCCCCACACGCCCGTGTGCCAGGCCATGTCTAGGCCTTGTAACTCCCTGACTTGCATACAAAGGAACTCTCAGATGACACATGGCTATGTCGCCAGGCTATGTGCCTCACACGGCTGAGTCACACACTCGTGTCTCAGGCCTTGTGGACCCAATTTTGCCTAAAATCAAGCCATTTCCAATGCCTTTTTCATGCATGAACATTTAGGTCTTTTGTGCACGTTTTCAAGGCACAAAAACCCTATCAAAACATACATTTATTACCATTCCAAAATTCCTAATTCAACTAACCAATATTTCATTCAAAGGCACCTCAAATGCAATCATCAACACTTACCTAAACATATTAATCTTACCAAATTTCAAACATCAAATTCTAGTTCAATACTTTCTAAAACATTCCATAACTTGACATAATCATACCAACTCAAAACATATCATATGAGCCATTCAAAACATGCATCATAAGATAACCAAAATAACACAATCTAGCAAGGCATCAAATGGAACCAACAAAGTTAACTTATACTTGCCAATTCACCAACTAATCATTGAACAGAATGTCATTACAATTCAAACTATACATGCCATTATAACCTTGGCCAAAACATTCAAAAACTATTGATATTTATGCTTGATAGTGAGATAGATCTTCGACAAGCTTCCAAACTGATCGAGCTTCCGATAATTTATAAAACATAGGAAAGAAACTATGTAAGCAATTAATGCTTAGTAAGTTCGTATAGATCAAAACATAACTTACCATTTCAATTTGCATAATTTAAAGCATAAGTACATTAAGTCCAAACCATAAGCTTGTTATTAGCCTATACATCACCATCAAAACACAAGTTAACACATTTGTACATAACTCATTTGAACTAACCATATGATAAGTCATTTTCATATGAAATACATCATTTGATTCATGCATCCTTTCCATAAGCTTATGCATAATTCCATTTGAAAGCTTACCATTTCCATCCCTTTTCTTACTCGTTGAACCATCTAGAATTTCATCAGATACTCGGGAAAGCTCGCACAAAGTGTGCCTTTACATAACCGTAACCTTTCCTTTACATCATTGCTCACACGAGTTGTGAAATGGGCCTGCTCATACGAGTTGTGGGTTGGAATGTAAGCTACATGGTTCTGCTCACATGAGCTATGGAGTATTAACAAAAAATGCAGGGCCTCAGCTGTCAGTAGGACATTCAAGACTAGCACTTGAAACATGAAATCCCTAATGATATGTCATTTGTATCCTACGAATTCTTAATGTTTAATCGGGACTCGATAATCGTCATAAAATTGATTTATTTATACCTCGATCAATTAACATCATAAATAACATAATAACATACAATTTGCAATAGCATTATTTATGCAAACTTACCTCAACAACTAGGGACGTGAAGGTAAATCGACCTAATCCGTAGCTTTTGCTTTTCTTCGATCTAGGTCCATACGTGGTTTATCTTGATCTAAATAGATAATTATATTCAATTAAGTACTTCAATTAATATTAAACATTCCATTAAATCCACATTTCACATTTATGCAAAATTACCATTTGCCCCTAACATTTTAACTTTTTTTTACAATTTAGTCCTTAAGCTTATAACTTAAAATCTAACCATTTTAATCTAAATCCATGTTAATAAAACATGCAAGGGACCTTGAAACAACCCATGTTTATCATCATTTCACATTAAAACCCCAAAATTCATACCTTTAACAATTTAGTCCCTAATTTCCAAAATTCATCAAAAATCACTTTGTAAAACTTGTTTATTTATCAGCAAAGATTCATAATCCAGAATTTAACATCAAGAATCATTCAAGAACATTCATGGAATAACCCTCAACCTTTAACAAGTTTACAAATTGACCCCCGGGTTAAGCTAAAACGATCTCAAAAACATAAAAATCATTAAAAATGGGGTTGAAAATCATACCATGCAAACAAGAAATATTGGCCAAATGCCCTAGCTAGCTTCAATGGTGTTTTATCCTTTAATTTTTCGGTGGTGGTTGAAAAATGAGAAAGATGAAGTGAATCTTTTTCATTTAGTTTAATTTTTATTTATCTAATTACAATTTTAGCCTTTAAAAACTTTAATAATTTCATCAAAACCATACCATAAACATCCATTAACCATACAAATGGTCTAATTACCATTTAAGTCCATTTGGTTTCATTTCCATAATCTTTTAGCCCTTTTAGTTAATAGAACTCAACTTTTACTCTTTTTATGATTTAATTCTTTTTGTTTAATTAACCATACAAACATAAAAATTTCCTAATGTAATTTTAATACGACCATAATTTAATCTCATAGACATTAAAATAAAAATAAAAAATAATTTACTTATTAGATTTGTGGTTCTGAAACCACCGTTCCAATTTCACTGAAAACTAGTTGTTACAAGCTTATTAAACAAAGGAAATGAAATAACTAAGAAATTTAAATTGAGAAAATGAAATAAAAATAAAAAGAATTTTCAAGATGTTGAAGTTAAACATCTCGAAGATCAATGGACTGTTTGTCTCGCTCTACATGAGCACCCTAGTAGTACTTTAAGTGTTGTCCATTAACTTTAAATGTGTCCCTCGTTTTCATGTCCTTGAAATCAATAGCTCCATGTAGATATACATCAGTTACCAAGTATTGTTCATCAAAATTGAAAGGTCTATTTTGCTCCAGCAAAGTGCACAAGGGTCTTCGCTCAAATGAATCTTCATCACTATCAGAATTGCTGTGGCAAAATCTCGTGAACTCTTCCACTGCTGTTTCTATCAATCTAGTGGCGTGACATTCTTCATTTTCATCTGTACATTTCAAAGCATCAAAAATATTAAAAGTAACTTGTTGATCATTTACCCTCATGGTCAATTCATCTTTCTGCATGTCAATTAGAGTTCTTCCTGTAGCAAGAAAAGGTCTTCCAATAATACTTGACACATTTTGACCAGCTTCAATTTCTAAAATAAGGAAATCAATAGGAAATATAAATTTATCTACTCTTACCAACATGTCTTCAATTTTACCGGATGTGCGTAAGATCAATCAGCTAGCTGCAACATGACTATTATGGGTCTTGCCTTCTTAATTCCTAGCTTCTTGAAAATAGACAGAGGCATTAGATTTATACTTGCTCCTAAATCACATAATGCCTTACCAACATAATGATTTCCAATGAAATATGGGATAGTAAAACTCCATGGGTCCTTCAACTTTGGAGGTAACTTATTCATCAACATTGCTGTGCACCATTCAGTGAGAGCAACAGTCTTAAATTCTCCCAATCTGGGCTTCTTTGACAATATGTATTTCATAAATTTAACGTAATTGGGCATTTGTTCCAAAGCTTTTACTAGCGGTATGTTGATATGGATTTGCTTCAAGACCTCTAAAAATCTTTTGAACTGAACATTCTGCTTAGAATTATGAAATCGCTAAGGAAAAGGTAGAAGTGGTCGTCCTTCAGGTTGCTGATATTGTTTTGCTGTGTCATTTTTGTTGGCAGCATGATCTGATTTTTCCACAACATTTCTCTGTGTACCCTTTTCAGGTGTTGTCTATCCTTTAGTAGGTTTTGAGATCTTTTCTTGATTGCTGCTGAATTTGTCTTCCTCTGTCGTGGCATCTTGAACATCTTTATCCAACCGAGTCCCACTTCTAAAAGTGATGTCCTTGCATTACTCATTCCCTTGGGTTTTTGAATTTTCAATATCACTTGGCAATGCTCCTTGTGGCCTTGCATTTAGAGCGTTCGTTTTTTTACCTTACTTGATTTTCAAGAGCTCGGAGAGACGCAACCTGAGTCTGAATCACAACATCATTTTTAGCCATATACTCCTTCAACAAAAATTCAATAGAATTAGAAGATGATACCTGACATTGTTGAGCATTTTTCCTTGACATAGGATGATTATAATCGAGCAGTGCATTGTGGATATTTTGTCTTGCAACATTGTGTGGATTCCCCACACTTTGATTATTCCAACTAAATTTCAGATGTTGCTTCCACTCTAGATTGTAGGAGTTACAATAGAGGTTACTATCCTAGTTAAAACTACCCATGTAGTATACAGATCCTGTATTTGATGGGCATTTATCAAACACATGGTCTTCACCACAATAAATGCACAATAGTTTGACTGATTTCATCTCCTAGATTATAGTTGGTCTCTTCATTATTTTGATCATATTAGTTAAAGATGATACTTGAGCAGTCAATGAAGTGATTGCATCAAGTTCCATAATGCCAACCGCTCTTCTACCAGTCCCAACTCGAGTGGTAGGATACTGATAATCATTGTTGACAATCTTTTCAAGATCTCATAAGCTTCATTATAAGATTTATCCAACAGAGTACCATTGGTAGAAGCGTCAACTACCATCATTATATACGCATTTAGCCCATTATAGAATATCTCTATATGAGTCCATGTTGAAATCCATGCATGGAGTATTTTCGAATTAAGTCTTTAAGTCACTCTCAAGCTTTATATAGCACTTCATCATCCAATTGCCAAAAAGATATGATGTCATTTCTAAGTTTGGCATTCATATTCGGAGGATTATACCGTAACAAGAATATTTGGCAAAGATCATTCCATGATGCCACTTTTTCCAAAGGTAAAGCATTCAGACATGCTCTTGCACGATCTCTTAAAGAATATGGAAATATTTTAAGTCGTAGAGCGTCTTCAGGAACACCCTATTGTCTAAACAAGTCACAAACCTCTAGAAAAGTCATAAATGCAGTCTCGAATCTTCAGTAGGTAATCCACTAAACTGTCATACTGTTTGCAATATCTGAAACATTACCGATTTTAGTTCAAACTACTGAGACTGTATTTATGGTCTAACTATCCCTGGATTCAGATCATCCAAAATTGGAACAACATGCTCTCGAATTGGTCTGTCTCGATCATCTATCACCCTACGACCAAGAGGATTAGCGTCTTGACCATTCAGATTATCATTGGGACTAGGATCATTCCCGTTCCTAGCCATTTTTCACAGTTCATTTCGCTTTCTTCATAAAGTTCTCTCGATCTTTGGGTCAAAAGGATACTCTTTGCTAGCAGGAATGCCTTTTCTTATGCACTGATGGCAAACCTGTAGAAATTAAATTAAACTAAGTTAGATAAAAACAGATGGAATTAAGTAAAATAACAAAACCAAATTTTAACAAATTCTCAATCCCCAGCAACGGCGCAAAAAACGTGTCGTGTGTGATATGATATGCGATTTGTACAAGTATACACGTCAAATTAAGTAATAACATGATGAGTGAGTATCGTTCCCACGAGGATCAGATTGAGGCATAAAAGTGGTCAAGTTATTATAAGAAAATGATATTAATGCTATGGTAAAGCTATGGTACGTATACGGTGGCAATTAAAAGGAATGATGTATGCAATATGTGGAACTAATGAATACTTGGAAATTCTATGGCAATGTAAGAGTAAAAAATGCAATGGAAATTACGAAAATGATTATATGAATAATATGTAACTGAACAAATAAACAACTAAGGATGTGATGGCAAAGATACTACGGCAAGGAATAAGGGATATACGATGTTGATATGGAAGATTGGAATTACTAAGAATCTACCCTTACTGTCAGAAATGCCTCGGCAAAATCGTAATCAATTTATTGCTCAGAATAGTTCTAAAGTGGTTTGCTTCTTTCGAGAGCAAAAACCTCGAGTTACCTTGCTTGTGTTTATTGGCCTTTAATACGGTACCTTGCATTGTTTCCTTCTATATGAAGGCTGTTTTATGTCTAGAGTCTACTACAAGTATCTGCCAAGTACTTGCTCATACCATTCAATTCGGTCCAACTACTCCAACCTTTTAGAACTAGATTTAGTTTATGGGCATGCCGAACAATCATCTATGTCTAGGGATTGCATGCATACAATTTAAAAATAAAAACAATTGAATGAAACAGTAAATTGATTTTGATATATGCTTCAACCATTAAAGAAAATAAAACTTTCATCATGTAATCCCAACCCTATGATATTTAGCTCATGGGTTCAAAATTCAAAACCAAAATAACATCCAATACTATTTTCATCATTCAATTCACGGAAGAACAAAGTAAGAAATACAGAAGACTTTGAAATGACAACTTTTGCGTGTCCAGTTCACACTCCAGCAGCATAGTGTCTTGCGATAACTTTGAGGGACTACTTTCGTCTTCCTTTTTCCATCTTTACTCAACCGCTACCCTCTATTTTTGCTTAAGGATCTCTTCCTTTTTGTTCATCTTTCTGGGTTTCCTCCTTTTGCTTTTTATAGGCTTTTTCCCTAGGGTAAATCCAACAACCCATGTTTATCTTCTCCTCTTTTTAAATTCTTTTTTCAACAATCCAAGATTATCTTCTCCTATTTTTAAATTCTTTTTTCCAGGATAAAACCCAACATCTCAGGATTATCTTCTCCTCTTTTTTAGGCAGATTTTTCTGGTAAGAGTACAATTGGGTTGAAACTGGTATGCTTTGAGTGTTGACTTGGTCTTTCTAGAATTGCCACGGCATCCATGTTGACAAGCTATCCAACCTTTTGCCCTCGACAAACCTTCACTCCTTTATTTCTTGTTCCTCAACCTGGACCTACCAAACCACCAAACACAGCCATACCAGATGTAATTAAAAGTAACATATAATAACATTTAAGCACAGTCCAATCTTTTTAATGTAATGCAATGGAAATTACGTATGGAATGTCCTAAAATGAAACTATATTTACCTAAGTATAGGCAATTAGCTAGGTCTAAAGGCATGAAATATAACTCTTTTCAAGAGTTATCATTATGCGTACCTAATTTTTCTTTTAACTTATTATTTATTAGTAAGCTTACATGTGCTCTCAACTATTGTGTCTCATTCTTTCCTGATCGTCGTCTCTTTTAGGATCTTATGATGAAGTAAATTATTGGTAGAAGCTGTGAGCTTGGAGGTCTTTATTTCCTTGATACACAGGTGCTAAGATCTATTGCTTGTTCTAGTGTGGAGTCTCCCTTTGAGGGATATTGCTACTTGGGTCATCCTTCATTGTCATCCTAGAAGAAGTTGTGTCCTCATTCTCAAAGTTTGTTATCATTAGATTGTGAATCATTTTAATTTGCTAAAGATCACTATTTACCCTTTTTTCGTAGGACTAATGAAAGAGTCCTCGTTTCCTTTTGAATTAGTCCATTCTGATGTTTCGGGTCTAAATCCTATTACTTTAAAGTCTAGTTTTGTTATTTTTTTACTTTTGTGGACGATTATTTATGAGTAGCTTAGTTATATTTAATGAAAAACCATTCTAAGTTATTCTCTATTTTTGTACCTTTTGTGCTAAAATAAAAACTCAATTAGTATTTTGCAAAGTGATAATGCAAAGGGATATTTTCCAATACTTTCAACTTATATATGACTTAGAATGGTATTATTCACCAATCATCTTGTGTTGATACTCCTTCCCAAAATGGTGTAGTTAAAAGAAAAAACAAACACTTTCTTAAGTAGCCAAAGCCCTTCTTTTTCAATTGAGCGTTACTAAATGTTTTTGGGATGATTCCATCTTATCAACCTCTTCTCTTATTAATCATATGCCATCTTTTGTACTTAAACAGTGACATTCCTTACTATATCCTCTTTCCTTCAAAATTTTTGTTTTCTATTGAGCTTAAAATATTTCTTAGCAGTTGCTTTGTTCGTAATATTCGTCCATAAGTCATAAAATTAGACCCAAAGTCTTTTAAACGTGTGTTTCTTGGAAGATGAAAACATTCATTTACTCAAGATTCGTATTCATTTATCTTTTCCCATTTACTACTATTAATTCATTTATATTATATTTTGTAATTTTATTATTATCTTTTGTCAAGTTAAAAAAAATTACCTTCTCTGTTATTTTTTCTAAATTTCTTGTCATTTTTTTAGTTTGTAACAAAATTATACTTTGTAAATATGTAGTAAGAATAGTTTATGATATGAAAATAATATGAATAACATTTAATAATTTTTATATAATATATTAGGAGTTTTAAAATTATTTATATGCTTAATGTAATATTAACATTTATTTGGTAATTTATAAGTAATATCATTGTGAGTATTTAAAATTTATATGATACTTTAAATATTATTTTTAACTAATTACTTTCTGAAATATTAATATTAAAAGCTAACAGTTTAATGATAAAATTAAAATATTAATAATTAAAATTTATGTCAATGTTTCTATTTAAATAGATATAAATTAATACTTAAATAAATTATTATATTAGTATAATCATATCATTACAATATTTTTTAGATTGAAAAATATATTTCATGTAATTAATTATTAAAAATTAACATTAATTTTTACTAAAATATTAATATTTGAAATAATAATATTACAAGTCAATATTTTAATATTGTACTAATAATTTTATTATTTAAAATTCAATAATATTTTAGTATTTATGTGTATATTCTTATATGAAAAAAATCAAAAGAACAACCAAATGATAAGTTACATTTTTCTTTTATTCATTCAAACATAAAAAAAATTAAATGATTTTTTTTCATATTTTCGGAAATATATTAAAATAAGTGAAAATAATAATAACATAAAGTTATTAAAAAATATAAAAAAGAATATTTTTCTATTCTCAAATTTCTTTTCTTTCATTTTCCCTCCTTTAACCCTTTCCCTCTTCGCAACTTTCCCTCATCCTTGTCTCCAACCCTCACTTTCTCTTTTTTCCAAGTGAATTTCTACGCTCTCCTCTCTCTCTCTGTGGTTTCCTCTCTCTATCTCTATACCGTATACCTCAATGTCCGGTGTGGCTCGAGCCTCCGCTTGCCCCACGCCGCCGCATCCTCCTCCTTCTATGACTGCCGTCTCCGCACCAGCACCGTCGGCTCCTTCGATTGTTCCGCCGATACGCCGCCACCTGGCTTTCGCCTCGATGAAGCCGCCATTTGTTCATCCGGATGATTATCATAGATTTTCCTCTAATAATAGTAACAATAATTTAACCACCGGTAACAATACTCGTGGAATCATCGCCGATCAAGAAGTTGACGCGATTGTTGTGAGATCTCCAGTGAGTTATTATTATTTTTTTGTAATTTTCAATAAATGTTTTTCACATTTTTTCCTTAAAAAATGGTGGTTATGGCGTGGTTAGTCAACTGTCAATATGTTTTTTATTTAACGATAATTTTACTCTCATTTGATATATATCGTTATATTTTGTTCGATTGCAACTTTTGTTGACAATTGATAATCTCCAGTTTAGTTGTTCACTTAGTGGAGTTGAAATTATCAGTATCATTTGCATTATTTGACTCTGCAGTGAAATTGTTATGCTTGTACTTTAATACGTGATTTTTTTCGCAGTGCATTTATGTTTTTGATGATGTATTTGACGGTATAATGGGCTTTGGGCTGAATAAAGTGCTTCTTTGCTGAACTAAGTTGAAATTTAACAATGCCGGCATCATCCAATGGCTGAAACTTGATGGCTTATGCACTTTCATGCTCTGAGAAACTAGTTTTTAGCACTATAACTTTTGACCGACATGATGAAAGTGAATATCTAGCCATTGGGTTTTTGATTGTAATGTTTTGGATTTCAGACCTAATTGCAATTGGTAGCATATTAGTTTCATGTAATAAACTTGCTATACTCGGAGAGGAAGAAGATGCATGTGCTGCATTGTTGGTTTAGAACAGATTATTAGATGCCATGCCCTATGTGAAGAAAGCTTGAAGTCTGTAAATTCTTTGATGTTGCAGCTTTGATGGTTATTTGATAAATGATTCGGTTGACATTGTTATGACTCTGGCTGCATAATTTCCCCCTACAAATCATGATTGCTAATCTGTTTCAAAACCTATGTTCATATATGAAGTATTCTTTTCACTTATTGTCCTCCACCTAATAACAAGTGAATCACTATTGTTTGTACATACTTGATTGTTTCATGGCATTGATCACCATGAGTTTAGGCCTTTGTAAAAGCCTTTGCATCAATTAGTCAAGTAATTCTGAAGGTTTCTATGGTTTACACTTAACAGTAACTCTTCTTATGTATTTTATCATATATTTGCATTTGTTAGACTTTGTCTCTTCACCCCCTCCCCTTCAAATTAATCAACTGTTAGTTTAAGCTTAGCCATAATAACTTCTGAGGTGAACTTGTATTTCTTCCTGCCATTAGCAACACTTTGAAACACCACTGTTTTTTCTCAGAAATTAAAAAGGAAGAGTACATCGGTGAACAAGGAAGTTGACTCTAGCCAATGGACAACCAGTCCAAGAGTTACCAGCACAGCCAATAGTCCGTTCCAGACACCTGTCTCTGCTAAAGGAGGAAGGATAAATAACAGATCAAAGGCCTCCAAGGCCAATAAGTCTGCTCCTCAAACACCTGTGTCAAATGCTAGTGAGAAACTTTTTTGCCCATTCATCCACTTTTTTATCACATTATTTAATTGTCTGCTATGAACTTAGTCCTTAGAAGGAAACTTATGTTTCAGTCCAAAGCTGTATATACCAATTTAATTACTGTATCATCACTATCAGTAGTCTAATGTGCCAAGAAAGAGAGATTTTTATGTGGAGAAGAACGACTGACATTATGTATGGTAATGGGCAGGCTCTCCAGCTCCTCTTACTCCTGCTGGCAGCTGCCGTTATGACAGTTCTTTAGGTAACCTTAATAATGCTTTTTTCTTTAAAAAAATTAAGCAATGGGTATTTGTATTTCCTAGAGCTTTTATGCATGGTGAGCACAGTACTAATGTGGTTGAAATTTTAGGTTTCTTGACAAAAAAGTTCATCAACCTAATAAAGCATGCTGAAGATGGTATCCTTGACCTAAATAAGGCCGCAGAAACACTGGAGGTAATGATATACATTTAACGGAGCTTATGTACCATTGGATGTTTTGTCATATTATTGAAATGGCTCTTTTATTTATTGTCTTTTTCCCCTCTATATGTTGCAACAGGTGCAAAAGAGGAGGATATATGACATAACGAATGTTTTGGAAGGCATTGGTCTTATTGAAAAGAAGCTGAAAAACAAAATACGTTGGAAGTAACTATTAATGATTTTAAATGTTTTCAAGAATTTTCTGTTTTAATTTGGTTTGTCATTCTGGTTAAACTTCAATGAATTTGAGACTCATTTGAGGATTAAATCAAAATTTATTAGGGGTGTTGACGATTCAAGGCCAGAAGCAGATGGTGATGTCTCTGTATTACAGGTATTAGGAACTAATATTGGTTTTGTTTTACGTTGCCTAGGCAACAAATCTTCCTCCTATTGTGCATAAGAGTGAATTTCTATTTCTTTATTTTGGTTTATAGCTTTCAAGAGAATGTTCCACCATTGATGGTTTATCAATTCGTACATATGATCTTACTTACTCTTCTGTATGCAGGCAGAAATTGAAAACCTTACCATGAAAGAGCACACTTTAGATGATCAAATAAGGTTATGCACTGCTTATTCTCTTTTTGAAGTAGTAACTCTTACTGTCTCAAACCTGTTTAGGATTGCTGATGCTTCTAAAATATTACAGAGAAATGCAGGAAAGATTGAGGGATTTGAGTGAGAATGAGAACAATCAGAGGTAAGAATATTGCTACCCCTGCCTTGTACCAGGGCCCAATTAAGTGCTGTTAACTGCTGATTCTTTGCAAATGATGATACATTTACCGGTTTTCATTGTTTTTTTCAGGTGGCTTTTTGTAACTGAAGAAGACATCAAGGGTCTACCTTGTTTTGAGGTCTGTTTATTCCATGTTTCTTTAAATTTATTTCTTTGCAATCATCTTCTGCACTTGAACTGATCTCCAAAACATCTTGATTTTACAATGCTAAATTTTCCATGTTGCTTTTGGCAGAATGAAACGCTGATAGCAATTAAAGCTCCACATGGAACAACTCTGGAAGTACCTGATCCTGATGAAGTAAGCTGATGGCTAATTATTCTCATGAGTTAGGACCATTTTCTACTCTAATGTTTTGAATGCATAATTGCCTTTCTTCTCCATATTCTAGGCTGTTGACTACCCACAAAGGAGATACAGGATGATCCTTAGAAGCACAATGGGTTCCATTGATGTTTATCTAGTCAGGTATTGCTCCCTTCTTTTGTATATGCTAAACTAGTTAGCTGTCCATGATTATGTACAATCTTTCTTTTGAAATTAAATCTAAGTGATGATGGACAACAAAGGTTCTTGGTTTGACATCCTTCTCTTTTGTCCTTCTTTTCAAATTGTTGGTTTTCTTCAGCCAATTCGAGAAGTTTGAAGAGGTGAATGGTGTTGAGCCACCTGCAAGTGTCTCACTTGCTTCAAGCTCTGGCTCTAATGAAAACCAAGTTGAGTTGGTCAATGTCGACAGAACCAGAAAGGAAATTGAACCGCAGGCAGTACAAACTCATCAAATGGACTGTGATGTTAATGCTTCACAGGAGTCTGTTGGAGGAATGATGAGAATTGTTCCTTCGGATATTGACGTAAGTACTGCATCTTTTACCAATTATTTCTGTAAGCTTTATAGAGAATGGGTATATGAACTATAATTAAGGGAAAAAGGTATTTATAAATTTAGGTAGTGTGGAATTAAAACTCATTTAGAATATTGGTCATTACCCCTCTTTATGAGAGTAGCACCTAAGATCAATTTCCTTTTCCTCCATGCACCAAAATTGGAGAAAAAAAAAAAGAATGAAAAGAAAATGAAATGAAATTAAAATATTACACTCTGGTCCATATTTTTATGGTTAAATATGTAATTTCGTTTTGCCAGTAGTCGGATATGTAAATTGATTATCACTTTTCTTTTCTTGTTTTCAGAATGATGCAGATTATTGGCTTCTATCAGATGCTGACGTTAGCATTACAGATATGTGGAAGACGGACTGTATCCTTGTAGAAATTTTATAGCTCTTCAATATGCTTAACCCCCAAAGGAGGGAAAAAGCACTTGCTCAAACTCATTTTCTTTTCCAAATCAATATACATTAATAGCACAATAAGTGGATGTCTAATCCTTAACTCCAAGAATTGCAGGTGCCGAATGGAGTGGGGTAGATATACTGGATGCTAACTTTGGAATAGCTGATATCAGTACCCCAAGGCCCCAATCCCCTCCATCCAGGATGTTTGAAGTGCCATCTTCTGCTTTTAATTCTACTCATAGGTAAAATTAGTTTTCTGACCAAGTACTGAAAACAATTTCCTATCTTAAATTTACTTGGATCACTGGATAAAAATGTGGTTGGTAACTTGGGGCGAAGGATAATGCAATTTAGCATGGTTGAGCAAATTATGGGTTAGTTACCCAAATACAAGTGTTGCACATTGGATGTCCGGGCTAGATGAGTGTTGAAGATGGAATAAAAGCAATGGACAATACTGGGACAATGATACAGTTGATTCTGTCCATCAAAGCTGATTATATGTGCATTAATGCCCCTTTGTTGATCTGAGCTGCTTAGTTAATCAGTTTGAAATATTGAAGCAGCCATACCAAGTGTAGATGTGTAGAATTGCTGCATTTCGATGACAATCATTGCTGATGAGGTTTCATTTTATCTGTAGAAAATGACTTCAAAAAAATATTTTATTCTGATAATATTGATAAAAAACTTTTTATTTTGAATATTATTGAACATAAACATTTAAGGTTGAGTTAAATAGCAGTTTCTATTTGAGTTGTGCTTTGCGCATGGCTGTCAACGTTTTTCAAAGAAGTATTTTCTTAAAAGTTAATATTTGCATAACAAACGGAAGCAAAGCTGTGATACTTGTTGGGAATTGATATGTTTATATGATATATTGTATATGCAGATTGTGACCAGATTTTTCAGCTACATTGCTTGCTTCTCTGAATTTCATCACTAGGTGTCTGCGTCAATAGTATGCTAAACACAGTTTAAGTTAAATACATTTTGCAAGTTTTTCCTTTATCTGGAGAGTTATAATTGCATATCATATAAGCGTTTTCTGATTTGCATGTCATACGGGTAATAGTATGTTGGGATAAGGTCAAGAGTTATACTTATTGCTATCCGTAGAGGATAAGTTTAGCTTTCCTTCGCCATAATGCAACGAACAAAATTAATGAGAATAAAAGCATGTTCTTGTTTTTAGTGTAAAGGAGGCTGTTGTTCATGATAAGGGTTGTAGATTTTGAGATTTTAACTCAAGACTTCCTTGATATTATCTTTTTCAAGTATGATTGTATGAATTAATTAATTTTTGGGTTCATAAAAGCTAATTTTATTTTCTTGTTTTTTAGGGGGTGTTGGGTATAAAGGAGGTTGTCTTGTAGCTCAGGATAAGGAAAGGATTGTATACAGATAGGGGTTGTAGTTGGGTTGAGCCAAGCTCAAACGGTGAGAGGGTTGAGCTCAATACAAAACTCGCTTGAGTCGAGCTTGATTAAATATTATTATTTAAATTTGAGCTCAACTCAAAATAAAATCAAATTATTTAAGTTTGGCTTGGTTAAGTATGTTTGCATGATTTATATACTCGAGTTTGAGGTTGTTCTATATAAAATATTTTTGGGTAAAGTAGTAATTTAATATCAAAATATAAAGATATATTTATAAATAAGAAGTTTGTTTAGGTTCGCGAACTATTTAAATTTGAACTTTGCTTGTTAGATAGCTTGACCTACTTGGGTTTGAGTTCAACTTGAGAATGATTGAATTAAATTTGTTATTCAAATAGCTTTTGAGCAGAAGTGTTTTGTTAAATTCCTTTAATTTTAAATGTTAGGTTCTAAACTTAAACTTTTTAGATATTATATCTTAAAATGATTGTATCAACCAATTAAACTAAGTTTTGAGTTTAAAAAAATATAACGTTTTCATGTGGTGGTTCAAGATAAGCAATAAAAAAGCAAGGCTATAATATATCCACTAATAGTATTGCCAATTATAGGTTAATTTATAAGAATATGTTGAAAAAAAATTATGTGAGAAATTATGTTGAAATTTTACAAATTTATCGATTTATGCTATTTTTGAAGAGAAAGGAAAACGCGTCTTACAAGATATGTTTTTACTATCATATCAGTGAAAGCGCGTCCTGTAGTTTCCCTCTTGAAAAGGTGTCTTACATGGTACGTTTTAGTTGATGTTGTAGTGAAAATGTGCCTTGTAGGATGCATTTTTACTTGCCCAAAAATAGTTTTTTTTTTCTTTTGCGGTTGGAAATTAAAAGTTTGTAGATTTATTTTTATCTGTGTTTGGGATAAACATTGTCATAATTTTAAGGAATGTTTGAATTTACGGTGGTTTCATGGAGCTGGGTAACATACAAATTTCATCTATCATGTGAGTATAGAGCCATCACCTGGGAAGCCAAATCGCGTTGCAACTCAAGGTCCCAGTTGACGGTGATTA
Organism: Gossypium rotundifolium; assembly: GCA_025506655.1. Lineage (NCBI taxonomy): Eukaryota > Viridiplantae > Streptophyta > Magnoliopsida > Malvales > Malvaceae > Gossypium > Gossypium rotundifolium. The sequence goes on from CP106722.1 coordinate 141,923,023, forward strand.
TACAGTTTGGGGTTGAAGTGTAACTAGAGTTTCAAGTTTACAAATGTTATGTTGTCAAATGATAGAGCATAAATGGCCCCTAGTTGACAGTGGTTATGTGGACACGACAACTAATTTTTCCAAAGGAGGATGGTTTATAAAACCCAAACAGAAGTACAAAGAAGAAAAATGCAATGGCTTTTTAGTATAATCAAATATTTCATTTTATCTATGTCCACCAAAGGTGGGGACCTCGTTATTATAACATATGGCATGTTTGAGGTGTAACAAGTTTTACTAACAGGGTCACTGCCTTTAGTGGACATGGACAACACAAATGATTTGATTATATTGAAAGACCCTTTTATTTTATTTTTAGCACTTTCGTGTGGGTTTTATAAAGTATGTTCTTTTGACGATGAGAAATAGGTTGTCATGTCCGCATAACCATCGTCAACTAGGGCCCTAGTTATGCTCTATCCTTTGGCAACAGAGCCTTTGTAACTTTAAAGTCCTAGGCTTAGTTTGGATGGACGGTATGTTTACCTCCGGTGAGGTTAAAAACAACAGTGACAACGATATTAATTACTGTAGCGGTGAGATTGGATACTATAGCGGTGAGATTAGAAACAATGGTGAGGTGTGTGTTTGGATTTAAACGCAGCTGTAGCGGTGAGGTGAGGATATAAAATGACTATTAATAACATTAGATTAGAAATGGCAATGTATTTATGTTATATTATTTAATATAAAACATAAATTAAAATTATATTTTTTGTAAAATGATAATTAAAATATTAAAATTATATACAATAAAATTTAAATATTTTTAAATTATATTCATAATAAAATATCAAAATATTTTACAAATTATATTTAAATCAAATAATAAAATATAAATTAAATCGTATTTATAGTAAATTTATAAATAAAAATTATAATTCTATTGAAAATTAAATTATATTGAATAATGACATATTAAACTTATGTTATGTGTATTAAATAAAATAAATAATAAAGGAAGAATTGGTGGGGCAAAATAATAATTACCCTTGTTTTTGGACTTTAAATCAGTCCACTGGAGCTTTTAACTCTAGCGAATATGGGTTACAGTGAGGTGAGAAATGCTCACCGGTGTGCTTGCCAAACACATCAACTGGAGCTACGTTTCAGTTCAAATATTTTTACTCTTTAAATCTCACCACATTGGAGCTTGCTGGTGATCCAAAGGGGCCCCTAGTTGCATTTCAATCTCAGATGGTATAATTATCATCAACTTGGATCTTGAGTTACAAAGCGATCCCAATTTCTTAAGTGGCGTCGTCATACTCACACTACAAGTGAAATTTGTAGGGCATTGAGCTGCATGACATTACTGTGAACCCAAACATAACTTAAAATTATGACTGTCTCCCTCAAAGCGAGAGAATTAAATCTTCAAACCTCGAAAAATTCAACACGCAAGAAAAAAATTCATTTACTGAATTAAGGGGATGAGAATATGCATTTATATAGGGGATGAAGAGAGATAAAAGGGTTTTTTTTTTTATCTCGGGTTGCAAGGGCTTAGATGCAAAAGTAGTAGAGTTTGTTATGGTTAAAATATTCAGAGAGAAACCGCACCCTGTAGGAGGCATTTTTGTCTAACATGTCAGTGAAAGCGCTACCTGTAGGGAGTGTTTTCTCTCTTGCCAGTTCAACCCCCAGTCAACTCTATTGCTTCTACCTCTGAGCCCTTGCAACTCGGGATTCTTGGGATTAAAAAAAAATCCCTTTTTACCTTGTCTCATGCTTCTGCAAGGTAGCGATTTCTCCCTCACAAAAGAGCTCTATAGAAAGAACTCAATACATTCCTTTGATATTTAACTTTATATTACCCATGGTCAAAGCGTTCTTAAGATTTCGGTCTCTATTTTGATCGCACACATCCATAGCGAGTTTAATTATGCCATGTCCTACCACAAGACATGGTTGGCAAAGTAAAAGGCGTTAAAGAATATGCACAGCGGGTGGGAGAAATCCTACAACGAATTGTGGCAATGGTGTCAGGTACTGGAGCGATATGTACAAGGTTTCGTAACCAAGTTGCAAACAAAACTTGCATATTATAACGATCGCTTGGTCCCTGAAAAAAGATATTTCCATCACTTTTTTGAACTTTCAAGCAATGCATAACTGCATTCCTGTATTGTAAGTCACTTGTCCAAATTGATGGCACATTCTTATACGGGAGATACGAGCATAAGTTGTTAATAGCTGTTGCATATGATGGTAATCAAAGAATCCTGCCAATAGCTTTTACAACAACTCTAGAAGAATTCGGTGATGATTGAGATTTTGTCTTAACTAAATGGAGAAGGCATGTTGTGCCACAGCTTGATGTGTGTATCATTTTTTACAAGGGCATTGGAATACAAGCTACTTTCAAACGATGTTCAAGTCTATGAGATTGTGTATATCATAAGTATTGTTTGCGTCACATAGGGTCTAACTACATGAGTCGATACCATAAGAATGCGGAGTAGCGACATGTCATTAATATGGGTACATTGTGCATAGAATTATTTTCCAGTAAAATAGTTTTACATATAAATTTTGGGTTGTTTTTATTGAATTTGTTGTTGATTGTCATCGACAAGGTATGAGCTTGTCCAACATTGATTCTATGAAATGTTGGAGAGACTACGGGCTGTAAACCAACTGGTTGCGCGATATTTTGATAGGATACCTCTAAAGCAGTGGACGTTGTCGTATGATGAAGGATTAAGATATGGACGCATGACTTCGAACCTAGTGAAATGCATTAATTCCATATTGGAGGTGACACGTCATTTATTGGTAACCTTGGTGGTTAAGGAAACGTATTTCTGATTAGCAGACTTATTTCTAAAGCGAGTTGAAACATATGGGACAGCTAAAGGGTCGTCATGTTTGGTGCGAGTCAGTGTTGAAAGATTTAGGGAAAATGTAGAAATTGCAAACTTAATAACTCAGTGTGTCACTCACGACCAAATCTAGTATTTCGAGTTAAGCAACCTCATAGACTCGATCGTGGAGTTATTGGTGGAGTGTACCGCGTAGACCTCAGAAAAATGACATGCAACTATAAGATATTTCAAGTACTTCATTATCCATGCGCACAGGCAATTGTTGCATGTGCCTCAGAACGTATAGATTGCATGACCTATGTTGACGAAGTTTATAGATTTGAACACGTGTATAATGTTTGGAAATCTGAATTCTCACTTGTCCCTAATGAAAGCATGTGACTGCCTACCTCGCACACTTCTTTCAAGTTGGTACCAAATAAGAAGTCATGGTGGCGCAATTCAAAAGATCAACCGAGCTCAACTCGGATATGAGAAAAATATGGATATTCGAGAGTGGGGAGACACCGATGTTATGCATATACTATACGAACCTAGGGCATATGAAGTCAACATGTCCACACAACCTATGAGCATTAAGGAGAAGAGCTAATTAAAACACTAACTTACTAACTTATTCATTAAATTTTTCTGTAAAGTTTAAGTTATTAGTATTTCTTCAAGTAAGATATATTATAATCCGGAATTGGGAAGCTTCTGATCAATTCTTTGTTTTGTCAAAAAATTTTGTACTTAACAAGTTGACAGAAAAAAAATGAATGAAAAAAAAAAAAAAAATGATTGTAAAATTTAAACTCACAATATGATAGGTTACAAAGCAAACTTAATAAATTTGTTTGGTATATTGTAAATAAGTGTAGATTTAAGATGTAATACAAATTACACAATTTGGTACTAAGGAAAACGTGTCTTATAGGGCTTGTTTTTACTACCACATTAGTGAAAATGCGTCTTATATGACGTGTTTTCTTTCTCTTCTAAAAACGCGTCTTACAGGGCACACTTTTATTGATGTGGGTGCATTTTTCTTCTCTCTAAAATCAGAATAGATCGATAAATTTTAAAATTTTCAACCTACTTTCTCAATTGTCTTTCTTTTTTAACATATATGTTTAAATTAACTGCCAATTACATGAGTAGATTGTTAATAAGAAAAAAAAATCTAAGTAGGCTGCATAATCACAAGTTAACTTCTGGTCTGACCATCTAAAAATGGCTGATTGGTATTAGGTTTGTATTTATTTGGCCCCGTGAACCTTTGATATCCAGCGGATCAGTAGTCAATTTGCTTAATTTGAGAATCTGTGATTCAGCAATAATAGTGCATGTGAATCCTCTAAAATACAATCCACTTGTTTATCTACTCTGACTCTCTATGCTCTTCCACACTTGCATTTATACTTAAAATGAGTTTTTGATTAAGAGAAATTTAGGAATTGGAGTCCACTTGACTATTATCTGTATCAAATCTTTTTATTTATTTGTTTATGCCTTTTTAACGTATTACTTTTACTATTCTTTGTTACATACTATGCCAATTGTAGGTGATACATGCTGTTTAATATATGTATTATTTGGGTTTTAACTTGGCAATTTTTTTCATATTGAGGTTTGAAATTTTTTGGTCTAATTTAGGTTTTGAATTTACAATTGTTTCCATATTGGTACTTGAACTTGACAACTTTTCTCACATTAGAGCCTGAACTTAACAATTGTTTCCACATTAATGTCTAAACTTGACAATTATTTTCACATTACTGCTTGAACTTTAGGGTTTTCAATAGAGTTGCCTATGGGTTGAGTTTGAGCCAGGCCAAGTAAAAATTTAGACTCGTTTTTAGGCTTGGTCCGAAAAATTGGCCTAAAATTTTGTCCAAACCCGGCTTAGATAAAAATGCTAAAACCTGAGCTCGACTCAACTTGGCCCATCCATATTAAAATTTTTTATATAAAAATAAATCTAAAAAATACATCAATTACACTAAAAACATTAAAATAAATGATTCCCAATAAATGAAAAAAATTTTAAAAAAAACTTAAATAACACTAAGTTAAGTGCAACTTAGTAAGCAAATACCTTTAAACTAATAACAAAATTAATAATAAAACAAGAGTTATATAATATCCAAATAATAAAAAATAATAACAATAAAATAGTAAAATGATAGCAAAATAATGAAAAAAAACAATGATAAAATAGTAAAAAAAAAATAGCTTACTCGAGGCTTGGCTCATGAACAAGTCTAGTTTTCAAGGATTAATTTGGATAGAAAAAACTTCAAGTTCCAATATGAGAACATTTGTCAAGTTTAGGGCTTAACTTTAACAAAAAAAAAAAAAAAAAAGAAAAGAAAAAGGTCAAACCCAATTGTGAAAACAATTGCTAAGTTTAGGACCTAACTTAACAAAAAATAATTTAAGCCTCAATGTAGGAAGAATTATCAAGTTTAAGTCTTAAAATGTGGTTTAACCCTATATATAAATGAGGCATGTGACATTTTTATTTTTATAACTTTGTAGTGGAGTTAAAATTTATTGTTAATGTATAAAAATGAATTTAATTTATATGACTACTTATTTAGTATATTGTTAGTAGAGTCTTTAAATTAAGATTTAAAGTGTGGCACATATCTTTTATTAAGTATTGAGAAAATGGGATATATGGAAGTATTTTAATTACACTTGTATAGTTAAGATATTTCATTGTTTTTGTGTCAAATACTTATATATATATATATATATATATATATATATATAATAAAAGCAAGTACTAGTTTTTAAGGGTAGAGTGAGGTGAATAATTATTTTCGTAGGAATATGTTATATAAAAAGGTTTAGTTTGCGATTTGATTTTTAAAGTATATTTATCTTTTATTTAGATATTTTAATTTTTTTCTAATTTAATATCTAAAATATGTTGAAAATATGTTTTGTCCTCTTTAACAAACTTTAAGAAAAGAAATTGTTTGGTAGGTTTGACCAATAAAAAGTGCCATTTAACATGTTATGGCCAATAAAAAATGTCACTTGGCCTTCCTTCATAAAATGTATATATTTTTATGAAGTAGGTATAAACCATAAAATATGTAAAAAATGGAAAAACATATAAAAAAATTGGAAAAGCATATAAAATCTAAATTACATAAAATTATATATACAAGATGAAAATGATGATGATGGGTTAAAGCATTAAAAGGATACCTCAATATAAAATTTTTGTAATCTTTGCTTCTTAGCCATGGTTTTCCGAGAAACAATTGCAACATAAAACAATCGAAGTATATTTAAGCGTAGAAAAAAGTAGTAAAATCAATATGAGTTTCTGTTGGCCTTAAGGCTAATTGAACAACAAAGCCCCTATATTTTTCTATATTTAATTATTTTGAATATATATTTTATAGTTTATATATGATTTTTATATTTCCTTTCCGTTTTAATAATTTTTATAATTTATATATATTTAAATTTTATTAGAGTTGTCCATGAGCCGGGCTGAGTCAAGTAAAAAAATTAGGCTTGCTTTTTAAAGCCTAGGTATGATCCGACTCGAAAAATAGGCTTAAAGTTTTGTCCAAGTTTGACCTGGAAAAAAGGCTAAAACTTGAGCCCGATTCGCTCGTATTAAAATTTTTTATATTATCTTTTATATAAAAAAATAAAAAAAACAACAAATACACTAAAAATATTAAAATAAATGTTTTCCAACAAATAAAAAATTTAAAAATATACTTAAATGACACAAAGATAAGTGCAACTTGGAAAGAAAATACTCCTAAAATAATAACAAAATTAATAATAAAATAAGAGTTATACAATATTCAAATAATAACAATAAAATAAAAGTAATATAATAGCGAAATAATAGTAAAACAATAAAAAAAAAGTGTCAAAACAATAAAAAACAGCAACAATTTCCTTTTTGTAAATTTGGGTCGGGCCTAAGCAAAAGAAGCTTACCTAAGGCCTAGCCCATTTAGAAAACGATCATTATTTTTTTTTTGTTTAAACCTATTTTTTGAGCCTATACTTTAAGCTAAACCCTTCTACTTTCTGAGCTGAGCCAAATGTTTTGGCCCATAGACAAGTCTAGATTTTATATATTTTCTTAATTTTGTATATATATATATATATATGATTATTTCACATACATTTTCCATATTATTTATATATTTTTCTGAATTTTAATATTTTATTTTTATTTTTACATGCATATTTTATCACAGAAAAATGATATATTTATAAAGGAGCGTTAAGTGGCATTTTTTTATAGGCCAAAACATGCCAAATGATATTTTTTATGGCCAACTCTACTTTTCTTAATATCTTTTAAAAGAGGGTAAAAACGTAATTTTAACATACTTTAAGTATCAAATTGAGAAAAAATTTAAGAATCAAAGTGAGAAAATAGATATATTTTAAGGACAAACCGTGATTTAATCCTATAAAATAAGAATATAATTTCCTTTGTTTTTTTAAAAGTATATAATTACCTATTATTTGGTTTGTAAAATATATATTTTAGTGGATTCTTTAGCAATTTAATTAGATATTTTATAATAAAAAATATTTTGGTAGGATTAAAACTGAATTATTGGGTTACAATTTTAATTACGAGCAGTTGACACTGATTAATATCATCCATTGGTTTGCAAGCACAAATGGTACATTAAAAGAGAATTTTAAAGCAATAAAGAGAAAACAAGAAAAATTAAACATGAAAGTGGTTGATGCTGTCATCTTCAGTTTCTACAAATAGAAATATTACTACGGCGTAGTATTACAAATTTACAATGCCATTAATTAACTATCATTTCACTGAAATCCACTTATTTCTTTTTTAAAAAAAATCAATTTAATTAAGTATTGGATATCTATGACATATTATATTATGAAAGGAGTAGTTTGGTGAGCTTAAAACACATGGACCCCTTGCTCACATGCAGGATTGATTTATAGGATTTATATTTATACATACATATCTTCTTCAATCCTCATTCAGCTCAGTTTCTCTATAAACTTATCATTTCCTTGTAATTTAAAACCAAAATGCCATCAACCAACAAGAAAAAGCTCATCCTCTACACAGCTTCAATCAGCTTGGGTTGCCGCAGCTGTAAGAAATTGAAGCTCACCAGTGTTTTCAACCCAAAACCCAAACCCCAATCTCCTTACAATCTCTCTTCTTCCAATTCCTCCAATAAAACAACCCCTTATAATTCCATGTCTGAATTTGGAACCCCTACCTCTTTTTCTTCACACACTACTAATCAGTACTGGGAAATGGACATCGAAACAGACAAGGAAGCCATGTGTTCGCCGCCGGCGACCACTGTACGAGGGTTGAGGCGTGTAGGAGGAGAGAGCCTGGCGGTGGAGAAAGATTCCGATGATCCTTACTTGGATTTCAGGTACTCCATGTTGCAAATGATACTGGAGAAACAGATATATTCCAAAGATGAATTAAAGGAGCTTCTCAACTGTTTCCTTCACTTGAATTCGCCTTATTACCATGGGATTATTCTTTCGGCTTTTACTGATATCTGGAATGGACTCTTCTCAATCAAGCCTGGTGGTGGTGGTTCCCCACACCTGCTTTCCCAATTTTATGCTGACATGTGAGAGTAATGAGCGGTTAATAAGCTCAACCTTGTTTGGAGGGTTCTTTTTTCTTTTTACCTTCAACTGTAGTCCAATGGGTTAATATGATTTTATAACTAAAATTTGACAGTTGAGGTTATTAATAACCCATGTTAATTAAGATATATACTATTTTAAACAAATATTTCATCTTCAATGTAGTTGTAAGTTGAAAATGTGAAGCTTTTTCATGCATTGAAGGAAAATATGTGTTTTTAATATATATATATATATATATATATATAGTTTGTGGATTCAATTTATTTACAAAGTGTTATGTGCTTCTATCATGTAATCATTGTTAAAAATATGTAAAAGGTCCATATATATATTTGGAGCCTAAAAGTTAATAGTTTCAAAGCAAAATTCATGAATGTACATGAATATCACAGAATAATTATATGTAATGATTATAATAATGATATTTTTTAGTTAAGAATTTTAATTGTAAAAATACATTTGACTAACAAAACTACATTTAAGAACAAAGTTAAACAAAGGTTTAAAAGTCACCATAACTAATCCTACAAAACTTGGAACAAGTAATTTGTATCTTCAATCACATTTAATTTAAAGGATTCAAAGATTAATAATTATTTAAAATATTAAATCTATATAATTACAAATAATTTCATTCAACTTTAATTATTAAGTGTCACTTTTCTTTTTATTTAGGTAATTTCACCCAAAAAAGAGAGGAGTTTTCACCCATAATATATATTATAAGTAATTAAAATAATGTTAGGATGTAAAAATTATCTAGAATATATTAATTAATAGGGTAAGTCAAGATAATTTTTAGGGGATCGGATGAAATTTTAATTTTTATAATTTATATCTTTATAATTTATAAAAAATTAAATTAAATTTTATAAATTTAGAGGATCCAAAGTATACTTTTATCTTTATTAATTTAAAATTTTAAAAATTTTAAGAACCTAAATAATAATATTATATTTTAGGGGACCGAGTCCATATTAGCCCTCGCTTTGCCCATGTTGATTAAGTTAATTATTTGTATTTAATCAATGGAGATCTTGGTGGGGGGATTGGGATTTGAGTTGAGTATCTAGACATGTTAATATCCAAAGTAAGTAGAGATGAACTATTAAAAATGGGGTTGTGGGTGATTTTTTTTATCTCGTTTTGAAAAAGAAAATGGAGAAGTAATTAGTGGTAAAGTAGAGTATCTTTGATGATGGCCACATATGTCTGTTGTTGTTTGCTAGTGGGCAGCAGTGGGGCAAGTCCACCCACATCACCCCCACTTTTGTATTCTTGGGTGGGACAACATAGCCTTTAATGCTGCTTGCTTCATCAGTTTATTACTATTTTTTTAACCATAAACAATTACAAAATTATTTATTCCTAATATTTTAGTCATTCATTTCATCATTGTTTTACAACATAAAAAAAAAAAAAATAAAAAATGGCAAATGCAAACTTGCATAGGGATCTGCCATTTACATATGAAATTACTACAGGCAGGTATGTTTATATATTTGTTGGATTGTGCATATCTAATAATTATAAATGAAATGTAATTATCTTATTTGAAATAATATGATGAAATTTATTAAAACAAGTGTTAAAATTTTATTGATATTAGTATTTAATAAGGAGGAGATAAGGATAAGAAGGTGATAGTGATTAGGAGGTCTTCATTTATATCAAGTGTAGAGTCGAAGTATCAAGAGAGGAGAAAGAGGGAGGAAGGAGAAGAGAGATTGTAATGCTAGGGTATATTGCTTAAGGGAGTAAAGGGAAAGAAAAAGGAACCCTTCAATATCTGTATAAATAGAGGTAAGTTCCCATTGCTTAGAAGAGCCACGTCATCGACAAAATGGATGGTGGCCCTCTCGTGTGGTCGGCCAGATGGTGAGTTCGTTATATGCCAGTTGTTTTTAGGCATAGTATAGTGTGGGCTTTCTCTACATTCTCTTAGTTGTGATAATATGAGGATGTTAAGATTCAGTGGTTCGTTAGTAGTCTCCTCTTGGAGATAAGAGCGTACTACATGAGTGGCTTAATGGAGGATCCACTATTAGCGGGTAGCTTGATAAGAGAGTTAATAAACAATCAAAGGTGAGTGGTTTGATAGGGGAGTCAATATATGATCTTTCTTTGAGTGGTATAAAGTATGCGAATAATTTATTATTGAATAATCAATTGAATTGTGAATGTCTTTTAAATCATTTTTTCGTATTGAAACACAACCAAATTAGAGTAAAAGTATAACAATTTTATTAATATAAAACTTGAAACAAATAGGTAAAATAAAAACAATTCAATATATTGTTGCACTATTTGAATTTTCATCTTACGATTTTTTTAACCAAACATTGAGACCTCAAAACAAAACGGATAGAAGTAAAATAAAAAAAAATACCGAAAGAAAACAACAAATAAAAGGGATATTGTAATAAAATAAAATAAAATCCAAATTGAAAACTCGGCATTGATTTGAGTTCTAATATTGATGAACCTAAATAAAAAAATTCAATGTTTTTATTTAGATTCATTTAGATTTATAGTTGATTAGGTTTTGGAAAAAGATGATTTGCTTTATTCTTTTAGAATTTTAAAATTTTAGTAGAATTTTATGAGATACTTTTGGAAATTTTAGAATGTTAAAGGATTTTTTTTCAAATTTTTTTACATTTTTTATAATTCTAAATATTAAAATTTTAAAAATTCTCAATTTTATATTTATGTGGTTTTAGACAAATTTTTTTAGAATTTTATAAATTTTTCAATTTTTATATTCGTGCCCTCAGGCTTATATAAGGGTGCCCTTTGTCTTGCCATGTAGCTGAGAGTGTATTATCTTGCAAGATTGTGCATGCAAGCTAGATGGCAGGATCATTACAGGTTAATTGTCGGCATGGAGTGTATTGTGTGGTCCTACTCTAATATTTTCGTTCTTGAGGATGTACGAGATTGTTATGCCTTAGTGCTCCCTACAAGGGTGCATAGCAGGTTGCTCCTAGATTGACTTAAACGAGATTTGTGAAGGGCCGCCTACGAACCTTCCCACATGAATAGTTGATACAAATACTTGTTGAAGGTTGTATGTGGACCACTCCTAGTGAAAGGTCATCTTAATTGTCCAACAACTTATCATGTGTAGCGTTGATGTGAGGTATAACACTAATTCAATCCTTATATTGAAGTAAATAGCTAAAACTTTAATCTAAAGCATTTCGACTTTACTAATATTTAGAAATGTACTTTTTATTTCAAAGTTAAATTTATAGAAATTAAATTATTCACTTTTATTAATAAAAATGATAAAAAACCTCTTTAGTCTTTTTCAATTTCGAAATTGAGTAATTAACCTCTCTAAAAAATTGGAGCAATTTAATCCTTGTCATTTTTAAAAGTGAGCAATCAAAGACAATTAGTCAGGTTGTTAATATCTTTTGTCAAGTTGTGCATAATTTTGATTCATATAATAACAAATTTAGCCATCAATATTTACGTATTTTGTTAATTTGGTCTTAATTCTAAAAAACTCAACAAATTTAGTCTCAACAATTATACATTTACAAAAATATTGCAGGCTAAATTTTTTAAATCATGATTGAATTGATAGAATGTGTAAATTATGAGAGCTAAAATTGTTATTATTAGAGTCAAATTTATGCAAAATTGATGAAAAACATTAACATTGTGATTAATTGTCTTTAGTTGCTCACTTTCAAAATTTGACACAGATTAAATTGTTTCGTTTTTTAGAGGGACCAGTTTGCTTAATATCAAAATTGAGAAGGATCAAAGAGATTTTTTTACCAAAAAAAAAAAACTAATTATCAAAGAGATTTTTTTACCAAAAAAAAAAAACTAATTTACTTTTCATCCTATGGTACAAAGGCCTATTATATAATTTAACCACGCTGCAAATGACAATTTAAGTAGCTGGTGCAATACCAAGGACGATACCAAAGGGGCAGGTATGGTTTTGGTCTAGGGATGACAATCTTGAGTCGCACGATGGATTTCAAACCGCTTCTCTTCAAATGAAAATATTATGAATAATTAGCAAAATGAAATTGAAGCGGGATGGTGTGGAGTGAGGATGAATGTATTTAACATCCATAGAAGTAATAGTAATTTTCAATATCACGCATCCTGTAACACCTCTAACTCGTAACCATCGCCGAACTAGGGTTAAAGAGTTATCTTTTACAGACATTTTATAATACAAATCATCATTCACAACCAAGTGTCCCTTTTTATAGGTCAACGAGACCTTAATCATGCTTTAACATAGGGTTGGGACTAAACCGAATACATAAGGAACTTCTCGAAAATTTAAAACTTTTCTAAGTTATAGAGATCACATGCCCGTGTGGGTAGGCCGTGTGTCTCCCATGGCAACTATACACACCCATGTGTCCTGGTCGTGTCAAACAGAGTATGTATACTGACTAATCCACACGGCCACTAGACACGCCCATGCATCATGGCATGTGCTCATAAGCTATATACTGACCAAATCACACGGCTACCGGGCACGTCCGTGTGCCAAGGCTGTGCACAATTAGGTTAGCTACTGACTTAAACCCACGGCCACTAAGCACACCCGTGTGCCATGACCGTGCAGGCAAAACAGGCCATTTGTAAGGCCAAATTTGTAACAGCCCGATTTTGGGGCTAGTCGGAACAGTGGTCTCGGGACCACTAATCCAAGGTTGAGGAAATTATTTTAGTATTATTTTATGTGTTATGGCATTAATATATGGCTATGTGGAAATTTTGGTGCTTTAATTTTAGCAATAGAGTACTTAATTGTGAAAAAGGACTAAATCGCATAAAGTGCAAAAGTTCTATTTTATAAGGTGGGGGTACCTCATAGCTATAGATTATAAATTAGAGGATTTTAAAGTGAAATTAGGCCTTATTATATGTGTTGGCCGGCCATACAAGTTAAGGGGGACAGAGCATTAAATGCTAGTCAAAGTTGGTGGAAATTAAGTGATAAAATGAATAAAATAAGAGAAGCAAAATATGTTATCATCTTTCACTATTCACTCATCTCTTTCCACCAAAATTCAAGAGAGGATAGAGTTCTTGGAGGTTCAAACTTTCAGCCACTCAATCCTCATTCAAGTAAGTGATTTAGGTGGTTTTAGTTGATGATTTTTGTACTTTTGGAATCCCCAAAGCTTAAGATAACTAATGAGGGGACTAATTTGTGAAATGGTTAAAAGTTTAGAGACTTGCCATGAGAGAGTTTATGTTGTTAGCTGAGTTTTTATGGAAGAAAATGAATGATGGGGAGGTTAGAGACAACTTTTGTGAAAGGTGTTGTCATGAAAACACCTAAATGGGACTAAGTTGTAAATGTTGTAAATTGGCAATAAATGCATGAAATAGTTAGATTTGTGGGTTGTTGAAAGAGGAATAAATGTTCATCTAGGCTTTTTTAATGGGAAAATGTGATGAAAAATGATTTACGAGCTTAGGGGCAAAATTGTAATTTTTCTAATATACAAGGGCAAAATGGTCATTTTTGCCCAAGTGTAGAATTTGATGTATTAATCATAGAATGTCCTAAATGAATTAATTTCATTGTTATAGATCAAGAAGAGCACGAAATCAACCTTGACCGTGGGAAAGGCAAGGTGATAGAGTAAATCGCTAGCTAACACGTTTTGCATCGAGGTAAGTTTACGTGTAAACGATGCATTTTACATGCGCATTATTGTTGTTAATCAGTGCATAGCATAATTGAGAACATGTATAATTCAAGTAGATAGAAAGTGGTAGTTAATGAATAATTCTTTTATGAATGATGGAATAGATAGGTAGGTGTGTTATATCAAATTTTGATGGTGGGCCAAGTGCGATACCACCTTGTTGTTTAATTATGTTGGGCTGTGTGCGATACCATCGTCTGTTAACTTTTCTGGTGGATGTGTGTGATACCACCGTAATTAACCTTCTTGGTGGGCTATGTGCAATACCACCCTAATGAAGACTGATGGTGGGCTAAGTGCGAAACCACCGAGTAATGTGATTACGGGTAATGTATTTTGATATGGTGATGTGTTACATTAAGTGACCTTGTGATGCTCAGTACAGGGAAACTATAATTGAATGTATGCATTATGCTTGTGATGTGATTAGGATGTGTAAAAGGAGGAAATGAGTAAGCCTAATCTTGAATGTAGATTGATTTCTTGCTTAGCAAATAATGCTATAAAAATGTTTTATTCATTTTAGAGTGTTATATTGTTTACATGTGAACTTACTAAGCTTTAAGCTTACTCCTCTCTCTTTCCCCTGTCTTATAGGGCTTAAGAGCTGAACCGGGATACGCCGATAACTAGAAGACCACCCACACTATCTACTTACTTCGGTATAATTAGATTAGTGATTTTGTATATGACATGTATAGGACTAGACTAGTTAGATTATTTTGTTATTTTGACCAAATGTGTATTGGCTTTTGCTAAGACATTAATTTTGTAAATTGCCAAGAATGATGGCATATTTTATCATTTATGAAATTTCAAAGTTATTAATGTGAGTGCATGTGGATTAAGAGAGGTTTGTTAATTTTTTGAATGACCCATGTAGAGTAAGATATAGTGATGCTAGAAGCTTGGTAAATAGCCTTCATGTGCCACACGGGTAGATACACAAGGCGTGTTCTAGGCCGTGCTAACCCTGCACCTTATTATTACTAATTAGAATAGGCCACGGGCAAATCCCACGGCCGTGTGCATGAACCGTGTAAGACACATGGTAGGGACATGGGCGTGTGCCCAGGTCGTGTGGATCAAGTCAGTAGCTCCCACGGTTAGGAGACAAGGGTGTGTCCAGGCCATGCTAAATTAGTTAGTAACTCCCCACGGGTGGAAGACACGGGCATGTTGTAAAGGTACACGGGCGTGCCCCCATTTCACATGGGCGTGCCCTAGCCGTGTGAGTTTTGGCAGAATGTTGGGGTTTTTGGGCACGGTGTGAGCACATGGGCATGTGTGACTACACACGGGCGTGTGTGTCATCTAGCGGGCATGTACTCACTGTTTAGATGAAAAGAAATTTTATGGACCGTAAGATTTCCGATATGATCCCGAGAGTTCTCGTAGGTATGATTGAGATCTCATAGGTTGAGTGTGAAGTAGTTGAAACGATTCGAGAAGAGTAGTCACATTGAGCCTAAGTGGCGATCAGGTAAATTGTTCGGTAACGCCTCGTGCCCGATTCCGGCTGGGATTACGGGTAAGGGGTGTTACAAAATTTGCCTTCCTTATTTGGATCATACCTAGAAATAATATACCAATTTAAAACCTTACATAATTGACAATCAAAATCACACCAATAATCAACAAAGCTTTGCATCCAATCTCATTTTCAAACATGCCAAATTTCACAACTTAAGTACATGTATACTTCAAACATAATTCATCTACATTTACCTTTTATATGACCATTTCTTTGCTCAAACATATATACTCATATTGCATTCATATATCATATTTACTCATGCATATATCCACACTTATTTAGCCACATCTCATGGCTACATTATGCACATTTCAAACATAAACCAAGTGACTAGCCTATACATGCCATATCTAGCTATATACATTTCAAAAGTACCAAAATGAGTTGAGCAGTGTGATGACGATCCTCAATGGTCCCAAGCCTTCAGTAACTTTGACAATCTATAAAACAAAGCAAACACACACAGAGTAAGCTTTCAAAATCTTAGTAAGCCATATACAAATAAATTTAGCATACAATGCATATAACTAAATTATACAATGGTACTTATAGTTCTCATGGTTTGGCTCATTTGCTTACACAAAGCTTGTCACATACTTCTATTTCACATATCACATATGTACTTAGCTCATTCAAACATATTTTCATTCTTGTATCTCATTCAAATTCTCATATTCAAATACACATTTCATCATAGTAAATTCATATAGATACTTACCTTTTATACATACTTAATGTACATATCAAACGTACCTGAAACGGATTTACAGATCGCATAGTCATTCGTATCTCAAATTTGCCCATTGAACCATTCGGAATCTAATAGGATACTCAAAATGCTCGGAATAATCGTACAATGCCAACGTCCCAGATGAGGTCTTACATGTACTCAAATATCGATGCCATTGTCCTAGACAGGGTCTTACACGAGTAAATACGATGCCAATGTCCCATACATGGTCTAACACGTAAATCTCATATCGATGCCAACGTCCCAAAAGTGGTCTTACACAAAATCAAAAATCAATGCCAACGTACCAGATGTGGTCTTACATATACACATGCTTAGCCGAATGCTTAGCCGAATGCTCGTGTATCTCATATACACCCATATTTTTCATCAAATTCACAAATTAGTCCCTCAAAATGCTATTTTCACAACTTAGCCCTAATTAGCTAAATTCATCAAAAATTCAAGAACAAAACATGTTCATTTAACACATATTTTTTATTTAACACCTAAACTCATCACAAAGCTTACCATTTCATCAATGGCACATTTCATGAATATCATAAATTCTCAAAATTAAAACATGGGTTTCAAAGTTTACGAAGCAACGATTGTAAAAACATAGAAATTATCAAAAACTGAAGTGAAATCATACCTTAATCAAGAAGACAAAGAACTGAATGCCCTAGCTTTCTTATTTTCTTTCTTTTTCTTTAAACTTTCGGCTAGTAAACGGATGAACAACCATCTATTTTCATGCTTTTGTTACATTAATAATCTTTTATTAATTCATTTACTATAATATCCTTTCATTTAATATAAGAAACATACATAACATAAGGGCATATTTGACCTTTATCCATCCACTATCTAAATAGTGGTTTAATTGCCACATAAGGCCTCCCCACTTAAAAGCCATCTCAAATAGGTGTCCTTTCATAAAGCATGCACATTTTGCATTTAATGCAATTTAATCCCTTTATCAAATTAAACACGCAGACGGACAAATTAACTTACGAAATTTTACCACATGCTTAAACACATATCAAAGGCATAGAAAATAATATTAAAATATTATTTTAACTCGGATTTGTGGTCTTAAAACCACTGTTCTGACTAGGGTCTAAACCGGACTGTTACAATTCTCCCCTCTTAGGGATTTTCGTCCCTGAAAATCTTACCGTTAAACAGATTCAGATATTGTTGTTTTATTGAGTCTTTAGGCTCCCACATAGCCTTTTCTATTCCATGTCGATTCCACAACGCTTTCACTAATAGAATTTTCTTATTTCTGAATTCTTTCACTTCACGAGCTAAGATACGGATTGATTCTTTCTCGTATGTCATATCAGATCGAATTTCAATTTCAGAAGGAGAAATTACATGTGATGGATCGAAATGGTATCTACGGAGCATCGAAACATGGAATAAGTTGTATATCTTTTCTAGCTCAGGTGGCAATAACAATTTGTATGCAACATGTCCAATACGCTTAATAATTTTGTATGGTCGGTGAACCTCGGACTCAACTTGCCTTTACATCTGAATCGGTGTACTTTCTTCCACGGAGACACTTTCAGAAATACTTTGTCACCAATCTCAAATTCTATATCTTTTCTTTTTAAGTCTGCATAGGATTTCTTACGATCAGACGCTGCTTTCAGACTATCACGGATTACTTTTACTTTCTGTTCAGTGTCTTTTATCAGATCAACCCCGTGTAGCTTATTTTCACTTAGCTCGGTCCAATACAGAGGTGTACGACATTTACGTCCGTACAAAGCTTCATAAGGTGCCATTTTAATGCTCGACTGAAAACTATTATTATAAGCAAATTCAACCAATGGCAGGTTCTGTTCTCACGTACCATCAAACTCAAGAATGCAGCATCTCATCATATCCTCAAGAATCTGAATGATCCGCTTGAATTGACCATTCGTTTACGGATGAAAAGCTATACTGAAATGTAATTTTGTGCCTAAAGCTTCTTGCAATTTCTTCCAGAATCTTGATGTAAATCTCGGATCTCTATCTGATACAATGGATAGTGGCACCCTGTGTAATTTCACAATCTCAGAAACATAAAGCTCGGCTAATATATCAAGTGAATAATCGGATCGTACCGGAATAAAATCGACAGATTTCGTTAATCGATCAACTACAACCCAAATCACATCTTTCTTTTTCGGAGTCAGAGGCAATCCCGAAACAAAATCCATTATCACTCTATCCCATTTCCACTCGGGAATTAGAATCGGTTGTAATAAACTAGATGAAACCTGATGTTTAACTTTAACTTGCTGATAGACTAAATATTTCGACACATAGTCAAAAATGTCTCGTTTCATACCTGACCACCAATAGTGTTGTTTCAGATTATGATACATCTTCGTACTACCTGGATGAACAGATAGACGACTGTTATGTGCTTCATTCAAAATTAACTGAACCAATTCTAGATTTCTCGGAACACAAATTTGATCTCGGAATCTCAAATAATTGTTATCATCCACTCGAAATTCAAAATCAGAATTTGGATCACACTGAGCTCATTTCGCTATTAGTTCATTATCAACTTTCTAAGCATCATATATCTGCTATAAAAACAACAGTTTCGCTTTCAATTCAGCTATCACTAAACTATCATCAGACAGATCTAATTGAGCATTCATAGCACTTAGTGCAAATAGTGATTTTTGATTCAATGCATCGGCAACAATAGTAGCTTTACTCGGATGATAATCTATCATAAGCTCGTAGTCTTTCAATAGCTCTAACCATCTTCTCTGATGCAGATTCAAATCTCTCCGAGTCATCAAATATTTCAAACTTTTATGATCTGAAAACACATGGCATTTCTCACCAAATAGATAATGACTCCAAATCTTTAATGCGAACACAATCGCAACAAGCTCGAGGTCATGAGTCGGATAATTCTTTTCATGTGGCTTCAATCGTCTCGAAGCATAAGCTATGGCTTTTTCTTCTTGCATCAGAACACATCCCAGACCATTTAATGAAGCATCACTGTATATCACAAATTATTTACCCGATTATGGCTGTACTAAAACCAGAGCTTCAGTTAATAAAACTTTCAACTGATCAAAGCTTTTCTGACATTTATCAGACCATTCAAAACTCACATTTTTCCGAAGCAATCTTGTCAACGGGGTTGCAATCATCGAAAAGCCTTTTACAAATAGACGATAATAACCAGCTAGTCCCAGAAAACTAACTTCATGTAACTAGAATTCACATTTGTTGAATTTCGCATACAATTGTTTCTCTCAGAGTTTGCAACACAATCCTCAGATGCTCAGCATGCTCAGTTTCATCTCTTGAACAAATTAAAAAGTCATCAATGAATACAACAACAAATTGATCTAGGTACGGTCTGAAAATTCTGTTAATCAAATCCATAAAAATAGTAGGAGCATTCGTTAGTCCGAAAGGCATAACTAAAAACTCATAATGCCCGTACCTTATTCTGAAAGTAGTTTTGGAATGTCTAAATCTTTCACTCTCAACTGGTAGTGTCCCGATCTCAGATCGATCTTAGAAAATACAGTGGCTCCTTTTAGCTGATCAAACAAATCGTCAATCCTAGACAACGGATATTTGTTTTTTATAGTTACTTTGTTCAACTGACGATAATCAATACACATTTTCATTGTGCCATCTTTCTTTTTCACAAATAGAACGGGAGCACCCCAAGGTGAGAAACTCGGTCTAGTGAACCCTCTGTCAGTGAATTCTTGTAGTTGTGACTTTAAATCTTTCAACTCTGTTGGTGCCATTCTATACGGAGCTATCGAAATAGGTGTCGTACCAGGAAACAGATCAGTACCAAATTCAACTTCACGTATCGGAGGAAATCCCGACAATTCTTTAGGGAATACATTAGGAAACTCACAAACGACTGGCACTGATTCAACTTTCTTTTCAGACACTTTCGAATCAATCACATAAGCAAAATAAGCTTCGTAACACTTTTTCATATAGCTCTGAGCTTTCAATACAGATATCACAGCAGGCAATCCATTCAGATCATTAGACTCAACCCGAACTATTTCATTATTCGGACATCTCAAATCAATAGTCTTTCTTTTACAATTCAGAACAGCATCATGTAATGTAAACCAGTCCATACCCAGAATGATATCAAACTCATCAAATGACAAAAGCATCAAATCAGCAGGGAAACAGATATCTCAAAACATTAACGGACAATTCTTGCATACTTGGTCAACCAAAACACTTTTACCTAAGGGGTTCGATGCTTTTATAACAAACTTGTAGACTCTACAGATAGAATCTTACTGGATACTATGTTCATGCATATATACGAATGAGTAGAACCAGGGTCTATCAATGCAATCACAAAAGTATCATAAAGTGTACATGTACCCATTACAACATTTAGAGATGAAGCTTCCTCCCGATCTCGGATAGCATACGCTCTAGCAGGCGCTCTAGCTTCGGATCCCGTGATAGTATCTCTCGTAGTTCTCTGACTACTATTGACATTTCTTACATTCGGAATGGTCTACCTCTCACAAGTGCATTATCGAATCTCGGATTTTGGACATTCGCTAGCTCAACGGACTCCAAGTAATCACGGATGAAATGATCTAATGATCCACATCTGAAGCAAGCTCGATCAATTAGTCTACAGCTTTCCGGATGCCTTTTTCCACAATACTTACATTTAGGTTTCTCAGATCTAACATTTCCAACACTTGCCATTGAAGTTGCTAGACTTTTGGAGCTCATTTGTGATCTATCTCGATTTCTATTCGAATGTTCCACATTATCTATTGAACTGCTTTGATCATCTCTGAATTTTTTCGAAATAGACTGAAATGATTTGCTCGTAAATCTCTTTCTCACATCTTGGGCTTCGAGACTCAGCTTTTCTTTTATCTTTTCTGAGTGCCTCAGCTTTGCACGCCATCAACAAGTACAACAAACTCTTTTATCTCTAAAATCCCGACTAACAAGCGGATATCTTTTTGCACATTATTGCTTCAGATGATATACATTCTCGGGCATACTGACTTAACCTCATGAACTCTCATTCGTATTTAGTGATTGACATACGACCCTGTTTCAATTCTAGAAATTCATTCCATTTCTGATCGATGAATCTCTCACTGATGTATTTTTTCCAAAAATCAATAAGAAAGAAGTCCCATGTAACTCATTCTTTCAGAACAATAGAAATCATAGTTTTCAACCATTGATAGGCCGCATCTCTTAGCAACGAAACAACATATTTAATACTTTCTTTCAAGTCAGAGACATCTCATCAAATACCGGATAGTGTTTTCTAACCAAAACTCAGCTTTTTTGGCATCATCATCACTGATAGCCCTGAACTCTTCCACCCAGTACTTACGGATTTTATCGACCGGAGGCTTGTTCCAAAATTCAGATTTGTAGTCGGAGGCATAGCAGATGTTTGAGGGGGATTAAACGGGGGCGGAGGTTGCAAAATAGTCGGGTTATTTCTTACAAATTGAGTGAACCACTCACTGATTATCTGGAAGAAAGCTTGTTTAGCTTCTCTCTCTTGACCGCTCGTAACCGGTCTCGGATCAGATAGCGCTGTCCCTTGCGCAGGAGCAGGCACATTACTTTCTACGTCGTCAGCTACGATTCTTTTGGGATCCATTACTATATAAAAATCACATTTTTCATGTCAGGATTCATCAAACTATCACAATTCAGACATATGGCATGTATAGCTAGACTCTGACACGCTACGTTAGTCCGAGAATTGACTAAACCGTTGCTCTGATACCAACCAAATGTAACACCCTTAACCTGTATCCATCGCTGAAATAGGGTTAAAGGCGTTACCGAACAGATCGAAAACTTTTACAGACATTTTATAATACAAATCATCATTCACAACCAAGTGTCCCTTTTTATAGGTCAACGAAACCTTAATCATGCTTTAGAATAGGTTGGGACTAAAGCGAATACATAAGGAACTTCTTGGAAATTTAAAAATTTTCTAAGTTATAGAGATCACACACAGAGTTTTCAGTAATGATGATCACACACATAAAGTACCAAAATGAGTTGAGTAGTGTGATAACGATCCTCGACGGTCCCAAGCCTTCAGTAACTTTGACAATCTATAAAACAGAGCAAACACTCACAGAGTAAGCTTTCAAAAGATTAGTAAGCTATATACAAATAAACTTAGCATACAATGCATATAACTAAATTAAACAATAGTACTTATAGTTCTCATGGTTAATTCATTACATAATCTTTGGCTCATTTGCTTACACAAAGCTTGTCACATACTTCTATTTCATATATCACATATGTACTTAGCTCATTCAAACATATTTCCATTCTTGTATCTCATTCAGATTCTCATATTCAAATACACATTTCATCATAGTAAATTCATATAGATACTTACCTTTTATGCATACTTAGTGTACATATCAAACGTCCATGAAACGGATTTATAGATCGCATAATCATTCATATCTTAAATTTTCCTTTTGAATCGTTCGGAATCTAATAGGATACTCAAAATGCTCAAAATAATTATACAATGCCAACGTTCCAGACGAGGTCTTACGTGTACTCAAATATTGATGCCATTGTCCCAGACAGGGTCTTACACGAGTAAATACGATGCCAAAGTCCCAGACATGGTCTTACACGTAAATATAATATCGATGCCAATGTCCCAGATGTGGTCTTACACGAAATCAAAAATCAATGCCAACGTACCAGACATTGTCTTACATGATATCACTTAACAGACACCTAGGACATGACATAGTTAATCTTATCTATTCCTAGATTCAAACGGGACTTCTCGGACATTGTCACTATATAAATTCTATCTCGAAATTCATGTATGCATCACCTCATGTGCATTCAACATTATCATTAGTCATATGAACACACATAATTCAACTCAAACATGTTTATTTGTATATTGACTTACCTCGGATTCAGATATTCGTTCGAACTCGGTTATTCAACTACTTTCGCTTTCCCGCGATCTAAGTCTGTTTTCTTCGACTTTTGATCTATACATATTCAAATGTAATCCATTTATTCACTAATTCATTCAATTCAATCCATGAATACACATTTAGGAAAATTTGCAATTTAGCCCTCACATTTGTACATTTTATCAATTTAGTCGATTTCTCTCAAAACATCAAATATACAAAATCACCATATACACATGCTTAGCCGAATGCTCGTGTATCTCATATAAACCCATATTTTTCATAAAATTCACAAATTAGTCCCTCAAAATGCTATTTTCACAACTTAGCCCTAATTAGCTAAATTCATCAAAAATTCAAGAACAAAACATGT
The DNA here is from genome assembly GCA_025506655.1 of Gossypium rotundifolium. Taxonomy (NCBI): domain Eukaryota; kingdom Viridiplantae; phylum Streptophyta; class Magnoliopsida; order Malvales; family Malvaceae; genus Gossypium; species Gossypium rotundifolium. The sequence goes on from CP106722.1 coordinate 141,946,858, forward strand.
TCATTTAACACATATTTTTTATTTAACACCTAAACTCATCACAAAGCTTACCATTTCATCAATGGCACATTTCATGAATATCATAAATTCTCAAAATTAAAACATGGGTTTCAAAGTTTACGAAGCAACGATTGCAAAAACATAGAAATTAGCAAAAACCGAAGTGAAATCATACTTTAATCAAGAAGACAAAGAACCGAATGCCCTAGCTTTCTTATTTTCTTTATTTTTCTTTAAAATTTCAGCTAGTAAATGGATGAACAACCATCTATTTTCATGTTTTTGTTACATTAATAATCTTTTATTAATTCATTTACTATAATATCCTTTCATTTAATATAAGAAACATACATAACACAAGAGCATGTTTGACCTTTATCCATCCACTATCTAAATAGTGGTTTAATTGCCAAATAAGGCCTCCCCACTTAAAAGCCATCTCAAATAGGTGTCCTTTCATAAAGCATGCACATTTTGCATTCAATGCAATTTAATCCCTTTATCAAATTAAACACGCAGACGGACAAACTAACTTACGAAATTTTACCACATGCTTAAACACATATCAAAGGCATAGAAAATAATATTAAAATATTATTCCAACTCGGATTTGTGGTCCCGAAACCACTGTTCCGAGTAGGGTCTAAATCAGACTGTTACAATTCTCCCCCTTAGGGATTTTCGTCCCTGAAAATCTTACCGTTAAACAGATTCAGATATTGCTGTTTCATTGAGTCTTTAGGCTCCCACATGGCCTTTTCTATTCCATGTCGATTCCATAACATTTTCACTAATAGAATTTTCTTATTTCTGAATTCTTTCACTTCACGAGCTAAGATACAGATTGGTTCTTTCTCGTATGTCATATCAGATCGGATTTCAATTTCAAAAGGGGAAATTACATGCGATGGATTAGAACGCTATCTACGGAGCATCGAAACATGGAATAAGTTGTGTATCTTTTCTAGCTTAGGTGGCAATAACAATTTGTATGAGTAGGTCCAATACGCTTAATAATTTCGTATGGTCCGATGAACCTCAGACTTAACTTGCCTTTACGTCTGAATCGGTGTACTTTCTTCCACGGAGACACTTTCAGAAATACTTTGTCACTGATCTCAAATTCTATATCTTTTCTTTTTAAGTCTGCATAGGATTTCTGACGATCAGACGCTGCTTTCAGACTATCACGGATTACTTTTACTTTCTGTTTAGTGTCTTTTATCAGATCAACCCCGTGTAGCTTATTTTCACTGATTTACGTCCGTACAAAGCTTCATAAGGTGCTATTTTAATGCTCGACTGAAAACTATTTTCATGATGTCATCCCTACTCTAACCGTTCAAATGACAAAATATCATTTTAGCATCTTTAAATTTCTAAAATTATATGTTAGTTTAATGGTAAAAATATACTTTGGCTCCTTAAAGAGGATAAAATTTCAATTTAAACCCTTTAAAATTCTAAAATAATAATATATAATGATAAAATTATACTTTAATCTCTTTAAAATACTATAATATAATATTGACATTCCTAAAATAAATTTTGACTTCGTCGCTATCAATATTATATTAATAACAATAATCGAATTTTGTTGTAAAACATTTGAAAAAAAAACTTATAATTTCAATAGTGACTATTAGTACCTTAACTTGTATGGAGTAGTTGTTAAAACTTTTGTTAAACACCAGTTTGACACGAATTCGAACTGTGTTATCTCACATTTACCCTTAAATTGTATAAAACCCTATTAGTTGTTTCTTTAGTTGTTGTATTTTTCATGTAATTAACATCCATCAAAAAAAATTTAAGGTTTTGTTTTTCGGTGAAGGTTGATTTTAAGTTTTTACTCAGTGCCTATTCAAAATCTGAATATCTCCTCCACCCCAAATATTGCCATAAGTTTCACCTTGTTTACTAATGGTTTCGCATGGAAAGATTTTGCAGTTCTGATTGGTGTTTTGATAGAGTCCATTTTCAAGATACCCCATTCTTAATTTGTTGCAAAACTATGACATTACGAAAAAGCTAAAACAAAAAGAAAATGCTTGCTGACCAACATCCTCTCTCTGTCTTAGTTTAAATTAAAGCCTTAGAGGACACTTTGTCCTGTCAATAAAAGTGCTTATTAAAATGTGGTCTCATTTTCAAGCGTCTGTCAAATCCAACTAGAAAATAAAAAAATCATGAATCTGAGAATCTTTTTTTTTTCCTGTCTATTTGTGTGATCAATAAAAGGACTTACATAAATGAGGAAAGTTGGTCATATAAGATTAGATTAAAAATAAGATTAGATTTTTCATTAAAAAATAAGTTTAGATAAGTTGATACAAAGGGTAGGGGTTGAGGGTCGTATGAATTTTTATATTAGTTTATTAAGTGAATCCCATGTTAACTGTTCATGAAACGTTCCATTAGTCATGCAAGTTGAGATACGGTTTTCTAAATCAGTTTAACGAGTTATTTTTTATTGAAGTGGCTGGCTTGAAGAGATCTTCTTTAAATAAGGTATAATTCTATAATAAACTTAAAAATATATAGTTGAATAAAAATAGAAGTTAGATTAATTAAAATACCAAGAACCTAATCAAGTAGATAAAATTTGAATTGAATTACTTGATCAGATTAATTGAATTGACAATCTATTTTTGGTTTTCTATTGCACATCATAAAATTGAGAATTCCTTAACCGAAGAAAATTTGGTAAAAGTAAAAAAGATGAATCTTAATATTATTATTGTTAATTATTATATAAAATCATACCATTTAGTTAAACATAATTTTATTAAATATTTATTATATGTGGTTGGTTTAATATTGAATCAATTAAATCAACTGAACTAATAATGAAGGTATCAATTATTTACCTCCGATTCTATTTTTAAATATTAATTTAATTTAATTGGTTGAAATAAATAGAATTAGATAGCAACATCTTACTTTCCTATTTCTATACCCTAATCTCAAATTGCACAGCTTTGTTTGTAAAATGAAATGTGGATCACAAGTTGAAAACAAGCCTAAACTTCACTACTTTGAAATGTTGTTTAATGTAGAAAAATATCAAAGGAGAAAGACATAATGATCATCTCTATCTAGCTATTCTTTTAACACTTTCCCTCAGAGTGGGGAACATCACATTACTTGTTTGCATACAAAATAGTACACAATGCCTTAACTCAAAAGCTAAAAAAAGAAAGAAAAGAAAAGATACTAACTAACATGGTTTTCTATAACAAAAACAATCATCTTCTTTCGTTTAAAAAAAGAAGCAGCAAACAAATATATTCTATATTTTTTGTACTGAAATTTGAATCCGTTAAGTACTTTCATGTCCCTTTCTTGATGTTTCAACTCTTACATTTGCTTATATGATGTGCATTTATGGACAATTTTAAAAAATATATTATTTAGTAATTTTGGAGTTTAAATTGGCTTAACTTTTTCCCTCTATTCACAAACCATGCTTTTTATACAATTACAAGAAATCTATGGTTGGTAGGGTTTAATTTTAAGTTCTATTTGCCATATTTTGTTTATCTATAATATATAAAAGCATGAGTCATCGGTACTATTAATATGGTTAGACCAACTCACTCTTGGGTTAGTGGGATGAAATGATTAAACTCACTTATTACTATTAATATGGTTTTAATATATATTTTATATTAATAAATTAACCTAAGACAATTAAGCTTAATCATATCATTAAGCTTAGTATATATATATATATATATATATATTAGTGGTCACCAACTCAAGTCCTAAATAAGACGCGGGTCAACTACCCATGACCCGAATAGGTCCCACTAAACATTGAGTGCGAGGCGAACCATGAGAGAATAATAAGGGAGTTCGCTGATCTAGCTCGCAAGGCGAGCTTGTGGATCTAGCTTGCATGAACCGAGTGAGGATCGCGACCCCAGTCTGCATATACCCAAGGCACTCGCTGAAGGCCCAAGGTGCTCACAGAAAGGAGGTCACGTGTTCTATAGGCGACCCAGAGTGAAACACGTGTCTAGGAGCTTAAAACCCACTTGGAATGTCAGTCCTAGGTACAGAGAGGACCACATACACTACAGGCAACCCAACACAAAACAAGTGTCTAGTAGGCCGGAAGCTCGCGCGGAATGTCAATACTAGGAACGATGGATTTGAGACAAAACAAGGGGGTCCAGGTTGCGAGCTGTGATAGTATAAATATCCGAATGCTCCTGTTGATGAGATACGAGACAAAATTACCAACAATTGATGCGATGAGCCTGGACAGACTTTTGATCATCAGATTTCAACAAGTTTGGTTATCTTTTCCTTAGTTGGAGAATAGAAATGGCTCAACCAAATGAGAATTTTCCCTTCAACCTTTCATCAGAACAGGCTGAAGCCTTAGGCTCTAGTGGTCAGCACAATGAAGCGGATTTGTTTGCCAGATGGTTCACTGATAGACTAGAAAATTTTGACAATGCAGTTCGTCAGGAGTTTCTGAGCCTCTAGACCTAAATGTTTGGCCAAGGGTTACCGCTCCCTCCTAAACAATATGCAGTCCTGCAATAATTTTTACCCTCTAGGAGCAAATGAGGTTCATGAGAGAGCAAATGGTCATTTAGGAGCGCGATTCGAGCAACAACAAGCTTTTCAGCAGGAGCTGTTAAAGTAGAACGAGGAGTTAAGAAGAAATGTGTATTTTGATAACTCTGGCTTTCAAGACAACGTGAACGCATAGGACGAGGTTCTAGGCATGTAGTGAAAGAGTGACAAAATGAGAAGGATAAGCTACGGAGGGATGTAAGGAGTTGCACCTTGAATCTCGGGACATGGATTGGCTGTTTTGCTCCAACAATCCATTGGCCCTCGAGATCACAGTAGTGAACTTGCCGCGTGACTTCAAATTTTTGAAGGATATGTTTGAGGGAATGAGGGATCTGCGAGCCCACTTGATGTAATACAATGACTATATGAATGTATTGGGGGTATTAGACACAACAAAGTGCAAGGCCTTTTCAACGACACTTAATGGAAGCGCCAATGAATGGTATTTCTCTCTTCCCCAAGGTTCAGTTTAGAGCTTTTCGTAGTTGGGACAAACATTTTTAGGAAGGTTTAGAGCCCACAAAGTAATATGAATACACTTATAGGGTTAATGTTAGTAAAGCAGAAAAAGGGTGAATCCCTCCAAGATTACGTGAAGAGGTTCCATACAACAACCCTTAACAAGTTTGGGTCATAGACTTGTAATACTATTTCACCGAAGCGAGCCCATAAGTTGGTGACTTGTAGAGCCCATAAGTAGGAAATTAAGAGGGCATCTCGCGACACCTTTCAGAAGGAAGATAAATAATCTAGGAACAAGGAAAGACCTTGTAGTAGGCAGGCCCCTTCTAGCCATTCGTTGCGAGTAAAAAATGATAGGCCACAGAGAAATCAAGTTTAAAGTATTTCTCTTAGGGCCCCACAAGAACCTCAACTAAAGAACATTAGTAGGTACATCCTGTAGAGCAAGTTTGAAGCTTATACCCTATTGAATGCCACTCGTACCTACACTATCAGCTAAGTCAAGAGCTTTGGCATCTTTTCAAGTCGCCCCTGATGAAGAGCATGATGAGAAGAGTAAATTCAATGGCCATATATTCATTCCACGATGACATGGGGCACAAAATCGAGGATTGCTTCATGCTAAAAGATGCTATAGAGGAAGCAGTACGAAATGGCGAGCTCGTAGAGTTCGTAAATAAGAGTGGCCCCAACCAGGGTCAAGGCTCGTTTAACGATCCTAAGGGTAAGTAGAAGATTAGAGTACCATTCAAGTGATTATAGGCAAGTATGAAGAGTGGATAGATTCCAATGCAAAGAAGAGGGCACACATGAGAAGTGTAATATCAGTTAGTGCTCCCAAGAGATTGCGTTAACAGGAAAGGTGGAGTGTTGAATTTAGTAGTGATGATGAGGATTTGGTGTGCAATGAAGAGGGTAATAATTTGATGGTTTTCTCAGTGATAGTTGCAGGTTTCGAAGTTAAAAGAATACTTGTAGACAGTGGTAGCGCGGTCGAGGTGTTGTCTTGGGATGCATACCAGAAGACGGGGCTAAAAGAACAGACGTTGTCTAAAGATAGTCCGTTGTATAACTTTACGAACCATCCTATCGAGGTGAAAGGCTCAATCACCTTACCAGTCACCTTAGGGGACGACAAGCATACAACTACGGAGTATGTTTAATTATATTTGGTAGACCACTCAATGGTATACAATACTATCTTCAGGCGACCAATAATAAGGATGAAAAAGATGGTGGTCATAACATTTTACATGAACATCAAGTTTTTGATGAAAATGGGGGTCAGATTCTTATGCCCAAATCAATGAACTACGAAGTAATGCCATATGCTGTCTGTCAATCAAACAAGGGAGCCCGCCATCGAAGGACAGAGTTTGCGGGGAACAATTTAGAGAATCAGGTCTTAGATTCAGATAACTTAGACGTAATGGACAAAGAGAGAAGCAAAAACCCGAGCCTACGAATAATATTGAGACTTTGCAATTATTTTGTGATAATGAGGAAAAAAATATTAGAATCTTGTCAGCATTGGTGGCAGAAGAAAAAACATGTTAGTCCGGTGTCTAATGAAGAATTTAGACCTTTTTTCGGTCAATAGCAGATATGCTGGAAGTGGACCCTCAGGTAATCGTCCACAAGTTGAATGTCCTTCTAGAAGTAAAGCTAGTGAAGTAGAATAAGAGGAAGTTTACACCGTAGGTGGTAGAAGTAGTAAGGTAAGAAGTAGCTAAACTATTATCAGCAGGTTTCATTAGAGAAGTAGAATATCCGAATTGGGTCTTGAATGTAGTCATGGTGAAGAAAAACAATGACAAATGGAGAATGTTCATTGACTTCACTAATCTCAACAAAACATGAACTAACGACAATTTTCTCCTACCTTCGATTGATCGTTTAGTCAATGCTTCTACAAGTCATAGGTCCATGAGCTTCATCGATGCTTTCTCGGGCTATAATAGATTTAAATGCATGGAATATTTGCTATGATGTATATTCATAAGGTTTCTATTTATGCACAATAAAATTCGTAAAGTATGTGAAGTTGAATGATAATGATAGATACCATATTAATTGTAATTTGAAAGTTGAAACATTATTTACTTTTAGCGAAAGTATGTGATTATTGAGAACATGTTGAACTTGTCAAATAAATATGAAAAGTATTGAAATATGAATATGTATGAGTTTGTGTGACATATTGCATATGCATTGGGTTGGAATATTTTGTGGTTGACGGAGGAGTTCTGTGGAGTACTGACATCATATTAAGAATGCATATATTCGTAGTCAATGCACTGCATTTGTAGTACCGAGGGGATTGGAGATTTTATCACACATTATATGTTATTGGCGATTGTATCGTACTATTTGATATTTGGTAGATTTTCTACATTTTTTATTATTGGTGGTTTTACCACATCGAGCTATTCTCGCATTTGTTGGAGTTTGGTAGATAGGTTTTGGGGAAGTTGTGGTGTGTAGCGGATGGTATGGGTAGGATCTCACATGTGCATTTATCACGATCATCTGCATTTCAATTGTTATTGATAATGTTTGAATGTGCTAGTGTATCTCTATGAAATTTCTTTGAATGCTTAAATGTTTGTTTAGTCTCACACTGAGCTTGTTAAGCTCACCCCATTACCTTAACTTTTTAGGTAATGAATGAACTTAGGATTGGAAATGGCATGCGGACGTACGACGGACTTCAAACTCAATTTCGTCATATTATTTTACTTTAATTTTATTTTTGGTTTATTTTCTCATTATTTTTATTATTTAATTTTTGGATTTAAGTTATTAAAATTATAGTTTGGGGCTCTTTGTGTTTTAGGGATTACCATGCATACATGACACTCATACTTGGATTAGTTTTATGGATCTTGCATATTGAAATTGGACTATGCATCATACATGACTAAGTTAATAATTTGACTAGTAATGATATTTTTCTACTGCTAAGAAGGTATTCAAAATGATTTTTCCGAAGCAATGTCGACAAATAGGTTTTATAAAAATTCACCTAATTCGCTAATTTGACTAAAGCATAGTTTGACTAAGTAAAGGGAAGTTTTTCAAAGTTAACAATAGAAACCATGATTTTATAAAAAGGAGTACTTGAAGGTTTTAAATTGTTGTTAGAGTAGGTTTGACACTAAGGTGTCCAATGTGGCTTTTACAATTTGACCGTAACATTTAGGTCAAGTTTGGGAGGTTACATTTAATGGTATCAGAGCCTAAGTTCAAAACCTCAGACTAAATTATCAAACCTTTTCAAAATAGGTCTATATTCATGCATACATGAAAAAATGGTATCTTAGAGAAAAACAAACCACAGAATTTTGAAATTACTTTTTACAGGGAATGACTAAGTCCAAAGGTTCAATGCGAAGTCCAAAGAACTAGTGACGAAACTTTAGTAAGAGTATAGAGACTATTGCATAAAAAATTAATGAAAGAATTATAAAATGTGAGTGTAAAAGACTAAGCAAAGTACTAAAAGCTCTTACTTGAAAATTGTAGATTCATAAAACACAGAAATAATCATACATTGAATCATAACTCGTGGTAGGAGGGGCCGTAGGGGAGACATTTGAGGGCTCCAATTGAGTCGACTGCACTATTAGAGCCAAAACAAGATAATGGACAGAATGAGGTTAACAGTGAACCCACTACTGAGGGTGAGAATATGGAAAATGGGAATATTAATGATAACCATGTTAAGAATGATCCAGTAACTCAGGCTTTATTGAGGTCTTTGAATAGGGTTGTTGAGGCTCCAATAGGAGGACTTAGTTGGGGGACGATTGCTGAGAGTCTCCGCTATAGTGGGATTGAATTGTTTAGGGTATTACTAAAACTATTCCTCCAGTGGCTGAGTATTGGATGAAAACCGCTGAACAAATTTTGGAGGATTTGGATTGCACCTTAAGCAGAAGCTTAATAGGGCCGTGTCATTATTAAGAGATGAGGCTTTTCGATGGTGGAAATGAATGATTGGAGCCAGAGTGAATTAATTGGACTTATTTTTAGGATGCCTTTCAGAGTAAGTTTATGGGCCCTCATTATGTTGAGGCCTATCATTTGGAATTTATTGAGCTTAAACAAGGAGACAAGATAGTTTCATGGTATGAATTAAAATTTCTAAGGTTGAATCACTATGCACCTAGTATGGTGGCGTCTGAGCAGGAAAAGAGTTTTCATTTTCAGGAGGGTCTAAGGTATGACCTCAAGGTTCAGGTGGCTCTGTACCAAAAGCGTGTATTTTAGGCTTTGGTTGAGAATACCAAGATTATTGAGGAGATTAAGCTCATGGAGCACGAGAAGCAAGGGAAACAGAAAGATCAGCCCAAAAGAGAAGCGACCCCTATTGGCCCAAATTTACGACCTGTTAAGCGGGCCAAAGAGGCTAGATCACGACAAAATAGGGAAAGCAGTGGACCCTAGAAAAGGGCAGATTCGGGTTTGCCAATATTGTCAGAGGCGTCATCCTGGCGAGTGTTGGAGGAGGATTGGTGCTTCTTTGGTATGTGGTTCGATTGAGCATAAGATTAGGGATTGTCCTCGCCGTTAGGATCAGGTGCAAGCTTCAGCTTAGAATTAAGGTCCAGTTGAGGGTCAAAATCAGAGAGGTAATCAAGGTGCTCAGAGAGGCCATGATCATAATTGAAATGAGAATGGTAATCAGGGTTAAAGAGTATTAGCTAAAGGTGCGAATCGAGCTGATGGGAGACAACTTGCCTTGATTTATGAGGCTAAGCGTCGAGAGGATAGAGATGCGGCTGGCATCATAGCAAGTACTTTCACTATTTATTCGATACCCTATTTTTTATTGATATAATATCTACCCATTCGTATGTTTCTTATAATTTGGCTGTAAAATTGGATTCGTAAAATAGTGCAAGAAATCTAACTAGTTTGGATTCATAAAATAGTTATAATTTTGACAAATGGTTTGAACCCATAAGTGGGAATTTGGGGGTTGTTTTAAAGGTAAATTTATTGAATTTATACTGAATTTTGGTTTAGGTTCATATAAGAATTTATTAAGGAAAATTAGAAGATTGGAAGATTTGATAGAGTGCTGTGAGGAAGCGAGAAATAATGTGTGGGTCCTAAACTTATAAATTTATTTGATAATGATAAATGTAATGTTATATTTGATAAATTAGCGTGCTGATTGGATTGGCTTAATAGCCAAATATTAGTTTTGTGAGTGGCCAAACCAGGTACGTTTTGAGCCTTAAAAGATTGATGTGTTGGCAAAATTACTAGTTTGACAGTATGAATATATGATTGAGATTGTTATGCATAATTGTATTATGTGATATGAGAATGTTTGATTGAATGGTATCAATTATTGAGATGTTAGGTTTATGCATGATTTAAATGAATGGAATATTTGCTATGATGTATATTCATGAGGTTGCTATTTATGCACAATGAAATTCGTAAAGTATGTGAAATTGAATGATATTGATAGATACCATCTTAATGGTAATTTGAAAGTTGGAACACTATTTCCTTTTATCGAAAGTATGTGATATTGAGGACATATTGAACATGTCAAATTAATATGAAAAGTATTGAAATATGAATATGTATGAGTTTGTGTGACATATTGTATATGCATTGGGTTGGTATATTTTGTGGTTGATGGAGGAGTTTCGTGGAATACTGGTGGCATATTAAGTTCGCATATATTCATAGTCCATGCATTGCATTAGGAGTATCGAGGGGATTGATGATTTTATCACATATTATATGATATTAGCGATTGTATCTCACTATTTGATATTCGACAAATTTTTGCATTTTTTATTAGTGGTGGTTTTACCACATCGAGCTATGCTCACATTTGTTGGAGTTTGGCAGACGATTTTTTGGGAAGTCGTGGTGTGTAGCGAATGGTATTGGTAAGATCTCACATGTGCATTTGTCACGTGTGCATTTCAATTGTTATTGATAATGTTTGAATGTGCTCTAGGTATCTCTATAAAATTGCTTGAATGAATGCATAATGCATGTTTGTTTAGTCTCACATTGAGCTTGTTAACTTACCCCATTACCTTAACTTCTCAGGTAATGACCGAATAGAGAACTTATATGGAAATGAGAAATTTTGATCCCTGCGCATGCAAACTCCGTTTCATCTCTTCATACTTTTTGGTAAATGGAACAACTTTACCCTAGACGGAGGTCTTGGAAGAATGTTTCTGCGGTGGACAGCAGGGCAATAATCGATCATCGACTCTTTACATTCTAAGAATATTCGACGAAGAAAAGAAAAGAAAAGGCAGAGAAATTTTTTTACCTTAAAAAAGATCTCTTGTTGATTCTGATTTTAAGAGTAAGTAAGCGTAAATCTTAGGTCTCTAGAAAACCCCTCTTTTATGGAAAATTTTCCCTATGTCTTAATGATTTGAATAGTCGAGAAGTTGCATGATCCGTCTGAACACATGGCGAAGCACACATCAGATTCCAATGATCGATGCGTATCCCACAAGCTTCAATAAATGCGAAATGATGGTCCTAAGGAGTGCCACTTTATAATACTTTTAGGCCCAATAGGAGGTTATTGTTATACATTAGTGATCACCAAACCGAGTCTTAGATAAGACCCAGGTAAACTACTCGTGACCCGAATAGGTCCCACCAAACGCTTGAGTGAGAGGTGAACCACGAGGGTACAACAGGGGAGTTTGCTGATCTAGCTCTCAAGGCAAGCTCATGGATCCAGCTCGCACAAACTAAGTGAGGATCGTGGCCCCAATCTGTATATACCCAAGGTGCTCGCTAAATGCTCAAGGTGCTCATAGAAGGGAGATCAAGTGTTCTGCAGTGACCCAGAGTGAAACACGTGTCCAACGGGCCTAAAGCCCGCTTAAAATGTCAGTCCCAAGTATAGAGAGGACCACGTACATTACAAGGCACCGAGGCGAAACATATGTCCAGCGGGCCTAAAGCTCGCTCAGAATGTAAGTCCTAGGTATAGAGAAGACTACATACACTACAAGTAACCCAGGGCGAAATGCGTGTCCAATAGGCCTAGAGCCTACATAGAATATCAGTTTTAGGAATGATGGAGTCGGGACAAAACGGTGGGGTCAGGTTGCGAGTTGTGATAGTAAAAATACCCGAATGCTCCTGTTGATGAGATACAAGACAAAATTACTCAACAATATATATACGAGAATTAGTGGGAGAGAAAAAAACATTTTCTCCTATTCTCCACCCTCCCAAATCAAGAAACAAAAGAAAACAACGTTTCTTTCTCATCTTCTCCATTGTTGAATCTAGCTAAGGAAATTAGTTGAGTTATTTTACAAAATTTTACTTGAATTTTTGTTAAAAGATGATAGATAACGATGACCCATTACTCAATTTAGTGAATTGATAAGCATAGATGTATTTTTCTATACATAGAAAAGCTTAAGAAAGTTAGGTTTAAAGGTTAATATTCATGTAAGCTAGTATGAATTAAGATTATAGTAAAATAATTTAAGATTGTAGTGAAAAGTGTTATATTGAGCTTGAATTAAGCTTATGTTTATATAATTAATTTTGTGATAATAGAGATTAAATTGAATAAATTAAAACTGTTGAAAAAGTATGCCATGAGTTGAAATCTAGAAGTCCCTATACTATATTTATTAAGTCATATTTAAATTGATTGGATAGATCACGTAATATAGATGTTTCAATACTAGGGTTGTAAAGGACTATATTGAATTATACATTCATGTTTGATTTCATTGAATTGTGTTGAATTATGTGATTAAAGAAGTTTTTGTGATTGTATTATCAAATGTAGCCAAAGATGATGCTAGAATGTCAAAGGCGAAAAGAAAGGAAAAAAAAAAAAACGGACATTGTATAGCTATTGTAGTTTGTGCTTCTATAATTCAATTTCAAATTGCTTTCATAGATTAATTAGTCATTATAATCAATAAGACTATGCATTAAGGTAATGATATCTTTCCCTATAAACTTTGAATAATGAATTTAATTGGTGATATTTGGAATTTGTGATAAAGATTTAAAGTTGTATTTGCTATGTATATAAATGTTGAGATGTTGATATCGTGATGATATGTGCTACAACGATGACTATGATGTTAATGCCTTGTTAAACGATGTTAGACGTAGTTTGAGTATAGTTGGCATGCCATAGGGTCATCGATATAGTAATTTAAAGCCATTGTTATCGGGTAACTTAGGATGGTAGAATATATAAATTCTAAAAGTCATCATTGCTGAGCAACCTTGGATGATAAAATAAATAGATCCGAGTATTCGTCCTAATGTCTATTGTAGAATAATAAGGGCCAAAATGAATTAGAATTGAACGAAATATTGAAATGTGAAGCGAATAAGGAAATTTGAATAAAAATGATTTGATAAGTTTATATAGTAAATATTAAGGTATTGAGACTTGTATAAATTTATTTTAGTTGTTCTTAATGTAATGTTTTTGAATTATATTATCAGCACTGAGTATTCAATATTCAATGTACGATTTTGTTTATTTTTGTTCACAGGTCTCGGATGAGGATTTTTGTAAGTTGAAGTGTCGAAGCATCCATTCTCAACAACTCAACTCGAGAATTATTTCACTACCTCTTTTGTATGTATATATGCGTTTGAATTGCAATGGCATGTACTTAGGTTGTTTTGGCATGTTGTTCAAATGGTATTTTTCTATATCTGGTATTTGGCCTGTGAACTTTATCTTTTATTTAGTAGATAATTATGCTAGTTTATGTAAGTTTGATTATGAGAAATAGTAGGTTAAATAATGATAAATTGATGGTTATGATTTGATGATGTTTGATTGTTTTTATATGTGTTAGATTGATGATATTACTTTGTTGTAAAGTTTAGGTATACTTAAGGTATCATTTGGTATAGTTTGGATATGCATTTAGGGCTAATTTATCATTGAGTCTCGAGACAACATGAACATGTCTTGAGACCATAAGAACGAAATTTACCTTATTTTTGAATCTACATGCTTAGTGTCTTGAGACAAGTGAACTTCGAAGGTAAATTAATTTTTCCTTTGCTCTAAGTCTCGAGACAAGAACCCCTTGTCCTGAGACATCTAAACATCAAAGCTAAAATAAGAAAACAATGGAGGTTGGTTTCGAGACTCAGTCTTGAGACATATGAGATCATGTATCGAGACACAATTTTTAATGTCTTGAGATAGTCTAACTTCGAAGAAAAAATACCTAAAACACATTGAAGCTTGTCATGAGACAAGAAGCCTTTTGTCTCGGGACACATCATTAATATTTGATAATGGAGTTTGGATTCGAGCCCCAACTCTTAAATTGACTTAGTATCATCCCATAACTCGATAAATTAAATTATTATAAATCTATGAAATTAAGATTGTGATTGAAATGGATGATTGTTTTGATATGAATAATGTTTATATTTTAAATGATATGATAATAAAAAAAGTAAGTTAGCCTGAGTTGCTTCGGCAATGTAATGTGATATCACATTTGGATTCGACGATCGCGTTGGATATGAGGTGTTACATTTAGTACAATAAAATTATAATGATTTTATTAGTGATGTTTCTATTATAAAATTACATTCATAACAAATTATTAATATAAAATAATTATAATTATAATTAATAAATTTTATTATCAATGTAATCATTATTATCACTTAATTAAACTTTGAATACATATTAAATTACACTTATTATTTGAAATTAATTATCACTTAATTAGTGTTATAGTTATAAACCAATTAAAACTAATATTTAGCACTATAAATTTATGCATTAACAAAGCATTTTCATTCAAAATAACATTTAAAGAATTACTAAAAAAAAAAATCACATTTTAGCATTATTTAATAGATATTGTTTCCATTGTAAAAAAAAAAAAGGGTATCATTTTCATTATCATTTAAGGTATTTAGTTATTATTATTTGATATTAGATAGATTTATTATTATTTGATTTTAGTAGTATTTACACAATTGTGAATGTTGTTTACCATTGTGTTGATGTAATGTTTATTTGTAGGTGAAATTTTGAATTTAAATGACAACTTATTTTATCTAATTACTTAATATATTACAATATGTTGTTTTTAATTTTTTAGTTCTATTACTTTTAAATGTTATTTATTTTCTCAATTATTTTTCCAAAATTAATAGACTTAAGATCAATTCTTATTAAATTAGAAATATATTTTAAAATTAAAAAATATTATTTAATAAACTTTAAAAATAAATACGTAAAAGAAAAATAAACGGCATGTGAATTTTGGGTATTGGGCCATAAATGGATAATAGTAAGGCTCTTAATCTACATGGCAAAATTTGTCAATATTTAGAATTTATGTGGTGGTTGTGAAAAGAAGAGACAAATATAAAAGTTTGAGAAATGAAGTTAAAAGGGTCCAATGAGTTGTTACATATTGATTTGGAAAATCAAGATTTGACACTTAATAAAGGTAAAGAGGTTTGTGACAAACGAAAAGAGGGCAGATTATAGTCAAATCAAATGAATTAACTAAGTCACTATAAGGACAATGAAACCCCATTGTTTCAAATCTCTGTCCCTCAAAGAGGAATCTCCCCTAATTGCCTTTGTCTTCAAAAAAGAAGGTTTATTCTCCTAATGTTTTCCTTTGATAGACTGGGGTTTTTTACCAAAATAGGTTAGAAAAAAAAATCATGTTCCAAAATAGGATGCCACCCCAATTATTTACCAAAATGGGTTAAAGCAGGGTGGTCACGCCACTCCCATAGGCGGCACCACCCTGCTGTCGGCTCCTCACCACCAAAGCCTGCACCCAATAGTAATAACCTGCACCAAACAGTAAGTGGCATGCATGCACAGTGAACAATACTCTCCCATAGGCGGCACCAAGCTTGAAGAATGCCATCCCATAGGCGGCACCAGTGGTCAATACCCTCCCAGAGGCGGCACCAAAAGCAAAAAATGGACATGCAAAGGCGGGACTATGGCCTTAAATTCGTCCCCCCCCTCCCCGGGAAACTTGAAGCTTCAAAGTAGCAGAAGAAACAGCAGCAGCAGCAACAGCAGAAAAAGAAGAAAAAGGTGGTGGCACCAGCAAAAGAAAGAGAAAGAAGAAAGGGAGGTTACGGGAAAAAAAAGTTTTAAAAATAGGTAAATTTTTATTTAGATAATATTTGTGTTGTTTTGTTATTATATTATTTAATTATATATTAATTATAATTTTATTAATTATATGTTGTTAGTTACTTTAGTTTAGTTTATATTATAAGTATTGTGAGTTAGGATTAGTAGGTTAAGTGTAGTAATTTAGTTAGTAAGTAAGTTAGTTATAGTATTATTGTTAGTTAATTGGAAACCCTAAAAATTATTTTGATTAGTTAGTAAAGTATATATGTTATTTTATAACTCTTTAGTATATTGTTATTAGTTAAACCTTAATGATTACTTTATAGTTAGTATATAAACTTGTTATTATTATTATTGTTAGTGTAATATTGTTGTTATTAAAAATGGTAAATGTTATTTTATTTAGTATTATATTATTATTGTTAGTAAATAAATATTATAAGTATTGTTAGTATAAAAGAACATTAAAATAATACATGAAACATTATAATTGAAAATAAATAATATATATTTTGAAAGTAATGTAATTTGAGAAAAGGAAAATACAAGTAAATGGTCAAAATAAGTGATTTTACTAAATCTAATAGTATTTTATTGAAAATTATAAGATTTGAACACTTACTAAATACGAACGAACATAGTGCCAAAATAGTGCCAAAATTTTTAGTTTTGTTTTAAAGATATTTTGTTTGTTTATTTTGATTTGTTAGTAATTTATGTGTTTATATTAATTAATTTTTTATTGTGAATGTTATGTTTTAAATTTTGTTTGAGAAATTTTGTTTATTTTTGAACAGATTGACCCTTTGAAGATGGATGATCAGTTTTTCAGATGTCGTTTATTTCGATGGAATCATACTGACAACAACCGTTGGATGCATATTTGAATGTCGGCAACAAATAGCAATGAGATTTAATAGAAATGTATCGTTGGATGATATGAAGAGAAGGATAAACGCAAAAATCGTTAGACGGTGAGAAAACGATATCAAGAATTTTTACAAGTTTCCAATTTTGCAGATCCGATCAAATTCACGAAATGGAACTCGAGACGACGAAGACGTGGAGACAATGATTGCGCTTTACTGTGGGAATGGGAGTAACAGAAATGCACCGATTCACTTATTTGCTGAGTTAGCCGGTATTGAGGCAAATGAAGACACCAATGCATATGGTGAAGAACATGGAGCTCAAGAACCGTGCATGGTGCCTCCAAGATCGTATGTTGATGACGAATCGAATATACGTCGGATTGATATCGATCTTAATATTACACCCGATATTAATGTGGTTGGTGATGATAGACACGACAGTAGTGATGATTGTGAGGAAGAGGTCAATATTGACAGTGATCCCGATATGGATGATATACCTGATGATATTGACGATGAAGATGTGAATGACGATTGGAACATTAGTGCGTCTTCTGTCGGGAACCATATGCGATGTATTACGATACACAATAATCTTGGGCCACACATGTCACTCATAGACCCCGGCGCAGCCCGTGTAACCGAGTTTCCAGAGTACCCTGAAATATATCCTGCTCACCGGCTCACCGTAAATTCCGATCATGAGGAGTTATTCGTAGGCCAGAGATTTGGAAGTAAAGAAGAGTGCGTATCTGCGATTAAGCGGTATAGCATGGATATATCAGTGGATTACAAAGTCGCAGAGTCTAAATCGACACTATATATTGCAGAGTGTTGGAAGGCAGCGGACGGATGCAATTGGCGGATACGAGCTGCATTCATTCAAAAATCGCAGATGTGGGAGATAAGAAAATTGGTTGGGCCTCACACATGCAGATCGACACGTATGACAGAAGATCATGGAAAACTTGATTCCAAAACTATATGTACGTGTATCATACCAATGGTGAAGGACATGCCGACTATTAAAGTTTTGGTACTGATTGCTGAAATACAAGCACGATTCCAGTATCGAGTATCATATCGAAGGCGTGGATAGCTAAGCGGATGGCGATGGAACAATTGTACGGAGATTACGATTCATCGTATAATGAGCTACAAGGATGGATAAGCGCCATGCGGGAGTACATACCGAACCGTGATTGAGTTACGACACGACCTTTTTACTACCCTAATGACCAATTACGGTAGGGAAAAGAATTTTTCATCGGATGTTCGGACGTTTGATCCATGTATACGGGCATTTCCACACTGTAAGCCGTTTGTGCAGCTGGATGGGACATGGCTATACGGAAAATATATACAGATCTTACTTATTACGGTTGCTCAAGACGGCAATAGGAACGTGCTCCCAATAGCATTTGCAATAGTAGATAAGGAGAATATGGAATCTTGGGAATTCTTCTTGACCAACCTGCGGAGGTATGTTATTAACAACGATAATATTTGCATCATCTCCGATAGAGGGAAAGGATTAATTGCCGCAGTTAGGCGTTCCGGTGTGCCATGGAGATCCGTTCATCGATCCGCTACATTGCGCTAACTTTCTTCGAGAGTATAAGAATCCAAACTGGAAGAGAGAAGTGGTGAAAATGGGTAAAGGATAACCTTATATTTTCAATATGTATAGTTTAATGTTTTTGTGTTATCCAGACATCAGAATCGACATTTATTAAAACATGTATGTTGTCTGAGTTAGAGCCACATATTTTTCGCCAAATGATGACTCAACTCGAGAGTGACATGGAAGGACAAGCGAACAAATCTTTTCGGGAGTGGTTGGGTACAATGGAGCCGTGGCAATGGGCTCAAAGTTTTGATTTAGGGCTTTCGTTATGGTCAAATGACCACAAACTTGGTGGAGGGGTCAACGCAGTGTTGTTAAAAACACGACATCTACCGATTTCATCTATCTTCTCGACTACATTCTACAAAGTTGGCAACCTTGATGCCAAGAATGGGTGAACAACAAGTCAACCGGATGGATGCGGGACACGGTTTGTGGAAGATGTCGTGGATGCATTGATTGCAAAACCACGGATTGCGTAGGTCGATGACCGAGAAATATATTCACGACAAATGGAAACTTTTCGAGTTATGGAGTCTATAGGTCGTCGACCTGGTTTGCCACCTAGGTCTTATGGAGTCGACCTTGAATGCATAGTCACGCGTAATGCAGGAGGTTCCGACACTTCATTATCCGTGTGCACATGTTGTGGCAGCGTGTGTTAAAGCGAACCTTAGTGTTGAACATTTTGTCGATGATGTGTACACGCTAGAGCGTACATTGCGTGTCTGGGAAAATGAGTTCCCTGTCCTGCCCGACATGTCTACATGGGAGGTGCCTCGGACGTCTTTCGAGCTTGTCCCGATAGAGCGCCTCAGAATCCGAGAGGCCGTCCGCAATCATCCAGAATCCGTAATGAGATGGACTTTAGGGAGAAATCTGACGGTAAGCGTTGTGGAATATGCAGGTTAGCTGGTCATAATCGAAGTAAATGCCCTCAGCGAAACTATCATGTTGGACAATCGTCACGAGCGACAGGGAATTGAGCTTAGTTTTCATTAATTTCAACATTTTTGAGATTGTTATCATGCATATTAACTACCCCATGTTTGAATTTATTTTTTCGTTGTATGTTTCAAATATTGAAATGTGGAGTATAGAAATGTAGTTAAATTGCAACTAGATCCCATGTGTAAAGTAAACAAATCAATTTAGTTGTTGGTGTACGGTGAAAGTGTTGGTGTCATGTCTTAAAATCTTGTTACTAAATTTTAAAGCTCCAAATCATCAAAATCATAACAATATTAAGTAATTATAGCTACAAATAACCAAATTAATTTCATACAAATAAAGTATAAACATCGTAATATTTACAAATACAAAATACAAGTAAATCAAGACCGGAAGAAACACCTTAAAACTGATGGTTCGATGGTGTAGTCCTCGGTGTGTACTTCTGCGGTGGTCGACGTTCACTTCGTCCGTGACTGCGACGACCAACATCCTCGTCGGCCTCGGTGGGGGTCCGGATGGCGGTGTGCTAAACATGGCCGAAAAATCATGTCCTCGAGGGCATAGATGAACTCGAGCGGATGGATCGTCTCGATGCAATGGATATAACCCAGATACAAGCCGAGTACCTGCATCTTGCGTGTGTACGATCCAATATATCAACCCGTCTTGGTATCCACCTTCGATGACGAGCCGGCACATATGGATGATAATGAATGTGCATCCGAATGTGATTGTAATTACTCAGCCTCGGGCTCGGCCTCCTGCTCGGCCTCCGGCTCGGCCTTTGGCTCGGCCTCCGGCTCGGCCTCTGGCTCGCCTCGGCTCGACCTCGGCTCGGGATCGGGATCTGCGGTGCCTCGGCCTCCATATCTACCATCGCTCAGATGCCCCATGTCATGCGCACATGTGGGGGACTATGATCGATTGTCCTCCGAGTATATATGGCTTCCCATACTAGAGTACCATTGTATGTACTCTAATGGAGGTTGAAGACCGAAGCCATATCCATCCGAGGCATTCGGGACATGCGATCATTCCACACCGCAATAAATTGACCATGCCTAACCCCCAATCCAAGTCTGGTCTCCCTCTTATTTTTGCCATGAACCTCTCCCACCGCACGGTTGCCCGGATGTATTGGACGCAACCAAATTGTCAAGAAGACTTCGGTCCCCGTGATACCACTCTACTACATGGAAATGCATAATTGGTGCGTTTGTGCACCACATATCTGATGGATATAGGAGGACGGGGTATAATCTACTGTAATTTGGTCTACAGTATGGCATCCATATAAACCGCACGATTAATGACATTGTTAAAATTAAACACATTGTGCGTAAGATATACAAACTACTACGTAACTAATATTGGAATCGCTTACCCCTTCCCCGGCATGTTGTTCAATCATAAGTCGATATATTGGGACGAGGTACGACCTCCGATACCCGGATAATTACTCCACCTACAAAAAAAAATTAAGTCAAACAAAGATCAATATAAAGAAATTTCAATTAAAAACAAGTTATATTTTATCACCTGCTCACTAACGGATATACGTATGGTTGATGGGTAATCGATGCCAAGAATGGCATCCGTCTGAGCCAGGATCGCAATAGTATAAGGCATCCGCCTATGTCTCCTGGTCGTTGGGTGCGTCAGACGACAAAGCTCACGGTACAACCACGAAAAGAACTGCGGATCCCCAACTATACGAGCGAGCATTGCTTAAATCACCAATAGGGTAGGTATGAATATGAACCGTATTATTGTTTGAATCGCCATCAAGATACCCCCTATGATATGCATAATGTACGCCGACTTGCGCACATCAAGTCGCCTTTTGGCATCACCGATATATGTTGGTACCTCGCCTCAACCATGTAAATTTTATTTCTGTAAAATATTTTCCATTATTATCGTACGAGTGCCCTAGTAGGCTCTCACAGAGGGTAAACGGGTCAGCTACCGCACTCACGCCCGTAACGGGACTCCCGTCAATTGGGAGCCCAAGCTGCAGTGCAACATCCTCTAGAGTGACTGTGCACTCTCCACACGGAAAATGAAAAGTGTGGGTCTCCGGGCGCCAACGCTCGACTAGTGCGGATATTAAATCATACCGCAAGTCAAACGTCCGGATCAGGTTCTTTGACCAATCCAAATTTTGCTCTATATATGGCATCATCGTTCATCCGGGATTTTTAGGCCATTCACCCGCCCCGTAATACACTCTGACGAGTCCCGCGGTGTTAAATCATAAAAGATTACTACTTATGTAGAATAACATAATTTATTATGTAGCTATTTTGTTAATATAACTGTAATTAATAAATAACAATACATTACCATATTATTAGCGGTCGATATATGTGGAACTTTACTAATCAATGAAGCCATTTCCGTCTCAAATCAATTTTTACCTACATAAAAAGCAAGAATCTATATTCAATTAGTAACAAATAACATGCCAAGATTAATAATACAATAAGAACATCATGTAAACGACGATAATAAATATAATATTTTATTATTTATACAAACATCATAATATTAAGTCAAATTTTAATTAGAGTTTTTTACAAACAATTATAATAACTAATAATAATATTTCCGGTTTCTTAATAATAATATTATATTAACATAGATAAAGTAATAACAATAATTTTACGATTCCTTAATAATAATATTACGATAGGTATACATTTTCTAATAAAACAATTGATTAACAAAAAATAATTTAGTACATAATTATTATAGATATATTACGAGCCTTTGTCCATTTTATTTTATATTATTTTAGTATATAATAATTCAAATATATTATTTACAAACACATTTTAGTGCATAATAAATCAAATATTTGGTTTTATTATTTTCGTATTTTATTATTTTATATTATTTTTTTACTACGTAATATTTCAAATGTATTGTTTTATTACTTTTTATATATCAATTTAGTAAAACCCACTTATTTTAACTATTTATTCGTATTTTTTTTCTCGATTCTATTACTTTAAAAAATATACTATTTTCATATTTTATTATTTTATATTATTTATTTTTATACATAATGTTTTATGTATTATTTTAATATTCTTTATACTAACAATAACTATAATATATTACACTAACAATAATAATAATTGTTTTATATATATACTAACTAAATTAATTATTAAAGTTTAACTAATAACAATATACTAACTAAAATCATGTTAGAATTAAAACTAACATATTAATACACACACTAACATAATTTATTAACTAACTAATATAATTAAATATTTTTTAATAATAGTATTTAACTAACTTACTAACTAATTACTACTTAAACTAACTTATTAATAATACTATTTATTAACCTATTAATCATAATAGTATTTAACTAACTTACTAACTAATTACTACTTAAACTAACTTATTAATAATCCTATTTATTAACCTATTAATCATAATAGTATTTAACTAACTTACTAACTAATTACTACTTAAACTAACTTATTAATAATACTATTTATTAACCTATTAATCATAATAGTATTTAACTAACTTACTAACTAATTACTACTTAAACTACTAATCTTAGTTACAAACTAAGTCATATAATAAAATTAACATTTCATAAAATTATTATAAACTATTTAAACTACTTACTTACATTATAAACTACTTAAACTACTAAATATATCATAAAATAAAATTAACATTTCATAAAATAAAAATCAATAACATAAACATTATTTTAAAAAATTATACCTAATTTTCTCCTAATCTTTTCTCTTCTTCCTTCTTTTCTTCCTCTTCCTTCCTTCCTTTTTTCTCTCTTCCTTCTTTTTCTCTTCCTTCCTTCTTTTCTCTCTTCCTGCAAGCAGTGTGTCTGCTTGTTTATGCTTCTCCTTGTGGCCTTGTTTTGTTGGGGGAGGGTGCTTGTTTCTGCAGAGAAGTCGTGGCCTTGGGGGGGAGGGGAGGGACCATTTAAGGTCCCAGCAGCAGGCTCATGCAGTGCCGCCCCTGCATGGTATTGACCAACTGGTGCCGCCTATGGGATGGCATTCTTCAAGCTTGGTGCACTTATGGGAGAGGATTGTTCACCGTGCATGCATGCCACTTACTTTATTTGGTGTGTGTTATTACTATTGGGTGCGAGCTTTCTTGGTGAGCCGATGCAGGTGGTGCCGCCTATGGGAGTGGCGTGACCACCCCTGCTTAACCCATTTTGGTAAATAATTGGGGTGGCACCTATTTTGGTACATATTTTTTTTTTCAAACTATTTTAGTAAAAAACCCGATAGACTGTATGGGTTGCTAGATTCCAACTATCTTAAGCCAACATTGAAGACTTGCTAAACAAATATTGGGGTTCCATGGTTTTGTGGCCCAGTCATGTGAAGACAGGTTAGCAAGCTAAGCCCATATATTAATTTGAAAATTAGAAAGTGTAAATATTGAATTTGAATTTAAAATATAATAAAAATAGCAACTTTAAATGTGAATTTATGCATAATTGAGCTTTGCATCCGCTTACAAAAATACTGAGAATTCTTAGGGTGGCAACCCCGACATAAACTCGATGGATTAAACCAAATATATATTATAAAATTAATATATAAATTTAAGAAAATATAATTAAAACACAAAGTACTTCTAAAATTAACATTTTAGTAAATACATAAAGATGAAACGAGGTTTTTTATCACCCCCATGAAATGGCAAACCCAAAACTATTGACAAGTTTTCATGGGCTGACATCATCATATGAAATGCCCAATTTAATTTATTTGCTATACACTGTAGAAAGTACAAAACTCAGAAGTATATTACTATTTTACTATATTCATAATCTTTCTCCATCCATAAATTAAAGAAAAATTTAATCAACTAAAATTTGATGTGCTACTTTTATGTGTTGAACTAAAATCCTAAAACTTTTCTAGAAAAGAAAATTAAAACTTTGAAAATCTAATTGGTTTGGGTAAAGATTAAAAAGTTTAAATATACATAGTAGAAGATGGTATCCATTTCTTTTATTTTAATAAAAAATTATTACCAACGTAGTATATCATTTGGATTATTTACTAAAATAATAATAAATCAACACTAACTACTGATTCTGGCCTTAAGTCGTCTTTGCTTACAAGGATTTAGGCTGTTTTTTTTTTTTTTTTTTGCGAGGCTAAGGATGGTTAGAAAGGGGTTCATTAGTTGTCATTCTGTACCTCTGGTAGGGCAGCGTGACCCAAGGCTGCTCCCTTGTTTGCATGCGTTCTTTTTGGTAGCTCCCCAAACCCATTCTACCAAACTTACCCATACATAACCCGTATGATCCTACAAATCTTGGCAAGTCCCAATCTTGCGACAAGCGCGATAAATTTGGTGTGCGTTGGCCAACTTATCATCAATGGATTGGGATTTAGGGCCTTAAGGTACCAAAATATTTCAGTCCCCTACAACTCTGACATTACAACTGATGGGACTTTGCGACCTTCCTTACCAATGCAAAATGCAAAATGCAAAATGCAAAATGCAAAAAAAAAAAAAAAAACTTAAATTGTTATAAGCAAAAATATTTAGGATCTTTTTGAATTTGTATTTATCTTCAATATAATGTATTTATTTTTTTTATTGTTTTACGTTACAATATTGTTATAATATTTAATTTTACTGTTCATGCTAACTTATAGCATGTAAATACACTGCCTATCTAAAAGGACCTTTAATGTCAAAACCAATATACACCATTTATTTCATATTATTTTAGTAAATAAACCATAAGGTATATTATTTTTGTAATTAAAATTATTAAAATCGATATTTACAAGCAATTACAAGTAGTAATAGCAGTAGTGCTTAAGAGTAATGCCAATTATTTTAGGGATCAGTGATGAGCAAGGCAAAAAAATAAAGGACACACGATATGTTTATGCGGTCCGATTTCCTATATTTAGGGGTTTTGCCTAGAGAGATAATTCATTATCTTAGCAACTCGTACAATAAGTGATTGCAACCTCTAACACTTGTTAGAAAAATTCAATTTAGAAAACATATTTCTTGCAAACTGAAAAATTAAAATTTTCTAAAATCGAGTAATTGTGTTATTTATAGTAATAAACCATACTAAATTAGTACCTATGTTTCGGCTAAACGGACTAGTCATTTCCTAGATTTCAACCAACACGATGTTCTCTTCTATTCTTGAACCCTTGGTTTACTAGTGGTCTCTAAATTCATGAACTGATCTCGCACAATGAAAACTATTAATTTTCTAGTGGGAAAAATTAAATTTTCTCTACAGGCTGAAAACATGATACGAAATCTCACGAAAAATAGAATTTACTTAGAAAAAATTCACTAAGTTTCGTTAGAATAACTTTGCTCAACGCATGTCTTTATGACCTAGCCCATAGTATTTATTTATAAAGAAAAATCACAAAAGTTCTAGTTGAAAAAGATATATCAAAATAATAATATTTTAATAGAAAATACATGTAGTCCTAATCCCCTTTTTGAGACCTAGTTTCCTGCCCATTACATATGGGATGGGCCTGTTGGACTTATTTGATTATATGTGCTATTTGGACTTTAAATTAACTCATCTAAGTTATCCAATCTAACAAAAAATTTTCAATTCCCAACATATTATTTATTTAGTTAAAATAAATTTAATTAATTCCCTTAGTTAAATTATTTTCTAAACCCAATTCTTATTCCGTTGTAGTAATGACGACTTTAACGTATTAGAATCTATGAATAAATAAATTTAATTGTCTCATTCAATAAAAATACAATGACTAAATACTTTAATTTCCACTTTGAACTTCAATTATTTAATTACAATAAGTTAAATAACAATTTGAAGAAATTATATTAATCTCTAAGTCATCTCTTGTTCATAGTAAGAAAACACATTCACTGCAGATAGTGATACATGCTATCTATTTCCCTATTTCGTCGTTTTCATTCATTCATTATACCGGTTCAAATGCAATCCATAAAGGGTTGTGTTGAGCTAGGGGAGGGACCGATTGAACATATACAATCAGGGCTCAAATAATTTGTAATTAAGTTTTGACTCTTCATATATTAATTACAACATTATATAATTATGGAGACAATCTACTAAAAGTACCATGACTGATATTTCCCTTATTATATACCATTATGAAAGCAACTTATTATATGCTCGTCTAATGACCTTGTCATATGAGTGTTACCCTCATAGGGTATCCTTAATCTCTTTGGGTTAAATTTGTTCACCCAATATGATCCTATTTTGTCTCATTGTAACCATTAGATCTTTCTTAATAAAAAATTCAATTACTAACATATAGTAATCAAATCATTTGTACTAGACAAATGACTCGTGACCACTTTACTTTTCTATCAACCATGTAATGCCTATGAAAAGATATCTTTTACCCTTTATTGGGCTTTGAATTCCACTATTGTAAATAAAGTCATACCATGTAGAAGTTGTATGCCTAACGTATTAGCTTTTGGCTCTATTATGAATTGAACTTAAGCTTCTAATACATCAAAATATATGAGTTTTACACCTATAGTCAGAAACTTACTTAAGATGAAGGTAAACCACATTATGAATGTCACAAGTGAATAAATTCATAAATAAATCTAGGATGAATTCAACTTGAGTCGTATCTAATGTGTTTTTAGTCTAGACAATCACACATATGTCTCTATCTTCCACCAACTCCGATGCTCAAGACAAGGTGTCTCCCGGACTAGACTTGATAGACAACATAATAGTCCATTGAATTGATTTGCTCAATTTTGATTCTTCAGACTATGGACCATTTAGATTACCTACTAATATAAGTTTTCTTTTCGCATCATGATCTGACCACATGATTCAACTTGGTATCAATTAAAAGTTAGGTAATCAGTGAGCCAATATTTGCTTATACAATTTGCTAATTACGTGCTTAAAATCATTGAGGAAAAATAAAAAAAAATACAATATGTAAATGATGAAATTTTATGAAACTAATCTGTTCCAAAAAATTGTTAGCATATATGACAATAGCTGCACTATATCTGATGCGATTTCCCAAGACTTAGGATAGTTAGAAAATTACTTGTTTCGAAGGATCGTCTTGAATAGGTTCAAAGGTTGGTGGAAACCATGACTTATAGCACTTGAATATTTTACGGAATCGGAGTTATAATCGAACTCGACCCGCGTAAATTTGACAAATGCTAGAACCTTGGTATAGTGAAGACGTCACCCTTCGGGGTGGTAAACGAAGTGATAAGTTAAAGGGTTGAACGC